>BRKX01000018.1:10951087-13628587 GCA_026008535.1 Perilla frutescens
GAATTGAATGCATATATGTATTACCATATCAATGCCAGCTAGTTGCAATCCTTGAACAACTTTAATCTCAGCAATCAGTCTATCAGAGAATTCTGACATTCTTTTTTCAGTGTCCCACTTTTTTGGTGCATTCACAATTTTATACAACTGTATAAAGACATTCTTACATTGTTATTAGAAAATAAAATATTTTAGTGTATTGAATAATGAATATATATATTACTTACACATAGATTTGTTGTTGCGAAGAATCTTTTGGGGGAGTTCAGTGATCTTTGTCTCTCGTTGTGATTAAGGATGGTGCTCCACACATCTATAACCGAAACATTTAAGTATCGTTCCGCTCTCAATGTCTCCATTTCTTGTCGACGGAGTTGTACACGTCCATCATTATACACTACATCCTCTCTGCACTCAAGAGTGTATATATGTTTAGCGTTATTTATAGTTTAAATTATATCACAGTTTTTATCATACCTGTTTGATTCACTTCTGCACATCATCCAATAATACAGAAATTTTTGTTTTTTGTCTAACTTCTCATCTGCAACGACTGCCCTTGAATAGTATGGAGACACCAATATCTCTGTCTTCTTCAACAGATTTTTGTTTCGGGTTACCATTCTATCAGGTTCCTGTGCAATTGTTCAATTATGATTATATTTTAATTTATAAAATTATAAATATTTTCTTATTTATTATGGATGTCATGAATGATTTATAATTTCATACATGTGTTGCTAACATAATGTATATATTCTGCTAGTATATGGCATATATATTGCTAATATGACATATATAATGATAACATGATGTTCTATCTCTATAATAGGACATTTTTATATTTAAAGTGTATGCATTACATATCTTCTCTTTGACCTGCCCTTTCATCTGAACATCTTCCTCAGTGTGCATCTTACTTTTCCCCTAAGTATCAATGTATGAATTGATGAATATAATGAGTAAATCAAACTGTCTTTAATAAATACAATATTTGATATAGTTTACATTATCATTACCTTAGTCTGGACTTCATTACCCTTTTCAACATTTTTTTCAATTTCCTGTCACCGTGCTGAATATTAGAATTATATAATAAAATATAAAAAATTATCATATCAATTATATTAATGTTTACCTCTGCATCTCCTTTGTTCTTGTCCTTTGTAGTACTTTCAATTTCATCAACAACATTCATTACATCTTCCCATATATCCTGTGAGAATCCTAAGCTGAATGTAGGCACATCATCAGCGTGCATCTTACCTTTTCCCTGAGTATGCCATGTATAAATTAATGAATATAATGAGTAAATCAAACTGAATTTGAAGTTAAAGTGTTTTTGAACCTTATCCTGTTTTGCAATATTTTGTGGCTCATCTGATACTGAATCATTCTTGTTCTCTACTTCATTATCCTCTTCAATCTGTTTTTCAGTTTCCTGTCAACATGTTAAATGTTAGAATTATACAATAAAATAAAAAAAAATATGATATCAATTATACTAATTTTTACCTCTGCATCTGCTCTGTTGTTGTCCTTGGTAGTACCTTCTTCTCTTGATGCAATTCCATTATTATCAACCACATTTCTTTCATCTTTCCATGTATCATCCGACAACCCTAAGCTGAATGTAGGTGCATCATCAAACTTCTTTTTAAAATTTATTCTCATCATGGCTGCTTCCTCGATCTTTGCAATTGCAGCAATGTGTTCCGGATTACTCCAGAAGTCATCTTCTTCTTGTGATGATGATTATTCAGATGGTTTTTTTTGCTTTTTATCTAATAACAGTGCCCTTTCCAATGTCTTCCTTAGAATCACATTCTCCAACATCTTGTCTGGTAAAGCATCAATCATTGTAATTATGTTTGTGAATGTATCATATATTGTCTTGGTCATTGTAATGAGCTTGTCAGTCACTGAATGCATATCTTGATTGTCTTGAGGTGGTTGAAGATCTGAAATAATAGCTTGTTGATCATCATTTTTCACCTCTGCATTGCTTGGACCTGCTTGTTCACAAGGAGGCTCTGCGGGATTGTTTGGTTCTGGTTCGTCAACAAAAGGCTGTTCATTCACAACTGGTGGTGCAGCAACAACATTTTCCTCATTTGGCGCAGGTTGATTTGGTGCTGCTGCATTTATTAACTCATTATCAATGAAGTCTGGGTTTAATATTTCATCCACAGTGCATGGTTTATCAGGAAACCCTTCTCCAAAACCTCCTCCAGCAACTTCCATACTCTGTCTTGCTGTTATGAGTTCGTTAGTCCATTTGATGGTGGCTGGTATACTTCTGGGTACAGTTCTGTAACCCAGGACTACTCGATCAATGTAGAAGAGCTGTTACAATTTATTTTGTAAAAAACAAATGTTATTAGAACTGCATTAGACAAACTGAAAATTTTAAATACACATACTAGTAATAACAATTGTTATGTTTTGGTTATTTTTTATGTATTATGTGAATGTCATATTGTATGAGTTATATTGCTAATATCTATGGGAAAGTTGCTAATATCAAAGTTAAATCTCGCTAATATCTATTTATTGTATTGCTAATAAATAAGATTTATGTTGCTGACTTGTTTTTCAATGTTAGCTGATAATTAACTGTAATGATGGAAACATTAATCATGTGTAAACATTATAAACATTTGTTCTAGCCCTAGTGCTGTTAGAAAAAATGTTATTACTTTATATAACTATCTAATAACACGAGATAAAGTAGATTTGAGTTCTTACAGTTAGAAACAGGGTTGGGCCGGTATAGTAATTCTTTTTGTTCTTCTGCCAGTGTGAGGTGTGCTTGGTCAAGCATCTGATGACATATTGACACCAGTTTAACTCTGAAACTCTGTCAATATCACCCAGGCTATCCATAATTTGCGGTGATATATATCCATTTCCAAAGCTTTCAATCAGACAGCTAGTCACAAGCACCAGGAATTGCCTTTTAAACCATTCTCCCCCTTCTGGACAATTGAATATGTCATCGTACACATGCTTTGCAAGTATTCTGTTGCTGGCTTTTTGAAATCTTTTTCTCCATTCATCTGTCAGGGTACTCTCATGATTCTTTATGCGTGGTTGAATCAAACGTTCTCCCCTCAGCAAGCCAAGAATCGTCCGTACATCATCTTCTCCAATGTGCACATTAGCATTTCCTCTCAGTAGTATTTGACATCGTTTACTGTCAAAGTTTTCCAACAGCCAATAAGCTAACTTCAACGGAATGATATCTATCTTCAAATTGAGTAATGCTCCAAATCCTATATCTCTCACTTCTTGCTTTTGAGTAGGATTGAAGTTTTCAATAGCCTGAACCAATAGCGCTGGACATGTGCGATTCTTTAGTGTTGGATATGTATCAAATGGTCTAATGTAGGATTGCATGGTTATTTCTTCAGCTGATGATGATGTAGTTGTCACATGTTGTTCAACATCTAGCTCCGATGTCTTCCAATCTGAATCTTGTTGCATCCTAGCTAAAAATTCAGCAGCTCTAGGATCATTCTTTTTCTTGGATTTGATCTCTCGGTGGTCTGCATCACTGTCAGATGTACTGATATTCTCCTCCCCAGCCTTTCGTTTTTGGGCAGCAACAACTGCATGGTGTCCAATATTCCAACTAGTTATATGCTAATATATTCACAAACAATTGCTAATATTAAAAAACATGTTAGCAACATAAATATCATCAGGCAAGACATCAAGCTTCTTAATATCATTTACAAGTTTTTATGTGAAACATGAGTTTCTGTTGAGAGGATTCACTGGGCATGGTGAGGCCATTTAGCAGGATTAACTCCCACAGCTAGCCTTATTTATGACAGTGTAAAAGCAAGACAATTTCATCACAAACTCATTTTCAGTTCTAACTAACCACAAAATTGGTAATAAAACTCAAGCAAGATTTATCTCTTTAATTTTTTAGCAATGAAGAAAATAAATAAGAAAGCAGCACGATTACTCTTGCTTCTATGGAACGAGTTGAGAGAAAATGGTATATATCATGTCAACCAGATAGCGAAGCCTCCTTACAAAATTCAAATTCATTTTGCAGATATGATCAATGTAAGTCTAATCCATCAGTTGTCTGTGGTTCTAATTTTTGTAAAGCTACATGTTCTGTAACACTTCCAACCAAAGTGGTAACAAAGTTAAATCTCGTTAATATCTATTGGAAAGTTGCTAATAACAAAGTTAAATATCGCTAATATCTATTTATATTGCTAACATGTTTTTTAATGTACGTTGAGTTTAAATATTTCATTTCAACACCATTTCGCTTCTCATAGGATTGAAGGTTATGAACATTATCAAGCTAACATTATCACAAAGATGATAATATGTTCTATTCAAGTTGCTAACATAATCACAGGAGCTTTATACTTTAAAGCATAGAAACTAGCATCTACTCAATTTATTATTCTATAAAACCTAGTGTTTTTTTTCTTAACAAATTTGCACTCACAACATCTTTCGTTTTAGGTGTTCAAAATCAGAGCATATAGAAATATATCCAATTTTTGAAAAAAGAAATCCATGCTTTCAACATTTTTTTTCCAAACGAACTCATCGTTTTCGTAATGACGAAGTTATTAGACTTGAAGAAAAACACTCAGAAGTCGATAGAACTATGGTTTAATTGTACATACCTTTCTTCAAGTTCAATTCGCGTCGTGGTTGTAAATCCGCCATTTTTGACGATATTTCCGAGTTCTCGACTTATTCTCACGTAGATTCCACGAAAATCTCCGAGTTCTCGACTTCAGATGCTATTTCGCCGGAAAATTTTTGAAAAATGCTTTGAAGGTTTGGGAAAACGCACTGTTTGCGTGTGGAGAGTTTTGTTCAGAGAGTTATGGTGAATTTTTTCGTGAAAGCAGGCGACGTGATTTTTCAGATTTTTCATTCCAATTTTGCCCCTATGCATTAAGGCGCGATTTGACAATTGGTTTTAATTACAATTTTGCCACTTTATTTTCAAATTAATTTGGGCTGTTTAGATTAGATGGGTGTGTGGATCAGATTAGTTCCTAGGTTCCTTCAGGGGGTTGGGTTCCTATTTGAACCCACCCCTATATATATATATATATATAAGTGGAGCAGTTGTAGGAATTGAAACCATTCAAGGATAATTAAAACAAAACATAGAGGAATTGAAATCATACAAATAGTTGATCTGTTTTATTTTTGTATAAAACTGTTCATTTTAACATACAGACACAAAACTACAAAATAATGAATTGAACTTTAGGAATTCATAAACTAATTATCATTTTGCAGCTTTTTGACAGCAAAATAAATTTGAACTTTGTCACAATTTGGCGCTCTATTTTCGTTTATCTCTCTTATATTTTCTTTTCTTTACAATTATTTTATATTTGGTACAAATGGTTACTACATTATTAAGAAAGAAAATTAAATATTATCTAAATTTATTTTATGGTTATTTCTAAGAATTTTTATTAAAATGTTATTACAACATGATGTTTATAAATTACAAGTTTATAAAGTTTTAAAAATTTTATCCGTGGAAAATATTAGTTGGAAAAAAAGAAAATAAAATTAGGGTGCAAATTACTGATTATTCCCTCCTTCAGTTCCAGAGCCCATAGATTTCAGTTGAGAAATATGGACTGCACTTGAACGGATTAAATTCTAGAAACTTGGAGATTTACATTTGGTTGGAGCTCAGCTACCTAGATTTCTGAATAGTGTGTCGAAAACAGACGCGATTTGTTGAAAAATTATACTACGCCATTGAATTGCATATACAATGTATTTTTCTGGGCGCAAGTGTTGAATTCAGAATCAACCTGAATCGTGGAGTGAGCAAAGGTGGCGATTGGATGTTGCTCGCTACGCACTTCTCCTTGCAAAGATTTCGATTAATATCTTCAACGAGCTTCCTTTACAAGGTTTGTTTTTAATTTCTTCTTGTAATCTAGGGAAGATGTATTTGATTATATGTAGATATGAAAATCTTGGGCAGAATGCTGTTCATTTATCGATCTTTGTGGTAGAATCCAAGTTTTGCAGCTTGTTGGTGCATCACTAAATTTCCTGTGTGTGCAATTTTGAAGAAATTATTTCTGAAACAAAGAAAACCAACCGTTTGTGTTCTAACTTGCTGCAGGAAATTGTTCACAAAAGACGTCGAACTTACCATGTAGGTGTTCTAGAGCAATGCCTGGATATCAGAAGCTCTCCAGATGCCGTGGAGATTCAAGGAGAAAGTTTGAGAAGAATCGAATTGAGTGCTCCTGCAGGAGACTTAAATGTATCAGAGGTGTTGGATGATCCTTCCGGATTTAGAAATCTGAGCTCCTGCGATAAAACAAAATCGTTTTGTGCTGGGAAGAATTCGTACAGACAAGTATTGAGTATTTCACCAGAACTCAACAAGATTGTCACTCTAGATGATGGTGCTGTGGCTAATATTCTGCAGGCTTGCATCAGTGCTAAAGTTTCTTTACACTTTGTTCAACTGCTTCATGCTAAGATCATCTGTTGTGGTTTCAGTACGAGCCCTGGGGTTTGCAATCCTCTGATTGACTTGTACCTTAAGAATGGAAGTGTAGATTCTGCAGTTCAAATTTTTAAAAGTATGCGTGCAAGGGATAGTGTGTCTTGGGTTGCCATGATCTCAGGCTTGTCTCAAAATTGTCGTGAATTAGACAGTATCCAACTTTATTGTGAGATGCGAAAGTTAGGAGTGTTTCCAACCCCATATGTTTTCTCAAGCGTTATAAGTGCCTGCACTAAGATAAGCTTGTGTGAAGTAGGGCAGCAACTTCATGCTCTGATATTCAAGTGGGGCTTCTCGTCAGAGCTCTATGTGTGCAACTCTCTTGTTTCGTTTTATTCTAGATGTGGGAGCTTAACATCTGCTGAACTTATTTTTAGTGAAATGCAGCAAAGGGATAAAGTTTCATACAACACTCTTATTTCAGGGTTTTCTATGCAAGGATCAATTGACAAATCTCTTGAATTGTTTGAGAAAATGCAGACTGAGTCCTTAAAGCCTGATAGTGTTACAGTTGCAAGTCTACTCAGCAGTTGTGCTTCAATGGGGGATATTCATAAGGGAATGCAATTGCATTCATATGCAATCAAGGCAGGAATGTGCTTGGATATCATCATTGAGGGTTCTCTGCTAGACCTCTATGTGAAATGTGCTGATGTTGAAACAGCTAATAAATTCTTCCTTGCCACACAAATGGATAATGTGGTGCTATGGAATGTGATGCTAGTTGCATATGGACAGATAGGTGATCTCCATGAGTCATTAAACATTTATTCACGGATGCAAGTGAAGGGCTTGAAACCTAACCAGTACACATATCCTAGTATTCTAAGAACGTGTACATCTGTTGGAGCACTTGATCTAGGAGAGCAAGTTCATACCCAAGCTATAAAAACTGGATTTCAGCCAAATGTGTATATCTGTAGTGTGCTTATAGATATGTATGCTAAACATGGTGAACTAGAAACTGCCATGAAAATATTCAGACGTCTTAATGAAGATGATATAGTTTCTTGGACAGCTATGATCGCTGGATATGCTCAACATGACATGTTTGCTGAAGCTCTTAAACTTTTTGAGGAAATGCAAGAACAAGGAATTCGATCAGATAATATAGGATTAGCAAGTGTCATTAGCGCTTGTGCTGGAATTCAAGCTCTCAATCAAGGACGTCAAATTCATAGTCAGTCTATTATCTCCGGCTATTCCTCAGATATATCAGTTGGAAATGCGCTTGTATGTCTCTATGCTAGATGTGGTTGCATACAAGAGGCACACTTGGCATTTGAGAAAATGTATTCCAGAGATAATGTTTCATGGAATAGTTTGATTTCAGGATTTGCACAGAGTGGAAAAAATGAGGAAGCACTGAAGGTCTTCACTCAAATGATTCAAGCTGGAGTGGAGGTTAATATGTTCACCTACGGGTCTGCTATTAGTGCAGCCGCAAATTTAGCACACGTGAAACTAGGTAAGCAAATTCACGACAGAACAATTAAAACTGGGCATCATAGTGAGACAGAAGTATGCAACGTATTAGTTACATTGTACGCAAAATGTGGATGCCTTAATGATGCCAGGAGTGTGTTCATTGAGATGCCTCAAAAAAATGAAATTTCATGGAATGCAATGATTACTGGTTATTCTCAACATGGATATGGTAGGAAAGCTATAGACCTCTTTGAGGATATGAAAATGCTCGTACTAAAGCCAAATCATATAACATATGTGGGAGTTTTGACTGCCTGTAGCCATGTAGGATTGGTTGAGGAGGGGCTTAGTTACTTCAGATCCATGAGTGAACAGCATGGTTTAGTACCAAAACAAGAACATTACACCTGCGTTGTTGATATTCTTGGGAGGGCAGGTCAACTCTGCCGTGCAAAAGCATTCGTGCAGTCTATGCCAATTGAACCAGATGCAATGATCTGGAGGACCTTGTTAAGTGCTTGCACGGTCCACAGAAATAAAGAAATTGGTGAAGTTGCAGCAAAACGTCTTTTGGAATTAGAACCTAACGATTCTGCTACTTATGTCCTCATGTCAAATATGTATGCTGTTACCGGTAAATGGGATAACCGTGACCGTGCAAGACGACTCATGAGAGACAAAGGCGTGAAGAAAGAGCCTGGTCGTAGTTGGATAGAAGTGAAAAATTCAGTCCATGCATTCTTTGTTGGTGATAGACTCCATCCTCTTGCAGATGAGATTTACAAGTACTTGGATGAACTAACCAAGAGGGTGGCTGTAATTGGTTATGTGCCAGATGAAAGCAACCTATGGAATGAGTTGGAGCTTAAGCAGAAGGACCCAACCGCGCAAATTCACAGTGAAAAGTTGGCCGTTACTTTTGGACTTCTAAGTCTTCCTATTATTATCCCCTTGCATGTCATGAAGAATCTGCGTGTTTGTAATGATTGCCATAATTGGATTAAATTTGTCTCCAAGGTTGTAGCTCGGACTATCATTGTACGTGATGCCTACCGCTTCCATCATTTCCAAGATGGAAGCTGTACATGTAAAGATTATTGGTAAACTGGAACATATGATACAGAGGAAGGAAAATATCTGCGTGGATACTTCTCTAGCAGTAGCTGCCATCAGTTCATGTATTTCAAACTAGGAGATGGAGCCTAGAGTGGTAATTTTTCATTTTATCCGAGTGTAAGAATAGACAATTCTGCTTTGCATGTATATATGTTGGTGCTAATTATGAGTAACCTTTCTACAGGAAAATTTTGAGGTGAAAAGAGGCATTCTGGAAACAGCAGGTGCTCTTGCCCTGGCTGGAGCTAAAGCTTACTGCTAGTAGTATGGACACTCGATGTTGCTCATACAGTAGCAGCAGTTACCAATGAAGCTGACATCGACTTTGACAGACAACATCGGTAAGAAACTTGCAGATGTGTGTAAAAATTACATGCCAGAGGAGCCTGGCTGCTTTGAGCTATTTTGTGAGCTTGTGAGTTTTCTAATTTATATGATTTTTTTTCCTCATTATAGCAGGGTGTTTGAGTGAATTCCAAGTTTACCCAATACTATTGTTTGCTTGCAGGTGGGATTTTTGAATCATACTGAAGTGAAATATCGGCAAGAGATATATTTTGCAGTTTTACAATTATAATGATCATACTGACGTATTGTTCGCCAATTTCTTTTAAGTTTGGATTTGGGAGTTGGAATTTGAAGCTATGGATGGAATCCATTACTCCTACAAAATGACTCGGTCCTTGATGTTTCAATTCATGCAAATTTTAATGAAAAGTGAAAAATCAGTATTTCTTTCCCATATTCTCAAATTGTCTCGGAAGTTTCTTTCAGCATGATGATTAACATATGCGGTGTAAGAAGGTTTCTTTCAATAATGCATAATTTACAGTCTGGGAGAGGCATAGAGCTGCAACTCTGCCAGCATCCTTCAACTCATGCATAGCATGGCTGGATCAAGATGCATTTTTCATTCAACAGTAAGTTGAAGACCAATCTCAACATCTCGCGACCAAGCTCTCCCTCGACTGAGCTCGTCGTCTGTGATACCTCCTGCCCTTGGCTGGACTCCTTGTAAAAGCTACCCATAGGTGATAATCATGTGCTCTGTAAATTTACATCATCATCGAATGTCCTCAAACTTCTGCATGTGCGTCTGAAAACTGTCAGTTAAATGAATCTTAGTGTCAATTAGATTTATATGTAATGAACTTTAAGGACTATATAATATGAGATTTATAGTCTATAGTTTGATAACCATCCATCAATTTATCTATTTATTTATTTTTTTGTCTCAGAAATGATACAATCTAGCACCATAAAGTGAGATAAAATGTATCACAAAGTAAACGTTAAAGAAAAGAAACCTGCCTTATCATCTTGCGATCGTCGCAAACTACTAAGAAAGTTCAAATCCAGCATTAGAATTTATGGCATAAAGAAGTTTTGCTCTCAAAGTGCTTGAACGTTTGTATGTTGGGAGCTGTATTGTGTGGGCCCAAAAATCAAACACGACATACATTAATGGTTGCACAAAAACAATAAAATCACTATTTTATTGGATGAAATAATGGTGGCTAGGCTAGATCATTAGAAATTCAGGCGATAACAAGAATTAGCAAGTTTAGGGCCTTCCGAAAAATACCTTCAAAGTATTATAACAGGTAGAAGCTGATGGAAGTCGATCTACATCTTGTCCTCCAAATGAAGCCCAAAGAGGAGCATCACAGTTCACCTACTTCATCAAAAGTTTCTGAGTCGGTTAACACATACAATAGTAATATTTTTATGTTTTCAACGCTTGGGAGGAGTTTCTATTGTATTTTAGGTTTTGGAAATTGGATGCTTTGTGCATTTTCCTTCCTTGGACTATATTTTTTTCTTTGGTCATTAAGTCCTTATTCTGCTACCTCTTAAGCTTAAGCAAATTAACTGATGTAAAACGATATGGAGTGCCTAATATGGAAACTCACCAAGCATGCTCTGTGTCTACACTTGGTCTTTTAATACAACACTCATTTACCTTTCTGTATAAAATATATGAAAAAGACCAATAACAAAATATGATCCATACAGTCAACCCCACATAGTAAATATAAATGCTCAGTTATTGTTCTAGTTGTCACAGATATAAGAAAAGGAAAACAAGAAATTACGCAAGTCTGCACCATATAGATCCTTGAATATATATCTACCAACAGAAGCTCCTACACCATACAGCACTAAACAAATAAGTTAAAGTAGAAAATACCTTATGGATTGTAAAAGTTGGATGAAGGTGTTTGAACCCAAGCAATGGTGCTCTAGAACAGCTGGTTACAAACTTAAGAAGCATGCATCGGTCTTTTGGTTCAAATCCTGCAAATACCTATGAAAAGAGAACCGACTGAAACCTAAGTGCTTTTGGATAGATAATAGAACAAAGTAAACCGCAGTACCATCAGGAACGGATACATTTCTGGACTGGCACATATAGTGATCAACTTATACATCCAATATCAAGCAATTAAATAAACATATATCTTCTTGATCTAATGCACTAGAGCTCCGAGTGGAAGGTTCAAGAACATCAGACTCTAATTTGTGAAACAGATCCATTGTAATGAGGACACAATAGAGGTGCAACTATTGTTGAACTTCAAGTACAGATGGACGTGAAATAAGCTAATTTGCAGCAAAGCAAATCAGACATTAGAGAGACTGTTGTATAACCTAAATTTGTAATCCAGCTCTCTGAAGTGATAGGATCGGTCATACTATGCATGATGAAATTGGTCTATAAGGTTTATTTACTGACATTTCAAATGGCAGAAACCTCTATTCAATCATAAATTTGGACCAATTAGCAAAACAGATAGTTCAAGTGTTTCAGCAGGGGCTCATACCTCCCAAAAAAGTTTAACTGTTCGACTCCCTTCACTGTAACCCCCAGTATATTGTGTATGTTTCCTCAAATCACCAACATCAATGTCATGATCCCCACCTGCTAGTAACTGCAAGAAAAGAAGCTAGATCAGAAGAAGTTGAATGTCCAAAGGAAAGAGAATGTTCTCTAATACAAAAGTCAAAGGCATAATGCCATGAAAATATTAATTTAATGTATACTGACTAATAAGGCAATTGACGTAACACGATGAACAATTTTGATAAGTTGGTAGCTGATTCAGGTTGGAAAAGTGTTCATAAATTGATAGCTCGTACAGAATACCACTTTTGATATGAATAACATGTTTTCTTAAGTTGATGCATCAAAGTGCTTTGTGCATAATATTCATTTAAGTGACCAACCACATCTTAAAATGTGTTAATTATAAAATAATGAAAAATTTGAGGCGAAATTCCAATAAATACCCACTATCTCCAAATGCAAATATATTAATGACACCTATCTTCCGAAGACTTCCCCGATAATTACATAAAAATAAACAAATTTAGTGGTAGACATGAGGAAAAACAGGGCAACAAAGATTAAGGAATAAATCAAACCATAATAAATCAAGGAAAATACCTGGTTAAATTCACTTGCATTAAACAACTTCAACCAAGAAGGGGATATTAAATCTATCAATCCTCGATAAAATGCATTTGAGAACGGAAGTATCTGCAATTACTGCTGGCATGTAAGATGTTCTAAGCATATTAACTTCATCAGAGCTACAAAATTGCTTGAGAATACCTGTCTGTTTAGTTTATAATCTGCCATTGCATGAACATATTGCAATTTGTTCTCATTTGTCACACATATATCCTTGCCCCCAGGTTTTAGTTCAATAACATGTCGTTTTCCTAGAGACTCTTCGGTAACTGTAAAATCCAGAGAGAGATCCCTAACATCTCCATCATTATGCTGCATGCCCCAATCCATATATACCATCAGACTACTTCAAGTATGCATTGCAACCTTATCTATTACCAAAATACAAATATTTGAAACACGCATATGCAACCTCATTTAAACATATATATCTTGAAAATGCATATACATCCCTATTCACTACTGAAATACATTTATCAGTAAACACATGCACATCGTATAGAATTTCTGATATCAATGCTTAAAAGGACAAAAATATTAAACACAAATTGAGCATAACACATCACACCCATGTAAATGGTCCGTTGACTATTGCAAGATGTTGTCTATTTTGAAATTGGGATGAACCATAAATCTTGGATTAATTTTAGCCAAATTATGTCAAAGACATCCATACAACTACTAAGCTCCTAATGCTAAAATATTCAGTAATGTGCATCACATAACCGATTATTTGTCTGGCTTCAGTCATCAATAAATACTCATTACCAACATTTACCAACGGAATATTCACCTTAAGGTACATGAGATTCCTGTAAAGCTCAGGATCAAGAGTCGAGAGTTCATCCAAAAAGCTATAGCGCCCCAATAACTTTTGCACAAAAACATGTGAAAAATAGAAATCAAGTAAGATTCCTTCATACAAAGCTTTACCAACAATTCTTCCCAGAAATTCAAACATCTGAAGTATGCTATCCAATAATCTTGCACTTGTATTTGGAATTAGATGCCTATCAGAAGTTGGGGTCTGGCAGAAAAGCCCATACCTGAATAACGCATTCAGTCACTTCAGAAAACATAGAAAGACGATAATTAACCTAACCTTGAGAGTGGAACAGCTTACTCTGGTGAAAAGGCTATTTTCGAGAGGTCAGTCAAGAACTCCTTGGACAGACCACCATAGTCGAGGCCAGCTTCTGGAAGGCCAGATTCACTGACAAAAGAAACATGGATGGAGGACTTCAACCTAGAACCAAGTGAATTCAGTTGTTGCAATCCATCTTCAAAAATATGAGCCCGACGAACTACAATCTCAATTGATTGAGACCCGGGTCCAGTTCCTTCACCAGCCAATCTTCTTGACACTTTGTCCATGCTGATAAATTCTCTGAACATTTTTACTCTGCCAAATTGGGGAAGGACCATCTCATATTACTTTTTGGTGTCAGAAGGCAAATGGAAAAACTAGTTAAAGTGGAAAGTACCATGAAGTTTGGGGCTGTTTGTTTCTCTTTTCAAACCCCTCCTTGTCAATTTTTTACTGTTAAACACTCAAAACACGTTTGTTTTTTATTCATTTTCAATTTCTAGCAACACCTCTTCAATCCTATATCATCTAGATATCACCGACCACTCAAATATTCCTCTCTTCATACTAACCACAGTCCACAAATTTAAAGTGGCCCCCACCATAAATATAGTAAAATGGAGCTTTTTTTCGGTTCGCTCCCTCATTTGGTCGGCCAAAATAAATGAAACATATTTTCATTTTTCAAACCTTAACTCTAAAAAGTCATTCAGAACACAAAAACCGATATACATTATAAAGTGCAGTAAAAATATTGAAAATTGGAATTTTGAACCGAAAATGAAACCGAACATAGCCTTTATATCTCTGATAGCCAAGTATATAAGATGAAAGTATCCAGGAAAACACATGATATTGCACCACCAGCATTTGCTGATTTGACATGAAAAATTGTAGGACTACCGACAGTTTATATTATTATGATCTTATGTATGGTGTAGCACTTACCTTTCTTCGAAGGGAAATATATGTGGCATAGTGGTAATGACAGAACCCCCACTTGAGTAGGGTGCTCCATCCGCAGCTGAGAAAACTTCATGAGTCCTGGCAGCAACCGCAATCGGCATCCTATTAATTTTACCTGGAGCAAGCCATAAAGATTGATGGCAAAACTCACGCCTTGAATTCCTTTCATATAACAAATGCAGGCATCGAACTGCAGAATCGACAAGAGCTCTGTATCGAGGGTTAATACACCGGGATAAGGAATTATAAACAAGTGTATTCAACATTGATGTGATCTTCTGCTGTTGCACCAACGTAAATGGAACCTGATTATTAGATTACGTGAGGAAAATAATCACCACCATGTGAGTTGAATTTAATAACAAATGATAATGTAATTCAACTGATGAAATGCTATTAATATGACCTGCTTGTCGTAAAACTCAATGTCATCAAGAACCAACAGCAGATGTGAATAACTGGAACAGAAAAGTAGGAGCATACAAGATACATCTTTTGATACGCCTTCAGGGCCCTGCCTTAGCGACTCAATATCCCACTCATCAGTAGGATGTTCCTCAATTGGACTAACGTTGGTTTGGCCATCTACTGAATCAGTAGAATCATTCTCTGTTGGTGATTTTCCAGTAATCTTATGCAAAATGTTAACCCATTTATTGCTAGTCTCTTTAGTAAGTCTCTTTTGCCTCCTCCCAGAGATGCCACCACTTCTATCTCCAGTTATTGTATTTACGCAGCATGATTTTGTGTTGACAATGTGAATATTAACATGAAAGAGAGATTTTTCTAGTTCCCCCCACAATCTGGAAAGAAACCCCGGGGTGAATGACAGCATGTTGAGAACTGGCAAAGATTTCATCATAGGACCCAAAGCTGAAAATAATCGGAGCATACATGAATAATAATAAGCTATTTCAAGCAACCCGTACTTCGATGAATACTCTGGATTGCTTGAGGAGAGATTATCAGTGTCACAAATAGACGCATCCGTTTCAAATGCCAGGAGCTTCTTAAGATGCCACTGCTGACAAACAGGCCTGAAAAGGTCCAAATATGATAATTTTGGGAACCCACGAGTTGTTTCATCCATGTCAAGGAAGGATTCAGCGGAAGGATCATAACCGACTTCAATTTCTTCACTGTTACTTGTTCTCTGTTTGAAGTCTTCAAGTGAAACCAGCAAGTTATCTGCAAATAAAATAACCACATGGAGATAGGATGAATAGTCTAAGCCTTCAGTGAATTTCCCCAAATCTACTGCACGCATATCACTCTCGGTTGCAAGGCACACAGTGTTAGCAAGAGCCCAGCCAGCATGTGGCATCGTTCTGGATGTTATCTCTAACTGATCCATCTCAGAAATTTCCTTCAAAATCTTCTCTTTTAAGATCTGTCATCACCTGCCATAGTTTGATCAGCCCCCTAGTGCCTTAAGGTAGGAAAGCTAACAGTTACTTAAAATAGAAATATCGTATTTTCACATTCTTGCTTTATATAATGAACTACATGGCATAGGATCAATTATGATGAAGTAACATGTTGTGAAAGTTGGACAGAGAAACAAACACATCCCTTGACCAAAAAAATGCTTTTGACATCGTGAGTAGTTTCTCACTGTGGCCAATTCTTACCAGTAAGGTCCTGAGGCATGGTGACAACACGGACTTGTGTCTCAGAGCAGGTACAAGTATAGCAGGTAATCGTTGAGGAAACCAAGGTATCGTAAGCAGTGAGATGCAATACTGCTCAATAGCAGATTCCATCATGCCTTTATCATTTATGTCAATGTTTGTTAGGTGGAACGGCCGCAACGATAAAGTTATTGCACTGGCAACTATAACAAATCTGTCATCTGTTTGCAGCTCTTGAGAAGAAAAAGGAGCTTCCAATGTCAAAATGAATTTCCTAATGCAATTATACAACCCACTTCTTTTACTCCCAACAAACTTTACCAGATTTTTCACCGCAGTGTTTGCATCCTTTTGGCCATTGGGGGGAATGAAATTCCAACCTTTTGGATCAGTTAAGATAACTGATAAACGCATTGCTATTGATGTGAGGACAACATCTTGAACCCTTGGGTGGGAGTAGTCAAACAAGGATAAAACAAACAAGCAAACAGAAATCAGCTTCTTCGATTGATGAAACCATAACTTTCTCTCGTCAGTACTGCCAATTGTCAATGAGCAAAAGCTTTGGCGTACATCTGCAAGTCAAAATAGTCATTTATCAGAATGACTCCTACTTAGTTACAGGACAACAAACATGATACCATCTAAATCCTCTCAGCATGATCTTTGGCTGCAAAAAACAGCCTAATGTTTTTATCCTACTGACTATCACTAGTACACCTCAAGCACTTAAATCCAGTAGTTGTGAGCTCTATTTCAGTTCATACATGTCCCAAAGAACCCAAGAAATTAAACTAATGCACTTCTACTCCTGATTCTATATGCTAACAGACATCTACCAACAAGCAGGCTCCTGCTCTAATACCACATCCTCAATGGCACAAATTAGTCTGATAGAACAATCATTCTTCAGTTCGCTAATAAATGTATTTATTAAAAACGCTGATTACACAAAAATCAGATATTTAAGCAAACTGCATACCGTTTGAAGTTATATCATCCAAAACAATTCTGAAGCAACTAATCATGCAGTCCCTATCTCTAGCTCCAATCCTCCTGAGTCGAACAGACAAATAGTTTATAAAAAACAGGAACGGTCTCAAAATCTCCCTCGACATCTGCATTCCAGTAAGAGAGCCAGAACGACTGGTAATCATCATTTCCCACTCTTCACGGAGCCGCAATGCCGTGGATTCCATAGCGTGATGCCGCCTCCAAACTCTCTGAACATAGAATATTCTCAAACTCGACTAATCGCATTTAATTAAGTTTCATCATACAAAAAATTATTTAATAAAAAAAACATAATTCAACCTGAATGAGCAACACGGCGGCCTTGGCTCGCCGGGCATAATTCCGGAGCTCCCTTTCCTGATTAACCCTATCCAGAAGGGCATCCCTCGTAATTTCCTTGGTGCTGGCTCCACGCAGCGACACCTGATCCATAATTCAAGTCAAGCTCGAGATTCATCATACAATTGACGGTAATTGAAGTAGTTAATCACACAAAAAAAAAAAAGATCAGAGCTCAAATCGCTGAGAATTGATTAATTGAGTTGGGAAAACAGTGAGAGAAGTGAGGTATTGTACCTGGTTTCTGCGAGATTCATTCATGCCTCTCCGCAATTACAACGGAGAAAACCGTAAGATTGATTGCTGTCCTGATTGATTTTTGAGTTTTTTAATTCAAAATTTGTGAATTTTATTTGATCGAACGTCGCTCTTCTTTTTTCTCTCTCTTTTTCTTCTTTTCTGTGAAGTGCAATTTGCAAACGACTCCTGTTAAACTAATAATCATGCATCTCTTTCTCAAAAAATAAAATATAAAATATAAATCATGCTTCTAACCAAAAGAAAAAAGAAAAAAAAAAGAAGAAGTCACAATCATGAAATGATTTGCTCGTTTACTTTGTATGAAAACTTACAATGATTAGAGATGACTTTTTCTTTTTCTAAGATCAAATTTAATTGTCGTGTCTAGCTAATGAATTTATTGTTTTGATTGTAATGCACTAAAATTTTCACATTTTTATTTGTATTATAATTCTTTCATTGGTTTATTTTTTTTTAATTAAAATTAGTTTTAAATTTATTAGAATTTGGTAATTTTATTATAAAAATTTGTATTACTCCTTGCGATACATAAATAATTATTATTTTTTTAGATTGGTATTATTATTATTATTATTATTATTATTATTATTATTATTATTATTATTATTATTATTATGTTTGAATTCTATATGTTGTGTTTAATTTTTAAAAATTAATAAAACAATATGCACATGCATTAATTAATTAGATAAAAAGACTAATTTTGTATTATTACGATAAAAAATATTAAATTTTAGAAACTAAATGAAAATTTACGTTAGAAAGATCAGATTTCAATATTTCAAACGACACGGTTTTGTAAATAGCAATATATAATTGTTCACGATTAAAGAATATTTGATTGTTTTGAATATATAATAGGTATAAAAAAATAATTATTTAATTACTTCAAATGATGAAATAGAAATAGAAAAAAAAATGCAAATTATGTTGTATTATTATTATTATTATTATTATTATTATTATTATTATTATTATTATTATTATTATTATTATAGTACAACACAAATGAAAACTATTTTTATGCATAAAATATAAAATAAAAAATGTAACAATTCTCAAATTTTCAAGTAAAAAAAATAAATATATAAAATTTCTAAAAATTATTAAAAGACAACGGTTGTAATCTAATCCGTCCTGAAAAATACAAGGAAAAAAATTACAACAATAAATTTTAGTAGAGTTGTCTATTAACTCAAAACTGTTCTCTATTATACAAAAACTATTGTCTAAAATATAATTGTTAAATCATGTTATAGATAACGGTTTATACCAGAATCATTGTCTATCACACGATTTTACCTTATCATATGTATAGATAGATAGATACTAAATCGATAACTCATATAAATAAATTTCCTGGTCTACAGTTAACTTGATATGGGCATAAACATTTTATCGAAAAAAATATATATGGGTATAAACTTAAGTGTTTATTTATATTTCACTGGCCCTTGTATTTTTAGGTATTATAGCGTTTTTAAATAGTTTGATCATTTAATAAGCTCATGTGTTTTTTATTTATATATTTATAAAAAAAAAAAAAGATAAATAAAAAAGGTTAGGTTCATGAATATGAGCGTATTAATGAGATTTTTAAACTTTTAATATAATACGTACGCATACGGCATATCTGTATAGAAATATTAATGTATTTTGCTGATATACAAATGAATGGATTGAAGCCTCATGCTATATCCAATGTATGTACAATTTCCTTTTTGATGTAGTGTGTGTAAAAATTAAATGAAATGGAACGAGATATGCTGTGCACGTATAATTTATTAATTTATTTAGAGTTTTACACGTATGATTATGAAGTATTGCCTCTCGAAAACTATTCGTGATTCATCAGTTACCAAATAGATTTAATATTTAAGATTTATAAACTTATACTAGCATTTATTTTTTTTAATATTTAAGATTTATAAACTTATACTAGCATTTATTTTCAAGAATTGCACTTGTACTGCCAGGCTGCTAGTGAATTCGGGGAAAGAAAATAAAAGAAAATTAATAGCTTTCCAACAAGATGCAAAATTAAATACCGCAAAGGTATAGGAGACAAATTATAAAGATTTAGTACTTATTAATTATATATATGGCAATTAATCTTGAATAATTTAGAAGATCAAATTTAATTTAATTACCGGAATTAGTATATAATGGCCGATGAATGATAATACAATTTTCTTGGGACACGTCTAGTCTCTAGTGTGATAAGCATATATTAATTTAAAAAATAATGCATTCGAATTATATTAATGATATTTTTTTTTTCAAATCGAACCCATTTCACACACACACATGCATATATTATTAAAATTGCTACAGTTCTACTTAACTCATCAATCTTTTTTAGGAAAGTATTTCGTCAATCTTATACTAAAATATTTGACAACAGGAAAATGAATCTGAAAATTAAAGATGCGAGTGAATCATGATTCTAGGGTGACATGTGCGAGGATCACCAAAAACAATGATCGCCAATCTCAAAATTAATCGAAGTCAAAATAATAATTGTTGATTTTTTACTTATAATTTTGATAGATCCCATGCAAAATCATTAAATCAAAGCCTCAATTTTGTCCATTTGTTAATCGTTTATAATTTCCCAAATTCGACGCGTCTACGACGCTATCTATTTTTATTTTGATTTTTGGGTGAGATTACGCTATCTAATTTTATATGCTCCACTTCACTCAATTCTCCGATTATCCCCACCATACTTCTTAGCTAATTAATAATTATTATTTTGCGAATATGATACCAAAATAACATTAACAAAATTAAGATAATTCTGAAAAACCGACTTCAGACTAATTTAAGCATTCGATATTGTTCTAAATTATGGGTGCTACTACTTTGGTTTTTGTGGTACAAAATACTAGTATAAAATTATAAATTGAGTTAATTTCTTATTTTCTCATTTTTTAAAATATTGTGTTAGTTTGAGAGCTCATTTAATTAATATATATCAACTGACTTAAAATCAAGATTGTTTGACCTTCCATTTTGGTGTTGGCGGGGTTAATTCTAGATTTCTATACATATAATGCATTGTACCATGAATTGAATATCACAATTCACAAAAATAAAGAAATAAATAATAAAAGATATTTGAGTATGTTTCATTAATAAATAATAAAAAACCCATGAGTCATAAAAAAAAAAGGTCAAAATTTGAATGAGCACGCACAAGGCAAAGAAGGAAAACGTTAGGCGTCATTACTAAGTTTCTATATTGTGCATGAAAACACTTCATATGAACCAATGCGCGAATTCGCAATATTAAATTGATACAGTAACGCGCATTCTTTTCTCTTCCCACACTCTAATATTAATCCTCTTCCCACTCACTCTTGTTCATAAAACCACAGCTAGCTACCTCAAAATATCGAGAGAGAGAGAGAGAGAGAGAGAGAGAGAGAGAGAGAGATAATGATGAGTTTCAAGACCTTATGGTTTCTAGCAGCAGTTTTTGTTGGCGCTGGAGTGGTGGTTTTCATGTCTCCAAAGCAATCAACTTTTCATTCTTTCAACTCTAATTTCTTACAGGAATTCTTGCGTTCCGCCTTAAAAAATTCAAACAATTCTTCCTTGTCTGAGCCATCGTTTCTCAATCCAGAATCAGTAAGTCTTCTTCATTTATCTTCTATTTATTTATCACTATATTTTTTCGTACGTTTTAATTTGCATATCTCAAATATAATTAATTGTTCGGATTGATAAATATATCTAGTGGATGTATAATTCCATATTTCTCATATATCGTGGTATACGCAGAAATCTGGGTTTATTTTATATTTCTCGAATATTGCATTAAGCATTAGTAAAATCTTTTTGGTTTTTTAAATTTCAGTAGGCTGGAAAATGGTTAAATATTATAATCACAGTATACGAAGGGTTTATTAATTTCCAGCAAAAAATAATTATCTGCGTCTATTTCATTTATGTCGAGGATTGAGTAATATCATGGTATGCATTTATAATACAGATTAATGCAATAAATTAGCAAAAAAAAAAGGATAGAATTTGGATTGCTTAAGTTTCAACATCAAGGGCATGGGCATTTTTTTTTACATAAAGTGATATAGCTAGCTACAAATGGTATTAATATTACTTTTTATGTCTGAGGCACTTTTTTGTAGTCCAACCAGAATCAGCCAGTATCTTCTATTTTCTTCGCACCTAATTGAAAGATATATTTTGTATCTAGTCAGCCTCTTTTCCATTTTTCATATAAATATTTTCCTTAATTAGAAGAAAAAAAATAGATGAAAATTCAGTACCTTCTTTTAGTGAATTGGAATTAATGATCCAGATTTTCGATCCATTCTGATTATGATAATTAGTTTAGTACCTAAATAATATACCATATATCATATTTTAATTAATGTATTGAAGTGTATTTAAGTTGTCATTTATAAACAATTACTCTGTGTATGCGAATTATAATTGCAGCATATTTTTTAGCTTCTCTTTTAAAAGTAACATAGGCCTAATTTTTGGTCCCGGAATTAATGTTCTTATATATTCTCTTTTTTCTCATTATACTCCTTTTAAGGTTTGGATGAGAACAAATTAATACGGATATAGTAGTAATTTTTTTTTGTAATTTTTTTTTCTAAATATATTTTGACATATACATTTTGTAATTAATATATGTGAAAAAGGAAGGATATTGATGCTTAGGAATCGAGCCAACCCGCTCCCTTTAAAGCTAGAACTTTCTAACTCTAATCTTTTTTTTTTTCTCGGATTATTCGTGTCAATATTCCATCAGTTTCGCGCATGATTAGTATCCCTATCCATCCTTTTTTTTTATATATTCAATTATTCATTTGCATCGATCATTTGTTGAGAAATTAAATCTGAAAGAATATTGCTTGAAAATTATGCAAGGACAGGTCAAAAAAAATATCACGAAAATCAAAAAACCAGAAAAAAAATACAGCAATTTGGCGAAGGTGGAAGCCGATCTGGCGCAAGCCCGAGCCGCAATTAGGGCCGGATTAGCTGGAAACCAAACCGATCTAGTTGACCCGGATTACGTACCCGACGGCCCGATGTATTGGGATCCCAAAGCCTTCCATAGGTATGTGTTTATATATATATATATATTTCTCTCATTAATTAATCTTTCGAGAAAATGAAAATTAACCCAAGTGTGGCATATAATTAAAAATACAAAAGCCCTCTCATGTTTAACTAATACTCTAGTTCCCCATTTATTGTAAAATTGCAAATTGATTAACGGTGTTAGACAATTTAAAGTACAATTTTAATTTGAGAACGCGCATGAATTATTATAAATTATTAAGTATTGTTTATGAAGGATATGATTGAGGTTGATTAAATATTAAAGGAAATGAAATTGCAGAAGCTATGTGGAAATGGAGAAGAGATTGAAAGTGTTCATATACGAAGAAGGCGAGCCGCCGGTGTTCCACTTCGGGCCGTGCAAGCATACATACGCGATAGAGGGAATCTTCATCGCAAACATGGAAATCAGCTTGTTTCGGACATTCGATCCCAACGAGGCTCACTTGTTCTTCCTCCCCATCAGCATCACCATGATCACTCAAGTTATCTTCATTCCTCAAACACATGAATGGTCCCAAATGAAGAACACTGCCTCCGATTATATCAACGTTATTGCTAACAAGCATCCTTATTGGAATCGAAGCCTTGGAGCCGATCATTTCATCCTCGCTTGCCATGATTGGGTACGCACCTCCTCCCTCTATTCAAATCTACACAATAAACGTACATTCAACTAGACTTGTCAAAGTGGTTCGATCATCCTGGATTCACCCAATTTTTAATTTACACAATGCTAGGTCAAGGTCAACCAACATATAGACGTAGATGAGTTGTTAAACCATGCTAGCTAGCAACATGCTCTTAATTCCATGCATATTTTTTGATAGTCGCATTGTAATAATCAATCACAGGGGCCCGAGATTTCATTTGCGATCCCAAACCTACACAAGAACGCGATCCGGGCCCTATGCAACGCCAACACCTCGGAGAGATTCAACCCCTCCCGCGACGTATCCATCCCTGAAATCCACCTCCCCACTGGCACCACGACCGGGCTCATCGGGGGCCCGCCGCCGTCGAGGCGGTCCGTCCTGGTGTTCTACGCGGGGGGCGTGCACGGGCCGATCCGGCCGATCCTCCTGGAGCACTGGGAGAACACGACGGAGGCGGACGTGAAAATATACAAGTACCTCCCGCGAAACATGTCGTACTACGGCATGATGCGGAAGAGCCGGTACTGCATCTGCCCGAGCGGGTACGAGGTGGCGAGCCCGAGGATGGTGGAGGGCCTCTATTTGGGCTGCGTCCCGGTGCTCATCAAGGACAGTTACGTCATTCCGTTCAGCGACGTGCTCAACTGGGAGACGTTCGCCGTCATCGTGCCGGTGCGGGATATCCCCAACCTCAAGAAGATACTTACGGGGATTTCCTTGAGGGACTACGTGCGCCTGCAGCGCCGGGGGATTCAGATGCGCCGCCACTTCGAGGTCAACTCGCCGCCGCGGAGGTACGACGTCTTCAATATGATTCTGCATTCGATATGGCTCAGGAGGCTCAACTTTCGCCTCCGTGAAGATGGAATTATTCATGACTGAATTAATATATCTAAGAGAGCTAATTTGTCGGCCCGGCCCGTGAAATTTATAGGATATATTTATTTATCTTTGAGGAAAAGGTATTAATTAACGTTGATGTGGGATAAGTGGGTTTTACTGAGTTTTCTAATATATCTGTCATTTTTCAGATTATTCTTGGATTAAAATGGCGAGATACACGATATTTTAGAGTAGTGATTTGTCAAGTATGTACGTACGTGTAGCTGTTACTTGTTTGATTTTTTTATTTTTATTTTTATTTTTTTTTGAGGAAATGTTACTTGTTTGAATTACTAAACTATTGTAGAAGATATGGCCCTTGTAAGGACATTTATTTTTTTTACATTTGTACGTTTGTCCAAATTTACACCTCTCCTTCTATAATTTACTTTGTTTCATCTAATATATTTTTGCCTCCAAAGCAAATTAATACGCGCGCCAGTGACAGGAACATGTAAAATAAAATTGTATGAATTAGTCTAACCAGTAAAATAATTACAATAGAGTTTGTTTTAAAAGAAAACTCACCACCTTACTACATTATAAATTTGATACGACTTTTAAATGTAGACAATTGAATTTAATTTGGAAGTTTGGAATTCAAAGGGAAATTTTTTCCATAAATTAACCATGATGTGCTCGAAGGGATGAGTAAAATGACAATCCAAATTTCAGATATGCACCACTAAAATATTGATAATTTTAATAACAATTAAATTAAAAATTTGTATGTTAATCCCCTATTTTTAAAAATTGTGCGGAATTTATAACTTCGTAAAATTGTCATGAGATTTTTATTATTATTATTATTTTTTTTATTTGTGGAATTAAGCATAGATGATCAAACTGTTGATAGAATTAATGCAAGGACATTTCCTTAACGTTGTTGAAACCGCTTTATGCGTTCAAGAACGGTCTTGAACTTGAAGATGGTGAGAAAATATTATTTAATTATATATACTTTTGATTGATATTAAATGAAGGATAACTCAAAATTCTTGATAAAGTTGGTTTGGGGTGTTTTATAGGGAGGAAGGAGGATATACATCTCATCTCGTGGAATTTATCCATCATCTCATCGTCTAAACTATCCATTCAATTAATTATAAATTCTTAAAATGAAAAACTCCTAAACAGATAAATTAACTATCGTTGGATAGCTGCTAATTCTAAAGTGTGTTTCTAAATACACCACTATTTTCTTTACACATCACTAATTAATATAATTCAAAAGTAATTATTTATAAAACCACTCAAATATTCTTACTAAATAAAAATAATTGAAAAATGAAAAAAAAATATACTAAGAATCCTAAGAGTCCTTTTGTTTTAAGAAATAAAGTTTTTTCCCCACACTATCTTGGCCTTTCTTTCAAACCAAAATGAAGGGTTCCTTTTGAATCATGTCTTATCCATTCAAAAATTAATTTTTTGGAGTTACACGAACTGAATTTTTTGAACCCAGTCTCTGGCGAGAGATGTTTTCCTTCATGAAGAACTATCCCAATATTAATTTGTACATTTGATCTGCTTGCACTGAAATCGTATACTCCCTCCGTCCCATAATTGTAGTCCCTTTCCATTTTCACTCAGATTAAGAAATCACATTTAATATGTATTGGAAATGCACAATTTACAACAATTATCCTAAATTACCCCTATTTCTACTCTATTAATTTCATTCACACTATATTAAATAGGATTATATTTGTAAAATAATGTTTTAATACAATCCCAATTTAAAATAGAACTATAATTTTGGGACATCCCAAAAAGGAATAATAGATTATAATTATGGGACGGAGGGAGTATAACACATGAAAAGATCATAGTTGATGCGTCCCTAGGTTGGCAGCCGAGGGTGGGAAAGAAGAAGGGGGCGGGGATGAAAGGTTGTTGACGGAGGGTGCAGAATTTTTTTTATAATTACTTTTGAATTTTTTTTAAAAAATCTGATTTTTAAAAATAATATTTATAATAGTGTGTAAAGAAAAAATACGAAGAAATGAAAATTATGTGTAATGCATAAATTAAAAGTTGGGTATATAAAAATTGGTAGTCTATTCAGAATAACCAATTCTGAAATTCCAGCTTAACTATTAATGTCACTAGCAAAAGCATAAAACATTAATATGACTATGAAATCGGATAATTAACTGCCTTAATTTATCAAAATATATATACAGAGTGCTGGGATTTTATCTTTATCTTTTGTGGCGATTGATACTGAACCATTATAGGATAATGTAATTTTATTTTTATTTGTTCGACTTGATACAATTTAATTAAAAATACTCTCACGCGACCCAAACACCATCCAACGGCCAGATAATGATATCCTATCATCTTATCGACGGCGTAAATGAAAATTATATTCCAGCATGGAGAGTCGATAGGTACAAGTTTACAATACAACCGACATAGATCAAAAAAGCTTTATCTTCTCCAATATACTAATACTGATTAATTAATAAGGTAGCAGGTGGCAAACAAATGCATCAATTTGCATTGCTACGTGTCACCCCATTGCAACACGTGTCGTCGCAGCGATCAATCAAATCAGCTCCTATATATCAATCTCCCTCTCCCTCAACAACATCCACAATCACATCAATCAAACTCCACATATTTCTCAAATAAATAAATTAATCTTTCATATATACTTATTACTTCAATTTGATCACCTCAAGATAGTCAAGGATGGAGCCGAAGCAAGCAGCGAGGGAAGAGAGAGCTGAAGTAGCCGCGAGAACCGCCGCCGACGAGCTCACCCGAGTTAACAAAGATAGAAGAGAACGGGAGACTGAAGGTGTAGTGGTGCAGGAGCCGGAATGCTACCGGAAAACAGAAGTCCGGCAAGAGGACAGGTCTCCCGGCGTAATCGGCAGCATAATCAGGACGGTGCAGGGCACCATGGGCCAGGCTAAGGAAGCTGTAATGGGGAAGTCCAATGAAGCTGCCGACAGAACCCGCGAGACGGCGGAGGGGACCGCTGCCAGGGCCACGGAGGCCAAGGATGCGGCCGCCCAGAAGGCTGTGGAGACGAAAGATGCCACGGCGGCGAAGGTGGGCGAGTACAGAGATTACACGGCGGACAAGACGAAGCAAACCGCCGATTCCGCGGCGGAGAAGGCGAAAGAGACGAAAGATGCCACGGCGGGGAAACTAGGAGAGTACAAAGATTATGCGACGGAGAAGGCTAAGAATGCGAAGGACGCGACTGTGGAGAAGGCGGCGGAGTACAAGGACTACACGGCGGAGAAGGCTAAGAATGCGAAGGATGCGACGGTGGGGTACAAAGATTATGCAGCAGACAAAGCGAGCGAGGCGGCGAGTGCAACTGCGGAGAAGGCTAAGAATGCGAAGGATGCGACGGTGGAGAAAGCCGGTGAGTACAAGGATTATAGCGCTGATAAAGCTAAGGAAGGGAAGGATACGACGGTGGGGAAGATTACCGAATTGAAGGATTCGGCGGCTGATGCCGCGAGAAGGGCGGTGGGTTATTTAACGGGGAAGAAAGAGGAGACGAAGGAGGCGGCGGTAGAGACCCGTGAGGCTGCCAAAAACAAGGCCGGAGAGACTAAAGAAGCAGCTAAGGTCAGTCGATTGTTTATGAATTCGACTTTTGGACTCAACTTGCGTTCTTTAAATTGTAATTTAATTTGATTGTGTTGCAATAAATATGTATGTAGGAGAAATATGATGAGACGAAGGAAGAAGCATCAAGAAAAATGGATGACATGAAAATTGAAGGCGGGCGTGACACGGCTACATCAGCAGAAAGGTATCAACAAGATTTTATTTTTATTAAGAAGAATATCAGCACTATACCTTTTTTTAATGCAATTATGATTTTAATTAGGGGCGGTAGCGGGGGAGGAGTTCTTGGAGCTTTAGGAAGCGTGAAGGATGCGATTAAGGATAAGCTGACGCCGCATCCAATCGACGCGACGGCGGAGAAGGATACGGACTCCTCCCTCTTTTACGGAGGCGAAGGGGAGGCGAAGGCGGGGCGGAGACTTGCTGTGGATAAGGAGGGGACGCCGGTGGTAGTCCGGGTGGATGTGGACTCCACGCCGGCCGGCGCCACCGCCTCCCGCATGAAGGGGGCGGACCCGATCGCCGGTCAGACGTTCAACGACGTCGGACGGTTCGACGAGGAGGGCGGCACCGCACGTGTGCGGGTGGATCGCCCCGGGAAGATGTGATCGCAACTTATTTAATTTGAAATAACAATCCCGGCCCGGCCCGCATATTTTGTTTTGGTTGTAACGTCACTGTGCGTTTGTATTTGTCCCTTTTTCCCCCAAGAATATTGAGATTATGATTTAGAGTGCCAGAATGGAAAAGAATAAGGTATTAACACTACGATGGTAGTGGATTAATGCAAGAAATGATAATGTAATGCAATAACCTCGATAAGAAAAATAAATAGCAAGTGGATTATAACACAGTGGGAGAATGACGTCTGGCACATGTAACAAATAACGTGCGTGATAGCTTATGCGGTGTCGTGCAATAAAATGCGAAACATCACATTCGTAGTTCGTATTTTTGTGTCATCAAATTATTAGCGCACACAAATTGAGAACTCGTAACGAAAATAGCAACTCGTACAGCAAAGAGCAAACAATAGTTTAGTACCAAATTACATAATTATGAAGAAAAGCTCGTGTCGTAAATAAGCGAATTCTTTACATTATTAATTCAATACGCGATTAATGAGGTATTAGATATATTTAGAATTTATTGGGATAAAAAAAGAAATATAGATCACGAAAATGAAGTGACAAATAACTGTTGATTACTATGATGATATCAGAATAAAGGAAATACTTAATATTGAATCGTTTATGAAAATCACGAATTGACAAGCTAGCTTACAATTTTAATTCCAATTTCTATATCACTACAAGAAAAACACAATTCCACCGGCAATAACGACCCATCATATTCTATCGTGAAATTATCGATAGAATTAACGACGGATTAAGATTACGATGTTTAAAGACGGACTAACGACGGATTTTTCCGTCGAGACGGAAAAATCCGTCGTTACACGTCGTATTTTAATTTTTAAATTTATTTTTCTATTTTAACGACGGAATAACGATATTTTTTTAATTTATTTTAATTTTAGCGGCAGATTATCCGTAGCTAATATTAATTTTGATTTTTTTATATTTTTTTATTTGTTTTAAATTTTTTGAATTTTTTGATTTTTTATTTACTAATTAATACTTAATTACAAATTTAAATTTATTTTTTAAATTTTTTTACTTTTTATTTGTTTTATTCTTTTCAGATTTATTTGATTTATGTGATTTTTTTAATTTTTTTAGTATTTTATATCATTTTTAATACTTTATATTATTTTTAATTTTTCAAGTACTAATTTTTTTTTCTAATTAAATTAATCTTTCAAATTTCCATTTTATTTTTTTATTTTTTAATATTTTATACTATATTTTAATATTTTATATTATTTTTAATTTTTCAAGTACTAATTATTTTCTAATTTAAATTAATCTTTTGAATATTTCCAATTTTTCTAAAATTAATTTTTAATTTTTTTATTATTTCATATGATTATTTAATTTTTTTAGCTTTTTATTTTAAATTTATTAATATTTGAGAAAATTAATTAAATAATATTAAATAATGATGTAATATAATTATATTTTATGATAAACATACAATATTAAAAATTATGATAAATATTTAAATAAATTAATAATATATAAATATTTAAATAAATGAATAATATATAATAAGTTTTGTGTGTGTATATATATATATATATATATATATATATATATATATATATACTATTTGCATATTATATCATAAAATGCTCACTAGCCCATCTGGTTAGTGCACAAGACTCCTTCCTAGAGGTCCTGGATTCGAGTTCATTTGCGTGCAACTGGGAAGATTTAATTTGAATTCATGTGCGACTGCGACTTAGCTCAGCTTGATTGAGCTCGGTGGTTGTCCAGTTTTTTTTTCGAACAACAAAATTCGGCGATAAGTTAGCGACGGAATCCATCATTAATCCGTCGTTAAAACGACTTAACGACGGATTTTTCATTTTTAGCAATGGAAAAATTCATCGCTAAAATGCAAATTTTTTGTAGTTTATGTATGGTGAGAGTTGTTGGAGTATATGACCATATTATTAATTAGGTTACAACTAAAATTCAAGCCCGGAGAAGCCCAACCCATCTCCATTTCTCTTCTCTAACCCTAGGGATTTCAGCGCCGCACTATATATATTAGTTAACTGTTCTTGTGTGTGATATCTTTCATTCTATTGTGTGTCTTCTTTGTGAGCTCCGTTGAAATCCTAGAGCGATCTGTTTCTTCGTGTTCAATCGGATCTGTGTTAGTTCTTCTTCTTTTTCAATCCTTGTGTGAGAGTGAGTGTGAGGGGTTGTGGTACTAGGTTTTGAGGTTTGAGTGTCTCTGATGATACATCTCTATCTCCGATGGTCTGTGGAGGTTTACTAGCTGCAGACGATTGAGCATTGGTCGGGAAAGGTTCCTGAGCTTGATTATCCTTCGTTCTCATCAGTCGAGCATTGCAAATCAGAGTTGAAACCATGGAGTAAGATGTTTGGCGGCAGGGTTGACACCTTATAAGAGTATCTATTTAAAAAGTTTACTTATAAATTTAATTCATGACCTTGTAATATTAAATACTCACAAATTAAATATGACACACAAACACTTGAATGCATAAAGTATAAATATAAGCTTTATTTCAGACGGATCACCTAAATTCGTGGGTCAACCCCAAAAATAAATTTCAGCAAAATCAGTATCAACAGTAATACTAAAAAGTATCACTCAAAATTCGAAAAGTATCACCTGTATTCTTAAAAAGTAAGGCGTCTTGCTAGTTATCTTATACTAATTTATTTAGTTCAAATTGCTATTTTTTCCATTCCAATTAATGTTTAGAACTTAGGAGTTCATAGTTTTTTTTTAGGGTTCATGGTTTTTTTAGGGGTAAATTTTGTATTTTTTAGGATTTTTTTAAGGTTTTTTAGAGGTTTATTTTGTATTTTTTAGGGTTTATTAATTTCATTTTAGGATATAAAATTTTTAGAAAAAAACTTAAAAAAGACAGAAAATCAAAAAGTCTGCACTATATATATATATATATATATAGGCGACTGCGTGGGACACGTGTGGCCACGCTCCCGCCTAATATTGCCGGACATATATATGATCTTTGCACGAAAGTGCAGCTCAATATGACAATACAACTGAATTGATGTGGTGGTGGGTTAGGGCCGTCATTACCAATCTATGATTAAAGTTGTCAAAACGAGCCAGCGGGGCAAGACGGGCAGTGGGCTCGGAAAGCCGGCCTTTTGACGGGACGGGGCGGGCCTGAAAAAAGTGTCCTACCCAAAAATAATTAAAAATCTATGAATCTATGTACTTGTGGAATGGAGATAATGTTTAACCAATGCACACAATCTCTAATAATTATAGTCCTGTCTCTACATTAATGGACCCAAAAATATAATTTCAATTCATAAAGTTTTATGTATCGTGAAGAATATATATATATATATACACACACACACACACACATTATACATATATGTGTGTGTGTGTTGCTAAATGCTAACCATACATATGTTTGTTGGTGAAATATATTATATTAGATACTTGAGTCGTGAAACCTTGAGAATTGTTCTCTTAACTAATATTTACTGCTCCACCAATTGTGAATTGCATTGAATTCTTTTTTGTTGATTGTGTAGGTCTCGATTTTGTATTTAAGGAAATTCAATTTCTGATACTCGTAATGTTAACAAATGATAATAAAACAGTTAGGATGAATATTGTTCCTTCACCTTTCTAATTTTGTATGAATCTCTGATTTCATCATTATTCATTTATTTTGTCCTTTTCTTATATATCCCCCATTCTGCTAGAGTTGGGATAAAAAAGAATTGGTGTAGTCTCGGACAAGGATTAATGTAAACAATTTTTCAAATTTAACTTTCTATCAATTGTTTGCATCATTCTATTATGTAGTAAATATACATTTGTTTCCAAAATTTATGTTATTATAAAATTCAAATGATCTAATCTCATTGTTACTCGATGTACTCCCTCCATATGATTTTTATTAGAACTTTGATGAGATTATATGATTTTAATAGTATTCTTTTGTGTTCTTCTTATTATTATTATTATGATGGAGGTTGGGGATTATATTTTATTTTGATAGAATTTTTTTAAATAATGGGGGTTATACAATGGGGTTGTGTTTTATTTTATTATAGGTGTAAGTAGTGAGGGTTATATAATGAGGGTTGTATTTTTTATTATTGTTTCAATGTAATTAGGGGTTAATAAGATGGCAAAAATAAATAAAATATTATATATTTGCGTTTAAATTAATTTGAGAGTAGGAAGGAAGAAAAATGGGGATTGTGAATAGAATCACCCACTTCTGAGATCCATAAATAATTGTAAACAAAGCCCACATGAGTTTACGCTTTTTGCGGTGTCTAAATTAATCACACATACTTTCTAAAATTTATTCAACTCTCCCGCAGTCCAAAAAATAATATGTCTAAATGGATAAAAGTAGACAAAAGTAAATAGTAATTGGGAAAAAACAACAATTTTTAAAAATAGGTAGTTTGTTAGGCAATTTGTACTATATTAGACTTGGTCCCCACACCCAATGATTGGCACATTGTACTTTTGGCGGGTATTAAATGCACCTAACAATCGAAACCCTAATTCTAAAAATGAAACCCTAACAGCCTCGATTATATTTAGTAAGCCTCGATTAATTTTTAGCCTTGATTATTTACTGAAAATCGCCTCGATTGAAATTACAATATTCGATTAATTCATAGCCTCGATTAATTTCCTAAGTTGAGCCTCGATTATGATGATTTAAGAAGAATTGATGATTTAAATATCAATTCTCCTGAAATCGATGCTTCATCGATTAATTATGTATTAATCGATGCTTCCTCAATTAATTTTTAATAAGTATAGATTAAGAAAAAACTATCCTCGATTTCTTTTTTAACATTGCCTCGATTGGATATTTAAATTTCATCGATTATTTTTAAAATAATCGAGACCTTCATTCAAAAGAATCGAGGCAATGTTCCCTACAATTAATCATGATTTTTTAGTGAATGCATTTATTTCTTATGTAAGGTAGGTACTGAGTTTTAATAAATAAAAAGAAAAGATTGTTGGCTTCATTAAATGAAAAGAAGGGGAAGGAAGGACCGAATTAATGAAAACAAGGGGATGTTGTACCGAATTAAATACATTCTAATATTTTATAACGAGGTAGGTGAAATTTCTGAATAAATAGATGTAGAATCCTGAGCTCATTCACACTACAATACAAATCTCATTCACAAAAATCATACAAGTTTTTATTCACACTACACTACAAATCGACGAAGAATAGCAAAAGTTGGAGAAATTTTTTCGAGCAAGGGGCGAAAGAAAAGATTTTTCTGGAGTGAAAAAATAGTGCACGGAAATTTTCACCAATTTTCAAAGGTACGTTTTGTACTCCATTTTTTTGAACTTATTTTGCAAATATCTATTATTTTGATTATATATTGAATGTGTTGTTAGATTTACTTTGAAAATAGGTGACATTGAGTGATACGGCCTTTTTTTGGAATTGGTTGTTACTGTTTAATTTAGGTCAGTAATTTAGGTTAATTGTTCTTGGTTTTGAATTTAGTCGATATTTATGTGATTTTGAGGGTTGTATAATGTTAAACTAAATATAATCGATGTTGTTATAGAAGCGTTTAGGCTGTGAAACATTATTCGATGCCTTCATTGATATAATCGATGCCGTAGAATATAATCGATTAGTGCCTTGATTGATTATTTGATATTAATTGTGGTTTATATATTGTTAATTGTGGATTATTTGTTATTAATCGATGACTAGCTTTCTATCGAGGAGCATAAAACATAATCGAGGAGCATAAAAAAGAATCGAGGCCTTCCTCGATTAAATTACAAAAACGAAAACTAATCGAGGCCTTCCTCGATTAATTTGAAAAATACAACCTAATCGATTAGTTAAAAAAATTAATTGAGTTAGTAATCGATTAATTTTAGAAACAAAAATAAATCGAGTCACTAATCGATTAATTAAAAAAAATTAATCGAGGCACCAATTTATTAATTAAGAAAAATTAACAGTTTTTAAAAAAAACTAATCGATTAGTAGTTTAATAAAAAATAAACTAATTGATTAATAGTTTAAAAAAAACTAATCGAGTAGTACTTTAATTAAAAACAAACGAATCGATTAATAATTTTAATAAAAAATAATCGATTAGTACTTTAATTAAAAACAAACTAATCGATTAATAATTTGAAAAAAAACTAATCGATTAATAGTTTAATTAAAACTAATCGATTAGTAGTTTAATAAAAAATAAACTAATCGATTAATAGTTTAAAAAAAACTAATCTATTAATCCTTTAATTAAAAACAAACTAATCGATTAATAATTTTAATAAAAACTAATCGATTAGTACTTTAATTAAAAACAAACTAATCGATTAATAGTTTAATTAAAACTAATCGATTAGTAGTTTAATAAAAAACAAACTAATCGATTAATAGTTTAAAAAAAACTAATCGATTAGTCCTTTAATTAAAAACAAACTAATCGATTAATAATTTTAATAAAAACTAATAGATTAGTACTTTAATTAAAAACAAACTAATCGATTAGTACTTTAATTAAAAACAAACTAATCGATTAATAATTTGAAAAAAGACTAATCGATTAATAGAGGCTTGGGGTTTATAGGGTTTTAGGGTTTACGTTTAGGGTTTAGTGTTTTATAGGGTTTAGGGTTTAAGAGGGTATAGGGTTAAATTGTGATCTCATGTAGCATTGTTTATAAATTATCCAGATGGTTAGACGCCGCATTATTGTACGTCACAGTGGACGATGGGAGAGATCAGAATATGTAGATGGGGACGAACAACTCGTGACGATGTCATCCGATAAGCTGTGTTTTAGCTCACTGGTGAGGGAGGTTCACAAGTTGTTGCGGACTGACCCGAACAGGATCGAGTATGAATTATTTTACCTCACCAGCACCAATACTGGCAGACGGATCAGAGCATCTTTGCAAGATGATAGAGATTTGCTTGATTTGCTTCACGAGCAGACTACTGAGCTGGTCGTGTACGTGATTTCAAGACAGTTGGAAGGTTCTGGAGCCGGACCATCTATGAGGGATGACTATGTTACCTACTTTTCACATGCAGAGACGCATGGTCCTATTGCAGAAGAAGAGGGAGAAGGAGAAGAAGAGGCAGAAGGAGAAGAAGAGGGAGAAGAAGAAGAACAAGAACAAGAAGAGGGGAATGATAGAACGAGGTTGGTGGAGTCACTGTTGACAGAATTCAGTGGCTGGCTTCGTTCTTCTGCTGATCGTACAGACAGATTGTTGTGCTTGACGGGAGTCGTCCCACCATCTACCACTGGTGTTCCGTTTAGATCTGACGGGCCTTCGAGCAATTGGGTGGTTCCCCTTGCTGACTGGGACATTGCGGGGCCACTATCTTGGGATGAGGGACCAGCACCAGAAACAGATACACTGCACCAGGGAGCTATTTTTCGGACGAAGGATGATCTCGCCCTGGCGGTCGGTATCTATCACATGCAGAATCGAGTGGAGTATGCCGTGTATCGCTCGAATAGGTCACGATTGGGCTATGTTTGCAAGCATGGCGGTGATTGCCCGTTCAAGTGCTTTGCGGTTGCTGATGGGCATATGTGGAGAATATACAAGTTCAACGGCACTCACACATGCCATCTTGATATGGGTCGAATTGCTCCGCGACAGGTACCTGCACGAGTGCTCGGAAAATACTTTGCTCGTAGATTGGTGGACGAGCGGGTTGTTCTGAAGCCGAAGGAGATGATGGCGGAGCTTGTGCGTGAGTTTGGCATCCACATTGACTACAGCTTCGCTCTGCGCACGAGGAACATTGCCATTCAGATGGTATATGGAGACTTTGACAAGTCCTACGCACAGTTGTCCGCTTTCCTTCACACTCTGCAATTGATGAATCCGGGAACTGTAGTAGACATGGAGATCACGAGTGATGGTCGGTTCAAGCATTCATTCCTTGCTCTCGGTGCGTGTGTCAATGCATTTCTCCAGTATGCTCGTCCAGTGCTTGTGATCGATGGGACCCACCTGAAGGGAAAGAACAAGGGGGTTTTCTTTGTTGCTGTGACGAAGGACGGCAACGAACATATCTTACCTGTTGCAGTTGGGCTCGGACCGATAGAGAACGATGAATCTTGGATATGGTTTCTGGCCCACGTGCACATGGCTCTGGGTGATATAGATGATCTTCTCATCGTTTCGGATCAGCATCAGAGCATTAAAAATGTTGTGGAGGCCGTTTTCCCAAGAGCGACGCACGGACTGTGCTACTACCATTTGAAGAATAAGATGACGAAGAGAGGGAAACACGTGACGACGCTATTTCAGGAGGCTACCTACGCATATCGGAGAGAGACCTTCCAGGAGAGTATGTCGACGTTGGAGCAGGTCTGTCCAAATGCATATCAGAAGTTGTGTAATATTGGCCCAGTGCATTGGGCTCGTTCACATTGTTCCGTATGGCGCTACGGGTTCATGACATCTAATGCGGCGGAGAGTCTCAATGCTCGTCTGCTGTGGGCGAGGAGGTTACCTGTTTGCTCATTGTTCGAGATGTTTAGATTAATTGTTGGTCGGCATGTATAACTCGGTCATCAGAGGTCTGCCTCATCCAGAACAATGGATTATGCCCGATGCGTTTGGATCACGAGTGGTTTTGGCGCCAGAGATCAGACGATGTGCTGGGTGTCCATCTACATCCAGAGCTCGAGCCCCATTTGAGGCCTCATCTAGTGCACGGAGGCAGTTTTGCACTAGATGCCATGGACAGGGGCACAACAAGCGTTTATGCACAGCCCATTTACCCATTGGCGGTGTTGATCTGAATTCACCGCCCGAAGATGTTCCGCGGAGAAGGGCGCCGAAGAAGTGTGGCATTTGCGGTAGTACGGAGCATACGTGTCCTAGATGTCCTATTCGATTGTCAGCGGATGAGCATTAGTCGATTAAATTAAGTTGTTTTTTGAACCCTTTTGTTGACGGGACAACACATTTTGTCACGAAAAACATTAATGAAGAAAAATATTTACATTGATCAAGTTCAAGTACAAAATCAACAAAAACAATACATAAGTCAATATTGTAATGTCAACATCTACACGCTAGGTCTCTTAATGTAAGTCAATGAATATATCCGAGCCCCTATAATCCTCCGATACGCATGTACTCCCTCCTCCGACAATCCGGGCGGAAGTCCTGCACCCAAAAGCCGATCCACATACATGCAGGCATATACTCCACAGCTCGTGTCGTCCGTCTGCACGAACTGGTCTGGTATAGTCTTGTCCAGGGTCATCGCAAAAGCACATTGGGACGGCATCTGTCGACCTTCCCAAAATCCGGCACATATGAGTAGGCGTGGAAGTAGGCGGAGTAGGGGCATCAACTCTCTATCTCGCCTCTCATACTGGACGCGGTTGGTCGGATCGTCCATCTGAAACAGAAATGAGCCGCACAACTCTATGACCCAGTCAGAAAAGCGGATACGAACCACTACCCAGTGCTCATTTGCGACGTCACATACCACAATCGCCTGCGGCATAAGATCGGGATCATATCAAGATTAATGTCAGCAAATAATCTATAATAATATATCATTTTCTTGTGAAGCTCACTTACATAATCACGCCCCATCCATGGCACCTGATACCACCCATCCCTGCCCTGGATCCGGTGTATCAGTCCCTCTGCAGGTCTCCACTGCTGGCAGTCATCGTTACCGTATGCACGTGTGCATTCCGGGTCAAGAGGATGCAATCTCTTCCATGCTGCAACGAGGGCCTCCTGCAAAAAATGAATTACGATTAAGCGTGTAGTAAGAAAAAAGACAAACTATTTTCAAATAAGTACTTGAACTCACATATAGACCAGTAGTAGCCACCGTCGTCGGACAATGGTTGTCCCTCTTAACTCGTTGAGCCATCGCGCTCAGAAAGTAGCTCATGTGAACATCCTTCAACTCAGTCCTCGGATCCTCAAGATGGTCAAACCAGGACTGCCGCAAGCGATCGCCGTTGAAGTGGAGCTGAACAACGGCATCTGGACCCAAGGATCTAAATCGTGGGTAGGTGACCTGGAGTGTGCTATCATCAATGTCATTCATGAGCTGATAGGTCGCGCTAAAACCACCATGGCGTGGAGCCGAAGTGCTAGTACCCTCCGGCTCCACAGTGGGCTGTGGAGCCTGATGACCAGCACTACAGTCGCTCGGCTCCGGACTGTGGCGGTCTCTATCCTGAGGCATGTGTGACCTCCGAGGGCGGCTACCCAGACCAGCTAATGCACGATCAATCGCCCGATCCACATACTCCTGGACACGGGGCGCAATAGTCGTGTCAATAAGCTCCTGGACACGGGGCATCACTCGATCCACAATCCTCTGAATTAAACTCTCTGAGGGCTCCCCACTGCTCGGCGTGCGATCCCTTCTCGAACGCTTCATTCCCCAAGCTCGAGGAGGGCTCTCTGGATCAATCGAATCAACCGTGTGCACTGGTGCATCCTCAGTGAGGGGCCGGGCTCCAGGCTCAGTATGATCTGGCTCGTCCCTCAATGCCCGGCTAGTCGAGGGTCAACTGGTCGCCTGACGGCCCGTCTGTGGTGTCCGAGCAGCTCTGGTGCCTCGGGCTGATAGGGGGACAACCTCCTCTGCCGATGTGGAACAACAAGATGCCACATTTGCAAGCATCTTCTTCTTGTTCCCGGATCGAGCGGGAACATATCTCACGCTCTGAGCTCCAGGCTCCAACTGCAAGCTCATGTAATTTGAAGTTGCCGTCTCCTCGGGAGATGGCACCAACGTAACCACACGTGACTGCATCGAATTAATAATAATATCATTAAGATGAATTAAAAAATATAGATCGAAGATTCTAAATATATCAAGAAACATCAAAATGTACCACTCGCTGTAATAAGGTGGCTGGGTCGGTGGCAGGGAGTCTGAATGTCCACCTCAAACATCGAGGCACAGTGAGCTGTCCACTGTGCACACCAGCCTCAGTAGCCAACTCCGGTATCACCTCACAAGCCCATACCTGTAAAGTGGATTAATGGATTAGTTACGTATTCACTTGATTTAAACTAATTTAGAACAATTAAATTTAAACTAATTACCTGGAGTGCCCAGATTGGCCCGTAAAAATGATACTGTCCCGATCCTTTCCCGCCCATAGCCTCTCGAGTCCTGGGGAGGAGGCCAATGTAGTGCATCAACGACTGGTAAAAATATGCAACCCATGGAAATGAGTTCCATCGCTCCACATCCTCCGCTAGCGCCTACACCCATGGATCCACGGTCCGGTGCTGATCTAGGCACAGAATCATCCGGTATACGAACAATATGTTCGTAACCTTCACATAATCCGCAGCGTCTCTGGCTATCCCCTGCTCTTTGAACCTGTCCTCCATCTGTTTGATTGTCGTACGCTTCCCTTCGAATAAACGGTGGTAGACATATCTCGACGGAACAATATGATCGCCATGAGGATCGAATGTCGAGCTGCCGAATCGTAAACCTGACACCAAGGCGTACTCACTCGGACCGAACCGCAGCTGGGAACGATGAATGTGAAACCATGCCTCCAGCCCCATACGTGCACGATCCGGCGCGTGCACCTCCAACGTCATCAGCGCGTGTATGACCCTCTTCTGGACGTCACCACCTCTGTAGTCCAGAAAATATCCGAAACAGCCCGATCTGAATAGTCAGACGGCGTCACCACCAATCGCAAGCAGTGTGTCTCTAATCATGTCAATAATACCTGGGATGGCGTACACGACGACCGAGGGCGTCCTGCTCCGTAACGGCAGTCTAACCCAATCAATCTAACAACATTTTTAAAATTAAAACTAATAAAGTAAATTCTTTTAATATTTCATATAAATTGCAATTTCTTAAAATTTAAATTTAGGCTTTTTTAGTTTTTTTTCTAAATTATTAATTGATTATTTTTTTTAAATTATTAATCAATTAGAATTAATTAAACTATTAATCGATTATTTTTTTAAAAATTATTAATCGATTAGTTTGTTTTTAATTAAAGTACTAATCGATTAGTTTTTTTAAAACTAATAATCGATTAGTTTGTTTTTTTATTAAAGTACTAATCGATTAGTTTTTTTTTAAAATTATTAATCGATTAGTTTGTTTTTAATTAAAGTACTAATCGATTATTTTTTTAAAAACTATTAATCGATTAGTTTGTTTTTTATTAAACTACTAATCGATTATTTTTTTTTAAAATTATTAATCGATTAGTTTTTTTTTAATTATTAATCGATTAGTTTTAATTAAACTATTAATCGATTAGTTTTTTTTTAAAATTATTAATCGATTAGTTTATTTTTAATTAAAGTACTAATCGATTAGTTTTTTTAAAAATTATTAATCGATTAGTTTATTTTTAAAACTATTAATCGATTAGTTTTTCTTAATTAAACTACTAATCGATTAGTTTTTTTTAAATTATTAATCGATTAGTTTTTTTAATTATTAATCGATTAATTTTAATTAAACTATTAATCGATTAGGTTTCTTTTTAAAAAAATTAATGGATTAGATTATTTTTAATTAAAGTACTAATCGATTAGTTTTTTTAAAAAATTATTAATCGATTAGTTTGTTTTTAAAACTATTAATCGATTAGTTTTTTTTAATTAAACTACTAATCGATTAGTTTTTTTTTAAATTATTAATCGATTACTTTTAATTAAACTATTAATCGATTAGGTTTATTTTTAAAAAAATTAATCGATTAGATTATTTTTAATTAAATTACTAATCGATTAGTTTTTTTTAAAAATATTAATCGATTAGTTTGTTTTTAATTAAAGTACTAATCGATTAGTTTCTTAAAAAGAATTAATCAATTAGTTTTTTTTTATTAAACTACTAATCGATTAATTTTTTTTTAAAATTATTAATCGATTAGTTTTTTTTAATTATTAATCGATTAGTTTTTTTAATTATTAATCGATTAGTTTTTTTTAATTATTAATCGATTAGTTTTAATTAAATTATTAATCGATTAGTTTTAATTAAACTATTAATCGATTAGTTTTTTTTTTAAATTATTAATCAATTAGTTTGTTTTATTAAACTACTAATCGATTAGTTTTTTTTAAACTATTAATCGATTAGTTTTTTTTTTAAATTAAACTACTAATCGATTAGTTTTTTTTAATTATTAATCGATTAGTTTTTTTTTTAATTATTAATCGATTAGTTTTTTTTAATTATTAATCGATTAGTTTTTTTTAAATTATTAATCGATTAGTTTGTTTTTAATTAAAGTACTAATCGATTAGTTTTTTTTAAACTATTAATCGATTAGTTAGTTTTTTATTAAACTACTAATTGATTAGTTTTTTTTTAAAACTATTAATTTTTCTTAATTAATAAATTGGTGCCTCGATTAATTAAAATAATTAATCGATTAGTGACCCGATTTAGTTTTTGTTTCTAAAATTAATCGATTAGTAACTCGATTAATTTTTTTAACTAATCGATTAGTTTTTATTTTTCAAATTAATCGAGGAAGGCCTCGATTAGTTTTCGTTTTTGTAATTTAATCGAGGAAGGCCTCGATTGTTTTTTATGCTCCTCGATTATGTTTTATGCTCCTCGATAGAAAGCTAATCATAGATTAACAACAAATAATCCACAATTAACAACAAATAAACCACAAATAATATCAAATAATCAATCAAGGTACTAATTGATTATATTCTACGGCATCGATTATATCAATGAAGGCATCGAATAATTTTTCAAAGCCTAAATTCAAAACCAACAACAATTAACCTAAATTAAACAGTAACAACCAATTACAAAAAAAAAACGGCAAATTAACACCAAATTAAATTAGGTGGACGATTATTTCCAAAAACTAATCGATGTCAAAATTAATCAAATACATATCTAACAATGAACAAATGTAATATCAAATCACGATTAATAGTTTCAAGAATTGTTAAAATTTGAAACCTACTTGCGAAGAAGACGTTGCTGCCTCTTGTCCTTGTCCTCCTTCCATCTCCGGCGTCTGCTCCTTGTAGCTCCACCGGCCGAGTTCCAAGAGAGAGAGAGAGACGTCGATTTTAGTTCGGCAAGATTTTGAATTTTTTTTTCCAGAAATCGCCGCAAGAGTGGAAGTATGAGGGAGAAGAAGTGGTGGTTGGATAAAATGAATGGAATTTAATGCCTTTGAATTTTTTTGAAAACCCTCGCTGGAAGGAGAGAATTATGGGTGGTGGGTGGTTGGTTTTTTTCCAAACCCTAATCATAAATATTGCATGTGATACCTTGAATTTATTATTTCGAGATATTATTCTCTTCTTGCAGATTTTTTGCAGATGAAGTACAATTTTCCATAACTTTTCAGATTTTGTGGGACCAACCTTGTGTAAGGTAAAGTACACTTTGCCCACATAACACCTTAATTTTAAATCTTGTTGTTTTTTCCCAAATATAATTTACTTTTGTCTAAATAAATATTTCTCCCAAATAATATTGACATTGTGAAAAATCTTTTGGTAGTCTCTTTGTGAGTGAAGAAATTGGAGACGAACCGAGGAAGAGAAAATGGTGCGAGGTCGGGCGCTATGTACAACGCTTTATTTTATTTTGATTATGAAGAAAATTGGAATCACAATTAATAAATAAACATAAAAGAAGTGTTTTTTCCCTTTCTTTTTTTTGGATGTCGAGGGTAACCTGCAGCCGCTACCGTGGTGCACACTGGGTAAATCCCACCTATGTGTAATAGTCTGCAAACCTACACAGAGGAGGTAAACCACACCTGGCCTCACTGGGTAAACCTCGCTCCTGTGTAATAGCCTGCAAACCTACACAAGGGAGATAAACCACACTTGGCAGGTCAGGTGTGACAGACTCACACCTAGTGATGTTGGTGATAGGGGAGATAAACCACACTTGGCAGGTCAGATGTAACAGGCTCACACCTAGTGGTGTTGGTGGTAGATCGAACTTGAGACATTTGGCCTCAAGATAACACCACTCCATCACTAGATCATCTCCAAAGGAACGATTTTTTTTCCCTTTCTCGTGAGCATGATCAAGTGTGGGTGTGATTGGGGGCATTCTTTTTGGTAATTGATTGGGTTTTCTTACTTGTAGGTTGTGAGGGTAAAATTGTTTATTAACATAGTATTTATAATTTTAGTAATTTTGTGAGCTACAAAGAGTATATTAAATTGAGGGTTATATTTAGAATTGCCCTTTCTAAAAATGAAAGTATATAATATAATATAATATAATTAATAAACAACTACTTATATTGGTTTCTTAGATAAGAGCAATAAATACATGGAATTATGAGTGAAAACATAAGAGGAATCCAATTAAATACAATATCCAATTATTTCAATGGTGAAAAACTGAACAATTAAAATTATAATATGCCTCCTTTTTCTTCTATTTCTTTTTTTTATAAATAACCAAGATGAAACTCTTGGTCCACCCCCTATATGTCTATGTTAAGCGTGTAGCTAACACCACTTTTACAAATTAATAAATAAAATTGGGTATAGTATTTAAAATTCAATTATAAATATATAACATTTTTTTTAAAATAAAAATTAATTATTACATAATTAACCGCAGTCAACATTTATCAACAAAAAAAATTATAAATTCTAAATTCTAATTATAAAATAACCAACCAAAATAATAAATTATTAATTAAAAATTTTAAAATTAAATACTAAAAAAATAATTATAAATCATAATTGGGTGAGATGAATCCTAATTAACAATTGTAAAAATAAACTAAAGCACAAAAATCAGAAAATGAAGAAAAAAACTCATAATTTATATATATATTTGATAGTACAACTTGTATTCCATTTCACTAACAGACGTTACAAAATGTAGTAGCTGAAACGATACATATTAGTGAAATAAAATACAAGAAATAAGACGAAATTAAGTGCAGGAAAAGATGGGATCGATGAGTCTCAAAACTCTCAACCACGTACTACGTACTGTACCTATCTAATTAATTAATTAGGTGAACATAAAAACTAATTAAACTCAGCCAGTGGAGCTAAACCTCACCCTAAAAAGCACCTAATTTCGCTAGGTCGACCTAGGTAGCTAGAAATCTTAGTTTGCAAATTAAAAGGGAAATTAAAGATATACAAACAACAACAACAACAACTAATTAAGCAGCTAGCAACTCCATAATTGAACTGGACTAATTAATTAAATAAATTCAAGGACAAGAAGGCATAGCAGTAGCCCAGTAGGGAGGCATCATCACAGTATTATTGTAGTCGTCCACCATGTTCAGTGGGTAGTTGCATTCTGCAATCTGGTGAAGGCTAGTCGCCGCCGTCATCGCCGCCGCCGCCTGGTGCTTCTCGGAGCTTGGAATGGATGTGCTTTCCACTGTTTCTTCTCCAGAAATGTCTGTGTAGCCTGTTGATACTTGGTTTTTTGCCACTTGATCCTTCAGGATTGCCCTCAATGCCAATACCTGGGAAAAAATAAAAATAAAAATTATACATATATACATAGATATATAGAGAGAGAGATGATTAATTAATTAATTAATTACTTTAATTTGTACTTGTTTAGATCCCTAAATCAACTTTTTGCTTTTAATTTCAGTCGTCAAATTGATCACTTACGTTCGTCCCAAAAAAAATTATTCATTAGTTGTCCAAAAATATGCATGGATTCAAAATAGTCATATAACACGTATCATTTTCATTTTTAACTCGGAAAAATATATATATCTCTACTTAATTCTTCAATTATTTTCTCTCTCTTTTTATGATTAATTGGAAATAAAATAAATGTTATCCTAAGTAATTTGAAAGTTAAACCAAAGCTAAATGCCAATATATATATAGAAGAAAAATAATTAATGATAATTAAGTAACTAAAATGAAAATAAGTATTCTTTATCATATGGGTGGCCGCATTTCATAAGTTCTGATGATGTCAAGTGTAATGTGGTAAGCCCTAGTAAAAATTAACGAAAAAAATAAAAATGAAACTTGTGTATATGATAATTAAGGGTAAAATGAGGGTTTGTTAACTATTTTAATCTGTGTAGCCTTCTGCTGGCTGAACTTTTCAAGTTACATAGTTGGGTTTTCTATATCTATATAAGGGTAAATGTCAAATTAATTACTCACAAAATGTACGTTATTAATAATATTTGTTATCTTGAAAGCAGTGGTAGGGTATTATTTTTTTTTACTTCCTAAAACATTTACTGGCTCACATTAATTAAACTAGGTTTTCAGCTGGAAATCGTATACATGTAAAAGTAAAACACAAAATTTCAGACATAACTCATGAGTACGTAAGATTCTCGAGTTTTTTTTTTTGTTTTTTTTTTCGAAGAAACGTGTAATTAATTTTATAGAATGAATTATTATTATCCATGAATGCGCACACAAACTTAACAGTAAATAATAATTGAAGAAAGGTGTAGTGTAGTGTATACCTCCTGTTGCAGCTTTTGCTTATCCCTGGAAACGGTGTCGTACTCCTGCTTAAGCGCGTCGTACAAGCGTTCGAGCTGCTTGCCCTTCCAGCGAGCCCTCCGGTTCTGGAACCAGACCGCGATCTGACGTGGCTGGAGGCCGAGGTCCTTGGCCAGCTTCATCTTGCGGTCCGGGTCCAGCTTTATTTCCTCTTGGAAGCTGTTTTCCAGCAGCTCCAACTGCTCGTTGCTCAGCCTCTTCTTCTTCGGATCGAAATTATTCATGTTCTTCTCCATCAACGTCTGCTTCATTTCTAGTACTACGTATGCCAAATACAGTATATATATATCAAATTAAATATGCAATGCAACATCATAGCAATATCAAATTCCATATATATATATATATATACACGTACATACCTGGAAATTGGTCATAAGTAGCGCAGTTGTAGAGAAAGCTAAGATTAGAGGTGTCTGCAGCAGGTCGAGAAACATAAGGCATTCTAAGCTGATTACTATTCCAATCCATTCTTAATTTGATCTTTCTTTCTTTTCAACACTTCTTTAATTTTGCACACAGATCGAATGAAAGAGGGTTTTTTTTACGCTCCCTTTTTGTGGAGAAAAGTTGAGGGCTTTTTTTTTTGTGAGTGTCTGTGGCTCAACAATAATATTTGCTTGCAACGGAGAAATATATATAATATATATATATATATGTATATATACAAGTAGCTAGCACCACCAACAGTGTATACCCTGCTGTGTGAGAGAGAAACACGGATTAATTTTTCTGAATTAGTAAGGGAGAGAGAGAATGTAGAAATACGTCGTATAGTGGTTGGGTGGCTTGTTTTGTGATCAAATTTTATGAGCTCTAACTTATGAATAGCTTCTTTATTTATAAAAATTGAAACTAAATAAATTCCACAATAACTAACAATTACTAGAATAGCCAAAAAAATTAAAACAAAAGTTGAAGAAAAACTATTTTTTTTTTATAATAGTGGTAAACAAATAATACACTCAATATATATATATATAATATAAGAAAAAAAATTATTTTATTCAAAAGGCAAATCAGGATCCGAGGCGGATCGATCATTCTCTTTAATTTACGACAGTAATGACAAAACATTAAATACTTGAAATATAAGAAGGAAAAAAGAAAATGCATGTACTGGATTTATTGTTATCCATTGAATTGTTCCACTTTAAACTTTTTTTTTACTATGAGATAACCGTAAGTCCGTAACTACTACTCAAGGAAGGATGGACGATATTGTGTAAATTTAGTTCGTTCGTGTGTCATAAGTCATAATTATAACTTATAAATCATATTCAGAAAATAATTAGGTGTAATAAGCTCACAGTGGTGCTATTTGAACTCATCAAGACCTTCATTCTCAACTATATCCCCCACCACTAGATCATGCCCGAATGACAACTTTAACTTAATTTTTATACTGTCAGATCAACACTCGATCATAATTAAGTGGTTACTACTAGGTAAGGGAATGAATAACTCTAACATTATATTTCTCATATTCTATATCATTACTATATTCAACATTTCAAATATATAGTGTATGATAATAAATGAAAAAAGGATTTATAAAAATTCAAATAGTTAAATTAGACGTTGTTATTACAAAATAGAGGGTGAAAGAGTGTCTCCATTATTTAGAGAAAAATATATAAAAGGTGTAGAGACATCAATGAATATATATTATAGGGTTAATTAATTGTTAATATTCCTTTTTAGTAGCTTATACTTTAGAAGAGACATTTAGCATGATATCAAAATCAAAAAATCAAACTGAATATGAGAGGTTTTATGTTCGAATCTCACTACAAGAAACTATTAAAATGGTGATTGAATTTTTTGTCGCCCCATCCCCGGATTCCGTCGCCAATTGAACGGGCGATGGCGACGGAAAATGTCTGGCTCCTAAATATGGTCTCTAAAAAAATAAGGTGATGAAATTTTCCGTCGCCAATGACGACGGATTTGGCGACGGAAGTGTCGTAACCAAATCGTTTCCCTCCTAAAAAAAATACTAAATCCAGCTATAAATAGCATTTAAACCCCATTCCATTATTGAGATCTCACTTCAAAGCTAAAATCCCTCCGATATATGTAAATTAATTAATTTGTTGGTAAACAATTATTGCGAAAAAAAAAATTCTTATATGGACCACTAATGACTAATCCCTAAATATATGTGTATATGTGAGACGGAAATTTATCTTGTTAATTAAAAAAAAAAAAACACGCTACAGGAAATTAAATGTAGTACTTCGCGAACAATACGTCAATACCCGGTGTAATAAATACACAATTAAGGGGCAGACAAGAAATAAATACCGAAAAAACATATTTTTTTTAATGAAATATTGAGGTTGAATTTGAGATGGATTTGATACAGGGGTAAGAGTATGTCGTCTAGCCAACTCATGAGTTATCCAAGATTGACTCGAAAAAAAAATCAAAATTATATTGATTTGAAATATAATTATATTAATTGAGTTTGGATTTTTCGGGTAGCTTTCGAGCTAAACAATACCAAGATCAATATTAAGCTCACGAGCTTGATTGAGATATATTAAAGGTATTTATAATTTTACCTATTTTTTTAAATGTTAACAGACAATTAAATCAAGATAAGTCAAGCTGAAGTGACCACGAATTTTTTTATGGAACTAGAGCTCTAAAAGTTTTCTAATCAAGTTTGAGATCGTTACTACTCCATTCAATTACATCCTTAGACGATATATGATAAGATTAAACATGTAGTATTGGAGTAAAGTAGGAAAAGATAGATGCATCATTATTCACAATTGGATGTTACTAGCAGAGTAGCAGGGAACGTTTCGTACACCTAACTCCTCCCTAAAACTAAAATTCATTAATATATATCTATATAATATGTTTATGTATCTATGATTCTTCTTTAGTGAAAAGTGCTTAATTTGTGGTTTAATTAACTAATTAGTCTAAGAATTAACAGGAAGATTTTAAGAGAATATATATATATATATATATATATATATATATATCATTAATTAGTAAATAAAAGTGCTAGAAAATATTGCACCGAAGGAAAGTCCTTTAGTACCAAATACAGATAAATCAATAAATAGCATTGCCAATAATTTTACATGAACCAATAAATACAAGTAAATGTTCTTCATTGTTCATGCGCAACTCATATTTATGGTGCAACTCAAAACCGCAATGAATTTTAAATTTCCAAAGAGCTGTTCATTCATTTAATACATAAATAATCTAATTAGTAATTACCATATTTGTTGCTCGCAAACGTATATTTTGGGGCACGTCAAATTTCTTGTTGCACCCTCTATGTTAATTATACTTTCAAATTACAAGTTTTTCTTATATTTTTTCTTCAACTTTTTTTTTTTGTATTTAGCTTCAATTTATAATTATTAATTGTGGTTCATTATTCCACCCAATTGGGGTTCATAATTATTTTTTTAATATTTAATTTTAACTAATAATTAATTATTATGATTGATTATTTCTTAATTAGAATTTATAATTTTTTAATTCATTTTTTTATAAATGTTGGTTGTGATTATTTATGTTATAATTAATTTTATTATATGATAAATACTATTAAAATCATAAATTTGATATGGATAACAAGAAGTGAAATACAAGGAACTACAACATAAAATTTGAACCCATATTGGGGGCATCTATTGGTCTAATCATAAATGAGTGAAAAAAATAACAATATAATAAATAACAGAAAATAAAATGAAATTAAAATTGGTGACGGGCAGTCTTTCACTAAATGGTGCAGGTAAGAGTCTCACCTTATGTATGGGAATATTATCGATTAATTATATTTTATTATATTTCAATTCACTCGCTCGATCATATTCTTTATTTTACTATCAACCATGTGATTTTAATAATTATTATTATAAAATAAATACTAATAATAGTAATATCTAATCGACCCCGACCTAAATTTAGCAACAAAATATTGAAACCAACCCTATTAATTCATTATTAATTAAAAGTTAAATACTTAAAAATAATTATAAACTCTAATGGCCGGTAGAGAATCACTCATAATCAACAACTGTAAAAATTAAACTAATACATACAAAAATGAAATTAAGAAAAAATGAGACGATTTGACAATAAATGTACGCTCAAGGTAAACCGAGTGTGTGAGCATAATACGTGCGAATTATTTTTTCGTCTTTAACTAAAGAGTTTTAACAAAACAAAAAAATAGCATGATGATATATTATGACTTTTGGCAAACAAATAAGATTATCTAGTTTACTTTCTCTCTCGCTTAGCTTGGTGTCCCATTATATATTTTATTAATTTTTCTTTCTTATTTTTCTGCAATTTATATTTTTTTTATTTAATTAATTTTATAATTATTATTTAGGGTTTCTTGATCTTCCATCCAATTATGATTGATATTTATTTTTTATTATTTAATTTTTATTTTTAGTTAATAATATAATTGATTATCCTATAATTATAGTATACAATTTTTAAAAATTTCAAATCTTAGCGATAAATGTTAGTTAGATTAATTAATTTGTTATAATATAATAAATTTTATTTTTATAATAAATTAATATTATTAAAACATTAAATTTTATGGTGGGACACGAGAGAGGGTGGATTAGAAGATGTCATTGATATATCACCAAATCAATTAATTGATTGGATGACATCACTTAGAAAATCCTTAATAATTTATTTTTGTAAATCATTTTGGAATGATTTGATATTCTCTTATCAAGTTACAGATAAAATAATTCCATACAAATATTATAAAGATAAGATTAAATATAATAGAGTGTACGGTAGAAATATCATATTCCCATTAGAGTAGCTAGGGTGGCAGAAGCCCCCTTCCCTATCCCTAGTAACTATCTCATACAACAAAATAATGTCATGGATATATATTGGACTATAGTATAGTACTTAATTAACTACATATATATATATATGTATGTATATATGATTAATATTGATATTGCAGAAGTCGATCGATGGCATATATACTAAAATCATTATCAAATTTAACAATTACATATATACTTTATGTACTTGTCGTGTCATTACTACCCTTTTGATAAACCAAAATTTGATCGATAATGATTTCTTAGAATTAATAAACTTGATCGCTTTGAAATCATGTCCGAATGTCCAATGAATAAAAGTAGGGTTAATCTAAATGTCTTTTGGGAATTATATAATGTGTTAATTTATTGAGATTTGGTTAAAGTAGTATTTTCAATTTTGAGAAGTTTTTCAATGATTGGAAAAAAGGAATTATTTGAAAAGTCTAGCTCCATAAATAAATAAAAGAGAAAATATTGGTATGAAGGAAAGTCCTTTAGTACCAAATACAGATAAATCAATAAATAACATCACAAATAATTTCACACAAATCAATAAATAAAAGTAAATGGTGTTCATTGTTTATTTACAGCTGAGATTTCTGGTGCAACTCAAATTCCACACTACCTTATAAATTCCCAAAGAGTTGCTGCTCATACATTTAATGCCTACATAACTTAATATATTGCCATATTTGTTGCTCTGGCAAACATAGGCGCATTCTATTTGTCTAGCTTGTCATAATTAATTAATTAATTGAATGAATGAAAAATAACTAAATGAATAAATACAATTGAAAAGAAAAGAAAAGAAAATTAGTCGGTTACTGGAAATGGGTGGTCTTACACTTTTACTAAATGGTTAATGACTCAATATAATGGTGTAGAGGTATAGCCTAGCTACCATTTCCTCCAAAGAAAAAAAAAAATCCAAAAAGCGAAAGAATCACCTTACTTTTATCATATACATATATTTCAATTCAATCATTATAATCGTAATTCAATTTGTATCTATATAGTATATATAGTTTCTCAAATCACTGCCACATTATTTTCCGGCAATGTTTTCAAATTTCTCTAGAGGACATTTTTTATTTCTCGTTCGATTTTAATATCCTGCTCTTGAAAGATTAACTACATGTTGCGTTCTTGCCTAGTCAACTCGTTTGGAATGATAGTTTCCCAGATCGCCTACCTATATTGTTTCTCTTGATTTTGTTTGATTTAATGGAATTCATTTATTGTTTTTTTTAATATAAAAAAATACGGTAAGCTTTTTATAATAAACAAATAAAGTAAAATCATGAATCTTTTATTATGGTATTAATGACGGTTTTGTAATTAGTAATTACAATGACATGGTTTAATAAAGTTATGAGTTGTACTTCCCCGCATCTGCTGTAAATAACACTATTTCAGACAGGTCGACCCACTTCAATTCAGACCCAACCCACTTCAATTCGGACCCAGCCCTAATCCAAAAAAAAAAAAAACTGAAGCCTATGACAAAAAAACAAACCCAAAGCTCAACATTGGCCAGCATCTCTCGCGCCTCATCCATCGCGGAGGCCATGTCCTCGCCGCCGTGAACCTTTGCATCATCGCCGCCGTGAACCTTCGCACCGACTTCAAATATCACGTTGTCTCCGTCTGTTAAGGTTTGCAACCACCGCAAAGAGTGAGTTGTCACCACCATCAAGGAATCACGAAGCTAAAGTCGGTCTCAATTTCAGCTCAAAATCTGAATTGGATCTACATTCATCCAAATTGAGGTAAAATCAACTATGATAACATCATAGGAGGTACTTTTATCGAATTTGAGTTCAGATTCTGACTTTTTATTTTTATTTTTAATTTTGAATTAAAGGTTACGATAGAAAAAAGGATGAAGAACCTATAATCATACATGAAAATTCTGGGGATGAGCGTGAAGAATGTATTGCTGAAAAGGAGCAGAGTAAATAAATCTCAGTTTTTATTTTCAAACTTCATATATGAAAATTTGTTTAGTACCCAATCTTAATTTTTCGCTTTGTAGATGCTATTGTTGCAGATAATGAACTAGATATAGTTATTCTTGATAAATCTGGAGATGAGAATCATGAACATAATGATGAAAACGAGCAGAGCATTACATTGATTGAAAGAGGTGAAAAATCTAATCTTGTGTATTTCAATACTTCTACATGTTGTAGTACTTTGTTTTGCACTCATTGTTACTTTTATGCAATACAGTAAATACGTTTGACCTCAATGGCTCTCTAATTGGTTTCAAGAGAGAGGGTTTTAAAAAGATGTATGAATTATACTGTCTACATGCTCAGGAGGTTGGATTTAGTGTCAGGAAAAGTACTCAAAGGCGCAACAGTACTGGTGCTGTGACAGAGAAATATTATGTTTGTTCCAGTGAGGGAGTTAGAAATATTACAACAATTATTCTTTTGAGCAATCAAGAAAAAAAGTGGACACGGAGAAGAAATATTACACATACAAATTGTAAAGCATCATTGAGGGTAAAGAGAGGCCAAGATGGATTGTTTGAAGTCATTGAACATGTTCAAGAACATAACCACGAGCTTTCCAGGAAGGAATGGAGTCACAGACATAGATCTCAAAGATCAATTACAGATGACAAAGTTGTTCGTATTCAAGACACGATCTCTTCTGGCATGAGAGCAAGCGACTCATATCGATATATGGCAAAAGAAGCAGGGGGCGAGCATTTGGTTGGCCATACGATGAAGGATCACTTGAATTTTGTAAACAGAATGATGATGAGTGCAATTGAAGTGGGGGATGCACAGAATTTCATTAACATGTTAGGTCAGGATGGAACTGAAGATGAAGACTTTTTTTATAGATTTAAGTTGGATAGTGATGAAAGACTATCTAATGTGTTTTGGAGAGACTCTATGATGTGTGAAGATTATCACTTGTATGGTGATGTGGTTGTTTTTGACACAACCTATAGAACCAACAAGTATAACATGATTTGTGCGCCCTTTGTTGGACTTAATAACTATAAGAAGAATGTCATGTTTGGGTGTGCATTCTTAACGGATGAGAAGATTGATACATTTGAATGGCTATTTGAGATTTTCAAGAAGTTCATGAAGCTGAAATGTCCAATCACAATCTTCACCGATCAAGATCATGTGATTACAAATGCACTATCAAAGGTATACATGTTACTCTTTCCATGATACTTTTCTTATTAGTAGATGATACATGTATTGAAATATATATATAAAAAAATTCAATGATATCAAGTCTTTCCAGATGCAAGACACCGACTCTGCATATGGCATTTGTACCAGAATGCGGTAAGCCATTTTGGGAGACTGAAAGCCAACAAGGACTTCAATGATGCTTTCCAAAGATGTTTAATTGGATGTGTCAACAAAGAAGAATTTGAACGATGTTGGGCCTCAATGATATCTGATCATGGATTGGGAGACAATAGTTGGCTTGCACGACTTTATGCCTGAGAGAAAAATGGTGCACTGCGTACAACAAAGATTACTTCTCAGCTGGAATCCTTCCTTTACAACGATGTGAGAGTACGAACCATGCAATTAGATTTAAAGCAAGCAAGGCTACAAATTTGCATGAGTTCTACACAATTTTCAAGAGAATAATCCAACGATGCAGAAGCCGAGAACAAGCTGATGAATTTGAATGCTCAAAAGCTATACCAAACTCGCGTATACCATTAACAGGAATGCTCAAGCATGCCTTTGAGATATACACACTATCTGTGTTTTATGATTTTGAGGACAAGCTTTTAAAATCTATATCATCAGTTGTCAATGAAGTTGGAGAAGAATTCGGAGTAAAAGTATATGATGTCCAAGATCATGATGTATGCATTTCACATAGAGTGAATTTTTTCCTTGAAGAAAATTTCATAACTTGCACCTGTAGGAGATTTGAGGAGTATGGATTGTTATGCTCTCATTGCTTGAGGATACTGGATAGGAATTCAGCAAAATAAATACCCTTCCGGTATATTACGAAAAGATGGACTAAATTTACAAAAAAGGATTTGTGGGATAAAGTTGCAAATTCAGGTGATCAAATTGGAGAATTGATGGATTTCAATGGTTGGAGGCACAAGATGGCGAGGAACTACTACAGTATACTTATTAAGGCCCAGGAAAATGAAGAAGCAAGAATCATTATAGAAGAGGGGTCTAAGAGCATCTTTGAGGTTGTTGAAGCATTGGCAACAACACCAAATTTCATAGAGGACACCGATGTCTCCACATCATCCATAAGTGTACTTGATCCTCAAAGAACAACAACAAAGGGAAGGAAAAAGAGGATTAAAGGACAACTTGAGAAGGGCAGAAAAAAGAAGACAAATAATGCAGCAAACTCAACTCAGTTGAATGAGTTTGGATCGAAAACTCCCAATCCTCGATTGTTTTAAATTTAGATCAGGTTGATACCTGTCTTTATTAGAATTGATACTTTTTTGCTTACAGCATGGTACTTTTTATCTTACAGTTATATTGGAAAAGCACTAATTAGATTCTTGTTACTTTGAGATTTTATCATGTAATTTCATTTTATTAAACTTTCATTTATGACAAATTATTTTTTTATTCATTAAAACAACGATTGCTAAATATCTTCAGAACACTTGTTTCAATCTGCATGATGGTACTGTTTTTTATCTCATCGAATACTATTATACTTCATACATGATACTATTATTATGTTTAAAAAAGATCTATTTTTTTAAAATTCAAGTTACGAATAATGATGAAGGAACTAATTTACAGCTACATTTGCAGCATATTTAGCTATGAATATTCATACACGCTCAGTATTTATTAAACTTGCAATGTATCTAAATTACATATTAAATGATACTTCATTTAATATTAAGTGATACTTTTTATATAATTGCCATACTTTTAGTAAAAGCTACAACAAACTTTTGCACAGCCAAAATACCCTTTTATAATCATAAAAAAGATAAACAAAATACTTGATAACAACATTGTTCACACATTCAAAAACATCCTTCTATTCGGCATTACCAACAAAAAAAAGCATAATCATAAAGAGTATTCTCCCAAACAACATACGCATAGGTACAAACCATAATCAACAATATTTTCCCCATACACAAAAAAATTCAAATTCAACAGTTAGATCACTGCGATTATGATGTAAACACATAAAAAAAAACTTCATCAATAACAGAAAATACATCATTTCTTCTTTTTTTTCAAGAATGCAAGAACCGATTTGTGAACTTCAAACCTGAGGTCATTGATACCAGCAAGAACAATACGAACACAATATAGTGCTCGTAGTTTCCTTCGATCGCACGACTGAAAAAAAATAGAACAAAAGGTCAAAAAAATAAAACAAAGCAAAAATAATACATAACAAAAACTCAGATTCATCAAATCAGGGCATGAGTAAATTTCGCTATCAAAATTCTCCATGTGATTCATCACAAACACTCCACAGTCGAAGCCGCCAGAATTCTTCTGCCATTCTAATTCAACATTCACTAAAGGGTACCCCTTCAGCTCGGATGCTTTTGGATGTTTGATCTCTTCAAGATATTCAACAAATTCTTCTTACTACAACAGGGGGAAAAATGTGTCTCGTGTAAATAACAAATAAACACCAATACAATGATAACAAAATTAATATATCAAGTAATATAAAACTTTACCAACACAGTCGACAATTGCCAGAAAATGCAATCTTCAACACTCGTGCACTTGATATTGTCCAGATACTGCACTAAGCGATCACGGAAATTGATGACGATAAGGAAAAAATGGCCAAAAGAATAGATGGGGAAATATAGCACTTTTGTTGTCATAACTCCACCCAAAGAACCTCTTAACGATGCCCTTTTCACTTGAAAAATCTCTAAGATTTCCTTATCATCATCAAAATTCTGACGTTCCATTTCACGTTTCAACTTCATCATATCATTAAGACACATCTGATATGAAAAAAAATGCATACATCAGAAACAGTATCAATTAGATATAAAGGAAGTATCAACAATGGCTGGAAAAAGTATAAATGAACTTACAGATTGTTGGGCAGTAAAATATAGATTCAGCTGATTTCTTTCATCAATCCGTGCATTGTGTTTTTCGAATTGGTCAAGTAACAGAGCCCATGTATCGATAATTGTTATATGAACATAACAACCGTCTTGTAAAGATTGCATCAGTGAAAAAGATAGAAAAAAATTATTCCTACATGCAAAGACATTGTAACTGCAAAATAATAAAAAAAAACATAAATGAAATGAACATTTTTGAAAAGCAATCTAGAAGACATTACATTATGTAAGTAAATCCACTTAGTCGACTGCTAAATGATGATTGTGAAATAAATAATCCACCACACATTTCTCCTTCAGAGACAAATCCTTCAAATAACGACGTTCATTTTTCTTCATGAAAATTGACTGGAAGGAAAAACTTTCATCCACAGACCACTCATTATCACCCACAAGCCATGGATCGATAGAATCATAATCAAAATGTTGTGAACCATGCCGACCAATAGAATAAATCACTTCATCAACCATAGCAACATCTAGACCAATTTCATTACCAAAAAAAAAAAATCAGTAAAAAAATGCATACATAAAAAAAGAAACATCAATCAAAATAAAAGTTGTTAGTAAAAATAATAATCTTTACCTGCATCGACATCTCTCAATAAAGTACTCTTCTCACGATCAACACATTTATCATCTGCTGTTTCAAAACATGGAGACAAAGAAAAGAATATCAGTATAAAAATAACATATGATGTAATAATTATATCAAAAGTATCAATACCTCTAGGAATATCATCTTCCATTATTTCTTCATCAGTTTCTTTCACTTCATTTTTACCTTCTTCATGACCAACTCCAACAGCATCCAAACTTGCAGAAAACTTACAAGCATCATCAATTATGTCATCTATTGAAACCTCGTTCAAATCTACATTCGGTGACTGAGGTCTAAGACTAGAAAAAATTGGATAACAAGACTTTGAATCCTCCTGCACAGCCCTGAAACTGTCTATGACTTCATCTACCAGCGTAATAAATTTGTTGGATCCAAAAAAGTCTTCACTCTCAGGCATAGGATGAGCAGAAGAAGACGCCTGATGACGATCTCGTTCCTGAAAGCATTTTCCAAGCTCTTTCAATCGATCCATGTGAGCATGAATCACAACGTGTAAGTCCCTCTTCAACAGTAAAAAGGACTCCTGGAGAGCCTGCAAATAAGTTTAAAATACATATATTAATTCAGAATTAAGAAAATGATTAAAAAAACAAACGAAAAATAGGAAAAAAAAACCAACAATACTGACATCTTATGAAATATGGTGAATCTCTGCATCATTCTTCTTATTGGCTGAGAGCAGGTAGCGGATTTACCTCCCATATTCATCCACCCTCACATCACCAAATCGTGCCCCCTTACAAGAGGCAGATGCTCCACTCACCCCATGGCTCACGGGATAAACTCCAATCACAAATTCCCTCTACCCGAAACCCCCCGCTTTCGTCTCCTTAATCAATTTCTTATTAAAATGGAGGCATTCAAATGCCTAATCAATAGCAGAGTACTAGGTACACTAAAACTCTTCCATTTCAAATGGTGCAGATACAGTAAAGGAAGAACAAGAATATAACCAATGACAATTTTCTTTTCAAGATTCTTCTTTAAGAAAATAACACCGTTGCACAATTTGTCTAACACATAGGAGCACCAATCAAAAGACGAAATCAAATGAACCTCGACTACTGATTTAATCAAATTCAGATCAATCGAGCGATTCATTGTAGGTGCAAGGAATGCAGACATAACATAGATAATAAAAAATCATTTGAAATGTTCTCCTCTATCAGCCAAACGTGAATCTAACAACAAATTACGAACACCAGAAACTGTCACAATGTTGTTATCAGAATATTTCTTAATCCAGTCAGTAATAATAGACTTAAGGAATTGACCATCCCTACCCCTCAAAATAGGCATACCCTCATTCCTAGAAAGTAAAAACAGATCACATATATTATCCGGCGTGACGACAAACTTATCATTGTTGTCAAAACATACCAATCGACTAGCAGGGTTAAAATGCTCAATAAACCAATAAACATATGACCATAACACACCCCTAAACTCTTAAAAATAAAGCAACCCCCCAAGCCCAATATCTCTTATAGGAGCCCGCTGCTCATCATTCAATAAAGAGATAAGAGAAGATATTGAAGAAGGTCGGTATTTAATGATATATTCTCTTCCACTGCAATAAAAATTCAAAGAAAGAAAGAAAAAAAATCACAAACTGCAAAAATAAAGTATCTAGTCTATAGCATGAAAGTACACTCAAAATCACATAAAAGTATCAGTCCACAAAATATATTACCTCATCATTATTTCAATACCAGATGTATCCAAAACTTTATTCATAGACTTCTTCGTAGCAGGACTACTATCTCCAGAGTCTGATAGGGAGGCATTGCCAAACTTTTTCCGCTTTTTTGATTTACTCACTTCCACATAACTAAAATAGAAAATAAAAAATTGAAATGAACATATAACAGGAAAATAAAATCAAAACACAACACATAACAAATTCAAACACATCAGCAAACTTCATCATATATACCTAATTTTTACTTTGCCTTTCACAGCTTTCTTGAACATATGCGTTGCTTCATTTGCAGCATTCTCATCAGCAACCTGTGTGTTGGAATCAATTTTCTTATTCTTCTTCAGCTTTCTCTTCATTGTGAAAATCTGAAATACAACCAAATGATAACATTAGAAACCTGAAAACATAAACAACACACATCAGATATAAAGTTATAAAAAAATGAGTCAACAGATTGTATGTGCATAAGACAGTTACATACTCATGTGATACTTATATGTAAATAGTATGATACTTAATGGTGTGAAAATTGATACTAATCTCTAACAAAGCAAAACATTCAGAGAAAACACAACAACAACTAACAGAGATGAAAATAAGGTTTATTCAATTAATCCAGACATCACTTTTCAACTTACAAAACTCATTCCACTAATTGTATATGTACAAAACAGATACATACTCAAGTGATACTTATATGTGACTAGCATGGTACTTAAATGGGTAAAAACTGATACTAATCTCTAACAAAGAAAAACATTTAGAGAAAACACAACAACAACTAGATGAAAATAAGTTATATTCAAATAATCCAGACATCATTTTTCAACTTACAAAACCCAGTCCACTGATTGTATATGTACAAAATAGATACATACTCAAGTGATACTTATATGTGACTATCATGATACTTAAATGGGTAAAAACTGATACTAATCTCTAACAAAGCAAAACATTCAGAGAAAACACAACAACAACTAACAAAGATGAAAATAAGTTATATTCAAATAATCCAGACATCATTTTTCAAGATACAAAACTCAGTCCTCTGATTGTATCTGTATAAGACAGATACATACTCAACTACTACATATATGTGAACAGAATGATACTTAACAGTGTAAAAACTGATACAAAATATGTGTTATGGTTTGATTATAATAAACTCACTCAGAATTGTGCAATAACACACAAAGAAAACCGCAACAGCAAATAACAAACATGTATATCAATTATCTACCAATCACTCCACAAATTGAGTTTGAAGCAACAATAAATTGTTACCATATATCAGATCTCACCCCATTCAGAAACATATGATATCGCAATAAGAAATCTGAGAACATTCACACACATAATGTATATATATCAAACAAACAACAGGAAAAAATATACGAGAGGGAAAAAACCACTGCATCGAAAATGAAACAAATAGAAGCAACACATCTTTAAAATGAATATCAGTTACTTAAAAGAAATCGCAAAAAATTGTAAACTAAAAAACGAGATTAAAAAACCTAAAAATGTGAAGAAACTAACCTGGAATGAAATCGTATTGAAGAAAAACACCAGAGAACTCGATTGAAGTCACAGTGTCGGGTCTTCGCTTCAAACCATCAAAAATGAAATAAACAAAAGCAACACATCTTTAAAATGAATATCAGTTGCTTAAAAGAAATCACAAAAAATTGTAAACTAAAAACGAGATTAAAAAACCTAAAAAGGTGAAGAAAGTAACCTGGAATGAAATCGTATTGAAGAAAAACACCAGAGAACTCGATCGAAGTCACAGCATCGGGTCTTCACTTCAAACCAGGGTTCACGGTTGTCGGAAAAATCGATTGAACGAATGACGATGCCTCTTCGCTTGCAACTTGAGGGTATGAGTGCCGGAAAATTCCATTACAATAAAGAGGCCAGATCTTATGTTGAGGCTAGGGTTTTCGATCGGGAGGAAAATTGAGAACGGCGATTCTCTGTGCTTCAGAGTGAAATTAGGGTTATGAGTCAATGAGAATGAAGAAAGGAGCGGTTTTTTTTATATACATCGGGTCGGATAAAACCCGGATCCGACCCGTCTAAAATAGCGTTATTTGCAGCGGATGCAGGGAAGTTTTTGCGTAAAGTTATTATATCATAAATACATCATAGTGTGTGTATATATATATATATAGAGAGAGAGAGAGGGGGAGAGAATTTACAGACTCTTCCTACACGCGCGCGCGTGTATATATGTATATATATCCAAGTACTTTTAAAGAGCAAACATACATTTAAATACTAATACTAGTATTATATCATAACTTATTTTGAATAGCTAAAAAAATAAGAAAACTTGTTTAAAAAGGAATATTGTAATCGAAATGAGATTGTAAAAAAATAAAATAATAGAAGGTAGGTAATTAGGAAACAACGTAGTTGAGTAAATGCATGCGGGGTTTAATTAAATGAAAAAGAATATGTACATACAGTATTCTATAGCATTGAAGCAGAAACAAGTATTTAATTTAAAAAATAATGGAGACATTGTGCAAGTGGGTAGTACAAACTCCCAACCACACTGTATATCATCAAATATTGTGGTGTGTAGCGACTGCAGCCTCATAAACACGATATATCAATGTGCGACCGCCCGGTTCAATTCCTATACAATCTACTTGAACCGTCCCTGCAGACTCCACCTACAAATTAAATTAAACCAAATTAAGTTGAAGAAACTAATTCATTATATATTTATTCGGGGACGATGCCCTATTACTTAGCTCCTTCAATTTCAGCGTCACCCTATCTATGCTTTATAGTCTTCTATTATCAAACTAATTCTAATTAATTAACTAAGATCATGCCCCGCCCCTCCACTTAATTATATATTATAAACCCACCTTTCCGGTGCAATCAATTCACTTGCAATTATTTTCAAACTATGAACTGCCTGCACATTTTTCATCATATATTTATCTGCCTCCTAGGAAAGGGGAAAAAACTAATTACTAAGCATGGTATTCAAACATATTTAGAGAAATTTTTTAAATATCCTCAACTTTAACTACTTACATGTTAGTAATTGAACTTTAACTAATTATTTTTAAAACAAATCTAAGATGTGAGTTAAGATTTCGGAGTCCTTGTCACTTTTTTGTTGCCGTATTTTGAATCTCACCCTATCACAATTTTTTAAAAAGTTGAGGTGTAAACTGTAATTAACCCATGATAAAGATGTGTAAGCGGTTGGTAATTATTTGTTTAGGGACAGTGAAATATACGGTAATATAGAAGCATAACATGTGATAGCATTGTACGAAAAGATCAGAAAAAATGCATGAATTTTGATTATGGAATAATATTATAGTTTTCAAAATGATAGCTGCATGCATTATATGTATGCCAGCATTTTTAAATTAAAGCATTATGACGCATATCAAATTATGGAGGAGAATTAGAGAAACAAATCAAGATTAACCTATGAAATATAAACTTGGGTGTTGTTAAAGCTTTTCGTCATATGTATCGTGAAGCGAATTGTGTGGCTCATGCTCTCACTCAATTTGGAGCGGGCTGTGATGCTATGTGTATATAGAATAATAATTTTCTTTTATGGTTGAGTAATGAAAAATTCTTCGGTTTTCAAAAAAAAAAAAAAAAAGAATCTAGGTGAAATAATGTTCCATCGCTACAATTATTAATTATTTCAATTTCTGGGAACTTCGAACGGTCCAAATTAACTCCGAAAAACAAAACTTGTACTAAATTCAGCCAATCAGCGTACTTTCCTGTGAATCTATCTCAAATTAACCCCATTTATGTTATGTCAAGCTTACGACACATATTAAGGATATAATAAATCTTACATATTAATTACCAGTTCTTTTGAGCCGGGAACGGAAGAGGGTGGGGATCGAACAAACTCGAAAACTCTCCCTTTTACACAGTAGGATCAACTGCTTGAGTATCCGGGAAGGACAATGTATGACTAAGGCGGGAAAATAAACAGAGCAATTGAATATGTAAAAAACTACTGACAGCAAAACCCCTCAATTAGTTCAGATATTTACTCATCTATAGAGATTGGAAGAAGGGGAAAAATCCAACAGAATAGAAAGCAGATGCAATATGCAAAAGGAGTCAAGATCCTTCATATAGTACCCATGCTCGGATCCGAACGCAACTAAACACCAATAAAATTACAAATATGAATTTGAATGGATACTATCTGACGGACCTTGTCCCCGTGACACTCGAGATTTTTGTGTGTACAAAACTGTATCCATTTCACTTGTACAATAGGCAGATTCGATCAAATCTTGTGCGAGAGCAAAAGAGAGACAAAACTGCATCAATTACAAACCCACGAAAAAAGATTACACGGTCAGAGCAGAGGATCATACCTGCACCAAAAGCATTACTAGACACGATCCTTCAACTACAGCTGCTTTTCAGAAGTGTTAAAGTGTATGACAAAACCCTATATTAAACAAAACCAGCATACACACCACTATTCACTTCAATATCCCTCTTCTCCTTCGTTCTTTCAACTCAATGGGCATGATTGATACGGAATCAACGCAGAGTCCGCCTTTCGAATGCGTGCAGTCGATTTGTTTCATGGAGAACCTCACTTCGGTAGGTGGATCCGACTCTCTAACTAGGAATTCACCCACCTTGTACTCTATCCAGCAGCCCCGTTTGTAACTTCCATTAGCATCATCTTGTGGTGTGTCGTCTAAGAAGCACTCGTTTGATGCTTGTTGCCCGTCTGAAGTAGACAATTCGAATCGTACGGGCTTGATATCCCATCCATGAGTGTGATCGAAATGGGAAACCCGCCGCCCCAGTCTTCTGGAAAATTTTCCAAGGTGAATCCTAAACGACACAGTGTATATATCTGGTGGAAAAGGAAACGTTACACTGCCATCAACTTCAAACCACCATATTTGCTGCAAATACGCTACGACATTAAATCTGCAAAAACGAAGCAGTATAAATGTGCGATGCCAAAATTCTGCATCAGCAATACGACAATGATGATATCATGATGATATAATTGCAACAAATGAAGAGAGCACAAAAAAAAGGTGGTAAAATTGGCAGGTGGCCTCCATAGTGGCCATGATATTACAACTCAGCAGTCTGTTGTATTTTGCAAATAAAAAGGCTTGTATCACGAAAGAAACCATAAGTTTTAGTGCACATGTGCAAGTTTTGAGAACCAACATTTTTTGCCAAATTGAAATGCCAATAACTTCCACAGGGACACTTGAGCAGCAACATTTAACAATTATCTTGAAGTTCAACAGTTGTGTAGATCACTAAGATCAGTTAAATCATTCTGCAGATCAGTTACTGCCTACTCCATGAGCTTACATTGAAGCAAATCTGGGACAAGAACAACTTCCAATAACATGGTCTCTCAAATTCGACCAAAATGGTAATTATGAGAGAATTAATTTTGTTTTCAATTATGTTCAATAACTAAGAAGAAGTGAAAAGCAAGAAACTAATTTACATACCAAAGGTTAATCGTGAGCATAAGAATCCTAGCATATGACAGACAAATAAAGATGCACATAATATGGGCTTTCATGACCTTTCCTGGGGAAGGTAAATGAAGAAACAACTATTGCTTTAGCTGATTTCAAGCAACACTCAAGAGATAAAACTTCTAGTTTCTGATAGAAACAAATCCCAAAGTCATATCAATAAACAACCTCTATTATTTATGCAGTGATACCTCATACACATTACTATTACATTATAAGGACCTAATAGGTTTTGCCTTACAGATCGATCTATGGGCAACATTGAACCTGAACTTTAAACTTGGCATACTAAGGCCCAACAACTGTGGGGAAGACAAAATATGACCAGTAATTTTCCGTCTTCCAAAATGGAAATTGATGCATAAGCACAAGTTTTACCTTTCACCTCCCTCCAAAGTTTCAGTCATCCCTAAACCCCACCATAAAGGAATTCTATGTGCATCAAAAATCTCAACCTAGTACTCCCAGATTGCTCTATGTGAATTGTCATTATTAGCTGGCTGAAGGTCCAACATAATGAAATCTCTCAGATTCCAAATTGCTTTTATGATCTTATTATTAATATGTAGATCTCAAATATTAACCTATGTTCTCCAACTGAAGAATTTAAGTAATTTCAAAGATTCATTTGGACTTATCCTTACCATAAATGTTAACTTCATTAATCAAATTCATTTCATCTTTTAACATCTTAGATGATTTATGAACATGCAACTTCACATTATTATGTTTCATCTATAGCTTCAATTAACTTATAATAAAATGGCATTTAATCAGCCCAATTCAAAATATGACGTCAAGCGAAATCGGAAAGCATATTAAGCTTCAAGTAAATCTTAGCAATTTACTGCTCAATTTCATCAGAAAATCAAAATACTTGAGCAAAACAGAGCAGTCCACATAAATGAGATAATGGAAGAAATTCAATTCAGAAGGTTGATTTAATGGCTTATCCAGGATTTCTCTCTAGGGTTATGGCCTGTGGGTCATTGTTCCAGGAAACATTATAATCGTTTAAATCCCCATATAATCAAAATTTAAATAAAAACACAACCACATGTGAAACTGGGTCAAAAAACTCTTAACTTCATTGAGTAACAGCAGCATGTCTTAGAGGTATCAGGCATAGAAAGATGCACACTGACCTTGATTCTTCTGTAGGAATCCAATTCCAATATCTCCTGTCCTCGATGCCAGTGATTGACATTCCTTTGGCTGATATTGACATGCAAACTCTCCCAGTATATCTGTCCACCCAGCCCAACTGCAACCCCAGAGTGAAATCAAAAGTATATTCAAAGAACTGAAAATGCATAAAATTCACGTCTAGTTTTGCCAAGATCAAATTTTGACCATCAAATAAAATACCGCCTGTGATAAGTAATAGCTAGCACTAGCACATCCTAGTAAAAAGAAACTTGGAATTGATATGCTGAAAACTATAAACTTCATTCCAAAAGGAAATTCAATTAACCAAAAGTATAAAAGGAAAGAAAGAGCTCAACCATCAACTTCAATCCATCTATCAACTACAACTGTCATAAAAACTACATTCATGAAATCCCCCAAATACCAATTGCCGATGCAGTCGAGAACACACAACAACCGAATAAAAAGCACAAAATCAAAAGTCCAAACCAATAAAGTGATTGAATAATCAGAGTGACAGTAACAAATTTCAGCAAAACAAGATAAACTTGAGCTGACAAAAATAGAGAAATTACAGCTGAACAGCGCAAATACATCGAGAACGTGCCTTGTTGCCATCGTCGAAGGGTTGAGGGCGTGCGAGGAGGGCAAATATGTCCTTTTTGGAGAGGTTTTCACAAACGCTGGGGTGCGATAGAAGCTGGAGGAGATGGTGGTAATTGGAGGGGAGCTTGGCCTCCCAAACGGCGTCGGACGAAGCGGCGCCGCGGAAGGCGCGGTTCAGGCGAGCTAAGTTGCATATCTCCGGCGGAGATAGGTATAGAAACACGCACGCCACGCAGCTCTCCGGTATGTCCCCCAGACCCGGACCGCCGTTGCCCGACCCGTTTTCGCCCAAATTCGACAATGATGCCCCCATATACACGCAATTCGCACGTGCGATTGCCGTATGCCGGTGGTTCTGGATTGCGAAATAGTCCGGCGGTGGTAGTGGAGCGACGCCGCGAGGCGGTGGGGGGAAGATAATTTTGTATCTGCGACTGCAGCCAGCACTACAGCTCCGCCATTACTTTTTTCTTCTTGTGCATTTTCGGGTCTTTTTTTTATTTATATAAAAGAATAAAAATAATAATAACAGTAAATATTGTGAGAACTAAAAATGATGCATTTCGTTTTCATTACTCCTTTTTTTTGCTTAAAAAGTTTTTAATTGATATCTCTAAAGCTAGTCAATTAACAACTTTATTTAATGTAAGTAAATACAAAATCCAACAGTAAATAAGAGAAATTGAAAATTATCTTTTTGTGACTTCTTTTATAAATAATATATGCCTTCCTCACTATCATCGCCCTCTTTGGGTGGACCATAATGATTGTCAAATTTAAGCTTTAAATTGGAAGGAAAAAGAAACACGTATATATTAATAATTAATTTCCACTTGCTATTTCAAAAAATAGAGGAGAAATTAGTCTTGGTGTCCATGTTCTTTTATTTTTATTTTTTTTATTTTTTTAACACTGAACCGATGGTATTGAGCAGAGAAGATTTGAACTCGTGAATTTGTGATCTTTGATTTTCAATAAATCTCACTCCACCACTAGATCATTCTTACTTATACTTTTCACTTTTTACTTTAATTTAGTGTATTTTTTATTTGTTAAAACTGAATAGTTAGAATATTATTTAATTTAAATTTGGATCTTTGTAATTTACTATATGCTATAATTTGGTCATCGCAACTCTATTTTAATAGTAAAACCAAGTACAAATGCTTAAGTAAGTAAAGAGAAAATATAATTCAACCTTTCATAATAAGATAAGATTGTTTTATTTTGTTTTATTTTAAACCAAAATTATAGGCGTAATTTGTTCGGCTAAATATCTCGATTCTCGCACATTCTTTTTTCTTATTATAATTTTATTTTTATTGAATGATCTAGTCGCTAGAGTGATAGGTTTATCACTAAAACGGCATACATATGAATCCTTAGGATTTTCCAAATCGTTATGCATATTTTATGTATGAATAGTAGTTACAATTATCTTTGAAAATGAAGAAAAAAACATAAAAGCTAATTCTGTATATGTTAATTTAAGTGGGACCTGTTTTAATTTGGAGATTCTGGGACACCACCATTAAATTAAATTCAATAACAACATGATTTTGTTGAGATATGATGCATAATTACTTGTAACCTTTCTTCTGACTGGAAAAAAAATGTCGGAAAAATAAAAATTGGTCAAACGATGAAACGCCTTAACTATTTTTTTACATACAAATAACAATATTACATGAAAAGGGAATATCATTAGTTCATTACGTTACAAATCAATCAATTTGGCACCTCACCAAACTTGGCATCAGTTGGGGTTTCCTATTTTTCCAAAATATTTAATCTTTTTAATTTTATTATACCAAGCTATATATACATCGTTAGACAGTCAACACATAAAACGTGAAAATAATTTATAATAATACAAAAAAAAAACTTAAGATTTTTCATATCTAATATTATTTGACAATATAAATCTATTCGCAAGAAATAATTGTTTTTATTATCCATTTCCTTAACTGGACGATGACAAGTTGACAACCGACGACAGCACTATATATATATAAACTTAATTAATAATTCATTTAACAATTTAGTTAATTAAGGCAAATTACATAATTATGGACGACACGAAGTAAAAGTTGTATGTGGGAGCTTAATTTGTGGACACGTTACAGGTAAAAAGCTGATTCACATGGAGTTGATGAAACAAAGATTATATCTTATTTAAGAAAAAGTGGTACTATTATTATATTTAAGTATAAATTATCGACCAAAGCAAGATAATTTTGGCATCATTGTCTGTCTTAATAAGAAATTTTGGTAGGATTTGACCAACTTTTTCTTCGTTTCTGCGATTCCGCGATTGGTTCAAATTAAATAATGTATATTTTAAGGGAAAATAATATAATAATATGACTTTAATACCAGAGGGAAATAGTAATACTACTTTTAAATTATCCTCTAAAAAATATCACTTTGAACTAAACTTTACTGTGTTTTTTTCTTAATAATAATAATAATAATAATAAACTTTTCTCTCAAATACAATCAAATAAATGCACAAATTTCAAAAAAAAATCTTCTTATTATTTCCATTGTATACAAGGAAACATGATTTGATGTGTTAGTCACTTAAATCATAAGATGTGTTGTTGTTTCACTAAAAAGAACTTACGAGAAACTTACCAATTTCAATTTTCTCTCGAAGCACTAAACAATTACTTCGTAACAAACATTGTCCTCAAAATAATGTTTTCACCTCAACACTTTATAATACTCGTGGTCAACTTGAAAATGAAATTATACCTACTAAAACATCTTTTGACGTCTTAATTATCATAGTGTTTGCTTAAAATTATATTGTTTGATTGCACAATATATAAACTGTATAATACATAATATTTATTACTATTATATATGTATGAGAAAATTACATTTGCTAAATGAGAATGTTGTCAAGTCCAACACTACGGACCCATAAATATTCTAAAGCAATCTTTTCGAATGATCATTTATTCATTTACCACACTCTTGTGTAGAAGGCATCCAACCCCATTTGTATTGTCAGTTAGTCACGTATCACATGTGAACAAATTTAGTAAAATATGAATTAAAAAAACTAAAAAAATTAAGCTCGATCGCGTAATGTGTATTTTTGTATCACTAAAACTTACGTATGACTATTTTATAGATCAAAATTTATAAAACATGTATCCAAACTAGCAAACTTATATGAAGTGGTATATTTGTATTTTTTTTTATGTTTGATTTTGATTGGTTTCGGATCTTGACCCATCTTATGAATTTTGATTTATAAAATTATATCAATGTTATAATAGTCTTCATCCTTTTGTATTGTTGGATTACCATATGAAATCGTCTATTGCACATTTGGTGTTGCATTCCTTATTGTACACTCAATTTTTTTAAAAACAAAATTCTGTTTTTGATTTCAATTTATTATGCTTTAGTTTAATTTTAAACTTGTTATTTAGGGTTCATTCTACCCAATTAGGGTTTAATATAATTTTTTTAATATTTAATTTTTCAAATAACAATTAATAACTAAAAAATAAAAATTAAATAAAAAATAATTATAATGCATTCTAATTGGGTATGATGGATGTAAATAATAAGTGTAAAATGAAACTAAAGTATAAGAAAATTGAAATCCAAATAAAAAATTGAAAAAAAAAATAAAACAATCGAGGGTGTAATAGAAAATGCAATAGAGGATTTCAGTTGATTTATTACTATTAAATAGTATGTGACACTGACACGTACGTCTATTAGTAGATGACTATTTCCAATAAGATTTTATTTTCCCTCATCACCCAGAATTCACTTGATAATTACCTCCCCAGCTTAATTCTCCACCAATCCAAACAAAAATTTCAGGTGCTCTTCATTTTTTTATTTTTTTTTCTTCCCTTTCAGTCACCTAATCGCAGATTTAGGGTTGTCCCAACCGGCGTGTGGGCGTGTGGCTCTCTCTTGAATATTGATATCAAAACAATTTCAAATTTAAATTTTACCAACATCGAGAGGTGTTCGTCTGTCATACTTAATTTTTCAAGTGTGAACTAATGAATTATTGATTTTTAGTTTTTGAAGAAACGAGTAACATTTCAGCAGTTTTTTCAGTAACAGCGTTAAGTAGGAAGTTTTAAATTTGATCACTTATTTCTTACTGCTAATAAGAAGTTACATAGTTTTTGCTACTAAAGACACGAAATGATACGATAAATAGTCTAGAAAATGGTGTGGGTCTTGTATGAATTTTAAACTTACCAAGAATGACATTTCAAATTAAAGAATTAAATATTCTAGTTATCTAATTTCTTCTTAAAAAGATAAGTAAATCGAAAAAAATTAATTTATACACACGCCCAGTGGGACTCGAACCCACAATCGCCTGATTAGAAGTCAGACGCCTTATCCATTAGGCCATGGGCGCTTGTTGATAAAATATTCGCTTTAACTTTATATGAATAATAAAATATGAGATTCTAGATTAGTTCTATGCTTTCGTTACAGGATCTGAGCCTTATCATATTATTATTATTATTATTATTATTATTATTATTATTATTATTATTATTATTATTATTATTATTATTATTATTATTATTATTATTATTATTATCGTGTTACATTTAAAATAACTTATTGAATTATTTGGCTATAAGAATCGTAAATTTTTCAATATGTTAATAATATTACTGTAATTAAATAATTCGTTATTAAATCTTAATCCAAAAATAAATAGAACTAACACTGACAAGCAACTTAAGTAGTAGATCCAACAATTAAAAAAAAGCCTTCAAACTCAACATGAAATTGGTCAAATTATCTTATGGCTAAGTTGCACTACATTGGCAAAGATATAGGTGGTGTCTCTCTTTTTTTTTTTTTTTATAAAGAACACGTGTTTTTATAATTTTTTTAGTATTTACTATCTATACGTTTTTTGAATATGTTGAATAATGAAACAAAAGTAATTCATTGATCCCATAGAAATCGATGACCATTGTGGATGTAGAAATGTAGAAATCTTGCATGACACGTTGCATGGGTCACGTTGTAGGTGCATGGTACCACAGCTGTAGCCTAGCACACACAATAGGATCTCGTAGATATTTTCTTCTTTTCCCGCTCTATTTTCATATAAATAAGTGTGTTGCTGTATTTTGTGCAGATTTTGTAACAGAATATTCTATGAAATACAAAATATATTTTCCATGTTCACATTCTCTACATGGTATCTAGAGCAGGTTCTATGAATTTCTGATCGATTGTTGTTTCTCGAATTACGATTTGATCGATTGATTCTTTTCGATCTGATAATTGATCGCCGGTCGTGATGACAAAAGGTAGAAAATTTAATTGGAGAAATGCTCGTGAAGAAGAGCTCTGAGGATCTGCTATGGAGCAAGGCATGAGCAGTGATTCGCATGATTCATCTCACGAAGAAACTCCAGCAGATCACTCGCATAGACTCAATCGAGCAAACGCACAAGGTATGGATATTCATCCTCTTACACGAAATGAGATTCAAAGTAACCAAATTCTGGCTAACGATGAGTTGTATATTGCACCTCATGATCATCCTAGTTTAGCATTAACTGCAGATCTGTTTGATGGTCGGAATTTCCACAGTTGGTGTCGCTCGATTAAGAGAGCTTTGTTTGCTAGGAACAAGTTAGGATTTGTTGATAGTAGTCTTGTTGAACCTAGAAGCAACTCAATTGATCATAAACAATGGATTAGAGCTGATTTTTTGGTTTTTAATTGGCTGAGTAACTCTATTGTAAAGGAGTTATCTCGAGGATTGCAGAGTTTTGATAATTCTAAGTAGCTTTGGGACGAGCTGCACAAACGTTTTGGAAAGCGAAATGGCCCCCGGCTGTATAAGTTGCGCCGTGATATTGCATCATTTACACAGAATAGTCAATCGGTGCTTGTGTACTTCAATAATCTAAATGCTCTATGGGATGAGCTGAGCTTGCTTAAGACTTCTAGGCAATGTACTTGTGAAGCTGCAGAGGAAACACAGGCTGAACAAGAAGAGGAACGCATGATGCAGTTCCTGATGGGACTTAATGATGTATTTGAGCCCATTAGACAGCAGATTTTGATCTTAAACCCTCTACCAAATGTTAGCCAAGCATACTCTATGGTATTGCAGGTTGAAGAGCAAATGCAAGTAACTTCACAATAATCTGAAAACATGGAACAAAGTGCTCTATATGCAGCACCACCTAAAGGATTTCAGAAAGATGGTTTCAAAAGGAAATTAAGCAAAGAGGAGAAAATGAAGCTCAAATATGACCACTGTGGTAGGAGTGGCCATATCAAGAAGGATTGTTTTGAAATCATTGGCACTCCAGATTGGTATAAAAAGATAAAAGAAGATAGGGGTACAAGGAGAGTGAATTATGCAGCGGGGAAAACAGAAGCTTCTCCACTTGCTAGTGTTGAACAAGGGCTGATGACTGATTTTGATAGAAAAATACAGGCAGAGATTGCTAGGCACTTTGCCAACTACATGGAGAAGAAAAGTGATGAAGGCCAGCATGCCTTCAAGGAAGGCACTCAGACTGCAAATATTGCAGAGATTAGGGAAGGAATGTGTCCAGGTTATACAGATTACTATGCCTTTGGTTTATCAACAGACACAAAGAAAGAGGAATGGATTATTGATTCTGGGGCAAGTAACCATATGTGTTGCCAAGGGTTTTTGCTCAAAAATCTTAGAAAGTTGCAGAATCCTATTAAAGTCTACATGCCAAATGGGAGCAGCATTTGGGCACTTATGACAGGGGAGGCTCAAGTGACTCCTACAGTTCTCTTGGACAATGTTCTTTATGCCCCTGAATTCACTCACAATCTCATCTCAGTAGGGCAGCTTACAAAATCTCTGAATAGTAGAGTTATTTTCCTTGAAACACATTGTATTGTGCAAAGGAAAGCTTCAGATACTGTCTTGGGCATTGCCAAGCTGAAGGGGACCTTGTATGTTCTTCCTCATGAATATCAATTCACTGTCCAGATACAATCAGTAATGACACCTAGTCTGAGTGACATTCATAATCTTCTTGGTCATCCTTCTATTACAGCCATGAAGCATCTGGATGCCAAACAGAAAAGGTACAGACAGGAGGAGTATGATGCTCTTGTAGATTGTGATGTTTGTCATAAAGCCAAACAACAAAGGAACCCTTTCCCAACACTTCAGAGAAGGAGTGAAAGAATGTTCAATATTGTTCATGCTGACATATGGGGTCCTTACTCAGATTCAGGGATCACCCAGACACCATATTTCCTAACTCTTGTTGATGACTACACCAGGGCAACTTGGACCTTTCTATTCAAGTAGAAGAGTCAAGTTTGGAGTTTGCTCAGAAAATTCATTTTAATGGTGAAAACACAATTCCAAACTCCTGTGAAGATCCTGAGGTCAGATAATGGCACAGAGTTTACAGGAAGAAATACTCAAGATCTATTGACAGAACATGGTATCTTGCACCAGAGGTCCTGTGCTTACTCTCCTCAACAAAATGGTGTTGTTGAGAGAAAGCATAGGCACTTACTGCAGGTTGCCAGGTCTCTTATGTTTCAAAGTAGGTTACCATCTCAATTCTGGCCTTATTCTATATTGTTTGCCAGCTATCTGATCAACAGATTACCATCTGCAGTGATACAATGGAAAACACCTTATGAGTTGCTGTTTGGAAGGTCTGCCACTCTCACTGAAATACAGCCTTTTGGTTGTCTGGTGTACAAGGTTAATACTTTGCCTTCTAAGCACAAATTCTCACCAAGAAGCTCCCAATGCATTTATTTGGGACCTGCAACACAACATAAGGGAGTTCTTACCTATGATCTGCTTACACAGCAAGTCTCAGTAAGTAGAGATGTGCAATTTTTTCCCACACATTTCCCTTTACAAGTTGATACCACCACTGTTATTAATTTGCCTTTCCAATCTTTTGATCCTAACTCACAGGACTGCTCCATCAATGGTTCTCCTCCACTGATACTCACAAATCCTCCATCTCTTCCTTCATCAGTCCTCCCAGATTCTACCATACAAGTCATTTCTCATCCTTCTGGTCTCTCTTCATCTCAAAAGGATTTGCCAATCCACATTTCCTGTGTTTCTCCCAGAAAGAGTAAGAGAGTCACTAAACCACCTAAATACCTTGCAGACTATGACTGCCAAACCTCACCTTGTTCTTCCTCATTTATTTCAAGATTGAAGCATCCACCACCTACATTTTCTTATCATATCTCTGCAGCTCTTCCCCTTTCCTATGCTTCTTTTCTTCTGGATATTGATAATACACAGGAGCCACAAACCTACCAAGAAGCTTGTAAATCACCTGCCTGGGTTGAGGCTATGCAGAAAGAGTTAGATGCTCTTGAGGCTAATAACACCTGGAAAATTGTACCTCTACCCCCAGGTAAGTAGGCAATTGGTAGTAAGTGGGTTTATAAGGTCAAACTACACTCTGATGGGAGTGTTGAACGATTGAAAACCCGGTTGGTGGCTAAAGGTTTTCATCAGGTCTTTGGCATTGATTATCATGATGTCTTTGCTCCTGTGGCTAAAATGGTAACTGTGAGGATGCTTCTTGCTATTGCCACACAACTGAATTGGTTTCTATATCAAATTGATGTTAACAATGCCTTTTTGCATGGGCATTTGACTGATGAGATTTATATGAGTCTACCACAGGGATATAGGAAAGGTCAACCTGGTGAAGTTTGCAAATTAGTTAAGAGCCTTTATGGGCTTAAACAGGCCTCAAGGGAATAGAATGTTGAATTTACCAAGCTGCTCTTTTCCCTCGAGTTCATACAATCAGAGGCTGATCACTGTTTGTTCACAAAAGGAACAGGTGATAAATTCATTGCTCTCCTTGTGTACGTGGATGACATCCTTCTCTTAGGACCAACACTGGAGATTATTCAGGGTGTGAAGCATGCTCTGGATCAGGCTTTTACTATAAAGGATCTTGGCGATGCCAAATATTTCTTGGGCATGGAGATAGCCCGTTCATCTACTGGCATGTACCTCTGCCAGCGGAAATATATTCTTGATTTGTTGAATTCAGTTGGCTTGCTTGGTGGTAAATCTGTCTCTACACCCTTACCACCTGGTTTAACTCTTACCAAGGAGGGTGAGCTCCTCCATGATCCAGAACGGTACCGAAAGCTTGTAGGGAAGCTGTTATACCTCAACTTGACTCATCCTGACCTCTCTATGCTATACAACAACTTAGTCAGTTTATTTCTTCCCCTACAAAGTCTCATTGGTCAGCCGCATTGCATGTACTCCGATATTTGAAGGGATGTCCCTCATTGGGACTTCATTATACCATAAGTCCTTCTTTCGATCCTAGTGCCTTCTGTGATGCGGATTGGGGTTCTTGCTTGGATACTCGGAAGTCACTGACAGGATATTGTGTTTTTCTAGGCTCTAATATAATTTCATGGAAGTGCAAGAAGCAATCTACAGTGTCGCTTTCCTCTGCTGAAGCTAAATACTGGAGTCTTGCTTACACCGTGCGTGAACTTCTTTGGATATCATTTGTAGTGTCTCTCTTCCACTTGCCGTTTCATACTCCAGTTCCTATCTACTGTGACAATAGTGCAGTCATCCAGATAACACAAAACCAAGTCTTTCACGAGAGAACGAAGCATCTCGACATTGATTGCCATTTCTCTCGCCACCACTTTAAACAAGGGTTCATTCACCCTCAATATGTGTCTACCACGGCTAAGGTGGCTGATCTATTCACAAAATCCCTTCCCCGTGAACACTTTCTTGAGCTGTTATCCAAGCTGCACCTTGGTGATATCCACCAAGTTTAGCTTGCAGAGAGGTGTAGAAATGTAGAAATCTTGCATGGCACGTTGCATGGGGCACGTTGTAGGTGCATGGTACCACAGCTGTAGCTTAGCACACACAATAGGATCTCGTAGATATTTTCTTCTTTTCCCGCTCTATTTTCATATAAATAAGTGTGTTGCTGTATTTTGTGTAGATTTTATAACAGAATATTCTATGAAATACAAAATATATTTTCCATGTTCACATTCTCTAAAGTGGAGAAGAAAATCCAGTTGCATACCCATCATTGACCATTTCATCGTTGTCACTCGTCAGTTACAGTGCAACACCTTTCCACCTTTATGATGCCCTGCCTTGTTGATTGTCCTCCAACAGTTGTCAACCGACCTGGAGCATTGTTCCTTCATTTTGTTGATTTAGTTTATTTTTCCAATCAAATGCATCTACTTTGTAATATTTGAGCATTGAAAATATCATATTTAATCATCGTGGTTCTCATCTATAGGTCTGCGACATTAAGAATGTATGTATATATGAAGTTTATCGGATGATAAATATTTAATTTCTAATATATAAGTATTGAAAACATTACAGTTAAGCAATATGTTTCACTTTTTGTATTAATTTTATATGTAGGTAACAATTATTGTTAATTAGTTGCATTAGAATCTGCTAGTATTTGTTTTAAATATTTATTTTTACTTAGTCAAAATTTGTTCCTAGTTTTTAGGGAGTTGTTATTTCTGTTCAAGTAGTGGCTGACTAGCAGCTATATATTTGTAATTCATTTTATCATTCAGTTAAGATTCATTCCATTCTCTCTACACGTTGAGTAGTGATTTTCCGCTGCATTACTTTTCTCTTCATTTTCTATTTTCTGCTCAATATTCTCCACAACAAGTTCATATCTAGAACTAACAATTTGGTATCTAGAGCCCTTATTCTTAAGGGATTTGTGAGTTTATTTGAGTGTTCAAATGGAAGGAGAATTGATTTTTTCTTCAATGGCTCCACAAATTTTTGATGGAGAAAACTACCAAATGTGGGTTGTACGTATGGAGACTTATCTGGAAGCGTTGGATCTGTGGGATGCTGTCGAAGAAGATTACGACGTTCACCCACTCCCTGCAGACCTTACTGTGGCACAAATCAAAACACAGAAGGAGAGAAAGATCAGAAAATTGAAGGCAAAGACTTGTCTTTTTGCTGCGGTTTCACCAACAATTTTTACCAGAATCATGTCCCTCAAGACGGCTAAATCCATATAGGATTATTTGAAAGAAGAATATGCAGGAGATGAAAGAATCAAAGGGATGAAAGTTTTAAATCTCATTAGAGAATTTAAAATTCAGAAGATGAAGGACTCTGAGAATGTTTAAGGAATATGCAGATGGGCTTCTTAACATCGCCAATGAGGTGAGACTCTTGCATCTAAGTTTTACTGATTCAAGAATTGTGCAAAAAATTCTTGTAACAGTCCCTGAGAGGTATGAAGCGCGCTTCAATAACCTCTTTGGAGAACATCAAGGATATGGCAAATATTTCTTTGTCAGAATTGCTTAATGCATTGCAAGCACAAGAACAAAGAAGACAGATGAGAGAAAATACATGTGTTGAAGGAGCTTTGGCAGCCAAACATAAGAACAACTCTCCAGCCAAACATAAAAAGAAACAGTTCGATGGAAATGGTGCAAGTTCAGCTCCAGACAATGCAAAAGGGAAAAAAGATTGGAACCAAAAGAAGTCTTATCCTCCTTGCCAATATTGTGGAAGAAAAACTCATCCAGCCTTCAAGTGTTGGAGAAGGCCTGATGCTAAGTGTTCCAGGTGTAATCAACTTGGACATGAGGCAGTAATCTGCAAAGAAAAGTTTCAACAACAGGAGGATGAAGCTCAAGTTGCAGGAGAAGAGGATATAGATGAACTCTTTGTGGCATCTTGCTTTGCAAATAGTCATTCATCTGAACGGTGGCTAATCGATAGTGGTTGTACAAACCACATGACGTATGACAAGGAGCTCTTTCTTGACTTGAAGCTGGTTGATCATGCTAACGTCAAAATCGGAAATGGCAAATACCTTCCTGCTAAAGGGAAGGGGACTGTATCTATTACTGGTGCTACAGGCACAAAAACAATATCTGATGTTCTCTACGTTCCATAAATTGACCAAAACTTATTAAGTGTAGGTCAATTATTGGAGAAACGTTTTCAGGTACTGTTTGCAGACAATTCCTGTCGTATTTTTTATGCTACTGGTAAAGAGATGCTCAAGGTGAAGATAAAAGTTAAAAGTTTTTCTTTTAATCCTATCAAACACGAACTTGCTGCCCCATCAACTGAGATTGGTAATCTTGATCTATGGTACAAAAGGCTCGGTCACTGTCACTTTAAAAAGATGCAATTGATGAAGGATAATGAGCTTGTGTTTGGCTTACCATGATACCATCATTTGACGGCCAGTTAAAAAATTTCCATGCATGTCAATATGGTAAACAAATTCGGAGTCCGTTTCCAGTTTCAAGTTGGAGAGCCATTCAAAAGCTATAGCTGATTCATACAGATGTATGCGGCCCTCAACGAACTCCTTCATTGTCAGGTAGTAGGTTCTACATTACTTTCATTGATGACTTCACAAGAATGTGTTGGATATATTTCTTGAAACACAAATCAGAAGTTGCTGAAGTATTTTGGAAATTCAAGAAAATGGTAGAAAATCAAAGTGGCTGCAACATTCAAGTCCTAAGATCTGACAATGACACAGAATACACCTCTGGAAAATTTAATTCATTTTGTGATGAAGCAGGCATACAACACCAGCTCACTGCTCCATACACTCCACAACAAAATGGAGTGAGTGAAAGAAGAAATAGATACATAATGGAGATGGCCAAATGTATGCTTCATGAGAAAGCTTTGCCAAAGAACTTTTGGGCTGAGGCAGCAAGTACAACTGTTTTTCTGCAAAACAGACTCCCGATAAAAGCATTGAAGGATATGACTCCATTTGAGGCCTGGTATGACTATAAACCTTCACTTAAATTTCTAAAAGTGATTGGTTGTATCTGTTTCACCCGTTAAGCGTGATAAACTTGACAAGAAGTCAGAATTGGGAATTTTTGTGGGATACAACTCTTTGTCAAAGGCATATAAAGTGTATCAGCCAAAATCTAGGAAACTAATTGTTAGTCGAGATGTGTTTTTTATGGAGGAGGAAAAATGGGACTGGGAGCAGCCTCAAGAAAAGAGGCATGAATCATTGTCTGTCCAAAAAATCAAAAAAATTCTAATACTCTATTGGAAGATGAACTGATTGATGATCCTCCAGTCCGTGGCACTAGATCACTCTCTGATATTTATCAGAGGTGCAATGTGGCTGTGTGTGAACTTGCTGGGCTTGAAGAAGCTATTCAAGACCAAAAGTGGAAGAAAGCAATGGAGGAGGAAATGTTCATGATAAAAAAGAACAAAACCTGGGAGTTAGTTGATAGACCAGCTGACAGAAAAATTATTGGAGTGAAGTGGGTGTTCAAAACTAAGCTCAACGCTGATGGATCTATCAACAAACACAAGGCCAGGCTTGTTGTAAAAGGCTATGCTCAAGTATTTGGAGTTGATTACTCAGACACATTTTCTCCTGTTGCCAGAATTGAAACCATTCGGCTAATATTAGCTATTGCAACATAAAAGGGATGGAGCGTGTTTCAACTGGATGTGAAATCTGCTTTTCTAAATGATATCTTAGAAAGAGACATCTTTGTAGAGCAACCGGAAGGTTTTGTTGAAGAAGGGAATGAAGACAAGGTGTGTCTTCTAAAAAAGGCTCTATATGGCTTAAAACAAGCACCACTTGCTTGGTACAGTAGGATCAATAATCATTTTTTAAGCTTGGGTTTTCAGAAAAGTCTATCAGAAGACACTCTCTATGTGAAGAAAAAAGGAACAAGTATTCTTGTTGTGTCATTGTATGTGGATGACTTATTGTTAACAGGTAATGATATTGGACTTGTTGATGAGTTCAAGCAAGAGATGATGTGAGTCTTCGAAATGACAGATCTTGGTCTGATGACATACTTTCTTGGTATGGAGATAAAACAAGGCAATGGAGAAATCTTTATCTGTCAAAAGAAGTACGCCAAAGAAATACTGAAAAAATTCCAAATGGAAGATTGCAAACCCACAGCCATACCAATGTGTCAGAAGGAGCACTTAAGCAAAGAAGATGGTGCTGACAAAGCTGATGAAGCATATTTCAGGAGCGTGGTTGGGTGTTTGATGTACCTAACGACTACTAGGCCGGATATCTTATTTTCGGTGAGTATCCTTTCTCGTTTTATGCACTGTGCTAGTGAATTCCATCTCAAAGCTACAAAACGAGTTCTTAGATACATCAAAGGAACTGTTAGTCTTGGTGTAAAGTTCAAGAGGTGTGAAAACTTCAAGCTGTTGGGATTTTATGATAGCGATTGGGCTGGTTCTGTTGATGATCTGAAGAGTACGTTTGGGTACTGTTTTGGTCTAGGAAGTGGTGTATTTTCTTGGGGTTGCAAGAAGCAAGAGATAGTTGCACAATCTACTGCGGAGGCTGAATTTATTGCTGCTACAGCAGCTGTTAATCAAACATTGTGGGTGAGAAAGTTGCTGGTTGATTTAAAGTTGGAAAAGTTAATTGAAACATCCACAGAGGTATTTGTGGACAACCAATCTGCAATTGCAATATCTCATCTTCCAGGTTTTCATGGAAAAACTAAACATTTCAATATCAAATTGTTCTTTTTAAGGGAAATGCAGAAGGAAGGAGATGTAAGCTTGATTTATTGCAAATCTGAAGATCAACTTGCTAATATATTCACAAAGCCTTTGCCAGCAAACAAGTTTGAGTTTCTTAGGCAGAAACTTGGGATATGCAGCTTCTAATCTAAGGAGGAGTGTTAATTAGTTGCATTAGAATCTGCTAGTATTTGTTTTAAATATTTATTTTTACTTAGTTAAAATTTGTTCCTAGTTTTTAGGGAGTTGTTATCTATGTTCAAGTAGTGGCTGACTAGCAGCTATATATCTGTAATTCATTTTATCATTCAGTTGAGATTCATTCCATTCTCTCTACACGTTGAGTAGTGATTTTCCGCTGCATTACTTTTCTCTTCATTTTCTATTTTCTGCTCAATATTCTCCACAACAAGTTCATATATAGAACTAACAATTATAATATATGTTTTACAAAGATATTACATATATTATACAAATCATTATTTATCTTTTCTTTTCCCTCACAGCCACAATTACGGTATTCCAAACATATCACATATGCATTGCAAAATATTGTTGCTATATTTTCATAATCATAAATTTGATGGAGATAATGTGGTAATAAGGGACTGAGATTGCGTAATTTAATCGAATTTAATGTTATTATATTCTATTATTATGCATTTTACTTAGGGATGTCAATGGGTAGGGTAGGGTACGGGTATGCCTTTCTCATACCCTACCCTAATAGAAAATGCCCTACCCATACCCTACCCTATTACCCTATTTTTTATAACGGGTAGGGTACGGGTATTACCTATAGGTAATCGGTTACCCGTTTAGATTTATTTAATAATATTATATATCACAATAAAAAAGCTACAAAACACGAAAAAATTAATACACGAGTTCTTTTGTCAAAACATAATCAATACAAATAAATTAAATTGTTGTGATGCCACCATAAGTCCATAACAACAAAATTAGAAAATTAATTGTAAAAATCTCCATCAAACAACAAAAAGAACAAGTAAAAATTTTATAAATAAATATATACATATTTAATATGTTAGGGTAATCGGGTAGGGTAATCGGGTAAAACTTTAATCCCATACCCTACTCTTACCCTAAAAAAAATTAATGGGTACGGGCAGTACCTTACCCGTTACCCGAATCTACGGGCAGTACCCTACCCTATAACCCGTTTACCCGCGGGTAAAATTGACATCCCTAATTTTACTAAACTATATATTTACGCGTACCGAAACAATATCTTATACATTACATTTTATATGTTATCTAATGATTTAGCCAATGACAATGCTTTTAATAATTAATATCCTTGATGTATGCGATTATGTATTGGTCTCAACCAAAATTATAAAAAGTAATAAGTATGTGTTTCAAGCATTAATATATGTCTTCCAAAGCAATAAATTATATATTATGTAACATTAATTATTACTTTGTTTCCTTGAACAATTTAGCAATTCGAGATAGATGGCCTATGCATTAAAAATCTTTTCATATTTTACCAAAGCATTAATTTATGTCATACAAAGCTATAACATATATACAAAGCATTGTTTATCTGGTTGTTTTTTTTTTCTCACAGTCATAATTTACGGTGTTCCAAACATATCACATATGCATTGCAAAGCATTATTGCTATATTATCGGCATCATTAATTTAATGAGGATTAATGTGGTAATAAGAAACCGCTTTTGCATAATTATTCTAAATTATAACTTATGCATAACGAAGCAATGTTATATACGTTACATTTTATATGTTATGTAATGATTTTTTTGATGACAACATTCTTTATAATTAGTATAGTTGAGGTACGCAATCCTTCAAATGTATTTGCCATAACAAAAATAATAAAAAAACATTGAGTAAGTAATTCAAACATTAATATATGTATTCCTTAGCAATTCCAATGATATAACTTACGCATTATAAATCATTGTTTATGTCTACAAAAGCAGTAATATTTGTCTTATAAAGCAAGCACATATATATTACAAAACAATATTCATTTTTATCATTTGTTGCTCGTGTTGCGTTATTTTTTGATTGACATTTGTTTCTTTGCTGCTACATAAAACATACAATCACGAGTTAATTACACCTAAACAAAAAAAAAACTAATTACAAATTATATTTTATTACAACTTAATTAGGATTTTATTAATCCTAATTAGGGACGATTACATTCTAATTAAAATTAATTATAACCTAATTAGTCAAATGAAATATCATGTTAAAGTCAAATGAAATATTATGCATGCTAAAATCAATAAAAAAATATTATGCTAAAATCTAGAAAATATTATGCTAAAGTCGTGCTAACATCACAACTAGGGTTTATTAGTCCAAATTAGGATTTAGTAGATCATGCTAAAATCAAGGATAATAAAATGCTAAATCATGCTAACATGTTAATTAAGGTTTACTCCATACAAATTAGCTAGGGTTTATTACATTCAATTATGGTTTATTATTTCTCAATTGTGTTTTTATTACATTATGTTAAATTCAAAGGAAAGATCATGCTAAAATCAATAAAAATATTATGCTAAAATTCAAGGAATTATTATGCTAAAATTATGCTAATCAATATTCCAATCTATACAACTTTCAATTATATCATATTATAAACATATAACTATACTAAAATGAACGAACACCACAGATGGTATTACGAGTAAATTTACATGTTTTACAAATATTTTTTTTATATTGTTATCAATATTTTTCTTTGCCGTTGTGATTATATTTTCATGTTATAATGAGTACTTTCTCATGTTATTATAAATATTGTTTTATACTATTGCGAATAAAATAATTTTTGTTAGATAAACATATGAAATATGGATATTGGATGAAAGAGTGAAAATATCTTTAATTTGATATATAATTTACGTAAATTTGATTAAAACGATCAACTTACGATTGTTTAAAGTTTTTATAATATTTGTGTAAATACGTTGATAGCATCTTGTTAATTTATGAGTATCATGCTAGAACGTCATGAACACAATGCTAATATGAGTCCGAAATCCAAACGAACCGAATCGTTCGTGCACAAGCTAGTATATCGTGTGAAATTGGATCCGTAACAAAACCTACAACGTCCGCCCAAAAATCAAACAAGAAGAAAAAAAAAACACACCGCTTTGGATGGCTCGAGGATGGTGGCCATCCGGATTGGCTCCTCGAGCAGTAAATGATTTGAATGCATCTTTGTTGTCTTCGATTTCGCAGTGAATAGCAGGAGTTTGAGCAGAAAGAAACGCTAGAATATCATTCTATATTCTGCTTCTAGTTCTACAACTTTGAACGGGAGAAAAAGGGCAGGGAGAGAGGGAGAGAGAGAGAGAGAGAGAGTCTAAATAGTGCAACGTAGTAAACGTGGTGTGATTCGTTTGCTTGTTTCTTTCTAACTTTCTAGATTTCTTTTTCCCGAAGAAACAACATTCTTTAATTAATAATGTTTCTTCTTCTCTCTCCCCGCCTCATGCGGCGTACAACCTATATTCCACTACGTACAATATTTTTTTGTTTTTGCTAAGGCTATCACGTAGTAACATTCATCCAATTATTAATAATAATTTTTACTATATTTAAAATATCAAAATTAATTTATTAAATATATTTTTTAAATTCAAAATTAAAAAAAATACTCATACAATTATAAATTCACAATTTATTTGACAACAAAATGAAAATTACAAGAGTTAAAACAAAATAAAACATAATTAATTAAACTGCAATTAGAAAACTTGAAATTATAAATTACGAGTACATAAGATGTAAATTACATATTCAACTAGTGCCAAATTTTTGCCAAATGTGCTCGATCAAGTCCTTTTTAAGAGCACTGTGAGCCTCTCTGTTGCGAAGTCGATCCCTATTAATCATATAATCCGACAAGCTTGTGATGCGTTCAGTAGAGTAGTGAAAAGGTTCGGCATTTGAATTTGAAGGTGCATCCGTTATGAAACGATGCAGCCCACCTTGAATATTTACTCATAACATCATTATAAACAACCAAGTCTTGAAACTTGCTGCCATTTGCTTCATAAATTGCATGAGCTTCCATCTTAATTATGAATATTGATTTTTTTTAATTATATAAATTATTTAAATTTTAAATTATTAATATATATATATATATAAATAAAGTGGCACCCAATCAAAGGGTGCCACGTGTGCAGGGGCATGACACCGACCTTCAGTCGGCTGGCCGACTTGGTGGGGCATTTAGCATGACTTTTTCATTTTTTTTTAAAAAACTGTTTTGTCGTTTTCTGGTGTCACCGTTGTGGCTAGTCTAAATAAATAAGAATGTTAACCGGGTCATCTAGTTCAATTTCTAATCAGGTTTATTGGGTTATTCGGTTTTATTCAATTTTCCCTTTGATTATAACATTTTTCCCTAACCTTAAATCATTAGTTTTTTGGGAAAACAAATTTACAAAATAAGATAAACATGTATAAATTTGTCTATTAATGTTTGTATGTAGTTTTAAATTTAACAAATTAATATTAAATAGATCATAGTTTACGATTAATCAATTGAATAAATTGTTAAGTTCCAATAATTGTAGTTTAAGTCATTAAATTAAACTACACTAGTATTTCTCCCGCATCAAATAATTATTTTTTAGATCTATAATATTATGATTATTTTTTAATTTTATATGTTGTGTTCAATTTTTAAAAATTAATAAAATGATATGCATATCGTTAATTAATTAGACAAGAAGATCAATTTTGTATAGTTATAACAAACAAAAAGAATATTAAATTTTAGGAACTAAATGAAAATCCATGTTAGAAAGATCGAATTGGAATATTTCCAACATCACGATTTTATAAATAACAACGTATAATTGTCCACAATTATAGAACATTTGATTTCTTTGAATATATTACATGTATAAAAAATATAATTATTTTAAATGATGAAATCGAAATAGAAAAAATAATAAATTATTGCAAATTATTATTATTATTATTATTATTATTATTATTATTATTATTATTATTATTATTATTATTATTATTATTATTATTATTATTATTATTATTATAGTGCAATACAAATAAAAGCTATTTTTTAGGCAACAAATGTAGAACACTACAAATCATCCATCTATGATAAAAAAATAACAATGTATAATTGTCCACGACTATAGAATATTTGGTTTCTTTGAATATATGACATGTATAAAAAATATAATTATTTAATTATTTTAAATGATGAAATTGAAATAGAAAAAATAACAATTTATTGCAAATTATTATTATTATTATACAAATGAAAGCTATTTTTTAGACGATAAATGTAGAGCACTACAAATCATCCATTTATGCATTAAAAAATAAAATAAAAAACATTACAAATATCAAATTTTCAAGTAAGAAAATAATAAATAAGATTACAATTTTTTTTAAAATACAATGGTTGTAATCTAAACCGTCGTGGAAAATGCAAAAAAAAAAAAAAAGAAGAAAAATTTACAATAATAAATGTCACTATTATTGTCTATTAATTTAAAACTGTTGTCTATTATTTAAAAACTGTTGCCTAAAGCAAAATGTGTAATAGATAACGGTTTACATCAAAACCGTTATCTATTACACGATTTTGCCTTAATATATGTAGGGCTGTATACGAGCCGAGTCGAGTCGAGTACCACCGGGCTCGAGCTCGGCTCGTTTAGAGATTCGTGAGCTTGAGCTCGACTCGAGCTTTGAACTCGGGCTCGAGCTCGGCTCGACAAGAAAAAATCGAGTTCGAGCTCGGCTCGGGCTCGACTCGATTATTTAAAATTCGAGCTCAAACTCGAGCTCGAGCTCATTTATATTCACAATTATACTACCTATAAAATTATATACTATAATACAAATAGTATATATAACTAAGTATATAAGAATATTTTTAATCTTGAATATTTAATTTCTTATTTAATGAATTGAGAATGATTATTTTGTTAATATTAGTTTTAATTTTTGTTAATTTTTTTTCCCTTTTATTGTTATGTACATTTTAACTAATATCAATTGTATACCATATGATATGATAGTTTATATAACTAAGAGTTTAGGATTAATTATATCATATTGATGCTAAGAACATTGTTACTATTGAACATTTGATTAGTTATAATTTTTTGTTAATTTTTTCTTTTCCTTTATTATTTTGTTACTTTCAATAATATTAGTTCACTTTCATTGATTTAATTTCATGTATTAATATTTAATGATGAGTATTATTTATCAAGTTGTCAATATTAATCTTAATTTTATTTTATTTTTCATTTATTACTTTACACAAGTTATAAATTTATAATTTATAACTTATATTCTTATAAATTGTAACTAATGTTCTAAGGTAGGCTAGTTATAATCTATTTTTTCCACATGTTATATATATTCTTATAAGTTAATGACTATATACTAGAATACTAATCAATAGACGATAATATACATATAACTAAGAATTTAAGATTACCTATATAACATTGGTGCTAAGAATATTATTACTCATTTACTCATGAACATTTGATTAGTTATAATTTTTATTAATTTTCTTTTTCCTTTATTATTTTGTTACTTTCGATAATATTAGTTTAATATCATTGATTACATTTCATGTATTAATAGTTAATGATAAGTATTGTTTTATCAAATTGTCAATATAAATCATAATTTTTTAATTTATTTTTTCCTTTATTACTGTACACATATTATCATTTTATAATTTTTAACTTATATTCTTGTAGGTTTTAACTATTAATCTAATATGGACTATAATCTATTTATTATATAATATATAAATATATAATGTGAATTTCTTTTTCTTTAATTTCTTTTATTACTCATCTACTCTTGTGTTAAGCATCTGATTTCTTAATTTCGATAATATTACAATAAAATGATTGATTTCATTTTATATATATTATTTAATGAATTGGAAAATATTATTTTGTAAATATTATTCACAATTTCTTTTATTACTTTGTATTTATTATTGAGCGTTCAATTTCTTAATTTCAATAATATTAATATAATATCATTTCATATTTCATTTTATTATCATTTATTATACTAATATATTATGTAAAATTGTAAATAAGATAACTATATTATATATAATATGTATATAAATATATATTCCATTAGTTTGTCTATTTGTGTATAGAATTGTTACTCTTGAATCTTGATCATTGATGTCATAACTTTAATAATAATAGTTCAATAGTTAATATCATTAATTTTATTTTATTTTTAATGAGAAGTATTAATTTGGCAAAAGTTACAATATAAATAAATAATATTTTAAAAATTACAAAAATAGTATGTATCTTGAGTCCTAAATCGAATAGCTCGCGAGCCCGACTCGAGCTCGGCTCATTTAAGTACTCGTGAGCCAAGCTCGTGAGACAGCTCGCGAGCCAGGCTCGAGCTCGGCTCGTTTAACTACTCGCGAGTCGGCTCGCGAGACAGTTCGTGAGACAGCTCGTTAAAAAGCTCGAGAACCTCACGAGCCGAGTTAGCTCGCGAGCTCGACGAGCTAAGCTCGAGAAAATGAAGAGCTCGTTTAGCAGGCTCGAGCTCGGCTCGTTTAATAAACGAGCCAGTCTCGAGCGAGCTTTTTTCGAGCCGATACCCGAGTATCTCACGAGTAATTTGGCTCATTTCCAGCCCTAAATATATGTATAGATTGATTACTGAACATTCTATATTTCACAAGGATAAAAAGATAAATTTTAGATACGGACAAAAACATTCTCTATAAGGAATGTTAATCGGTTAGCTCGCTCGATCTTGGGAGAATCATATATATTGAGTTGTCGAATTATTCGATTTGGGCTTATTCGAGTCAGGTTTATTTCAAATTATAATTTTTTGTTTGAAACGTATTTTTGTCGGTTATTTGAATTTTAATTTATACAATTAACACATTAAAAATTTAACGAATTAAATTTAACACAAGCAAGTACACAACACTGCCTAATGAAAACTGCTCGATTTTTTCACACACACACACACATATATATATATATATATATATATATATTATAGAGAGAGAGAGAGGAATGTGAACATTGATGTACGGGTGAAACAGGGTTTGGCATGTAATTTAGAAATGGGCGCGTGAAGTTGACGCATTTGTTGGGTTTCTGTGGGCCGCGCATTTCGGATTTGACTCTTGTTTCAAACAACGCATTTGCACCACTTTCTAGTCCTCTTTTCTTTAAACTACACAATTCTCCACCTAGGCTACCCACCCCTTTATTCGCGTGTGTCCTCTTTTCTTTAATCTACACAATTCTCCACCTAGGCTACCCACCCCTTTATTCGCGTGTGTGTACAAGGGTTGGAGCAAAAATACACCTTTTTTTCGTGTAGGAATTTAAAACCCATCTTATACCGTCCATTTAGAGATGATCTAATAGTTGAGATTAAATGTCAAAGTCAAGGAAAAAAAAAGAGGTGGGGGTATAGTTGTCCAATCCCCATAAAAAAGCTGATGTCATCACTTTTTTAAAAAAAATCCTAAAAACTTTGAACGACCATAACTCACTCGTTTTAAATCGAATTATCGCAAATAATATATCAAATTAAAGATCTTTTCATTCTCTTTAATTCAAGATCAGTCATGTATATATTTGTTCAAATAAATATAGACGAAAAATACAAAATATACATTTTTACTTGTGTCCAACGCAAAAATGCTTTCGTTAGCTTTTAAATAATGGTTCGTCAGCATTATGATAAGTTGATAACGTATGCTAACGAAGCATTTATTATATGCTAACATATTGCATTCATTGTGCTAATGAATGATTATCATAATGTTAACGTAGTACGTATACTTATATTATTATTATGATGTATTATATTTCAATTATGACTTATAATTATTTTTTATGATTTAATTTTTATGTTTTAGTTACTAATTGAATATTATATATTATTTATTTCATCAAATTAGAATATATTAATTAGAGTTTTCTTCATTTATTTATAGTTTATAACTTATGCTAATGATGAATTGTCATATGCTAACATAGTTTATTCGCAATACTGATAAAATAATATCATTATGCTAATGTTTTATATTTATATTGTTATTATGATTTATTCCATCCAATTGGGATTTATAATTAATTTTTAGAATTTAATTCTATTTTTAGATCATTGAAGTTTATTATATCTGAATTATGGTTTATTTCATCCTATTAGAATTTATAATTACACTTTAGAATTTAATTTTTCGTTAACAACATGAGAAAAATTTTCATTAGCATAAAGATAACGCTTCGTTAGCATGATGATAATACTTCGTTAGCATGACGATATGTTATCAAATATCATTCGCGATTTTTATAAGAATTACCAAATTATGTTAATACCCCGCGCGATTTTTTTTTCAAATATTACAGAATTGCCACCATTCCTTTTAATCAAATCTGGACCATAGATATTTATTGATTATATTTTAATCAAATCTGGACCATAGATATTTATTGATTGTATGGTGTGAGATGAGTTTCTAATTGCTACACTAGGTAGGATTTGCATTGTAATAATCCCCGATATTAAATATGGGTAAGGTATCAGATATCAGGTGTGAATATCAGATTGACATCTGATATTTGTGTTTGGAATGAACTTTTCTAATATGAGATATCAAATCCTAATTTTTAAAAGATAAAGTTAACTTTTAACTGAAACGTAATAATAATAATAATAATAATAATAATAATAATAATAATAATAATAATAATAATAATAATAATAATAATAATAATACAGTGGTGTGGTGGTGTATGGGTAAAATCAGTGGTACATTAAGTAAACCAAAATGCAAAGAGTAAAATCAATAAATAAAAATTCCCATAATTAAAAAAAAAACACAGAAATATAGTGTCAAAACTTGGAAGATCCAAGTGTAAAAGATTAAACAAATGATAAACTATAATCCTATTATAGAAATAGAAGAGATGCAGTGTATATAATGAGTTCTAAGATGCTACATTTCAGATCCTAAATTGATAGAACTAAAAATAGGAAAACCAATGAAAACTCAGCACTACAACAAGAATCCATCTCCAAATCTTTGTCACCTAATACTATTAGTATTATGCAACTCTTCAAAGTTTACAGGTACAAGCTACATAATTTCACATTGCACCAGGTGCATCCAGAGCCATTGGATCGTCATCGTGTAAGAAGGGAAGAAGCCACTTGAATAGGCCGACTATTGTTTCTCCGTTCAGTCTTTGAGTCGAGTACTCCAACAAAATATTCCAGAGCTCACCAACGGTCCATCCCTGGTCAGGTCAGTAGAAATCATTCAATTTAGTGCAGCCTTCAGATGTCTACAACAGGAACAATTCAAATTATTATAGCATGCAGGAATAATTTTTAGGTGCACAGGTAATGATAATTAGTTAGTCCATGAAATTGGTGTGGAAATTTGGATTACAAATGAAATGCAAGAAACAAAATCATAATGAATAACCTAAAAGAAAGAGATACCTACCATCCTTCTTGCTCACACACACAGAGAGCTAGTTACCTGACTAAGCAGTACAATGCCTGGCTGCCATGATTCCAACAATCTAAGACCAGTTTCCATTCCATATAAGGCACCTGAATTCTGATAGTGGGTCTCCAACAACTCTAGCAACCTCAGTAGCAAGTCAGCAAGCTGTGGAACAGCTTCTTCGAACCACTTCTCAGCCTCATCCTTACTCATCAACTAAGGAACCATCAAAGATTTTATCAAAAACTTCATTGTGAGAGCCTTTTTCTATAGAATGCATGAATGGATAATGCTTCAATACTTGTCTCATGCCCATAGCTTCAGTGAAAGACATAAACAATTGGTAACTGTAATTACCTGATAGCCTTTATCATTTGACAACTAAATTGATGGGCATATTTTAATTAGTCCCAGATAACTACAAATAAATAAACTTCAAAGGAGCTGATATAATTTTTTTTTTAAATGGATGTTTTACCTCCTAATATGTCATATTCAACCATCATTTTCTCCAAATCAACAACATATAATATAGTAATACAAAATATGTAAGGAAACAAAACACAGAGCTGCAGCCTGCATGTAACACCAGTTTAAACAAAATGAGCCTACTACAAACATCCATCGCTTCAAACTCACACAAGTTCGTTTATCTAATCCATAAAATAATTTTTTCGTATGTAGAAAAAAGATATAAGCTGAAAAGATATATGAAGCAGTAAAATGCACCACTTACGTCGTCGAAGAAGACAGAGAAGCCGAGAGAGGCTGACGTGAGGAGAGATTTTTGAACAATTTCCCCATAATAAGCATGAAGAATTTGGGCTATGAAATTTGGGAGAAACCAGGGTTTTTCCGAATGAGGTATGAGTTATACGGATGCAAATATTGGTATATGAGATATGCTGAAAGTAGGGATATTAGTATATCAAATATATCAATTTGATATCCATATACTAATATACCAAACACTTGGTATGGGTATGGACCATTTTCATACATGATATACGTTTATGTATACCAAACGCCCTCATAGTCTCGTTCTATTAGAACATACCTGGCCTCATGCTCCCGAAAAAATTCATGGGTATGTTTGATTTTGTTTCCACTATCAGTTTTTTGGAATTTTCAGTTCAGTTAATGATTTAATGCTTTGAGTTATAAGTTTGAGAAATAAAAATATGTTTGTTTGATTATTTTTTCAATTTAAATTTGTGAATTGTGATTGAGATGAAAAGACAAAAATATTTGTATAATTATAATCAATTGATGAATATTTAAGTGATAAGTTCCACTGAATTGATAATTATATGATTAAAATTGTAAATTAATAAAATAAACGTGTTTTCGGTATTTTGAATAGTAAAAAGTGAAAATTTTCATTTGAAAATAAAACACAAACAAGGCCTAAGATTCCGAATATATATATGTGTGTGTGTTTATTATAGAGAATAAATATAATTTTTTTTATAACTCAGTTTGAAAATAACAAAATATATTAATGAATTATATAATATTTATATTATTTCAATAAATAAGTTGGCCTATCAATGTTGACAAACTTTTTGAAGACCTAAGCTCAACCAATTTATGTTCAGAGGCTTCTCAAACTACCAATTTTTGACCTCTTTAATAATAAGTTATTTTAGGTAGAATCTTGTTAGTCTAGACAATTTATGAGTAACCTGTGGTAGATCTCGTTTATGTGACGATCATCTCACTGGTTTTTATTATAAAAATTTAAATCATTTAACATAATTAATCATACTTAACATTTATTGTTGATAATTGAAATTTTAAAATATATATATATATATATATACCCTAATTATGAAATATTAATCTCTAAAATTCAATTATAAACTAAAAAATTAAATAATAAAAAATAATTTTAAATCATAATTGGATGGAATAAATCACAATTAATAATTATAAAAGTAAACTAAATTACATTAAAAGTAAAATAGCAAAAAAACTAGTGAGATGATGGTCACATATATAAACAGTACCCGTATAAATTGTGTAGGTTGACAAAACTTAGTCCGAGTAATCAAAGGTATACTACTCTAACTTACTTTCATCCGTAAACTATAACACCCAAAACTTGTGGCTTTTTTTCGAAATTGAACTTAATTCCTAGAAAGATATTTGAACCTAACTTCTTTTGATTGATTAAAGAAAGGCCAATTTATTCATTATTTATGTTATGTTCTTAGTCACCAAACCAATAATACAAAAGGGGAGGGGTGGAGAATGCAGAACGCATAAGCATAACTGAAAGGCATTTTTATTTTCCTCCCAATTTTTTAATCAATAAGACCACTTTCAAGATAGAAGCTTCTGGCCATCTGAGCTGCAAAGGGGCATTTAACAACATGGCGTTAGGGCTTAATTATTTGTCACGATCTCTTAATATGTCAAATATATAGTAAGTGAATGCAAACAATTAATCATAAATTCCAATACTTATCAAGTATCACTATTTTGTTACTATATATATATATATTTATAATTGGTATCTTTTACTTTGGGTCATTTATAATTTAATCATGGATCAATAGTTTAGAATGTATAGAGTTGGATATGACAAAATTAATAAGGTTAGTTGCCTTAAATAATGAGTTTTATTGATTTAGAACTTAAAAAACAGGTTATCTATCAATTCAAGATCTGAAAGGTGGAAATATCAATTTAGGACATCAAAAACCGTGTATTTTGATTAATTTTTATTTTTTTAGTTATTTTTAATATATTATTTATGACATTTAATAAATAATTTATACATAAACTTTCGTTGAAAAATAATATACATATAATAAAAAAAATTCGAAATACATGGTTTTTGAGGTTCTAATCACGTCCTGAATGGATAGTTTTTATTTTTCATGTCATGGATTGATATATAACATATATTTATGATCTTAAATTGACAACTCTCCTCTATAGTACAACCTATACATCATTTTACAACTAAATGATTAAACTTTGCAATTCCAACAGAATTTGTGCCCTCTTTTTTTTACAATGACAACAACCTCAATATTTTCATCTAGTACACCAACATGAAAAAACAAATCAAGATTTTAATAGACCGAAGTATTATAAATATTCCGACTCATCATGTGATGAGTTTGAATGCAGATCTCGAATCGTCTTATAAATTTTGATCCGAAAACAATCTCATAAATTCTCAATTTTATAAATTTACATGATCTAATAAACACCTTATATTAACGGCGGCTTGTAGTCTATTTATTAATGCATGTGTGTGTGTGTGTATTTATTTATTTTTTCTTCTTATAGGAATGTAATATGACGACGGTAATATATCAGAAAAAAGAGAAATTGTTCTTTACCATTCGACTATATAGATAATTTTTATTTAATTTGTTCGCACCGAAGAATTGAAGTGGACAAAAGTATGAAACAAAATTCAAAGAGGCAAAAGTGAGACTGAGAAAAATGTGAGGGGCCAAACGAAAAATACGATATTTTCGAATTTAGGCCATTTTTCTGTAACGCAAAAGTGGCCCCCACTCACGTGCCCACCTAACGGACTCGTCACGAATGTAACGCCTCCGCCCCTACCCCTAACACCTGCAACATTTCCGAAAATCCATTATCCCTTAACGGCGCCAACCCTAACCGTCTCCTTTTTCACGTCCGTCTCCGTTTCCGTCAGCTTGACGCCGTCCATGGCCTCGTGTGACGACGATTTTTCCCTCCTCGACGACCCCCAAAACCCTAATTCCGCCCCGCCATCCACCGCCACCGCCTCCCAGACGCCGCCGTACCAGATCAACCCCTACGAGCACGATTCCGACCCCTTCGACTCAGAGCCGAATTCATTGTCGGCGAAGCGCCTCGCCGATCGGGATGACATCCACAGCGGCACGTCGAAGAGGACCAGATTGCCCTCTTCATCCGCCACCGCCGGAGATTACCGGAAGGATAGGGAGGAGTGGAGCGACACGGCGATCGCGTGCCTGCTTGAGGCGTACAGCGAGAAATTCGTGCAGCTGAACCGGGGGAATTTGAGGGGTCGGGATTGGGAGGAGGTGGCGGCTATGGTGAGCGAGAGGTGCGAGAATCAGACCAAGAGCGTGGAGCAGTGTAAAAACAAGGTTGATAATTTGAAGAAGCGGTATAAGTTGGAGAGGCACCGGCTGAGCAACGGCGGCGTGTCGACGAGCCACTGGCCGTGGTACAAGCAGATGGAGCAGATCGTGGGAAATTCTCTCGCCGCTAAAGCCGCCGCCGACGAGGAGAAGTCGGCTGGCGTCGCCGGAGCGTCGTATTCGACCAGGCAGGCCAAGAGGTATACATTTAGGAAACTGTCATTACTGATTCTTAGCAGTAAATCTTGGTTGACAAAGGTGATAAAGATACCATTTTGATAAGATGAGACATCAAATATGTACTTAACAAATTATTATCATTGTGTGCTTTCATTATTTTTTCTTCTTCTCGATCAAACCTTTGTTGATCCTATTGTAGAATTTGAGTGAGGGATTTACCAGTATTGTTTTATGATGTGAGTTTTTACATAGAAGTGGAAATTTATTCAGGTTTAAAAATGCATGGATTGATATATTTAAAGCTATACCTAAGTTTGAAGAGTACAATATCGAACATATGCGTGATGTGGGGGGGGGGGGGGGGGGGAATAAAAAGAAGCAAACTTATTGCTCGTTACTGTGTGTTACTACTCTTCATTTAGTTGTTTCATGAGAGCTGACGGAGTCTGGTATTTAAGCTGTAATTTTTTGCTGAATTATCGTTTTGTTGGTTGCTTAAAGAATGAGATCCTTTATAGATTGCTTTCTCACTGTGATGCCTTCTGGTTTTCATGGGTTATTTCTTTTCTTTCCCCATGGTGGAATTAATTTTGGGCAGACTAGGAACAGTAACCAGTAGTCCTGGCAGTCAGGTTAACAGCATGAAGTTGAAACCATCAACTAACCTCAGATGGCGAAGAGTTGTGTTGAAAATTAGTGGAGCTGCTCTAGCTGGAAGTGCTCCTAATAATATCGAGCCAAAGGTTTATTTCTAACTCATGTCCATTCAACTGAATTCGCTTAACCTATTTCCAAAAAGTCAATGCATCTTCAGTTCCATCAGAAATTCATCAAGGAATAGTTTCAGCTATGACGATGAATGTATAGCAGTCTATACGCCACATATTGGTATTTAACGATGTGTTATACATGATTGAGATAGTCAAGGAAACCCTTTCCCTTGACCTGCAAAAGCTACTAGGAAATTTATAATTTTTTTCTCCTTCAGCAGAGATTTACTCTCTGAGGTTCTCTCATTACGTGTTTATGTCCTTAAAAGAATTGCCCAATAAATTTACTAATATCTTTATTTGCTCTCTGAATTATTTTCTTTTTCTGCTAATGGAATGTTATGCCTGATGATCAGATGTTATACACTGTCTCCTATTGGTCTCAAAATATTTGGTTGACTATATTTAAGTGGAGACTTCTGAAGAGTAATTTGGGATAATTTGATTCTATGGATTACATGTTCTGGATTGTGGTTATGAAGAATTTGAACACATAAATACTCTTGATCTAAAGCCCATCATCTAAATAAGCCTTCGATTTTCAGCTCTATGTTCCTCAATTTAAAGTTTGAATAGCTTGATTTTCTTTGACATATCACAGGTGGCCATGCTGATTGCAAGAGAAGTTTCAGTAGCATGTCATGTTGGTGTTGAGGTACTAGTTAAAAGACTTCTATTTGCAACTTGGAGGTTGTCTTTCAAATTTATTGCCATCAGTCTTCATATCTTTCTTTTGTTTCTTACTTTCTTCTACTTTTTGTTCCTTTCCTTTTTGTATTCTTTTTCTTTTTCTAAAAATTTAACCTTAGGTAGCTATAGTTGTTGGTGGTCGCAACTTCTTTTGTGGCGATGCATGGGTTGAGCAAACTGGCTTGGATAGGTGTACTGCATATCAGATTGGGTAAGCTTACATTTTACTTTTTAATGGGTTACTTTTGTAATCTGTCCCCGTTTTCCTTTGATCTTAGCTGCAACAGATGTTGCACGGAGTTTGTCAAATGGCATGTTCTGCCTTAAGTTTTACATGCTTTACTTTTGTGCATGTATTCTGTTTCTTATTAAAACTTGGTTATCATTTTTTATATGCTTATCAACAGTTTATTTCAGTCCTTTGAACCCCTTCCATGAATTTGTCTTCATCTTTGATAATCTTACATCATTTAGCAACAGTTCCATGTCATGGGAAACATATACACTTGGATATTAGTGCTATTTGTTTTTGTTTCAACCTTGTGAACTGCAAACTGATTTAGAGGATGTTTGGCTGAGCTTTTAATCTGTTTAAAACAACTTATAAGCTTCTCAGAAGTGTTCGACAATTTCTCCAAAAATAAAATGTTGTGAACTTATTTCACAAAAGTTTCTTTCTGTACCTCCACTTTCTCCCACCAAACACGCACCCATAATTTTCACCTTTCCCCGTCCTATGTAGTCCTTCCTCTCTTATTGCCTTTTTTCTGATTGTTTCCTTTGTTTTGATTTATGTTTTATGTTTTCTCCCTATAATTTGAGGTTTTGTTTGCCCTCTTTAGAGTGTGAGTGGTGTCTTCCCTCTTTTTGAGTGGAAGTTTCTTCTCCCCTTCGTGGGAGTTTCATGCATCCTATCATTTGATGATCTAAGAGACTCGATCTGTGATTGTTAGTTTCTCTTTTGGAAGTGCATATAGCCACTAACCAATTGAGATTTACAACTTTTGGATTTAGATTTGGGACTTTGATAGACTCACATCAGATCTGTGTTTTGGCTTGAACTCTTTCCTCTTCCCTTGTTGTTTGTGGAAAGGTTTTTCAATTTTGAATTCTCATGGACTCAGATGTCCTAAACTCGCTTAATCCATGTTTGCTAGCAGCTGTCAATGGCTATTATTTCAGTTCCTGCACTGATTCAGCAATGATCTTATCTATAATCAGAATGATGGCAACTGTGATGAATTCCGTGCTACTGCAGTCTGCTTTGGAGAAACTGGGCGTGCAGACACGTGTGCAGAGTGCATTTTCTATGCCAGAGGTTGCTGAGCCTTACAGTAGGCAACGAGCAATTCGACATCTTGAGAAAGGAAGAGTTGTGATTTTTGGTGGTATTGGTGCTGGCACAGGGAATCCTCTCTTTTCCACTGATACGGCTGCAGCCCTCAGAGCATCAGAGAGTATGACCTTGCTTTTATGATCTCCCCTGTTTCATGGTCTCCTCTGTCTTTCATTAATCACGTAACACCTTAATTTTGCGCAGTTCATGCTGATGCCGTCTTGAAAGGTACAAACATGGAAGGCGTATATGTTTGTGATTCTAGAAATAACAGCATAGCGGCAGAGCACATTTCCTTCAGGGAATTGGCCTCACGGGGTGCATCTCCGATGGACATGATGGCCGTGACATTCTGCGAGGAAAATGGGATTCCAGGTCCTTAACATTTTTAAAATTTTCAAATCCCCTGCTTCCGTACCCCCCCCCCCCCCCACCCTATGGTTTTTGTTGTTCGTTCATCTCGACTGAAATCTGTTACTTCTGCCGCAGTTGGCATTTTCAATCTACACGAGCCTGGGAATATATCGAGAGCATTGTGTGGAGAAAGGGTTGGCACGCTGATAGATCAAACAGGTCCAGTGAGTTAACCTTATGTGGCTTCAATACATGTCCATCACCATGTTATAACTTATTGTATGCTCTGCTATTTGGTGAAGAGATATTCACATCATCCCTGTAAAAAAGGTTGGACTTGAGAAGACCACTTAGCCTAAAAGATGTAGTTGTTTGTGCAATAATATTGTAGAGTATTGGGATTTTTTTTTCCATCAGAAATCCTTCAGGAGTGGAGTTCCTCGTGATACGATTTTGACAAAATTCAAGTATTGAAAATACAAGGTTGTTCCTCTAAATATGGTGTGGTGACTGGTGAGTGACATTCTGCGAGGAATTTAGAGACGAAATATTATTTTGCAGTTGAACTTGAACCCCGATTGGCGATTATTCATTGGATCAAAAACTTTTAACGATAATAAATGGAAAAAAAAAACTGAATCAAAACTGCACAATTATTCGGAAGTTTCAAATCAGTAATTATTGAAACTATAAGACTCAAGATCAAATAGAAAGATCCCATTCCATCTTCAAGGCAATAATACAAAACGGCACAACAATAGTCAATAGTAGATGAAATTTCATCATCTTAAAAAACAACTTACAACCACCATACAATCTGCAACGAGACGCTGCAAGCCCAGCAGCAATGGTGGTCAGGCCAATCCATCTTCGGTGGTGGCGAGCGATGGGGAGAGCGAATTACGCGAGTCGTCGTAATCCTCCCCCATCGGCGACTGCTCCACCCTTATCTCCTCTATCATCCTAACAACTTCACCCATCGTGGGCCTCTTCTCCGGCTGCTCAACCACGCACGCCATTGCCACATGCAACATTGACACCAGCTCCTCCTCAATGTTCTTGTACCTCAACAGTTCTTGGTCGAACACCTCAGCCGTCCACTCGTCTCTCACCACCGATCTCACCCACTTGGGCAAGTCCACGACCGCCTCCTCCTCCTCCCCGTCCCGTGGCCGGGCCGGAGAAGGGTGCTTGGAGGGGGCCTGGCCGGTGAGCACTTCAAGCAACACAACTCCGAAACTATACACATCAGCCTTCTGGGAAAGCCTCTTGATCTCAGCTTGCTCCGGCGCTCTGTACCCTCCCAATCTAGCTATAGCATGGACAGGGTTCAGAAGCAATGACAGTCCGAAATCAGAAATGCAAGCATTCCCATTCTTGTCCAGCAACACATTTGATGATCTCACATTGCCATGGGGAATTCTTGAACCTGCATATTCCTCATGGATTCGTGATAGCCCTCGGGCCGCCCCGAAGATCAAGCTGATCCTCGTCGTCCAGTCCAACGGAATTCGGCCTGGCCCTCTGCTCCCTGTTGATGATGTAGAATTAAGTAGAATAATTAAGCACAAGAAACTAATATGAGAAACCAGTACAGCATGCTAATTAATTCATGCGTACCATGAAGAAGTGAATGTAGGCTGCCATTAGGCAGATAATCGTAGACAAGCAGCTTCTCTTCTCTTGCATAATAATAAGCTCGAAATCTAACTATATTTGGATGTCGAAGTTTCCCGATCACATCCATGTATTGCTCGAATTCTTTCCTCACACAAGGATTAGCATCTTTGAGCCTTTTCACAGCCACGGTGCTGCCGTCGTCAAGACCAGCCTTGTAAACTGTGCCTAAGCTCCCTTTTCCGATCATCTCCGCCGATGCTCGAAGCAAATCTTCCAGCTCGAACTGCTTTTTCCGGTCGAAAAACACCAGCTTACTCTTGTCACTGCCGTTGGTTCCTTCACTATCTCCAACGTACACTTTCTTCTCGCTCGAGTAGCTACTGCTCCTCTTCCTCCCGTCGCTCCCCGCGATCGAGCTCGTGTCGGCGGAGGCCTTGCAACAGCAGCATACGGTTGCAAACGACGCGATTATCAATACTAGAAATGAATTCACCACAACCAGAGCTATGATCTCGCCGTTGCTCAGCCTTCTATGATGCTTCTTCGATGATTCTTCGATTGCATCAGTTGACTGTGAAGGGAGAGAGCTAGGATTTGAGGGCACAGTTTGATGAGGCGATGGTGGCTCATCGATATCGCCGGTGTATGAACAATTGGGAAGAGGGCTTTTGCCGCAGAGCCCTTCGTTGCCGGCAAAACTGCTTACGCCGTATCGGGATAGCAAGCTCTCCGGCAGCATTCCGTAGAGTTCATTGTTGGATAGGTTTAGTTGCGTGAGCTGTGGAAGAGAATCAAGAAAGTTTGGGATTTTGCCGGACAGTTCATTGTTTTCAAGATTGAGAGTGAGCAAGCGTGATAGATTGGATAATTGAGTGGGAATGGGGCCACGGAGGTTGTTGCTGGAGAGGTCGAGGCGGAGGAGGCGGTGGAGGGAGGATATTTCCGGCGGTGTTTCGCCGGAAAAGTCGTTACCGGAGAGGTAGATGAGCTTGAGATTAAGGCAGTTTGCTAGGGGAGTGAGGGTGCCGTTGAGGCGGTTGCCCCGGAGGTCGAGGAGGCGGAGCTGATCGAGTGAGGAGAGGGCGGAGATGGGGCCGCGGAGATTGAGGAAGGGGAGGGAGACGGCGGTGACACGGTTGTTGGTGCATTTTATGCCGAGCCAATTGGCCGTGCATGCAGTGGTTGTGGTGGTCCAGTTTGAGAGGAGTGCGCCGTGGATGTCGGTTTGGGAGCGGAAGGAGACGAGCGCCGCCGTGTCATTGGCGGCGGCGGCGAGGAGTGAAGTGGAGAGGAGGAGAAAGGAGAAGAGGAGGTCCATTTGCGAGCGGGAAGTGCATGAAAGTGTGGATAAGTTTAATTTGAGTTTTGAAAAGTGTTGTCACAAAACAAATTTATTTAATTGGGTGGAAAGTTGTTGAGAAACAAACAAAGGAGGAAGAAATTTTTGGTAACAGAAATGAAAAGTCAATGAGGGCTTTCTTTGGATCTATTTTGTTCATTCTGAGATCTTTTTTTTTTAATTATTTATTATTACAATGATGATGATGATAGTGATCGAATATATATTGCGTGCATATAGTAGAAACTAAATCAGATTGCAAAAGTGAATATGAAATTTGTGACAAATGTAACTGTAAAGTAGCTAGAGAAATAGAATAAAAAAATCAATTCAAATTTAAACTCCTCAAAAGTCTTGCAAATGTGTGATTATATATGTCCTAACGACCATATAACAATTTGCATAATTTTTCTCTCTCACAATATTAATCCTAAGTTGGCTTATCAAAATAGTACATTTAATATGATTATTAAATTAGTAGTCATATCCAAGATATATTGAGGATTAAATATTTATAAATGTTATGTATTAATATTTATTATATTAGGAAAAACAAACTGAGTTTAAACACCTCACAATATAATTTAAACATATAGCAAATATGTTTTTCTTTTTCCTTAAAAAGGATTTGTTTGTTTTACCGACAATAAATTAGAACGATAAATATATATATACAACATATATAATTATAAGTTAACCTTACAATCGGTCGTACTACAGTAATATATATCGGCGTAAGCATATATTATTATAGTGGAATTGAAGAATGATTGGTGAAGTGAGAGAAAGTGAAATGATTAAAGGAGGGAAGAGCGAGAAAGAGCATGGAGACGAGTTAGTTGCGTGAATGATTGCTGTTTTCCTTATCGGAATTCAATCACAGTAAAAAAGTGGTAGCAAAGATGGAATCAGAAGCTACTTTTTCCAACCTTTTTTTTAATTGGTGAAACTTCACACAAAAAGGGGGGATCCATCTTTTAGAATAACGTCAATTCTTTTATTTTTCATTTATCAATTACCATATTTTATTTCAGAAACTATTTTATAATACTAATAATAATATTATTGCTAGGTATAAAAAAACCAATATAAAAAAAAGCATCACTCATCATAGTCCTAGACTCCTAGTGTATTAACCTGAATCTTTCAATCCAATTAAATCGGAAAATCCCTTGAATAATTTGAATTTGAGTTGCTATTCTTACTATAAAATAAAAGTTAGTTTCAAATGAATCATATCGTAGTAGAGAATTTATATGTACTCATAAGAACATTGTAATCTTTATTTCAATGAGCAATTTACAAAAAATTAATACGCCACTAACGTTTTCTCAAATGTCTTATCAAATAAGTACCATACATATTATTTTTATATAATATGATTTTACAAAAATAAAATGTAAAATCGAAACATGCACGTGTTCCAGTACAGATTTTTGTTGTCTGTTGAAAAAAGCTGTAACTTTAAGTGAAAAAGAAGCAAAGTTGTTTCCCCAAGTCCAATAATTTTCACTTTCAGCTTCAAATTTACATGCAATCTCCCTACACGAAACCGTACCAATCCACACCATTTTTTTTCCGCCAATTATGATGAAAATTTCTGTAAATTGGATTTTTTTAGGGTTATAAATCATTAAAAAAATTCAGATGTGTTTTAATAATATATATGAACCGGTAAGGTGTGTTAATGACTTAATGGGTTCTAAATTCAATCTGAAGAAAAATAAATAAATAAATAATATAGTATCATAAATATTGTTCAGTTAGGGGATCTCATTTGTTGAGGTAGCCAATAATGTGACGTTTTTGGTTGGAGAAAAGGTGAAGAAATATGGATTACAGCTTTTTATTTAATTTGTAGCAAAGTGAAAATGATAGTGTTCCCGCAGTCAACAACGATAATTCAAGGCGGGATTGACGTTCAAAAAGTCTAATTTCTCAATATTCACGATCAAGCAATCATTATATTAAAGTTCTTAGCAATCATATATATATATGTATATATATATATATATGTATTCAGCCTCGTCTGTTCCTTTAAATCAAAAAATTTATACCGCATGCAGTGGTACCGTCTCCCATGGCCATGGTAGAAAACACGACACTTCCTCAATTTTATTTTATTTTATTTTTGTTAAAAAATAAAAATAAAAATACTCTACTGATGTGGCGTGATACATGTGATAGGAGATAATAATAGAATTTTGGGGCTTTGCAATTAACATTCCATGATTCTTCGAGGTTAGGATAAATTAGAAAACATAGCAAAACGAAATGTATGGGGACATCAAAAAGGCCTTTAAATATTATTGCAACAACCAATCACCTGGATGTTGTGAAAACAGAGATTGGACTTCAACTTTAGAGCCATAATTCGGGCTGGTAAAGTGGGCCGGAAAACCATCAGCCCAACCAACTTGCTACGGGTTGTGGGCCAAACTGACCGACATGCCAAAAATATTGCACAACAAAAAGAAATTTAATAAATTGGTATTTTTAATATAATATATTATATACTATATCTTGAGATAATTTACTAAACTAAAATTACAAAATATTGAAATTAACTAATAACAAAAATATAGTCAAATAAAGGTACGACGATAAACAATCTAATATACTACCAAAGTTGTGTTCAGTTTAAAAAGATTTATGGAACTTCGATTTTTCTAAAAATTAAGCTCCTTACGTATATGAATTATAACAATATAATTTTAAACGATTATTTTACATTAATGCTTTCAATTTTCAACCGCTTCATTGTGATATAATTTTATTACTTATGAGAACTGAATGTTTAAAATGTTTTGAATTTAAAAATAAAAATATAAGGCATGCCGAACTTACCTAATCTCAAGTCGTGCCCCAATTCCTTTAGACTATGTTTATTGGTGATCATTGTCTCTACATGGTCACCACCACCTAGGAAAATAGCAATTAAAAAAAAAAGGGAAACAACCAAAGAGATCGACCATGATCAACCATAGACCAAAATCAAGGCAAATCAACCATTGTGGTTTCTTGTATTGTTTATTCAATAAAATCCACATGGCAAAACATGATTGGCCATTAAATTTTATTTGATATAGTTTTTATTAGTTTTTAATATCTTTTGGATTTTATGAAAAAAAAAAATAATTACACCAAAAATTTTCTTTTTGCATGCTCTATGAATAGAGCTCATGTTGGCATAATTATACACACAAGAAAATTATCTCATTTCTACATTTGTGTATCAATTTTCAATTTCAAACCTCCATCTTTCTTCTATTTTTCATGGATCCCAATCAAAATTTTTACTCAAACTATCAAAATTTCTCATCCTCTCAAGATTATTATCCAAACCTTGAAAATATTCCAAATTCTGAAGAATTCATGCAATTCGAACTCCCGAATATCACCAAAATCAGTTCTACACCCGTGTAAAACCGTAAGTTCGATCACTTCCCTAACATATCCTAATTATGTACTGTTGTTATTTATGTTCTTAATTATGTATTTTTCATTTCATATTTCGATTGTTGTTATTTATGTTCTTCGTTTGTCGTATTATGAAATTTTATTTGTTTGTAATTTTATGAGTTTTTTTTTCTTATTTGTGCTATTATTTTATTTTAATTTTAATAAGTTCATATACTTCATAAAATTATATTTAAAAATAATTATATATAATATTGTGGTTGGATGGTTGTGTGGTCATTGATAAACTATCAAAATTAAATGTGGTTGGGTTGTGATGAGTAATAGTGACGTGGAAGAGAGAAAAATGAATTAAATATTAAAAAGACTGGATGATTGGGTGGTTGGAGTTGTTACTGATAAACATAATCTTAGGGCATGGCGGCCTAGCTTGATGGACCCATTTCGTTTTACTTTGATACACCTCTAAATTGGGCGTTTTAGCCTTATTAAAGGACTACATGATGAAGATTCGGCACATTCCAAAATTTACTTACTCCACAAAATTTAAGAAGAAAATGTGACACGTTATATACGGTCTGCGGATAGTACTCATGTGGTCAAATGAATTTTCTGTCAGTAATTAAGATTATACTCTCTCTTTCCTGTGCAGCCATTTAGTGTTTTCCTATAGAGATTTCAGATATTTTTGTGAGCATTATTAACATCAAAATATAATATAGAGTTTCCTGCTTAATTATATATGACTATAAATTGTAGTGATTGAAACCCGTATGTACAGTAAAGGGGCCAAAGAGTGTGGGCAAGACTCCAAATTGATGCGTTCACAAGTTTGTGACGTAATAGAGAAGATAGTTATTGATCGATTAATAAAAGCGATTGATTGTGATTATTGAATTCAATGAAATTAATCTTAGTAGTTATAAAATCTAAATGCACATATCCGAAAGCGATATACGTAATGTTGGACCATTAAAACATCACATTAACCTCTATATAAAAACCATTTAGATGGTGATCGTTTGATGCAACTCCATCTAATAATCCCAAATCAAGATTACAAATATCAAATTAAAAATGACAACACCGGAAAATTATCACACGCATACAAAAAGAACTGTATATATATTTATATACGGAACATTTCGTCTAATATACTGTCGTCATCGTAGCTTTCACATCATCAACTTAATGTTTCATTAATGCATTAATCAGATTAACAATTATTTGGCATCCATCCTCATTTGATCAAACTAATTAACATAAGTTGCTAAAGAGTACTCAATAAAACCAACTTATACATAAACGATTGAAACTTTTGTTTCCTACTTGATTTAGCACGTTACATATTTCCTTAAGACCACTTGCCTTAAAGTTTCAATGAGTTATAAAAGCTTAGGAGCACCAGTACATAGGTGGTGAAATGATAAATTTCTTTCTGAACAAATAAATATCTTTCGAAAGATATATATTAATTTTCAATAGCCAATGAGTTCATGTCACGTTAGCTCTAGATACTCCCTACCTACAACTATAAATAATGACCTCCATATCAGTTGAAAATCACACCAGAAAGCATTAGAAGAGTTCAAGAATTTAAGAAGAAATTCCATAAGTGAAATTCTTTCAAATAGACAAAGGCATTTTCTTGCGGTATTCAAATGTGTTCTTCACCAAATTCATCCTGAAGTCGGCGTTTGATCCATAAGTAAGACAGTCAAAGACGCGACAACTCTCTGAATTAACGTTATCAAGATCAAAGACCATGTCAAAGAGATCAATGATAGAAATCTTCCCTAAAAACTTTGAAGACTGTTTGAAGATCAAATTTTGGAGAAAACAATCAGAGGAAGAGTAGAGATTGGATTCATATAATTACATTTTGATCCGAAAATCATTTTTATTGTATGTTGTTTTGTATTTTATTAAATTAAATAAAAAAAATTTGTGTTACAGCACCATTTGCAAATTAAGCAAAACTTTAATTATATGAATGAGGAATGATGGAAATCATGCCAGTGTGTTACAAAATTATTTTGCAACTTTATTATATATGAAAGAGATTGGGTGGTTAAACAAGACAAGGCTAAATGGCTAATCATAACATAAAATATTATTCTTAGTAAATTGAAAAATTTTAGTGAAAAAAATAAATAATGTTCCTGATAACACAAGATATAGCAAGAATAAGATCCCAAAATTGGTCTCAATTATTTGCTTATAAATATATAGCAGAATGACAACAATTATATGATGAACTCAAATCTTCCATGAGATTTGCATCCTAATAATTAATAATATTAACAATAACAACCTATTGATTTTAGATTAAAATGCAAATATTTTATCTCCTCTATTGGACTATAACTCAAATTTCCAACGGTACCAATAATAGTTCAACGTCATTAAAAACCTACAGTAGTAGAGAGATGCTTTTAGTTTTTAACAGAAATTAGTAAATATGAAAGGAAACAAAATGCTTCTAGATCAACAACACTGGTTGTTTCATCTCCTGTCCAAATTATCCAAGCGCACCCTAATTTCAATCAATCTTCAAATTAATTAATTTTGGACCACATCTCCGAAAGCGAAATACATAAAATGCTGGACCATCGAAAATCACGTAAAAACTACTCCCTCCATTTCATTATGATTGTTGTTTATTTTTTTTATTTTCTATCGAAAATATTTATTATTTTATATATTTTCACACACTTTCTCTCCCAAGTTTAATCATATTCCAAACCCTAAAAATATATGGAAAGAGAAAATGTTATCTTTTTACGAAAATATAAGGAAATAAGATTTTATATTATATATGATGATGAGTATATTAGTACATAAAATTAATTATTAATTCTAGATAAAAAAAACTAATACAACAAGCATAACGAAACGGAGGGAGTATTAATTTATGCATATATATCATCAACATAAGATAATTTTAAAAATGATTGCGATACAAAAGGCACTTTCTTGTGAGAGTGAGCCGTTAGACGGGTCTTATATTTGATCAAGTGCCACCCTTCTCTCCTTTTCTGTTAAAATTTTCTTTTTCAAAGGTCCTCCTTTTCCTTTTACTTTTCAGTTTCCTATTCAATTTTTTTTTATAAATATATATTAAACTCTTTTATATAACATTTCGCATAGTGCACTCATCCAATACTAACGTGTGGACTCGTGTACTGCATTTTATATATAATAAAGGTTTTAAAAAAATGGAAAAAAGTGTCAAGCACGTGAGATCCGCACACCGCGCATACTTGTAGGAAAATGATCGGGTTGGTTGGGACTCGTCTAACGGATTGTGACCCTTTAGACTATCTCATATAAACTTTTGTCTCAATATAATACAGAATCAAAATGAAATCAACTCATAAGACTGAAAAGGATGTGTAACACTAATTATATTTAAATGCCTCATTAATCATGAATGATTATTTCATTTCAATTTGTTTTTATAAATGCATATCGACAATTAAAATTTTATATATGATAACATATTTTAGTGCAAACCAAAAAGATATTCCAACTCTTTCCCTGAATGGGGCCGGAGGGTTTGGCGCAACTGCGCAACCTTGTCTCAGCCTTCAAGAATCACGTGTTATTTATTTATTTATTTATCTTATAATTGTGCCATTGTTAACGTTATCTTCAATTTACATTAAGTAGTAACAAAATAATGGAACTAACAAAGGATTTTCAAGTTGAATTTATATATACAAATCCGGCTTAACTCCAATTTTGAGATTTCAAACTCGAGATACAGAATTAAGTTGATTGAAACAAGTAGCTAGCTAGTTACATTACATGCACTTAATAATTCACCTTAATTACTATGGAGAAAATATTTACTTCGAGAATATATATATATATATATATATATGTGTGTGTGTGTGTGTGTGTTGTGTGTGTGTATAGAGAGAGAGATTCACCATACCTCTCCCATGCCTTTCCCATCACCTCTTGTTCCCCAAAAATAGAATAGATATATGTATTGTATTGTATACATATTGCAAAGAGAGAGAGAGTTTCACCATCCTTCATCATCTTCCATTCCATCTTCATTTCTGCTCAAGATTTTCAAGAAAGAGAGAGAGAGAGAGAGCAGCCACACTTCTCTTCTTCTTCATTACCATAAATTTTTCAAGAGAAAGAGAGAGGAAAGCAGCAACTCTCACTTCATCTTCACTCCATTTCACCTTCATTTTTAGGCAAGAAGTCGATCGAGAGGAGTAGCAGCTATAACCAGCTCGTTCCGGCCTTTTCTTCCATCTTCAAACCCCTTCGAGCTTCCTTCCATTTTCGATCGGAGGTATGTCGATAATAGTGGAGAAATAGAAGTATATGTGTGTTTTTTGGTTTGAAGCATGTTAGATGGTAGAAATGGGTTGATTATGTGTTTTGTTTATAATTCAAAGCATGTTAGTTGAATTTTGGATGTGTTGAAAACTTGGTATCGAGTTGTTAATAATTCAGAGAGCAAATAAAGATATTAGTAAATTTATTGGGAAATTCTTTTAAGGACATAAACACGTAATGAGAGAACCTCGGAGAGTAAATCTCTGCTGAAGGAGAAAAAAATTATAAATTTCCTGCAAATATGTAGTAGCTTTTGCAGGTCAAGGGAAAGGGTTTCCTTGACTATCTCAATCATGTATAACACATCGTTAAATACCAATATGTGGCGTATAGACTACTATACATTCATCGTCATAGCTGAAACTATTCCTTGATGAATTTCTGATGGAACTGAAGATGCATCGACTTTTTGGAAATAGGTTAAGCGAATTCAGTTGAATGGACATGAGTTAGAAATAAACCTTTGGCTCGATATTATTAGGAGCACTTCCAGCCATGGTTGCAGAACTCGCTAAGCGCTAGTCGGGCGGTCGGAGGGGGCCTAGCGCCTAGGCGGTCTAGGGGGGCCTAGACGGCGCCTAGGCGGGGCCTAGGCGTTTTTCAATTTTTTATACCCTGTCTATTTTGAAATTTACATTTATAAATTCATAATTCACAACATTCCAAACCAGATATTTAATCTTAAAATCACCCAAACTTTGAAATAAAATAACATTCAAAGTTCAAATTATCCTAACAATGAAACATTCAAAGTTTAAATAAACCAAATTCGAAACAAAACAACATTCAAAGCTCACAATATCCAAAATTAAAAAAAATAACAACACTCAAAGCTCAAACATCTTCCAAAATACGATCTCCATCCAACTCATCTTCAACTTCATTCTCATTAATTACCTCATTATCGGACTCGAAATCCTCATCATATAAGTCTCTAACTGTTCGATATTTTGGAGTTCGAGACCTATGTCCGAGAATACCACCCACATCCCCATCATCATCATCATCAACAACATTAGTAATAATCCATTCTTGTGCACAAGTTGAATCCGATGAAAGTAGTGCCTCCACATTACTTGTATCTTTTTCTCTCTTTTGTTTACTCAACAATCTTGCATTAAATTGGATAAATATAAGATTGTTAAGCAACTTTGTACCTAGTCGATTCCTTTTTTTTGTATGCACCTACAAAATAATGTACAACATTGAAATTATAAAATAGAATTAGTTAAAATATATAATAAAAATTTAAAACATAATTAAACTAACCCCTTCAAATGTGCTCCAATTTCTTTCACAACCGGATGAACTAGATGTCAATGAAAGGATCCTCATAGCCATTCTTTGCAAGTTAGGAGTTGATGAACCATAATTTGACCACCAAGATACTACATACAAAAATCAAAGAATAAATAATAGCATCAGTAAAAATTAAATGTTACAAAAATAAGAAAATAAATATATTTAATTTACCCGGATCAAATTTATCATCATTTAAAGAGCATCCTTTTGCTGCAATTGCTTTCCCAAAAGTTGACCCCTTTTCCCTATATATGGGGAATTCTTCATTCATAATTTTACCTTGTAAATCAACATCTCCCGCAAACAAAACATCCAAACAGTCAATCATACCCATCGAGACATCTTGATCTAAATGAAGAAGAGGGTCCTTGTAGTGATAAAATGGGTTTAATAGATAAGTTGTCAAGTGTAATGGGCTATCAAGCCTATCTTTGATCTGTGCTTCAATAACTTCAATGATTGGATCATAATTTTTTGGAAGATTGTTCAGAGCAATTTGTATCTCTTCCTTTGCTTGGATGAGCTCTCCATATACAAACCCCATTGATGGCTTTCTATCACCATCAGCAATCCGAAGTACCTTAATCAACGGTGTGAAAACATCCAAGCATAATGCAACACCACTCCAGAAACCCATACTCATCACTGTTGTGTAAGCAACTTTTCCTTTAGCACTCTTAGAAAACTTGCAAGTTTCCCAATCTGGACTTGCAAACATTAGTTTCAATTCAACTCTTTTATCATGTATACTTTGCAAAGTAAGAAATGCTGATGCAAATCTTGTCACCCCCGGTCTCACAATATCCCTCTTATTTGTGTATGATCTCATCAACGCCAATACTTGGTGATGTGCATAAAGGAAGACTGTCAAGGCTTTTGCTTGATCAATGATTTTCTTGAACTTTGATTGTTTTGCAATGCTCTCAAGCATAAGATCTATGGTATGAGCAGCACATGAAGTCCAAAAGATGTTTGGCCTCTTCTCCTTCAACAACTTTGCAGACCCCATATTGTTGGATGCATTGTCAGTTACAATTTGGATCACATTGTCTGGCCTAACTTCTTCAATGCATTGATCAACATACTCAAAAATTACTTCGCTTGTGCGTGCAATATCTGAAAATTCCTTAGAAGAAAGGAAAATAGTGCCCAAACGAGAATTGACACACAAGTTCATGATACTTCTTCGCTTTCTATCACTCCATGCATCTGTCATAATAGAACATCCATTTAATTTCCATTCTTCTTCATGTTTCTTCAGCAAAGTTTTAGTTCTATCAAGCTCTTTCTTCAAAAATGGTTCCGTCATCTCATGTCTTGTTGGAGGTACAAGACCTGGTCCAAATTGACCAATCGCCTCCACCATCAACTTGAAGCTATCCAACTCCATACAGTTAAATGAAATACCCGCTTCATAAGCCCATCTACATATGTACTCTTTCGCAGCATCCGATCTTTGTTTGAAAAGTACATCATTGATATTTTGTTCCCGTAGTTTGCTCTTTCCTGAACTCAAAGAAACATCAGGAGATATAGAACTTGCAAACTTATCCATAGGGCCAAGATTACGCGGTGATTTCATAGACCCGAAAGATTCTTGCAGTTGATCAATATCAATAACTTCTTCGGGAGAGACATTGTGAATATTAACTTGTGATCTCAGTTCTTCTCCTTCCTCATTCTTCTTTTTTTTCCTCAACTTAGCTTCATTTATCGCATTTCTGCAAAGTTCTTGATCTTCTTTCGAAGCTTTTGTGCAAGAAGCCACATTTCCTTTAATCTGTGCAATGTGCTCTTTAATTCTATAAACCCCTCTAGAAATTTTCTTCCCACACTTGATGCACTGGACTTTATCCAAATTATTGGCATCAACTAAGTTGCCATAATTCCATCCAATATCATTCGATTTTCGTTTAAGCGCCGCTTCAGAAGATTGAGTAGCTGAGGCGATACTTGAACTTTCCATTTCAAGTATCCTTTACAAAGTATAATATATAAACATAAATCAATACAGGAAAAAAAAGGATCATTACAGATTACCAAATAAGCAAATGACAACCCATGCATAAATAATTCAAAAGTTGTACAGATTATATATTCATATATCCCAAAACTGATTATTCGAAGCAAATACCAACAGTCATATATATTTCTAAAGCCCTGCTATTTATATAACTTTATTCGAAAGTTGTACAGTTAGTAATTAGCAAATACCAAGCAAATACAAACAATTATATATATTCTTAAAGCCCTGCTATTGACAAAACTCATTATTCGAAAGTTTTACAAAACTCATTATTCCAAAAAATACACTATTATTATATTACTAATTACTAATTAGTAATTAACTAATTACTATAATACTAATTATAATTTACACATGAAAAGAGAATTTCTGAAGAGCTGCTATTGTCTATCAAAAACATTCTTCGTCATATATTACCTTAATTCACAAAATTAACTACATTAATCTATCTAGCATGCATTATTCTAATTAATGATCAAATTATCAAATATTGTCGTAGCTACACAAGAAGAGGCTGCTATTCCCTACGACTACGACATTGCAGCCATTGAATAGTAAATACCGTGAACTCAATGTTGTCACGAGTCACGACTCATGAATAATCTGATAAAATTTAAAAGAACTAAAACGTGAAATTTCTGCATCAATCCATCATTGAACCCAACTCCCTAACCCTAAACGGCTAAACCTAATAACCAATACATGAAAGAAGATAAATACCTTCAGCGGCAGTTAGAGGCTTAGAGCTCGTCGACTCATCGTCGGCGGCGCCCGGCGGTGGGACTTATAGTGCAGCGATGGTCTGATGGATGATTCACCGTCACGTCGACTACTGAGTTTGAAAGTTTCTCGTGTTTCTCTCGGTCTCTCTCAGGCCCTCTCACGTCTTTACTTTCAGCCGTTTTTAAATTTTTGATTAGTGTATTAGGATTTAGGAATATTAGGAAATAAAACCTAAAAATCTAATGACATAAAAAAAACAGCGACTAGACAGTTTTTGGCGATTAGTCGGCGCCTAGAGGCGTCTAGACCCATCTAGGCGGAGCTGGCGTATAACATGGCCGCATACATGGTATACTGGGCGGCTAGGGGCCGCCGAGCGCCTAGGCGCCGTCTAGGCGGGCTTCCTAGCCCGTATTCTACAACACTGCTTCCAGCTAGAACAGCTCCACTAATTTTCAACACAACTCTTCGCCATCTGAGGTTAGTTGATGGTTTCAACTTCATGCTGTTAACCTGACTGCCAGGACTACTGGTTACTGTTCCTAGTCTGCCCAAAATTAATTCCACCATGGGGAAAGAAAAGAAAAGGGGTCAACTTTTTTTTTAGCCACTTAGAACTTTAAAAAATTTATTTTAGCCACCTATTTTTAAACATTATTATTTTAGCCACTTTGGACTAAAATACCCTTTTCCTCCATTTTTTTAAAAGATAAATAATTTTTTTTTCTTTTATTTTGTTTTTTCGTCAAAAATATGTTCTTGGCCTCAAATCCATCTCTAGTTCATGTTTAGGTCTCCTCCACCGCGAATCTTCTGTTATGGCCTGTCCGAAAATGCCTTCTGGCCGGACTGCTCAGATTCTGGCAATATCTTTTCCCAGCGCTAGTTCAAAAAAATCTTCAAAAAAATGGCAAAAATTGTCTTCATCCCTCCAAACAATATGCAAAAAAATCATTCAAAAATTCAGCCCCAATTCCATGTTCTGGTACTGCAATTCCAGAACAGACTACAACCTTTGAAAATAATCATCAAACTCAGAAACAGATCTGCAAAACAACCATTCCCCCCTCCAAACATCTAAATACCACCACTCCAACAAGACCAAAAAAATCCAAAAATTCAAACACAACAACCCAGCCACCCTCTCATCTTTCTCACCAGGTGCGCGCGCGTTGGGGACGTCGCGCGCGCGGACAACGTATGGCGGGGCTGCGCTCTCGAGGACAGCGCGCGCCGGGACAGCGCGCTCGGGGATAACGCGCGCCGAGGCCTGCGCGTGCGCGGGGACATCGCCTTGCACGCTGGGCTATGCGCGCATCTATAAACACAAACCCTTTTTTTTGACAGAATACCACTCTCATACAATTGCAGATCATTAAACGAAAATCAATCATTGTTCTTCTTCATCTTCACATTATTCTTGATGGAGAAGGCCCGTGACCTCTTCATCCCCTTCTCCACTCAAAACTGATCATACGTCCTTGAAAAGAAAATCAGAAACCGACAAAAGCATCCGCGTCGGAGAAGGCCATAACGGCGTTATGTCAGACGACTGATTACCAAAAGACTTGCTTAGACAGCCTGCACGGACACAACATCACCGACCCCAAAGTGCTCATTCAGGTGGCTATGCAGGCCACCATCAACTACATCAAGGCCGCCCTTCAAAACTCCACCATTCTCAGGCAATCTCAAATCGATAAGGGAAGAGAGAGGCGGTGGAGATGGTGGTGGATTTGAAGATTGTTGAGGGTGAAAGGAGAGAGAGACGAGAGTTCCAATTTTTTAGAGAGAGAGAGAAATCCTTTCTTTTACATTTTAGAATTATTTTTTTTAAGAACATAAGGGCATTAGAGTAAATTTGGACAAAAAAATAATATATAAAAATTAGTGGCTAAATAAAGTTTTTTAAAGTTTTGAGTGGCTAAAAAGTCCTATTGTCACAAAGGAAATAACCCATGAAAACCAGAAGGCATCACAGTGAGAAAGCAATCTATAAAGGATCTCATTCTTTAAGCAACCAACAAAACGATAATTCAGCAAAAAATCACAGCTTAAATACCAGACTCCGTCAGTTCTCATGAAACAACTAACTGAAGAGTGGTAACACACAGTAACGAGCAATAAGTTTGCTTCTTCTTTTTATTCCCCCCATCAAGCATATGTTCGATATTGTAAAACGTAGGTATAGCCTTGTTAATTCAAAGCATGTTAGTTGAGTTTTGGCTTTTTACCTTGTTAATTTTCGCTAGGCGGAGTGTGTTAGGTGGTAAGCAGTGCTAGGCAGAGCTAGGCGGCGCCTGGAAGGATGAATTTTTTTAAAGTTAGTTTCAATGGGTTTTTCCCATTTTTTAACGATTAATTAATATCTTTATTCTAACTTCTAAGTCAAGAAATGAGAAAACCTAATACACATTAGAGAAAGAAGAAACTGAAATTAAAAGAGGGAAAATAAGAATAAATATGAACCGGATGGAGGTTGTGGGTTGAAAGATTTCAATGTTGAAATTTGAATGCCATTGCTTTTCGAATTTTGGATGATTTGAATTTTGAATGTTTTTTTTTTACTTTGGGATGATTTTAACTTTGAATAATGTTCCTTATTTCGAGTTTTGGAATATGATTTTAACTTTGAATAATTTGTGTGAAATGATATGTTTTATGAACTTATAAATGAAAATTGCAAAATTGATAGGTTAAAAATAAATAAATAAATTAAAAATTAAATCCACCTAGGAGCTCCTTGGCCGCCCAACTAGCGCCTAGCGACTTTTGTAACCATGATTGATACTAGTTAATATGAATAAAATAAGTAACCTTTTTTGATCGATCAAGTTAGAGATGATCAAAATAGCCAGTTCATAATGAAATTTATTGTGGGCCTCTAGCTATGAGATCACTAGTTCGCTACATATATAGAATTTTGTACGAATTATATAGAAAATAGCACAAAAACCAAATTAAGTTCAAGAAATCCGGAAGAGATTTCTTGGCAGACTGTTGCAAGCCATGAACCAATAATTCGCATTTAATCAATCATTAATTGATTAATATTTTTTTAATATGGGAACAATTGGGGAAAAGAATACAAGAGAGTTAGAGTAGAATAATTAATTTTTGCTTTGTTTTTCGTATGAGGAATAAGATGGGAGTTTTGTCATGAACAAATTGGACATCTAAACATACTTCGTATTTTTATAATTCTCACCCACACACACACACACTCCTATTATATTTGGGGAGAGGAATTGAATGTAGAAATTAAATGAAGATATATAGAGCTTCAAGATTATATCTAGATTCCTACTACTACGCTTATCGGGTTGTGGGAAATTAAATAGGAAAAAGAGCCATTCCCACTAATTCGATCTCTACCTCTTTGTGTTTTGATCTCAAAAGTATGCATCTTCCTTACCTTGTATATATCCCATTAGATATATGTTCATTTATTATTAGATAGTATGAAATCATGTGATGTATATTTATAGGATAATGAGATATGAAATTGAATTGAGGAAATTGAAAATTTTGCATAGGTGAGTGTGAAATGAGGGTAAATTTGATGATATTCTTGTATTCTTGAGGGAATTACTGCCCCAAGGGTCAATTCTAGGCAAATTATGCGTCATGTGTGTAGGTGCGTAAATGTGATAATTGGGTATAAAACATGCATATTATTATATAATTATGAATTGTCCATCTATTTTTTTTCTATGAATCCCAATTTTTATTCATAGCAGTAATATTTGAGATATAACATGAATTCCCCACAGTTAATCCAATTTGAAGCTAACTAAAAGTAACTTTGTTCATATATATGTAGAGTGGAAATGGACTACGAGATTGCGGGAATTGTTCTAGGCTTGCTTCTATGGGTAGCATGGGCGGTGGCGACGGAGCGGCGCCACCGTCAGATGGAGGAGTTAGGAAGGCTGCCGCCGGGCCCGCGAGCGTGGCCGGTGGTGGGAAACATGTTTCAGCTGGCGGGAAGCGCGTCGGCCCCCCACCAGTCATTCGCCAAACTGGCGGAGAAGCACGGCGCCGTGATGACACTGAGGCTAGGCTCCATGACCACCGTGGTGATCTCCTCCAACGAGGCGGCGCGTGTCATGTTCAAGAACCACGACGCCGTCTTGGCGGGAAGGAAGATCTACGAGTCCATGAAGGGCGACATCGGCAATGAGGGCTCGCTCATCACCGCCCAGTACGGCCCTCACTGGCGGACGCTCCGCCGCCTCTGCACGGCAGAGTTCTTCGCCTTCGGCCCCCTCGATGCCATGCGCGGCGTTAGGGCCAAGTGCGTCGATCAGATGCTGCAGAATATAAGAGAGGCCTCCGCTTCCGCTGCATCACCGGCGACTATCGACGTTGGTCGATTCTTCTTCTTGATGGCGTTTAATCTGATCGGAAACCTGATGTTCTCGAAAGATTTATTGGACCCGAGTTCGGAAAGAGGGGCGAAGTTTTTCTACCATGCCGGAAAAACTATGGAGTTCGCCGGAAGGGCTAATTTGGCAGATTACTTTCCGGTGCTGAGATGGGCTGACCCGCAAAGGATACGGAGGCGGACGCAGTTTCACGTGAAGCGAGCTTTTAATGTGGCCGGAGAGTTCTTGAGAGAGAGGATGAGAGAGATAGAGGGAGCTGATTTTGCGAAGAAGATGATCAAGAAAGATTACTTGGATGTGCTTTTGGAATATAGAGGTGATGGTGTACAAGGACCTCCCATTTTCTCTTCAACGATCATCAACGTTATCGTCTTTGTAAGTAATTAATAATTTTATAATTTATCTACCTTAATTATCTCGATCGTATTTAATTTGTTAATTACTAGCTACCTATTTTAATTACATATATATAGCAATAATATTATTATAAATTGTTCTACAGTATTATATAAATATTCATATATGTATATATACGTACCCATATATGGCCATAAAATGAAATATATTATATATTGTGTTTTAATTTCCAGGAGATGTTCACGGCGGGGACCGATACTACCACGAGCACACTAGAGTGGGCGATGGCAGAGCTCCTCCGCCACCCCGAAGCTCTGGGCAAAGTCCAGGCGGAGCTAAGAGCTGTAATCGGGGCCAGAGAAAAAGTCGAAGAAGAAATCCTAGACGAGCTCCCATACCTGAAAGCAGTGATTAAAGAAACTCTAAGATTGCATCCACCACTCCCATTCTTAGTCCCCCACAAAGCCATGGATTCATGCAAAATGCTAGGGTTTCACATTCCCAAAGAAACCCAAATTCTCGTCAACGTTTGGGCGATCGGAAGGGACCCCAAAACGTGGAAAGATCCGCTGGAATTCAAGCCGGAGAGGTTCTTAGATCCCGAGACGGCGCCGGATTACAAGGGCCACCACTTCGAGTTCATTCCGTTCGGCTCCGGGCGGCGGATATGCCCGGCGGTGCCGCTGGCGGTGCGGGTGCTGCCGCTGGCTTTGGGGTCGGTTCTCCACTGTTTTGACTGGGTTTTGGCCGGCGGGATGAAGCCGGCGGAGATGGATATGAGGGAGAGAATGGGAATTACGCTGAGGAAAGCTGTTCCGTTGAAGGCTATTCCAATTCCATACCCATGAATTGAATGCTATTGTATTGTATGTAGAAATAAAATTTAATTTTATCCAAGAAGATACATATAATTAATTGCTTGTTAATTAACTCGTTAGGATTGGTGGAGCTAGAGATCCTTCAATTGTCCCAATGCACTTCTCTGGTGTTATCTATTTTGTTGGACAAAAATGAATTGTTAGGGTGGTAGTAATGATAAACCCTAAAAAACAACTTCAACACTTCCAAATAAGCGTCATGTCAAAAGTTAAAATCCACCATTTTTTATAAACTTATCCCCAATAATAATAAACCTAAAAATGCAACTTTAACATGGATCCCGCATTAGAGCATCCACTATGGGGGTGCTTATATCTATGTGGCAAAATAAGCACCAGGTTCCACCATAGTGGAACATAAGTCAAGGTAGCAAAATAAGGAATGAGTCCCTTGTGCAAGGAACTGGTTCTTGAATTAAATAGTGGGCCAAAAAAATTTCTTTCTCCTCCCCTTTTGCATTTTTGGTACTTTCTCTCTCCTCCCCTTTTGTATTTTTGGTTCTTGAATTAAATAGTGGGGTCCATGAATAGTTAAAAATGAGGTGGCACCATAGTGGAGAAAATATTGAGTAATTAAAAAAAGAAGTAGTTGATGATGTAGCACACATGTGGCATCACTATGGGGTAGCACCATAGTGGATGCCCTTAATATACACATCTATATATATTTATATATGTTTTCCAGCCTGGGCCCACCTCCTCTTCTCTCATTGGTTCTTTCTCCATCCATCCCAACTCCATGCAGTTGCACCCACACCATTGATCTCAACCTGAACCCAACCTCTTCTAATGGGATGAAGCTAGAAAAGTGAGTTTAATGGGTTGGATGAACCTCCCATTACAACCACTCTTAGAAATAATAGTGGGAAATCTGTAATCCAAGTTGAACGTACCAGCTTCCAGCATACATTCTGATCAGCGCGGCACTCATTCGGCATATTCTACTTTTCAATTTCATTTTTTTGCGTTTTAGTTTAATTCTACACTTATTATTTACAGTTCATCCTATCAAACTAGTATGTATTATAATTTTTCAGTATTTAATTTTCATTTTTAGTTATTAATTGATTATTTAAAAATTTAAATTAAAGCATGAGAAATTGAAATTGAGGAAAAAATTGAAAAAAAAACTAAAAAAAATCGAGTTTGCAATAAGGAATGCAACACGAAATGTGCAATTGACGATTTGATGTGCAAACTATGAAAGATGATCTGAAACTGTATACAAGTAGCCTGTAGTGTGGATTTTACATCAGTATGAAGTTTGAGTGAATCTAACAGTTGGATTGACCAAAAATTGCATCGCAAGAGGGCAACGACGCATAGTGGCTAGACAAAAGTTCAGATTGTTTAGCTTCATTGTAAACTTTTCTCTTATATAATGATAACTAGTTTAACACCCCCATGATTTATGTGTTTGCGTGACGATATATAAGGCGATCTTATTTTTTGATCAATATGATTTAGTCTCTAAAATCTAATAAGGGGAATTGTGGAAGTGAGATTTTTAAGCTTTCAAATTAAACTAAATAAAAGTAATATTTTATATTTTGCTCAAATTAATATTGAAAATGCAGAATACTCGATGCACACAGAGTTGTGAGCAAAGTTGTGATTGAAGATCAGACAACTTTGCATACGATTGCAGCGGAAAACTTGTAACAAACAATGAATTTAAATTTCACGAGATTATAAATTAATAATCTCGTGAAGTGCCTCAGGGCAAAAGGATTCACTAAACAATCAGGTGAATTTACAAAAACACTTCGAGTAAAAAGGTCACGAAAACTAAAGACAATTTATCATTCCCTTCACAGAAGGTTATGACTAAAGTTGTCTTAACTATTGCTCGAAGAAAATTATAATCTGAAACTAATGTAGATCTAATATATCTGAATCTATATCCGAAAGCACTATCTAATCACAACAGATTCGATTCCTATTTATACAAAATCTAAATCTTGGGCTCTACTCCAATCAAACCGCATGATCTCACTATGAGCCCATTATCTCCTTATCTTTTGCTCCAAGTATCCAAATCCCTTAGATTTTGTAACAACCGAATCTTGACTCATTCTTCCTTGATTTGATCAACCACATGTGCTCCTAAATCTTCTCAACTGAAATTTCTTCCTGCACACAACAACAAATAAAGAAAGACAAAATATATATATCTACAATAAAATTCCTAACAAAAAATCGACTTCAACAAATATGTTAATCAATTGAAAAGTGTAAATATTTTTTTTTATGATTTGATATTTTTAAGTGGGAAATTTTTCTCAAAAATTATGCACCGCTTTGTTTTAATATATAGTATGAGAGGAACATCTAGGTGTAGTTTTCTTTGAATGATGCTTCAATGTTTTAGGTGTACAACTCTTCATACAAAACATGTGACAAGGCAGCTTGATGGGCTGGTGTGGATTTGGGCCAATAATGGGGTAAATTTGAATTATAAATTTGGGATTTACATGAAAATAAATCGAGTTTGAAATTGTTTAATTTTGGTGTTAAAGTTATTACAAAGATTGAAAAGTGATGTTTAAAAATTCAATCTGCCCGAAAATTATAATTTTAGGTGTAATTAACCATAATAATAATGGTGATGATGGTGATGATGATGATGATGAGGAGGAGGAGATGATGTAATCAAACACAAATTCAACCAAAAATAAAATATTGACACTAGTTGATAATTTATATGCATAATATATAGGGTTGTCATGAAATCGTTGTTCACCAGTGTGTGTGTGTGTGTGTAATTTTTGTGGTACAGTATAAAGAAAGGTTATCCAACTCACATGTTAGATTACAAAATGTGAAAATCTTGAAGAAAAATAACATATTTAATGCCTTGAAGAGCACACAACACACAAAAAGACAAAATTTAAAACCACCACTAGCACGAGTACGACCGTGGCATTAAATGATGGGGATGATTGATTGCTCCCGCTAACAATGTGAATCATACATACAGACATTTGGACGGATAAAATGCAATCTATGGTGATGCATGTCCTATCCCTTTAAAGAAATATATCATTTTTATGAGTTTTGGGATCTCAGAAATGGAGTGGCTTGGTTCCCTAACCTTGTTCACCATCTCTTTCTTGCTACCTCTTTTCTTCTGTTCTAAACTGAGGAACCGATCCTCCAAATTACGACGGCCACCGGGGCCTCCCGGATGGCCCGTCATCGGCAACATACTCGACCTTCGAACTCAGCCCCACCGCGATTTCCACAGACTTCAATCTAGGTATGGACCTCTTCTTTGGCTGAAACTTGGTAATCTCAATGCTCTTGTTATACAGTCGGCCGCTGCTGCTGCTGAGCTTTTCAAGAAGCACGACCTCGCTTTCGCAGACAGGAATCCTCCCTATTCAATGACAGCTTGTGACTACATCAACGGATCCTTGGCTCAAGCTCCCTATAATGAGTATTGGCGCGTCTTGCGTTGCCTATCGTCATCTGAGCTCATGGTCCAGAAACGAATCAACTCCTCCGTGCAACTCCGGCAGCAATGCATTGACAAAATGATCCAGTGGATAAAGGAGGATGCATCCAAATTGGTTGAGATCCAGCTTGATAAGTACCTGCTCATCATGAGCTTCAATATAGTTAGCAATTTCATGCTCACTAGAGATGTAATAGACTTCAAGTCCCAGATGGGGAACGAGTTCTACGAGACCATGCACCACTTCATGAGCTGGCAGGGGAAGCCTAATCTGGGAGATGCATTTGAATGCATGAAATGGCTTGATCCTCAGGGAATCAAAGCACATACAGAGAGGTACCTGGAACAGCTGTTGAACTTGGTTTCAGTTTTTGTCAAGGAAAGAATTGAGGAGAAGAATTTGCCAAAAGGAAACAACAAGAGGGATTTCCTCGACGCCTTATTGGAGTATGAAGGTGATGGCGAAGGATCAATTCATAAGCTCTCAGAGAAGAACATAAACATCATTATCCTGGTAATTACAAATTTTAAATTATTTCTCAAGTCAAGAAATATTAGACATAACAGCTTCACGTGTACCTTTCTTTGGTCTGCTGCAGGAAATGTTCTTCGGTGGAACGGAGACTACAAGCAATACCACTGTCTGGGCAATGGCAGAGCTATTGCGCAATCCTGATTCCATGAAGAAGCTCAAAGCCGAGATTGATGGGGTCATTGGTCCCTCAAGAGCTGTCGAAGAGGATGACTTAAATGGTTTGCCATACTTGCAAGCAGTGGCTAAAGAAACCATGCGGCTGCACCCTGCTCTTCCTCTGCTGCTACCAAGAAAAGCCAGAGAAGATACCAAGTTCATGGGCTACAATATACCCAAGGACACAATGGTAATTGTGAACGCATGGGCAATTCATAGGGACCCTGAGTCATGGGAAGATCCATTTTCTTTTAAGCCAGAGAGGTTCCTGAACTCGAACATCGATCTCAAGGGACAACACTATCAGATGATACCATTTGGGTCGGGCAGAAGATCCTGTGTGGGCATGCTGATGGGGGATAAAGTGGTTAGCCTCACCTTAGCCAGACTGATACAGTCTTTCGATTGGGAGCTCCCTGCAAATGTCTCCCTGGAAACTCTGGATATGAGGGATGTCGCAGGGGTTTCTCTTCGCCTGTTCACACCTCTGAAAGCGGTTCCAAGAGAAAGAGGAGCCTAATGCTATTATGAAATTAGATCTAAACTAAAATTTCCCAATTGTGCTGATGATTATTTGGATATCCTTTTATGTTCCCTATGCATCCTAGCAGGTTGATAAGGTCTATGTTGTACATCAACCAAATAAAAATTTGAATAGCCTACTACGATTAGCTATTGCATTTCGTATTGTATGAAACAACTTTGTTCAAGTATACACATAATGAATGATATGCATGTAGCATGATGTGTTTAGAAGTAATGCAATAAGATAGCCCTTCCCGTGCATCGTATTACACAAGCATGGGACATGACTGCCTTGAAAGAATTCCAAATATCTTATGCCTTTGAGACCTTTTATGCATTGTATCACTGAGCCAATCATGAATCAAATCAAATAGCTTTATTATAAGTAGTTTGTTTATTCTTTTACTGAATTAATTAATCAATATCTTATAACCTTTAAATCGAAGAATTCAAAAATATAACAAGCCTGAATTGGCAACCTAGAGTAATGGCATCTTTATTTCACCTCTGCTTGATAGAACCGAATCAAGGTTATCAAATCATTTCTCAATTCATTACCATGGATAAAATAACATGATCGGGTTGATTATCTAAAATCTAAATTAAAGAGAAACAATTACAAATTATCTTGAATAGAAAAGCTAATTACAACATGGAAGACCACGCCTCTTTGAGAGAGAACAAATATAGCAGCGTTTCAATTCTGCTCTTTCACAAACAAGCAGCTTCAGATATTATACAAACCAGCACAAGAATACCTTTTGATTTCTGGAAGGAGATTTTGAAGAAAAAGTTGTCCTTAGCCATGCATGCAAGCCAAGAACACGAAGTCAGACCGAGCAACTTGAAAGCTCTTCGCCTATTGTGCTTTCTGTATAGGGGCATGACACGTTTGTCATGATGTATCATCAATAATCTTGTAGTACAGGTTATCACTGGGAAATATATAACCATCACACGCCTGACTGCAAGAAGACTCTTGGAATGGTTTTGGACTAATTCTTCCAAATCTAAAAAGGTAATTTAAGCCCATCAGAAGTTCTACAATAGCTGCCTCAGTCTCCACTCGGTTTGCAAAGTAAAGGGTCTGGACAAGATGCACATTCGACCCACAGACCAGTCTCTGCCTCTCAAAGTTCCGCTCAGATTGCCATCTTACCATGTTATGAGCAAGTGGAGACAGCCAGTCCAATATCGTTGTGAGTGCTAAGCTCCACTGAGCTGCAAAAGCAGCATCGTAGAAACATGAAGCTGGAGTTCTTGAAAATGTCTTCAGCTTTGCCCTCAGAGAGCTTTTGATAGTTGCAGGCAACAAATAGTAGAGATCGTCTCTAGCATCAAGGCTAATTAAGTGAGGTGACGAAGCTAACTTTTCAATCAGAATGATGACATTTGCATAGTGCAGGGCCAATGCAGCATGACCAAGAGTAGATGCAGAAGCATCCAACAGACGCCGTTTGAAATTAAAGAGAGACAATTTAGTGGAGATTATGCCACCGTATATAGCTGGAACTTCTCTGGTATTTTTCACTTCAATGATTAGAGAAACGTCATTTGACCTAACTGAGCTACCGCATGAAGGTGAGCAGCTATCTACAACGGGAGATTCACTTCCCCCAGTCATGCATCCTGTAAAGCCAGCAGGAGCAAATATTCGAGCTTTCACTGGATGTTGTTTCCCACCAAAGAGAGATGATTCAGACCGACGATGGGTTTTCATATTGTTTGCCTTACTCTTGTCACCACCACCTCCAAGGCCCAAATTTGAAAAGGACCTCCCTAAAGGAACTGCAAATCTAGAGGACTTGGATTCCGAAGAATAAACTGACATTTGCCTCACAACAGAGATGGAATTACTACGAGCAATGCACTCACTGTTTATGAGCCCGTAATCATTGCAACCTTCAACGTCTCCGCTCTGTTTAGTCCCATAAACAATTTTGATCCTCTCAACAATGGTGATAATAGATCTCAAAAGAAGCCGAACAATGTAGTCATATGTTCTAACCCAAGGAGACATTTCCCTAAGATTCTTCACTTCCTGGCGTTGCCACACTACCTTCTGCTGAAAGTCGAGCAATTTCACCCCACCTGAATCTGCACCAGCTCGCATTCGCCTCAGACTCTGCTCAAGCTCCGCTAAAACTTCAAGCTCTTGATATAGCTGTTCCGTCGCAGCCACACACCTCTCCATTTTCTTAACTTTCTTCTCCATCTTCTTCAGCTTATATTGCCAACCACACCATTTCGGATCTATCTCGACTACATCATCAAAAAGTCTTTCAAGATTGTGGTATGCCGGGTTTGTGCACTTCTTTCCTAGCATAATCATAGACTTGGCCACACTTCTCAAATTCTCAACTATCTCGGCAAGAACAAGATCAATAAGATAGTCTACATCTTCAGAAACAAGCTTCTGTATGCCAACTGAGTTCGAAATTTCGTCTCGTAACCTCACAATACGTCCATCAGTGAGACTCTGCCATATACTGACCACCTTCGACATCAACCTCGATATTTCAAATGCCAAAATTCCAACCACTGGCCTCTCAGGCTCCCATGAGATGCTTTTACGCGAATTCTTCCATATATTACCGAACCACGTATCCGCCGATGTTTCTCTCACCATCTTCAAATGTTTGTGTACCAACCAATCTAAGCAACGACCTCAATCAACTGCACAAGCCCTGAATTAATACTCAAACCATGTAGTTCAAATCACACAATCTGCTAGAAATAGCCAAAAATTGAAGAAAAACAAAAACAAAAGGAAGCAAGAAACACGCACACACACTGACACACACACATAGATTTAACTCCATCTTTGCTCATAACATCGAATGGTGTATTTCATTTTATACAAAGCCACACACATATGACATGCCCAACTGTATATGTGCAAACATACACAATATATACTGCACAATTCCATCTGCGTGACATCTACAAAACGACATTAAATCAGGATAAACAAACAAAATCTTCTCCAATCACTACAGTAGGCGCAAAATCTCATTATTGTTTTGTATCAAAATTCGCCAGGAACTAAAATAGAAGAAATGAATCTTGAAAATTCCAGCAATTACAGTCGACAAATGAAAATGCAGCAAAAAAAATGGTAAAATGTCATAGCAACGTAGCAAAAACTAAAAACACACCGTTCATTCGAACAGCAGCTGACACCATTTGATCTATGAAACAACATTTGACGTTAACGATCCAACTGATTGCGTAGAGAGAGAGAGGGAGAATGGCAGAATTTGGTAATTGTTTGTGCAAATAACAGTTTGAAGATAAAATAGAGAGAAAAAATGAGGTCGAGAAGAAGGAGATGATGAAATTAATTTTGGGAAAGTTGGGGGTGCACACTTTTGTTAACTGGCGCACCACCGGCGTCAGATAGGGATGACTTGTGTGACTACACTACAGCAAAATTAAAATGCGCATATCAGAACCAGGTGGGCAGGTAGAATGGTTTTGCTTAACGAATAAATAATAATATTCGAACTAGTTTACGACGTCGTGTTTGTTTGTCAATTTCAGTATTGTTCATTTTTTCTAATATATTTTCATATTTTATAAACGTGACATTTTTCAATAATATTATTTTTTCTAATATATTTTCATATTTTATAATCGTGATATTTTTTTAATATTTTTATATTTTCTAATATATTTTCATATTTTATAAACAAGATATTTTTTAATATTATAAAAAAAATCGTTTGATATAAAATTTATATATAATTGTTAAAGTATCTAAGTTGTTTTATCTTAAACTAAATAATGATAATACATTTCATAAAATTTATAATCGTGTTTAATTCCGAGTTACGTTAGAAAATACGCAATCATGGATTATTATTTTTTTAATACATTTATGTATACAAAGTTATTATATCAATTAATTAGTATATGTTTCTGAAATTAAATATATACAAGACAGAATCATAAATTCATGATACAAACACAAATAGCATCTTTTTAAAGTTGTTCTATGATTCTAAAATATATGGAGGGCCAACTTTTGTGGTCGTTAATTCAAATTTTGCCTCGTAATAGAATTCAAAAATGTTTTAAAAAATACAATATAATGAACAACAAAAGAAAAGAAAAGGTATTTATTAGAAAAAAAAAAAAGGGAGAAAAACACGGAGCAAACATCCGAGTTGGTCCAAATGTTGGTGTCGTGCATTAATTTTATCTCAGAAAATATAAATAACATTCTGAACAAAGCGTGACAAAGTCAATAACGTAGAAAGCTATCAAGCTATGTACAGTTCACAAAACTGATTATACTTTAGTCACAATCAGACTTTTGTTAACTAATTTTATGTCGCACTCAACCCTCATTATATTTGATTAATGCATTTAACAATATAGTTTAGGTTCATTAATCCTCATAATATATATATGCTAAACTAAATATTTTTCGCAAACCACTGACATGCTAATTATTAACCTAAAAAATAAAAAAGTCCCAATGGGGATGACCTAGTGGTGGAGTGAGATTGATTGGAGACCAAAAGTTTTCGAATCTCCTCAATACCACCATATCGGATGTGTGAGTAAAAAAAAAGTGTTACAGTCAATTATTTTCAATCTGAAAAAAAAAATAAAAATGATAACATAATAGGACCAGGATCGTCTTAAATATTTAACGGCGCATGTGCTAATTATAAAATTTGGGACCCTAATGTTAAAGAAATGATTAATTATAATTAAATGTAAACAACGTTACTTGGCAACGACGAATAAAATATTTTTCATTTAGACACAAACAACGTTATTTGGCAACGAATAAAATATTTTTCATATCATTATGAAACGAAATGATTTTTGTGGCACATCAGTTTTCTTTTGTTGGAAAAAAATTGGGGGTGCCTAATTTTGTAATATATATATATAAAGATAGAGTTGTGGTTTGATGATTGTAAACCTTTAAAGTATGTAGCTAAATTGTAAATCATGTCAAAATTTATGTATTTAATTTTAATTACCCCTAAAAACACTTTATTTAAATTGTAATAATAAGTTTCAAAACACTAGCATTTATAGTTGTATTTTGACAAAAAAAAAACCAACAAATTCAAATTACTTTATTTAACTAATATGGGGTTATATCATTTTTATTAATTATTAAAAATATTACACGAACTTAAAAATAAAAATTGGGCCTTCTAAATTTAGGGACCCGGTGCAAGAGCCCACCTTTTGCACACCCAATTCACGAGCACTGGATATGACGGACTAGAAACTCAACATTCTACTTCGATTCACATTCTATCTTTAACTGTATAAATTGCAATATGTGACAACTATGGAAGACAAACTTTTTATTACGATGTTATCAAGAAGTTGATGTAACATATACGATATATATCTTGAACTACGTACGTGTTGCAAATTCTAGAATTCAAATTCAAAATATATAATATTACAAGAGGTTAGAGGTAGCATATAATTTAGGGGCACACTTGTGTGAGACCGTCTAACGGGTCTTTTACGTTAGACGGATCTCAATCCGGATCCGAATTGAATAAAATATATAATTAAAAAATAAAAGGCAGATTTGCTCTCTTTCTTTCTGTCTCTCTTACGATGCGCGCTCGTTCTCTCTCTCTCTCTCTCTCTCTCCCTCACAGTTGTCCTAATCAGATAAAAAATGATGATACCTCTATCTTTATCTCTCTCATCCACCACGCCATCAACTCCGGTATCACCTTTTTCGACACCTACGACATGTACGGTCCCTACACTAACGAAATCCTAATCGGAAAGGTGCGTGGTTTTAGCTACTCTTTTCTTCAGTCGAATTTGCTCGATTTTTTTTCTTTTTATGTTCTATTTCGGTTGTATTTTATGGTGCACATCTGTGTAACTTTATTCAAAATTTTGGAGGTTTTGTTGTATTTTATTGTGATGCACACAGCAATATATCTCTAATAATCAGAGTTTGATCTCGATTTTTTTATGTTTCAATTCGATAATGTTAGTTCCAGAAAAAATAAGTTGATGTTCTTATATGGTCAAGCTATTTAATGTGAAATGTTAGTGAAAATTTGTTAGCTTTTGTTAGAGAATTTTTCTAGGGTTTTTTTTTCCAGTTCGAGCAAAGCTTTTTTTATTGTGATAAAAGTTTGTTCCCCATCCCTCCTATTTATCATGATTTTTAGTGCATGTGTGAATATTTGTGTTGTTTTGAGTAATCCTTAGATCTATTTATGGGTTTTGAGTTTGTAGTCGATCTGTTTTCACAGGTGCATTGGGGGATGTCATTGTTGATCTTGCAAGGCGGAAGGTCGAGATCTTGTTGAAGATTTTGACTGATACTTTTATTTGTAACTAGTGTTACTTTCTTTTGTAATTAGTGATACTTTATTTTGTAATCAATGATATTTTCCTCTATGATAATGAAATAAATATTTTTACTCAAGAATGAATTTTTATTGTATTCATAGATCTGATTCTCAATTTGAGACCACGTTTAAATTGATACTTTTCTTTCTAATTAGTGATGCTTCACCTCACAGTTAATGATAATTCACCAAATATATATCTAATGATACTTTACTTAATAGTTAAGGATATTTTACCAAATTTATATTTAATGATACTTCATTTCAGAGTTAATGATTTTTCATCTCATAATTAATGATACTTCACATCAGAGTTAATGATACTTCACCATATTTATATCTAATGATATTTCAATTCAAAATTAATGATACTTTACCAGATATATATCTAATGATACTTCATTTAATCGTTAATGATATTTTGCCAAATTTATATTTAATAATACTCTACTTCACAGTTAGTGATACCTTACTTTATACCTAGTAATACCCGAGTGACCATACGTGGGGACGCGTGTATCTCACGCGGCTGTGCGCGAAAATGTGTTTGAGGCGGGTTTGAATTTTATTTGATCCGTCTAACGTAAGCAACCCATTAAACGATCTCATACAAATTTTTATCTATAATCTATGGACTTGTACTATGGAGACCGTGAAGATAGACAAAGGATAAGGGTAAAGGTTGAAAGATTAAGTGGTGAGGGCATTTGGCAGTTGGCTGTTGTTTTCTGGTTTAGTGTGTTTTATGTCACAGAGTCGCTGTCGTGGTCCCTGCCAAACAATCAAATATTTTCTTTCTTTCTTTTTTATTAGGACGAGAAACAGATCATGTAATCTATAAGTGGATTAAATGTCAATTGAAAAGATTAATTACATTGTTATATTTGTACTTTGCCATCTTTGGAACATTGCCGTTTCAATTTTCATATTTTTTTGTTGCCGTACTGTAATTTTTCTGGGATATGCAAGTGGCGGTCTCGTCCATGAATCAAAATTCATTAGATTTAATTAAAATTCGAATTCAAATTTATATAAAAAAATTTGATTGTCACATCTGTAGATTTAAAAAAAATCCAGGCTGGGTATGCACTCAATGTATATTATGGGCCCAATTTTTTTTTAATAAATTAAAATTGATTTCTTTTATAAATATTATGGGCTCAATTTGTATAATTAGTGCAAGTACCCTAAAATGGCGGTGCATCTATATAGACTCTCAGAATTTGGATAGTAGGATAGGTATTATTGGTAATAATGGAAATTCTATTCACAACCTCCCTTTTTCCTCTTTATAGTCCATAATTTGATTAAAATAAAAATATTATTTTACTAGACTTGTATGCCCTTATAGCTCCAAAACATAAAATCCTAAAAAATAAATTCTATATAATCGTCGATGTTAGTCCCCACCATTTTTCTTCTACTTCTTCAAATAAAAAGTTGAGAATTAAACCCGATCGTAATGATTCATCATAAAAGTTATATAAATAATCTGATATTTATATCGTGAAAAGATATGAACACCATTCCATTGGACTCAACAATATTTGGATTAACACCCAAAAGAAAAAAGCATTAACATGAAGATGTTAAATTAATCAGCCGATATTATAAAATTTAATATCTAATATGAGCAGCAATGCCCAGAATACATTTGAACGCAGAAGTTAAATTTGATCAAGTTTCATTTTCTTATGCGACATAAAGTACTTATTTTGAAGAAGGTTGTTTTCCAATATTACCGATGTTTCATCGAAAACGGATCTGAAAATTGTGTTCAAAACTTAATTTCTTTCTAGCCCGACTATTTTTTCTTGATTCTTGTCCCAAAACTTATTAAATCCCATGAGGATTGACCTTGCTCATAAAGATGGATGGAAGGAGAGAGGCTATGGTGTGCCGTGTGTAGGAGGCTATGATAAAATTTAAATATTGGGATTAATGGGTAAAATTGTCTTATCATACTAATATTAATATTTTATAAAATGGTGGGGGTTGTAAAGAGAAAATTGAGGGTTGTATTTATAATTTTCCTAGTAATAATTGCGTAAAACGTTTTATATGCTTGCTAAAAACTAATTACATATACATGAAAAAATACACTCAATTGGTTTTTTGAAGCATCATCATATGATTTCAACATATTTTTTCCCAAATTGCAAACTAAGCAACTCAAATTGACAAATTTGATGTCTTGATTAAATTTAATTGTTATCATCTATATGCTGGAATTAAAGACCATCTTTAGTAAATGAAGCTTGTTTGAATGAGTTGGGCCTCTTTAGAATATGAGAAAAGGCCCCAAAGTCTCGCTTGGGCTGCATGTAGAATTTTCAATTTCGTCTCCTGACCCAATTTCCCAACTTTTGTCCATTTTATTTTTAATGCTGCCATCCATAAAATATCGATACATAACATAAGTCCACGAGTAGATACAATTTTGTCTGTTGTTATATGTTGTCAAAAAAATCAAAGGTTAATTTGCCATTTACGATTCATTATTTCGTACACAGTAATCCACTAATCCGTATTCATATGTATATGATAATTTGTGTGTCACTATCATATTGTTTTGATTCAATTTGTATTCCCATGATGAGTAGGGAAGCGTTCCATTAGGTTATAGGAAAAGGTCTGTTTTATTTGTGCTCGAGTGTTTAAGAGAAATAGGATTTAATATATAATAACAGGTTGAATTGAAGCCCACTGGTTAGGCTTAATTGATAGGTTTAAATGAAATTGAATACATAACAAATTAATAATAATGAAATAGCAAATATGTGAAAGAAAAAAAAAACAAAAGTGAAAGTCTTCCGCGTGTTAATTAAAGAATCAAATCACATGGGATGGGATACGATTAGAGGAAAAGTGTTTTTTATCATTCTTAATTATATCACTTTAATTATCACATTGCAGCTTTATTTTGGTGCTCATTCAATTAATTTTAATCTAAAATTGAACGAAGCGAAAATCTTCGCGGTCGTTGCTCATGTAATTCGATTTATCTATAATTTATAAATAATATAATGATTTCATCATGTGATATTTTAGTAATATATGCTTGTATATTGAAATATCCGATTGCACGTCATGGTATAATAGAAAAGGTTACCCTTTGAATTTGTAACACAAATTTTATATTGTGATTTACTTTTTATATATGAAATGCGGGTTATTGTATAGAATTTGAGTTTATAGTCTAAAACGCGCTCAAAATACTAGGTATGGATTTTATCCTAATGATGAAATATTAAAAAAAAATGAAAAAAGACATTTAATAATAAATTTAGGGTTAGGGTTTCTTATCTTTGAAGGTTGGTTTTTAATTTATTTGTTGGAACTGCTGAATAGATTATATTAGTTTATAGCTTCAACTTTATCAATGCATATGTGTTGGAAGTCTCAATTAGCTGTAATTATTTAAGCTGAATTTGGCGTTGAAACTGTCAAACAAGTATAAAACTTCATAAATAAAATAGAGATATTTCTAGATATTAATAAGACCCACATGCTAATCACTTCGAGAGTATCCCAAAAAATAATACGATTCTTTTTTTATTTATACAAATAAAATCTGAAAGAGAAAAAGGAGAAATTATGTTTTAAATTCCAAGCAATCTACAATGACTAAATTGTCCTCTCGAGTTCATTTGTAGCTCTGGAAAAAGGGACAATTTATTAAAAGTTAAAACTTCAAATTTGACCCAATTTTTTTGTCTAAAATATATAAAGGATATTCTTAGATAAGAGAATAAGAGTGTTCGGTTTGATATTTATTATAGTATCAATTATTCAAGTGTACATACATACACATTTAATTAATTAAATGTACGTATATATATGCGTACAAAATAAAATACATCGTCATCTTTTTTTTATGATAGTGAATGAGACATTATCTAGCCGTTTTAATCCGACAATAATTAATTATTTGAGCACATCGGTTTAAGCTACTTCTCACTGGATTCTAAATTTACGGTTTGATTTTTTTATCGATCATATCTGATATCGCTATATATCATTGGTGCATCTTTCTCGAACAAAATTAATTATGTGCATAAGTAGCAATTAATTTAATATTTTTTTAAGCAAAAGGTACTTTAACAAATAATAATTTCACAATTCATAAATTATTCACCAATGGTTGTAATAAATAAGCTGTTAGTGTGAGTGGATAATGTTTGGTAGTCGCCTAGTCGATCGGTAGTAATCAATTTCAATAGTTTCCTTTGAAATAATTGCTCCATTTTTTCGTAATTCTCAAGTAAGTTGAATATATATATATATATATATAATGTTCATATTATTTTTTATTAATTACGTTATAATGATATTAGATATATTTTTATGATAGCGAAGACCCCATATCTCAACTTGAATATTTATGTGTTGTTGTCAATTTTCTCACTCAAACGCGTTTAATTTATGTTCCCATTTTGTTTATTTGGTTAATATAGAAAATTTATAACACGCGAAAACAGGTGGAAAAAAGAAAAAGAAAAAGAGAGTCATTTGAGGGTACGCGAGTAGTACATACCAATACAGGTAGGGTAAACATTCCCGTCATTCGAAATCCTCGACATTGTATTGTCTTTTACGTTTATATGATATTTATTAATTGGGAAATGATAAACGGCTCAAATTGTTCCCACATAATAGTGGTAAAAGCGTAATATAAATACAAAAAATAATGTTAAATGACTAACTTATCCCTTTTTTTAAAAGAGCTCAAAATTTAACGAGTGATCTTTCTCCATTAATTAATGTTGAGATTTCTGTTAGCATTAATGGATTTATTAATTAATAAGCTATGTTATTTCTCTTATGCGGAAGAATAGTAATGTCCACCCCAATTATTTTAGCTATATATCTAGCATATGAAATTGTTTATTGGATATTTAGTGTTGCATTTCCTATTGCACACTTGATTTAAAAAAAAAAATCAACTTTTTTTTTTTTTCAATTTATTATGCTTTGGTTTAATTTTACACTTGTTATTTATGATTCATTCTACCCAATTAGGGTTTAATATAATTTTATAGTGTATAATTTGTTAAATAATCAATTAGTAACTAGAAGTTGAAAATTAAATACAAAATAAATTATAATGCATTCTAATTGGGTTTTATGAATCCTAAATAATAAGTGTAAAATGAAACTAGATCATAAGAAATTGAAATCGAAGAAAAAAATTGAAATAAAAAACTAAAACAATCGAGGGTGCAATAGAAAATGCAATATCTAATGTGTAATAGAAGTTTTCAGCATATATTTATAGACATTGCAATAGAGCTTAATAGACAAAAATCAAATTTTGTCTCAAATGCCTACTATTGTTCCGTTCTTGATATAATTGAGTTTACAAGTTATATAATAATAATAATAATAATAATAATAATAATAATAATAATAATAATAATAATAATAATAATAATTGTGAAGCGTTGGAGGAGGGGCAGTATGGAAAGAGAGCAAGTTCTGGATGATTGTGAAGCGTTGGAGGGGGGCAGTATGAAGGAGGTTGGGAGGGCAGTAGCAGAGACATGCTCAAAAGAAGAATATGAGATCTGGGCAGTTACTTTGTACTCAATCTGGTCGCATATTTGCTGGGTTAAGCACGGGCAGGAAGGGCCGGGAGGCTTGTTTAGTATTGAAAAGTCAAAGGGGTTTGTGGTATCTTACAAGGAGGCTCGTTTGGCTCTTAGAGCTGCTCATCCTCTGGGTGTGCAGGTTGGAGAGAGGAAATGGTTTCCGCCAATGCATGGGTTCTTCCGCCTTGATGTTGATGCTTCGGTGAATGATCAAGCTCGCACATATGGCGTTGGTGTGGTTGTACGTGACAGTAAAGGAAAAATTCGTGCAGCTTTGACAAAAAGTATAATATGCCCGGACTCGGTGCTTGATGCCGAGATTAATGTGGTGCTATTTGGCGTTGGGCTATGCTTGCAGGAAGGTCTGGTTCCGTTTGTGATTTATTCAGACTCGCTTCTTGCTATACGGATGTTAGCAGATAGGGTCGGTAAGGATTCATATATTAATATTGAACTGCCGATTCTTGCAGAGGTTATTAGTAATGGTTATATTAAAGATTTTTGCCATATGTATAGAGAAGCAAATATGGTAGCTCATACACTTGCTCGATATGGGGCAGGTTGTGATGGAATGAGTATTTGGAACTCAGAATTTCCTCACTGGTTGAGGGAGATGGTGGAATAAAATTTCGATTATTTTTGCTCAAAAAAAAATAAAAATAATAATAATAATAATTTAGCATCATTAGTATGTTAAATAAAATCATGCATAATTAAATACAAGTTCTATTCCCAAAAAAACAAGTTTTATCAAATGTGATAGTATCTTAACTAAATTCTTGTATATGTAAAATATAAAAACTAAGTGCATTATTTGATAATATATTATGCGTGTGTGCGTAATTCAGATTGAACGTTTTTTTTTTCAATTAAAGTCATCAGTCTAGTTTTAAATATATTAATTAGTTGACATCAAATTACCACTTCATCAAATATATATTATTATAGTTTTTGGCACATCTTGACAAACTATATCGCATTATGAAGAGTAACATATTTAAAAATGTAGCTAAACATACCAAAACAAAGTATATTTGAGTTTTATTAATTTAGAGTACGTACGAAAGATATATTACTATCAATCCAAAATTTAAAATATGAAAACTATCAATTTACTTAGAACTTAAATTAATGAAACTATCAATATATTAATTAATATATATAGCTTCCAAAAGTTTATAGAAGTTATATTATATTTACAGCCAAAATGATAGATTAACATCCGTCCAATTTTGATTATTTTTATTTATTTTTACTAACTTTTTTATCAAATTTAATAGATATTTTGTGAAGATATTTTCATTGAAAAATAACCAAAAAAAAATCAAATATTTTTTTGCTTATAAATAATATAAAAAAAGACGTACTTCGTCTAAAAAAAGGCCTTAAAATTTTTATATGCTTGTTATGCTATATTGACCATTAATAATGCAGTGATGAAAATTTCTCATTGAGAATTGAGGTTGAAAGTGGAGGTATGAATTTCATTTATATTCATATTTAAAGTCAAAATTGTATGACGATAATAGTGTATTTTTACATTGAAATTCTATCAAAATTTACTTTTGTGGGGAATAATTTGTGCTATTTAGCATAATCCTAAGTGTGTGTTAAAAAATAATATTGTGTTTATAATTACAAGTGTGTGGAATTAGTACAATAAAATACCATTATTATATTAAATATGCATGACCAACCAGAACTCAGAAACACTACTAATTCAGTCCCGGTCTTCAGAATTATTGGGTTGCCACTTGCCACTAATTAATTTATTGATTATGTAATGAGAGCCACATTGACTCCATTAATCGGGTTAAAATTCGAATGTTTTGAAATTCAAAATATTTGAAATTTCCATAAGGAATTCATTATTACTCCTTCATTAATACACACACACATATATACATATACATATACATACACATATACATATATTATATATACATAAATGATTTGATTGCAAAGGATTTTAAAGCTCTCCTATCAATTTTAATTTGTCAAGTTTATCTACTGCTTCCTTACAACTGTCAACTGTGCTTATTTTTAATTCTTATTTATATTTATTCTTTTGAATTATATTTTCAATATTGTCTTTCTAATTTCTATTTCTACAAATATTAACTATTAAATAAGAAAGATATCAACATACGCATAATACACATTAACAAAATAAAATATAAAAATAAAGATAATATATCTTGCAGTAAATAAAATATTATTATCACATATGGTATGAGGTACAAAAGTAGAATGTTGTTTAATCTTTCGATATGGCCTAGTGGTGAAGTAATGATAGTTTTTGTTTATAGTTTAAATATCATCCACCTCGTCAAATGTGAGCTCGTTGCACTTAGGGATGTCAACTAACCGAACCGAGCCAAGCCGAATACCCTGATGTTTGAGCTCAACTCGTTAAAGAATATTCAAGCTCGAGCTCAAACTTTTTTTCTCTTGTTCCAGCTTGGCTCAATAAATATTTATCATGCTCAAACTCGACTTGAGCTCAGCTTGTATAATACTCAAAAATGTACAAATCGGGCCTTAGCTCGAATGCTAGAAAAAAAGGCTCGTTTAATTTACTTGTTTGAGATTGAGCTTGAAAAAAAATATATTTAATTTACCCGTTCGAATTATTTATAATATTTATAAACATGTTCGATTGAGCTCAATAATTTTATCGAGTTGGATTTGAGGTTCGAGCTCAACTAGTTTAGAAAATGAACGAGTATTGCACGAGCTTTTTTCCAGTCGAGCTCCAAATAACTCGCGAATGGCTCTGTTCATTTACAGTCATATTTGCACTTGATTTTGCACCATTTGATAGCGGCGACAAGTTACACTCAGTCATTAAAAAAAAGTGCAGAATATTAAAAGTTACTTTTGATTTTCATTTTGTCATTGATTCTAAAACAATCAAGATTTTGCTAATTAATTGAATTATTATTTCTTAAGACCCATAATGAATTACATAATTACATTTCAAATGAAATTATCTCGATCATTATGGCATAGAAAGTAAATAGAACTCAATATTCATATTTTTTAACAAATATATAATTTGCTTTCAAAAGAAATTAAAGCCTGTCTCTTAACTTTTATACATCTATATTTTTTTGGAAATTAAAATATATATTACTCATATATACCAGAAAACGGTAAAATGGAAAACAAATATCTGTATTGGTCCTGTGTCAGAAGAGAGATGTACCTAGTGCTTCAACGATTGTACATGACCTGAATCCTGACTGACATTCACACATTTGTCTTGTCGCAGAATGTCTAACAAAAATGAGAAAAATCTGATTTTGAACAAAAACACACATTTGACCGACAACTTTTATACCCCGTTTCAATTCTCCTTTTTTCCCACATAAGTATATTTTCTTTTATTATTTTGTTTCTCGATTTTTCACATTTTTATTTGGATTAATTACGATTAAATCCATAAACTTTGACATAATTTGCTATTCAGGCACATATTTTGAAATGTTGGAACAAAAATATAATCTTACAATTTTTTTACAAAATACACACAATTTACAATAATATGAAAATCAAGCATGATATTTCGTACCAATCTTTATTATATTAATAAAATTCAAATTATGATTATGATATATTTGTATAATTTTGTAATATTTCATGTTGTATACGAGTTTCTCATTTGTTGGAAATTTTAAGGATGTCTATTTTATAAAAAAATATAAAATTATATTTTTATTGCAATGTTTCAAAATTTGTGTCTAAATTATAAATTACGTCAAAGTTTATACATTTAATCGTAATTAATCAATTTATTTCGAAGTCACGTCATCTTCACTTAAAAACAATTTAGATGCATGTGTTACGGAAAGCTAATTAGTAATTAGGAATAAAATGATCGAGGTTCAAAGTCAAATTATATGGACAGTATCATATTGATATGAAAAGTTTGGCATTCAAATGTAATTCATTGAAAAAAAAAAAGAAAAAAAAAATGCACGTGATGCTTTATTTATTACTATTCCAAAACTTATTTTGCGATTTGAGAAAGTATTTTTATACTATTATTTTCTCAATTTGCTTTCAACGTGTGTATCAGTGTATGTGATGATATTATATTTGTAGAACAGTGTTACGGTGCTTTTAAAATACATATAATCTGAAGTGCATAAAAGAAAAGAGTGTAGAAAGCTAATACAATAAATTGAATTGAAATTAAAGTAAATTGCAATCGGTGAAAACTGCAGATTTTTTGGAAGCATCGCCCCGGCTAGTGCTCATGGTTTGGCATTTTGTCTTTTAAAGATAAAACGGTTTTCGTCCTTCCGACAGTAACACCACAATTCCGACAAGGCTCCGGCGAACTAAACAATGCATAACTGGGAAAGAGACACGAAGATGCTCCGGTGAACTAGACAGTGCAGGACTGGGACTGCTTGGAGATATGAGAGTGAATTTATGTGTAAGTTCCAGTATGACATGCAGGACTGAGAAATAGATACGAAGATGCTCCAACGAACTAGACAATGCAGGACTGAGACTACTTGGAGATATGAGAGTGAATTTATGTGTAAGTTCCAGCATGCTGGAGTGTCTTATTTATAGTCACTGCTCCACACATGGGGATTAGCTAGGGTGGGTGAAGTTAGGGTTTTGGGGCATTCAATCTCAGGTGGTGCCAAACATGATTTCACTACTCCACACATGGGAATTAGCTAGGGTGAGTGAAGCTAGGGTTTTGGGGCATTCAATCTCAGGTGGTGTAATCAAGCCCCTTCAGGAGTTATAACCTCTAGCTCAGGGTGAGTGAAGCTAGGATTAGCTGGGGTGAGTGAAGCTAGGGTTTTGGGGCATTCAATCTCAGGTGGTCTAATTAAGCCCCTTCAAGAGTTACAACCTCCAGCTCCTAGAGATCCCGACAGGTGCCTAAAGTTCACCCAAAGTCCAATTACCAAGGTTCAAGTTCGAGGACGAGAGCTAGCACTGGCGCAGGCGGGCACGCGCGTGTGGGGGCTCATAGTCTACATCCTTGTGCACTTTAGATATCACACTTAAGTGTTAAAATAATTAAATACATTTCTTAATTAACTAAGTTAAGAATTCAATGTGAGATTATTAAATGTGCCTTAAGCACATTTTCCTACACTCCATAAATGTCCAATCGTATGATCACCTTCAACAATTAATTTCTCACTCACCGAAAAATCAGATTTGAGAAAATAAAAATACTACGATTATCTACTACAAATATAGATCAATCGTACACTATTTAATTCGTCTAAAATTAAATACCTTGGTCACAAAAAAAAATCGAATAAAATGAATCGTGACTCAATTAATTACATCCAATTTTCCAACAATATTATATTATATATTCCCCCCGTTTCGTTTTGATTGTTGTTTTAGTTTTTTTTTTTATCAAGAATTAACAATTAATTTTATGGACCAATATATTAATCATCATATATGACATAAAATCTTATTCACTTATATTTTCTTAAAATAATGTTTGGAATATGATTAAAATTAGGGAAAGAGTGTGAAAATGCATAAAACAATAAGCATTTTGACACAAAATTAAAAAGTTAAAACAACAATCAAAACGAATCGAATAGGGTATAACATATACGTATAAAAAAAATAAAAAATAAAAGTTTAGATTTTTTATTTTTATTTTTACTCACACACCCCACACCTATGATATAAATTTTTAGAATTTAATTTAGAAATAGGAAATGTCAATTTGGATAATGGTAGATCCATCTGTATTAAAAGACATTTAGAATATGATAGTATAATGCCATTTTCTTCCTTTAAGAGAGAGAGAGAGAGAGTTGGATTTATAAATAAGAAATTATTTTTGTATCTGAAAATAATATAAACAATTGTTTTTAAAGAAAAGTTTGACTTGATTCCTTTTTGGTAAAAATAAAATAAAATAAAAAATTATTCACTGTGTTGCAGATAATGATATCACGTGCACCCAAAGCGTCTTCATTCTAAAACAATTTATTTTCTAATGTGTATTAAATGCGAACTAACGCCTTTTTCTTCCTTTGCGTAACAATGTGGAAAATTCAAACTCAGTTAGATTTCATTTTCAAACTCATTTTCATCTAACTTTGTCAAAAAAATATAAAAAAAAAAAAAAGTTTTCATCTTTATATCAAGGGCAAATACGTAAAGCCCTTTCTGGTTAGAAAACTGCTGAAACTTTTCTCGTGTTAAATTTAATTGTTTGCATTAATTGATAGTCATGCAATTACTAAATACCTCTTTAATTTTATTAAATTCAATTCACCATCATCGTCAAATGTTTTATAAATCTTGAAATTAGTTTTTATTGCAGTAATCATAATTTACATATTAATAAAATCATTAAAAATATAGTAAGCTAAGAAAAAAGAAAATACAAAAATCTTAAGGATAAAATAGGTATTTTATCTAAAACACTAACAGTAACGTTAGGAGAATGTGCAAGAGTTGTATTAAATAATGGAATAGATCTTTTAGACTATAATTTTAACTGATGGGGATTTTTTTTATATTTTTTTTTGCACTTCTACGAAGCAGAAGGGCTAAAATTTCCGTTTTGACCTTATCTCAATTTCAAGGTAAGAATTAAATATTAATGCATGTATATGCATCTTCATTGCTGAAAAAATTGAACGGGGTACACTCTTAAAACGGGAAATGATTGGAAATTATTTTGTAATTATTTAAATGTTAAATTATTTTTGTTAAAACACTCAAATATTGAGAGCTAAATTGTAATTTGCCTTATAAATTTAGTCGATTCAGTTTTTTGTCTTACTTTATATGATTTTAATAATATTTATAAAATAAAAATTAATTATAATATAAATAACCATAATTAACATTTGAAAAAATTAAATTAAAAAAATTATAAATTCTAATCATGAAACACTGAATTATTAAATTAATGAAAACTGAAAATTAATTAATATTAAAAAATTGGGTGGGAAGAATTCTAATTAACAACGATAAAATTAAACTAAATCACGAAAGAATAAATTTGAATTAAAAAGAAAAAATCCATAGTTTAAAAGTGTAACACTGAGTGACACATCAATTTTTTTGAGAAATTTAGTAGGAATAATGATAGATGATGAGAAAATTAAATGTTGGAGGAAAAAGAAAAAGAAAGACTTTGAATTATTTTCATATATTAAAGGCCGGCATTTTGTCAAAATAGTAAAAAAGTAGGGGCCAAACTGGCTTTATTATGGTAATCTAAATATAAGAAAAATAATAATAATTTTATCTTCAGATCTATTTTAAATTAGTTATAATATGCAGTACTGCTTGTGTGTGTGTGTTTTATGATGGCGTAACCCTTAAAATCTGGTATTATAGGATACCTAATGATGTTGGTGGATTTAAACTCGATGTATTAAATTTCAAACTTATATACATCACTCCACCATTCGAACCATCTTCAAGAGATAAGTAACGTATTTCTTCATTTAGTGTCAAGGAGGATAGAGTAATTGGAATTTAAAAATATGGAATTGAAATGGCGATCTTAAATTGATACTGTCATATCCTCATTGGGCGACAAATGAAGTTTTTTAATACCCTTTTTTTTAAGCTGTTTAGTACTGTACCCTTTTTCTTTTTTTAAGTTGTTTAGTACCTTAATAACATTTTAATTAGTGTGCAATAAACTGGTATCTATCTGTAACGTGGTCTATTTATGAGGTATTTATGAATCATATCTTTAAAGATTTTGAAAACTCTAAATTTTAATATTTCAAAAGCTTAAATAATGAAATATAGAGACAAAATTATTATAAGGTTGATTGATGTTGCGTTAGGTAATTATATAATAATGAATCAATAACTCAATCCCATTAATTGCTATTAGATTCCCGTACGGGGTAATTCTCATCAATTCATCATCCACCAATCTATATCATCCATCAACTTAATGATATTAAAATAGTTTAATAGTTTGATTTAATTAATTCAAGATTTTATTTATGACGCTACAGACCACAGTGATAGTATTTTTCAAAACATTTTTTTTATGAAAACATAATAATTTAAGGGAGCAATTTTTATTTAGACAAAAGTAAATAAGATTTGGGAAAAAACAACAAGATTTAAAAATAGGGTGTTATGTGGGCAATTGTATTTATTTTTAATTGAATCAATCTAAATGGGCCCACGCGTCTGAAAAAGCTTACAATTTTGTGTACTTATCCCTGCCATGTTGAATTTGTTCATGCAAAAATGGAATATTTATTATTAGGGTTTCGACCAACTACTTCTCTTGCAGATTTAAAAAAAAAAACGTTTGATTCTCTCTCTCTCTCCCAACTGCCATTATCACTCTCTTTGAAGTTGAATTTAATTTTCCCAACTACCCCCACATTCTCTCTCTCCTCGCTTAAAGTCGATAGAATCGTGGCCAGAAGAAGAAAATCTCTTCCTCGCATAAGTGTGATTTTTTACAGTTTAATTTGAAGAACTGAAAAAAAAAAACGCATCTCATCTCATTCTCGCCAAAAGGTCTCTCTCTCTCTCTCTCTCCCCCCAACTGACGGTCTTCAATCGTCGTTGCAGTTGACTACTCATCGGCACCGGAGATGGAGCGAGCACCCCTTGGACCGGAGACCTCATCTTCTTCTCAAGTAGGGTTCCTTTTAAATTTGATGAATTTGAGTTCCTTTTAGATTTGTTGAATTTGTCGATTTAGGCTATGAAAAATTTATCGATGCCATCATTGATATATTCGATGCCTTCATTAAAAATAAGAATAAGCGATGCCTTCCAAAAAAATTAAGCGAAAAATATTATGCTAATAATGGTTGTTGAAATTATTCATGGTTTAGGTATTGTTAGTCGCGGCTTATTGTTTTAATTACCATGGCCCTATGTATTATTGATTGATTATTTGCTATTATTTGTGGGTTATTTGTTGTTAAATGTGGGTTATTTATTGTTAGAAATTAATCGAGGAGCATAAAATATAATCGAGGCCTTCCTCGATAATTTTAATAATAATCGAGGCCTTCCTCGATTAAATTACAAAAATTAAAACTAGTCGAGGCCTTCCTCGATTAATTTGAAAAACAAAAACTAATCGATTAATTAAAAAAAAAATAATCGAGTAACTAATCGATTAATTTTAGAAACAAAAACTAAATCGATTCACTAATCGGTTGATTAAAAAAAAAAATCAAGGCACAAATATATTAAATAAGAAAAATTAATCAATGCATTAATCGATTAATTAAAAAAAACCAATCGAGAAATTAATCGATTAATATTTTAATTAAAAACAAACTAATGGATTAATCGATTATTATTTTAATTAAAAACAAACTAATGGATTAATAATTAAAAACGGACTAATCGATTAGTTTTTAATTAAAAACAAACTAATCGATTAGTACTTTAATTAAAAACTAACTAATTGATTAAAATAATTTTAAAAAAAACTAATGCATTAGTAGTTTAATTAAACAAAAAATAATCGATTAATAATTAAGAAAAATTAATCAAGGCACTAATCGATTAATAGTTTTTTTTAAAACTAATCGATTAAAAATTTAATTAAAACTAATCGATTAAGAATTAAAAAAAAAACTAATCTATTAATAATTAAAAAAAACTAATCGATTAATAATTAAAAAAAGTAATTGATTAATAGTTTTAAGAAAAACTAATCGATTAGTACTTTAATTAAAAACATACTACTCGATTAATAGTTTTAAGAAAAACTAATCGATTAGTACTTTAATTAAAAACATACTACTCGATTAATAATTTTAAAAAAAAAGTAATCGATTAGTACTTTAATTAAAAAACAAACTTATCGATTAATAATTTAAAAAAAAATAATCGATTAGTAGTTTAATCAAAACTAATCGATTAATAGTTTAATTAAAACTAATCGATTAGTAGTTTAATTAAAACTAATCGATTAGTAGTTTAATTAAAACTAATCGATTAATAATTAAAAAAAACTAATCGATTAGTAGTTTAATAAAAAACAAAGTAATCGATTAATAGTTTTAAGAAAAACTAATCGATTAGTACTTAAATTTTAAGAAAAAATAATCAATTAATAGTTTAATTAAAACTAATCGATTAATAATTTTTTAAAAAAAAACTAAAACCACCTAAAATTAAATTTTAAGAAATTCCAATTTATATGAAATATTAAAAGAATTTACTAATCGATTAATATTTAAAAAAAAGTAATGACTAGTTTAAGAAAACCTAATAAAAAACTAATCGATTAATAATTAAAAAAAACTAATCGATTAGTTTAAAAAACAAAAACATAATAGCCTAAATAAAACTAATCGATTAATTGCCTCTATTAATTTAAGACTAATCGATTAATATTTTATGTAAATCGATTAATTAAAAAAAAATTAATCGATTAATGTTAAATTTAAATTTTAAGAAATTCCAATTTATATGAAATATTAAAAGAATTTACTTTAATTTTGAAAATGTTGTTAGATTGATTGGGTTAGACTACCGTTACGGAGCCGGACGCCCTCGGTCGTCGTGTACGCCATCCCCGGTGTCATTGACATGATTAGAGACACACTGCTCGCGATTGGTGGTGACGCCATGCGATTGTTTAGATCGGAGTGTTTCGGATATTTTCTGGACTACAGAGGTGGTGACGTCCAGAAGAGGGTCATGCACGCACTGATGACGTTCGAGGTGCACGCGCCGGATCGTGCACGTGTGGGGCTGGAGGCATGGTTTCACATTCATCGTTCCCAGCTGCGGTTCGGTGCGAGTGAGTACGCCTTGGTGTCGGGTTTACGCTTCGGCAGCTCGACATTCGATCCTCATGGCGCTCATATTGTTCCGAGGAGATCGGTCTACCACCGTTTATTCGAAGGAAAGCGTACGACCGTCAAACAGATGGAGGACAGGTTCTCCGCCCGGGGGATGGCCAGAGACGCTGCGGATTATGTGAAGGTTGCGAACATATTGTTCGTATACCGGATGATTCTGTGCCTAGATCCGTACCGGGCCGTGGATCCATGGGTGTGGGCGCTAGCGGAGGATGTGGAGGGATGGAACTCGTTTCCATGGGGTGCATATTCCTACCAGTCGTTGATGCACTACATTGGCCTCCTCCCAGGACTCGAGAGGCTATGGGCGGGAAAGGATCGGGACAATATCATTTTTACGGGCCGATCTGGGCACTTCAGGTATTTGTTTAAATTTAATTCTTCTAAATTAGTTTAAATCAAGTGAATACGTAACTAATCCATTAATTTACTTTACAGGTATGGGCTTGTGAGGTGATACCGGAGTTGGCTACTGAGGCTGGTCTGCACAGTGGACAACTCACTGTGCCTCGATGTTTGAGGTGGACATTCAGACTCCCTGCCACCGACCCAGCCATCTTATTACAGCGAGTGGTACATTTTGATGTTTCTTGATATATTTAGAATCTTCGATCTATATTTGTTAATTCATCTTAATGATATTATTAATAATTCCATGCAGTCACGTGTGGTTACGTTGGTGCCATCTCCTGAGGAGACGGCAACTTCATATTACATGAGCCTGCAGTTGGAGCCTGGAGCTCAGAGCGTGAGATATGTTCCCGCTCGATCCGGGAACAAGAAGAAGATGCTTGCAAATGTGGCATCTTGTTGTTCCACATCGGCAGAGGCGGTTGTCCCCCCGTCAGCCCGAGGCACCAGAGCTGCTCGGACACCACAGACGGGCCGTCAGGCGACCAGTCGACCCTCGACTAGCCGGGCATTGAGGGACGAGCCAGATCCAGAGAGCCCTCCTCGAGCTGAGCCTGGAGCCCAACCCCTCACTGAGGACGCACCAGTGCACACGGCTGATTCGATCGATCCAGAGAGCCCTCCTCGAGCTTGGGGAATGAAGCATTCGAGGAGGGATCGCACGCCGAGCAGTGGGGAGCCCTCAGAGGGTTTCATTCAGAGGATTGTGGATCGAGTGATGCCCCGTGTCCAGGAGCTTATTGACACGACTATTGCGCCCCGTGTCCAGGAGTATGTGGATCGGGCGATTGATCGTGCATTAGCTGGTCTGGGTAGCCGCTCTCGGAGGTCACACATGCCTCAGGATAGAGATCGCCACAGCCCGGAGCCGAGCGACTGTAGTCCTGGTGATCAGGCTCCACAGCCCACTGTGGAGCCGGAGGGTACTAGCACTTCGGCTCCACGCCATGGTGGTTTTAGCGCGACCTATCAGCTCATGAATAACATCGATGATAGCACACTCCAGGTCACCTACCCACGATTTAGATCCTTAGGTCCGGATGCCGTTGTTCAGCTCCATTTCAACGGTGATCGCTTGCGGCAGGGATGGTTTGATCATTTCGAGGATCCGAGGATTGAGTTGAAGGATGTTCGCATGAGCTACTTTCTGAGCGCGACGGCTCGACGAGTTAAGAGGGACAACCATTGTCGGACGGCGGTGACTACTACTGGTCTATATGTGAGTTCAAGTACTTATTTGAAAATAGTTTGTCTTGTTTCTTACTAGACGCTTAATCGTTTAATGTTTCTTGCAGGAGGCTCTCGTAGCCACATGGAAGAGACTGCATCCTCTTGACCCGGAGTGCACACGTTCATACGGTGACGATGACTACCAGCGATGGACACCTGCCGAGGGACTGATACATCGGATCCAGGGCAGGGATGGGCGGTATCAGGTGCCATGGATGGGGCGTGATTATGTAAGTGAGCTTCACAGGAAATTGATATATTATCATACATTATTTGGTGACATTAATCTTGATATGATCCCAATCTTATGTCGCAGGCGATTGTGGTATGTGACGTCGCAGAGGAGCACTGGGTAGTGGTTCGTATCCGCTTTGCTGACTGGGTCGTAGAGTTGTACGACTCTTTTCTATTTCAGATGGACGATCCGACCAACCGTGTCCAGTACGAGAGGCGGGATAGAGAGTTGATGCTCCTGCTCCGCCTACTTCCACGCCTACTCATTTGTGCCGGATTTTGGGCAGGTCGTCAGATGCCTCCCCGTTGTGCTTTTGCGATGACCCTGGATCGGACTATACCGGACCAGTTCGTGCAGACGGACCAGACGAGCTGTGGAGTATTTGCCTGCATGTACGTGGATCGGCTTTTGGGTGCAGGACTTCCGCCCGGATTGTCGGAGGAGGGAGTACATGCGTATCGGAGGATTATAGGGGCTCGGATATATTCATTGACTTACATTAAGAGACCTAGCTTGTAGATGCTGACATTTAAATATTGACTTATGTGTTGTTTTTGTACTTGAACATGCGTCTCTCCATGTGAAAAGTAGGGAACATAGTCATCCCTCATAGATGATCCGGCTCCAGAACCTTCCAACTGTCTTGAAATCACGTACACGACGAGTTCAGTAGTCTGCTCGTGAAGCAAATCAAGCAAATCTCCATCATCTTGCAAAGATGCTCTGATCCGTCTGCCAGTATTGGTGCTGGTGAGGTAAAATAATTCATACTCGATCCTGTTCGGGTCAGTCCGCAACAACTTGTGAACCTCCCTCACCAGTGAGCTAAAGCACAGCTTATCGGATGACATCGTCACGAGTTGTTCGTCCCCATCTACATATTCTGATCTCTCCCATCGTCCACTGTGACGTACAATAATGCGGCGTCTAACCATCTAGACAATTTTTAAACAATGCTACATGAGATCACCCTTTAACCCTAAACCCTCTTAAACCCTAAACCCTATAAAACACTAAACCCTAAACGTAAACCCTAAAACCCTATAAACCCCAAGCCTCTATTAATCGATTAGTTTTTTTTCAAACAATTAATCGATTAGTTTGTTTTTAATTAAAGTATTAATCGATTAGTTTTTATTGAAAAAATTAATCAATTTGTTTGTTTTAATTAAAGGACTACTCGATTAGTTTTTTTTAAACTATTAATCGATTAGTTTGTTTTTTTAGTAAACTACTAATCGATTATTTTTTTTAATCGATTAGTTTGTTTTTAATTAAAGGACTACTCGGTTAGTTTTTTTTAAACTATTATTCGATTAGTTTGTTTTTTAAAAAAAAACTACTAATCGATTCGTTTTAATTAAACTATTAATCGATTAGTTTTTTTTTCACATTATTAATCCATAAGTTTGTTTTAAATTAAAGTAGTAATCGATTAGTTTTTATTAAAATTATTAATCGATTCGTTTGTTTTTAATTAAAGGACTACTCGATTAGTTTTTTTTAAACTATTAATCGATTAGTTTGTTGTTTTATTAAACTACTACTCGATTATTTTTTTTAATCAATTAGTTTGTTTTTAATTAAAGGACTACTTGGTTAGTTTTTTTTAAACTATTATTCGATTACTTTGTTTTAAAAAAAAAACTACTAATCGATTCGTTTTAATTAAACTATTAATCGATTAGTTTTTTTTTTCAAATTATTAATCCATAAGTTTGTTTTAAATTAAAGTAGTAATCGATTAGTTTTTATTAAAATTATTAATCGATTCGTTTGTTTTTAATTAAAGGACTACTCGATTAGCTTTTTTTAAACTTTTAATCGATTAGTTTTTTTTATTAAACTACTAATCGATTAATTTTTTTAATTAATCGATTAGTGAGTCGATTTACTTTTTGTTTCTAAAATTAATCGATTAGTAACTAGATTAATTTTTTTAACTAATCCATTTGTTTTTTACTTTTCAAATTAATCGAGGAAGGACTCGATTCGTTTTTGTTTATGTAATTTAATCGAGTAAGGCCTCGATTATTAAAATAATTATCGAGGAAGGCCTCGATTGTTTTCTATGCTCCTCGATTATGTTTTATATTTAGGTAAACATTATACAACCCTCAAAATCACATAAACATCGACTAAATTCAAAACCAACAACAATTAACCTAAATTAAACATTACCAACCAATTAAAAAAAAGGCCGTATCAATCTATTTTCAAAGTAAATCTAACAACACATGCAATACATAATCAAAATAATAAACATAAATATTTGCAAAATAAGTTCAAAAAGATGGAGTACAAAACGTACCTTTGAAAATTGGTGAAAATTTCCGAACACTATTTTTTTCTCCAGAACATTTTTTCCTTTCGCACCTTACTCGAAAAAAATTCTCCAACTTTTCCTACTCTTCGTCGATTTGTAGTAGTGTGAATAAAAACTTGTGTGATTTTTGTGAATGAGATTTGTATTGTACTGTGAATGAGCTCCGGATTCTACATCTATTTATTCAGAAAATTCACCTACCTCGTTATAAAACATTAGAATGTATTTAATTCGGTACAACATCCTCTTCTTTTCATTAATTCGGTCCTACCTTCCCCTTCTTTTCATTTAATGAAGCCAACAACCTTTTCTTTTTATTTATTGAAACTAGTACCTACCTTAGACAAGAAATAAATGCATTCACTAAAAAAAAATGATTAATTGTAGGGAACATTGTCTCGATAAAATTGCATGATCACGGTTAATAACATTAATCAATAATGGTTAGATATTAATCGTTCATAGTTAATCGAGTAAGCAAATGTTAAAAAAGAAATCGAGGAGTTTTTTTAAATCTATGCATATTAAATATTAATCGATGAAGCATGAGGAGTTTTTTCTTAATCTATGCATATTTTTAATTAATCGATGAAGCATGATTAATACATATTCTATCGATGCATCGATAGAATATGTATTAATCATGCTTCATCGATTAATTAAAAATATGCATAGATTAAGAGCATCGATTTAAGAAGAATCTCATAAATCACCATAATCGAGGCTACCAATTAATCGATGCTACTAAATATAAAATCGAGGCTGTTAGGGTTTCATTTTTAGAATTAGGGTTTGGGCTGTTAGGTGCATTTAATGTCTGCCAAAAGTACAATGTGTCAATCATTGGGTGTGGGGACCAAGTGAAATATAGTACAAGTTACCTAACAAACTACCTATATTTAAAAGTTATTATTTTTTCCCAATTATTATTTAGTTTTGTCTACTTTTATCCATTTAGACATAATTTAATGAGTTTCGTCACCTTCATACGTTTACGAGTTCAATTTCAATCAAGTAAAAAGTTTAAATATTATTTGTTAAAGCTCTTAGCCACATATCCCAAACAATTACCTAAAGTAAAGGATGGATGAATTGATATCCGTGGATTGGATGTGACAAAAGCAGCAATAGAAGAAATAAAGGCAAAATGTATTTTATGTGATCTCTAGCTGAATTGTTAGTTCTTATTTTAAATAGTTTTATATATATATATATATATACCTTTTTTTTAGTGGAAAAAATCAATTACCATAGAAAAAATATATAAAAATACTCGTGTTGGTAAAATAATATAGTTAATTAGTGGGAAATTTTATGCTATCTCATGAGAAAGTACCAATCTGTCACAAATCACAATAGACCTATTGTGACATATGGAAGTATCACATTAGGTCTATCGTGGCATTGCGGACACTATTCTATGGGGTAGCATAGAATTTCCCCTTAATTCACTCATGTATTACTCAACATATTTACAAATAATTAAAAAAAATGTTTGTTTGGTATTCACACACACACACATGTGTGTGTGTGTGAGAGAGAGAGAGATTCTAAACACAACTTTCGTTTTACTGTTCATAACCCCACTAATTTATAAAATATAAAAATAAGTATGATAAGACTTGTTTGTCCCTTAATCTATAAAAACCTAAAACCCTAACATAGCCCATACACTATAGTCTCATCCATTTTTCACATAACTAAAATAATGAGAAACCAGAATCATAAAATCATAACATCTTCCATCGTATTTTTATAACTAATAAATGCCACATAAAAAAAAAAAGTGACAGAACAACAATAGAAATCATAGGAGGATTCATCAATCAAATCACTAATCAACTGTAAATCGTGATTTTCCCTAGCAAGGCCAGACATCTTTTACTTGGTTGGGAACCATGGCTTGCTGTCATCATATGTCACCATTTGGGAAATACTTAGCGCCTAAAATTTTAAATGCAATGGACTTAGATTATTAAAAAGAGTCCATATTGTTTAGCAAGTATCGATAAGTAAAACGGTGTAGTTCTCTAAACCCGAGTCCTCCCTCCGATTTCGGCTGACATCTTTGATGGCACTCTTTCCTTGTTTTAGTTATATGAAAACATTGAAAAGGGACGGGTCTATGTTTGGATTTTAAGTTTGTAAGGATTAAGGAATAAAAATGTCTTATCGGATTTATTTTTATATTTTGAAATAAACATTAATAGTTTAATAACTTAAACATGTAATTTTACATAAAAAAATTAAGCATGTAATTTGCGACAATGAAGGGTGTCAAGATATGGTATACCTTACTTTTTTCGTCATGCCTTATACATTACCTTAATTTACTGTATGATAAAAAGCATACTGTTACCGTACTTTACCTTCTGGTATACCTTAGTTCGGTATACTTTAAGTTCGGTATGACACATAATGCATATATTTACCATATCTTCTTACGGCATATCTTACCATACCGACATTTCAGTATATCGTACCGTACCGACATTTCAAGATATACCAAATTTTTTGGTATAATAAAAATTATTTAGTAAAAAACTCATTCATAAATAATAATAGTAACTACATCAAATAACCCTAAAAACAATCAAATACTAATACAACAAATCAACAATGAAACTCCAATGCAATAAATATTTAAAAAAAATAATGCAATTATGTTAAAATCCTGTCAAATATTAAATACACGATTATTAGAAGCATAATCTCAAGTCCCAATAAATATTAAAAACATAAACATATAATTCCAACATTTTAAAATCTAATACAATTCTTGAAATTTCAAGTCTCCAACATCTCAACAAATATTGTTTATGATGAACATACTAAATATTATAGTATTGTATAAAATATAATATTTTCCTAAATATTTATGATACTACGTGTTAACGTTATAGTATTATATAGCATATCTCATTTTATTTTAATTTTCTTGATAATTCATCATAACTTATAATCTAAAGATTAAAGAAGAATATAAGATTATTATTTATTACATTTGATTTCAAATTGTTCAATTTTTAGTTATGAGTTTTATATTAAATTATATGAAATATAATATTTTATTTAACTTGTATGATGAACATACTAAGTATTATAGTATTATAATTTGTATATCATATCTCATTTATTATATTTTTTTTACCATTCATCATAACTTTTAGTCTAAAGAATAAAGAAAAATATAAGATTATTAATAACATTGGATTTTCAATTGATCAATTTGTAATTATAATTTAAGTATTAAATTATAAGAAATTTAATAATTTTCAAAACTTTTATGATAAAATATACTAAGGTCTAAACATTATATTAGTGTTTAGTATATCTCATTCTTTTTAAAATTTTAGATATTCATCATAACTTTTAGTTTAAAGATTGAAGAAAAATATAATTATTATTTATTACATTTGATTCCCCCTTTTAGTTATAATTTAAATATTATACTTTTTTGAATACGATAAACAAATTAAGTATTATATTATTATTGTATAATATATCTAATTTTCTTTTCATCTCTTTTTATCATTCTTCTTAATTTTTAGTTTTAAAAATTGAAGAAGAATGCAAGATTATTATGTATTATATAATTTAATTTATCTTTTATTGTATTTAAATAATTTAATATCTTATAATTTATGTATTGATAAACTGAGATTTTACACTATTTTTAGTACACATTTGTGTCATGTTTTGCATGGTTTTAGTATGTTTCAATCTTAGTTTATTCGGTTTTCACGTGTTATTGGAGTTTGGTCTATTTTGACAAATGGTGCAGGTTTGTCCATCAATTTTGATGCTTTGAAGGAATGAAGATGATTATGAAGTCCCGGGAGATCACACGATGAAATTGGTCGAGAAAATGGGACGAAACAAGTTAAGAAAAGAGCCACGGCCGTGACCCGAGGGTGTATTCGCGGGTAGGGTCACGACTCAACCCATGCCGAAGGACTACAATGTCGCGACAGAGGCACGGTGCGAGAGAAGAAAATTCACGATCCCGGTCGCGAATATGGAGAGGGGTCGTGAATCTTGTGCCATGTCATGCCATGTGGCGACATGTGAACTCGCAACCCGAGTCGTGAACAACTTGGTCACGAATGTTCTCACGAGTCGCGCGGGCCTGTCCGATTTTTCTACTCTATTTTGGGTTTTTCTTAACTTGGTATATAAGGGGTTTCCATGCACGAAAATTGGACACCAGATACCATACCCTAAGATTGAAAATAGAGGTTTGCCGTGGAGGAAAAGCATCACGAAGAACAAGATCAGAGGATTCAAGCAACTCAAGATTAGATGCAGATTAAATCTTCCAGGTTTTTATCTTATTTTATTTATTGTCTAGCCATGAACAATTTGAAGACAGTTTTATTCGTTTATTTTAGTATGAACAATTAAACCCTAGTATTCTAGGGTTGATTCATGATTCATTCATGAAGTCTTTTAATTAATTCCAATCTTTGTGGCTATGATTTTATTGCATTTTAATTATTCTTGTTTTGCATTGTTTGCATCAGTTGATTGGCCACTAATTGATGTGTTAATTTGTGTTGATTCATAAATCGAGAGAGGAGTTTCGACACTAGAAAAGAATAATTAACTTGGTAATTAACAACACTCGAGAGAGTTGAGATTACTCGAGAGAGCATTCAACCTGTGGTTTATTTAGGAGTTGCATGCTAGATAATTAATGGAGACATTGTTATTTATTGTGTGATCTACATTCTAGATACTCTGAGAAGAGGTTTGGATTACAGAAGTGGTTGCTCTAGTGCGATTAAAATCCTAATATAGGCATGAGTTTGGAATTAGTTAATCAGATGGAATAATTGATGAGTGTTTAATCCTAGAATACGCTTGTTCTTATTGATATTTATCTCTGCAATTTTATCTGTTTTTGATCTTAGTAATTTAAGTCGTTATTTATTTCTTTTAATTAGTTACAATTTTTCCCAAATTTGTGTGGTCTAGATAACATAGTTATGATAAATAGAATAACTAGTGGTTGGAAATTAAGTCTCTGTGGATTCGACCTTGTTTGCCATTATACTAGAAACCTCGTTGTACACTTGCAGTTTAGGTGGATATAAAATACCGAACATGTATATATAATTTTATTTTATTTTTTATTGATTATTCATTTTAACTTTTAATTTTATTGATTAAAAAAATAGAAGATTATTATTTATTACATTTAATTTCAAATTGTTCATTTTAGTTATAATTTAGTTATTAAATTAAATATCAAATTATTACTAAAGTTTTATAATAAACTCACTAAATATTATATTATTGCATTGTATTATGAATGTAAAAAAATAATAATAAAAGACATATTAAAATTCGGTATATATCGAAGTACGGTATGTATCAGTACGACAATAGATTTCGGTATGGGTCGTATGGCAGTATATACGATATGATGGTATATACCTCCACTTTGGTATATGTACCAATATAACAATATATATCAGTATGGCGCTTGGTACGGTATTTATCGATATATTACGGTATACCGAATTTTCGATATACGTCAGTATATCTTAACTTTTAAAAATTCATACCATTACTTTACCGTAAAATTCCGATACGGTATCTTACCTTATCGAAAAAATGGTATACCGTAAATTTCGATGTTTTAAGTATTTTTCGATACCATATAAACGATATTCTGATACGATGGTATTTTTCGTCAGCCCTAAAAATACTAAGGGAAACTATTTATAGCACGGAAAATGTAGATTGTAGATTGAACTATCCTAATTACGCTGAAATACAATTTGAATCCCTTATTTTTATTTCTTTCAAAAATGAGGAAATGTTTAAAGTATCTTTCTGATCATTTTAATATAAAATCTATTTAATTAGCTTCACACATGTAGCTGTAAGTTGTAGGTATACCAATTAAATATTTAAATAATATCGCGTTTCAAAAGGAAAACCAACTATTAATTAATTTTTTTAAAGTTTAGGCACTCGCGTTAATACGCAAGTGGTCCAAAAAAAATACTACTAATTTATAAGACATTCAGATTTTCATTATGTGTAGTACAAATATGTGCTGAAAACACTGACTGGATGTGGATTGATGTAACTTAAATTATTAATCAATATAAAAATAACAAGCCAAAATAAGTTAATAAGTTTTGTTTTTATAATTACTTTTCGGTTTATATATTTGAGAAATATTTACCAGTAAATACTTATCTAATTTCAGCTGAAATGCCCCCACAAATATTTTAAAAATTTTATCATCAATTTCAAGATCTAAATGCAATCTAATATTTATCTAATAAACAAGATTACTTTTTTTCCCTCAAAATTTTTATTTTTAATGTGGAACGAAAAATTAATCATTAAAAACTTGTATATATATTTGCATAAAAATTCCAAATGGAATGAGCGACTAAGTGAAAAGTTGAAAACGGTAATCGTTAATTGATTAAATGAGTTTTGAGAGAATTGGGGATTTCTTGAAAGGAGAATAAAAATTATTCTATATATGTATATACACACACATACATATACTGCATTAAATAAACAAAGTTAAAATTGATGGGTCAAACTATCGGGTCAGTCTCGGGTTGAACCATCGGGTCCATAAATCCAAATATTATCGGCTATAGCTCTTAACTAACCTGCAACCGTATGGGCCAATTTCGGTTCAGGCTCATGGACCCGTGGTTGCAATTTCTAGCCCGTGGTCTATAGAGGGTTCGAGCCATCGGGTCCATAGCTCTAAAAGTTACAGCCCATAATCGGTCTTGCACGGTTTGTGTTGTGCGCATGGACTTGTCTTATAAATTGATGACCCATTGATCAATGGATCGGTTTTGATCACAATTGGCATCTGACTTAAGTTACTAAGTGTGATTGTATTAGATTGTGTTATTACACGTCATAAATAAGACTTTGTAATTCATAAAACATAAAAATCATAATTGTACCGTCTGAGTTTGATATATCAAAATTTATTAAATGAGTTAACACTCGATCCAAATTCATATTTAATAATACATTTATAATTTTACTTACATATTTGTGGTATTTGAATTCATGTATTGATTATTTAAATGGGTCTCAACTCTTAATACACGACTTCTCCATCATAAAATGCTTTAATATGTTATCGTCAGCACTAAGACACCAACCCAATGAATTGTCGGATTTTCATCAACCTTTTTCAATATTACGTAACGTGTTTGTACAATATAAAAATTATGATACATATTTTTATTAATACAAACATCATATGTGAATATGTGATGGACCCCATCTTATTTTGGTAAGAAAAAATTACTCTTGTTGGGGAAGTGGATGTCCAAACATAGCCTAACTCTTGTTGTTAATTAGGTTGGAAAATATACTCATTTTAATTTTAAAAGTGCCACATTTTGATAGATTTATTATATTTTATCATCTTACATGCTAAAGAAATTGCATATCTAAATTTATATCTTCTATGTCTATATATACTATAAAATGGAGTTCCCTAAAAAAAAAAAAAAAATTCCCTCCCAAAAACATCAAATCATCTACAGTAACTTTTTTATTTTTTTTAATGTCTCACCATCTTCTCTCTCTCAAACACACACATTTGCACATATTTTTTATTATATAATTAATTTGTGCTATATTCAATATCATATTTCGAGTTACATATGACATTCAAAATATATTTGTATGAATGCATAAATATGTGAGCTTTTGCATATTAAGAAGTGATTGGTAACGTATAGTAGATTTTATTATGTCAAATAATTATCAACATATATTAAATATATTAAATAAAAAATTAAGTGAATTATCCGATAAAACATTATAATCGGTAGCATGGTTTATTATATGTAGATATAACATTTATAATATTTTTTTTAATTATTAAACATGAAATCGTTTAAAATTTAACATTCTAATTAAATGAAAACTAAATCGAACAAAGATTAATATTTATAAGTTTATATAGTCTATTATATTATTTTTTTAGAAAGTATAGTCTTTAGGATTCGTTGCACTTTAGTACCCGAACGATGGACGTTTCTAAAAAATTACATATTGACACTTCATATTTGCACAAATGAACACTTATAGAACTATGACAAATTTTCAATGTGGCAAATGTTGACTTAGATTGCTGAAATCTTTCAAACTCAATCTTTAGCTTATTCCATTTGTACAAATATTGGATGTTGTTGTTGCTCTTCACAATATTCAATAATCCATGTTTACATTTGTGAGGCTATAAAATTATTTTAACTTTATAAACGTTAATTTGTGCAGATGTTTACTATCAATATGTAAATTTTAAAATTTTGGAATACAAGTGTAAACGTATTCAACGCTGGGTACTAAAAATGTAATCAACCATATTTTAATGCGAATAAAACAAAGATTGATATATAATGAAGGATATAGGCTGCATTATTATAGTTTCTTAAATCGGAATTTTTATGTGTCAATATATTTATCAACATTATTTTGATTACATTTATTTTACATACAATATAATTATCAATTTCTTAAGAGTTAAATCTAACAGATCTATATAAATATACAACCCTAAAAACCTTTAAAATGAAACATAAGTTATTGTTATAATATTTGTTCACGTATATTTTTCATAATTTTCTTAGTCAAAGTCAATTGTACGTAGTTATTTCACGAGTCACAAGTCGTGTTAGTTTGAAAGTTTTTATTTGTAAAAATGATGATAATGTAACAAATATTACTACAAACATTGTATACATACAAGTGTCGCACAATTTATAATATAATATTTGATTGCAGTAGTTTATTAATTATTTGAGCTTATCAAGCAAAATATTAATTATATAAAATACGAAAATGTGACACTTACATTAAATATATAATAATTGAATTTGAGATCATGAATGACCTCAAACCGAAAATCGAACCGAACAAATTTCGGTCCATTAGGTCCGGTTCTTTTGATTTTTCGGTCCGATTTGATTATTTTTTTAATAAAAATTCGGTACTCGATTTGGTCCGGTCCTTCAATGGACCAAACAGACAGAATAGACCGAGCCTTTTTAATTATATTAATTTATTATTTTTTGATTATTATTTATTTGATACTTTGTATGTTTGTATTGTTATTTGTTGGTTTTAGTTTTATATATTAGTTATAAAGGTTTATTTATGGTGTTAGTTATAGATTTGTGAAATTTGTTCATTATTTAAGCTATTATTTCCACATTAGTCAAACAATTCAAAATTGAAAAAAAGAAATAGAAAAATCAGATTGAACCGAACTGAATAAATTCGATTCGGTCTGACTCGGTCCTAAATATTTCTTAATTCGGTTCGGTTCGGTCATAAATATTTCTTTATTCGGTCTATTCGATTTTATGATTTGTGGACCGAAATAGACCGAATAAACCGAATGCTCACCCCTATATGAATGAACTCGTGCATCGCACGGGTGAAAATCTAGTATTCTATAAAATGAAGTTCCCTCCACGAAAAATTTCCCTCTCAAAAACATCAAATCATCTATAGTTTTTACAAATAAAAAATTATTGTACCTTTTCTCTGTCTCTCTCTCTCTCTCACACACACACACACATATACATATATTTTAAGAATTCATTTATACTATACTTAATAACATATTTTCTGATATATATGACATTCAAAATGTATTGCACGAATGAATAAATATGTGAGTTTTCACATATTTTATTATGTCAAATTATCACCAACATACATATATTAAATACATCAAATAAAATAATTAAGTGAATTATTTCGTAAAATATCATAATCATTAGCATGTTTTATTATATTTTATATGTAGATATAACGTTTATAATATTTTTTAATTATATCGAACACGACATAGTTAATTAACAATTTAGCATTCTAATTAAATGAATAACTAAAAAAAATAGAGATTGATATTTATAAATTCATGTATTCTATTATATTATTTTTGAGAAAGTATAGTCTAATGTTATTGGATATACAATCGTAGTTATTGGATATTTTATAGGGTTTATTAGTTTTTAGTACCCAAAAATTGGATGCTTTACACTTTTGTCCAATGCTTTAAAAAAATTATACATTAACATATATTGTTAACACAAATGAACACTTATAGAACTAGAATAATTTTTCGGCCTCGCAACTATTGACGTTTTTACAATTTTGTACCAAACTTATAAAAAATTACATATTTCTTTCTCAGAAATTCCAGCTGAGGAAAATACCACCTGAAGAAATGTACCAGTCCAAGATCCAAGCTGAAAGAAATGCCAGCTCAGGATATTCCAGTTGAAGGAGCATACCAACTGAAGAGAAGACCAAGGTACAAGCTGAAGGAAAATACCAGCTCAAAGAATACCAACTGAAGAATGAAGTTCCAGCTAATGAAGTACCAGTTCGAAGGACACCACCTGAAGATGCATCAGTTTTGAAGTCCAACTGATAAAGCGCCAGCAACCGAACTGAAGACCAGTCCATAAAAGTTCAAGCTGAAGGGACACAAGTCCAAATTACCAGCTGAAGAACACTGGTTCAAATTGCCAGCTGAAGCAAAGTCAACTGGAGCTCAGAAGGCATTAAGCCCAAGCCTAGAACTGCCAACTGAAGATGATCTCAACTGAAGCTTTCCAAACTGCCAAGGAACGCGCAGAACTGACAGACAAAGGAACTGAAGATTCCAACTGCCAGACAAAGCTCAGAACTGAAGATTAAGATAGGAGCCGTAACTGAAATTCAGATAAGCCAAAGAAGATTTTAAAGTTAATGCAACCGAGATCTTGGAACAAAAGCTCGTCAAAAGAGTAAAGGCAACTCAACGGTCTTCTTAAATGAAAGCCTCCCAACGGCTATCATTTATGATCACACAGTGATCATCAACGGTCACCACTCACCTATCTTTAAAAGATGAGCTACCCCAGAGAAGACCGCATGACTTTTGAGAATTTTGGAGAGCACTTTAGTTAAGACTTTCCGCGAAGACATTCGCCAAAGTACTAAAGCCTCATGCTCAAAAACTCAGAAGAATCAAAAGTTCCAACTGATGAGAAGGATCCTTAACGCTCATCAAGCTAGCTGTTGAAGATTTATAGCTAAAGCTATTCTCTCAGTCACAACGCTTCAATGATCAACTACCCCAGCTCAGATGCAGACGCGCAAAGGAGCACACCAGTTGATACCAGTTTCAAGACTGTACTCTTGAAGATCGAGCGAGATTTAAAATCGTGTAAAGACGGACAATAGCACCTTATCTCTCCAGCGAGCAGTTGGAGATCGCAAGTGTGAGCTGTCGACCTACCTGCTGAGGAGGCTGAGTTCGTTAGATCGCGCTTCCGAGACAGCAGTTGTCTTCACTGTGTAACTGTAATAAAGGAACTTTACACTTGCATAGTGAATTGCCTTTCTGCGGAAGGAAGAGAGGACGTAGAAGTTGAGCTTCGAATCTCTATAAATTGCTTGTGTGCTCTGCTTTAATTTTCAGTTCAGTTGCATGTTTTTAACTGCACACTCCAAGCACACACAACACTCCGAGCTAGCAGACCTTCTCAATTGATCTCCACAAAGTACGGATAATATCGCAAGTCAAAACGGGCCCTGAATATTCCGCATCTAAGTTCAGTTTTGTAATCAGTTTATTCAACCCCCATCTAAACTGATTCTAACTCGCCCCAAGACCAATAAGTGGTATCAGAGCGGTTGATTCTAAAGATCAGCCATTTCTGCAGATCAACTGAATCAGATCTAGTTATCTCTACTAATCTGTAAGCTGTGGAAAACCATGAGCTACCTATCTTTTCGGTTGGGAACTACGATAACTGGAGCAGGAGAATGAGGGCGCATCTCTACTCAATCCACGAGAATATGTTGGAAGTTATTGAGGATGGTCCAATCAGAATTATGATGGATAATGAAGCCCACGTTGCTGATATCAATCAACCAGCAAGGATCCTGAAGCCAACTCATCTTCTCACAGGTGAAGAGAAGAAGTTGAAGAATCTAGAGTTCGTGGCCCAAGCCACGTTGTTCCAAACTTTAGATGAAGATCGCATGAAGGACACAAAGAATTACAGAACTGCCAAGGAGACATGAGACTTACTTGCAGATCTGTGCAAAGAGTCCGAAGCCATCAAAGGAAACAAGCTCCAGCTAGCAGTAGACAAATACGAGTCCTTCAAGATACACTCAGATGAAACCATCTCCAGCCTTGAAACAAGATTTCTTGGCATCATCAGTGAGATGAACAATCTGGAAAGAACATATCCCAATAGTGAGATGAACTCCAAGATTTTGGACAACCTCATCGAAGAATGAGATATGAAGGTGATTGCTACAAAAGAGTCAAGAGACTTGAACAACATCACCCCAAAAGAACTCTTTGGTTCTCTTAAGGCTCACGAGTATAGCCTAAACCGAAAAAGAGAAGCATCCACATCATCAGCCCAAGATGTAGCCTTCTACGGCGAAAGAAATCGGTTTAGAGAAACTCGAGGAAGAAATGTCTTCCGGCTTAGAAGTTCTCAAGCCAGAGAACAACCAAGCAGCTCAACTGATCGCAGAAGAGAAGCATCGGAGAAAAAGGAGAGCCTGACTGAAGATATCAATAATCAAATCCAGTCAGTTGCCAAGCTGCTAGAAAAGCTCAAGCGGATTAGAGATCAACCATCAGTTATGCTTTAAACTGATGATGAGCCCATAGGCGAGAGAAATCAACCGCCTGCTGAACAACCAAGGGTAGCCAACAGAAGCATAGAAAAATGCTTCCATTGTCACACGCAAGGACAGTACAGATATGAGTGTCCAGAGCTCCCTGAAGATAAAAAAAGCCAAAGTGAAGAGAAGCTTTTTCAAAAGAAAAGCTATGATGGCCAACACAGAGAATACCATCCTGGATGACTCAGATTATCCGCAGAAATCGACTCCGATGGCTACAGCTCTGAAGAAGAGGTATTGTTCTGCCTCATGGCTGACAACGAAGAAGAGGTTAGCACAAGCGACTCCTTAACCTCTTTTTATCACATTCATGAATCTTCCATTACTAGCAATGAAATAACTGAGCAATTAAGAATGCTAGAAGACCAGTTAGCTGCTATATCAAGCATGCATCTACAATTGAGGGAATAAAATGATGACCTAAGAAATGAGGTCAAAAGACTGAGAAGTGATCATGACAGAACTGAATCACTTGAAGCCCAGTCAACTGAATGTGAGAAGTTGCAGCTCAATTTTGATGAGCTAAGAGCTGAGAATGAGAGGCTCTGGCAGGAGATCCAGGAGAGAGAGAAGATATCTCTCAAATTCAGAAAGGGATCTCAAACTCTTGATGAGATTATAAGCCATCAAAAAGTTGAAACTGGTAGTGCAGGGTTAGGACACAACAGGTACACTGCCTCGGAAAAAGGAAAGACAATTATTCAAACCAGTCAAGAAGGAACCATTTCTGGTTTTGTCAGACCTATACCAACCAACCAGTTGAAGAGACCGAAGACGAGAGAACTGAAGACATCCCTACAGATCCGCCTAAGAGATCTAGCCAATCCTTCCAACTGAAAGGCTCAGTTCAGCCATCAGTTCGGCAGAGGAAGTCATCTCAAAGAAGGCCGCAAGCGCAAAATAGGCAGTTCGCCAATCAGCAGAGGCCACCAGCTCAGCAAAGGCATCTAGCCTATCAACAGAGGTCGTCAATTCAGCCAAGACCTCCAGCTCATCAGAGACGGTCAGTTCAATGAAGATCACCAGACTTTCAAAGGCCCAAGCCTCAGAACCAGCCTATAGTGAACATAACTGATCGGCCAACTGAAGTAAAGAAAAATACTCAGTTTGGACCGCAGTCTCATCGAGATAGGGCATCAGTTCAGGAGAGAACTGCTCAGCCAGCCTATCCTCGAAGACTTCCAGGAAATCAACCTTGAAGAGAAATTGACTCAAGGAGAAACGTGCCCACAAAGCTATATCACGCACGTCAACATTCTCAGATCCCTCTGGAGAAGTTCACTCGAACGAATCTCACAACACAACATAGTGAGTACTTGGACTCAAGGGATGAATTAAGAATCAATCGTCATTATAACTGGTTTGCCAACTGGCCATACCACAGGAACAACATAGCTCATGGTGCTAAAAGAAATTGACCACAGAGAAGAGCTAGATAAGCTTGAAATCAGAGAGTTATGATCGAAGTGATCTATTCTACTAATTCTCGATGCAGGAAAAGGGCACCCTATCGAAGAAGAGGACCAAGGAGGTTTGGTACCTAGATAGCAGGTGCTCGAAACACGTGACGGGAGACAAAGAAGATCTAGAAGGATACAAGGAGAAGAAAGGTCCATTAGTCACATTCAGAGACAACTCCAGAAGCCGAACCATTGGAGAAGGGTTCGTGGTCAATGGAAAGGTGATAGTCAATGGAGTCTCCCACGTGGAAGGACTGAAGCACAAACTGCTCAGCATTAGTCAATTATGTGACAATGGATATACCGTTGATTTCAGTCGAAGCTCATGTGACATCAATGATAAGTCAACTGGAACAATCCTCCTAATTGGAGTAAGGAGAGGCAACATGTATATTGTTGGTTGGTCAACTGGATATGGAGAAGCTTGATTTCTATCAAAGGGCTCAACAGAAGCAAGCTGGCTATGGCATCGCCGACTCAACCATCTCAACTTCAGAACCATCAATCATCTAGCCAAGAAAGAGCTAGTAGATGGGCTTCCTAAGGAGATTTTCAAGAAAGCTGACGTCTGCGAACCATGTCAGAAAGGGAAGCAGGTGAAATCGTCATTCAAAAATAGAATTCATCCTCCAGGGACAACTGCTCCCCTTCAACTGCTACATATGGATCTATTTAGGCCAGTCAGACCACCAACGCCTAAAGAAAAAAGATTCACTCTGGTAGTAGTCGACGACTTCTCAAGATACACATGGGTAGAGTTTCTCAGAAGTAAAGATGAAACCTATACCAAGCTATCAGCGATGATCAGGAGGCTGCAAACTGAAAGGGAGAAATCAGTTCAACGAATTCATTCAGACAATGGAACTGAATTCGTCAACCAGCAGATCATCAGTTTTCTCAGTGAACTGAGAAGAACTCATGAGCACTCAGCTGCTAGAACTCCACAGCAAAATGGTGTTGTGGAAAGGAGAAATCGCACAATCAAAGAAACAGCTCGAGCAATGATAGCTGATGCCAACATAGCAGAAGGATACTGGGTCGAGACAGTCAATACGGCGTGCCACACTCAAAATAGAAGTGCTATCATCAGTGCACATGACTAAACACCCTATGAGCTCTACAATCTATCTCATACTTCAAAGTATTTGGCTGTAAATGTTATATTCACAACAATGGCAAAAGTCAACTGAAGACTTTCAGTGCCAAAGCTGATGAGGGAATATTTCTTGATTACAATTCTCCACATGGTCAAGCGTACAGAGTGTTCAACAAATGAACACTAGTTATGGAAATAACTTGTCATGTTGTTTTTGATAAGTTTGCCAATGAGTACAAGAGTAAGGAGGTACTCAATCCATCAGTTCAAATAAGCAAAATTGTTAACTCGCAGGACTATGTGAACAACACAGTTCCAGACGAGTTTGAAGTCGGGCTTGAAGATGAAGGAAATGAATCCAGCACCAGACTAGCTGAGAGCACAGCTGAGGGCGATCAAGCTAATGAAGAAAATGATCGTGCTGAGACCTTCAACCCCACAATTGAAGCAGGGGGAAGAACTGATGAGGAAGAAGGGCATACTGAAGACAAGACATCAAAGGATGTCAATGCAGAGGATCCAACTGAAAATCCAGCTGAAAAGAGCCTACCCAAATGGCTCAAGAGCCACCCAGCTGACAAAATAGTTGGAGATCCAAGAAGTCGAGTTCAGACCAGAAGTTCAACTGAGCATGCTCTCTTCACATGCTTTATATCTCAAACTGAACCAGCAAACATAAATGAAGCTCTTGAAGATGCAGATTGGATAATAGCCATGCAAGAAGAGCTAAACCAGTTTACAAGACACGATGTGTGGTTTCTTGTTGATAGGCCAAAACCCCAGAAAGTCATCGGAACCAAGTGGGTTTTTCGCAACAAACTAGATGAACAAGGCGTCATCACAAGGAACAAGGCAAGATTGGTAGCCAAAGGGTACTCTCAAAGTGAAGGAATCGACTTTGATGAGACATTTGCACCAGTTGCAAGATTGGAGGCTATCAGATTGTTCCTCGCTTATGTGGCTCGCAACAATTTCACGGTCTATCAAATGGACGTGAAAAGTGTTTTTCTACATGGGATGCTCAAGGAGGACGTGTACGTTGAGAAACCACCTGGATTCGAGATTGGAGACCAAGTCTTCAAACTAAAGAAAGTACTCTATGGGCTGAAGCAAACGCCCAGAGCCTAGTATGAAACCCTCACTACATTCTTGCTCAAGAATGGGTTTCAAAAAGGAGTCATTGATCGCATTCTATTTAGAATAGAGCGATCATTAGAAATCTTAATGGTTCAAATTTATGTGGATGACATAATATTTGGATCGAAGAGTAAGGATCTCTGCACTCGATTTGCACAACTGATGCAGAGCGAATTCGAGATGAGCATGATGGGAGAAATGACCTTCTTCCTAGGACTCCAAGTGAAGCAGCTCTAAGATGTGATATTCATCAGTCAAGCCAACTACACAAAGGAGCTGGTCAAGAAGTTTGGAACTGATAAGGGAAAAACTATCAAGATCCCCATGAACACATTAATTCAACTGACTCTCGATGAAGAAGGAGAATCAGTTAGCCAAACTCAATACAGAGGCATCATCGGTTCACTTCTCTACCTAACTGGTAGTCGACCAGACATTTCATATTCAGTCGGCTTATGTGCATGCTTCTAAGCCAATCCGAAGAAGAGTCATCTCGAAGCAGCGAAGAGGATTATCAAATACCTCAGAGGAACCATAAATCTTAGATTATGGTATCCTAGAGATGACAGCTTGAGTCTAACTGGCAATTCAGACCCAGACTTCGGTGGATGCAAGATTGATCGGAAGAATACCGGTGGAACATGTCAGTTTTTTGGTCACAAACTGATATTCTGGTACAACAAAAAGCAGTACTCAGTTGCAACATCGACAACTGAAGCAGAATATATAGCTGCTGGAAGCTGCTGTGCACAGATACTCTGGATGAAGCAGCAGTTGAAGGATTACAAGGTCGAAACTGACGAAGTACCTATCTTTTGTGACAACAATAGTGCCATTGCTATTTCTCAAAATCCAGTATTGCATTTGAGAACAAAGCATATCGACATCAGGCACCACTTCATCAGAGATCACATTGAAAATAATGACATATGCATCCAATATGTCAACACAGAGAAGCAGATATCTGACATCTTCATAAAGCCTTTGCCAGAGGCAAGATTCATAGAGCTATGTATCCAATTGGGGCTATTGGAACTAGCGTCAGAAGATGAAGATAATCAGAATGGAAGAATGCAAAGAGCAATGCCAGCCGATGAGACAAAGGGAGCAGAAGCTGAAACTGAACCAAACGGTGCATCAGTTCAGTCAACAAAATGAGTCAAAACTGCTCAAGTCATCAGTTAAGACAAAAAGCAAGCTGAAAAGTTTGCAAACTGATGAAAGGTGTGGAAGCTGAGAACTCAAAAAGTCAGAACTGATCAGATGCTCAATCAGTTCACAATGGAGAAAACAACTCGAGATTAGCTGAAGCAAGCAGCTGAACTGGAAGGAGAGATGGAAGGCAACTCAGAAAAATGAGGAGTTGAACTGAAAATATCTCAGTTGAAGTCGATCATGCCAACTGGAGATTGCCAGATGTAGCTAAATAATATGATGACGTCAGCAGCTCAAGGCCACGCGGAAGCACCAGAGAGAGAGAGAGAGAGCTTCAAACAGATAAATTTGAATTTACTTTGATTAGTGGAACGGTAAAATGACGTGTCATACCATTGTTACCGTTGGACCCACTATCTCTCTCTTTAATTAAATCGCAATGGATAAATTTGAGAATTAATCGATGGATTAATCGGAGCCGTTCAAGATAAGCTCCCCTCAAATTCTTGTTACCGTTGGATTTACCATGGGATTTGAAGGCTATAAATAGGCTGGCCGAACTCTTTTTCAGCCCACTCAAAAGCCAACAAGCCTTTAAGAATTCCCTCAAGAGCCTAAAATACAGAGTTTCCACATCCTTCCAAAAGCCTCAGAAAACTCACTCAAAATTCTCAAAAATGGCTCAATTTCCTGCCAACCTTCACCGAAGACTTCATAACTTTAAACTGTCCAGTGAAGACTCAAGAACCTTTCATAGAGACCTTAGTCACGACAAGATACTAACCCTAGCCAACAACAGACAATTCACCAACTTCTCATCATTGGGTGAATCAATTCTTACCTTAATCGAAATTACAGGGCTGAAAAACTTCACTGAAAGCACTCACTCGAGAGTATATCCAGAGGCTGTAGCGGAATTCTTCCTTAACTCCTTCAGCGAGGAAGATTCCAGGATTATCAAGAGTAAAGTAAGGGGTATTCAAATTCTGATCACTCTTTCCATCCTTAGAAGGATCTTTGGGTTGTTAGATGAAGGAGACAACCTAGAAGAGATGGAAGTGAACACCAGACACTGCTACAATAGTTGGGCAACAATCTCTGCTACAGAAAACTTTCATGTCAACCATCACAAATCCATATTTCAAAAAGAATTTCAAGTGTTAGCAGCTGTGGCTACACAAATAATGGTAGGGTCGTGTGAAGGTCACAGTGAAATATCAAAGATAAAGTACAAGATCTGCAATACCATCTGGGAAAGTAGAGGAATAGACTGGTCCTCATTCCTCTTCAAACAGCTAAAGAAGTTTGTAGACATCGTGGAAAGAGAAACAAACAGTGAATTGTGCTTTCCACAGAAGATGTACTATATCAATCAAATTAGTTTCATCCTAGAAAAGCTGATTCCGGACTTAATGGAGGAGGAAATCAATCATCAGCCAGTTGATCCTGATGATTTCATTCCAAAGATGGAAAGAACAACACTTTCTCCAGTAACAGTCAGAGAGCCACAACAACGATTGAGGCAAAAGCTGATCCCATCCACTCCATTAACAAGGGGGAAAGGAAAGGACAAGATGGTAGAATCAGAAGTCCAATCCAACACCGGCTCAGATGATGTCATCTTTGCTGTCTAGAGATATCAATTTCCTAGAGAAAATGATAAGGGAAGAAAGGACTCCAGGAAGAGTCCAATTGAATGGAGAGCAGCATCACCGACTCACTCTGAGATGGTCGAGAAGCCAGTTGCTAAACACCAGACTGCAGAGCATCAGCTGGATGCGGGAAAAAAGATTGAAGAGCATCCGCTGAGTGCAACAAAGACTCAACAAGTTGATCAACAAGGGAAGAAGTAACGATATGGCAAGGGGCCAAAGCTGTACCGAAAACTAATCGAAAACATGAAGAATCAGGTAAAACTGCTCTCTGAGTCAATTCTGCAACTGGAAATATTTCCTGGAACTGAAGACTCTGAGGAAGATTCCTCCAGCAGTGAGGACATACCAAATAATTCCAAAAGAGGCAAGAAAACGAGAAATGATGACAAGAAGGACTAGAGGCCAATCAAACTGATAAGAAGCCCTAGGAATAAACTTCTTGTAATTTCAGTTTCATATATTTTCAAATAAAACCATTTTTCCTTAAAAGTTTAAATGTCTTGTCAAGCATTTACTTCGCACCCATTTAAGGCAAACAAACAAAAGCAAGGGACACAAATTTTTCAAAGATATATGAGTGCCTATTCATTACTCATAAATTAATTTAGATCTAGTCCCCCTCCCTTGCAAAAGAGTCTCTCTCTCTCTCTCTAAAATTTTAGCCAAACTTTCTTCAATGGCAGAATTGCTTGGTTCCCCCAGCTCTTTCAAAAATCAGATGATGAGAGATAAATTCCTTGAAAAGAAGAAATTCCAGGATATTCTTCAACATTCAAACGTCCAAAACCTGCTTATTTCTCTTCACAAAACAGGGATTCTTCACTACTGGAAAACACCACCCAGATTCTTCAAACAAAGTTGGGTGTGTGAATTTCTTCTCCAAGCACAAATCAGTGCTAATGGCAAGGAAATTATATCAGTTATCCAAGGCCGACCAATCAAGATAACTGAAGGAACAGTTGCTGAAGTTTTTCAACTTCCAAGGCAAGGAGCAACCGTTCAAGAGTTGAGTGAAGCAGCTGAACCATATTGGAGAAGGTGGAAGACCCCCACCTGCAAAAAGGCATTCAATTTTTCTACATCCAAAACTGATCTAAGACCAGAGTATGGAGTTCTGTTCGACATCACCAACAAGATGATGTTTGGAGCAATTGGAAGCCTAAGCCAGCTTACCCAGAAGAGGTACAAGATGATGATACACCTAGCTGAAGGACGCGAGATAAACTGGGCAGAGTTTGTATTCTCACAATTCAAGCGTCAAGTTCTCAAGGCTTCCAACTCAAAGAAAATAAGAAAGTTTGAGTCCATGGTAGGACTTGTTCTCAGAATGAACAAGATGATTGATGACATCTTGAAGCTGCCAAAAGATGATGCATTACCAGTCTTCATCTCCGACTGGATTCCCAAGAGAAGAAGCATTCATCTTCACTCACTCAAGAAGAAAAGGCTAGGAAAAGGCAACACAAGTGCCTCAGCCTCAAATACCTCAATTGACAATGCCGTTCCATCATCAGTCTCCAAGAATGGATCAACAGCGGACTTCCAAGACTGTTCCGATCCAGATGAGCTTATTCTATTCATCAGAATTCCTCATTCAAATTATGGAGCTAACTACTTCAGGAGAACTTATCCCCCTCTTCAACTGACGGAAGAAGATATTCGCACTTTCTATAGTGGTGAATATACAGCCACGAATGCACAAAAAGAGGTAACCAATTTACTTCTTACTTAATTTGCATTTGTGGCCAAGCAAGATCAAGTTCTTTTTAAGCTTCTGCACCGGTACTTCTACTGGTACAACTAGAGACACTCAATGTCCATCCAGTCTCATTTCTTGATCACTGCTTTTCACGGCATAAGTTTTTGGCAAAGAGAAGAAGTTTAGAGTTTGAAATGGATAGGGTCTTCAAATCCATTCCCTCCAACTATCGTGCAAGTACAGAGGATTATGAGTCATAGATTGACCAACAAAATTCCTCCAACTGCCCTACTTGCCGAATTGGGAAGTGACATCAAGGCTCAAGAAGAAGCATGAGCAAAGCAGCAAGAGATCTACACAACCAGCTCTGCCTACAGAAAACAAAATTTTGGTACTCTGCCAAATCAGTTAGCTGAGCCTAATCGACCAACTGAACTTGCAACTGCTCAGATACATCGAGAGCCACCTCTCACTCCAGTTGCAGTAAGTCGACCGTGTGATGATGAAGACACTGCCACATCACCCACTCTCTTCTCAAAGAGATATGTCACCCCACTGATTGCTTCAAGCTCTAAGACAGCCGCCCAACTGAACCTGTAGGAAGTTCAGTTCAAGTCATCCTCAAGAAGGAATTTGAGTAGAAGGTGAAGGGTCACATCAGCTGAAGCAAAGCACCAGAGCCAATCCGTGAAGAAAGCAAGGCCAGAGAAGCCTGCTGAAGGAATTGGATCCGCCTCCAAGAGGAAGAGGTCAAACTGCCCTGACGAGAGCAGTGAAGAGCATCCAGTTCGGCCCATCAAGAAGAGAAAACTGACTGAGATATAGTCCAGTAGTTCAATAACTTGTGTCATTAGTTCAGTGATGAATCAGTTCCAGGGGCCAAGAAGGAGATATGGCTAGAACTGATCGATCAGTTGCCACATCGTCAGTTCATCAAAAGTCATCAGTTGGATGGGGTATCCCAACTGCCAAGGATAAGTTTAAATTGATTAAGTCTTTAAACTTACTCCTCATAAAACTAATTCCATCGTGATCTACCGGGCATTATTTTCCAAATGGGAGATCTCTCAAGATAGCAAGCTTTTAATGCTACTGAGCAAAATCAATCACTAAAGTGGAAAGTGAGTTGATAGCCTGAGAGATATAAATAGCAAAATCCTGCACAAAATATTTGCTATTTATGGCAACTACCTCATTTTCAAATGGAAGAAATCTCAACCGTTGATCTAAAAGTTAAGCCAAACTTGTTGACGGCAGAGATGATCATCTCATTTATGCCAGCTGAGCATCAGTCAAATCCATTTAAACTGATCAGCTGATACGTACTCGAGTGCAGCTCGTAGTACATGCATGCAAAGCTTCTTTAAATGCTAAGGAGATATTGATCCAAGATCACATATCAATCTCAAACTCTCCCTGCATTTGCTTTGCACCTTTCTCTCTACTCCATTCAATCTCTCTCAAACATTCTCTTGCAGAATAGAATTACCCGCTTAATACATCGACCCAGCTAGACATGCTCTCAACCTAAAAAGAGACAAGTTCATAGAACTGGACTACATGATGGAGAGACTTAAGCCTGAAATGTTCCATCACTTAATCTCAGCAGCGGAGGAAACTGGAATCTTTCAGTTTCTCACAAGAGGTCCAAGATTTGGACGATGCTTTCCTGAGGCAGTTACCGATTTCTATATCTTCTCCGACATCGCAGAAGATGGCAACATCATCTCATTAGTCAATGGACATCCGATCATGATCACCAAGGAAGTCATGATGGAATCACTCCATCTTTCTGGAACAGGTGAACAGGCAGACTCCATAGTCATGTCAAACTATGTAGAATTGTGGCGTCAATGGACAAAACCAGGAGTTGAGCATAATGACTACTCTCATAGACTGAAAGACAGTCTTCGGTCGGAGTTCATCCAACTCCAAGATATAGTCATCGACTACCTGAGAGGCAATCTAGGCTATACTCACTTCAGTGCCGACAATGCTCATCTGATGACACTTATTTACAACCGATGCAGAGTTGATTGGGCATCATATGTGCTATTACAACTACGTCAGAATGTTCGTAGGGTCAAGTTTGACCATCAAACTGGAACATTCAAGGAGAAACTTGAGTATCTCAACAGGATCAGCATAATCATAAGTGATCAGATCCAATTTCTCAATCAGAGAGGCGAGTTGCTGGACAAGAGAGATTATCTTCCCACAATCTTCGTCAAAAGGAGAAAGAATCTCAAACCTTTTGGCAAGCGATCAAGGAGGCAGCGCACGGCGGAAGAAGGCCCCTCCACTCCGACTGAACCGACTTCCCATAGTCGAGGAAAGCAGCTCATATCAGATGAGAACATGACATCAAAATCAACTGCGCTAGCTGAGTCTACACCAGCTGAAACCAACTTCATGGATAGTGTTAAAGAGAGCTTCAACAACACTCTCACTTATCTGTTTGGCAGATTTCAGCTCATCGAGAGTTATGACTCTGATCTCTTCAATCAACTGAGGAGATATCTTACATGGTCACTTTGGAGATATCACGTTGATGAAGTAGTTATGTTTAAACTGCTTGACAAGAAGTGATGGTTTTTCTGGAGTCAAGAAGGACATTGGAGCAGAAACTGGATGAATCATCCATCGACGGCCACTCCCACTCTCTCAGAGATTATGGATTCGATGATCAACAGAATCCGAAATGAAGTACCTGCCGCAGTTCTATTGCCGTTTGCAGAGCCATCCAACTCATCCTCCATACCTATAAAGTTCAACCACCCACCTCAAACTGAAGAACTCTTCCCAAGGTTGGCCATAATGTCAACTGAACACCAAGTTCAGTCTCCACTGCCAGATCTACGACAGTTCATGCCAACTGAAGAAGCATCCAACTGGCTATCCTCACCACCAAGAGAACAACCATTCCACTCCCTATTTGAAGGTAACTTAGCTACCACATTCATCTTGTTACCACATGTTTCCATTCCATCCTTTGATCTACACATGCACACCCTTTTGGATGATGCCAAAAAGGGGGAAGAGATTGAAAAAATTGAGAAAAATGATGGAAGACAATTTTTGAGTCTCTGGGATGAGATTTAAAGGGAACCCTCGCAGTTTCAGGAGGAAGTACAACCTCAGGGGGAAGTAGTGAGGACTATAGGAACTACTTGAGAAGAGAGACATCAGCCTCAGAGGAAAGATTGGGGAACTGTCTGGGGACATGCTGCCAGGGATGAGAGACACTTGTCTCAGGGGGAAGTCTGGGGAGAAATCTGGAGAACTGCTAGTGCTAGAGAAAGAGGAGAGCCTAGCAACTGGTGGAATAAGTGAAGAAGGAGATGAGATACTAGCTGAAAAAGCGCAACAGGTGAAGAGCTAGAAACTGAAGAAAAAGAAAAGATGAAAAGAAAAACAAACTGTTGTAGATTGAAAGATATCTAATCAGTTTACATAAGCAATTTCTTAGCTACATAAGTTTTCTTGCTTGATTGTGTCCTAGTTACAAAGCTAAAAAATTTCTCAATCAGTTCTTCCATCATTGCTCAATTTCGCCATGTTTTGGACATCATCAAAAAGGGGAAAATTATTAGGAAAAACTATCAAGGTTTTTCTTACAAAGGGTTTTGATGAGATGTCAAAATATGTCAAAATATGCAAAAGGCCTTGAAAGAACTGAAAAGAAATCAAGCAGAAAACTAAAGATGATCATACAAAGTCAAGCTGTCAAAGCCAAAAGAAACGATCAATCCATGTGAAAAGAAAAGATAGAAGAATAGAGAGAAAAAAAAGAAGACTGTAGCTTGCTAGAATAGTTAGCAAGGCAAACTGGAAGATGCAGGTACCAACAAGAGAAAGTACCGAATGCCACCAGTCTACAGTGATGAGTTATTGGACATACCAGTTCAAGACCGATACCAGCTGAAGGGAACTGATGGACATACCCGTTCTAGGCCGCCACTAGCTAAAGAGATGTTCCAGCTGAAGGGAACTAATGGACATACCAGTTCTAGGCCAACACTAGCTGAAGAGAACTGATGGACATACCAGTTTTAAGCTGACACCAGCTGAAGAGATGTTCCAGCTGAAGGGAACTGATGGACATACAAGTTCTAGGCCAACACCAGCTAAAGAGATGTTCTAGCTGAAGAGAACTGAAGGACATGCCAGTTCTAGTCCAATACCGGCTGAAGAAATGTTCCAGTCGAAGAAAGATCCCAACTAAAGGAAATACTAGCTGAAAGAGAAGAACTAAAGGACATGCCAGTTCTAGATCATTCCCGACTGAAGAAATACTAGTTGAAGAGCATGCCAGTTCACGATGACATCAATTGAAGAAGACTGCTAGCCGAAGAGAGGACGATTCCAAGCTAAAGGAAATAACAGCTCACGAAATTCCAGCTGAGGAAAATACTACCTGAAGAAATGTACCAGTCCAAGATCCAAGCTGAAGGAAATGCCAGCTCAGGATATTCCAGTTGAAGGAGCATACCAACTGAAGAGAAGACCAAGGTACAAGTTGAAGGAAAATACCAGCTCAAAGAATACCAACTGAAGAATGAAGTTCCAGCTAATGAAGTACCAGTTCGAAGGACACCACCTGAAGATGCATCAGTTTTGAAGTCCAACTGTTAAAGCGCCAGCAACCGAACTGAAGACCAGTCCATGAAAGTTCAAGCTTAAGGGACACAATTCCAAAATATCAGCTGAAGAACACTGGTTCAAATTGCCAGCTGAAGCAAAGCCAACTGGAGCTCAGAAGGCATTAAGCCCAATCCCAGAACTGCCAGCTGAAGATGATCTCAACTGAAGCTTTCCAGACTGCCAAGGGACGCGCAGAACTGACAGACAAAGGAACTGAAGATTCCAACTGCCAGACAAAGCTCAGAACTGAAGATCAAGATAAGAGCCGTAACTGAAATTCAGATAAGCCAAAGAAGATCTTGAAGTTAATGCAACCGAGATCTTGGAACAAAAGCTCATCAAAAGAGCAAAGGCAACTCAACGACCCTCTTAAATGAAAGCCTCCTAATGGCTATAATTTATGATCATACAGTGATCATTAGCGGTCACCACTCACCCATCTTTAAAAGGTGATGATGTAACCTGGACAAATTGTACAAGATTCAAAAGACGCGCGGAAGACTTCTAGATCGAAACACGTCAACTTGGAAGGATTCAATCCTAAACAAAAGACTCAAATAACACTAATAAACTGAATTAGATGAAAAACAACTCAAAAATAATTGTACGAACTAATTCTAGACCTAATTACAACACTTAGACTATGACACAAAAATAACACACAAACCAATCGAAAAAGGGCTGATTTGGGATGATGAATATGGCTGGAAAGAGGGGTGTATGAGGTCGAGTTTTATGGTAAAGAAGGGCTTGAGTAGATAGGGTATGTTAAGGTTATGAATAACTTACGGTATGCGATGTTGAACACGATGAATGGATCTTGATTTGAGCTCGAACTTGGCTGGACTTGTTGGGACGAACTTCGAATGATGAATGGGCTGTGATTTGGACAAAAGATGGTTGGTGGATGATGGTGTAGTACGGACGGCGGTGGTGAAATTGGTGGAGTTGAATTACAACTCGATTAATCCCCGACGTATCTTGTGCGACGAAAATGAATCTCTAAGTTGTTCTTCGTAGCGAGTTCACCCTAATGCTTCTTGTAAATTAGACCGTTCCCTTGGAATTAAGACTCAGAGTTTGCTAGGCTTCAAGAATGAGTATTTTCGAGGAAAATAATCAAAAGCTTCAAACGGTTGAGACACAAATTGAATATAAAGGCAAATTTAATCAATAATGTCTAAAATATCAAAGTAACATGGTTTCCCTATTTATAGGGAATATTATGCACGGAAATAATAAATAAAAGGCCTAAAAATCTGATCCAAAAAGGATCTCTAACTATACTATAAAAATACATAAACTAGAATTCTATTCAAGGTAGGAAATTGCCTTAAATACAATTCTAGTCAAGCCTATACTATAAGGAACGAAAATTACACTTAAAATTAAATGAAAACTGATCTAAACTATAGTCTAAATTAATTAAAATAAATACTATAGTCTAGATAAAATTCAACCCTTAATTAAATAAATCAAAGGCCGATTTCTTCACACTTGCACACGTCCACTTTGTATCTTCATCTTCAACTCTTCAAGAAATATTCTCCATGATATGATCTTGATCTTCATTAGTTAATAAATTAACTAAAACATGACTACCCTTTGCATCTTCTAATTCCTCGAACTTCTTGCGAATCAACACTTGAAAATATCCTTGTAATTTCTTCGCTCGAAGTCGCGTTATTGGATCTTTGAATTGCAGCTCGAGTTCAAGGCCTTCAATGCCTTGCATGGCTTCATCATTCTCTCCCCTACTGAAGAGAATTCATCCTCGAATTTAGATCATCGTCTTGATCGAACTCATCTGTAATAAACGGAGATAAATCAGCAACATTGAAAGTTGATGAACATTTATACTCACCGGGAAGATCAATGCGGTAAGCATTGTCGTTTACATGACTTAGAACTGTGAAATGACCGTCTCCATGTGGCGACAACTTGGACTTTCTAAGATTCGGAAACCGTCCGAGACTCATATGAATCCAAACGCGATCTCCGGACTGAAATATGACTTGCTTGTGTCGCACGTTTCTGGATTCGGCCGTGTGCTTCCCTTTGTGCTCAATGCGAGTGTGCACTCTCTCATGCATCTCCTTAACTTTCTCAGCTCGTCTCAAACCTTTAACACTTATTAGATGCTCAACTGGTAAAGGTAACAAATCAGTAGGGGTTAACGGATTAAATCGATAAACAACCTCAAAAGGGGACATATTAGTAGAAGAATGTACCACACGATTATATGCAAATTTAGCGTAAGGTAAACACTCTTCCCAAGACTTCAGATTGTTTTTAATTAAGGACCTAAGTAATGTGGCTAAAGTGCGATTAACAACCTCAGTTTGACCATCGGTTTGTGGATGACATGTAGTAGAAAACAACAACTTAGTCCCTAATTTTCCCCACAAAACTCTCCAAAAATGTGCTAAAAACTTGGAATCCCTATCACTAACAGTAGTTTTAGGAATACTATGCAATCTAACTACATGCACAAAGAACAGATTGGCAATATGCACAGCATCATCAGTTTTTCTACATGCAATGAAATGCGCTATTTTAGAAAAACGATCAACGACCACAAAAACAGAATCCCTACCCGATCTAGACCTAGGTAAACCTAAGATAAAATTTATCGACAAATCAATCCAATGTGAACTAGGGACGGGCAGGGGCGTGTATAAACCAAACGGATGTGAAGTAGAGTTAGACCTATGGCAAGTAACATATCTACTACACACATGCTCAACATCTCTTCTCATATGCGGCCAATAAAAATGCTCATGCAGCATGCTTGATGTTTTATTCACACCAAAGTGACCCATTAAACCTCCCACATGTGATTCTGACACAATTAGCTCACGCATAGAACAACTAGGAATGCATAATTGAGAACCATGAAATAAAAATCCATCATGCACGTAAAACCCATCAAAAGACTTAGACTTTTTCGAACACTCATCAAAAATTGAAGCAAAGAATGGATCACATGCATATAGACTCTTAATCGACTCAAAACCAAGCATTCTAGCATGCATCAAATTCAGCAACGTGTACCGTCGAGATGGGGCATCGGCTACAACGTTTTCTTCTCCTTTCTTGTATTTGATGACGTACGGGAAGGACTCGATGAACTCGACCCACCTCGCATGCCTCTTGTTCAGATTTTGTTGCCCTTTCAAATGCTTTATGCTCTCATGGTCCATGTGAATCACGAACTCCTTTGGCCACAGATAATGATGCCATGTCTCCAATGATCTCTTCAATGCGTACAACTCTTTGTCATAGGTAGAATAACGCAGAGCTGCACAATTTCATTTCTCACTGAAGTAGGCAACTGGATGCCATTCCTGCATCAAAACAGCACCAATACCTATCCCGGAGGCATTACATTCAATCTCAAAAACCTTATCAAAATCAGGTAAACACAAAACAGGTGCATGACTGATAAGTCCATTTATTTTGTGTTTTTATGGACATTTTGTTCATTATAAATGTCCTTTTTAGTGTGTTTTGAGTCAAAAAGAACCAGGACGAGGTCGTGGGGCATTGCGGAGGTCAAGTCTGGCGAAAGGGGCATTTTATGCCCGGTTATCCAAGCAAAATCCAAGCTAAAGATTCAGTCAGAGGCACAGGGGACTTCTTTCAGCACTCATCTTATATTCGGGTGGCGGAATGGGCATATCTGAGATGGATGAGGCTGACTGTAAGATGCCGTGCCCACTTTGCTCATGCAGACTTGACAACAATGGCGCTGGGCTAGGTCGATTGCGAGAAATTTGGGATCAGTTTGAAGAGAGAGAAGAGAAGGATAGCTACATTATCCGAAGACGAGTTGGAGGTGCACTGGACTCTTGGAGGCGTTGCAAAGAAGAGATAAGCCCAATCCCTAAAAAATAGGGATTTGGTCAACTTATGCTTATCCAGTCAGATCAGCGAGGGCACGCCGGCTCCGGAAATCCAGTGAAGACCCCAGCTTGTTGGGGGATCTCTGATTCGGAAATGTAACTATATAAACTTCTTTTAATTCTGGAAACAGAAGCTTTTGGCAGTCAGAAAATGAGAAGGGAGAGCTTGTGCCCATACGACTGCATACTGGCTTGAGAGTTTGCATCGACTACCGAAAGCTGAACACGGTCACGCGGAAGGATCATTTCCCACTCCCGTTCATTGACCAGATGTTGGAGAGACTCGCAGGAAACAAGTTCTTTTGTTTTTTAGATGGATACTCAGGATATATACAGATTGCAGTAAGTCAAGAGGACCAGGAGAAAACAACATTCACGTGCCCATTCGGCACATTTGCCTATCGCAGAATGCCCTTTGGCCTCTGCAATGCTCCTGGCACATTTCAGCGATGTATGATGAGCATATTCTCTGATTTGCTTGAGAACTGCATTGAGGTGTTCATGGATGACTTCACGGTATATGAGAGCTGCTTTGATCGATGCTTAGATAATCTGGAGAAGGTGTTGCAGCGTTGTGTGGACAAATGCCTAGTGCTGAACTATGAAAAATGCCATTTTATGGTCAGAGAGGGCATTGTACTGGGCCATGTGATTTCTGAAAGGGGCATTGAGGTCGATAAAGTCAAAGTGGATATAATAGAAAAATTGCCATATCCTACTTCGGTGAAGCAAGTGAGAGGATTCTTGGGGCACGCTGGATTTTACAAGAGATTTATCAAAGATTTTGCAGAAATTACCCAACCTATTTCTCACTTATTGCAACAAGATGTTCCCTTCAAGTTTGATGAAGAGTGTAAGAAGGCATTCAACTTTCTAAAAAAGCAACTGGTCACATCACCGGTTATTCAACCACCAGATTGGAGAATGCCTTTTGAGATTATGTGTGATGCCAGTGGATACACGGTGGACGCTGTACTGGGTCAGAAAAGAGGAAAAGAAAGCCATGTAATTTACTATGCCTCCAAAACTCTGAATGGGGCACAGTGTAATTACACCACTACTGAAAAAGAGCTATTGGTAGTAGTGTTTGCATTTTAAAAGTTTCAGTCTTATCTCTTGGGAGCAAAGAGCATTGTCTTTACAGATCACGGTGCCCTGAGGCACTTGATGGCCAAAAAGGAGATGAAGCCGAGAATAATTAGGTGGATCCTGCTCTTACAGGAGTTTGATATCGAGATAAAGGATAAGAGTGGGGCACAGAACTTGGTAGCCGACCATCTGAGCCGAGTGCTGAATGGAAAAGACGATGAGATACCCATTACGGATCATTTTCCTGATGAGCATTTGTACTCAGTACGGGGCACACTGGAGCCCTGGTATGCAGATATAGTGAATTTTTTAGAATCTGGAGAGCTGCCAATTAGGTACTCATGGTACTAAAAGAATAAATTAAGGCAAGCGAGCAAGTTCTATGCCTGGGATAGCCCTATTCTTTGGAGAAGGTGTGCTGATCAAATCATAAGAAGATGTGTCCCAGATCATGAAATTAAGGAGATTTTGAAGCATTGTCACAATTATGCTTGCGGAGGGCACTTCGGACCAAACCGAATAGCGAGAAGGGTTCTGGATTGTGGTTTTTTCTGTCCCACAATTTTCAAGGATGCCCACGACGTTTGCAAAAGGTGTGATCAGTGCCAGAGAATCGAAAACATCACTAGAAGGAATGAAATGCCCATGACACCCATCATGCCGATAGAAATTTTTGATTTTTGGGGAATGGATTTCATGGGACCCCTTGCAAATTCAAAGGGGAATCATTACATTATCCTGGCAGTGGATTATGTGTCCAAATGGGTGGAGACAAAGGCTACTGCTACTAATGATACACGGGTAGTAGCCGCATTTCTGAAATCCCATATTTTTTGCCGGTTTGGTGTGCCAAGGTCCATCATTAATGATCAAGGGACCCACTTTTGCAACCAAACGATGGAGAGGCTATTGAAAAAGTATGGAGTAAATCATAGAGTCACAACAGCCTATAATCCACAAGGAAATGGCCAAGCTGAAGTCTCAAATCGAGAAATTAAAGCCATCCTTGGGAAAATAGTGAATCCAAGTCGGAAGGACTGGAGTGTTCATTTGGATGATGCCTTGTGGGCATACCGAACAACATTCAAGACTCCAATTGGGATGTCCCCATACCGAATGCTATTTGGGAAGTGTTGTCATCTGCCAGTCGAGCTGAAACACAAAGCACGATGGGCACTTCAGAAGCTGAACATGGATAAGGATACATCTGGGCATTTCAGAAAATTTCAGATTCAGGAGCTGGAAGAAATGATAATAGAAGCCTATGATAATGTTGTGCTTTATAAGGAAAAGATGAAGAGGCTTCATGATCAACTGATTAGAAGAAATGTATTATTCCCAGGACAACAAGTACTTTTATACCATTCAAGGTTTAAATTGATGGGAGGAAGTCTGAGGACCAAGTGGGTTGGTCCATTTGAAGTCTATGCAGAATGCCGCAATGGGGCAGTCGAACTCAAAAATCCTGAAACTGGAAGGCAATTCAAAGTAAATGGCCATCGTCTCAAACCATACCTAGGGCATTCTGATCGGGAAGCTAGAGTGGTCTGGCTTGGGGAGCCCATTTACACCTGAGCAGGGATTTTGTCGTGCCCACGACAATAAATGAGGCGCTACTGGGAGGCAACCCAGGTTCTTAATTGCTTTATTTTATTTTTATTTTAATTAAATAAAGTTTCCAGTTAATTAAACTAGATTAGGGACAATTTTACGCTTGTTTTTGGATAAGTATGTGATCTACAAGTTAGGATAAGGAGAGAGAAACCAAGGATAAAGATAAATCCCAGAAAAATAGGGATTCTGAGACGGGGCATTTTGAAGAGATAAAGTTCATTCCGATTTTTCAAGAGATAAGGTTTATCCATTTTTGTGGGCATACTGATTTAAATAAATCTTTGGAAATTCGAAGAGTCACGGTCACATCAGGAACAGTAACCCACTTTAATAAAAAGCCAACCCCACAAAATCTTAACTTTCACTTTCATTCTTTTCGGAAAAAAAAATTCGAAGTTTCTTCACTCACCCTCTCAAAACCCTAAAGCATTCCTCTGCAAATTTTCAAGCTTCAACAATGGTGAACATACGAGGTAAAAAGGTGGTACCAAAAGCTGGAGTCAAGGGCAAGCTAGAGTTCGACACTCTAGTCACTTCTGCAGAGCCCACCCCAGCTAAGGTGGTGAAGAAAAAGGCTGTAAAGCCTAAGGAAAAAGCTACACCTGCCGTGGCTACCTCGAGGAAACCGGCAAAAGAAACTCCGCCGGAGAAAGAACCTGTAGCTGAAGCAAGTTTTGCTACACCATCGCAAGAGGAATATGCTGAAGATGACACCACTGTGGGTGGAACACAAGAAGAAGAAGAAGTGGCCACAGAGCCCACACCAGAGCCTGCAAAAATAGCCTCTAAAAAGGTGAAAAAACCGACTAGGGTTCCGACGCCTCCACCGTCTGAAGAGGTTGTTGAAGAGGAAGAGAATGAGGAGGAAGAGGGCGATGATGAAGCCCTAGATGATTATGTGAACGAGTTGGATGAAGAGGAAGCACAGCCCGCAGAGGAGCAAATCTAAGAAGAAGGACCTGCTGAGATCAAGAAAAGGGCATTGGAGAAGGCAAAAGGGAAAAAGAAGATCGGAGAGCCTATTCTGGAACAACCAACCGAGCAGCCAGCCGAGTCCCAACAATATGAAACCGAAGAAGAGATTTTAGAATGCCCAGAGTAGCAGCAGCAACAAAGTGAGCCATCCCAGGCTCAGACACTCGAGGATGAACCCTCAGAGGGCTCACCACCCAAGCAGTGAGTGGGGAAAGCGGTGGCCATGAAAGCTGGGGCCAAGCTAGCTGGGGAGCCCTCCTCAAAGAAGAGAAAAGCTACAGAGGGCATTCTATACCCTGAACCTAAAAAAGGCAAAGGAGTAGGGAGCCCCACTCCGAGTAAGCCAGGGAGTGGCCCGCCACCAGTCCGGGGCATTAAAAATTCGAAGGGGGTCCTGCTGAGTCACTTGCAGCTCTTGGGATAGAGCAGGAGGTTAGGGATTTCTTTGCTGCAATTGGTTGGGAGTTTTTCTTGGATATGAACGCATTGTCTCGTGATTTTGTTAATAGTCTAAAGATAAAAGCTGTGAATAAGCCTGCCACGTCTACTAGGGTTATGAATTTTAAAATTCTGGGTAAAAGTTTTTCTATGTCTGCTGATGATCTGAATATGATGTTGGGCATCGTATCATACCTAGGCCTCCAGGAGGAGGAGTATAAAGATGTCGTGACTGTTTTGCCCGACTCTGCTGAGGGAGTTGAGGCAAAATGGGCTGAGGTTGGTGATGGCTCCACTTATCAAAGTGGAGCCACAAAAGGTTATTGTTTGAACAATGAAGCATTGAGATTCTGCCATAGGGTGCTTGCCTATAGTTTCTTTGATAGGAAGGATAGCTCTAACTCCATAACAAATCAGAAGCTTTTTATTCTCTGGTGCATGGTGAAAAGGATTAAAATCAATTTTGGCTCTGTGGCCATTGCACATTTCAGGGAAATTAAGACACACCCTAAGCATAGAATCTCTTGTGCCCAACTTATAACCCAAATTGTTGTTAGGTCTAGGTTGTTGGATTTAAGCACCACTGATCTAGTCTCTTTGCCCATGGAATTCTTTGATATTTCTTATTTGAAAAGAATGCAAGATGTGGTTGATGACGAAGATGGCAAGCCTATTTTCTTTGTGCCGAGGGCAGACCCCTCGAGTCTTTTGATAATTGCAGGTACATCTAGGAAGCCACCAGTAGGGAGGCCACAGCAAGGGGAGCATCCGGTCACGGTGATTCTGAAGAAGTTGGAAGCGTTGGAGAATGCTCAGTCCCAGAGAGAGGAGAAACTAGACCGCATTGAGACAATTCTGAAAGCCTATTTCAAACACGTTGGGTTCTTATACCCAACGCCCGCATCTGATTGATTTCTAGTTCTTTCTTTCCTTAGATTAGGTTTTTTTTTCTGTTCTTTGTTGTCGTTTGTGTGTCGCCTCTGTTCACCCACTTTGCCTAGTGCAAAGTGTGTGGGTAGGGGCATTCCAATTTTTGTTTTAGTGTTTCTGTTGAGTCTGTTTTAACACTTTGCTTAGTGCAAAGTGTGTAGGTGGCTAGTTGAGTCAAGCATGCTTTCTGTGAAGTCTATGTGGCCATTGCATTTGATATGTTCAAACATTAAACTGCTTTATATAAAAAATTAGCATGTCCACATAAGAAGGGATGACGAACGAGTTTAGCATGCCTGTGAGAATTGAGCTTAAATGTTGTATGCCCATTTCACAGCTTTCTTTACTTCATGTGTGAACGATTATGTGCTTAGAAATTCTAGAACTTGCTACTGTTCTATGTTTAAGCTTGGAAATTGTTGATGCATAAGCAGATGATATAGGCCATCTTTTGCTGAGTCACTAAAAGGAAAGTTCTGCCCTCCAATGACACAGCCTTTGTAGCCCTTTTGAGCCTATGAAATGCCCTGGCAAATTTCTTGTTTGGGATGGTAAAATATATAGCCAGGGCATTACAAAAATCTTGAAAAAGAAAAAAAATGGGGCTAAGGCAGAATTGTTGGGGGATATTTGTAAAAAGGCCAGAAAAGATATGGGAATAAATAAATAAAAAATAAATAAATAAATAAATAAATAAGAAAAAAAGAGAAATAAATTCCCCTAGTCTTAAGTGTTCAACGTGCCCAAGAGTAAAGAAATTATTGTCTGAACAGGGCACAGCAGGGTAGTGAGTTAGAAAAAATAGGGGGGGTCTGTACAGAAATAAAACCCCACCTACATTGTATGACCACTGTAGCCTAAAAAACCCTATGGATACTTATGCATCTATGGTTTCTGGAGATTGATAATAGAACTTTAGCAAGCCTATAGGACGACTAAGTACATAATTGCATTGATTTGAGTGTATACACTGAGCCTAAACACTGAGTGAAGAGAGTTGTGAGGATTACCACACTAAACTCATTTTTGACCTATTTTTGGTATGCTGATACTTTGCAGTTTTGTTGGAATATTGATTGTGATGTGCCCCATACTAATTAACAGTTTGCATGCTTTGTTTTGAGTCTGTTCTTTTTGCCTTTCTTTTCTTTTATTTTTCATGCTTGAGGACAATCATGTCTAAAGTGTGTGGGTGTGATAACTCCATTTATTTTGTGTTTTTATGGGCATTTTGTTCGTTATAAATGTCCTTTTTAGTGTGTTTTGAGTCAAAAAGGACCAGGACGAGGTCATGGGGCATTGCGGAGGTCAAGTCTGACAAAAGGGGCATTTTATGCCGGGTTATCCAAGCAAAATCCAAGCTAAAGATTCAGCCAGAGGCACAGAGGACTTCTTTCAGCACTCATCCTATATTCGGGTGGCGGAATGGGCATATCAAAGATGGATGAGGCTGACTGTAAGATGCCGTGCCCACTTTGCTCGTGCAGACTTGACAACAATGGCGCTGGGCTAGGTCGATTGCGAGAAATTCGGGATCAGTTTGAAGAGAGAGAAGAGAAGGATAGCTACATTAGCCGAAGAAGAGTTGGAGGTGGGCTGGACTCTTGGAGGCGTTGCAAAGAAGAGATAAACCAAATCCCTAAAAAATAGGGATTTGGTCAACTTATGCTTATCCAGTCAGATCAGCGAGGGCACGCCGGCTCCGGAAATCCAGTGAAGACCCCAGCTTGTTGGGGGATCTCTAATTCGGAAATGTAACTATATAAATTCTTTTAATTCTGGAAACAGAAGCTTTTGACAGTCAGAAACATTGCTACATTTTTACGTTCTTGCATTTCATTTTCGTACGTTGCTTTGCAGCAAGAAACAATTCCAAAAGGTCTTAAACCTTTGGATTTAGGATTATGGTATTAAACTCAACGTTTATGTTGAGTCTTTTTGCGTATTAAATTCAGTAAGTTTCCTCTATAATTATGTCTTTTATTTCTGCAAATTTAATTATGTCTAGCATGCTTGGCTAGACTTTTAATTCTGGTGTTTGAACAACGAAAATGGTTTGAATATAAATCTGGACTCGTGAGGCCAAAATGGGCATAGTAATGCATGATAGGTTTTTGTTGATTCTTGTGCCTTGTTCCACGTGAGTGTGTGTCTGAAATGCCCAATGTGGCTGATCATTCGTTAGGTAAAGAGGGCACACCACTATTAATTGAATTGGCGAATCGTGACTGTGTGTTGGTTCATATAGTAATAAGGGAATCAATAGGTTGTTGTGGGCACACGAGGAATCGGTAAACACAACAGATCTGGGTTCGTCTAGGGCACATTGTTGTCTGTTCACTTACATCTCTTTGGGGAACCGGGTGGTGGGTGACTGATTAGGGATTTAATTGACGAGGAATTGCTTTTAAGTCTATACTAAAAGGATGAATGAGGAGACGCAGAGAGAAATCCGGTCTCCATAACTAGATGATTTATCATGTATAAAAATCAGTGTGCCCAGGATCGAGTTGATATATATTTAAACTAAATTCAAGTTCAAATGCCAGAACCTTTTGTTATTTGATATTTTTCTTTACTTGCCTTTGCAGAGTTAATTTCCAGTAGTGACAACAAGCCAAACTCCCTTTTATGATTGGTTACTCGAAGGTGGAATCACGACAGCTCTCTGTGGGATCAACCCATACTTATTAGCTGGCTACGCTCACTATGGGCACAGGAATTATAAATTTATAAATGCTTCATGTTGTGCTTTACCCCACTCAAACTTACGATCCTTCTTACTTAGCTCAGTAAGAGGCGCGGCAATGCTAGAAAAATCACGCACAAAGCGACGATAAAATTCGGCAAGGTCGTGAAAGGATCGAACCTCCGTGGCTGACTTGGGCGTTGGCCATTCTTCAATCGCTTTGATCTTAGAACGGTCAACCTCAATACCACGTATACTCACAATAAAACCAAGAAATATAACTTTATCTAAACAAAAAGAGCACATATTTTCATACAACTTGGCTGATCTCAGAATATCAAAAACACGCATAAGTTGTGCTAGGTGCGCATGTGCATCGTGACTGTAAATCAAGATATCATCAAAGTACACAACTACAAATTTCCCAATTACATCACGCAAAACATGGCTCATTAAATGCATAAATGTGTTCGGTGCATTAGTGAGACCAAAAGGCATAACTAACCACTCATACAAACCATGCTTAGTCTTAAAAGTTGTTTTCCACTCATCCCCTTCATGCATTCTAACTTGAAAATAACCAGAACGTAAATTAATTTTAGAAAAGACTTTTGAACCGGATAATTCATCAAGCATATCATCTAATCTAGGGATAGAGAATCGATACTTCACTGTTATTTTGTTGATAGCACGGCAGTCCATGCACATTCTCCACTCATTATTCTTCTTCGGCACTAGAAAGACTGGAACTGCGCAGGGGCTCATCGACTCTCGAATCTGCTTCTTCTCAAGTAACTCTTTCACTTGTCTGTCGATCTCCTTAGTCTTTTCAGGGGACGTCCGGTATGCTGGCTGATTTGGCAAGACGGCGTCGGGCTGGAAATCGATCTGGTGCTCGATCCCACGAACACATCCGCGAACTCCTCCATAAGTGGCTGCACAACACTAGGCAAAGAAACATCATTAATAACACTGCTCTTATAAGATAGAAGAACAAAAGGTAAACCTGCTTTCAATGCTTTTTCTACGCCTTTCACTGAAATAAACAAGCTGAAGTTTTGATCTCTCTTTGCAGCTGATCCAGACAAATTCCCATGCATAAGGGAATCATTGGAGGACGGTTTAGGGGCTGAAGAAGAAGGGATGGCGCCTTCCTGGGGGTCTCGTCCGATTGGGTACCGTTGGCGGCAATCCGGGCTGCGGCGGCGGCCTCCTTTGCTCTCTCAGCTCTAAACCTCTCATGTATAAGTCTCTAATCTTCAGCAACAGCTTTAGGGGATAGTGACTTTAGTGTAGTGGTTTGTCTGTCTCTCTTCACGGTGTAGGTATTTGCAAAGCCATCATGAACCGCTTGTCTGTCAAACTGCTATGGTCTACCTAACAATATGTGTGCTGCATCCATAGGAATAACATCGCAAATAACAGAGTCAGAAAATCGACCAAAAGAGAATGAGACACTTACTTGAGCCGTTACTTTGATCTCTCCTCGATCCGTAAGCCACTGCAACTTGTACGGCTTTGGATGCTTGATGGTGGTCAGCACCAATTTGTCAACTGCATACTGGCTAATGGCATTGATCATACTCCCACTATCTATTATCATCGAGTAGGTCTGGTGTTTGATAGTAACACGTGTGAAAACAATGTTCTCATGTTGATCCGGCTGTTCTTCTTCGCGATTGATGCTCAGACTGCGTATAGACACAAGGCTAACATAAGGAAGCTCAGGTTCCTCTTCATCCGAGTCAACTGGAGGCGTCTCTGGCTCCTTCTTGACACCAATTGCGGGCGGCTCTTCGTCCTCACCGGCTGACTTGATCTCATTCTGTTCGGTGATGAACAAAACACGCCAATTCAGACACTGATTCTGAAAGTGGCCCCAACCTTGACACTTATGGCACCGGATGTCTCTAGCTTGATTTTGACTTGCATTAGGTGCTAGGCTGGGTGGATTGGGCCGTGTATAGGTCAGCCGTGTAGGCGCTACAGGTATAAACTCGGGTCTACGGCTGGACTGTGGGGTAGAACGGTCGAAATGCCGCTCGGGCGGTCCGGACTGACCTCGGGGTCGAGTAGGCTCAGTAGAAGGGGTAGAAGGTGATGTGGAATTCGTACCTTTGTTCCATGGGGGTCGAACAGGGGCTGAACTGTGGTGCGATCTCCGTCGTCCCTCTCTGAGCTGTCTTTCCACAATTGATGCATAATGCACCATCTCTTCTATACTCGTGAAGTTCTTGAGTTCAACTTCACATGCGATGTCGGGATTCATGCCTTCAATGTACCAGATGATGGTAGCATTCAAGGTCTCTTGTTTTCTAACTCGGTTCAAGGTGGTCTCAAGCTCCTTATGGTACTCTTCAACTGATCGTGTACCTTACTTGATCCGGTTGAGCTTCTTCTCGAGCTCTCTCTCATAGTGTACAGGAATAAACCGGCCACACATCAATCCTTTCATCTTTTCCCAAGTATCGACGGGAGGATATCTTTCACGCCGGTGTCGCTCATGCTGCATCTCCCACCATGAGGCTGCATAGTCTCTAAACTCCAAACATGCTAGCTGGACCTTCTTGATCTCTAGAAAGTCATAGCATGTGAAGATCTTGTCCACCTTACGTTCTCAATCCAAGTACAGATCAGGATCGTGAAGGCCTTCAAACTCTGGAATGCTTGTTTTGATGTTGTTCAACAAGCTGTCGGGTTCTGCACGTCTATAGGGCTGACGTGGTCGATCATGTCTCTGATATGGATCATACTCAGCCACTAACTCATCTGCAAAGTCACCATGATCTTCTTCAGCATCACGATCATAGGGATCGTTAAACTGTAATTGAGGTTGGTGATGCTGAGCTACTGCCGGTTGTTAAACGGATCCTTCTAGCTGGATAGGTTGTCCCTGAGCTGGTGGTACAGAAATTCGAGCAGTAAGAAGCTGAAGTTGTGCCATCATCTTGGCCAAGGAACTATCTAGCTTATGCTCAAGTTCTCGATGGTGGTACTGGGTATCCCACGACTGTGGCATAGATGAAGTCGCGCCTGTAGGAGTACTAGGCGATGCAGGTGCCTTATCATACGTTTTATTGTATCCGTCTCTGGATTCCATGTGTACCTGCAAATAATGAACAAACGTGAAAGAAAAACAAGGTGTAGGACCTCACAATTTCTCACAATCACTCGTGTTTTCTCTCTGTATTTTACCCCTCGTGTATGTCTCTCAAGTATGTGGTGGTGCTTATGTGAGAGGTGTGTATATGGTGGTGCTAATCGACTCTTCCGTTGCTTCAGATCGTCTTCTCTCGGACTTCTGGGGACGATTTCACCTTGAAGATGATGGAATTTGGCCAAAAAATCACTTATATCACAGCAAAGCAGTGAGTTTGGTTTGTCTCGTCGAGACGTTTTTGGAATGGTATCGTGGAGAAAAATTAGAGTTCAGGAGCAGAAATAGTAGGGAGAGAATGAAAAATCGGAAAATCGGGTGTATTAGGATTGAAGGAAAGAAAAAAGGAAAGAAAAGAGAAGAAAAGGAAGAAAGGGATTTGGATATATGTACCACTAGTGTGACACAATCTAAATACTTTAATTAGACTAGACTCTAAATGGAAGATACCAAATTAAAATGTAATTCAATTGAAAATTACCAACTAAAGAACTATACTATAAGGAAAGTTCCCAAAACTAAAATAAGGCTCACAAGGGAGTTACCAACTATGACTAGTACTAAAAGGAAGGAACTAAAAATAAAATCGAACTCAAAAGGTAAATCAAAAAATCAAATTGGATTTTCTCTTCTTTTTTTGATCAATCGGATATTTATATATATTTTTTTTATCCGAATTTTTTTTTGATTCGGTCTTGCTTTTTTTTTTACCGTAACTTGTTTTTTTTCGATTGGATTTTTTTTATATCCGAATTGGTTCTTTTTTTTTTGAAGATTCGGTCTTCTTCCTTTTTTTTGACCGAAACTCTTTTTTTTTCAATGAACACCAACTATTACAACTCGATAGACACGTCAACTGACACGTAAGAAAATAAATGACACGTAGGATTGAACCATGACCAGTAGAGTTGACCTGGCTCTGATGCCAAAATATGATGTAACCCGAACAAATTGTACAGGATTCAAAAGACGTGCGGAAGACTTCTAGATCGAAACACGTCAACTTGGAAGGATTCAATCCTAAACAAAAGACTCAAATAACACTAATAAACTAAATTAGATGAAAAAAACTTAAAAATAATTGTACGAACTAATTCTAGACCTAATTACGACACTTAGACTATGACATAAAAATAGCACACAAACCAATCGAACAAGGGTTGATTTAGGATGATAAATATGGCTGGAAAGAGGGGTTTATGAGGTTGAGTTTTATGGTGAAGAAGGGCTTGAGTAGATAGGGTATGTTAAGGTTATGAATAACTTACGGTATGCGATGTTGAACACGACGAATGGATCTTGATTTGAGCTCGAACTTGGCTGGACTTGTTGGGATGAACTTCGAATGATGAATGGGCAGTGATTTGGATGAAATATGGTTGTTGGATGATGGTGTAGTACGGACGGCGGTGGTGAAATTGATGGAGTTGAATTGCAACCCGATTAATCCCCGGCGTATCTTGTGCGACGAAAATGAATCTCTAAGTTGTTCTTTGTAGCGAGTTCACCCTAATTCTTCTTGTAAATTAGACCGTTCCCTTGGAATTAAGACTCAAAGTTTGCTAGGCTTCAAGAATGAGTATTTTCGAGAAAAACAATCAAAAACTTTAAACGGTTGAGACACAAATTGAATGCAAAGGCAAATTTAATCAATAATGTCTAAAATATCAAAGTAACATGGCTCCCCTATTTATAGGGAATATTATGCACGGAAATAATAAATAAAAGGCCTAAAAATCTGATCCAAAAAGGATCTCTAACTATACTATAAAAATACCTAAACTAGAATTCTATTCAAGGTAGGAAATTGCCTTAAATACAATTCTAGTCAAGCCTATACTATAAGGAACGAAAATTACACTTAAAATTAAATAAAAACTGATCTAAAATATAGTCTAAATTAATTAAAATAAATACTATAGTCTAGATAAAATTCAACCCTTAATTAAATAAATCAAAGGCCGATTTCTTCACACTTGCACACGTCCACTTTGTATCTTCATCTTCAACTCTTCAAGTAATATTCTCCATGGTATGATCTTGATCTTCATCAATTAATAAATTAACTAAAACATGGTTGCCCTTTGCATCTTCTAATTCCTCGAACTTCTTGCGAATCAACACTTGGAAATATCCTTGTAATTTCTTCACTCGAAGTCGCGTCATTGGATCTTTGAATTACAGCTCGGGTTCAAGGCCTTCAATGCCTTGCATGGCTTTATCTAGTGAGCTACCCCAGAGAAGACCGCGGGACTTTTGAGAATTTTGGAGAGCACTTTAGTTAAGACTTTCCGCAAAGACGTTCGCCAAAACACTAAAGCCTCACGCTCAAAAACTCAGAAGAATCAAAAGTTCCAACTGATGAGAAGGAGCCTCAACGCTCATCAAGCTAGCTATTGAAGATTTCCAGCTAAAGCTATTCTCTCAGTCACAGCGCTTCAGTGATCAACTTCCCTAGCTCAGACGCAGACGCGCAAAGGGGCACACCAGTTTTCAGACTGTACTCTTGAAGATCGAGCGAGATCTAAAATCATGTAAAGATGGGCAATAGCACCTTATCTCTCAAGCGAGCAGTTGGAGATCGCAAGTGTGAGCTGTCGACCTACCGCCTGAGGTGGCTGAGTTTGTTGGATCGCAGCTTCCGGGACAGCAGTTGTCTTCACTGTGTAACTGTAATAAAGGAACTTTACACTTGCATAGCAAATTGCCCTTCTGCGGAAGGAAGATAAGACGTAGAAGTTGAGCTTCGAACCTCTATAAATTGCTTGTGTGCTCTGCTTTAATTTTCAGTTCAGTTGCATATTTTTAACTGCACACTCCGAGCACACACAACACTCCGAGCTAGCAGATCTTCTCAACTAATCTCCACAAAGCACGGATAATATCACGAGTCAAAACGGGCCCTGAATATTCTGCATCTAAGTTCAGTTTTGTAATCAATTTATTCACCCCCTCTCTAAACTGATCCTGACTCGCCCCGGGACCAACAATTATGTATTGTATTTTTTATACTGTATTTTTATTGTATTGGTTGAAGAAAATTAAAAATACAATGTAAGAACAATTTCGTTTGTTTAGTTTATGTCAATGATGAAAATTGTTGGTTTTTCATTGGCCCATTGCTATTGGGTATAAAGTTGATATCCGTATTAGTCTTCAAATTACAAAGCAGTTTGCATAATATTAAGTTTGAAGGACGGCGTCGTGCGGGACAGACGATGGCGACATTTTGAATTTGTGAATGATATACAGATCTATGAAAAAAATTGAAAAACTAAAATGTTTTGTGAAAGGTTTTTCATTAATGACATAGCTATTAATGTAAAAGAGTATATATGTGGAAGAACCAAAGAAAAGTATCGTGTTAATAAAGTTTAGGTTCTCTACTTTGGCTATATATTTTTATATAATTGTTGATCACAATTAATTTTTTAATTTAGTTCATCTTCTGTATTTTAAATAAAATTTATTAATAAATATTTTTAGTAGATCCTATTGTCTGAGACCCACATTTTTATTAAATGACAATATGATCACGACCAAAATATTAAATAATAATTACTGAATGGTTAATTATATATTTAGGGTTTTTAAGGAAAAAATGGCTCATTTTTGTTTTTTTTTAAATGCAGATCGATTCATTTCTATGAAATTGGATTATTTTATATAAAAATATATAAACTCAGTTTTGGATAGTTAAACTATATATATATATATAGTAATTTCTTTGAAATTATTATCAGGACATCGTTATATTATCCTAACAATTTATAAATATGTTGTTTTATTTATTAACAAAATCTTCATGTATTATTCTAGTCCATTTTGTAAATTTTCATTAACTGACATATGTCTTCTTAAAACATAAAAATAAAAAATATGTTGAAGTTATATACATATTTTTTAACATAGTTTGAAAAGTTACGAATATAAAGCTGTGTATATACAATATCATTTGAGGAAATTATAATCATTCTTTATTATTATTAGTATAAACATATTAACTATCTTTAAGCTTTAAATTTAAAAATGTATAAAATAATTTTCGTACATCATACGGGAGAAATACTAGTTTAGAGTAAAAATATATTAATTTTTACTTCCTCGATCCTCAGATAATTAAATTAAAAACCACAAGCAATAATAACTAGATATATAATTGTTTTTCAATGTGTGTGTGTGTGAGAGAGAGAGAGAGAGTGTGTGTGTGTGTGTGTAGGGAGCGGATCAAACGAGAACCCATCCCCCATGTGAGAACTAGGAACTCATCTCATTCATCCATTGCTTTGATTTAGATGGCTAAGATTTGGTCAATATTTGGTCAAAGGTGGTGGCAAACTTGTAATATTTGAGAAACCTAAAAAGGTATAATTTTCGGAAATCATATAGACAACACTTTAAAACCGTTGTCTATTCTTATAAATTTCGCTATGCTAAAATTAGAGTACTATCATGCTATTATGAACATATATATATGCTAATATGAATATATATATCAATGCAAGTATGAACAGACAATGTCCTACTATTAACGAACACTAAAACTACTATTATGAGTAAAATTTATGCGTTTTATGAATATCTTTTCATGTTGTTATGAATATTTTTTCCATGCTATTATGTATATACTTCTATGTTATCATGAATATTTTGTCATGCTATTCTGAGTTTAACATCACACTATTATGGATGAAAAAATATATTTTCGAATAAACATATAAACAATTGATCTTAAATGAAAGAGCACGAAAAGAACTTTAATTTGATATATAATTTGTATTAATCTAATGAAAAATGAGCAAGTTGTGGATGTTTAAAGTTTAAATAAATTTTGTGTAAGGATGCTGATGTCAGCTTTGACCAAGGGTAAGTTTGACTTCCTCATATTTACCATTATGCCACCGCCTTTTTATTTAAATATAGACCATTGAGATCAAAGCATTGTGTGGTTGAGATTAGTTCCTAATTCTCACATGGGGATTGATTCTCATGTGAACCCTACCCTATATATATATGTATATAGATAGATAGATAGATAGATAGATAGATAGATAGATAGATAGATAGATAGATAGATAGATAGATAGATAGATAGGAATATGTTTAAATGGGTACTCGATGTTTATGTGAGAACTAGGAATCTTTATAGTCATTAGATATTATTAATTCTCAGGATGAGATTAAAAGTAGATTTCTATTTTTTTTTGTATTTTAGGCACGTATTTTAAGTTAAGAGGGTGATGCAGTATTTTTAATATCATATATATTAATACATGAATTTCCATATCTGTGAATATATCTTTCCAAATCTTGTTCAAATCCCCACGATCGGTCATCCGCTATTCAACCACTACCCACATATTTTTTATATTCTATTCATATAAGCTCTGATTTTTTTTCCTTCTATTACAATTTAAATAGAAAATACGAAAACCTTTTTTTACAGGGCTATTGCATCAATGAGGCCGTTTCAGCAGACATCCATGAATTTGGTATGTATGGTTTATTACAATTTACGTGATATATACTAGGGTTTAGGTGATAGTTTATGCGATTAAAATATGGTGTTTCACATGGAATTTGCACTGTTAGGATATATCCACTTTATTCATTGATTGCACATTTGGTAAATAATACTACTCCATATTCACATGTTCTGCCCTGTGACGTGCCCACTGAGGTCTTTCTTACTAGTTGGATCTAATAATTATATATAATCTCAATATTGATTTGATGTGCAATTCTGTTGTGTTTGTGTACGAGGACATGTAGTTTAATTGAATTATTTAAGCATTCATAGCACTATAAGTAAGTTATAGTTTTTGTCCCAATATATATACAGTGAAATTATAATGTTGAAGCTAGCACTGATGTATATATACGTAAGTTATATACTGTCTGTAAATAAGCAACAATCTATCAAAATTCTAAACCAAAATTTTTGATGAATTTAATTCTAAAATGAGATGAGGAATTAATCATGGGTTGTTGATATTTGGGGAACTTGGATTCTGACTTTCTTCATAGATGTTCTAATCGGCGTGTTTTTCAGGAAAACATCGCCTTCTGAGAGTGAGAACGGTTTTTTCCATACACACAAGAACCAAAATTTTAATCTGCTTGAGTTCTTTATGTATTTTGACAATGCTATAGATTCTCATAGGCATTCACAAGCCAATCTCAACAATGAAGATCTATCATGTTGTGTTCAATTTAAGACTTCACTTCCAATCGAAAAGCATGCTGCTAATTAATATACAAGGACCATTTTCAATGAGGTGCAACAAGATATTGAGTTTGCTTGCTACACATGTTGCTTAAAAGTATTACAGATGATCCAGATAGACACGATTATATGATTGAAGAACGTAATAATGGCTTGTTCAATGTCACTTACTATAAGGGTGAGGAAACTGTTACGTGTAGTTGTAAGAAATTCGTGAGGATGGGGCTGATTTGCTATCATGTATATTTTGTGTTCAAGGATTTGAACTTGGAAACTATCTCTAATAAATATATAGTCACTTGATGGATGAAATTAGCATTGTCGAGGTTAGCACATATGGTTGGCATTGACGTACAAAGCGCATGTGTTGGTATTGAAAAAGATGGGTTCTTGTTGCATGATACCATTTTTTATTTACAATTGTGTTGAATTAGTTAAAGGCGATCATGAGAAAACTATGAAATTAATAAAGTCATTAAGGACATCAATGATTTACTATTGCCCAGTGAAGAAAATATCTCTGCTTGGCTGTTTAAGAAGAGATTGTTTGAGCATTTTTATTCTTCATCTATACCACAATAAGTGTCTGTCCAACCACCTATTCAAGTAAAAATAAAAGGGAGTGGAAGTCGTGGCAGTCGTATAAAATCAACGAGAGAGACGGTCACTAAAGAAAATTCAGAAACCACTGCGAATGTGCATCAATTGCAACATGCTGTCTCACCTTGACGCTATAAATTCTAGCAAATTTTGATGATATTGTTGTTGTTGTACAGTTTAAGCATTTTTTTATCATATAAATTTGTTGCTTATTACATAACAATCTGTAGCTTCTTATTTTGTAATTCCGTATTTTCTTGTTATTGGGGTATTCATTTATATCGTATTTTATTATTTTTCATAAACATCTATGGTTCAAAGTATTTTATTCCATTTAACGAGCTACAAAACAACTTAACAGAAGCTACAAATTTAAATTTAACTAAAACCAAATTGACAATAATAATATATTCAAAAAAATAAACATTGACTAAAATTAATAATATGCTACAAAATTATACTGGATAGATATACGTATTTCTCTTTCGCAAGCTACAATAACGATAATATAAAGCTACAAAATCAACTATACCAATTTATGTGATTAACTTTTAATTTCCACTTATGTAGCTACAAAAATAATTATAACAAGTTATAAGATTCATGCACGATAAATAAAAAGCTACGAACACAATGATAAATAGCGCTAAAATAAATTTCATACACATCTGTGGCTATAAACAAACTTAACACAAGATACGAATTTATATTTAGCTAAAAGAAAATTGACAATAATAAGATATCAAAAAAAAATAAACATTAACTAAAACCAATACAAAGCTACAAAATTATATTGGATAGATATATGTATTTCTCTCTCGGTAGCTATAAAAACAATAATACAAAGCTACAAAATCAATTATAACAATTTATGGACCTAGCTTCTATAAACACAATGATAAAAAGCTATAAAATAAACGCCATAGACATCTATGGTTCAAAGTATTGTCTTCAATTAAACAAGCTACATACAAACTTAACCACAACTATGAATTTATATTTAACTGAAATTCGACGATAATAAGATATCCAAAAACATTAAACATTAACTAAAACCAAATCCACAATAATAATATATCCCAAAACAATTACATATCAAAACCATTGATATGAATATATAGTCTAATCAACAGTAGTAGAAACCAATTTATAATTTCCTTTTCTAAAAAAAAAACTTAAATTGTTCATGTCAAGCAATCTAAAAACTGTTATTAAACAAATCTTTCAAACCAATGTGACGCTTAGTAGATGCGGTGTTAAATACTTGATGTGCATTTTTGCGAGATTGTGTCTTTATGGATGTTTATATTTGATGCCAGTATAGCAGCGCAATACTTAATCCAAAGACAGTTCATCTGTGTTGCATTTTCCTTTTTGAAACCAATCTTCTAAGCTTCCAGCCTTGCCCCATAAAAGTCTCCATATGTCGTATTGCATATATACCACAGTCAGTTGAATTTTCAAAATCTCGTCACGTCATTTGCAATCTATCTATGCAAGCCTTCTCCACACCTTTAAACTTCATCTTTAGTCCGTGTTTTCCCAAATACAAACTAAAAATATTTTTCTGCATCACAAAATCATTATTAAGTAAATACTGTGCATAAATTAATAATCAAATATGGACTAAACGAGAAAGAAAATAAAATACACGTAAGCACATGCACTTGGCTTTTGGTAGCTACCAAACCATGTATAAGAAGCTACAGAAACAATGTTAACAAATTCTAGAATAAAACCTCGAGTTTCATTTCTTAAGCTACAAACAAAAGTATAATATTTTTATGGGACGAGGCTCGAAACACTTGTAAATAAAGAAACTTATATTTTTAATCTTCGATACCTACAAATACAAAGCGCATGACTCCTTCAATAATGCAGACTTCAAAGTATTAAAAATATACTTAATAAGCTGTGAAAAACTCTAATTAAACTTGCAACAAGCTCAAAACATCATTATTAATATACAAATAAATATTTTTTCAGCAAAAAATACAATCATTCAACCCTCAATTGGCAGACTACTTAAATCTAATTATTAATGTTGTTTTGATTATTTTTGTCGATTTTTGGATAAAAAATTTCTTCAAAACCTGGATGTATATATAATTTCAATTATTTTCTCTTAAAGCAAATCAGCCAAAAAATCACTTTGAATCAAAAGAGATCAAGATAAAAAAAAATGCATGGATATTGCAACAAATATAAACAATTGCCTAATATTACACAAAAAATAAGTAATTGTTTTAGTGATGCTATAAATTTCTACTAATATATCAAATAAATAAATACAAATATCTCATTACACACCTTTGCATCTTAAATAAGCTACAGATTATCACTAATTTAGCCACGAATCCAAATTGTACTTCCCCTTCAATCATACAACATTCAAATCACTAATATTACATACATCCAGTATTCGTACTAAATAAGCAATAAAAAATACGCCAATCATTCATACAGGCATTTAAATAAACATGTGGGTTACAACATTGGTAGCTACACAACATTCGAATCTTTAACATAGATTTCAATGAGAGTTTTATTTTTTTCAGAAGCCATGCTACAAAAAATTCCTATATAAATTCGAAAACGTACAAAATATAGTCCTCCATTACCTTGTTTGTGTCTCGTCATTGAAATATAGAAAATAGGTGGTGGCGGTGGTTGTTGCAGAAGTGGTGGTATCGTTATTATTGATGATGTCGAGCACGCCGACACCGGTGATAGTGGTGTTCGGCGTTCTATTTGTAGCGCAACTTTTTCTCAGAACAAAATGAATGAATGAAAGTGATTCTAGTTTCTCTATCAATCGTTGGTAGTTGTATCAATCGTTGGTAGTTGTATCATTAATGATACGTATCTTGGGGATATTCATATATGCATGTTTCCATATAAAAAACTAATGCATAATTACATGAAATGACCTTCTGTATATTATTTTCAAATCTATTATTGAATTTTTAAGATTTTATTCAATTTAATCTTAGTCACAAATCTAGTCAAAATTGAGGGCTAGGATTAGTTTCTAGTTCTCACCTAAAGCATAGTACCCATTATAAGCTACCTCTATATATAATATATACATAGGGAATTAATCAAATGTAAACTATTCCATAGTGTGTAAACTATAAATCAATCTTCCACCATCCATTTAACAAAATACACGGCCAAGATTAGGAGAAAAAATTGGTGGTAATTTTGTAATTTTCGCTATTTTTTTAAGTCCGCGGGGGTAATTCCGTTTTTTTAAAGAAGCTGATATCATTCTAACTCGTCATCTAGCAAGTTTTCTTAAAAATTCAATCGATCATAACTTGCTTGCTTTTTATCGGATTAACACAAATAATATATCAAATTAAAGATCCTTCAATCATCTTTCATTTAAGATGAGTGAAACATATGTTCACTTGAAAAAATATGGACGAAAAATACAAAAGATTCATTTTTCATGCGTATTCAATCTCAAAATTAAACACTTCGTTAGCATACAATAAATATTTTGTTAGCATCATACAAATGTTTCATTAGTGTCAATTATATTATTGTAAATGTTTATTCAATCGCAATTAGGTGTGTTTCTTTAGAACAATAGGATATAACAAATATTTCTTAACATCGAGTATATTGTTATAATGATTTATTTCATCTCAATTAGAATATGCTTCGTTAGCATATAAGAAATATTTCATTAATATCAGTTATATTGACATCAAAAATAGATTAATCATGAAGATTTTTTTTGTATGAAAAGGCTAATGCAGTGCTAACGTTAACATCGACATATGTTAACGAAAATATTATAATGATGTTAATGTAGTGTAGTTATATCTACTAAAAGAATCACGTGTTTAATATTACATGTGTATAATCATTGTATAATTTTCATCTCGATTACACATACTTCGTTAGCATATGACAGATACTTTGCTAGCATCAATATATTTTTCTAAGAGTAACCACATCAATTTTAGGATTTAATAATTTAATTTTATTGAATTTCATCATTTGCTCATGTTACCATTGTCGTATCTAACAAAAACATTATGTAATGCTAATGGAATTTATTATATAATGCTAATGAAACAGTAACGTAGTGGATTGAATTCAAATAATGCAACCAATAACATTCAATTAAACAACAATAACTTTGTCCACGGTTATAACTTTTTGTCAAAAAAATATGTTTGACTAGTTTTTCAATCATATAAAACCCACCGTTTAATTATTTTATAATAAAATCACTTTTGCATTTAAATTTAGGTGTTATGCATGAAGTATTATGCTTCGTTACCATATGATTAAGTGTTCATCAGTATATGATTGTATCTCTGTTAGCTCCCGTGTCCTGAAAGTCCAAATTTTTTCTTTTTCCTTTTTAATTTTAACCTTGACGTAAAAATTACCAAAATGTCACTATATTTTTTTAAGTTCCTTTCATTTACAGTAATGTCATCGCCTTTATGACTAAATTTGGACCATTATATTTTAAAAAATATGTGGTGAAAGATTGATTTATAGTTTATACACTAGGAATGGTTTATAGTCTAAAATCAATTTATTTTATATTTTAAGAAAGTATAAATGTGCTTCTCCAGAGATGAGAATTTATAATATAATTAATTTTCAACGAGGCTCTCTCTCTCTCTCTCTCTTGAAATCCTCTAGTCCTAACTGTGTGCCAATTGTGTACCAACCATCAAAATTATTACTTTTTCTTTCATTTTTTCTTCAATTTTAATTTCTTTAGATTTAGTATAATTTTATTTAGGGTTTATTCCACCCAATTATAGTTTATAATTATTTTTTTAATATTTAATTTTCATTTTTAGTTAATATAATTGAATTTTGGAGTTGATTATTCCAAACTTAAGGTACATAATTTTTTAAAATTTTAATTTTTAGCAATAAATATTAATTATGATTAGTTATAATATAATAAAATTTATTTTTACAAAAAATATTATTAACAATATATAATTTTAATATTGACACACAGTTAGTACACAAAGTTGGAACTAGACTTATGTGTGCCAACTAGGGCTGTATACGAGCCAAGCCGAGCCGAGTACTACCGGGCTCGAGCTCGGCTCGTTTAGAGATTTGTGAGCTCGAGCTCGAGCTCGACTCAAGCTTTGAACTCGGGCTCGACAGGAAAAAATCGAGTTCGAGCTCGGCTCGGGCTCGACTCGATTATTTAAAATTCGAGCTCAGCTCGGGCTCGAGCTCGAGCTCGTTTACATTCACAATTATACTACCTATAAAATTATATACTATAATACAAATAGTATATATAACTAAGTATATAAGAATATTTTTAATCTTGAATATTTGATTTCTTATTTAATGAATTGAGAATGATTATTTTGTTAATATTAGTTTTAATTTTTGTTAATTTTCTTTTTCCCTTTTATTGTTATGTACATTTTAACTAATATCAACTGTATACCATATGATATGATAGTTTATATAACTAAGAGTTTAAGATTAATTATATCATATTGATGCTAAGAACATTGTTACTATTGAACATTTGATTAGTTACAATTTTTGTTAATTTTTTCTTTTCCTTTATTATTTTGTTACTTTCAATAATATTAGTTCACTTTTATTGATTTAATTTCATGTATTAATATTTAATGATGAGTATTATTTGTCAAGTTGTCAATATTAATTTTAATTTTATTTTATTTTTCATTTATTACTTTACACAAGTTATAAATTTATAATTTATAATTTATAACTTATATTCTTATAAATTATAACTAATGTTCTAAGATGGGCTAAGTATAATCTATTTTTTCCACATGTTATATATATTCTTATAAGTTAATGACTATATACTAGAATACTAATTGATAGACGATAATATACATATAACTAAGAATTTAAGATTACCTATATAACATTGGTGCTAAGAATATCATTACTCATTTACTCATGAACATTTGATTAGTTATAATTTTTGTTTATTTTCGTTTTGCTTTATTATTTTGTTACTTTCGATAATATTAGTTTAATATCATTGATTACATTTCATGTATTAATATTTAATGATAAGTATTGTTTTATCAAATTGTCAATATAAATCATAATTTTTTAATTTCTTTTTCCTTTATTACTGTACACATATTATCATTTTATAATTATAACTTATATTCTCGTAGGTTTTAACTATTAATCTAATATGGACTATAATCTATTTATTATATAATATATAAATATATAATGTTAATTTCTTTTTCTTTAATTTCTTCTATTACTCATCTACTATTGTGTTAAGCATCTGATTTCTTAATTTCGATAATATTAGAATAAAATGATTGATTTCATTTCATATATATTATTTAATGAATTGGAAAATATTATTTTGTAAATATTATTCACAATTTCTCTTATTACTTTGTATTTATTATTGAGCGTTCAATTTCTTAATTTCAATAATATTAATATAATATCATTTCATATTTCATTTTATTATCATTTATTATACTAATATATTATGTAAAATTATAAATAAGATAACTATATTTTATATAATATGTATATAAATATATATTCCATTAGTTTGTCTGTTTGTGTATATAATTGTTACTCTTGAATCTTGATCATTGATTTTATAACTTTAATAATATTAGTTCAATAGTTAATATCATTAATTTTATTTTATTTTTAATGAAAAGTATTAATTTGACAAAGGTTACAATATAAATAAATAATATTTAAAAAATTACAAAAATAGTATGTATCTTGAGTCCTAAATCGAATAGCTCGCGAGTCCGGCTCGAGCTCGGCTCGTTTCAGTACTCGCGAGCCAAGCTCGTGAGACAGCTCGCGAGCTAGGCTCGAGCTCGGCTCGTTTAACTACTCGCGAGTCAGCTCGCGAGACAGTTCGTGAGACAGCTCGTTAAAAATCTTGAGAACCTCACGAGCCGAGTTAGCTCGCGAGCTCGGCTCGAGAAAATGGCGAGCTCGTTTAGCAGGCCCGAGCTCGGCTCGTTTAATAAACGAGCCAGTCTCGAGCGAGCTTTTTTCGTGAGTAATTTGGCTCATTTCCAGCCCTAGTGCCAACCGTCTCTCTCTTTCTTTTGTGCAGAAAAGGAGGATCTAAATTGAGAATATATCGTTTGATTACTAAAAAAAAACATTCAAAAATATCCTTCTGCGGCATGCCCCATATTCCAGTGTCATGTATTATTTTCCCCACATACATACAATATGGTTTCATCACCTTTATTATTCGCAAACACAAATGTATAAATAATATTGAAAAAATATAACACAATTATTTTTAGTAGAATAAAATATTACTGTTAAATACGTTTACCAAACAAGCAATTATTGTTTTTGACTAAAAGTGTAAGTGTGTAACCCCACAAAAAATGAAGAAGATAATTTCAATTAAATTTAGTAAAATATAACATCCACGCGATTCCACCTGTTAAAAGAACGTACAGACAGACACACACATGGGTGGAGCTGGTGAGAACTTTTTCTTACGTGGAAATTGAGAACTCATCCAAAAATCACACAAATTTTGATCTCAATGGTTTAGATTTAACACAAAACGACGGTGACAAACTTGTAAATATGTTGAACTTTTTAAAAAAAGCGGTGGCATATTGATAAATACATCGAAGTTAAAAAATGAAGGGTTATTTTGTTTCCGTCAAAATTTAGATGATGATATCAATATATTTATATAAATATTGTAGAAACTTTAAACAATCATAACTTGCTCGTTTTTAATCGAATGTACGCAAATTATATATCAAATTAAAGCTCTTTTCGTACTCTTTTATTTAAGATCCATATTGCATATATTTATTTGAAAAAAATAGATGAAAAATAAGAAAATTAATTTTCAAACATATTTTTCATACAAAGCGGCCCTAGATTTATATTAGCATAGTGTATATAATATTTTAACATGACCAATATAGCATTTTAGCATGGCCAACTATAACTCACATAATTGCATTTATGAAGTTTTAGCATGAAATTACTCGCATATTAGCATGATATATATGACATTTAAGCATAATCCGTAACTTATATCAGGATTGTGTTCATGACGTTCTAACATGATTCTCATAAATTAATAAGATGATATCAACATATTTACACAAATATTGTAAAAATGTTAAACAATCAAAACTTACTCGTTTTAATCAAATTTACGCAAATTATATATCAAATTGAAGATACTCCCATACTCTTTCATTTAAGATCCATATTTCATATGTTTATTTAACAAAAATTATTTTATTCGCAATAGTATAAAATAATACTCATAATAGCATGACAAAGTACTCATTATAACATTAAAATATAATCACAATAACAAGGTAAAATATTAATAAAATATGAAAAAATATTCGTAAAACATGTAAATTTTCTTGTAATATCATCTGTGGTGTTCGTTTATTTTAACATAGTTATATGTTTATAACATGATATAGTTGAAAGTTCTATTAATTGAAATATTAATTGGCACAACTTTAGCATGACAATTCCTTGATTTTTAGCATAATATTTGTATTGATTTTAGCATGATATTTCCTTTAATTTTTACATGATGTAATAAAAGATAATTGAGAAATAATAAACCATAGCTAATTTGTATGGAGTAAATCTTAATTAAATCGTTAGCATAATTTAGAATGTTATCATCCTTGATTCTAACATGATCTAATAAACCCTAAATTTGACTAATAAACCCTAATTTTGATGTTAGCATGATTTTAGCATAATATTTTTATTGATTTTAGCATGCATGATATTTCATTTGACTTTAACATGATGCAATAAAAATTAATTAAGTTATAATAAACATTAATTGGAATGTAATCATCCCTAATTGGGATAAATAAAATCCTAATTAAGTTGTTATAAAATCTAATTTGGAGAATGAGGAGTCATATATAGTGCTAATATAATTTCACAAAAAAATATATTGAAACGAATGTATCATCATGTTAAAAGTGTATAAAATATGATGCTCAAATGAATACAACATCATGCTAAAAATAAAAATAAAAATAAAAAATCAATCCATACCATTCTAGAAAAAAAACTACTCTCATACTATCATGGTGTATATAACATTTTACCTTGACCTATAACTCACATTAGCATTGCCTTTATGAAATTTAATTGTAAACTACTCTCATATTAGTATGATGCATACGACATTTCATAAAGTCTTATGTGCATTTGAATAAAATTAGAACTGATACGTTTCAGTCTTAAAAGTGATTTTTTCATAGAAATTCTAAAATCCTAATTGGAAATAAATAAATAAATAAATCATAATTGGGATGAAATTAACCTTAATTAGATTGAAATAAACCCTAAAAATGAACATTTTATATTTTTCATCCATATTTTAATCAGTATCAGAGGCATGCATCATCTTAAACAAACAAAATTGAAAAACAAAACTTTAATTTGATAAATTATATGAAAAATATTACGTTCATAATATTTTAACATGAAACTATTCTTCTAGGAAACACAAAAAAAATATTAAATTATCATGTATAATACCTAATTAGGATGAAACTAAACCCTAATTGGGGGTGGAATAAACCCTACTTTGATGAAATAAACACTAATTGAATGTAATAAACACTAACTGAAATGAAATAAACCCTCAAAATTAATATTTTGTATTTTCCATCCATATTTCTTTGGATAAAAAAACAGATGTATTCGAGATCTTAAATGAAAGAATATGAAACAGATTTAATTTGATATATTATATTCCTTTCATTCTAGCATGATAAGTTGTATGAAAATATCATGTAAATTTATTCATGATATTAATTATATGTGTTATTCATTCATTTTAGCATTGTGATATGTTCATATTAGCATTATATTGCTTTCATTTTAACTTGATGAAATAACATGTAAATATATTTGTAATAACATTTGTATTGTTCGTTTATTTTAGCAGAAATATATGTTCATAATATGTAAGTATGTTTATATTAATATCATATTACTTTCATTTATCGAACCCATAAATGAAACATATAAATTATGTAATAAATGTAAGTATGTTTTTATTAGAATAATAAAACACATAAATTATGTCATAAATTCTTATTGGGATAGAATGAACCATAACTGAAATAAAATAAGCAGTAAAAATGAATATTTTGTATTTTTCATTCATATTTTTTGGGATAAACAAAGGCATGTCAGATCTTAAATAAAATAGTATGAAAAAAAAAAAGCATTGCGTTTATGCGTTTATGAAGTTTTAACATTAAACTAATCTCATATTAGCATAGTGTATATGACATTTTAGCATCACGTTACATACCAGTGTTACTTTTAAACATGGATGAAGTTATATATAGTTGTTTAATTGAGGACTTTCAGTTTACTACAAAATTTATCCAACATGTAACTCATAGCATAACCGTTTATCACGCATATCAAAATAAATTTGAATGATATTATTAATATCAACATAATTCATATGTCATTTTAGCATAAACTATGAACCATTACAACATGATGTATATATCATTTTAGCATGAACTATAACTAATAACATAATCATCATCGGAAAAAATAAAAATAAATACCTAAATCAGAATTTAATACAATGTATGGGATAGTTAAAGAAGATAAATACATGACTCAACAATATTATATGAAGAAGATAAAATAAGGTAAAAATTTAATTGTGATGATTTACACAAAAAATAGCATTTAGAATAATAGTATTTACAGGCAAATCAAAAACCCTAAAAATTCAAAATACGTATATGAACATCAAAATAAATAAAAAAAATAATCAAGAATTCAAAATTATGTCTGAACCATCAACATTGATTTCGATTTTGCTCATAAAAAAACCTTCTTAACCTTATATATATTTATATGTATAATATTTTATTATTTTAATAAATTATTAATAATTATTACAAGTTTTTCAATTTTTATTTACTGAATGGTTTACAAAAATAATAGAGAAAGAGTCAAAAAAAGGGTGGAGACAAAGAGAGAAGATGAGAGAGAGAGAGGGGGGGGAGGGGGGAGAGAAAATAGAAAAATTGAAAACATGAAAAAAAGAAGAAGTGTTCTACGAGAGAAACAAAAAAAGAGAGGAGATAGAGAGAGGGAGTAATGCTTTGAAACATAACAATTATTGATTTTCATAATCCCCTCTTTTTACTTAAAGTTATAAATAATTACAAGTATGTCACCTTCTATTTGACCGAATTTTAACTGAATCGTGACATTAAGATTTAAGTCATGGAGGGATTATATGAGTTCCTAATTCCCATATAGGAGAAGAGTTCTTATTTGAACCCTTCCCTATATACATATATATATATATATATATGTATGTGTGTGTGTGCGATATAATGAATTTGAGTACTTGATTTATAATACGTATTAATGTTCGTGATATTTGAGTACCTCAATACTATGCGCTTGGTTTGTGGGTTTAGTGATGATTGATAAAATAAACCAATCTAATGAATTGTTAATTCGCATGATAAGAACCCGATATTAATGACGGATCCGAGTTCCTATGATTCATTTGGGTGATAACTAAAGGTGACAATTTACATTCGGTCCATCTGGCTAATATTTTAGGCCTTAAATCGGCCTGGACTGAAAATTGAATGGCCCGAACGAGCCAGATCATCTAGCCCAAGAATTGTAAAATTGCACTGTGGCCCTTGAGCAGCCCCACCCGATTTTTGGGTCTGATCAGACTTCTAGTATCTTGGCTCGACCCGACTCGACCCGACCCGACCCGAATTTTACGCTTGGACCGTCAGGGCTGGGCCGAGTCATCCATTTTGCGACCCCTAGTGATAACTCATCACTCCAATATTGAGGTGATTATTTCTATCCATCTTTGAATAAACTCAAAATTACTCAATTGACCTCATCTAAATAATTTTTTTAACATTTGTATCCTCCATTTTGAAAATATTTACACTGATGCATATTATCTATATTTTTTTTAAAATCACTTTTACAAAAAATACTAAAAGCATTGAAAAATAAATCATACTTATCCTATCATTCTTATCTATCCCATAAATTGGACCAAACGGGTGTGTTCGGTATCCTTGATTAGGGTTGTTTAGAGTAGATATATTAAATAATCAAACATAATCATATCATACATCTGGTTCGATGAATTAAAGCCCGATATTAATTGTAGACCCGAACTCCAATCCTTCAAATGAGTGATAACTTATCCATCCATTTTTTGGATGATTGATAATCCTTTATTGCTCCCACAAGTCAAATTACATGACCACCCTTAACTTTATAAATGCTTTTTGGACCATTGCCTTTATGAAATTTAATTTTAAACTACTCTCATATTAGTATGATGCATATGACATTTCATAAAGTCTTATGTGCATTTAAATAAAATTAGAACTGATACTTTTCAGTATTAAAAGTGATTTTTTCATAGAAATTCTAAAATCCTAATTGAAAATAAATAAATCATAATCGGGATGAAATTAACCTTAATTAGATTGAAATAAACCCTAAAAATGAACATTTTATATTTTTCATCCATATTTTAATCAGTATCAGAGGCATGCATCATCTTAAACAAATAAAATTGAAAAAAAAAAACTTTAATTTGATAAATTATATGAAAAATATTGTGTTCATAATATTTTAACATGAAACTATTCTTTTATTAACATGGTGCATGTGACATTTCAGCATGAAAATAAAATGTAAATTTACTCTTAATAACATGTCTTGTTTGTTCATTTTAGTATGATTATATGTTCATATTAGCATCACATTATTTTCATTTTAGAATTACGAAATTACATAAGAATCGGAAACACAAAAAATATTGAATTATCATATATAATACCTAATTAGGATGAAACTAAACCCTAATTGGAGTGGAATAAACTCTACTTTGATGAAATAAACACTAATTGAATGTAATAAACACTAACTAAAATGAAATAAACCCTCAAAATTAATATTTTGTATTTTTCATCCATATTTCTTTGGATAAAAAAACAGATGTATTCGAGATCTTAAATGAAAGAATATGAAAAAGATTTAATTTGATATATTATATTCCTTTCATTCTAGCATGATAAGTTGTATGAAAATATCATGTAAATTTATTGATGATATTAATTATATGTGTTATTCATTCATTTTAGCATTGTGATATGTTCATATTAGCATTATATTGCTTTCATTTTAACTTGATGAAATAACATGTAAATATATTTGTAATAACATTTGTATTGTTCGTTTATTTTAGCAGATATATGTTCATAATATGTAAGTATGTTTATATTAATATCATATTACTTTCATTTATCGAACCCATAAATGAAACATATAAATTATGTAATAAATTCTGTAATAAATGTAAGTATGTTTTTATTAGAATAATAAAACACATAAATTATGTTATAAATTCTTATTGGGATAGAATGAACCATAACTTAAATAAAATAAGCAGTAAAAATGAATATTTTGTATTTTTCATTCATATTTCTTGGGATAAACAAAGGCATGTCAGATCTTAAATAAAATAGTATGAAAAAAAAAACATTGCGTTTATGCGTTTATGAAGTTTTAGCATTAAACTAATCTCATATTAGCATAGTGTATATGACAGTTTAGCATCACGTTACATGCCAGTGTTACTTTTAAACATGGATGAAGTTATATATAGTTGTTTAATTGAGGACTTTCAGTTTACTACTAAATTTATCCAACATGTAACTCATAGCATAACCGTTTATCACGCATATCAAAATAAATTTGAATGATATTATTAATATCAAGATAATTCATATATCATTTTAGCATAAACTACGAACCATTACAACATGATGTATATATCATTTTAGCATGAACTATAACTAATAACATAATCATCATCGGAAAAAATAAAAATAAATACCTAAATCAGAATTTAATACAATGTATGGGATAATTAAAGAAGATAAATACATGACTCAACAATATTATATGAAGAAGATAAAATAAGGTAAAAATTTAATTGTGATGATTTACACAAAAAAATAGCATTTAGAATAATAGTATTTACAGGCAAATCAAAAACCCTAAAAATTCAAAATACGTATATGAACATCAAAATAAATAAAAAAATCATCAAGAATTCAAAATTATGTCTGAACCATCAACATCGATTTCGATTTTGCTCATAAAAAAACCTTCTTAACCTTATATATATATTTATATGTATAATTTTTTATTATTTTAATAAATTATTAATAATTATTACAAGTTTTTCAATTTTTATTTACTGAATGGTTTACAAAAATAATAGAGAAAGAGACAAAAAAATGGTGGAGAGAGAGAGAGAGAGGGGGGGGGGGGAGAGGGAGAGAAAATAGAAAAATTGAAAACATGAAAAAAAAAAGTGTTCTACGAGTGAAACAAAAAAAGAGAGGAGATAGAGAGAGGGAGTAATGTTTTGAAACAGAAGAATTATTGATTTTCATAATCCCCTCTTTTTACTTAAAGTTATAAATAATTACAAGTATGTCACCTTCTATTTGACTGAAATTTAACTGAATCGTGGCCATCAAGATTTAAGCCATGAAGGGATTAGATGTGTTCCTAATTCCCACATAAGAGAAGAGTTCTCATTTGATCCCTTCCCTATATGCATATATATATATATATGTGTGTGTGTGTGTGTGTGTATGATATAATGAATTTGAGTACTTGATTTATAATACGTATTAATGTTCGTGATATTTGAGTACCTCAATACTATGCGCTTGGTTTGTGGGTTCAGTGATGATTGATAAAGTAAACCAATCTAATAAATTGTTAATTCGCATGATAGGAGCCCGATATTAATGACGGATCCGAGTTCCTATGATTCATTTGGGTGATAACTAAAGGTGACAATTTACATTCGGTCCATTTGGCTAATATTTTAGGCCTTAAATCGGCCTGGGCTGAAAATTGAATGGCTCGAACGAGCCAGATCGTCTAGCCTAAGAATTGAAAAATTGCACTGTGGCCCTTGAGCAGCCCTACCCGATTTTTGGGTCTGATCAGGCTTCTAGTATTTTGGCTCAACCCGACTCGAATTTTACGCTTGGACCGTCAGGGCTGGGCCGAGTCATCCATTTTGCAACTCCTAGTGATAACTCATCACTTCAATATTGGGGTGATTATTTCTATCCATCTTTGAATAAACTCAAAATTACTCAATTGACCTCATCTAAATAATTTTTTTAACATTTGTATCCTCCATTTTGAAAATATTTACACTGATGCATATTATCTATATTTTTTTTAAATCACTTTTACATAAAATACTAAAAGCATTGAAAAATAAATCATACTTATCCTATCATTCTTATCTATCCCATAAATTGGACGAACTGGTGTGTTTGGTATCCTTGATTAGGGTTGTTTAGAGTAGATATATTAAATAATCAAACATAATCATATCATACATCTGGTTCGATGAATTAAAGCCCGATATTAATTGTAGACCCGAACTCCAATCCTTCAAATGAGTGATAACTTATCCATCCATTTTTTGGATGATTGATAATCCTTTAGTGCTCCCACAAGCCAAATTACATGATCACCCTTAACTTTATAAATGCTTTTTGGACCATTGTACCACCAATTTTGTTTATATTTCGGCTTAACCCACTTTTACAAATACAAACTCGGAGCAGGAAGCCATGGACCCTTCTTAATCGAGATGAAGGTAAGATTTTACCCAATTTCCATATGTTAAAATTGCAGTTGTGGAATTTTGACTATTCAAAATTTTAATTAAATATCATAAATTGTTAATTATGTGAAAAGTAATTGTTGGTATAGATAATCTCTATAAAAAAAATAAAATTAAGGAGTTTAATTTATTTATAAACTTTAAATTATTAATATTTTTCATGAGGGCCATTTAGGTAATCACTTACATTTTAATAAAAAAATTTCAATCAAAATAAAATATCGATAAATTATCTCAATTACTAATATTGTAATCACTCAATTCAAACACAAAATTAAAACTATTCAACCAGAACAATCCAATTTTATGCAATTGATTTTATCTATGTCATTACATGAGTGAAGAATAGTTCTAAACTACAAGTCTATAATATTTTATTTTATTTTAATAAACCAAATTGATTAATTTGAATAAAAATATTAAAATAGGAAGCCTGACAATCCCCTTGTTATGTTTCAAACAAATGATAAATAATTTGTAGCATTTATTTTCCTCAGAATCGCATTCCTATAAATCATATTTTCGGACATCTTTATTTTCCTACCAACCAAACGAGTCATTAATGTTACTACACACTTTATATGGACATCTCTTGTGAGCACCACCTACATGGCGGCCACCACACCAATTTTTATTATAAAAAATTAAAATTATTATAACATAACTAATCATAATTAACATTTATTGATATGAATTGAAATTAAAAAAAACTATATATGTGCCATAATTATTAATTAATCTATCATAAAAATTAAATTTTAACTAAAAATATGAGAATTAAATTCCAAAAAATAATTATAAACCTCATCTGAATGAAATAAACATTAATTAATAATAATAAAATTAAAGTTAACTACAATAAAGGTTAAAAAATATGATAAGGTGGAGGCCACATAGACGGTGCTCGGACACACACAAATTTTTCAATTAATCTTAGAAAATTATAAGGTAATTACTATAAAATGTCTTGGCCATTGCCTGGCCACACCTTCCAATTTTTTCCACCTTAAAATTTGTCATTAGTCAAAAACTTTGGTACCTAAATATGAAATGACATGTTAGATTCACGTGTAGAATTCCACATCGAATTTGAAAAAGAGGTGTCAAATACGTTTGTGGATTTCAGCGTGTTAATTCGGTGTGCCGAATGCCAATTCATCATTTCGGTTTAAATTATTTTATACGAATAAATTTGAAATTTTTAAAGGTCGGGCATTTTTTTAATATTTTAAAGGTCATGGCATTTAATTTTTACAAACATTGACTAACACTGACATTTTTTGGTATTTACCCGAATTTATATAATAAACTTAATAAATTTTCAAAATAGGAGCGAGTAAAATTGTATTTTAAGTACATTGGTGAAAATGATACGAAAATATGATTTTTTTGGATAGTTAATAACTTATGATAATCGTGTTGGCCACCTCACTAAACCAATGCGGATTGTTTGACAACCAACAACTCGAATAATGCATTTAAATCTTAATGCACTAAATATAATATTAAATTAAATACTTTCCATTTTAAGTGCCAATTGAGTGAACAGATAAAATTACCTTTAATTCAAAAAACTTTCAAAAAAGAAAAAAACTATACCCTAATTTCCCTTCCTCCTCTACCCCTGCCACCACCGCCTACTCCTAAAACCTTATTCCTTATAGATTGTTGTTGTGTGTAACACGAGAGTTGCCCCTCTTCCCTTCCTCCAGGGGAAGGGGAAGAGGGACCGATGCCAACGTAACATTCTAGAAAGGGAAGGATGAGGGAGGCGGTGGGTAAAGAAGATAAATTAGGGTTTAAATTTTTTTTAAGTCATTTAACTCGAGATTTTTTTTAACTCTAAAATATGCTAAAATAATTATATTTCTATATGTTCATTCCTTTTTTTAATGTTTAAAATGACAAGTTTTGCATATTGTTACTCCGAGAAAATAGCAATCTTGTACATAAAAATAATAATTTATTTGAACTTTTAAAGAACCTCAAAAGTGCATTTGATATTTTTTACCTTGAAATTATGGTACTTTAATTTCATATTTCACCTTGTCAATCACGCTCACATGTTGAATACAATAAAATATGATATTCGGACTTTATCAATTGACATCAAACATTAATGAAATTGCACAAAATTTTCTTAGTAAAAATATATGACCCCATTACATTTAAAAAAGAAAATATTTCAAAAGGATTTCACCAAAGTCAAAAGTTAATTTCGAAGATAAACTCCAAAATGCTTGAGATCAATATTTTAAAATAGAAGAACAAAGCCAAACAAAAATATGAAAAAGGTTGTTTTAAAAAAATATATGAAAAAGGTAATATCAATTAAATTTAGTAAATCATATCATTCATACAATTCCACCTTTGTGGTTATCATATTTAAATTTTGTATTTTACTATGTCAATTATGTATTGAATGAAAGAAAAAATGAGATCCGTCGTAATTATCTATTTACATAAAACATTAATGAAATCGCACAATTTTTTCCTTGTAAAAAACAAATGAATCCATTACATTTAAACAAAAATTACTAAAATAATATAAAAGCATATCACCAGGGATTTTGATTTCAAACATAATTCGAAAATAAACACCGAAATGCTTGAAATAATCGCAAGAATATGTTCCCAAAAAAAGGATCTCCAAATTAATTTAATTCCATATCCTTATTCTAAAATGAAATAATACCAACCATGAGTTAGGTAAAACAAAATAAAAAAGAATACAATTCAGAATTATTTCTAAATATATTTTACCGTATTGTAATCTCCACATTAGCAAACAAATCACACCAATTATTTAATAACTCACAAATAGATATAATTATGTAAAAAAATAAAATAAAGAATAATAGCTTTCACTTTTACAGACCAAACTTGCAGACAAAAGACAAATATTGGTTTTTATTTTCTCTTTCCTCAAAGCTTTCAACCCCATTAATGGAGGGAACTCAACTTTACAAAATTTCTCTACACACAAAATAAAGCTGAAAAATTGAAAGCAACAACAAATAAATTTTAGCTTGAAAACTTTCTGGCGCCATTTGTTCACCTACCAATCTTTCAAAAAAATCAAATAGTTTTCCTCCTTTTGTTTTCTGGCTAAATTTCTAGAACATACAGGACTCGTTAAACGGAGATATGGAGGTTGAAGACAGGGAGAGCACGGATTCTGGGTCTCTGAGTGGCAATCCGGACTCCGATTCGCCTCCGCTGAGTGGTGGCGATTATGTTTCTCACGGCGGCGCTGGTGGTGGTGGGATGGTCCCGGAGGTGGTGAGCATGGGTATAAGTATGGAGAAGAGTGCACCGGGGGTGGAGGTCGGTGGTGGAGGTGTTGTTGGAGGCGGCGGAGTAGTGATAGATGGTGGCGCCGCCGTGATTGCTGGCGGAGCTGTCGGAGGGCTTAGTGGTGGTAATGGTGATTTGACGATGGGCAAGAAGAAGAGAGGGAGGCCGAGAAAGTACGACGCTAATGGGAACTTGAATCCGGCGTATATAAGATCGCCGACGGCGATGCAGGCAGCCGCCGGCTTTACTCTGTCAACGCCGCCGTCGTATGAGAACTCGACCGGCCCAAAAAAAGGGCGCGGTAAAAATTCCGCTTCTGGAAACTGGCAACTTCTTGCTTCTTTGGGTCAGTTTATTTAACAATGTTTAGCTAACATGCACTTTAAATTTTTATTTATTTTTGGATTATTTACTTCTATATCTATCGAATTTCTCCAAGATTTGAACTTTTCAGCTAGAATTTTCTGTCAATCTTGACTTTGATTTCCTTTTTCATTGTTTCTCCATTACTATTTGAGGGTTCACCTCTCCCTCTCTCTCTCTCTCTCTCTCTCTCTCTCTCATTTCTGTTGTGGTTTGAAGAGGGGAAAACTAATTAAGAGGGGTTGCAAATCTTTTCTATTATTTTGAAATTACTATCAACTTTTTGGCTATCTGCACCCATCGTCTTAATTCACTAATATCTGGATATAAAACTAATACATGCGTTGATTTCAGATTAAATTTCGCCTAAATCTAAATCCAGAAGTCAATTCTTGAGAATCCCCTTTTCCTCTTTATTATTATTTTAGGCTGTTTTTTTCTTCCCCCAAAATTAGGTCTTTTACAGTGATTTATTTTCTTGTGAATTTTGAGAGGGCGGATGCAATTTTAGAACTAGGGTTCTTATGTTGCCAGCTTTTCTTAATATTTAGTCTCACATTTTGCAGGTGAATTGTTTGCAAACACAGCAGGAGGGGACTTTACGCCACATGTCGTCACTGTACATACAGGAGAGGTAATGACGACTGCTGTCGGTTCTCAGGCAGAATCTTTGTTACATTATTTACTAAGTTTGAGCTATTTTTGCAGGATGTTGCTGGGAAGATACTTACCTTTGCTCAGAAGGGTCATAGAGGGATCTGTGTTCTTTCTGCCAATGGATCTGTCTCCAATGTTACTCTTCGCCAGCCTGGTACGTCTGGCGGTTTACTGACATATGAGGTATGCTCCTCGTCCACCCGAAAATGATACATACTGTTTTGTCAAATGATTTCGTATTCGGATTACTACAACCACTTGTCATGTTTGTTGCTCGGCTAAAGAAATGGGGCAACTTTGTTGGTGTTTTTTAGCAGTTAGTCTTTGTGTTCCAACTACAAAGGATCAAGAGAGTTACTGAATATTAATTTACTTGAATGCCTTTGTTAAGGTTTGCTCGTGCTTGTCATATTGTTGTTAAGATTGTTAATCAAATTTCTGGTCTTTTTGATATTAGAGCAACACTCACTTTTATAGAGTTGTGGGTGTGCATTTTGTGAATCGTTGTTTTGGTATCTGGTCCTGTTCGTTGTTGAGAAGTCTGTATGCGTGGAGGCCATAGTATTCCACATGATAACGATACCTACTTTTTTTTTTGTATGTGCAAAGTAAGATTTCTGCAACTAGAAGCATACAGATTTATTATGCTTTTATCTGGTTCCATGAAATTTTGGTGTGGGGATGGGGAGCTGGTGTCTTTTTGTGGTTATATAGGTAATGGATGATTTTCATACGTCTAGAGCTCTGAGTCTTCAAGAATTCATCAATACCTTTTTTTTGACATCGATTATCTCACAATAGTTGCTGATGCAAGAATAAGGTTTATATTATAAATAAAAAAAGACATCCACATTCAGTAGCAATATGTTTTTTTTCCTTCTGTTTTCGAAAACAGTGTATAAACTAAAACCTTCGCTTGATGCAGGGACGCTTTGAGATCTTAACTCTAACTGGATCGTACACAGTTTCTGACAGCGGTGGAATGAAAAGCCGATCTGGTGGATTAAGTGTTTCGTTAGCTAGCCCTGATGGTCGCGTAATAGGTGGGGGTGTAGCAGGTTTGCTCATGGCAGCTAGTCCAATCCAGGTGACTACTACTCCAACATTTCAAGCCAGTTGTATTTGGTCACGGTCCTTTTATCCACAGTTTTGTCTACTTTTGTCTGTGTTTATGACATTATGTGCACTTGACAGTATCAACATCCTCCCAGTTTATCTATTACTGATTTAGGCAGTGTTCTACATGCCATCCCTTTTTATAAAACACGATCAACCCGTTTTCTAATACAGTTTCTTGCACACTTCAATCTCTTCTACCCCCCAAATCCCAAGCTTTCTAGGTTCCATAATGTCGATATTTTCAAGTCTCAAAAGTAGAACCCTGAGTTTCATCTGCCTCACGACATTACTGTGTTGATGCATTCTAACTTTGGTAGATGTTAAACAATGTCTACACAAATTTGTCTGAATTTTTGTTGATTCATCATGCTAAATCAGTTTCCATATATATATATATATTTACATCTGTTATGCTTTTCTTTTTCACAGATTGTAGTTGGAAGCTTTGTGCCAAATGGTTTCAAGGTGCAGAAAAGAAAGCAGCACAGTGAACCAAGAATGGTCCCTGCAGTCCACGGTCCCCCGGCTACTGTGACTGCAGCAACACCGATATCTCAAGCACCACCAGAGACGAGCGTCTACCCCATGGCCACATCACAGTTCCTCGCACAAAGTCAGGGAGAAGCCGACAACAGCTTAAGCAATAAAGATCAGCCAAACTCCGCGTCTACTGACACTGCTGATTGGAACGGTTCTGGGCCAAGTTCTGATCACAGACCATACCCCGACATTAACATCTCAGTATCTATGGAGGAGCACTGAAGCTAGTCAGTCTCTTGACTTTTCCTTGTTTAGTTGCTGATCAGATTAACTGATGTTGAACTGCTCCGGTTAGCTCTAGGTCGACGTGAAACAGGCTGATATATTCTTAGTTATGACTGATGAGAGATCGTCTAGAAATCACAGGGCTCCGACGTTTTTTTTTTTTTTTTTTTTGCTTTCTTTCTTTCTTTCTTTTTTGGCCCCTTCCCTTTTCTTTGGTGACTGTATGTTTCTCTTGGAAATTTTAAGTTTACTTGATTGTTATCTCAACATATTGCCTAATCTTTTGTGTACTGAAAACGGTATTTTTTGTTCGGTTTTAAGACTTGGTTCTTCACGGAATGGCTTGCCCATTGGTCGGGTTTGAACCCGCCAATGAGTATATTGGTTGGACGACCCGTTTTATAGGCAAGGGAAGTTCCATTTGCTCGAGTTTCAGTCGATCTATTGACTGTCAATGCACATGGTTTGACTCTTATCATGAAAAGGGACCTTTAAGAGCTCGACTCAAGAAAAAAATAAGAGATGAAATTTTGAAAGTGCTTGATGGATTATTTGTTCGACTTGGCACCATTCATTTACTCACAAATCTGCAAGAATATAAACAACTTATAAATGTTGAGGTTAATAAGGTGTGTAGGTAACAAAGTGTTTGAAGCAGAGCATTTCCTATTGAGTTTTCAGAAACAGGGGCTCTCTCTATTTCTCAAAGCGGTGAAATGCAGTCTGTGCATTTCTTTTTGAGTTTTTGATAGGGTAAAAGGGAGTAGAAGCAGATCGAACAAAAGAAATACTAAAATACTAATATATTGCTGAAGGAAGTTGAGAGAGAAGAACCACAAAGAACACAGGAGAATCGTTCTCCTGCCCAAGCGTCACAGACACCGAATCCAAAAGGTTCCTAATGATCCTAGACACCCTCCCTTTACAAGGGAGGACTTATTTATATAACCTAAACTTGGAGCCCAAGCTGGAACAGCCTACTAACATAATATAAAATACTAAAATATTAATTAGCAATAGCAACAATAATAATAAACTGCTGTCTATTCCTGCCCTGCTCAGTGTGAATAAACCTTGTTGCTAACAACTCCTCCATCCTTCCAAACAGCCTTGTCCTCAAGGCTGAAACTTGGAACCTCTAGCAGTCATGGATGAAAATTCCATTGTCTGTAGTTGAGGCTCCTCCTTCAATATCTCATTTTGTTCTTGAGTATCCCCATGGTTGTGCTTTTTTGGCAACTCATCATCTGATTCAAGCGCAACAAGCACTTGGAGTGTCTTATCAACACACTTATGCAATGGAGAATAGTGCTCATCACATCGAAAACAGAGGCCTTTGTTCGTTTATCTAAAAACTGTTTGTGTGATAATTGTCGGTGTCTAGCTTTTATTTGATTCACTGAACTGCTGCTTCCGATTGGCCTTGCTGCTGATGTCATTGACTGATTTGGGGGAGTTTGAGAGATTCCCACGCTTGATGTTTGGCCCCCAGAGGCAGGCCAAGTCGTTCGGGTCATCGTCGAGCTACCCCCAACAGCCAAGAGCTTATTACTTGCTGAAATTATAGCATTGTGGTGTCCTTGGACAGCTCCCAATTCCCTTTCAATCTCTCGAGCTAAATGGATTGTATCAAATAAGTCTTTAGCATCTTTAGTACGGATTCGTAATCGAATCTCATCTCGCAGCCCATGTAAAAACATGCCAAGGCAGTAAGAATCTGAGAGTCCTGGGACATGAACCAAACGTGATATAAATAGCTCGACATAATCATTAACTGTACCCGTTTGATTGGTGTACATCAGAACCTCAAAGGTATTTGCCATCGGGTCTTCCCCGTATCGACGGAGTAACTCGTGTTTCAACTAACTCCATGGAAGGTTTGGAAATCTACTTTGTGTCCACTGGAACCAGTGCAAGGCCGCTCCCTCCATTGCTACCAAAGCTACCTTCACCTTGCGAGCCTCCGGTGTCGAGTTGAGTTGGAAGTATTGCTCAGCTTGTGAAATCCATGCCTCAGGGTTCTCCCTATTAAAATTAGGGAACGATAATTGGTTTGCTGCTGCCACAACTTCAGGAGCAACCTGCACCTGTGGCTGTTGGACTACAGCAAATGGCTCCTTTGAAGGTGGTTCGTTCATTGTTGTATGCTCAGCCAAATGGGATGACGAACCCATCTTCGGGGTCTCTCCGTCGCCACCCCCTTTTGTTTTATCAAGGCAGTCATCATCGATGCTAAAGTAGTCATCTTGCTCTCCATGTTGTTCATTTTGTTTTCTAGGGCATCAATTCGATCTATTTTTTCCATACGCGAACGTCACTGCTCAAGTTCTACCCAGATTGCTTCATTCCCTTTCTCTACCGCTTCTACCGCTTCCATTCGCGCCTCCATGCGAGTCATCCGGCAAGTCGGACCAATTGATAGAGTAAAAGGGAGTAGAAGCAGATCAAACAAAAAAAAATATTAAAATACTAATATATTGCTGAAGGAAGTTGAGAGAGAAGAACCACAAAGAACACAGGAGAACTCGTTCTCCTGCCCAAGCGTCACAGACGCCGAATCCAAAAGTTCCTAATGGTCCTAGACACCCTCCCTTGTAAAGAGAGGACTTATTTATATAACCTAAACTTGGAGCCCAATAAAATACTAAAATATTAATATGCAATAGCAACAATAATAATAAACTACTGTCTATTCCTGCCTTGCTCAGTGTGAATAAACCTTGTTGCTAACAGTTTTGACCCTGCAAAATAATAAAGGCAGTCCCCACAACATAAATAGCTCCTCTTTTTTGAATTCTTTATCATCATCATCAATTCATCATCCATTATTTACTAAACTTGTAAGTTTTATTTTATGATTCTCGATAACATTTATTCTATTCTTCTAGCAATTACTTTATGGTCTAAAAAATAATTCATAATCACAAACACCATAATATAAGCTTTTTGGAAGAAACCCAAAAAGTTTACATGTTGAGGCCGCGATGATTGCAAAGGCCCAAGCCCATATACAGGCAATTATTCAACATGAAAATTGAAAAACCCTATTACAAACCATATTTTCATGCAGACATTTAACTAGTTATTATATCATAATAGATATTATAGGCATCTCATCAAATGAAAACCAACATCAGCAATTCATTTAGCTTTAGCAGAAGTTTCAACACCACCATCCTCAATATTCTTGCCGTAACTCCGTACAATCTTGGCGTAGTAGTCCCAATTTGGGTGTGACGGCGTGATCGCACGTTGTCCGAACTCATGGCCTTTGACGTACGACTGGACGTCCTCAGCATCTGCGAGGCCATCCAGATATTTCCGCAACTCACCATTTGGACCTAAACAAGTCCACAACATGAGAAAGGAACAACTTAATTAATTGCATGCAAAAAGTTACTACTAAATCCATCAGTCCATAAAAGAGAATTGTTTTTTTCGCTTTTACCTAATAACGTATCAGAGCTGTCGTGTTTCTTGTACGGTTGTGGGAAAATCGCCGTGTTAGGCTGCGGATACATTCATACAAAATTTAATTAAAATTCTTTCGAGCTCGACTAATAAACAAAATGAAAAAGGAGTGATATATTTAAGGTACCGGATTGAGAAGAGCAACGTGGGGTTCGTCATCGATCAACAACGTATTTGAAGCAGAGTATTTTCCTTTAGAATGTCTACTTCCCCACACATCTTTCAATTCTTTCAAAAACAAGGGCTTCTCCCTTTTGTGAAGGCAGTAAAACTCAGAGTCAGTGCATTCTTCTTGTGCCTGTGACAAGCTCAATTCAAACCCCAACAAATAAAATTATTTTTCTTAAAAAATTAAAAAATCAATTTTGTATTTTTAAATCATTTATTCATAATTCCCTTTTGTTGTTGTAGAGTTGATGCACATTACCCATACGAATAACAGCTTCTTTCTGTTCTCACTCCCACCAGTTACATTCGTTAACACGCCTTCTATATTATGCCTAATTAATCCCAAACACAAATAAAAAAGGATAAATATAAAAATAATATTAATTAATATGCATGAAAAAAAATCGATAAAAAGTTAGGATGGATTGGCTGCTAACTCTCTAGCAGAAGACCACAGCGCAACTTCGAATCGCTCAAAGCAGAATTTCAGAAAATCCGTGCAAAAAGGCCTCTTAAAAACTGTCACAAAACATAAAATAAAATAAATCATCAAAACTTAGATAAATGAAATGAATGAATTGAAAAAAAAAAAAGATACCCAAGAATTTTCCATAAGCAACGTCAGGGCGAAGGCCTCTCACAGTGGCCTTATCTCTAAGGTGCACCCTGTCGACAAGGAGGCCGCCTAGACAGAGAATTAGGAGCTTCTTTTTCGGGCCGAGATTGAGTTTGTCCAAAGACAGCCCGAGATCGGTTTCGGGCTCAGAATCATGTTCGCTTTCATCATCGGAGGCTACGACCTGTTTTAGCTTCGGATCTGTGGATTTCTCCGACATTTTGTTTGTTTCTTTTGCTGAGAATGATGAGTGTAGTAGACTACTCATTAGTTTCAATTATATAGACTGATGAAGAGAATCTTGAGGACCTACAATATCTTTTTTTTTTTTTTTTTTTTTTTTTTTTTTTTTTTTTTGGCTTTTGCTTTAATGTAGTATGTTGGAATTCCAGTTCTTTTTACGTACGATGAAATGGAATCTGAAGGGTTTTGGTAGCTTCGAGGATTCCTCGGGTGGAGGAAAATTTGTTGTAAATCCAATTGATTCTATATTTTAGTTAGGTTGTATTTATCATCATAATATTTATGACACATATTTTTCATGTCCGTCTATCTAACAAAATTAAAATGAGTAGAAACTGTTAGACGCTTCTATTCTAACTTTAGGGGGGAGGAGTTACGAGAGTTAATTATAATTTAATTCTCACTAAGTTATTTTAATACAAATATTGCAACATTTTAACAATTACAAAACAGTTCATCACATTGTCCTCTTTTAATTAATATATCAGCCGGTCGATTTGTTGGCAATTTATAGATACTTTCGTTGATTATTCGTAGTAATATTCCTCTTCTAATAAAAATCTCATTTTTTGGCAATTTATATATAACTTCTTTAATTATTCGTAGTAATATTTCATATCAAAAGTCGTCGTTCTAGTCAATGAGCAAAGTCGGCAACTCAGCATCCTTCTCTTGTAATGCTTTTCATTATTCCTCTTCCACTCCAAATTAGGAGATAAAAATGTAATATCTCCTCACACACAGTTATTTATATATTATTGCACATGAATAAAGTTTATCGAAGTACATCTTGCAATAACAGAGCTTCGGGGTTTCTTAAAAGATAATTAAGTTCACCTTTATGCAATTTATATGCATGCTTTAACTGATCTGTTGTTAGAGATATGTTATCGTGGCCGTTTCTTATTAAATTTTATTAATCTTATCGATATAGTATGTAACATGTATATGAACAATAAATATTCAATTTTAGAATATGGAGGGATGATTACCTTTTCCATTCAAGTAGTTTTAATTAACTATTTAGTACTGTTATTCACTATTTTTATTAATCATCTCCATGACTCCAACTACTGCATAAAGAGATTAATTCATATTCAAGTGACTTTAAAAACGTGTGTCATGGTCCTAGTGAGGATAGTCTATTGATAGAGTGAGGTTGTCTGAAAACTAAAAGTCACGAGTTTAAATTTTCTCAATACCATCAAGTCGGGTGTTTGAGTTAAAAAAAAACGTGGTCGGTGAATTTACTTGATATGTTTCTTAAACCCATAATATAATATTTTAATTATTTATTGAGAAACTATAATATTTTAATTAAAATTTATATGATGCAAGAATTTGTTGATAATAAAAGACTAAAAGTTATTCCTTTTGAATAGTTGGTTAGAAGAACAAAATATTTTCGCTAATATATATTATTACGATCTTCTAAATATACTTTTCAAGTAAATTAAAAATGTACCAACTTGATGGAAGAATATCATTTTATATGTCTTTAGCGCATGTACCAATTAATTAGGTGAATCTCTTTCAACTCTACTGCAAGATTGTGATCGACAATTTGTTAAAGCAGGAAGACTTTGCTTTATCAGTCAAGAGTTTTTCTATAAAATAAAAGGCTACAGATATATTTTTATTATTTTTGTCCTTTACAAAACATCTTCCGCTTCGTGCTTGGCCATCATATCATTAAAGAAATGTTAAAAATTCATTAATATCGTTTACGTTCAAAGTCTATAGTTAATATACATACAATTATAGAAAAAAAAATAATACCCCCCTCCGGGTTAGAGAAAATTTTACTTTTGGTCTCATAGGACACGCCTCACTCCCCTTTTAGTCCCAAAGCTGTCTATTTTGATCCTTTTCCAAAAAAATCGCTCACTTTTAGTCCCATAGGATTCAAACTGTCAATTTTAGTCCCAAAGTTTTAAACGGCTGTTAAGGGGTGAGAGACGGAGACGGCGCACATGCGGCACGCATGGCCAAAACAAATGGGATTAAAACAAAAGGCGATCTACAGTCCTAATTTCCCAAATTCAAACCCTAACCAAAAGAAATTCCCAAATTTCACCCAAATCAAAACCCTAATTTGCCACCCAAATTCAATAGCACTTTGAAAATCGCATCTAAAGCAGAACCCATCATGATTCGCCGGAAGATTTTCTTGCCAATGCCGCACCCAAATTACGGTAAGCTTCTTCCTCTCTCGTTTTTTCTCATGATAGTTAGATTTTCTTATGTATCTTGCATTTTACTTCATTTCTCACTGTAACAACATGTTTTCTCATTTTATTGACAGCCGAATGTCATTTTTGGTATACTCTAAAGCTCACGCATGGAGGGATGACAATCAATGATTCGGGTGAGTACAGGTATTTAGAGGGCACACTTAGCATCTTTGATTTTGTTGATACACACAAATGGTGTATGAAGTACTTAGAGGGGCTGTGTGAACAGTTGGGGTACACGGGTGAGATGAAATTTTATGGGTATGATGAGAGGGGAGAGTTGAAGCCTCTCTTGTTAGAGGCTGATACTTGGTTCTTGATTCAGAGGGCTAAGGAGAATAGGGAGTTTATGTTATACTTGGAGGATAAGAAAGAGTCTGTGGGTGAGATTGGAGACAATCCAGCTGATGAAACTGCCAAGAGACTGAAGGAAATATATTTAAAAACCTATGAGTTAATGGTTGAGCTAGAGGACATTATTGATCTAGATAATACTGAGAAGGGGAATGAGGCAGAGATGAAGAGAGGGGAAATTGAAGCAAAGATAAAGGGAGGGGGACTTGAGGCAGAGATAAAGGGGGTGGAAATTAAAGCAGAGATAAAGAGAGGGGGACTTGAGGAAGAGATTAAGGAAGGGGGACTTGCGGCAGAGATTAAGGAAGGGGGAATTGGGGCAGAGGTTAAGGAAGGGGGAATTGGGGCAGATAATGTAGTCTTGGATGAGGCTGTTGAGAAGGAAATTATGGGAGGAAGGGATAAAGGCAAGGGGACTGAGATGGAGATTGAGACTGAGTTAGAGATTGATATTGAGACTGGGACAGGGGCTGCAAAGAAGGAGGTTGAGGGAGAGATGGATAAGGGGAAGGGGAAGAGAATATTGCAAGAGGAGTATGCTTCAGAATTTTCTGATGAAGATGCTGACTTCACAGCTGTTGATGATAGCTGTGATGAACTATTAGATAATATCATCTTTAGTGAGAACAAGATAGAGAAGTTGAGTGGGTAGGGGGATTGGATGATGATGAAGAGTATGATACTTCAGATTCTGAAGATGGAGAGGCAGTGGATGGTAGTGATTTTGATAGTGCAGAGTTTGATGATGAAGAGGGAGAGACCACTGTGAGGGCTGATGGGGGATCAAGAACTAGAGTGTTTGCACTTCAATTAGGTCAAGTGTTTAGCACCAAGTTTGAATTTAAGGATACTGTTACTAGCTAGGCAGTTGCAGAAGGTAGGGCTATCAAGTTCATTAAGAATGACACCAGAAGGGTGTATGCAAGGTGTAAGAAGACTGAGGAGGGGTGTGACTGGCATATCAATGCCTTGAAGGTCAAAGATGAAGCCTCCTTTCAAATTAGAGAGATGCACTTGACACACACCTGTGCAAGGCAGTTCCATGGAACTAATGCCAAGTCAGGATGGCTGGCCAAGAAGTTTGAAAGGAACTTCATGTGTGATCCCAAGCTAAGTGTGAAGAGTTTTAGGAAGCATGCAATTGCAGAGTTGGGAGTGTATGTATCTCCACAACAGGCTATTAGAGCAAGGCAGAAGAGCCTCAAAAACTTGCAAGGCTCCACCACTGACCAGTATTCAAAGCTCTGGGATTATGCAGATGCACTGCTCAAGAAGAATCCAGGCTCTACTGTTATATTACAGTGTGAGAATACAGATGATGGCAACAAGTTTAGAAGATTTTATGTTTGTCTTGGGGCTGTGAGGAGTGGGTTCAAGTCCGGGTACAGGCTATGGATAGGGGTGGATGGTTGCCACCTAACTGGAATGAACAATGGAGTTTTGTTGACTGCAGTAGCCATGGATCCTAATAATGATCCATATCCATTGTGCTATGCAGTAGTGGCAACTGAGAATAGGGAAGAGTGTGAGTGGTTTTTGCAGTTGTTGAAGGAAGATTTGATGTTTGAGAGAGAGGATGTGTATACCTTTATGTCATACATACAAAAATGGTTAATTGGAGCATTTGAGAGGGTTCTACCTATGGTTGAAAATAGGTTTTGTGTGAGGCACTTACATGTGAATTTAAAGAGGGCTGGGTTTAGAGGTCAACAATTCAAGAAGCTACTTTGGAAAGCAGCAAATGCTAGCACTATTCCTGCTTTTGAGAAGGTGATGCAAGAGATAGAGTAGATGGATAGGAAGTGCTTGGAATGGCTGCAATCCAAATCACCTTCTGAGTGGTCTAAATCACACTTCTCTATATTTGGGAAGTGTGACACTCTGGAGAATAATATGTGTGAGCAGTTCAATGCCTGTTTGTTGGATGCTAGGGAGAATCCTATCCTAACAATGCTTGAGTGGATAAGAAAGTACATGATGGGAAGACTCCAAAGATATAGACAGAGGGCTAAAAGGAAGTGGGAGGGCAAAAAAATCTGTGGGAAGATTAGGACAAAGGTTGGGAAGCTGATTGAGGCTTCTAGTGACTGTATTCCTGTGAAGGCAAGTGAGTACAAGTATGAGGTGTCTTGTTTTGATGGATCAAGATTTGCAGTCAACTTGCAGCACCAGACTTGTGACTGCAGGAGATAGGAGTTGACTGACATACCTTGTAAACATGATGTAAGTGCAATCTGTTCAGAAGGAGGGGATCCAGAGGATTATGTCAATTAATGCTACTCAGTGGAGACATATATATCAGTCTATAGCCATGCGATTAGCCCAATGAATGGAGAAGAGTTGTGGGCTAAGACTGGTTATATACCACCACTGCCACCCACATTTAATCAAAAGAAAAAGGGAAGGCCTACAAATTTGAGAAGACCATCAGCCAATGAAAGCCCAAAGAAGAAGCAGAAGGTGAGTGGAGTGCAGAAGCTTGGAAAGCAAAGATTCAAAGTGACTTGTGCAGTCTGTGGAGAAGAGGGTCATAACAGGCTTGGATGCCCTGTGACAAAGGTGCAGTCTATACTTAAGTAACTATTTGATGTTTGTCATCTCATTCCTAACATATTTGTTATATGTTACATAGGGTGCTGAAAAGGAGAGTGTGGGAACTGCAAGGGGGAATGTGGGAGCTGAAGGAAGCACTACACATGAGACTGAAATAGTTCTAAATCTTTTATAACTTAAGTAAATGTAGATATGTCTGTATTTATCTAATTCCTAATACTTGTGTTATATGTTACCTAGGGAGCTCAGATGGAGGCTGAGGGAAGCACCACCCAAGCTGATGAAATGCTTCTCACACAACCTGATTTTGTAATGAGTCAAGATCAAGAAGATGAAGCTGATGTAATGGCCTTCATAGACAACTTCAACTTCAGCAGCAAACTAAGTACCAGGAAAGAGAGAAAGATGCTGGTAAGTTGCTGCAATATACATATACATGCAGTTTATTTCTAGTTAAAATAACTGGTATTAACTTTCAATTCTGTGAAGGTAAGCAAGATGGCTCAGAGCAAGAAGGAGATGGACAGGACTCTAATGCCACCATCCAAAAAAGCCTACTCTATTTCAGCTGCAGTGAATGCTCCTGAGCCAGCCCAAAAAGGTGTTCAAATCAGAGCCCCCCTCCCATAAGCTTCCATCCAGCTCGGTTGATTGGTGCTGCAAGCAAGGGAAAGGAAAAGGCAAGTGAACAAGGTTCCATGAAGGTCATCACTCAAGGGGGTAAGAAGTTTGTCACTCTCTCTAGCCTTATGTCTGCAGCAGACAAAGGAAAATGAAAAGGAAGTGGCTCCAAAGAAGCATGAAAGTGTTCTACTTCTCACAAAAACAGCCCATTTTTTGTCTAACAGCTACTATAATTGTGTTTGCCTAACTGCTGTTTATTTTGCCTCACTCCAACTGAAATATTACTGTTGAATATTTTTTGATGAGCTTCTGGAACAAACTTGTTGGAAGTGATGTCTATTCAGATGAAATATTTCAGTTTGATGAAGTTGCAGTTTATGTTAATTTGTGAAGCTGCAGTTTATGTTTATTTGTATATTTCAGTTTGGCTTTGGTATTTGATTCTTATTTCAGTTTGGAATTGGTCTTCTTGATTTCAATTTGGCTTTGTTATTTGGTCTTATTTCAGTTGGCTTTGGATTTGGTATTTGTTGAGTTCAGTTTAGCTTGTTGATTCTTATGAGTAAATTGATTTGGTTTGGTTGATTTGGTTTTGTTGGTTTTGTGGGAATATAAATGTATTTTGGTAGCAATTATCCCTCTAAAAATAATGTGGAATTTCCCTCAAAATCTGTCAAAATTTGCTCTAAATAATGTTACAGTTAGTTAGTTAATTGTTACTTTGGGACTGAAATTAAAAGTGCAATGGGACCAAAATCGACAGTAAATTTAACGTTTTCCGTCACGGCGAGGTCAAAATTGACAGTAAAAAAAATTTGGGACCAAAATAGATAGCTCTGGGACCAAAACGAGAGTGAGGCGTGTCATATGGGACCAAAAGTGAAATTTTCTCCTCCTGTGTTCATATAGACGGATTGAATTTTTCACTAGAATTAATAAAATTATTGAAAATGACAATTTAATAGTAAATTTCCTAATAAGCCTATATTTATTCTTTTAATAATGAATTAATACTTAAGGTAAATAAGCTAAACATATACATAAATCAATCTAATTTAAAAAAAAAAATACAAGCCCATATATAAGAACGAGACAGAGGAGATACACACACACATACAATAAAGGGTATTTTAAGCATTTCTGACAAATCTAAATTAAAAACTTATATTTTTTCATATCACCAAAAATACTACTTAAATCTTTTAATCTCAAATTTGACACTGTAGTGATCTTCAAAGGGTTTAAGGTAGCCCACAAATCCTTGCGATGAGCCTGCAGGAGCCAGGAAGTCTTGTGTTTGTGGACTTGAAAGAGAAGTAAAATAATTTCGAACCATAAAATGAGTCATACCCGACCCGACTCAATTGTTTGGGCATAATTTGTTGATGTTCCACAAACATGGCGATGCTTAATATAAGCGTTCTAATAATAATAATAAAATAATAATAATAATAATAATAATAATAATAATAATTATATTATTATTATTATTATTATTATTATTATTATTATTATTATTATTATTATTATTATTATTATTCCTGCAAGCACATGTGTTTTGACGATTCAAGTCAACACAATCGAATTGACCAGTGAATTCTAATTCCAACAAATTATTCTCAAACTATCCAACATTAATTAACCCCACAAACTAAAAAAAAAGGTTTCTTGTCTACGCTAGCTGAGATGATCATAGTCAATAATTTTAAAGTGTATGATTACACTAAAGCACATTATATTGCAAGATTTATTTTTTTCACAAAGATTTAGGGGACAAACTATGGAGCATTTATAGATTAGATGGCTAAATGTTACGGAGTGAGTGAATTTATAGTCGAATATCATAGAGTTCACTACTAACTGTTTTTTACTTTGTTTCTTAATAATTATATATTCCTTTTGAAGGCTTTTTAATTATACTGTGATTTATATGTATATCGACCTTTTGTGATGACGTGTGAAGTTAAAAAATATATAAATTAAAATATCTCTAGACATGGACAGACCTGTTGGAAAATAGGATTTATTAAATTGAGTTTTGACTCATGTTATCCGATTTTTCGTGATCGGGATATTTAATTTTGGAGGAATTAAATACCGTACGATTGTTCTATGTTGTGAGTAGATAATCGTAGTATTTTTATTTGCTCAAATCCGATTTTCGGTGAGTGAGAAATAAATGGTTAAAGTTGGTCACACGATTGGACATTTATGGTGTGTGGGATAATGTGTTTAAGACACATTAAATAAATCCCACATTGATTTCTTAATCAAGATAAGAAGTGTATTTAAGTGTATTAACACTTAAGTGAAGTAATTAAGTGCACAAGGATGTGGGCCATGAGCCCACACGCGCGCGCCCGCCCATGCCCGGCTCGTCCTCGGACTTGGATCTTAGCAATTGGACTTTGTGTGGACTTTGGGCGTACGTGGACTTCCGGGGCTTAGCCGTACCAATTTTACGGTACAGAAACGGTCGGGTAATGTACACTTGAGCAAAAACCGCGGGTTTAAAATCCACATTCTAAGAATACTTCCACATTCTAAGAATACTTGTAGTGGTAACCCGAGGATAGGTCCTATAGGTTGAGTATGGCAGGATACTCATACTTGTAGTGGTAACCCAACCATGATGACTGGAGATCCCAAGAACTTGGTCAATGTGGTGAGGATAGGTTCTATGACTTTTAATGATTCCTAAACCTAATGAGGTTGAGTATGGCAGGATACTCGGAAGAGGAGATCACCTATATAAGTGAGAAGTGTACTCGATAGTGTTGGAATATGGAAAGTTCAAAGTCACAAGCTACCTATCCTGTTACAGTTATGTTTCTAGAGAACTGGGCTGCTTGTCTGCATACATGCATGCACTATTTCCACATGTGTTTCTAGAGAACTGGGCTGCTTGTCTGCATACATGCATGCACTATTTTCACTCGTGTGGAGGATTGTTGAAAAATATGATTTATTAAATTGAGTTTTGACTCATGTTATCCGATTTTTCGTGACCGGAATATTTAATTTTGGAGGAATTAAATACTGTACGATTGTTCTATGTTGTGAGGAGATAATCGTAGTATTTTTATTTGCTCAAATCTGATTTTTGATGAGTGAGAAATACATGGTTAAAGTTGGTCACACGATTGGGCATTTATGGTGTGTGGGATAATGTGTTTAAGACACATTAAATAAATCCCACATTGATTTCTTAATCAAGTTAAGAAGTGTATTAACACTTAAGTGAAGTAATTAAGTGCACAAGGATGTGGGTCATGAGCCTACACACGCACACACGCGCGCGCCCGCCCGTGCACGTGCCCGTGCCCGGTGCCCGGTCCCCGTGTCCGTGCCCGGCTCGTCTCGTCCTCGTCCTCGGACTTGGATCTTGGCAATTGGACTTTGGGCGTACGTGGGCTTTTGAGCCGACATGGGACACCTGTCGGGATCTGCAGAAGGTAACTCCTGGAGGGCTTAATGGCAGAGCTGTGACTCCAGGGGGTTACAACACTTGGTTTGAATGCCCTCAAACCTTAGTTGTCCCCTGCAGTGGAGATGTGCCTATAAATAGGACATCCTGCATGGTTCAACATGCTACATTCTGCATAAACGAACATCATCATATTGTTGCATACGAGTTCCTTCGAGTCACAGCTTCCCAGTTCTCGACTTTGTCTAGTTCACCGGAGCCTTACCGGACTTGTGGTCCCACTGCCGGAAGGACGAAGTCGTTTCATCTTTGAGAGACAAATCGTCAGACCGTGAGCACTAGCCGGGGCGTAATTTGTCTTGCGGAGAGAGGTCCCCTCGACTCGGCTTGCCATAATCTGCAATCCGGTTCCCGTTTATTTAATTGTTTAGTTCAATTGTTTATTGTAATCTTTGACTTCCTTCTGTTCTTCTTGCAATTCAGTTGTAACCAATTCCAGTCAAAATGTAATACACGTACAACAGAACCCACATTGGACCTCGCACTGAGCCCCCTCAAATTTTGAAATTTTTTAGTGTTTAGATATTAATTTTATATCGATGTGTAATGCATTTATATAAAAACAATTGATAGAAAATGTAAACCAGAAAGTTTAGCCCAATTAAGAGCTTTATTTTTTCCATGGTTTTTTTTCTTTTAATTTCAAAATTATTTCAATTTATTTATTTCATTTTCACCATTACCAATGCTTGTATAAAATATTTATATATTTTTATCCTAAAATTGTAGTCCTAACCAAAATATTTTATGTATATATTTATGTTGTTATCAATTTATTTCTATTTTCTAATTTATAATTATATATATTATTTTATTTTTAGACTGTAGTATTATTAAATGGATATTTATATACTTTTATCCTAAATTTTAAGTCCTAACCAAATATTTATGTATATATTTATATTGTTATCAATTTATTTTTATGTATTTAATTTATAAATATATATATATATATGTATATATATTTATAATATTATTAAATGGCCCCCTTAGTAAAATTTTGGGGTTTGTCACTGTCTCTAGGCAGCGGATTGACTATCAAAAATATATTTTTTTGGGCATTATCATATTTTAGTTTGACTTGTCAAATAATTCACAAAAATATCCTGACCTTTTATAAATAACAATTTAATACCAGACTTTTTGAATATACAATAAATCTAGTCTGAAATTAATTTTCGGAGTTTTTAGCTGCCAACTATTTCCTCTGGAACAGTCGTTGTGGAGTAAAATATAATTTTATTTGATCAATTGACGTGACACAAGTATTTTTCACATCATTTAAAAATTCGGGCAAAAAGATACATCCACTAAATGCCCGAAAATTAATTTCATGCTGAATCTGCTGTATATTGAAAATGTCATCTATTAAATTTTTATTTATAAAAAGTCATGACATTTTTGTGAATTACCTTAAATATCAGACTAAAATCTGATAATACTTTTTTTTTTTTTGAAGTAAAACTACTTTATATATTGGATATTTCATAGGTATCGGATTGACTATGGAATTGATCTTGTACATAAAAGTGATCAATGTTATGACTTAATAATGACTACAACACATAAATGCTTATATAAGTTATATCAACGTGAAATGTAGATATTATATCTAAAAACAGGATAGTCCTCATTAATAGTAATACTAACTTTTCCCGCCCAAATCATCCTTCCTAATCCGAAAAATTTAATGAAAATATAATATCACATATTATCATTCTATAATATATATATATATATATATATATATATATATATATATATATATATAATATTATATTATATAAGGAAACAAGACATGCAAACCACCATCACGCAAACCAATTAAGTGTTATTAGATACGACTAATTACGTAACTATAGAATGCTGAAACTATATATGCATGTGTATGTGTGCGTATATGGGTACTTAGTGGAAATATAATTACTATATACACACATGATTTCAAAATAAAAATAAAAATTAATATACACATATATAGCGAATGGAATATCCGTATATATGTGATATTGTCCTATAGCTACGTTGAGCATATCTACACACACACACACACACACACACATATATATATATAAGATATAATATTCTATAATTAGGCTAATCAATTTATAAGATATAAGCAATTCTATATTTACCTTACCTATAAGAATTATTCTATATATAGCTACTCAATCTAACTATGATTATGTACATTATAAATAGTGATTGATATTGTTAAAATTATCGGTATAATCATATATATAAATAGTGATAGTTATTGAGATTGAAAATTCAGTAAAAAAAATTTCTCTAATTCTTTTTATGTACTCAAATCTTATCAACTATCTAATCTTTATTTTTTTCTTTCCGAATTTCTCTTCTGTCAATAAAATATTCTGAATTATCTTGACTGCTTGTGTGCATCTTTTGGTTTGTTTGTATCCTTATATTTTTATTTTTACTACTATTTTTGTTCCAGATACTCATGGGTCATGAAAGTTTGAATAATCCAAGCTTATATAGACACACACATATATGTTAAGCTTTGAATGGATGATACAAATCAGGTTTGTGCTTTCATTCTATTTAATTGGTTCAGTCGTCTTAATATTTTCATTTTCGGCTTTGAATAGTTCTTATTTCACTATACATTAGCTATTGTTATAAATCTAGATATATATATTATTTAAGTTAGAGGTTAATCTTCTATGCATTTAAATTATTTGGTTGAATGTTTTTAATTTTTTTTTCCAATACGTAATTATTTAAAATTGAATTCATATATGTCATGCCTTGATGCGAAATATATTTGTATGTTACATGTTGAATGTAACATATTTGAAAAATATGCAAACATATTGCATTATTTAATAATTTTATTTGAACATAATTTTGTCTGCTCATCTACCGAAGTAGAAACAATAGCACATATTGAAATCTAATTTTATTTTGTATTAGAAAAATTCTTATTGATTTTTTCTTTTCTTGTAGTTTGGAGTGCATTTCTTCATCGGATGTTATAAGATTGCTTGAAGGTAAAGATTCACAATGCAATAGTTATGTTAAAGTAATTGAACATCATTTTGTAATTAAATATTGAGCCTCATTTCACTTTGTAATGTTATTTCTTTATTCATAGTATTTTTTTAATGACATTATCTTTTGTTTGGTGTACGAGATTTCTGTTTGTAATTTTTAGTTTTGATTAATTATTCGTCTTCTTTTTTAACTATTTAATGATTGGTATTATGATTGTCTTGGAAGTAAATTTTGAGTAATTGTAAATTAATATGATTTTTCTGGGGTCACGATATCTATTCTTTTTTGAATTAATTTGATGCCCTATATAATGCAAAATTAATTTTTACCCTATATACGACTACTTTCATAAATTTGTGCAATAGATTTAATCACCGATTGGTTTAGAAAATTGTGTATATTATAATATTGTATATATTAGAAGATTTGAATTCATTTAGGATATTGCAATTGATTAAAATCATGAATTCAATTGATAATTATAAATTCTTAATTGTATTCTCTGTCAATTCATTTTATCTGTTATAGATATCCTTATACATGCAAAATAGGAAAATAATCAACTCTTATTTTATTTAGGATGATATAATTTCAATGATAGTCACCAAATTTTTTTTAAATATTTAATTAATAGAAAATTAATTCTCACATTTGTTTTACACTATCTATCTACACATACATATAACTAAATTATTTATGTTCACATAATGTGTTAATCAATTCATGAAGTTTTAGTAGTCATAGCCAATTAATTAATTCCAAAAAAATTAGAGTACTTTTCTTTTTTATGTTTATTTAATAGTTTATTAGTTTTATTACTTTAAAATCTGAGCTTTAAATCCCTCATTCGAAAATGTTAGGGTTTGTAATATGCGAATAGTAAAGTTTGAACGATATATCGGATGTTTGCTTTAAAATAAAAATACGATAACCTAAACAATGAACAATAAAAATTGGCAATTAAATTTTCTTTAGAATCGTTATTTGAAAGATTGTGTCAACTCATGAAAGTACTCTCATATTCACAAAATATGAATCTTTTGGTCAACCATTTGAAAGCACAATCTACTTTGAATTGCAAATATATTGCGATAAAATTATGAAATTATTTTTTACTCAAATCCATGTTTTAGAGTTTTAGGGGATGAAAGACTTTCAGATTAAACTTGGCATATATCACGTAATACTACTAAATTATAAAACTTGAGATACAAAAACCATTTTAAAGTCATGAGTGATTTTTTTATTGGGATTTAATTTTATGAGTGAACATGTTTCATTTCACTTTTTTTTTCTTATACTTTGGTGTGAGTAACATTATTTAATTTGATAATTGAAGGAATAAGTTTAATTATGCACATTTTAATATATTCTTAAGTAAAATGTATCTTATCCGTGCATCGCACGGGAGAGATATACTAGTTATGTATAATATAATATATATGCGAATAAGAAATAAAAATTGTTCGAAACCCCGGCGGCGGGTGATGCCACAATCTTGAACTGGCCGTGGTTTTTACATTTTAGTAAACCGCAGAACTTAATTCTATTAATAGTAAAGTAAGATTAGTAGGAGAATCAAATGATTATTTAGTATACAAAAAACAAATTGCAAAAAGAGAACCATGGTTCCGTTCTCTCTCTCTCTCTCTCTCTCTCTCTCCACACTTTCCCGCTATTTAATATCCTCTGTTCAGCCTCTGCTTGAAAGGGCAGAAACCTTTGTTAATTGGCGGAGAGAGAAAGGGCTGCAAAAGCTCCTTTAATTTATAATTAGTTGTTAATTTTGCATTGCGGGCCTAGGGATTTTAAAATTACTTTATTAATCGCACACTGATCTCATTTCTAGTTGATTTGGTGCAAACACACGGTCTAGTTGATTTAAGCTACTGTTTTTTGACAAATCCAGCTCCCAACTTCACCCCTTTTTCGACCGCCATAACCTAAATTATACACAAATATGCTTCAATTTCGCAAAGAAAATAATATAGCCTACTTATACCCCCCTTCCCCAGCTTAATTATTTTCCTATCGATCTGACTTCTCTCTCTCTCTCTCTCTCTCTCTCTCTCTCTCTCTCTCTGTCAACAGTCAACCAGCAATACATGGAACGGCTCTCGGGTGTCGAAGGCGATCATATCACAGCCCAAATTATGACAACGTTGGGACAAATGAAAGATCCTTTGATCGTCCCGACGCTCAAATTTGGTGTGTTGTTGTGCTTGACAATGTCAGCCATGTTGTTCGTAGACAAAGCTTACATGGCCATCATCATCAGCTTTGTGAAGCTGTTTGGTCGGAAACCCGACAAACAGTACAAATGGGAGCCATTGAAAGATGATGTTGAGCTCGGAAACACCAATTACCCCATGGTTCTTGTCCAAATTCCCATGTTCAATGAAAAAGAGGTCTCTTTTCACTCTCTTAATTAACTCCCTCCTTCAAGTTTCAATTAAGCTAGATTGTGTACGTAGTAGTTCCAAACAGTTTTTGTGTCCAAGATTCTGATGTTATATATATGATTGCATTTTCACCAGGTATATCAGCTCTCGATCGGAGCTGCATGCGGCCTTTCTTGGCCGTCCAATCGGATTATAATTCAAGTTCTTGACGATTCAACAGACCCCATTATTAAGGTAGGTATTTATCAAATGACATCATTAATATACATGTGAGTAATGGAAAATCTGAGGAGAAAAATAATTGCTTCTTTTTCTTTATTTTGTCTAAGAATTTGGTGCAAATGGAATGCCAGAGGTGGGCAAGCAAAGGGATAAATATAAAGTACGAAATTAGAGAAAACAGAAACGGCTATAAAGCGGGGTCACTGAAACAGGGAATGAAACACGAGTACGTGAAGAAATGCGACTTTGTAGCGATATTTGACGCAGATTTTCAGCCCGAGCCCGATTTTCTTTGGAGAATTATTCCTTTTCTTGTTCATAACCCCCAGCTTGCCCTCGTTCAGGCTCGCTGGAAGTTTGGTATAACATTTCTTCTATTTCTCGATTCTCTATTCCAAAATATATAAATGATATATATAGTTTTCAACCCGTTAGCGAGACATGTGATCGATCACACAGAGTTTTTGTGATATATAGTTATGATCTCATATATATATATATGTTTCATTAATAATTAATGTAATTAATTAATAATCTTGATAAAGCGTTAGTTTAATGTTCAGTGAATGCTGATGAATGCTTGATGACAAGAATGCAAGAAATGTCACTGGATTATCACTTCACCGTGGAGCAACAAGTTGGTTCATCCACATATGCTTTTTTTGGCTTCAATGGTAATCATGCAATTAATTATATATTAATTATATGTAAATTAAAACTATTATATATATGTATAAACAAACTTAATTGTGCAGGAACTGCCGGTGTGTGGAGGATTGCAGCCCTCGATGAGGCCGGAGGGTGGAAGGAACGAACGACAGTGGAAGACATGGATTTGGCAGTGAGGGCTACTCTTAAAGGCTGGAAATTCTTGTATCTCGGTTCAATAAAGGTATATATTAATTATACACACGACATGAGACAGTCTCACGTAAGTTTTTAGAGAAAATAATTAATATCATGTAATTGAATTTTTAGGTGAAAAATGAACTACCAAGCACCTTTAAAGCTTACCGTTATCAACAACATAGGTGGTCATGTGGCCCTGCCAATCTCTTCAGAAAAATGGTTGTGGAGATCGTAAAAAACAAGGTTTAATTTGTTGCTCGACCCCCTCTCTTGTCATCAATTTTTTCGATAGATCGAGTTGTTAAACGAGCCATCTTCTGAACGGGTTGGCCCGATTGATTTGCAAATTAGTCCTCTGCCAACCTCCTTTTTTCTTCAATTATATATGTGCAGAAAGTGTCTCTGTGGAAGAAGATTTATGTAATATACAGCTTCTTCTTCGTAAGGAAGATCGTGGCGCATACAGTCACGTTCGTGTTTTACTGTCTTGTACTACCTGCTACAGTGTTAGTACCCGAAGTTGAGATTCCGAAATGGGGAGCAATCTACTTGCCTACCATCATCACCCTCATCAATGCAGTTGGAACCCCAAGGTTGGTTTTAATATATATCAAACTAGTATTTCTCCGAGCAATCCACAAATTTATTTATTTTTTTAATTCGTGGTATTTTATTATCTTGAATTATATGTGTATATATATATATATATTTCATCTTTTTAAAAGTAAGAGAATTATATGCACATTAATTAGATAAAAAGATAAATTTTCCATAATTACGGCAAACAAAAATAAAAAAAAGAACAAAATGAAAAAAATAAAACAAAATGGTCAAAACGAAAGACGAGAAAAAAATTGAATAAAAAGAAAAATATTAAACAAAAGGAAAAAATACACAATTTATTTATTTTTTCGATTTGTAGTATTACTATTTTGAATTATATATATATATATATATATATATTCATTTTTTAAAATTAAGAGAACAACATGCATGTTAATTAATTAGATAAAAATATAAATTTTGCATAATTATGACAAACAAAAAGAATAACATGAAAAACAAAACAAAACAATTAAAATGAAATAAAAGAAAAAATTGAATAAAAGGAAAAAAATAGACAAATGGCAATTGGCAAAGCAAGACGAAATAGGATCACTTTTGACATTCTCTGAGCCAAACCTTTATTTTTAACAAAAAAAATATTATTTCTATTAATTTTTAATTTATTATTATTTATTTATTTATTTTTATTTAGGGTAATTTTTGCCTGAATAGGATATATTAAAAAAATTAAAAAATAAATTAAAAAAACATAGCTATGGTATACGAAATGTAGTACGAATGAGCATATATGATCTGATCCGAAGCAATATATAGATGATTTGAACATTACCATGCGCCCAACATGACTCTGATTTTACCACACAACCACTAAACCATCGAAATATTTTGACATATGTTTTTTATTACAATTTTACCCCTATGATTTTACCTTAATACATATATAGATATAGATAGATTAATAAGCATATGCTATCCCGTCATGTCATGTTATGTAACGTATATAATATTAACATAATATAGTGATGTGGAATCTGTAGATCACTCCATTTAGTGATTCTCTGGATCCTCTTTGAAAATGTCATGTCGTTACATCGTACAAAAGCAACTTTGATCGGATTGTTGGAGGTGGGGAGAGTGAACGAATGGGTCGTCACCGAAAAACTCGGGGATGCCCTGAAGTTTAAATCTACAACCAAAACGTTCAAGATGCCCCGATTTCTGATTGGCCAAAGGTATATATATGTTAACTATTACATGACGTACGTGCATTGATGAAATGAAACATGAGATATAATAAATGTGTCCGTAAATGCAGGTGCAGGTTCCACCTGTTGGAGCTGGCCACGGGCACGTATCTCTTGTTCTGTGGGTTTTACGACGTCGCATTTGGGAGAAACCACTATTTGGTGGTGTACATCTTCGCTCAGGCGATGGCCTTCTTCGTTGTGGGATTTGGTTACGTTGGCACCTTTGTCCCCTCTTAATTACCTTTTTCAATCACCCTATTTATTTTATTTTTTATTTATTTATTTTATATGGAAGAAAAAAGGCCCTTCCATAACTTGTATGTTATTTCTATACAAATGTTCTTTTCTTGTAGAAAGTGATTTCTTCTCTCACAAATCATATTCTAATGTTTTTTAATACGTTCGTGCGCGCATATATATATATATATATATATATATATATATATATATATATATATTCAAATCCTACAATATATTGCACATGACAAACGTATTATTAGAATAGATAATCATTATTCATTCATAAAAAAATATAAAATTTATAATAGATGATCTCAAATGCCGCATCTTATAATACTCTTTATGGTTAGCAACGTACAACTCGAACAATTAAGTTTGTTCTGATTGAAATAAGTTTTAGTTTTAAATATTACTAAAGATTTGTAACTGCACACTTCGTGAACTTAATTATTATTAGCGGTGACAGAATTAAGTGAAATCAATTTCCTACAAAACTACTTCTCCTTATACTCGTAGCGTTAAGTTTCATAGTAATGTAATCTTTTTTAAGTTTTGAAAATTAAAAATCAATTATTTAAATTTTTGAAATTCATAAATCTTAAATAAGAATAATATTGAAAATTTAATTTTAATATCTTATTTTCATAAATATTTTTAATTTAAGGGTGACGAGAAAAAGACTATATAAATATTGGGATGGATTGAATAAAAAATAAGTGAAATCAAATCAGTACGGTAATCGCATTAGTTTTGTGTTCAGCTCATAATTTAATTTATTTTATTTTATTTATTTATCTTTTGAGGCGGCCGGAATTACAATTTACATGTCAGATGCCACTTTTTAAAATATTAAATTTTTTATACGGAAGGACCTTACACCTGTCGATAAATAAATATTACTATTACAATTTTGACATTTTCGTACTCGATCGCTTATGAAAATGATATAATTTTATTATTTTTTTAAATATAATTTTTTTTATTCACACGCTCGATCTATAATATTATGTAATATTGATGAGATTCAAGCCCCACCAAATTATAATTCTATGGGTGATAAAAATAATTTAAATAAAATCTCCAATTTAATTAGCAACAAAAGTGAATCACACAAATATTTTTGAATTTTGTATTGAGAAAAATATGAAATCAAAAGGGTATCAAAATTTATAAGATATTTTATTCCCCTTCTCTCACACATTATAGGTGTGAGTGTGTGAGAGAGACCACTCGTTGCTATATCCGCCCACGCATCCTAAAAATCCAACGCCACCCTAGAACCGCCAGCCCACTCTATTCTCTCTCTACTTCTATATTACACCTACCCACTTCTCCTGCAATCTCACTACCAACAACAATGGCGGCAACGACTGCAACAACCGCCGCATTCGCCGCAACAAACCTCCTACGTTCCTCCTCCCCAAAACTCAAGCAACCTTTTTCCCTCCTCTTCCCGTTTAAAACTCACCCTTCTCTACTCACCTCCTCTTCCCGCCGCAGCACCCTGCACCGCCGATTCTCCTCCGCCGTTCCCAAAATCTCCTCCGCCATATCCGTCGGTGACAAACTCCCCGACACCACCCTCTCCTACTTTGACTCCTCCGATGAGCTCCAGACCGTCTCCGTTTCCGACCTAACCTCGAAAAAGAAGACGATCCTCGTGGCCGTGCCAGGGGCCTTCACCCCCACATGCTCGCAGAAACACCTCCCTGGATTCGTGGAGAAAGCGGCCGAGTTCAAGGCGAAGGGCATCGACACCATTGCTTGCATCTCCGTCAACGACGCGTTCGTGATGAAGGCGTGGAAGCAGGATTTGAAAATTGGGGATGAGGTTTTGTTGTTGAGCGACGGAAACGGCGATTTCACGAGGGCAATCGGCTGCGAGCTCGATCTCAGCGATAAGCCGGTGGGGCTGGGAGTCCGGTCGCGGCGCTACGCCATGTATGTCGAAGACGGCGTCGTCAAGACCCTCAATTTGGAAGACGGCGGCGCGTTCAACGTGAGCAGCGCCGAGGATTTGCTCAAGGTGGTTTAAGAGAACGAGTCGTGAGTGCGTTTCTTCTCTCCTTGTTTTATGTTAGACTTTTGAAATTGAGATGAATTCTGTTTCGGTTGTTTAATTTTCAGAAATTCTATGTAGTTGCAATAGATGAAATGGTACTTGGAAATTGAATAAAGTTGGAAATTGAATGAGATTATTAGGGGTTGAATTGAGAAATGGGAATTAGTTTTGTGCGATTTTGGGCTTAGGGTTAGGGATAAGCTGGTGTCGAATCTTCTTTTATTTTGGTTTTTCTATAAATCAAAGTGATGCAGTTGCAGTCAATAATTCTAGAGGATTACTTGAATATTGAATTAATGTCTTGCTAGTTGCTACTATGCGTGAATATTATTGTGTTCATCACTGTTTCGTCAGGCTCGAGGTCGTAAAAGGGTTTTTGCAATGAAAAAAAAAGAAAGAACGCCCATGGATAATGTTGCCTGATCACTGTAACCGTATGCACTGTTGTATTATGCAATGTAGCCTTGTTTTGTTGTGAATCCACCAATTTCCAGTGATTATTTTGCTGCTTAAGTAACATTTTGGTCCTCAGCCTCATATTTGAATCACTTAGAAATGATGCATAAACTTAGATTGCTCTAGTAGATATATTTTGGGTTGGTAGGAAAATGTGGGATGCTGTATTCTGGTTTGAAGCCTGCAATTGGGTTATTTTCTTGTTGAAGACTCTCTGTTTCAGTTGGAATGAAAAGTGTCAAGACCATGTTCTGTTGCAAACTTTTGGAAAATTATAATTTATATCCCAAACTTTTATTTTATTTTCGATTCTATTCTAGAATTCAATTCGGGCAACAAATATACGACTTGGCTTGCCGAAAATTAATTTGTCATTTCGTATAGGGAAATTCTAAACACGGTCCCCGTTTTTCTCTTTACAACCCCCATTATTTTATAAAATATAAGTATTGATGTGAAAAGACTTTTTTACCCTTAATATTCAATACTTAAAAACTTAGTATAGCCCCCTACACATTATACAGCCCCAATCGTATTTGATAATTAATTAGAATTAAAAGAGTAGAGACCAAGAAAAAAAGATTACCATAGCCACTTTCTTCTATATCTTAAAAACCATTACTCTCATGACAAATATGATGTATATTTTCAAACCTCGCATCAACTGATCAAAGCCAAGATCAATGTCTCATAAGATTTCTTGTATGAAAATAATTCCTTCATGTATTTGTGGATTCTAGCCAAAAAATTATGTATGTGTGTGTATATATATTCTGATTTCCAAAATCGATTGAAAAAGTTCTTGATTTTTCAAATATAGAAGCATATTTGAATTTGACGAAGATGGTATTCCACTGTAGCGCTTCATAAAATCTTGATATTTTTAAATACAAAAACATATTTGATACAATTAATTACTACAAAATTGATTCTTGGCATAGGGATTAATATTGGTGTACGAAACTAGAGGAGATGATTTTCATAAAGAATTTCTGGACTTTCTTAACCAATTCTTGATAAATTTCCCAACATCCCGACACCTGCAAAATTTGCCCCGTTGAAGCAATCATCCATGGCACCCAACAGGGAAAATTAGGCCGGAGATACTGGCTGATATGACTGACATTGATCCTCGCTTGATGCAAGGTTTGAAAAATGCATCAACATTCTCTTTAATAACAATGGTATTTAAAATATAGATTATGATAATCTGAATCTCGTTCGTACATTCATATCTTCTTGTTCTCTAATTTAATTTTAAGTTTTAACTATAAAGTAGGATTTGGGCTATAATGGGTATGGGGCTATCTTATATTTTTAAGTATTGAGAATTAAAGGGTAAAAAAGTCTTATCGTATTAGTATTTATATTTCATAAAATAATGAAGGTTATAAAGAGAAAAATAGGGGTTGTATTTAGAATTTTTCTTCCGTAAAAAAGAGTTAAAAATATGTGGAAATACTATTTTACTCGTGTGATTTGAATTTTTTACACCAATTAAAAAACAAAGATTAAACCTAATTCTACAAAAAGAGAGCGGGAATGAGAGAGGGGAGGGAAGAAGAAAGAAAACTCTGCGAACGAAAGGTTGCAAGGGGAATTGGTGTTTGGGACTTACGCTAAATGAGTGAAACATCTATTAATGTGTTCGTTAAAGTTTGTTATAGTGATGGACCTTACCACTTGCTTACATCGTACACGATATCTTGAGATGCCCACTACGGCAACAGGTATCAATTTAAGCTATTACTTTGAAAAACAAGTTTTAAATTTGCAGACTCTTAAATCATCGAATTTTTAATGGTTAATGTTTGTTAATTTATGACTTTGTACGAAGGTGATTGTCACTTTTTTGAGTGGTTTCATCAAATCGTGTAGTGGAAGAGTAAGAGATGTTTTACATGAGCTAGTTGCAAGAATGAAGTCTGTGGAGATAAACTCAAAGCTGCTGAAAGGGACAATGGTTCTTTGGCCAATAATTTACAGCAGTTAAAACAATCGTTTAACGGTGAGGGAAACAAAATGCGAGTCGAGAAGATAAAGTTAAAGTTAACGACCAGTTTGGTCTTCTTCCCTGCTTCTCGCTCTCTCATTCCTGCTGTCTGCTGATTCCCTCCTGTAGAAATAGACTTAATCTTTATTTTTCAAATGGTGAGAAATTCAAGTCGCACGTGTAAAATATTATTTCTATGTATTTATTTATTTTTTTACGAAAATGATGCATAAGTTTTCAGTGAGTCATATCATATATTTGTTGCCAGAATTGAGTTATGGGATATAATTGCAAACAAAATAAAAGATTGGAATAGAAATTATAATTTCTCAAAGGATGGGATAGAATATGGTATTAATCCGAATGAAAATTGAAATTTCTAGAATATGCTCAAATGTCTTGTTTTGTATAGATATCCTTATCACTAATCATTCATTTATGCATGCTTATGACTCTAGGCTCTAGTTGATGATGTATGACATGTGAATTGTCATAATCTTGAGTCCACGTTGCATTGGCAGAGGCACTTTATTGATCATAGTACCGTATTTCATCTTCTATTTTCGTATAAATTGTGTATCGCTTAAGGTGCGAGATGGGGATGTGATTGTCGGGTGAGCTTTGTTGCAGGTGAGGGGGATCCCTTCCCTCAACTTTAGGTGAAACTACTTTCTCCACGAGCTCGTAGTCGTTGTATTGTTCTTCATTTTATATATGGATATTGAAATTTAGAATTTAGAATTACTTTTGTAAATACCTTAGTTTAGTCAGCAATTACAGTTGTAATTAATTACTGGTAATTAACAAATTCTGTTAAGCATAACGGAAAAGAATCTTAGCTAAAGAAGTAGAGTTGATGTCTATATATATACTGTAATTACTATCATATGAGAGCAAGCTTTCAATACAATTCATTTTCATAAATATCTCTTTTACTATTTTCAACATGGTATAAACAGCCATGAGCGTTCGCTGAAATAAATTTTTTCAAAGCTATCAACTTCTCACTCTAAACTCATGAATGGCGGTTTCTTCATAGTCACTCATCCCTGGCTCATTCCTCTCTCATTAAAAGTATCCAAATCGAATTATTCTCATTGGAGACCACATATTTTTTCCACCTTTCATGGTCATGCACTCAACAATTATCTTCTTAGACCACAATCACCTCCAAACAAGTATATTCCCTTTACTTCTGAAGATACAACTCTGCAATTCAATCCAGAATTCATTGATTGGATACGGCGCGATCAGTTGCTTGTAAGCTAGCTTCTCTCTTTAAATTTAGATCCGATGTTAGGTTATGTCAACCGATGCGAATCTGCTTTTGAAATTTGGAATGTTTTGGAAAAGCTTTTCCAAAGCCAATCTAAAGCTTGGATTTTGCAACTACGCCATCAACTTCAAACCTGCAAGAAAGACAATTCTACAATTGATGATTTTTGCCTTAAAAAATGTGAGAAATCGCTGATAATATGGTTGTAGCAGGACAATCGATCTCAGATGAAGATCTCATTATGCACATTCTTAGAGGTTTAAACTTAGAATTTGATGCACTAGTTGTGAATCTTACAACGAGAATAGATCAACTTTCTCTGTCTGAAGTGCAATTTGCTCTGCAATTGTGACAGCTGTGTATTTTACACAACTTTTGAATATGAATTGATGTTCTTTATTATATAAAGTTGTGCATTTTATATAGCTTTTGTGCTTAAATTGTTATCATATTGAGTTTTTTTGTGTTTGCTAGTTTTGCAGTAATTGTTGTGATTTCATTGCATATTTGAAGCAAAATTAGTGAATATGGACAAGAAGAGTTGAATGAGTGTTTAATTAAGCTCTTGAGCTTAATAAAATGCTTAATGGAAGTCTAATGGATCGGATTAAGTTATCAAAACCTAAAAAAATCTGAAGCCCAACTCGAACCTGACTCAGCTTGCCTGGGTTGATCCTAAGTAAAAATAGGGTTTCGGGTCGACCCGAACAGCTTGGTCGACCCATGTGCAACGGATCCACGAGAATGCTATTTTCTCACTCCAATTCAGGGTTTCTAACCTACATATAAAAGCCTCCATTTTGATGCACAAACACACATGTTGGAGAGAAGTCCTAGACACTCTAAACACCCCATACACGTCCAAGGAGAGAAGAGAAGAGAGAAAGAGTTGTCGTCTACTTAAGAGGAGATGACAAGGTTGTTAGAGACGAAGTACCATTGCAGAGAAGACAAAGCCGCTAAATTATATATTGTTCATCGGTTCCTTTATCTGTTCAGTCATTAATACTGAAACTTTACTATTATTTATTTATTTTATTGTGTCTAGCTAATTATGTAGCTACATTTTAGGGATTGGAACTTATGAATTTTAATATATGAATTGATTAATTTTTCTTCCTGCTATCTCTTGGAGTTTGATTTCTATGATTTATTTTATGTCTTATATGAATGCTTGATCACCATTTATGTATACTAGTCGTTAATTTGAAGTACTGACTGGAGAAAAATTAATGATGTAAAAATAGAAATCAGATTATGTGTGCTTGGAAGGACCGACCAAGTGAACAAGTATCATATAGGATTGAATAGATCTTCGTGTGCTAGATTAGAAGTAATGACATGTGTGAAGAACCGACTATAGTGAAGTGTATGCTCATTATATCTATGTTATGGTATATGTCTTAACATAACAGCCTAATAACATACTAGTGATCCCCATCATTGATAGATTAAAGATAAATAGTCAGGTTGAGAAAATCAATGAATATTCTTAAATGACATAATAAATCCATTTTTTTTAAAGCCTAGTGTTTTCGCATATCTTGTTATGTACTTTATTCTTTTTTTGTCTTTGTTTTATGCTTGTTATATTTATTCCTTTTTATTTGTGTTCTTTGTGTCTAAACATTAACTACATGCTTGTGAATAAGAACTAGTTAATAACGGTCTCTGTGGGATATGATACTCTTGCTTACCTATATATTACAATAACACTATGCACTTGCGGTATGATTATTTATTAATAAATAACGTGTCAAATCGCACGAGATTCGGTTACACCTGCATGTATATTCTCCATTTTCTACAGTGCCAACCGCTAATGTGGCTTCATACTCAACTTTTAAACAGAATTACTCTAATAGCGCAATGGTGATGGACGTGACGACCGGCCTTGTGGTAGAGGTGTGTTTGCGGTGGCCAGAGTTGCTCCTCTTGCCAGCAATGTGGTAAACCAAATCACGTTGCTTCTAAATGTTACAAACGATTTAATATCTCCTTCATTAGACCAGAGTCGAACTCTCATAACTCTACTTATTTGCCTTGGGCATATGCTGCGGCATTTCAAGCTTCTTCTGAATATGAGGATTCTGAAAGGTAGGTGCATCAGCTCACATCACCTCTAATCTCAACAACTTACACATTCAAAAATTTTACACCGGGTAAGATGTTGCGGCTCTTCTCTATCAATATCTCATATTGGGAATCTTTCATATCTACTTCTTATTTAGCTTCTCATTCTCTCTTATTAAATAACATTCTTTACGTTCCTCATATCACCAAAAATCTGCTCAGTATCTCCTAATTCACAAAAGATAATCATGTCATTTTTTAGTTTCATCACACTTGTTGTTTTGTCAAGGACAAACACACCAAGAAGGTCCTACTCAAAGGAATACTTAGGGCATCTCCTCACCATTTTGCAGCAGATTTCCTCTTCAAGGGCGGTGGCATCTCCAGCGGTAAAATAGGGGATTGAAGAGAGGGACGCTATATTTGCCGTCCCTTTCTCATTGAGCGGCATCCAATTTCTTTTTTTTAATGTTATATTTTGTTTATTATTTTATTTTGTATTTTGTGTATATTATTTGTATTATATTTTAAATAATATGTTGTAATAATTAATATTAAAATTTGTTATATATGATAAATTTAATTAAATACAAATGTTGATACATAAAATTAAATTAGATAAAAATTATACCAACAATAAAAATACTAAAATAAATAAAATCACACCACCAATAAAACTACATAAAAATACTAAAATAGATAAAAATTACATGAAATAAAAATACAACATAAAATAAAATAAAAAGATACAAATATTTTCTTAATAATACATAAAAATACTAAAATAGATAAAAGTACATTATTTACGAACATTTAAATTTAAATATAGATATCAATTAAATGAAATTTCACAAATCTATATGTTATCAATTATAAAATAATAATTGTAGATGAAATAAAAGGAATATTTTCGAATATTCTCTTTTGGTGTAGAATTATAGTGTAAACTGTTGGAGATGAAATTGAGAATCTGCTGCATTTTTGTGATAGTGATGATGTATTATAGTGTAGATTATTGGAGATGGCCTCTACCGGCTTGATCTAAGCCAACTCCACTTTGCCAAAGCTTCATCTAAATCAATCTCTACATCACTTCAACAATGTTATGTACTTTCTCATTCTGAAAATGCCATTATTTGGCATAATAAATTAAGGCATCCTTGTAAAACAACTCTACAGCTTGTCATGATGAAACATATAAAAGTTCCATTTGTTTCCAAAGAATTGAAGTTCTGCGATGCTTGTTGTCTAGGCAAAATGCATCAAGTCTCTTTTCCCAGTAGTCAAACTTGCACATTTGCACATTTCCAAATTGTTCACACTGATATATGGGGTCCATTGATGACACCATCTATAGAGGGTTACAAATATTACGTCCATTTCATAGATGGTGATTTTTCCTCTAATCACAAAAGCTGAGCTTCGCACTATTTTTCCTTAATTTCCAACTTATATCAAAACTCAGTTTAATACTACCATCAAATCACTTCAATTTGATTGTGGCAGTGAATATAAATCCCTTATTCTCATTCTAAATCACAATGGCATTATTCTTCAATAGTCTTGTCCGCATACGCATCAGCAAAATGGCACTACTGAATGTAAGCATCTTGATATTGTCAAAAGGGGACTCTCTTTTCTTGCTACATCTGATCTTCCTTTCTCATTTTGGTGGGATCCTTTCCAAACTGCCGTCTACACTATTAATCGTCTACCTTATGTAGTTTTTAATAATCACTCCCCATATCACAACTTGTTCAATCAACTTCCTAACTACAAATTTCTTAAGGTCTTTGGTTGTGCTTGTTTTCCATATCTTCGCCCATATAACACCAATAAATTTAGTTTCGTAATTCTCAATGCTTATTTTAGGATATTGCTCAAATCGGAAAGGTTATAAATGTTAAAGTCCAAATGGCCGTCTCTACATCGCACGCACTGTACAATTTAATGAGCAAGAGTTTCTTTATCCTACATTTTTTTTCAAAATCTGAAACTTCTGCTTCGTCTTCTCCTCTCACATTCATTATCTTCTTGCCCCCTCACAAATTACCAAGGTTGGAGAACTCGCTAGGCGCTAGTTGGTCGGTGAAGAGGTGCCTAGCGCCTAGGGTGCCTAGTCGGAACCTAGACGGAGTCTAGGCATTATTATTTTTATAATATATTATTATATATATGCATTTATATTAAAAAAAACCTATGAATATCATTAATTAAATCTGCCCTAGTGGTAATGCGCTTTGGTAATCACGTTGGTGGTCCAGGATCGATCCATAGAGTATACAAATTCATAATAATTTTTGTGAGCCAATCAATTTTCATATTTGTAGAAAAAAAATGACGTCTTCGACACTTGAACACGTGCCCTCATGAAGAATTGAAACAAGATGGAACTACAAACTGCGCTACACTAAGTTAGTAGTTTAATTGCTCAAACTTCAGAAATATAAAATGAGCCGATTAATTGGCCGACTATACTGTTTTCGCCACGGCTAGGAGACGACTAGTGCCTAGGCGGCACCTAGGCCGATTTCTGCAACCTTGCAAATTACTCATACACCTTTCTCTTCCTCATTCTCATCACCTAATTCTCTTACACATTCTCAATCTTCTTCCAGTTCTTCATCTACAGCTTCGAATTCCAACTCACATTCTTCTCATTCCAATGTTCTTATTCCATCTAATTCTACCCCATCATCAAGTGTTTCCATACGTCTATCACCACCTCAAAACATTCACCCTATGCACACTCGTTCTAAAAATGGCATTTTAAATCTAAAGCCTATGCACTTACATGTTCCAGCAATCTTGAGCCCAGTACAGTTGATCAGGCCTTAGTTAATCCTCTCTGGAAGGCTGCCATGCAAGTTAAGTTTGATGCTTTGATAGCCAATAACACTTGGGTTCTGGTGCCACATACCTCTTATATTCATCCTATTTCCAACAAATGGATTTTCACAATCAAGTATAAACCTGATGGTTCAGTCGAACGCTTCAAAGCCCGTTTTGTTGCTCGAGGTTTTGAGCAACAAGCTAATGTTGATTTCCTAAAAACATTCAGTCCTGTAATTAAGCCTATCACAGTTCGTTTGGTTATATCTCTTGCTGTGACAAACTCTTGGGAAATACAACATTACAGGATAAATAATGCCTTCTTGAAAGGCCATCTACAAGAAACTGTGTACATGGTTCAACCGGAAGAATTTATTGATTCTACTTCTTCTCATCATGTTTGTAAGTTGACTAGATCCTTATATGGACTTCGATAGGCTCCTCGACTGTCAATCACTGGACTGCTTGTAACTGCATGCAAGCGTATTCTCAGGTACCTCAAAAGCACACATCATCTTGGTCTCATGTTCAAACCAGTTATCCAACGATGTACAGCTACAACGCTGTTGATTGGGTCAGAAATCCAGATGATCGACAATCTATTGATGGTTATTGTGTGTTTTTGGGCCAAATCTACATGCTTGGTCGTCCAAAAAGCAACCTGTAGTTGCTCGCAGCAATGACAAGTTTGAATATCATGCATTAGCTGACAGATTTGCTGATATTCAATGGCTACAATCTTTTTTTACTGAGTTAGAGATCTTTGTTGCTAGCCCAAACTATCATGTGGAGTGATAATCAAAGTGCCATTTCATTGGCCTCAAATCCGGTTCAACATGCAATAAGTAAACATATTGAAATTGACATCCATTTTATCCGAGAAAAGGTTCACGGCAAAAATGTTGATGTCTATCATGTTCCGACAGAAAATTAGATTGCTGTCATACTCACAAAGCCTCTCCCTAGATCAAGGTTTCAATTATTAGCTTTACGGCAAAATCTGCAACCTCTCCCGGGTTAGGATTCAATTGAGGTGTATTGGAATTTAGAATTTAGAATTACCTTGTAAATATCTTAGCTTAGTTAGCAATTACAGGTGTAATTAGTTACTGGTAATTAACAAATTCTATTAAGCAAAACAGAAAAGAATCTTAGCTAAAGAAATAAAGTTAATGTCTATATATATATATATTGTAATAACTCTCATATGAGAGCAAGCTTTGAGTACAATTCATTTTCATAAATATCTCTTATACTATTTTCATCAATGGAAAGCTTGTCAAGTTAATTTGGAAGATCTAACTCGATTAGAATCGAATCACTTAGGAGAGGTTTCCAATTCAATCCTAATATTGTATACTTCATTGTCTAGCAAACTTGATGCATGTGTTGGAGTTGTTAAAGGGTGATGTGCTAGTTATAGTTGTTATGACTTTGTGGCTGGTGTGGAAGAAGAGAAATCTTTGTATTTGGGAGGGGCATAGAGAGATTGTGTTACAGAGTTTTACCCGTGGTCATGAGCTTTTGATGGAATAGAAACATGCTAGAGGGGTTGGAAGGAGTAATGTATCCGTCGGGAAAGGTTCGGGTGAAGGTAAGTTTTGGAACAAATCTCCAGTCGGTTTTGCAAAAGCTAACACCGATGTGGCTTTCTTTGAAGATGTTAACATGACGGGTGATAGCGTGGTGTTGTGGGATGACAGTGGCACTTTTATTATTGCAAGAACTTGTCATTTCTATGGTCAAATTCGGGTTGAGGAAGGTGAGGCTATAGGGTTGCTTGAGGCTCTTTCTTTGATTAAGAATTTGAATTTGTCGTATGATATTTTTGAAATCGACTTGAAAGTGGTGTATGATACTGTCCGGTCACCTGGTGGGGATCTTTCTGAGTTTGGGTCTTTGTTGCTTATTGTCGAGCTCTCCTTGATGAAATGTCTTCTTGTTCTTTGAATTTAGTTTGTCGTTCTGCCAATGTTTTGGCACACTGTTTTACTGGGGCCGCTTCTCGTGATTTCTCGAGCCCTCATTATTCGGTCGTTGTGGATGGCCTTCTCGATAGTTCTTTTTAATTTATAAATTTCATTTTCAGTTTCAAAAACACCTAAGCGGGCATTGTCCCAGATTGTATGTAATTGAATTCGACATCCAGTTCCAGTTGTGTGTTTGGTGTAGTGTGTATAGTTGAATTTGATGAAAAAAATTAACCATTAAAAAGTCATATGTTAGATTATGTCCCGATGGTTCTGTCCCAACGTTTGACTTCTTTTTCAAAACTATGTTTCCCTTTTTTTCTGGTTTGGCTCCTCAAATTAAAAAAATAATTAAAAAAAGAGAGAGAAAAATAGTGTATACATAAGCAAATAATAAAATAGAATAAAAAATTGGATGGGCTTATTGTCTTTTTCTTTCTTTTTGCATTCAAATAATAAATTTAAAACTTACAATATTGAAAAATATCACGTCTATTTTACTAAAAATTATTATTAAAAAATATTATATTTTTGTTATTATTACCATAATTTTTTGAATTGAAAAAAATATTACTTCTAATACTGAAAAATATAATAAATTTTCATACAACGGGTATACCCAAGTGTTTGCCAATTAAAAAGGGAAAAATTACTTAAAAGTTCACTAACTTTAGTCTAGCTTTCAGCCCTCAAAAGCATGTTTTTTTTTTACCGACACACAAAGAAAATATTTTGTTGCGAATGAACAAGATATTGAGGAATAGGGCAAACTTATATATAGGCAAAATCAAATAAGGTTTGGGAAAAAGAGACAAGATTTAAAATATAGTAGTTTTGTAGGCAATTTGAGTAATAAATGACTAGTATGCCCTTAAATGAGTTTCTTTACTATTCATCCTAATATGCCACTTTCATAATCAAATGGAAATAGTCCATTACGACCATATCAGACCCATCATGCTTCCGTAAAACAAATATATTGAACTATAAACCAAATTCATACCTGTTTGATCGGAATGTTGCCGGGTAATCCGCCGGATTTTTACAGGCCTTGCCAAACCACACGATCGCAACCTATGGTTTCCAGACATGAACTCCTTCAGCAATACACAACACAACCCTCGTTCGTTTCCTACACGGGGTGTAGATTACTCCTTTGGTTTATAGAAAATTATATATGGTAAACACAAGTGATGAGCAAAAGCCTTGATTTTATTTAGAAATAATAAAACATTTATTATATTAAGTAAATCTCCTTTTGGGAGGAGACAAACTCGTTCAGCTACTCATAGTCGCTAGGCTCGCAACTCTCATACAAATTAAAATTTATTTTTACTATTATAATTTTTTGGAAGAAAGCTAAGAAAATGATCGATGATCTTTGTTTCCTTCTTGCCTCATTTTATAGAGGGGAGTCCCCTCTCTTACTCCATTATTCTTCACCTAATTTCTCATGGATGGACCCCTTTGCCGACACTCCTTATTAAATGTGGACGGTCCCGGTTCCTTTATCTTCACGTGAAGGTGCTTGTGGGTGGAGGTCCCCATAATAAGTGGCACCATGTGCCTTCTCCTTTGAACCACTTAGCTTTTGTTTTTTAGCTCTAGTGGCCCACCTCTTCCCTTGAGTCACATGATTGCTTTTGCAATCACATGCCTTTCTTTTACCTTATCGGGAATCTACTTTTTTGGTGGGGCACTTAGCATCCTTGCTTTTGGCATCCGATGCTCATTTTCCCTAGCTCTCTTTCATTCCATCTTGGGATGGAACCCCTTGCCAAACTCTGGCTCCTTTTGGTTCTGGCAGTCTGAGCATATTCGATTGTTCCACTGCCCGAAATGAGCCATGTTGCAATACTTACGATGAGTCTCTTTGCTCATAGCAAGCTTGCTCTCCCATATCAAGGACCTCTTCTTCTCGAACAGATCCTCTGCAAATCTCGTAGTTTTTCCTGTCATGGTATTCAATAGGAATGACCCGTTCGCTGAATTATGGAAAAATTTGAACAGAAACTTGACTTTGTCCATCTCTATAAGACAGACCCACAATCCCCATGCTCGCCTGGTGGTGATTTGATCCTTAGTTATCGAGGCGATCAATGAGATGTCCTCTGGTGAGGCTTTAATATTGCCCCATGCTCTAGAATCTGGCCTTTGAAGTCTGATGTAGTGGAAGGCCTCATGATTCCCTTTTCCTGCTGGTTCTGGTGCTGTATTGATAAAATATAGCTCCAGAACGTCTCCTCAGCTAAGCCTATCATTATTAGCCCAAGATTCTTGCATGGCTTCCTGTATCCACTTGGGTAGACACTTGATTTCTGGGAACGTCGGTGACATGGTTTGAATTGAAGCTAAGGCCCCAAAATCATACCATTGCTTGACCTCGTGTGGATTGGTTTCTGGTAATATCCACACTCTTGGATACTTTCCAAAGACATCAATCTTGGTTCTGGATGGATTGATTCCTTGTCTGGTATAAATCTTCTCCCAATTGGCCTGATAAACCTGCAAAGAAAAAACTTCTAACTTGTTAATATTAACCTTAGAGGTACCAGTCATTGGCCTAAGGTTAATCTCTCCCTCTTTTACCCCAGAGGTGCTGGGTTGACTTGATGGTTCAGAGTGTAATTCATGAGCCTCAATTTTTTCGTGGGCCTGAGTTTCCGTAGAAAGCACCGGCTTAGAGCTCGTGCTATGGGTATTTGACTCCCCTGCTTCCGTTTTACAGGCCGGTACTGCAATCTCTCTTTTTATCAATGGTGAATTGATAGCCCGGAGGAGTGGCTCATGCATAGCTGACCAGAGATGTCCTTTGTTCTTTATACACGCTCATAATCTCTCGTCGACCTTATTTTGGTCAGCTTGTTATATTCTCCCTGCTTGTTCAGCATGAAGAATTAGCTCGTCCCACTCATGCTGAAGCAACTCCATATTTTCACTGAAGTGCCTCTGCGAAGTCATGATGGCATCGACCTCAATCGACAATCGCTTCCATCTCTCGTTAGAAAATCTGTAAGAATATTTTCATGAGATTTTATCACAATAATGTCAAATAAATAATATTGACATTCAGCTTACCATCTTATTAGTCTAGCTTTATCAAGTTTAGATTCAATTTTATTTTTCAAGAAAGCTTTAACTTGTGTGCTATCAACTTTTAGGGTGAACTTCTTTGCTAAGAGAAACAACGACCATTTTTTAAATGCCTTCTGAATTGCAAAGAACTCCTTTTCATTGATATGCCATCAAATGACCTCACTATCTGAAAAGAGACCACTGCAATATCTACAGGGCTCCTCTCCGTTAGGTGTGATCTTTGTAAGGACGGCTGCCCACCAATGATCACTTGCATCTGTATAGAGGATCAATTCATCCTCATCTTGTGGTATAGTCAGTTTTGGGAGATTTCCGCATATCTCCTTTAGCTGTCTGATTCCTTGTTGATGTTCGTTTGTCCATACAAACGGGGTATCCTTCTTTAGAAGGTTACTGAACACCTTCCTGTGTTTTGCAAGATTTTTATAAAGATTCCTGCAAAATTGACAACTCCAAGAAAACTCGGTAGTTGCTTCTTTTCTTTAAGGACATCAGGGAACTTCTGTACCTTTTCTACAATATGATTTTGCAGAATAATTCCTGATTCATCCACCTCGATTCCCAAAAATTCCATCTTCCGGGTGGCTATTACTGTCTTCTTTTCTGACAGCACAAGGCCCTCTTTATGACAAACATCTGCAAAGATCTTCAAATGTTTGAGATGTTCATCTATACTCTTTGATGCAATTAGAATGTCAACAATATAGACAAACATAAAAGAGAAATAATCTTTAAAAAGATTATCCATCTTCCTCTGAAATATTTGGGGTGCATTGGCTAACCCCATCGGCATTGCATTCCAAACATAATGCCCTTGTGGTGTTGAAAAGGCCATAAACCTTTTACTTTCCTCGTCCATGCGAATCTAGTAGAAACCTGACTTGTAATCAAACTTAGAGAATATCCCAGCATTCCGTAGATATTCTCTACTTGGGATAAAATATCCGTCAAACTCAAGAATGTCATTAATCCCTTTGTAATTAATGACTAGCCTTGATTTACCTCTTTTAATCTCACCATGATTCCTTACTAAGAGTCTAGGGCTGCTGTATGGCGAATTCCCTAGTTCAATCAGCTTGAGATCAAGGTGTTCCTTAATGATTACTCCCATATCCTTTTGATCTTTGATGTTCATCAGGATAGACTTGTATCTAACGAACTCAAACTCTTTTCCAGCCTTAACCTTCAAGGTTGCTTTGAGTTGGTTCTTTCCCCACCAAGCCAGCGGATTTTCATTATAGTTTCTAGCTATCTTCCGCTTGACGTCTTCGAGGGATATCTTTGATTCTTCCTTAATATCTTGATGTGATATTAAAGAACCCTTGAGGATTTGGATCTCATGTTCTTCAAGATCCTTTTCCCTACGAAAACTCAGAACTGCTTTTCTGAATTTTCTTTTGTCCTGGATTTTTGGGTGTCGAAGGTGTCCTTCATCACCACGCTTGCTGCGAAATTATAGTGGCATTTGTCGATTGAATGCCCTTTTCAACCGCTGGACAATGATCTTATGATCACAGACCATCGTAAAGATCAGTCTCCGATTGGTATTGTCCTGTGTATACTTCTTGAACATTTGTAGGAAATTGTTTCCCAAAAAGATGTCCGCCCCTGTATCATGAAAATAGATTGGTAGAGTTTTCACCTTATACCATGGTGTATCTCGTACTCCTCCAATCAAGATTTCCGATTACTTTATTCCCTTAGATAGAAGCAAAACTCTTTTTGAGAAATCTCTTCCCGCATTTGGATTTAAATCTTCTTCCAATTCTTCTGGGAAGATTCCCCTTTTTGCAATACAAATTCCTGCTCCTGAGTCGATATAGGCTGCAAAGTATTCAGCCTTATATTTCTCGTATAACATCCCTATTGAGATGTGTTAGGAAAAACTATAAAGGAACCCCTAGATCAGGTTTTGATGAGATGTCAAAATTACTTATGAAAAACTGACCGAAATTCTAGCTGTAGATCGAAGCTGATCAACCCAGGGCATCTTCGAAGAAGCACTCTAGAAGAGTCAAAGTCAACCAATTTGAAGAATGACCCACAAGTTGAAAGACATGTCATCCAGTCTAAAGTTCAACTTGGCTGAGGAATCATACCAATCAAAGCAAGCTGACAATCGAGTCAGCTGAACTGAGGGAGAAAGGAGTTAACCGAAGATTGAAGAAGCTGATAGAATAGCAGTTCAAGCCAAGAACTGCCAACTGGAGCAACAGGCAGTCTCAGCTGACAAGCCCAGAACTGCCAACAAGAGCAACGACCAATCTCAACTGACAAGCCCAGAACTGCCAACTAGAGCAATGACCAATCTCAGCTGACAAGCCCAGAACTGCCAACTGGAGCAACGGCCAATCTCAGCTGACAAGCCCAGAACTGCCAACTGGAGCCACAGGCAGACTCAGCTGATAAGCCCAGAACTGTCAACTGGAGCGATAGTCAGACTTAGTTGATAAGCACAGAACTGCCAGCTGGGACGATACTGCAATTAAGCTGAAAAATCCAAAACTGCCAACTGAAACTCCAAATTGCCAGAGGAACTGAGGCCAGAAGACTCCTAGAGTGTATTGCTTAATTCAGCATATCTTGGAATAAATGCTCCTACAAAGATCCTAGAATTTAATGAAGATCGATTGGCAGAGTAACGGCTACTTCAACCAAATGATCCAAGCGATCATTTAGAATCACATGCCATTGATGAGCCAACAGAGCCACTGATCAAATGGACAATGGAGCTCAACGGTCATAAAATCACTCCTCTATAAAAACATGGGTGAATTAGAATTCTAAACACTTTTCGCAACTACAAATACTTGCCAACCTTCGCATATACAAGTAGAGCTTTTCTTTCTCTCTCCCACTCAAGCTCAAGTGCAATGTTTAATAGAAACTGCAAAAGTCAAAACTGAGAAGAAGAATTCACTGATTCAACATACTCAGCCAGCTGCCGACGATCCAGCCAAGGCAATCTTCTCAGTTCCAGTTATTCAAAGATCAACTACCCAGCTCAATCAAAGGAGCACATCAGTTGATACCCTCTTGTTCAAGACTAACCTCTTGAAGATGGAAAGAGATATAAAACCTTGTAAAGACGAAAATAGTACCTATCTTCCTAGCGAGCAGTTAGGAACTTCAAGTGTGAGCCGTCGACCAGCTGAGGTAGCGAGTAGTTACCAGGTTCAGCAAATTGTCCTTCATTGTGTAATTTGTAAAGAAACTCAAGTTATATAGTGAAGTTGCCCTTCTGCGGAAGGAAGAGAGGACGTAGAAGTTTGAGACTTCGAACCTCTATAAATCTCTTGTGTGTTGTACTTATTGATCATTGCATATCTCTAACTGTACACAACATCACACAAGCTGCACTTAAATTGTCTTAACTGATTGTCAATTTGCTGCATAGATAAATTTCTTCAAGCGAGTCAAGGGTCCTATTTTCCGCATCTAAAGTAAAAGTTTTTGAATCAGTTTATTCACCCCCCTCTAAACTGATACCGACTCGCCCGGGACCAACAAGATGCATATGGAGAATGGGCTAGTCATACAATCACCAGTTGTTTTCCATTAAAGGTGATCATCATCCCATCTTCCTTCAGCTCCCACGGTTTGAACATTTCTAAGAAGTCAAGTCCTAAGATTAGGACTCCTGATTCTCTTCCGGCTCTTCCTCATACCTCCATTGTCATAGCCTCTATATCGAGAGTTCCCTTATAGTGGCCGACTTCTGGTTCTTGTAAGTAGTACATGACATCGCAAGGGAAATTATTTTCCCATCTGGTACTGTCGAATCTTGTGTCGATCTCTCCCCAACCTTCTGGGCATTTGATTTTTATTTTAACTTGCCTTGATCACCTGAGATCTCCTTGGAAGCTTCCTATTGAGGACTGAGTCCATGGCTCTGTGACAATCCTATCAACTTGGAATGACAGTCTTTTGCCTTCCAACTTGAGACTCTCATTGTATTTCAACAATGGTTTGTCTCTTACTCGAATATTTATCTCTCTTGGTAGCGGTATTTCTGATCTGTCTGGGTGGATTGCCTGTGCTACCTTTGAGAACACGTCCGGTATCTCGATGAACTGCTTTTCCAGAAATAAATCTGTGTGGTGTGAATTGGAAAGCGCATAAGACACCTGATATGTTAAAGAAAATGGTCGATTTCCCTCGTAGCTGATATCTTTTCTTTTAAAGTCTTGGTACACCATTAGGGCTCGACTAAAATCTCTATCTTTCAGATTATAGGATATTTTTGGATAGATCACCCCTATAATCTGCTTGGCATAGAGATTTTCCAAAATAGTTCCCAACAAGGAATCTCTGTGATTTCTGATACGCTTATCACATATTGCAATATCAATGGACGTATCAACACCTGCGGGTAGTGCAGATTTGAGCACTATCTGGACAGCTCCGATGTGGATCCAGGATATGGTATCCTTTATCTCCGGCCTCATCCTTCCTAGCTCTTCTTAAACTTCATTATATGGAATCAGTTGTAGCTCAACTTGATTCCCTGTAAGTTCTATAGGAAGCGACATCTCTCTTCTAGTAATCTTATAGATTACATTGTGCTTCCTGCTTTTCAGACTAAAATTACGGAGCAATTGATCAATCTGTCCGGCTGAAAAGCCTTGATATCTTTAGATATTAAGGCTCTTGTTTATGATTTTGTCAATCATGCTTTGTGAGATAGTGGTTTGACTGGAATATCTAGTTTCATCCACTTGCTCTTGATGGAAAACCTCAGCTCCAGTCTGATTCAGAGTCTGATCTCCCATCAACACTCTTGTCACTAAAGACTTCTTCTTCTTCGTATATACTCTCATCTGAGGGTATATCCTTGAATTGGTAGACTTGTACCAAGTCTTGGTAGTAAACTGCTTCCTCGATGTCTGGTGCACTTTCGAAGCTTTTGACTCATCTCTTTTCTGGACAATCTATCCAGATATGTCCTCTTGCACCGCAAGTCTAGCAGTTGCAATCTTTAAAACTTTCATTTGCCCTTGTATGGGCTCTTCTGAAAGTTTTTCTCACGGGAGTTCGACTTGATGAACTCTGTGATGTCCTGTCTCTGGAAAGACCCCTTCTTTGTCCAGATTTGTAAAATATGGCCTTTTGCCTGGTCCATCTGCTCCTAGGTTTCCAGGTCCTTTTTCTTGAGAATCTTTCTTTGGCATAAGGATGAACTCTGTGTTTCTTGTTCTTCCGTAACCCTTGAGATTCTCCTCCAATGATGGTTGGTAGATCATTAGCTGTGCAGTCAAGAGGGGAATATTTATTCATCCTCTTTAACCTCTTGTAATTCTTTTACAGAATGACTTATCCGCACCATTCAGCTAGCTTTTGTTTGACAAAAGACATCTTCCTCCCAACATTGTCAGGATCTCCTAGAATGTATTCTTTAATGAACATTTCCTTCCAGGGACTCAAGAACTTCGTGAAGAAAATCTCCACAAAGACTTTTTCATCCACATCTGAATTCCATTGGTAGATGTGGTATAACTTGAAGAATTGGTCAATTGACTCTTTCTCCATGTTGTTCGGTCTCAGGTTTAAAATAGCCTTAGAATAATTCTTCCTCTTTTCGGAATCTGCACTTCTGAAATTGTCTGCCCAAAAAAAGGTGAGCTTAAACCAGAAAGCCATTCTATCCACGATCTCCGTGTATGAGGCTGGCTCCAAGGTTTCTTCTTTGGCTGCTGGTGCAACTCTTGACCATAATGTTTTGGCTACACACAATAAACTCATCTCTAGCAGCTTGATGAATCCCTCCTTTTCTAGATCCAACGTCCCTGCTGCTATTCTCATCGATGATGACCAATCATCAATAATTATATCGATGTCCTTGAAGTCAATATCATCAATATTGAGCATGAGTCCATACGGATGTATGGGATCAAGGCTCGTTTTTCCAAGAGGCATATCTCGGAACTTAGGGGTCTGTTTCCTCACCCTAGTTCCCGTAAGATTGTTCATATTGGGCCTCTTCCTCCTGTGTTGATCTCCAACATGAAAGTCCTCGCGGGCTCTCATGAGAACGTCTTGTGTTGGGCCTCCTTCCTGTTGCTGTTGGGCTGATGGCACCTGCGACACTTGTTGTTCCGGGAGTACCTGATGGTATCCACGGGGGATTAAAGCCCCATCTCCTTTATTCATCTTCAAATCTACCATCTTCATATTAACAAATGACTCTGCCAATTCTTGTAGATCTTCCAATCCTATCCTCTCGAGGGACATCATTCTTTAATTTGTCTTAACAATTGGAAAATCCTTTCGTCCTTCGATCCCTTGGGTTCTTCTTTGGCCTTTTGTGTAAAATTTACTTTGCCAAAGTTGATAGGTACCAACCCACTTGGTCCTCAGATTTCCTCCCATCAATTTAAACCTTGAATGGTACAAAAGAACTTGTTGCCCCGGAGTAAAGCTCTTCCTTCTAATCACTTGATCATGGAGCCTCTTCATTTTTTCCTTGTAAAGAACAGCATTGTCATAGGCCTCCATCCTCATTTCTTCTAGCTCTTAAATCTGGAATTTTCTGAAATGCCCGGCTGCATCCTTGTCCATGTTCAGCTTCTGCAGTGCCCATCGTGCCTTGTATTCCAGCTCTACCGGTAAATGGCAGCATTTTCCAAATAGCATCCTATATGGGGACATCCCGATTGGAGTTTTGAAAGCAGTTCGGTATGCCCACAGGGCATCATCCAGATATTGACTCCAATCCTTTCGACTTGGATTAACTACCTTCCCAAGAATGGCTTTAATTTCTCGATTTGAGACTTCAGCTTGTCTATTCGCTTGTGGATGATAGGCTGTTGTCACACGGTGATTCACCCCATATTTCTTCAATAATTTTTCCAGGGTTTGGTTGCAAAAATGTGTTCCTTGATCGCTGATGATGGACTTGGGCACACCAAACCGGCTGAAAATATGAGATTTCAGAAATGCGGTCACTACTCTTGCATCATTGGTAGGAGTAGCCTTTGCTTCCACCCATTTGGACACATAATCAACTGCCAGGATGATGTAATGGTTCCCCCTTGAGTTTGCGAGGGGTCCCATGAAATCCATTCCCCAAACATCGAAAATTTCCACTGGCATGATGGGTGTCATGGGCATTTCGTTCCTCCTTGTGATGTTCCCAACTCTCTGGCACTAATCACATCTCTTGCATACGTTGTGGGCATCCTTGAAAATCGTGGGCCAAAAGAACCCACAGTCCATAATTCTTCTTGTTGTTCGGTTTGGTCCGAAATGCCCTCCGCAAGCAAAGTTATGGCAATGCTTCAAAATATCCTCAATTTCATTGTCAGGGACACATCTTCTTATAATCTGATCAGCACACCTCCTCCATAGAATAGGACTGTCCAACTTGCTCTCATGCCTCAGTTTATTCTTTTGGTACCTCGAGTACCCAATTGGCAGCTCTCCAGACTCTAAAAAGTTTACTATATCTGCATACCAGGGCTCTCGTGTGCCCCATGCTGAGTACAGATGCTCATCAGGGAAGTGATCCGTAATGGGCATTGCATCGCCTTTTTCATTCAGCACCCGGCTTAGATGATCAGCTACCAAGTTCTGTGCCCCACTCTTATCTTTTATCTCGACATCAAACTCCTGCAGGAGCAGGATCCATCTAATTAGTCTTGGCTTTGTCTCCTTCTTGGCCATCAAGTGCCGTAGGGCACCGTGATCTGTGTAAACAATGCTCTTCGTCCCCAAGAGATAGGACCGAAACTTCTCGAATGCAAAAACTACTGCTAGCAGCTCATTCTCAGTAGTGGTGTAATTACACTATGCCCCATTCAGAGTTTTGGAAGCATAGTAAATTACATGGCTTTCTTTTTCTCTTTTCTGACCCAGTACAGCGCCCATAGCGTAGCCACTGGCGTCACACATAATCTCAAAGGGCATTCCCCAATCTGGTGGCTGAATAACTGGTGCTGTGACCAGTTGCTTCTTCAGAAAATTGAATGCCTTTTTACATTTTTCATCAAATTCAAAGGGGACATCTTGTTGCAATAAGTGAGTAATAGGCTGGGCAATGTTTGCAAAATCTTTTATGAACCTCCTGTAGAATCCAGCGTGCCCCAGAAAGCCTCTCACTTGCTTCACCGAAGTGGGGTATGGCAATTTCTCAATTATGTCCACTTTGGCTTTATCGACCTCAATGCCCCTCTCGGAAATCACATGGCCCAGTACAATGCCCTCTCTGACCATGAAATGGCATTTTTCGTAGTTCAGCACTAGGCATTTGTCCACACAATGCTGCAATACCTTCTCTAAATTATCTAAGCATCGATCAAAGCAGCTTCCATACACCGTGAAGTCATCCATGAACACCTCAATGCAGTTCTCAAGCAAATCAGAGAATATGCTCATCATACATCGCTGAAACGTGCCAGGAGCATTGCAGAGGCCAAAGGGCATTCTGCGATAGGCAAATGTGCCGAATGGGCACGTGAAAGTTGTTTTCTCCTGGTCCTCTTGACTCATTGCAATTTGCATATATCCTGAGTATCCGTCCAAGAAACAAAAGAACTTGTTCCCTGCGAGTCTCTCCAGCATCTGGTCAATGAACGGAAGTGGGAAATGATCATTCCGCATGACCGTGTTCGGCTTCCGGTAATCAATGCAAACTCTCCAGCCAGTTTGCAGTTGTGTGGGCACAAGCTCTCCTTTTTCATTTTTCACAACTTGAATGCCCGACTTCTTGGGCACAACATGGATTGGACTGACCCACTTGCTGTCTGAAATTGGGTATATAATGCCCTGGTCCAGTAGCTTAATTATCTCCTTTAGCACCACATCCTTCATCACCGGATTGAGCTTTCTTTGTGGATCACGAACGGGCTTTGCATCATCTTCCAACAAAATCTTGTGCATACAAACTGCTGGGCTAATGCCCTTTATATTTGCCAAAGTCCATCCGAGTGCCTCCTTGTACAGTCTCAGCAATCTCAAAAGGTGGTCTTCATCATCTTGATTCAACCCCGCACTAATTATCACGGGGAGTGTCTCATTATCTCCCAAGTAGGCATACTTCAAATGCCTTGGCAATGCCTTCAACTCCAGCGTGGGCGCTCTAACAATAGAAGGCATCATTCTGTCATCACTTCTCCGAATGGGCATACCATAGTCCACACAGCCGTATGACATTTCTTCCAATGAATACAGCATCATAATTCCATCTCTTATGTCATCATCCTCGTCCAGGGCATCCTGGTCAAGCAGTCCATCCTACAATGCCCATTCCAACGGTTCTCTGTTGCTCACCATGGATAAAGTAGAACGACTCGGGGAATGAAATGTATTCACAAAATTACAATTTTCTGTATCCAGGGGTGTTTCATGGCTTCAAAAATGTTGAACGTCACCTTCTCCCCATCAAACTCACACGTCAGTGTGCCCTTGTCCACATCAATCTTGGTTCGAGCTGTCTTCATGAAAGGCCTTCCCAGCAACAAAACTGAAGATTTGGAAGTCGCTGTGCCCATGTCAAGCACATAAAAATCTGCTGGGAATATAAGCTCGTCCACTTTGACCAATACATCTTCAATGAGGCCTTCTGGATAAACATTAGATCGGTCAGCTAACTGAATGACCACACGGGTCTCCTTCAAAGGTCCAACCTTCAATTCTTTGAACACCGACAGAGGCATTACGTTGATTGATGCCCCCAAATCCAGCATGGCCTTTTCAACTTTTCTGTCTCCAATTATGCAAGGGATCATGAACATCCCTGGATCATCACACTTCTTGGGTAACTTCCTTTGTATCACAGCCGATACATTCTCCCCAACTAGGAACCTTGCATCGTCATTGAATCGCACCTTTCTGGTACAAAGCTCCTTTAGAAACCGGGCATACCGTGGTACTTGCTTGATTGCCTCGATCAGTGGGATGTTGATCTCCACCTTGCTGAATACTTTTAGCATCTCCCTGGTTTCTTTTTCTTTTCTATTTTGTGCCAATCTCCCTGGAAAGGGAGGTTTCCGTCTCTCTGGAATGGGCAATTTGGCAGGCTGTTTTACTTCCGGGATGGGCACAGTATCGGTCTGCTCGGCTTCTTGTGCCTTGTCTCCTGTGGGAATTTTTTCCACTTCTTCCTCCAAGGGCACATCATCCTTCTCTTCTCTCGGCCTAACCATCTCCGGAAGCTCTTTTCCACTCCTCAATACTACTGCATTCACTTGTTCTCTCGGGTTTTCAACCTGGGAAGGTAACTTCCCATTTTTCTCCTCCATCTTGTGCATGGCTTGAGCCAATTGATTGATTTGCTTGCTCATATGTGAAAGACCAGCTCGAGTCTCTTGCTTTAATTTTTCGTTCTCCTCAGCCATGGCATAGACAAGATCTTCTAGCCTTTGCTTTCTCTTTTCTTCTGGCGGCGGCAATGGGCGTGCAGGAGCCCATTCTCTGGCCTTCTCCATCTGAAGTTTTCATGGTCTCTCCAGCCAGGGTTATAAGTTTGGGAATGGGGATCATATCTTCTGGAATGCCCATTCTGGCCACCTACAGCATTTACTTCTTCCATTGTGTCTTGTAGAGTTGGGCATTCATCAGTAAAATGAAGTACACTCTTGCATACTCCACAAGGTCTGGGCTTTTTCGCCATGCTCACACCAGACAAGATCTTTTTAATTTTGTCACACAATCTGTCAATTCTGCTGTCTTGGTCCGGTGCCCTCTCTGATTCACTAACAACCCGAATGCCCTCTCCGCCAAAGTCTCGGTTGTCTTCAGCCATCTCCGTGAGAATTCTGAATGCTTCAACAGGTTGCTTGTTCAGTATAGACCCTCCACATGAGGCATTCACGATTGTCCTCTCATGTGGTCTCAATCCTCCAACAAAATACTGAATCAAATCGTGTTCAGTAATCTGGTGCTGTGGGCATTTCGCCAGCATTGCCTGGAATCTTCCCCAGTAGTCATAGAAACTCTTGTTGGTTCCCATCTTCAGGCTCCCTATCCTTCTTCTCATTTCTTGCACTCTGGATGCTGGGAAATATTTTTCCAAAAACTTATGCTGAAGTTGTCTCCATGTGGTCACAGCGTCAGTCGGCAATGTGTACAGCCAGTCCCGTGCCCCATCCTGAAGAGTGAAAGGGAACGAGACCAACCACACGTACTCTTCTCGCCCATGGTTAGATGGTTGAGTCTGGCAAACCATCTCAAAATCTTGCAAGTGTCTTTGTGGATCCTCTTCAGGCATTCCGTGGAACTTCGGCAAGATTTGGATAAAGTTTGCATGAATATCCCAGTTCTGAGTCACAGCTGGAAGTGTAATGCCCATCGGGCACAGATTCATGTTGGTCGGGAAAACCAACTGTCTTAAAGTCCTGTTATCCTCCGCATCTCCATTCGCGGCATTCCCATTTGCGGCCATGTTGATAGTGTGGCCGTTCTCAAACTGTCCTTCCTCCTCGTGCCCTTCGTCTCCTTGATCTTCTGGTGGTGTGGGCTCACGAGGTCTATTTGCAGCTCGTCGTGCCCTCTTCACTGCTGCCCTGTTTTTCCTCAAAGTCTTTTCTATCTCCGGATCGTATAATAGAGTTTCTTCTGAAGAGCTCCTGAGCATCAACTTCTAGGCACACCAGCTTGGAAAGTAAAATCACTGGAAATCAGCTCCCCGGCAACGGCGCCAATTTTGACGCGCGGTCGTTTCGCGCTCAAAATGAATTTGTATGCTCCTGTGCCCACAGCGAGCGTAGCTAGCTATGAGTAAGGGTCGATCCCACAGAGAGCTGATACGATCTTACTTCCGAGTCACCAATCACAAAAGAGGGTCTGGTACCTTGGTCACAACAATGGAAATTAAATCTGCAAAAATAAACTAAAGAGATATCAAATAATAAAAGGTTCCGGAACTTGAACTAGAATCCAGTTTAACTTATACTCACTCGATCATGGGCACAACGATTTTCCTACACGATTAAATCAGCTAGTTATGGAGACCGGATTCCTCACTGCGTCTCCTTATTCATCCGTTCAGATTAGGTTTAAAGGTGATTCCTCGTCCATTAAACCCCTAACCTATCACCCACCCCCCGGTTCCCCAAAGAGATGTAAATGAATAGGAAGCAGTGTGCCCTAGACGAACCCAAGTTTACTGTGTTTTACTGATTCCTCGTGTGCCCACAGCAACCCACCGATTTCCCAGTTACCGTTTGAATTAACACACATACACGATTCGCTAATCCAATTAACCCTGGTGTGCCCTCTACAACTAAAGAGTGATCAGCCACATTAGTTATATTAAACTCACGCTCACTTGGAATAAGAACAAAAATCGGCAAAAACCTAATCGTACAGTAATGTGCCCACACGGCCTCACGAGTATTTAAGTGTTTTGTTAAACCTTCATCTTTAGTTCAATTTTCGGAATGTAGATCTAGCTACTCATACTATAAAGAACTGTAAATACATAAATTAAAGACATGATAAATAGGAAAAACTTACTGGAATTGAATAAAAACTCGTCCAACACCAACGATGAACAGCAACAACATTAAATATAAATCCTAACCTCTGTGGGCATAAGGCCCCAGATTGTCTTGCTGCCGGAGCAGCTTTAAAACTAAACTAATGGCGAAAGTAAAAGTGCAGAAACAATATGGTACGAAGTGTTTTCCTAACAATCAAAACTAGTATTTTAAAAGAGTACAAAGATCGAATCCAAATCCCCAAAAATGAGGAGTCTTCAATATCTGCCGGATTCGCTATGCCCTGCTGGAATCTGCCTGTATAAGGAAACTTCCTTAGGTGGTGGAATGCATCTCGTTATTTTAGGGATGCCATCCCTATCTTCCAAATTGCTTCCCAAGAGTCCACCTATGAACAATCTTTCCTTCTTCTATTCAGATTTCGAAATCAATCAAGTTCCAATGCCAGCTTTGTCTTCTTTCAACAGAATCCCATTTTTTCCGGGAATGCCCTCTTCACTGCCTCTTCTGAATCTGTGCGAGTACTATGGGCACGACATCTTCTGCTCAGGTCTAATATGCCCATTTCATCGATTTCAGTCAAATTGAGGCCAAAATGCCTCTTTCGCCAGATTTCACTCCTGTCATGCCCAAACCACTTTCCTGGTTCTTTTCCGACACAAAAGACACTAAAAAGGACATTTAGAGCGACTAAAATGCCCAGAAAAATACGAAATAAATGGACTTATCAGCTTCCTAGTAGGATAGCCTCTCCTTGTGACTTTCCTCGAGTTCCTTCAAAATTTGAAGGAACCTTCTAAAATAAAAACATCTCGAACAATTGTTCGGATCCATATTTCTGGGTGTCTCTTCCGTTATGATATTACTTTAATAATAAATATTATATTATTCCCAAATAAAATAACCTAAGGCTCTGATACCATTTTTACATGCTAGTGGCAACTTAAGATAAATCAAAGAATTTTAAAATATAGGCAAATAGGACATTTTTCTCATATGCCTTATTAAATTCAAAATCAAAATTAAAGACAAATAAGACATTTCTCACAAATGCCTCATTACATTCAACATCAAGGTCATAATATTAATCTTTCTTCAAATTGTCGAGAAAACTCCTTACTTTTATATTTTGCCTCTTTTTCCATTTTTATTTTTGCTTTTTCCTATTTTTATATATTATCACTTGAGGAATTGTCCATACGTAAAATCATAATTATTGGTATGGGCCTTTTCCACATAAAAGGGGAATCTTGTGTTACAGTAGAAGCAAAAGTGATGTGGATTATTCAAGAATCGAAGTCGATTTGCTTTACAAAAAGAAGATATCAATGCACTTCTATGGAATGGTTTCACGAGATTCAGCCAATTGTCTTGATTGTGGAATATCATTGAGAAATAAAAATCCGCATTATCAAAGGATTTCCTACGATTATTTCTAGTATGGAATGAGTCAATCATCCACTTTGGTATCTTATTAAACAAAAAGGGCGTTCATCCATTGATCAAGAATTTCCATTTTCGGAAAGTATCATGATCATCTAATAAGAAGGGTTTCCATTTTTTCAAACGAACAATTTGAAGACCTATTGATTCTAACAAGTAACAACTGATTGCAAAGTTGATCATTCGGATCTTTCAATTCATAAATGTAGATCTCGAACCCATGATCCAAGCAGTTTGATACAACGGGTGTACCCAAGTATTTGCCAATTAAAAAGGGAAAATTACTTAAAAGTTCACGAACTTTAGTCTAGTTTTCAGTTATGACACAAACTTTTATTTTTCCAATATCATTCATTAATTTAAATAATGATAATAATTCAATTGTAACACGAACAGACGAACAATATATATATTTTTTAATCAGAAATTGTTGATATGAAAACTGAATTTAATAAATTCATGTCGGTGCAAGTAGGGGGTGTAAGTGAGTCGAGCCTACTCGTGAGCTACTCGGGATCGACTCGGTGAAAACTCGAAATCGACTCGAGATTTGTCGAGTCGAGCTCAAGTTCAAGCTACTCGAGTAGTTACCGAGCTCGAGCTCGAGCTCCATAATAGTGAGCTCGACAGGCTCGCGAGCCTTATCGAGCTTTGAAGCAATTATAAATTTACCCTTAATAATTAAATAATTTACATATATATCATTAATAATTAAATTATTTTTATTTAAAATTAATTTTTTATTTAATATTTATACTTAATCGAGTCGAGTCGAGCTCGAGATTGCCGGGTTTGATATCGAGTCGAGCTCGAAAAATCAAAGCTCGACCGAGCTCGAGTCGAGTCGAGCTTCGAGTCTTCCTTATCGAGCTTGAGCTTGATAAGCCTAATACTCGACTCGACTCGGCTCGATTACACCCCTACATGCAAGTATTGCACTGATACAATGTAAATTAACATATAAACCTTTAATTTTCTCATTAACAAATTTTCTATTTTCACTTGGAATATATTATTTCTTCTCTTTGAAAATTCAATCTCTAATGGGCAAGATTTGTCATCCAGATCAATAATTTTGGGTATCAATATTGCAATTAAAAAGTTAAAAGACATCGATGAAGGAAATTGTTAAAATGAAAATAGAAATTTATCCCATGGGAAAATTGATACATTCCTTTTGGAGATATTGAGCAACTAAAAAAGAAGCAGATTGTGTAGTCTATTGTAGGAGAGGAGCAAATACCACAGACTAGTTCACTGCAACGCCTACAAAACGTTGAAAAGGTCATTTCTTCAAATCTCAAGGTTACAAATTTTTACTTTTGTTTGCTACAATTTGCTCTGTTGGTTTCTTGTAGAAACTGCCGGATTTTGTTGAAATGAGTGGGCTATTTTAGGTGGTAAAAAATGCGCTACATTCTTCCAACAAACACAAGTAAGAAAATAAAATAAAAAATTGCATTCACCCAAAAGGGAAAGGGTGGGTATGTTATATGTTAGTTGTTAATTTGCTATCGATAATCATTAGGGTCTTGTTTACTCTGGATTAATGGTACACCATCTTCTCTCCAGCTGATCCGCTCCTCACATAATGCTTGCACAAACCTCCACATATAATTTATGCTCCTGATATATATTTTTTACAAATTAGGATACACAAAGATAAAGCAAGCCACAAATTTAAGATATTTAAATAAATATGGCAAACCTCATCAAGGACTCTTGCAGCTAGCTCCTCGGCAGTGTCCTTTGCGAGCACAGGCACTACCCGTTGAGCCAGGATACGACCCGTGTTGTACTCCTCGTCAACATAGTGAATTGTAGGACCAGAATACCTATATACACATAGCGACAATGCAAACCTTTGTAATGACAAAAGGCAACAACTATAAGGAATAGATGCGTTCATACAAGCTCATCTATTATGGATCAATCATCATCAAACATGACACAAGAAAGAGATGAAAAGAAGTAGAACAATGCATATCTTATCATTGCAAATATCTTAACCAGATTTGTTAAAATAGAAGGAACGGAAAAAGAAAAGAAATAGAATCATCTGATGATGAAAACGGAGTGAAAATTCGCTTACCTTGCTCCGGAAGCAATTATTGCTTTATGCACTTTCATACCATAATACCTTTTTCCACCAAATGCTGGAAGAAGTGATGGATGTATATTCACTATGGCTTTTCGATAAGCTTTGATCAATTCGACAGGAATAAGCTTCAGATAACCGGCTAAAAGTATGAAGTCTACCCTGTAGGTTCTGCACACAAGGAACTACACAGCATAAAATTGTCAGATATAAATTCATAGTATGACACAAAAGATGCAGCAGACAGGGTTGAGGCAAAGGATTCTTATTGCTGTAGTCACTACTAGAAAAATGCTAATAGACAACGGGTATTCCCCGTTGTCTATAGAGAAATCGACCGTTGTTATTAAGGGTGTTGTCTATCGCGCACGCTGATAGACAACGGTCAATACCCGTTGTCTGTGTATTAATAGACAACGGTTATATTGACCGTTGTGAAATTCCGACAACACATTAAAAAAAGACAACGGTTGTCATTAAAAACCGTTGTCTATAATTTAATAGACAACGGATTTTATAACAACCGTTGTTTTTTTTATGTAGACAACGGGTTTTGTGAAAAACTGTTGTCTGTATTCAAATGGACAACAGACGGTTTTTTTCTGACCTTTGTAAAATTTTTGCATCAGACAACGGTTTTCTTTGACCGTTGTCTTTTTTTTCCTGCAGCTTTTGTTTTTTCAAATTGAACCTGCTTATTTACAAAATTTTCCAAAATAATAAATAATTAAAACCAAAAAATAATCTATATAATATATAATAACGACTACGGATCCGAAATTAAAAAATGATAGTTTTCCCGCCTAAGTGACATTTCCGCTTATATAAATTACAAATATAATATCCAAATAATGAATTATAGAATATGCACCTTCCAAAAATAAAAATATTATCTTATATATTATTTAATTATTTATTTCTCATGTAAACCGAAAATATATTTATATGTAGTCATCAAATTAATCTAAAAGATTGTCACAACTAAATTAGTTTTATAATTTACCTAATTAAGGGCACTAATATAGAATATAATATATTGTATATTATATATATAGTAATAGAATATCTTAATTTAGATTCAAAATTCTTGAGCAACTTACACGGAAATCTATTCTCAATCATCAATCAATTATTAATTATAAAAGAATATACAACATATAATTATTATTAACCTTAATATAATTTATATATTTTCCTATAGTAATGTTATAAATATAATGGCTACTCATGATTCTTTTCGATTTGTTTCTTTTTAGTTTGTTTTGCATTTGATTTTTTTTTCAATTTATTTTATTAATCTGTTATGCATTCAAAATATTGTACTTTATGTTGTATTCGTAATTGTTATTTTACAGATTATACGAGTAAAGAATAACTTTGAAGGTTTTTGGTTGGATAATTAGGTAACTTTGTTTAAATTTTTGTATACAAAGTTTATGAATGATTTTTTTTTTTTATAGAATGTAAACATAGAGTAACTGGTGTATTATGGCTTTCACAAGTGTGAAGCATCCTAATTTTTATTGTAAACCATCACATTTAATATTTTGAAACATCAATCATCAATCGGGACAAACTTTAATTTATAAGTTTATCTTTATTTGTGTTGGTAAGTTTTTATTATTATTATTTTATCGATATGTAGAATTGATAAAAGCAATTAGTTGTTCATTTGTAAATCAATTTCACAATTTTTTTTTTTATCAAAACTGGTACTGTCAGAAAAGTTTACAATGTTTTAGCAAAATATACGAAAATTCGAAAAATTAAATAATTGGTGGTAAAAATCTCATTTTGAATACTAAAAAAATTAAAAAAAATGTCATTTTGTAGACATTTTACATTTTTGTATATTAAAAAGGTTTCTAGATGTGAATTGATATGTGGATAGTGGTAATCATGAGAATTATGGAAAAAACAAATTAAAAAAAAGAGCCAATTAAAGAACATAATTCATATTCTTCATGAAAATCTTTTGTTCTATTTTTTTCATGATTATTGAGATTGCAACTACTTATGAATTGAGTCAAAATTATAATTGTTGAAATCAGAGATATGTTTATTATATTCGTAACTTTTGAAAAAATTATTTTAACTGTAAGTTATACATGTGCTGAAAATAATAAATGCAAATTTTCAATTTTATGGATAAATAAATTTAATTTGTTTTTTTTTTTCAATTTATATATAAAATTCAATCTAGAAAAGAGCAATAACCATATAAGGTTCTGGAGGAATAATATCTTACATGTCTATAGGTTTATACTTTATAGCAACAATAATAATTTTGTAAGGAAAATAAGATATAATGCAAAAATTAAAGTATTTTTAATATAAAAAATAAATAAATTTAGTTTTCATTTTATATATATGTTAGAACATTTTTGGCTCAATAGTTTGAAAAAAAAAAGTTATCCAAATAATTATTTAAAAAGTAGATTTTTCGTATAATTGAAGGACAAATACAAAGTTTGAAGTTGATTGATTGATTTTGAATTACAAATAAAGCTATATTGTTATCATTGGTCCTTATCAGTAAGAATGAAATTAAATAAAAAATTTAAGATAAATAAAATATATATAATTACTGAAAAAGGCGTTCAAAATATTCAGGTATTTTATTTTTAAATAATAATTTAAAATTGATTTCAACATTTAAAACTGATTTCGATATTAACATTAAATATATTTTTTTATTTATTTTTTTTGGTAGAGAGATAGTCAGATGTTATTTTTAGGAAGAGTAGTAGAGAGGGGTTACTTGATTCTAAAAAATACAACATTATTGGTTTATTAGTATCTAAAAATATAGGCTCGGGGTATATATGTATATACATATACATGTATTTATATATATGCATATATTGTTTTGGGTAATTATTACTCTAATAATCATAGTTTGTGTAATGACATAATATTAGTTATTATGAGGTTTGATATGAATATTTTGAAACAAAAAGTTCTCACTCAACATAATGCAAGACATAAGGTTTTGATATCAAGGATGTCATTGGCGTCATCCAATGACGATAATTTACTCTAATTGCCTCCTATGCGATTACTATAAACATATGTAAAGATTAATTTATTTCTCATGTTGGTGTGTTTTTTAAATACTAATTTTATTCATGGTGAACTTTATGATGCTAATTCAAGATTTAGAACTCAAGTTAGATTAAAAATGTTAATTTATAAAGATGATGGTGTGCTGGTGACAAATTTTGTATATAATGCATTCCAAGATTTATAATGAAATTAAATATATTTTACTTTCTTTAAGTGTATAATTTTGTGATGGATTTAATTAGGGGTGATAATTTTAGTCCAGTGTAATCCGATTTGGGCCAGTTGGATCAATAATTTTTAGGCTTGAAATAAATCTGACTTGGCCCGGATGGGCCGGGCCCCACAAAAAATACACTAAGGTCCACAGGGTCCCAACCCGTTTTTTCTTTGTCGGCCCAATCGGTTGGATCGTCTCTTTTGCCACCTTTAAATTTAATAATATGTATTGTCTCATTGTACAAACATAAAACTCATATTGAAATACTTAATATTAATAAAAAATAAAAATTATAATACTCCATGCATCGCACGGGTGGAATGCTAGTTCATTACATAATAACTATAATGTATACAAACTAAATAATACATGTAAGTTCTCCAAAATAACATGATTAAATATGAAATAAACTAATATTAATATTTTGCATTCAACATTGCCATAAGTTCATAAGTTCAAGTAGCTAGTAAAAAAAAAGTTCGACTTTTCTAGCCTTCTGCTCCTTCCCTTGCCTCACTTATAAGAATGGCCACTTCATCCTCATCTCAACTAAAAATAAACAATTGTCTAATTAAGTATCAATTCCATTAATGCATGTCATATAAATTTAAAAGAAGCAAAGTTAAGATTAATTATTCAAACTTACAATGTCAATCTGTATAATCTTGGACACACTCAGCCCACTCCATACGAACTTGAAGCCAAATAATACCAAAAAAAGAAAAAAATTAAATAGAAAAAATAATAATAAAAAAAACTCACTTGAGTAATTTCAATATCTCCTCGGGCAGATTCAATTTCCAATACAGAAATTCTCTTCAAAATGCACCATGGGGTTCTCTCGTCACAGGAAATAGGCTACTGGAATGGGGTCTATCTTCAATTTCCAATCCAACAATTAAAGTAGTAATTGAAGGGCACACGAGAGACTGCAGTTCATATGCGTAAATTCCTAAAGTCTTAAGTTAATTTAGAATGGGATCCAGTTCCTGCAAAAAGTTGGCAAACTATAAGTTCTTGTTGCACAGTAAAGTCTTAAGTTAATTTAGAATGGGATCCAGTTCCTGCAAAAAGTTGGCAAACTATAAGTTCTTGTTGCACAGTATACCAGATCAGCCTCTTTACATAAAAGTTGAATACACTTAGGGAAATTGGAAATGAAGATAAGCAGAGTTCAATAAGTTTTAAAACCTTTCTGGCTAGAGAATGTTAAATAGCAGACTCATATATGAGTGACATAAAGCAAGGGATTGAGCCATCTAAGTGTATTAGGGATTCACAAAATGAATTTTCTAATTGTATGGATTTATTTGACTGAAAGACTGAAACAAGTCGACATGAAATAGCAAAGAAGAATCTAATCCATCCAAAACTAGAAAGATGCAATAATTTTGCAGAGAACATCAAATAAAAAAGTCATATCCAGCTAAACACAAAAACAGAGAATTAAAACTACTAGACATGCCATATTTGGGCAAGAAGCTGATTACAGCTCAACAAGTTAAAAGGAATTAAGGTTTCAGAGATGCCTGCAAATAACGAACACCAACAATGTGGTTTCTACACAACTTATAGAGAAAGACGACGCTTTCATGTAATTACAGATTAAAAGAGGGGCACAACAGTTTGTGTCATGGAGATGATTAATTTGAATTGAAATTAATGAATTAAATATTTCTACTCATCAAATATGAAGTGCTCAAAATAAAAGAGACGACATACCTGAATGAATAGCTCGAGATAATATATGTCAACTTTCTGCTATATCCTTAAGAGCATTGTACATCTCTCTCTTTTAAAATTATTATTGATATAAGTTAAATTAGAATAATAAGGCTAATTGAAACAACCTAGTTGAGATGACTAATTCTTCAATGCCCAACTACATATAGTTAAGAAAGAAAGAAATAAGAAGAAAAACAAAAATTGGCGTCAAGAAACATGCCAGATAGCCTCTTAATTTACTCTTGAATTAAATATATAATTAGCAAATATATAAAATTCTGCAAGAAATTAACCGAGTTTTATATAAAAGTAATAGATAGATGATAATGATATGAATGTAAGGATCCTTACATCTTTTGATGAATCGTCATTTTCTTGCAAGACATCCCATCGGATAGTGATGTTCCCATTAGGATCCAATGGATCATACCAATCTGCATGGCAACTAAAACTCACCATCATAATTCATAATAGCTTTACAATTAAAAACTAATTTAATATCAATTGCATTTCTTTATTTATCCACTAAAACCAAATTAAGTAGTAGTATTTAAACCAAAAGCTAAACTCACAGGCTGGTGACGTAAAATACAAACAATAATCACAATGGAATGGATTAAATGAAACTATGTATTGGCTATATTTTTTCCTTCATAACAATATAAATAACATTTATAGGCCTTCAAAACCAGGAAATATTACTTTGTGATTGACATTATAGTTCGTTCTTTGCCTAGGAAGTAAACTAATTACAAGAATAGTTTTCAGAAAATGATCAAAGAAGATGGATTTAGTCAGTTCAGTCTTCTCAGCACAGTGAGCACATAAATGGCTAGCCATCTAAATTCCTAAGCCAAGAAAACCTTTACTAGGACAACAAAGTAAGAAACTCGCACTATTAGAAATACACACGAAGTAAATGCTAGAAAGGGGCGAAACTATTGGAAGTCCATTAGGGGCAAGAAGATCCATTAAACAGTTTATTTTAAGAAATCACAATTGGTTACTAGTGTCTTTCATAAGTACACTAAACTAATCATGGTTTTGAACCAAAAGATTTAGGAAAACAGTTTCAACTTTCAAGACACAAACTAAGAGCAGAATATGATTTTTATAAGGAGAAGCTAGTTAACATCTACTTCCACTATCGAATTGCAGAAACCAGTCAGTATCAGCAACATTCCATAAGCAATCCAGTCAAAAAGAGGTAAATAAATCAAACACCTTCACTCTACTGCCCATGCCAACTAACATATGCAGGACAGTAATAACAATCAAAATATGGAACACACCACAAGATCTGAACCAAAAAAGGATGACAGAGTATAGAATTAAAGCTAAAATAACAACAAAGGAGATGATTCCAATTTAGGTTGAGTAGACACACATTATCACATTATAACCACAAATATTTTCAACACTTTCAATATTGAGCACACAATGACTATCAAACAATCCATACACATGAAATGAGAGGAATGCATACGGTGTACGGCTAACCTTTTAATTCCATAGTACCATAAGAGGCAGCTCTTTAAAATACATGACAAATCCACAAAATTTAATCCATCAGAGGCAGCCTGGCAGAACAAATTGAAAGACACCATAATTTTCTCTAAATCAAAGCACTCTAAACTAGCATTCAAAAAATGAAATTAAATTGAGCCATTTTCTTGATTGAAAGAGCTGATTGTATCCCCTTAAACACCAATCAACTGTAATGTCCTTTCCAACACCAGCATAATTATATATTCCAGCTTCCAGAAATTTTGATAAATTAACAAGAGGATAGCTACGTTTACCAATTTGGTGGATAAACTTTTCGTATGTTCTTCTACTATTTATTTTTTCTGCAGTTTCTGAAAGAGAGATAGGCTTTTCCTTGTGCGTATTAGGACCAGAACAGGGGATGAGAGTTCATCAGTTAACAGTCAACTCTGAACAAGAATAGAGCAAAGAAGAGTGATTTTTGGAAAAATAGTGCCGAAACTAATTAATAATCAACTCACTCCAAAAAAACGTAGAAATCATCAATAATGGAAAAAAGGCACCTTTTTTAGTCAATTTTCGTTCTGAACTCCTTGTAATCTTTGCCTTTCCTTTTATTTCAGGATCGCAATATTGGTAAGCACCTCATGGCTTCTGGGCAAGAATTGATAAGCCCGCGTCGGCTTTGTGCTTTTGCACAATTGATTTTAGCTAAGAGCCCGAAACCCTAGCCGTCGCCGCCCCTTTTGCAACGATGGACAAGGGCGACTTCTGGGATGTGGTGTTTCAGCGCAGCTAGGTACCCTCCATCTCTTGCTAGATGTATGAGCCCTGATTCCGCCGAGTGTTGTGTGCTATTCATAGTTCACGAACTCTTTTGTGATTGGAGAGCGTTCGATAATCAGAGGCAGAAATTTGAAATAAAACCCCGTCGCCTCCCTTTCAAACTTAAAACCCTAATTCTGCGAGTAAAGAGATGACGAAATAAGATGAGAATCAAGTTGTGAGAACAGCAATTACTAACTGTAAAATAAAACTTATGAGTGTTTATGAGACAGAATCATACGCATCTCGTTAATCCTTGCCAAATTCTTAGAGGAATTTTTAGAGAGAGAAGGAGCGCTTATTTTGAGTATGAATTTTAGAGAGAAGGATGAGAAGAACACGCTACTTAGAGTTCTTTCTTTGGGATGAATCTAATACTACGTCGTTTCACCTGATAAATCAGACAACGGGTAGTAAAAATAGTTGTAAAATAACAACGGCTAGCAAATTTGTTGTGTATATCATGTTGTCTATGAGAAATCGCGGAGGTAGACAACGGCTATTGACCGAACGTTGTCTATTTCTTGAAAGACAACGGTTTTAGTAACCGTTGTAAACAAAAAAAATTAAAAAAAAATTAAAAATGCGGCGATAGACAACGGTTTTGTCACTAGCCGTTGTCTATTATGATAAAGACAACGGTTTTGTAAAAACCCGTTGTCTTTAACGTGTTGTCTATCACCGTTTTTGTAGTAGTGAGTAAAACTTAATAGAGATAATCCAAAAGGATGCCGATAAACAAAAAGGGCTATAGAACCAAATGATGGTAGCAGAAGTGCGATTACTGAACAGAATTTACGAGAAAAAACTACAGCACTGCTTATCAAGTGCAAGGCTTGAAACTATAAGTTCATCACTAAAAGAGATTCTACATAGGACTACAAATGGGATCCGAATACGACATGTGCATGAAATAACTTGTTTTGTTACTCCGAACAAAGCTGAAAATCGGAAGGAATGCAAACAAAATAATCAGAACATTAAAAATTAAGAAATATAGTGGAACATTACTAGTCAGGGGTTCCCATTAGTATTTCCTAGGAGTGCATATCAACAAAGGCATACAATTTATCAACTATTTCATTTGAAACGAGCTTCGTATTTAGAGCAGTAGCAAAGGAAAATATGTGAGGAACACCACATCATAAGAGCACAAATCTTTCACAGCCAAACATTTGAAAAAGTGGACTCCTGCCAAATCGAAGTAGTCAAGAATCAGAAGCATGAAAAGATGTAATATCAACTTAGAAGAAACAACACACATTACATAATTCCTTTCAACAAAAGTATAAGGGTTCCACCTTAATGCAATTACAAGATCCTCTGCCGAAAAGACTTCCTGTGCGCCTTTCCTTTGAGGAAAAATGATAACAGGAATACCCTTATCACGAGCAAATTTAGCACCCCCACAATCTGACAACATAATCAAACAAGCAGAGTCCATAATCCAGAAAAAAAACAATGCCACAACATATGAATTCTTAACAGTTCTCAAGATTAATACCCGAGCTCCCAAAATCCATCAACCACAACATTTTTTAGGTTTCATGGTTTTTTAGGGGGTTTTTTTTAGTTTTTTTAGGGGGTTTTTTAGAGTATATTTTTTGTTTTTTAGGGTTTTTTGGGAGTATTTTTAGGGGTTTATTTTGTATTTTTTAGGATTTTTTGGGGGTGTTTTTAGGGATTTATTTTGTGTTTTTTACGGTTTTTGAGGGTTTTTTTAAGAGGTTTATTTTGTGGTTTTTAAGGTTTTTTGGGGGTGTTTTTAGAGGTTTATTTTGTATTTTTTAGAGTTTATTAATTCTATTTAATATTCATTTCAAATAAATTAAATCAATTTATTTTAATTTTAGAGTTTACTAATATTTTTTTAGGGTATATATTTTTGAGAAACAAATAAAATTGATAAAAAAAGATTAAAAAACGTAAAAAACACTGCCAGAAAAATGGAAAAAAAAAGAAGAAAAAAAAGGCCAAAAAAGGGAAAAAAAAAAGACAGGCGTGTGGGCTCCACTGCGCCGCACGTGGAGCCACGCGTCGTCTGAAATAGTCTGAAATAACGGTGCTGCATGGAATACCTTCTCATAAATTAATTAAAACTTTTCTTTTTAATTAAATGTTATGCATTTATTCATATTAAATTTGTTTTTCATTTTCTTTTTTCATCTAGAAACAGCAGCACTCGAGGCCCAAAAAGCAGATTTTCCAGTAAAGTTTTCTTACAAAAGGGGAAATCTTGAGTATTTTTTATTTCTTGAATTTCAATAATAATTGCATACTTATTCAAAAAAAAATAAATGTTACTTACTTGGTATATATAGTTGCTGCACTCAACTTTGTTATCTTTCATCATTCATGAACTCCAACTTCATTTTCACCCGCAATTTACTTTGAATATTTCAACTTTTTTAATGAGTGGAACTCAAATCTCATAGTGTTGGAAAATAGGATTTAATAAAGTGAGTGTGACTCATTTTATTCGATTTTTCGTGACCGGGATATTTAATTTTGGAGGAATTAAAAACCGTACGATTGCTCTATGTCGTGAGTAGATAATCGTAGTATTTTTATTTGCTCAAATCCGATTTTCGGTGAGTGAGAAATAAATGGTTAAAGTTGGTCACACGATTGGGCATTTATGGTGTGTGGGATAATGTGTTTAAGACACATTAAATAATCCCACATTGATTTCTTAATCAAATTAAGAAGTGTATTTAAGTGTATTAACACTTAAGTGGAATAATCAAGTGCACAAGGATGTGGGCCATGAGCCCACAAGCGCACACACGCGCGCGCCCGCCCGTGCCCGTGCCCGGTGCCCGTGCCCGTGCCCGGTGCCCGTGCCCGAGCCCGAGCCCGGTGCCCGTGCCCTTGCCCTTGCCCGGCTCGTCCTCGTCCTCGGACTTGGATCTTGGCAATTGGACTTTGGGCGTACGTGGGCTTCCGGGGCTTAGCTGTATCAGTTTTACGGTACCAAAACAGTCGGGTCGTGGAGCGGGTCGGCGGATCGACTATCCGGGTCTATAACGGCTGTGGACCGGGTTGTGGGTGCACATGGTGCGTGTCCAGCTTGAAGGTGTAACTCCCATGAGTTAAGAGCCTTCAACACCTGGAGCTGGTGGAGTTAGTGGGCTGGACAGTAACCGAAAGTAACTCCTATCGGGAGTCAAAGTCTGCAGCTGCCCTTGGACACGTGTTGGGATCCGAGCCGACAAGGGACACCTGTCGGGATCTGCAGAAGGTAACTCCTTGAGGGCTTAATGGCAGAGCTATAACTCCAGGGGAGTTACAACACCAGGTTTGAATGCCCTCAAACCCTAGCTGTCCCCTGCAGTGGAGATGTGCCTATAAATAGGACATCCTGCATGGATCCAAAAGCTACATTCTGCACAATCACAAGACAAATATTAAGACTAAATTAATCAACTACCTTTGCTGGAATGGCGTCTTCATCCAACACCGTTGCTCCAAGGACCATTCCCCATGGCCAAGCCGAGAAACCAGAAAAGTTCTCCGGGTTGGACTTCAAGAGGTGGCAGCAGAAGATGCTCTTCTACCTAACCACGCTCGGAGTTGCTGGATACCTCAAGGAGGAGGCTCCTGTGGTCGAAGAAAATGAGTCGGACGTCAACAAACGAACGGCGTACGATCAATGGATCAATGGTGATTTTCTTTGTAAAAATTATGTTCTTAATAGCTTAGTAGATAGTTTATATTTTGTATACGGAAATGTAACTAGTGCTAAGGAACTGTGGGAAGTTCTAGAAAAGAAGTACAAAACTGAAGATGCCGGAACTAAGAAGTTCGTGGTGGCAAAATTCCTCGACTATAAAATGGTGGACACCCGGTCAGTAATGGACCAAGTGCAAGAGCTTCAGCTCATTGTGCACGACGTTCATGCTGAAGGGATGGTCCTTCCCGACTCTTTCACCGTTGCTGCGGTGATTGAGAAGTTGCCATCATGTTGGAAGGATTTCAAGAGCTATCTCAAACACAAACGAAAGGAGATGACTCTTGAAGATCTTGTGGTTAAGCTTCGAATTGAAGCCGATAACCGAAAGGTGGATCCGAGATCACGAGTCCCGATCGAGGCCAAGGCTAATTTGATGGAACGTGGTGGACCATCAAATAGCAACAAAAGGAAGCGCCCGGGTCAAGTTGACAAAGGGAAGAAGCCAATGATGAAGTTCAACGGCAATTGCTTCAATTGTGACAAGCCGGGGCACATGTCCAAACATTGCACGGCTCCAAAGAAGAAACGTACTAACTATGGTGCGCATTTGGCGGAACATAACAACAAAGGCAAAGGCAAGGCCCGACAAGATGATTGGGATGACGATGATTTGGCTGCCGTTGTGTTCGAGGCCAATCACGTGGACAACCCGAGAGAGTGGTTCGTCGACACCGGGGCTACTTGTCACGTTTGCTCGGACAAGAACTCGTTTGCTACCTACAAAGCTGTTGAAGGTAGAAAGTTGCACATGGGGAACCAAGCCTCGTCTGAAGTGGTTGGTGTGGGCAACGTAGTTTTGAAGCTGACTTCAGGCCAAGAGCTGACTTTGAAGGATGTGCTGCATGTTCCGGACATCTGCAAGAATCTGGTTTCAGGCTCACTGTTAGTCAATCATGGTTTTAGACTAGTGTTTGAGTCTGAAAAGTTTATTTTGAGCAAGTATGGAAGGTTCCTTGGTCGGGGCTATCTCGCCAATGGACTTTTCAAAATGAATGTAATGGCGATGCGCCGTGTGGCAAAAAAAAATGCTAATAAAATTGCTTCTTCTGTTTACTTGCTTGTTGAGTGCTCAGATTTATGGCATTGTAGATTAGGACACGTTAATCTAAATACTATAAAACGCTTAGTAAATTTAGATTTGCTAAAAGTGAACCAATTTAATACACAAAACAAATGTGAAGTTTGTGTTGAAGCTAAATTGGCTAAGTTACCATTTCAATCGGTTGAACGGAGCACTAAACCTCTAGAGTTAATTCACACAGACGTGTGTGATTTAAAGTTTGTGCAAACTAGAGGCGGTAAAAAGTACTTTATTACTTTTATTGACGATTGCACAAAATATTATTATCTTTATCTTTATCTTTTAAGAAGTAAAGATGAGGCGATTGAAGCTTTTAAGAACTTCAAAAATGAAGCTGAAAATCAACTAAGCAGTTGAATTAAAGCAATTCGAAGTGATAGAGGTGGAGAGTATGTTGCCCCGTTTGAAGAGTTATGTGTAGAGGCGGGTATAATTCATCAAACTACGGCACCGTATTCACCACAGTCTAATGGTATTGCTGAACGCAAAAACCGAACTCTTAAGGAGATGATGAATGCTTTGTTGATAAGTTCGGGATTACCACAAAACTTGTGGGGGGAAGCTGTGTTGACAGCCAACTATATCCTGAACAAAATTCCACTTAAGGGTAAGGATGTGACGCCTTACGAGTTGTGGAAAGGACGCACGCCATCTTATAAATACCTCAAAGTGTGGGGGTGTTTGGCTAAGGTTGAAGTGCCACTTCCTAAACAAGTTAGAATCGTCCCTAAAACGGTTGATTGTATCTTTGTCGGGTATGCACTTAACAGTAGTGCATATCATTTTCTTATTCATAAATCGGAGATTCCCGAGTTGACTGAAGGGACGATGATGGAGTCGAGGAATGCTATATTCTTCGAGAATGTCTATCCTTGTAAGAATAAGGATATGACAGAAGGTAGTTCTGAGAAACGAATCTCTGAAGCTACTACTAGTTCTGATCCTGTGGATGAAGAACCGAGACGTAGTAAGCGAGCTAGGACGGCTAAGACCTTTGGTCCGGATTTCATCACCTATATGCTAGATGATGAGCCAAAGTCTTTGAAAGAAGCTCTATCTAGTCCAGATGCTGCGTTCTGGAGAAAAGCTATCAACAGTGAAATTGATTCCATCATGCAAAATCACACTTGGGAGTTGACAGATCTCCCAAGTGGGTGTAAGCCGTTAGGATGCAAATGGATCCTAAAATGAAAATATAAGGCAGATGGTTCTGTTGACAAGTATAAAGCTCGTTTGGTTGCCAAAGGCTTTAAACAAAAAGAGGGGTATGATTTCTTCGATACCTACTCACCAGTAACAAGGATTACATCTATTCGGGTGCTTTTAGCGATTGCTGCTTTGCACAATCTTGAAATTCATCAGATGGATGTAAAAACTGCGTTTCTGAATGGTGAGTTGGAGGATGAAATATACATGGAACAACCTGAAGGGTTTGTTGCACCAGGGCAAGAACGAAAGGTGTGTAAGCTTGTTAGATCGTTGTACGGTCTGAAACAAGCACCTATTCAGTGGCACCTGAAGTTTGATAACGTGATGTTATCAAATGGTTTCAAAATCAATGAGTGTGATAAATGTGTGTATATAAAGAGCAGTTCTAATGGCTATGTCATAGTCTGTCTTTATGTAGACGACATGTTAATCATGGGCAGTGGACACCAAGTGATTGTTGAAACGAAACAAATGTTGAAACGAAACTTCGACATGAAAGATATGGGCTTAGCCGATGTGATTTTAGGGATCAAGATAGTACGGACAAGTGGTGGAATTGTCTTAACACAATCTCATTACATAGAGAAAGTGCTTAAGAAATTCAACGCTTTTGATAGTCCACCGGCTAAGACCCCGTTGGAACTCAATGTACACTTGAGCAAAAATCGAGGAGAACCGGTAGCTCAAGAAGAATATGCAAGGGTCATTGGGAGTTTGATGTACATCACTAACTGCACTAGACCTGATCTTGCATGTTCTGTGAACAAGTTGAGTCGGTACACGAGCAATCCAAGCAAAGAACATTGGAAAGCTCTAGTACGAGTTCTAAGATACTTGAAGTATACTTTGAACTTCGGGCTGCAGTATACAAGGTTTCCTCCTGTACTTGAAGGGTACAGTGATGCGAATTGGATATCAGACACAAAAGACTCATTTTCGACTAGTGGATTTGTTTTCACTATCGGAGGTGGAGCAGTGTCATGGAAATCCACGAAACAGACTTGTATAGCCCGTTCTACCATGGAATCTGAGTTTATCGCTTTGGATAAAGCGTGTGAAGAAGCTGAATGGCTTCGCAACTTTCTAGAAGACATTCCATGTTGGAAAAAACCAGTGTCGTCAGTGATGATTCACTGTGATAGTCAAGCGGCTATCGGAAGGGCACGCAATGCTATGTACAATGGTAAGTCTCGACACATACGTCGGAGGCATAATACTGTGAGGCATATGATCTCAAGTGGGATTGTCTCCGTTGACTATGTGAAGTCAATAGATAATCTAGCGGATCCGCTAACCAAAGGGTTAAACCGAGATCAAATGGCTAAGTTGCTAGAGGGAATGGGTTTGAAATCCACACTCTAAGAGTGCTTGTAGTGGTAACCCAACCATGATGACTGGAGATCCCAAGAACTTGGTTTAATGGGAAAACTAAGCTACAAACATTCAGTTTGGTAGCACTTGGAAATTATAAGTGTACATTTCCCTGTGGGCAAACCAAGTGCACACTTGTCAATGTGGTGAGGATAAGTCATATGACTTTTAATGATTCCTAAACCTAATGAGGTTGAGTATGGCAGGATACTCGGAAGAGGAGATCACCTATATAAGTGAGAAGTGGGGCCGCTTCTAAAGAGATACTTATGAACTCAAAGAGGTTGTCCATGGCCTGAAAAGGACACAAACGTGAGAACAGATAATGTTTGATATACAGCTGTTTTCAATACTATTGTCTCGGTATACACTAAGGATGTATAGTTCAAGGCATCATGTCCACTAAACAGCCGGTATACTCGATAGTGTTGGAAGATGGAAGGTTCAAAGTCACAAGCTACCTATCCTGGTGCAGTTGTGTTTCTAAGAGAATTGGGCTGCTTGTCTGCATACATGCATGCACTATTTCCACTCATGTGGGGGATTGTTGGAAAATAGGATTTAATAAAGTGAGTGTGACTCATTTTATCTGATTTTTCGTGACCGGGATATTTAATTTTGGAGGAATTAAATACCGTACGATTGCTCTATGTCGTGAGTAGATAATCGTAGTATTTTTATTTGCTCAAATCCAATTTTCGGTGAGTGAGAAATAAATGGTTAAAGTTGGTCATACGATTGGGCATTTATGGTGTGTGGGATAATGTGTTTAAGACACATTAAATAATCCCACATTGATTTCTTAATCAAATTAAGAAGTGTATTTAAGTGTATTAACACTTAAGTGGAATAATCAAGTGCACAAGGATGTGGGCCATGAGCCCACACGCGCGCACACGCGCGCGCCTGTCCGTGCCCGTGCCCGAGCCCGAGCCCGTGCCCGTGCCCTTGCCCTTGCCCTTGCCCGGCTCGTCTCGTCTCGTCTCGTCCTCGTCCTCGGACTTGGATCTTGGCAATTGGACTTTGGGTGGACTTTGGGCGTACGTGGGCTTCCGGGGCTTAGCCGTATCAGTTTTACGGTACCAAAACATTCGGGTCGTGGAGCGGGTCGGTGGATCGACTATCCGGGTCTATAACGGCTATGGACCAGGTCGTGGGTGCACATGGTGCGTGTCCAGCTTGAAGGTGTAACTCCCATGAGTTAAGAGCCTTCAACACCTGGAGCTGGTGGAGCCTCAGGTAACTGCCATCTGGAGCTGGTGGAGTTAGTGGGCTGGACAGTAACCGAAAGTAACTCCTATCGGGAGTCAAAGTCTGCAGCTGCCCTTGGACACATGTTGGGATCCGAGCCGACAAGGGATACCTGTCGGGATCTGCAGAAGGTAACTCCTGGAGGGCTTAATGGCAGAGCTATAACTCCAGAGGGGTTACAACACCAGGTTTGAATGCCCTCAAACCCTAGCTGTCCCCTGCAGTGGAGATGTGCCTATAAATAGGACATCCTGCATGGACCCAAAGGCTACATTCTGCACAATCATATTGCTTGCATACAAAGTTCTCTTCGAGTCTACAGCCTCTTAGTTCTCTACATTATCTAGTTCGCCGGAGCCTTGCCGGACTTGTGGTGCTACTGCCGGAAGGACGAAGCCGTTTCATCTTTGAAAGACAACCGCCGAACCGTGAGCACTAGCCGGGGCGTATTTGTCTTGCGGAGAGAGGTCCCCTCGACTCGGCTTGCCGGAACCAGAATCTGCACATCGGTTCTTTACTTTATTTCAATTCAGTTCAATATTGTAATTGTTTGTTCCTCTACACTTCTACCTTTCTGTACTTCCATTGTAATTCCAGTGAGGTGTAAAATGAGACAACACATAGAAGTAGAATTTCACCGCAAAGAAGAATTGTATAATGTGAGTGGAAGCTGAGGAGGAGAAGGAACAATGTTAGACATTTCCCTTGAAGTTAGAGAAGAAGATTATTACGAACTTGAGAGCAAATAAACAAAGTATGCAAGGAATTATACACATCGTTTCAACATTCTTACAATTCTTTTAGTCTCTCAAATCTAAAACGATCAAGGGGATTAAATTATGCATCAATTATGTAGAACTGTTGATAAATATTAAACTAGTAATCATGATGAAAATTTGTATGAGACTGTCTAACAAATTTCTTGCGTTAGACGGGTCAAATAAAATCCAAATCTACCCAAAAAATACATCCAAACCGTCCAAATCCACAAAAACAATTAGGCCCCCGCTCACTCTCACGCGCGTATCACTATGTATAAAGTAAAGTATCACAATGTATGAAGTAAAAATGACTAATTATATGTCGAAATATCACTCAATATGAATTGAAGTATCATCAATTATGAAGTATTTTCACATGCTAAGAAAAAAATAAATGAATTATTTTCTACGTAAATCATAATGTGAGATTTTAATTTTGTTGATTCATTTTTATTTCTATTTTGGAATATGTTTGTTGATTCTCCAAACATCACGTATTACTATTTATAAAGTATAATATCACTAATTATGTATTGAAATATCACTTAATATAAATTGAAGTATCATCAAGTATGCAATGTTTTTTATGTCTATTTTTTAAATAATGACAAATATACATTCATTGGCATTTCTACTAAGTCTTGCTCTTTAAAATATTTTTTTAAACAAAAAATCACGAGCTCTTAGTTTTCTTTGAAATAAAAAATCGATCAACAACTAATAATATATAAGTATTATTACGCATGAAGTGAAGTTTCATTAGCAATGAAGCGAAATATTATTACAGACAGTCCCCATTTTCTTTTTTCTTTCTTTTTTTTTATTTTTTTAGTTTTTTTTAATCTTCATTTTGTATCGAGCCTAATGCATGCGCTCAAGCGTTAGCGCCGGGCAAATACACTAGGTGAGACGTTAGATAAAAAAAATTAATTCAATTCAATTTGAGGGTTCAGTAATTCTATTTTACGTATATATTTATCAAAAAAAAATAAATTAATTCAAAAATGAAATATATATTTATAAAAAAAAATGAAGAAATTAAAAAGTAAAAATGAAACTAAAAAATAAAAGGGTGAGGGAGAGAGGGTGGGAGAGAGGGTGGGAGAGGGACAGTGTGCCACTAAAAAAAGAGAGGATATCCTCATGAGTCAAACAGAGATCCGTTTAACGTAAGAGACTCGTAAGACAGTTTCACACAAGTGTGCCTCATTTATCATTAATATGTTGATCAGATAATATAATAATGTCATGTAAATTGTTTTATAAACCAGATGAGATCCTCTTGGCTAAAGTTTTGTGTGTCAACCGTGTACCAAACATCAAAATTATTAGTTTTTTTTTAATTTTTATTTTTCTTAATTTAGTATAATTTTACATTACATTATTATATAGAATTTATTCGACCCAATTAAAGACAACATTCAATTTGATTTAATTAATTTTTAAATCTACACACGGCTATACTAATCCAATATTCTTTATGATATAGTCTTATTATTATATTTGCTACTATTTGATCTCAGACACTCGAGCATGTGCGTTCTATACTCATTACAAAATACTCTTTGTGGTGTGTGTGTGTGTATTTATATATATGGTTGGGTTCCAGAAGAAACCATACCCTATGTGAGAATCGAGAACCAATCTCAGCTACAATTTCGCCTATTTGGATGGCTAAGATCTGTTCCAAAATTAAAAAGAAACGCGGTGGTATAATTGTAATAACTTCCAACTTCGCTGCCCTTGAATCTTAGTAAGGATAAAATCAGAAATTTCAATGTATATGTGATTCACGCGTGTATTTTTCAATTTAGGATTTTAGCACTGTCATTCCCTATTTTAGCACTGTCATGACTTATTTTAGCATTGTCATGACTTATTTTGACACTAACAAGACCATTGTTTAGCATGACAAGAAACTCCGAAACCATCTTTCTTTTTTGCGATGTACAATTTCACCGTCAACTCCCGCAGAATCTTTGGATGCATGCTCATCATTAAGTAATGAAATTGTTCCAGTAGTGAATGATACCAAGTCTCCATTCATGTTAATAGTTCAAGGAGGATGTAGCTTTGACGAAAAAGTCAGAAGAGCACAAGCTGGAGGATTTCAAGCGGCCATTGTCTACATGGATCAATAGCAAGTGCATTCAAGACCATTGCAAGGGTCGCTTAAACCACAATAAGCAAGCTCCGATTGTGTTTGAAAACGAGGGATCGAATTGAAAAACCCTTCCATATTTCCATTGTGAAGGGCCTCTGTGAATAGTTCCTGTAGGGTAGGTGAAAAGAAGTCATCAGTTGAAAGCACAACCAAATGTTCTTGTCTTCAAGATAAATAGATGAAAAACGAAAATATTTAAACTTATTTTGATAAATTCAGATAGAGATAAATTAGGTTTTTACACTTGTTTTGATCTTTCTTTTGTATTGTGTTTGATCAAATAAGTGTGCGTTAACCCGAGTTTATGCTTTGATTTCTTTATGTTTTGGAGTTTAGTTGTTTTGGATTGATTTCTGAAGGAAATTTGGCTACAATGATAAATGAATTGAAAGAATAAATTTTGAAGCTTCATTATTGGGTCGAAAATACATTGAGTGGGCCGAGAATGACTGTAAGAATATTGTCATGACTTATTTTAGCACTGTTATGATTTATTTTAGCACTAACATGACCCTTGTTTAGCGCTTTTTTTAGTACTATCATGGCCTTAATTTTAACATTGTCATCAAACAAATTAATTATATTTGGATTCCTATTTTAGTGTTGTCATGGCCTTTTTTAGCACTAACATGACTTATTTTAGTACTAACATTGTCATAACTTATTTTAGCACTAACATTGTCATAACTTATTTTAGCACTGTTATGGTCTTTTTTAGCACTGTCATGATTTATTTTAGCACTGTTATGACTTATTTCAGCACTAACATGACCCTTGTTTAGCATTACAATAAAAATATATCATCGGCATCTTTTTATGCTTCATGATCTTTCGTTTTTAGCACTGTAGTTTAGAGTTTTGCATTGTATATGTGATTCACGCGTATATTTTTCAATTTAGAGTTTTAGCTATATTCCCAATGCCCTCATCGTACACATTGGAGGCCAGATTGAGGTATATATAATTTTTTATTGATTATATCATCTTGGATTAATTCTGATTTAAAAATAAAATGAAGGTTTCGATCGAAAGTTGTTCCACCTGAAAAGCAGCATGCATCGATCCCACTTTTGGTTTTGGGTTAGATAATGATATATACATTGTCCCATCTTTTGGTAACTTCTTGATGGATCTTTAAAATATATTTCAAAATATATGCATGCTCTTTTAATAAATCTTTTAACTATGGGTACCCATGCTAATTAAACCCATTTCAGAGAAACGCAACAATCAAAAACTTGTTTGGTGGTCACTATCCATATTATCATACAATACTTATTATTTATATTTTTCACAGATAATAGGAGTTGAAATGTTGTGAAAAAACCCATCCACTCGTGCTACATTGGCCAATTCCAAAGATCCATCCATAAAAAAATAAAACAAAATATCAATTTCGTCGTCATTTGATTATCTACTTCTCGTATTAAAGAAATTTGCTCACATAAATTTTATCAATGACAAAACATAATAGTTGGTTAGTAGAAGTGTTCGACTCGATCCATTCCCATCAAACAATATGATCAATAAATTCTATCATCACCCTTCGATCTCCTGCCCAATTTTAGCACTGTCATGACTTATTTTAGCTCTAACATGACCCTTGTTTAGAATGATAATTGTTTAGCATAACAATAAAAAAATATCATCATCATCTTTTTAATACCCCATATTTTTGAATAAGATTTAGAGAATTGTTAATATTATTTAATTAATTAAAGAAGGAATTTAATTAAGGTTAGCTATGGTTGGATGTCAGTCACGACTTTAGGAGTCGGTTTTCGTGAGGATCGTCTTTTCGGAAAATATAATCTAAATTTTATTATTACCATTCATGATTTCCTTAGAAAGGCTTTAACTCAAAGAGTACACCGGTGTTTTCGGATTTTAAATCTAAGGTCATTTGAGTTCCCGGTGATGGAAAACGTATTTAAAAGGGAAATGAATAGTAACTTTTGCGTGCGTTCGTGTTTTGAGAAATTTACGAAATCCTCCTCGTTTATCCGAGTTCAATTCTGTCAGGCCCTTCTTATGGGAAATGACTCAAGGATTCCGTTGGCGTTCACGGATTGTCATTCTGAGGTCAATCGAACGCTCGGGAGCCAAATCTGTCAGTCTGAGTGAATAGTAAAAAGTAATTCCAAAAAGGGAATCTTTGCTCGTCTTTCTTCTGACGACCCCGTCTTCTTCATGAATCGAGTTGGTTCACTAGTGTTTGAGCCAACGAGTCTTTCGGTATTTTTAGATTTTGTATCTGAAGTCATTTGGACCTCGACATCGAATAAAACAGTTTTTAACCGAACCCGGGGTAGCTTTTGCAGTATTCTCACACAGCAATGGCTTCCAAGGGAAGCCAAAGCTTTTCCTATAAATAAGGGACCACCCCTTTAGCATTCTTTGCTCATTTTGCATTCACTTCACTTCTAAATCGAGAGGGTGAAAAGCTTTGAAAGCCCAGAAGGTTCTGTCGAAATAAAAAGCGTTCTTCGTGAGTGTTCTTCAAGATGACGAGCGGAGTGGCGCGGAAGGGATGCGGTGAGGGAATGTGCTAGGGGCGTCATTGAAATCGTAGCAGGCGGCTCTGCCACCTTTGCGACTCGACGAAACGCCGAGCTAACCACATTCCTTCAACGCACCTGACCCCGTCCATTCTTGTTCGTCGGTCTCGATTCCATTTCTTTTTTGTCTTTTAAATTTCACATTTACTTTCCATTCTTTACGTTCTTCGCGTTCTTCATTATTGCTCGTCTAAAAAGTTGTATTTCGATTTTTGTTAAAATTCCAAGTTAATAAAGTTTATGTTATATTTCTCACTCTACTTCCGTTATTATTATTCTAAGAAGATTAGTCTCGTTTATTCCGTTAAATTCCGTTCAAGCCACATTTAATGATTTTGTCGTTATTCTAATTATTAAAGGAGGATTATCATGTTTATGCCGTTATAATGCCAAAATTCTTTTTAAGTTAAAGCATGTTGTTGCATGTTAAATTCAAGTACGTTATTTTTATAAAAATTCAGGTTAATTGTTCTTCGTGTTCGTCGAATGAATCAACGAACACGAAGAACTCAGTTGAAGAACACAGTTGATGAAACCCAGTTGAAGAGAGAGAGAAAAGGAGCACCGCGGCGGGGGGGAGCCCGCCGGCGTCCATGTGCGCCGCGGCGGCCCCCTCTTCTCCGTGTTGTTTCGTTCGCCGTTTCTTTTCGGCTATTTCCGTACCCCTTTTTCCGATCTTTTCGAGTCTTCTAAATCATGTTACTCTCAAGCCATATCCAAGTTTAAATTAAAGTAAGGTATTCAAGTTAATTTCAATTTATTTTGAATAATCTATTCAAGTTATTTTCCGTCTAAAAATTTAGAGATCAAGTCGAGAAGTTCCTTAAATAAAATAAATCCTTCTCGAACCCTTATTAAGTCAAAGTCGTGCTATCCATGTTAAGTCCTAGCTAAGGGAATTTTAGTTGGGTATTATTTAATATCATGTTATTAGAAATCTTCGAAGGAGGCCGCTAAGTCGATGGTTCGACTTTTGTTGGGGGAATCGAGCCTCGGAGGAATACTAAAGGAGACCACCAGCTCATTGCCTCATCTTCCGTCCCGTAATCAAGGTGGGTAAATCTATACTCATCTAAAGTTTGAGCTAATGAGCTCTAGAAGCATGTTAGGGCAAATGAGATATCCAATAAAGTATTTTTGCTCAGCCTGATGGATCTCTGTACAAAGAAGGAAGAAAGGAAGATATTATGTTTTACTTAAGCTCTCAAGCATGTTTAGAAATGATGGAACTACTAAAGTATTGTTTATGCTTAGCATGAGATGTTTAGAATTATCTTTAGTTTCGATTCGTACTTGTTTACGTTCTTCTCCTGTAATTTAATGTTTATGCTTGTTAAGCTCGCAGAATTAAGAATTAAGGTTTGCCTTGTTAGGGTAGCATTAAACCCTTTGTAGGCCGAGATCATGTAGTATTAAAGGATTAGCCTTAGACATTGTTCTAATCTTGGTATTGCTAGCAAGGATAAGAAAGGAAGGAACTTAGCTGGTCACTTAAGCATGATATGAGCTCGGAACTCTTAAGGGAGTCACTGCTGGGTTTATCCCTCGCAAACTCGTTCGGATATTTGAGGTAACCCCTCTTCTATCCTATGGCATGCCTAAGGGTACAGTTGACGTCAGGTTTGAGCCAAGATGGGCCCAGAGGAAAAAGAAAAGATTTTGCGGATATGGAGAGGGCTTTAGCGTTTTGCTCTCCATATACCGTCAATTGATTATTGGATATCTTGAAGTTTATTAAAGTGTTTTACTAAAACCCACTGAGTACATTAGTGCTCATGCCTCCTCTTTTTCAAATGTTTTCAGGTCGAGATGTTGAGGATGTTGGTGGCTGTGGATGTGGGTTGGCTGCCAAGACTGTTTTGTTATTATATTCCCTTGAAATCCCACTATGTCATCTGCTACTCTGATACACTCTTTCTAATTCTGTTTTAAGTCTTATTATGATTATCAAGACTCTATGAATAATCTTCCCAGACATAATTATTTGAGTATAAGATGCATACTAAGTTCTATTTCTACTACATGAGCATGATTTCCCTTCGTCTAATCAATGGGCTTGCATGTATTATTAACCATCGTCATCTATGATGATTGGTATCCGTCTACCCGTTTAATTAACCGTCTAGCAAAAGTAAATCCGAGTGTCCCTGTCTAATCCCCAAAAGCATATCTCGACTATAAAACCACCCTGTTAATCTTCCATTTTACCTCATTAACCCTTTAATGAGACCATGTCCCCATTCATAAACCCCTATCTCGGGACCGGGCTGTTACAGGAAAATGGGGAGATGTTGAGGAAGAAGACGAATTGCAGATGGAAGGAGATTCAGAATTCCTAAATTACAAAAAATACCTTTGGTTCATTAAAAAATCGCTAATATTACAAATATGCCACCGCATTTTTTTCAATATTGGGACAAATCTTAACCGTCCAAATCAGAGCAATCTATGGCTGATATTGGTTCTCAATTTTCACAGGGGTGTGGTTCTCACATGATCCCATCTATATATATATATATATATTTGAGAAGTATCGTGGTATATAAAATTAATAAGTCACAAACTTCATTAAATAAGAGTAGTGCATAGAAATTTAAGTAAATAACTTTATTTTCCAAAATAGTTATTAATGAGTTGGGCTTGGGTGTGTTGGTTCAATAAAAAAAATTAAAAAAAATACCATATGCACGCACCCCACTTAATTTTTTAAAAGTTTTGATTATTTTTTATTTTTTTCCCCAAAAAATACATATCCTATAATTGAATAAGTAAATCTTAAAAAGTTAAAGACAATTAATTTAATTTTTTAAATAGGCGACTCGAGCAGTGCACTCGCCAGACACTAACATGTGGCCTCCTATAAATCATAATTGAGATTAATAAATCCTAATTAAGAATAATAAATTCTATTTTAGATGTATTAAAACATAATTGAGATGTAATAAATTCATATAAGCAAAGTATAATGGATGACACTTTTAAGGTTATGAGTGATACATTTTAGTGTTACGGGTGATATTTTTTATGACGATTTTTTCCTCATAACAAATTTTTTCCCTCCTGGGGTGGGGTGGGTTGACCCGAACTTATGGCCCGTACCGTTTAATTGTCCAATGTAGCCGCTATCGAGGTGTGCATTGAATAAACCTCACTACTGTATAATAGCCCGCAAACCAAACAGAAGAGGTAAATCACACTTGAAAAATTAGGTATGACAGACTCACACTTAATGGTAGTGGTGGTGGTGGGAGTCGAGCTAAAAATCTTTGACCTCAAAGCTCAAGTTAACACTGTAGAGGTCTATTTTCGTTAAGGCCCAATAGTAAGGCCCATATTCGTATCAAGGGTCTTAGGACCTAGTAGACGCATGTCGAAGTCCAGGGTTTAGAGGTCGATGGAATCAATATCGAAGATGGGATAACATGAAGGGCGAGCTAGTGCAGAGTTCGAACAAAGAGACCAGGTAAAAAAGGGACGTTGGAAGATAAACATGACTCAGTCAAAAACCCTTAAGGGGATAAAGATCTGTCCCCGAAAATAGTGGAGAATCCCTTGAAAACTAAAAAGAAGTTACGGCTTCACCCTATATAAGTAACAAAGGGGGTAAAGCATAGGGCATGCAATAAAAAATTATCCAAGTAATCATCGATCTAACAAAGAGTTATCCCGATCCTTCACACACACGATCGATCTTGTTTTGACTTCTTTCTTTAGCCTCGAAAAATCTCTCCGGTTGCCAGAGCCCGAATCTACTATAGAACTAATTGTAGAAATTTACCATCTACAGTTTGGCGCCCACCGTGGAGCCCTGATCGACCATATTGAAGATGACTGTCGATGGCCGAAGCAGTAAGACCCCGAACCCTCAAGACAATCGGAGAGAATCACCATCAGTAACCCCTCCCGCAGGAGGAAACGAAGATATTGCTCAAGTACTGCGAGCGATTCAGCAATGACTTGACTCCACCGTTGTGGAACTCGTGGCCATTCGAACAGAAAATTCAGTCCTTAAAGCTCGAATGGAAGCGTTCAGTCCACCGAATCAATTCCCAAACGGATTTCACCGACAACCCCCACGAACTCGAAAAACCAGTCAGCTATGCGAACATGTACTTTTAAATTCCACTAACAAAACTTCTAACCAAAACATTGGACAACGGAACAAAGAAGATGCTAGCGATTCGTATCTCAGACCCTCCCGGGGTTTGAATACATCGAGAACGAACCCGAAATCGAGGTCGAGAACAAACTGAAGCAGTTGGAAGAAATGCTCACACGAATCCCCGGAGTTCCCGCTCCCATTCGCAAAATGGCCCCGACAAGCTTCGCGGATTCTCCTTTTACAGAAGAAATTAGTCTCGTAGAGATGCCTCCGAAGTTTACCTTTCCATCCATGAAACTATTCGATGGCACTGTTGACCCCGACGACCATATAGCACAATACAAACAAAGGATGTTCACCACTTCAATCCCGTGACAAAGTAGAGAGGCCGGAATGTGTAAAGGGTTCGGAAGCAGCCTATCCGGACCAGCACTCCAATGGTTTACGAGTTTGCCAAACTCGTCGATCTCCACCTTCATTCAGCTCAACGACCTGTTCATCGAGCAGTTCGCTAGTAGCTGAAGGATCGAGAAACACGTCGACGACCTCTACACAGTGATCCAAAGACCAGAGGAAACCCTACGAAGCTTCGTAGGACGATTCAATAGAGAAAAAGTGTCGATCTCGGGATGCAACATCGATACCGCCGTGTCAGCCTTCAGGAAGGGTTTAAAGAGGAGTTCAGATCTTTACAAAGAATTAACCAAATATCTATGCAAAATAATGGAAGACGTCCTCGCCAAAGCATGGGCACAAATCAAATGGGAAGAAGATAAAGCAAACTCATCCAAGTTTAAACCCTAAAATGACCAACCCTGCAAGGAGCACAGGTCTCACATCAGAAACGAGAGGTATCGAGCAGATCCCTATCCTCGCAACCCCAGATTCGACCCCAAAGATAGGAGGCTACCCGAACGCCCAGACAAAAGACTACCTGAATATAATCTTTGCATAACACCTTCGGAAGTCGTGAACGCGATGAAAGGGCTCGGGCAAAATGTCAAGTGGCCCCCAAAGATGAGAACACCTGATAATGAGCGAGACAGAAACAAATTCTGCGACTTCCACAATGATCATGGGCATAGAACAGACGACTGCATCGCACTTAGACTTGAAGTGATCGAGCTTCTCAAAAGAGGCCACTTAATCGATCTCCTGACCTCAAAAGGAAAAGAGAATTGGAATAAAAGAGATAATCATATGGAAATTCAGCCCGTTGAACCCCCAAGAATCGATCGAACTCTAAATTGCATAACCGGGGGTTCAGAGATCAGTGGCTTCTCCCAGTCATCGGCAAAGAGGCACTTTCGGTCCCTCAAATATACAGAAAAAATACCCAAAGAAGTTGAACCCGACGATTTGGCAACCCTCAGCTTCTCCAGTAGTGAAGTGTCTGAACTCTCACACCCACACCACGATGCACTAGTCATTTCCCTTTTAATATCGAACTGTTTAATCAAGCGAACTCTCATCGACAATGGGAGTTCCTCTAACATGATCTTCCTTAGTATGTTGAAAAGAATACAGGTGAAAGAAACAGACATCGTAAAGAAGTCAACAACATTGATCGGCTTCAGCGGAGAACACAAAACAACCTTAGGAGAAATCACGCTCCCCACTTACATCGAGGGGCTTAATCTCCTCACCAAATTTCAGGTAATAGACGCGCCTTCAGTGTACAATGTGATTATGAGACGACCCTGGATCCATGAACTCCGAGCAGTACCTTCAACGTATCACCAAATCATGAAATTCCCTACTCTTTGGGGAGTTCGATCAGTACGAGGAGAACAGGTCTCATCAAGAGAATGCTATGTCACTACCTTCAAATAGAAAGTATTCATCGAGGTAAATCAGATAGAGGTCGGATCAACCTCCTCAAGCACTGAAGATCGAAATTATGAAGAACCAAAAATCGAAGACCTCGATGAAGTACATATTCATCCCGAACTTTCAGATCATAGGGTATTCATCGGGTCCAGATTAACCTCGGACATCAAGGAACAATTGATCGCATTCCTCAAAGAGTATCGCGACTACTTTGCATGGTCGTTCGAGGATATGACAGGTATCGACCCTTCCATTATAACTCACAAATTGCAGGTAGACCCGAAAAAGACTCCTATCAAGCAAAAAAGACGCAAGTTTGCCCCAGAAAGAAACAAAATCATGGACGAGGAAGTAGGCAAACTATTAAAGAACGAACATATCCGTGAGGTTCATTATCCAGAATGGTTAGCAAACGTCGTGGTGGTCAAAAAGAAAAATGGAAAGAACCGTTTATGTATAGACTTCACTGACCTCAATCAGGCGTGCCCTAAAGATTCTTTTCTCCTCCCACATATTGACGCCCTAGTCAATACAACGGTAGGTCACGAGCTTATGAGCTTCATGGATGCATTCTCGGGATACAATCAAATCCTAATGCACCACGAAGACCAAGAAAAAACAGCGTTCATCACACATCAAGGTATGTTCTGTTATAAAGTTATACCTTTCGGACTAAAAAAATGCAGGTACAACGTACCAAAGGCTGGTGAATTGAATGTTCGAAGAGCTCATTGGAATAACAATGGAAGTATATATTGACGACATGCTAGTCAAATCAATACGGGCTAAGGACCATGTCATGCATCTACGATGAACCTTCGAAGTCCTACGACGATACAACATGAAGTTGAACCCCACCAAATGCGCTTTTGGAGTAACGTCGGGGAAATTCCTGGGATACCTAGTAACGAAAAGAGGAATCGAAGCCGACCCAAGCCAAATCAGAGCAGTTCGGAATATCCAGCACCCAAAACCCCTAAAGATGTCCAAAAATTGACCGGTCGATTAGCAGCTCTCAGCGGCTTCATATCTAAATACTCTGAAAGAAGTCGAGCATTTTTTCAGACTCTACGAAAGAACAAAGATTTCGAATGGATTCCGGAATGCGCCAAGGCCCTCGAAGACCTCAAGGAATACCTCGCAAGTCCACCTCTTCTATCCAAACCAATTGACGGAGAGGTACTCCTCGTTTATTTATCTGTTTCTACTAAATCTGTCAGTGCAGTCCTTGTTAGAGAAGATGAAGGAAGACAACACCCCGTATACTATGCTAGCCGCTCGCTGCTAGATGCCGAGACCAGATACCCGCAGCTCGAAAAGCTGGCCTTAGCACTTGTCATGACTTCCAGGAAAATGAAACCCTATTTCCAAAGTCATTCAATAAAAGTGGTCACAGAGTTGCCCTTAAGAGCCGTGCTAAGAAAGCCAGACCTCGCGGAAAGATTATCAAAATGGGCTATCGAACTCGGGAAGTACGACATAGACTTTGTTCCACGAACATCAATTAAGTCACAAGTCTTATCAGATTTCATTGTAGATTTTTCCCATGAACCAGAAGTAGAAATGCTGACGAACGTCGAAGACAATGATTCAAAGTACTGGACCCTCTAAATTGATGGATCCAGCACTTCGAAGGGGAGTGGAATGGTCTTAGTACTGATCAATCCAGAAGGAATAATCACAGAAAGATCTAATCGATGCGGGTTCAAAACCACCAACAACGAGGCTAAATATGAGGCCCTCATAGCAGGATTAAATTTGGCAACTGACGTAGGAGCCAAAAGGCTTCGAGTCATGAGTGATTCGCAATTGATAATAAATTAATTTGAAGGAGAATTTCAAGCAAAGGACTCAAGGATGGTATCATACCTCGCGGTCGCAAAACAAGTGGCGGCCAAGTTCGAAAAAATCGAAGCCTAACACATCACTAGAGAAGAAAACCGCCACGCCGATGCATTAGCTAATTTGGGATCAGCCATACAAATTAGCCAGGATAAAAACATCCGGGTCCTATACGCCAAATAGCCCGCTGTGTGGAAGGGTGACAACTCTAAAGTGTTTTCCATCGACATCAAGATAAACTGGATGACCCCCTTATATAGATTCCTAACAGAAAATGAACTCCCCGAAGAGCCTATCAAAGCAAGACGAATACAAGCAAAAAGCTCCAAAATTCACCATGATTTCCGGATCCTTATACAGAAAGTCCTTCTCAGGACCATATTTGAAATGTGTGAGTCCAACCCAAGCAAAGTATATTCTAACCGAGCTCCACGATGGTGATTGCGGAAATCATTCAGGACATAGAAGCCTGGCTAACCGAGCATTGATGGTCGGCTTTTACTGGCCAACTATGAGGGAAGACGCTAAAAATTATGCCAAAAAATGTGACAAATGTCAGAGGTTTGCCCAGACGAGTCATATGCCACCAGAACGTCTACATACCGCATCCATACCTTGGCCATTCATGAAATGGGGACTGGACATCGTGGGACCACTACCGAAGGGATCGAATCAGAAGTGCTTTATCTTGGTTGTGATGGACTACTTCACCAAATGGGCTGAGGCAGAGGCCTTCGCACGAATAAGAGATACCGAGGTATGCAATTTTTTGTGGAAATATGTTATTTACAGGTTCGGAGTCCCTAAAGAAATAGTCACCGACAACGGCTCCCAATTTATAAGTTCAAAATTCCAAGACTTCTGTCGCCATTGGAACGTCAAGCTCTCTTTCTCCACACCAAGGCATCCAGCCTCGAATGGTCAACTCGAAGCTACCAACAAAATAATCCTGAACACCTTGAAGAAAAAACTCCCCGAACATAAAGGACAGTGGGTCGAACAGCTCCCAGGAGTCTTCTGGTCTTATCGAACCACCGCACGAACCGCTACGGGAGAGACCCCTTATGCCCTCACTTATGGTTTAGAAGCAGTTCTGCCGGCAGAAGTAGAAATAGGGTCGGCAAGAACTCAATGGTCGGATAAAACCAACAACTCCGAGCTCGAAGTCAACCTCGACACCATAGATGAACTTCGAGATAAAGCCGCAATAAAAATATCTGCCTACCAACAGAAAATAAGAAGACACTTTGATAAGAACACAAGGATAAGGACATTCAAAACAGGAGATTGGGTACTAAGGAAAGTATTCTAGAACACAAAAGAAATTGGAGCGGGAAAACTAGCCCCGAACTGGGAAGGCCCCTATGAGATCGAGAAAGTCATAGGGAACGGAGCTTACAAACTTCAATCGAAAGAAGGGCGTTCGATAACCAACGGCTGGAACGCCATCCACTTAAAACAGTATCATTTCTGAATTCTTCAACCTTTTATTCCTTTTTTAATTTGTTAAGTACTTTATTATTTTACTGACTTGGGTGTCGGAGTGGCTAAAAGAAACCCGAAGCCCAAAGGCTTTGGCCCTCGTTTTCAAGTAAGATCGAGAAAAGAAATCAACCTCGAAGCCAAAAAGAGTACCGTATTTCTCCTTTATTGCTCATTCCTTTTTAAATTTTTAAGTACTTCATTGTTTGTTTACTGACTTGAGCGTCAGAGTAACTAACAGAATCCCAAGTACAGGGGTCCCGATCCACCAAAGTCAACAAGGCGTCGACCCTGAAGTCGGCCTCATGAGCGAAGAGTAACGTATCTGCCCTTTATTTATCTTTTAAAATTCTTATCATTTAAGATTTGTTTACTGACTTGAGCGTCGGAGTAACTAACAGAACCCGAAGTCCAGGGGCCCTTACTTCCGCCTTCCAACAGAGTTGAGAGAAAAAGCTCAAAAGATCTGACTCTGTTTTGCTATAAGTTCATAAATGCATTCACGCTTCACGTTTGTCCAGTTTTTCTTTAACTAGCCTCGGAAGGAGTTCTCGGAAGACAGATCAAATTAATTTTAAATCCACCATCTATCATTACGAGCGCAAAAATAGTGAAAACAAAAGATCTAAACAGACCGTCCATAACAAATTCTCACAAAAATATAAATCGTTGTTTATGACTTGTCCTTAGGGATTATAAAGCAAAAAAAAACGAGTTTATGGTTAATCTTCCGTACTCTTCTCGACCTCCAAAGCAACCGTCTTCGTAGCATCAGCATCCTCTCCAGCATTGGCCCCCCTTCTCTTCTCCAGCCCCATCTGTTGAACTCCTGACTGCCTCAGTCTCTACCTCATTGTCGGCATCGAGGAAGGAGAGGTCAAGTTCAGACATTCTCTCTTTGATTGCCTCGACCACTACAGAGCCTCTCTCTTGATAAAAGAGCTCTTTGTAGGGTTTGAACTCTGCAGAATCGACCAGTGAGACGAAGTCCAGAGTCGCATTGCGGGCCTCGAGCTCGCTTATCCTCGCCTCAGCAGTAGCCATCCTCGACTCCAGAGAGGCCTTCGAAATCTCTAGACGGGCTTGGTGATCCAGAGCCCGATCAAGTTGCACCTGAGCCCCAGCAGCCAAAGCACGAGCCGAGTCCCTCTCTACGAGCAAGGCCAACTTCTCCACAGCGAAGTCGCGCCTCTCCTCAGCGATCCTCTCCTGCTTCTCTGAGAGCTCCATCAAGCTCTTCTCGAGGCTCTTAGTATGCCCCGAGACCCGACTTCGGAACTGGTATTGACAGAAAAGAGCCTGTAACATAACGAACCAGTTTAAGTCAAGCTCTCATTTAAACACAAGTGTAAAATGCATAAAAAAATATAGGGATGAGAAGATATAAGCAAACCTTCGACAGCATTTGGAAGGCGAGTCGAGCCTGCTCTTCCAGGCCATCTCTCTCGAACTCCAAAGGAGAGCAGTCGTCAGCGATGGCGGATTGGACATCGAGGATGAAAGGCCTTAGAGGCACCTTAAGGCTGCTTGACCCCTTCGAAGCTTTCTTCAGAGCTAAAACATCGACATCGATCATGGACTGGGGCATTGTAGAAGGAATGGAAGTCTCGAGGCCGGTCTGATCTTTCTGTTTCTTCGAAGGTGGAGAGGCTGAAGATGTGGCCCCGGCGAGTCTCTTGATGCCGGACGATGAGGGGCTCAACACCTTAGATGCAGCTAAGGCCTTTACCTTGTCATCAGAAGGACGAATCTTCAACTTTCCCATGTCAAATAGGGTTCGGCCTCGGTGAACGGCTTTGAACTGACGGTCTTCTTCAGAAAATGAGAAGGCGACCTCGACTCGCTCGGCCTCAGTACCTGATGCGTCTCTTCACTTATGGAAGCCTGGAGAAAGACACAAAGCATGAAATCAAGGATAGTACTGATATATATATATATAAAGAAGAGACAGGCTTCGAAGACCCACGGGCTTCGGCGAACGACGCTGGCAAGATCCTATCGCTCGAAGTTTCTGCTGGAACAAAGATGAATTTTAGCTTCCAATCCCCCGATGAAGATGGAAAGGTGTTTATTAGAGGGGCTCATTCCCCGACCTACTTGGTAAAATAATAGAAACCCTTCTGACCGGGGGTGGCCACTATTCGGTATGAGGAGTGCCACTCCCCGACGCTGGGTTCGGGAAACCCTAGGTTTTCCCAGAGATAATACATGCCCAACATATGATACCACCCTATTGGTGATATTTGGGCAGGGGCTATTCCATAAAAATGTGAGATCTTAGTGAAAAAAGGGTGAAGAGGAAGCCCTACGCCCTTGTCGATAACTAAGGTGTAAAAAACAGTAAAGCCAGGAGGGGGTCTGTTAGCTCTATCCGAAGGCCTAGGGACATGGATCTCTACCCCCGACCCTAAGTATTCTGGAGAAGTAATTTTCCTAATTAAGTCATCTCCTACTTGTGGTGCGATCTCGGCGGCTTTGAAGTCTTCGTTCGAAGAGGGAGAGCCCGTAGCTTCGGGTTTTCGCTTCTTTGAACATATTTTTTGGCGCCCACCTTCAAAGCCTTGAGGCGACTCACCACCGACCCTCCTCCGACATGAGGAATAATGGCAGATCTCTCTACAGATGGCTTGGTCAGAGGGATAACGAGTTCTGTAGATTCAGAGACCGAGCCGGAGGATTGCTCCGACTCGGCTGCCCTAGCACCGCCACCCCAACTCCGGGTCCTTTAATCAGAATCGTCACTACCCGACATACTCATGATGTAAAAAAAATCCTAACGTGAATGCAGAATCTACAGGCGGTCGCTGAAAAAGACCTAATCGGAGATCAAGAGTTGATGCCCAAAAAACACCAAGAACCTACCTCCTAAAAACCCTACTTCACCAGCGATAAAGAAATATCGACAATCGACAAAGAACTCCAGAAACCTCCACCAAATCTATTTATATGAAATTCATAAAAAAGCCAAGCCTAAATTTCCTATTTTCTTTAACTATTAAAAGTAAAACCTTAGTTTGGAAATTCCTCAAGAAAACGGAGAGGGAATTGAAGAGTAACCTGGAAATTTAAAATCTTGACAGAAACGGAAGAATCTTGGGCTCCGGGAAAGATGGAGGCGCGCGAGATTCGGGGAGGAATTTGAGCAAAATCTTCGAAGAAAATTATAATTGGGCGTGTTTGAATGAAAGAAAAGAGGGAATAAGTTGGATAAATCTGAGTTTTAAACCCGCAAAGAATTGAAAATTAATCTGAGCCGCGTATCTCGCAAATCGGACGGCTAAGATTATAGAGAAGGTAGAAAGTCGGCAAGTGGAGTTTTAAAAAGACTACTTTACCCTCAGCCTCGCCTTCAGGTCTGAAAGACCCCTTTTTAGCTCCCAGGACCTTCATTCAAGTCTGGAGCCTTACGAGGTCTGCTTTCATGACCCTTTTTTAGCTCCCCAGGACCTTCATTCAGGTCTGGAGCCTTACGAGGTCTGCTTTCAAGACCCCTTTTCGATCTCATGATCATTTGCTAATAACATCAAAATCTGGGGATTTATAAATCATCTGAAATATATTATGATCGTCCTTCTGCGTTGCGATGATATTCATTACACGATCCTCGATCCTCGAGCCTCAGGTAATGAGGGGCTAATTGTAGAGGTCTATTTTCATTAAGGCCCAATAGTAAGGCCCATATTCGTATCAAGGGTCTTAGGACCTAGTAGACGCGTGTCGAAGTCCAGGGTTTAGAGGTCGAGGGAATCAATATCGAAGAGGGGATAACATGAAGGGCGAGCTAGTGCAGAGTTCGAACAAAGAGACCAAGTCAAAAAGGGACGTTGGAAGATAAACATGACTCAGTCAAAAACCCTTAAGGGGATAAGGATCTGTCCCCGAAAATAGTGGAGAATCCCTTGAAAATCAGAAAGAAGTTTCGGCTTCACCCTATATAAGTAACAAAGGGGGTCAAGCATAGGGCACGCAATAAAAAATTATCCAAGTAATCATCGATCTAACAAAGAGTTATCCCGATCCTTCACACACACGATCGATCTCGTTTTGACTTCTTTCTTTGGCCTCGAAAAATCTCTACGGTCGTCAGATCCCGAATCTACTATAGAACTAATTGTAGAAATTTACTATCTACAAACACCACTCCACTACTAGGTCATCCCAAGAGGACAAATCAAATGGTGCGGATCATTGCTAATTTATGTGGAAGGTTAAAATGGAAGTGATGGAGTAAATGGGAGATGAGAATTTGTGATTGTGACAAAAAAAGAACAAGGTTTCATTGTATGAATAAAATATCACATATGATATAACAAAATATCTGAAGTTTTTATATATATATCCTGATAGTGATAGTAATTCGCCAAATTAATCGCACCGCATATAACGTATATTTATAATTCATAATTTGAAGAAAAAAAAAACTGAAATCCTTGGCTGATCGAGTTTGACCACTTGAGATTCTCTAGTCCCAACTTGTGTGTGTCAATCGTGTGCCATACCTCAAAATTATTACCTTTTCTTTTATTTTTTTTCTTCAATTTTAATTTCTTTTGATTTAGTATAATTTTACATTATTATTTAGGGTTTATTCCATCCAATTAGGGTTTATAATTATTTTTTAATATTTAATTTTAATTTTTTTAGTTAATATAATTGATTTTTGGGGTTGATTATTCCAAACTCAGGGTATATAATTTTTTAAAATTTTAATTTTTTTACAGTAAATATTAATTATTATTAGTTATGATAAAACAAATTTTATTTTTATAAAAACATTATTAATAATATATAATTTTAATGGTGGCACATGATTGGCACACACAAGTGGGACTAGAGGATCTCAACTCGAGTTTGACGACTGATATAAGTCATCATTAAAAAATATCTTGTTAATTAAATTGATTAATGGAGGAGGAGTGCATGGTGATTTGATCATTGATGAAAAAATGGGTGAACTCTTGTACTGCAAGTATATATATCTCATGACGTCCTAACTCCTAACTGCTCTCCTCTCTACTATTGAATTTGACTATATTATATATATATATATAGATATATAGATATATATATATATATACATTGTTAACAAATTCGAATCCAAATCCATCCACGGAATTGAATTGAAGCGCCGCCATGGCCAAAGGGAACGACAGCGATTCGCATACGATCAGAATCTGGCAAGTGAACAAGGACCGATTAGCTTCGATGCAGCAGCGAATCGCCGACACGCCGCGCATCCTCAGCCGCTCCGCAGGCAAAAGCTTCTGCTGCATCTTCAAGGTACCGCAGAGCTTCATCGACATCAATGGCCGCTGCTACCAGCCGCAAATAGTCTCCGTCGGACCCTACCACCACGGCGATTCCCGCCTCCAAATGATCGAGGAGCACAAATGGAGGTTTCTCAGCACTCTGCTGAAGCGGATGCAGGGCAGAGGGTTGAGTCTCGAGGATTTGCTCGAAGCCATGCAGCCGCTCGAAGCTAGAGCGAGAGAGTGTTATTCCGCGAATATCCATTTCTCCACCGACGAATTCGTCGAGATTTTGGTCGTCGACGGTTGCTTTCTGATCGAGTTGTTCAGGAAATTCGGCGGCGTTGTTGCGTTCGAAGCAGGGGATCCGTTGTTGTCACTGAAATGGATTTACTCCTTTCTGCGCAGGGATTTGATTCGGCTCGAAAATCAGATCCCTTTTTTCATTCTGCAGTGCTTGTTCGATCTGACCAAACTGCCCGGCGAAGAATCCAGCCCGACGCTATCCAATCTCGCGCTGCAATTCTTCAACACTTCCTTCCAGAGATCGGAAGAATTCATCAACAAATTCAGCGTCTCCGAATCGAAACACCTCCTCGATTTCCTCCGGTCGAGCTTCGTTCCGGAAAGGCACGAGGAGCCGAAGAAGGAGGAGATGAAAGACGAATATCGAAGCTCCGCCGCGATCCTGAGCATCTCGAAGCTCCGGCGCTCGGGGATCCGGCTGAAGGCGACGAAGGAGGACAGCTTACTGGTGATAAAATTCCGGCGCGGTGCGATCGAGATGCCGACGATAACCGTGGACGACTTTATGTGCTCGTTCCTGCTGAACTGCGTGGCGTACGAGCAGTGCCACCGCCACTGCTCGACGCACATGACGACGTACGCGACGCTGCTGGACTGCCTGATCAACACGGTGAAGGACGTGGAGTATCTCTGCGACAAAAACATCATGGAGAATTGCTTAGGCACCGACGCGGAGGTGGCGCGATTCATCAACAATTTGGGGAAAGATGTGTCGTTGGACGTGGATTCCTGTTATCTATCGGAATTGTTTGCAGATGTGAACAATTACTACAAGAATCATTGGCACGTGTATTGGGCGAGTTTCAAGTATACGTATTTCAATACGCCCTGGTCCTTCATCTCTGCCTTGGCGGCTCTCATTTTGTTGCTTCTCACCATCGCTCAGACCTATTTCACTACTCTCGCTTATGTTCGCCCCCCCTAATTCACTCCGCCTACCTACCTACCTACCTACGTATACTTTTCTATTTTTACTTTAACTGTCAATTATAATCAAATAAGTCGTTGTTATGACTTTATTTTCACTTAATTTCTTGGATTCAATCCACCCGCCTTTCCAGTCTCGAATCGATATAACTACTCATGCAGTAAATTATTATAAATTTCACGGTTAAATAATTATACTATAATTACAATTTAATTTTCAACTTTTGAATTTTTTATCTTTTAATAAGAAAAACAATGTTCAAATACAATCCAAAACTATTTCGCATGCTCAAAATCTAAGTAGGTCTCCAGCAATTTAGGGAAATTGATGACGGAGCATTTTTGTTTATAAGTTAAAATTTTATAAAATGTAAAAATATATTCAACTATGTTCATAAGTGTTAACCAATCTATGGACCAATTTTATCTTAATAGAAATCACCACTTCTGTAGTTCTGTTTAAATAACCCAAGCAATGTTTCCTGAAGAAAGAAAGAAAAAAAAGCAATGAGGGCTTGTTTGTCTAATTCCTAATCCAAATATATCGGGGAAAAATCATACCTAACCCCAATTGAACCCTGCTTAATTAAAGCAGTATACTAGAAGTTATTTGACCACCTCAATTTATATATTTTTTCCCCGATATGTTCTCTAATTTCTACCTTGACTGATCGACACTCGGATGGATATATATATATATATATATGTGCTTTCCTATTTTTCATAATCATTTACAATTTTTTCCTAAAGTCAACGTCTTCCATACGACTCTAAGACCCAAAAATTGGATCCGAAAAAATATCATGACTTATTACACTAAAAAGTATCAGTCGTAATTTTAAAAGCATTATCCTTCTAATTTAATTATACGAGTTTATTACATCTCATTATGGTTTAATAACTATAAATTAGGGTGAGCGCGCGGCGACAGATTAAAAAAATTAAATTAATTCATTTAATTTTAGAATTCATTAATTTCATTTTAAAATCTATATTTATTTTGAAAAAAATTAAATTGTTGAGCTCAATGCATGATTTCATGCGTAAGTGTCAGGTGAGTGCACCGCACGAGTTGTCGGATAAAATAAATAAATGAATTTACTTTAATTTTATGATTAACTAATTCAATCTTAGTGTATATATTTTTTTAGAGGAAAATTACGAGACAAAAGCTGAAAATTGAAAAAAATAAATAAAATAAATCAGAAAAAAGGGTTGACGTGTGCATAACACGCGCCGTATTTCTGATCTTTTTTTTTTATTAATGGACTTGTATCCGGTCTAAAGGGCTAGACCCATCAAACTGTAAATAAAATTATCTATTTCACTTGGTGTCACATTTTAATTTTTATTAGAATTTCATTCATATTTTTGCTTAATTTCAATTTATTTTGATTTAGTTTAATTTTAAAATTATTATTTAGGGTTTATTCCACCTAATTAAGGTTTACATTTATTTTTTAATAAATATTTTTTTATTTTTTAGTTAATAGAATTGATTAATAGGATTGATTATTCCAAAATTAGGGAATATAGTTTTTAAAATTTTAATTTTTAGCAATAAATGTTAATTATTGATGATTATACTATAAGAAATTTTATGTTTATAATAAATATTTTTAAAATATTAAATTTGATAGTGGAACTTAATTGTGTGGCATGAAATGTGGACTAGATGATTTTATCCCATCAAATTTATGTACGAGGGACCTGTTCATCTATATATGGTCACAATTTTCATTAAATAAGAGTAACATATAAAATTTAGTGAAATAACTTGCTATTCAAAATAATTATTAATCTACGTGAGATGTCAGAGTGGATCGTGTAATTAGAGAGATGGTATACATGGAAAATTAGGATCTGTGATGCAACAAGAAATAAGTTATACTGTATGTCTAAAAATATCACATATGATATGATACAATATCTAAATTTGTATCCTGTTACTAATTGGCCAAATGGAGGCCACCTCACATAACTTTATATTTATAATTAATAATTAAAAGAACGAAATAGTTGACGTAAAATAAGAAATAAGACGGTTGACAAGTAATACATGCTGAGTTGTCTCCTTTAGCAATTCATCATATTTGATTAACTCCTTTTTTGTCTTCATAAATTAATTAATTTATGAAGAGTTGTCACCTTGGTGGTTTGGGAAGCAGTGCACCTCCAGCCTCAAATCCCGCCACGTGTAACGCCTTATGAAACCAGGCCATGTGACCGAGTCGCGGCTGTGTCAATTCGTGTGCCCGTCTCAACTTGGCAAATCTTAACGGCCGTTAAGTATAACTTATAAGAGACGTAACTTTTCTTAAAAGTTGTTCTGTGTATATCTTCCCCCAACAAAACATTTTGGGGATTCTACATTGCTATCCACCCTCCAGAAATAATAAAGACGAAAATTTTAACAAACAACTTCATTTAGAATAAGTTGGCCCTTGTAATCTATTAATCTGTAATAGGGAATATATATCCTTAATCAATGAATTCTGTAATATGATACAGAAAGAACCCTTTATTTTCAAAATGAAAAATTTCGAATCAGTATCTAATCGCGAACGATTACTGTTGCGGTGGATATCGCTTGATTTCAGCTGCAAGCAGTTGATATCCTATCCTCCACAACATTATGAAGACCGCGAAGACTCTTCCAAACTCCGGCCGCGGTGGTAAGTTTGTCAAAATTAATTTGGGGATTTTTTCTTGTTGCAGCACATGTTTTGCGAAATTGAAAGTTTAGGTACTACAATCCAACAAGATTGTTTTCTTCATGCTCATTCTTTAGTAACTACTATTATATGTTATCTGTTAATTGGACGGAATGATTCATCTTATCGAACTGCAGCAAAGATTTATTTTTCTCCCTCTCTTGTTTGTTGATAGCAATTATTTAGCATCGAAGATCTTATAAAGTATGTGTATTAAGACCAATTTTGGAAAAGAATGTATTTATGTTCTTGGCGTGGTGTCTTAGGTTGTTATTTGTTCAAAAAATATATTAAAATTCCTAGTTTGTAATTTATCCTGACCTGTGCTTAACAATTTGACGTAGGTGCACTTGTTTCCGGTCGTGGCCCTCTTTCCTGGTTGGACGACATTAAACAACATTTAGGAAATGGCAACATGCAATTTTTGAAGGGTTCTTTCTTCGGCAATTTTTTTTCAATTCGTAGTATGCCATTTCAAGGGTAGTTGTACAATGCGTTAATTAGGAAACTCGAGAAGAGTTCGCTATCACGGCTTCGACTGTCTTTCTGCATTAATGGTCGTCTTATAGAATTCGGTCCTAAGGAATTTTGTTTGATTACTGGATTGAAGTTCAAATATTGGGAAGAGCCGCCACTTCATTCACAGATCCATCGTGATCTGTTCAACGACAGCTCCGATATGATGGTTTGTGATATACAGAAAATTTTTAGAAGGGAATGCAATGAAACTGGTGGATGTTCAACAAACTCATTGAAGTTAGCCTTTCTTTATATTTTGTACGGGATTTTACTTATTCGTGCCCGTAAATCAAAGAAGATTGAGTTGAAGTACTTGCATTTAGTTGATAATCTCGACAAATTCATAAATATGTATGAGATAGTCATAGGAAACTCGGAGAGCGTAAGAGATTCCTTGTGTACTGAGATATGTAAGATCCTCAAGATCAATGAGGGAATACAACTTATCACGACACGAATGACTAATATGTACGAGATAGTCATAGGAAACTTGGCCCTAAGGAAAAAGGTTGAAATTGTCGAGGTTATCAACCATGTGCAGATAACGCATGTCAATTGTATCTGTTATGCGTTCCCGATTTAGTAGTATGCCAACTAAGATGTAAAGCAAACCAAGTTTTAAAACTATTTCACCACCACCGTTATTTCGCTTGGATTCCATTACAAATTTATTACGAATGTCGATAAAATTTAACTTTCGACTGCCACCAAATATTACATCATGAAAATGGGAGGATGAGGGTGGCTCAAGTGAGATACCATCAAATTTCAACCCCATCGTTAAAATAAAATCTCTTGGCCCAAACTCAATCGCACCGTTTCCTAGACGGAAAGAGAGGGAATTCCTTGTGAGGCTACTCTTTTCGAGTTTACGAAGGAGTTCACGATAGAGAGGACCTTGGAGATGCATTGATGAAATACCGACCAGATGTGCAAAACAAGTTCTTCCGATAATTTCTAAATTCACACTGTCCAAACGATCTCGAACGGGATCAATCCGCCAATTATAATCGCTAAGCCCCATCGATCTGCACAATACAACACGTTTCAGGGTCGTAAAATAAGAGAATTTATACAGTTATACGGGTAAAAAATTGCAACTAAAGCACATAAATCACACTTGTGCAGATTTTATCATTTATTGCAACTGATGAATAGAGTAGAGAATCTCAAAAAAAATTTAAAAATCGGGTCAAACAAAAATCAGGAGAATATTGTTGTGGGACGGGTAAAACAAATAAACGAAACCACATAAATCCAAGGATGAAAATATCGCGAAATATCGCGGATATTGACATTGCGATACGGATATTGAGGGGAATATCTTTTTTCCCGAGTATCGACGAGAAATCGCAATATATCACGATTTTTTTAATATTTCTATAATATATTTTTATTTTTATTTAATACTATATATTTTTGTGATCTTTTTTAGGTCTTCAATGTAATTATTTGAGTTGCAATATTCTTTGCTTTATAAAGACATTCACTTTGCAAAAAAATATAAGAGAAAGAAGACCGGAAAATCAACAGATATCTTAGAAAGAAAAGTGAGATGCACGTGCACCGATTTTATTTTTTCATTTTCTCAGTTAGAGGACATGATTGACAAATCACTAAAAAATTTCTCCCCATATATCACACGAAATTGAAATCTAAGACTGAATATAAATTATTTGCCAAATCTTGATTATATGAATATGGGTTGCACTGATCATAGTGATATGTCCCAAGATTCATATGCTTCTTACACATATGGGAGTTCACAAATTGATTGGACTACTCAAAATGTGTATCAACAAAATAATTGGGTCAGTGGACATTATTCAATTCATGGTGAAGCTGTTGGAAGAAATCAAGAAACATATCAAGCGTATGTGCATAATTATATCCATAATTACTCGAACGTGATAAGTTGGTACCAATATTGTTTAGAACAAGATGACATTCCATCTACTATATTTGAACCTCATAGATCCTCATTTTAGTATTAATTGTACTTTATAATGTTTATTTAGTCATTTTATGTTGTATTATGTATTATTTTGTCAAATGTATTATCTCAGACGGTATTTATATAATGTATTATTCATATATTTGCTTTCAAAATACAATTCTATCAAAAAAAATTAGTGGAATATGTGCATAATAATATGTCATAATAGTTGATAAAATTTCATGCTAAATTTTCAAGATTTTAATATGATTTCCGTCATTTTTTTCAATTTTCTGCGATATCGATATGCGATATCGATATATCCGTCGATATATCCGTAAAATTCAAGTTGCGATATATGTTGCGATAGCGATATTTTCATCCTTGCATAAATCACACTTATTATGAAGATTTGAGCATTTATTGCAACTGTTCAATAGATGATGAATTTTTTTTCAAAATGAAAATTTTTGTGGTTGCACTTGTACACAGACAATTAACACATGGATCTGTTCTATTCTTTTGTCGTCAGAACATTTGGAAAAATTTCTCAAATATAACACATCAAATCGTCTTGAAAGGTGTGTTTAATTCACTTCATTAAGAATGTTCAGCAGCTTGCAAAAACACCCGGGTAATCATGACCACGAACCATATGATTTTGGGTTTACAGACACAGAATAAATAAATAAATGCTTTCGAACTTCATATTCAGATGAAAATTAAATTTCAGATTTCTTGAGGGAAGAAAAGGGCACCTGTTAGAACAACATGTAATGGTTGCTTCCAAATTTCTTCAGCAAAAGATCTGCAATGGGCGCTGCCCCCTCTCACAGAAATTTAATCAAACAGGAAAATGGCGTGCGAGTGTGAATTGGATGAGTCACCTCATTTTCTCTCTTCTACAACTAATAATCTCAAAACTGGGCTCGGAATTCAAGATTTATTCCTTCGGTTGGTTAGCAGAGATTTCCAAAGCACTAATACTAAATTTTTTTCATATTTAAGGATAATAATTACCATTTTTAAATATCTGTAAATTATATTAATCCTTGCATATTTAAATAATAAATTAAATTTTTTAATTCATATAGAGATAACATTCGATTTTAAAAATAGATCTGTCGTCGGCTCTTCCTTAAACTTCTACAAATATTTACAATTTTACACATTTTTATTCATAACACAATATTTACAATCACTAATTCAGTGGATAGATATAGTTAATGATGCTAATTAATTACTAGATAAATATTCGTTTCCTTCGCCGATAGTTTTCTTCCTTTACCACTGCAGCCTACACCCTCGCATTTAATGTGTCTCGACCAACGAGCTCCTTCTGCATTTAACAGAGTATTTTAGCAAAATTAACGGTCAGCTTATTCTGTTAGGAAATCAGATTGGGTGAACAAAAAACGAGTACAACCCGGCACCAAACTCACTCGATAAGTTAACTATTCCAAATTTACACGTGGCAGTGTTTAGGGGGGGGGGGGGGGAGTGCAGTGCACTTGGTTGCAGTGTTGAATTTTTCGTGGTTTGGGGAGTTGAAATAACGATTGAGAATTAATTTCATTCCCCTAAAGCTGGAACGAAAAATACTACTGACGAAATATTCCAATAAACTAACATATTATTTTTTCTTCCCCAATTCATGTATTCTACGTTTATCTATAAGGTATTGAAAATTGAGAACATAGGAAAATACAGTGATGATCGCCTCATATACTTTCATTTAATTACTCACGTATATTTATTTAGATAATAATCACTTCCTGTATTAAATATAACATCTAATTATTTGTGTCAATTTTGTTTAGAGTTGATCAAATTCAACATGAATGAAACACAAATATTCCCACCCCATACCATCATTTTTTTTTAGGGGGGGGGTTAAGGGCCACATAGTCCCTTCGACTATTCTACAAGGGTCACATTACCCCCTCTTTGACTATTTGGTCCATTTAGCCCATCGACTATCTAAAATGGCTCACATTGCCCTTTCCATGGATAGAAAAGTTAATACCATTAACAAACACACACTAACACACATTTTACTCACCCACTAAGATTTTTCATATTTTTTACACATAATTTTACAATTAACCAAAATTATTATAAATAATAAATTATGATTAATAATAACTAAAATAACAAATACCAATAAACTGATTAATAAATTAACTAAAACATAATAATAGTAATATAGTATGAAAATTTTAATATATATATATATATATATATACAGAGAGAGAGAGAGAGAGTTCATTTATAGAATTATTTTGAATTTTAAAATTCGATGATTCAATGATGAATTCTACAATAGATATATTGAGTCCTCGTTTATGATGATTTAATGTTTTTGTAGCGACCCGATTTTTAATATTTAAATTGCTATTTTTTTTTAGTAAAATATTTTATTTATTTATGTGTGATATTAATTAATTAAGTCTAATAAGTCGCGCCAAGTTAATAAATAATTAAGCATGCATTTATATTTTTGCATCATGTAATATCATTATTGTCATGATTTATAGCATAGAAGCCCACTTAATATTTTAGACATGTTCTAAAGCCCAAACAAATTACTTTGAGCCCAAACATTTAAGCCCAAGTGTAAGTAGACCAAAAGTAAGATAAATAGATTGCTTTCTTCTTTCCCACGAAAACATAGTAGAGAGATTTTGATAACTCAAACTCTTTGAACCTTATCACCACTTGATCCTATCAAATGTCCTTATCTCTAACCACAAAATCAAGAGCTAAACCCTAATCTATCATTATAAATAGAGAACTTCTATCTCTATTATTTTCCTCACCAAAGACAATATTCGAGACCAGAAGAGAGAGAGATCATGAGCTTGAGTCTCCCTTTTGAGTTTCGTTTCAGGTATAGCTAATCCATTGATTTCTTTTCTTGTTCTCATGCACTGGCTTTGCATAGCATATCATTTTGGGTAGTGTTTTTTTGAGAATGGTCGATTGTCGGCAATCGACGATGATGTTAGGGGCCTCGGCTTAAAGCTGTAGTCCAGAGATGATGATGTAGTAACGTGGTTCATAGGGGCAACGGTGGCGCAGTGGTGCTGCTATGGTGGACGAATAGGGGTCACAGATGGGTTATGTAATCACTAATCAGAGATGAGAGATAAGATATGAGTTTTATGGTGTGGTCGTGAATGGTAGAGGGGGAGAGAGTCTGTTGGTTTGATTGTTTTCTTCTAATCTCGTTGTTTTGCAGAAGGGTCAGGTTATTTATATGATTTTGTTTACGTAAATCTGATTTATTGGTGTAAACTGGTTGGTTGTTGAAGCTCCCGTAAGGAAGCTGCAAGAGAGAGAAAGTGTCTGGCTTTAAAAAAAAAAAATGAATAGAGATGGGTGTTTGGATGAGTGGGGTTTAGTTAATTCGTGAGAAGTATGGGCCGAGAGTGTTAGCCCATAAGGCATGCATTAAAAATTCTTCTTTTTAACTTGATTTCATTCCATAATGTACGTTTATATATATATATATATATATATATATATATATATATATATATATATATAATTACTTATAAAGTGGGTCATGCATCATGATATAATAATAATTTAGTCTAATGCATATTGTTTCTTACATGATATCTAATATTCTCATTCATCATGCATACTTACGTATGGATTAGTTTTGATCATGTTTCTTTTGTTAAAAAAAAATCATGCACTCACGTTAAAATAGGCTAGGATTCTATGTATTAATCTTTAGCATTGTTTCGTGCACAATATATATATTTATATATATATATATATATTAGAATATTATTATATTATTAATTAATTCGTTAAGTGTGCTAAGAATCTAAATACAGTGGTTGTGGAGTCATGCATTGATAAAACCAATTATTTTACGTAAATACTAGGTTACTAATTAATTTTAATTGAACTTGTATAATGTTATAATAATGGTTTAGATCATATGCACCGATTTCTGTATCGTGTTATTCATTTTATTAATTTAAGATAACTAATTATAGGGCGCGCAGGACTTAATCGGTTAATATCAAGGTCAAGGTCAAGGTGGGATTTTACGTGATCATGTCCCAATTATTCTCCCTATATTTAATTATTCAGTTATGTGATGACACAGCACAGTACAGGGCCTTCGGGCTAAATGAGATAGGGCCTACGGGCTTCTTAGTATTGAGCCGACGGGCTATATGGTTTGGTCTATGGACTAAACAACTTTTATTATTCTCACTTACTCGTTTAATTTTATATAGCTTGGATAATTGGACACTCCCCACTGAGTTAAAGTACTCATCCCAAAAACTTTATCTTTTTCAGATAGAGGCTCGGGTGATGCTTAGCGGGTCAAGATGCGATGGTGGTGGTCATGGTCTCGATTGAATAAAGATTTTAAATAAATTTAGATATTTTTCTTATTAGGATTTTTCCGCTGTGATATTTGAGACCTTAATATTTGATTATTTGAGATTTTTCTTCTATTTTATAATAAAAACATGTTTAATGTTTCATTTTATTAAGAGTAGTAAAATTGGGGCGTTACAGTTGGTATCAGAGAGCGCTTACGTTCCTAAATACTAAAAAAAAAAAGAAGCAAGTAAGTAAGTAAGTTAAGACCATCATCGCATCCGCAGCATCACCCTGAGTAAAGGTAAAAGAAAGGATTTTATTTCAAGTTATGCAAGTATGATTATATGTATTGTTCATAAAAATGTTTTATAGTCCTCGAAGTTTTGGTTTAGATGGTTCGGTTAAAGAAGACGGCGAGAATGAGTACGGGAGGTCAAATTCCTGGACGGCCATTAGGTAGTAGAGAAGAGGATTTAAAGGACCACTTAATAGGGAAGTTTTATGAGCTATCGTGGGATGATACAGCACCAGAGATGCAATTGCTGAAGATCCAGCATCTTTGGAAGAGAATGGAACAAGCAAGGTGTGGACTTGACCCAATGGAAGCAGCTGAGAGAATCCATAATATCATTGGATCTCGCCTGATGAGAGATTATGCTGATGACGCACTGAAAGATTTGACTCTGGAGATATGAAAAGGGCGAATGGTTCTTGAGATAATTAATTTTGATGAATTTATCAATCATATCCTGCGAAATTGGAGGGAGGAGTTCTATGGCCGAGTTCCCAGAGGGGTTAGGATATCGCGTCAAAAGCCCTATGAAAGTTTGAATTTGGGAAAGAGGATGAGGCGAGCTAGTAGCATTTAGAAGAATCTAGTAGTTTGAGTTATCAACATAGTATTATTTGTCTTTAGTTTTAAGTATTATTAGTCTCTAGTATTTAAATTCTTCCAGATCAGTAGTTTTGTTTCGTTGCAAATAGTTGAAAGTTGTTTCTTTTAAGCTATGAAATGAATAAAAGTAGTTATATTTTCTTTAAGGATATTTTAACCGTTTTGCTATGGTCGACAATAGGAATCATGCCACCAAAGAGGAATACACAACCAATCCAAGAAGAAAGCGAGGAAACGGAGTCAATGAATAATTTTGACAACAATGAGAATGGGGGAAATAACAACAACGACATGGATGCATTTGCCCAAAATCTTGCAGATGCACTAAGAAGAGTTCTACCCCAACCGAATCAGAATCAGAACCGGAATCAGAATCAACATCAACAGCAGGAAGGAGATGGTATCTTGATGCATTTTCGCCAGTTGGGACCGCCCAAGTTGAAAGGAACTGGAGGGCCTCTAGCCGCAGAAGAGTGGATTCGGGAACTGGACCGAATCTTTGATTACTTGGGATGCTCAGATGCCCAAAGAGTTACCTGTGCGGTGTTCTAACTGACCGAGGATGTAAGGCACTGGTGGGAGGCAGTGAAGATCAGCATGAGCCCAGAGCAGCAAGCCAATCTGACCAGGACTGTTTTCAAGAAAATGGTCATGGATAACTATTTCCCAAAGGCGTTCCGAAAGCAAAAAGAAAAAGAACTGATGAATATAGAGCAGGGCAGCATGACCATTCTGGAGTATGAGCAGAAATTCAATCAGCTAGCTCGTTATGCTCCTCACTTGGTGGACACAGATGAGAAGAAGGCCTGGAGATTTGAAGATGGGTTGCGACCTGAGATTGGGGCACACTTATCCGCACTCAATCTCAGCACTTACTCAGAAATTGTGCAACGAGCTCGGGCAGTTTCTACCCGTCTGAACCTAGACAAGCCTGCTCCAAAATTTCCCAATAATGGTGGAAAACGGCGATGGGATGAGCGCAACAATCAGAACAGAGGAAGGAATTTCCAGCCTGACAAGAAGCCGAGAACTGAAGGAGGAAGCAGACCAGAGGCAGCGACAGAAAAACCTTTGTGCCAGAAATGTCAGAAACGACACTATGGGAAATGCATGCTCGGAGAGAATGGTTGCTATCGTTGTTACCAACTAGGGCACCAAGCAATGAATTGTCCCTTGAACCGAAATTTCAACAACTCCAATGCCACCAGGAAAAGAAATGCGCGAGCATTTGCCATGAACCAGGAAGAAGAGGCCAAGACAATGACAGGTATCTTATCAGTATTCAACAAGTCTGCCTTAGTACTTTTCGATTCGGGTGCTTCTCATTCTTTTATCACAAAGAGATTTTATGAAAAAGCTAATGTAAAATGTGACGAGGAGACTGAACCTTTAAGAATAAGTATCCCGTCGGGCAAATCAATGAAGGCGGACCGTTTGGCTAAATGAGTCAAATTAGCACTAGAATGAAGGACTTTGGAGGCTGACCTATTCATCTTAGAGATCAAGGATTTTGACGTGATTCTAGGGATGGATTGGCTGAGTCAAAATGACGCAGTTATCAAATGTCGTGATCGAGAAGTCATTTTTCAGCAACCGGGAGGAAAATAATTCTCATTCAAAGGAACCAAGATGAGCAGAACACCTCACATCATCTCAGCAATGAAAGCAATGAAGATGATAAGAAGAAATGATTGCCAAGCATTTTTGGTAAATGTGATGAGCACGGAAGAGCGGGAGAAAGCCATGAAAGATATTCCAATAGTACGAGAGTACTCCGATGTCTTTCCCGAGGACATCACTGGCGTGCCACCAGACAGACAAGTGGAATTCTCCATCGATATAGTGCCAGGAGCGGCACCGGTTTCTAAAGCACCATACCGGATGGCGCCGAAAGAATTGGAGGAACTGAAAGTTCAAATACAGGAGCTTTTAGACAAGGGATACATACGGCCTAGTGTGTCACCTTGGGGCGCACCAGTGCTGTTCGTAAAGAAGAAAGATAGGAGTATGAGGATGTGCATTGACTACCGAGATCTAAACAAACTCACTATCAAAAACAAGTACCCATTGCCCAGAATCGAAGACCTATTTGATCAATTGAAAGGAGCATGAGTATTTTCAAAAATCGATTTGAGGTCGGGGTATCATCAGCTGAAGGTGAAAGAAGGAGACATTCCCAAAACAGCATTCCGAACCAGATATGGCCATTACGAGTTCACAGTAATGCCATTTGGACTAACCAACGCACTTGCAGTGTTCATGGATTTGATGAACAGAGTGTTCCACCAATACTTAGACCGGTTTGTCATAATATTTATTGATGACATTCTGGTTTATTCCAAGGATGAAAAGCAGCACGAAGAGCATCTACGAATGGTCCTAGACACGTTGCGAAAGGAGAAGCTTTATGCCAAATTCAGCAAATGTGAATTTTGGCTGGATCGAGTTGTGTTTCTTGGGCACGTGATAACAGCAAAAGGAGTAGACGTAGATCCATCAAAGGTGGAAGCAGTGAACAATTGGGAACCGCCGAAGAATGCTGGTGAGATAAGGAGTTTTTTTGGACTTGCCGGATACTACAGACGCTTCATTGAAGGTTTCTCGAAGATAGCCAGTCCATTAACTCAGCTGACAAGGAAGGACATCAAATTCGAATGGAGCGAGAAGTGTGAAGAAAGTTTCCAGCTGCTAAAACAGAAACTTACCACTGCACCTGTTTTGATTATTCCAGAAGGCAGTGAAGGATTTGTGATATACTGTGATGCTTCCAAATAGGGACTCGGATGTGTGCTAATGCAGCACGGAAAAGTGGTGGCCTATACGTCAAGGCAGTTAAAGACGCATGAACTCAATTACCCTACTCATGACTTGGAACTAGCATGAGTCGTTCACGCATTGAAGATATGGCGACACTTTCTCTATGGGGGAAAATGTGAAATTTTCTCGGATCACAAAAGCCTGAAGTATTTCTTCAACCAGAAGGAACTAAACATGAGGCAAAGGAGGTGGCTCGAGTTGGTTAAAGACTACGACTGCACAATACATTATCACCCAGGAAAGGCGAATGTGGTAGCTGACGCGTTAAGCAGAAAAATGACAAATACATCTCAGCTTGTACAAGAATTCGCTAAGATGAAAATAGACGTGGTTCCACCAGCAGAAAGTACTATATCAGTTTTGGCAACCTTGACAATGCGTCCGTTGCTAAGAGATCAGATCAAGGTAACACAAGAGAATGATAAATTCCTGTGCAAAATAAAGAAGCGAGTGTTGAAGGGCAATATTCAAAATTTTGCATTGGCAGACGACGGAGCATTAGTTTTCGAAGGAAGGATCTGCGTTCCCAAGAATAGCGAGATAAGAAAGGAGATATTAGAAGAAGCTCATAATACACCATATTCCATCCATCCCGGAGGAACCAAAATGTATCAAGACTTGAAGAAATATTTTTGGTGGAGGAACATGAAGAGATCTATCGGCGAATATGTGGAAAGATGCATGACTTGCCAACAGGTGAAAGCAGAACATCAGCGACCAACAGGTCTTTTGCAACCGCTCGAGATTCCGGAGTGGAAATGGGAAAATATCGCCATGGATTTCATGGTAGGATTGCCAAAAACGATCAAAGGAAACCACGCAATCTGGGTGATAGTGGACAGACTCACGAAATCTGCACATTTTCTACCAATGAAGATGACATACAGCATGGATCGACTGGCCCAGCTTTACGTAGATGAAATTGTGAGATTACATGGAGTACCAGTAACTATTGTATCCGATCGAGATACGAGATTCACCTCAAACTTTTGGAGGAGTCTACAAGAAGCAATGGGAACAAAATTAAGGTTCAGCACCGCTTACCATTCTCAAACCGATGGGCAGTCAGAAAGAACCATCCAGACGCTAGAAGACATGTTGCGAGCCTGCGTGATGGATTTTGGTGAAAATTGGGAAAGGCATTTACCGTTGGTAGAATTTGCCTACAACAATAGCTACCAAGCGACCATCGGGATGGCTCCCTATGAAGCATTATACGGGAGGAAGTGCAGATCACCTCTGCACTGGGACGAAGTTGGTGAAAAGAGAATTCTAGGGCCGGAGTTAGTCAAAAAGACGGTAGGTGTAATCGACAAGATTCGAGACCGTATCAAAATTGCGCAAGATTGACAGAAGTCATACGCTGACCTTTAAATGAGGGATTTTCATTTCGAGATCGGGGATAAAGTTTTCTTAAAGTTGTCGCCTATGAGAGGAGTCGTGCGTATTGGCAAAAGAGGGAAGTTAAGACCAAGGTTTATAGGGCCGTTCGAAATTTTGGAGAGAGTTGGGGGATTAGCATATCGACTTGCTTTACCACCAAGTTTAACCTCAATACATGATGTTTTCCATGTTTCATCCTTAAGAAGATATATTCACGATCCGGGTAATATCGTGAATTTTGCCGAGTTAGGATTAAGTAAAGATTTAACTTATGAGGAATACCCAATAGCTGTGCTGGATAGAAAAATTCACGTACTAAGAAATAGGGAAACGCCGTTGATTAAGGTCCAGTGGAGTAGACATAGTGTAGATGAGGCTACCTGGGAAAAAGGAGAAGAAATTGTGTCTAGATACCCGCAGTTTCTAGACCCAAGTAAGTAATTTCGAGGACGAAATTTTTTTTAGTAGGGAAGGATGTAGCGACCCGATTTTTAATATTTAAATTGCTATATTTTTTTTTAGTAAAATGTTTTATTTATTTATGTGTGATATTAATTAATTAAGTCTAATAAGTCGCGCCAAGTTAATAAATAATTAAGCATGCATTTATATTTTTGCATCATGTAATATCATTATTGTCATGATTTATAGCATAGAAGCCCACTTAATATTTTAGACATGTTCTAAAGCCCAAACAAATTACTTTGAGCCCAAACATTTAAGCCCAAGTGTAAGTAGACCAAAAGTAAGATAAATAGATTGCTTTCTTCTTTCCCACGAAAACATAGTAGAGAGATTTTGATAACTCAAACTCTTTGAACCTTATCACCACTTGATCCTATCAAATGTCCTTATCTCTAACCACAAAATCAAGAGCTAAACCCTAATCTATCATTATAAATAGAGAACTTCTATCTCTATTATTTTCCTCACCAAAGACAATATTCGAGACCAGAAGAGAGAGAGATCATGAGCTTGAGTCTCCCTTTTGAGTTTCGTTTCAGGTATAGCTAATCCCTTGATTTCTTTTCTTGTTCTCATGCACTGGCTTAGCATAGCATATCATTTTGGGTAGTGTTTTTTTGAGAATGGTCGATTGTCGGCAATCGACGATGATGTTAGAGGCCTCGGCTTAAAGCTGTAGTCCAGAGATGATGGTGTAGTAACGTGGTTCATAGGGGCAACGGTGGCGCAGTGGTGCTGCTATGGCGGACGAATAGGGGTCACAGATGGGTTATGTAATTACTAATCAGAGATGAGAGATAAGATATGAGTTTTATGGTGTGGTCGCGAATGGTAGAGGGGGAGAGAGTCTGTTGGTTTGATTGTTTTCTTCTAATCTCGTTGTTTTGCAGAAGGGTCAGGTTATTTATATGATTTTGTTTACGTAAATCTGATTTATTGGTGTAAACTGGTTGGTTGTTGAAGCTCCCGTAAGGAAGCTGCAAGAGAGAGAAAGTGTCTGGCTTTAAAATAAAATAAAATGAATAGAGATGGGTTTTTGGATGAGTGGGGTTTAGTTAATTCGTGAAAAGTATGGGCTGAGAGTGTTAGCCCATAAGGCATGCATTAAAAATTCTTCTTTTTAACTTGATTTCATTCCATAATGTACGTTTGTTTATATATATATATATATATATAATTACTTATAAAGTGGGTCATGCATCATGATATAATAATAATTTAGTCTAATGCATATTTTTTCTTACATGATATCTAATATTCTCATTCATCATGCATACTCACGTATGGATTAGTTTTGATCATGTTTCTTTTGTTAAAAAGAAAATCATGCACTCACGTTAAAATAGGCTAGGATTCTATGTATTAATCTTTAGCATTGTTTCGTGCACAATATATATATTTATATATATATATATTAGAATATTATTATATTATTAATTAATTCGTTAAGTGTGCTAAGAATCTAAATACAGTGGTTGTGGAGTCATGCATTGATAAAACCAATTATTTTACGTAAATACTAGGTTACTAATTAATTTTAATTGAACTTGCATAATGTTATAATAATGGTTTAGATCATATGCACCGATTTCTGTATCGTGTTATTCATTTTATTAATTTAAGATAACTAATTATAAGGCGCGCAGGACTTAATCAGTTAATATCAAGGTCAAGGTCAAGGTGGGGTTTTACGTGATCATGTCCCAATTATTCTCCCTATATTTAATTATTCAGTTATGTGATGACACAACACAGTACAGGGCCTTCGGGCTAAATGAGACAGGGCCTACGGGCTTCATAGTATTGAGCCGACGGGCTATATGGTTTGGTCTACGGACTAAACAACTTTTATTATTCTCACTTACTCGTTTAATTTTATATAGCTTGGATAATTGGACACTTCCCACTGAGTTAAAGTACTCACCCCAAAAACTTTATCTTTTTCAGATGGAGGCTTGGGTGATGCTTAGCGGGTCAAGATGCGATGGTGGTGGTCATGGTCTCGATTGAATAAAGATTTTAAATAAATTTAGATATTTTTCTTATTAGGATTTTTCCGCTGTGATCTTTGAGACCTTAATATTTGATTATTTGAGATTTTTCTTCTATTTTATAATAAAAGCATGTTTAACGTTTCATTTTATTAAGAGTAATAAAATTGGGGTGTTACAGTTTTGAAAAGGGAGTATGATTTATGAATGTCAGATTTGCTTAGATTTTTCATCTTCAAAAGTCATTATGTAGTGAAATTAGTTGATTTGTGGATCCGTTTTACCATTTAAAATAAAGTCGAACACTTAATTGCAAATTTGAAATACACAGATGATGGTTTTTAGATTTAAATAATTTTATGAATTATCTCAATATATATATATATATATTATAAATAATGAATTTTTGACACTATATTATTATTATTATTAAGTGTTAATTAATTTATTACTAAATTTCATGGTATTTATTATTTAATTAATGGCTAACCATAATTTATTAATTTGTAACACTTTTGGTTAATTGTAAAATTATATGTAAAAGTATGTGATAAATCTTAGTGTGTGAGAAAAATGTGTGTTAGTGTGTGTTTGTTAATGGTGTTAACTTTTCCATCTATAGAAATGGGCAATGTGAGCCATTTTAGAGAGTCGAGAGGGCTTAATGGACCAAATAGTCAAAGAGGGGGCAATGCGACATTTGTAGAATAGTTGAGGGGGCTATGTGACCCTTAACCTTTTTTTTTTACTCATACACTCTAGTTGTGAAATTGAGGAGATTCGAATCCGTGACTTTTGATCTCCAAACAACCTCATTTCACCACTAGGTCATCCTCACCGGGACATACCATCATGTAACTTTTCGTATTAAGCTAAAAAAATATCAGTAAATCTATGAGGCCACAATGTGGCCAAGCCACAAAGCGTAAATAGGGTAATTGCATCATTAATTATATTCTTTAATCATTAACTTAATTAAGTCTATATTGTGTTTTATACTAATACCCTTTCCCTCCTAATCTAGTGAGAGAATGCTATTTTGAGTTTGAAATTCAAAACTATTTCTCTCTCATCCTCTCAACTAAACTTAATTAATTAATTGATTATTACTTAATCTATTCATTCATTATCTTCATTCATCATCCATTATCTTCATACTCATTATTTTTTATTTTCTTCCCCATTATCTCATCTTCATTTTCGTTCATCTCCATTCCATTTTTTCCCCATTTCACCATCTGTAATATCAATTTTTCCCCACCACCATCACCATCGTCATGAAAATAAAGAAAAATAGATCGAGCAAAGAAATCTTTTTTGGTGTATAGATCTGAATCAAACACTCAACATTTGAAGAAGACAAGAGACAAGATGCAAGATTTGAAGGAGTAATGGAGTGTAAAAATATCAAGTCGAGCAACAATGTATTTCCTTATTGGAATTTTTTTCTCGATTTGTATCGCTAAATTAGCATATTGAATGTATTTGAATATCACCTTGATGGTTTAGAATTTACTATTTCATTGGATTGAGATAGACAATTACTGTTTCATTGAATATCACCTTGATGTTGAGTGATCAATTTGAATATCACCTTGATGGTTTAGAATTTACTGTTTCATTGAAGTTTGAATTTTTAGGGTTTGGGGTTTTGGATTTCATTGGATTGGGAGATACAATTAAGTTTGAGTTTTTAGAATTTATTGTTTCATTGAATTGAGATAGACAAGTTTGATTCTTGAAATGTTTCAAGTAATAAGTTGAGGCGGCTAATATACTTGAAAAATATTTTCGTATATCAAATATTTGATTAAATCTAAGATTTTCATCAATTTGATTAAATCAAAAGATTAAATCAAAGATTTTCATCAATCAAAGTTACACTAAAGATTTGTTTAAAGAAATTAACAAACTAATGTTGTTTAAAGAACTGAATAAGTTATTTGGTATCTAAGTTGGAATATAAGTTTGGAATATATTTCGTAAAATAAGTTGTAATATATATACTTCTTAATATAAGTTGGAATATATTTCTTAATATAAGTTTGAACATATTTATTAAAATAAGTTGTAATATAAGTTTGAATAAATTTTGAAATATAATTAAATTGTAATATAATTTGTTTGCATTTTTTAATTAATTTTAATTATTATTCTTAATGTAGTATTTAAGAGTACGCGCATAGGGGTATAGACAAATATATCACCAAATAAAAAAGATAATTAATTGATTGATAATGTTTAGGATTTTATAAACCCTAAATGCCGGCTATTGCCGGCAATACAATGCAAAAAAAAAAAAGGAAGAAAAAAACAAGAACATAGAAGATTAAAAAGCCACCCTGCAAAAAAAAAACAGAATAAAACAAGAACATAGAAGATCAATTTTTGGTGGTGCTTTCCGAGTCTTCAATGATGATGGGAACATGGTTATAAGCACCCTTTTGGCCTCCACGCTTGGAAGGGCCTTCTTCTCCATGATTCTTGAGTGGTAGGAAAATCTCATACAGCTTAGTAAGAGGGTCAACCTCGAGAATCAAGGCCCTTACTATGTCATCGTTTGAAAAAGTCACCATGCGATGGAAGAGCTGATCGACTTCTTCCTTCAAGTTGTTGTGCTCTTCCCTCATATTTTGATATAATATATCAAGACTCTTTGGTGAGGGTTACACACTCCATTCAGACGTTAATTGTATGCATCTAATAGGACAGAATTTTTTTTTTTATTGGCGTCATAGTTGGGGATACCATGGGAAGAGTCATCGAAGCCATCTTGGTAGGAGTGGTTGTCGGTAGCTTGGTAGAGGTGTTCGTCGGCTTTTTCGGAGTACTCTTCTTTGGAGTGGCCTTTTTGGTAGGAGTAGTTTTGATGACTTTGTTGAGGGAGTGTTTGTTCCATTTTTTGCTTGATTTTGATAGTACTATCGTAGCTTTCATCTTCGAATTCTAGATTATTTACAGTTTATAATAGTATACTTGTAATATGGAGAAGATTCATCCATATATAAAGATGCAAAATATGCATGATAATCGATTCACAATTTCGCCTAAAAAATTCAAAAATTTGGTGTAAACGAATCACATTTCGGCTAGTATTTTTTAGAAGCACACCACATTTATGATAAAGAAGATAATCATTAGTTTTTGCCTTGATATTCTAGCAAGTTCAATTAATATTTGTTTTTTAAAAATGCAAGTTCAATTAATATTGAGACATGCCTTATTCTTTCAAAATTATACTATAATGTAGTGTTAAAATTTGATATTTGTCGAACAAAATAATACTATATTATACTATAGTCTATATGTTAAAAATAATTAATGAAATAATTCGGAAATAAATTTTATTAATATTATAATTGGGAAATAAGTTTAATATTATAGCAATTATGTGACTATAGTACTAATTTTGAAAAAAATAAGTATTGTAGTCGTATAATAACACAAAATTGCTATTTCACGACTATAGTACTAGTATAATATATATATCAATTTGTTCAAATGTGATTATAGTACAAATTTTGTAATTTAAATTTTAATTAGTTGTGTTACATCAATTTTGTGACTATAGTACTCATTTTGTGTTATAGTATCAATTTTGTGACTATAGTACTAATTTTGGGATTATAAAATTAATTTTGTGACTATAGTACTCATTTTGTCACTATAGTTCTAATTTTGTTAGTATAGCAATAATTTTATAACTTTAATGTCAATTAGTCATGTTATATCAATTTTGTAACTATAGTACTAATTTTGTGATTATAGTACTAATTTTGTGACTATAGTAGTAACTTTGTAATTGAAATTCCAATTAGACTTTGTAATTGAAATTCCAATTAGTCATGTTACATCAACTTTGGGACTATAGTACTCATTTTGTGACTATAGTAGTAACTTTGTAATTGAAATTCCAATTAGTCATGTTATATCAACTTTGTGATTATAGTACTAATTTTGTGACTATAGTAGTAACTTTGTAATTGAAATTCCAACTAGACTTTGTAATTGAAATTCCAACTAGACTTTGTAATTGAAATTCCAATTAGTCATGTTATATCAACTTTGTGACTATAGTACTCATTTTGTGACTATAGTAGTAACTTTGTAATTAAAATTTCATTAGTCATGTTATATCAACTTTGTGACTATAGTACTCATTTTGTGACTATAGTAGTAACTTTGTAATTGAAATTTCAATTAGTCATGTTATATAAACTTTGGGACTATAGTACTCATTTTGTGACTATAGTAGTAACTTTGTAGTTGAAATTTTAATTAGTCATGTTATATCAACTTTGTGACTATAGTACTCATTTTGTGACTATAGTAGTAACTTTGTCGTTGAAATTCCAATTTATCAACTTTGTGACTATAGTACTCATTTTGTGACTATAGTAGTAACTTTGTAATTGAAATTCCAATTAGTCATGTTATATCAACTTTGGGACTACAGTACTCATTTTGTAACTATAGTATAGTTACGAAATTATAATTTTAATGTCAATTAGTCATGTAATATCAATTTTGTGACTATAGTACTAATTTTGTTAGTATAGTAATAATTTTATAATTTTAATGTCAATTAGTCATGTAATATCAATTTTGTGGCTATAGTACTAATTTTGTTAGTATAGTTACGAAATTATAATTTTAATGTAGATCGAGCAATGCAGTACTAATTTCATAATTTTGTTTCCACTTAGTCATGTAATATCAAGTTTTGTAGTCAAAATAGAGATGGAAATAGCAAGTAGTGTATCAAATATTTTTCCAAGATATTCGTTAAACTTAATTATTATACAATTGTACTATAAAATATTGTTTTGGATTTTTTTCTTTTTGCACTACATAAGATTTGATTTGGACTTAAAAAAAAGATTTGATTCGAAATATTTGATGAATGTAGCAAAGATTTTCCATAGATTTGAGAAGCACAACATCATTTATGATAAAGGAGATAATGATGAGTTTAGCCTTGATAACCATGTAACTATAATTAAGACTTTGCCTTGATACTGTAATTAATTAAGACACGCCATTTTAAATCTCACCGCTAGACATTCATTAGTATAGAAACTGCTTGAGAAATGGGAAAGCACTCATCCCACATCGGAAAAATATGAAAAATTCCTCTTGTATATATTATTTTCTATGTCAAGGGTTGTAGAGGTTAAAAAACTCTACAATTGATCGTTCTTTGAGTTCAGACTCCGACGACCTACAAGATAAAAAAATACGTGAAGCCGAAGGACCGTCGGGGGCTTGACGATCGAATAGACTCCGATGCTCAAGTCAGAATCGGATTACTAGAGATAAAAAGTGAATAATAAATGATAGATTGAATGATAAAGGATAATTGAAGATCCGGGGGTCGAGCTCCACTGTTGTGGACCCTTATGAGTATGTTGCCTGAGGAATTGCATAATGAAAGCTTCTAAACGAATCTGAAAAATGAGTGTTGTGCTCCACTGTTGTGGACCTTTATGAGTATATTGCCTGAGGAATTGCGTAATGAAAGCTTCTAAACGAATCTGAAAACTGAGTGTTGTGTGAGTGATAGTTGATTATTCTATGCCCCCTATTATGAAGAGTGTGGATATATATATATATATATATATATATATATATTGGTAAGCTTTTAACCGAATTCAGATATTTGGGGGATCAACTTTATCTCCTTTAGGTTTTTGACGGGGTCTAACATATCTTCAACGAATACTTTGACCTAATCTCTTTCAGGAGTCTGCTCAATCGTGGACTCTTCCTTTAGACTTCTGGACCTTGATTAGTGAGGCGTCGACCTCGAGGTGTTGACCTCGAGATATTGATCATGAGGTGTCGACCTCTTCAATTCTTTAGACCTTCAAAATGGCCATGGGCTTGATTTTTGGGCCTATGTAGAAATAGGGCCTCTACAAGGGTAATTGTCAATGTATGAGGTCTGATCCTACTAATATACACACAATTCACAGCTGTTGGGTCTCTGGATTATACTTGAATTGGGCCTCGGTAATTGACAATTTTTTTAACAAAATTTTATACTAATTTTTTACACATAATATTATCTGTATTTTTTATACATAATATTGTCTGTATTTTTTTTTCTTAATCTTAATATTTTTTCCAATTAAAATTATACAAAATTTAGTTACATAATTTGACTATACAACTATTTGAAAGTGGTCAATATATTTCCTAAATATTCAAATTAATCTTTAATTAATTAATTAATTAATTAATTAAGTAGTTGAAGTGATTTGAAGTGAATTGAATTGAAAGGAGACAAAGATTTGCAAATCCACCACATCACGTTATTTATGCACACTATTTAATGAATCTATTTAATGAATGTATTCATCACAATTCATTAGGATAATCTCAAAAGTCACTTCTCATTTTCCTTCTTTCTCCTTTGTTTATTTTATTCGTCATTTACTAGAGTCATTTACTAGTGTTTCAAATATTTTTCCAAGATATTCGTCAAACTTAATTATTATACAATTGTACTACAAAAGATTTTTTTGGATTTTTTTTTGTACTACATAAGATTTGATTCGGACTTAAAAAAAGTCACTTCTCATTCTCCTTCTCTCCTTTGTTTATTTTATTCGTCATTCCAAAGTAGGCAAATTAATACTTAATTAATTAAATTAAATTATAAAAAGTAATAAATTAGTAAATTAGATAATTTAACTATTAGTAATAAATTAGTAAATTAAATTTTGCGAATTGAATTGAAAGGACACAAAGCTTTGCAAATCCACCATATCACGTTATTTATACACACTATTTAATGAATGTACTCATAACAATTCATTAAGTATAATCTCAAAAGTCACTTCTCATTCTCCTTCTTTCTCATTCGTTCTCCCTCTTCTGCTTAACACTCAAAACACTACAAGAAAAACCGGATATTCCTGCGGACCAGGGCCGCAGGAATCGGCCCAAAATCTACTGAAATTGGGTAATTCCTACGGGCATTCCTGCGGGCCTGGTCCGCAGGAAAAAGGGCCGATGGAATTTTCAAAATCCTGCGGGATTCTTGCGGAAAAATTATTCCTGCGGACATTCTAGCGGATCTAGGCCCGCAGGAATCATAAAAAAAAATATTGAACAAAAAAGATTTATTTTTTTTTAGCATTCTCCGAGCCCACGCGAGCCCCACCCCCACCGTGGCCAACCCACACACTAGCCCCGCCCTCCGGCGAGCTTCGGCCAGAGCCATAGGAGCCGCCAGGCCGCCCAACTGCTGCTGCATATAATTGCACATCAAATTGTGCTCTTAGAGGGTTTCGAACCCTCGCCCTCCTGCTCGCGTAGGTAGCACCTTAACCACTGTACCAAACATGATTTCTATTCATAGTTCCATATATTTTATATATATTATATATTTATTATGTTTTGCATTATTTGATATATATACACACACACAAATAAAATATAATGTAATGTAATATAATATAATATATAGTTTAATAAAAAAAATTGTAAAATAAAACTTAAATTTTTAAATGATATTTTTTAATATTGTTTCTATTGAATATGATATAAAGGCATATAATACATGATATACCTAATTCAATTGTTGTGAATATATATATATATATATATATATTATGCAATGTAAAAAAATAATTTGTTATATGCGTTAATTTCTTTGGACTTTTAGTCGTAAAAACTTTTATTGTGGTTTTATTTTATTCTTTCTAGCTACAAGATTTTAATAGATTAGTAAAAATTATACAAATTTAAAGATATACTTTTAAGAAATATAGGTGTTACTTTTATTTATTATATAATTAATCATTTTAAAAATGTAATATAATTTTAAAAAACAATTGGAATTATGTCGAACTGTTCATGAAATTTATAAAAATAAGAATAAAAAAGTATACATAATTTTTTACTAAAGTTTCATCTATAATTAAAAATTAATAAAAAACTCTACACATATACATTACATTTTATTTTATTTTCCTAAATTTCTAATTAATTCTTTTTTTTCTCCATTTTTTGCATTATTATTTTCATTATCTTTAAAGATTAAGGTCTTGTATCACTTAAAATCTACACAAATCTTTTGTGGATTATATTATGTTTAAAACAAAAAAATTAAAAATTTAAAAATAAATAAAAAATATTCCAATGAAATTGGTGCCAAAATAATTGAAATTATAGCGAAATTTAAATTAAGAGAAATAAAAATAATAAAATAATTAAAAAATGATTCCAGCGGGTGTTTCCCTCAGGAATACCCGTTGGAATTTTTTAAGAAATATTAAAAAATTATAAAAAAAATAAATAATTCATGCGGGAAATGAACCCGCTGGAATGTCCGCTGGAATTTTACAAAATTCCTGCGGAAAATTGACCCGCTGGAATTTTTCCGCTGGAATATCCGATTTTTCTTGTAGTGAAACCTTCAAATATCTGGGGATGGATTCTCTAAAACGCCTAACGATGATGAAAACAACTCTTCCTCAAAGAGATCGAGGTTAAGTTTGGATCAGGAAATTTCAAAGGCATGTTGGAATTTTTTTATATATATTTTCATGTTGGGTTTTAACATCGGTTTTATATTTTGATTGGTTTTTGTTCATAGTTTATGAAGGAATCCGACAGATTTGGCCAGGCTATTGAAGTAAAAGCAAGAGCCGATGAAAGTTTGCGTGACATGATTTTAGAGCAAATGGTATGATTTTTTTTTTTTTGGAAACTTCTATTTTAATGCATTGTTATTTTAATATGTTGATTTAATTTAAAATTATCTTATTTAATCTTTGTAGATGGAAAAGGAAAGATTCTATCAAAATGCTCTTGAAATGATACAAAAGCAAGAGCTCAAACATGCAATGGAGATGACCAAAGCCGAGATCAAATGTCTCGAGGGAAGATTGGCTGTCCTCTGAGAGTGTTTGGACCATAACGCTTAACATGTTATGTTTATTATATTTCTAATATTTTTGGTATGCATCTCTAGTATTTTTGGTGTATATATATTTCGTTCCTTAATTAGTCGTCATTTACTAGAATTCTGAATATATATTTTGATTGGTTTTTGTCATCAATATTGTACAAATTTTCACATCTATATGTACAAATTTCGTACTATGAATTCGTTGGAATATAATTACAGGATTGGGAGGGAAGAGAAGAGGGAATTCATGTATGGGTGGGACTATAGGAGGGATAGTTTTTAGGAGGCAAATGGTTTATTAGAAAATTTAGAATATTTTTTTTAAAAAAAAATCAGTTTAAACTTAAACCAAATTAATGAAATCCGGTTCACTTAATTGTGACAATGTGGCCTCATAGCACCGCTAAAAAAATATTAGACTAACTAAAGAGTAAAAATATAATATCATACTATCATGTAATTTTTTGTACCGAGCTAAAAAATATATGAGAATAACTAAAGAGTAAAGATATAACACCAATAGGCAATTGATAGGACGTATTCTACCTGTTATTATCACAGTTTTTTGGTATCTTTTCTCCTTATTATTTACTCCCTAGTTATGTATTTTGGATATATGATGTGTAGTTGAGATGTGTAGGGATGTGGTATAAAAGTGGAGAAAAGAAGCAGGTTTTGGGAATGAAAAGATACAAGTGAAGAAAAAGAAGAAGTTCGAGCAGGGCACGCTGCAAGGGCATGCAGCTGGATGATCGGGACAAGTTTCTGGAAGCTTAGCCCAGAATACGTCTTGGGCTTGCTAAAGCCCAATTCTCGGCCCGCGCGCGAAGTCTGAACGCGGAAACACTTTCTAGCCGCCTTTTGAAGTATCATGCATGGAAATTAACTAGTTTAGGACTTTATTTCCTTTTAGAAACGTTAGTTTTATGGATTGTAAATTATATATTAGGTATTTGGGATTATTTTGCGATGACCAGATCATAGACGCTAGAACGCAGCAACAGAGAAACGCTTGGAGCAGATTTTATATTTCATCTTCTTCGTTGATTTATGTTGCTCGATTCCAGCATGCAAAGTAGCTAATTTATTCGTATTCCGGTGACGACGACGAAGCTCCGCTTATATAACTGTGAGATCTAATTGTTTGTTCATAATTAATTGATGCATGTATTTGTTATTCTTAGAATTCGGGTCGTAATTGTTCTAAGTCTATCAAGTAGTTGCAAATATTTGGTAGGTTGTGATTAATTACTAGCCAATTTAAATCGGCCATACGTAATCGTGGTTTAGGTTTAATAAGTGGTAAAACGGTTGCTCAAATAACTAGGGGAATAACATAGTTAATTTTACAGTCCTGCGTCAGAGTCTGTAAGTTAAGAATCGGGTCTTTCTCGTGCTTATTACTGTCGGCTCATTAAACTCATAGAGCGTCTCTTACAGTTGTCAGTCGATTAGGGAAGTAATTAATGAAGCGTCTTCTTAATTATCGAAATAGTATGGAGAGATTAGGTCACGTCAGAAGCGTCTTTGGTGACTATAACTGATTTGCATGGTTTGATTAATTAATTCTTGCATCTGTGATCGGTGTTATAAGTGGAGTGGAGTTTGTTGGACCCGGAATACCCTTTTGTCATTGGTTTAAATCAGATCGTTTGCATAAATATTTTCTCTAGTTGGTTATTTTATTCTTCAATTTATTTTGTTATAAAATTCACGCGATTCTGGAGGTTTGGGCACGCAGACTGAAAGTCAAGAGTAATTCTCGCCGGTCCTTTGGGAGACGATCCTGCTCGCCACTGTACTCTGCAGTGTGGGCTTGTGACGAAAGTCGGAACATTTATTTTTGGTGAAAAACGACGCACCAAATTTTGGCGCCGTTGCCGGGGATCGGTTCTAAAAGCAGTGATTACTCAAAATTTTCAGTTTGTATTTACTTTGTTTTATTTTTAATTTTTCTAGTATATGACCCGTTCCTCTGCAGATAAAAATTTAGTGTTCGATCCAGAGCCAGAGAGAATGTTACACCGGTTGAGGAAGATTACTAAGGAGCCTACAAAGATTCTCGAAGCTGGTCCACGCCTCAACATGGCCAATAATGAAGATCCACCACCGAACCCGCAAGGCCTTGCCGCAGGGAGAGCCCTCATCCAAGCCAACTTGGCTAATCATGGACCTGATCATGAGCCTCTCATTCGGGAGATCAGTCGTCTTCGGAGTAACAGACCCATCTGTATTGTGCTGCCCCCGATTGCTAACAATGCGGAGATCCGACCTGCATTCATCCAAGTGTTGCCGAAGTTTGGTGATTTACTGGGAGAAAGTGCACACAAACATTTGTCTGAATTTGATCTCGTGTGCTCAACCTTACGACCTATTGGTTTTACTGCTAATAACCTAAGGTTACTCACTTTCTCTCACACCTTGCAGGGAAAGACACGAGATTGGTTGTTCGATTTGCCACCGGAGTCCATCACCACCTGGGAGGAATTAGAAGGACAATTCCTGAGAAAATTCTTTCCTAAATCTCGAGCTGCAAATCTAAGGATGGCAATTAGTAGCATCAAGCAAAAGCCGAATGAAAGCTTGGCTGAATACTGGGAACGATTTCAACAACTTTGTCGCAAATGCCCGGACCATGGATTCACTGATTATCAGCTTTTGACTAATTACTTTTACCGTGGCATGTCTTCTTTTGACAGGAAAATCGTAGATGCTGCCAGCGGAGGATCTCTTACCAACAAAACCCTCGGCGAGGCCAAACAGCTCATCATAGACATGGCTTCTGGAGGACAGCAGTACGAAGAAGAAGATGACAGCAGACACCGACCTGTAAGGGCACTCGGCCGAGCTGAAGAGTCGGGAGTGAATGAAAAGATAGATACTCTTACTTCCCTGGTCCGAAGCCTTGCTGTGGCGCAGACAAGGCCAAACCACTGCGGAGTCTATTCTGAAAATAGATACTTCACTGATGAGTGTCCCAATTTGCAAGGGCCCTCAACTGAATAAGCTTGTTATGGGTCGGGCAATGCAGAGCAAGATGCTCTCAGAGGAATCAACTATGATGCCCCGCGAGGAGACAATTTTAGGAGGAAGTGGAATAATGATCCTTACTCCAATACCTACAATCCAGGTTGGAGAGATCACCTGAATTTCCGTTGGAGCCAGCCTGGAGACCACCCAGCAGCAGGAGATCTACCACCGAAGCACCCAATGGGTGAGCCGTATGCCCACACGGACCGATCTGCGCCATCTATGAGTGAGATCATGAAGAGTCTCGAGCAGAGCACAAGCCTAGTGAACAGTCTAGCGCAGAGCCAAAAGGCCTTTCAGCAGGAGACACAAGCTGCCCTGGGCAGTATGGGCATGCAGATCACGCAGCTCGCCATGCAAATGAACAAGATGCAGGCGAATCAAGGCAAACTCCCATCCCAAACTGAAATAAATCCAAGAGCGCATGTTTGCGCTGTCACTTTGAGAAGTACAGAGGAGTTAACCGAGTTGGAGGCTAAGAAGGAAGAAAAGAAGCCGGAAGGGCATACTGAAGGGCCGAAAAAAGAATCTGGTGAAAGGAATGAACAACCTGCTATGTCTCTTCTCTTTCAAACCGAACTGAATCCACGAGGGAACGTCAGTGCTGTGACCCTTAGAAGCGGCAAAGAATTGGTTGAGGTGGAAACAAAGAAGAAGAAAGACAACACGCGGTGTGGGCAAACTGCAGAAGCTGAAAACAGACTAAGCACAGAGTGCAAACAATCTGCTGCCCCGTTTGCCCCTACTGAGGTACAAGTGCCACCTAAATATTCTAACCCTATTAATGCAGCTCCTTTTCCTTCCAGGTTAACAAGGCACAAGAAAGAGGAAGATGAGAAAGAGATATTCGAGCTTTTCAAGAAAGTCGAGATCAACCTACCTCTGATCGATGCTATCAAGCAAGTCCCCAGATACGTGAAGTCCTTGAAAGAACTATGCTCTAAGAAGATACGATATGGGAAAGATGCAAAGATCACGGTTGGTGAGACTGTTTAAGCCGTTATTCAACAGAAATTACCTCAAAAATGCCGCGATCTAGATTCAGAGGAAGAAAGGGCAATCCGCGAGATAGTCCAGCAGACAGGCTGTTCGCCCTTACCGAACAATTCAGAACCAATTTTACCATCTCATGTGAAGGCCCCTGTGTTGGGGCTGAAAGGGCGAAAAGCAAGGTTGGTCGAGTTTTTGAAGAAACATAAAGGTGCGGGGATGGAAACAATTCCTTTCGACAGGGGTAGATCGGATATCCCCGAATTTGTCTCTTGACCGTACCTCCACGCCGTCGAGCCTTCGATGTTAACTAAAGGTGCTTCTCGGGAGGCAACCCGATTTCTTGTTCTTTTATTCTTTTATTTTTCAATTTTCGCTTTATTCTGTTTATTGCTTTAATTTTCTTATTTTTCTGTCTTTTTTAATTCAGCCATCTCACTATAAAAAAACATAAAAAAAAACAAAAAATTAGAGGAACCACCATATTCCAGGCTGCAAGGGCACATCGCATACGGAGTGGCGGTTTTGGAAATAACTGCCAATTTAAGTGTGGGGGGGGATTTAGGAAATTTGTTTCATGTTTCTACAGGAACTTACTTGCAAATTGCCCCTAGTCAATTTGGGAATTTTCTTTTAAAACAACCCTAGTCCCCAATTCAATTCCACCCCTTTACTTCGTCAATACTCACCCCCTTTTTATGTTTTTTTACTCCTTTTGCAGCAGTTACATCGCCTCTTCACCTTCCCGCCTTCATCGAACTACCACCTCTCTCACCGTTCGACCACCGCCTGTGATGGGGAAGACACGCTCGTCACGCTCCAGGAAGAAGGCTGCCTCTACCTTCACACCGTCATCACCGTTGCCACCACTCGACTTGAGGACAGCCTCAGCCGCAGACTGGATGAGATTGATGGTCGCCTTGCCGTGATGGAGCAAGTGATCCGCCATTTGGCGGATCAGAGTTAGTTCTCTCTTATCCATTCCCTGTTACTCATTATCTGCCTCTGTCTTGTTTGCTTTTGGTTTTTGTTTTTCTGATATTGTTGTGTGGTTACTGTCTTTTTTGTACCCCTTCTCACAGCGAGGACACTGTGTCTTTCAAGTGTGGGGGGGAGTCTTAATGATTTGTGTTTAAAAAAAAATATATGTTGTTTTATGAGTCGTTTTCTTTGGTCTGTGCATGGGATTTTGATTAAGTGTTGATAGTTTGAATTACTGAGAATGAGGATACATGAGCTGTGATGGTTTGACTGGTAGAGATGTTGGATTTGTGATAGACTTATGCCATGTTTTGGATGAAATCTGGGATGATGAATTGTGCTTGCGATTGAAACTTTTTAAGCCTACAAATTATGAGTTCTTGAGCCTATGAGCATGCATGAATTGAGAGCTCAATGTTTATTGTTGATGAGTGTTATCTGACTAGTTATTCGATGCTTGAATTGCTTTGCTGCCACTTTATTGTCGTTTTTAATGTTATTTGCAAAAATGATCAAGGCATTAGGGATGCTTGAGTCAAATAATCCAAAAGAAATTGCCTTGTCCTTTCATTACCCATTAGTGAGCCCCTTTGAGCTTAATAAGATCTATTTTCCTTGCTTACAGCCACTATAAAATAACTTGTGCTTTTCTTTGGGTTTTCTTTGTCCCTGAATTCAGGAATGTTTAGTATGAATTGTTATTTGAGACTGCAATGTTGAAGGAATTAAGGCCTGGAATTGACAAAAGCATCATAATTCTTTGTACCCTGCTCTTGAAAAGAAAAAAAAAGAAAAGAATGAAAGAAGCAAAGCTTCAAAAAAGGAAAAAAAAAGAGAGAAAAGATTGAGGAGCAGGGTGTAGAGAAGAGCAACAATTAATAAGCTCTAACTTTTTGAAGAAGCCTGGTTCTATGCTAAAAGGAAAGAATTTTTGTTGCAGCTGCACTCCATAAAGACATTCATGCTCGCATTTGCCTGATTTCACCTCTCTTGAGCCACATTAGCCAAAAATATCCTACCTCTTACACCTAAGCCCCATTACAACCAAAGAGAGGAAGACCTTGTGATTTGTAAAGAACTTGAAGAGTGGTAACTTTGATGACAAATGAGCAATTTTGTGCTGAAAATAGCTAGTCATGATATTCGAGTGAATGAGCCTCTTGACCTGAACTTGCTTTCTTTTGAGTGATTAAGAGTGAATCTTGGTGAGGCTGGATTGTGAAGCATAATTCTAACTTGATTGAAAAAGTGTTGGCATATTTTCTTGAACAGATTGGTTAGTGGTTTGAGGGTTGGTATATCACAGCGTATGCTCTAAGTTCTCATTGATTTGGGTTGTTGATGCTTGGTTAGTCATCCTTGTCGAGTCTGTCCTTTTGTTCCCACTGTTTCTTTGTCTTTGTTTGTGTTGCTCGAGGACGAGCAAGGGTTAAGTATGGGGGATTTGATAGGACGTATTCTACCTGTTATTATCACAGTTTTTTGGTACCTTTTCTCCTTATTATTTACTCCCTAGTTATGTATTTTGGATATATGATGTGTAGTTGAGATGTGTAGGGATGTGGTATAAAAGTGGAGAAAAGAGGCAGGTTTTGGGAATGAAAAGATACGAGTGAAGAAAAAGAAGAAGTTCGAGCAGGGCACGCTGCAAGGGCATGCAGCTGGATGATCGGGACAAGTTTCTGGAAGCTTAGCCCAGAATACATCTTGGGCTTGTTAAAGCCCAATTCTCGGCCCGCGCGCGAAGTCTGAATGCGGAACACTTCCTAGCCGCCTTTTGAAGTATCATGCATGGAAATTAACTAGTTTAGGACTTTATTTCCTTTTAGAAACATTAGTTTTATGGATTGTAAATTATATATTAGGTATTTGGGATTATTTTGCGATGACCAGATCATAGACGCTAGAACGCAGCAACAGAGAAACGCTTGGAGCAAATTTTATATTTCATCTTCTTCGTTGATTTATGTTGCTCGATTCCAGCATGCAAAGTAGCTAATTTATTCGTATTCCGGTGACGACGACGAAGCTCCGCTTATATAACTGTGAGATCTAATTGTTTGTTCATAATTAATTGATGCATGTATTTGTTATTCTTAGAATTCGGTTCGTAATTGTTCTAAGTCTATCAAGTAGTTGCAAATATTTGGTAGGCTGTGATTAATTACTAGCCAATTTAAATCGGCCATACGTAATCGTGGTTTAGGTTTAATAAGTGGTAAAACGGTTGCTCAAATAACTAGGGGAATAACATAGTTAATTTTACAGTCCTGCGTCAGAGTCTGTAAGTTAAGAATCGGGTCTTTCTCGTGCTCATTACTGTCGGCTCATTAAACTCATAGAGCGTCTCTTACAGTTGTCAGTCGATTAGGGAAGTAATTAATGAAGCATCTTCTTAATTATCGAAATAGTATGGAGAGATTTGGTCACGTCAGAAGCGTCTTCGGTGACTATAACTGATTTGCATGGTTTGATTAATTAATTCTTGCATCTGTGATCGGTGTTATAAGTGGAGTGGAGTTCGTTGGACCCGGAATACCCTTTTGTCATTGGTTTAAATCAGATCGTTTGCATAAATATTTTCTCTAGTTGGTTATTATATTCTTCAATTTATTTTGTTATAAAATTCATGCGATTCTGGAGGTTTGGGCACGCAGACTGAAAGTCAAGAGTAATTCTTACCGGTCCTTTAGGAGACGATCCTGCTCGCCACTGTACTCTGCAGTGTGGGCTTGCGACGAAAGTCGGAACATTTATTTTTAGTGAAAAACGACGCATCAGCAATAGCTAAACAAGACAATTATAAACGCCTTAAAACATAACAAAACCAAAATAAAAATAAAAAATCAACTACACCGACCTTATCCCAATTCCCAACATCTATTCTCTTCTGCTCTCCAATTCAATGAATTTATTGCTCGCCGTTGAAACGAATTCTAATCGAAATCCATGGAACTCGCCGCCATGGCCAACCATTCAGCTGAATCGAAGGACAGCGATTCGCACACAATCAGAATTTGGCAAGTCAACAAGGACCGGTTAGCTTCGATGCAACAGCGAATCGCCGACACGCCGCGCATCCTCAGCCGCTCCGCCGGAAAAAGCTCCTGCTGCATCTTCAAGGTGCCGCAGAGCTTCATCGACATCAACGGACGCTGCTATCAGCCGCACATCGTCTCCGTCGGACCCTATCACCACGGCGACTCCCGCCTCCTTATGATCGACGAGCACAAATGGCGGTTTCTCGGCACTCTGCTCAAGCGGATGCAGACCAAAGGCATAATTCTCGAGGACTTGCTCGCAGCAGTGCAGCCGCTCGAAGCTAGAGCGAGAGAGTGTTACTCCGCGAATATCAATTTCACCGCCGACGAATTCGTCGAGATTTTGGTCGTCGACGGCTGTTTCGTGATTGAATTGTTCAGGAAATTCGGCGGACTAGTGGCGTTTGAAGCCGGCGATCCCTTGCTGTCGCTTTCGTGGATTTACTCTTTTCTACGTAGGGATTTGATTCGGCTCGAAAATCAGATCCCCTTTTTCATTCTGCAGTGCTTGTTCGATCTGACCGAACTGCCCGGGGAAGAATCCAGTCCGTCGCTATCGTATCTCGCGCTGCAATTCTTCAACGCTTCCTTCCAGAGATCGGATGAATTCGTTGGCAAATTCAACAACGTCACCGGAAAGCACCTCCTCGATTTCCTCCGGTTGAGCTTCATTCCGGAAGGGTACGAGGAGCCGAAACAGAGGAAATCGGCATCCCCGAACTCCGCCGTGATCCACTGCATCTCGAAGCTCAGGCGCGCCGGGATCCGGCTGAAGGCGGTGGAAGAGGACAGCTTCCTGGTGATAAAATTCCGGCGCGGCGCGATCGAGATGCCGACGATCACGGTGGACGACTTCATGAGCTCGTTCCTGCAGAACTGCGTGGCGTACGAACAGTGCCACCGCCACTGCTCGAAGCACATGACGACGTACGCGACGCTGCTGGACTGCCTGATCAACACGGCGAAGGACGTGGAGTATCTCTGCGACCAGAACATCGTGGAGAATTACTTCGGCACCGACACAGAGGTGGCGCGGTTCATCAACAATCTGGGGAAAGATGTATCGTTCGACGTGGATCTGTGTTATCTATCGGATTTGTTTGAAGAGGTGAATCATTACTACAAGAATCATTGGCATGTGCATTGGGCGAGCTTCAAGTACACGTATTTCAATACGCCGTGGTCCTTCATCTCCGCCTTGGCGGCCTTCGTTTTGTTGGTTCTCACCGTGGCTCAGACCTATTTCACTGTTCTCGGTTACGTTCGCCCGCCTAATTGAATCCAGTTCAGTTGATTTGGGTATTATTATTCTTAATCTTATTCTTATTCTTTGGTCATGACTCATGAGGGAAACATGAAGCTGCAGCTACCCAAGGGAGGGAAATTCGGATCCCAATTTAAGATTTTTTGGCCACATGTATCATCATACTGTGAAATATGTATCAATAATTTTCTTGGAGATAAATAATCTCGTGGGAAGATTTTGTTTGTTTTGTGATTTGTTTTATTATGATTTAATTTTAATGGTGCTTTAATGACAAGACAAGGTATTCCGTGCGGCGCTGCTATTTCAGACAATTTCAGACGGCGCGTGGGCTCCACGCGCTCGGCCCACGCGGCGTGTGGGCCCAAGCGCCCGTCAATTTTTTTATTTTTTTTCTGTCTGTCCGTTTTTTTCTCTATTTTTTCAGGTTTTTTTTGGCAATTTTTTCTACTTATTTTTGTCTTTTTTTTTTTATCAATTTTATTTGTTCCCCAAAAATATATACTCAAAAAAATATTAGTGAACCCTAAAATTAAAATAAATTGATTTAATTTGTTTGAAATGAGTATTAAATAGAATTAAAAAAACCCTAAAAAATACAAAATAAACCCCTAAAAACACCTCAAAAAAACTCTAAAAAACACAAAATAAACCCCTAAAAACACCCCCTCAAAAAACCCTAAAAAACACAAAATAAACCCTTAAAAACACCCCCCCAAAAATACTAATAAACAAAAAATAAACCCCTAAAAACACCCCCAAAAAACTCTAAAAAACACAAAATATACCCTAAAAAAACCCCTAAAAAACATGAACCCTTTAAAAAATCATGAACACTAATAAAACTCTAAACTACCAAGCTCTAAAGATTAATTCGAATGGAAAAAATCACAATTTGAACTAAATAAACAAGTATGAAATAACTAGCAGACCCCTTACTTTTTAATGATACAGATGATACTTTTCGAATTTTTGGTGATACTTTTTAGTGAGACTGTTGATACTAATTTTACCGTTTTTTTTCACTTTTTGGCAGGTTGACCTGGGTCAAAGCGCGGGTTTGACCCGACCCGTCTGAAATAGTGTTATTTACAGCTGTTGCATGGAAGTTTTTGCCTAATGACAATCCAGCGGTGAGCATTAGATTAGAGACGGCAATGATTAACGGACTTTATGAGTTACCCGCACCGACACAGATAATTGCACCTAAATGGCTAAATTTTGGACTATATGAAATATTAAATTGTAATTTATGTTAATTTATTCCTATATCGCAAACTTGATAAATAAATTCTTATAAAAACTTATATATTACATTCTTACTTAATATATATATATATATTAAAAAAGTATACAATTTTTTTTTTTGAATGATTATAGAAAAAAATATCATTAAATTTGTTTGAAAAGTCAAATATTACTAATTTTATATTTACTGTGCTTAAGAAGATGTTCATAAATATATGTACGTACGTTAAAAATATTTATTTATTACATATAAATGATCTATAATTAAAAAAAAGGAGCATGTTATAAACAAAATTTAGCCTTTTTTCTTTTTTAAAAACTTAAACAGTCATTTTGCTTCATCATTTATATAAATTACATTTCATATTCAATATCATTTTCATGTATTTAAAATATGCTTACACAAAACATATATGTAATAGTGATTTTTTTATTTGAACTTATAAATATATTTTTAAATGCATTAAGTATTATAAAATATTTGCGTGTATCGCAAAAGAGAAATATTACTTAAAGTGTCGATAACGAGTACGAGTATGGGTAGTTAAGTATCAAGAGGGTCCGAGAACGAACATTAAAGTTGCTATTCATGCGGGTATGAATTATGAGGATGGGTTACGAGTATTTTTCTAGAGAGGTATGATTACATGTATTGTAGTACCATACTCATACCCTATCTATTGTCATTCCCAGTGAGCATGCATATCTATGTAAAATTAAGTTACTTCAAATTCAAGATGAACCGCTTCCCTTTTCTTCTTCATAAAAAAAAAAAAACAAATACGTCAATTTGAACTTGGTTGGATATGCTTTTCATCTGGTGAGATTTGAAATTAGATGAGAGGCCAAGGCTCCGACTCCATATGTATTATGTAAAGAAAAATATCAATTGCCTTAAGAACTGTATTTGTTGAGGTCTACCTCAACAAATCGTTCTCAACAATTGACCAATCTTTGCTCTGGATACAATTTGTTGGGAAAAATTAGGGAGGTTTTCTTAATTTGCCAAGATCACACAAGCAAATGATATTAATATATAATTAGGGAAATAAAAACACCAGATTAATTTTATAGGTTCATCGTGACTACCAACTGTTTTAATTGCCACCGCAACCTTGCTGGACATTTTTAATTGGGCTCGGCTCCACGTCCCAACATAAAAAAGTAGTAGTTAAATAATTATCAATGGGAAAAAATAGAAAAACATACCAACTAAGACATAATTAGCTAGGTCTCTAAACTGGTCAATTTTGAACCTCACTTTTGAGAGCCGTTATTGACCATTGAATGAGAATGTAATACATTGTTTCAAGAACATTTGCCCCACAAAGAGCATTGGAAAAATAAATTAATAGAAACTAATTGACTTAACCAGATTAATTGTATGTGTATATAGTAATTGGTGAAATGCATATATATAGTGTGTATTGAGTTCAACTTAATTTCATTCAATGATTTTTAATGCACGTTTATGCATGTCCTTTTAAATCAATTAATTGTAGTATAATGTTGGTCCCAAAAATATTAAATAAATGATTAGAGAAGGATGAATTATCACGACAAGTCACTTAATAAAATTATTGAAGTTTGCGAAAATATCGAAGGTGCTAAAATGTAAGTCAACTTGTAGAAGTGAGTTCTCAGCTGAAGAAAAAGTTTCACTTAGTTTCCCACGTACTAATCTCTCAGTTGAGTCGACGACTCAACTGATTTTGCTCAGTTGAATATGTAAGATTTAAACTGATAAACACTTATACAAATGAGCAATCACATGGATGCATTCAACATACAACTTAGTATAAAACAATTAAGGAAATCTGTAAATAAGACATGATATATAGAGGTTTAAATTTTAAACAGACTCTACGTCCTCCCTCTTTCAGAAACTAGAAGATAATCATCATGCTTTTGGAGTTCAACAATTACAACTCGGATTGCACAGCTGGTCAACTGCTCACACTTACAACACTCAACTTCAACTGTTATTGCTGAAGATCTAATCTATACATATATTAAAGCAAATTATATGGGTAAAATTGTAAATAAAAAATATCAGCAAAACAATTGTAGGAAATAAATTCTACGGCCAATGTTTACAACTTTATTGGCATAGCGCAGTTGGAAGCGGATCGTATTGACCTAATCAATTGACCTAGCAAACGAAGTTGGATTATGCCCAAATTTTAGGACAAAGCATAAATATATAGCAGGAATAGCATATCCAAAAATCAGACAAAACGCATGTATAAATTGGGAGATGGTTCGGTGGTAATTTTTAGGCGATTTACGGCTCGATTGGATGGTATATGTGAAATCTGGACTTGGGGTTGAATATGGACGATGGTGACAACTTGGTGGATGGTGTGGGATGTGTATGGAGGCGTGGTGGTGATGGTAAACGACATGAAGGTGAATGGAAACGAAAATGATAGAAGAAGCTTACCCGAAACGAACCCCGGATCTACGAGAATCCGAAACGTGAGTATAGAGTAGAACTTCATGGAAGATCAACCCGTACACTACTGGATGCACGAACGAATCTTTTGATTCCGAGTTTGTAGGCACCAATTCACAAACCCTACCAAGAACTATCAATATGCGTGTTTGAGACGGGATGAACTACAAAACGTCTTTTTATCAAATCCAATCTGTCTAATACAACGTTTGAAAGGTGCATAAATACTAATCTAAGGGAAAATGAAATTATTAAGTTAATGGGCTTAATAATTTCGAAAAATAAAAGAAAACAAACTAAAGGCCCAATTCTCCTAACATTAATTTGGGCTTCAAATTAAATAAAAAAAAATCACAACTGAAAATAGTCTAATTAAATTAAATAAAATCTGCACTAAATCCGTCTATGCCTCTTCATCTTCATCTTGTATTGAAAGCATAATAATCAGCTTGGGGCTACTTCGAACCATCAACTCTTCCTCGAGCTTCTTTCCAACGAAACACTGAAGGTAGCCTTGCAACTTCTTGGCTCTAAGTCGCGTCACTGGACCACGCAGCTGCAACTCCGGATTTAGTTTGCCAAAGCTCATCCCATACTCATCATTCCCCCTTTCTCAAAAGAATTCAACCTTGAATTCGAGTCCTCTTCATCAAAAGTATCTGCAGGAAAAGGAGTTAGATCAGAAACATTAAATGTTGGGGAACATTTATACTCACCAGGTAAGTCGAGTCGGTAAGCATTGTCATTGAATTTGGCGACCATAGTGAATGGACCGTCACCACGGGGCATGAGCTTTGATTTCCTCAAGTTAGGAAAACGCCCCGGGCTGAAATGGACCCAAACTTTGTTGCCTGGCTTGAAAATCACTTGTTTGCGATGCGAGTTCGCCTTGTTAGCATTCCGCATGCCTTGGATCTCAATCCTCGCCTTCACCTTCTCATGCATCTTTCGTACCTATTCAGCCTTTCGAACACCTTGCACACTCGAGAAATGGTTAATAGGCAAAGGTAACAGATCCGTTGGAGTCAACGGATTAAAACCATACACAACCTCAAAAGGTGACATATTCGTAGAAGAATGTACAACTCTGTTATAAGCAAATTCAGCAAAAGGCAAACATTCTTCCCATGATTTCAAATTATTCCTAACTAATGCACGAAGTAAAGTACCGAGCGTTCTATTGACTACCTCAGTTTGACCATCCGTCTGCGGATGACATGCAGTAGAAAACAGAAGCTTCATACCCAACTTTCCCCACAAGACTCTCCAAAAATGCCCCAAAAACTTCGAATCCCTATCAGACACAATGGTTCTAGGGAGACCATGCAAACGGACGACCTCACTAAAGAAAAGATTAGCAATGTTCACAACATCATCAGTCTTTTTGCAGGCAATAAAGTAAGACATTTTAGAGAACACAATCTACAATCACAAAAACAGAGTCTTTACCAATTTTAGACCTAGGCAAACCCAAAATAAAGTCCATGGAAATGTCTACCCAAGGTGAAGTAGGCGCGGGCAATGGCGTGTATAACCCAAACGGACTCGACGTGGATTTAGCCTTTCTACAAGTTATGCACCTAGCACAGACTCTCTTAACATCACGTTTCATGCGAGGCCAATAGAAATGCTCATGCAAGAGACTCAATGTTTTATTAACACCAAAATGACCTATGAGACCCCCTGCATGCGACTCTAATATGAACAACTCCCGCATAGAACAATCAAACACACACAGTTTAGCATCTTTAAACAAAAACCCATCAACAATATAGAACGAATCAATGGCTCTAGACTTTCCAACACAAGACTCGAATATGGAACCAAAGAAAGGATCAGATGCATAAAAACTCTTAATGTGCTCAAAACCCAAACATTGTGTGTGTAAAACAGAAACAAGTGCGTACCTTCGGGAGAGTGCATTGGCAACGACATTCTCTTCTCCCTTCTTGTACTTGATCACATATGGGAAGGATTCGATGAACTCCACCCATCTGGCATGTCGCGCATTCAAACTTTGTTGTCCCTTCAGGTATTTCAGGGACTCGTGATCAGTGTGAATCATGAACTCCTTCGGTCGCAGGTAATGTTGACAAGTCTCCAAAGACCTCTTCAGCGCATACAACTCCTTATCATAGGTGGAATATCTCAAAGCTGCACCATTAAGCTTCTCACTGAAGAACGACTGGCTTCCTTTCCTGCATCAACACAGCGCCAATGCCTATGCTAGAGGCATCGCACTCAATCTCAAACATCTTGTTAAAGTCAGACAAAACCAAAACAGGAGCATTACACAATTTAGACTTTAACAATGTAAAAGCATGCTCTTGGGCCTTACCCCACTCAAACTTCCTATCTTTCTCTCTCAGTTCGGTCAAATGAGCGGCTATAATGGAAAAATTCCATACAAAACGGTGATAAAATCCAGCCAAACCATGAAATGACCGAACCTCTGCACAGGTCTTAGGCGTGGGCCACTCCTCGATGGCCTTAACCTTCGATCTGTCCACATCTACTCCTCTACTACTCACCACAAAACCAAGAAAGACGACCTCATTCATACAAAAGTACATTTAGACAAATTGGCATACAACTTTGCATCACGCAGCAACTCAAAAACTCGCCTAAGATGTCTAACATGCTCAGAAATGCAAGTACTGTAAATGAGGATGTCATCAAAATACACAACCACATACTTTCCAATCACATCCCTCAAGATGTGGTTCATGAGACGCATGAAAGTACTAGGGGCGTTGGTAAGCCCAAATGGCATGACAAGCCATTCGTACAGTCCATGCTTCGTCTTGAACGCAGTCTTCCATTCATCTCCTCACTCATGCGAACTTGAAAGTAACCAGAGCGCAAATCAATCTTAGAAAACACAGAGGCTCCAGATAACTCATCTAACATATCATCTAACCAGGGAATAGGAAAGTGATACTTTACCGTTATCTTATTGATGGCCCGGCAGTCCATGCACATACGCCACTCGTTGTTCTTCTTGGGCACGAGTATTACGGGCACGACACATGGTGATAGGCTCTCTCTGATCTGCTTCTTCTCCAGCAACTCCTTGACCTGACGGTCAATCTCCTTAGTCTCCTTGGGACTAGTACGGTATGCTGGCCTATTCAGTAGGACTGATCCCGGTTGGAAGTCGATATGGTGCTCAATTCCTCGAATTGGCGGCAGACCACTCGGAATCTCCTCAGGAAATACGTCCTGGAACTCCTCCATCAACGGCTGCAAAACAGAAGGAACAACAACATCAGGAGTATCATAAGCCTTAAAATTAACTAGAACGATAGGCTTACCAGCTTTGATTGCTTTTTGAACTCCCTTTGCACTAATAAATAAATTCCGGTGCACAGGATCAGAATTGTCGGCACTGGAGGGTGACGAGGTGGTCAAATGGGCAGCCTTGGTGGCCTCCTTAGAAGTTGTCACCGTCTCTTTGGAGGGCTTGGGGTCGGTTGTCAATTGGCCAGCTGGAACCGAAGACTTGCTCTCGGTCCGTTTCTCTTTCACCTTCTCCTCCTTAAACTTCTCCTGCATTCTCCTTTGATCTTCATTGACATCTTTAGGTGTCAGTGGCCATAATCGTGTAGTCCGTCTATCTCGGATCACCATATATGTGTTAGCAAACCCGTCATGAATAGCTTTCCTGTTAAATTGCCACGGACGACCAAACAGAATATGCGATGCCTCCATAGGGATGACATCACAAAGCACAGTATCAACAAAATGACCAATAGAGAAAGTAACACTTACCTGATATCCCCACTGCATACTGGCTGATCGCATTCACAACACTTCCACTATCAATGATGAGCGAGCATATGTTGTCTCGGATCGAGCAGCGCGCGTAGAAGATGTTCTCGCGCTGGTCATTCTGATCCTCCTCCCGAATCAGGCTCAGTGCTCGGATTGAAACAAGGCTGACATGGGCTGGATCCGGCTTCTCATCATCAATTTCATCCACTAATGGACCATCTCGGGACTGTGGATCATCCCCTTCTGTCTCAACTTCGCCGAGTTCCTCCTCACTTGCTGACTCCAGCTCATTCTGCTCTGAAAGAAAAAGAACTCGCCTATTCGGACACTGAGCTTGAAAGTATCCCCATCCTCAAAACTTGTGACATTGTACGTCACGTGCCCTTCTTGGTGTGCTATTCTGTGGCTGATTCAGCTATACCGGGTGGCTCTGATTGTTCCGGTTCGGTGCAGATGAACTGTGCTCAGGTCTGCAGGTAGGCTGTGGAGCAGTCTGCTCATAACGGCGAGCGGGCTGTGAAGTCTGGCCTTGAGGACGTGGAGGGGCTGTCCTAGGCATAGAAAAATCACCTCGAACCCATGGTGTCCTCGCTGGCGTAGAATGAGAGGAACGTCGGCGTCCCTCTTTAAGCTGTCGTTCGACTATCGAGGCATAGTGAATCATAGCCTCAATACTGGTGAAGTCCTTCAGCTCGACTTCACAGGCAATGTCTGGGTGCATGCCTTCGATGTACCGGTTGATTGTAGCTATCAGTGTCCCTTCTTTGCCAACTTGGTTTATTGCAGTCTCTAACTCCTTATGGTACTCCTCAATAGACCGAGTACCCTGGCGAATCTGGCTCAGTCGATGCTCCAATTCCCGTTCATAGTTAACAGAAATAAAGCGGCCCCTCATCACATCTTTCATTTCCTGCCATGAGTCGACAGACGGGTATTTGTCTCGACGACGGCGGTTCTGGATGTTCTCCCACCAACTAGCTGCATACTCTGTGAACTCCATCGAAGCCAGCTGTACTTTCTTCACCTCTGGAAAGTCATAGCACTCAAAAATCTTGTTGACCTTCCTCTCCCAGTCGAGGTATAGGTCGGGATCATGCAGTCCCTCAAATGCCGGTACGCTTGTTTTGATATTGTTTAACAAGCTGTCAGGATCGGCACGTTAGGGCTGGAAAGGCAGATAGGCGCGGGGTGCACATCTATAGGGCTGTCGGGGTCGATCACGTCTCTGATAAGGCTCGAACCCTGCCTCTGACTCTTCTGCAAAGTCACCATAGTCATCTTCTGCATCACAATACTCGTGATAGCCTTCTTGCACCGGTTGTTAGTGACGTTGCACTAGTTGCTGTGCCCTAGCATTGGCTCGGGCTGGCTCTGCGTACACATAGGTCTCATCTTCTGGGACCTCCATAGGACGAGGTGCTGCCTCGTTCTGGGCTGTCTGGACTTACACTGCTGGTGGTGAGGGATGGCGATCATTGATAAGCTCGAGCTGTGCCATCACTTTGGCTAACGAATCGTCTAGCTTGTCCTCCAATAATTGACTGCGTCTCTCAAAATACTGAGACATGGCTTTGTAATAGAACTGAGCATCCCATTGATCCGATGATGATGTATCCGAAGGAGTGTTCGGTGCAACCGGTGACTTATCATTCTTCTTATTATTTTCATCTCCAGGCATCATCTTGTAAACCTGCAAAACAAAAAAAAACCAGAAGCAAACAAAAGGTAAAAAAAGGACCTCATTTTTTTTTCTCTTGTGTTTATCACTCAATTTTCTGCACACTGTAGATGTAGGAATCCCTCTGTCTCTAATGTCCCGATAGAGCTGCAGTTAGCTCCTCCAACTCTAGTCAAGAGTTCGAACTTGACCTCAAGAATGCTCGAGTAGAGAAAAGGCCACAAAGTTGCTGTAAATTCAGGTAAACCACGGCTAAGGTGTGGGAATATTGCTGGAAAGTGGTCGGTTTGGCTGTAGGGGTGAAAAGGTAGAAAAATTTGAAGAAACGGGAAAAACTGAAAAACTTCACTGGGCAATTTGACCTTGAAGATGGCTCGAGTAGAGAAAAGGCCAAAAATTTGGTTGAATTTGATCAGCACGTCGTTCCACTTCCGGATTGGTATTGTGGGCGAAAATCGGAGTTCGGGAGCAAAATCTGCAGAAAACCGACGGATAGTGTATGGAGTCGGCTAGAGGCTAGGGACGTGTATGTATGGGTAGGTTAGAGGGTTGGTGGCATGTGAAAAAGGTACTGGAAATTGTAGGATGGAAGATGGATGACTTTTGGATAATTATCGTTCCAAAACAAGAGCAATAATCCAATAAGGAAACAAAACCCAAACAAACTAGGAAACTACCAAACAATCCCAAACCAATTAGGAATCACCAAAAACGACTCCCTCCCTATAAAATACACACTATGGACGAAAAACATGGCTACCTAACAATGCAAGATGACGTTTCCAATCGCTATACGACGAAGAACGGCAAAATGCGACACGACACGAAGCAACAAAATTACTAGCTACCCAAAACCCTCAAAGATCAACAAGAATATTCAAAGATCGTATTCGATCCTTCCGAATGGCAGCACGTATTTATTTTTTTGTTATTTTTTTAATATTTTCTCCTATTATTTTCTCGCTCAAATTCTGTTATTTTTTTACTAGCATTCTCCCTCAGTGCTATTATTTTCTATCTCAAATTCTTTTGGAAAACTAATATTACTCAAATATAATATTAGTATTACTCAAGTATAGAGTGATATATTATTATTCTGCTAACTTGGAATTATAATATTATCTCCACTAGGACGCTGAAATGCTATAAATATGTTCTATACAAATGGCTTAATAAATGTAATGTTTCCATATAACACAATATTTAATGCATATTATATATTGAGAATATTTTAATGGTAACTAAATACCTATACATATGTATTAATTTAGAATTTTATTTTTGTATGAATGCTATATAGGTAGGGCTGGAAATGAGCCAAACTACTCGCGAGATACTCGGATATCGGCTCGAAAAAAGCTCGTTCAAGACTGGCTCGTTTATTAAACGAGCCGAGCTCGAGCCTGCTAAATGAGCTCACCATTTTCTCGAGCCGAGCTCGAGCTTAGCTCGTTGAGCTCACGAGCTAGCTCGGCTCGTGAGGGTCTTGAGCTTTTTAACGAGCTGTCTCATGAACTGTCTCGCGAGCCGACTCGCGAGTAGTTAAACGAGCCGAGCTCGAGCCTGGTTCGCGAGTTGTCTCACGAGCTTGGCTAATGAGTACTTAAACGAGCCGAGCTCGAGCCGGGCTCGCGAGCTATTTGATTTACGACTCGAGATACATACTATTTTTGTAATTTTTAAAATATTATTTATTTATACTGTAACTTTTGTCAAATTAATACTTCTCATTAAAAATAAAATAAAATTAATGATATTAACTATTGAACTAATATTATTAAAGTTATGAAATCAATGATCAAGAATCAAGAGTAACAATTATATAAACAAACAGACAAACTAATGGAATATATATTTATATACATATTATATATAATATTGTTATCTTATTTACAATTTTACATAATATATTAGTATAATAAATAATAATAAAATAAAATATGAAATAATATTATATTAATATTATCGAAATTAAGAAATTGAATGCTCAATAATAAATACAAAGTAATAAGAGAAATTGTAAATAATATTTACAAAATAATATTTCTCAATTCATTAAATAATATATATGAAATGAAATCAATCATTTTATTCTAATATTATCGAAATTAAGAAATCAGATGCTTAACACAAGAGTAGATGAGTAATAGAAGAAATTAAAGAAAAAGAAATTAACATTATATATTTATATATTATATAATAAATAGATTATAGTCCATATTAGATTAATAGTTAAAACCTACAAGAATATAAGTTATAAATTATAAAATGATAATATGTGTATAATAATAAAGGAAAAATAAATTAAAAAATTATGATTTATATTGACAATTTGATAAAACAATACTTATCATTAAATATTAATACATGAAATGTAATCAATGATATTAAACTAATATTATCGAAAGTAAAAAAATAATAAAGGGAAAAAAAATAACAAAAATTATAACTAATGAAATGTTCATGAGTAAATGAGTAATAATATTATTAGCACCAATGTTATATAGGTAATCTTAAATTCTTAGTTATATGTATATTATCGTCTATCGATTAGTATTCTAGTATATAGTCATTAACTTATAAGAATATATATAACATGTGGAAAAAATAGATTATAGCTAGCCCATCTTAGAACATTAGTTATAATTTATAAGAATATAAGTTATAAATTATAAATTTATAACTTGTGTAAAGTAATAAATGAAATAAAATTAAGATTAATATTGAAAACTTGACAAATAATACTCATCATTAAATATTAATACATGAAATTAAATCAATGCTAGCGAAATAATATTATTGAAAGTAACAAAATAATAAAGGAAATGAAAAAATAACAAAAATTATAACTAATCAAATGTTCAATAGTAACAATGTTCTTAGCGTCAATATGATATAATTAATCTTAAACTCTTAGTTATATAAACTATCATATCATATGGTATACAGTTGATATTAGTTAAAATGTACATAACAATAAAAGGGAAAAAGAAAATCAACAAAAAATAAAACTAATATTAACAAAATAATCATTCTCAATTCATTAAATAAGAAATCAAATATTCAAGATTAAAAATATTCTTATATACTTCGTTATAAAAATATTCTTTCATTTTTTATTTTCTTCTTTTTTTAATACGTAGTATAATTGTAAATGTAAACGAGCTCGAGCTCTCGAGCGAAGCTCGAGTTTGAGCTCGAATTTTAAATAATCGGGTCGAGCCCGAGCCGAGCTCGAGTTTGAGCTCGATTTTTAAATAATCGAGTCGAGCCCGAGCCGAGCTCGAACTCGATTTTTTCCTGTCGAGCCGAGCTCGAGCCCGAGTTCAAAGCTCAAGTCGAGCTCTAACTCGAGCTCACGAATCTCTAAACGAGCCGAGCTTGAGCCCGGTGGTACTCGCCTCGTATACAGCCCTATATATAGGAGTATTATTTACTATATAATTTAACACCATATCACACAAAATGGAATCATATTTAAACCCTACCACTACCATATTTATATTAATCAATTACCTAAATATGGACTTGATCCATTGTTTTTAAATTTTAATTGAATTTTTGACTAATCATCGGTCTTCAAGAAGAAAATGTTGGATCTGTACAAAATATTCACATAAATAATAATATTTATTTTTATTAAGAAAATGATAAATTTGCTTTTATTTATGTCTGTAATTTTAGAAAAACACACACAAACATATATATAGATAGATATAATTTAGTAATATATATACACACACACACACACCTAAACTACGATATAATTTGTATGTATGTTGACAGTTGAGACTTCAATAGAAGATGAATTTTTATTTTTTTTATTTTTTTATTTTTATCTTTTTAGGAAAAGAGAAGAAGGAAATTGAAAGCAGTGAAAAAAAGATAATTAAGTAATGAGAAAAAGAATAGGCGTCACTTTGAAAGTTTAGGAATATATGTCTGTTCTTTTTATATAAAAAAAAAGATTCGTTTTTTTATCTATAGTATCTATACAACAATAAATCATATGCTCAATTAATTATTTTTGTGCCACTTCTATTTTTCTTTCATATTATGCTTCAATTATATATTACTTACTCTAAGATGGTATTTATTTATTTGTTAGTTTAACCATGGGATAAGGGGGAAAAACCCCATGTATTTAAAGATACTAATACTAAATTTATTTAAAATCTTTTATATTCTAATTTTTATTTGTATTTAAGATATTTAGCAAACGGTCTCCTCTTTCAATTATTTATTTCCATTTAAGATTGCTAATGTCAATTTTATTTGAAATCTTTTTATATTCTATTTTTTATTTGTATTTTTATCCGCTAACTTTTATCCATATTTTAGATCTTTAGCAAATTGTCGATTCTTTTAAATTAATTTATAGTTGAATAATTGAAAATTATATAATAAAATAAAATCAATATATCATATTAATGACTTTTTGGCTCCATTGTTGATTTTATAAATAGTAGTATGAACTATTAGGCAATATTATGAATCGAGATTCTCTCCACAACATCAAACCATATCTGATCAATAATTTTCCTTGCGCTATTTTTTTAATATCATGCTCATTATTTACTCCAAGATGGTACTGTGTTATTTGTTTGTTTAAATAATTATGATAATTTTTATTTATATTTATGAAGAATAAAGTTTACTTTTTAAATATATTTAAGCTTTTTATACGTTTGTTTCACACACTTATATATACGTGTGTATTTCAATTTCATATCTAAGTATGATTGAGTTTTGCTTTTACCTTTTCAATTATTATAAAATAAAATAGCACCGAGTATCGCGCGTGAGACATACTAATTCTATTTTAAGTAAGATAATCTCTCAACTCATAGGAATTCACTAAAGACTTAGGTGCTATCACAACTGGGGCTTAGGTGTTTCGAATCTCCTAAAAAGATTTTACAACCATCGGTGGTGAAAGATTTTCACTCTCCAAAAGCAACAATTTAATTAGTCGTCTCAGAATTGAATTCTAGTATTTGGAAGGTTACAAGGCTTGAATGCCCAGAGAATTCAATAGTTTTGATTGCTTCGATAACTTCTTTAACCTCAAATCACCATCATCCTCTTTTATAGTGCTTGATGAGAAAGTAGATGATGCATACTCAATTTCGTATCTTTTTACCTTATCTTTTTATTTGTATTTAGTACTTTTAGTAGCATATAGAGTTTTGTTAAGGACAAAGCATGACAGGGGAGAGAAGAGACATGTTAGGACCCGTTATGGGCATAACAGAGACACCGACTCGACTGAGGGCATAAAGAGGACAAATGCTGAAGCTTTGACAGTTTGTTGCGAATTAAGCGCGAAAGTTCAGCAACAACCTCTACTCAGATGACATGGATCCACGTGTGCATTAGTTCCGAAGCCTGGGAAAGTCAGTTCAAAGTAGAGAGAGAAGTCGTGGAGAGAGGAGATGAGGAAAGAGAAGGAAGTGGAGCATATCCCTACAATCTAGAGAGCATTATCGTTGGTGGAGAAGTGGATTCCTTCAAACTAATTAAGCCCCTATGTGGGCTGGATTGGGCCGAAGTGTGGCTTTTCAAACAATTATAAATACTTGTCAGTTTCTTTTGCATACAGACAGCTCGTCACTATCGCATTTTATTTCTTACCGCAATATACAATTTAGTTTCGGCACTTTAAGTTTTGTGGATATTCTACACAACAGTTAGCGGTTTGCCCTCAACTAATGCAAGTACGTGTTTTTACCCAAACTGGAGTTGGATCCAGTCCTTAATATGAGTTGTTTATTTACTTTTGTTTTGTTTATAATTATGTTTTTTGGTTAAATATCCAGTGTTCGAGTTGAATGTGAATATGTTAAGGTAGATAATATGCATGAGGCTTAGTGTTCTGAATTTACCTTGAATTGGTTCCAAACTTCATTCTGGACAGAAAGTAGACATGGGTAGTAGAATGATTTGGTTATTGGCCACTATTAATCAAACTATTATTTATGTAAGTCAAGTGGAAGTAGGGATGCCCGTGTCCTAATGAGCTACTAAGTGATAAAACAGGAGCCGAATCTTGGAGAAGAAGGTATGGGTAGATCTTGTGTGCACACCGAGGATGTATTCATGTTCTAGTATTAGGTCTCTCCGATTTAATGCTGCTGCCCTTGTAACACCTCTATATAACTCTCTTCTTTGGTGCTTGGGTAGTTAGCGACTAAGAGTTGTCGCTCGTATCACTCTTATCGTAAACAGTAAGAAGGGATTGAGGAGTTAGTCGTCCGTAACTGCTTTCTATAACTAACCGATCAAATCAAGGTACCTGTTTAGTTGTGCTCGAGATTGCATGCATCTACCGAAGCTGAATTTACATTTGACTTAAACATTTATTTTATATCGATTATTACCGTCGTCTTGTATTATTTTATTGTCTGTTTAGTTATGAATAGTTCAGGGAAGAATTAGTGACAGTAATTCTACACAACCCACAAAAGTTACTAAATTATAGAAAGGTTAATCACTTTCGTGGGACGAAATCTTCCTTTGGGCGTAATACTAGTCTCTGAGGACAAATTAAAGCATCTGCAGGAATTTACATACAGGTGTAATTTTGCACACAAAACGACGTGTGCCAAAAGTAGACGTTGCACTTTTGAATTCGAAACTTGCATCATATATTAATCTCAACATTTGATCAATATGATAGTTAATTATTTAGAAGATCGGCAGTTATCATCAGTCGAATGACCCTCTCACATTCAGTTTGACTCTAAAAAGTGTCTCCTAAATGTTAAACCATTTTTGTGCAAGCTTCTATAAAATCACAGAACGACTCTATAGTTAGTTCAGCAAGAACAATTGATTGATACCAATTGATCTTCAACACTTATACGGTTATACCATTTTGGTCCTGACTTTAGTTCTTCAAACCTTCATTAGTCCAGCTGGCTATCTTCTCATCTTTAGTTCTTCAAACGAGCTCTCCACACTCTCGTTGATTGGGCTCGTAACTTGTAACTGTTTAATTACATGACATAATTCTATGTAGAACATGTATATTAGCTTGATCACCTACTTTCTACACTTAACTAATTAATTAAGCACTAATTGATATCATTCAAAACTTAAAATATTTCCTAACATAATACGTACCGTGTCTTCTTTTATCATTTTCGTAGCAGGACTATACTTATTAATCGCACATTAAATCTGAATGCACCAATAATTAAATATAATATTGCCATAATAAATTAAAAAATCTTATTTCCTTACGTGTCTCTATTGTCACATTTACCTAACTATAAGTGTTGTTTTTTGGTTGTCTTTTGTTTTCTTTTTATGAGTTGATTCATTACATTTGACTGTAAAAGGATCGGAGTTTGAAAGTTCGGCAATGAATTATACATATATATCACGATTTAGATTTAACTCATTATATTGTCCTGAAGGGGAAATATTGTCAAATTAGATCATCTTTTTTCTTTTCACATGTATTTCAATCTCATATATATATATATATATATATATATATATATATCATTTCACTTAATTTCATAATCCAACAAATTTAACAAGAAGCACAGTTGTGTGAGATTGTCTAACGTATCTCTTACGTTAGACGGATCTCTATTTGACCCATGAGATGACCCCCTCCTTTTTTTTAGTATTTTTTCACTTTTTAATTTTTTGATTCTTTTAAAAAAAAATATATATTTCGTTTTTTTGAATTAATTTATTTTTTTTGAAAAAAAATACACCCTAAAATGAAATTAATGACCCTAAAATTGAATTGAATTAATTTAACTTTTGTATCCGGCGTCTTGCTCAATGCATTCACCCAACGCTAATGCATGGGCTCATGCAATTTGCTCGATATAAAATGAAGATTTAAAAAAAACTCAAAAAAAATAAAAAAAAACTCAAAAAAACCGAAAAGTAAAAAAGAAAATGAGAGCTGTCAGACGCTTCATAGGTAATGATACTTCGCTTCATTGCTAGTGATACTTTATTTCATATATGGTGATACTTATTGTGTGGAGCATCAACAAATATATTAAAAAAAAAAGATAAATGAAACAACTAAAGTCCATATTATGATTTATATAGAAAATAATTCATTTTTTTTTTCATAGCATGTGAAAATATTTCAAATTGATGATATTCAATTTATATTAAGTGATACTTCGACACATAATTAATGGTATTTTACTTCATACAGTGATCCGTGATGTCTGGAGAATCAACAAACATAATAAAAAAGAAAGAAGATAAATGAATAACTAAATTAAAACCCCACATTATACTTCCATAGTTGATGATATTCAATTCACATTAAGTGATATTTCGACATGTAATTAGTGATACTTTACTTTATACATAATGATACTTTACTTTAAATCTAGTGATACGCGTGTGGCCGCGTGGAGCCCATGCGTCTGATTGTTTTTGCTGGTTTGAGCTAGTTTTTTGAACGAGTCTAGATCTTATTTGACCTGTCTAACACAAGTGACCCATTAAACGATCTCATACATGATTTTGACATTAAACAAAATCTCAACTCGACAGGGGCTGATTAATCTCATATTGAATCAATTAGTTATTCGGAGAGTCAAAACTCGTTTAGAAATCCAAATGTGGTGTATAATTAGGAAAAAAAAAACTAAAGAGAGGAATTGATAGTTTGACCAATCAAAAAGTCTGCTAGGAATAAAGAACAAGTAAGACTGAGTAACCTTAGTTTGAATTTTCGAACTTTGATTAGTCAATAAATCTCCAAATCCACACTACGTCAATTGCTCTCGCTAGCTCGCGCTCGCTCGCTCTATATATATACGTGTGTATACATCTACAATCAAAATTCATATTCAGACATTCAAAACCTTCACACAAACACAACAAATATTCTTATCCAATAATATTCCATTCATCAAATCAAAAAAATATCTATATATCTTGATTCCAAACAAGATAGAAACATGCAAACAGTTAGCGACATTTTCTGCACGAGCCCACAGCCGTTTAATCAGCCACCACCATCAATCTGCAGCATCATGGCAGCTGATCAAAATAGTTTCTCATACCAATTTTCGGACTGCAGACAGCAAGAAAACTGGTCGAAAAGCTACGAATCAGATGATGACGAGGATGTTTTGGAAGGATTCTTGAAAGAACTCGACGTAAAAGGGCATGAAATGATCAAGAAATTGGTTTCGAGAGTGGAAAATGATGTCCCATTTGAAGAAGCATTCAGAGAAACGTGGCACCATTTGGGGAGGAAACCTGCAGCTTCACGAATGTTGGAAAAGATTGCAAGAAAAATGGGTAGAGAGAGAGACAACGGAGATGGAGGGGTTGAGAGGAGAGAGAGAGGTCTGGATGGTGATGATTTGAAGAATGAGAGGTTCAAAGTGAAGACTCTCAACGTTAAGGAAGAGGAGGGACATCATGACTAGCTAGCTAATTTACAAAAAATATATTTTTGGCTTGTATGTATATTTTTAAATTGTTTTTACACAAAATTGTTTATTAATTCTTTCATTTGGTTTGTGATTTATTTTTTCTTAAGGTGGTTCTTTTCGTATTGGAATCTCACATGTTTCTTTTGGTAATTATTAATTAATGTGTATTTATTTACTATAAGATGTAGTCACCCAAAACTGTAAGGTCCGTTGTCAACATATCCTCTAAGATGTGTATCATATCTTAAATAAATTACTCCGCCAGAGGGTGTTTATTGAGTTTAAATACTTTTAAAGTCATAAACTTTACACTCGCTTTTTTTAACATAATCTTTAAATCGTTCTACAAAAATAGAATCCTAAAATATTTTGTAAATTTAACACCAATTTCAATTACACTAACATTTCAAATTGATGCTTGGTTATTAAAAATGACACAGTTTGATCTTTAATAGAAGTATCTTTAAACGACGTTATTATGACCGGACGGACGTCAATCTACCTGCATTTGAGGACATATCCACTTCAATTTCAATTTGGTCGAATTGGATCGGAATTGATGTCTAATCTGTAAAGTTGATGATTTTAAAAAGCATTTAATCATTCTTTAAAACAAACTTATAAGATATTAATACAAGACTTATAAGCTGTCCAATTTTGAGTGGTAAACCATTTAAAAAAGATCTTAATTAGCCCAAAATAAGATATCAATTAGTAGTTTAAAAATAAGGAGAATTCCAGATTTTCAGACAAAATACTATATTTCCAAAAGCACGCTAAGCCCATCAAACAATCACGTGGAGGCCCAACTAATGCTGTTTTCCGTGTGCGAAAATGCGATCACCAAACCCGAATTTTTATATTTTAAATAAAAAATATATTTTAAAATTTTTTTGGCCAAATTTTTTTTGGGGATATATATTACTCCTTAAGTAGATGTTAATTATGTTGATCTCAATTTTTTTTACCTCCTACTATTTAACAACAATGTTGTATTTTTTTACACTATATCTTAAAAAAGACAACATCTTTAACATAGTACAAGGCGGAAAAAATCGAAACCAACATAATTAATATTTACTAACGTCGTTATATATGTTTACAAATATTTTTTTCCAAAACATTTTAATTTTTTCTAATTAAAAAAATTTTATTTTGGTGCCCGAATTTTCCGTGTAGCTTCATATATGGCCCAATTATTTAAACCTTAATTGGACTTCAGCCCATTAGTTCTAATCCAACTTTATTATGCACAATAAAAGGGTCTTTTTCCTCCCCCAATTCTAAAAAAATATAAAAAACATAATAAATAACTTCTCCATTATTCTTTAATGGGTTTATTTTTCATGCGATGATTATTTATGGAAACTGCATTTTTTGGTCTCTCTGATTTAATTGAAGTATATATGGAATAATTTGGTTTCAAAATATATATGTACAGAAAGTCAATAGGATCTATATTCTTCTGTTATAGCTTTAGCCCACTATAATAGTCTCTCACAATGATTGGGATGACATCCTCTATTTCACATTTTATATTTTAATCCGTATTCCATGATTGAATTTATAAATTATAAATATTATAAAAATAAAAATTAATTATAACATAATCAACTTAGTCACATTTATCAACAAAAGATTGAAATTTAAAAATTTATAAATTATATTTTTAAAATAATCAAACATAATAATCATTTTTTTTAAACTAAATATTATAAAATAATTATAAACCTTAATTGGTTGGGTGAATCCTAAAAAAATCATAAAATTAAACTAAAACATAACAAATTAAAATTGATGAATAAAATAGAAGAAAATTTTATAAATTTGACCGTGGAACACGAGTTGGAACACTAAATTTAGAATAGTGGATCTCATCCGCACATGATTAAGAATGATTATTTAGAATCATAATTAATTTCATTAAACTTCTTCAATTTTTTGAAGAAATTTGAGAAGAACTTAGAGGAAGAAATAGAGAGACGACGGAGTAAGATTTGAGTAATTTATTTTCTACTCATTTCATTCGACTTTGGAGTATATAAACTATCAAAGTCTTTAGGGACCACATTACATAATTATTTACCCTAATAAAACTGCACTGGGCTTCACAAATACTAATCGGCCCTTTAGGAAATTAAAATAAAGCATAATAACTAGCGGTCCAAATACTAATTAACACTAATGGGTCGGACATGGGTAATACCCGTGGAAACAACTCGAACACATCTTCTAAAGCAATATTCAATTGCAGACGAGAAAACCTTAAAGATCACATTTTTATTCCTTCCCAACTCCCGTCGCTTCATTCATTTTCTCCCTTCTTCCAGCACCGACACTACCTTGTTCACAATAACTATGCAGTATGTTTATACGTGAAAAAAAAACTTAATTCCCAAACCGAATAAGAGTATGTTTGCAAATAATGGTTAAAACTGATATCAAATATACTAGTGAGTGCACTATATAATTAAAATACTGCAAAATAAATATTAAAGTAATATTTGATGGGAGGGTGATAAATTGAAACCTAGAACAATAAGTGAGGGCCAAAAAGGTTTCAATGGTAAAAATAAAATGTGATTTGTCATGATTCAATATATTTATTTTGGAAGCAAGTGGTGATTTAAATATTTTTATTATAAGAGTTTAAGGAATATGAATAAAGTGGAATGAATCGATTCCAAATTAAGCAAATGCCGACGAGCCGTACAATATATGGGGCCGGTTCAAGAATATTATGGAAATATAATATATATAAATATATTCCAATGTCACCCTTGAAAATCACAGCCGTCGGAGCATTATAAATTAAAAAAATACAACACTCTCATTATCTCCACAATTGATATTGATAGTGGCAGTTTTTTTCAGGTAAAAACTGTATGTGAAAGTAATAACAAATATTTTAAAATATAGCTTTCTAATAAATTAATGTGAATGTTGCCTTTTATAATGTGCATTAGGCAAATATGAAATGTTTGTGTTAAGTTCTAAGGAGACAATTTAATCTATGTCCATATTAATTTGAAAGGAAATATAATATTGGGTCCAACTTTTAAAATGTAGTCCCCCGTTTTATAATTATTGGGTATCGCGTCTAGTCGGGGGTTCATCTTCTTGGTTCCCGACCCTTTTTGGTTCATCCTCACAGTTGCTCAAGCAACTAGGGTTCACAAACTCTCTTGCTTGGCTTTGAGGTAGTCTCAGAGATAGGTTAATTTCTTCACAGACTTTTCCTCCGCCTCTTTAGATGCATGGATCTGCAGAGTAGAAGGGTTAGAACGAGCAGCAAGATCAAGCAAAATAAAGCAGAAGTCAGAAAAACAAGGAACAAAAAAGAAAAGTAAAAATAGTGAAAAAATCAGAGATTTGAGAAGTGAGAAAGATGTGTCTCTATGACACTTAGGCTCAGATCTTTCCCGTCAGGGGCACTGCAACTTCCGGCGACAACAACTCAGGCCACAAAGGGGATTATAAGTGGGGTCAGGGCTCGAAGATCTCTATCTCTCTCTCATTCTCACTGGCTTAAGCTCACACCTTCTCTCAACTCACAGCCACTCAGGAACCGGTGAACATGATTCGGCCAAAGAAACAGAGAAGGGGTGTTGCAGAGCTCAACTTAAGGCTAGAATATCAGAGATGAGGTTTGAATCGAAGATGAAATGGCGCGAGGGTTTAATAGAAGAGAAAGAGATCAAAGAATGATAATTTAAGGTTAGGGATATTATATATAGTAAATTAGGTTTTAAGGGAAATGGGCTTGCAGATGGGCCAGGTAAAATAAAAGGCATTGGGCTAGAAAAAATAGATAAAGAGCAATTGGGCCAACCACAACATATCCACATTTGGCCCATTGGTCTTTATGTCACCAGGAAAGTGCTTGCCATCAATTAGAGTTGATCATCACAACCTTTTTACTCCTACCTATCACAGAGATAAGGTAAGAGAGGGAGAGAGAAATACTATGCGTATTAATCTCAGTCTCAACACTAGAGACCAACCCAATTCAGCAACATATCTCAAGTCATTTACTGACTTTCTTTGAACAAGTTGCAACCTAGCATTGAATCAATAGGGTAAGAATAATCAATCATATTAAAACCAACAACTTCACATAAGCATATAAGGTATTCAGGTACACAACCCAGAATACCATCACAAGCAAGGCACAAGACAGAATTCAACCAAGATCCATGTTTAAGGATCTTTTGTAGGCATTCAGCTTTGCAACTGGGAGACACTTAGTGCCCATGTCTGCTGAGTTGTATTCAGAAGGGATTTTATCAAGTAAATGATAGAGAGATTTTGTCTCTACTATGGTTTCAATATTTCTAAAACTCGTGTCATGCCTACAAGTGTATAAGCATATGATTGTAGATATGATGAAACGAGATCGATCCACAGGGAAAAGGAATTCAAACTTGACAATGCAAGTACCACGACGATAGATGAGCGAAATATCTAGACTATGATTAGGTGAGGGGTTGGTTTCATTCACAATGCCAAATCGAGAACTAAAGTAACAAACTCCAAAAAACAAAAATAATCAATCAAAATAGAAAGCAAGAACAACAATCAACAAAGGGAGATTTAAAGATAAATTTAAACAAGACTCCAGGATATGGATTTACAACATTCCTCTTGATTAAACAACAAGGGCTAACCACACAATCATGCTAAGTTCATAGATAAGAAGACCACGAATATAGAAGGAGCATCTCTTGAATATCTCCTAAATTGTGAATGCGACAAGGATGGCTATCTCTAACACATTCCAAGGTTGCACCTACCAAAGGCTCTAAGGGGTCACCATTCCTTCCACATATTCGACATTCAACAAAGAGTACAAATACATGAATTCAATCCATACATGCTTATGTTCACGGGATGGGCAAGATGCAAGTGAATCATACATGTGATGCTAGTAAGAAGGCCACTCAAACAACATCATTCAAGATCAAGCATCGATTAAAACCTTGACAAAGCATAAAACCCTTATCAAGAACAAGATTCAAATTATTTCACCACATCCTAGAGCCCTAGGGCTCTAGCCCACCATATTTACAACAAGATCAATAATACATAAAGAGGATCCAAAACCCATTCTCAATACAAAAGTAAAAGAGTGAAAGAGAAGATAAAATCCAATGTAGAACAAACTCCTTCAATCCCTTGGCTTGAATCTTCAAATGGGTGGTTGAATCTTCCTTCTCCTCTTGATGTTCTTGATCTTCAAAAATCTAAATGGAGAGTGTTTCTCTAGTGTATTTTCGTGTGGTAGGTGAAGTATATGAACTCTCCAAGAGTTATAAGATATATATGACCAATAATGGAATGCCAAAAGTCAAAAATGGATTCGTCAGTCCCGACCGCGACCTCATCAGGGTCGCGCCTGGAGTGCTGAATAGTGGGCAACACTGGCCATGCCTCGAGGCCGTGTTGCAGAGGCCCTGGAGCGCGGCTTGCCCTGCATCTGCGCCCGGAGGCCTCTGCAAAGCGGCCTCGGGCTGGTCGCGCCAGCAGGTCACGTCCGGGCTTCATGTTTTTCAGCCTCTGAAGGGGCTCTGCAACACGACTCCTGATCGCGTCTCGAGGCAGTGTCTGAGCCCAACACTTGGTTTTCTTCATCTTTTCAAGTCTTGTGCGGCCTTTGATAATCGAAATCCCAATTCAACTTTGATTTGTACAATATTAACCCAAAAACTCCCTGTATGGCCACTTATAACAAAATTAAGATAAAAGATAATATATACAATATTAACATACATAAGTACATAAACCAAGTGCAAATGCACTCAAAATGAGTGCAAATGAGTGCAATTTATGCACTCATCAGTAAAACATCCCCTTTTCCCACAATATCTCTTATGAAATGAAATCTCACATCAATGTGCTTAGTTCTATCATGAAACACAGGATTCTTGCACAATTGAATTGCAGACTGGCTATCAGAATAAATAAGAGGTTTATCATCAATAAATTTGATCTCAGATAGCACACCATTAAGTCAAATGGCTTCCTTAACAGCCTCAGTAGCAGCAATATATTCAGATTCAGTTGAGGATAAGGCTACAATATTCTGCAATTGAGATTTCCAACTGATACATGCACTACATAAAGTAAACACATACGAGGTAGTTGATTTTCTTTGATCTCTATCATTTGCATAGTTTGAATCAACATACCCCACACATTTAACACCATCAGCTGCCTTAGAAAAGGTCAGACTATTGTTCATAGTGGATTTCACGTATCTGAGAAGCCATTTCAAAGCTTTCCAGTGAGGCAACCCAGGATTAGCCATGTATCTACTCAAACATGAAACATCATAGGCAATATCAGGTCTAGTGGTGATCATTAAATATATGACAGAGCCAATGTCATTAGCATAAGGGACACCTTGCATTTCATTCAATTCAAATTCATTCTTAGGAGATTGATCTTTACTCAGTATGAAATGAGATGCAAGAGGCACAGAGACAGATTTAGATTCTTCCATGTTAAACTTTTTCAACACTTGATCAATATAGGCAGATTGATGTAACACAAGTGTATTATTTTCTCTATTTTTGTCAATGTTCATGCCAAGGACTTTTCTAGCATCACCAAGATCTTTCATATCAAAGTTGGCACATAGACAGTTTTGCACATGCTTCACAGTTTTCAAGCAAGGGCTTATCAAAAGCATGTCATCCACATAAAGCAACAAGAACATAGGCACATCGGTTTTCATACAATACAAGCAATGATCAAATTTGCTTCTAGTAAAGTTCATACTTTGCATACATTTATCAAATTTTATATTCCGCCTTGGGGACTCTTTCAGACCATACAGAGACTTTTTTAGCAAGCAAACATGATTAGGAAGAGATTTATCAATGAAACCTTCAGGTTGATGTATATAGATATTGTTTTCAAGTTCACCATGAAGGAATGCAGTTGTTACATCCATTTGCTTAAGTTCCTAATTAAAGTGAGCCACAAGAGCAAGCATTATTCTAACAGTTGTAAATTTGACCACATGAGCAACTATTTCATTATAATCAATACCTTCTTTCTAAGTAAAGCCCTTTGCAACTAATCTGGCTTTATATCTTACATGATCAAGTTCTTGTTTTATTTTAAATAACCATTTACATTCAACTATAGAGCAGTTATCAGGTTTTTCAACAAGAACCCAAGTGTTGTTATCATGCAAGGATTTAATTTCACTTTTCATAGCTTCAAGCCATTTGTCAGATTCAGGGGAATTCATAGCTTCAGCATAAGTATTTGACTCAAACTTATCAATATTGTTAAACACATTAAAGGCATACATAGACAAGTTATTATCATCATATCTAGCAGGCAGTCTCACATTCTTTCTTGATTTATCTCTAGAAAGTTGATAATTATTCAGGTTTTCAGGTTCAGGCATAGTTTCATGCTCATTTTCAGAAGTAGAACTTGTTTCAGAATCTGACACAGTCATATTATTAGAGGGTTCATCACTTGCCTCATGATTAGACACAGAGTCAGTTGTATCAATGTTATCCAAAATAGTTCATTTTCATTCTCAACATTATGAGCATCATTATTCACAACTTTAGGTCCAGGCAACACAAGAGTATGGACATCCACCTCACTAGTAGCAGCAGGAGAGAACAGAAACTCAAACATATTCTGATTCAATTTCTCCACCTCACTTGGAGCAACAGAATGTGAGGATTCAGGCAAACAAGGAAAATCTTGCTCATTAAATAACACATATCTGCTAATGCAAGATTTAAACCCAGTCATACTCTTATCCCAGAGCCTATAGCCCTTCACACCCTCAGCGTATCCCAGAAAGACACATTTTCTTGCCCCAGGTGCAAGCTTGCTCAATTTTTGATGCACATATGCAGCACATCCAAAAATTCTCAAATTAGACAAGCAGACATGTTTATTTAAGAACACAGATTCAGGTAACTTGCCATACAAGGGAATAGAGGAGGATCTATTAATCAAATAAGATGCAGTCATGAGAGCTTCACCATATAAATGTTTATCTAAACCAGATGCAACAAGCAGGCTTCTAATTCTCTCAAGGAGAGTCCTATTCATTCTTTATGCAACTCCATTTTGTTGTGGAGTATATGGAACATACTTATGCCTTTTTATACCTTATCAGAACACCAATTATCCATAGCATGATTACAAAATTCAAGACCATTATATGTTCTAAGGCATTTAATCTTTTTCTTAGTCTGGTTTTGAACTTCAATAGCCCATTTAGAAATTTTTTGAAAAACTTCAGATTTATTTTTCATAAGAAACACCCAAGTTTTTCTTGAAAAATCATCAATCACAGATAAGAAGTACATGTTACCACCATGAGTGGGCTCTTTAGCTGGGCCCCAGACATCAGCATGCAGATATTCAAGGATATCAGTGCTAGCATGCTTCCTAGGATATGGAACAGACACAGGAAAAGGCACTTTATGGTGTTTTCCCATCACACAAGGTTCACAGAAAGACATGCTTGTCACTTTATCTTTGCTAAATGCACCAGCTTTATGTAATATTTCAAGTCCTTTATTACTCATGTGCCATAGTCTAGCATGGCACAGAGCAGTTTTATCTTCAAGTACAATATTAGCAACAGGCAATGGCACTGACTCAACTTGCGCAATATATAAATCTCCTTTTCTAGGAGCATTGAAATAAAGCATAGAGTCGTTTTCAAATTTAAATCTCAGATAGTTCGCAGAACCATCAAGCATTTTGTCAGCCATTTTAGACACATATAGCAAACTGAATTTTAATTTAGGCACATATCTGACATCACTTAGAGTGAGCATGCTTCCATTTTCAAATTTTAGGCAGATATCATTTTTTCCTTGTATCTCACAATTTTGACCATCAGCTAATGCAACATGACCAGTGTTCAAATAGTGCAGATTTTGAAACATGTGTTTAAAGGGAGTGACATGAAATGTGTAACTAGAGTCAATAAGCCATTCATTATTATGCACATTCTTTGACACAACATTGGTATAATTAATGAACTGGAATTCATAAGTATCATGCATCATATAAATGCCATCTTCCTCATACACATTATTAGCATGATGTTCAGGCTCATAATTCACAAATCCTTTATTCGTTTTAGGCTGTTTGCACCTATTTGAAAAATGGCCAGGTTTTCCACAATTCCAACAAGTCTTTCTAGGCTTTTGGTCAAAATTTTGATTTTAAAAATGATTTTGGTTCTAATTTTGAGGGGGATTAGCCTGCATTTCTCTTCTATGTCTTTCAGCAGCCAAAACACTTAGATTTTCAGGGTTTAGGGGTTTGCTAGGACTGTGGTGATGGTTTCTAGGGTTATTCTTGTTCACATACATACTTTCACCATGCAGAGGTTGGGATTTCACTTTAAACTCACTTTCTTTGGTTTTTAGGCCAATTACAATCATGTCACAAGTAATTTTCGACCCACCATATTTCAAAGCAGATTTAACCTCAGCAAAGGACTCAGGAATTGACCCTAACAAAATTTGAGGAGCATACTTTTCAATAGAATCATCACCAGCAAGTTTTAAGTCCTAAAGCAATTTATTGAAATCATCCATATTAGCATCAACATCTTTTGAAGCATCCATTTGAAAAGACATGAATTGAGTTTGTAAGGACCATGCAGACTCATCAGAGGTAACAGTATATAAAGAAATCAAATTATCCCACAATTCCTTAGCACATTTATGATGTGACACCTTTCTGACCACATAACTGCATAAATTCAGTAAAATAGTGGCCCTAGCACTATCATTCATGTCATGCAGCTTCTCATCTTCCACATAATCATCAACTTTAGTAAAAATAGCCTTATGGATATTTTCTCTAGTCAAAATGCACTCAATTTTTATTTTCCAATCTTGGAAGTCATCTCTGCCATTAAATGGCACCATATGCATGTTATTCATGATGGTATGCAAGCACAAACAACCACAGAGGTACCAGGAAGTCAAAAAACCACCAAGAACACCAGAGAGCACAACAGAATACTCACAGAACATGGAGGAAAACACCTCCAGAGCACAGAAACAAGTACACTCGGGGAATAAAGTGATGAGGCTAGCCCAGTTCTCAGCACAGATTTATCTGTGGAGCTAGGATTCACTCAGGACAATCCCAAAACTTGTTTCAACAACAACTGACTAAAAAAAAACAGTCAGTTTAACAAAAACTCACAAACTCGGAGTCTCAACAGGTAAATCCACCTCCAACCACAGCCAAAACATTCACAAGGCAGGGTAAAACAAGAATATCACCAAGCCAAGAAGCCACACAAGCAGAAAGCACTCAAACAATACAGAAACACCCAGAAAACTCTCAAGGAACCCTTAATTAACCTAGCTATCCAGGCTACTCGCACGAGGAGACCCAGAGGGGAATCCAAACTAACTGGACCGTAAGCTAGGGTTAGACTAATTTATCCCTTCCTTCCATATCAAATAAAATCTTATTCTCTTATATTTTACTAAAAAGTTGGCAAAATTTTATCTCTCCATATATTTGTAGGGTTAAACTTGGGAAAAAAAGGTGTACAAATATAAAAAACAACAAACATTTTGACAAAAAAAAACTCCTAAAACAACAATTAAAACGAAACGGAGTGAATACTTTTTTTATCATATTCTTTAAACCTTTTGAAATACAGTATTATCCTTAATTATTATATATTCCTAATTTCATACCCTATACATTAATTTATTCTTATAAAATTTATAAATATCCATAGCATATCTACCTCACTTTGTAGTTGGTACCATTTAAATTAACCATGTTATAGTGTTATACCATATACAATTAATAATATTTCTATTTGTACATGCAGAATTAACTAGGTCATTTATTCAAGAAATTTCATTTCATCAGAACCAGCATTTATGCACGCACTATCAAACTCAAAGATATGCAAATAATTATTGAAGTAAAGCTTAATTGATATATATTTTAGCGCTTCATATAACAGAAGCAAGTTAAATTGATGTCTGTCAGCACCTCAGTTAAAGCTTTATTTTCTGATTAAATTGATTTAATCAACTTAAAACTAATTTAAACTTGATCATATTTAGAAATGTTTTTGTAGGGTATAATAGAAATGTACCTTTTTGAGTTAATTTATATGCTTTTCATTTATCCATGGGTTAATAGTCTTAAGAGTTATATTTACATTAATAAGTTATTCCTGTCATTAGTTTGTACCGAAAATGTTTCCCTCGATCAGTCAATAATTGCTTTATTATTTATTTCTAAAAAAATACTTATTACTGTAATAGTATCCTGCATTACTGCGTACCTAAATCGACAAAATGAATATTCTACAACAATATTTTCTATGTATTCTAGAAAATCCACAATTGATTGATTTATTAGTTGAGTTGACACAAAAAATTATTTGAACAGATAATTTGTTTGATCACAAATATATATATATATATATATATATATATATATCTGCATGCATGTTTAAGAACAATAAGATCGTATTAATTAACATAAAAAATATTTGTTAAAAGCCAACTTAATTGAGCAAGGTGGTAATTAACATAAATTTTTTTGTATAATGAAAATTAACATAAATGTTAGGATGAAATTGGCACATCTTTTCGTGTAAAAGCACTAAAACTTAATTTAAAGGGAGGGGGACATGTTACATTGTCTATCAAAAGGGAAGCCCTAATATGGGTAGTATTATTAAGAGTCAAAATCAGTTATAATTACGCTAACACATTTTGCTTCATCTGTAATGATCACTAATCTTTTTTTAAGAGAGTAATTATCACTAATCTTGACTGCGCTACAATTGTTGGTCCTTCATCACTGCAGCACTACAGCTACAAGTGTCGTTTCCACGTCTCTCTTTCTCTCTCTCTCTCTCTCTCTCTCTCTCTCTCTCTCTCTCTCTCTCTCTCTCTCTCTCTCTCTCCTCTTTGTTTTTTTTTACCCCCTCTTTCTTTTCTCTTTCTTGTGTGGACCACAAGCTCCCAATTCCACGTTTCGCTCTCCCTCGCAATAGCGCATCAGTTCAACTTGTTTGCTTAAATATTTTATTCAGTCCACAATCCAACCAATATATAAAAAAATATTAAGATTGGGGCTTTAAGCTTGTGAAATCAAGCCCAACAACTAATTCTTAAAGCTTGTTTAAATTTGTTTTGAATTTTAAAAAATATATGTTTTAATTAGTTTATTTGAGTACTCATAGAATCGCGGACGAGCTTTGATTAAGTCTTATTTTTAAGTTGATCGAGTTCGAGAAATTTAATAGGTACTTATTTTATCAATTTTTAACTTATCAAATTTGAGTCTAAGTGGGACTTTTAATTTTCTTGAAACACAAATTATGATATAGTGATATATATATATATATATATATATATATATATATATATATATGTTTATCAAATCGAATTCATATAAGCTTTTAAGGAACAATCCCGAGTCAATTATTGAATCGAACACCTAATGAATTTTATAGCTCAATTAATTGGTAGATTATCTATAATTAATTAGAATTATGTTGTAGCTAGGTCGCTATAAATAGGAGATCCCTAACCAAGATTTAGTTCATATTGTCCCCTTATGATGGCCTACTGATAGCTAAATATCTAGGTAGAGTGAATCATATTATTTTCTTACTCCGATTTCTCTTTCAAGTAGTGGCCGCAAAGATTTCCCTCGTTATAAAATAAAATTAATATAGATTTTATAAACATCCCTTGGGATCACTATACATAGCCGTAAATAAATTCGCAATAGTACATAATTAGGGAAATTATATATGGATACATAATTGCCATCAACATGACCAAATCAATAATGTAATTAAGATATATTTTATAACAAAAATACTAATAATCTTTTTTGTTTGTGTCTTTAAATTATAGCTATATACATCCTCAACAATTTATTTATTAATTATTTTGCAATTCAAGAAACAATATATGCCACATTAATCTGGTGAAATAATTAAACTAATTAATAGGTCCATAAGGATCGATCACCTGATTCTGAACGAAAATACCAAATCAAATGTGGAAGAGGACTCCCGTGCACAGCACCCCCCCCCCTCCCCCACACAGTAATACAGGCGGGGCGTGGGGTTCACATGCGCCCATAGTCTTTTACTTCTCTCTCTTTTTTTGGGTATTTTTTTTCTCTGATTTTTTCTTTTTATTTTTCTCCTAAAAAATGTATATCCTTAAAATTAAAATGAATTAATTTAAATTTTTGAAATTCGATGACTTGTGTAATGCACTCGCCTAATACTAACGCATGGACTCATGCATTGCGCTCAATAATTTATTTTTTCAAAACAAATATAAATGATAATTGAAAAGAAAAAAAACTAATTTAAAATATATATATATATATATATATAATATTCTAAAAAGGAATTACTGAACCTTAAAATTAAAGTGAATTAATTTCATTTTTTTTTAAATCCGACGATTCATGCATTATGGACACGGGTGATACTTTTGAAAAATACTAAACTCTTAAACTATAAACGTTAATTGGAATGAAAAATATATCAATTTGAACTAAATAAACTCTTATAAGATAACTAGAAGACCCGTTATTTTTTAAGGATATGGGTGATACTTTTGAAATTTTATGAGTGATTAGTGTTACGGTTGATATTAATTTTGACGAGTTTTTTTTTTTCCTGACGGGTTGATCCATGAATTTAACTCGCCCGTCTAAAATAAGACTTATTTATAACTAGTGCACACAAATTTGACCCGGATCAATGTGGAAATATTTTTTGGACTAGGTTGACATAAATTCTGGCGATAGGATTGTTTTAGCTAGCTAGGTAGATAGTAGGGTGGTTAAGCGTAGCTAATTTATGAGTTAATGAAGTGATTATTAAACTTAATTCGATCAACAACAAATAATTCAAATTGTCATTAATGAATTGGACGATTATATCTACTAAGGATCTATTAAATTATCCATGCAAGTCCAATCTTGCGGCCGAATAAGTGACGTTTTTGGTTGATCTTAAGAATATAATACTTTCACAATTTGAATTATAATTCTTGAAATATATTTGTCTTCGAAAAGATCTTTTGTAACGAAAAATGCGTACCAGGTAATTAAAACGACATTACATGTCGACAGTCATTAAAAAGCTATAAGCGTTTAGGATTAGGAGTGGCGCGGTAAGGTATACCTTACTTTTTTCACCATACCTTTACCTTATCTTACTAGTACGGTATGGAGAAAATCCATACCGTTACCTTACCTTAAGATTAGGTATACCTTCCAACGGTATACCTTAAGTTCGGTATGAAACAAATGGTATACATTTCTCGTACCTTTAGTTCGGTATACCTTACCGACATCAGTATACCTTATCATACCATCCTAAGATATATCATATATCTCATACATTTACTCAAAATATATGAAATACTCCTAATACGATCAAAATTCAATAAAATAAAAATAAATATCTTCATGTCATGATAATTAAAGTCCAATAAAATAAAATAGATATAATAATTCAAATTTAACACTCCAATGCAACAATTAAATAAAAACAAGTGATATACAACAAATACAAGAAATAAAAATAAATTGAGTCTAGAATGTTTCCCAAAAAGTGTTAATATTGTAAATTTACTAGATATTTATAAATGTATAACATATTTACTAGTATTATATATCAATCATGTTTTTATAATTAATATAAATTGTATAAAAATATTATAAACTTACTAAATATTACAAATTTGAAATCTTTTACTTAGAAATCATAAGAATTATTTACTAAGTATATACTAACTAAGAACACACTTAGCATTACAATGCATTAAGTATAACATAACATTAATTATAAGTGTTAATATTGTAAATTTACTAGATATTTATAAATGTATAACATATTTACTAGTATAATGTATCAATCATGTTTTTATAATTAATATAAATTGTATAAAATATTATAAACTTACTAAATATTACAAATTTGAAATCTTTTACTTAGAAATCATAAGAATTATTTACTGAGTATATATTGACTAAGAACACACTTATCATTACTATACATTAAGTATAACATAAGACTAAGTGTTAATATTGTAAATTTACTAGATATTTATAAATGTATAACATATATACTAGTATTATATATCAATCATGTGTTTATGATTAATATAAATTATATAAAAATATTATAAACTTACTAAATATTACAAATTTGAAATGTTTTACTTAGAAATTGTAAGAATTATTTACTAAGTATTAATTATGAACACATTAAATTATCATTACTATGCATTAAGTCTAACATAAGATTAATTATAAGTGTTAGATATTTACATATATATCATATTTACTAAGTATTATATATAAAGTATCTATAATTCACATATACATATATTTATAAAATATCACACATATAGTGGTATATACCGTTAGTTCGGCATTTACCGTTGGTGCGGTCACACCAACGGTATATACCGCACCTACGGTATATATCGGTATAACGGTATATGCTGAATTAACGGTATATACCTTAAAAATTCGGTATACCGTCGGTATCGGTATACGCTGGTATACCTCAGTTTTTAAAATTCTATACCGTTACCTTACCGAAAAATATCGTTACGGTATCATACCTTACCGAAAATATCGGTATACCTTAAAGTCCGGTATTCCGATATTTTTTCCGGTATGGTAAGTACGGTATAACGGTATTTTTCCCCAACCCTATTTAGGATACATGCATATTGTGGAATGTTGGCCCACTTGCTCTTTTCTTTCTGACCCAATTGCTTCTTATCTATTTCTTTTATTTCTGGCCCAACATCTTTTGAAGCTCAATACCTAACCCTAGGCCACTTCCCGGTTCCTTCTATATACATACTCAACCCTAATTTCCCTTATTTGGTTTTTTGTTTTTCTTATTTAGCTGCGCCGTTTCTCTCTTCTTTCTTCAAGCCTCAGACAAACAACCCCACACCCGATTAGCTTCCTTGAGAGATCTCGGCTGATCTCTCTGTGTCTTGGCAGGATTTCTGTCTGTGGTTTTCTGATTGGCCGTGAGTTTGAGAGTACTGAGTGTTCTAAGAGCTGTATGTATCTGTGAGAGCTTCTGGGCTGTAGTTCCTCCTCCCCTTTGTGGTTTGGGTCTGATATTGTCGCCGGGAGTACTGACTTGCAGCCGTTTGTGGGAAAACCTAATCTGTGTCCCCAGGACACATTTTCCCATCTTCAAACTCTTTGTGTTTCTTATCTTTTTGCTTTACTATTTCCCTTCTTTATGTTACTGTTCTTGGCTATTCATTAACCTGCTTAAGTTAAAATCGACTCTAAGTCCCTATTTTCTACAGATCTGTCACATCTAGTTGGGAAGAAGGAGTCTGTGAAGATTTGATCTCTGAGATCTCTCTGAGATACTGACCCTCTGAGTTAGCCTATGAAGAAATATACTCAAAGAGATACTCTGAGGCTTTCAGATTGCCTGAGCAGCCGCGAGGTGAACCGAAAAGGCTGAAAAACAAGAGTTGAACCCCTGGCTAAGCTGATACCCAACAGTGGTATCAGAGCCAGGTTCTCTAGCCGGGGGCAACCTCCTGCCTCCATTCATCTCACCCCACCGCCGGTAAGGGCTGCACCACTTCACCCCCGATGGGCTTGAACAAAAAAGGATAAGTCCGGCCTCTCCCCTACCTGGGAGAGCCGGCTCTGGTATAAATCGAAAACTCTGGCTCCTCTGTGTGGTATCTAGCGATCCTGCCTTAAACTTGCTTCCTTTGCTTTCTCTTGAAACACCTTGGTATTCAAGGCCATCTTCAACCCTAGCTTACGGTCCGGATTGTCTGAATTCTCCTTTGGGTCTTCTTATGCGAGTTGCCCGGATAGCAGGGTTGGGAAAGGTATTCCTGAGTGAGTTCTGGGGTTCTTTCTGCCTTCTGCTGTGATCTATATGGTTTTGTGGCTATTCTCTGCCTGTTCTTGTTGGTTTGATTCCTGTATTTTGTGATATTTCTGCGATCTTGGTGAAATCTGAATGGAACTCTGCGTTTTTTGAGTTCCTGTGAACCGATTCTGTAAATTGAGTCAGTTAGTGGCTGAATCAAGTGTGGGATATTTCTGAGTGACCCCTTGCTCCACAGATAAATATGTGCTGAGAACTGGGCTAGCCTCAGCACTATATTCCCCGGAGAACTTGATTCCAGTGTTTTGGAGTTTTATCTCCTGGGTTTGTGAGAGTTCTGTTGTGTTTTTGGGCCTTTTGGGCACTTCTGAGATCTTCCTGCTGTGTTCTCTGGTGCTTCTAGTGTTTTGTTACCTTTCTGGTGTTTTCAGACTTTGCTGGGCTGTGTTCTCTGCCTTCTGCATTGAAATTTTAGTGTGTTTTAGTATCTGTACTTGCTCTGCATCATGAATAACCTTCATATGGTTCCCTTTAACGGTAAAGATGACTTTCAGGATTGAAAAACAAAAATTGAGTGCATTTTGGTCAAAGAAAAGGTTAATAAAACTGTTTTGACAAAGATAAATGAATCTGTGGATGATGAGAAATTACATGAGTTAAATGATAGTGCTAGAGCCACCATTTTGTTAAATTTGAGCAGTTCTGTGATCAGAAAAGTGTCTCACCATAAGTGTGCAAAAGATTTGTGGGATAATTTGAATTCTCTATATACTGCTACCTCTGAAGAGTCTGCTTATTCTTTGCAAAATCAACTTATGACTTATCAGATGGATACTTCTAAAGATATTGATGCTAATATGGAAGAATTCAATAAATTGCTTCAGGATTTGAAACTTACTGGTGACCATACCCTTGAAAAATATGCTCTCCAAATCTTGCTTGGTGCTATTCCTGAGTCATTTTCTGAAGTTAAATCTGCTTTAAAATATGGTGGTTCCAAGGTTACTTGTGATATGATTGTGACTGGGCTGAAAGCAAAAGAGAATGAGCTAAAAATGCTGAAATCCAAACCTCTGCATAATGAAATCTTGTATGTGAACAGGAATAATAACAGAAATTCTCATCATAGCTTTAATAAACCCTTAAATCCTGAAAATCCTAGTGTGCTTGCTGCTGAAAGACATAAAAGGGACATGCAACTAGGGCAAAACCAACATCAGAATCAGGATTATGTTCACAATCATACTCATGCTTCAACTTATGCTCACAATTATGCTCATCCTGCTCCCAATCATGCTTATAACCATAATTTTATCAGAAATCTAGGAAAACATGCTGGAATTGTGGAAAACCAGGTCATTTCTCTAATAGATGCAAAATGCCTAAAAAGAGTAAGGGTAATGTGAATTATGAGCCAAAACAACATGTAAACAATGTGTATGATGATGATGATAGTATCTACATGATCCATGATGCTTATGATTTTCAATTTATAAATTACACAAATGCTGTCTCTAAGAATGTGCACAATGATGAGTGGCTTATTGAATCTGGTTGTACTTTCCATGTCATTCCTCACAGACATATGTTTCACAATCTGCATTATATGAATTCTGGGCATGTTGCCCTAGCTGATGGTCAAAATTGTGAGATACTTGGTAAAGGAGATATATGTTTGAAGTTTGAGAATGGAAGCATGCTCACATTGAATGATGTTAGATATGTGCCTAAATTGAAATTTAGTTTGCTATCTGTGTCTAAAATGGCTGATAAGATGCTTGATGGTTCAGTAAATTACTTGAGATTCAAATTTGAAAAAGACTCCATGCTTTACTTCAATGCTCCCAGAAAGGAGAACTTATATGTTGTGCATGCTGAATATGTGCCTTTACCTGTTGCTAATATTGTGCATGATGATAAGACTGCATTATGGCATGCTAGACTAGGGCATATGAGCAACAAAAGACTTGAAATATTGAATGAATCTGGTGCATTTGGGAATAATAAAGTGACAAGCATGCCATTCTGTGAACCTTGTCTAATGGGAAAACATCATAAATTGCCCTTTCTTGTATCTGTTCCTTACCCTAGGAAGCATGTTAGTTCTGAAATTCTTGAATACTTGCATGCTGATGTCTAGGGCCATGCCAAAGAGCCCATCCATGGTGATAATACATTCTTCTTATCTGTGATTGATGATTTTTCAAGAAAAACTTGGGTCTTTCTCATGAAAAATAAATCTGAAGTTTTTCAGAAGTTTTCTAAATGGGCTGTTGAGATTCAAAACTAGCCTAAGAAGAAAATTAAGTGTCTCAGAACTGACAATGGTCTTGAATTTTTCAATCTCGCTATGGATAATTGGTGCTCAGATAGAGGTATAAAGAGGCACAAATTTGTTCCCTATAATCCACAACAAAATGGGGTTGCAGAGAGAATGAATAGAACTCTTCTTGAGAGAGTTAGGCCTTGATAAACAATTCGGGGGAAAGCCTTAATGACTGCATATTATTTGATCAATAGATCTCCCTCTGTTCCCTTGTGCGGTAAATTACCTGAATCTGTGCTCTGGAATAAACCTGTATGCTTGTTCAATTTAAGAATCTCTGGCTGTGCTGCTTATGTGCATCAGAAATTGAGTAAGCTTGAACCTAGGGCAATAAAATGCATCTTCCTTGGATATCCTGAATAGGTTAAGGGCTATAGACTTTGGGATAATGGGGTGCCTGGATTTAAAACTTGCATAAGCAGAGATGTTACCTTTAATGAACAAGATTTCCCTTGTTTACTTGAATCCTCACACTCTGATGCTCCAAGTGAGGTGAAAAACATGCATAACTTCTTGTTTCCTCCTGTTACTCCTAGTAAGGTGGATGTTCCCTCCTCTGTGCATCCTGAATTATTGAATAATACTGAAATTGAATCTGAGATTCATGAGAATGATATGCAGAACAATAATGAAACCTTGAATGAATCTGTGATTGATGATGTTGATGTGAATGATTCTGCTTCAAACAATGAATCTGGAAATGAATCTGCTGATAATATGATTGTGTCTGATAATGAGACCAGTTCTAATCCTGACAATGAAACTGAAAATGTTACTGAACATGTGTCTGAACCTGAAAACTTGGATAATTATCAACTTGCTAGGGACAGGCCTAGAAGAAATGAGAGATTACCTGCAAGATTTGATGATTATAACTTGTCTTTATATGTCTTTAATGTTTTCATTAATGTGGATAAAATTGAGGCTAAGACATATAAAGAGGCTATGAGCTCTTCTGAATTGACAAGTGGATTGTTGCTATGAAGTGTGAAATAAAATCATTGCATGATAACAACACATGGGTGCTTGTTGAAAAACCTGAAAATTGTTCTGTTGTTGAATGCAAATGGTTGTATAAGATTAAATAAGAAATTGATAATGTCAGATATAAAGTTAGACTTGTTGCAAAGGGCTTCACTCAGAAAGAGGGCATAGACTACAATGAAATATTTGCTCCTGTGGTAAAATTCACAACTGTTAGAATTATGCTTGCCTTGACTGCTCACTTTGATTGGGAACTTAAGCAGATGGATGTTACAACTGCTTTTTTGCATGGTGAACTTGAGAATAATATATACATGTATCAGCCTGAGGGCTTCATTGATAAATCTCATCCTAATCATGTTTGCTTACTGAAGAAGTCCCTTTATGGTCTGAAACAATCTCCAAGGCAATGGAACATTAAATTTGACAAATGCATGCAAAGTATGAATTTTACCAGAAGTAAATTTGATCATTGTTTATACTACATGCAAACCAATTTGTGTATGTTCCTTCTTCTCTATGTGGATGATATGTTATTGATTAGCCCCTGCTTGAAAACTGTTGAGCATGTTCAGACCTGTTTATGTGCTAATTTTTATATGAAAGACCTTGGTGATGCTAGAAAAATACTGGGCATGAACATAGACAGAAATAGGAAGAACCATACACTTGTTTTGCACCAAACTGCCTATATTGATCAAGTGTTGAAGAAATTTAATATGGGGAATAGTAAGCCTGTTTCTGTGCCTCTTACATCTCATTTCATGCTGAGTAAAGATCAATCCCCTAAAAGTGAATCTGAGATAAATGATATGCAAGGAGTTCCCTATGCAAATGCCATTGGTTCTGTCATGTACCTTATGATTAGCACTAGACCTGACATTGCTTATGATATCTCATGTTTGAGTAGATACATGACTAATCTTGGGTTGCCTCATTGGGAAGCATTAAAATGGCTTCTGAGATATTTGAAATCCACTATGACTAATGAATTAACTTTTTCTAAGTCTGTTGATGGTGTGAAATATGTGGGATATGTTGACTCTAATTATGCAAATGATAGGGATCAGAGAAAGTCAACAACATCTTATGTGTTTACTTTATGTGGTGCTGCGTGTTTGAGATTTTATTCTACATTCTCTCTAGGTTTCACACAAATTGCTCCTTCTCTCACTAGAAATCTCACGACCCCTCTACAAATTCAACCGTGAATGCTTGAAATCTTTTCTTGAAAATCAATAGCTAGATTTCAATGTTCAAACTGATTGACAACAACACCAACAAAACTTTCAGCAAATTTCTTTTTTATTGAAAATCAAATATTACCCCAAAATTGAATTGGGATTTTGAGAAGGATAGGTGAGTGGATACTGAGGGTAAGCCTACTGCATCATCTCTAGTGACTTCAATTTGCAGATTTTATTTCAATATCGTCTTGCCCTAAGCTTAAGGTTTAGTTGGTTTTTATGCGCAGCTTGACTAATTACAAATCTGATTTTTATTTGCGGTGTGGAGATATCAGAAAGAATCTGTCATATTGATATGCTATTGACCACCTGTTTGCTCATTTGTGTGCTAGAAAACTAACAATAATGGAAGGAAAAGATATCCTTATTCCATAGGCTACGACTGAAGCTTTAAACAGGGTAACAGAAGAGAACAAGACGAGGGATGAAACAACCCACCTGGGATGGGATAAAGCACCTACCCTGCTGCAATTAAAGATACCACATTATCCAGATATCATACATGATGACCCCAAAGATCTACTTTTTCTCACTAAAGATGATGAAATCCCTATGGAAGTAGGATGAGGCTATTGTTTAGCAGGCATCTGTCTTGGCAGATTTCCTGGAGTAAAAGCAGTAGAGGAATTGGCGAACTCTTAGCCATCTAGACCTCGTGTATCATGTCATTCTAATGGTCTAATCTTTTTTAGGTTCTCAGATCAAAAAAGTATGATGGAAATACATGCAAAACGGCCATACATGATATATAAGAGACCCATCACTCTCCACCTCCTCACCCAAGACTTCACCTTTGAAAAACTACTGAAGGAAGACATAAAGATTTGGGTGAACATATACAATATTCCAACGGAGTTTTGGAATGCAAAAGCTCTTGGGAAAATAACATCGAGAGTGGGCACGCTAATAATTATCAATGAGGCTACATACATGAAGAGAAAACTGGACTATGCCTGCATTCTTGTGGCAGTCTCACCAACACATAAACCGCCCCTACAAATGGAGATCCTGTCTCTAGATGGGTACATTACTAACTTAGATTTCCATTATGATTTTATTCATAAGCTTTGCCTGGAGTGTAACAAGTTTGGACACTATAAAGCTAACTGTCAAGGAGAAAGGTCAACAGCTGGGGAAAGAACTGGACTGGAGAACAAGGAGATTAATGAAAGGAAGCACAATCAGAGCATTGGAAATGAGTCAGGCCCCCGATTTCGCATAAGGTAAAAGCTCGCAAAAGTGCTTGGATCGGCTAAATGCAAAGGAATTTTCATGCCTTTCAAATACTCTGACTTGAACAAATTTACATTAGAAGAGGGTGAGAAATGGCTCACAACACCATTCATAAAGCGACTCTTAGAGCTGAGCCCTGCATCCAAAGTAATCCCAGAAGATCTGAAATTCCTGCTGAAAGCCAAGGGTACTGTTGAAGGACTACATCCAGCCTGGGTAGAGGTGTGCAATTCTAAAAAAATCAGTGGTGTGTTTGAAAAAGGCCAAACCTCAAAGGATCCTACTTCAGCAGCTCAGATCCCCATGCAAGCTCTGAATGAGAGTACAACCAGACTTACATCAATAAATTACCTGAACAGTAAGGAAGTTTCCACCCGAAACTCTGATGGAGAGGATTATGAAGACATAGAAAATGTTGAAGCTCTCTTCCAAATGAGTGAAAATTCTCAGCCCAACAAACAACAAAGAATGAAGGATAATAGCATAAAAGAGGACGAGATGGCCTTGAATAAGGTAGAGAAGAGCAAAAGGGAAATAAGTCAGCATGATGACTACCAAAGACAAAAAACAATCAATACTTCATCCAGCCTAGATCTTGAATCAGCTATAGGTGACCCTGAAGCATCAAATATTGGAAGGAAAAAAAAGATAAAATGAGGAATGAAAGGATTGAATGCACCAATAATATCGGTAACTCTAGATAAAGGTGGAGGTGATGTCGAAACACAAGAGAAATGAGCATTCGATCTATCAAAAAAATGAAGTATCCCGGAAGGTCTCTACTACACATTTAAAAATAGGATCAGAACAACCCCTTCTAAGCAAGGGAAAAACAATGTTGATATATGATAGTCCAATCATGGAACATACAAGGGCTCAATAGGTCCTTGAAACAGAAGAAAGTGCAAGTGATGACACGCAAAGCTGGAATCGATGTACTTGCCTTAGTGGAAACTAAATTTAAAACAAGTGCTTTTAATCTTTTTATGGAAATTGTTTTTGCAGGTTGGAGCATGGCCAATAATTTTGATGTAATACATGGAGGAAGGATCCTTATACTATGGAATCCAAATATAGTTTCGTTGGAACCCATTATTAAAACTGAAAAGGTTATCCATTGTCGTATAAGGTGTAAAGTAACTAAAAACCTATTTTATGCTTCATTTATCTATGGCTATTGGTCTGTACCTACTCATAGACCTTTTTGGAGCTCATTTCATAATCTTCAGCTTGCAGCCAACCTTCCATGGTTAATAATGGGAGACTTTAATTGTCTTCTATGACCTGAAGAAAGGGTCGGGGGATTGCAACCTAGGGAGTATGAGATGTGTGAATTTTATGATTTTTGTGCTGTGTTTAGAGCTTTACAGATATGGAATCGGTTGGAGCAAATTTTATGTGGGCAAAAAAAAAATGTTCGATCTAAACTTGATCAAGCCATGCAATAATACTTGGCAAGAAAAGGGTTGGCTTAGTAGAGCAAATTTCTTACCAAGTAGGATGAACTCAGACCATTCACCTGTTGAAGTTACTTTGTTTGGAGATCGCAGGACAATACCTAAGCCATTCAAGTTCCACAACATGTGGATTAGACACCCAAAATTCTTGCAACTCATTGAGGATGAATGGATTGACAGAGTTTACGGAACATACCAGTTCAGATTTGCCAAAAACTCAAGGAACTACAGAAACATTTAAAACAGCTAAATAAAGATGAATTTGAAGCCATTTCGTGCAAAGCAGAAGATTCAAAAAAGGCTTTGGAAGAAGCCCAAATGTCATTAGATGCGGATCCACTAAATGTGGAACTAAGGGAGCTTGTGCCAACATTGAAAAAGAAAGCCTTATTCCAAACCGAAGCTGAAAGATAGTTTTTTAGCCAAAGAGCAAAGTGCAAACACCTGTTGGAAAGTGATCGTAATACTAAATTCTTCCATGCTATGGTCAATAGGAACAAAACGAAACATAACATTAATTTGTTGATCAATGAAGATGGGAGAATTGTGGAAGATTTGGAACAAATTAACTTTGACTTTGTTGACTACTACACAGAATTGTTTGGCATCGACAATCAAAATGATCCCATTGATGGTTCAATATTGGAGACTGGTCCAGTACTTTCAGAGAAAGAAAAAGAACAACTGATGGAGATAATAACAGTGAAGGAAATTAAGGAAGCACTATTCGACATCGGTGATGAAAAGGCTCTTGGCCCAGATGGCTACTCCTCAGCATTTTTCAAATCTACTTGGGCTACCACGGGACCCGACCTTTGTGCTGCAGTCAAGGAGTTCTTTAGAAATGGCAAGCTTTTAAAATAGCTAAACCATACCATAGTGTCACTGATACCAAAGGTCACGCATAACCCTACAGTTGGTGATTTTAGACCAATTGCTTGCTGTAATGTGGTCTACAAGCTGATTATGAAGATCATCTTTACAAGATTAACTAAGGTTATGGACAAACTTATCTCTCATGCTCAATCGGCTTTTGTGACGGGAAGAAACATTACAGATAATATATTTCTCGCACAAGAGATAATTAGGAAATACTCTTATAAGAGAAATACACCGAAGTGCACTTTAAAGATTGATCTAAGGAAAGCTTACGACACTATCTCATGGAAGTTTCTGAGAGCAGTGTTAGTAGGACTAGGGTTCCCTGTGACTATGATATGATGGATTCTTGAATGTGTTACCACATAACATATTCACTTTCTATTAATGGAGGACTACATGGTTTTATCAAAGGTAAGAGAGGCTTGAGTCAGGGAGATCCTATGTCTCCGCAATTGTTCCTACTTTGCATGGAGTACTTTTCGCGACTTCTTGACAGAAGAATAAGGGATTTAGAGTTCAACTACCATGCACGGTGCAAAAAGCTCAAAATTACTCACCTAGCTTTTGCGGATGACCTTATGCTATTCATAAGAGGGGATTATCGATCAGTGCCAATCCTGATGACCACACTGAATGAGTTTGAGAAGGCTTCTGGACTGCAAATCAACAATAATAAATCGGCTATTTTTACAACGGGATTAAGAGAACATGAACTTAGCAGCATACAACAACTGGTAGGCTTCCCAAGTGGTATTTGGCCAGTCAGATATTTGGGAATTCCATTAGCAACAAAGAAATTAAAAATGGTGGATTACTCTCATCTTATAGACAAGATTGCAAATAATATCAATATTTGGTCAGCAAAGACTCTCTCATACGCTGGTCGAACAGAGCTTATTCGATCAATTTTGCAAGGAATTGAATGTTATTGGCTGTAAATCTTCCCTCTTCCAGTTGTGTGCACAGATCGTATAACTGCACTGTGTCGAAACTTCCTTTGGGGATCCAAAGCCACTCCGGTGGATTGGAAAGATGTGTGTCTTCCCAAAGAGGAAGGTGGACTTGGTCTTAGAGACATCCGCACATGGAATAAAGGTCTTATGGCCAAGACGTTATGGAATATCCATTGGATGAAAGAGTCATTATAGGTGAAGTGGATACACACGGAATACTTAAAGGGGCGTGACCTGTGGCAATGGAAACCTCATAATCGAGATTCATCTCTCATAAAGAACTTGGAGAGTGTAATGAATGAGCTACTAGAGAAGAATGGTGGTTGTATTAGAGCAACGCAAGGATTACTAGATCGATGGTTTAAATTAGGCAAAGGCACATCAGAAGTTTACCACTGGATGCGAAGAAAAGTTGAAAGAAAATATTGGCAGCCCTTTATCTGGAAGACATTTATCCCACAGAAGTACTCCTTTTGCATGTGGCTGGCACTTTGAGAAAGGCTAGCGACTAGAGAAAGACTCACTTACCTCGGCATTGACCAGGTATGTCCCTTTTGTGAATTCACCATGGAATCTTCTAAACATCTATTTTTTGAATGTGCAATTACAGCGCCACTATGGCAAGCAGTCAAGGATTGGATTAGAATTAGAAGAGGAAACACAAAAATCTTGAGCACAATCAAATGGTGCAAGAGAGAGAAATGTGGAATGGCAGTCAAACAAAAAGCTAAAAAGATTGCACTAGCTGCATCCGTCTATTTCATCTGGAAGGCTCGTTGCGCATTCGTGTTTGAAAATAAAGTGTTTGACCTAGGAGAAGTTATTAAACAGATCAAGCTGCATACATACAAATCTCTTTATGCCTTTTTTCCGGTGGACATAGTATTAAACCACATTGGTAATAAGTAGGTTTGTGCTATGCTCATTTCTTGAAAATATATTTATATATATAGAACAAGTGAGCTTTCCTTGTCCCAAGGAAAGGTTTTAATGAGGCCCGAGGTATAGCATTTTCTCATCTCCTCGTTCCAGCTGTGAGTATGTTAGTTGGTTCGTGTAATCTTGCTACAGGTTACATGAAGTGCACAAAATAAACCTAATGAGATTAGTTTGTCGATGTAGCCGGGGGATGCCCCTATTTTGATGTATTATACACTCTACCTATCCTAGATAGTGGGAGTTTTATTTTTACTCTACCTATCCTACATAGTGGGAGCTTATCATGTTGTTGTGATGTACTTTGCTTACTATATACTGCATTGTATTAGTTGTAACTTGTAAGTTGTGATTGTTTAAATAGCTTCTACCCCACCCCTGCTACTCGAATTAGTTTCGATGTAGTTGTTACCCCCTTGGGCTTGTCCAAGGTTTATACTTTAAATACACTTGTATAATTTTTATTGCTTTATAATACATTTTTACCCATCAAAATTTTATGTGGTGCTTGCATAAGTTGGAAATCACAACTGCAGAGTATTGTTGCTTTGTCCTCTATTGAATCTGAATATATTGCTGCAACTGAGGCTGTGAAAGAAGCTATTTGGCTTCATGGTGTCTTATCTGAAATTAAATTCATTGATGATAAACCTCTATTATATTCTGACAGACAATCTGCTATACAATTATGCAAAAACCCTGTGTTTCATGACAGGACAAAACACATTGATGTAAGATTCCACTTCATCAGAGACATTATTGAAAAAGGTGATGTGCTGCTTGACAAGATCCCCTCAGAGTTTAACCCTGCAGATATGGGCACTAAGTGCCTTTCAGTTACAAAGCTGGAGGCTTGCAAGAGATCCTTGAACATGGATCTGGGTTGAACTATGAAGGATGAAGAGTATTCCCTTGTGCTTGGATACTTGAGCTGCCTCTGAGGGCAATCTGAATAATGGTTATTTCCCTGTTGTTGGTATTTTGCTAGGTTGTAACTTGTTCAAGGAAAGTCAGTGAATGATTGGATACTTGTTACTGTAACTGGGTTGGCATCTTGTGTTGAGACTGTAATTAATGCGCATAGCATTTCTCTCTCCCTCTCTTACCTTGTCTGTGTGATAGGCATAGAGTAAAAATAAGGAAATGATGTTAAACTCAATAGCTGGTAGGGGTGAGTATTCGGTTTATTCGGTCTATTTCGGTCCAAAATTCATAAAACTGAATAGACCGAATTGGAAAATATTTAGGACCGGACCGAACCGAACCGAGTTAAGGGGAGGACCGAACTGGACCGAATTGAATTTGTTCGGTTCGGTTCGATTCACCCCGGTCTGATTTTTCTTTTTTTTTTTCTTTTTTTCTTATATTCTGAATAGCTTGACTAACTGTGGAGATAATAGCCTAAATAATAAATAAATATCACAAATCTATAACTGACATCATAAATAAACATTTATAACTAATACAAAAAATTAAGCCAACAAATAACAATACAAACATCCAAAGTATCCAACAAATAATAATTAAAAATAATAATAAATAAAAAGGCTTGTTCTATTCGGTTTGTTTGGCCCGTTGTCTGCAGGACTGGACCGAACCGAGAACCGAACTTTTTTTAAAAAAAAGAACCGAATCGCACCGAAAAATTGAAAGAACCGAACCAAATGGACAGAATTTGTTCGGTTCGGTTTTCGGTTTTTTCAGTTTTTTGCTCGCCCCTAATAGCTGAGAGGTGCTCCCTTGGTGACATAAAAGACCAAATGGGCCAAAGATGGATATGTGGAATGTTGGCCCACTTGCTCTTTTCTTTTTGGCCCAATTGCTTCTCACCTATTTCTTTTATTTCTGGCCCAACATCTTCTGAAGCCTAATACCTAACCCTAGCCCACTTCCCGGTTCCTTCTATATATATACTCAACCTTAATTTCCCTTATTTGGTTTTTTGTTTTTCTTATTTAGTTGCACTGTTTCTCTCTTCTCTCTTCAAGCCTCACACAAACAACCCCACACCCGATCAGCTTCCTTGAGATATCTCGACTGATCTCTCTGTGTCTTGGCCGGATTCCTGTCTTTGGTTTCCTGATTGGCCATGAGTTTGAGAGTACTGAGTGTTCTAAGAGTTGTGTGTGTCTGTGAGAGCTTCTGGGCTGTAGTTCCTCCTCCTCTTTGTGGTCTTGGTCTGATATTATCACCGGGAGTACTGACTTGTAGCTGTTTGTGGGAAAACCTGAGCCGATCTGTGTCCCCAGGACACATTTTCCCATTTTCAAACTCTCTGTGTTTCTTTTTGCTTTACTATTTCCCTTCTTTATGTTACTGTTCTTGGCTATTCATTAACTTGCATAAGTTAAAATCGACTCTAACTCCCTATTTTCTACAGATCTGTCACATCTAGTTGGGACGAAGGAGTCTGTGAAGATTTGATCTCTGAGACCCCTCCAAGATATTGACTCTCTGAGTTAGCCTGTGAAGAAATATACTCAAAGAGATACTCTAAGGCTTTCAGGCTGCCTGAGCAGCCGTGAGGTGAACCGAAGAGATCGGAAAACAAGAGTTGAACCCCTGACTAGGCCGATACCCAACACATATATATTTATTATCGGCAAAACTCATGTACATTAGGATGTATAGATCAGCCCATTAGACGACCCGCTCCGACCCGCTAAAAAAAATCGGTAAAATGCAGTATCAATCTTTACACTAAAATGTACCATTTAAAGTGCAAAACGTACCAATTATATCATTAAATAGTAACTAGTCAATTAATGTTTAGACTTTGAGAAGGGGGGTTTAGGTTTTTTAGGGTTCATAGTTTTTTGGGGGGGTTTTTTTAGGGTTTAGTATTTTTTAGGGTGTTTCTAGGGGTTTATTTTGTGTTTTTAGGGTTTTTTAGGGGTGTTTTTAGGGAGTTTATTTTGTATATTTTAGGGTTTTTTTGGGGGTGTTTTTATGGGTTTATTTTGTTTTTTTAGGAATTTTTTTCGGGGTGTTTTTAGGGGGTTTATTTTGTGTTTTTTAGGGTTCACTAATTGTATTTTAGGGTATACAATTTAGGGGGGGGGAACACAAAAAAAAAACTGAAAAATCGGAAAAAAATCAAAAAAATAATAAGAAATCGAAAAAAAAAATAAAAAAATAGTACAGGCGCGTGTACCCCACACGCCGCGCATGGGCGCGCGTAGCCTGCACACGTGTGGTGCACGTGCTTGTCGAAAAATATATTTTTTTATATATTGGGCCGGGTCGGGTCAGTCTGATGGGAGTGTACATGAGACCTCCTCATTTATTATAAGTCCATCTTCTTTAATGTTTTATTTTGTTGCTTTGCATTGGAACCATTATTTTCTTTCTAAACATATATTAGGTCTGTGTATTCATTGTACTTAATTTCATAGCTAGGTTATTTTTTGATGCATGTAAATTTGACTTCGATTTTTTTTTTAGAAATCTTTTGCCTCGATTGAACGGTGTGATTTGTAAGTACTGCAATCGAAGCTCATTAAAAAGAATCTACAATGTCCAACGATATGGATTTCTCGATGAAGCTCAATTTTGGATTTTAAAAAAGTGTGAATATATCTTTGTAGTGAAGATTGACTTGTAAACTTCTTTTCTAATCAAAGACTGCATAATCTTCTTTTCTAACTAAATTTATTTTCATTCACCGTAATACCCATATTGAAATGTGGGACCGGTCAAAAATTTAAAAAGAAACGGAAATCTTGTATGCAGCCCTAGTACACGCCCGAATTTCAGATTTATGTGAAAAAGGAACAACACGGCAAATTCTTCTACATGGCTAAATTTTCTTCTACCAAATTTTCTTCTACACGACTAAATTGTACACATCCAAAAATTAACTTGTTGTGTACAATGGAAATTGTACACGTTGCAATTGTTGTATTGTGTTGGAAAAAAAATTAATTTACCTACACGTTGAAATATTAGGAAATTGTACAAGGCCAAAAATGTACACGTTGAAAATAAAATTAACTTGCCTACATGCCGAAATTGTACATGGTCAAAAATGAAAATTCATTTGCTTACATGCATACAAAAGAATTTGGCAAAAAAAAAAATTGAAGCTTCATCGTGGACAACACAGTGGCTTACCGTGTAACACGTCAGAAGCCACCGTCTAGTGCACGGTGAAGTTTCAATTTTTTTTTAAATATTTTTTTGCTAAATTCTTTTGTATGCATGTAAGCAAATGATTTTCCATTTTTGGCCGTGTACAATTTCAGCGTGTAGGCAAGTTATTTTTTTTTTCAACATGTACAATTTCGAAATGTATATTTTTGACCGTGTACAATTTTCTAATATTTTAGTGTGGAGGCAAGTTATTTTTTTTTCAACACAACACAACACAACTACTGCAACGTGTACACAACACGTTAATTTTCTTTTTCAGCGTGCATAATCAATTACAACGTGTGTGCTGTGAGCCATGTACAATCAATTTCAACGTGTACAATTTTCTTTATTTTTTTGGCATGTACAATTTCAACGTTTGTGCGATGAGCCGATAAAATTAACTTTGACTTTTTCAAATTTCATTAAGGGTAAATTAGACTTTTACACTTCTTTTTGGTTATAAAAGAATATTTTACAAATCTTAATTAAAAAAGAAATTTACAATTTACTTTTAGTTATTTTGATTTTTCTCCTTTTAAAAAATGTCATTTGAAGCCTTTTTGGAGGCGTAAAAGTTTATCTAGGCGGGGTTTGTTGTAATTTATATTTCTTTATTTATCATTTTAGGGTTTTTGGAGTATATAATACATTTTTTTTTGTTTGTTTTGAATATATGTAAATGGACAAAATATGCCAAGTTATGGTATTCATTTATCAATTTGATATCTGAAAATCTTATAATATATAGATTTTGGAATTCACAGTTTGTAACACTCTAATCCCGGAGGATTCACAAAATACAATGTTCACATGGATAACATTTTTCTTAAATACTTCCTCCGTTCCATTTTGATAGACTTTTTATCAAATGATTGGAGTTTTTCACGGGAATTAAGAAAAAAATTGGGAAAAACAATTAATCAAGAAACTTCCTAATATGTTCCTATTTAATTCTTTGATATTAAATTAATGTCTAATGTAAACATATTAAATAGAGGCACATATTAGTAAATTAGCTATATATATGTGCTTATATATCGGGACATAGAAAAAAAAATCTATTAAAGTGGGATGGAGAGGATAAAAGAAAATCGTTTAAATAATGTTTAGAACAATTCCATAGCCTTTCCTTTGTAAATAGAATGGATTCCACGCAAAAAAAAAAAAAAGAATGTTTACCAATCAACCAATCAAAATTTAACAAATATTTTCCAAACTTTCAAAAAAACAACGTTGATTGGTCAACAATTCGGTGTCTAACCATAGTCAAACAAAAGGGAATTGAAGGGTGACATGGCCGCACGCACACCAATCATATTTAAACATGTAGCAGAAACATTTAAAATACAACTAGTTTGACTTAGTACATAAAGTTTGACCAAATAATATAGGTTTTTTTTTTTTTTTGAGATAGACCAAATAATATAGGTTAATTATATAAGATTCCAATTGATCCATGTTGTCCCGCTAACCTTCCTTCTTCACCTCAAAATATTTTAAGAAAATATGGACTAAGTGTCGGAAAACATTTATGAGAGTGAACGTTCGTGCATGAAAACGGACAAAAAGTTGCTCCTGTAAGACTTCTAAGCCAAGTGATACATGAATGAACCGAATTCTCACCCGTAAGAGAGAGATTCAATTCCTAAGCTATACATGAATGAGACTATAGTTGATTAGAGCTTAAAAGGATTTGATAGGTGCTACTTAATTAAGTATATATCAACAACAATGTTGTGCATCTTCTTTTCTGGTGATCTTCCATTAGAGATCGTTTGAGAAATTTCTCAAGAAGTGTGCAGGTGAAGACAAAGCATGACCAGTTTGGAAGCCGGGTTGTGACACGAACCGACAATGTTGCATGATTCAACAGGCGGCGTCATACATATTTTTCTTTTTCATTTTCAAACTAAGTTTTTTATTCTGGCTAATCGTAATTCGTTGAAGTTGAGATTCATCATACCAAAAGCGTCATCAAATTAACTGATCAACTCATCTTTTCTCCATTGGATTGGATGATTTCACGCCCCTCATTACCAGTGTTTGAAGCTGTGACATATATATGTTTGTTTAATCTAGGAAGAAGAAAAAGAAAAAGAAAAAGAAAGATAAAAGTAAGGCATGCATATCTTAAATTCAAAAATTGATATATAAGAAAACTCTATTTTAAAAAAGGAAGGTCATGATAAACTCATAGCTATAATCATTCCTTCTTAAAATCCAAAATGACGTAAAAATGTTCATTTACACTTGATTAAAATAATTTAATAGTAGTGTATTACGTCGTCACTATAAAAAAATGGTCTTTAGAGACAATATTATTAGCGACGACAAATGTCGTCACTAATACTAGATTTTTAGTAACGACATGTCGTTTCTAATTATTACATGTCATATCTAATAAATTTTTTGTGATGAGATTATTGTCACTTAAAAATATTTTTTACGACGAATCATGTCGTCGCTAATAGAGTGTCCCTAAAAGTTCATCCCAAATAAATAAAAAATTATTTTTAAGTGACGACATTGTCATCACAAAAAATGTCATCAGAAATGACATGTAATTATTAGAAACGACATGTCGTTACTTAAGTATATTATTTGTCACGACATTTGTCGTCGTTAATAATATTGTCACTAAACACCATTACCATTTTTTTGGTAGTGCGTTTGAGATAAATAGATGAGATGACAAAGGGTAGAAAAAGCTAGAAACTAGAAAGAGAAGCTGGGTCCAAGCAGGTTGAGCAGCAATTTAATTAATATATCTTTATAATGATCATTTTGTATAGAAGAGTTTCAAAGCCAGCAAAGAATGGTGGGTTTAAAAAAGAAAGAAAATCAATGTAACAGTGCTGCAGAAAAGAAACCCTAGAAATCAACGACTAAATGATTGGAATTGACAAAACTACTCAACTTGATAGCTTTTGATTACCAAACCCTTCAAATCATCTCTTCTCTTTTCTGGTATATATAAAACCTCAAATTTCTTAATTAATAGAGATCAACTTTTTAGCCCCACCACGTCGAATCTTCGCCCCCCATTTATCAATCTTCTTGCAAATCTTTTGCTTGCTCGATCGATCGATCGATCGAGAGAGAGAGAGAGAGAGAGAGAGAGAGAGAGAGAGAGAGAGAGAGAGAGAGAGGTATTTTATATTTAGGAATGAATTGAAGTAAAGAGGCATAATTTTTAATAAACAAAAATAATTAAGGAACCCAATTAAAAAATATCTTAAAGTATATGAACCTAATTATATATACATATATTTCCTAAACGAAACAATTAAGTTTGTTTTCGGTTACGAAGCCTAACTGCTTTCTGCTTCGGGAAAGAAACTCTAAAGTGCATAATTTTTAATTGCTAGCTAAATTGTTGGTTAGAAAGAAAACGATAGATGGAATTGAAAACCCTAGATTCTATAGTGCTAAATTAATTTTATATACACCCACACACATACATGCGAGCTGTATGAGAATGGATTTGCAGTGTCTCCATCACATGAATCGTCGTTCGCGCATGTCATCAGAAGATGGCCATAATTTTTAACTTTGGTAGAAATATGTATGTGGACCATAAATACTCAAATTGAAGCTTGTTTGGGTATCTTTAAATATAAATTCATTTTGATGATGCCTAATTTCAGGCTCAAAAACTAAAGTTTCAACTTTCAACCATTTTTTATTAGGGCTCAAATTAAAGTAATTATATAGCGGTTTTAAAGGTATCGTAATTTTGTCTTATTTTTTCGTTTTAGGGTTTTGAAATATATAATAATTCCGTTTTCTTTAATTTGCATTGTTGGACGAGTTCTCTATTTTGGTCTTAAATTCAATTTGGGGTTTTCTCGATTTTACCACCAATTCACGTTATTCTTTTGAGAATGAACGTATACGTAATAACGTAATTTGATATTTGATTCTTGTATATATCAATATATACGTGCATGTATGCAAGTATGTTGTTAAGCTAGAGCTAGGTGCCTAAGGTTGTTGGTGTGTATGTTATATATCATCCGTCAAGGCATTAGGTACGACGGGTATTATGCGACAACATAATTTATGAACGAAGTTAAATGTGAAAAAAGATGGAAATTTTTTTACAAGCAACAGAAAACTAGAGAACGTGAAACACACGATTAAGATTTGATTGCCACATACACACCAACAACAACTGCAACAACATTAAATCCTCAATTCTCGATCACTTGTATTTATAACTTATTCCGTGATCATATATATATATATATATATGTCGGAAATTCTTGATCGATTAATTAGAGCAATTAATCCCAGAGATTCTGATCGTTCACATTTTCGTCGTCATCATCTGCCAATCCCATCCGAGGAGGGCTGATCATCATTCCATGAGCCATATTCACTAATACATTAGGCATATCGAAGATCAAATCCTCGTCAACAAACTCATCCAGATTAATCTGACCTGCAGCTGCAGGTTGCGCCGCGTTCCTCCCGCCAACTGCGTCCACGGCCGCCCCAGCCGCCGCCGCAGCGCTGGCGGCTGCTGTCTGGATATCACGAGGAGACGAGGAAGCAGGAATGGGGAGAGAAGCTGCCGAATCGGGGAAATTCAGCTCGGCTTCTCTCCCCTTGAGGGCGAGCGCCGCCACGTCGTAGGCGACTGCCGCCATCTCAGGAGTGGGAAACGTGCCGAGCCATATCCGATTAGGCGTCCGGGGCTCCCGAATTTCTGAAACCCATTTGCCGCTGCTCTTCCTCTTCCTGACGCCGCGGTAGATGGGGTGGCGGCCGGCAGTAGTGGAGGGAGGAGAGACGGTGCTGGTGGAGGCGGCTCCGGTGGATTGTGACATTGTGATCGAGTGTGTTGGATTGCATGTGCATGAGATGGTGATGGATTGTGCAGGATTAGGGCATCCATTTATTTATACGTGTTGATCGGATCGGAGTTAGGGATTTAGTGAGGGAGATGAAAATGAGTGAGTGCAAACCAGATGGTGAAGTGTGAGGATGTGGGGTGTATGGCAGAATCGAAGAGAGAGGTGATGGATTTCTGGGCTGTTATATACTTACCTACATAAATTCACGCATCTGTTTACGTCCCAAACAGTGGGGATTAATTCTTGCCTTGATGGATCATTAATTTAATACAGTTTTTGTTTTAGTGAGAGAGTTTTAGAGAGAGACAGTGTGCTGGAAGTGGAACTGGAATTAATGTGAGACGTTGATGTATGCGACGGAGTTGCTGTTTACAATTATCCTAACGATATCCGCCTCCATTACACAATATCGATTAACTCTACAATTGTGGTTTACACCTCCATTATTAAATTTATAATTTTAATAATATTTATTATAAAATAAAAATTAAATATAACACAAATAATTACTGTTAACATTTATCAATAAAGAAATTGAATCAAAAAATTATAAAACACAATTTTGAAAAAATCAACCAAAATAATGAAATATTAATTGAAAATTAAAGATAAAAAAATAATTATAAACCATAATTGGGTAGGGTGAGCCCTAAAAACAATCATAAAACTAAACTAAATCACAATAAAATAAAATTGAAGAAAAAAATATAAAAAAAAACTCGTAATTTGAAAGTGTTATATGGAGTGTAATATAGAGAGTGTAACAAGAAATTTCATTTGATATTTTAACAAGTTTCTCAAATTCTGTACTTATTTGATCAAATTAATGTATAAGTGTTATCACAATCTATCGATCATTGAAAATAATAAGTGTAGTAAAATATCATTTTAAAATAAAGATGTAGTGTAACGATCCGGCTACCAGTTATCGCCATAAGTCTACACGAGTCTTTCCACCCATCCCACCATTGCCCCAGGTCAAACACGCTTAACTTTGGAATTCTGATGGAACGATCGCCAGAAAAGAAGATGCACCTTGTGGTATGAGTAGCATCAATCAAATCATTTAAGCTCTCCTCGACTATACAATCACATTCTTGTGTACTCAAAATCTCTCTCTCTCTCTCTCTCTCTCTCTCAAGTGGATTTGGTTCGTTCATGTGCTCTTTTACTTGGAAGTCTGACATGAGCCGATCTTTATCGGTGCCTTGCACCAACGATCACTCCATGCTCCATGTAGTGAGAAGATATGAAACATGACTGGGGTACAGTTTAGGAGAGCGTATGTGTGTTTGTGTTTTGTAATTATTTTTAGTATTTAATTTTCATTTTTTAGTTAATATAATTGATTATTAGAGTTTATTATTCTAACCATGTTTTTGTGTTTTGTAATTATTTTTTATATTTATTTTTTATTTTTTAGTTAATATAATTGATTATTAGAGTTGATTATTCTAAAGTTAGGACATGTAATTTTTTAGAATTTCAATTCTTAGCAATAAATATTAATTAAGATTAATTGGTTATAATATAATAAAAATTATTTTTATCATAAATAATATTAAAATTACGATTTATTTATATTGGGACACAATTGACACGCACTTCGAATTAGAGTATGTCATCTGCGCTCGATGAAGCTAAAACATTGAGCCCTTGACCTAATCTCTCTCTCTCTCTTGTGTGTGTGTATATATATATATCAACATTCAACCTCATAAATTGACCAACTAATTCTTACTAATTAGAGCTTACACGTGCGCTGATTTTCAATAAATATCCAATCATAATTCTTAGTTGAGTCGATATTCAGATAAATCTTGTGATGTGTATATAGTAGCATATACGTAAGGAAATGATATATATATATATATATACCAAGAGGCTCCGGTTATGTGGGGGTTTTTTGGAATCCATCAGATTCTACAATCAATTTACACTAATACAACCAATAAATTATGATAAGACATGCACATATATATTGGCACACCATTTTTAGCACAAGAGAGAGATCTCATGTGATAAAATATAGTTTTATTTGAAAAAATAAATAGTAAAAAAATTATAATAAACTCTAATTGGATAATATGAACTCTCATTAATAAATGTAAAATTAAATTAAAGTATAAGAAATTTGAAATCAAAGAAAAATGGAGAAAAGAATATAAAAAATGATAGTGGAATAAAGAATGTAATAGGGCGGGGGATCTCATCCACATTTTTCAGGTATATTAAAAATTGCTGAATTGGTGTACCTTTTAAGTGAGTTGTTTGGTTTTCTTATAATTATCATATTTTTGAAAGACGTATAATTGTATTAGGTTAGTCATTTCCCATTATTGGTATTATACGTTGTGTATATACTGAATAGTTAGAGATATAAATTTGCCTTATCTATGAAAAGAAGAAGACTTTATTTATTTATTTTTTGAGTTAGGGAAGGTGAACAGTAGGTGATAATCCAATATATCTTCTTTTTATATAAAAGTTTTTGCTGCTTCGATAGAGAGAAAAAAAGATATTTTACATACATACATGTAGAAGTATAGAAGCATGGGCCCAAAGGAAGATGATATATTTATATAGAGGGCTATATTAATCTTGATTTCGAGGAATAGGCTCTAATTTGCAAAACGCGTGTTAGGCCCAATAATGTCCGTGGATTAAATTTTCTGATATTTCTCAAGTGGGGGAGTGGGGGCACAACCGTGTTATATTTTACATATCACAACTCTTTTTTGTTAAAAAAAATTAATATATTCTATTTGGGGAATGATGAACCCTAAATAAAAAAAAATTATAAATTATAAAAATTAAAAAATGAAGGTTTAACACAGGAGTCGTCATAGAAAATATCACAGAGAATCTGATGTACAAAAGGCATAATCAAATAGTACTCCTTGCGTCTAAAATATTTAGTTCATTTGGATCTCTATTACTATTTCTTTTTTTAAAAATAGTAATTCAGTTAAACTTTATGTTCTGGTCAATAATTCAGTGTACAAATTAAGGGGTATATATATTAATAACTCTAAAAACCATTAGATAATATAATAATGAAATTATATAATTGGAATCCCTTAAAACATAATATATTGATATTGGAGTAAATAGTTAGGAGGAATGAAGCAGAAGATAGGGTGAAACGTTGTTAATTGGGGGGTAATTTTTTACTTATATAGTGTGTAGGTTTTAGGGAAATCGATCAACGCTAGCTGCTTTAATTTATTTTTGTTTTCCTGGCTAATAGTAATGTTGAAGCTGCCTAAAATTACATAACATAGACGCAATGATAATTGTTGACACTTCATGATAAATGAACGGGAACAAAAATACGGACACAATACAAAGAAATTAGATTAGTACATAATTTATTGTATTTATGTCGTTATTGATGACACAAATTTAATGTGGTGTTGAACCAGGGTCAAATTAATGTATTTAAATTAAATGGGACTATCTAAAATTAACAGATCATATGTTAATCTATTAGCTAGTGACCTGACACAGACCGTCTTAAATATTTTAGGGGCTCTGTGCAAATTATAAAAATTGGGTTTCAAATATTAAAAAAAAAGTATGTTTTAAGTTATTAATAAAAAATGGACCAAAATATTAAAAAAAGAATAGGCCCATAATACTAAAAAATTAGACCCTTAATATTAAAAAAATATATACAGAATTTGAGAGGTCCGGTGCGAAAGCGCACCTTGCGCCCCTCATTAGCCGTCCCTACGGCCTAACACATATATGACTCGATCACCCATAGTCGATGGCCACTTGTTGCTCCTGCGCCCACCCACTTGCACATAATTCAGCGTCGATATTTCTATGGGGCACCAACGTAACGTCTTTCCTAAAACTTGGCAGCAAATTAGGATATATATAATTAAACCCAATGAAGCAGCTCATCTCCTTCTAGTTCTAATTAAAACGTACATATCGACGCGCTATAAATGGAGGGATTAGCCGACTACTACTATTCCTAATATCAGATAAATTTTAATATAAATTTCTGCCTTTTTTAATTAAGAAAAAAGATGCCACGCGTTCTATATATTGCTACCGACGTAGCAGCGGGAAATTCCCTTCCTTCCACCTATAAATCTATAATATGAAATATCAAATATCCATTGGATTTGGTGGGTTCGTGTTTTGAGTTTTGCATTTTGGATTCATTTTTTGTTACTCCACAATTATAGATAGTTCTTTGTAAAATTGTTTCCTTTTCTAAATTACAATCCACTTTCATTTTTAGATTTGTTAATGTTTTTTTTCCCTTTAATAATTATTGCCGATCTTCTTTGAAATTTACAGCCTTCTATTTTAAACAAATAAGAATATTTATAGCAGGAGATTTCAAAAACCTAACTAAAATATTCCTTCATTTAATAAATAATAAAACCCCTCAGTTATGATTAAATTCATCACTCTCTCCAAATACCATAACAATCTACCACCATTAAATTTAACATGATTTTTTGATTACACCCCTTTCAAATTTATAGAAATAATCAATTTTTTTAAAGATACTATTTAAACTTAGGGAGTCCTCACAATATATAATTATCTGATCTTATTTTATTTTTAAAATAAGAATCTTTATTAAATTAAACTAACTTCTTTTTTCTCTTTTGAATTATGATATACTCCAATATACTAGAAGAGGGGGATTTATGATTCGCGTTATTTAATTTGTTCCTTAGAATTGATGTGACCCTCTTTCAAGTAGTGACGTCGTCATCTTTTGGTGAGTACAATAACTTTCACAATAAAAGCACTAATAATGAGGTCATTTAGATGTTAATTTGGCAGTGCTTCCAAGTTCAATATTTAAAAAATTTCAATATAGTATTTATAATTTTACGGTGTGTTTGATTATATTTGAATAACAATCCTATACGAGGCCCAAAGGGGACAGGGCATAGGGTCCGCCCCCTCAAAATGTGAAAAATCATAAGGAGAATATCTTAGTATTTTGTATATATTAAGTTTAATATTTCTGAAAATTCTACAAAAATACTACATTTAAGACATCTTTTACCATCTAGAGAAATTTTATTCTTAGTGTTAGCACCCTTTTTCATTCTTCATTATTTATTCTTATCTTTATCACATCCACATGAAAATTTATCAAAATTCACGAAATATTGGATGTGCGCACTTTAATTCAAACATGGTTGTAATTTATTACTTCTTGCAATCTTTTAGTGTTCTACCATTTAGGTTGTTCTAAGTGACGAAAATTAACAATATTATATATAATATTTTTATTAATTTTTATATATTTATTTAGTTTTGGAATCTTATAAAATCTAAAATTAAATAAAATATTTAAATAATAAAAATATTATTATATGATAAACATCAAGTGTCTTTAGCAACAAGTAAATATATTTGCAGAGATATATATCAATATTTAAGAACCAATGAGATCACGCCACGTCAGCCCTATATACTCCTACTTACAACTATAAATAGGAGTCTCTATATCAATTGAAAAACACATAAGTGATTTGAATGGTTCAAGAATTTGAGAAGAAATTTTGTAAGTGAAATTTCGTTCTTCATCAAATTCATCCAAAGATGGCGTTTGATCCATATGCAATAAAGTCAAAGACGTTCTTCATCAAATTCATCTTAAAATTAACGTTTGATTCATAAGCAAGGCAATCAAATGCGTTCTTCATCAAATTCATCTTGAAGTTGATGTTTGATTTGGAACACAAGGCAATAGCCCTCTGGATTAATGATATCAAGTCCAAATACCAAGTCAAAGAAAATCGATATACAAATCTTCCTCGAAAACTTCAAATACCAAGTTTAAACAACAAGTCCGAGAAAATCAAAGAGATAAATTTACTTTGAAGATTTCAAAGACTTTTTGAAGATCAAGTTTTGTAGAAAAGAATCAGAGGAAAAATAGAGGGTGGATCCGTATAAATATGTTTTGATCCGAAAATCATCTGAATTATACACTATTTTCAGTTTATTAAATTATATACAAATTTTTGTGTTACAGTCGAGTTTTCAAAATTTCAATTCCAATCAAATTTCAACATTTTACTAATCAAATTTACGGTAGGCCATAGGAATTACATGGGGGTGACAATTTCAAACTAGACACCTCTCTCAATATGAGCTGAGGTTGTACGGACGATGGTGATTGATGTGGTAGGCCTAGGATGATGATTTTTGAGACACAATATTTAAAAATAAAAGGAGGCAAAAGGGGGCCCATGAAGATTCAATGGGATAAGATCATTTTGGAAATCTTAATGAGCATGGGCTGTCATAAGTCATAACCATAGTTGCAGTTTTTTACTTAATTATTAATTCGGCTAATCTTACTTTAGTTGTCAATTTGGATTCCATTTTTAGCATTTCAAGATTCTACATCTATTTACAACTTGCATTCATGCAAATTTTGGAACTCTCTCTCTCTCTCTCTCTCTCTCTCTCTCTCTCTCTCTAGTTTCAAGTAATTTAACAGTATCAGTTCGTAATATGTGCAAAATACTAATTAATGTAGCAGTGGAATTATGAAACACATAATTATAAGATCGAATTTCTTTACTTTACCACGTAATTTACAATTTGGTCACGTAGAAATGTTGGAACAACGAGATTACATAAAAAAAAAAAAAAAACTAATAACCGCAAATTGTTTCCAAGTGCAAAGAAATGAATGAAAGAGTGATGGATTTCATCTCTATTGAATTTTTAGTGTCACAAATGTGTGGTGGATTGTTGAATTCGGCTTCAACGTAGGCATGCAAGAGCTGTAGTGCAGAAGTAAAAAGTATGCATGCAAGAGAAGAGAGTTAGCAGCTTGAGGAATCAATAATGCCACGTGGAACGCTGTCAAAGAAGGCTGCATGGACCACAACCATAGAGCAAGGATAGCCATGGATAACAAATTGACGCGGATCGTTATTCCTAGCCGTAGATTAGTTAGCTTGGATCCCAGACATTTCTGTTTGTATAAATAAGAAATAGCACAGACATTGTAACTAATTTTCTGAGTTCAATAAACAATTATTCTCTTGAGTACTACTTCACATATTCGTGCATGAATTCTATGCTATTCTAATATGGTATCTAGAGCGTAGGTTGTGAGGATTTCACAAATTTTTCTCCGATTAAATCTGATTTTGAACCATGATTTTGATTTCATTCACCCTACCCGATCAAAATGACAAAGAAAAACCAAAATATTTCATGGAGAGCTGCGCGAGAAGAAGAGCTCGGCTTCACGATGAATGGAGGATCACATGCTGCTGTAGAATCGAGCAATGCGCGGGACCTGAGGAGAAATTCTGCTCATGAAGAAGATGTTTTGATTACACCGCAGAATGGAAGAATTAATGGCAGCAGGAATGACAATCTATCGATTGGATACAATCAACCGGAGGTGAGCAATAGCAATTGCCTTCTTGCTAATGATGTGCTGTATATAAACCCTATGAACACTTAGGAATGGCTTTGACAGCAGATATTTTTGATGGTAAAAGCTTCCATAATTGGTGTAGGGCCATAAAAAGGGGGTTAATTTCCAGAAATAAATTAAGTATGATAGATGGAACTTTACCAAAGCCAGGGATAGGATCTATTGACTATATGCAAAGATTGCGGGTAGATTACTTGGTATTTATCTAGATAACAGAACTTAGAAACTTCACAAGAACTTTGGGCTGAATTGTAGAGACGATTTGGGGAGAAAAATGGGCCCAGAATATATAAACTAAGGAGGGAGATTGCTACTTACACACAACAAAGTCAATCAGTCATGGTTTACTTTAATAATCTCAATGGATTATGGGATGATTTGTCCCTACTTAAAACGGCTAGAGTGTGTACTTGTGAAGCTTTGAGTGATGCTCAGGTTGAAGTTGAAGAAGAGAGGATGATGTAGTTTTTTATGGAGTTGAATGAGTGCTATGAGGGAATAAGACAACAAATTCTCATCATGAACCCTGTACCTAATGTCAGTCAAGATTATGGGATGGTATTGCAAGGAACAGATGAGTGTCTCTACAATGTTCTCAGAAAGTCCAGAGCAAAGTGCTCTTTACACACAACCTAGGAATCAGTCTAAAGATCAGTATAAAAAGAGGTTAACAAAGGAAGAAAAGAGCAAGTTGAAGTGTGAACATAGGCATTTGAAGTCAGATTGCTTTGATTTGATAAATGTACCAGACTGGTATAAGAATTTCAAAGCAGACAAAGAGAAAGCAAATGCACATTTTGTACAAGATCAAGGAGATGAGAACTCTGGGACTGCAGATCATTCAAAAGGATATTGTAAACCTGAGTCTAGTGGTTTGAGAGACATGAGTAAGCTTATACAGGCAGAAATTGCTAAACACATGACATCCTATTTTCAAAAAGGAGGAGGAATGAGTGATGGAGATATTAGTACGGCTAACATGGCAGAAGTTAACCTGGAAGAGTTCACTGGACACTATGCTCTTGGCTTGAGTACTACTATCAGAAAGGATGAATGGATAGTAGACTCTGGAGCCAGTAATCATATGTTCTTCCTACATTGATCTGTTATTTGATGTGAAAAAATTACACCAACCTCTATAGATTTTTTTACCTGATGGGAGCATATTGTGGGCTCATTTGACAGGAAAAACTAGACTTAATGAATATATTGTGTTGCATAATATGCTATATGTACCAGAATTCACCCACAATTTGCTATCTGTGGGACAATTGGCTAGAGAGATTGATGGAAAGGTGCAGTTTTTACCCTCATATTGCCTAGTGGAGCACAAACGCAACTCCAAATTCTAGGGATTTGCAGAATGAATGGATCTCTCTATGTTTTCCCAAATGCTCCACAGCACAAGTTATTGGCTTGTGGAGTTCATAGTCTACCTTCTATGATGGATTTGCATAAGTTGCTTGGTCATCCTTCTTCCAGCACTATGCAACATTTACCAGGAAATTTTAAGAGAGTTAGAACAGATGATTCTGACTCATTGGACATCAGATATGCCATGAATCTAAGCAGCAAAGAAGGCGTTTTCCTTTGTTGAACCGCAGGACTTCTACATTGTTTGCTTTGGTTCATTTTGATGTTTGGGGGCCTTGCAAGGAACCAAACATTTCCAACACACCTTACTTCTTAACAGTGGTGGAGGATCATTCAAGAAGTACATGGACATTTGTGTTGCAACACAAATCACAGGTTTGGAAAGTGGTGAAGAATTTCATCAAAATGGTGAAGACACAGTTTAATCTCTGCATTAAATCCATTAGGTCTGATAATGGAAGTGAATTTGTGAATTCACAGATGAACCAGTTATTAACAGAACATGGTATTCTTCACCAAAGACGTTGTGCTTACTCTCCTCAACAAAATGGAATTGTGGAAAGAACGCACAGACATCTATTACAGGTAGCTAGAGCTTTGATGTTTCAAAGCAAGTTGCCTGCTACTTTTTGGAGTTATTCTATTCTACATGCTACCTGGATTATAAATAGATTGCCCTCTGGTGTTCTGAACTGGAAAACTCCATTTGAAGTTCTTTTCAACACATTGCTTGATTATTCCAGTTTGCAACCTTTTGGGTGTCTAGTTTATAAGGTAAATATTCAACCTACAAGATCAAAATTTGATGTGAGGAGTCATCAATGTGTGTTTCTGGGACTTGCTCCTCATAACAAATGATTCTTATTATATGATTTGGTCTCTAAGTAGGTTTGCATCAGTAGGGATGTTGAATTCTACACCATAATTTTTCCTTTGCAAAGTTCTGTACCCGTGGTTCTTCCTTTTCACTCTTTTGATACTGATAAGGTTAGTCCCAGAGGTGTTGATGGTCAATCTCAAGTTACTGCAAAGGTTGTTGACAAAGAATTGGTTGACAACACAAGTTTTAATTCTCAGGGAGACATCCTAGGAGCCATTTATGTTTCTGGAAAACCTTCTTCAGAGACAAGGAGTGCTAGACAAAGTGATAACGTTATGCCATTTTGCTCGAAAACCCAATCCCAATGCCATTTTGCCCAAAAACCCCAAATTTGAATAATAAAAATATAGAGAAAAACCCCAAATTCTGAAATTGCAAATATATAGACATATCTCTGATTTGAATATACTTTGATGAAGGAGACGATAGAAGCAACGAATTGAAGGGGGGGGGGGGGTTTCTTTGCAGTCTCTGAAGTTGAAGACGACTGTGGTGATTGGCCCATTGCCCTTTTATCTCTCTCTCGACCCATTTCCTTTTATTATCTTGGCCTAGTTGATGGCCCATTTACCTATTTAACCTAGATTACTATATATCACACCCTAACCCTAATTTACCTTATCTGATCTCTCATCCTCTCTATTAATCTCTCACGCCTCTTCATCTCCCATTAAGTCCGATCCCTGATCTCTGATCTCCATAGCTTGGTGCTCTGAAAAGCTTTCTTCTCTGTTTCTTAAGCCGGATCCCTAACCCTTGATTTCCTGAAAAGGCTGTGAGTTGAGAGAGAGTGCGAGCCCTTGCCTACCGAGCTTGATTTAGAGGGCTTCAAAGGCACCAATCTCACTGTCCAACTCCCTTTGTGGCTTGAGTCTGTATCGTCGGAAGTTGTAGTGCCCCCGATGGGAAAGATCTGAGCCTAGTGTCTTCGAGACACATCTTTCCCAACTTCTCAACTCACTATTTTCTATTTTTTCTTTTTCTGTACTCTCTGTTTTCTTACTTCTGTCCTTGTTATTGATTCCGCTGCTCAAGGTCTAACTCTAATGTGTTACAGATTGCCTCTCTTAATGAAAAAAACTGTGAGTCTGTGAAGAAGCTTCGATCTGAGACTCTAAGAGGCTGGCCCTATCATGCTGTGATCTCAAGTTGCTTGAGCAACTGTGGGAGTGAACCGAAGAGGTTGAGAACCAACTGGTGAACCCCCGGCTAGGCTAGATACCCAACAGTGGTATCAGAGCCACGGGGACCTAGCCAGGGGCACCCTCTGATGGAGATTTTCTTCACAGAGTTTTAAAACCTGGATTTAAACTTGCAAGTGTACAAGTAAATTGTAATACAAGGTAAAACGGGGTCGAATCCTCAGGGAATTTAGGATGATTCAAGGTACACAAGCATCACATTCATATCATTTTACAAGTCAAGCATCACACAAAACCTTGGGTTGAATATGGTTTTTACTCTAGGCGTGGAATTTTAACGAGTTGTAGAAGCAAATTAAAATAAATTCAAAACAATAAAAAATGCACTAAGAGAGGGGCAACAAGTAAAGAGGAGAATCCTAGGGTAATACTCATCAACACAAACAATGGATTTCAAGATCAAAACGCAAATTAATTCCATTCAATATTAATTCCAACATTAATTAAAGGCTCTCTCGAGCATCTAAGATTTAATTAAGAAAAAAGGAACTCTCCTATCTCTAGGATTAAATTCCAAATCCCTCAAATTTAGCATAATTAATCTACCAAAACTCCAACTAGGCATAAATTCTCATTTAATACCTAAAGGGGCTCATGAATCAATTTCTAATGCTAATTAGTCCTTCTCAAAACATAATCAACATGAGATCTAACTTAAGATGGCCAATCCTAATTAGATGCATTCAAACCAATAATCCATGAGGAAAAGAAAAAGAAGAGATTAACATGCTTTTTCATCCATCCATCCAATCATTCAATGTCAATTCATATCACCCTAGGATTTATAAAATTTAGCTATACATGCTTAAAATTGAAGAAAAACAACAATACACAAAGAAAAAGAAAGAAACTAAGAACATGGATTAGAGTAAACCTGAAAAGAAAATAGACAATCTTCAAACTTCACTTTTTCTTCAAAATTCTTCACAACCTTCAATCTTGCATTCCAAAATTCTATCTCAACTCATACCTCTAAAAATGGGGGCTAGGGATTCAATGTTGCCCTAAAATTAAACTAAGGTGGGTATTTATACTCCCATAAATCCGCACATTAAAGAAAATGAAAAAAATAGAACAGAAAATACAAAAATCGCGTCGGAACAGGGTGGCGCGACACGAGCTTGGTAGCGCCCCAGTCGGGCCGCGCCGTGTGGCGCGATTGAGGTGGTCGCGCCGGGTGGCTCTGTTCCCGCATCGCACCGTTGGTCGTCTTTCAGGCCCTCTGGTTGGAAGCGAGGTCACGCCGGTTCTATGCCCGCATCGCGCCTGGCTCGGGTTGTGCCGGGTGGCACGACCGAGCTGGTCGCGCTTCTTTGGCCTGAGTCGGGTCGCGCTGGGCTGTGTGCTTTCGAGGCCTCTATGTTAACGCGCACTCGCGCCTCTTCTGTACCTGGGTCGCGCCGGTTTCGTACCTTTGAGTCCCGACTCGATCGATTTTGCCCTGAAAGTGCACAACAGTGTTTAAAAACACTTATTACATGATAAAATGAAAACACGGCACCAAGACAACAAAATAAGAGAAAAAAATACTTAAAACACACGGTATGTGCTCGGAAATACGGACGAAAATCCCGTTTGTCAATTTTCCCAAACTTAAACACTTGTTTGTCCCCAAATAAGAGAAAGAAATACAAGGATTTGAAAGATACAAACATAGGGGATTTTCAAGCCTTTTTGCCTCAGAATAAAATGCTAAGGTTCATGCAAGGAAAATGAGATCAAAGCCCATAAAGATCGAATAATGAAACTTTGACTCCCCTCTTTTGGTTGAAGAGTCAAGCACATAATCAAACCTCACGGGTTCAAAAAGGCATATTTTCACTCAACATCAAGCAACACCAACAAGCAACCATAAGCTTGCAAAATAACTCGATATCATCACAATATGTGCTAGAAAAAAGAATCACATAGGTCTTTCGGGTTGAAGCGTTCGGCTCTTTGGACGGGTAGGAAAATATGGGAAAAAGTGGCTCCAATTCAAACCCATGACTAATGCAAATCTAAGCACAACAATCTACAAAGCTTTCTTCTACCCTCCACAAATTCTCTTGAGGACAATGTAGCAATAAAACGGAAAATCCTTAGCCTACTTTTGGTACACTTCTCCTATGAAGGTGTCTTTACTTCCAACATAAGTTCTAGAGTGATCGTTTGCTCTTTTCATCAACAATAATTTTCTCTCTTTTTTTCCTTTTAATCTTCACTCTATTATTTCTTTTTCTAGTTCTAGGAGAAAGACTCACTTTGAATTTATCAAGGTTAGAATCATATTTATCATTCTCGAAACATTTCACGTTTTTATGCTCCTCTAGTAGTTGTCATTCCAAACCCGCTATTTTCATCAATCCCACTACCCATGGCTTTCAATAAAATATTAATCATCATAGCTCAAAAGGGGTAGACAAATGATGCGTTTAAAAATGAAAGAAAATTCTAGGCTCAAAAATTTCCACAAGAACCACCTTAGGTCATCTTCATATTTCTTTGAGCACATATATAATTATATGAGTTTGTAAAGCAAGTTCTAGAGATGCTAGCATTGTTGAAGACGGCTCTCAAGCAATGAAAAGTAATATGGCTCAAATCTCACGTGATATGCAAGTCATGCCAAACTTTCATAATTTAATCTATATACTAATCACCAATCACTCATTTCCATGCATGATTTTTCAAAGATTTTGCACGAATTTTCATCATCATAGGCAAGGTTACACAAACCCCTAGTTATGCTCAATCTCATCCTACTTTTCTCTACTCATGCCAAGAGGACTACTAAATAATCAAGGACAGGAAAATATCAAAACAAGGTTCTCATCCAAATCCGAGCATAACTTATTACATACCCCAAATAAAATCCTGAGGATCAAATACATCCATACAAATCAACAGGTAGGGTATCAAAAATTCCTAAACAAACATGCCAAATTATCCAAATAACATAACCAAATAACATAAAAATAAGTTGTTCAAATTGTTCATAAAAACTAGGAGAAACTGGAGGCTTGAGCTCAAAGGGTCACCACTAGCATATCCCCTCTCCCAAACTTGGACCATGCCAAAGGTAGGCCAAGTTTGGGCGGAAGATAAGTGGGACCGTGAGAGAGGCAAACTTAGTTATCGGAGCAGTCTTTGTCTTGAGGCGGCTGCTACGGCTAATATGGAGGATAGGGCGGATACGGATATGTATATGGAGGATACTGCGGGAACTGCTGAGGGGGCCGCTGCGAAGAGGAGCTCTGTCCAGTCCACTGTCTCATATAACCTGCAAAATCATTGAAACCAGATTGGAAAGTATTAAAGTTTCCTTGCAGGCCTTGAATCTCGGCACTGATCTCAGTGAAACAGGAATTGACGTGTGACTGGAGGTTGGAGAACCTCGAGTCCAGCTCCTCATGCATGTCCATCTCTATGCGCATATCTCCGAATCTAGAGGTCATATCTACCCGCATGTTCCCCAAGTTGGCCGTCATCTCTGTCATCATCCCCTCCATGTTGCTGAATCTCTCCTCTTGCACATCCTCCCTTGATCTCCTTGCTACCCTGGGTGCCTGAGATATAGACGGCCCCTTGAGTGGGCCTTCGTAGACCAGCGTCAATCACGGTCATCAGGGCACGATGCTCTGGTGTGCTCATCATCCAGTTCCTCTGATCCTCAAAAGTGGTAATTGAGGTAAGGTGGGGATTAGGCAGAGGGAACTGGACCCGGTTCTTCATGAGGAACTGGAATGGAAGGGGAGCAGCAGAGCCTATCATCCAGGCATTGTGGAGGTGCTGTAGGTTGATCTTTCGGGACCCGGGCACAAAAACGTAATTTGTGAGGTGGACATCCAGAGCTCGAGCAATTAGGGTGATCAAACCCCCAATGCAAATCTTTCCACTGTCCGGTGCAGCTTGCCTTTTGCACTGATCAAGAAAATGAGCCGCGAAGTCTATATTGATCGCCTTCAACATATACCAAAGCATGTGGATCTCTTGAGTGCGGAATCCACTGTTCTCATGGCGTGCAAGGACCGTGGAGGATAGGACTCGCTGAATGTACCAAAAGATGGGATTCTGAATGTGGGAGGCCTTGGCTTTGCTGGAGTCATATCATGCCATTCTGGGGTCAGGATCTATGATATGCCTCATAAAGTCTTCAAGGTGAAAAGTGGGGTGCTGGTGGAAAATGCCATCTCGTGGGGTGCCAAAGATACGGTTCATCTCATCCACCGTGAACCGCCAGTTTTGATTTCCCAGTCGAAACTTGCACCAAATAGGGCCTCGCCTGTCTGTAGACTTGACCTTGAGTGTGGCCAAGAATTCTTTTACTAGTACTGGGTACGTGACCCATCCTCCTTCCAACACATTCGCCCACCCTACTCGTCCGAACAACCGCCAAACATCCTCATTGATTCCCAACTGTCGGGCAGCTGCCGCATCTGCAAACCTGGTTGCCTTAATCTCAAAGTGTTTAGATATCTTCAACCATTTCACTCTATGCTCATGTTTCAACAAACGGACTCCCACTTCACTTGGATGGTCCCCCGTCCAGTTCAAGGAGGGAAATGAGGCCTTATCCTCCTCAATTTCATCTTGATCAAGGTCTTCTTTCTCATCTTCTTCGTCATCCTCATCATCCCCGGCCTCTTCTTCGTCATTGTCCTCATTTTCTTCTTCCTCTTCTTCGGACTCCTCTTGGTAGTCATGAGCTTCTTCTTCACTACTCTCGGACTCCACTTGTCTTCTACGACGCGTCTCCCTACCTCGTCGTGCCATACCTGGAACATACAAAACACAATTCCATCAAAACTCATTTTTAAGGTACAAAACACATAACGGGCGCAGGCACCACTCGAGCTCTTAAGTAGTCGACATTTAATTAAACACTACCACTCAAACAATCCATAACCCGTAAAACATCTTACAATTAGCAAGCAAACATCAATTCAATTCCACCGAGGTTCATCATCCACTTTTTCATCAAAAACTTAGAATGAAGGACAAAATGCTCAATCAACAATACGGGATATGAATGTGCACAAATAAAGCTCAACAAAATAACATGAAACCATAGATTTCTATAACCCCCATTCATTCCTCTCATTTGGGTATCCAACAACCAAATGCAACAATGTGACCTAATTGGAACTTAGCTATCATGGATATATAGATATGGTTATAAAAGACATGGCATTTTCCAAACATTATCGAAACCCTAACGCACAAAATTTACAATCTAGCACCATATAGCTATAATTCCACAAAATTCACCATGCTTAGTGTCTATGGGTGAGATAACCTTCAATTTGTCCAACAAAAGCATAATGAAAAGCAAAGGTCAAATTTTTCCCAAATTGCATAGAACCCTAGGGTTTGGGAATTCCAAAATGTGACCATAAATACCCAAATTGAACACAAAATCGGCTAGAATTCATGGGTAGGAGCGTCATTCATCCAATAAAAACCATTTGCAAGAATTAAAATATGATTTTCCTAAAGAGTGTTTGAAAATATAAATTTGAACTATAGAGAATTGGAACCATAGAAAATGGAAAAGAAGAGATTAGAAACTTTATACCTTGGATTGGGGTGCCCTTGTGTATGGAAGAGTGGCAATTTGTGGAAAATTTAACTGTGCTTGTGTGTGGGTGTGAGAGGGTAAGAGAAATGTAGAAGAAGAAATGAAGAAAAATGAAAAGGGGAGAGGGTTTTAAAAACCCGTAAATCGGCGTGACTGGGAAGGACGGTCGGGCCGCGCCAGTTGGCGCGATTCAGTTGGTCGCACCAGTCCTTGATCGCTCGGGCCGCGCCAGTTGGCGCGATTCAGTTGATCGCGCCAGTCCGTCTCTAAGTCGCGTCGCGCTCGGCAACGTGGTTTTGCACCCTCTGTGTACAAGCACACTCGCGCTGACTCTGGCACCGGGTCGCGCCACACTGTGCTCGGGGCTCCATACTTGGTTAAATTTTTGGCCCTCCATTTTGTCTTCAACTTCCCGAAGAAAAGCTTAAGTCTTGAATTAAAGAGAAGTACTTCGTCCCCCGGGGTTAACTCTTTGTTCCTTATGAGCTTGTCATGGTAACACTTTGCCCGGAGCTTGTAGATAGAGGAATTTTCAAAGGCTTCCAATCTAAACTCATCAAGTGCATTCAATTGAAAGATCCGTTCTCCCCTTGATGCCATAGGGTCAAAGTTGAGCTTCTTTGTTGCCCAAAAGGCCTTATGGGAAAGTTCTACCGGGAGATGGCAAGATTTTCCAAAGACAAGTTGGTATGGCGACATCCTTAAGGGCGTTTTGTATGTGGTCTTATAGGCCCAAAGTGCCTCATCCAACAATGTGGCCCAATCCTTGCCATTGGTCTTAACCACTTTTTGAAGGATTTGTTTGACTTCCCTGTTTGTTAACTCTGCCTGACCATTTGCTTGAGGGTGATATGGTGTGGTGATTTTGTGCTTCACCCTATGCCTAGCAAGTAGCGTCGACATTCATCTGTTACAGAAATGGGAGCCGCCATCACTAATGAAAGCTCTTGGAGCACCAAAACGTGTGAGTACATTTCTCTTCAAAAATTTGAGCACCACCTTAGAGTCATTCGTCTTTGTAGGAACCGCCTTAATCCATCGAGATACATAATCGACGGCTAGAATTATGTATATGTTCCCTTCAGAAGCCACAAATGGACCCATAAAGTCTATACACCATACGTCGAAGAGCTCCACCTCAGTTGTGTTCCTCATAGGTATCTCATCGCATTTAGAAATAGAACCCATCTTTTAACACTATTCACAACTCTTTACAAACCCTAATGCGTCCTTAAACAACGTAGGCCAATAAAATCCAATTTGAAGAACCTTTCTGGCGGTCCGATTGGCGCTAAAATGGCCACCACTTGGCCCGGTGTAACATGCGTCAAGGATCTCCCTCCATTGGTCTTCGGGAACACATCTTCTCAAAATCAAATCGGCACAACGCCTGTAGAGATATGGTTCATCCCAAATGAAAAATTTTACATCAGGAAAGAATTTTTTTCTTCTATAACTTTCTAACTCCACGGGCTTGACCCCTGCTACCAAGTAGTTCACAAAGTCTGCAAACCAAGGTGTGGTGGCTCTTATGGCTAGTATCATCTCATCCGGGAAATTATCATTTATAGGCCTCTTGTCTTCCAATTCATTCGCGGTATGTTCAAGACTCGAGAGGTGGTTCGCCACCGCATTTTCACAACCTCTCCGGTCCTTGATTTCCATGTCAAACTCTTGCAATAACAAAATCCATCGTATTAATCTAGGTTTGGCATCCTTCTTGGCAAAGAGATGCCTCAGCGCGGCGTGATCCGTGTGAACAATTGTTTGGGCCCCAATAAGATAAGGCCGGAACTTGTCAAAGGCGTATACGACCGCCAACAACTCCCTTTCCGTGGTTGTATAGTTAATTTGTGCTGGGTCCAAAGTCTTACTTCCATAATAGATAACTCGGAACAACTTCTCTCGCCTTTGCCCTAATGCGGCTCCTACGGCTACCTCACTTGCATCACACATGAGCTTAAAATGTTCACTCTAATCCGGGGTGATAAGCACCGGGGCCGTCATTAAGGCCTTCTTCAGCGTCTCAAACGTCTGCACACATTCGCCATAAAAAATAAAGTCATTAGATTTTTCAAGCAGTTTACACAAAGGTTTAGAGATTTTTGAAAAATCCTTAATGAAACGCCGATAGAACTCGGCATGGCCAAGGAAACTTCGGACACCCTTTTCATTTATGGGGGGTGGAAGCTTCTCAATGGCTACTATCTTGGCTCGATCCATCTCCAAACCCGCAGCGGACACTTTGTGGCCAAGGACTATTCCGTCTCTCACCATAAAATGACATTTTTCCCAATTCAAGACGAGGTTAGTCTCCTCACAACGCTGCAAAACTCGGGTTAAGTTATCCAAGCAATTATCAAAAGAGTTCCCAAAAACTGAGAAATTATCCATAAAGTCCTCCATAACATTCTCAATCAAATCATGAAAGATTGCCATCATACATCTTTGGAATGTAGCAGGCGCATTACAAAGACCGAATGACATCATGCAAAAAGTGAAAATTCCATAGGGACAACTGAATGCTGCCTTATGTTGGTCTTCAGGGGCTATTAAAATTTGATTGTAACCAGAGTAGCCATCTAGGAAACAATAGAATTAATATCCGTCTAACCTATCAAGCATTTGGTCAATAAAAGGTAATGGAAAATGGTCCTTTCTAGTGGCCGCATTCAATGCTCGATAATCTATGCAAATCCTACAACCTGTGACAACTCTAGTGGCAATCAATTCACTCCCCTCACTTTGGACAACTGTCATACCTCCCTTTTTAGCTACAACCTGAGTGGGGCTTACCCACTCACTATCAGATATAACATAGATAATACCCGCATCAAGCCATTTTAGAACTTCTTTTCTGACAACTTCTTCCATAATAGGATTCAGCCTACATTGTGGTTGTACACAAGGTTTATACTCATCTTCTAGCAAGATCCTATGCATGCATATAGACGGGCTAATCTTTTTTAAGTCAGCAATAGACCAACCTAGAGTGGACTTATACTTCTTTAAAACCCTTAGCAATTTATCAAGTTCACATGCTGACAAATAAGCCGACACAATCATAGGGTAAGCTTCATTGTCACCCAAGAAGGCATACCTCAAGTGCCCCGGAAGGGGTTTCAACTCCTCCTTTTGCTCCTTCTTCTCTCCTCCTTCCTTCTTTATAGCTTCTTCCTTTTCATCCCTCAAAGGTAAGAATCAGTTTCCTCTCCTTGGAATTTATTATGAAGAGTCAAGAGCGCAAACACAATCCAATATATCGGGGTTATTATCAAATAATTCAAATGAAGAAGAAGAGTAAAGAGATGCAAACAAGCTTTCTTCCAAAGCATCCTAGGAGGTATAATGCTCCATCATCGTCTCTTCAACACATGCATCCACTAGCCTCATCACCTTGCATTCCTCCACCCGCATGGACTCCTCATCATCTTCGTGGAATTTTATCGTATTGTAAATGGAGAATGTGCTACTCTCATCATTTAGTCGAAGTGTGAGCTCTCCTTTAGATACGTCTATGAGGGCCTTCCCCATTGCTAAAAATGGTCTTCCCAAAATGAGGGGCACGTTTTTGTCCTCTTCCATGTCTAGGACAACAAAATCCACGGGGAATATAAAGTCGTTCACCTTGACAAGAATGTCTTCCATGACTCCTTTTGAGTAGGTTAGTGACCTATCTGCCATTTGCAAACAAATTGTAGTAGGTTTTATCTCTCCAACATTTAGCCTAAAAAAGAATGACAACGGCATGAGATTTATACTGGCACCCAAATCACAAAGGGCCTTCCTTTCTTGGCTATATCCAATAGTCACCGTGATATTAAAGCTTCCGGGGTCCTTCATTTTGGCGGGCAATTTTTGTTGAATCAATGCACTACAATTTTCCGTTAAATTCACAGTCTCATAATTGCCCAACCTTCTTTTCTTCATGATGACCTCCTTAAGAAACTTAGCATAAGTAGGCATTTGATGTAGAGCCTCGACAAGGGGTATATTTATTTGCACTCTTCTGAAAATGTCCAAGAATTTGGAAAATTGTTCCTCATGCTTCATTTTCCGAAGTCTTTGAGGGTAAGACACATTTAACCCTTGCTCGACTTCTCTTTGTTTTTTAGAAACTCTTTTGTCTCCCTTTTTAACATCTTCCTTGTCACTTTCATTATCCCCTTTTTCTTCTTCCCTTGGCTCATCCTCACTCAAAGTCTCTTTCTCTTGATCTAGCCTTTCAGGCTCTTTATAAGATGTTCCACTTTGAAGAGTTATGGCCTTGCAATTTTTCTTGGGATAGTGGTGTTTGAGGGGAATTGACCCGGATGGTGTTGACCTCCTAAAGCTGAGGTGACTTGCCCCATCTGTTTTTCTAACACCTTAAGTTGAGTATTCACAGCGGATTGATTGCCTTCGATCTTCTCAAAATGTGCCTGAGAATCCCCCATATACTTATCGGTCTTGTTCATGAAAGCCATAAGGAGCTCGTCTATTTTGGGCTTTTTCTGCTCATCTATGACTCCATTTCTGACAGAAAATCCAGGTGGTGGTTGGAGGTGATTGTTCGGGTTAGAGTAAGATAGATTCGGATGAGGTGGTCTTGAGTGGTATTGATTTCCACCTTGTCCTTGCGGTCCTCGAAAATGAGGCTTGAAACCTTGATTAAAAGGCCGTGGATAACCCCCATAACCCCCTTGACCAACGAAGCTTGCTTCTTCCAAATTAGGCATACTTGAGGACTCCGGTCTTGGTGACGCCATAGCCTCTATTTTTGAATTCATAGTGGTCATCTGAGCAGCTAAGAGGGCTATGGCATCATTGTTTGTAGTTTCCACCTTCTTCAAAATTTGTACATTTTCCCGCTCCCCTGGCCATTGATAAGCGTTGGAGGCCATTTCCTCGATGATTGTGATAGCTTCTTCGGGTTCTCGGTTTAGTAGTGACCCTCCAACTGAAGCATCAAGAATACTTCTCACATTGGACTTACACCCGCCATAAAATATGCAAACCTGATGATCTGTGCCAAAATCATGACCTGGACACTTCCGAAGCATCTCTCGAAACCGCTCCCAAGCGTCACACATGGATTCTTCATCTCTCTACTTGAACTGAGTTATCTTTCCCTTTAGCTTTAATGTCTTTCCAGGGGAAAGAACTTCTAAAGGAATTTAGAGAGCAGGTCATTCCATGATGAGAATGAGCCGGGTGGTTAGTTCAACCACCACGTTTGAGCCTTATCCCGTAGTGAGAAATAAAACAACTTCAGGCTGATAGCATCCTCGGGTACCCCATTAATCTTGACCGTTCGAGCAATCTCCAGAAACTGGTTGACATGTTCGTGTGGATCTTCAAATGTCGTCCCACCAAATTGATTCTGGGATACCATAGTCATCAATGCCGGCTTCAACTCAAAATTATTGGCTTGTATAACCGGCCCATTAACGGCTCCTTCATTAAATGTCGGTTGGAATAAATTCCGGATCGAAGCTTCTTCGACTCGAGCCCTAGCCTCTTCTTGGGCCCGCAGTTGTCCTCTCATCTTTTCAAGTTGTCTTTGCATTTGGAGGATCAACGGGTCTTGGATGGGAGGCGGTGGTGGTGGGTTGTCCGCCATTCTACGTCTTCATCTTCGAGCGTTATTATGGCGGCTCATGGCTTCGATCTCGGTATCTAACTCGAGCAATGGGTCACCACGTGCTCTAGTACGCATACACTACCAGTGAACAACTAAAAGTAAGTTTCGTCCTTAATAAAAACAAAACAAAGTACTTGATCTAGCAAATGACACTTATGTTGATGTTGCATAAAAACTTGAATAATAACTAATTTCCCCGGCAACAGCGCCAAAAACTTGATGGAGATTTTCTTCACAGAGTTTTAAAACCCGGATTTAAACTTGCAAGTATACAAGTAAATTGTAATGCAAGGTAAAACGGGGTCGAATCCTTAAGGAATTTAGGATGATTCAAGGTACACAAGCATCACATTCATGTCATTTTACAAGTCAAGCATCACACAAAATCTTGGGTTGAATATGGTTTTTACTCTAGGCGTGGAATTTTAACGAGTTGTAGAAGCAAATTAAAATAAATTCAAAATAATCAAAAATGCACTAAGAGAGGGGCAACAAGTAAAGAGGGGAATCCTAGGGTAATACTCATCAATACAAACAATGGACTTCATGATCAAAATGCAAATTAATTTCATTCAAGATTAATTCCAACATTAATCAAAGGCTCTCTCGAGCATCTAAGATTTAATTAAGAAAAAGAGAACTCTCCTATCTCTAGGATTAAATTCCAAATCCCTCAAATTTAGCACAATTAATCTACCAAAACTCCAACTAGGCATAAATTCTCATTTAATACCTAAAGGGGCTCATGAATCAATTTCTAATGCTAATTAGTCCTTCTCAAAACATAATCAACATGAGATCTAACTTAAGATGGCCAATCCTAATTAGATGCATTCAAACCAATAATCCATGAGGAAAAGAAAAAGAAGAGATTAACATGCTTTTTCATCCATCCATCCAATCATTCAATGTTGATTCATATCACCCTAGAATTTATAAAATTTAGCTACACATGCTTAAAATGGAAGAAAAACAACAATACACAAAGAAAAAGAAAGAAACTAAGAACATGGATTAGAGTAAACCTGAAAAGAAAAAAGACAATCTTCAAACTTCACTTTTTCTTCAAAATTATTCACAACCTTCAATCTTGCATTCCAAAATTCTCTCTCAACTTATACCTCTAAAAATGGGGGCTAGGGATTCAATGTTGCCCTAAAATTAAACTAAGGTGGGTATTTATACTCCCACAAATCCGCACATTAAAGAAAATAAAAAAAATGGAACAGAAAATACAAAAATCGCATTAGAACAGGGGGGTGCGACACGGGCTTGATCGCGCACCGGTCGGGCCACGCCGTGTGACGCGACTGAGGTGGTCGCGCCGGGTGGCTCTGTTCCCGCGTCGCGCCGTTGGCCGCCTTTCGGGCCCTCTGGTTGGAAGCGCGGTCGCGCCGGTTCTGTGCCCGCGTCGCGCCTGGCTTGGGTCGCGCTGGACTGTGTGCTTTAGAGGCCTATGTGTTGACACGCACTCGCGCCTCTTCTGTACCCGGGTCGCGCCGGTTTCATACCTTTGAGTCCCGACCCGATCTATTTTACCCTGAAAGTGCACAACAGTGTTTAAAAACACTTATTACATGATAAAACGAAAACACGGCACCAAGACAACAAAATAAAAGAGAAAAATACTTAAACACGCAGTATATGCTCGGAAAAATGGACAAAAATCCCATTTGTCACCCTCCAACCTCCATTCACCCACCCCGCCGCCGGTAAGGGCTGCGCCGACTCGCCCCCGATGGGTAAGGCTATCAAGGGTAAGTCTAGCCTCTCCCCTGTCTGGGAGAGCCGGCTCTGGTATCTTTCTGAAACCCTAACTCCTCAGTGTGGTATTTTGCGATCCTGCTATCTGTTTCCGCGCATTTTTGGTATTTGTGTTCTCTCTAGTAACCTCTTAGTATTCCAAGCCATTCCCTAACACTTGCTTACAGTCCAGATCATCTGGATTTCCCTTTGGGTCTTCTCGTGCGAGTTGCCTGGATAGTTGGGTTAGGTAAGGGGTTCTTGAGAAATGCTCTGGGTGTTTACTGTGCTTCTGGGTGATTTTGTGTATGTGTGTTCTAAGGATCTGGTGATATTCTTTGTTTTTCCCTGCCCTGTGAGTGTTTGGTGGTAAAAATCTGTCGAAACTCCACTTTTGGTGAGTTTCTGAGGAACTAACTCTAAAAATTGAGTTAGTTAATAACTGAAACAAGTGTTGGGATTGTCCTGAGTGATCCCTTGCTCCACAGATAAATATGTGCTGAGAACAAAGCTAGCCTCAGCACCATATTCTCCGGAGAACTTGTTTCAGTGTTTTGGAGCTTTAGCTCCTAAGTTTGTCAGTGTTTTGTAGTGTTTCTTGGCCTTTTGGGCACCTCTGTGGGTGTTTTGCTGAGTTCCTTGTGATCTGTGGTGGATTCCTGGTTTTCTGTTGCTTCTGTGCCTGCATTTATCATGAATAATTTGAATATGGTTCCTTTTAATGGAAGAGATGATTTCCAGGATTAGAAAACCAAGATTGAATGTAATTTGACAAAAGAAGAAATTAATAAAGCAATTTCTACTAAAATTGATGCATCTGTGGAAGATGAAAAATTACATGAAATGAATGATAGTGCTAGGGCCACTATCTTGTTGAATCTAAGCAGTACTGTGGTCAGAAAGGTGTCCCATCATAAATGTGGGATAATTTGATTTCCTTATACACTGCTGCCTCTGAAGAATCTGTGTGGTCTCTGTAAAATCAATTTATGTCCTTTCAAATGGATGCTTCTAAAGATATTGATTCTAATATGGATGAGTTTTATAAATTGCTGCAAGACCTGAAATTAGCTGGTGATGATTCCCTTGAAAAATATGCTCCTCAAGTGTTACTTGGTTCTATTTCTGAATCTTTTGCTGAAGTAAAATCTACTCTTAAATATGGTGGTTCTAAGGTGAACTCTGATATGATTGTTACTGGTTTGAAAGCAAAAGAAAGTGAAATGAAAAAATTGAAATCCCAACCTTTGCATAATGAAATTATGTATGTGAATAGAAATAATAATAATAGAAATCATCATCCTGTTTTCAATAAACCCCTGAATCCTGAAAATCCAAGTGTGATTGCTGCTGAAAGACATAGGAGAGAGAAAAAACGACATCAGATTCTGAATTATGCTCAAAATAATCATAATCATGCTCAGAATCATGCTCAAAACCATAATTTTGATAAAAAAAAACCTAGAAAAACATGCTGGAATTGTGGTAAGCCTGATCATTTTTCTAATAGATGCAAGATGCCTAAAAGAAACAAAAGTTATGAGCCCAAACAGCATTCTAACAATGTGTATGATGATGATGGTATTTACATGGTTCATGATGTTTATGATTTTCAATTCATCAATTATACTAATGATGTCTCCAAGAATGTGCATAATAATGAGTGGCTGATTGATTCTGGATGCACTTTTCAAGTCACACCTTTCAAACACATGTTTCACAATTTGCATTACATCAATTCTGGACATGTTGCATTGGCTGATGGTCAAAACTGTGAAATACTTGGAAGAGGTGATATTGTAACAGCCCGATCCCGAGATAGGGATTAACGAATGGGAACAGGGTTTTATTAAGGGTTTATTGAGTAAGACGGAAGATTAACAAAGAAAGTTTGGGGATAAAGATATACTTTTGAAAGGTAGGCGATGATACTCGGGTTCGCTTAATTAATAAAGAAACATGCTTTTGCGGAAATAAATGGCTGACTAATCAGATACCAACATGCACAGACCTATTCACAAGTCCCAACGGATAGACAGATACCAACTTGAACAAGCCTCTTCATAGGTGAAAGAAAAACATGCTCGAGAAGTAGGAATAAAACTGAATGTGCATCACTTATATATATATTTAAATAATCATGTCTCGGAGAATATCCTTAGAATCTCGGTAAACATAATTGATCTTGAATGAAATTAGAAAGAGTATATTAGAGTAGCAGAAACATCATGGGATTTCAAAAGAAACTTATATAATAGTAAAACAATCTTGGCAGCCAACCCACATCCACAGCCACCATCATCCTCAGCATCTCAACCTGAAAATATTTGAAAAAGAGGGGGCGTGAGCACTAATGTACTCAGTGGGTTTTAATAAAAGCTTCTTTAATAACTCAAGAAATATCCAATAATAAACTGGCGGTATATAGAGAGCAAAACGCAAAAGCCCTCTCCATATCCGCAAAACCTTTTCTTCACTTTTGGGCCCAACTTTGGCTCAAACCTTATGTCAATTGTACCCTTAGACATGCCATAGGATAGAAGAGGGGTTACCTCAAATATCCTCCCGAGTATGCGAGGGGAATACCCAGCAGTAATTCCCTTTAACGATCAAAAATCGTAAATCCTGAGCTCAATCCTGGTTATAGAGTTATATTCTTCCTTTCTTAACTTAGCCTTCCTTAACCTTACTAGAATTATCGAGCTTAGAGCAATGTCTAAGGCTAATCTTTTACTTAAGCATGACTTCGGCCTATAGGGGATTTATCACTACCCTAAAAGACAATGCTTAATTAGCTAAATAAGCTTTAGCAAAATCCAACATTTAGATACGAAGAAATGAACGTGCATAATCATAAATTGCAATTAAAGCAATTCTAATTACCTCATTGCAGTATAAACAACATTTAAACAATTCTAAACATGCTTGAGAACTCAATCAACATATAATATTTTTCCTTTCCTTCATTCATTGTACAGAGATCAATCAGGCAGAGCACAAATATTTTATTGGATATTGCATTTGCCCTATATGCTTCTAGAGCTTATTAGCTCAAACTTTAGATGAGTATAGATTTACCCACCTCGATTACTGGACAGAAGATGAAGCAACGAGTTGATGATCCTTCTCCGAATTCCTACGAGGCTCACTTTCTCCTACAAAAGTCGAATCATCGACTTAACGGCCTTCTTAAAAGAAGTTGACTATCTAAAGCGAGAAATAACGACATCTAACTCGAAGACTAGAATCTAAGACTTATTTACAGATTGTACGACTTTACGACTTTATAAATTTCGAGAAGAATTTATTTACAGAACATCTCGTCTTGATTTCTTGATTTTTAGATGGAGAAAAACATGAATAGATTACTCGAAATAAATCGGAATATCTTGATTGCTTTTCAAAAATTTAAACTTGAAAATAACTTGGAAATAACACGACTTGAAAAGCTTGGAAAGCTCGGGAAGAGGGTACGAAAATAGCCGAAAAGAAACGACGGAAAAACAACACAGAGAAGGGGGGCGCCGCGGCACACATGGGCGCCAGCGGGCTTGTGGAGGCCGAGGGGGGTGTGGCGCGGCGGTGCACCCCCCCCCCCCCCCCCCCGCGGGGCTCTCTTCTTTTCTCTTTCTTCAGCCCAGTTCTGGGCGATCTTCAATTGGGTTCTTCGTGTTCGTTGATTCTTTCGACGAACACGAAGAACAGTTAACCTGAAATTTCTTAAAAAACAACGTACTTGAAATTAACGTGCAACAACATGCTTTAACTCAAAAAGAATTTTGGCATTATAATGGCATAAACACGATAATCCTCCTTAATATTTACAATAACGACGAAATCGTTAAATATGGCTTGAACAGAATTTTAACGGAATAAGCGAGGCTAATCTCCAGAATAATAATAACGGGAGTAAAATGAGAAATATAACGTAAACGTTATTAACTTGGAACTTCAATAAAAATCGAAATACAACTTTAGACGAGCAATAATGAAAAACCCAAAGAACGTAAAGAACGGAAAGCAAATGAGGAATTTAAAAGACGGATAGAGAAATGGAACTCGAGACCGACGAACAAGAATGGACGGGGTTAGGTGCGTCGAAGGAAGATGACTAGCTCGGCGTCTCGTCCAGTTGCAACAGTGGCAGAGCCGCCTGCTACAACCCAATGTCACCCCTAGCACATTCCCTCACCGCATCCCTTCCACGCCACTCCGATCGTTGTCCTGCGGAATACTCACGAAGAACGCCTTTTACTTCGACAGAACTTTCTCGGCTCTCACGAGCTTTCCCACTCTCTTTGAAGTGAGTTTGGATGATAAATGAGCAAATGAGAGGTTAGGGGTGGCCTTGTATTTATAGGAAAAGCCTTGGAAGCCACTTCAGTGCAAGAATACTGCAAAAGTTACCCCGGGTTCGGTTAAAAGCTGCTTTATTCGATGTCGAGGTCCAAATGACCTCAGACACGAAATCTAAAAATACCAGGAGACTTGTTGGCTCAAATACTAGTGAACCAACTTGATTCGTGAAAAAGACAGGGTTGTCTGAAGAAAGACGAGCAAAGATTCTCTTTTCGGAATTACTTTTTACTATTCACTCAGACTGACAGATTTTGCTCCCGAGCGTTCGATTGACCTCAGAGTGGAAATCCGTGAATGCCAGCGGAATCCTTGAGTCATTTTCCATTATAATGGCTTGACGGAACTAGACTCGGATCAACGAGGAGGATTTCGTAAATTTCTCAACACACGAACGCAAGCAAAAGTTACAATTCATTCACCTTTTAAATACATTTTTCATCACTGGGAACTCAAATGACTTCAGAATTAAAATCCGAAAACACCGGCATACTCGTTGTGTTAAAATATTTCTAACGAGACCACGAATGGCCATAAAATAATTAAGATCATATTTTCCAAAAAGATGATCTTCACGAAAACTGACCCCTAAAGTCGTGACTGACATTTGACCTTAATTAACCTTAATTAAACTTCTTCCTTAACTTCTTAATTATCATTAAGAATCCTCTAATCTTTAATTGAAAATCTGGGGTGTTACATCCTACCCCCTTAAAGAAATTTTGTCCCGAAATTTACTAACCATGACAAGCGATATCAGGGTATTTTTGAATAGCTCGGATTCGAGCTCCCATGTTGATTCCTTTGAACCATGTTGGTTCCAGATCATCTGTATAAGATTAATCTCCTTGTTCCTTAACTTCTGGATCTTTTGATCCACAATGGCCTGGGGTTTCTCTTCCCATGCTAAGTTCTCATCTAGGACTATCTCTTCCTTATTAACCACATGTTTTGGATCAACACGTACTTCTCAATAGTGACACATGAAAGACTTTGCGAACGTCACTCAGGTTGGGTGGTAGGGCCAACCTGTAGGCTACTTTATTCACCTTCTAAAATTTCATAAGGTACAAAAAATCTGGGCCTTAGCTTACTTCGTTTGCCAAGGCGAATCACTCCTTAACGGAGACATTTTCAAGAACACTTTAACTCCAATATCGAAACTGAGTTCCGTTCTTCTTTGATCTGCGTAAGCCTTTTGTCTATCTTGAGCCTCCTTGATTTGCTGACGAAGCAGCTCGATCTTCTGGACAACTTCCTAGACCATTTCAGATCCAACTATCCTTCTTTTTCTATCTTCGTCCTAGTACAAGGGCGATCTATACTTCCTTCCGAACAGGGCTTCATAAGGGCCATACCGATCGATGAATGGTAGTTGTTGTTGTACGCAACCTTTACCAATTGCAGTAGCTCCTCCCAGCTGCTTCTTTGATTGACGACTACTCCTCTAAGCATGTCTTCTAGAATCTAGATAGTCCTTTCGGACTGGCCATCTGTTTAAGGATGAAAAGTCGTGATGAAATTGGGTTTTGATCCCATTGCTCCTTGTAGGCTCTTCCAAAATCTTAACGCAATCTCGCATCATGATCCGGTTTAATCGAGACCGATACATCGTGCAAATGCACATCTTTCTTGACATGGGCTAATTGATCTAGCCATCCAACATTATAACAGCAATGAAATGTGCTGTTTTTGATAATCGATCCACAATTACTCAAATAGCGGTATTCCACCGCTTAGACTTTGGTAAACCTACCACAAAGTCTATACTACTATGATCGTACTTCCATTCAGGAATTTCTATGGGTTGGAGCAACCAGAAGGTTTTTGACACAAGGCTTCACTTGCTTGACAGAGTTTTTCCTGGCTTGGCACGCAAAGCCTTCCTTTGAATAAGAACGCGTTATTGGCGGCTTCCGAAAAAATCTTGCGAGCTATCTGATCTTGCTTCGAGTCTTTTCTTCTCGAGAAACTCATTTCTTCTCTAAGCCTTAACTATCATTTGCCTCAGGTTGGGATGAGCGACTATCGCGACGATTTGTACTTACATGATTTCAGGTGGTGTTAGCACCTCAATCCTTAACTTCTCGAATTCTTATCAAAGCTCCTTCTTAACTTAAGCGAGTCCTAACTCTACCTTGTCCTTCATACTTAGGGCATCAGCTACCACATTTTCCTTACTTGGGTGGTAGTGAGTCGTGCAGTTATAATCCTTTACAAGTTCTAGCCATCTTCTCTGCCGATGCTAAGATCCTTTTGCTTTTGCTTGAAGAAATACTTTAGGCTCTTGTGATCTGAGAAGAGTCTCACACTTGGCTCCGTAGAGGTAGTGCCTCCAGATCTTCAGCGTATGAACAACCCCTGTTAGCTCTGAGTCATGCGTAGGGTAGTTCTGCCGGTAATTCTTAAGCTGCCTCGAAGTATAAGCAATCACCTTTCCTTTCTTCATCAGCACGTATCCTAACCCTTTTCTTGACGCATTAGCGTAAACCACGAAGTCTTTATTCTTTCCCTGAATGGCCCACACTGGAGTTACGGTTATATCTTCTTTAAGCTCTGGAAACTGTCCTCGCACTTGGGTGTCTACCTAAACTTGAAGTCCTTCTTCAATAATCACGTCGTAGCCTTAGATATTGACGAGAATCCTTTGATGAATCTGTGATAGTATCTCGCGAGTCCTAGAAAACTTCTTTATCTCATTCACGTTCCTCGGAGACCTCAAATTTCTTACAGCTTCAATCTTAGTTGGATCCACCTTGATTCCTTCTACTGAAACTATATGACCTACAAATATAACTTCCATGAGCTGAAACTTATACTTACTAACTTAGCGTAAAGCCTTTCTTTCTTTTTACTTCCCCCAGCACCACTCTTAGGTGCTCTTGATGCTCCTCTTCATCCTTTGAATAGATGAGGATATCATCTATGAAAACTAGCACAAACTTATTTAGATACGGGTGAAAAACCTGGTTCATTAAATCTATGAACACCGCTGGAGTGTTGGTCAATCCGAATGGCATTACCACAAACTCGTATGTCTATAGTGAGTCCTAAAAGCGGTTTTAGGAATATCCTCCTTTCGGTTCTTCAGTTGATGATACCCAGATCTTAAGTCTATCCTTGAGAAGACACTTGCTCTCTTAGGCTTTGATCGAAGAGATCATCTATTCTTGGGAGAGGGTATCGATTCTTAATGGTCAGCTTATAAAGTTCTCTGTAGTCGATACACATTCTCAATGTGCCATCCTTCTTCTTCACGAACAAGATTGGAACTTCCCAAGACGACACACTAGGTTGGATAAAACCTAGGTATGATAACTCTTGCTGTTGAATCCTGAGTTCTTGCAATTCCTTAGGCGCCATTCTGGAAGGGCTTTCGAACTGGTGCAGCTCCTGGTTCTAAACCGATAGCAAATTCTACTCGCCTATATGGTGGTAGTTCTGATAGTTCCTTTGAAAAATACGTCTTGAAATTTTCTTGTGCCTAAAACGCCTTCTATTGCAAACTCTCTTTTCTCTTTCTTCGTCTCAGCCGCTTTTCGACGGGATTCTGACTTTATAGCTTCTGATGGAGGTCACCATTACTTGCAGGCGTAAAGGTCGCATGACTGGACCTTGAACGTAAGCTCAGAACTTATCTGACGTTATTCCTTAGATTGTCTCTTAATACTTGACGAGCTGAAAAATATTACCTAGAGATGCGCGTCCTACTAGGAGGACACTAACTAACATTACTTGGATTCTACTTCCTATTGAGGCTACTTCCTCTTACTCTTCCAAAAATAATATTACTTTATACTTTCTGCTCTATTCAAAGGGTCCACACTCGGGCTCTATGAGTGGGAGCAAAACAAAATGAATGCCTCTGAGTGAGGACTTTTATCTTAATCAATACTTCTTTAAAAAGTTCCAAAACTGGAAGAGATATAACACTAGGTTATACATATACTAAAAACATTGCCTTCTTTAGATGGCTTTATAACCCAAAAGGGGATTCTTGCATGATGCAAAGGTATGGAAGATAATCAATGATTAGTACTGAGAATCGTACTGAATATTTGCAAAGGTGTCAGCATATCTTTAATAAGGGGATGCTATCACTAATTCTGGATGATCAAAGAAGTTTCATCAAAAGTTTACAATCTGTCCAAATGGATATAATATTGAAGAAATTCAAATGATATGAAGGATTTCAACTAATATGAAGCTGTTGAAAGATGATTGATTTAATTGACACGAGAATGGATGAGTAGACTCATCAAAACTTCCTATCTTACTGAAACTTTTTAATCTACCAATTCTAGGTCCAATTGCTTAACGATCTTCTTCAAGTTCTCCTTCTTTCTTTCCTTGATCTTCACGCATCTTCTTCTTTACTAGGTTGCTACGACAGCATGAGTCGATTAGCCTTCAATTAGCCACACTTGGCTGGAAAAGATGACATACGGGGTTCACTTCCATTTATTTGGAAGGGATACGACAAGCGACCTGATCTATACGCGTTTTCTTCTCGTCTGAAACCACAAATGTGGGGTATGCCTTGATAACTGGTTGAACTCTTGATTGTACTTTGACAACGTTCTCTTTCCCTACCTCTAGTTCTAGATCTCTATTTCCTTTACCTTACGATAGCAACCCGGAATATACTTCTAATATAACTCGTACTTGAAACCTTCCCAATCATACTCCGTCCATTAATCCAAGGTTATCGCTCTTCGAACAGACTCTCACTAGTGGCCCGTACTATCCATGCGCATAAAAGAGCATATCTTAATTCCTCATCCTTCGAACAAGTTATAAAACTGAAAATTCACTTCTAAAGAACAAACCCATCTCTCGACTCTCATCGAGTCTCCTAAATTATGATAGAAGATTATGATTGAAGAACACATTCTTGGCTCTTGAGCTACAGTTCAGGACTTGCTTGCCTGTGGCCTCATTCTCTCGGCTTAATGTCTTCTCGGAGATATTCTAAAACATTAGCGACGCTCGCTCGAATTTGCACAAAGCAAAATGAAATGCCTTTCGATTAGATCTTTAGATTACGCATGATAGATCAAGCAAAGCGGAAAAAAAAATTGCCTCATAAGAGGACTTTTGGCATAAATAAGAAAGAGGTTATTAGTTACATCTGAAAATAGAGCAGCCTTTTGGAAAATTACTGCCATTATAAAAATTTAAAGATTGATTAATACATTTTCAAAATAAGATTTGGATTAAAGCAGATAAACGGACAAACAGGTCAGCAAGGTATTCTAACAAAAACACCTCTTTTGCCTACTTCTAAAGCTTAACTATACGCTGGGTCCTATCCCTTTCTTTTTCATGATGATTCCACCTCTTTCTTGCTTTCCTTCTCTGGGTCCTCTCCTTCCTCATCTTCATTTGTCTCTGGTACCTCGAATTTGAACCTCCTCATGCTTCCTCGGGGAACTGATGGGGCATAAACTGTCCCAGACTCTGAGGGACAAATGTTTGATAGGCAGGGGCCCACTGGTGCATTCTGGAGGACAAAGACTCAGTGTCTCGGGTCTCGCTTTTAAGGTTCCTTCAGCACGAGGACACGGGGCCTGAAATTTAGGGGGACTGTTCAGAGTTGCCCTTAGCAGTTCTGGTTCCACCACGAGGGAGGGATTTTGCTCGGCTAGAGCGTTCACGTGGCCATACTTTGACTCCCAAAAAGCCATCAAGGCTGAGGAGAATTCTGTCAGGTTCCCGATTACAGCATACGTCTCGGGATCACGGGTGATTGTGCTTTGCAGGATGCGATATATTGTTGGCTTCTCAACGGGAGGTGCTTGTTCACACATGTGGATGCATGTTTCCAAGTCGGATACATTTCCTAGTGTTCTTCCAACGTTGTTCCTTTCTTGAACAGGGCGGAAATGAGGCACATTATTCCTAACAGCCGAACGACGTTTAACCATCTAGAAATATGAAGCTTAATCAGTCTAGATTATAAAAGCGAGACCTAAGGTTCTCCTGAGATTATGTTATCGTCTAGATTCAGACTATTTATCTTGCATGCATAGATCCTTTTTGCAGTTGACATTTACAAAAAAATTTGGTGCCCAAAGCCTTTAATCATAAATTTTACCTTTTTCCTAATTTTTTTTTAGAATGAATCAACCCTTTTTCTTTTAAATCGAGAACTCTTCTTTGAAGCTTTTATCTTTTCTTTAAGATATAGGTTTAAAAATATATTTTTAAACACTTTTCTTTGTGATCAAGAACTTCTTTCTCAAACTTTCTTCCTCAGAAAATCATTTTTCCTGAATACTTTTTACTTGGAATTCCACTCTCAAGGTTTTCTCCGTTTATCCATAAAACAGATATGCTTACTCAAATCTTTTCCTTTCCTGTATTCTAAAAATCAAAATCCAAAATCCAGAATCTCTATACTATCATACCTTGATTTTTGGTTGAGGATACGAGGGTGATGGCGAGCTATGGGTTGCTGCTTTCACTTATCAAAGAACAACTTATGTGCACATATATATACTTAGATTAATTCAAACAAAGAGACAGGCCTGCAGTGTTGCAAACCTGTCTCTGATACCAACTGTAACAGCCCGGTCCCGAGATAGAGATTAACGAATGGGGACAGGGTGTTATTAAGGGTTTATTGAGTAAGACGGAAGATTAACAAAGAAAGTTTGGGGATAAAGATATACTTTTGAAAGGTAGGTGATGATACTCGGGTTTACTTAATTAATAAAGAAACATGCTTTTGCGGAACTAAACGGCTAACTAATCAGATACCAACATGCACAGACCTATTTACAGGTCCAAACGGATAGACAGATACCAACTTGAACAAGCCTTTTCATAGGTGAAAGAAAAGCATGCTCGAGAAGTAGGAATAAAACTGAATGTGCATCACTTATATATATATTTAGATAATCATGTCTCGGAGAATATCCTTAGAATCTCGGTAAACATAATTGATCTTGAATGAAATTAGAAAGAGTATATCAGAGTAGCAGAAACATCATGGGATTTCAAAAGAAACTTATATAATAGTAAAACAATCTTGGCAGCCAACCCACATCCACAGCCACCATCATCCTCAGCATCTCAACCTGAAGAAATTTGAAAAAGAGGGGGCGTGAGCACTAATGTACTCAGTGGGTTTTAATAAAAGCTTCTTTAATAACTCAAGAAATATCCAATAATAAACAGGCGGTATATGGAGAGCAAAATGCAAAAGCCCTCTCCATATCCGCAAAACCTTTTCTTTACTTTTGGGCCCAACCTTGGCTCAAACCTGATGTCAACTGTACCTGATAATCGGTATTTTTGTGCTTATTTTGACTGCAACTTGGGGCTATTTTAATACCATTTCATAAACCAATTGTATATTTTTGATGTCCAAACCCATATTTTAATCCAAGTGCAAATTCTAGGTGTGTTATTGAAGAATCATCGAGTTCGAGGAACCAGGCGCGACCCACAGCACGGTCTGGGGCGCGACCTCTCCGCCCGCGCCCAAACGTGGCTTTCTACGCGTCTCTGGCGCGACTGGCTCAGGTCGCGCCAAGCCAGGCTTTCCACGTGTCTCTGGCGCGACCCACAGCGCGATCACTGGCGTGACCGCGCTCCCGCGCCCAGACACCCCTCGCGCCCTTCTCTGGCGTGACCCACAGCACGATCTCTGGCACGACCGCGCTCCCGCGATCCCGCGCTAAGACACTGCTTGGCGCCCTTCTCTGGCGCGAGCTATAGTGTGACCTGGGCGCGACCGAGCCCATGTCGCGCCCAGACGCCCTGTTTTGCGTGCCTTATCTGCTCTTTTCCCTCTAATTTGAAAGGGAGAGCGATTTTTAAAGAAGGCAGACGGATTTTTACAAAAAAATTAAGAATCAAACTCTGAAAAATTCTCTCAATACCATATACCCCTTTTCCCTAGAAAATCAAGGATAGAACCATAGAAATGAGAGGAGAAAGAGGGCTTGGGCTTGTAAAGAGGAGTTCTTGAAGTTTGAAGAATTGATGTGGAAGGATCTTGTGCAATCTTTGTACATTCTATTGGTTTAATCTAATCTCTATTTATGATTTATGTTCAAGTAATTTATTTTGCTTTTAAGATTATGAGTAGCTAATTTAATTTGGGGTTGGGGTGAAGGATCTTTGAAATGAGGATGTTTATTATGAATGTGGGATGAATGTATACTTCTTTGATTAAATCTTGTGGATCATAGTTGTGATTGTAAATGTTTATGGGTGGCCTCTATTTATGTTTATCTTTATGCTCAATAGGTGATTAGTTTTGCTCATTTGGTGTTTGTTGGTGATCTATGAGACCTTGTGGTTATACTTTGAAAGATGTATGAGCATTTAGGTTTGTAATTTGTGAAGAGGACTCTTTGTATGTTTGAGTGAAATGCTTGTTAGAGATAGCAAGTTTAATATCATTTTTGCATATTATGTGTTTGAGAAAATGCCTAAATGAACAAACCCTTATCATAAATCAAGTGTTGATTTATGTATGATCTTCATGTTTGTGTAAACCCTTAAATCAAGGATTCAACACCCTAAACCCCTTTGTTAATCCGTAAATTTCCTTTCCTTAGTGTTGGAAGTTACTATAAATTTTAAATCTTTATGTTGAATTGATGAATGAAGTGAACAACAAATCCTTTGACTTATTTGGTTTAAATAGTGATTGAGATTTAATTAGGCATTATTTGTGCATCTTAGAATATATCTCCTATTCCTTGTGGTTCGACTCGTATCATTGCTTGCTACATCCGTGTACACTTGCACATGACACGACTTATTATTTGAGGTATAAAATATCGCATCAGTACCCTTAGGCATGCCATAGGATAGAAGAGGGGTTACCTCAAATATCCTCCCGAGTATGCGAGGGGAATACCCAGCAGTAACTCCCTTTAACGATCAAAAATCGTGAATTCTGAGCTCAATCCTGGTTATAGAGTTATATTCTTCCTTTCTTAACTTAGCCCTCCTTAACCTTACTAGAATTATCGAGCTTAGAGCAACGTATAAGGCTAATCGTTTACTTAAGCATGACTTCGGCCTATAAGGGATTTATCACTACCCTAAAAGGCAGTGCTTAATTAGCTAAATAAACTTTAGCAAAATCCAACATTCAGATACCAAGAAATGAACGTGCATAATCATAAATTGCAATTAAAGCAATTCTAATTACCTCATGCTAGTATAAACAACATTTAAACAATTCTAACATTTCTAAACATGCTTGAGAGCACAATCAACATATAATATTTTTCCTTTCCTTGATTCCTTGTACAGATATCAATCAGGCAGAGCAAAAATATTTTATTGGATATTTCATTTGCCCTATATGCTTCTAGAGCTTATTAGCTCAAACTTTAGATGAGTATAAATTTACCCACCTCGATTACTGGGCAGAAGATGAAGCAATGAGTTGATGATCCTTCTCCGAATTCCTACGAGGCTCACTTTCTCCTACAAAAGTCGAATCATCGACTTAGTGGCCTTCTTAAAAGAAGTTGACTATCTAAAGCAAGAAATAACGACATCTAACTCAAAGACTAGAATCTAAGACTTATTTATAGATTGCACGACTTTACGACTTTATAAATTTCGAGAAGAATTTATTTACAGAACATCTCGTCTTGATTTCTCGATTTTTAGATGGAGAATAACTTGAATAGATTACTCGAAATAAATCGAAATATCTTGATTGCTTCTCAAAAATTTAAACTTGAAAATAACTTGGAAATAACACGACTTGAAAAGCTTGGAAAGCTCGGGAAGAGAGTACGAAAATAGCCGAAAAGAAATGGCGGAAAAATAACACGGAGAAGGGGGGGCGCCGGCGGGCTCACCAGTCCCGGTGGTCTCCCCAGCCCCAGCGGGCTTGTGGAGGCCGAGGGGGGTGTGGCGCGGCGGCGCACCCCCCCTTCCGCGGGGCTCTCTTCTTTTCTCTTTCTTCAGCCCAGTTCGGGGCGATCTTCAACTGGGTTCTTCGTGTTCGTTGATTCTTTCGACGAACACGAAGAACACTTAACTCGAAATTTCTTAAAAACAACGTACTTGAAATTAACGTGCAACAACATGCTTTAACTCAAAACGAATTTTGGCATTATAATGGCATAAACACGATAATCCTCCTTAATATTTTGAATAACGACAAAATCGTTAAATATGACTTGAACGGAATTTTAACGGAATAAGCGAGGCTAATCTCTAGAATAATAATAACGGGAGTAAAATGAGAAATATAACGTAAACGTTATTAACTTGGAACTTCAATAAAAATTGAAATATAACTTTAGACGAGCAATAATGAATAATGCGAAGAACGGAAAGTAAATGCGGAATTTAAAAGACGGAAAGAGAAATGGAACTCGAGACCGACGAACAAGAATGGACGGGGTTAGGTGCGTCGAAGGAAGGTGACTAGCTCGGCGTCTCATCGAGTTGCAACGGTGGCAGAGCCGCCCGCTACAACCCAACGTCACCCCTAGCACATTCCCTCACCGCATCCCTTCCACGCCACTCCGATCGTCGTCTTGCGGAATACTCACGAAGAACGTTTTTTACTTCGACAGAACTTTCTCGGCTCTCACGAAATTTCCCACTCTCTTGGAAGTGAGTTTGGATGATAAATGAGCAAATGAGAGGTTAGGGGTGGCCTTGTATTTATAGGAAAAGCTTTGTCTTCCAAGGGAAGCCACTTCAGTACAAGAATACTGCAAAAGTTATCCCGGGTTCGGTTAAAAGCTGCTTTATTCGATGTCGAGGTCCAAATGACCTCAGACACGAAATCTAAAAATACCAGGAGACTCTTTGGCTCGAATACTAGTGAACCAACTTGATTTATGAAAAAGACAGGGTCGTCTGAAGAAAGACGAGCAAAGATTCCCTTTTAGGAATTACTTTTTACTATTCACTCAGACTGACAGATTTTGCTCCCGAGCGTTCGATTGACCTCAGAGTGGAAATCCGTGAATGCCAACGGAATCCTTGAGTCATTTTCTATAAGAGTGGCCTGATAGAACTAGACTCGGATCAACGAGAAGGATTTTGTAAATTTCTCAAAACACGAACGCACGCAAAAGTTACAATTCATTCACCTTTTAAATACGTTTTTCATCACTGGGAACTCAAATGACTTCAGAATTAAAATCCAAAAACACCGGCATACTCCTTGTGTTAAAATCTTTCTAACGAGACCACGAATGGCCATAAAAGAATTAAGATCATATTTTCCGAAAAGACGATCTTCACGAAAACTGACCCCTAAAGTCGTGACTAACATTTGACCTTAATGAACCTTAATTAAACTTCTTCCTTAACTTCTTAATTATCATTAAGAATCCTCTAATCTTTAATTGAAAATCTGGGGTGTTACAGATATATGTCTAAAATTTGAAAATGAAAGCATGTTAACTCTCTATGATGTCAGATATGTTGCCTCAACTGAAATTTAGTCTGCTCTCTGTGTCTAAGATTGCTGATAACATGCTTGATGAATCTGTGAATTACCTAAGATTTAAATTTGACAAAGATTACATGCTCTATTTCAATGCTCCTAGAAAAGGAGACTTATATGATGTTCAAGCTGACTCTGTGCCCCTGTCTGTTGTTAATGCTATGGAAGAAGATAAAACTAAACCATGGCATGCTAGACTAGGGCATATGAGTAATAAAGGGCTTGAAATTCTGCATAAATCTGGTGCCTTTGGTAATGATAAAATAACAAGCATGTCATTCTGTGAGCCTTGTGTTTTGGGTAAACATCATAAAGTGTCTTTGCCTGTTACTATGCCATACCCTAGGAAGCATGTTAGTTCTGTGATATTAGAATACCTGCATGCTGATGTATGGGGCCCTTCTAAGGAGCCCACCCATGGTGGTAATGTGTATTTCTTATCAATCATTGATGATTTCTCTAGAAAAGCATGGGTATTCCTGATGAAAAATAAGTCTGATGTGTTCACAAAATTTTCTAAATGGGCTGTAGAAATTCAGAATCAAACTGGAAAGAAAATTAAATGTCTCAGAACTGATAATGGATTAGAATTCTGTAACCAAGCTATGGATAACTATTGCTCTGTAAGAGGCATAAAGAGACATAAGTCTGTGCTTTACACTCATCAGCAGAATGGAGTGGCTGAAAGAATGAATAGAACTCTCCTTGAGAGAGTTAGAAGTTTGTTAATTTCATCTGGACTAGGAAAACTAGTCCTGGGGTGAAGCTCTCATGACTGCATGCTATCTCATTAATAGATCCTCTTCTGTTCCTCTGCATGGAAAATTGCCTGAATCTGTGTTCTTAAACAAACATGTGTGCTTGAATAATTTGAGAATTTTTGGATGTACTGCTTATGTGCATCAGAAATTGAGTAAACTTGAACCTTGGGCAAGAAAATGTGTATTCCTTGGATATCCAGAGGGTGTTAAAGGTTATAGAATTTAGGATAAAAGTGTGCCTGGGTTTAAGTCATGCATAAGCAGATATGTGTTGTTCAATGAACTTGATTTTCCATGCTTATCTGAAACCTCACTTTCTACTACTCCAAGTGAGGTGGAGAAATTGCACAAACTAAATTAAAATCTTTATGATTTCTTATTTTCTCCTGATGTTCCTAATAAGATGGATGACCCCACCCCCGTCCCTCCTGAGCTTGACATGTAGAATAATGATATTGAAAGCATGCATGAACCTGTGATTAATGACATTGATGTAAATGACTCTGTTTCAAATAATGAATCTGAAATTGAACCTGCTAATAATATGATTGTGTCAAATACTGAGCCTGAAAATGCTTCTGAACCTGTTCCTGAACATGAGAACTTAAGTAATTATCAACTTGCTAGGGATAGACCTAGAAGAAATGTGAGATTGCCTACAAGATATGATGATTACAACTTGTCTCTATATGCTTTCAATGTGTTTAGTAATGTTGATAAATTTAAACTCAAAACCTTCTCTGAAGCTGTGAACTCCCCTGAGTCTGATAAATGGCTTGCTGCTATGAATTGTGAAATCAAATCTCTACATGATAACAACACCTGGATCCTTGTTGAAAAACCTGAAAACTGTTCTGTTGTTGAGTGCAAATGGTTGTTTAAAATTAAGCAAGAGATTGATAATGTAAGAAATCTTTGTATGGTCTGAAGCAATCCCCTAGGCAGTGGAACATTAAATTTGACAAGTGTATGCAAAGCATGAACTTCACTAGAAGCAAATTTCACCATTGCTTGTATTACATGCAATCTAAAGTGCCAATGTTTCTCCTGCTCTATGTGGATGATATGCTCTTGATTAGTCCATGTTTGAAAATTGTTAAGCATGTTCAGAGTTGTTTATGTGCCAATTTTGATATGAAAGATCTTGGTGATGCTAGAAAAATCTTTGGTATGAATATTGACAGAGATAGGAAGAATCACACCCTTGTGTTGCATCAAACCACATATGTTGATCAAGTACTAAAGAAATTCAACATGGAAAATTGTAAACCTGTCTCTGTGCCTCTTGCATCTCATTTTGTGCTAAGTAAAGACCAATCCCTAAGAATGAGTCTGAGATAAATGATATGCAAGATGTTCCTTATGCTAATGCCATTGGTTCTGTGATGTATTTAATGATTAGCACAAGACCTGATATTGCTTATGTTGTCTCTTGTTTGAGTAGATACATGGCTAATCCTGGGTAGCCTCATTGGGAAGCTCTGAAATGGCTTCTGAGATATTTAAAATCCACTATGACTAGTGGTTTAACCTTTTCTAAGTCTGTTGATGGTGTGAAATGTGTGGGATATGTTGACTCTAACTATACTAATGACAGGGACCAAAGAAAGTCAACAACCTCTTATGTGTTTACATTATGTGATTCTTGCATTAGTTGAAAATCTCAATTACAAAGCATTGTTGCATTATCCTCCACTGAGTCTGAATATATTGCTGCAACTGAGGCTGTGAAAGAAGCCATTTGGCTCAATGGTGTGTTGTCTGAAATAAAATTCATTGATGATAAACCATTGCTTTATTCTGACAGTCAATCTGATATACAATTGTGCAAGAACCCAGTATTTCATGACAGGACAAAACACATAGATGTGAGATTCCACTTCATCAGAGATATTATGGAAAAGGGTGAAGTACTGCTGGACAAAATCCCTTCATAATTCAACCCTGCAGACATGGGCACTAAGTGCCTTCCAGTTGCAAAGCTAGAGGCCTGCAAGAGATACCTGAAAATGGATCTGGGTTGAAGTCTGCAATGATGAAATGATGGTATTCCAGGCTTTGTACCTGGATACCTGTTCTGCCCTCAAAGACATCTGGGATACTTGGTTGTTATTTACACTGTTGGTACTGTGCTAGGTACAATCTAATCAATAAAAGTCATTGAATAGCTAGAGATGGATTGATTGGGTTGGTCTCTAGTGTTGAGACTAAGATAAATATTTTATCTCTCCCTCTCATATTTTATCTTTGTGATAAGTATGAGTAAAAAGGCTGTGATGATCAACTCCAAAGATGGCAAACACTTCCTTGGTGATACAAAAGACCAATGTACCAAAGGTGGATATGTGGTGATTGACCCATTGCCTTTTTATCTCTCTCTCGGCCCATTTTCTTTTATTTATCTTGGCCCAGTTGATGGCCCGTTTACCTATTTAACCTAAATTACTATATATTACACCCTAACCCTAATTTACCTTATCTGATCTCTCCCTCTCTCTATTAATCTCTCGCGCCTCTTCATCTCCTATTAAGCCCGATCCCTGATCTTTGATCTCCATAGCTTGGTGCTCTGAAAAGCTTTCTTCTCTATTTCTTAAGTCGGATCCCTGGCCCTTAGTTTCCTGAAAAGGCTGTGAGTTGAGAGAGAGTATGAGCCCTGGCCTACCGAGCTTGATTTAGAGGGCTTCAAAGCCACCAATCCCACTGTCCAACTCCCTTTGTGGCTTGAGTCTGTGTCGCTGGAAGTTGCAGTGCCCCCAACGGGAAAGATCTGAGCCTAGTGTCTTCGAGACACATCTTTCCCAACTTCTCAACTCATTATTTTCTATTTTTTCTTTTTCTGTACTCTATGTTTTCTTGCTTCTGTCCTTGTTATTGATTCCGCTACTCAAGTTCAAACTCTAATGTGTTGCAGATTGCCTCTCTTGATGAAACAAACCGTGAGTCTGTGAAGAAGCTTCGATCTGAGACTCTAAGAGGCTAACCCTATCAAGCTGTGATCTCAAGTTGCTTGAGCAACTGTGAGAGAGAACCGAAGAGGTTGGGAACCAAGTGGTGAACCCCCGGCTAGGCTAGATACCCAACAACGACCAATCTAGGATTTTCTGCCTCTGTGAGCGACAAGGTCGTGAATTGAAGGGGGAGGGTTTTTTGCCTCTGTGAGCGGTAAAGTCATGAATTAATACTCAAAAGTATATAATACTTAATTTTCAGAATTGCAAACGGAAATTTCCATTTTTAATTCCGTCAGTAAATTAAAAGAATTTTTATTTATTTTAATTAACTAAACGTTGTTATTCCGTCAGTATTTTTTTTTAATAGAATAAAAAAAATCATTTATACATAATGATGGAATGATTCCGTTGGTAATTTTATTCTGAATAAATTTTAAAAAAAATATTTATTTACTGACGGAATAATTCCGTCAGTAAAATTAATCACGGAATTACTGACGGATATTCCGTCGGTAAAGGTGGCGCGATTAGTCCCACCAAATTTCCGTTTGTATTCCGTCAGTAAAGTTTTTGTTCAAGTATTCCATTAGATTCCGTCGGTATTCCATTTCTAAATAGTGACAGATCAATTCTGTCGGTAGATTCCGTTGGTAAATTCTGATTTTCTTGTTGTAACAAGGAGTCTGAGACAGTGCCACTTCCTGCTGTTGATTCTAACTCACAACAACTCAGAAGGAGTAGTAGACAGAGACAAATTCCTTGTTATCTGAGAGATTATGTCTGTCACACAGATACAAAGAAAGGAGTGACACCACCCACATTTCCTTACAGGATTTTACCTCATTTATCTCCTACATATATTGCATTTTTAAACAGTGTGGAATCCTTAAAGGAACCTACAAGCTACAAGGAAGATTGTCAGTCTCAAAAATGGGTGGAAGCTATGAACAAAGAACTTGCAGCACTAGAGGAAAACAAGACATGGGATGTTGTACCTCTACCTAAGGGAAAGTATTTTATTGGTTCCAAATGGGTATACAAGATCAAGTTGGCTTCAGATGGTACAGTTGAGAAATACAAGGCTAGATTGGTGGCCAAGGGTTATAACCAAGAGTATAGGACAGATTACAATGAGGTATGTGGCTAAATCAGTCACTGTGAGGTTATTCTTTGCTATAGCAGCTCAATATTCCTGGTGTATACATCAAATTGATGTAAACAATGCTTTCTTGCATGGATTTTTTATTGATGAGATTTACATGAATCTACCTCAAGGATACACTCAAAGCAAACCAGGAGATGTTTGCAGGCTGAAGAAAAGCCTTTATGGATTAAAGCAAGCTTCCAGGGAATTGAACAATGAATTTACAAAGTTCTTGCTGAGTCAGGATTTCAAACAATCAGAGAATAATCATTGTCTGTTTACAAAGGATGAATGTGATCATTTCATAGCTCTTCTAGTTTATGTTGATGATATATTACTATTAAGTCATACACTTGATGTAATTGCTGTGATCAAACAATCTCTGCACTAGAAGTTTACTATAAAAGATCTAGGAGAAGCAGCCTATTTCCTAGGAATGGAGGTTGTTAGGTCAGCAAAGGGCATCTTTCTTAGTCAAAGGAAATATGTCTTGGATCTGTTAACCACAACATGATTGATAGGTTGTAAACCTATCACCACACCTCTCCCCCCAGGGTTGTCACTCTCACATGAAGGTGGAGATTTGTTGTCTCATCCAGATTCATATAGGAAAGTTATAGGAAAACTTCTATATTTGAATCTGACTAGACCAGATTTATCTTTTGGAGTCCAACAGCTTAGTCAGTTTGTGAGTAAGCCAACTAAGCAACACTGGGAAGCCGCTATGCATGTTTTGAGATACTTAAAAGGGACACCTTCTCTTGGATTATTTTATAAGAGCTCTTATACATTTCATCTAAAAGGGTACTGTGATGCTGACTGGGGTACTTGCCCAGATACTAGGAAATCCTTATCAGGCTACTGCATATCTTTGGGAGCCTGCCTAGTATCATAAAAGTGTAAAAAGTAAACAACTGTATCCCTTTCAACCGCAGAACCCGAGTATAGAAGTTTAAGCTATACTGTTAATGAGCTCCTTTGTCTAACTTTTGTTCTTCAAGATCTGAGAGTTGAGGTGCCTAGACCTATTAAGTTGTTTTGTGATAATAAAGCAGCAATACAAATAACTCAAAATCAGGCTTATCACGAAAGGACTAAGCATCTAGATTTAGACTATCATTTTGGAAGGTTGTAGTACAGACAAGGTTTTATGGTTCCCATTCATGTTCCTACCAAGCTGCAATTGGCCGATCTCTTCACCAAATCTCTTGCAAGTGTCCAATTTCAGAATCTCCTATCCAAACTCTCCCTTGGGGATGTGCATAAGGTCGAGTCTGCGGGGGGATATTTGGCTTCAACGTATGCATGCAAGAGCTGTAGTGCAGAAGTAAAAAAGCATGCATGCAAGAGAAGAGAGTTAGCAGCTTCGAGAATCAATAATGCCACGTGGAACGCTGTCAAAGAAGGTTGTATGGACCACAACCATAGAACAAGAATAGCCATGGATAACACATTGACACGGATCGCTATTCCTAGCCGTAGATTAGTTAGCTTGGATACCAAGCATTTCTGTTTGTATAAATAAAAAATAACACAAACATTGTAACTAATTTTCTGAGTTCAATAAACAATTATTCTCTTGAGTACTACTTCACATATTCGTGCATGAATTCTATGCTATTTTAATATGGATATTATTTATAATTTTTATAGACATTATATTATAACAATTAATTAAATGGGTTACGTCCGCTTCTTCATTTGTTGAACAATAAAGACATTTGGCTATTCAAAAATTACCAAACGGCATATAATTAGTCACATAATAATAGAAAATATTACCAAACAAGTCTCCCCTTTAACTATGTGCCTCTTTAAATTTAGTTATCCTATATTGCTCAATCTCCTCTCATAAACTCAATTCTTAAAAATATAGGTTCTTTTAGAAATAGTATTTATTATTTTATTTTATTTTTTGGAGTAAAAATATTCTGACGTTATATCTTAAATATTATATTATATTATATTATATTATATTAATTACAAACATATTTGGGATTTTTTTTTTTTTTGACGAACTAGATGGAGCAAAATCGAAGAATACTATATCCTGGACTAGGTCCACTTCAAATTGGGCTTACAATGAACCCATTGAATTTTCAGGCCTTAAAATACCCCTCCCTGGCAAAAAAAAAATAAAAATATATACTTATACAATGAATGAAGAGAAATTCTAAAGATAGCCCCCTTTTTTCTCTCTGTAGCCCCATAATATTTTAAAATAAAAATGATAATTAAATATACTTTTTTGCACTTTACTTAAAATCTAACAAAAATGTTCTCTAAAAAAAATTATCATAGCTCCCACCCTTTAATTTAAACTCTTAAAATTCCCAAAATTCTAAGGAAACAAATTGGACCTTCACTTCCCGAAATACAAGAAATGATGTGCGTCCAAATTTTTCCGCAAGTAATTATTTGAGCTCATTCTTTTATTATTTCTTCTGTAATATTTAGAGTCTCTTCTCAATAAATAGGCGTGGAGAATGATTGAACTAAAATATTATTTGAGCAATTGATCCCCTCCTTTTCTTTTCGGAAAGGAAGACAGGAAAAAAGAAAAAGAAAATGAAGCTGGTTTAAAAAATTCCAAATATTTGCAAAATTATGTTGATTATTGGGTGAAGCTATAATAAAATGATTCTCCATGATTTATTTCATTCAACCAAAAAATTATAATCAGAAATATAAGAAAAAAGATGAACATGGTGAATGGTGGTGCTAAGACAGAAGAAGAAGAAGAAGAAGAAGAAGAAGAAGAAGAAGAAGAAGAAGAAAGCATCATTTGACACTAGCTTATGTTTTCTTCTCATCTGTAGCTTCCCATCTCTCGCTTTGAAAAATATTATTTTTTCAAACTCTCGATAGATTTCAAAGAAAATTTGTTAAATGTTGTATGGTGGGGTTTTTTTTCTATTAGGGTTTCAAATTGAAGAAAAAGATGAGGTTACAAGGGCAAAATAAAAAATTTAAATTAATTTTAATTTTTTTTATTAACAAGGGCTACAAAGAGAAAAATGGGAGCTATTTAGAATTTCCCTTAACGAAAAGAACGAAAATTCAATGAATTTGATCGATATATGATTCGAAAGCTAGTTTGACTATCAATTTGAAATTTGAAACATAAAACTATTAATTCATGACTTGTATGATTGAAACTGACAATCTAAGACTAAAAACACCATGTACTTTTCTTTTTAACATTACTACACGAATAAAATGTAAGATTTAATAATAATTTACTATAAATAATTAAAAAAATCAAAATATATAATTTTTAGTTTTAGATACACATTTTCAATCATTTCATTCCTAAATTGATATATATATATATATATGTGTGTGTGTGTGTGTGTGTGTAGACTATCTTTCAAGCTCTAATCGATAAAACTTTAAAATTCCATTTATAACCCTTTTATCTTTTTATAATCTCCACCACACCTAACTAATAATATAGAGGGAAATTTCTTAAAAAATAATAATAATATAGAGGGTCGTAAGAACAAAAAAGTCTCACAATAATATTTGTTGTTTAATTAAGTAGGGATGGTGATATACACAGAAAATCCATCTCCTTAAAAAAATATGAAAAATTTCCAGTCCAAATTCTAATGAATCGTTTGTTAAAAAATTGGATAAAGTCCCTAAAAAATAGGGGATAAAAAAAGAGGGGACAAAGTTAATTTATACTTGATTTTATTTTTCATAAACTATATAAGCATTGAATATTTGTTTGGTGGTCCAATCGAATCTTCTTTATTTTAAAGTTGAAATAAATAATCTGTAATTTGTGTTTTTTCTATTGATATGTCATTAGCCGTGATGATAAGATGAATATATATTGTATTTGTATTAATAGAATTTAATATAATTTTTTCATGTAAATGTATTTGTCATACCTTGACCTTTTATTTTTTAAATAATTATGGCTCTATTTCAGAAGTATATTGTTACGCTGCATATATATGTTTAACTTCATCACATTAAATTTGGAAACATAAATTTCTTTAGGACCTGAACACCCAAATAATAGAGATTCATATGTAAAAATAATAAATCTTGGGTTCGTGACCTTACATTCACCCTTCAATTCCTCCCAACTAAAAAATAATAATCATTGAAAACAAGTGCGGGTGACTTTTTTTTATTAGAAAGTCTTGATTTGGATATCACTAATATCTTTTAAATTAAATTAGTATTACATCCCGTGCGATGCACGGCAAGATATGTATAAATAATTTATTTATAATAAATAATTTATACAAATAACATAATTAAATTATAGTTAAATAATTAATATGAACAATTATAAAATGTCTAAAGAATATAATGTTATATATATACACACACACACATATAATCAAATTTATTCACTATTTTATTGACCGACAATCCGTATCCATGAATAAATTTACATTTTTCTTTCATTCTGCTCAATAAAACAAATAACATAAACCCCCTGAAATCCATTACAAACATAATTAAAATCATTTATAATTTTAGTTACAATGAGAAAAATTAAAAAGAAAATGATACAACACCGTAAAATACATTTAAGAAAAATTATTATATATACATCTTTATTATCCTTTCAGACCGTGTAAAGTGGATATATAGGGCATATCGATGAACAATTGCCACGTATTGAGCAGCACTTTCACAATTAATGATTTGTCATCATCTCTTTTATTGTAGCACATCAAACTCCATTTTGACATCATACCATTTTATGTCTCCTTACACATATGTATGAATGTATTAAATTATATTATCGTAAAAAATATTATTCTATATATACTTAGTATGAAAATAAACATTGATCATTTTTTATGTATCGTACGTAAAAAAATATACATATAATATCTAACTATTAAAGAAAAAAACAATAAAGAAATTGAATCATGTTGTATAAATAATTTCTTGGATCAAATAAGGTAGCATAGAAATATTCAAACACATGGTCTCACATATTTGATGTTCATTATAATATAAATCTGCTGACTAAAAAATTGTTCATTTTCGACATAATTCAGCATAATTTAACTGCCCAACAATTAAAATTTGAAAAATTAGGCGCAAAGTCTCTCATATAAGTGAAACTCAATTAAGATTTAGGAGCCATAAACAACTTCATGAAATAATATTAATAAGTGAAATATTTTTTGTCTGGAATGAATCATTGTTATATGATAATATAAAAACAATAAAAATCCATATAAAAATATTTCCTTGATCATTTCTAAATAAGTGTTATTTTGCACTTCACTTTTATTTCACAAAGAGTGTCATTCTACACAAGCAAGGTGGAAAATTTACGTTTTTTTCACATTATTTGTCCTCATTTTAATGCATTCAAACATCCATATATATTTGACTCATTTAATATATTCACATAAGGGTGTATAAGGTAATTTAATTTTAATGTATCAATATATGTGCATGTATCCAAAATTACACTTATTAAGAAATGGAGAGAGTAATTCATTACTTTATGCTAAATAAAAACATTAAGAACATAAATTAATCACATTAACTTCACCAATGAAATGCGTGAAAAAAGTTTTATTTGTTCAATGGACCAAACATTAATCTAAAAATGTATTTATTTGAAGAGCGAAATGCGTGTAATATATTAAAATCAATTTGAATGTACACAATAATTAAAAAAAATATTAAAAAATAAATACAATAATAAAATTATTTCCAAATATGAAAAATTCAACCCCAAAATATCTTCTATGCTTTAGGTTTGTTATTCTTCTAATTTTCTTTCCTATTTTCGACCCCCGCCAATTCATACTTCTTCAGAAATATTTTTCATTCTAAAATTTTCTTGGCATTCATTTTCAACTAACACCACTATGTTAATTTATTTTTTCACCTTTCGATAGATTTGTTCATGGTCTTCGCTTTTCGCATACTTGTTCAGAAAAAAATATGATCATGATGAAAAAGAAAGAGTTTCCTAAATGTTCGATATCATATACATAAAAGTTCAATTCAAATGCCTAGAATAGTGAATTAGATTAAAACTATGTTTGTTTAGTATGTGTGTGCTTTAAGAACGTTTTTGTGTCTGTGTGTTTTTTAGGAGGAGGACTCCTGTGTATCACCCCCCTGCTGCATATCAGACGGGCGCGTGGCGCCCATGTGCGGGCCACGCTCAGGCGCGTGCGCCACGCGCCCGCCTTTTTTTTTCTTTTTCTGTTTTCTGTTTTGACGTTTTCTTTTTCATTTTTTCTAGTTTTTCTTTTTCTTTTTTCTTAAAAAAACACAAATAAATATCCCTAAAAAATCCCCCAAATAAATCATAAAAAACACAAAATAAATCCTAAAAACACCCCCCCCCCAAAAAACCCTAAAAAAACGAAATAAATCCCTAAAAACACCCCAAAAAAATCCTAAGAAATACAAAATAAACCCCTAAAAACACCCCAAAAAATAAAAAAAAACTTTAAAAAACATAAAAAAAAAAAACACTAAATGGTACTATTTAGTGTTTGAATTCGTACTATGGGTGGTGAATTTTATTTTTTCGCGGGTCGAAAGCGGGTCGGCCCGGGTCAGAATGAGTCCGTCTGATGGGCCGACCCATGCACCTTATGCACAGAAGTTTTGGCCGTTTTTTAATTATTTATATTGTTTTATTGAATTAAAACGTGTATTAAATCATATGGCTTATACGTATATAATATCTTGTTGTAAATGTTTAACGATCTCTTAGACAATAATCTAATTCGAAGATAATAATATATTTTTTTGGTACACTCAAATACAAAGTTTTTATATCATATCAAAAGAAAAACTTGCTAAAAATATGGATTCCGCTATCGAATAAATAAGATCATGAATTCTTCTCGAAAAATCAAATGTTTCTAAACCTTGGCTTGTTTTTCCTGACATGCACGCACCTACTTATTCCTCAATCTCGTGCGAACTTTTTCATAGTCTCCAACTCCCACAAAATTTTAGAGTACCAAAATGAGAAACATACAACCTTGTAACTCATTGAACTAACAAATAAATAATATGTGTACTCAATATGTCATCTGACTCCATGTAAACAAAAAGATTATTATTACATATTGCATTATAAAAGATATTTACATATACACAAAGTTCGCAATTTTGAAGCATTCACTCAAAACTAATATATATTTATTATCAGTTTATTTTGTATCTCAAAAACCTCCGAAATCATATTATTAAGTTTTAATTTTGATTTTTGGTTTCCAATTTGACTGCAATACAACTAATTATATAAATTATAGAGCACCAAAAACTAAAAAGTTTATACAATTTATTATAGTCAACCATAGAATCCATGTATATATTGATTAAAAATAGGCTTAAATCAGTTAGTTAAAATTGATTTAGAATATAAATTAATTTGTGTGTATTAATTAAAATCAACCAATTAAATAATGATTATTTAGTGATTTCTTCATTTATATGGGGTTTCAAAATATATTTATAATTTTTTCAATCATTATAATTAATTGTAACTTTCTTATTTTGATTGACTTTAATAAATTTCATTTCAGTAATATCAATCAATACTGATTACCCTAATTATCGATATTAAATTCACAACTAAGGGAAATTGTTTACCGTAAATTTAAAATTTCACAATTGATACTTCGGGGTATGATATAATGACAGGCAAAAAAAAAATAACATACATTTTTTAGAGAAGAAAAATTACAATTGAAAATTATTTTTTGCAAGCTAGCTATACATGATTGTGATTTTATTAAACTCCTCAGGTTTGTTGTATTTGAATAAAATGATATGTTTCTTTACTGCATATATACATGAAATTACCATAAAAGGTACAACAATAATACAAATTAGAAACCACAAATCTCACAATCATGAGAAATGGCATTCGATCTATGTGCATTGCTTACAAATAGATAGTTTTAGCACTCATTCATGGTTGCAATGATTGATTGTTCGAAGAAGTTGAAAAGAGGGAGCAATATATATATATATATATATATATATATATATATATATATATATATTCTCTTGATGCTACTTGTAATACCTGTTGCAAAATAAAATAGACAAACTTCATCACAACTGCGAACATAAATTAAATTGACACGTAGGACGTGAAAATCACAACAAAAAGCACTGAAATTGAGTATGGTGTAGAAAATATAAATGTTGAATAGTGAATACAGTTGAATATTAAATAAAAATATAAATAAAATACAATAATAGCTATAGGCAATAATTATTTGACAAAAGTTTACTTACAAATTTAATTTTTATAAAAGTTGAAAGTCTGGAATACTAAACGAACATACGAAACAATGTTAATTTATAGAGCGTTTGAAAAGTGAAATAGGCAACTTGGGTGTGTGAGTGTAATTTGCATGATTTACTAAATGTGCTCCATTAAATTTTCATAGCATTTAGTGTAATTAAAATATTCATAGGATTGAAGTATGGAATCTTGATTGATTAGAGTTAATCATGTTTTTTTTTTAAATTTTGAATTGCAATAATAATTTGAGGATGGAATTATAGACGGATCTATGTTGCTCACAATATCATTTTTTCTGTAAGAATAGATTGGAACTTGGAAGGTTATAATTGTGTGGACTATTACTAATTAAGGGTGTTTAATTGGTAATTTTCAATACACTTATTTAATAATTAAAATTATATATTTATTGAATTGTCCCTGATAAATGGGCGGAAAAAACTGCTGCATAATTCTACTATATATATATAATAATCTATATATATATATATTATAAAGAAAAACTTTTGCACAATTTTGTAAATTAAAATAAAATAAATGCCTATTCTCAATACAGAAAAATTTAAAAAATTATTTTGAATGCCTCCAAAATATTCTTTTGATATTTAATTTACATATTTACATTTACGCCACTTATTCTAAATACAAAAGTTCCTAGACAATCAACTAAAAAGATACATTTACCTTTTACGAATAATATATTTTACTATATTAAAATCTAGTATTTAATTAGTTAATATATAAGTAACTAAATATATAATTTAATATAAATATTAATTAATTATTAAATATTATATTTTCATATTTGGAAAGATGATTTGAATAAATTGTTTTGTCATTCCCTAGTAGGTTGACATGTTAATGTTATATATTAATGATTAATGATTGATGATTAATGATTATCCTTGATTGCCCAATTTTACGGTTCTTCCGTTTCTTTTTTTTTTTTTGGTTTTCAATTATTTTATTATTTTAATAAGTAGGATAGTTTTGGCGGGAAAGAAAAATCTAAACTATCCAGTAGATATAGTAGGATTATGGAAGATATGCTTATAAATAACCACTATTATAGCTTTAAAAAAATTAAGAACATAGTGTTAGCACCAAAAAGGTTAAGAAAGTGAAGCAGAGTAGAAATGGGTAGGGTCAACAAGCTGGGATTGGATAGTCAGAGCATCTCTAATACTAAGCATTTATTTGGTGCAGATTCTGCAATAAATAGGTGCAATTTCAGCACCAAATTTGTTTGCAGCTCCAATGCTCTACACTAAATTTTACACCAAATAAAAGTATTTTCTTAAAGATTCCATTTTGTTTTATAATTGAAATATGAATATGCTTAATGATTTATTATTTTTCTAAAAATGATAATTATCCAAAATTAATAACTTTTAATTATATTCTTTCAAAAAAATATACTATAAAAAATCATGTATTATTAAAAAATTATAACATATAACGTCCTTGAAATAATAAAAGTACTTTAAATGATCATTAAACAATTAGTAAAAATATTACAAGACTACAACACTTATGAAAATACATTCGTGGTAAACAAATTAGAATTATATAAAAAAGAAATCAAGCTCGTGAATCTTAATCGTTTCCTCATCAAAGAGAATTTTCACAATTCAATCAATCTGGAGATGAAAGATATGGGTTTGAGAATTCTTCAAACGATTTCGGTCAATATTATAATTATCTTAGAGGATCTAGAAATGATTTGTAATCAATGTGTTTTTCAAGTAGTTTTTGTTATTTGTAGTGTGTTTTTAAGTTAATTTTTAGTAATTTATAATATGTGCGACTTCATTCTATCTATTGTGTTTAATTAATTGTGCTTTTTTTAAAATTATTTATTTATTTAGATGATTTATAATTTAAATTAAGTGAATATATAATTTATAAATTTAATTAAATTTATTGGATAATCTATTTAATAATTATTTTAAATAATAAAATAATTCATTAAATGTTGTGGGAGCCATCATCACCAATTTGGTGCAGTATCAAATTCTGTCTCAAATGTGAGGCAGAATTTGATGCTGCACCAATTTGGGGCAGAATTTGGGACAACATTGGAATAAATTTCTGCACCAAAATTAATAATTTAGTCCAGTATTGGAGATGCTCTCAGGAAACATGTATGCCATAAACTAAATCGTGAGGCTAATTTGTATTTTTTGTAATCTTAAATTACATTTTTCATGTACTATACAATTTATATAAATAAAATTAAAATAAGCATTCTACGTCATTAAAATAGACTTTACACTAGCATTCCGCCCGTGCGATGCACGGAGTATCATATTTTTTATTTTTTAATATTGAGTAATTTAATATGAGTTTTGTATTTGTGCAATGAGTCAATATATATATATATATATATATATATATTATTAAATTTATTACAAAATAATATATCTAAAGATTATAAAATACATGTAATTTCATCATAAATTTTGGAATAAACTAAATAAAAATTCTATAGTAAAGTTGTCATCGACATCATCATCCTTACAAATTAAGATTTTTAATCCAACTTGATTTCTAAATCTTGAAATAGCAATATAAATTAAGTTGACCATGACTAAAACTTATTTTTAAAAAACACACCAACATGAGAAAGAAATTGACCATTACTTTTGTTAATAATCATTGCATAAGAGGCAATTAGAGGAAATTTATTGTCATTGAATAGTGTCAATGACCTCCTTGCTATCAAAACTTTATGACCTGCATTATACTTCGTGACAACTTTTGTTTCCAAAACATTATTGTCAAGCCTTGTAATAATCAATATTATGTCATTACATAAACAATTTGCATGATCCATGTTGATCGGTAACATCGATGGAGTTCCCACTTTCAAAACTGATTTCATGATTTGACACACCCGAACACCTCAAATTATTTATGAACTGAGTGTATGCACATCTTGTAAAGTGTTCGGATGTATGCACACCCGAACACCTCAAAGAATTTATATTAGAGTCTTTTGTAAGCATTTAATTATTCCAAAGAATTCATATAAATGAACGAATTAAAATGGAGTTGTCAATCGCTCACCTTCTTCCATAGATAATTTGCCAAATCATGCCATGTGCTCCAATTCACTATTAGTAGTAGAATTTGTAAAATTTTATTAATTATTTCGTATTACTTCTTTTATTTCAGACTGTGTGCTAAGATTATCAGAGTAAAATCTTAGATATATTATCAATAAACAAATAATGTTGTAGTTTTCTAGGATCAATTAATCCCTCTTTGTTTTTCAGTACCACTACAAAATAGGTTTGTGCCAAAAATATATATATATATATTTAGTTTAATTTTTTTGACCATGTTTTCCAATTTCTTCTCATTTTTTTAATAAAAATGTAGAAGTCAATTTTAAATTATTATTCTAAAACTAAATATTCAAATTTTGAACACTTTTTTTAGTAATTTTATTTATCTTAATTTATTAGTTGCATTTTAACTGGTGAGACCAAGGATAACAACTTAGTCACATTTGTTCAAAATCAATGAATCAACTTCGAACTCTATATTTGTCATTTTATTATATAAAATTTTCTTCATTTTAAATAACCATTTCGACAGTAATTTTTTCTTTTTTTTTCAAAATTTTGAACCTAAAAAAGTTCAAACATTGATAAGCCAAAAATTGATTTTTTATATTAAAAGTACTTGAATTTTTCAATTATATTTTACTTGGGTTTGTTCTTTTTTTATTTTAATTATTTTTAAAACTTCACGTAGTGGATTTGGAAATAAATGATTGATTTTGGGATATATATTTATATTTAAATATATAGAAAAAATAAATATAATAAAAAAATACATACAATATATTTGTAATTTGAAAATTGATTCATTAGATACTTTACTCACATGAAAAAAACTCATACGCGCACAAGCACATGAAATTAGAAATAAAAATATATAGTTATTTGTGTAAAAGGATTCATGCATGGGTGCTTACTTTCAAAACCAATTGCAAGCTAGTAAAAATGCAGCATTGTTATGTAATGGGGACAAATAAGAACTACTAAATAGAAGAAATAAATAAATCATTAATTCAATAATTAATTATATAATTACCATAATTACTATTATTATATATGTTAATTGTGTTTGTGTAGTTGTATACTTATTTATAACTATGGTAATTACTATTATGGAGTATTATATATGGTAATTGTGCAATTCTATATTTACCATAATTAGGATATTAAATATATACATATATATATATATAAAATAAACAAATATATCTAAATTATAGCCGCGCGAGGAAAGCTGCGGTTTTGAATCCCACAACTTCAAGGACATATCTAAAAAAATGAAATGACATAAAAAATTCAGCAAAACTGATCTATCTTTCAAATTGAAATATGAATTTTGACTATCGCATAACAAATCAATCAATATATCTGAATTTAATGGTGCCCGAAATTTGTGTTGCTAATTAATTAGGAAGAAATTGCATAAGAATCCACCAACTTTGCAGGACGACCATTTAACATCAATTCTCGCTCATCAAAAATTCTTTCGACCTTGTCTATAATATTTGTTAAAATAAAATAAAATATGTTAATGAACATCGACAGTGAAATATAATAAAATAAAATTGCATAATTAAAAAATATTTACCAAATAACATGCTTTCATCTACTAGTGTGGGGTTCATTAGTGCGGAGAAAGAACGAAAATCAAACATATAGGATGGAAAATTTAGATCATCAGTAAGATGGACTACTCGCGTATCGAGTAAAGAAGAGAATTTAAACGCACAAGGTGTTGTTTTGTAGCGCATCGTATTAATTTGCACGTCAAAATACAAAAATGCATACAATTCACCTTCTTTGAAGTCCGTCTTTAATTATGTGTGGAAGGTCTTCTCGGCGAATGCTCCCGTGGATCCGATCACCTTGGCAATCATGAAAAAACAATTCATACGCTGAATTATTCTTGCATTTTCCATAGCCGTGTTGTTCATATACACGAACAACCCGCAGCTTCAAAATCAAATCTCCTCTGGAAGGCCCCGTCTTTTCAATGCGATTAATCAAACTGTAAACGAGAGCCATGGAAAAAGAGAGAGAGAGAGAGAGAGAGAGAGAGAGAGAGAGATAGTTCACAATTTCAGTATATTTCAACATTGATATATAAAAAAATACAGTGTGATTTAAGCTTTACCTCTACGTAATAATATAAATATATAGATGTAATATATTAGGATTAGAAGAAATATTTTTAATTATAGAAAAAAGGAAATTGATTAATTAAAAAATATCAAACTAAATCGTTACACCTAAATCATGTGTGCTCTAAATATCTATATAATATATAATAACAGGACCGCATCCAAAAATAGAAAAAGATAGTTTTCCCGCCACTTTCACCTTCCGAAAATGAAAAAACATTATTTTAGATTACAAAATTATTTATTTTTCGAGTAAATGATTTAATATTAATTTATTTCCATAAATATAAAAATCTATATATTGCAAATCCATAATATATATATATATATATATATTGATGGATTGATTTGTTATAACAGATATATATGTTTTTGCCAAAAATCTTTTATAATCAATTATGTAAGGTAAAATATATATTAAAAATATGTTGTTTAAATATTATATATTATATATTATATAAATTATATAGTTTATTTGATGTAACATAACTATTCTCGGCTACTTTATTTTTTGATTTTTTTTATTCTATAATTAAGATTTTATATAATTATCTTCTTATCATTAAATCAATCCGTTTATAATGAAAGCATGTCATATACACAATTATCGATTTCTTTGTTTCTTTTTTTATTGGTTTTCATTACACAATAATTCTACATTTTTACAAGGTTTTGAAAGTAAGCACCCATATTCCTATGTACTCAAATTTGATATATATTTTTTCTTTCTGATTTGTGTGTAGGATCTAGATTGAGTTAAAATAGTCATGCATCCAATAATTTGCCTCTCGATATCAAAGAAATCAGTGGGGTTTTGCAAGTTGTGTTTGGTGAGATTCAACTAAATATGATATTTACAATTTTGTATTCCGTCGTTCATTTGTATTGTTTTACTAATCTTTTTTGCAAAATTGTATCCATACGAGCATACAAAAAAATTACATTCACTATAAGAAAGCTTACATAATTTCATACAGTCTTAGTCATCATAGAAAATGAACTAAAAATCCGTTACATATCAGGTGCTTTTCATCTCTTTTTTTTTTTAAAAGTTTGAATTAGTTAGTCATTATGATATATATTTTTTTAATTTGATTGTTTTTATCTGACTTATATATAAAATGTGAAACTAGAACACTGTAAGGTTTTTTAAGAAGAATATTTGTTATGCATATTTTTTTTGTTGTTTCTTAAACTTATATTGGTTTTTTTCAACTGCAAAAGCCTTGAAAGGGAAAAAGAAACTGAAAACTATTAACAAATCGAAGTAATTAAACTATCACGTGAGTATTTTCTTCACTCCCTATTTTACTTTTCATTATGTTATAATTCACACACCTTTTTTTGTCAGGCAACACTCTTTTTAGGAAAATGTCAATTGACAACAAAAATTGAAAGCAAATGAGAGTCGTCTAGAAGCTAGCGGAGTATCATCAACATACTGGAAAATATATGAGAGTGAATATTATTACAAGAATAGAAGAATATGATATAAATTTGATTTAGGATAATGAAATATTAAATAATCTTCTTCTTCTCTACCTCAAACGATAATGTGGTAAGCCTCTGTATTTTTATCTATTAACCTTCAAAACAATAGATAGAGCTGTGTTTTTTATTTTGAAAAAAGATAGATATGTCAAATGAATGGATAACGAAGCTTGATGCTCAACTCATGCATTAATACACTCCACATTAATTACCACAACAAAATAATTTTATGTCAAATTTGTTCTTAATTATTTTAAGGTTTGAAACATTAACAATTAGAAGTTATACACATTATAAAGTTTTGTATTTCATTATTTATTTAATGTGCATATAAATGACTTGGTTAATCAACTTAAACAAAAAAAATACTTCATTAATTTTTAAAATATATGAAACATGTGAAATTATTGTCATGACAAAGGAAATTGTACTTATTTCAAAATGATAATTTTTTTTATACTTTAATTAAATGGACGGATTATAAATGGTTAGTACTAAAAATATGAAAATTATTGTACAATTTTAAATACAATTACAATTTTTATCATTGGTATACGATTTAAATGTTTTGTTCTTATGAAATGTCATTTTGAATTTTTGTCACCATTGTACACTTTATGGTTATTATTTTTTTGTCACCCAATATATAATTTTGTAAGCAATATATAATTTTAGATTTTCATTCACAATTTTCTATTGTTCGGTATTTATTTTCACATAAACTGCAAGTGTACAGTGAGGCTAGTAGCGAAGCAGTGAACAAGGTCGAATCCACAGAGACTCAATATCTAATCACTAGTTATTCTATTTATTCTACGGCTGTTATCTAAACTAACAAAATTATGAGAGTGAAATTTACTGAGCTAACCAAATAAAATAAATAATTTTCCACAACAATAAAACAAAAGAAAATAACAAATAAAATTATTAGGAGAAGAAGCGCATTCTAGGATTGCTTAATCATCAACTACTCCACCTGTCTAACTAACACAATTCCATGCCTATATTCAGATTCACATCACACTAGAGCAACCACACAATTATCCACAATCTCTTCTCAAAGTAATGTAGATGTTGATTACATATTAAATAATAATGTCTCCATTAATTACTAACATGAAACTCCACAAAAATCAAAAGGTCAAATGCTCTCTTAAATAATCTCAACTCTCTCGAGTAATATTAATTATCGAGTTAACTATTATGAATCTCGTGCTAAAACTCATCTTTCGAATTATGAATTAACACCTCTGATTGTATCAATTAATGGCCAATTAATCAACATAGCATCCAAAACAAGAATAATTAAAGCATGAGAAGAATCATAGACAAGAGAACTGCATTAATTAACTGGTTTCATAATTGAGTCATAAACAACCCTAGAATACTAGGGTTTAGTTGTCCATAATCAAACCAATAAATAGATATCCAATCCAACAATCCATAGAAAGAGAAGAATAAAAATAAATAAAATCCGGAAGGTTAAATCTGCCTCTAATCTTGTACTCCTTGAATTCCTAGAGCTCGTTCTTCGCGATGACTTCTCTCCGTTATTTTTCTCTGCTCTAAAGCTTATAGTAGGGTTTTTTTTTCTGTGATTTTCGTGTATTTCCACCCTTAAATACTAAGTACGAATTTGATCCAAAGTAGGAAACCACAAGCTGCACCGTCTTGAAATATTCGCGAGCTCGCTCCCGAGCATGTCGGTCGCGACTCCACGTGGCATCCAGCTGTCACAGAATTCGCGATCGCTTCGGATATTCGCGACCGAGTTGTGAATTTATCAAAGATGACCCCTCTTCTCTATCGCGATCAAGCAGTGAATGACTCTTGGTGATTTGCGGTCTCATTCGCGACTCACGAACTGGTCGCGACTTTTCTTCTTTGCACCCCAGCCTCTGTCGCGATTTGACAGTAAATGGCTGGGATCTTCACTCGCAGCTGCCACGTGGACTGCGGTTCTCGGCCATTTTTTCACGTATTTTCCGGGACTTCCATACTTCGTTCAAACACCATCTTTCCAAGTATAATTCCTGCAAAATTCGAACAAGTAATATCAAACTCCCATACGCATGAAAACACAAATAAACTGAGATAAAACACACCATAACCAATTCAAACTCGACACAAAAGTGTATCAAAATTAGTGTAAAATATCAGTTTATCAACTCCCCCAAACTTAGAAGTTTGTTTGTCCTCAAATAAAAAATGAGACTCAACTCAAGGATCAATACAAATTATGCATGCAACTCACAATCTAGCAATGACGAAATCAAGAAGTAAGAACTATGCAAGCTCAAATTTCGTAAACCCTTCAAATCACCCATATGCACATTTGAAACCCAACAAACATACATCAAACCAATGTTCTTCTCAAGTGTGTTTGTATCACTAAAACTCTCACAAAATATATATCAAGGTAACCACTCATCGAACATCAAATATATGAAAACATCAACCATAAGCTTGCACTTCTTCCCCACTCTCTCTCCAAATGAAATCATGCCAGAATTAAAGATCAAATAGGTCTTTTAATTGGGTTGTAATATAAGCTTTGGGTTAGGGTTTGAATCATATGGCTAAAGTGACTCAAAAAACCCTGCAAAAATCACTGAAGTTCACAGCTTTATCAACTCAACTCTACCAATCAATCTAAGCACCCCCCTTTTTCAACAAAGGCACAGGTTAGACTTTGTCTAACTCACTTCTCCTACACAACCACGTTTCTCAGACTCTTTGAGTCCGTTATTTTCTTCTTTCATCTATGTTGTTGGCAACCTTTTTATTCAAGTTTTTCTTTCATTCTTTTTTTTTAGACATTAATTTGGAATGCCAACAACACTCATCACCTCACAACCATCAACACTAACAGTGTTCTACCATTTCCAATCACAATACTTCCCTTTTCCCTCCAATCCTATTGTCCACACGTTTTATCATTCATACCGCAACATGATTCTGAGAAAAATGAGGATTAAGCTCAACGGGGTTCACAAAGGAATTAAATGTATTTAGGGACCGTGTTTAGGCAAATGGCGGTAAGAAAGATGGCCTAAAATCATTTCTTCAATCCTAAGCATAGTCAAATCACGAGTGAGGAATCATGCAAGTTCTAGTGACATCAACACATGCTAACCAACACACATCAAGAAAAATACGGGTTCATCACCCTTAGGCACAAAAGCTCACGGTTAAACATTGGTCTTAATCATGCTTATCAAGCTCAAATGTACACATGTGATCAAATCAGAACTCACAAACTTCAAGACATACATATCCCCACTTCCATCAATTATCATCACCAAAGCATGAATTCAATACATAACTCGATCAAGTTTTTCAAAACCACAAGGTTAAGGCAGACAAACTTCAAAATTTTCCAGGTTTCTTTTTTTTTCTTTTTTTCTTTTTTTTTAAATAAAAGAAGTAACTAACTAAGAAAACAACTAACTAATAACGCAGGTAGGAGAAATAAACTTGGTCGAGACATCATAAGCACACATTCCCCCAAACTTATTCAACACAATGAGGAAGAATAAGTTTGAAGAAAGACGAAACGGTGTCTCAACCACTTACAGCGGATCAGGAGGACGGGGGCGGTCGATATGACGGGTATCCGTACGACATGTACGGATACATGTGTGGCGGCATCTACCTCTGTTGAGACTGAGACTGAGAGCGGCCGGAAGATGTGGGCTCTTGGGGCTGGTATGGACCAGACGGGCCGGTACCGTAAAATGGATGAGGGTAGTAGCCGGGTGCCGACTGCAGGCCCCTAACCGCGTCTCGAATCCCGTGTACCTCCCCTCTCATAGCATGCACATCTGTCTGCAATGTCTGAAATGCATCATTCATGGCACCGTAGTTTGTGGTCAAGGTGCCAACGGCGTTGTTCATCGAGCCAATGGCCGTGTTCATGTTGGCCATCATTTGGGTGATAGAGTCCCATTGATCTTATCTCCTCTCATCCCTAGTCCGTGTGTGGCCTCAACGCTCGGCCTGAGCAGACGACTCTCCCAAAGGAACATGCCCTTGACCCTCAAAGACTTCAAAGTTAGTTCGGCCCTTATTTACGACTCCAGCAATCGCTTGCCGATGGACCGGTGTATCCATCAACCAGTTTCGAGTGTCAGTAAGATCCGACACTGTAGTGAGCGGCCTATTGGGCAAAGGAAAAGGGTAAGAACCGCGCAGGTGCAACAGGAACCGATCCGTGTGAGTGGCCAGCATCCGAGAATTTCTCAAAGTGGTAAGATCAATGAGGCGAGTCTCAGGGAGGGGCCGGTAGCGGTTCAGCGGGATGCCAAAATGTGCGACAAGGGGCATAATCATCCCACCAATCTCAATTGCATCAGTGGCCTGAGTAGATTGCCTCTTGAGCTGTTGCATCAAGAACGCGGCAAAGTTGAGGTTGTGGGCACTCAACATGCAGTAGAGAAACAGGACTTCAGGTGAGCGCATGCCGGATGTCTCATGGCGAGCCAAGAATGTCGATGGGAAGATCTTCTGAAGATAACTAAAGACTGGGTTCGGCATCATAGACGCTTTGACTCGCTTGTGATCAAAGCGAGTCATCTCTTTCTGGAGCTGTCGCCAAAACGCCTCAGCTGTAACCGGAAAACCATTGAAAATGCCTCCTGGAGGCACATGGAAGATGGTGTTGACTTCTGCAGCTGTAAGGATACGCGAGACCCCGTCTAACTGAAATGTCATCGTGTGTGGACCGCGCATTGTGGACGCCTGTACCTCCAAGGTACTCAAGAACTCATACACAAGGATGGGATATGTCGACCATCCACCGGCCAAGGCGTGATTCCACCCGATTCTATTGATGAGGCCTCAGATGTCTTCATGAATTCCCAGGGCCATAGTCGTCTCAGCACAAGGATATCTGGTGGGATAAATATTCATCACGGGCTCTGGGCTCCAATTCCTCAACAACATCTGGTGGGATAAATATTCAGCTAACTCGGGCTCCGGGCTCCAATTCCTCAACAACATCATCCTCTTCAGACTCTGGTTCATAGTCCTCATCCTCAACACTGTTGTAGTCATCATCTTGCTCATCCGGCTGGCCGTCCTCCTCAGACGGGGACCCGACCTCGGACTCCTCCTCTTCTGAGTGGTACTCCTCATCCTCTGGATTTTCTACATAATCGCGTCCTTCATCCTCAGAGGACGAAGAGGAACTAGCCAAACTGGATGGCATGATGACCCGTTGGCGATGTTCACAAGCCATTGTGATATCTGCAAAAGATGTTCCAATCAAAACCACACTATGCAAACTAACACCACAAGATAAGCATGGCTCCCCCAAACTTGTATAAAATCAAGTTGTCGACAAAATCATTCCCCAATTTCATCTATCCAAACAAGCATGGAAAATCAACCACAATTCCGCAATCAACACACAAAACCAAAAAATTCGAAAAATGAAGCACAAGAGACACGACATTCCGAGTATGAACACATATCAACACCACCAAAATAATTGGCACATTAAGAACAAAGCAAAACGAGGATTTATCCCCAAAATGTCTCTATGTTCTTAACATACTACCAACACATACTATGAGAGCATCAAATGTAGTCAAAACCTCACGTGTACATGCTTGGGCAACAATGTAGGGGTGAATTGGGTCATTAATTGGAATATTTAGCCAAGAAACACAAGAAAATCCCAAATTTGAACTTTCAAAACCTAAAACATGGGTATGCCAATTTATCCATAGATTTTGCATAGAACTCATGAAATTCGTACCTTCACATGATGGGTAATCAAAAAACATAAGTTCGATGGGTAGAAAGCATACCTTGAACGCCGAATTTGGAGAAAAATTTTGGGTGTGTGCGTGTGTGAGTGAAGTGAGAATGAGATGTGGGTGAAAAGTGAGAGAAGAGAGGGTTAAAACCAATTTCCGCGTCGCCACGTTAGCAAACGATTCGCGACCTCGCTCGCGACCGCTACTGAGGTCGCGAATTTCCTTCAGTCAACTTTGGAAAATTCGTGACCCAGTCAGTATCTGGTGTCCACGTGGATTCGCGACCGAGCTCCAGATTCACGACCCAGTCACGAATTTTGCCTTATCAATCTCCCTCACTGTCGCGATTCGACAGAAAATGGACCACTTATCATTCGCGACGTCATTCGCGAGTCCGGACTCGCGAATCGGGTCGCAAAAATCCTTCAGTGCAATCCGATGAACTGAACGGCCTCCGATCTGTCGCTGTTCCTCGAAAATTGAAATTGGATATGATCGAATGTACGAGAAAATGTTCCAAGTAAAGGTGCAACCGACCCCAATCGCAACTTTCTTTGCGCATGCCCAATACGTGGAAAACACGTATTGAAGGTTACTTGGGATACGTTTATCGTCATTCGATCACTCCCTCAGATATCAACTGCAAAACTCAGCAAAAAGACATCAACATTGAAAACAAAACAAAGAAAAAAACCAAAAAGACTATATATAAAAAAAATAAAACCAGTGGGTTGCCTCCCAATAAGCGTTGCATTTAACGTCGGCAGCCAGACGATCTTGCAACTTAAGGCTCCATCAACTTAATGTGAGACACCTCGTGTCTATGCTCCGGGCTATAGTATTTCTTGACCTTATGGCCATTGACAGTAAACAGCTCCCCCGTATGTGACAAGAGTTGGACCGCACCACCGAGTAGTACCTTTTTTATCACAAAAGGACCCGACCACTTGGACCTCAACTTTCCTGGAAACAATTTCAAACGAGAGTTAAATAATAAAACGTTATCACCAGGTAATAACTCCCTTTGAACAATCATCCGATCGTGGAACGTCTTGGTGCACAGTTTGTAAAACAACGAGTTTTCAAAGGCCTCCGTGCGGAATTCATCGAGCTTATTGAGCTGAAGCACCCTCTTGGTCCCCGCTATCTTGAAATCAAGGTTTAGTTGCTTCACCGCCCAATAGGATTTGTGTTCTAACTCAACCGGCAAATGACAGGACTTCCCAAAGAGCAGCTGGTATGGAGACATTTCTAACGGCATCTTGTATGTAGTCCGGTACGCCCAAAGTGCATCATCAAGCAACCCGGCCCAATCCTTTCTATTGGTATTCACCGTCTTGTTCAGAATTTGCCTTATCTCCCGATTAGCTAGCTCGGCCTACCCATTTGCTTGTGGGTGATACGGTGTAATGACCTTGTGCTTGATCCCATACTTGGCCAACAATGACTCCAAGAGCTTGTTGCAGAAATGTGTTCCCCCATCACTTAGTAAAGCTCTTGGTGTTCCAAAATAAGAGAACAGCTTCTTCAGAAAGCTGATGACTACCCGAGAATCATTAGTGACTGTTGGAATAGCTTCGACCCATCTCGAGACATAGTCCACGACTAGCAAAATGTATTGAAAAACACTTGAAGATACTGGAAATGGGCCCATGAAGTCGATGCCCCACACATCGAATAACTCGACTTCCACAATGTTTGTGAGTGGCATTTCATTTCTCTTGGAGAGCCCCCCTATTCTTTGGCATTTGTCACACTCTTGGGTGAACTCATGGCAATCCTTAAACAAAGATGGCCAATAGAAACCACTTTGCAAGATCTTGAAAGCGGTGCGATTGGCTGAGAAATGGCCACCACTCGGCGAAGCATGGCACTGCAAATAGATTGGCCTCCATTCTTCTTGAGGCATACAACGGCAGATGACAGTGTCCGAGAAACGCCTGAACAGATACGGGTCATCCCACATGTAGAACTTCACATCATGGAAAAATTTCTTTTTCTGATGTGAAGATAAATCCGGTGGCGGCAAATTTGCAGCAAGGAAATTGACAAAGTCAGCAAACCACGGAGCTTGAGATTGTACTGCGAAGAGTTGCTCATCGGGAAACTTCTTGTTGATTGGCATGTGAGCCTCCTCGCCATCCACGGGGTGCTCTAATCGAGACAAGTGGTCCGCAACCACATTCTCGCACCCTTTCCGATCTCGAATCTCGAGATCAAATTCCTGCAGCAATAAAATCCAGCGAAGTAAACGAGGCTTAGCATCTTTCTTATCAAACAAGTATCGCAACGCAGCATGATCAGTATAAACAATTGTCTTAGCACCAATAAGATAAGCACGAAATTTATCAAAAGAATAAACAACTGCTAATAACTCCTTCTCGGTGGTCGTGTAATTTACTTGTGCCGAGTCTAAAGTACGACTGGCATAGTAAATCACACGAAACAACTTTTCTCATTTTTGTCCCAAAGCTGCGCCTACAGCAACATCACTGGCATCGCACATAATTTCAAACGGCCGCGACCAATCAGGAGTGATCAGTATGGGTGCACTCACCAAAGCCTTCTTCAAAGTCTCAAAGGCTTGCAAACACTCATCAGAGAAGTCAAATGCAACAGATTTTTCTAATAAATGACTAAGAGGCTTAGCTATCTTAGAAAAATCTCGAATGAAGCGCCTATAAAATCCGGCATGGTCAAGAAAACTTCTCACGGACTTCTCATTGGTTGGAGGTGGTAACTTCTCGATGGCGACGATCTTGGCACAATCAACCTCCAAACCTGCAGAAGACACTTTGTGTCCCAACACTATACCATCCGGTACCATAAAATGGCACTTCTCCCAATTAAGGACGAGGTTGGTATCCTCACATCTCTGCAGAACTTGAGTTAAATTGGCTAAACAATTATCAAAGGAATTTCCATAGACAGAGAAATCATCCATAAAAACTTCCATGATATTTGCAATCAACCCATGAAAAATAGCCATCATGCATTTCTAAAAAGTAGCTGGTGCATTACATAGACCAAAAGACATATAGCGATAAGCAAAAATACCATATGGACATGTAAACGCAGTCTTTTCTTGATCCTCAGGAGCAATCATAATCTGATTATAACCAGAATAGCCATCTAGAAAACAATAATACTCATACCCAGCTAATCTATCTAACATTTGATCAATAAAGGGAAGAAGGAAATGATCCTTTCGAGTGGCAGCATTCAACATGCGATAATCAATACACACACGCCAACCAGTAACAACTCTAGTAGCAATCATTTCTTTCCCTTCACCCTCTACAACAATCATGCCCCCCCTTTTAGCCACAAGTTGAGTGGGGCTAACCCACTCACTATCAGAAATAGCAAAAATGATCCCAGCATCAAGTAATTTCAACACCTCTTTTCGCACTACCTCTTGTATTATGGGATTTAATCTATGTTGATTTTGCACACGAGGTTTGTAATCATCCTCAAGTAATGTCCTATGCATGCATATAGACGGGCTAATCCCTTTCAAATCAGAAATAGACCGGCCTATAGCACTTTGATACTTCCTCAGAACACGCAAAAGGCTATCCAACTGAGATTCAGAAAGGTAAGCAAAAACGATTACCGGTTTGATGTCATTTTCACCCAGAAAGGCATACTTGAGATGGGTAGGCAACGGCTTCAATTCCAGCTTTTTAGGCACAGTTGGCTCTCCTTTCTTAGCCTTCTCACCCTCGTCTCTTAGTGGGAGGAATTTGGATCCTCGCCTTGGGATTTCCTACAATGAATTCAATTCAGTAATTATATCAGTTAAATCCAAATCATTAAATATGAATTCATTTTTATTAAAATAAGAGTGGAGCAATGCTTGCTCCAAAGACTCCCTCGGTGGTATGAAATCAGTCATGTTAATGCATGAATCCACCACTTGAAGCACTTTGCACTCCTCGATTTGTTGGGCATCTTCCTTATCATGGAATTGCATAGCTTTGAAGAGAAAAAAAGTAATACTCTCGTCATTAACATGAAGTGTTAATTCCCCCTTTGCTACATCAATCAATGCCTTGCCCGTGTTGAGAAATGGCCGACCCAAGATGAGGGGGACCTCAGAGTCCGCTTCTATATCCAGTACCGCAAAGTCAACATGGAAAATGAACTCGTTGACTTTCACCAGGACATCTTCAACTATCCCCCGCGGATGAGTCACGGATCGATCTGCCATCTGAAGACAGATGGTAGTGGGCTTTATCTTCCCGATGTTCAGCTTCTGAAAGAACGACAGGGGCATGAGGTTAATGCTGGCTCCCAAGTCACATAGAGCCTTCCCAGTATGATCTCCTCCAATGGTAATGGAAATAGTGAAACTTCCGGGATCCTTAAGCTTAGCTGGAAGCTTTTTCTGAATGAGAGCACTGCAATTCTCAGAGAGATTCATAGTGGCATAATCTCCCAATCTCCTCTTCTTCGAAATAACATCTTTGAGGAACTTAGCATAGCTCGGCATCTGTTGTAGAGCCTCCACCAGAGGTATATTAATTTGCACCTTTTGAAAAATCTCCAAAAATTTAGAGAATCGTTCATCATTTTTCTTCTTTTGAAACCTCTGAGGATAAGGAATGGGAACAGAAGATGATGTAGGGGCAGGAGCCCGCGGAGGAGACGATGGTGGCGGCGCTGTAGGTCCATCAGTGCTCGGAACTGGATGTTCCAAATCCTCCTCTATCTTTTCATTCTCGTCTTCAGGAGTGGATGTATGCTCAGGGTTCTTCGGCCCTTCATAAGAAGTTCCACTTCGCAATTGTATGGCCTTGCACTGCTCCTTTGGATTCACAGTGGTATTACTGGGGAATTGGCCTGGCTGATGCTGATTTCCCACAACTGTACCCAATTGTCCCAACTGCTTCTCGAACATCTTCATTTGAGTACCCATAGCTCCAACAACATTCTCTAGCTTCTCAACTCGAGTTTGAGACTCGCCCATATATTTCTCTATCTTGCCCATAAAAGCCATCAGAAGCTCATCCAACTTCGGCTTCTTTTCTTCATCAATCACCCCGTAGTCACTGAAAATCCAGGTGGAGGCTGCAGTGCGGCATTGGGATTTTCATAAGAAAGGTTGGAACGATTACCTTGGGAGAATTGATTCCCACCTCGGTAATTGTGATTGTTGTTCCCATAGCCACGCTGATTAACGTAATTTACATCTTCCATAGCATTTTCTACGGGGTTCTCTACACTCGTGCGTGTCATGGCATCAAATCGACTGTTGATGGTAGCATTCAATGTCAAAAGCTGGGCGGCCAACTTAGAAATAGGATCAGTGTCCTCTACTGCAGCAGCTTTCCTCATGATCTTCACCTATCGATCGTTGGTCCACTGGTAACTGTTTGTGGCCATGTCTTATATGATAGATACGGCCTGATCATGTCCCTTGTTAAGTAGGGATCCATCTGCCGAGGCATCCAGAAGCCTCTTCACTTCTGTGTCGCATCCGTTGTAGAAAATGCACACCTGATGATCTATCCCAAATCCATGATTAGGACATTTCCTAAGCAGCTCTCGAAATCTCTCCCAGGCTTCGTACAGATTCTCATCATCATATTGGCGAAACTGGGTGATCTCGTCTTTCAGTTTCAAAGTCAAACTGGGAGGGAAGAACTTATGAAGAAGTTTGTGTGCTAGAGACTCCCAGGTGTCAACTGTGCTAAGATCCAGAGAATGGTACCAATCCTTAGCGGCATCCCTCAGCGAGAATGAGAACAGGCGAAGCCGGATAGAGTCATCCGACACCAATTCATCTTTATGGTGCTGCAAATCTCCAGGAATTGTTGAAGGTGCGCATTCGGATTCTCCGTCTTGTGCCCCCCATACTGGTGCTGTTGGACCATTCCTATTAAACTCGACTTCAGTTCAAAATTGTTTGCATTGATCCCGGGGCCAGGAACTTGACCATGATTCAGCACTGGTGTGAACAACTGATTAATGGCACCGGGGCAGCTGCTCTAGATTCCTCTTGCTCTCGGAACCTCTGTTGCATTTCCGCGAGTTGTTGTTGCATCTGACACATCTGTTCAGCAGTGATATGTGCTGCCTGTTGATCCGCCATTTTTCCTCTTCTTCTCCTTACAATCTGGTGACGAGCAGTAGCTTCAATCTCAGGATCAAAAGGTTGGAGTGGTTCCCCTTTTGAGCGTGTGCTCATACACCTCCTACGAATTTGCAGAGAAAAAGAGAAAAATAAATAAAAACAAAAACAATGTCTAGAGTAACAATATATAATAAAATCGAATAATAGCAATAAAAGAATTTGAGTCCCCGGCAACGGCGCCAAAAACTTGTTCGGTATTTATTTTCACCTAAACTGCAAGTGTACAGTGAGGCTAGTAGCGAAGCAGTGAACAAGGTCGAATCCATAGAGACTCAATATCTAATCACTAGTTATTCTATTTATTCTACGGCTGTTATCTAAACTAATAAAATTATGAGAATGAAATTTACTGAGCTAACCAAATAAAATAAATAATTTTCCACAACCATAAAACAAAAGAAAATAACAAATAAAATTATTAGGAGAAGAAGCACATTCTAGGATTGCTTAATCATCAACTACTCCACCTGTCTAACTAACACAATTCCATGCCTATATTCAGATTCACATCACACTAGAGCAACCACACAATTATCCACAATCTCTTCTCAAAGTAATGTAGATGTTGATTACAGATTAAATAATAATGTCTCCATTAATTACTAACATGCAACTCCACAAAAATCAAAAGGTCAAATGCTCTCTTAAATAATCTCAACTCTCTCGAGTAATATTAATTATCGAGTTAACTATTATGAATCTCGTGCTAAAACTCATCTTTCGAATTATGAATTAACACCTCTGATTGCATCAATTAATGGCCAATTAATCAACACAGTATCCAAAACAAGAATAATTAAAGCATGAGAAGAATCATAGACAAGAGAACTGCATTAATTAACTGGTTTCATAATTGAGTCATAAACAACCCTAGAATACTAGGGTTTAGTTGTTCATAATCAAACTTGGGACCAAAATTGTATATTATGGGATTAAAAGTGTTTCGACCATATTCTTACGGGACCAAAAGTGTAATTTACTCCTACATTTTATTGTATACACTAGAAGTCTTTTTCATAGTTGCACATTTTATATATCTTTATACACCACAATAAAAATCATTTCTATCATTTCACTATGAATTTTTTTAAAAAAATATCAAAAGAAATTAAAAAAATTTCAATTTATGCCACAAATCATATGATGACTCTACCTTCTCGATTTCAGAACCAACTTTGGAGTTTCCGGCACGGCTAGAGCCGCCAAGACTGATTTCTCGAAGGATGAAAAATACACAAGTCATTCATAATTCAAACGATATAATTCATATATTTATATGTGAAGTTCATGATTGAATATAATTCTATCATAATACATAAATATTTTGGTACATAACATTCTCTGTGCATCACACATGTGGTATACTAGTTTAGAAAAAAACAAAACCCCTAAAATAACAAACATTTTCAAACGAGAGAGTAGTTGACTGTAAATGGTTCTATAATCTTTTATCCAAATATAAATGTATATTATCTTATTTTACTATCACTATTCACACATTAAATTATTTTACAAAATTGTAAAACATACACTCCGTGCATCGCACGAGTGTAATGCTAGTGATCCATATATAGTCATTACATTAATCAATTGCAAATCTTTTCATATTATATATATGTGTGTATATATATATTAGTATATACGGAAAAAATCATGTGTGCTCTGAATTATATATATATATATCATATCTATAAACATGGATATAACATTTATATATATCAATTTAAAGTGTATATATATATATATATATTCCAAATTTAAAGCTAGATTATATATTGGATTTAATGCAATTATAATTAAGATACAATACCACGGATTTGAAATTGCATCCGATTATATAGCATATATAATAAATATGGATATAACATTTATACATATCAATTTGAAGTGTGTATATATATATATATATATATATTCCTAATTTAAAGCTAGATTATATATTGGATTTAATGCAATAATAATTAAGATACAATATATCATATCCTATTAAGTCTCTCATTAATTAAGGAAAATACCAAATTATAAACTGATTTAGTTGATACATTATTCTTATTAGGCGGATTTTACGGGGATGTATATATTAAATATATTTATATTAAAATAAGTAATTAAATATTTGTAGAAATATAAATTTATTTCTAGATTCGGAAATGTCATTTAGGCGGGAAAATTACTCTTTTCTATTTGCGGTCACGGAGTCGATATTATATATTATATAGATATAGATTTTGCATCCTTCATAAAATTTTAGGCAATTTTCAATTAACTGATCAAATTTTGATTTAACGACTTCCGATAGGAATATTTTGGACAATTCATTACGCCTATATTTACATTGACACTGTACCTAATAGTGTAAAACTGGTATTTTGTAATTTGTCAGTTTTCTTTTTTCTTTTCTTTTTCTAAGACCTTGATCAATATCTTAGTATTTTAGGCTATACCTTTTTTTTTTTCTTTTCTTTTCATGAGTACACATAGACATAGCTTTAACTTGTTAGCTGTTATACGAAGTCGATTTCTCTATTGTAATATATTTTTGAGTATAGTTATTTGTTTTCCCCCTTTCATGATCGGCTACATAACTTTAACTTATTAGCTGTTATATGAAATCGATTTCTATCATAATATATTATTGAGGTAAATTTTTAAATAATCATGTTGACTTAGTAAAAAATGTTTCTAGCCACTGTTTAAGAAAATTATATTTTTAGTTCTTTGGACAAAATAATTATATGTTGTGTATCCTAATCGTGTAATAATGTAAAATCTGAATGTTGCACGAATAGACTTAATCATGTAATTCTATTCGTGTAGTAGTGTAAATTTGAATTGTTGCACAACCATGCTCAGTCGTGTACCCTCAATTCGTGCAATAATATATAAATCTATAATGTTGCACGAATGGACTTAGTCGTGCACCCATTCGTGTAGCAATATTAATTTGTACTGCTACACGATCATATTTCACTCGTGCATCCAAATAATGCACTCTTATCGTGTAGTTGACAATTTTATGAAGAGTAATTAAGTATTTTCAGCGAAAAAGTGACTATAAATAATTTTTTTTAAAAAAGTGACCACTTGTTAGCTGTTGGTTTGCTATGTGAAATCGATTTCTCTATTATAGGTTTTATAAACGACCATTTCAATATTAATTTCGTTACTCAATATTATATATGATTTCAAATGAACAGAGCCACTTGTGAGCTATTCGGAGCTCGACTCGAAAAAAGTTTGTTCAAAATTCGAGCCGAGCTCGAGCCTTGAATCGAGCTCGAATAAAGTAGTATTCGGCTCGTCAAGCTCGTGAACATGTTTGAGTTCGAGCTTAATCGAACATGTTCATGAATAATTTAAATATTTTGAATGGGTAAATTAAATGTAAATTAAACAAATCTTTTTTTTTTAGTATTCGAGCTCATACTCGATTAGTAATTAAATTTTCGAGCATTTCACAAGCCAAACTCGAGCCAAATTCAAACATGACAATTATTTGTCGAGTCGAATTTGAACAAGATGGAAAAAACCCGAATCAAGCTCAAGGTTGAATATTCTTAACAAGCTGAGCTCGAACACCAGAGTGTTCGGTTCGATTTCGATTTACTTTACTGCCCTACTCAATATACACTCATATTATGCTTTCACTAATATAAAAACTAAAGGTTTAAAGGTCACATAGCTTCTTCGACTATTCTACAAGGCTCACATTGTCCCTCTTTGACTATTTGGTCCATTTAACTCCCCCTCGACTTTCTATAATGGCTCACATTACCCCCTTCTTTGGATGAAAAAGTTAACACCATTAACAAATACACATTAACAGACATTTTTCTCGCACAATAAGATTTTTTCACATATTTTGCACATAATTTTACAATTAACCAAAATGGCTATAAATTAATAAATTATGGTTAATAATTAAGAAAATAATAAATACCCACAAAACATGAAAATGATATCGGTATGTTTCTTAACGATATCGTATAAAAAACATAACATTTCTCAACTTAACAGGAAGCGAAAAATAAAATGAGACCAACATAATTAATATCTACTTCAAAATAAGATATATCCCCAAAAAATTATTTTTAAAAATATTTTACAATTTTTTTTAGATTGGAGAGTGAATGCACTCCACCCCTCTGACATTCCACACTCTAATGTCTATGCAAATCTGGCACCGAATTCCGAACAAATTTGATTGTAAATTTTTGCATTCACAAACACTTAATTGTAAATTTGAAATACGCGGATGCTAGTTTTTAGATTAAAATAATTTTATAAATTATTTCAATATATATATATATATATATATAAAATAAATAGATTTTTCATATATTATTATCATTGCGTGTTAATCAATTTATTATATAAATTTATGGGTATTTATTATTTTATTAATTATTAACCATAATTTATTAATTTATTGCAATTTTGGTTGATTGTAAAATTGTGTGTAAAAATATGTAAAAAAAATCTTAATGTGTGAGAAAAATGTGTATCAGTGTATGTTTATTAATGATATTAACTTTTCCATCCATAAAATGAGCAATGTGAGTTATTTTAGAAAGACGAGAGAGTTAACTAGACTAAATAATCAAAGAGAGAATAATGTGAACGTTGAAGAATTGAATAGTCATGGGGCTAAGTGAAAACTAGCTACTTGAGAAAACTAGAAGGCAAACAATACTGAGGAACGTTTGTGGAGGCTTTTTTTTTTTTTTGTGGTAATTTTACCTCCTTTTATGTGTGGATTTTATTGAATCAATAGATCTTTTGTATTGAATTTAGACACTTAACGAACATTTTATAGTATTTAGATTTTTGTATAAAAACTTGAATTTATAATTACTATACTACATATTATAAAATTAAGGGCAAATTACAATTTAATTCCCAACGTTTGAAGGTTTTAACAAAAATAACCTAACGTTTTAATAATAACAATTTAATTCCCAACGTTTGGATATTCTAACAGAAATAACCCAACGTTCAATATTAACAATTTAATTCCCAACGTTTGAAAATTTTAACATAAATGACTCAATATTTTAAGCTAAAAAAACTATTTTGGACAATTTCAATCGCATTTACTATCAAGTGAGCTAGAGACCTATATAGCAGACTAACATTTTTATCGAAAAAATGATCAAAATGGTTTTTTTTCGCCTAAATTATCGGGTCATTTCTGTTAAAATGTTCAAACGTTGGGAATTAAATTGTTAATAATAAATGTTGGGTTATTTCTGTTACAGTATCCAAACATTGGGAATTAAATTGTAATTATTAAAACGTTGGGTTATTTTTGTTAAAACCTTCAAACGTTGGGAATTAAATTATAATTTGCCCTAAAATTAATTATATGGATCAAATTAATTAAATTGAATAGATGAAATATTCTCCGACGTAAAAATGGGGCAATCAATTTTTTTAATTAATTGAAAATTTGACAATAAATTTGCCAAGAATCCTAGAAATGGAAAAATATTTATATATATTGGGGTGCATAATATAATTATGTAAATGGCATATAATTAAAGGGTTCAAGTTACTAATTAATTACTTTAATGCATAGGTGTTGATATTTCTTTTAGGAATGGAATTATATTTAATTAATTAGTTGATTGATTTGTATAGTAATGTTGTCTTATGGTTATTTGATGTCGAGGGTGTGTGGCATGTTCACACCTAATAGTGTTGGTAGTGATAAATCAATCATATGTGACATGTTCACATTTAAAGATAAATGGTGAGATTCGAACTTAAGACTTTTAATCTCAAAATAACATTACTCGACCGTTAGTCCATCCTAATAGGACAATTCTTATCGTTGTTGTTATGGAAGTGAGTTGTCACCCGAACACAATCAACTTAATCATTGTACTTAAGAAAATTAATTAATTTCACTATTGAAGTTTACATCGAACAAAGTGGGCATCTTATTTTGGTCGGGAAAAGTCTCAATTCTTTTTATTATGACTATGGACACGTTTCGGATACTCAGAGGTGGATTATTATTACTTTTTTCTAATTTTTTGTTTTCCTACTAATATACTACAACAATTTATTATAATTATTATTTTTGTTGTTGTAACTTGTAGTTAATATTAGTTAATGCAATAGTTTATATTTTAACAATTGGGATATAATCTACTCAAAAATAAATGAAATAAAATTGAGATATATATTTGCTCTAGCTGGATTTTAGAGTCTTGAGTTCGAGACTCAACGCCCTCATTTCCCCAACTCAAAACGAAGATTGTAAACAGAAAATTATAGAATTTTGTTTAACCTCTCATAAATTAATTAATTATTTAAGACCCGTGTTTTTTTCAGTACTCTGCTTGCAATTCAGTTTGTATAAGAATTTCTTTTCATAAATTGTACTTTACATATAATATTTGAGTCATAAATTCTATATCAAGCCACATTATATATTGACATATAAAATATATATCAAGAACCAATAAATTCGATAATGGAGTAGAATATTCACAATTTTTTTCAAGACGAACAAATGTTTAAAATTTTCAACTTTTAGTGTAATTAGTTAAAAAATCCACTTTTAGTTTGTCACGGGCCATAATATTCAAGTTCTACTTTGGACACTCATTTCATAGACTTATGTTGCAAAAAGTTCCATTACGCGTATAATTGTTGGGCTCATCGGGAAGCAAATAAAGTTGCTCATCATGCTTTAGCAAAATTAGCTATCAGTAATCCGGTTTTTTCTTGTTATTTTGGTATTTTTCCAGTTTCCTTATTATCTGCTTTACCGAATCCTAAACGGTTTTCTTGATTTAATTGAAGTTTCACTCCTCTCAAAAATAAGATGTCCTCTATAATAATTGTAAAATAGGACGTGACATTTAAACTAACTATATTTAATTTTTAATCCCATCATTGTGCAAGCACGATTGTATATTTTGTAACTGTGATTAAGAAAAAGGATTTCGTTTAATTTGTCAACATTTTCTGAAAACAGTCCCCACATCTCAATTTGTAAAATCAAACATATGTAAAAAAAACAAAGCTATAATTACCAATATAAACTTTTCTAATTAAAAAAAAATGCATATTTAATTTTCACGAGCGACCATATATGAATATCTTACATAATAGTACTACTTAATTTGACTCAATTACATGAAAGCCATGGTCTCGACATCGTCATTGGCTCGAAAGGTAATTAGCCGAATATTTTCCTAAAATCGAAATTATTAACGACCATAAATAATTTAGGAATGATTAAATTAGGGAGTAAATTAAATTTGGAATGGTAGACATAAATGTATGTAGGTGACGAGACGTGAACAGTGAGGGTCGCAGCACCTGATCAGATTGGATTAGACATGCCAATTCGATCACTCAACTTTCTACTTCAATTACAATCCATCAGATCATTAATTTGCCATTCATTTTCTCATCTAAATCTCACTTTCTATATATATATATATATATATATATATATATATATATATATATATATATATATATATACACTGCTTCCAATTTTCTGTTACACTTTAAAGTACACTAATATTATAATAAAATAAAAAATAATTATACCATAATTAATTCTAATCAAGAACAAATTAAATTAAAACATAATAATTCTAATTATAAAATAGCCAACCATATATAATAATGAATTATTAATTAAAAATTAATTAAATACTAAAAAAAGAGTTAAGGGTCACATAGCCCAAGATGAAATCATCTATTCCAAATTTGGTGTTCCAACCCGTATTTCACGATCGAAATTACAAGTTTAAAATTATATATTATAAAAATAAAAATTAATTACAACATAATTAAACTAGTCACATTTATCAATAAAATATTTAAATTTAAAAAATTATAAATCATATTTTTAAAATAATCAACCATAATAATCATTGATTTGAAAAGTAAATATTAAAAAATAATTATAAACCATAATTGGGTGGTGCAAATTATAAAAACAATAATAAATTAAAATTAACAAAAAAATGGAATTTTTTTTTATAGATTTGATTGTGGAACGTGGGTTGGAACATCAAATTTGAAATAGAGGATCTCATTCCCCTCCGAGCATAGACCTCTTGACGATTCTTCAAGGTTTACAATGTCCCTTCTTTGACTATTTGGTCCATTTAACCTCATCGACTTTCTAAAATAGCTCCCATTACCTCTTCTATGGGTGGAAAGGTTAACACCATTAATAAACACGTATTTTTCTCACACACTAAAATTTATTTACATAATTTTACTCATAATTTTATAATTAACCAAAATTGTAACAAATTAATAAATTATGATTAATAATTAATAATTAATAAAATAATAAATACCCACAAATTTATTAATGAATTAATTAACACATAATAACAACAACAACAACAACAACAATAATAATAATAATAATAATAATAATAATAATAATAATATAATATGAAAAACTCAATATTTATAATATATATATATATATATATATATTGAGATCATTTATAAAATTATTTTAATCTAAAAACTATCATCCGCGTATTTCAAATTTATAATTAAGTGTTCAGTTAAATTTTCAATTGTAAAACAAACCCACAAATCAATTAATATCGCTATGTAATGACTTTTGAAGATGAGAATCGAAACAAATTTGAAATTCATAAATCTTGCTCCATTTGCAAAACTATAAATCATCATAAATGAAGACTCAATCTCTATTGTAGAACTCGTCATTGAATCATCGAATTTCAAAATTCAAAATAAGTTTATAAATTACTTTGATAAATATATATATATATATATATGTATGTATTATAAATATTGAATTTTTCATATTGTATTATTATTATTATGTGTTAATTATTTTATTAATAAATTTCTGGGCATTTATTATTTTATTAATTATTAAACATAATTTATTAATTTGTTACAATTTTGGTTAATTGTAAAATTATGTGTAAAAGTACGTGAATTAAAAAATCTTATTGTGAGAGAGAAAAATGTGTGTTAGTGTGTGTTTGTTAATGGTGTTAACTTTTACATCTATAGAAGGGGCAATGTGAGCCATTTTAGAAAATTGAAGGGGCTATATGGACCAAATAGTCAAGTCGGGAGCAATGTGAGCCTTGTAGAATAGTCGAATGGACTATGTGACTCTTAACCCACTAAAAAGATAACTATATATATATATATATATATATATATATATCCTGATTGGATCATATGAATCCTAATTAAAAATTGCGAGAATAAAGTATAAAAAATCAAAATTGAAGAAAAACTAAAATAAAAATTCAAAATTCAATTGTGAAAGACGGATCAAATACCAAAAGTGTAACAAGAAATCTCATGTGCATGTGCAAATATAAGCACACAGAACTTGTGACGTGTGTGTGTTGATTTTATTTATTTATTTACTTATCTAGTGGGAAATTGTTGTTCTAGGTATGAGGTTATCGTCTCCCTCACCAACATATTTAATTGTTCGGTTTTACTAATTTGTTTTTCGTCTGGGAGAGCATAATTGAAGTTTAGAGAAATGATCATGCTAATAATATTTATCTTTATTAAAATATGATGAATATGCTTTTTTAAATCATGAGTGTGAATTTAGTTCCACGTGCATATTATTCTCAAAAGAATTTTGAATTTACAGTTAGGGCACATATACACATATATAGTACGTATGTATTAGCACACTAGTTTAATGTATTAAAAATTGTGTAATATTACAATGAAATTAAATATAAAATCCTCGTAAGTCGTAAGTTCTAGTACTACTCTCATGGGTATGGTAGAAAAACCCGTGAAAAGAATAAGGAAAAAAATTACGAGGCTTTGGGTTGAAATTAAATTAACAGATAATTATTTACGATGGACATAGATAAATTAATCGTATTGATTTCGTATAAATCGGACGTGACGAAAATCCATTATTCCTCTCTTACTATTATCCTTCCCGCATTTAAATATTTGGCACTGTACCTAAGTCTACTCTAATCCATTTAATTTCCTAAAAAAAAAAGGTCTGATTCATTTAATTTATCTACACGATACAAATTGTGTACGTCATCGACTTACTTAGATTGCTATCATTTCTAATTTCAGTACCTCATAATATATATATCTCGATCGAAGGCCGTTTTTCAATTTTCTTTTTTTCTTCAATTTTCCAAGTAATTATTAAAGATTTAAAACTACGTACGAACGTAAAGTAAAATAAAATCACTTTTACTTAAAAAAAAGTTTTAAATATATATCTTTTATTATACTTTCTTTTAATTTTGAATATTTTTTACTTCTATAGTTCTACTGTCCAGTTTCAGCTCCATGCACCAATTATACCAATCAAAATTCGTCCTGATCATCAGTTTCCGTGACATATATAGCTCAGTTTATGTGATGAGTACAATGAGCAAATCTATGTTTTAGCATGAACCACAATTAAGGTTGTAAACGAATCGAGGAATGTTCGAGCTCGGCTTGTTAATGAATATTTGATTCGAGTTTTTTCCTCTTATTTGAGTTTGGCTCAATAAATATTTATCATGCTTGAATTCGGCTCGAATTCAGTCGTGAAATGATAAAAAAAAATCAATAATCGAGCCTGAGCTCAAATCCATGAAAAAAAAAAACTCGTTTAATTTACATGTTCGAGCTCGAGCGCGAAAAAAAAAAAAAAGCTTGTTTAATTTACCCATACAAAATATTTATAGTATTCATGATCACGTTCGATCAAGCTAGAGCTCGAACATGTTCGCAAGTTGGCCGAGCCGAATATTACTTTGTTCAAGTTCGACTCGAGAATTTCTTTGAGTTCGATTTGAAGCTCGAACTCAGCTCGTTTAGAAAATGAATAAGTTTCGAACAATCTTTTTCGAACTGATCTCCGTATAGCTCGTGAACGCCTCTACTCGTTTATAACCCTAACCACAATGTATGTGTTCGATAGCGATCAGCCAAATGTTCCACTTAAGCCGAGCAATTTTAGGCCGATTTTTTTTTTTTTTGAACCACTAGTTGGGATAAAAATAAATACTTCTTTTAGATTGAGAATATTTAGGGTTACTAAAAAAAATATCATATATATATATATATATCACTTTATAAAACATGTTTCAGATTGTATTTATTTATTTATTTTTCAGCTCATAACAGAGTACCAATTTTATTACGACTTGTGAATATAAGTAATCATCATGTCCGATTGGGAAAAAGTTAAAAAAAAGGTTAATATAATGAAATACTTTACGGGAGGAGAAGATGGAACTTGGAAGGTTTGAAATTGTTTATCATCACCAATTTTATTTCTAGATTAAAACTAAAGATTTTATAATTACTCACCAAAAAAATAAAAGCAATTTTGACGTTTCTATATGCAGTATGATATACGCGTATACATTATTCTTAATTATTTATTGGTATTAGAATACCCATTATATTTAAATTGATAGAGTACTTGGGTTAAAGATATCAGCTTATTTGATGAGTCCAAATTGATTAAATGATCCTCATGATATTTGGATTCAAATCTTGATTCAATCCATACATTTATATATAATATATGTAATTATTGTGTGTAAAATGCATAGTGAATTCGAATTTTTGTAATTATGCGTGAAATGCCTAGTGAATTCGAATATTTGTGCTGCTGCCAAACTCTAACTCTGTTAAATGGTGTAACATAAGTTTGTGTTAAATATTGTAATTTTTAATTTTTTTATTAATTGGCATCACATAAATAGACTTATATAATTTTTTGTAAATATGTTGGATTCCAAACTAGCTAGATGCCTAGAAATTACTAGCTAGCTAGGTTGGTTGGTGTGTTCTTAAAGAAGAAAGCTAATTAAAATCAACGCCACTTGCTAATATGTGGGTAAATTGTATTTTTCTTTTTCTATTTAGAAAATCCCCCATTTACGAACATTATTGAAGTAGTCTTTAATTTCACCAAGAATAATTTATATATCACAATTTTTCCTGCACATAAAATGTACATCAAACGATTAACGTATTGATTTAATCAACGCATGTTGACTCGATCAACGCACTGACCAAAAAAATCATCAAAATAAATGATACTTTTCAGGGATACAAGTGATATTTTTTAGTGTTATGATTGATACTAATTTTGACAACTTTTTTCTTTATTTTTTTTCTACCCGATGCTTTTTAATGATACAAGTGATACTTTTGGACTTTTAAATGATACTTTTTAGTGTTACGAATGATACTGATTTTGATGAATTTTTTGGTTAATGCATTGACCGTCTGATGTGCACCTAGTGCACACATCACCTGCCCTTCATATATATAGGGGTTGGATCAAAAATACACATTTTCCTGATGTAGGAACTAGAAACCCATCTTATACCGTCCATCTAGATGATCTAATGACTGAGAATAAATGTCCAATCCCCATAAAAAAAGTTGATATCATCACTTTTAAAAAAATCATAAAAACTTTGAATGACCATAACTCATTAGTTTCAAATCGGATTAACGCAAATAATATATCAAATTAAAGATCTTTTCATGCTCAAATTCAAGATCAGTCATGGATATATTTGTTCAAATAAATATAGACAAAAAATATAAAATATATATTTTTACTCGGGTCCAGCGCAAAATGCTTTCGTTAGCTTTTAAATAATGGTTCGTCAACATTATGATAAGTTGATAACGTATGCTAACGAAACATTTGTTATATGCGAACATATTACATTCATTGTGCTAATGAATGATTATCATAATATTAACGTAGTACGCATACTTATATTATTATTATGATTTATTACATTTCAATTATGACTTATAATTATTTTATATGATTTAATTTTTATGTTTTAGTTACTAATTGAATATTATATATTATTTATTTCATCAAATTAGAATATATTAGTTAGAGTTTTCTTCATCCATTTATGGTTTATAACTTATGCTAACGATGAATTGTCATATGCTAACATAGTTTATTCGCAATGCTGATAAAATAATATCATTATACTAATGTTTTATATTTATATTGATATTATGATTTATTTCATCCAATTGGGATTTATACTTAATTTTTAGAATTTAATTCTATTTTTAGATCATTGAAGTTTATTATATCTGAATTATGGTTTATTTCATCCTATTAGAATTTATAATTACACTTTAGAATTTAATTTTTCTTTAACAATATTAGAAATTTTTTTATTAGCATAAAGATAACGCTTCGTTAGCATGATGATAATACTTCGTTATCATAACGATATGTTATCAAATATCCTCCGCAATTTTTATAATAATTAATAAATTACGTTAATACCCCGGCGCGATTTTTTTTTTCAAATATTACAGAATTACCACCACTCCTTTTAATCAAATCTGGACCATAGATCTTTATTGTTTGTATGGTATGAGACGAGTTCCTAGTTCCTACACTAGGTAGGGTTTGCATTGTAACCTTCCCCTATATATATATATATATATAGGGAAAGGATCAAATAGGAACCAAATCCCTCCTTGGGAACCTAGGAACCAATCCTAACCTTAGATTTGATTAGATCTAATGACTATAATTTAGTCAAAGTAAGATGGCAAACTTGTAATATTTGAGAATTTAATGAAGACGGGGTTATTTTCGTAATTTAAAAATTCGGTTATGTTTTTTCGGATTTTGGGCCCAATTCTCGGAATTGAGTAGACAACGCTTTAAAATCGTTGTCTTTTCTGGCGTTGTGTTAATATGCTAACATGAAAGATTAATATTGCTAACATCAACAAATTTTATTGCTAACATGAGGTAGACTCATATTGCTAACTTGACGAGATCATAATATTAAATTGGCATGTATTAAACACCACAAATATAACATTGGACCACATTTAAAATAATATTGTGTAACATGTGTAACATCATTCATACATACAACATATTGCTAATATGTTAGAGAATATACACACTACTAATATGTGACTAATAATTTGCTAATATGTTAGTAACATGTTGCTAATATGTGAATAATGATATGCTATATGGCTTAAATTCTCAAATATTACAAGTTTTCAAAATAATATTAAGCATTGATAAAATTATAATTGTTTATGAACTTAACTATATATAGCTCATACTTTAACTATTTTCTCATGAAAGCAACTTAAAATTCACAGTCGTGCATAAAAAAATTCATGTTAGCAACATAAACACAAGATATGAGCAATATTGTGATATTATATTAGCAAATGTCTGACAGTTACGAGTTGAATATACGTGAAAAAAAGTTTTTTGTATTTTTCATCAATTTTTGCTCAAATAAACATATGCACTATATATCTTAAATGAAAGAGTATGAAAAAATCTTTAATTTGATATATTTTTTTGCGTAAATTGGATAAAAAAAATGGGTAAATTATGATTATTTAAAGTTTTTAAGAATTTTTTTAAAAATGATGACATCACTCTATAAAAAAAATCTGGAATTATCCCTTATATTTCGAATTTTACATATTTACAACTATGGCAGCACCGTTTTATCCGTCATGCCATTAAAATTCTTAAATTTGATTGGTTCCTAAATTCTCACAGGAGGATTGATTCCTATTTGAACTCACCCCTATATATATAGATAGATAGATAGACGTCGAAGAAAAGTTCGATTGACCTATAGATACCTAAGATGACAACTGATAATAGACCGATTGAATTAAGAATTTATCGAACCTATAGATACCTAAGATGACAACTGATAATAGACCGATTGAATTAAGAATTTGATATTTTCAAATTAAATGTCAAATATTTATTTTGAACCCAATTAATCTAGAACCGTAAAACTAGTATAAAAAAAGTTCTAGAAAATCATTCCCATTGTGGGCTAGCTTGATCTGTATTTTGCTCGATGGATACTTAATTGAGATTGAATCAAATAAACTTAAAATCTAATAAATTTAAGAACAAAAATTTGCCAAAAATGAAAAATTATAAAAATTTTGTTATTGAATATGAATTTCAATTCATATCTTGATTTGTCTTATGAATTTTCACTTGTAAGTCGAACCCATATATACAAGTTTTTGTCTTCAAGAATATATATTATATTATTCCCAAAAAGTTAAATTTATAACGAGTAACTGCAACTTGAAAGTACTAATTAAAAGTCATTTTATCTTTCATTTTTGATCAATGTAACTTATAAATTTGTATTTCATCAACAATTTATCAGTTTTTTAGGGGAAAAAAGAATCTATCGAAAAGATATAGAGGAAAATTGAAGAGAAATATGTAAAGTTTGTCTGGCATATGTCTACAATATTATTTAACTACCTTAATGATTATTTTTGTCTGCAAATTCAAGGTCAAATAAATATTATGTTGCCTCACGAGAGCTACATTCCACCCTGGTTCAATTCGTAGAAACTGTTAGCAAGTAACTGTAATTAATATTTGTGTCTCAGAATTAAATAATTTTATTTGATTACTCTTGCGCTGTCAAAATGTTTTTTTTTTCTTTTTGGTGTAAGTTTCGTTATATTATGAATGCAGCAGTACATGCATAATATTATACACAGACAGAAAAAAAGATAGAATATTAAATCACTATTAATTAACACCCTTAATCTTATACCTGAATGTACAAATTATGGCCCCAGCTCTCAGTTTTCGAATTGTGTTTTCAACTATACCATGACATGATAATTTGCCAACTTATAAAGCTAAATATTGCTACCTTTTTAGACTTATTAACATTCCTTTACAACTACACATTTCTTGTATAAAATAATATTATATAGTACTTAATTACATGTGACCATACATCTAAGAAAAAAAGTCTCGTAATAATCTGAAATTACTGCAAAGAAATTTGAATGAATTCAAACACATTTAATTTCATTCCAAGATAAAGCACACTATTTTTTATTCCAAACTCCAGTTTCCATTTCCTCAACAGGAGAGAGAGAGAGAGAGAGAGAGAGAGAGAGAGAGAGAGAGAGAGAGAGAGAGAGAGAGAGAGAGCTTGTGGGTTGAAGTAATTTCGTACCCTCGAGCCCCGTTGGGAAGTCCGTTAAGTTCAAAATTAAGAGTTACTTAAAGAGAAAAGCAATAGTGAATTGTGGTTAATTAATTGAAACTGGAAGCTAACAACAAAAAGAATAAGCAGAGGCGTACTTAAAAACTAAAGAAATTCTATAGTAAAAGGCAGCGATATATATATCCCTATTATTGAGTGCTAACTTAAGAAGTATCATTCTTTCTCAGTGATTGATGCTAAAATGCCTGTGATTCGGTCGGATATCAACCTTACAGACAAAAATCACTTCATTTAGGAAGAGACAATATATATATTTTTATTAATAAACACACAAACACCTTTTGTGTGTGTGTGTGTATTTGCATTGTATTGTATGTATGTCATTGAATTGAGTTATCTTCCAATTGTACAGAGTACTCCTGCTCACTACCTCTGGCTGTGTGTCAGTATGTGAGAGAGAAATAGTTGCTCTAGTGTGGCTGTGGCTAGCTAGCAACGTACTGTACATCAAGAGCTTTTCATTTTCATCAATTCATGTAGAGAGAGAGAGAGAGAGAGAGAGAGTGGTAAAAAAAAGGGTATCATATCCTGGATACTGTAGAAGGTGAAGCAAGATGGGGTAGCTGTGCACCAATTTACCTTGTTACCTTTTGACATTTGCCTGCCCTTTATTTGTGTCACTCCACTTAATTGCTCTACATACGTCCCAACCAAACCCCTATTTCTTGCATCTTATACGTCTCCTATACTTTATATATACAAACCCTATTACAATTTACAATTTACAAATATAGATGAGAGAGAGAGAGAGAGAGAGAGATGGGTCCAACTCCAATGTCATCTACATGAATTGAAAACCTCTTCACCTGTAAGAACACGATCCGGGTCTGCCGCTCCTTCCAGTTCCACCCTAGCTATACCTTCCTTCTCTCTCTAGAAAGTAGAAACCCCCTAGCTTTCTCTTGGCATGGAAGATCAATTCGGGATGGCAGATCTACGGCAGTACATAGACGGCCGCCCTTTCTTTCCGGTGATCTCTCAGCCGCCGGACTTGCTCTCCTGCCACCGCGGTCTCACCTCACCCCACCACCCCTTCGATATGCTCATGTTCCGCTCAGATTCTACGGTTGATATCGCACCTTCAGCTGCTGTCGGTTTCCAGGTGGAGGCTGCCGGCCTAATCGCTGCCGGAGACGGGGGAGCGGGCCGGTGGCCGAGGCAAGAAACACTCACTCTTCTTGAGATCCGATCGAGACTTGATCCTAAGTTCAAGGAGGCCAATCAGAAAGGCCCCTTGTGGGATGAGGTCTCAAGGTATGTTATATATATATATACACACACATGTTGTTTTAATTTAATCATACCCTAATTTATAAACTCACTACACTGCCCTAATTTCTCAATCATATCAACAAATTAACATTACTCAGATTAAACTGAAATCATTTGCGATCTTGCTGAGGTTCTTTGCAGGTTAATTTGGTATTCGAATTTCTTCTTCTTCTTTCTTTCTTTTTTTTTTTTTTTTTTCTTGCTGTGCTAATGGTAATTCATTCAATCGGTTAATTTCATAAGTGCGGCTGTCATATATCTTTACTAAGGTAAACTGATTAATTAACAACAAAATTGTCTGATTTTGGCAAACATATATTAATTTACACCTTCAACTTATAAATGAAATCTAAAATGATCTTTTAATCTAAAAAATGAGAGAGATCTTGATACATAAATAAATTCCTGGAAAGTGGTGATCCATCAGTCTCAGTAGAATTAGCAGGTGGCTGTGGAAATTAATTTGGATATATATTCGAAATGGAGTTACGTACGTACGTTGTTCTACAGCAGCCGTGTGTGAAATTAAAGAGCTGAGTTTGCAAACATCATTATCACATGACAGTTAATTAAATGAAAAGAGGTAGCTAGGGTTCCTTCCTTCAACGCATATATACATAATTATATATATAATTTTTAAATGTTTGTCTCTTGATGATATATATATATATACATACAGGATTATGTCGGAAGAACATGGTTATCAGAGGAGTGGCAAAAAATGCAGAGAAAAATTCGAGAATTTGTACAAGTATTACAAGAAGACCAAAGAAGGCAAAGCTGGCAGACAAGATGGTAAACATTATAGATTTTTCCGACAGCTGGAAGCTATCTACGGCGAAACCACCAATTCACCTTCTTCGCTTTCTCATTTTCCCACCTACAATTTCGATCAAGATCAACCTGCACCCAAGATTCATTCCGACAACAGTGTCCCAGATTCTTGCGAGTGCGACACCACCACTACTTCATCCTACTGCAGCGATTCCAACGTCGGAATATTAATGGATAACAAGAAGAAAAGAAGGGGTAAGAGTTTCAAGGCTAAGATCGAGCAGTCGATCGATGCGCAGATGAAGAGCATGATGGAGAAGCAGGAGGCCTGGATGGAGAAGATGACATTGGTCATTGAGGCCAAGGAGAGAGAGAGGGTGATGAGAGAGGAGCAATGGCGGAAGCAAGACGCCGCCAGGATCGAGACCGAGCACAAGATGTGGGCTGCCGAGAGGGCTTGGATCGAATCCCGCCTCATGGATGCTTTCAACAAATTATCCGACGGCATAACCCCGCCGCCGCCTGCGCTGGTGAGGGATGATGTGCATGCGTGGGCGGAGAGTGAGGTGGCGAGGCTCATTCAGGTGAGGAGTGGGATGGATTTGAGGTTCCAGGAGAATGGGATTTCGGAGGAGGCGGTCTGGGATGAGATTGCGGCGAAGGTCGGCGGCGGACGTGGTCGGAGCGGTTTGATGTGTAGGGAGAAATGGGATCAAATAATCAATGAATATATAATCAAGTGCAGCAAGAAAAGGAAGGAGAGTAATAATAATAATAATTCAAAGAGCTGCGTGTATAGTTATTATGATCAGAATAATCGTGATGATCAAGGAGTTGCAGGAGAAGTTGAAGGTGCAGTGAGATTGCAAGGGAATTCGCCGCCGCCCGCCGGCGATCCTGTAAATGATGGTTTCTTTAGATACTTCATCGGGGAATCATATCATCAGAGATTATGATAAATTACAAGATTTGATGCATGAGTTTGGGAATTTATTAATGTGTGTAGTTCAATAAGAGAGAGCTGGCTGCTAGCTGGTTGAAGAAGAAGATGAACGAATTGAAGTAGGGCTGCTGGTTGTTTTGTTGTACCATTAGCTTTGTTGCAAGTACGTACGTACATGATTAATTATGTTGGCCTTTGTAACTTAATTGTAAGTTGTAACCCTATGCTAATACTGCAATAACTTAATTTGCTTCTCTATTCTGCGTGCTACGTACCTTGTTTATTTATTGTGTGTGTTTTACAAATGGTACTTTAATTTCAAGTATAGAGAGTAATAACCAAGCAAGCTAATATCTATTCTTTATACCAAAACGTAGTCCTTGGGTGATATGAGAATATACACAAGATATGAAAAACATTTAAAAATACAAGATCACGTGTGTGAAACATCTACCTAATTTTAATCTTCTTTTGCATTTATGTACAAATTAATTGTATATGTATTAGTGTTGATGGCTACGTCATACAAAAATTAATGTATTCGATCAGTTACTTCAGCACACCCCTTCACGTAGAGATGAATGACAATAAGATTTTAACTTAATTAAAAATCAATCTATCAATTTGATCAAACAAAATGCCAAGCTTTTAATTTGCAATATCTCGTTGCTCTAAAAAAAATTCGTATGACTCAATAGACAATAATGAAGTTATATATATGGAATCTATATATCATATCATTTGTTCATTAGTAGGCATGCATATTAATTAGTGCAATTTAACGAATTGAAGTGTAAGTTTCTCATCATTTGAAATTCATTGTTAATTTCTAAATTCAGCGGACGAATAAAATAACATGTCACCCACCATTAAATAGGTAATCATTACCTTAAAAACTACATATATGAGTTCTTAACAACCATCAAAGAACTACAAAAGAAATCTGAATTATGCTATATATAGCTAAAAAATAAAATTAAAGACACTCAATTATGACACTAGAATTAACAAAACATAGAAAATATTTGCATTCCAAAAAAAGTTTTGAAAACACCTTGGAATTTTTTTCAAAAATGCCAAAAATAAAAGATTGTTTATTTATTTAATTTGCTGAAAATTTGAAAAGGAGCTGGCTAGCGAGTAAGATCCATATATAAAGGCCAATATTGGTATTGGAAAATGAAAATGAGCCCATACTAAAGGCAAAAAGGTGAGGAGAAATTGTCAGTGAGATATATGCGTTTTTTGATGAATAATCTTTTCAATATTATTGAATTTATTTGCAGAAGCAGAAGCAGAAGTAGAAGCAGAAGAAGCAGCAGTGGTGATGGAATGGTAAGGTAAGTGATGATTCACATTCACATTCACAGTCACAGAGATAACTTGAAAAATTTTAAGACTGATATATGTATGTTGCGTAATCACTTGTTTGATTTGACTACTTACTGACATCTCTGTCGGCTCCTTTCCTATAACACACACTTCACATAATCCAATTTTGGAAGGTTTTGTCACCCCCCTTTTTTTTCTTTTTTCATTTCTTTTCTTTTCAAAAAATATAAAACAATGAGAGTGAGTGAGTTTCTGTGTAATGCAACGATAAATTATATATATTATGAGTCATTACTTTTATTATGTAAAAATAAATAAATATAGATACACATTGATATGGCATGTGTTATACGGAAGATCAATATATAATTAAGTAGCTAGTAAATACAACATGAGGAGAGGAAGAGGAGATGGATTTTTTTTTATTTTTTTTTTAAGGGAAAGGAGATGGAAAGTTGTATTTAGACCATCATGAAAATGGGGACGGTAAGTTAATTTGAAAATTCTGCAACTCCATAATTAAAAACACGAGTTACGTTATAAATGAGTCAAATAATATTAGCACACAAAACCAGAAAGAAGAAAAAAAAAAAAAGTTGAAATCAAAATCGACCCAATCAATTCCATCGCTTCTCACAAACTAAATAATTCCTCCCGCGCGCAGCAATTAAGAAAAACAAAAAACTTAATTATTTGTAAAAAACTTATTAAAAAAATAACGTAATAATGAATATTGTAGGTAGCTTAGTATTTGTAATCTTTAACGTGAAGGCTCTCGGAGGCACCGTCGCCGGAAGCGGCGCCGCCTTTGTAAGTTCCGAGGGTGGCTTCAGAGTTAGCCTTGCACCTTCCATGGAAGTTATCCTGAGCTTTCTTGACATTCTCAGTCTTGCCAGCCCACGCCTTGAGCGTGCTCTGCTGCAGCGCCCTCCCGTACGAGAACGTCAAGCTCCACGGCTTCTTCGTCTTCAGCTGGTTCATCGCGTTCAAGTTCACCGTGGCCTCCTCCTCACTCTGCCCTCCCGACAAGAACACCACCGCCGGCACCGCCGCCGGCATCGTCCTCTGCAACGCCCTCACCGTGTGCTCCGCGATCACCTCCGGTGCCACCTTCTTGGCCTCCGAACCCGGGGTGACCATGTTGGGCTTGAGCAGAGTCCCCTCGAGGAGGACTTTGTGGTCGTTCAGCGCCTTGTAGCAGGCGGCGAGGACTCTCTCCGTGACGTCGGCGCATCTGTTGATGTCGTGGCTGCCGTCGACGAGGATCTCCGGCTCCACAATGGGGACTAGCCCGTTCTCCTGGCAGATGATGGCGTACCGGGCTAGGCCGTTGGCGTTCTCGTTGATGGCCAGCTGAGATGGCTCGTTGGGCCCGATCTTCAGCACGGCTCGCCACTTGGCGAATCGGGCCCCAGCCGTGTAGTACTGTTGGCACCGCTTCGCCAGGTCGTCAAGCCCTTGCGTCGTCGTCTCGCCCTTGGTACCAGCCAGCTCGATTGTGCCCTTGTCCACCTTGATGCCGGGGAGAACGCCCCCCTCTTTCAACACCTCTACAAAGAGCTTACCTGCAACGTAACTCACAAAAACAAAAACAAAATTAATCAACAACGTAACATTGTTTATCTGATTCTACTTTAATTAGCAACCAAGCAATGAAATTATAAAAATTAAGAAATAAAATACATTAAGCTAAGCAATGTTGTCATTTTACCTGAAGCGGTTTTCTGATAGAGAGTTTCCTCGAAGAAGATGACTCCGCTGAGGAACTGAAGGACGTCGGGGGTGGTGAAGAGGAGCTCACGAAGGGCCCTCCGGTTAGACTCGGTATTCTCGACTTTAATGCTTTCAAAGCGCTTGCCGATAGTGCCGGTAGACTCATCGGCGGCGAGGATGCCCTTCCCCGGGCTGCCGATGTATGCCGCATTCTTGATAAGCTCATCTGTCCCTCCAATTTTTCAGTGCATAAATAAATATACCAACATTTCATCCTAATCTAATTAATATTATCCACACCTAGCCACCTAGATTAATTTCACTACAATTCCATTCTTGAATTAAGATACCAAGTTAATTAATTTTGTTTAGGTGCGGGAATTACCAAGTATTCCTTCATCAAACATATGAGCAAGTAATTTTTTTTTTAAAAAAAGATATGAGATATATCATTAATTTATCAGTAGAAGCATTGCCACAAAAAGTAATTAAACGCTGCTAATTAATTGTAAGGATAAAAAAGATTACAAGAGCATTAATTGAAAATCTTCCAATATTAACATATTTACTACCATTATATTAATCTCACGATATCACGAACTAATTAAGATTGATACAGAAGTTCCAGATATGAATCATAGATCAAACAAAACAACACCTTACTTCAAAAGAAAAGGTGATACGATTAAATCATACCATATGTAGCCAAATAAAATAAGATTGAATCGCACAAAATAATAATAATAATAATAATAATAATAATAATAATAAAAAAAAAAAAAATTAAGCAAAAATGCGAGGAAATAAATATACCTGCGTACTTCCCCCTGTAGCAAGACATGATTAGGGAGAGTGTTGGAATCTAAGAAAAATAGGTAGAGATTAAGAGTTTGGTGAGGGTGGAGAGAGGGAATATTGTGATATATATAGAGAGAGAAAGAGAGTGGAGCATCAATGTTATTGTTCCATCACCATGCATCCACAACCTCTCCTCCAACAAACTCGTTCTTCTTGGTGAATTTTGTTAGGCTTGCAATATTTCCATTTCAAATTTAATTTACACTTTTTAATTAATATTAAAAAAAAAAAAAAGAAACACAATAGATCTAGATTGTTGTAACTTGTAGCTTGATATAAAATGCAATTTCGATCACCCTTATATTTTTATTACTATTTTTTTAACTTTCAATTTAACCTCGTCTACTTCAAAATCTATACTTTCGTCAAGCTCTTGTACTTTTATTTTTCTTGTCAAGGAATAAAAGTAAATAAATTAAATTATACGAGAAAATAGTTTAGAAAGGTGAAAGTATAATATTATATATATACAGAAGCGGCTATGAGACCGTGCGAGAGGTGCATTGCACAAGGGCCCATAAATTATAGGGCATCATTTTTATATTTTTGTAGTACAATTTACTAATACTAGCGGAGATCATGTGCGTTGCACGTAAATTGTATGGTTTTTACTAAAATATGTAAAATTAAAAGTTCTTTTAAAAATGTAAAATTTAAAGTTATAAGCTATATTATAATTAGAAAATATTAATAAATATCTAATAAATAATTAGAGTAAGAGTATATATATTAATAACATCAAAATGAATTCTTTTATCTAAAAAAAAGTAATATATCACTGTGTTCAATTCTATATTGAATATTATATGTATATCTTCTAAAGACAAATTAAGCATATAAGTGAAATATAATAAAAATGTGCACAACAAAAGAATAATATTTAAATTGATTTAAATTTAAATATATATGTGTGTGTGTGTGTGTGAGAGAGAGAGAATATAATAATCACCCTTTGAAGTTCTTCCTGAATTAATATATTTTTTTATATTAAAATAGAACATATTATCAATGCTTTTTTACTAATAATTTTTGGGCAACTCTATGATGATAAAAAAAAAAAAACCCTTTCCATGCATTATATTAGGTATCAAACAAAATTCATTATGGTTTCAAAAAGGACATCTCTTTTGTGGTTATGTTAGTTTTAATTTCTCAGAGCAATAGCCTAGTAAAAATTGAAGATTATAGATTAAAATTATAATATTTATACTTTATAGTTAGGTGTATTTTTAAATACTCCACATATTTTTCATACAAGGCTATGTTCGAAAATTCATTTTAAAAAATATAAGGCATGTTTGAAAATATATTTTTGAACATACATGATCAATAGCTTCGGAAAAAAAATTAGTTGAACATATTTTCGAGCCTATTGATCATATTTGTAATTCAATAGTTTCCAGATCTAAAATTGAGCGACAAAACATCAATATTTATAAATTTAAATCACATTTTTATTACAAATTCAAAGTTTACATGTCAATTATTAACATATTCTAGCATTCTACCTCCCTCTTTTCAAATTTGAAAAGCTAAATTATGACACCTCTTTTTATCTCTCAAACATGAACACTTATGTTAGGAAAAACTATCAAGATTTTTCTGACAAGGGGTTTTGATGAGATGTCAAAATATGCTAAAATATGCAAAGAGCTTTGAAGAACTAAAAAGAAATCAAGCAGAAAATTAAGGATGACCATATAAAAAATCGAGCTATCAAAGCCAAAAGAAATGATCAATCCATGCGAGAAAAAGAAAAGAAAAGAGAGAAAAGAAAAGGAGAGAAAAGAAAGGAGAGAAGAAAGAAACCAGCCAAGAGCTGAGTAAAGAAAAGAGAGAGAAAAGAATAGAGAGAAAAAGAAAAATCCAGCCACAAAGGGCTATGAAAAAGAAACTGTAGCTTGCTAGAACAGTTAGCAAGGAAAACTGGAAGTTGCAGGTACCATGAAGAGAAGTGCCAAATGCCACCAGTCTATAGTGATGAACTGAAGAAAAATACCAGTTCAAGGCACCAGCTCAGAAGTGCCAAATACCAGCTGAAGAGATATTCCAGCTGAAGAGAAGAACTGAAGAACATGTCAGTTTGAGATCAATACCAGCTGAAGAGAACTGAATGACATGTCAGTTCTAGCCCAATACCAGCTGAAGAGATATTCCAGCTGAAGAGAACTGAAGGACATACCAATTCTAGCCCAATCCCAGCTGAAGAGATATTCTAGCTGAAGAGAGAACTGAAGGACATGCCAGTTCGAGATCAATACCAGCTGAAGAGATATTTCAGCTGAAGAGAACTGAAGGACATGCCAGTTCTAGCCAATACCAGCTGAAGAGATATTCCAGCTGAAGAGAAGAACTGAAGGACATGCCAGTTCGAGATCAATCCCAGCTGAAGAGAAGAACTGAAGGACATACCAGTTCTAGACCATTCCCAGCTGAAGGTGAATACCAGCTAAAGAAGTGTACCAGTCTAAGACCCGAGCTGAAGGAAATGCCAGCTCAGGAGGTTCCAGCTGAAGGAAATACCAGCTGAAGAGAAGACCAAGGTAGAAGCTGAAGGAAATACCAACTCAAAAGATACCAGCTGAAGAATGAAGTTCCAGCTGATGAAGTACCAGTTCGAAGGATACCAGCTGAAGACGCATCAGTTTTGAAGTCCAACTGATAAAGCGCCAGCAACCGAACTAAAGACCAGTCCAAGGAAGTTCAAGCTGAAGGGACACAAGTCCAGAATGCCAGCTCAAGAACACTGGTTCAACCTGCCAGCTAAAGCAAATCAAACTGGAGCTCAGAAGGTATCAAATCCTAGCCCAGAACTGCCAGCTGAAGCAAATCAAAGTGGAGCTCAGAAGGTATCAGGCCCAAGCCTAGAACTGCCAGCTGAAGCAAATCAAACTGGAGCTCAGAAGGCATCAAGCCCAAGCCCAGAACTGCCAGCTGAAGATGATCTCAACTGAAGCTTTCCAAACTGCCATGAGATGTGCAGAACTGACAGATGAGGAATTGAAGAATCCAACTACCAGACAAAGCTCAGAATTGAAGATCAAGATAGAAGCCATAACTGAAATTCAAATTTCAGATAAGCCAAAGAAGATCTTGAAGTAAATGCAACCGAGATCTTGGAATAAAAGCTCGTCAGAAGAGCAAAGGCAACTCAACGGCTCTCTTTAAATGAAAGCCTCTCAACGGCTTTATCATTTATGATCACACAGTGATCATCAACGGTCATCACCCACTTATCTATAAAAGGTGAGCTACCCAGAAGGTGACTATTAAACCCAGAAGGTGACTGTTAACTTTTGATACTTTTGGAGAGAACTTTAGTTAAGACCCACGAAGACGTTCGCCAAAGCACTAAAGCCTCATGCTTAAAACTCAGAAGAATCAAAAGTCCGATTGAAGAGAAGGAGCCAGATGCTCATCAAGCTAGTTGTTGAAGATTTCTAGCCAGAGCAACTCTCTCAATTTAAGTGCTTCACAGATCAACTACCCAGCTCAGACGCAGACGCGCAAAGGAGCATATCAGTTGATACAAGTTTCAAGACTGTATTCTTGAAGATCAAACGAGATCTAAAATAATGTAAAGATGGGCAATAGCACCTTATCTCTCCAGTGAGTAGTTGGGGATCACAAGTGTGAGCTGTCGACCTACCGGTTGAGGAGGTTGCGTTCGTTGGATCACCTTTCCGGGACAGCACCAGCTAAAAAGGAGGCCATAACTCATAAAGTTGTTGTTCGCCAGGTTCAGTAGTTGTCTTCACTGTGTAACTGTAATAAAGGAACTTTACACTTGCATAGTGAATTACCCTTCTGCGGAAGGAAGAGAGGACGTAGAAGTTGAGCTTCGAACCTCTATAAATTACTTGTGTGCTATGCTTTACTTTTCAGTTCAGTTGCATGTTTTAAACTGCACACCCCAAGCACACACAACACTCTGATCTAGCAGATCATCTCAACTGATCTCCATAAAGCACGAATAACACCGCGAGTCAAAACGGGCCCTGAATATTCCGCATTTGTAGTTCAGTTTTGAAATCAATTTATTCACCCCCCTCTCTTTAAACTGATTCTGACTCGTCCCGGGACCAACAAGTGGTATCAGAGCAGTTGATTCTAAAGATCAGCCGTTTCTGTAAATCAACTAAATCAGATCTTGTTATCTGTGTCAATTTGTCAGCTATGGAAAACCATAAGCTACCTATCTTTTCAGTTGAGAACTGCGATAACTGGAGCAGGAGAATGAAGGTGTATCTATGCTCAATCAACGAAAATATGTGGGAAGTTATCGAAGAAGGTCCAATCACAATTATGATAGACAATGAAGCCCACATTGTTGATGTCAATCAACCAGTAAGGATCTCGAAGCCAACTCATCTTCTCATAGGTGAAAAGAAGAAGTTGAAGAACCTAGAGTTCGTGGCCCAAGCCGTGTTGTTCCAAACTCTAGATGAAGATCGCATGAAGGACGCAAAGAGTTGCAGAACTACCAAGGAGATATGGGACTTACTTGCAGATCTGTGCAAAGAGTCCGAAGCCATCAAAGGAAACAAGCTCCAACTGGCAGTAGACAAGTGTGAGTCCTTCAAGATGCACTCAGATGAAACCATCTCCAGCCTTGAAATAAGATTTCTAGGCATCATTAATGAGATGAACAATCTAGGAAGAACATATCCCAATAGTGAGATGAATTTCAAAATTTTGGACAGCCTCACAGAAGAATGTGATATGAAGGTGATTGCTACAAAAGAGTCGAGAGACTTAAATAGCATCACCCCAAAAGAACTCTTCGGTTCTCTTAATGTTCACGAGTATAGCCTAAACCGAAAAAGAGAGGCATCCACATCATCATCAGCCTAGGATGCAGCCTTCTACGGCGAAAGAAATCGGTTTAGAGAAACTCGAGGAAGAAATTTCTTTCGGCCAAGAAGTTCTCAAGCCAGAGAATAACTAGGAGGCTCAATTGATCGCAGAAGAGAAATAGTAGAGAAGAAGGAGAGCCTGACTGAGGATATCAATGATCAAATCCAGTCAGTTGCCAAGCTGCTAGAGAAGCTCAAAAAGATCAGAGATCATCCATCAGTTATGATTCAAACTGATGAGGAGCCCAAAGGCGAAAGAAACCAACCGCCTACTGAACAACCCAGGGCAGCCAACAGAAGCATAGGAGACTGCTTTCATTGCCACAAGCAAGGACACTACAGATATGAGTGTCCAGAGCTCCCTGAAGACAAGAACGCCAAGGTGAAGAGAAGCTTTTTCAAAAGAAAAGCTATGATGGCCAACACAGAGAATGCCGTTCTGGATGACTCAGATTATCTATCAGGAATCGACTCCAACGGCTACAGCTCTGAAGATGAGGCATTGTTCTGCCTCATGGCTGACAACGAAGAAGAGGTGTGCACATGTGATTCGTTAACCTTTTTTTATCACATTCATGAAACTTCCATTTCTAGCAATGAAATAAATGAACAATGGAGAGTGCTAGAAGATCAGTTAGCTGCTATATCAAGCATGCATCTACAACTGAAGAAAGAAAATGATGACCTAAGAGATGAGGTCAAGAGACTGAGAAGTGATCATGACAGAACTGAATCACTTGAAGCTCAGTCAGTTGAATGTGAAAAGTTGTAGCTCGAATTTGATGAGCTAAAAGCTAAGAATGAGAGGCTCAGGCAGGAGATCTAGGAGAGAGATGAGATATCTCTCAAATTTAGAAAGGGGTCTCAAACTCTTGATGAGATTCTAAGCCATCAAAGAGTTGAAACTGGTAGTCCAGGGTTAGGATACAACAGGTATGCCGCTGAGAAAGGAAAGGCAGTTATTCAAACCAGTCCAGAAGGAACCCTTCCTGGTTTTGTCAGACATGCGCCAACCCAACCAGTTGAAGAGACCGAAGGCAATGGAATTGAGAACATCCCTACAGATCCGCCTAAGAGGTCCAGCCAATCCTCCCAACTAAAAGGCTCAGTTCAGCCATCAGTTCAGCAGAGGAAACCATCTCAAAGAAGGTCACGAGTTTAAAATAGGCAGTCCGTCTATCAGCAGAGGCCGTCAGCTCAGCAAAGGCATCCAGCCTATCAATAGAGGTCATCAGTTCAGCCAAGACCTCCAGCTCATCAGAGACAATCAGTTCAACAAAGGTCACCAGATTTTCAAAAGCCTAAAGCTCAGAACAGGCCTATGGTGAACAGAATGGATCGGCCAACTGGAGTAAGGAGAAATACTCAGTTTGGACTGTAGTCTCATCGAGATAGGGCATCAGTTCAAGAGAGAACTACTCAGCCATCCTATCCTCGAAGACATCCAGCAAGTCAACCTGGAAGAGAAGTTGACTCAAGAAGAAACGTGCATACAAAGCTATATCAAGCACGTCAACATATTCAGATCCTTCTGGAGAAGTTCACTCCATCGGATCTCGTGACTCAGTATAGTGAGTACTTGGATTCAAGGGATGAATCAAGAATTAACTCTTACTATAACTAATTTGCCAACTGGCCATACCACAAAAGCGACAGAGCTCATGATGTTAAAAAGAATTGGCCATTGAGAAGCAGATAGTTGACATCTTCACAAAGCCCTTTCCAGAAGCAAGATTCGCAGAGCAATGTATCCGATTGGGGTTATTGGAATTAGCTTCAGAAGATGAAGATGATTAAGATGGGAAAATGCAAAGAGCAACCCTAGCCGATGAGAAAAAGAGAGCAGAAGCTGAAACTGAACCAAAAGGTGCATCAGTTCAATCAGCAAAAGGAGTCAAAACTGCTCAAATCATCAGTTTAGACAAAAAGCAAGTTGAAAAGTTTGCAAACTGATGAAAGGTATGGAAGTTGAGAAGTCTAAAGGCAAGAACTGATCAGATGCTCAATCAGTTCACAATGGAGAAAGTAGCTCGTGATCAGCTGAAGCAACCAGCTGAACGGAAAGGAAGGTTGGAAGCCAACTCAGCAAAAACAAGAGCTGAACTGAAAATATCTTAGTTGAAGTCAATTATGCTAATAGGAGATTGCCAGATGTAGCCAAATCATCTGATGACGTCAGCAGCTCGAAGCCACGCGGAAGCACCAGAGATAGAGCTTCAAATAGATAAGTTTGAATTTACTTTGCTTAGTGGAACGGTAAAATGACGTGTTATACCATTGTTACCATTGGACCCACTATCTCTCTCCTCAATTAATCGCAACGGATAAATTTGAGAATTAATCGACGGATTAATCGGAGATGTTCAAGATAAGCTCCTCTCAAATTCTTGTTACCGTTGGATTCACCATTGGAATTGAAGGCTATAAATAGATTGGCCGAATTCTTTTTAGCCCGCAGTGAGAATTTTCTGTTTTTCCTAAAAAATTAAATACTATTGAATTAAAGTGAATTAATTAAAATTTTTGGATACGGCAACTCGCAGTACATTCGCCCGATGCTAACGCATGGGCTCAAGCATTATGCTCAATGGTTACTTTTTTCCAAATAAATATACACCCTAAAATGGAATTTGTGAACCCTAAATTTAAAGTAAATTTATTTAATTTATTTAATTTATTTAATTTATTTAATTTATTTAATCCAACCACTCACGCAGTACACTCATCTGACGCAACACGTGGGTCCGTCCACTTAGCTCGAGAATTAATTTTTTTTCAAAATAAATATACGCCATAATTTGGATTAATTATAAATCTAACTTGAAATGTATCAATAAACCCATACAAGCGAAATAGCAGTAGTGACACTTTTTAATGTTATGAGTTCTATATTTTTCTCGTGATGTTTTTTTTGGAATGGGGGCGGCCTCCCCGTAAAATTGCACTACAAGAAATTTGCTATTTAGCGACGGACAGGTCCGTCGGTAAATCTCATTTTTTCGTCGTTACGCTTATCTAACGATGGACATAGTCTGTCACTAAAAGGTTCATCGGCAAGCAAATTTAACGACAGATTTTAACGGTCATTAAATATAACAACGGACTTGTTAGTCGTAAACATTGTTATCGTCATTAGTCATCTTCAAACCTAACGACGGACCTAACGACGGACACGGTCCGTCGTTAGAAAAGTCACATTGACCGTCGTATGCTAATGACAAACCTTTTTCGTGGTTAAGTCCGTCGTTAAATTGATTTTTTTATTGAATATTTTTTTCTATTCAATTTCGATTTTTGTTTGTAATATTTTTGTAATATTCTATTCAATTTTAATTTTTATTTGTAAATTTTGGAAGAACACAAATAGACACGTAAAATAAATATATATATATATATATAAAAATCTCTAATAATACACATAAAATGTCATAAAATATAAGTATTTACAACACAAATATATCAAATAAAAATAATAATGTCATGATGAAGATAGAGGAGGGCCCTAAACTGCGCCCACATCTGCTCAACGATAGCAGCCTGCTGCTGTATCATCTTCTGCTGCCGACGTATCTGTTCTTGCTGGGCCTGGAGAAGTGATGCTTGTTCGTCCATCTTTGCCTGTAAATCCCGAATGGCAGCCTAAGTGTTGGGATGTGGAGAAATTGCAGAAGATACACTAGCAGCTGATATGCCCTGTGATCGACTGTCGAGCCCAAAAATACAGTTCTTCTTAGAGTGCTGGCGGGCAGTATCGACATATATGGCGCTAGTGTCCACCTCCGGCGCCTCATTTGTGCCAGGAATCAGCTGGCTCAACTCCTCAACCCGAGCCAATACATCACCCTATTCACAAAATCAAATAAGAATGATTAAATATAAATTTTATATCTAAAATAAAAATTTATAAATATTTATAAACAAACTTACAGCGATACGAGCAAACTTCTCATTTGAATATGATCCATCAGCGGTGTCGTGCAGTCTCTTGAATGTCTCCCAAGCCACGTCATTTGGCCCGACATCCTTCTCCTTAGCCTATTAGATAGAGACGTGTTAGCATACACATATTAAAAATAAATTCATTAATAAATTATTCAGTACAAACCAAAGTTGCAGCATGTGCAATTGCATAAATATCATACTTAGCCTAAAACGCCCAAATAAATTTAATATAATTGGCATACTTAGCATATTTTATTCTAAACCTATTAACTAACCTCGTATCAGCAACATTGTACACAACAATGCCCAATAATCACGAACGAGCAACACTGCAAGAAATCGATACTTCGTGTTATACCTCATGTTGGTATTTAGAATAAATATAATTATAATAATGAAATAATCAATCCTAATTAACTAATATTAACTAATGATTAAAATGTAACATAATTTTAAACCCTAATAATAAAATAAATTAAATAATCAGCCATTATTAACTGTTTGTAAACTACAAACTATAGACTAAAAAGATGAAAAAACTTAGTACTATATAATTACAAAATGGTCACAAAAACATTTATCATAGTCATAGATTAGGGATTGGAAACTAATTAACACGGTAAAACTTAAACTTAAAACTTGAATACAAAAATACTTCTCAACACATAACATACATTACTCATGACTAATTTTATTACTTCTTATAAACAAAAACAAAATATGATTCATCCCAACATTCAATATCTAAAACACATCTCTTGCAATCTGCAATGTTCAACATATAAAATCACAACATTCAGATGACAAGAAAATAAATTTTTGATTGATCAATATTCAATATCATCTGAAAATGCAATCTGCAAATCTAAAACAGACAGATAGAGAGAGAGAGAGAGAGAGAGAGAGAGAGAGAGAGAGAGAGAGAGAGCAGAGAGAGGGTGTGTGTGTGACAGAGAGAGAGAGCAGAGAGAGGGAGAGAGAGAGAGCGGAGAGAGGGATCAAGAGGGAGAGCAGAGAGTGACAGAGAAGGAGAGGGAGAGACAGCAGAGTGAGAGAGAGGGAGAGACAGAGAGAGTGAGAGAGAGATCGAGCAAAGAGAGAGAGAGAAGAGGGTGGGACTTACCGTCGCAGAGGCATCGACGGCGAAAATAGTGGGAGTCACGGCGGGGGTGGCGCTAGATGTACAGCGGCTCCAATCTACATGACGGGGGGAGAATGAAGGCGGCGGCACGGCGGGGGAGGAAGGATGGCGGCAGCACGGCGGGGAAGGGAGAAATCGGCAATTTTGGGGGAGGAATTAGGGCTGTGGAGTGAAATGATAGAGGGAAGAAGAAGACTCGTATATCGGGATTTAATGACGTACTCACGACGTCCACCTTCCGTCATTAAGTTTAATTAATTTAATTATTTTTATCCGAAAAAACTTAACGACGGATAGGTTCCGTCATTAAGTTTAATTAATTTAATTATTTTTATCCGAAAAACGTAACGACGGATAGTTTCCGTTGTTACGTTTAATTAATTTAATTATTTTTATTAGAAAAATGTCTAACGATGGATAACGGTCGTCGTTACATTTAACGATAGCATTTTCGTCATTAATTCATCGTAACATAATGGCGTGAAATATTCCCACCATGTGAAAAGGTAGTGACGGATATTCCGTCGCTAGTCCGTCGTAAGTGCTGATGAAATGTGTTCGCCGCTAAATTCCGTCTCTAAACAGCGAATTTCTTGTAGTATTCCCTAATTTTGACCTGTTATACTGAAATATACTGAATACTTTGTCTTGTATTATATTGTTTATAATTTTTATTGATCGTACCTATTTAAGTTACATCTAAAAAGAAATTTTTCAAAATTGAAGCTATATATTAAAGTCTTACTTAAAATTTATCATGTCACATAAAAAATTGCTTTAATATTTATTGAACAAGATTTGTTAGAAAAGATTCATTGAACAAGATTTGTTAGAAAATATTAATTTTGAAAAAATTATTAGTGAATTTACTTTAAAAAATGCTAGAAGATGTTTCATATTTTGTTGAATTTTTTAGTCTCTTACATGAGATTGTTATAATAAATTTGTTTGTTTTATTTCAAAGTTGTTCAAAGATAGCTGATATGATGAATCACAGAATTTTGGAGATAACTAGAATATAAACTTTTTTTCTCCAAAAAAAAAAAATGAATGTGAACTTTTTGTAAATTTGAACATATATATCAAACAAATTTTGCCATTTTGAAGAATAATATTTTCAGACGCATTTTATGCGCATTTTTTTAATTTATTTATTTTAAGAGACACTATTTTTATTGTTCATACAGGACCTTCGAAATCTCAGGCCGGCCCTATATATATAATGTATGCAAAGTTCACGTAAAGATGTATATAATGAATAATGACCATTACTCAAGTATATATTTCAATATAGTTTGTAATATATTATTATCATCAAAAGTTACCCTTAACAAGATTGCTTCAGTCTTAATTTTTTGCTGCAAGTAAGAAAAGTGCATACAAAATGTGAAAAATTATTTCGAATGCATAATCTTTCGGTTATGGGATCACCTACTCATTCCACCACTAGGCTACATACCTTTGGGAAACACAAGTTTAAGTAACACGTTCGTGCATGCACACGTCAAATGTTATATTTAGAGAAGTTGATTATATTATAGAAGTCGCAACTCGCAAACTCGCAATTGTGAAATGTGCATCGGTATTAAAAGATTAGTTATTGACTAAATTGCCCTTAGATCGAGGTTTTTTTATGTCGAGGGTAACCGATAGCCACTACCAAGGTACACACTGGGTAAACCATGCCCTGTGTAATAGCCCGCAAACCATATAGGGGAGGTAACCACACTTGGCAAGTTAGGTGTGACAAGCTCACACCTAGTGATGTTAGTGGTGGGATTCGAACTTGAGACATTTGACCTCAAGATAACACCACTCCACTACTAGGTCATCCCTAGAGAACAAAATGTTGAAATTTATCTTGGATAGAGCTTTTGAGATGGAATTGGTCAGTGTTGGAAAAATATTGATTTAAAATATTAAGTGCCCAATTTACCAAAGTTATTTGGCAATGCTCGATTTATTTTATGTGAAAATAAATCGGAGATATGGAAAGTTCATTTCGAGTAGAATAATGTAGTATATTTACTTGAATTTTTCCAAGGTCAGATGAATAAGTAATTATAGTTCAAAGTTGACTACTTGGAACTTGAAACTTGGAATGAAATGGAAATGGGGAAATTGAATTAAAAGTCATCCCACATTAGAAAAGGATTGAAGTTTGAAGCATTTAATAAGGAAAAAAAGCACAAAGAGAGAGCATCAAGTGCTCCTCTCTATGGTGCACATGTGGTGGACTTGTTGACTTTTTATTTGTCGATCAAATACTAAGCACGTAGCGAGGATGGCACCATCCGAGCACGCGCACGCCGCACTTGTCGCAACGGCGCTTGATGGCGCACTTCGCGACGGAGCAAGTAAGGAGCCCCAAAACTTTTGACAAATTAGAATTGTAACTCTTGCTCGATGAACAGATGGCTTAGTGATGTGACAGGCGCGAAATGGTGCAACGAACCAACGCATCGCTTGGTGCGAGCTAAGGTGATGGTTCGACTGATGCGGGTAGATGATGTGGCAGCCCTTGGGATGCGAATCAGTGCGCCCGTTGGACGCACCCACTGGATTTGGAACCGTGACTCTTTCTCGATGAACAAGCGATGATAAGTCCATTTATTTCGTATTTTTATGGGCATTTTGTTCGTTATAAATGTCCTTTTTAGTGTGTTTTGAGTCAAAAAGAACCAGGATGAGGTCATGGGGCATTGCGGAGGTCAAGTCTGGCGAAAGGGGCATTTTATGCCCGGTTATTCAAGCAAAATCCAAGCTAAAGATTCAGTTAGGGGCACATGGGACTTCTTTCAGCAGTTATCCTACATTCGGGTAGCGGAATGGACATATCAGAGATGGATGAGGCTGACTGTAAGATGCCGTGCCCACTTTGCTCGTGCAGACTTAACAATAATGGGCTGGGCTAGGGCGAGTGTGAGAAACTCGGGATCAGTGTGAAGAGAGAGATGAGAAGGATAGCTACATTATCCGAAGAAGAGTTGGAGGAGGACTGGACTCTTAGAGGCGTTGCAAAGAAGAGATAAGCTCAATCCCTAAAAAATAGAGATTTGGTCAACTTATGCTTATCCAGCCAGATCAGAGAGGGCACGCCAGTTCCTGAAATCCAGTGAAGACCCCAGCTTGTTGGGGGATCTCTGATTTGGAAATGTAACTATTTAAGCTTCTTTTAATTCTGAAAACACAAGCTTTGGCAGTCAGAAACATTGCTACATTTTTACTTTCCTGTATTTTAATTTTCGTACGCTACTTTGCAGCAAGAAACAATCCATTGGCCTTAAGCCTTTGGGACTTAGAATTATGTTTTCAAACTCAACGTTATGTTGAGTATTATTGCGTATTAAAATCGGTAAGTTTCCTTTACAATTATGTCTTTTATTTCTGCAAATTTAATTATGTCTAGCATGCTTGGCTAGACTCTTAATTCTGGTGTTTGAACAATGAAAATGGTTTGAATATAAATCTGGACTCGTGAGGCCAAAATGGGCATAGTAATGCAAGATAGGTTTTTATTGATTCTTGTGTCTTGTTCCACGTGAGTGTGTGTCTGAAATGCCCAATGTGGCTGATCACTCGTTAGGTAAAGAGGGCACACCACTATTAATTGAATTGGTAAATCGTGACTGTGTGTTGGTTCATATAGTAATAAGGGAATTAATAGGTTGTTGTGGGCACACGAGGAATCGGTAAACACAACATATCTGGGTTTGTCTAGGGCACACTGTTGTTTGTTCACTTACATCTCTTTGGGGAACCGGGGGGTGGTGACTGATTAGGGATTTAATTGACGAGGAATTGCTTTTAAGTCTATAATGAAAGGATGAATGAGGAGATGCAGAGAGGAATCCGGTCTCCATAACTAGATGATTTATCATGTATGAAAATCAGTGTGCCCATGATCGAGTTGATATATATTTAGACCAAATTCAAGTTCAAACGCCAGAACCTTTGTTAGTTGATATTTTCTTTACTTTCTTTTGCAGATTTAATTTCCAGTAGTGACAACAAACCAAAACCTCTTTTATGATTGGTTACTTGAAGGTGGAATCACAACAGCTCTCTGTGAGATCGACCCGTACTCATTAGCTGGCTACGCTCGCTGTGGGCACAGGAGTTATAAATTATTTTTTGAGCGCGAAATGACCGCATGTCAAGCGGCTCGGTGATGTGGCAGGCGTGAAATGATGCAACGAACTAACGCATCACTTGGCGAGCTAAGGCGATGGTTCAGCTGATGTGGATAGATAACATGGCAGCCCTTGGGACGCGAATCAGTACACCCGTTGGACGCACCTGCTGGCTGGAAACCACTTCAAAGCGGAAGGGTTGCGACCCTTGGACCATAGATCACACCTTTTCGAGCCAACTGGGCAAAAGGGTGCACCCCTTCACCAACAGCCACCAAACCACTATAAAAAAGGGCCCCCAGAATGGTATTCAAACACGACGAAAAACACACCAGCAAGTCATTCGAATAGATTCGAATTCATAAGCATTAAATACATATCATCATATAGTGCGTCTTAGGAACGTCGTTCTCTTGTTCCGGATATCAAGTTATTCATCGAAAATTAGATTTGGAGTACAACAATTCTAATTTTATTAGTCATTTTATCTTGGAGGCGATTACCGAAGTCCGTGTGTACAATTACAGGACAATCCCATCTTACGGAGAGATAATCCAATTCTCGACTCGACTAAATCTAATTTATGTCCCATTCCCAAAAATAATGATACACAAATACCCTATAATCAGTCCATGCAATAAAGGTAATAATAGTAAATAATAGAGAGTGTAAGACCATCTCCAAGGGAAAACACCAAACTCAAACCCAAAATGCAGTACTTGTCACATCGATCAGTAATTTATCTCCAACCAACAAACTCATTCTCAAACTCAAAATAATATTCTCAGTATATTCTTTCTTATACAACTTTTTAACTTTTTTCAATAACATCTTTATAGTTATTAAAATTTGCAGAGTAGACTCCTTAACTTTTTATATCCACACAATATTTACTAAATATAATGATCAATTAATAACTTAATACTAAAATAATATTAAATTAAATATTTATTATATTAAGAAAATTAAACAACTTGAAAATAGAAGTACATAACTTGAAAATAAAATTGCATAACTTGAAAATGATGGTAACTAAGTCTCGAAATTAGTATACTACTCCCACAAGATGGAGAAATGTCTTCTTTTTAAAATTCTATACAAGAAGAAAGTAAGCTATTTAGGGAGGAGATGAAGACGTCACACGAAAAACTTGCTCAGCATTTGGAACTCAAAAATAAGAGTAATGAAATTAAACTGATGAAGGAAGAAAATAAAATTCTTATGCAAGACGTGAGTTCCATAAAAGATCTACGCATTCCTGCACGGCTTGAAGCATACCAACTTTGTATTTTACAAAAAAAGAGCTCAACAAGATGATCCGCAAGATTCTTTTGCAACCAATACGATGGGCCACTTTTTTGATAATATTGGAGGATCGGGTTCTGGTTTAGAGGATTGCTAAATGAATTTCACCTTTAATTGTTATTTCATAGTGTGTTTGATTTTTTTATGTAGTTTGTTATGTGTGTGTGGTATTTTTTTAATGTGCCTTTATTTAATTTTGTAGTTTGTCGATTAGTATAAATTTCGTTGTGTGTAATGTATTTCAATTTTCAATTTATGGAATATGTTACTTATTTTAATGTTGTTATTATTATTTTAATTTTTTATGTTCATTTTATAAATTTTAGAATTTAAATAATGTTGTTTCTCTAATATCTACGATTATAATTTTACTACATATCAACAAAGAGATTGAAATTATAAAAGGATTAAAAATATATATTTAAATTATTAAGTGATAAGTATAAAAATAAAATAAAAATCACTAAATATATAAACCACAAATTGATAAGTAATTAAATACATAAATAAAAAAGAAATAAATAGCAATTAAATTTTCAACAAGGGCCAACATATAAATAAAAAAAGGACTGAATAGCAATTAAATTATTTTAGAATTGATTTGCGTTTCTTGAACAGTGAAACGCAAATTTGCAGTTCCAGGAGAGGGAAAGGGTTGAAAAACACAATTTGCGTTTGGGTTTGCAGCTCTATTGGAGTAATTCTTCTACTGTAAAATGGGTTTTACAGTTCCTTTGGAGATAATTTATTGGCAAGAGATGTTGAGTGTTGGGTTACGAGAAAGGTAAACAAATGGTTGGTTGGATGAAATGATAGAAGGAAAAGAAAAAAGTTGCGGATAATCACAAGAAATAAACCACAAAAATAATGTGGAGTTGGTTGGAGAAACTTTTATTTTGCTTCTACAAATGCGAGGTGCACTTGCGTGCAACAGGGCGTCCGTGCGCCTAATTCAGGCGGGCGCGTGACCACACGTGGGCGTGCCACGTGGCGCCCACGCGCCCGTCTTTTTTTTTGTGATTTTTTTATACCTGTTTTTATCATACTTGATACATTTTTTCTTACCACATGGTACTTTTTATTGTAGTTGGAATTATAATAGTATTAATCTCTCGTTGATACCTGTCTTTATCGTACTTGATACTTTTCTTCTTACCACATGGTACTTTTTATTTACCGAACTCGTGTTTTGTTTTCCTTTACAAATTCTTGGAATGATGATTGTTTTAGATTAATCTCAACACATACAATATAAAAACTGAAAAAAAAAATCAGAATTTGAACTAAATAAACTAGTATAAAATAACTAGCAGACCACTTACTTTTTAATGATACAAATGGTACTTTTCGAATGTTTTGTGATACTTTTTAATAGGAAGGTTGGTACTCACTTTGGACAATTTTTTTTATGGGTTGACCCAATCAAAGTGGATTGACCCGCGTTGACCGGGTCAAAGCGCGGATTGACCCGCATTGACCGGGTCAAAAGCGGGTTTAACTGACACGTCTCATATAGTGTTATTTGCATCATGATGCATGTAAATTTTTGCCTATAATTAATGGATTACTCGATTCATTTTTATTAAAATGTCGCTGAGAAATCATAGTTCAATTCTTAATAGGTCAGCCCCAATTGAAAAAAGAAAAAAAAAGTTTTTCATCTCGTCAAACACGATGACCACATAATCTTATTATGTGAGGATATTTGGGTAAATTACTTGGATATATAATATAATGGTAAATTAAACTTAGAACATCAAATATGACAAAAAATATATATATATATATTATGTCATGTCTTCAAAATTACAATTTGATATCTCCTTTCTCGTACCTAAATGTTGAGGTGTCTAGTCGGAGTAATGTGGAATTTCACATAAACGGACTAAATATGATTTTGCTATTAAAAAATAAAATAAAATAAAAGGAGAAACGCCCTAAAGAATCCACACAAGAATCTGTTTTGTATCGTGAGCAAGAGAGCGACTTTTTTTTCCGAGAGAGAGAGAGAGGGAGAGATTATTTTTAACCTTTTTGTTTTCTTTTCCAAATTTGTCAGATAATAAAAAGTCAACTCTACGAACTTATTAATGGATCATCTCTCACGCTTCAAATTTGATACACCTCCCTCCCTGAAAAGTGTTTTTCTCTACTTTTTCCAACACTTTTGTCATCTGCTGAATTTGAAGCAAAAAAAATAATGTAACAATTGCAATATAATTAAAACTTAAGATATCAATTTGATTGAATGTTACTGTTCTCCATACAATCAACAATTGCTCAACGATTAGAAAACAATTTGATACCGCACAAGATCTAAAATCCCAACTATTATTTAAGGATTCACCGTATACAATAACTCCAACAAAGACCTAGGAATATCTAATCTCTTCTTATTTATCACATCAACGAAAAACCGACAACATTTGTAATAGTCGAAAGAGTATATACAGTAGAGTTCGCACGTAACCGGTAACGTTTTCCTCTTCGCAATAGGCCAATATTTAAATTCTACAACCTTCTGAAGAAATGAAAAGGGACTAAGGGAGTACTAAAACAACAAAATGACATTTCATTTTACCTGCTGCAAGACATATAACCCACCATATACCGGCCTCTTGAAGGATATAACCATATACTGAGGTGCTCGTCGAAAATAGGCATGACATCCTGCCGGAAGACTAGCATTAGCATTTGGCCTCATCATATAAGAGATCTGAAACATGATACGGTAAACCACGCTCACAAGATACCTTCAACAGCGAATCCAAACCCTATGAAAGGGCGCAAGATAACATGGGATCAAGGCAGTTCAGGGCAAAACGCAATGTAATTGCCTACTTCAGTGATAATCAATCCTGCCTCCGGAATCTCTAAACTTCAATTTTTGAAGCTAAATCACATAGGCTGGAATCATTTTGTCAAGGCTAGAGACTGATGCTACTGATAAGGTAACAAACTTAAAATGGACAAGTAAGAACCATCAGATATCATCTCTATAATTTCCTCCCTCTTGGGGCGGAAAAAAGAAAGCTCGAGGAGGTTCAAAAATTAACAAGAGACAACAGCTTACAAGGTGCATAGCCATAAGCTACGGCAATTAAGTATAGCTGAATGTAAACACAAAATTTCTGTTCATTTCCATGCTAAGCACTATAGGCATGGATTGTGAACCGTCATCATAAAATCTACTCCCTCCTTGAGATTGTTACGCATTATGCTCCTACAAATTGAGCCAAGATTAATTGTCATAAACACAAATTATAGTCTGGATGAAGGATATTGACAATGATTGGGGGGAAAAAGTGAAAATCACTCTATAAAAAGCTTCTACTAAATGTTTAACAAATAGTGCCTTATGATAAAGTTCCTCTATCAATTTGCAGGCCATCTCATTAGAACTATCGCTGCTAAGTTTCAATATCAACATCAAATCTACTTGATGTTACCTCATAACATGTAAATTGAGCATAACAAAGTTTCCATAATAACCTCACTCGTTACAATACTTTCGATAGGCCACAGAAAATATCCCCTATAGTCATTCTTCATGGCCCCATCCCCAAGATACAAGAAAATCAATCTAAAAAACTAACTTTGATATTCTAAAAAATAATATAAATCTAGTTTTAACAATAAGCTGTAAGCTCGTAGAACATTAAAACATATGCCAGGATGAAAAGTTATTCACATATAAACTACCATATCCCATTGCCTGACGTCGATTTCAATTCATTTTTGCTCAGCTAAACTGTAAATTCTCATGCAACTAAAAATTATGAATGACGAGTTCTATTACGGATTCCAGTGGGTTTCTGAAAATATGTAAACATGACAAAAAAAGATATTAATTGCTCACCAGTTTGATGTCAGAGGCTAGTCCCAAGTCATTAACAGTGTCTTCCGATATACAGTCAGAATGGACTATAGGACTAAGAATAGAAGCAACACTTGTAGGTCCAAGTCTTTCATCTGTGGATGGGATGGTCAAGTAAAGAGCTCCTTTGAACATCCATTCGTCTCTTTCTTGATTGTAGAAGTCTTCAAACAACTCACCACACAAAATACATGCACATTGACTCTCATCTGCAGGGACCAATGGCTCACTACTTTCCAGTATATCACCTGAACCTCCAATGTCCAACGGACTACTTTCAAGTTGAATGTTACCAAGTCCTGAGACCCAATCAACTACATTTGTGTACCAACTCCTTGACATCTTGCTCAAAGGATCATGTTCAGGAACCCTTGATGCATGCCATTCCATGTGTCTGTCCAGCTGTTCTTGAAATTTAAGTTTAAGACCGCATATGCTGCATAAATGTGGGAAGTCACAGAGAAGATCACTTATCACGTCTGGATGGAAATTGCGGACTACATCTGGCTTGAACTCAAAACCAATGAGATGTTTTATCGTTGATGTTGAGAGGGCCAAGCTGTCAGAATCCTTAAGACTAGACTTCGACGAAGATTGTTCGTCTGTGGCAGACACAATAGGTTTTGACATGGTGGAAGACACGGTAGGTTTTGACATGGTAACTGGAACTGAAATAACTGGAGCCGAACTAGTACTTGCAGTCCCAGGAACTCTGTCCACAGGTTGATCAGGTTTAGGTGAGGCAGACAAGACTGGATCAGACTTTGAAGAAGATATCAAGCCTTTTGCAACCAATGAGCTCAAAAGACTAGAAAAAGGATTAGAGGTTGAATTAACTGCACTTGGCGTCTGTTCCGAACCAATACCTGCTAATGAAGAGGGAGGCGGCACAGTTGGCAAGGGTGGCCGTTCTACCTTCTTTTGAGAAAATGCTGGGGGGACTATGCTTCCATGCGAGCGTGGAGAGGATGAAGCATTAGGAGGGACACTAGGAAGACTTGATTGCACACCTCCAAGAGATGACCCCGACCTGGCTTCTTGAAAACCCGGGTTATTTAAGCTACCTGTTAGCGAACTAGTAATAGACTTTCCAGGGGAATCAACAGTAAACGGATTTGATTGGTCAGAAGATGAATTCCCCATTGTCGAGCGACTTTCAGAGCCTGAGATTTGAGATGGTAGCATGCGGTGTTCTTGACCAGAAGATTCAAATTGAGAGATTTCAAGATTTCTCTGTACAGCAGAGGAAGGATGTTTCCTCTGCTGAGTGGGAGGAATCAAAGTCGCCGCAGAGCGTAAATTTGGGGGATGTAGCCTCTGTGTGCTGGCCTGATAAACCTCTCGTGTTGGCATAGGAGAATCCTCTGGAACTTGGTCACGATAGCTCATGCTTTTTTGCCCTGGACGCCTTCTTGGATCTGTAGGAGGACCTACAGTCGCAGGGTTGCGCTCAGCAACATTGTTTAGAAATTGATTCTGACTGTGAGAAGAAACAGAAGGCGAGGGAGGGCGTTGGTGCATTAACGATCGTGTTGAGGATGATGGGCCAAGAGCCTGCCGCTCTTGACTCATAGATGCTTTTGACAATGGCATCTCATTCATTGGAAACTTATAGCTTGGGGACCCAATATGAGTTTGGCTCAGCTGTGACTGAGAATGGGTCCTGCCTGTTGCACTTTGGGAGTTCTTCAACCCCGATGGATACCCCTCAGAGTAACCTGATAATTTACCAGTGCCTGAAAGCATACTTCCTTCTGGCGGGTGCAGCTTTTGCGACCACAATGACACTTGAGCCACAGAAGCTACTTGACCCCGATCCATGGAGATGGAATCAACTGAGGCTTCATCATCATCCCTTGACCCAATATCATGTAGATTTTGATGGCCTGGAAGATGGCTCTCAAAGTCCTACACAAGGAGAAACATAAACGATATCACTGACTGCAGATAGAATATGGTCTTTGAATATAAACTGTTCTACCACATCTTTTTCCATGATAATTCATCAAAATCATAACACACCATAAAAAATTGTACAAACCAACTGAAACTACAAAGTGCAAACATAAAGCAGAAAACAAAGTAATAAAACATATGGGAAAAGCATTAGTGGGAGGAAGCAGTTAGAAGATTATAGAACTTCCAAAGGGTATGATGTCAAATGGCATCCAATGTCAACTTTCACCACAGAGAGAGAGAGAGAGAACTCCTGAAATAGACTCCTTGGAGGGAGTTACTTCAAACATTCACATTGAAATTGTCATGTCATGAAGTTTGTACTCTAATTAGGTAGGGCTAAAGTGTGGATATTATAAAATCCCTTCAAAAATAATTTAAGGGGTCAGTAAGTTATTTCCCCTCATTTCCCTGTAACTCATCAGGTCAAAGGTGCTGGCCTCATGCCAGTCAGGTTCTGTACTAGTTTGGCAAAATGCACGGATGGAGTCTAAATGGCCAGAATCAGTTGAGTGACCAAGAAATAATGGCATTTTCCATCCAGTATTAATATTTGTGTAATGGCTTTGTTAAACATTCTATGAGGTTCAGCATAAAAGAGGTGGATGAATCAATCCCCTTGGACTACATTTATGCTCATATGCAAGGATTCATTTGCAACAACTTCACTATGCTTCTAGACTGATTTTAACCAATGCACAAATGACAAGCCTACTGAGTAAAAATGGCATAAGTTACATTACGTAACACTCCATCACCCATGAACCAGAATTATTATACAAAAGACTGCTTCTTAGCACTCAAGGGATTTCCTTTTTTGTTAATTCCTAATTATAGTGTGCATAAAATAAACAAGCAAATTCAAACATGATCAAAAAGGGTATCATGAGACTAAACATTTGATGTGCGATGCGGCGAAAAGAAGATATACCCATAAATACACCAGATAGAAAATGACAGACACAACAGTCAACAGGTGATACAATATCCTATAGTATCTGCAACAATCCACTTGGCTTTCATAACACTTACCAATCTATCATAATTGCCAGGGGGCCAATGATTTTTAGCTGGAGCATCGGCTACAGTGGGTCTAGAGTTCATCTCGCTCCATGTATACTCCTCCTCCTCAGAGTCCTTCCAGTTCTCTCTCATCCCATTGGTGTTCCTACTGGATATGTTTTGCTTGTGCTGTAGATCTGAGTCGAAATTTACTGACTCATCGGCAACATAGCTTTCCAAACCATGTTTCAAACCAAAACCATTCTTTTGGTGTGGCATCCCAATCATTTCACTGCCAGATTCATTCCAGGGCCTGTCATATCCAGGCTCTTTAAGGTGTTCAATCATCCTTCCACTTCCCAAGCCTGAACGCCCCAACACACCGGAACCATAATCAGAATCTGCATATGCTACACCAGAACTTTTCTCACGAACTGGCTTATTTACTTGGTCCCTTTGTTGATGCTGAACAGGCTGCACATTTAAGAAGACATCTAGGTTACAGAAAGTAAAGCAGACAGATCATCACAACTGCACTGGTAAGCAAATAATGTTATGCACCATGGCAAGAGGATAGACATGGCTACCCAACACCATTTTTTTATTTAAATTGTCAAATTCCAATTTTGCTAAATTGTTGAATTCCAATTCTTTTCCTATTCTTTGAGCCTTTAACATTATGAGAGCAAAGGCATTGCAAAATAAAATTTCTTGCATACCTTGGCATAAGGATCAGCCCATGATCTCCCAGAACTAATACTAGGAGTTCTCTCCAGTGCTTCAACATCCTCATGGGAGTTCACCAGGGATCCACTAGTGTCGCCGTCAGCACCTCTAGCCTTCACCAGATTAAGTCAGTAGAGAAAAAAAATTATTCAAAAAAAAAAATCTCTAGTCAGAAGGATGCAACACCGAAACGTATTAAGCATGCAGAACAGCAGAAGTGGAAATGATGGTTGTTGACAACTAGGATTGGCATAAAACTACCAAAACTAAGATGACAATTACAGGATGCAGGTTGTACAACTTTCAGAGAATCTTGAAGCAATTTGAGATACAGGGTTGGTGTAGAACCAAAAAAAAAATCATAATGCAACTTTACAAGATCTACATATAATTCAATTGATAATGAAAGAAAAATGCATTATGAATTTAGGCATTATTTTATGAATATCCAGAACCAAGCAAGCATTAGCTGATATCAGAGTTAGAGACAGAAATTAATACTAAGAATAGTGGCACTCACTTTTAATGTACTGCTAAACCATATAGCAGCTAGACTATGTGGTTGGTTTCTATCTTGTGGCTTAAAATCAACAGAACAGTGTCTATGTTACCATATAATCCTAACATATCAGGACAGCACATATAATATGGTCCTTATGAATCCTTATGAATTTCATAGATATTTATGCTATTTCAAAAAGAAGACATGAAAACCAAGCCAATGCAAAAGTTTGCTTCAAAGAGACCAAAATCAAATATATAAAAAAAATGATTGAAATTAATTCATATTTGGTCTCAACAGCTGTAAAAACCTATAATATAAATGAAGATGGCTGCAAAGACCTAAGGCCCTTACCCTGCTGGTTTGCAGCCGTTGCCTTGCCTCCAAATACTTGGGGTTTACATGAATGCTATGCGCAGGACGTTGGGCTTGTGAGTCAGTTCTAGAGGGTGCTGAAACAGTAGCTGCTGAGGTGAACCCAAGCTCCCTCTCAATCAGCTGAAGCGCCTGTGGAGGGAAGACTCCTTTCCAGGTGCCAAAGAGGTGGCGCATGCCTGGGTGTATTGAAGGATCAACCTGCCTGTATGCCTTACAGAAGACCTGGAAAATTACCCAAAAAGGATAACTCTAAGAATCATGATGGAAACGAAGACGAAGAGGCATTCAATAAGCATGGCATCCCTCTCCCAACCACAAAAGAGCAAGAACAAATTATGGGCCACTAGAGAAGGGGTTGTCCACCCACATTTGTTTCCATTAATTTTCAACTGTAATGAAATAATTAAAAAGCAAGAAAATACTGAAAAGCGGATAATCACTACTTAACAATCAAATACTACAAGTGACTACAAGCAAGAAAAGACATTATCTGACCTCAGGTAATCTAGAAGCAAAGCATTTTATGTAATCTCTCCCAATGTTCTTCACGATACTGTCTAATAGATATAGAGATGGCAGTTTTTGCTCGCTAGGAACCTGCACATGACTTTCAGAGATCAGGCATAATATCCCAAAAAGAAGTTAGAAGACAACATAATATTAATATGTGAAATAAACTTTAGGCACAGAAGATATAGCACAGTAAAACCTAAAGGTGAGATAACATGCAATAAAAACCAGATTACAATTTCTGAAAGCTCTTAATGGACCAAAAGACAGAAAAGAATGGACCATATTCCACCACATAATTATCCAGATTGAAACTGAAAAGTTCATAAAGGGCCCATTTGACTTCATACTCAAAACTTGTTTGGATATCCCCAGCAATTAGAGCGTTGGAAATATATTCACCAGATATTCCATAAAAATGAAATATCTGTGGATTTGGTAATATTCCTTACTGAGTTCACATATTTGGAAATGGAACTGTTTTTGCTTCATAGTGTTTTCTACAGCATAAGATATAAATTTTAGCTCGTAGGAAAATGAGTTCCGCATGTGATCAATAAGAAGGTTATAACTAATACCCAAATATGAAAGCAAATCGAAATGTTCTAACTGCAATAAGTAAAACAAAGGCATTTTGAGAGTTCCAAACAGAAATAAGTTAGACAAAAATATTAGAAATGATGATGACTGGACATAATTATCTTCAGCACTATTCAATGTCAGCTTTCTCAAAATAAACAATTGAAGAGAGAATATTTAAAGCCAAAGATATGAAAATAAATGATCAATAACCATGGAGCAGCAAATTTACTTTAACTACAACTCTACAAGTGAATCATGAATAAAATTACAGTTCCTTTGGCTTCAAGCATCATCTATTCCAATGACATGTCATCAGAAAAGATTTGTATTTCAAACCCACGGAAGGATACGACCACAAATAATATTTAAGTGATAAAAGGAGTGCTGCAACCACATTAAGGCAGCAAAAAATCTGCAATAAATATCTCGTGTATCTTATATGTACCAACAGGTAGCAAGACACAATCAAACGCAAAAAAAAAGGCCCCAATAGAAGACAATTATGACCAATTCTTATGCAATCAACGCAGATCACACTAGCCCATAAAGTGAGGAGGAATATCAACAGGTTTTGTAAACCATAATAGATCCAATCGGTGATAGAAAAGAAGAAAATCCACACCAACAAGCTCAGTGTTTATAGCACAACAGTTGTCTTAAGAAACAACAGCACAATAAGGTTGATGAAAAGCATGAGATATCAAAACAAAACAAAATGCAGCTGAAGACAAATATTAGAGAAGTAAAGCCCATTAGAAAGATTTCAGTTTGCTCACATCTTGCATCATCATTGGACAAGATTAACCATAGAATAATAGGATCCCCATTCAATTGCACCTACATAATCTTATTACCCGTTGTGAGAGTCAAATATAAATAAACTGGCCAATCTGCACACACCGTCCCATATCCACAAATAATGCAGTTATGATGGAACGCGCATTGGAGGTGTAATAATGGATTAAATTCACTGCAAATACAAAGCTTTCTGCCAAAAAAAATCATATATTTCCCGACACACCATGTCATTTTCCATTAACAGCAACTACGTTACAATTACACATTTACAATTTGAGTAGCATCAGATATTACTAAATACAACCAGAGAAGTTTAAAAATCAGAGTCACCTCAATAATATTGTTGCAGATAGCAGCTGCAATGGCCTTGGCCGCAGTCAAACTCTCGCCAGCAATAATTGTCAAGTTCGTTATTATAGGCTTCGAATTGAAAGTGAGCTCGGCCAACGCAGTCTTGTACTGAGTCACCAGTTCCTGATGCAACTGCTGGCCTGTCTGGTGCTGAAAAGGGCCACGCACAGAGTCGCTGCTCTCGGAATCTCGGTCCTTAATGGCTCTCGGGCCTCCACCGCCACCGGCAGAGTTCGAAACAGCTGGCCGTTGGACAAATCCGGCACGGCCATTGGAGATTCGATCCGCTGCGGCAGGGTCCTCGGTAAGCCTAGCTTTCTTCAGCCCCGGTTCTTTCGAAAGAGATCTATCGAACGGTCTTCGTGTACTCTCCATTTCCATCACAGATTAAAAAAGCCCTAACTCTATATCACTCTTTTTCATTTCCAACACTATAATTACACAGCACTCAACACAAACAAACAAAAGAAATAACAAGTGAGTTCAAAATTGAGACAGAATTCAGCAATTACTACCTAAAACAATCTCAATTGAAAAGCATTAGAAAAACAAAAATCCACTGCAACAAATTGAAATCTACAGGTACGAGCGACGAATTTCTATCAGTACAAGCGGGACTGTACACATCGAAACATGAATATAGTAGAATCCGAGAATTTGAATCTCCGGAAGCGAGAGAGAAGGGGGAGGGCTAGAGAGAGAAAGAGAGAGGGATAGGGTTTTTTCGGGGTTGAATGGTGATTGGGAAATGGGATTTAGGAAAACTGAAGGAAGCGCCTAACATGAACCGTATTGATTTGTGTTAAAGACGACGAAAAAGGAAAGGCCCGATGTCTAGAGAAGACGGCGTCGTTTCTTGATGGGCTGGTTTGTCTTATAAAGTTGAGACGGGTTGGGCTAGGCCCACTTCACCAATTGCACATAGCCCAATCTCTTAGACGTAATGTGGATTTGAATATATATATATATTTTTTATAGGTGAAAAAAAATATGATATAGGATTGGAAATTGGAATTCTGGGATTTTGAAAAACAACAATGAGATCCATCAAGTTTAAATTTTAGAATATTCCAGTACTGTTTAGTTTTGGATGTTATACAACACTGGATAGATAATAAGATATCTACGAATCACTACTAACCTCCTAACAACTAAAAATAATAGACCCTAAATAAATAGACTAAAGCATACAAACTTCAGTTGTAAAATAACGGGAAATGTTGGAGAAAATGTATTGCAGCTATTGATGAATTTATTAGCTTAAAATGGAAAATATAAAGTGAAATAATTTTTTTCACAGTGAAGACTATAGCTTATTAGTCGATGTGAATGTGACCAACTACCATCGCTTTTGGGTTAGTTGTCGACAATAAATGTCATTTATTTGGGTGGCTCCATAATTTTAAATTATCTTTTAAACAAAAAGTCATTCAAGATCATTTAACGGGTTCAAATTTATAAAACGGGTAAATATTTAAATTCAAACTTGAATTAGAAATTTTACAATTTTGATTATGTTTGGATCTAAGTTTTAACATATAAGACAAATTCACACAAGATTCTTCCATCTTTTAATGGAGAGAGAGAGTTATTTTGGGGAAGTATTTTTCTTTTAAAATATTGGAAAAGTCTTTTTCTTTATCTGCTAATTAACTCAATATGAGTCTGGGGATTATGTCATATTTGGACTTGCAAGAGAAGGAGTATGTCGAGGCAGTTACTGTTGTGCCAGACTCTGCCGTGAGTGTTGATGCCAAGTGGGCAGAAATTGGGGATGGCTCCACTTACCAGAGTGGAGCCACAACAGAATATTGTTTAAACAATGGGGCATTGCGATTTTGCCATAGGGTCTTCTTAGCTTATAGTTTGTTTGGTAGGAAAGATAGCTCAAATTCGATCACAAATCAAGAGCTATTTATTCTTTGGTGCATGGTAAAGAAAATTAAAATTAATTTTGGCGATGTGGCCATTGCACATTTCAGGGAAATTAAAACTCACCTTAGGCATCGCATCTCATGTGTCCAGTTGATCACCCAATTGGCTGTTAGGTCAAACTGCTTGATTTGAGCACCACTGAACTGACCCCTGTGCCTATTGAATATTTTGATATTAACTGTTTGAAAAGAATGTATGACATAATTGATGATGAGGAAGGGAATCACATCTTCTTTGTGTCGAGGGCAGACCTCTCGAGCATTCTTTATGATCTTGCAAGTACATCGAGGAGACCACCCTCAGGGAGGGCGCAACAAGGGAAAAGTCCAGTTGCAGTGAACCTGGGAAAGTTGGAAGTGATAGAGAATGTCATGTTCCAGTCTGATGAAAGATTGACCCGCATGGAGAAAGCCCTCAAAACCTACTTCAAACACGTTGGGTCCGCGTACCCAACACCGCCCGCCGAATGATCTGGTTCATTTTTTTTCTTTAGAGTATGTTTTGTTTTCATTTTTTTATGAGTCACCTCTATTTCACCCACTTTGCCCAGAGCAAGGTGTGTGGGTGGGAGCATTTAGGATGTTTCTTATTTTATTTTGTTGAGTCTATTTGAACATTTTGCCTCGTGCAAAGCGTGTTGGTGGTTGTGTCTTGTTAAAGCATGCTCTCTATGAAGTTTTGATTGATGTGATATTAGTTTTATATGTCTAATCTTTCCATGTTCAGTTTAGCGCATCTGTGGTGAATCCGAGGTAAGTATGTTGATCATCACTTCATATCCTTTCTTTTTCTTTTCTTTTTCGTTGCTCGGCACTAGCAATAGTTTAAGTTTGGGAGTTTGACAGCTGTGTATTTTACACAATTTTTGGATATGAATTGATGCATTTTAATATGTAAAGTTGTGTATTTTATATAACTTTTGTGTTCATTTTATTATCATTTGGAGTTTTTGATGTGTTTGTTAGTTTTGTAGTAAGTGTTGTGATTTCATTGCAATTTGGAGCAAAATTTGTGAATATGGACAAGAGTAGTTGAAAGGGTATTTAATTAGGCTCTTGGACTTAATTAATACTTAACGGAAGTCTAACGGACCGGATTAAGTTATCAAAACCCAAAGAAATCCGAAGCCCAACTCGAAACAGGGGTGGTTCGACCCGGGAGAGCTCGATCGACCCGACCTAGTGTAATTTGCGAAGAGGTGGGTCGACCTAGTTCAACTGGCCTGGGTTGACCCTGTGTAAAAATAGGACCATGGGTCGACTCAGATGGCTTGGTCGACCTGCGTGTGACGGATCCGCGGGAATGTGATTTTCTTACTCCAATTCAGGGTTTCTAACCTACATATAAAAGCCTCCATTTTGATACACGAAAATAACAAGTCATACACGAGCTACACAGATAAGAGACGGCCCATACACGTCCAAGAAGAGAAGAAATAAGAAGAAGTTGACGTCTACTCAATAGAAGATGTTAAGATTGTTAGAGACAAAGTACTATCATAGAGAAGATGAAGTCGCTGGATTACATATTGTTCATCAGTTTTCTTATTCTTTTCTGTTATGAATACTGAAACTCTATTGTTGTTTATTTATTTAATTATGTCTAGCTAAATTTGTAGCTAGGGTTTAGGGATTAGAACCTATGGATTTTTATATATGATTACATTACTTTTTCTTCCTACTATCTCTTGGGGGTTTGATTTATATGATTTATTTTATATCTTGTATGAATGCTTGATCACCATTTTTGCATGTTAGTCGTTAATTTGAAACATTGACCAGAGAATGATTAATGATAGAAAGATAGAAATCAGATTATGTGTGCTTGGAAGGACCGATCAAGTGAACAAGTGATGAGATCGAGACAAGCACTGAGGATTTGAATCCAGAGTTGCAGCTGAGAGGTCCAGTGACGAGATTAAGAGCCAAGAAGCTGCAAGGTTACTTCCAGTGCTATGTTGGAAAGAAGTTGGAAGATGATGGAACTGATTTCAAGCAGTCCAAGTTGGTGACTATTTTAAGCATCGAGGAGCTCGATTAAAGTCATGGCAAAGTCATTCCTTGCTGATTTAATTAGTTAATTTATTTATTTCCAGTCTATTATTTCAGTTGTTGTTTTATTTATTTAGCAGGCTCAATTATCACAATCTGTTTAAGTGATATTGGACCCAGTAGTAATTTTAGTTAGCCCAGTTTGAATTCTAGGCCCAAGACACTTTAATTTTCATTCCTTAGGTTTATTATTTAGGTATTTTTGTTCCTATTGAGGATTAGACACGTATTGAATGAAAAAACAGCGCAAAGCTTTTCAACTTGTCTCAAAAATCAATAGTTCTTTGGTAGAGTTTGTTTCTGGCGAATTTAAGCTTGAAATCAATTGATTCGTTCGTGCATCCAGTAGTGTACGGGTTAATCAAGCCATTGAAGATTGCTCCATAGGCGCGTTTCGGATTTTCATCGATCCGGGGTTCGTTTCGGGTAAGATTCATCTTCTATCTTTTGATTCCATCACCACCACGTCAATCACCACCTCCACAGCCTCCACTCACGTCCATAACATTCCCCATATCATCATCAACACCCTCAAAATCGTCCCACTTCAGATTGAAACAAACATATCCAAAAATCAGCTCAAACAAACGTGTAGGTTGGGAGATCGAATGGCGGGAATTTCAAGGTCCGATTTAGGGTTTTTAGGCCTAAAACGGTCAGATAAGGCTACGAACGGTTGTGGGACGAATTTAGGGATGAAGGTGGTGATATTGGGATGTTATGGACGTGAGTGGGGGCTGTGGAGGTGGTGATTGAGGTGGTGGTGATGGAATCGAAAGATAGAAGATGAATGTTACCCGAAACGAACCCCGGATCGACGAGAATCCGAAACGCGCCTATGGAGTAATCTTCAATGGCTTGATTAATCCGTACACTACTGGATGCATGAACGAATCAATTGATTTCGAGCTTGAATTCACCAGAAACAAACTCTACCAAAGAACTATTGATTTTTGAGACAAGTTGAAAAGCTTTGCGCTGTTTTTTCATTCAAAATGTGTCTAATCCTCAATAGGAACAAAAATACCTAAATAATAAACCTAAGGAACGAAAATTAAAGTGTCTTGGGCCTAGAATTCAAACTGGGCTAATTAAAACTACTATTGGGTCCAATATCACTTAAACAGATTGTGATAATTAAGCCTGCTAAATAAATAAAACCACAACTGAAATAATATACTGGAAATAAATAAATTAACTAATCAAATCAGCAAGGAATGACTTTGCCATAGCTTCAATCGAGCTCCTCGATGCTTAAAATAGTCATCAACTTGGACTGCTTGAAATCAGTTCCATCATCTTCCAACTTCTTTCCAACATAGCACTAGAAGTAACCTTGCAGCTTCTTGGCTCTTAATCTCGTCACTGAACCTCTTAGCTGCAACTCTGGATTCAAATCCTCAGTGCTTGTCTCGATCTCATCAACAAGTATCATATAGGGTTGAATAGTTCTTCGAGTACTTGATTAGGAGTAATGACATGTGTGAAGAACCGACCGCAGTAAAGTGCATGCTCATTATATCTATGTATGGTATATGCCTTAAAACAACAGCCTGATAACAGTCTAGTGATCCCCCCACCATTGATAGATTAAAGACAAGATAATTAGTCGGGTTGAGAGAATCAATGATTATAATAAAATGATATAGTAAATTCAGTTTTCCTAATACCTAATGTTTTCGTATATTTGTTTATTTTCGTATTATTTTGTTTTGAGTCTTTGTTTATGCTTGTTACTTTTATTCATCTTTATTCGAGTGTGTTGAGTCTAGATATTAATTAAGTGCTTGTGGATAAGAACGGGTAAATACGGTTGCTGTGGGATATGATACTCTTGCTTACCTAGATATTATAATAACGTTGTGCACTTACAGTATGATTTATTTGTTAATAAATAGCGTGTCACAAACCTCTGCGTGCCTTACTTTCTGCAAACGCCATAATATTCGCAATAACATTCTTGAACTTTATTGTGAACATCTCTATAACGTTCAACAATTTTTGTGTGAACGTTGTGCAGACATATACTGTTTACATGGGTGTGCAATTTAAAGTTGTTCTCATGATAATCAATTGAATGAACTTAGAGAACCATACTTGTTAGATGAGGATGATTATGAACTCATCGGATAAATCAATACTCGGCGTTGCCGATGATAACTGTATGATTCACTCTATTTTGATAATCTACCACACAATTAAATAAATGATAAGCCAATTGAATCATAGGATGTCCAATTATGTAAGAATGTGTTGCACCATTCAAATTATTTTGAGCACTGGCAACAAGTTTAATGGCTAATGTTCGCTCTTTTATTTCACTTAAAAATGACTTGCAAGTGTACGAGGTAATTTGCAGTAAAATATCGATGAGAACGAATATCGTATCCACGGAGACTAGCTATGTAAACCAACTAAGTACTCAATTTTAATTATCCTACTTTATCTAGATGACCAGTACAAAGTTTTATGTTTCAAATGACTAAACGAAATAAAATAAAAACAAAGCAACAGAAGAACAAGAATGCAAATATATTGATGGAAAAATCTAAGAATAAATGGGTTCTAGGGAATGCATGCATATGGAATTCATGACTTCGATTAACATATTGGACCAAATTTAATTTCTAAAACTGCAGAAGAATCACAAAACTATCTAGCCCCTCTCTCTCTTGAGTAAGTTCTAGACGTAAATTAAATGCCAAATTTCATCTCTCGATCTCAATATGTCATTTAACTCCAAAATGATCTTAAGATTTATTCTTCTCACGTAAACCCACCAATCTATCGATCTAGCAAGCTTGTGTTATGTATTCCTAATTCGTTAATTAATTAACCTATCTCGAGTGATAAATAATTAACTACACATGTGCATTTGATGGCCAAACAAATTCACAAGACAATTAATTCAAGGAAACATAAGCAGGTGAAGAAACGGAACAATATTATAATTCAGAATCGCAAATATCCATAATCTTAGCAAACCCTAGAACTCTAAGGGACCGCTTGGTTCAAATTAAGTAATGGTAATCACAATGAATATCATTGAAGGGTCAATCACAATGGGAATGGTGATTGCATTGTTGTAGCTTGGTTCAATTATGGAATGATTGTTATTATGATAGATGATGATTGGTTCGTTTCAAATTCATTAATGGTTATTATTATTATTATTATTATTATTATTATTATTATTATTATTATTATTATTATTATTATTATTAACCACAACAATAATAAATAATAAATAAATAATTTAAATAATAATAATATAATAACATTAATAAAAAAATAAAAATTTAATAATAATAAATAAATAAATAACAACAACAACAACAATAAATAATAAAAAAATAAAATATATATAAATAATAATAATAATAATAATAACATATAAAGAAATATCAAAATTATTAATATTAATAATTAATTTTTTTATTTATTATTATAAACAATAATAATAAATAACAAAATTAATTAATAATAATAAATAAATAAATAACAACAACAAAAACAATAAATAATAAAAATAAATAAAAAATAATATTAATAGTATTAATAATTAGTTTTTTATTTAATAATAATAATAAATAACAAAATTAATTAATAATAATAATAATAAATAAATAAATAAATAAATAACAACAACATAAATAATAAATAATAAAAATAAATAAAAAATAATTATTAATAACTAATTTTTTATTTAATAATAATAATAAATAATAATAAATAACAAAATTAATTAATAATAATAATAAATAAATAAATAACAACAACAAAAATAATAAATAATAAAAATAATTAAAAAATAATATTAATAATTAATATTTTATTTAATAATAATAATTAATAACAAAATTAATTAATAATAATAATAAATAAATAAATAACAACAACAAAAACAACAAATAATAAAAATAAATAAAAAATAATATAAATAATATTAATAACATTAATAAATAAATATCAAAATTAATTAATAAAAATAAATATATTATTATTATTATTATAAACAATGATAATAATAAATAAAAAATTAATTATTAATATTAATATTTACGATAAATAATAATAATAATGATGATGATGATGATGATTGAGGAATGTGGTAATGATTGAGGAGAATGATTAAAGGGGGTGGGGTAGTTAATCAATCTAAGGGAATGATTAACTTATTTTGATTCTCATTACCTTGTACCAAGCATAAAGAATGGGAATGGATCCCCCTCCATTCCCATTACCCACCCTGATTACCCCTTACCAAGCGCCCCCTAAATGTTTAGCCTCTCATGCTCAATTTACAATCCAAAGAAGATAAAAAACAATTGAGCCTAACATGATTAAACTAAACTAAAAATCAGAAACAGCGTATGTCGTGCCTAATCTTGATTCTAGTTGATCTATGTGTTCCTCCGCCTTTTCTCTGCTTTCTCTGCTCTTCAATAGGGTAAAAAGTCATCCAAAATTTGTCCAAAGTACAGCCTTATATAGCTGGGTAACACAGAGTCCATATAAGGAAGGAGACCTAAATTTTCGGAGTTAATTACACGGTCCGTACTGCAAGTGGCACGGTCCGTGCAATATGCAAGTTGGCTTTAATCCTTATGATGCACAGAGCACGGTCCATGCTCTCGATACCGAGAGTTTAACCAAAGTCTGTCTCATTGCACGGTCCGTGCAGTACGCAGCACGGTCCGTACAATCTTCCTATCTTCCAATTCTATGCTTTTCGGCCTCGTTTCGCCTTTTCAATCTCGACTCAAGTATTCCTTCCCATCAGTGACTTCATGTGCCTCACTACTCATCCAAATTAGGCAATTTTCCTGTCAAAACTTGATAAAATCATGACCACACAAGCATACCACAGACTCACTCCAAACAGTCACAAAACACATGCATTTAATTCAAAATATATGTAGAAACTCACACAAAATGCATGAAAACCCCGAGTTTATCAGCTAATATATAGTCATTTATTCAGCTGATGACCGTGAACAAGCATGCATCGCATCAAATTCTGATAATGCTCAACTAAAAAAATAGGCAATGGTTGTGCTGGAGTGATTTTGGAAAGAAGCATACATTTTGTTAAGGTATGACCGTGAGGATGATGAGCTCTCAGCTTAGTGAAGCGAATCTATTACATGAAAAGCTTTGCCATATCGGTTATCGAAATCTTCAGAGACTTATGAAAACTGAAGCTGTGATTGGTGTTCCTTGTCTGAATATTGATCGTGGAAAGGTGTGCACATGCCAAGTTGGTAAACAGATACATACTTCTCATAAATCTGTAAAAGAAGATCACTACTTCAAATACCTTGGAATTTTTGCACATGGACTTGATGGGGCCAGTTCAAACTAAAAGTATTAGACGGAAGAAATTCATCTTTGTTTGTGGAGATGACTACACCAGATTCACATGGGTTGAGTTCCTTAGAGACAAGGCAGAGACTTTTGAGACGTTCAAAAAACTATGTCTCAAACTTGAAGTGGAGAAAGAAACAAATGTGGTGAGAATAAGAAGTGATCATGGTCGTGAGTTTGAGAATGTGTTCTTCAAACTGTTCTGTGAAGAAAAAGGCATTGGTCAAGAATTTTCTGCACCAAAAACACTGCAACAAAATGGTGTTGTTGAGAAGAAAAATCGGACTCTTCAAGAAATGAGTAAAGTCATGATGAAGGCAAAATATGTTCCTGACAACCTTTGGGCCGAGGCGGTGAACACTGCTTGCCATGTTATCAATTGGGTTTACTTCAGACCCAAGATAAGAACTACTCCCTATGAGTTATGGAAAGGGAAAAAGCCAAACGTAAAGTACTTTCACATCTTCAGAAGTACTTGTTACATATTGAGAGATAGAGAGTATCTTGGTAAATTTGATGCTAAAGGAGATGGATGCATTTTTCTTGGTTATTCAAGAAATAGCTGTGCCTACCGTATTTTCAACAAAAGAACCAAAACTGTCATGGAATCAATAAATATTGTTGTTGATGATCTGGAAGAACCTGCTACCCAGATTGATGATGAAAGCTTCGATGATACTATCCATGTTCCTGCATCTGTGCCTGACAGTTGTGAAAACAATGATCTGACTCAATCAAGACCTGAAAAAAATGATGTCTACAAACCATCGAAAGGAGTCCAGAAGAATCATTATGCATCGAACATCATTGGAGAAATGAGTGAAGGGGTCCGAACAAGAGGAGTTCGTAAGAACTGTCATGAACTAATTGTCAATGTGTGTTACACATCCACTATCGAGCCCAAGAATGTTAAGGAGGCTTTGAAGGATGATCGATGGATCCATGCCATACAAGAAGAACTCTTGCAATTTGAAAGAAATAAAGTGTGGGATCTTGTTCCATGACCCAAACATGCCAATGTAATAGGCACAAAGTGGATCTTCAAAAAAAGACCGATGAGGAAGGGAACATAACCAGGAACAAGGCAAGATTAGTTACCGAAGGAATTCCCAAGTTGAGGGAATTGATTTTGATGAAACCTTTGCCCTCGTTACTCATCTTGAGTCAGTCCGATTGCTTCTTGCCATGACATCTTGGATGAAGTTTAAGTTATACCAAATGGACGTGAAAAGTGTCTTCTTAAATGGGTACTTATTTGGAGATGTTTTTGTTAGTCAACCCAAAGACTTTGAAGATCCTCACCATCCTAAATTTGTGTACAAACTGAAAAAGCAATCAAATTTCACCAGATCTTTCATTATGTCCCATACGTGATCGAACTTGAAACCCTTTTTTATATTTTGGGTCTAGTTTTATCATTTCTTTTGCACGAATCATCAGCATAATGAATCAAATATTTTAGAAATTAATAAGATAAATAATATAAATATAATAATGACAACTTACAATTCCATATTCCGATGCACCACTCGGTTTAAAAGTTCGACGTGTTGTACGCATCCTAGCAATTTGGATACATCAGCGAGGATGGTATGCATACGCGTATCAAGGGATCTCAAAGGTCTATCCGGCATGGATGAATATGATTTTGTGGTGTTATAAACCTCCGTAACACGACTCTAGAGTTCTTTAAAGTCAATTTGCAATTGTGGCAAATCCAGCACGCTATTGGAAGAAAGAAGATTTGCAAGATATAATGATTGTGTGTATTATTATGCACAATATGATAGTTGAGGATGAACGAAACCTTGATGCACCAATTAATGATGCGAGAGAAGTGTCAATTCCAGATATTGAAATGTCGAACGAAATAATAGACGAATTTCAAGTGTTTTTTAGTCGATTTAAAAAAATCAAAGACAAAGATGCTCACTTGGCACTTCGTAATACTTTGATTGATCATTTGTGGGAGGAATTTTCAAATTCAGAAAATGTAATTGTTATGACATGTAATTTATGATTTTATTAAATAATCTGTTATGAAATGTTGATTTTTTATTTTGAATAAGTTGATTGTTTTTACATGAACTTTTTAATTTTTTGTAAAATAAAAATAATGTTTAATTATATATTAATTAAAAATAAAAAATAATGAGCAAGAATATTAATTAATATATATATATATAATCATATTCAATTAAATAATTCGATAACAAAAATTAAATCAATAGTAAAGAGTATAAAAAAAAAAGAATATTTCATTGTAGAGTAAAATGTAGAATGATGCTATTGGAGATGAAAAATAAAAATATGCAACTTTAATTGTACAGTAATGTAAAATTAACTGTATTGTGATGAAAATTGTTGGAGATGTTCTTAAATAAACTCTAAGGGCTCGTTTGCTAGACTTGATGGGATAAATCATTATGTCTATGACTAGGATAACTTTACAAGATAACATATCAATATTATGTTTGCTAGAAAAAGATGTATAGATTGGTAATCCATTGTTTGGTTTCATTGACTAATTTACAAATCTCTAAATTAAGTCCAAAAATAAATTAATATTGCAATATCAGATTTTATGATTACACATCCCACGTTAGAGGTGTGATACTTAATCAAACCTTATCAAGCAAATGCCTAATAAGGATGACGGGTCATTCATTTATCATAGACTTTACAATTCTAACCAAACAACATATTAGAATATCATACAAATCTATCACTCCCTTATCATACATAGCAAACCAGCGTTAATAGTTTGACCCGATTATTATCTGCAGTTAAGACAACTCTTTTTAACCGATTATTATTATTATTATCATCTGCATTTAAGACAATTTTTTGTGTACGCACGTGTAGTAGGTCGAACCATAAAAGAATTCCCCACACTCACGAGCCACGGCACACGCACAGTAATAAATTACTTAATTTGGAAGTTACACACACACACACAGTGGCCCCCGCCAGAATCCTGACAAAGATTTTTCCCCAATTCTGACCTAATTTTGATTGGTCGAGATGACAAAAATCTCTTAAATCCCAGCCTCAGGTGACGCCGCCTACGAAATTGAAACCCTCTACCTCTACAGCGCAGTTAAAGCTCAATCCTGTCTAAATTCCTCAAAAATATCTCGTCTTCCTCGACCCCACCTGTCCTCTCATTTCGACACACATACACACACAATTTGTATCTATTTTTGCTGGCAAATTTCCTGCGTGCGAGTGCGATAAACAGTGAGAGCTGGAAAATGGGAGGGAAACCGCGGTTTTCCACCGCCTTATGCAAAATTCTTGATTTTTTTTGTTTTGTTTTTCTTTTCAATGTTGGTGGGGGTTGGGGGGGGGGGGGCTTCGGTGGTCGGCAATACCTATATATATCTCAGCCCCACGCCCCCCACTCCACATTTCGCCGACCTTTTTTCGCGTTTCCGAGATTTTTTCCCTTCACATTTCGTACAAAACAACCCATCTCCAGATTTCCTCTAATTCTGCTTTGAATCTTGCCATTTAAGCACTAATTGTAATGGATTTTGATGACAGCCAAAACCCTCGCTCTCCTTCTCCCCCTCCGCCGTCGTTCTTTTCTTCCGGTGTCAAGCAGGAGTTAGTTCATAATACGACGCCGTTCCCGACTCCGCCGACTTTTTCTTTGCCAATGGCGTCTCCTTTTCTAGAGCCACCGCCGTTCTCCCCGTTCGTAAGCTTGGAGTCGTTCGATGCCCAATTCGAATCCAAACCAATGTCCGGAAATGAGGCCGGCGGTGGGGAGAGCTTATCGAGCGCCCCTCAGCCGTTGGAGGCGTTGTACGAAACTCCGATTCCGCCGTTTTTGAGCAAGACTTTTGATTTGGTGGATGATCCTTCATTGGATGCCATAATTTGTTGGGGTGCAAGAGGCGATAGCTTTGTGGTGTGGGATCCTGCACAATATTCGAGGGTGATTTTACCGAGAAATTTCAAGCACAATAATTTCTCCAGTTTTGTTCGTCAGCTCAATACATATGTGGGTATTGATTTCATTTCTCACTGGCATGCTGTTGGTCTGTATGTCTAACGGTTGCATGCTTTTGTTTTTTTAGCTGATTTTCTTTGTTTCTGCAAATTTTTTCTGTAACTTTTTTATCTTTCTTGTGTATTGTTTTCGGGAAAATATATTTTTGGATGTTTCTGCAAAATTGTATATATCTCCATTCTTGAAGAACTTGCTGTCATGGATGTAATTTGTACTGAAATTTATAGAAATGTTTTCTGAATACAACAGGGAATAAATAATTTATGTTCCTAAATCTTCATGTTCATATCTTGAGATGGATGATATTCCTATTGTGGTTCTCTTAATGTACAGTGGTTGCTGTGTTCATTGGACCTTGGCCATGCACTGGAATTATCAATTAGGGATTTCGCTCGTGTTTTTAACTTATTTTCAGGGATTTAATCCGTAAATCTCTGTTTCGATATTGTTTCTGCAATGGGATATTGATAGACTCCTGAAGAACTTTTTATTTGGTGATGTAATTTCTACTTAATTTTGTAGAAAGTAAAGACGGCATGTATAGTTAACATTCATACCAAATTCTGTAATATTCTGTGTTGGGATTCTTTCTCAATCTGTATGTAGCGGTTGCTGTAAAGTGTAAATGATTGAACCTTGGTGATGCAGCGGACTTGTCTTAGTTTTTGTAGAATCATGCTGAGAAACTAAAATCTACCTTCACCTTATGAACTACCTCTTCCTCCGAACGAGTAATGGAACCGGAATGCCCATCCCTGTACAGGTAGAAGACAAGCTTTTTGTGCAACATTTATTAAGAATTGTGTATGTGACTGATTTCTTGCATGAACTCATGTTTGGATTTGAACTAGTACCGATCTCATTACTTGTAGCATGATGCAGCACACATGCAAATGGACATCAGGCCTGCGCATCTGTTTGTGTATAGTGTGAAGAAAGTGAAATTGTTCTTGTGTTTATGGTAATAGTTTTGGGTGTTTAATTTGTTTGTTTACATATATGTGCAGGGATTTCGCAAAATTGATACAGATAAGTGGGAGTTTGCAAATGAGGGATTTATCAGAGGACAGAGGCATCTGTTGAAAAATATCCAAAGGCGCAAATCACTTCATTCTCAGCATATTGGAAGCTCGGGTGGATCGTCTGATGAGGCAGGCAAAGCTGCTGTGGAAGGTGAAATTGAAAGTTTGAGGAAAGAGAGAAATTTGATGATGCAGGAGGTGGTCGAATTGCAGCATCAGCAGCGTGGTACAGTTAAGCATATGGAAATGGTTAATGAGAAGCTGCAGACAGCAGAGAGAAGGCAGAAGCAGATGGTCTCATTCTTAGGAAAAATCTTTCAGAACCCAGCATTTTTAGCTCGCTTTCAGCAAATGAGACAACAGAAGAGCGTTACCTCCCCGAAAACAAAGCGCAAATTTGTGAAACATCAATTGCACGAGTCTGGTACGTCTGATTTATCCCCCAAAGGTCAGATTGTGAAGTACCAACTTGAGACTGACGATCCACTCATGGCCGAACAACTTCCCTGTGTTCCCCTGCAAGATATGGCTGACAACATAGTTTGTGGTACAGAAAATGTGCATTTTCAGGTTGAGGATTCTTCACTAAGTGAATATGCAATGATGCATAAATTACTCGGCAGCCCAGAGCAGGGTGAAGCAGTTCCGACCTTAGGAACCAGTGACCTGCTTCTTAAAGGCAAGGGTGTTGCAGGTCCTCCGCCCCAACCTACACCCGGGTATTTTAGCTCATTTCCTGAGGACTTGGTGAAGGAGAAGACTGGTCCTGACTTCTCGATGGCAGGAACTCAAAGTATGGCCCTGGAGGAGGAGGGTCTTTGGAGCATGGGTTTTGGAGCAAGTGCTGGTATGTCTAGTTCCACTGAGTTGTGGGGTAATGTTGGCAGTTACGATGTGCCAGATTTAAGTGGTTTATCAGATGTTTGGGACATAGATTCACTACAGCGAACAGGAAGCTTAGGAATCGACAAGTGGCTAAACGAAGACTCCCCTTTGAGTGGGTTAGATAAACAAGGCCAACCTAGAAATGATGCTTCTAAGAAGTTGGATCCATAATATTTCCCTTGGCTGGCCCTTGGATCCTACTTCCTAGTATAGTTGGATTGATTTTATAGCTATATTATAGCTGGACTATAATATTATTCAATATAAACTACTTTCATTTCATCATTTGATCATTGGGTTCAATGTTTTTCCCAAATTCATTTTTTTTAATCTCAATTTTCTTGATAGTCATGTAGCATTTCGATGTTACAGTTTTGAGCTTAATATGTAGAACCCTACTAATGCACTTCTTTTTCTAAGCTGTGGGTGCGCAGGCCTGTTTGTACATCTCTACTCAAGAACACGGGAGGGCATGAGAAGAGAAGGAGCTGCACCACTCTTACCACAGGTGAGGAAATCTTGGAAGTATACTCATATTTATCGAGCTCTTAGTTCCTGTGTTTATTTCCGTCTAACAATCTTGGATTGCATTCTTCATCGTTTGCTTAGATTAGTCGATCATATAAAAACTTTCACTGAAATGCAGCTAGAGATATAATTTGTGAATCTGCAGTATTGATCATTTCACTGCCGATGCATACGTCTCTCTCTCTCTCTCTCTCTCTCTCAGGCAAGCAAATGCAGAGAGGAGAAATCTAAAGCAGAAAATAAGAGATGATTAATTCAAAACTGTTAGCAATGTAGTTAAGGTGGTTTTGCTCTTGTGTTTACACTTTTTGGATGTGTAAATAATGTAGCTGATCAAATGAAAGGAAAATTGAAATAATACTATATTGATGCATAGTTTAATTGAGGCATATATTTTTGTTGTTATGTGGAAGAATGTGACATTGAATAATTGATTCTGGTAAAGTTTGGCCACTTTGTTAGCTATTGAGCTTGTTATATTCCGAATTTCATTCATATGGTGCTTTATTGAAAAATAAAATACGTATTTATGTAGTTATTAAAATTAATTTACAATTATTTTATAGTGTTTTACTCAGCTATCTTCGTAGGTTTAGAATATAAAAGACCGTCCCCCTCTTCGGGAGCTTCGGGGTGTAAATTGTAACAAAATAAATATTAGAAATTGCTAAAGTGTGAAAATAGTCGTAGTTTTTCTGTCAAAATACTTTTTTCCCCCAAAAAGTAACAAGATAAGATAAAACCATTGTACGAAAATGGAAATAATCACCCGCCTACTAATATATATGTCTATCGATTGATGTAGCAGTCCCACACGTACTATATAATTAATTCGAATTGACCTATTTATTTATACTTAACAAACACATCGCGGCACTAGTGCACTGCACATAATTAATAATACGTAAAGTTGTAAATATCATGATGTTGGATTAGTAGATATCATCTCACTAAAAAAAAAAGTTTACAGCATAAACAAATTCATTGAATTTATTATGATTTAGAGAACAAAAGACGTTTACGACAAGTTTTCGAAATCATAATTCATAAATGAGGAAAAGATGTTTTCTCACATTAATTAATACTTGATATGAACTAAGCACACGATAGAGTTGAATTAATGACCTTCGTAAAAAAAATGGTATTTTAAAAAAATTGGTTTGGTATTTTAAAAAAAAATGGTTTTGACCTTCTGATTCAAATTATGAGATAATAATTTTTTCATTACAATAATATAATATAGGAGAACAGAGATTCACCAATTTCTTCGATCATAAATTAAGACGCAATCCAAGTCCAAATCATTTCATAGATAATTAGACGGGCCCATTTGAAGTAATATAATATTATAAATCTGAAGTTCTTTTTCATTTTTTATTTATTTTTATTTTTATCGTAAAACATACCAACCCCCCATTTTCACACACAAACATACCAAAACACCATTTCACCAAAGCGTTCTTCCAGAAAATTTCGATATATATAATGAGTAAAATCGGTAAATCATCATCTGGAGGAGGGAGAAAATGGAGACATTGAAATGAGAACACAAAATTGTATGGTATGTGAACTGGGTCATTCTGTAGAATCTTTTGGAATAATGCAAATAAGTACAGTATCATTAAATAATGATATGGACACGGTTTCCTTTCTGGCTTCAATTGATTTACATAGCTAAGAAAGAATCTTTTAAACGCCTAGCAAAAGGAATTGCAGATCCTCACAGTACCTTAAGAATGATAACAGCTTCTTGAACTTCCCAAAAATGTCAGTTCCTCAATAATTTCTACCAACTTTTTATGTACACAAGAACACCTGAGAAGCATAAGGAGACCCGTCGTCAGATCTGAGAATATTCTCGAGTAACAAGGCAATAAGAGCTTTTCTTCCATCCGCAGTATGCTCAAACTGTAAGCAGCAACATTTATTTTCATTCCCCTTAGGACAAGAAACGGGCTCAGGTTCTACTCACCTCAAAACTAGAATAATACTGCCGAAATAAGACAATAACTTCAAAGAATTCAAGATAGAAACCTTGCAATCCGAGCAGCCTTCTTGCTAGAAGTTGATCAGAAGAGTTCATGCAGAAAATTAGATGAGCTTTTACTGATGTCTGAAATCTTCACGTCTGTCAAAGTATTTCAGCACGAGCTGGTTCGGTTCTTGAGGGAGATTTAATCAGTGGTGCCAAAGATTCCATTATGTTGGAAAAGGAGGGTCGTTTCCAGGGCTCACTGTAGTTTCATTGAAAATGTCAGTACGAGTAGAATGTTCAACTGGTGGACTAGACTATTTTGGAGATAATAAATATATGTTGTCCAGATACTCTTCCATCACAGTTATGAAAATAACCATTTATATTCACCAGTTTTTTTCATGCTTTGCTTAACTTTATGGTAGATATTATTGAGTGTGTGTGTGTGTGTGTGTGGGCAGGAGGCATAGAAAAACTAAAATAATCTCAGGTTTGCATCTGGTCACCAAACTAACTCCTACAATTCACCCACTAAAATAACTAATGCATTTCAAAAGCCAGATCAAACATGATAGTATACTCACTTAGCCCAGCAGGCTACAATTATGGATGCAACTTGAGGATTCATATCCCGGGGGATTTCCAGCCTCTTTCCCTTAAAACCAACTGCTGCTACAACCTTGACAACAAAAACTGAAGTTAAATTTCTCATTTTACATGGGCTCAAACAAAACATCAATTAAAGAAACGACAGGATTCTAGCAGCAACTCCGAGAGATTTCTGAAGGAAAACATCTCCAGGAACATCAGCCTAGTTCATTATGTCTTTTTTTTTTTTTATCTGCATTAGCAGGATTTTATTGGTCTCCATGGACCACCTGGCCCCCTTGCAATCAACTTAAGATCTTAAAATTAATCATTTTCACCTTGGTGGAATCTTTCATTTGTAACTAAAATAGAGAACCCATAATAATATTATGGTACTACAAGTAGATATAATAGCACCTACCCCTTTTAGATATACACTTCAATACAAAGTATGTCACTAACATGCCATTGACTTTTCCCACTTCCAACAGGAAGGAAAGTCATATTGTGCAGACATTACGGGTTTGTTATGTATTTGGAACTAATCAGCCTGCCAAAAGCAATCCACCACAAATATCTTTGAATTTAAAGCAATTCCACCAACCTGTGCTGGATTCAAGTTACCCCATGGTTGCTGCAAGGTTGCCAGCTCCCATAAAATCACACCAAAACTGTATACATCTGATTTTTCATTTGATGGTTCATCACGGAGGACTTCAGGTGCCATCCACTCAGGCTATCAGAAAGAAAAGAACTTTCTTATCAATTGATGACAACCCCCCAAAACAGGAAAAGCTTAAGGCATCAGATCCTTCCATAAAAGCAATCCTACTTACAGTTCCAGCCGCAGACTTGGAAGAAAGAAATGTGTTTGCTTTTAAACGGGAAAGACCAAAATCACAAACCTGATGCAGACATTACATACGTGAGGGTCTATGCAGAAGAAGGAAATAACTCAAAAGAAGTAAACAAGATCAATTGATGTGGGAACTCTTGTATGAATGGCACATTGAGCAAGATTTTAAATATCTTAATTGCTTCAATTATGCATGGATTTAAGACATATGTCCCCGCTACAACAACATGGAGGCAATTACATGTGATGAAGATGGCATATATAGAAGATCACCTCCACTTGGAGGAGTTAAGGAGCAATGGAATTTTTAAACTTGAGACATATTCGGTTTGTTATTTCAGAAAAAATGCACAAATTAGCTTAATGCATATCTATATTACAGGACTTCCATATACCAGGAAAAATGCCACATAAAAGTTTAAAGCTTAACATGAGTATTATTTATCCTCAGAAATAGTACCTACCTCACAACCAATTGTACACTATACTTAGCATAGGAATAGCTTCATAACATGTCTAACCACATCCTCAGCAGAATACAACATGCAGAAATATCAGTCCTTAAGATTACTGTTTTTCTTACCTTAACAGTATACTTTTTGTCAACTAAAAGATTAGGAGATTTCAAGTCTCTATGAACTATTGGAGGGTTGTGCTTGTGAAGATAATTCATCCCCTTTGCCTGTAGGAAAAAGTTATCACCTGTCAAATCTCCCAAAAAGTATTAACGTGGAGAGAGGGGGGATGGGGGGTGACATGTGGCTTGATTTAGACAAAGTAGCTGAGCAAACAAAACTAATTGAACACAAACCACATCATAAGCCATGCTCAGTCGACGCCTCTCGTCCAACACCTCTCTCGCACCATGTTTATGCAAAAGTCTATACAGGCTACCTCTGAAGAGAAAGATAACTTATAAATTGTTAGAACACTGCTATATGAGCTATGATACTAGGGCAATTAACATCTGAAGTTCAAATGAAAAACATATGCCTGGATAAATATTCTGTTACTATGGACAAGTTCGGAGGCTCTGTCACAGCTCCCATAAGAAGCACTATATTTGGATGACGCAATCTTTTCATGATTGCCACCTACCCCCAATGAAAAGAGTCAAGATAAGTGACAAATAAAGCAGGCTAATAACAAAGATCAGAGAGAATTGGCATCTACCTCTCGTAAAAATTCCTTGAACCTTTCTGCATGGAAATCTTGTTCCATAAGAATTTTAACAGCTACATCCTATAAGATGTGATCTCTTGTAAGATTATAATTCTTAACATTAAAATCAAATATTATGTAGAGGAAAAGATATTCAGTTGGTAACGAGCAATCAGTCCAAATGCACAACAATATTAAAGAGTTAGGCCTCTCTGGAGATTGGAAGGACAGATACATACGGAATCATTCCATTCAGCACGATGAACGGTACCAAAAGAACCTGCAAATGAAAACAATCCAAATGATTAGGCAATCAATTTAGAAGAATACTGGAGTGTACCTTCGCTTGTTCCCCATGATGTGACAAATATGTTGAGCAATTTTTTACAACCACCAGATAAAAGTACCTGCCCCAATTCTCTCCTTTAGAACTAGCTCACCCCAGTGAATCTTCAAATCTTCAACATCAAAGGCTAGTTCAGCACTTGATTTAGATTGAAATGACAAACCTCCTATACCAGACCTCACATCTTTATTTGCATTTCCTCTGGGACCCGGTGCAACCGGTGCAACATTATGCCTGACTGGAGGGGGGGGCTTTAAAGGTGTTGAAACTTTCACTTTGCCTGTAGAGTTTACAACCCGCTGAGCGTTAGATGGTTGGGAAAGCAATGGTTCTTAATTGTGAACATGCATCCAAGAGTTTGTTGGTAAAGGAGGCATACACAGAACTTCATCCTCCTTACTTGAACTGGGAGGAGGGCCAGTTCTGTCATCATTAGTCCTCTCAGATTGTCTAGGGTATATGGAATCACCAGTACCTGCACCAATAACAGTTTCAGCTATCACCACCCACCAAAAAAAGGCGGGATTTATTTTTTTCAAAAAGAGAACTCTTCAATACTCAAGAGCTCATACCACCCAAACGGCCAAACGTAAGCGATTGATCATCAAAATCAAATACACATATTAAGCGATTGAGAACTAAATAACACGTCCACAAGGAGTATCAACCGAGAATATAAACACGTCTCTTCATTCAGCAAGATATCATAGAAATTCAGCATCGTTTACCACCCAATCCAATTTCAGAAGATCATTCCAGATTTATCCAGGTTATAGTTTCCCGATAGTTCGAGATCAAATTATTTTACTGTAGTATAATATTAATGCTGTCAAGATTATTATTTAAATGTTCAAATTCAAGAGCAGGTTAGTATAAAGGAACAAGCATGAATCGAACTCAACGAGCCAAGGGAAGGCTAGTGAGACTTACCAAAAAAACCTCAAGCAAATGCACAGGAAAACTCAATTTTATAGAAAATCACCTGCTAATGACTCATCAAATATTTGGTTAAGCGATTGGAAATCCAAGAAGTACTGTTTTGCCAGCAACCTGAAGTCAGTTGTAGGCTCCAGCTGCTTGGATCGTGGAAAGCGCAGTGGAGAAGAAATTGAGATTGTAGATGGACCATTTGACATAGAATCAGGTTCACTTAAGCATCCTGGTTTCTCAATCAGATCAATAAGATACTCCCTGATTTGAAACATGATTAAGACAGTTTAGCAACTTATACACATCAAATGAATTTTATTAGCAGTAAGTTTTAGCTATTTAGGATGTTCAGACATGGAGAGACTCCATCAGTTTCAAAATTCATATACACTGAAAGAAAGGAAATGATCAATAAAATAAAGAGCATATTGAAAGTGACATCACTACCTACAAATTACCATTAAATGTTTCCAAAAGTTTGCTTATACACAACAATACTATGATGATTCTACAGATCTTAGTTGTTGCCTATGGATCGTGAAACTCCGAAATTTGGATATAAACTAGGGAATTAGCAGCTTGACTAAACAGATGCAATGATTAAAGCAACAAGGAATAAGAAATACCTATCTAGCTCAAACCGAACCAGACACGAGGAAGCATCTTTTTGATTACAATATTTACATCCTTTTGCAATCCGACATGGTAATCCGATAATGTCAGCTAAAACCTGCCAAATAACAATAATAGATAAGGTGCCATGGAAAACTATCTCCGAAACACATCTTCAGGGTCATCTTTTGTCTTCTGTGGATCCAGTTGTATTATTTTTGTGAAAAGCAAGGACCTGTGTTATTCTCTTCGGACAAAGCTAAGATAATTACTACTGGAATATATGGTATCTAGGTCAAGTAATGGTCCGTAAGAACTACAAAAAATATAGTTTTGAAAAGAAACAAGGACAAGTAATTGCAAAGTGTAGAGAGCATACCTTGAATAGCAAGGACCTGTGCTTGCATAGGCCGACAGATAGACTGCCAATAGGTAGAACAATAGAACCCAAGCAATCTTTTAAGTTATTACTATGCTGTTTCCATGTCTTAACTATGACATCTTCCCCATTCGAAGCCACAGGCCTTAAGTAAAAAAAGAAAACATAATTACAACACGAATACATTTACTGGAATGCTTCAGTAGGAACTTTGAGTGCTTACCCCAGACGATTGCAAACTATCTTCGCAAGCTGGTCAACAACTTCCTTAGTGGTAATGCTACTAGATGACACAGTAAGAATCTGGTTTTGCAACTCCCGCAAACTAGGATCACCTCGTCTATCAACTAAAATCACTTCAACAGAAGACATCGTGGCAGGATCAACAGCCTTCATTGATTCAAGAGATGGGATTCGGCCACATTCCTGAAGATCAGAGCATACAGCCCAGACATATGGATCCATCCCATGAATGGAGTAAAACCCATCGGGAATTTTGTCGGAGTATGATAAACAGCCATTTACCTGAAGAAAACAAATTTATGAATCTAGATATCTAGTAAAGTAGAAAAAAAGACATAGTAAAACTAAAATGTGTTGCAGAACTTAATTGTACTCATCATGTATTACATTGAAATAAAGCCACAAAAGTATGTGCCTAGCGAATATTATTCGAGATTAATAGATATCGCTGCTCATTTACGCAGTCTTACGCTAGACCGTCATTTCACATATGTCTTCTTATTTCTCAAAGAAGGTAATTAAATATCCTAACTAGTACCACAAGCCTTGTAGCTTAATTGTATTCCTCCGCTTTGTAAGGGTGAGACCATGATACGAATTCCAATCCCCCTATCCCCCAACTAAAAAAAAGAGCATCATGACGACTACATCACAAAACAGTTTTCCACAATTCCTGTTATAGAAAGATAACGTGGTCCACTGGTTCTTACTAAAGATTAAGCGCCAACAATCTAAGGCAACTTTACCTAATACATAAATGTCTTCTTTCAATTCCTATATCAAGTGACATACGTTACCAGCCAAAATACGGCACTGTCGGGCTTTATTTTGGTTTTATTTTGTTGTGTTTTGGGCAAACATGCTGTATTTGGTTTTATTATTGATGGAAACACTTGCTATAATGGATATCAGATATGGTTAATAGTAGGATCTTATTTAGTGATGTCTATTGACACCCCATATAGTTAATTGGCATGTACTACATTAATGTGTATGCTAGCAATTTGATCGGACATGACAGGTAAAACACCGGACTCTTATTTTGAGTTTTCAAAAGTATTGACCGGTCATAAAGGATTAGAAAATGACACTAAAAGACAAGTAACCAAAAACACTTGAGATGGTATATAGCAGTCCATCTTCAGAAACTTAATGATAAAAAATTGGAGAGATAAAATAGTCGGTGAGAGGAAATGTGCATAAATAATCTCTTCACTGAGTTATATTCATCTCTAGAAATGAAAATATCTGTACCGATTTCCAAAAGTTTATTTCAGTCAGGCATAAAGGATTCATTTTGTGCCAAAGGTTGAATCGTTAAGTCTATTTCGGCACACGTCGGCTATTCAAGTGAGATACACGTGTTAGTTAATAACCACGTGAATTGCATCCATTCCATGTATGAACAAAATAAATGATGCTCATGGTGGTGGTGATTAGGGGATCCTGGGGGCATTCTTGTTTTGGACAATAAATGCATACATTTTTCTTGCAATAAAACATGCCAAAATGTTCGATAAGATTATGTCATGTCAACTTTCTACCAATGCAACCCCCCCCCCCCCTGTCATTGCTCCGCTTGCCACTCATATCCCTCACAGGCCAAAGTGTAGTCAGTTACTCTATATGTTTCAAACTATGAGAACTAGTTCTTGGTACTTTTTTGTTCTTTGAAGGAACTAGTTCTTGGCACTTGGATTGCAAAAATTGTTAAAACAAGATCCCATTTCCCAGTTTATCTTTCACTATCTTAATGGGGGCATTCAGTAGCAACAAAACTACTATCATTTCTTTGTTGACATGCAATCACTTCAGCCGGCAAATCAAAAAAGTGCCACATCCATCACTGATAACCACATTCATCTTAATTGAACAGCACCCAATTTAAACACATGAAAAATAAACACAATCAATAAAGAAAAAGAAAAAGGGGAAAAAAAGATCATTAGACCCTAAAACTGCCGTTTACATTACCCAGAATCGATGAGAAATGGCCTCTGCCGAGGCGGCCGAAGAAGAAGCAAGGCCACCAGATTCATCCGGCGCCGGATCCAACAAATTAGGGTCATCAGCACAGGTAGCTTCGGAGGAGAGACGAAGAGCCAACGCCAGCTGCAATTGGTAACTCTCCTCCGTCTGCTGCGCCCAGCTCTTATAGGACGAGGAGCTTCCGACGCCCCTACCGGACGCCTCCGCCGCCTTCAACCTCAATTCGCTGCCGCCGTCGCTGAAATGACTAAAACCCCCCTCCGGATTGGACAGCGAAGGCGCGTAGTAGTCCCCCGATATCGAACTCTCGCCGAAGCTGCTCCCACTCGACTGCCGCTGCAAGCCGAACGACGTCGCTCCGATCCGGCTCTGCTGCGAAATCATCCGCTGATCAATCACGTCCCAATCGTATCCCGGCGCCGGTCTTTCTGGCTTCAACTTGTTCTTGTCCCCGGAGTTGGATTCGTAGTAGTAGGGCTGCTGAACGGCTGCGGCGGAGTATTTGGGCGGCGGCTGGAGGTAGGCTGGGTCGTCGGGAATTTGGCTTAGCAAAGTGTAATTGGATCGTCTGCTGCCGGGCATTTCCATTGAGATTGAGATAACAAATGCATGAGATAGCAATTCATTGAATCCGAAGCACCGCCATCTTTTTGATATTTTTATTTTCTACGTTTGTTTCCTTTTTGCTTAAGATTTCGTCTATGAATGCCCCAATCCAAGTTTCTCTCTCTCTTTCTCTCTTTCTCTCTCCTACTTTCCGCCTCGCGATTGTCGGAAAGTGGGGATGTTTCAGTTAAATGGCGTAATCCTAATATTCTTTCTTTTTCTTTCCTTTTTCCAAAACCTCCGGCACTCATTCTTCTATTTCTGCTCATTATTTTTTTTACTTTACTAGTAGTAAAAAAATTCAACAGTTTGTATTCTTTTTTTTTTATATAATAATAACATTTTTTTTATGATTTTTTCAGTGATAATACCAAATATATCACATTTGCTCGATTTTACAATTTTTTATACCACTTTCAAAACGTTTTAACAATATCTCACTCCACTACGTTTTGATTTGTATATGCATTTCTTATTTTTCATTGAAATAACTTGGTTTCTGAAAAATTTAAGAAAGTTGAATTTTCTATAACTAAAAAAAATACGGTATCATAGAAATTTTTTATCTATAAACGTACCAAAATTGTAAAATAGATCCAATATCACAAATATTTGATAATTAACAATTTCATTTAATAGTAGTTTATTTCAACAGTAAATGATGATGATGTAACCTTACGGCGAATAGTTATATATAGAAGTTATATTTATCGTGAAAAATTTACTATTATATTTTCAGTTCCCAAAAACCGACATCACATAGTTACTTGTAACCTATTTTTCTATTTTTAGAGATATTAGAGCATGTCTCCGATGCTAAGCACCTGTTTGATGTAGATTCTACGCTAAATAGGTGTAATTTTAGTATTAATTTTTTTACAGTTCCACTGTTCTGCACTAAATTTTACACTAAATAAGAATATTCTTTTAAAGATTTCATTTTATTTTATAATTGAAATATGAATATGCTTACTGATTTATTTATTTTTTTTAAAATGATCTTTATCTAAAACTAATAATTATTAATTATATACTTTCAAAAAAAACTACTATTAAAAATTTATGTATTATTAAAAAATTATAACATATAACGTGCTTGAAATAATAAAAGTACTTTAAATGATCATCAAACATACAATATGCTTGAAATAATAAAATTACTATAAAGTACTTTAGTCCAACATTGGAGATGCTCTTAGTAACCATTATTCACATACTCCCTCCGTTTCTATTTAAATGTCATTTTAGAATAATGCACACAAATTAATAAATTAATTGAATTACTTAATACACCCTTGTGTGAATACATTAAATGAATTAAATATAGATATTTGAATAAATTAAATGGGGGCAAATGTGAGAAAAATATGAATTTTATGTCTCGAATTTGTAGAATGACATTTTTTTAAACAAATTTAAAAGGCTAGAATGACATTTATATAGAAACGAAATGAGTACTATACAACGTGGAAATACGTATTTATATATATTTCGATGGGAATGACCTAATAGTGAAATTAGATTACTTGGAGATTAAATGTTACGCTTCAATAATATCAGATGGGGGGAGTAATTAAAAAAATAAAATAAAAAACAATAGGTATGTATATGTTAAGTTAGCAAAAGTTTGAGCGATTTCAAGTTTCGAAAGAGTGGAAAATTGCAAGTGTGACAAAATTTGGTTTTCAACGCGTTATTAGGTGATGAGTGACGTAGGATCGTTGCACTTTTCAGTTTTAATTTATTTATTTTTCCGAAAGCCGCCCTCAAATTTAATGCTCATTAATCTTCTCAGGCCTCAGCTATTTGAATAATAACAGGGGTATTTGTTTGAGATTTGGATGGATTTTAATGGACTTTGAAAATTCGAGTGTATTTAATTCAAATTTTTAAAAGTCCTTTAAAATTCAGAGATATTCAATTCAAACTTTTAAAAGTTCTTTAAAATCCGGAGGTATTCAATCCAGACTTTTAAAAGTCCTTTAAAATCCCGAGGTATTCAAAAATCCATGGACTTTAAAAAGTCATTGACTTCATTGGATTTCAGCTGGATTTGACGTGAAAATTACAAAGGATAAAATCCGATCTCTGGACACGAGATTTCGATGGATTTGAAAAATCTGGCGAGCGCTGTGTCCCAACGGTCGGTGAGGAGTTGAAATCGGACACCCCAGCCGTCACCCGACCCCAGCGGCCGCTGGCTTTGCCTACGATGGCACTCCAGCGACCGCTGGGTGCTAGCAGTCGTTGGGAGCAAGGCCGCGGCTCCAGCGGCTGCTCAGACCAGCGATCGCTGGGTTAGCTCCGCCTCTTCTCCCAGCGGTCGCTGGGTTCCATTTTTTCCCGGGCCCACCGATCGCTGTGTTCCATCAAGCGCTGGAAAAAATGATTTCAAATCCGTTGAAATCGTCCAACATTCATTCGAAATCTATACACAAATCCGCCAGACTCTGCGTGGAGTTGGGAGACTCCATGTGGAGTCTATGGATTTATAAAATCCATAAAAATCCATGGACATTTTAAAGTCCAACAAAATCCTAATTGAATACACCCCCTTTAGTATCATAACTATACTCAAAATTTTAATTTGATTTCAAAATAATTTTTTTATCCAAATCAATTCCTTAACTTTTTAAATGGTATCTCGTTAATTTTTCCGCTAGTCCTTAAATTAATTTTCATTAACGTTCGTCATTAACAACTTTAAATTAAGAAAAATGGTCCAAGTTGAACCTATAACTATACCCGAAATTTCAATTTAGCCCCGAAATAAATTTTTGACCCAAATTGGACCCATTTTTTTTTATTAAACCCTAATTAGATTAATTTGAGGTTAATACCAAACCGCATGTACAATTTATGGATCCGAAAGCTTTGGGCGTTTTTTTTTCAATAGTATTAGTCATAATTTAATATTTTTAGAAATCAATACTAAGTTGTGGAACTATCTAATTTACATAATGTAATTCTTTTTTTTTATGCCGAGAGTAACCCGCAACCGCTACCAAGATACGCACTGGGTAAATTCTGCCCCTGTGTAATAGCCTGCAAATACGGGAGAGATAAACCACACTTGATAGGTCAGATGTGACAGACCCGCCCCTGTGTAATAGTCTGCAAACCACACTTGATAGGCCATATGTGACAGACTCACACTTAGTGGTGGTGGTGGGATTCGAACTTGAAACATTTGGCATCAAAATATCACCACTCCACCACTAAACCTCAAGATTAAAAAAAACTAATATTATTATTTCATGATTATTACAATAAGAAAATTAGTCAGTTTATATCGCTTCAATCATATATCAATTTCAGATAAGTTTATTGACGAATATTATATCATTGTAATATCATTAATTATATTGACATTTGAGAGAAACATATACATTTACTAACTATATCATCCACAATCATTTGAATATCTTGATACGTTCTTCAAATTAATCATAGACTTCATTAATTAATAAAAATTGAAAAAGAATGGTCATATAATAAAATTATTAATAAAGTGAAAACGAGACTAACATATTCCACATTAAACAATTAAAATTTGGGTCAGAATTTTATTTCGGAATCAAACTAAGATTTCAAATATAACTGTAGGACCAACTTTTAACTTTTCCCTTAAATTAACGCCGTTAGTGATGGACATTAATGGAAATTAGTTTAGGACTAACATTTGGAATTAATGTGACACCTTTTAAAAAGTTGAAGGATCGATTTGAGTCAATTTTTTTTTTTCAGAACCAAATTAAATTTCGGATATAACTGTAGGACCAAATTGGACCTTATTCATAATAATATTCAATAGACTTCAACATAACTATTCTCTCACCTATTTTCGCTTCAAAATGTAAGACACTTCTATTGCAATTTTATAAGAGAAATATTTAAATTATTGAATTATGTAAAAGAAAAAATAAGAGCGAAGATTCAAGTGCGAGACATCTTTCTATTTTATAGGTTTTCGCCCATACACGAGATTTTTAAATAAAAGTGTTACATCTTTCTATTTTATAAATAATTAATATCTTAGTTAATAAGTTAATATTATGTTTTATTTGTCAGATTATCTTTTTTTTATATTAGACAATTATTATTGTTTTGAACCTAAAAAAACTAAGTTGGCAATCATTAAAAGAAATAATTATTTAATCACAGACATATACATATGTATATACATACATATTATATATAATATTTCAAATAATTTTATAAATAATTAATAAACTACTACAATTAAAATGTTATCTATATATATATATATATATATATATATATATATTATAACACACTCTAAAACAAAACTTTTTCTCGCTCATTTTATAAGGATAATTTTTTCGTTATATTAATAATGTATATTTGGAAAAACTTGATTCAAGCTATCAATCTATAATATATATGTATATATATAATTTGTTTCAAGACATGTAATTAATTATGAGCGTAAATCTAGCGAGCACTATTAACCATCACTATTGTGAATTAAGAACATAATCTATCTTTATATAAAGAATAATACCCTATAACAATTTTGTCATGCCCGATAACAATGACTTTGATCCACAGTTCGGTAATGAAAATATTATAGGTTTTTATGTACTATTACTTTATTTTCTTTTTCTCCATTATGCTTAATATATATATATATATATATTTGAATATATATATATATATATATTTGAAATATCACTATTACATTTCTTCGCTCACTGGATGGAAAAATATCAACTTGTGCCGTCTTATTATATTTTGGAATTTATTCAATCACAGATATGTTTTTCACGCCAAAAATATGCATGAAATTATATGTTCAATTTTGGAACAAAGATGAAATTTTTTTACACCATATATATATATATATATTAGCACAGTCTGATTATTTTTGTTATTATTTGTTATTTTTTTGAGGAAATTGTCTTGAATTACTGTTTCTGGAAATGAGGAGAAATCTTTTTTGAAATTTTTTTAATATCATGTTGGTTGTTGTGTTGTTGTTGATGTTAATATTATTTGGTGTTGTCGTGTTGATAGAGAAAAGGTGAAAAAGATGAAGAAGATCAAGCCACCCCAATTGACTTTATATAAGGTTTTATTCTTTTTGTAATATATTTATTTGATGTATTGTAATTTTCTGTTACTTTTTCTGAGTTTTGTAGATTGTATGACTAAATTTTATGCATTTTGAGGTCATAATTGTAGAGCAAATATTCATCAATTAGTAGTATATATTAATCGATATATTTTGGGTAACTGTTTTTAATAGTTTTAATGCAGCTAAATACTAAAATGCTCAATTAATTTATTTTGGCCAAAGTGATGCGCTGTCGTCACGCGCTCAAAATAAATATGTCCTTCCGAATGTCCAAATGGGTGTAGTATGTGGGAAGTACAGGTCGAATCCTCAGGGAACGGTGTAATCCTTCTTTCTTTGAGAGAGAGAGAGAGAGAGAGAGTTTAATCTAAAACTGAAAACAAGAAGTAAATAAATCAATAATAAATAAATATGGATGGAAATAATATTCACACAATCAAGTAAATCAGTTATGGAATACCGGAACCCGTTGACGCACCTCATTTCTCCTTAAGTGTTATCGAATAAAAGAACCCTTATTATTCAACTTCTTATCAATTAACAACCCGCAAGAACCCTTAACAAATTTAATTAATCAATAGCTTTAAGAAATAGAGAAATCCAATTATATTATAGACATACGAACCCGTATGCCCACAATATCCCCCTATGCCCATTGACAAAGAAAGTCAACTCTACCACTTATAAAATCAATTCGACAATTACAGATCTATCGATTCTAATTGGTTTTAGACCTTAACTAATCAATTGTATATTGCGCACTACACAACTAATTAATCAAGAACATAATCCTACTATCTCGGAGCATTAAAAGGTACAAGCATGTGAATTTGTCTCAACCAATTTGATCTCATGATATGGGCATATCAAAAACTAATGTGATTTCATTTCAGAAAATAACTTAGTCACTCATATAAAAAAATACAAGTGATGATTAAAAAATATATTAAACTAACGATTAAACTAAAAAGATAATTGTCTCAGTACAGAACGGGATGCCCATTTCAGAATAATATGACACAACTTATATAGACATAATGTTTCCTCCATCATTAAATATCATATCATGATTTGACATTTGTGATGGCGGATTCATTCCTCAAAATCGATCGTTCATCATTCTTCCATATGTTGATGATTTTCCTTCCATATTTGCAGCATTATTCCATTGGTGTTTGACACCTTCCATCTCCATATTATTCCTGCAATTAACAAAAACATAATGATTTAAGTCTTAAATATATAGAAATACAGATAATAAATATGCAATATTTAAGACTTCTCACAAAGTCTACATTTTTAATCTTTAAATCATTATTTTATTTGAAAATGATATTAAATAATTCATTGTATTAAACAATAATGTTAATTGTGTTTTATAAATTTGTCTATATAAATATTTTTTAGACACCAATGACATATGTATACATATTACAAATATTTTTCACTTTATTTATAACATATATATATATATAAATTAAAGATAGTATATGCATATAAACATCGTTCATATATCCACACTTGAAAAATGTTGATCCTTATTCCAAAAAAAGGCATCGGTCAAGGTCCACTGACCCCCTTTCATAGTTATATTATATTGTTATGATTCAACGTATGCTCATTTCTTCATCACAATTGATAACGTTATATCCTAACTATTTTTTACAAAATAATAAAATTAGTATTGGTGTTTTTTCAATATATAGATTTTACGTTAGCATATCTATCAAAATTTAATTAAAATCCACACAATTTTAAAGTACAATTTTAATGTTATAGTTGTATAATTTCACTAATGTATATTTTTTTACATTGTCTTATAGAGTATTTTTTATTATTTAAACAAACTCAAAAATTTTGAAATTATTCATTAATTTTTATATATGATTTACATTATTTATTCTGAATATATAATGATCCATGCATCGCACGGGAGAAATTTCTAGTTATAAATTATGCAACATTTATCTGTATACAACGTTTTGTAGTAGCATTTGTTACATTATCCCCATCTTTACAAATAAAAACTTTCAAACCAACACGACTTGTGACTCGTGAAACAAATATGTATAACTTATCATGATTAAAAACTTCTGATATATATATATATATATACATGAACAAATATTATAATCATAACTTATGTTTCATTTTAAATGTTTTAAAGTTTGTATGTTTATATATATATATATATATATATATATATATTTGTTTGATTTAACTCTTAAGAAAATTGATAATTGTGTTTTATGTAAAATAAACGTAGTCAAAATAAGGTTAATAAATATGCATTTATTAAACATAAAAAATTAAATTTGAGAACTATAATAATGCAACTTATGTATCTTCATTTTATTTATATTAAAATGTGGTTAATTACACTTTAATATCCAACGTTGAACGATTTTATACTTGTGTTCCAAAAATTCAAAATTTACCTATTGATATCGTACATTTACACAAATTAACGCTTATAATGTTGAGCAATTTCAATGACTGACAAATGTTAACATGGACTGCTAAAAATTGTGAAGAACAACAACAACATCCAATATTTGTACAAATGGAATAAGCTAAAAATGACGAGTTTGAAATATGTCAACAGTACACGCCAATATTTGCGAGACGAAAAAATACTCTAGTTCTATAAGTGTTCATTTGTGCGAACAATACATGTTAGACACAAAATTACATGCACTAGATGTATATAAGTTTGTATCAGACGATCAATGCGTTGATCGGGTCAAACACGGGTCAACGTGTGTTGACCCGGTTAAGCTGCAAAAAAATGGGAAAATAAGTGATATTTTTTAAGAATACAGATGATACTTTTTAAGTTTTATGTGATACTTTTTAGTGTTACGGTTGATACTGATTTTGACGGGTTTTTTTTATTATTTCTTGCCAATACTTTTTAAGGATACATGTGATATTTTTGAGCTTTTGAGTGATACATTTTATTGTTATGGTTGATACTAGTTTTGAAAGATTATGTTTTTGCGAGTTGACCGGATCAATACGAATTTTCCGGTGTTGATCGGTCAATGTGTTGACCAGAACAACGCGTCTGATGATGCACATAAGTGCTTCTCTATATGTTAATATGTATTTTTTTAAAAGTTTGGGACAAAAGTGCAAAAACATTCAATTTTCGGATACTAAAGTGAAATAAATCCTATAAAACATGTTAACCATGATTGTATATCCAATAATACTAGGCTATACTTTCTTAAAAATAATAAAATAGATTATATGAATTTGTAAATATCAATCTTTTATTTTATTTAGTTATTCATTTAATTAGAATGTTAAATTGTTAACTATGTCATGTTCAATATAATTAAAAAATATTATAAATATTAATCTACGTACTAATTGTGGTGTTTTACAAAATACTCACTTAATTATTTTATTTAATATATGTTGGTGATTATTTGACAAAATAAAATCTAACGATAATTATCAATCACTTCTTAATATACAAAAACTTACATATTTAATTATTCGTGCAAATAGATTTTGAATATTATTTATATAAGAAAATATATTATTGAATATAATACAGATGAATTCTAAAATAAAAATGAATTATCCCAATGTATAAAATTTATCGAGTGTTATCAATCACTTCTCAATGTACGAAAACTTACATATTTAATCATTGGGTTAAGGGCCAAGTAGGCCCATGTACTTATTTGGGGGGAACAAATAGGCCATCGAACTATTTTTTGTCTCAATTGAGCCCCTGAACTTTTATTGATGGCTCAATCAAGCCCCTCCGTCACACATCTCACAAACGGCCGTTAGTGAGTAATCAAAACGACGTCGTTTTATACAAAGCGACGTCATTTTGAGTTTGCCCAAAAAAAAATTACTCTCCCGTGCGATGCATACAGACCAGCGACTGTTCTCGCCTAATTTCGATATGAATCGACAATCAATTTTCCAGAAACCCATGCCCAATACGTTATACACTCAATGGGCTTTCAACGGTAGGTCGCACGTCTCAATATGACCTCCAGAGTGGCGGGAATCGCGTTTACAAGATTCCCCTGCTATTGATGTTCATGCGCGTGAACAGCGCGCCTGCCCTCATTTGTCCGGCGAAAATAGCCGCAGTCGGCCGGAATCGGGTGTCAACCCATATACCAAAATATTCCTCTCAATGAGTACAACAAAGCCTAGCCATTAATCGACCATGAATGGCTCTGTAATCGCGGTATTTGGGCCGAGAAGCCAACGTGGTCAGCTGCGTCGAACTGCGGCAAACACCTTTTGTCGGCAAAATTCACCGTAGTCTATTGTCGATATCCATCGATTCACATATTAAAACGCTCATCTCTACGAGACCGAAATTTCCCCTTAACCAATTGATGAAAATACTCGTCAATCGCCCGGAATTTGGCCCGGAAACCCACGGCCCCAAAACTGAAAATTCAATTCCCCCTTTTTTTTAGGCAAACTCAAAACGACGTCGTTTTGTATAAAATGACGTCGTTTTGATTCCTCACTAACGGTCGTTTGTGAGGTGTGTGACGGAGGGGCTTGATTGAGCCCTTAATAAAAGTTCAGGGGCTCAATCGAGACAAAAAATAGTTCGATAGCCTATTTGTTCCCCCCAAATAAGTACAGGGGCTTATTGGCCCTTAACCCTTTAATCATTCGTGCAAATAGATTTTGAATATTATGTATATAAGAAAATATGTTATTGAATATAATACAAATGGATTTAAAAATAAAAAATGTGCACGGCGTGTGCATGTAGGAGAGAGAGAGAGTGTGTGTGTGTGTGTGTAAATGATTTTTTATTTGTAAAAACCATAGATGATTTGATATTTTTGGAAAGATTTTTTTTTGTAGGGAACTCTGTTTTATAGTTGTATATAGATAGATTTTCAATTTTAGTTAATATAATTAATTTTTAGAAAAAATTATTCTAAACTTAGGGTATATAATTTTTAAAAATTTTAATTTTTAGAAAAAAAATTAATTATGATTAATTATAATATAAAAAAATTTATTTTATAATTTTCTTTTTATTAAAATTACGTATTTTGGACTAGTGTCCGCAATATATGAGGATACGGAAGGTAAATTTATGACAAGGGTGATCATGTTATGGGTTGGGCAGTTTTTCAATTATATGTTCAAATCGAATTGCTTAGAGTAAATTAAGTGAAAATTGCGGGTTTTCAAGATGACGCTAGTTGGAATGCCATTTTGATGTTGTTTGACTGATTTTCAAATTTTTGTATGAAATTAATATGTCAATATGATGGGTGTTTTGCGCGTGAGATGTCACCTAAATCAAAATTTATACGATGAATCACGATTTGAATTCATATTTACTCAAACACCAATCAAAATATAATTATATACGGTCATCTGACTAAATTTTATAGATGCTATTTCTCATAGTAATAGTCAAGTATTCATTTTTTATCCGTCTAAAAATTATGGTCTATTTTCTTAACAGACGTGCATTAAATTTATATTTTTTTTAATATACATCATCTACTAAACATTTTATGAAATTGACTTTTTTTTATTAATGAGTAAAGAAGTGTATATATGGTGTGAAAATCATGTATATAATTTTATGTTTTCAATTATAATACGTGTTTTTAATTTCTTAATATGTTTGGGAAGGGGGAAAGTGCTATGTACTTTCATATATATATATTCATTTACAAATGTGTCATTTGTGACATTGGAAATGAACATGTTGTATCAAATTATTATAAGTCAAGTTTGGTAACATATAAAGTTTTGTTGAATAGCTTGTGTCACAATTTTTTTCTTCATTTTATGTGAAATATTAAAGTGGACCATATATTTGGAACTAATTGAGTGAATAATAATAAGAAGATGAAGACCAATTGCAATAAAACTAGTAGAGTTATGATCAACGATACCTAACATAATAACATCCAATAATCTTCTATAGCGTGTACTAACATGTAGGGCTGGCAATTTTTGACACGACACGAACACGCACGAAATTAACGGGTTAGTGTGTTTAGTCTTATCGTGTCGGATTCGTGTAACCCGTTAATATTATATAAATACATAAATAAATATATTAATTATATATAATAATTTCACATATTTATTTAATCTAAAATTTTAGTTAAATTCAATTATTTAGTTTAAAATTTAAATATTTAAATTAAAATTTATTTATTTAAATTATAATTTTAATTTAATATGTACTAATAGTTATTTTATACCGTGTCGTTGTCGTGTTCGTGTTCGTGTTCTTATCGTGTTTCTATCTTGTCGTGTCAACACGATAATAAATCGTGTTTTTCGTGTTCGTGTCGTGCCCGTGTTTGTACATAACGGATCGTGTTCGTGTTGAGCAGATTCTTAACGGGTCGTGTTCGTGTTTGGGCTTATCGTGTCGTGTCGTTATCGTGTCGACCCGTTAACGACCCGACACGCACGAATTGCCACCCCTATAGTAGCATGCAATTATGTATTTTAAACCAATACGCACATTTACACACACTCTGATTTACGGGGAAAATTTGCATCCAATAATCTTCTATAGCGTATACTAACATGCGATTATGTATTTTAAACCAATACACACATTCACACACACTCCTATTTACGGGGAAAAATTGCATCATTTTCTTATTATTGAATATTGATAGTGCAACCGGCTGTATTTATTCTTTATAAGTCCAATCTTTGGTTATTTTAGCACGCTTGGAGTTTTTAAAAAAATGACCCCACATAATTTTATTGCTAAAATTTTATAGTGCGTATTTACGTTACAATGATAATTAAAGGGCATCACAAGTGGGAGCAAATTGTATTTGTATACATGTATTTATTTATACTAGCAAGTAGCAAGTAGCAAGTAGATGGAATGGACAGATCAAAATCATGACAAGTGGGAGAATAAATTGGGATATGATCTAAAAAAAATGTCTATTTAATTGGGTTAGGTATCTTAAATAGATTGTATGTCCAAAGACTGAAAAGCTTTAATCATACTTCAAGTTTATTTAGTTTTTTGTAAATCTTTTACGTTTATCACACTTCAAATTTATTTTTGTGTTATTCATTACACGATACAATGTGGCAAATATATTAGTTAATTATATATGCTGTATGTGCTGAGTAAAGTATTAAACTAACTAGGGGTGACATTGAATTTCTTTGATACTTTAGTACCAAAGTCGAAACATAAAAATATCAATATGGTACGTACATTATAATACAAAATGATAAAAATACACACAATTTTTTTTAAGAAAAAAGGAAAAAACTCCATCTGTCTATTTATTTTCAATACTTGTGAATTCATCATATTATACATAAATACATCCAATGAAAAGTGTATATAATTGCAAAATTCAATCCTTAACGCTAAAAGTCGATATATATCTCCAATCAAATTAAGGATACATTATATTGATAGAAACACGCACCAAAAAAAAAAAACAGAAGAATTATGATATAACTTGTACATATGTTATTCATCACATACTCTATAACCATTGAGAATTTATTGCACAAAATGTATGTTTGATGTGTCCATTCAAAAAAAGGGATCGTATTCAATTAAAAAGAAAGAGATGGTTGATTGAGGAAAAACTGAAAAACAAGGCTTATTTGCAGCTAGCAAGCTGTACATTGGAAAGTCATGGACCCAACTCTAATTTTTTATTTTTTTAGCTTTTAGTAGATTGTGGTGGTGTGATTTTATTAATTTAGCGTCTGACAATCCATGATTCTCAATAATATTGATATGCAACTTGGCCTCTCTCTCTCTCAATTATGCACCGAGCAGAGTTTTTGATTCTCTTGAAGTAAAAAAAAAAAAAAAAGAGATTCGAATTGGGTTTCAATTGCAGAACTCCTTATAAGTAATTTCAGACTAATTACCCATTTTGCTTTTTACTAGTCTCTTAAATTATTATTTCCGCTTTATAAAAATTACGTATCCACACACAACTATAAAGTAATATATAAAACACATATATAAGGCATAAGGGCAAGAAATCGAGTTTGATCTCCAATTTTCCCACCCTAATTAAGCAAAAAACAGACACATGCATGCGCGCGCGCACACACAAATCAATAAATTTTCTTTTAGAAATCCACAATAGCAATTCATATTACGTACAATTAATTAAAGGGTTAAGGGCCAAATAGGCCCTTGAACTTATTTGGAGGGAACAAATAGACCTTCTAACTATTTTTTATCTCGATTGAGCCCCTGAACTTTTATTGAAGCTCAATCTAACCCCTCCGTCACACCCCTCACAACCGGCCGTTAGTGAGGGCACAAAACGACGTCGTTTTGTGTTTGGCCCAAAATAAAATCCGAATCACTTTTAACCCGACTCGCCTGCCCGCCCCAAAATATCTTTTCCTTTCAATTTTTTCATGTTCTTCACTATTCTTCATTCCAGAACAGTTTTCCTTTCAATTTTTTCGCGTTCTTCAAATTCTGGAATTGAGTGGAGGAGCATTCGAAGGAGCCGAGTGGAATATGTCGGCTGAGCTTTTGATGAATAAAATGGGATCCAAATCCCACAAAAAAATCAAATTTTTCACACAATTTGAGCTTTTGCAGAGGGCACTCTTCTTCTTTGAGATCCACAACTCAAGAACTCTGCAACTCTCCCACCCTCGTTCACGAGCCACAATCTTCGAACTCAAACAACAAAGATTTGTGGCTGAAGAAGCTTTTTGCAGAGGAAAATATGGGCAACTTCCCGAGATTTCTCTTCACAATCACAAAAGAAACGAGAGAGGACTTGGAATCGTAAGATGAGATTTTCAAGAACAGGAAACATTCAACGAGCAGAAGCAATATGAGTGACCTACTGCAGATTTTGGAGACTCCATTTTTGACACCTCTAGCTTCCCCACCTTACTTCACTCCACCTCTAACTCCGTCGTTTTGTGATCAGAATTGTAGCCCATTTGGCCCTTTCAGTGAGCCGTGCTTGCTATCGTTGTCGGCTTCTTGGGAGGTGGGAGGGTAATCGGCGGCGGTGGAGGAGTGGTGGTGGGGCGGCTGAGAGAGATGCTGGAATTTGGTGGTGGGACGGCTGAGAGAGAATTTGGATTTTGGGGCGGGGCGGGTTTGGGGATTTTGGGTCATTTAATTTTATTTTTTTGGCAAACACAAAACGACGTCGTTTTGATTCCTCACTAACGACCGTTTGTGAGGTGTGTGACAGAGGGACTTGATTGAGCCTTCAATAAAAGTTCAGGGGCTCAATCGAAATAAAAAATAGTTCGAGGGCCTATTTATTCCCCCAAATAAGTTAAGGGGCCTATTTGGCCCTTAACCCTTAATTAAACGAATGTAACATAATGGGCTTTTATTAATTTATAATATGATTAAATGTGACGGTGCGGGCAAACAACATTGAGGTAGTTTTTGAAAAAAATCTTCACAAGTATATATGATACATTAAATGTAGTCTCATTGTTCATCTATACACATATAAATGTGTAAAATAATCTACAAATAATATTAAACGTAATTAATACACTTCAAAATCTATATCCCGAGACTCCATGCATAAGTATAATTGAGATCAACCATAACATGTTTTTGGGAACCGAAGATCAACCATAACTATGTTAACGATGTTAATTAATTAATTGAATAATGGCAAATTGCACAATTAGCTGAATTGACTTCAATGACAATGGTATTTTAGTGGAGGATGGCATAAAATATATAGAACGTAAAGGGTTGATTCTCTCCTAATAATAAATTAATAATAAAATATTGGCAAAACGTATTTTTAAGTCTTTATACTTTTATTTTTTGTTTTCATACGTCTATATATTTTTTATGTTTTACTGTGAAATTGCACACTCGTATGAGAAGTATCTGTCTGCACAACGTTCACAAAAAAATTATTGAACTTTATAGATACGTTCACAATAAAGTTCAGGAACGTTATTGTGAACGTTTAGACTTTTGCAAAAAGTAAAGCACGCAGATGTTTGATAACCATGTTCGATCAATCGATTTACGTTAGGAGGACTTGTCAAGTCCGTGGGAAATAATTCACCACTCCGATGTCACGTTTACTTAGGATTTTACACGCAGTTGACCCCCCGTCACTCGATACTCTTTCTACCCGTACACCCTCTTTCACTGAATTGAATCATGAGATCCCCTCACAAACTAGATATCTAACCTATCTAGTTCCCACAGGAAATCTCTCCCGAGACTTCTTTTGACAGTGTATGAACAAGTGTGTTTCAATACACGATGATCAGGACACTAATCTCTAGTCAAGACACAACCGTAACTAAGTGGCTCAAAACAGATAGAGCTCTTAAAACAATAATGTGCAGTTTTTTGTTCGGTGTGTTCTCTGCGTATCTAACATGTCTGATCCATTGGCTATTTATAGATGAAAAGAGATAGCCTAAACAAGGGAACAAAAGTCCTAATTTGATTCGGAAATAAACAAGAAAACTTTCCTTGTTTAGAACCGAGATCAAACTCGAACCATGTTAGGAATTCTTCCATGTATAGAACTCTGCCTTTGACTTCAGTCTTGAACACTTCTTGCAGCTTCTAGATAGATGTCTGAATCTTCTCTTGGTTGTAAACCTTGAACAGCTCCGTTGATCTTTGGAATAATAATTTGAACAAAGGATGTTCATGTTAACGTTCAAGAACGTTACAATGAACATTGTTGATCTTTGAGTCTTCTCTCTGCATCTATGCACTCTGCAATGCACATTGTTGATCTTGAATCTTCACATCAGGTAGCACAGCGGAATCTTTTGTATGTTCATATACTGTTTTTAGGCTATCACTCAAATTAGCTGGCAGTACATAACATGTTGAACAATTGTTGTGGCACGATGCACATCAGTCTTCTTCTCAGCTCAATTCAAACTCCTTGCTTTGAGCTGTCTTCAGGAAGTTCAAATCACGTTCATGTACATTATAATGAACGTTGTCTAGAACAGTAGAATGTACTTGGAAAAACTAAATACAAAAGTAATTTATGAATTGTTATACAGGTAAATGACAATCAACCACTTATAACAAGAGCGATGTAGAGCTCTTGATAAACAAACACAATGCTTGTGACATCGTTGATTCTATCTTGACTGATTGATGTCACAAAGGCACTAACATACTGGAGTCTTTTACTTTGACAATACATTTTTTTAGGTCCTTGTACTTTGGTATTTTGTTTTGATAAATCTTTGTACACTTTTTATTTTATTTTATTAAGTCCTTATACTTTGCATATTTAATATGATCCAGTCCTAAATTATTTAATAAAAGTAACAAAGTTGTTAAATTTTTTATTATTTAAAAAATTAACAATTAAGTTATTAAATATTTATTTATGTTATTTATTTATTTGTAAATTTATGTATGTGATACTATATTTAAAATATAAAAGAATGGGTAGCTCCCGTCGAACGACTCATCGTTTTCAATTCATTTTTTATAAATGATCTTGTATTTCTATATTCATTTCAAAATGTTTTCTTTAAATTAACCCACTAACTAATTACTGGTAATCAAGTTTAATTTCATACAATAGCAAAAAAAAAAAACTACAACTGTGAATTATTTTTATGAACAAACGGTCAGTTATATTTCTTTTGCCATCTCTTTTAGTTTTTATTTTTTAAATATTGATCAGAGTTTTATTAGTAATAATTGGATTAGATTAAAAAAAAAATTAACAAATCGTAAATTCTATTAACATTTACTTTTTTAGTGATATAAGGAGTCGATGAAAAAATAAAATAGAAGTAGATGACCTGTTAAAATATAAAAAATGTAGAGAGACATTTCCAAACAAAACAGAAAAGTATAATTATGAACTTGAGAAAGTGTATTTTAGAAATAAAAGAAACCCACTAAAATATAAAAAATATATAGGAGTCTATCAAACTAAAACATAAAAGTAGATGGATGTGAAATATTTGAGTTTATTTTTGTAACATGGTAGAGTGATGTCTTGAAACCTTTGGTTAATTGAATTTAGTTTGAGTAGAGAAAATAAAATGATGCTCTTGAATGTGATGATTGACAAGCCCGCTACGAAGCAGAGTCCTATTTTTTATTTATGTATATTTTAAAACGAGACTTTCTACATTTTTGGCCATTTTAGTTAGCAGAATAATCACTTTTTGCATATCAAATAACAATTAGTTCCACGGACTTTATTTTTTTATGTGTAAAATTGTGTTTGGAAGAGTGCAACAACACTTTTTTGGAGATGCTAATCAAAAACTGAGGTTAAAATAGTTAAATTTATATTAAATTACAAAAAAAAGTATCCACTTAGTGCTCTAAAATTTCAACTCTCTATAGTGATATGATATAACTACAATTTGAAATTTGAAAAACACTGGAGCTGCAGATTACAAACTAAATTTAATTTAAAGCTTTTAAATTCTTTATGCAAACCACATAATACACTCATAAATAGATAGAAAGACTTTTATTGTAGTAAACGCTACCGATGAAGTCCGCTTTTCCCGTTACATAACCAGCGATTCTTTAATTACTATCGCGCGCTCTTTCGCTAGCTTCACCAAACTCTTCCCATATTCCAAAACCCTAATTTCTCTGTTTTCCTCTCAGTTTCAGACATGGAGGAATTTTGGGGCAAGCTCTCTCTCTCTCTCTCTCTCTCTCTCTCTCTCTCTCTATATATATATATATATATATATATATATTCCAATTTGTTTAGTTGAGTTTTTGCGTCCTGCATTTTCAATTGTTGGTTGTAGGTAATAATAAAGTTTCGTTTCTACTTAGTTTTTTTTTAGTCAAAGCTACTGAATAGCCATTGCTAAGTTGCTACGTAGTTAATAGCATGATAATAGTTGTTTTTCTGTTTGAGGAACTGCAGCTCGATAGTAATTGATTTTTTTTTGGGTGTTTGAATGAAGTTCGTGTTGTTTCTCTTGATGATTAGTACGCGTATTTTTCTGTGTCAATCCTACGTGTTTTTGTTAGCATAATGAAGCAGCTTTCTGCCATTGTAATGTATATAGTGGATATATCTTGGTGAAAACAACATTATCTATTTGTTGTTTCCAGGGGTAGAGGTGAAAAATGGAGAGTCTCTTAAGGTATCGCCTGGTGATGGCCGGGTTTTGCATCTTTCTCAGGTATACTAAAGGTTCGTTCTCGCGATTATGATACCCTTCTCGTAATATATTTGGGGCAATATGAAAATGATGTTTCTATCGTTCCAGGCTTCTCTTGGTGAGCTGAATAACAAGAAAGGAAAAGAAAATGTGAACTTGTTCGTAAATGTTGATGCAAAGAAACTTGTCCTTGGAACACTCATCACTAATAAGTTGCCTCAGCAACAATTCGACTTATTGTTTGACCGGGACTTTGAGCTTTCTCACAACTGGAAAAGTGGAAGTGTATACTTCTATGGATACAAGGCCAGTAAATCATTTGGAGAATATCCTCTATGTTTGTATAATTTTGAGTATCTACTTGAATATTTTGAGCTGTAACACTTGCAAAACATGTTTATTCCTTGACACTTTTTGCTTCTCTCTGCTACTGAGTTGTTCGAGGGAGAATCTGGTGATTAATTTTCTCTTCTTGTTTATCAATTTTCTTCTGGCTATTGAAATTGTTTAACCCCTGTTTATCTCTATATGTTTTCCCTCTAGTAACATGCTTTGCACTAATATTTTGAGCAGATGAATCTGAATCCGAGGAGGATATTGCACTTAATCTGGAAATTGATGGTATTTCTTCATTGCTTCTGTGCAATTTTAATTATCCTCTTGATTTGCAATAAATATTGATAAGCGTGCAAATTTTGCAGGGAAAACTGAGTTGATGGCCGATCAAGAGAAACCTGCTGATGCTGATAGGGCTAATGCTTCCAATGAGCAGGAGTCTGATGCTGGTAGGGATCTAGTGAAGATTGCAGAGACGCGCAAAGATCTGAATACGCAAGAAGATGAAGAAACCACTTTTGAAGACTTAGTGTCTGATGATGACGACAAAGATGATTCGCAGGTACACCCCATCAATTTTATGTTTTTATCTTAAATTAAATTTCTTTCCCTAATTGCGAACATCTTTGAGTTTGATCACGAGTAAGATCGATGTTCATCATCTGATTATTTGGTTCCTAGTCTCTCTCTCCTAGTAGAAGAATCTTAGCTGGTAATTTTTCATTAGGTAGGAACTTACTGCTACAATTTTGAACTCATGCAGCATCAAGAATGTAGCAGAATGATCTTGAATTCTTGATGCCACAACCCTCCTTTTGTTTTAGCTTTTGGATTTTTAATGGCCAGAGCTTTACCTAGTCTGAAAATATGATAGGGCATTCCTTTGGCCTGTCCTTTCCTTTGATGTCCTTCCTCGTTTTTTACTGGTATAGTTGAAGTATTCAGGGTTTGAAAATTCTCTCCTGAGAATGTGTTGCACTCGTAGAATGTTTATATGCTTTTTCATATTCAGGGGTCTGTTTTATATGATGTTTGAGTTACAATGATGACATTTTAACAGCAAAATTGAGTTCTTAATGATGCTTTTATGTTGTATGTGATACATCTAATTATTGCTAAATTAAAGAACTCCAATGATAAATCCAATGAAAGCCACAAGGTGACTCCAAAAAGGGTGACCGAACATGTTTCATTCTGACTGCTCCCATAGATTATTTCTCTTAATGTAATTTGGCTTTTAACAGTACTTTTTTCACAAAGGTTGAAACAAGCAAGAAGCGACCATTAGAATCTGTAGAGTTTGCTACCGTAAGTCCCATTCCTGAGAAAAGGGCTAAAGGTCCAGAGGGAACTGGTAATTTTCTTATCTATTATTTTCTAATTTATACAAGGTCAATTTATTTTGGCAGCCTATAGTATTGTATTTTTATTTTTTATTTTTTTTAAATGAAGTCCAATATGGCAAAATCAAATTGTTAAAAAAAACTCACAAACTCTGTATGCTTAAGGTAGAAAGCTTAACACGGCTTTCTTCCATTGTCTGTGCAGATGCTGCACCTCTCATTGCAAATGAGGCTAATAAGGCTCCTCCTACTAACCAGCAGAACAAGCAGACACTCAAAAGATTTCCGTGCAAGACGTGCAGTAGGTACGTTTTTTTATATGTATATATTTTGTTATTCAAACGATCAAATTTAACAAAATGATTTTTTGCTGCAGATCATTTACTTCTGAACAAGGTGTGGAATCCCATACAAAAGCTAAGCATGGTGATGCAACGCAATCCTGAATCGATTCCTTGCATACGTTGCAAACTTTTTTTTAAACTTTTTAGAGATAGAGAGAGGAACTAATAGCAATGTAGTTAGCACCACCATTTTGGGACTAGTACTTTTACAGTGAATATTGTGAAGCTATATGGCACATATTCTACATGATAGAAAATCTTGTACCCGCGTTGGAAGGCGATGTCGTTTTTTCTATGTAACCGTGGTTGGTAAATTCGCCTATTCACTTTCGTTCGTTCAATTTCTACTACTTGCAAATATGCAATAGGTATTAAGCACAAATTAGTAAAAATTCTTCGCCGAGTAATATCGAATTAACGATGGTAGAAAACATGGTTGATCAAAGGGGTGTATATATGCGACTTGAGCAATTTGGAATTGACTCGGTGTAAGTTGAGTTTGAGCTCAGAAGTACTAGGCTCGATAATATTTATAATTACAAGTTTACCCTTAATGTTTCAACTTTTTATATTATACTCTCATTATTAAATTATTTTAATTTTAAATTAAACACAAATATTTTCATATATAATATAATACATAATGGAGTCAAATCGAGTTTATCAAGTTTTCTATTGAGTTGAGCTTGAGGTTGTGACTAATGGACTCGATTACGCCTCTAGTGTAGCATAAAAATCCGATTGTATTATGTTGGAATTTGTGTAATATTCATTGAAAAACCATCAACAATTTGAATATTTCCTAGTGATGATTTGATCTCTTTTATACAACTAATGGATTAATGATCATACAAAACTACTTATAACATCTAAATGTGCGAGCTGGTTTGCCCGAGTGGTCTAAGGGGGAAGACTTAAGATCTTCTGTGTTTCTACTAGCACACAATGGGTTCAAACCCCATAGCCAGCAAACGCCTCTTTGTTCTCGTCATTTTTCACAATTTTTTTATTTTAGTTGGACTACATCATATTTGTAGCATCTAAATGTGCGAGCCGGTTAGCCATAGTGGACCATCAACAATTTGATTCCGAGTGATAATGCGTTCTCTTTCATAAAACTCATAGAGTAATGATCATACAAAATTATTTATAACATCTAAATGTGCGAACTTATTTGCCCAAGTGGTCTAAGGGGAAGACTTGAGATTTTCTAAGTTTCTAATACGTACAGGTTCGAACCCATAGCCATCAACATCTCTCTATTTGCTATATTTAATAATTTGCTAAACTCTAGCCATTTTTCACAATCTTTTATTTCAATTGGACCACATCATGAGGAGAGCTTTTTTTTTTCCAACGGAATTCGCCTCAAGCTTACATTCCTAGATCATCCCCAAGGGGATATGATGAGAGCTCTCTTATTTGTGTTTCAATTGGTACAAGAAATCACTTGCGATTTTGCACAAAATATCCCGATTTAAAAGACATTGGTGAATTTGAACTCTTAACTTTTCTATTTCAATTGGACTTGCCCCCGTCATGAGAGCTCTCTTATTTGTACTATATTTTCATAAGTATCGATTTAAAATATATATATATATAGTTGATGTAATGATATTATAAGGGTTGTGATAAATTGGTAACATGAAAGAAAGAAAGAAATAAAAAGTGAATAATGTTCCATTTCTCAAGACAAAAGGTTTATATATTTAGACTAAACATTAACAAATTACGGATGAAGTCTTTAGTACCTTGTGGAGGGAAGTAGACTACTTTATTTATTTTTGAGTTTGTGAGAGGAGCGGTTAATCTTGAATTAGAGAATTTGTTTTAACTTAGGAATTTCCATTGTTTAGTTGTCAATATTGATATCCATCAAAATTCTTGATTTTTTTTTTATCGTACCCAATATTTTCGATGACCCTAAAAAAGGAAAACTTATAGAAATATCGACCAAGTTCAGCAATGTTTCATCCATTGCCCCAAGTTATTTTACATTTGTTCCCCCTAGGGAACAGATGACGCTGAACTGAGGCCATCACTTGTCTTTTACCAACTCAAAAATAAAATAATTAACATACTTACGCTCAATATAGTGCCTTTTGACTTCTAGATTAAGATTTAATTTCTAATTTACCTTGATAAAATTTGGAATTTTTTTTTCCAAAATATATTTCTATAAATAAATAAAAAAACGTAATAACAAAAGATATATTCATAAATAGCTACCCGTTGATGCAAAGCTTTCCATGAATTAAACATAAACTAAAACAATCAACATGTGCAAATCATGATTCATAAAAAAAAGAGCTGCCTCGGAACCGTTTTCAGAGTTTAAGACGGTGAATAAATATTTGGAAGAAAAGCATTCCATTATTAAGAAGTCGAAATCGTTATTCCTAATAAGATAGGACCCATTCTTCAACTCCATTCCTCAAAAAGCGTGCCTCCTAATTAAATTAAATTTTAATAAGGCTCAACTGGTGTACGGAAGTTGGCTCCTGCGTAAACTGCTTCTGAACCAAGTTCCTCCTCGATTCTCAACAGCTGCAACCAAAATATCTCTTGTTTGTAAGGGAAACTCCTCAAAGATTTAGATAATAAATAACAAACAACTTTGGATGATTTATTACCTGGTTGTATTTAGCAAGACGCTCAGATCTGCATGGAGCGCCCGTCTTAATTTGTCCCTGACAAACCAATACACGAGATGATATAAATACATTACATACATACACACATACATACATAATGAGCTCCAAGTATTATACATATATAACTACAACTACAAGATAAAACAACACACACACACACATATATATATATATCTTAAATGAGAATTACCGTAGACAAACCAACGGACAGATCAGCGATGAACGTGTCCTCTGTCTCTCCACTGCATCCAGCAACACAATTGAGATCGTGTAATCAAGATTCCAGATTGGAGCAAATCAATTGAAATCTATTGTAATAAAAGGTCATAAATATCAGACCTGCGGTGACTGGCCATTACACCCCAACCAGCACGTTTGGACATTCTTACTGCTTCAATACTCTCTGTTACTGATCCAATTTGGTTAACCTAGTAGAAAAACAAACCAAGGAAATGTATTTTCAAGGTTCCCGTAGATAAAGAGAAACCGGTGCAGTGTTTTAGTCAAATCCAATGATTACCTTGAGAAGAAGAGCATTGCAAGACTTCTCGTTGATTGCTTTCTCAACTCTCTGCACAAATGAAAACCAAGGTGAGGCACGAAAAAACCTCAACCAAACAAGGAAAAACTATTACTTACTGTAATCACACAGTAGGTATCAATCATTAAAATATTTAAGCATGACTTTAATCACCTTAGGATTGGTGACAAGCAGATCGTCTCCCACAATCTGAACTTTAGCACCAATTTCAGCAGTAAGCTTTGCATAGGTCTCCCAGTCATCCTGGTCAAATGGATCTTCAATTGACACAATAGGGTAATCCGACACAAATGACTTGTAAAGATCCTTGAGTTTGTCACCCGAAATCTTTTGTGATCCATCATTGTTCTGCAAAACCGAAGTGGAATAAAATTTGAAAAAGCATTAGAAATTGTCAGAGTGTAATGGAGCCATAGACACAATTCCAGATTGCAGGTTAGAAACTCGCCTCTTCCTTGAAGTTCAAATCATAAGTTTTATCTTTTCCATAAAACTCAGATGCAGCAACATCCATTCCAATAACAACCTTCACAGAAGTATAAGAAACAAAAGATACTCAATGCTCATTTAATAGATGATTCAACAGAAAGATGTGCGAGTTAAGTCAACGAAACTCACTTTTCCTTCATAACTTGCTTTAGCAATAGCTGTTTTAAGCAGCTCAAGACCTTCCTTGTTCTCCTGAAGTTGCAATCAAGTAGGAGTGTAAACACTCTAGTACAGAATGGAAATGAAGCAATTTCTAAGGCCAATTAAAAGACATCACCTGAATGTTAGGAGCAAAGCCACCCTCATCCCCAACGTTGGTGGCATCTTGGCCATACTTCTTCTTGATAACAGCCTGAAATCCAAAGGTTCGGACATTAATAACATATGAGCTTGAAAGTAGTTGAAAAATGTACAACTTTGAAACCTCAAATTTCTAAAGAACGACATGTCTAGGCTGACCACAAAAAGGTCTTAAATTCTTTCACAGAAATAAATCAATGCAAAAAAACAGGAAGTGCCTTAAATCTGTTTTTTACAAGCTATCACTTTACAAACACTCAACATCTAAATCCCGAAGGATTAAGCCTTCTATTAAATTGAATTAAAATAGTTTCTTTAACACAGTCATAAGAACCAACAGACACGTAAAAGATAGAACATGCCTTCAAATGGTGATATACTTCCACACCCATCTTCATGGCTTCCTTGAAAGAAGAAGCTCCAACTGGAAGAATCATGAACTCCTGGAACAAAAAGTTAATGTTAAATCATTCAATTATGCAACACAAAGTAAACCATTGAACATCTTGCAAAAGACATGCCTGCATAGCAAGTTTGTTTCCAGCATGTGATCCACCATTAATGACATTGAAAGCAGGAACCGGAAGGACAATCTTCTTGTTTCCAGCAAGGTTGGCAATATGCTAAAAAGAGAAAGGGTATAACATTCAAAAAACATTGTATATCCACGAAACTTAAAAGATGAAATGTAAATCCTAAATGCAACAATTGTCTCTTGAGATGAGTAACATATATATGGAAACAGTGGTCAACAAAAACTAATAAAAAATATGTGAGCTTAATACCTTGTAGAGAGGAATATTGAGGGCAGCAGCTCCAGCTTTGCATACAGCAAGAGACACAGCAAGAATTGCATTTGCACCAAGCTTTTGAGAGAGAGAAAAAAAAGACTGTTAACAGATAACTCTAGAAATATAGCTGCACAAACAGTTAACTTGCATAATAAGTTACCTTTTGCTTGCACCAACCCCACTCATTCTGAGTTCCATCAAGTTGTTGAACCATGAAATTATCAATAGCAGTCTGCTCTGCTGGGTTCTGCAAAAGCAATGATATCCATCTCAGTTGCAGGGAGCAAGGCGTTTATTGATAGAAATTTAAGGAAACAATGTTAAGCATCAGAACCATATTTTATCAATAACACCCTCACGAAGTTATAAAACAAACCTTTCCAACGAGGGCTGGTCCAATGATTGAGTTCACATTGTTGACAGCCTAGCAAACATGCCAAATATATCAAGATGTCAAGAAATTGAAACAGGATTCAACCATAAGAGCAAAATATCATCCACATAAACAAAACACTAACCTTCCCAACACCCTTTCCGAGGTAGTCTGATCCTCCATCTCTCAGCTCAAGAGCCTCGTAAATTCCTTCAATAAAAATATACCAAGAGGCATTAAGCATTCAGTGTATATATATACATTCATCATAGCATCAAACATAAACTATGAATTATTACCAAACCTATTTTTACCTAAAACCAAGGGTCCAAAAATGATAAAAGAGGATCCTCAGCATTCATAAAACATCGAATCATACATGCAAAATCAAACATTTGAATGCTCCTATACTATCATTATAACAACAAAGATTCAAACATAAACTCAAAACTCACTAACAAATCATGAAAAAAAAGAAAAAAAATAAGATCTTACCAGTTGATGCACCACTAGGAACAGCGGCCCTGGCCAAATATCCATTAGATAGATGCACGTCAACCTAAAATCACGCCAATCAGACAAATCTTATTATAACGATCACTTAATCATATTAATTAAGTTTAATTTGATCCTACAGCTGGTAAATCACTCTAACTGCAGTGTTTATTGTATTATGTATGTACAGATAATCACACAGCGTGTAGCATCTACGAAAGCTGCTACTTCGATATTCTAGCCAACATCATCATAATCGACCAGTGAAAGCAATTCGCACTAAAACCGAAAACGGAAGGGTTTAGTGAAAATCGAAAACGAAACGTTGGAAGAAGAAAGTGCTGAACAGCGAACCTCAACCGTAGGATTTCCACGGCTGTCGAAGATCTGACGGGCCTTGACGGACTTGATAGTTGCCATTAGATACAGAGATTAGATCTAGAGAGAGAGAGAGAGAGGGAGAAATCGTGAGAGGGAGGAGAGTCTTAGGTTGTTGTTAAGAGAGAGAGAGAGAGAGAGAGAGAGAGAGAAGAAGGTTTAAGGGGATAGGCCACGTATTTGTAGACGAGTTGGGATATTTACAGCCGTCGATCTTCCTTCCGATTTAGCGCTGAACGCCTCGACTGTGTCGAAAATCAATTGCGTTTTTCCTATTGCCTCTCTTGATAATTGATATGCATGCGAAAATGCGAAATTCTAATTTTTTTTTCATACCTGATATTTTAATATTTAAATTAGGCCAAAACTCCCGTGCACAAGTTGCATGAGTCGGCCCATCAGACGGACCCGTTCCGATCCGGGTCAATCCGTTTCTGATCCGCGCAAAAAAAAAAAAAAAATCACCACCCATGGTACCAATTCGAAGACTAAATGGTACCATTTCGTGTTTTTTTTTTGTTTTTTAGGGTTTTTATTTTATTTTTTTTTGTGTTTTTTGGGGGTGTTTTTAGGGGTTTATTTTGTATTTTTTGGGGTGTTTTTAAGGGTTTATTTTGTATTTCTTAGGGTTTTTTTTGGGGTGTTTTTAGGGATTTATTTTATTTTTTTAGGATTTTTGGGGGTTGTTCTTAGGGGGTTTATTTCGTGTTTTTATGGTTTTTTTGGGGGGGAATTTTAAGGATTTATTTGTGTTTTTTTTAAGAAAAAAAAGGAAAGAAAAATAGAAAAAAGGAAAAAAAAAACGTAAACAGTAAAAAAGAAAAAAAAAACAGGCGGGCGCGTGGCGCACACCGTCTGAGGTGCGACAACTGGCGGGTGGTGAACATGAGACCATCCCTTTAAATTATTCAAAATTATTTTCATGTTTATTTTTAGCACTTAAAAATGAGATGACATAAATTATTTTAATAATTTTTAATAGTTCAAATATTAAAATGTCATGTCATTTTATAGGTCTGATATTTTACCAACAAAAAAACTCGTCATTTTAGTTTTCAGGTGCAGGAAAAATAGCTCCGATCATATATTTTAGTAGTTTTTCAATAATTTTGATATTAAAATATCATTTCAAATAGTATGTGATATAAATATAATTCCGACAATAGCATTGCATTTTCTAAAATAATATAACTATATTACTATAATGGCACCGCCTTTTTTTTCGATTTTGATTAAACATCACACATGTGTTTTTTAGCATTGTAAATATATATTTTTTTTGCATTACGTGTGTATAATTCTAACATTACATTATCTAAAAAAATTGACTATATTTACAAAATTATAACGAATTTTCAGTTCGTCAGTTCATCATATTAGATGGTTGAAATTGGTTCACATGCTAACACACTCTGGATGGTTAACAGGGGAATCCTCACCTATATAGAGAGAGATTTCCTTTTTCTTTAATTTGATAAGAGATTATGTGTGTTTTGTTGGAATTAAGTAGATTGCGGATGTTTATTAGCCATGATCTTTTTTTCATCTCTACAAATAACTGAATAAATATTTTTGGATGGCTATATATCTAAAAAAATTAGATGAAATGACAGCTGCAAAATTAAATTGGTATTTACAATCTCAAGTAATAAAATAAGAAGTTAATGTAGTCATTAGTTAACAAATTAAATGTATATATATGTTGACATTAATCTTTTATGACCTTCTAGTATTGATACAATTAAATTTGTTAGCAAATTCTTAAAATTACAATGATCATGTAGCTTGAGAACACAACATTCAAGCGGTGAAGATCCATGTATAAAATAAAAAGATCTCGAATTTGAAATTCACTGTTGCTTCCCCCAACAAAAAAAAAGGAAAAATACAAGGATTCTTAACAAAACAAATTACACAAAACTAACTCTGGGATAAAAAAAAAAAAACTAACTCTAGTCTATATGTTCGTATTATATTTAAAAATCCAACACTCTCCATCGGCGTATAACGTATTTATCTAAACTAGAATGACCCTTCGTGCGATGCACGAATAATATATTTGCAGTTATTATTATCTTATTAGAAATTGTAAATATGAAATTAATATTATACAACATATTTAAACTAAAATCTATACAATAACTTTCAAAGAATTGCGGATCTCAGAGATAAGCGAGCTTTTGTCGTCCCGACTCTTCACGGAGACCCAAATAGTAGAAACTATGTGTAAAAGTGAGACATCTCGAATCAAAATCTACCAGCTCCCTGTTATCCCAATTCGAAAATAAAAAGGAAATGATTGGTTTTATTGTATGTTTAGTTTTTCATTATAATTTTATAAAAACTATAAGATATTCTATCATGTTGATTTTAAATTTTTTAGTTTTTAAATTTTATGAAAATTTAAATATCTTAAATTTATATTTTTCTTCAACGCAATAAATGGGTACACCGTTGTATTGTTTTTAGATTAATAAGAAAATATCTTCAATGCAATGAATGGATACATAGTTTAATTTGCAAATTGTGACATTATTATTTATTGAAAGAAAAAATGATTCGTGTTTGATTAAATAAAAAAATATACATACATCAAAATTATATAGAAATATGACCAAAAAATATAAATTTAAACTTTTTGAAGAAATCTAAAATAATAATAATGTGATGAGAGTAAATAAATATTCAAGAAACGATATAAAAAAGAAAAATGAAAGTGTAATTAGACCAAATAAAAATGATTTAAGAGATGAGACGCTGCTTCAAAAAAATATATTTGTTCCGTAAAAAATTGGGATAATAGGTAGATTAGTGCAATCATTTATTTATTTACATACATTATATGTGTATATGGAAAGTATCAAAATTAAATGAAAATAAATGTGATGATGCATAATTTTATATATTACTATAATGCCCATATAATATTAAATAAAATGTCTACAATGCCCTTTTGCAAATGAGCGGGAAAACAAAAGTGTATTAATATATATATATATATATATGTATATATATATATGTAGATTCTCACCAAAATAATTTGCTTATAATTACAAAGATGCGAAAAAAACATATTAAAAATATAATTGAAGCATCACAATTAAAAACATTACTTTTTTCTTAAAAATTTTATTCGTGATACTATACTAAAGATCTTGAATCCTGCAGAAAACAAAAAGAAAGAATACTATCAACAACAATGCAAAAATAAAAACTCTAACAAAAGAAGAATACAATGCCAATGATAATCATATTCACATTTATAGAATTAGTAGTTAATACGCATGCTTTTGAAAATTAAAGGAAATTCAATCAATTAAAATTATTGCAAAAAATTAATACTCACAAATAAAGTAGGATTCTATTCTTCAAGTTAACTATTAACGTGACTATATTATTAATTACTCCCTTCGTTTCGTTTTGTTTGTTATTTTAGATTTTTTTTTTGTCAAAATATTTATTTATTTTTATATATTTTGACATTCTCCCTTTCAAATTTAACCTTATAAATATGTGGAGAGAGAGAGAGAAAAATTTCAACTTTTTAGGAAAATATAAGTGAATAAGATTTTATGTAATATAAAAGGAATGAATATATTAGTTCAAAAAATTAATTGTTAATTCTAGATTACAAATTTAAAACAACAAACAAAACAAAACGGAGGGAGTATTATATAGATGCACCAAATATTCGTTATCTTAATTGTAATTAGTGTTTCGTGATGCTAATGCTGATTCCCATGGTTTCGCATCCACCACCAATACTTCTTTTTTATTTAAAATAATTATTTAATTTTAGTTATATTTTGAAAGAAAAAGGCAAGAGAAAAGAAGGCCGTCCATTTTTTTAAAATAACCATTTGCTTATTTATATGTTTTTCTTTTGTTTTCTTTTAAAATTTTAAAAGAAGGCCATCTTAAAGTAGGACATGGATCACTGACTCGAAGAGCCAACCATTATTAATATAAAAGGGGTGAATGAAAGAGGTGAGGTTCACGGCCCCGACTTAAATAATTAAGTCGTTGAAATGTTTTCATAATAAATAATTTTATTTATATTTTTAAAATTTATCTAGAAACTAACTTAAATAGAGTTGAAGCAGATTCATCATGAAATTAAAGAAGTTTCACAAACAAACTAGATACTATTCTCCCGTTTCGTTTTGATTATTGTTGTATATTTTTTTTTATCTAGAATTAACAATTAATTTTATAAATTAATATACAAAATTCTCATACATGACATAAAATCTTATTCACTTATATATTCCTAAAATAAAAATAACATTTTTTCTTTCCATATATTTTTAGGGTTTGAAATATGATTAAAATTAAGAGGGAGAATGTGAAAATATATAAAATAATAAATATTTTAATAAAAAAAATTAAAACAACAATCAAGATAAACGAAAAGATTATAATAATTTGTAGTACCTGAGTTGAGCCATATAGTAATAGTGGCATCATCTAAATTAATTCACCTAATAATTAAGAATTGAATAATTTGGTGTGATACGCGTGATTTTGAACGTCACGACTCACGAGTAAAAAAGGTCAACCACAAGAAATAAATCAAAGGCGATCAGTTAAAACTAGTCTTCTACATACTCATAAATAAATATTTACTAGCAATAGTCAACAACGAAATAAGCATCCTTAAAAAAAATAAAAATTAGAAACCACTTCTTCGTGGGTCTTCGAACACTAGTTTCAAATTTATTATTTGGTATATACTGTTTTTTAAAAAAAAAATGCAAAAAGTTAGAATATTTTTTCTAATAAATATTTAGTATTTTTAATTCACTGTAGTACAAACATATATATGTATATATATATATATACACACACACTATACATTGTCATTATTGTACAATTTATGCCATTCTTCCGGGGGGAATAAAGATAGATAAATTACTGAGAAAATTATTCGAAAGATAGATTAGAGGACAATAAGTAATTCGGGACATCACCGTTTTTTTTTTTTTTAACTAAAACACCCCTAAGGGTGGGGCATTCGGCACCATGCCCAGCCTGTGAATAAATAAAGCAACGTCTCGTACAATGTTATGGACGGGATATGTCCCAAAAGTGAACATATCCCTAACCAATCACGGGAACATGAAAGCAGAAAAATAAGCAAAGGAGATACATCCACAACTCGGATGCTAACTCCAACAATAAAGGAAGCACTAGAACGTGGAGCACAGCCACATACCAACTGAGACTCCAAACAGACAAACAAACCAAAATAATAAAATAAGACAAACATAAGAAACACGATCCGCATCAATGATACCTAAATCTGCAGTTGGGATAACCCAACTGATCCATCCGTACCAAGGAGAGCAGATATGTAGGAGCTGAAACATCATCATAAAATGTCAAAGCCGAGGTCTGGGCCCCTCTACCAGCAAGGAAATCAGCTGCCCGGTTCCCCTCACGAGGAATGTGCGTGAACCGAACATGCCGACCTCTACACAACAATCTGATGGAAGTGAGCGTGTGCCGGGTAACAGCCGAGCCCTGACGCCCAGACTGCAACACCGACACAACAGAAGCCGCATCCATCTCAATCCAAACATGATCCGAACACTGAACTGCAAGCCTAAGACCGTGAAGAAGAGCCTGGAACTCAGCGTCGAAGCTGGAGGCCGCCCTCAAGGGCGCACAAAAACCAGCCAGCAGCGACCCTGTGTGATCCCGAACAAGTCCCCCTCCACCAGCAGCCATCTGAAGATCTGTCGAGAAAGTTCCATCCGTGTTGAGCTTCACCCACGGTGCCTCCGGAGGCCGCCATGACACCATTCTAGAACGTAAAGCTCTAGGAACGGGGTCAGCAACAGGCATAAAAGGCACCTGAGGGTAACAGCCCAACCAATGCTGCGGAAGGAGCTTCCCAGCCGAAACCAGAAGATGAAGGTGATGCTGTACCTGCCAAACAATGTGAGACACAAGGAAAGGAACGCCGCGGTGCTTGCGGCTGTTCCTCTCCGTCCAAATAAACCAGAAAGCCAAGCAAGGAATCAAAAAACTAATGTGCTTCGGAACGGACCGTGGGAACAGCCCCCTCCAAAACCCAAAAGCATGTGCAACAGTGTGTGCACGTGGAGCAATAATATGGAACCAATTCGCAACATATGCCCACACCGATTTCGCAGACTCAGACCAAAGAAAAACATGCTCAATGGACTCGACCTGTGGATCGATACAACACTGACAACGAGACGCAAGATGAATACGACGGGACTACAACCTAACATCAACAGGAATGCGATCATGCATGAGACGCCAAAGAAAGACAGATATAGTGGGAGTGAGACAATCATGCCAAAAGGACCCAAAAATGGCACGTTCAGGCCGCCGGTATCTGACTTGATCCCAAGCAGAGGTAAAAAAGAACTCACCTGTCGAGGTCAAATTCCACCGCATGCTATCCCTCTCTCCCCACATCACCGGAGTCCAGATCACCGAATCAATCAAATCAACGGGCAAAGCAAAATGCTCATGCAACGCATGCAGATGCTCAACATACCAAGACTCACCAGATAAGTACCAATCAACATGCAAATGATCAAAACGAGAAGCAGAGCAATAAGAAGATAAGGGAACATCATCACACTAGATATCATCCCAAAAACTAACCTGTCCGTCCCCAAGGGACCACCGGATATGATCCTGAGCCCAAGCACCAACCCTAACCACTCTCTTCCAAACCCGGCTGTCATGCGGACCCAACGGCACCCTCAAAGGATACAAACGACCCCTGCAATACTTAGCCCACATGTATCGGACCCACAAAGAATCACGTGCTTTGAACCTCCACCAAAGCTTCCAACTGAAGGCAGTGACCAGATCACCAAACCGACAGATACCCAAACCTCCCTCAGAAACCGGCAAAGTCTCCCAACTGATCCAGTGCATCTTTCTCTTCTCCCCAACAGAACCCCAAAAGAAACGAGCAATCATCTGCTCGAGCTGATGAAGGACCCCCTTAGGCGGCTCCATGACCTGGAAGATGTGCAAAGGAATAGTAGCAAGGGTGCTCCTGATGAGCGCCAGACGACCTCCAAAAGACAAGTGCTTATGCGACCAGCTGTGAATCCTGTCACTCAAACGCTGTCTCAAAGGGATGAAAAGCGAGCACTTCAGAAAGCCTCTGTAGATCGGGACCCCAAGATAAGTGAACGGCAAAGAACCCCGCCGATACCCACAGACGGACTGAATCTGGTGATGCCAATTAGGAACAAACTTCTCCATGATGTAGAAGTTGCTCTTTCCTCGGTTCACCAGCTGACCAGAGACATCAGAATAATGATCCAAGCAATCCACAAGCCGACCCAAACCATCCGGAGCAGCACGAGTAAAAATGATGATGTCATCGGCATAAGACAAGTGAGAAACAGGAAATCCCCACTTCGCCGTCCTGTACCTCATCATCGGGTCACCACAAATCAATCTGTCTAGAATCCGAGACAAGTAGTCAGCTGCAAGCACAAACAAGGAGGGTGAAAAGGGATCACCCTGTCTCAATCCTCGAGAAGAGGGAAAGAAACCCACCGGTACTCCATTCACAAGAACTGAGAACCAGCAATCCTTGATACACCTACTGATCATATCCACCCACTGATCCAGAAAACGCATGTGGCGCAAAACAGCAAGCAAGAAAGACCACTGAACCCAATCATATGCCTTCGCCATATCCAGCTTAAAAGCAACATTGGGAACATCACGGCTGATGTGAAGGTCCCCAATCATCTCCTGAGCGAGTAAGACATTATCACTGAGCAAGCGACCCTTCACAAAACCACTCTGATTCGGAGCAAGCATAGCTGGCAAGAAAGGAGCCAACCGAGATGTCAGAATCTTCGTGATGATCTTATTGGTCACATTGCACAAACTGATAGGCCGGTAATCAGTCCAAGCAACCGGTCTCTCCTTCTTCGGCAGAAGGACAATAGTAGTAGCCGTGAAGCTGCGCGGCATGTGAGCACCTGCAAAGAAATCAGTAACAGCACCCACAACATCACTGCTAACAATGTCCCAACAATGCTGAAAAAACAGAAAAGTGAAACCATCCGGTCCCGACACACTGTCCCCACTGATACCAAAAACAGCATATCTGATCTCATCAATATTCGGAACCCGGTAGAGCCCCTCTGTATCCATATCTGTAGGAATCCCGTGCAGACAACTGAAATCCGGATCACCCAACTGATCGATATTTGACGTGAGAAGCCTTTGAAAGAAACCCGTAGCTGAAGCCCGGATCCCATCATCATCCTCTATCACACGCCCGCCATCCTCAATCGAGTGAATCCTGAACTTGCACCTCCGCTGCTTGACCCATCCCTGAAAAAATCGAGAGTTCCGCTCCCCTTCAGTCACCCACCGGACCGCCGCTTTCTGCTTCCAAAAATCCTCCTCCATCCGAGTCCTAAGCACATACTCAGCCACGCAGCGACTGAGCTCAGCACGAGCATCCGGAGTAGGAGAAGAATCATAAGAAGCCTGAGCAGCAGCAACAGCAGCATCCGCCTGTCTAACCCGAGCAAACACATCTCCAAACACATCCTAGTTCCACTGCCTCAACCTCTTCCTGACACGCTTCAACTTCAGTTGCAGATTCATCATGCCATTGTAGCCAGTAGAAGCAGTCCACTCCTGTAAAACAGTGTCCCTGAAGGTGTGGTGCCTGATCCACATATTCTGAAATCTGAAGGAAGATTTAGGGATCTGATCAAGGAACTGACACCTCACCAACAAAGGAGCATGATTAGAGGTGTGTCTCGACAAATGTGTGACCCTAGTAACAACAAATACAGACGTCCAGAACTCTCCAAGTAAAACCCGATCTAATCTCTCTCTCAAACCGGTAGAAGGACGCTCCCATGTGAACCAAGCACCATCAAAACCCGGATCCAACAACTGACAATCTGTAATGGCATCCCCAAAATCTATCATCTCACGGTGACGATCCGATACGCCATTCTCAACCTCCTCATCAGTCAAAAAAATATTAAAATCACCTCCAACAAGCCACGGCCTCCCATCAATACCAAGAGCAACACCCCTCAACTGATCCCACAGCTCAAATCTATCCTCACGAGAATGCCGTCCATATACAAGAGACAAAAACACAGTCCTACTCAACAAAGGTGAATCCACTCTCACATGAAGCAACTGACTAAAATCTAAATCAACAGACACAGTAAAATCATGAGCACAAAAAATCCAGATATGATTAGATAAATTCGACGCCACCAAAGTCAATCCAAAACGACGACTACAAAAATCAGAGTCAAATCGGACTTTCGGCTCAATAATCACCAAAATGGATAAACGATGCAACCTGATTAAATTATGCAAATATCCGTACTTGGCCTTAGATCCCAAACCACGTGCATTCCAAATTAATAATTGGACAGACATGAGAACCCAATTAAAGCTTCATAGGAGATGGAAAATTCTCCTTAGGTTGACCATGCAATATTGGCGACGTGTGCATGGGAGATGCATGAGCTTCATTAATTGGAACATTACAAACAACAGCATCAACGTTATCATTCATTGACACGCCATCAGTGCCGGCAAGCTCTCTACCAATATCCTTCTCGTGTGAATGCCGAGAATGATGCAATCGGGTTTTATCAAAAAATTATGAACCTCCTCCTTCATCATAAACACGAGCACGACTACGAACTCTCCCATCTTCGACCGCCAATCGTGAAGGACTGAGTTCTCCCCCATCACGCTTATGAGAATCTGCAGTAACAACAAGACGTTCTCTATTCTTACTCAAAGAAACTGAAGCCGCTACAAATTCACGCCGCTCTCTTTGAGCACCAGATTTATCCATAGAAACATCTTCATTAATTCCCACAATTCGGTCATCATTTCCAGATTTCAAACTATTTGTTCCAACCCCAGAATCTGCCATATGGCCATGTGATTCAGAATTCCCAACATTATCCAATAAAACTTACGGCCGATCAGATTTTTTCAAAGCATCAACACCTGCCATTTTATCATGTTCTACAGAATCTGAAATATCATCTATAGGATGCTGGATTTCAGTAGGAGCCGTATCAGTCTTATCAACAATCGGTTGCATTTCAGCTTCACTCAAAACACGAAATCTGTTACCAACATTTGAAGTTTTTTTTCCCGCTGCAGGAGGAATGGACTTTCGTTTACGTCGATCAACTTGTTGCCAGCCCTCACCACCAGTATCATTCGATCTAGAAGATGATGCAAGTCCCTCTGAAACAATAGTCGGAACAGCATGCTGCATAGCAATCCCTTTCCCTTTATCTCTTGGACGAGGACGAGAATGGTTAGGGTTGAATGGGGGCTGCCGAGCTGTGGAAGAGCGTCTAGGAACCTCCAAATTACCTATAGCATAGCAAGTATCTTTTGCATGTCCAAGATGCTTACATTCAGAGCAATAAAGAGGCATTTTATCAAAAACAACACGTTGGTTCACTTCAATCCCATCCAAATTCAAAACAATAGAAGAAGGATACGTTTTTGTTAGATCAATCTCCACACATAATTTAGCAAAAGAGACTCGATTTCTATTAGCAGTCGCATGTTCAATTTGTATTGGTTTCCCAAAAATCGAACCAATTTTAAATAATGCACTATGATCAAACAAATGCAAAGGTAAACCTGGAAGCGTAATCCAAACAACAAATATAGATGTTTCAAAAGACGGATTAAAACCCGGAGTCCATTTAAAAACCCGCATAGGACATCCATTAACAAACCAAATGGGTAATTCATGAGCACCTTTTATCAATTTAATGTAATCAGCTGCATGCGTCAATTTTATCAAAATGTGTCTAGCATTAAGAAAAAACCATGACAAATTACCCGTGATCCGTATATTCTGCAGGGCTTTATCGATATGTGTGGGAGATGGAATAGCATGAGAGAATTTTCCCACTAAAGCAAGCCCCATTCTTCCTGCAAGAAATTCATGGTCGTCACTATTAAAAGATAATACCGGTAAACCATCAAGTACCTCAATGGATCCTATATCTCTAATTGAAGATGAATTAAATATAATAGGAGCATTTTGTTGAGATGGAGCACGAAGAGCATCAAGAAATCTCATAGAAACATCACGGTTGTCTTCTTGAATTTTTTCAATCCCATTCGTATGAGTAGGTCGATTATCGCCACCTCCTTAACTTTGTTCTGATTCTCCCAAGCATTATTCACCTTCTCACGCATCCCTTCATCATGATTAATCGTATCCATGATAGTTAAAGCTCCAGAACGACGATCAAGAATTTTTTGCTCCAGAAGTTCCACATTAGGCTGAACAGAATTATTTCCACTATTGGGCTCTGAATTAATTTGCCGAACTGGCCCATTAAGGGAATTAAATGGTAAATGGGCTGGAATATTTAAATTTTTGAGAGGTAAAGGGGGGAACTCAATTAAATCAGGCCCAATAGTAGAAAGATTATTATTTTGGAGCCCAACACCTAAAAATTCACCAGATGCAGCACTCACGTTCGATCCTTGAACCAGCAGGGGCTGAGCTTCAATATTATCAAATTGATTCTGATTTTCTATCTCATGCTGATTTAAAAAGACCGAACTCGACCCCAAAGATACTCGGCTCCATAAATCCAAACCATTTGAAAGGGGATTAGTCAGGATTGAGGTAAGAGGGGTCGAACCCAGATTGGAATTTTTATTTTCTTGATGTGGCTGAATCAGGTTTGGCAGGGAGACTGAATGTGATAATTGATGGGTTGAAGAATGGCGAATGGGTTCGGTATTTTTAGATATGAATGCAGATGGGTTAGACGATGTGATTGGGGTGGTTTGGTTCTGAAAAGAAGATGGAGATGGTGCGGCTGGTTCATGGATGGGATTCATACATCTAGGGTTTTGAGAATTAGGGTTTTCAATCACATTAGGAGGCGGCGCCGATTTGTGTTGAAAAGGAAGGACGGGAATTGCACCAACTTTGGTGGGATCTTGATTCAATTTACCATCAAGCATAGATATTTCCATATCAGCAACAGATTGCATTGATTTGATGAATGTGGATGAATTAACAGCCCCAACTGAACCTGATAGACCAAATTCTCGATCAATGGAGAAATCAGAAGCTTCAAAAGACCGATCACCTCTGCTCATGTTCTGCAAAAAATTCTGACTACTCTCACCAGATTCCGGCGACTTAGCATTCAAGAATTCAGACTTCATTTGCCCAGCAACATTTGAACGATCTGGAACTTCACTCAAATCGTTATTTTCATGCAAAAAATAATTAAATTCCTTCTCTGAAAGTTTGCGATCGTCTTCCTTTTCTTTCTGGTATGCAACATCATCAAAAACATTCTCCTTCAACTCTGAATTCCCCCGATCATCCCCCTTATTAACTCCATCATCCGAAACGTTCACATTTTGAGACGAAAAATTATGAAATAAAACTGCCCGATTCCCAAACAAATCAGACGCACTCTTATTCAAATCTCTATCCTCAGCGCTTCTTTCCAATCCTATATCCGCCATACACGAGTCCTTCAAATTCCCAGATTCTTCCCCACCTTCAAAAACTGATTCTTTACTCGGAATTTTTGAAATTGCAGACGTACAAATCTGATTCAAATAAGTCCCCTCCTCATTAATCTCTCCATCTCCAGATATTTTCCCGACTCCAATATCCGCCATGAATGAATCCTTCGAACTCTCAGAGTGTTCCATACCTTTAAATATTAACTCTTCTAGCGAAGCACCAGCTTCAACAACTTGTAATGGTTTCGCATCATAGCCGATATCCTCCTTCACAATAGTTTCTCTTTCAGAAGTGAAATCAGAACTGAAATCCTTATCAACTTCATTATCAGCAGTAGACGAACTCATCTCCACCTTTTTAGCCTCTTTTTTATTTTTCTTTTTCGTCCGACTATTCTCCTTCAGCAAATCCATCTTGACCGAACCTTTAGCAAACTTAGAGAGATACCGAAGTTCTCTATTCCCAACAGAAGCCAAGGGGGGCCGACGTGAACCACTCAACTGATTTTTTTTTGAAGATCTTGTAGTTGGCGTCTTTTTTGACAGTTTTTTTGCACAATGAACATCATCTTCATCACTTGATACAAACAATGATGAATTATCCACCACAAATTCTCCAGGAGGATCCGCCATAATGGCGGGAACACATAGACAAATACCAAGATGACGAAAAAATCAGATTTGACACAAAAAGAACAAAATAAAAAGATGATGAACACGAAGAAAAAATATGAAAAAATGAAGATACCCATCACCGGTTAAGGATAAGGAAATGGGGTTAGTAACTGCTAATTTCACTAGGGAATGTGCCATTGCATTTGCATTGCAGCAAGCCCAACCATAAATCAGAAAGAAGAAAGATTTAGAGTATGCAAAGAATTTTACAGGCAACGGTAAATTTTTTCAGAGAGAGAGAGATTTGATGACAGAAAACTCAGAACAGAAAATTGAGATTTTGGACGGGGAGCGTATCCTTTTATGCAGATGATCTCTTCTCTTCTAGTGACGTCGATCAATAGTTCCGTTAGATACAGAAAATTTGGAGCTAGCGAGATCCGTATTTTCCGGTTCTGAAGTTGCAAAGATGCCAACTAGCCGTTACTAACAAAGTGCATGATCATCTTCTGGAAGATGTTCATGAACATCTATGGTGAACTTTATTGTCAGATTCTCCAATTCAGCTCGTTCTTTTTGCAGGCTCTTCTTGAGACCTGCTGAGTGTGAAATAAACACACTTACATACCATTAAGCTGATTAATGGTGAGTGCAAAGACCCAATGAGGATCTAAGCTTCTCAAATCTTGCAGTATCCAAGCCTTTGGTGAACAAATCTGCTAGTTGATCTTCTGTGTTGGCATGTTCAATCTTCGGAACTTCTTCTTTAACTAGACTTCTGATGTAGTAATGTCTGATATCGATGTGTTTGGTCCTTGAGTGTTGAACTAGATTCTTAGATATGTTGATTGCACTCATGTTATCACAGAATAGAATTAGGACATCATGAGCAGTGTTTCAACCAAAAGAACACTTAGGTTGCTCGCAAGAGAACGAGATCCCTGTAGTGTGATAAGTTTTCTCAAGTCGTATTCTCAAAGAAGGCTTAACAGACAACAATTTTTATGTTACAAATCACAAGAAATAAAATTCCTAAACATTCTAAATCCAATGTTTGAGTTGATGAATAAACTAGACGAAACACAAAATAAATAACAAGTAACAAGAAATAACCACGATTGAGAACAATGATGAATCAAGACTTTAGAGAGTCTAAGGTATAGGTTCATCTCCTCGGATAAATCAATTAGTAAATAAATTGTTCATGCTCTATCAACAAGTCACAAACAACCAAATTAATACAGATGGATAAATTCTAGCTCTCGCATTCGATGATTATCCCTATATTGATTCATTTGGTTTAGATCGTTAAATTATTAGATCACTCGTCTCCGGTAAGATTTAATCTTGATCAACAACAAACATGTAAGAAATTCTTCTCTCGATCTCCTTCGTTGCAAGCACAATTTAACAATAGCCAGTTGTCAAATCACATATAAATCAATTGATCAAGAACAAACATAATCACAATTTACACATATAATAACCCGATCTGAATTCCCTCACCCTAGATTATGAATTTAGTTCATAATTAAAGATAATTCATCCACAAAAATCAAACAAGAAATCATCATTCACTAAATACATAAAAAAGAGAAAGTAGAAAATATCTCACAAATTCAATAACCAATCCTCAAGTTTACAATTCTCCAAGATAATTGGAATTGAAAATCTTGCCAAGTAATTCTCCCCAAGAGTTTAGTGAATGAGATTTTCATCCTAATCTCCCTCTGAAAGTCTATATCCAAGTATCCCCAAAAGTGTGCATATTTATCCCCCTAAAAGCCCTACAAAATATCATCATAAATGCCAAATAAGCAGCCATGGCTGGGATTACGCCATGGCTCAATGAGAAGGTTGCCGGCTAATGACCTGGCTGTCCAACAGCCGTGGCCGTATTCTTCTAGTTCTTCAATCCGATCTATTTTTGCACAATTTTGCTCCATTTACGTTCCATTTTCTCCATGTATCCTGCAAAGCCTTTTGGAACACCAACAATACAGAAACACACAAACATACTATATAAACCAATAAAAATAAACTAAAAGACGAACATTATGAACACATCAATAACAATGAAAACAAACAAAAAATGACAAAATAAGCAGCTTCATAGTCCTTCATCATTTGTAGAATCCACACAATCTGAGTACAACTGTTTCCGCTGCAATGTACTCGATTTCAGCTGTAGAGAGATATATACTATTTTGCTTATTGCTAAACTAGGAAACAAGCTTGCTAAACTAGGAAACAAGACTGTTCCCTACAAAAAAAAAGCACCTGATGTGCTTTTTCTATCATATGGAGAGCCTGCCTAATCTGCATCACTATATGCCACGATGCTTAAATTTGTATCAGTAGAATATTAGAGACCATACTCAGTTGTTCCATTGACATATTTGATGATGTTCTTCACAATGTTCAGATGCCTGATATCTGGCACATACTCCCACACTGTATGCAATGTATGTGGTGCGTCATTTTTCACCAAAAATAATCCGACACACAGTCAGTATGCCCACACTACCCAGAATAGTGGCAAGCAAAATCATCTATGCAACCCAGGTGAGAGTTTCTATTTTGTCCCTCAAAATCATCTATGCAAAATCATCTATGCCCACATAATTTCTTAAAGACTGTAAGAGTTTCTGTTTTGTCCCTCATAAATTTAACCCAGATGAACCTAGAGAAATCATCTATGCAAACATACACATACATTTTTACTCCATAGTTTTCTATAGCCATTGGTCCCATTAGATCCATGTGCAGAAGATCTAGGACTCTGCTGGAGGTGATGTGTTGAACATCCTTTTGTTGAGATCTGACTTGCTTCCATAATTGGCAGGGACCACATACTTTGTTGCAGTCGACCTTGATCTTTGGAACTCCTTTTATCATATCCTTGTTGATCAGCTTTCGAAGATTCCTAAAATGAGTATAGCCAAGCTTCTAATGCCATATCTCAATTTCATCCATGGACGTTCTCTGACAAGTTATTGAACGTTCAGAAGGAACATTGAATCTGTTGCAGTTGTCAGTGGATCTTTTTCCTTCCATGAAGACTTCATTGTCCTTCTTGTAGACCTTGCAATCATCTTTGGTAAAGATTACAATCATATCATCATCAGAAAGCTGGCTTATGCTGATTAGGTTGGCTTTCAGTCCATCTACCAGCATGACTTTCTTCAATTTGGGCATCCCTTTGACATTCAGACTCCTTTGCCCATGACTTTGCCCTTCTTTCCATCTCCGAAGATAACAAAGTCTGATGTGCAGGTCTTCAAGTCTCTCACAACTGCATTGTCACCAATCATATGTCTTGAGCATCCACTATCAAAGTACTAGTTGTTGGTACTTTTTACTCTGTGAGATATGTGATCTACCATGATCACATGTTGTTTCTTCACAATCCACTGTTTCTTTGGTGAGTGTTGATCCTTTCTTCTATTCTGACAGAGTGCTGCAGCTTTGGCTTTGGCAGGAACAAACCTTCTCCTCATTCTTTTAAGATCTCTGAGATAATGTTTACAATGAGGCCTGATGTGGCTTGTAACCTCACAATAGTGGCAGATGATCTTCTTTTTATCTGATGTGTTGTGAAAGGCAACATTGGAGTTGTTTATGTTGAAGATCTTTTTGTGAGATACATTTGGAGGATGAACGTTCTTTGCAACTTTCAAAACATTCTTCTGGACTTCCTTCTTTCTCTCAGATTCATCCTTTACTTTGACAAACTTGATTTTTCCTGAGTTTTGTCCATAATATCCAAGACCATGTCGAACTTTCATGGTCTGTCTCGAGTTCAGAATCTTATCCAAATTCTTAGTACCATTGTTGAGCATCCTCATGTTTCTCATAAACACCTTCAAATTTTCATTGGATTACTCGAGCTCCTTCTTCTGATCACAGATCTTTTTTTGCAGAGCTACTTCTTTGATGACCAGTTAATTATTTTCTTGACTGATGATCTTTTGATTTTGTTCAACAAGTTGTTTGTTGATCTCTAAAACCTGCAGCCACTTGCTGAACATTTCTTGATAAGTCTTCTCAATATCTGAGTCACTGACCTTATCATCATCATCATCTGATTCCTTATCATCATCATCATCATCATCATCATCTGATTTTTGGTCAAACGGATCAAAATGGAAAGCTTGATTTTCTTTGGCTATGAAGGCACTAGTTTCATCTTCTCAGTCTGATTCACTGGAGCTTGATCCTTCATCACTCATCGAGGTGTTGTAGCCATTCTCCTTCTTCAGAGTATTGTTATATTCTCTCTCAATGTGTCCATAACCTTCACATTCTCGGCACTTAATTCCTTTGCCTTGATCTTCATCTTGATCAGGGATGCTCTTCTTGGAAGACTTACGAGAAAATTGTTTCATGTTGTTGTTCTTGTTGATACATTGACTCCTAGTTCTTCTTAGCATCTTTCTGAAATTCTTGGTAATCAGTACAATAGAATTCATTAGGTCTTTACCAGGAACATTTTTTAGAACTTTTTCAGAAACTTTCTCTGATGTTTCAGCTTTTAAGGCAATTCCTTTGCCTTTCTCCATGTATTTATCTTCTTCAAGATTCATCTCAAAGGTTCTGAGAGATCCCATCAATTCATCCAGCCTCATGCTTCTGACATCCTTAGCTTCTTCTATGGCAGCAACTTTGTAGGTAAATCTTTTTGGTAAAGACCTCAAGACTTTCATTACCAGCTTTTCATCTGTCATGACTTCACCTAATGCAAAACTCTCATTAGATAAACTCCTTAATGAGCGTTGAACTCACCAATTATTTCAGAATCTGCCATTCTCAAATTTTCAAATTTGGAGGTAATATTCTGAAGTCTTGAAAGTCTGACAGTGTTGGTTCCTTCAAAGGTTGTCTCCAGTACATCCCATACAACTTTAGCAGTCTCATACGTTAAGATTAGACTGAATGACTCCAGATCCACATCGGAGAATATGGCGTTGAGAGCTTCGGAGTTCGCATTGAACCACCTCTTCTGTGGTTTAGGCCAGTCTTCTTCAATGGGAGTGTACTTGTCATCTTTGGCAACTGTAGGTTGAGTTCATCCTTCAGTAACGCTTTTCCATGCTTGATCATCGATGGACCTGAGAAAAGAGCGTATCCTTGCTTTCCAGTAGGGATAGTTGTCTTCTAGAAGAGGTGGCCTGGCAGTGGAACCTCTTTCTTTGATAGAACTCATAGCTTTAAAACCATATACTTCACACAGAGATGTACTTCCCTTGATCTTTTCATTTTGAACACAAAACGACCTGCTCTGGTGCCAATTGAAATTGCACACATGTGTGAGAAGTATTTGTCTGCACAACATTCACTGTAAAGTTGCTGAATGTTTAAAACATGTTCACAATAAAGTTCAAGAAAGTTATTGTGAGTGTTAATACGATTTTAGAAAATAAAGCATGCACAGGTTTGACAACCCTGTTCGATCAAAATATCTACGTTAGAGGGACTTATCAAGTCCGTGAAAAATAATTCACTACTCCGGTGTCACGTTTACTGAGGATTCTACATGCAGGTGACCTCCCGTCACTCGTTACCCTTTCTACCCGTACACTCTCTTTCGTTGAATTGAATTCAATTGTGAGATTCCCTCACAACCTAGATGTCTAACCTATCTAGTTCCCACAGGAAATCTCTCCCAAGACTCCTTTTAACAGTGTATGAACAAGTGTGTTTCAATACACAATGACTAGAGCACTATTCTCTAGTCTAAGACACAACCGTAATTAAGTTACTCAAAATAGATAGAGCTCTTAAACAATACTTGTTTGGTGTGTTCTCTGCTTACCAACATGTCTGTATCCCAGACTATTTATAGATGAAGAGAGATAGCCTAAACATGGGAACATATGTCTTAATTTGATTCGAAAATAAATAAGGAAATTTTTCTTGTTTAGAACCGAGATCAAACTCGAACCATGTTAGGAATTCTTCCAAGAATAGAACTCTATCTTTGAATTCAGTCTTGAACTCTTCTGTTGAATTATGGCAGCTTCTGGATAAATCTCGGAATCTTCTCTTGGTTGTAAATCTTGAACAACTACTTTGATCTTTGGAAGAATAATCTGGACAAATGATGTTCATGTAAATGTACAAGAATGTTACAATGAACATTGTTGATCTTTGAGTCTTATCTGCAATGCGGACGTCCGTGTACTTTGCAATATACATTGTTGATCTTGAATCTTCACATCAGGTAGCATAGCAGAATCTTTTGTATGTTCACAGGCTGACTTCAGGCTATCACTCAAGCTAGCTGACAGTACTCAACATGTAGAACAATCTCTGTTGTGGCATGATGCACAACAGTCTTTTTGTCAGCTCAGTCCAAACTCCTTACTTTGAGCTGTCTTCAAGAAGTTCAAATCACGTTCACGTACATTGTTATGAACGTTGTCTAGAACAGTTGTAATATACTTGGAAAAGTCAAATACTAAAGTGATTTATGAATTGCCATAAAGATGAATGATAATCAACCACTTACAACAAGAGTAATGTAAAGCTCTTGATAAGCAAACATAGTGCGGTGACACCATTTAATCAATCTGAACAAACTTCAATGATTGATGTCACAAAGTCACTAACAATATGTCACCCTTTGCAAAAGTTTCAACTAGAAAGTTATAACTTTTTCGATTGGAGATCTCGAAAGACCCTAAAATCCCAAAATATCGAAACTGATCGGTAATGGTAACAGTTTCCGTTTTCCAGCGATCTGGCCAGTTTCTGGCCACCGAATGATAATGACATCAAAAAGATGAAATGCAGAGAACTTAAATACACACAACATACTACATGCTGAAATTTAAGCTCCATAGGAGAAGAAATTAACCAAAGTAAGATGTCTGAAGACAGCAACTGTGCGGAGGTGGCGGGCTGGCCAGCGCCAGCGGCTGCTCCGTCGACGGCGGCCAGAATCCGGAGGTGGCTCAGGCAATTAGCATGGGTGACCGGAGACAGAGTAGCTCCCTCCCTCCCAGCTCTCTCTCTCGGACGATCTCTCTCAATCGAACACTTTTCTTTCTCTCTCATTTTCCCCATTCTTTCTTTCTCCCCAAGTTTGAGAGTGTGAGTGTGAATGAAATGGAGTGATAAGGTGAGAGGATCAGATGTATATATAGGGGAAAAAGGTGAAAAATATCCGGTAGGCAATCCAGATATAAAATACTGATAATTTTTTTCGGATTTGATTAAAGTTACTTTATTCAATGGCGAGGTCCAAATGACCTCCAACACAAAATTTAAAAATATCGGGAGACTCGTTGACTCGAGTACTATTGAACCAACCCATCGAAGAAAAATAAGGAGGTTGTTCGAAGGAAATCGAAGAACGATTTACTTTTTGAAACGAAAATTTACTATTCCGCACTTTTTGCTAAAAATAGTCTGAGCCTCTGATTGAAAATCAGAAAATACAAATGGATTTCTTGGGCAATTGTCTATGGGGACGACTTGTCAAAACAAGACTTGAATCAACACACAAAATTTCATAAACAATCAAAAATCACGTCATTTCAGAAAATCACTATTCACAGGTTAACCATTTACGTTTTTCAACACCGGGACTCCCATAGACATCAGATTAAAATTATGAAAATACCAACAAACTTCTTGGATCGTTATCTTTCAAACAAGTCTAAATCGGTTATTCTACGATATCAGAAATAAAATTCAAAAAGATGATTTTTACAGAAGACCCCTGAAGTCGTAACTTACATCCATATCCTTTAACTATCGGTCAAATTTTCTCTTAATAATTCCTAATTTTAATTAGAAATTTTCTTAATCATATTTTGAAAATACGGGACATTACATATGCATAATAGCATAATTTTAAGACTAATATATATATATATTCAATCTTTACCTCTATCAGGTCTCATTTTACTCGTTAGTTTCTCCTTTCTTAGTTCCACGACGTTTGATGCTTGTTTATTTGCAGCAGTATACCACCAACAATATTGTATTAATCAAAACTAACCCAAAACTGAGTTACTACTCTTTGAATAGTAACCAAAATAATAAATCATTAAATGATATAGGAACTCAACAAGATAGCAAAACACGTGTCACACTACTTGGTCGAATTATTAATAGTCCATTATAGCATGAGATATAACTATGCATAAATTGTGTTTCAATATGCAAATCACCTAAATTCAACACCCAAAAAACTGATTATATGATTCAACAAATTCATCATGCAAATTATTAGTACGATACACAACTTTTAAAGCACCAACCTTATATATTGTTAGTATTAAATATCAGCTAGAACTTTTAATGTCCACTTAAATAACTTATTTCTTTATACAATTGCTATTACACGACATTTTTTCCCATACACAACTTAGGTGGCTCCCAATTATTGCAATCACAAATAATATGAATTACGAAAATCATCATATAAATTTCTTGCTCATGCAGCTAGTTTGGACTAAATTACTTCTATCAAGCAATTGAAAATTACTGACCTCCACTATATAACAAAAATTGATCTTGTGACGTAGCATTTTATTAAAACCCATTACACCCACTCCAAATAATAAGCAATATAAATGATTAATTTCACACATATATAACACTATTTGCACTACGTCAACACACGTGCAATAAAAATATTAAAAGAAAACAACCACCCAAAATCGACACAAATCGGCCCTCTAAAGTAGCCATATTCAATCTCGTAAACAAGAAGCAACAAAACCTTTTCAAATATGATGGGTTCCATTACCTTTTTTCACTATCGCCACCTTTGTGGGAATTCAAGTCTTCAATTTTTTTTTCTAAAAAAAAGTCTTCAATTTTTCACTATCTTTCGCAGCCAATTAGTCCACAATCTGTCATCCCCGTTGACGGAAATCGGAATTCAACCGGTTGTCTCACTTTCACAGTCAAAAATCACCCGCACTGATTGGTGCTAGGGTTAAAGTTGAGAATTTGATTCATAGGGCTTTTCAATTATATATGGATACATATAAATTCCATAAAGATATATATATATATATATATATATATATATATATATATCTATTGCCATTTTTGCCGGATGCTTCCATATGAAATTAAGTATTAAAATTACTTATCTATCCCTGATTGGATAAAAAAATAAATGCTATTAGAATTATCCAAATTTCCAGCATTTAATCTCAACCATTCATCTTCAATTTTCATAGGGTTCAGATTTAACCCTATTTCTCACATAGAGAGTAGTCCATATATATATATATATCGGTTAAAAAAATATCACAAAATTAGGTAAAATTCATTAAGGGCCCATATAGCACGTACCAATTATGGACTGGGCCTAGTCCCAGTCCTAGTCTGTGATATGTGAATTCAGTCACACCGTTTATCAGTTAATTTGGACTTACAAATTTTCTGTGAGGGTAATTAGTTTGAGATGGAGTAAAACTGGAGGGAGGAGGAGGAATCGTAGAACATGTAAATCAATATTTGAAATTCCAACCTCAAATCCGAATGAATTATCCTTTCATACATAGAGTTGTTGATCCTCCATGCAAAACAAATCATCTGATAATTCTTCCATCAATCCCCCAAAGATTGCTACCTCAACTTCTGCTGCCGTCTCCTCCTCCTCCTCCTCCGCCGATCTTCTCCATTCATCCAGCTCAGCCTTCACCACCGCATCAATGGCGCTAAATTCTGCAGCTCGCAACAGATTCCCCAAGAAAACTACCTTGCATTTCACATGATGATGATGATCCGAACATCGTTTAATGTCGCCCTCAGATTCAACGCCATTCTGGTAATACTCTTCGTCAGAAGCTTCCAGCAACTTCTGCTCGAGATCCACCGGATCTAGAGCAGCAAGTTTCTCAAATCTTCGTAGCCTATCTAAGAGCTGCTGTCTAGCTCCTGCACCAGTTTATATATATAGTGCAAAAACAACATCACATTATATTCATAATAATTAATCTCATAACCATAACAACAGTACTATTAGCTAGCTAGGTATCAATATTCCAAAGATCATACATACTTTCTATATTTGCGTAGCTCCGTTCTAGATCATCTTCATCATCATCTTCTTCAACTACGCTTTGATGTGCGTCGTCTTCAAAGAAAGTGTCTAACACAGACACTGGGCTACACTGTTCCTTCTCCTCTTCCACTCCACTCACATTATGATTATGCAATTCTAGACCAAGTGCAGAATCCTCCTTCTCCTGTGAGATTTGATTTGAGGGAAATATATTAAATCACTCAGCAAATATTCTAAACTAATAGATGGTCACTATTCCATTGGTAATAATGAATTGAAGTAATGATGAAAACCCAATTAAGTTGACTACAAACAACACTTCCAAGCAAGTTAAACCGAAAGATAACGATAATATAACATGGTGGTTGGAACGCAACGCATGCAATTATTATTGAAAATTGAAATCCAACAAAGAAAAAATAATAAAGATTTGTCCTTTTGCGATAAAATTAAATGGGGAGACAAAACTTACCACAAAAAAAGATTTTGGTGGCAGGGCGTGATCACACGTACAGTATTCAAACAAACAAAAAAGGGTATGTTTAATGCTCAATAATTAGATGATTCTTGATTATTTTTTGCAAAAGTTCGAGGGCATAATCGACATTCAAACTCGACAACCGGCCCACCGACTCAGAGCAAGGAGATCCTACGCCGACAGTTGAGTTGAGTTGAAGTTGAAGCAAGTAGAAATCATGTATAACGTAATACGTTTTAATTCGCCCCAGCTGAGTCACGAGTTAATTCACTCTTTTCAGTGAGTTATTTTGCTTGTTTTCCGATTTTATATATATTGAAGAAAGAATTTTCACAACAAATTAAATTTGGCCACATCCAATACTCATGTACAAAATAATCTCCACCAACAAAATTTTATGATGATTTTCATAATTAATCATACCATAATTAACGAGTTAAACATGACTCGCTAGCTCATTGAGTAAACCAGGAAAAAAATGAGTCGACAATGTTCAACCAAACCTGTTTTACGCGGCGGATGGGAGAAGTAGCCGGAGATGACGGGCTTTTGTGAATACAGAATCTGAACGGGCTCGAGCAAAATCGGGCTTCCCGTAATTCAAAACCTCCAATTTCATGAAACAATTCGGGCCTATAAGTACTGGCGGAGGCCCGCAGATCATCTCTGCTCAATCTATTACACGAACACGAAATCCTTATCTCCTCCGAATTTTCCTTTTCTTTTAAATCACAATTTCTCAAAACTCTGTTCTTGCTCCGATTTTTCATGAGTACTTTAAAAAACGACCCAAACAAACAAAGCCGGACGCTTTTAGTCTGCGTTATGGGCTTCAACCGCCGCTGCTTTTGGATCTTCATGGCAGCTTCAGCCAGCACGGCGGCGGTCCTCGACGGGACGCGGAGAAACGCACCGCCGCAGGGTGAGCTGCAGGGGCTGAGATACGGTGCCCTTTTGAGCTGTAGCGCGGTGGCCGGAGAGGAATTATGCAGCTGGGAGCGCTTGTCGGCAATGTAGGTTTTGAGGTGAAAAGGCTCTTGATCTTGTTGCAATAGTTCATGCAGCATGAAGTGTTTGTGATCCATCGTCGCGAACGATAATTGGACAGCGAAAATGCGAGGAATATTTGGGAAAAGTGGTTTTTTGTGATGAGGGATGTATAAAGTTGGGAGAACTGAAGAAGAAAGTGATGTTGAATTTGTTTCGAGTTTGATAAAGATTCGACTTTTGAGGGGTCAGAAAAGGTTCAGAAGTGGAGGGAGCGCTGTAAACATGCAAATAGCAATGGCGTGGGGACGGCGCCAGGTTAGAGAGAGAGAGAGAGAAACTGATCATTCAAATCTGGATTTTATAAGATCGAGGCAACATATTTGTGTGAAATTTCATGTTACACTCTCTGTGTTACACCCCGTACGTACCCCGTATTACACTTTTAAATTAGGAGTTTTTCTTGTATATTTTTCTTCAATTTTATTTTTTTGTGATTTAGTTTAATTTTATGATTATTTTTAGGGTTCACCCACCCAATTAGGGTTTATAATTATTTTTTAATATTTAATTTTTGATTTCTAATTAATAATTCATTATTATGATTTATTTTTTTAAAAATATGTTTTATAATTTTTTAATTCATTTTTTTTGTTGATAAATGTTGACTATGATTACTTATGTTATAATTAATTTTTATTTTATAATAATTATTATTAAAATCATAAATATAATGATAAAACACGGAGTGAAACACAAAAAAGTATAACAGGAAATTTCAACCCGATCATCTCTGTCCAAATTCTTAGGATGATGCTTATATTTTTGAACCAAAATTTATATTCTAACTTTATTTTTTATCGACGTTTGATTGAATTTAAATGTGAGTATATAATTTATAGATTTAGACTTTATAGATCTTGAGTTTTGACACAATATTTTTTGGTTCGTTTGGTCGTTAAGAAATCTGATTTTTGAAAGTTCCCAATTTCGTATGATAATCGTGTGTCAACATTAAAATTATATAATGTTAATAATATTTTTTATAAAATAAAATTTATTATATTATAACTAATCATAATTAATATTTACTGCTAAAAATTGAACTTTTAAAAAATTATATACCTTAAGTTTGGAATAATTAACCCCAAAATTGTAAAATTATGCTAAACCTAAAGAAATTAAAATTGAAGAAAAAAAATGAAAGAAAACATAATAATTTTGAGTTTTGGTACACGATTGGCACACACGAGTTGGGATTAGAGGATCTCAAGTATTGCATCATATGTATATGGACGCTAATCATGAGGCTCGTGCACTAGCCCAGTTTGGAGCGAGGTGTGAGTCCATGCGTATTTGGAACCATATTTTTCCGGGGATCAATCACTCTATACCAATTTTAAATAATGTAAAATCATTAATACCCACTCAAATAAATTCAATTCATCCTATACCCACTTTTACTATATAATCCTTCAAAAGTACTTTAAATTAATTGCAAAATCAGTTTTTTCTCAATTTCTGTACCAGATTTAAATAATTGAGTGCACGGATTTATTGGTATATGAAATACTGACTTCAATTATTGCAGTATTTATCGACCATGACCAAAGAACAATCGACCGTTACTAGGTACCAGTCGACCACTACTGGATATTGGTCGATCGCAACTTGGTCCCTATGGATAGCTACTAGGTACCAATCGACCACTACTGGGTATTGGTCGATCACAACTTGGTCCATGTGGACAGCTACTAGTCGATCGACCACCACTTAGTACCTGTCGACCACTACTGGGTAGCTGTCGACCGCTACTGGGTATCTGTCGACCACTACTTGGTATCTGTCGACCGCTACTTGTCGTGAGTCCATGTCTCCATAATTGAAGCATGCTTCAATTCTCCCAACAACCAACATAATCTTCTATATATACACATATACATCGACAACAAGCAAAATCACACAAAAGATTAGAGAGAAATTTTTTTAGATTTCAATTCATATCCAAAATATTAGAGAGAAAAATATTTTGATTTCAATTTATATCCAAAAAAATTAGAGTGAGAGATGGAAGATTGGCGATCTGTTATTGTTAATTACAACGGTCAATTTGACGATCAATCCAATTATATTGGTGGAAATGAGCGACTCGGCTATATTCCGGCGAGCAATGTATCCCTAACAGCGTTAAGGGATGCAATTAGCTACATATTATTAGCAGAAGCTATTAGAGGAGAATACCAAATTTACTCCTTATCGACATCCCGATCTGGAAGGATGTTGAGATCCATTATCGGTAGTGATATGGATTTGTTACGTCTGTTCACAATGGAGCCGGAGCCAACTGTGTATCTCGTGCACAATCAAAATGTCGGAGGCACCCAACCGGAACCATTTACTGTCCAAGATGTCATGACCCAACCGGAATCATCGACCCATTATCCTACAAACACCCAACCTGATCCGTATTCTTACGTTCCTCAATTTGATTGCTCGGCACAACCTTCGTTCAACCCTACAGATGAGGATATTGAGCATTTTGGGAGATCAAACTGGTTGTCAGACAACTGGTGGGGGAGCGGGAGCGGTATAGAACCACAATATGAGGCTGAAGCAGCACCAAATACTGATGCAGGTGAAGGTACTGCATTTTATGATGCAACAACAACTTATTATGCAGGTGGAGGTTCCCCATTTCATGATGCTCAAAATGACGATGTGGCTGCTGACAGTAATGGTGTTGTGGAGACAGACGATGACTATGACGACGAAGCTGATCTCGATGTACCGTCTGAGGATGATGAGGAGCCATTCGGAACAGGATTTTCTAACTGTACATTTCATGACTTTACTTCATGGATTCGTCGAGAGGGTGGCATCAATCAACTGTTGAGCATGCTCGTTCCGACCAACCAACCTACTGCATCCCGTAGCCAAGTTGAACCAGAACCTGAGGATGTACGTAATTGGATTATTCCAGTTATTCCTCTTGATTGCACTGACTCACCGGTGGTACGTAATTTGGATCACGTTATTGATGAACCACTGAGGAAGGGATCTATATTTTATACAAAAGAAGATCTCTACGTTGCTGTTGGACTTTGGCACATGGAACGCAAAGCTGAGTTTAAAGTACCTCGTTCTTGCGGAAGTCGTGTGGAGTATGTTTGCAAACGTAATCCTAGTTGCACTTTTGAGCTGCGTGCATCTTGGAGAGGAAGTTATTGGATTGTTCACAAATTCAACATGCAACATACGTGCAATCTCGATTTGGGCTCTGTTGGTGCAAGAAATGTTCGAGCTAAGGTAGTTGCTGCCTATTATGCTCGCAAGATGCGTCGTGAGGAGAAAATTATGAAACCCCGAGAGATTATGGCAGAGCTACTTCATGAGTTTGGAATTCGGGCAAGCTATCAAGTTGCACTGCGCGCACGGAATGCTGCAATCTCGATGATATATGGTGGACATATAGATTCATATCAAAAGCTTCCTAGTTATCTGTATATGCTAAAGGCGTGCAATCCCAACACATACACGGATCTAGATGTTGGACCTGATGGGCGATTCCGACATTGTTTCATTGCACTTGGGGTGTCTCGTTTAGCATTTGTATTTTCACTGCGTCCAGTTATTGTTATCGATGGCACACACCTGAAAGGGAGAAATAAAGGTGTCTTATTTGTTGCAGTAACAAAAGATGGCAACGAGCAGCTCTTCCCACTGGCATTCGGTGTAGGTCCAATCGAGAATGATGAATCGTGGAAGTGGTTCCTCACTCGACTGAGAATTGCTTTTCAGTGCCCTGATGATTTATTAATCGTGTCCGACCAACATATCAGTATTAGCAATGCTATGAAGGAAGTTTATCCGAACACTGCACACGGTCTCTGTACTTACCATTTGAAGAACAAGCTGAAGAGCTATGGTCCCGGCATCGTTGAATTGTTTCAAATTGCCGCTAATACATACCGTCCAAAGGTGTATGAAAAAGCAATGGAGGCAATTGGCAAATCTAGTCCTGGAGCCTGGAACAAGTTGATGACTGCAAAACCAGAACGTTGGGCTAGATCACAGTGCCCTGTGAGTCGTTTCAGTTTCCCTACATCTAACATTGCTGAGTCATTCAATTCACGATTATTATTTGCAAGACGTCTTCCAATTGTCTCAACAATTGAGGCCATCAGACATGTGATGGAAGAATGGTTTGATCAGAGACGTGCAGTGTCTCGGGCTAGAGATGATGATCTAACCGAGGAGGCTCATAATAAATTAGCTCCACAGGTTGACAAAGGCGATCATTTTAGGGTCGTAGCAAGGTCACAAATGACATTCAAGGTTAGCAATAAAGAATCATCTTGGATAGTTGATCTAAATTCCAGGACATGCGAATGTCGCGAGTTCCAAGACGACCTTATGCCTTGCTCCCATGCATCTGCTGCTATTCGGTAACCTTGTTGTTTAGTCTAAGTCTTGTATTCTTATCAATATGAATTTACTTTAATTTTTAATTTTATATAATGCAGAAACCAAGGTATGAGCGTGTATGACTTTGTTTCGGTCTACTACAAGACTGAGAATTGGAAAGAATTGTATGCTGCTCAAGTTAATCCTATTCCTCTCGAAGAAGACTGGAATGTACCATCAGAGGTAAAGGATATGATCGTGTTGCCGCCCATTGTTCTCCGACAATCTGGTCGTCCTAGAGAACATCGATTCGCAACTGGTGCAGACATTCCTCGGTCTAGACGGGCACCAACCTCCACAGGAGCATCCGGTAGTCAGCCCCGTGCTAAAAAGAGATGCAGCATATGCGGCGAGACTACACACACGAAAAATAGATGTCCGCTACGATTTGGGTTTGATAATTGAGATGTATTTGTATTGTTCTAACAATATTTATTTTTTATTGTACTTGTAAGTTGGGCTATATATTTGTATTGTTCTCGTACTATTCTAATTTACTTTTTATTGTACCTATTTAAATGAGTGTACGGACTTGTTGAATCATGCTTCAATTCTCCCAACAAACAAGATCAAAGACAATCGACCGTTACTAGGTATCAGTCGACCACCACTTGGTATTGGTCGGTCGTAACTTGGTCCATGTGGACAGCTACTAGGTATCTGTCGACCACTACTGGGTATTTGTCGACAGCTACTAGGTATCTGTCGACCACTACTGGGTATTTGTCGACCACTACTGGGTATCTCTAGACCACCACTAGGTATCTATCAACCACTACTGGGTATCTTTGGACCGCCACTTAGTATCTATCGACCACTACTTATCGTGAGTCCATGTCTCCATAATTGAATCATGCTTCAATTCTCCCAACAACCAACATAATCTTGTATATAGACATATACATCTACGTACAATTTTTTAGATTTCGATTTGTAAGTTGGGCTATATATTTGTATTGTTCTCGTACTACTTCAATTGTTTTATCAATTACCTTAAATTACGAAAATTAAGGTTATAAAGAGTTGTAATAAAATAACAACTAAAAATATTAATAAAATGTCAACTAAAATAACATTTACTAAAAAGAGTCTCAATAAAGTCTAGCATGAGGAGTAACACATCTCAATGTGCTCTATCTTGTTCCCCTAGGGAAGTTTGGGTTCGACGGAGCGCCTCTCTGCATGGTCACAAAGTTGCTCTACAAAGAACAAAAAAAATTAATTAAATAGGTTTGAAACTAAAGACTAGAACTTTAAGAATTAAAATAAATATTAATTAAGAAATACCGGTTGCGCATTATCCTCATGGGGCTGGAGTTGATTGTAAAACTCCATAAACTCGCCCGAATCTCCAAAAAATTGACCAGTTGGGCTAAATTGAGGTTGGAGCTGGAACTCAGGTTGAGGTTGGGGCCGATACTGAGACTGAAGTTGAAGCTGGAGGTCTAAATGAGGTTGGTGTGAGGGTGCTCTACGTGCTAACTGATCAGGCATAGTCACAGAATGTCGTGATGGCTCTCTCTCTGGGGATCGAACATGATGACAATCATGCATCGATACAGAATGTCGTGAGGGCTCTCTCTCTGGGGATCGAACATGATGACGATCATGCATCGATACAGAATGTCTAGCAGATGCGTCTCTAGGTCTCGAAGTGGCCTCGTCTCCTCCTCTAGACTTGGACTTGCTCCTAAAAGAGCCATTCGAGCCAAACATCGATTTGATCATCCCCTTCATTTGACTAACGACATCTTTTGTAATTTTAGGGGCAACAACTGTGTCTATGTGATGAATCACATCTGTCTTGAGCCTGTCAAGCTGACCGGATGATTCTCCATGACTTACTGACTTGCCTTTGCCTCCAGTCCGCGTCTGAGGCTGCTGAATAAACACTTCCTCTGCAGCCTCTTCCTCATCATCCTCCTCAACCTCTTCAATTTGAACAGAGGCATTCTTGCTGCGTCGTCGGTTCGCTGCTTTACGAAAAAGAACAGGTCTTCCATCTCGGACTTGTCTTGGATGCATTGGATTCTCCACAATCAGAAAACGAACACCAAATATTTCACCTCTTTGTATGCTCATATAATAGTCTTGTTCAACCTCGTTAGCTGATACCATCATCTCGTGATATGAGAACTGGATAACACGACCAAATAAAAAGAATGAGTATTAAATAAAAATACAAATATAAATGAAATATATATATATATATATATATATTGTACCTCTGGGCCAAAAATAAAGCCAAAATCAAGCTCTGGCGAAGTCCCGAATTTCCAAGCGAGCATGCGTGGAATGCTGTTCGGGTAAGCATAATGAGCAGCCACTCGTCCTAATGTGGGAATCGTCTCGTATGCCCAAATCTATCAAACAATATAAAAAATTCAAGCAACAAAGTGTTAAAAAATTAAGCTCAATGCTTAAACTTAATTAAAACAATTAATAAATAATTACCTGAAGAGCCCACATAGGACCATAAAGATGATACGATGGCAGGGCCTCTAACCGCGTCATCGGGACAATACTGACATAGTGTATCAATGCTCCGTATGTATATGCCCCCCATGGAAATCTGTTCCAAGCTGATAAATCATCGACCAATATCCACACCCAATTCTCGACTTTTCGAGAGTCAGCAAATCCAAGAAAGAAGAAATACAAGACTATGATATTAGCCACCTTGAGGTAATCATCATGCTCTTCATTGTCATCCTGAGGCAAGTTACTTGAATCCTCATATATGTTGCGTTCGGTGAACTTGCGCATTAAGTCTCTCAAGACTATTGAATCACCATTGGCCACACGCTTATAAACTCCAACTCTAGATGGATCATGAATCCCTCGACTCGGGTCAAAACTCGAATATCCAAAATTTAAGCCAGACACCAACGCATAATGTATGGGAGAAAATCGGAACTGCACGCCTTGTACAGAAAACCAAAGCTCATCGGGATTATCATTGAAAATCTCGTAACTTAGCAAAACATGTAGTGCTCTTGAAGCACTATTACCCGGCCTCCAAGATAAAACATGGCCAAAACACCCTGCTTTGAATCGATCCAGTAGGCGTTCCTCACCAATATTAGTAAGTGTGTCCACAATTATTCGAAACTTCTTCCATTTGTAATGTAAATTGATCTTCGGCTCAATAAATCGAACCTCAGATCTCTTCCAAGCCGGCTACACATGATTTATAATTTAAATGTAAATAATAAATCATAATTTTATTAAACTAAGAATTTAAAATAATAAAGATCTAATTTTCTAGAGAAAAGTTTTTCTTGTATGCAATTATTATCGTCGACCGCTACCTGGTAGCTATCGCTGACAGTGACTAGGTAGCTATCGACTGCGACCAAGTAACAGTCGACCACTACCACTGGCGGTCTTCAGCTTGCTTTTTTCTAGCTAGAATTATTATAATCGACCGCTACCTGGTAGCCATCGCTGACAGTGACTAGGTAGCTGTCGACTGCGACCAAGTAACAGTCGACCACTACCAGTGGCGGTCTTCAGCTTGTTTTTTATCTAGCTAAAATAATTCTAGGCAAACATTTTGATTATCATTTAATTTTGATAAATTTTTACTTACACACACACAGATATATATATATATATATATATATATAGAGAGAGAGAGCATTAGAAGTGGAAATCAAAAGGAGAAATGTAGATAATTTTTTTTTACTGGTTAATTATTTATTTATTTGGTCAAATTAAGGACCTCATTATTTAGTTTTGAATCATGCGCGTATGATCAAGAAACAAATTAAAAGCTTTTCTTCAAATTTACAAAGTGCACGCATGTATTTTTGTATTTGTTAATATTGTAATCAAGATAAAATATTTTAGAATTTAATTAAGGGGAGTAATAAAGGATTAATGAATTCAGCTGCTTACTTCAAAATTTACAAAGTGCACGCATGTATTTTTGTATTAGATAAAATAGTTAATTCAAAATTTTATTTGATAGTACGTAGAAGGGGAGTAATAAAGGTTTAAAACCAAGTATATAATAGTAGTAATTTGCTTTTCTTGTGAGTTGACCATATATCTCTAACTACTTTCTTAATTGTTCTCTCTTTTTGATTCACCTAACTCTGTCCTTATTTCTACAAGGGTAGATAGAAATTAAATGGTATTCTCAAGACTGCTTCATCAAGAATTCAATGTAAATGTTTACTCAATTTAAAGCACTTAAAAATTCTAATTCTAAATCTAAATAGCATCTATTCAAATCGCATCTATTAATTAGGATTCAACTAATTAATTATCCATAAAAAAAATTAAACTAGTTCTAAATAATTTGATCAAATTCAACTAAACTAATTCACCTAAAATAATGCAATTTTCATGTGAATCTAATTTTAAGAAATTTATATATTTAACAAAATTATTCTAAACCACCAATTATACAATTTTGACGTTACAACGATGTTATTATAGCCACATTGGAGTGTTAAATTATAAGATTAAATTACAAGATAAATTGTCAACCCTAATAATCATGCTTTAATTAAGGGTTCAAGGAGATACTTGTGATGAAGAAGACATTTGAGGTTTGAGGAGGTTCTTCCTCTTTCTCTCTATTCCACCATGTAAGGCTGTGTTGATTGCTTTTCCGATCCCACCTATTCAAACATGAAAACAAAATTAATTAATAAGTAATTTCACATTCCACAGAAAAAAAAAATATATCCATATTACAACTAATATTATTATAACTATCCTCTAATATTAATATTTGGAAGAGACATATTTTTTATTAATTTACCAACCTTTTGCCTCTGGCTAGATCGATGAAAAATGGTGAAAGAGGATAAAATTGTGATGAAGAAGACATGTGATGTCTCCATCCGTTCATGGAGATTCAAATAAATGGGTACAGACCATGCATTAAATAAAAGGAGGTAGTTGGCAAATGGAAATCATTAATTACCTCGTAACTCGCCCAAAAGTGACCAAGACCAAGACTTGGTCGACTGCTACCAAGAAACTGTCGACAGCTACTAAGAAACTATCGATAGCTACCTAGAAATAGTCGACCGTGACCAAATACCGAGAAACTGTCGACAGCTACTAAGAAACTATCGATAGCTACCAAGAATGGTCGACCGCGACCAATACCGAAAAACCGTGTCAGAGTCACATGTGAATGAACAGTCATCCTCGGAAATAATCATCTCTTGTCCTATTATGTTTTATCAATGATTGACTGTCACTTTTTTTAATTTGTGTAAGATGTATTTGAAAAAGTAGGGATAAAATTGATAATGTGGGTATATAGTGAATGAGTATTATATAAATGGGTGTTTTTGAATGGATGTTTATATATTTGGGTATAAACATATATTTCCACTATTTTTCCTCCGTGGGGTGAGGTTCTTGGTTAATTAATAAAAATCTGGATATTTTTCGTTGGAAAATAAATAAATTTGTGTTTGGTTTAATTTTTATATTTTTTGAAAAATAATTAGAATCTTCAAAATAAAGAAACTTATACAACTTTAATGGATTATGAATACCTATTTAGAGCAGATATTTTTTTTTACTTGCCTCTAGTAATCTTTGTGTTAGGCCATTTCATTTGGAAATTTTTTCGTCCATTATTTTAATAAATTATCATTAAAAATGTATATTAATAATTTTTCAATAAAAAATTAAAAATTTGGAAAATATTTTTTTATATTAATTTTTTTTTTGTGAATTATTGTTAGTTTTTTATTATAAAGTTTTGATTTTCAACAAAAAAAATAAAAAAACAAAAAACCTACTAAAACTTGATTATCCTATTATTGCACGGAGATAAAACAATATACTAAAGAAAGGCAAAAATGACAAATTTACGATGATTAGGTATACCAATTCGTGCATGTCGGGTTGTTAACGGGTCGACACGATACGATAAGGTCAAACACGAACATGATCCGTTAAAGATATGTTTGACTGTAGTGAACCTGAAAGTTTCTGACATTTTTTGTAGTTTCTTTGTTATTTTGTGTAATTATCGTAGAAGATGACATTAAGTTTCCATCTTGGTGGTAGAAATGGGGGAAGTTTGAGAAGAATGCAGAGAGAGAAATAGAGAGAATAAGGAGGAAGGAAAACTGGAATATTTTTCTGCTTAGCTTTTCATTTTATCAGCTTCGGTATTTAAACCATACATTTGGGGACCACAAACTAGACACAAAAATACCCTAATAACATTGGACTGGGCCTCACTAATTTAATTGGGCCACTTTGGAAATTAATGGAACAAGCTAATAAACAAAAACAACCCAACATTAATTTGGTATGGTAATTCACCCGCTCCGCCAACTTGATTCATAGGTTTTGGTCAACTGTTCTAATTCACCTTTTTTACGTGAATTCCCTAAAGGTGGGATTTTTATCCCCAAAATCATCCCCTCTTCTTCTTCCTCTGTGGTTACTCCTCCAATTACCTCAGCAGACTCCCATTCTTCATCTATGACCTCCAGGTACACAATATTGCCGCCCCCATTTTTAGATCCTTGTCCCCAAGGATCAATATTGGGAAATTTAATGGTTATGAATTCCTGAGCTTTTAGAATCCACAACACACGAAGCTCCTTTTTCCCATCCATAGATTCGAAGATAATGATGCCATTGCTCAAACTTCGAATAATCATACAAACCCGAAGCAATGTCCAGCTTCCCTGTTTTCATCGACATCTGGTTTAGTGTCTGCTCTCTTGCGTCATTTCCTCTATCCGTAGATTTCCCTCTGAGACACCCGAACATCATCAATTTCATCAAGAAACACCATGCATGCTATAATTTCTTTTGCCTTCCCGAAAATGTCAAGGACTCGGGAAACACAAACACCAAAAAACATCTCAACAGTCTTGGAACCTGAAATAGAAAAAGAAAGAACACATTTTTCACCAACAATAGTGGACCTCTTCTGCCTTGTCAGCATATGCTGAAGAGTATGGCTAGGGTTGGGTCGGTACGATATACCAAAAATTTCACGTCGTACCGTTACCGTACCGAAAATTTCGATATCGAAAAAATTCATACCGTTATCATACCGAAAGTTTCGGTATACCGCAATACGGTATACCGAACCTTTCGATATGTCATAAATGGATATCGATACCGTATTGATATTTCGGTATATCGTATCGTGTCGATATACCGATATACCGGACCGTACCGAAAATTCACGGTGTATCGAAAATACTGAAAATTTACGGTATATCGATAATACCGAAAAAAATAATTTTTTATCGAAAATACCGAAAATATTTGTAAAACAAATAAACTCTAACATAATAAACTAAATAGAAATATTTATATCTCATCCAACAATTTAACTTCAGCACAGCAAAATAAGTCTAATAATTCATGCACCAACAACCAACATCAACACAAAATATATCTAAAACCAATCCGAAATTTTACAACTTCAAAGTCTAACATCATAAGAAACCTGCAAAATCAGAAAATAATTAGTTATAATTTATAAATATTCAACGGGGAAGCGAAAAAATGTAATTCTACAAATATAATCTTACTTTCAAGTTGTAAGACAGACTAAATAGACAAAGACTAAATGGAAATTGGATTTGAATTTTGATAACGGTCTTGACTCTTGATTAGCATTAGCATCTGTAAAAGAAATGTTAGAAATTATCAATACACTTCATTTCATATTAATATAAATAAATATTACTTAAATTTAAATTTAATTATACAATGAAACTCCTACTCTTTTCAATTTCTTCAATTTCCTTATATAAATCAAGGTCTTCATCGGTTGGATCCTTGTAAATGTTGAAACCATCTATCTTTAACCAATCATTAGTGCACACTAATGCCTCTACCATTTTCGGACTCTAATTACTTCGAAAAGGATCCACAACTCTTTTGCCCAAGCTAAAGACAGACTCACTAGCAACAGTTGAGCTTGGAATTGTAAATATATCTTTGGCAATAGATAAAAGGATTGGATACCTAGTTTCATTTCTCTTCCACCACTCCAAAAGATTGAAAGATAAATTAGATCTTTTCTCAATCTCATTAACTAAGTACTTATCCACTTCATTAGAAATCTCTTGAAGTTGTTCTTCTTCATTTTGTGCTTCCATGTCATTGAACAATTCATCACAAAGATCAGCACTATCAACTCCACCATCACAAGGAACTTGCATGTTTTGTTTCTCAACAATTAAGGTATCATTCACTCCTTTGTACTCTGTCCACAAAACAATTATTTTTTTTTAACTTGATCAATGAACTCTCTTTGACCTTTTCTGGAGTACTTCCCAATTTCTTAAAACTGACTTTGATCATTTGAAACTTGTTTCTTGGATCCAAAACATTAGCAATAAAAACCAAAGGATTTATCTTATTCCAATCCCCCCAATACTTGTCAAATTTTTCCTTCATTGCACTTGCAACCTTCTTAAGAGTTGGATCTGTATCATCAATCATCTTTTTCTCAATCCCAAGTTCTAGAGCAATCATCAATTGATAAATCAATTAGGATGTAGGAGTTTTTGATGCACTTAGCTGTAAAGTGGCATCATAAAACTTTTTCAGAAAATGTGCAAATGCTTTTGCATTCTCCCAATCATCTACAGTTGGAGGCCTTATCCTCTCATTCCCCTTGTCATCCTTTTCATGAAAATATTTATTAAAAGGCAACCATTCTTCAGACATCCTTTCAAACACCTTTTTATACTTCAATGCAACATCAAGCATTTTGTAAGTTGAATTCCACCTTGTTTTGACATCCATAGGTACTGTTGATGCACTAGAAAACTTGGCTAGTACAGTAAAATCCCTAAACTTATTCAACCTAGAAGGAGAAGAATGAAGAAATACAACAGCATTCCTTATATCCTTAATTGACAAGTTGAGCTCTTTCAAGCCATCCTTAACAATTAAGTTAAGTATATGGCATGCACACCTCAAATGTAAATATTTCCCTTCAAACAACAATGTATTATCAATTCTCATTCTTTTTTTCAGATATTCAATGGCAGTATCATTAGATGAAGCATTATCGACTACTATCGAAAATACCTTTTCTATCCTCCAATCCCTTAAACAAATTTCAATCATCTTGCCAATATCTCCTCCAATATGACTAGTGATTTTTGTGAAGTTAATTATCCTTTTATGCAACTTCCAATCACTATCCAGAAAATGAGCAGTGACGGCCATGTAATTTATGTTTTGAATTGAAGTTCAAGTATCAGTTGTGATACTAACCCTTTGACCAATAATCACACTCTGTATCTTACTTTTCTCAACTAGAAACAAGTCATAAACCATACCTGCAACTTTCTTGCGATCAGGAATTCGAAATCTCGGCTGCAATTCATTCACCAAACCAACAAATCCTTTCCCTTCAACAGCTCGAAACGATGTTTCGTCAATAATCACAAACTCTATAATCTTTTGTTCACACCACTTTTGATTGAAAGAGTGAGAAACCACATGACTACTTCCACTTCCTTGCCCCATAGTCTCAATGGTCAATGTAGTTTGACATTTCTCATCTTGGCTCACTTCGTACAATGGACTTCCTTTGCACCTCCTTACTAAGTGGTTTTTTAACCCACTAGTATTTCCAGTAGCCACTGGGATCTCAGTCTTGCAGTAGTTGCATATCCCTATTTTCTGTAAGCTGTTATCCTTCATTTTTCTTGATCCTTTCTCACAATGCTCCCAAAATAGACCTTTTCTTTTAGGCACTTGATAAGTCCATTTATTTCGTATTTTTATGGGCATTTTATCATGTATAAATGTCCTTTTTAGTGTGTTTTGTGTCGAAAAGAACCAGGTTGCGGTCAAAGGGCATTTCAAGAGTCGAGTCTGGTGGAAGAGGCATTTTATGCCCAGTTATTCACGTTTATCTCGCACATATGTTCATCAGAGGCACATGGGACGTCCTCAGTATCCATCCCATATTCGGTCGGTGAAGTGGGCATATCAGATACGGATGGAGCTGACAGATGATGCCGTGCCCACAGTACTCGCACAGACTCGACCACAGGGCAGAATGGGCATTCTAGTGAAATTTGGGATTCAGTTGAAAGGAAGCTGGTGGAACATCGCTACATATCCGAAGGAGAGTTGGAGCTAAGCTAGACTCCTAGAAGGCGCTGCAACAAAAAGATAAGCTCAGCCGAAGAGATAAGCTCAATCAAAGGAGATAAGAACAATCCCTAAAAAATAGAGATTTGTTAAAGCTGAAGCTTATCCAGTCAAGGTCAGAGAGGGCACGCCGTTCCGGATTTTCAGCAGAAGACCCCCGCTTGTGGGGGAAACTCTACTCGGAAAATGTAGTTATTTAAACAAGTTTAGTCTCTGGAAAAATAATCTTTAGAACAGTCAGAAACATTTTCACATTTTACATTCTGCATTTTCATTTTCAGTACGCTGCTTAGGCATAAAAAACAATCCGAAAGGTCTTAAACCTTCGGGAATTAGGATGTGTTTATGTTCATCGACGTTGGAGTCGAGTTTTTACTTAATTGAAACAGTAAGTTCTTATTTATTTTTATGTCTTTAAATTCTGCAGTTTCAATTATGTCTAGCCTTCTCAGCTAGATCTTTAGTTCTTGCATTTGAACAATGAAATTGGTTTAAGTATAAATTTGGACTCGTGAGGCCAAAATGGGCATAGTAATGCATGATTAGTTTCCGTTAATTCTCGTGCCTTGTTTCACGTGAGTGTGTGTCTGAAGTGCCCAATGTGGCTGATCATTTGTTAGGTAAAGAGGGCACACCACTATTAATTGAATTGGCGAATCGTGACTGTCTGTCGGTTCATATAGTAATAAGGGAATTAATGGGGTGTTGTAGGTACAAGAGGAATCAGTTGAACACAACAGATCTGGGTCCGTCTAGGGCACACTGCTGCCTGTTTGCTTACATCTGTTGGAGGAATCGGGAGGTGGGTAACTGGTTAGGGATTTAATCGAAGAGGAATCACTTTTAAACCTAAAATGAAAGGATGGATGAGAAGACGCAGAGAGGAATCCGATCACCATAACTAGATGACCTATCATGTATGAAAATCGGTGTGCCCATGATCGAGTTGTTTTAAGTTTAAATCAAATTCTAATTCAAATGCCAGTACCTTTTGTTATTTGATCTTTTCTTTAGTTTCTTTCGCAGATTTAAATTCAGTATAGTGACAACACCAAAACCCCCTTTGTGATTGGTTAATTGAAGATAGAATCGCAATAGCTCTCTGTGGGATCGATCCGTACTCATTGACTAGCTACGCTCGCTGTGGGCACAGGAGTTTACAAATATATTTTTGAGCGCAAAACGACCGCGCGTCAAAATTGGCGCCATTGCCGGGGAGTTGGTTTCTAGTGATTTTATCTTTCACAATTGGTGAGCCTGGAAGTTGATGCCCAGGGGCTCTTCAGAGGAGACTCTATTGTACGACCCGGAGATAGAGAAGACTTCGAGAAAAAACAGGGCAGAAGTGAAGAGGGCACGCCAAGCAGCAAATAGACCTCGTGAGCCCACACCACCACCAGAAGATCAAGAAGATCAAGGAGACAAAGGGCACAAGGAGGAAGGACAGTTTGAGAACGGCCACAACATCAACATGGCCGCAAATGGAAATGCTGCGAATGGCAATGCGGATGATAACAGGACTTTAAGACAGTTGGTTTTCCCGACCAATATGAATTTGCGCCCAATGGGCATTACACTCCCAGCTGTGACTTAGAACTGGGATATTCACGCAAATTTTATCTAGATCTTGCCGAAGTTCCACGGAATGCCTGGAGAGGATCCACAAAGGCATTTGCAAGATTTTGAGATGGTTTGCCAAACTCAACCATCCGACCATGGACGAGAAGAGTATGTGCGGTTGGTCTCGTTCCCTTTCACTCTACAAGATGGGGCACGGGACTGGCTGTACACACTACCCACTGGCGCTGTGACCACATGGAGACAACTTCAACAGAAGTTTTTGGAGAAATATTTCCCAGCATCTAGAGTGCAAGAAATGAGAAGAAGGATATGGAGCCTGAAGATGGGAATTAACGAAAGTTTCTATGACTATTGGGGAAGATTCCAGACGATGCTGGCGAAATGCCCACAATACCAGATTATTGAACACGATTTGATTCAATATTTTGTCGGAGGATTGAGACCACATGAGAGGACGATCGTGAATGCCTCATGTGGAGGATCTATTTTGAACAAACAGCCTGTTGAAGCATTCAGAATTCTCACAGAAATGGCTGAAGACAACCGAGACTTCGGTGGAGAGGGCATTCGGGTTGTAAGTGAAACAGAAAGGGCACCGGACCAGGATAGCAGAATTTATAGATTGTGCGACAAGATCGAAAAAATCTTGTTTGGTGCAAGCATGGCAAGGAAGCCCAAACCTTGTGGGGTATGCAAAAGCATATCTCACTTCACAGATGAATGCCCTACTCTACAAGACGAAATGGAAGAAGTGAATGCTATAGGGGCCAGAATGGGCATTCCAGAAGATATGATCCCTATTCCCAGACCTATAATCCAGAAGGCCGGAGGATGGGCATCCTGGACGCCTATTGCCACCACCAGAGGAGAAAAAAAAGCAAAGGCTGGAAGATCTTGTGTTTGCTATGGCTGAGGAGAATGAGAAGTTTAAGCAAGAGACTCGAGCTGGTCTCTCGCACATGAGCAAGCAAATCAATCCGTTGGCTCAAGCCATGCACAAGATGGAGGAGAAAAATGGGAAGCTGCCTTCCCAGGTCGAGAATCCAAGAGAACAGGTGAATGCAGTAGCATTGAGGAGTGGAAAAGAGTTTCCGGAGATGGTCAGGCCGAGAGAAGAGAAGGATGATGTGCCCTTGGAGGAAGAAATGGAAAAAATTCCCATAGAAGACAAGGCACAAGAAGCTGAGCAGAGTGATACTGTGCCCATCCCGGAAGTGAAGCAATCTGCCAAGATGTCCACTCCAGAGAGACGGAAACCTCCATTTCCAGGGAGGTTAGCACAAAATAAAAAAGAAGAAGAAACCCGGGAGATGTTAAAAGTATTCAGCAAAGTGGAGATCAACATTCCACTGATTGAAGCAATCAAGCAAGTGCCGCGGTATGCCTGGTTTCTAAAGAAACTTTGTACCAGAAAGGTGCGATTCAATGACAATGCAAGGTTCTTAGTTGGGGAGAATGTATCGGCTGTGATACAAAGGAAGTTACCCAAGAAGTGTGATGATCCAGGGATGTTCATGATCCCTTGCATTATTGGAGATAGAAAAGTCAAAAAGGCCATGCTGGATTTGGGGGCATCAATCAACGTAATGCCCTTATCGGTGTTCAAAGAATTGAAGATTGGACCTTTGAAGGAAACCCGTGTGGTCATTCAACTAGCTGACCGATCTAATGTTTATCCAGAAGGCCTCATTGAAGATGTATTGGTTAAAGTGGACGAGCTTATCTTCTCAGCAGATTTTTATGTGCTTGACATGGGCACAGCGACTTCAAAATCTTCAGTTTTGTTGCTGGGAAGGCCTTTCATGAAGACGGGTTGAACCAAAATTGATGTGGACAAGGGCACACTAACATGTGAGTTTGATGGGGAGAAGGTAACGTTCAACATTTTTGAAGCCATGAAGCATCCCCCGGATACAGAAAATTGTAATTTTGTGAACACATTTCATTCCCTGAGCCGTTCTACTTTATCCATGGTGAGCAACAGAGAATCGCTGGAGTGGGAATTGTGGGATGGACTGCTTGACCAGGATGCCCTGGACGAGGATGATGACATAAGGGATGAAATTATGATGTTGTATTCATTGGAAGAAATGCCATACGGATGTGTGGACTATGGTGTGCCCATTCGGAGAAATGACAATAAGTTGATGCCTTCTATTATCAAAGCACCCACACTGGAGTTGAAGGCATTGCCAAGGCATCTGAAATATGCTTATTTAGGGAATGATGAGACTCTCCCTGTAATCATAAGTGCGGGGTTGAATCAAGCTGATGAGGACCGCCTTTTGAGAATGTTGAGACTGTACAAGGAGGCACTCGGATGGACTTTGGCAGATATAAAGGGCATTAGCCCATCGGTTTGCATGTACAAAATATTTTTGGAAGATGATGCAAAACCTGTTCGTGACCCACAAAGAAAGCTCAATCCAGTGATGAAGGATGTGGTGCTAAAAAAGATAATTAAGCTTCTGGACCAGGGCATTATATACCCGATTTCAGACAGCAAGTGGGTCAGTCCAATCCATGTTGTGCCCAAGAAGTCGGGCATTCAAGTTGTGAAAAATGAAAAGGAGAGCTTGTGCCCACACGACTGCAAACTGGCTGGAGAGTTTGCATCGACTACCGAAAGCTGAACACGGTCACGCGGAAGGATCATTTCCCACTTTCGTTCATTGACCAGATGTTGGAAAGACTAGCAGGAAACAAGTTCTTTTGTTTCTTGGATGGATATTCAGGATACATGCAGATTGCAGCGAGTCAAGAGGACCAGGAGAAAACCACATTCACGTGCCCATTCGGCACGTTTGCCTATTGCAGAATGCCCTTTGGCCTCTGCAATGCTCCTGGCACATTTCAGCGTTGTATGATGAGCATATTCTCTGATTTGCTAGAGAACTGCATTGAAGTATTCATGGATGACTTCACAGTGTATGGGAGCTGCTTTGATCGATGTTTAGATAATTTGGAAAAAGTGTTGCAGCGTTGTGTGGACAAATGCCTAGTGTTGAACTATGAAAAATGTCATTTCATGGTCAGAGAGGGTATGGTACTGGGACATGTGATTTCCGAGAGGGGCATTGAGGTTGATAAAACCAAATTGGACATAATAGAAAAACTGCCATATCCCACCTCGGTGAAACAAGTGAGAGGCTTTTTGGGGTACGCTGGATTCTATAGGAGATTCATAAAGGATTTTGCAAAAATTGCCCAGCTTATTACTCACTTATTGCAGCAAGATGTTTCCTTTAAATGTAAGAGTGTAAGAAGGCATTCAATTTTCTGAAGAAGCAACTGGTCACGGCACCAGTCATTCAACCTCCAGATTGGAGAATGCCCTTTGAGATTATGTGTGACGCCAGTGGCTACGCTGTGGGCGCGGTACTGGGTCAGAAGAGAGGAAATGAAAGCCATGTAATTTACTATGCCTCCAAGACTCTGAATGGGGCACAGTGTAATTACACCACTACTGAAAAGGAGCTATTGGCGGTAGTGTTTGCATTTGAGAAGTTTCGATCTTATCTCTTGGGAGCAAAGAGCATTGTCTATACAGATCACGGTGCCTTGAGACACTTGATGGCCAAGAAAGAGACAAAATCAAGACTAATTAGGTGGATCTTACTCTTACAGGAGTTTGATGTCGAGATAAAAGATAAGAGTGGGGCACAGAACTTGGTAGCTGACCATCTGAGCCGGGTGCTGAATGAGAAAGGTGACGAAATGCCCATTGCCGATCATTTCCCTGATGAGCATTTATATTCAGCAAGGGGCACACTAGCACCCTGGTATGCGGATTTAGTGAACTACCTAGAGTCTGGGGAGATGCCTATTGGGTACTCAAGGTACCAGAAAAATAAACTAAGGTATGAGAGCAGGTTCTATGCATGGGATTGCCCTATTCTATGGAGGAGATGCGCTGATCAAATCATTAGAAGATGTGTCCCTGATGAGGAGATAGATGAAATTCTAAAGCATTGTCACAGTTATGCTTGCGGAGGGCATTTCGGACCAAACCGAACAACGAAAAGAATTTTGGATTGCGGGTTCTTTTGGCCCACAATATTCAAGGATGCCCACAATGTCTGCAGAAAGTGTGACCAATGCCAGAGGCTAGGGAACATCACAAGAAGGAATGAAATGCCCATGACACAATTCATGCCCGTGGAGATTTTCGATATTTGGGGAATGGATTTTATGGGACCCTTTCCAAATTCGAGGAGGAACCAATACATTATCCTGGAAGTTGATTATGTATCCAAATGGGTGGAAGCAAAGGCTACTCCTACCAATGATGCAAAGGTGGTAGCCGCATTTCTAAAATCCCACATTTTCAGTCGGTTTGGTGTGCCCAGGTCCATTATCAGTGATCAAGGGACTCATTTTTGCAACCAAACGCTGGAAAGACTGTTGAAGAAGTATGGGGTTCACCATAGGGTCACCACACCTTACCATTCCCAAGGAAATGGCCAAGCTAAAGTCTTAAATCGAGAAATTAAAGCCATTCTTGGGAAGGTTGTGGCTCCGAACCGAAAAGATTGGAGTGTTCATCTAGAAGATGCCCTGTGGGCATACCGAACTGCATTCAAGACTCCAATTGAGATGTCCCCATACAGGATGTTATTTGGAAAGTGTTGCCATCTGCCAGTCGAGTTGGAACACAAAGCACGATGGGCACTTCAGTAGCTGAATATGGACCATGACGCCGCTGGGCATTTCAGGATATTTCAAATTTAAGAGCTGGAGGAAATGAGAATGGAGGCCTATGATAATTCGGTACTATACAAGAAAAAGATGAAAAGGCTCCACGATCAAGTAATTCGAAGGAAGAGATTCATCCCAGGACAGAAAGTAATTTTGTACCACTCAAGGTTCAAGCTTATGGGAGGAGGACTGAAGACCAAGTGGGTTGGTCCATTTGAAGTATATGCAGAATGCCCGAATGGGGCAATTGAGCTGATAAATCCCGATACTGGAGGGCGCTTCAAGGTGAATGGTCACCGTGTGAAAGCTTACCTGGGGCACTCTGATGAAGATGTCACAGTGATCTGGCTCACGGAGCCCACTTACGCCTAATCTGAGGTGATGTCCTGCCCACGACAATAACTGGGGCGCTACTGGGAGGCAACCCAGGTGTTTTCTTGCCTTAATTCATTTTTATTTATTTTAAATAAATTTTCCAGTTAATTAAACTAGTTTAGGGAGCAATTTCACGCTTGTTTTGGATAAGCATGGTGTTTGCAGGTTTAGATAATGAGAGAGAAAGATGAAGATAAAATAAATCCCTTGGAAATAGGGATTCTGAAGTGAGTCACTCTTGAGAGATAAAGTTTGTTCCGATTTTTCAGGAGATAAGGCTTATCTATTAACATAGGGCATACTGATCCAGGTAAGGAATTTGGAAAGTCACAAGTCAAATCATGAATAGTGATCCCTTTAATATAAAAGCTTTACCCCACAAAATCTCCACTATCACTTTCACTCGCCTTTTGGAAAAATCAAAACCTTCTCTCTCTCAATTTTCCTGTAACCCTAATTTCTGAAAACCTTCAAAAATCCAACAATGGCGAAGACAAGAGGCAAGAAGGTCGCACCAAAAGCTGGACCCAAGGCACGCCTGGATTTTGAGACCCCTGCTGTCTCTGAAGAGCCCTCTCCAACCAAGATTGTGAAGAAACCCTCTGTCAAACCTAAGGGAAAGACTGCGTCTGAAGCAGCCGCTTCGAGTAAGCTTCCAAAGGAGACCCCACCGGAACAGGAGCCTGCGCCTGAGGTTAAGGCGACGGAAGAAATCTCTGCGACTCCGACTCAAACGGAGCAGCAAGAGGATGAGGGGACTGCAGAGGGCATGCAGGAGGAAGAGGCTACTGAGGAGCCTGAGCCCAAGTCCAAAAAAGGGGCTGAAAAGAAGAAGGCTAAGAAGCCAGTTAAGGCTCCAACCCCTGTGCCGTCGATGGAGATTGAGGACTTGGAAGACGAAGAGGAAGGAGAGGAAGTTGAAGGGAAAGAAGAAGCTGAAGATGAAGGAGATAAAGACAGTGATTTGGACAAGTACTTGACTGAGATTGAAGACATTGAGGCTGAAGCCCAACCGGAGAAGGTACCGCTGTTTGAAGAGGAGGATGAGGCACCCGTTGACATCAAGAAACGGGCACTGGAGAAGGCGAAAGGGAAAAGAAAGGTTGGCGAGCCCATTCCAGAGCCAACCGAGCCAGAGGTGTCCCAGCAAGGGGATACTGAAGAAGAGAAGGAGCAGCAGGAACCCAGTGCGCCCTCCCAAACGCAAGCAGGCTCTGAAGAGCCCTCGGAGGACTCCTCACCCAGGCAAAGGGTGGGGAAATCTGTTAGCGTGAAAGCCGAAGCCAAGCTGGCTGAAGAGGCCTCTTCATGGAAGAGGAAGGCTGAAGAGGGCACTTCAGCCCCTGTGCCAAAAAGAGGTAGAGGGGTGGGGAGCCCCACACCAAGTAAGCCCAGCAGTGGCCCGCCACCAGTCAGGGGCATCATCAATTCAAAAGGAGTCCACCGTGAGACGCTTGGTATAGAGCAGGAGGTAAGGGATTTGTTTTCTGCAATTGGTTGGGAATGCTTTCTAGATATGGAGTGTGTAATTTTTCCGTCGTTGTCTCGTGATTTTGTCCAAAATTTGAAAATCAAAGCTGTGAACAAGCCTGCTACATCCACTAGGGTTTTGTCTTTTAAAATGATGGGTAGAAGTTATTCTTTATCTGCTGATGATTTAAACATGTTACTGGGCATCGTGACATACTTGGGCCTCCAGGAAGAGGAGTATGTCGATGTCGTGACTGTAGTGCCTGACTCTGCAGAAGGAGTCGATGCAAAATGGTTAGATATTGGGGATGAATCTGTTTTTCAAAGCGGATCCACAAAGGGATATTGTTTAAACAATGATGCTTTGAGATTCTGCCATAGGGTGTTGGCCTACAATTTTTTCGGCCGTAAGGATAGCTCTAATTCAATCACCAATCATGAGCTATTTATTTTGTGGTGCATGGTTCATAAAATCAAAATCAATTTTGGTTCTGTGGCCATTGCACACTTTCGGGAGATTAAAACACACCCTAGGCATCGTATCTCTTGTGCCCAGTTAATCACCCAGCTTGCTGTTAGATATAGGCTCCTTGACTTGCATGATACTGATTTAAACCCCCTTCCCCGTGAATATTTTGATCTTAACTGCCTGAGAAGAATGCAAGATATGGTTGACGATGAGGATGGAAAGCCTGTTTTCTTTGTGCCGGGGGCAGACCCCTCGAGCATGCTTTTAGCAATGGCAGGTACATCGAGAAAACCACCAGCGAGGAAGGCACCGCAGAGGGAGCACTCAGTCGCAGTGATCATGAGGAGACTTGAGTTGATAGAGAATGCCCAGTTCCAGACCAATGAAAAACTGACCCGAATCGAAGCAGCCCTGAAGGCCTATTTCAAGCATGTTGGGTTCTCCTACCCAACGCCTGCAACCGAATAGCCTAGTTCTTTCTGTCCTTTTAGATTAGGTTTTGTTTTGTTTTTATTGTTCTTCTGTTTTCTTTGTTGTCATGTTGTTTGAGTCTGTGTCCACACTTTGCAAGTTGCAAAGTGTGTGGGTGGGTAGTTGAGTCAAAGCATGCTAATCTATGAGTCCGTGTGGACATTTCACGTGATGATCCAACTTTAAGTGCTTTACAGAAAAATCAGCATGCCCATTTAAGATAGGGATGACGAATGAGTTTTAGCATGCCATGTGAGACTTGAGCCTATATGTTGTATGCTTCAATTTTACAGTTTTCTTTCATTCATGAGTGTGAATAATTCTGTGTTTATGATGTTCTAGAATTTGCCTCTGTTCTGTGTTTAACTCTTGGAATTATTGATGCACATGTAGATGAGATAGGCCATGTTTCACCGAACCACTGAAATAAATAACTCCCACCAATGACACAGCCCTTGCACCCCCTTTTGAGCCTATGAAATTCCCTGGTCGATTTTGTTTTGGGATGATTTATACTTAGCCAGGGCATTATAAAACCTGAAAAAATGGGGAAGACAGATATATGAAGGGATAGAAAAGATAGGGGGAAGAAAAAAAAAGAGAAAAAAAAAAGAAAGAAAAAAGTGATAAGAAAAAAAAGAAAAAAGAGTCTGAATAAAAATCCCCCGAGTTCTAAGTGTTTAGAATGCCCAGAATAAGAAAGATTCAGTGCCTGAACAGGGCACAGGAGGGTGGTGAATAGAAAGGAGCTGAGGAGGGGTCTGTACAATCAATAAAAACCCCTCCCACTTAAAATGCCCAACTGTAGCCTAAAAAGCCCTATTGATACTAATGCATCATGGTTTCTGGAGAATGAACAACAGAACTTTGGCAAACTTATGGGACGAATTTGCATAGAATTACAGCTGAAATGAGAGTATACACTGCATGAAGAGAGTCTGTGAGGAACACCAAGCTAAAACTCATTTTTGACCTATTTTAGGTATGCTGGAACTTTACAATTTTTGTTAGATTGTTTCTTATGTGCCCACACTGAGTAACAGTTTGCATGCTTGTGTCTTGAGTCTGTTTCTTTTCTCTTTTATTTTCTTTTGTTTTTCTGGATGCGTTGCACCCCATGCTTGAGGACAATCATGCTTAAAGTGTGTGGGCATTTTATCATGTATAAATGTCCTTTATTTCGTGTTTTTATGGGCATTTTATCCTGTATAAATGTCCTTTTTAGTGTGTTTTGAGTCGAAAAGAACCAGATTGCGGTCAAAGGGCATTTCAAGAGTTGAGTCTGGCGGAAGGGGCATTTCATGCCCAGTTATTCACGTTTATCTCGCACATATGTTCATCAGAGGCACATGGGACGTCCTCAGTATCCATCCCACATTCGGTCGGTGAAGTGGGCATATCAGATACGGATGGAGCTGACAGATGATGTCGTGCCCACAGTACTCGCACAGACTCGACCACAGGGCAGAATGGGCATTCCAGTGATATTCGGGATTCAGTTGAAAGGAAGCTGGTGGAACATCGCTACATATCCAAAGGAGAGTTGGAGCTAAGCTGGACTCCTAGAAGGCGCTGCAACAAAAGGATAAGCTCAGCCGAAGAGATAAGCTCAATCAAAGGAGATAAGAACAATCCCTAAAAAATAGGGATTTGTTAAAGCTGAAGCTTATCCAGTCAAGGTCAGAGAGGGCACGCCATTCCGGATTTTCAGCAGAAGACCCCCACTTGTGGGGGAAACTCTACTCGGAAAATGTAGTTATTTAAACAAGTTTAGTCTCTGGAAAAACAATCTTTAGAACAATCAGAAACATTTTCACATTTTACATTCTGCATTTTCATTTTCAGTACGCTGCTTAGGCAGCAAAAACAATCTGAAAGGTCTTAAACCTTCAGGAATTAGGATATGTTTATGTTCATCGACGTTGGTGTCGAGTTTTTGCTTAATTGATACAGTAAGTTCTTATTTATTTTTATGTCTTTAAATTCTGCAGTTTTAATTATGTCTAGCATTCTCGGCTAGATCTTTAGTTCTGGCATTTGAACAATGAAATTGGTTTAAGTATAAATCTGGACTCGTGAGGCCAAAATGGGCATAGTAATGCATGATTAGTTTCCGTTAATTCTTGTGCTTGTTCCACGTGAGTGTGTGTCTGAAGTGCCCAATGTGGCTGATCACTCGTTAGGTAAAGAGGGCACACCACTATTAATTGAATTGGCGAATCGTGACTGTGTGTCGGTTCATATAGTAATAAGGGAATTAATAGGGTGTTGTGGGCACAAGAGAAATTAGTTGAACACAACAGATCTGGGTCCGTCTAGGGCACACTGCTGTCTATTTGCTTACATCTCTTAGAGGAATCGGGAGGTGGGTAACTGGTTAGGGGTTTAATCGAAGAGGAAGCACTTTTAAACCTAAAATGAAAGGATGGATGAGGAGACGCAGAGAGGAATCCGGTCACCACAACTACCTATCATGTATGAAAATCGGTGTGCCCATGATCGAGTTGTTTTAAGTTTAAATCAAATTCTAATTCAAATGCCAGAACCTTTTGTTATTTGATCTTTTCTTTAGTTTCTTTCGCAGATTTAAATTCAGTATAGTGACAACACCAAAACCCCCTCCGTGATTGGTTAATTGAAGATAGAATTGCAACAGCTCTCTGTGGGATCGATCCGTACTCATTGTCTAGCTACGCTCGCTGTGGGCACAGGAGTTTACAAATATATTTTTTAGCGCGAAACGACCACGCGTCAGCACTGTAGGAGGTTTTTGTGTCGAACCTTCTCTTGATCATTTTTTACTAGTACCCTCATCATTGAAATCAGCTTGTCTTTCAGATTCCACTATATGTGGTGTTTCTGGTGGATTTGGCACTGTATGGGATGATTCAGATTCAACCCTGAAATAATATAGGCAACAAAATATCAATACAAACTAGATAGCTGCTGCAATGTTTGAATAGTTGGATGAAATACAGAAACATAAATTAATGTACTTAAAAGTTAAAACACCAAAGAGAATCCCGTACACAACATACTGTCCTTTCAAGATGCTTCAGAAAAATACAGTTCGAGTTCTCTTTTACATCTTAATATTAAACAGTTTTTTTTAATATTTAAGTTCATATATACACATAATTCATCCATATATTTGAAATACAATCCAAAACACTTAGTATTCAATTAACCTAATGTGAATTAACAAAAAATATTTATGATATATATTTATATATAACACAAAAATATATATGACAGAAAATCTCATCTCCATCTCCATATATATATATATATATATATAAATTTTAATACACAATTACAATATTTGAAACCATACATGGGATATAATTAAAATATCATTTTAGAAGTGCAATCCAAGCCTGAGAATTATTTTTAAACAATACAATTGAAAGGCAAGTGTGGCAACTCGCGACTGAGCCAGGTAACTTTGCCTTATTCTACTTAGTAGGCCATATATTCTCTGACTTCAGACATTTATCAGTTTGTTTATCGAATAATTGTCTCGATTTTTCTGTAAGTCTCAAACAACACCTTGTTATCATTTATCACACATGAATTTAGTTGAGAAAAATCAGAAGGAAACCAATCAAGTAAGTAATAGCAATTTTGAATTTTAGCAAAAATAAAATGCTATTTACAAATTACTAATTAATTCAAGAAAAGGAAAACAAAAATTCTAAGACAACAAAAACACTACTGAATCAGAACAAGAAAAGAGGTTTCATTTGAAGATAAAATTTCTTTCTCACCCTCGACAAACGATGCTCCAAAAATTTTCTCACACAAACAATATATCTACAAACATATATTTCACAACCCTTCAACAACAAAACATCAAAAGCCCTTGTCAAGAAACAAAAAACATTGCCTTCACGAAAACTCACATGGTTGAATAATCTATGTTGAAGGCGAACGAAATTCGAAGGTGTTGTTGTTGCTGCAGGTTGGAACCGCTCTTCTACGCGCGTCGAACTTGCAACTGCTATGCCGCCAGACTTGAAGCTACCACGGTGTTGCGGTTGAGGAGCAATGGATGATGGATTGAGAGCGGTAGAGCACGAAGAAAAGGGTTTTGAAACTTGAAAGTTTGATTTTGGGGATTTTGATATTTGGGAATTGGAATGAGTAGTAAATACGTTTAGTCATATTTTAATCCTTTTTATTAGTTTTTATTTTATTTTATAGATTTTATCAATTACTATACATATTAAGTTATCAAATAATTATAAAATATGTCATTCTTTTTTGCATGAGTAATATAAAAAATATCTTGATGATGAGAGCCATTCACATTTTAGATGAGACTTAAGTAATGAGATTTTTTATATAAACAATTCTTGATTATGCTTTATTAAAATAAATATGCACTAATATGTATTAAATTTATTTACTAAATATTTAATTATTAGTATTCCATGATGATTAATTTTTTAGATATAGATATAAATATAATTTTATATAGTTAATAATTTTTTTATGTAGTAGAGTGAATAACTAATTAATGGAAGTTTGATTTCATCATTCAATTATATATATTTCAATAATTTTTATATATACTTAATATTTGTATATTATAGTATAGAAGAATCAAATATAATCTTGATGATGAGAGTCATTCACATTTTAGATGAGACTTAAGCAATGAGATTTTTTATATAAACAATTCTTGATTATGCTTTATTAAAATAAATATGCACTAATATGTATTAAATTTATTTACTAAATATTTAATTATTAGTATTCCATGATGATTAATTTTTTAGATATAGATATAAATATAATTTTATATAGTTAATAATTTTTTTATGTAGTAGAGTGAATAACTAATTAATGGAGGTTTGATTTCATCATTCAATTATATATATTTCGATAATTTTTAGATATACTTAATATTTGTATATTATAGTATAGAAGAATCAAATATAATCTTGATGATGAGAGTCATTCACATTTTAGATGAGACTTAAGTAATGAGATTTTTTATATAAACAATTCTTGATTATGCTTTATTAAAATAAATATGCACTAATATGTATTAAATTTATTTACTAAATATTTAATTATTAGTATTCCATGATGATTGATTTTTTAGATATAGATATAAATATAATTTTATATAGTTAATATTTTTTTATGCAATAGAGTGAATAACTAATTAATGGACAAATAAAGTTTTGTTTCATCATTCATATACATAGATCTCAGTAATTTTTAGATATACTTAATAGTTGTATATTATAGTACAGAAGAATCAAACCTTAGGATCTTTTAGGAGTTACATGATATTAAATTATTAATTGAATGGAGACGTTAATTATTGTGCGATTTAAATATAAAGTTTTTTTTTTGTATGATACAATTGTTAAATGTTATATTATTGCATGTATTATTCTTTCTCATTTTGAATCTTTGATATATTGGAATAATATTTGAGTTATAATTATGAATCTAAATTTTAAATAAATATTACAATATTGTAGAATCAAATGAACTCTAATATAATTATTTGATTAATTATTTCTTATTTTATTTTATTAATTATTTTACTCATAAATCACATTAGTTAAGTAGTTCATTCACATTAGTATATTATTTTTCAACATGAGACATATTCAAAAATCAATATATAAATGGTGAAGTGTTTTTCTTAAATCTCGTAATTTATTTATATCTCATATATATTTAATATTTTTCAAATATCGTATTTTTGCTAAACTTTTATAAAAATACTTACTAAATATTATATTATTGCATTGTATTTTTTTTTCTTTCTCACACATACACACACACACTCACATATTATTAAATACTTGAGTAATAATTATAAATGTAAATTTTAATATATGTTGCAATATTATAATTACAACATTGAATTTTACAGATGTAATTTTTTTAAAACGACGGTATGCATCGGTATACTAACGTACCGTACCGTACCGAGACATCAATATACCGTCTGCATACCGGTATACCGTGGTGTTTCGGTATATACCGATATATCGGTATATGCCGAAATATCGCGGTATACCGTAATTTTTAAAAGTGCATACCATTACCATACCGAAAACTCACGGTACGGTATCATACCGTACCGAAAATCTTGATATACCGAAAATTCGGTATTTTTGATATTTTTCCGGTACGATAAGTGCGGTATTTCGGTATATTTTCCCGTCCCTAAGTATGGCCAAATTCATGGAAGACGATCTCAACCTCACGAAATGTCATAAGGCTTGTCTTGTCTCCTACAGGAGGCATTTGGTTGCACACCATGTGTGCTACAGGCAACCTAGGAGAGGAATCATCTTGTGACATTACACGACTTCCACCAACTACTTCATCCATCCATGCTCCTCATTTTTTCAGATGGGCGAGAATATGGATAAAAATAGAAGTAAGCAATAGGGCTATCTGAAGAATCATTGACCCGGTAAAACCGAACATCACTGATCCAAACTGGAGCTAAACCATCTGCTGGTTCAACTTTAATCCCAAAGAACTTATTTGCAAGACTGAAAAGACTATCCATAACTTTAAGCAATGAAAAGTAAGGCCTCAATATTTCCTCATTTATTTCGTACTTCGATTCTCTAAGTCTCTCACTCCAGAAAGTAGTGTCCCAATTATTTAAGTCATCGGCTCCTGGAGCACCTTAACTCTTTGAGAAAGTTTTGAGGTCCTCCATATCTTTAACTGCAGGATTCCAGGATGCAGATCAAAGTTTTTCAAGGAGCTCCTCCGTCTTTTTAACAGTTGCCATCTTACAGGCCATGCTTACCTCTGCATAGTTGTTATACCCAAGAAGCTCAGCCTTCTCTAATCTAAGCTTCAAATTTTGGTCAATAGTTCCTGTATTATCCAAATCTCTACTAGAAGCCCGATTTATATAGGCACGATAAACTTCCTCACGTAAGGCTCTATTCTTAGCATGCTGCATAACAACCATAAAACTTGGGGCATCCAAAGTGATTATCCAAGGCCCATTCTCTGCAGTAGCATTTTCATGTCCCTTAGACACTGCTGTTTGTGCAGCCAGTCCAAGAGCAGTGGCCGACAAACCTTCAATATCTTTCTTGTCTGTTATTAACTTTTCAAACTTCTTTGTCGAATCCAAAATTTTCTCCCCAAATTTTTGTGAGTGTTTTACCAATTCCTGTTCAATCTTGTTGAATTCCTCTCTTTTATCATCTTCAAAGGTAATACCATTCAAAACAGCCTCCTTTATTTATGCTTCAACTATCCGTTTACGAGCATCACTTAGCTTCTCCCAATCAGGAGATTCCCTAATAGCTTTGAAGGCATTATAGATAGGCTTACCCTGACCTAACTTAAGCCCAAATGCCACTTTTTCTGGCTGAATTTCTTCAATGGCGAAATGGAGGTCAGCATTATCTTTGACGGCCTTGAGATGCGAAACAGCGCCCCAAACCACCGCCATCCGATCGACTATCCTCTCCAGTGGCTCCACCAACTTCGGCCAGGTCGTCTCCACCGTCCTCTCCATCAGAGCAACTGCATTCTTCAAACCATTTTGGCCAAACGATTGCGCACACACCAAGAAAAAGTCCACATGTATTCCCACCATTGTTGTCACTAATCCTAGCGAGAAAGTTAGGAGTCGAGCACCTGTCGACCGAAAAACGTAGCTCATATCAACCCTGTACATAGACAAATGAACAGTTAGTGGCAGAAAAAAACCCCGGATATCATAAGTCGGCACGTCCCTCACTATGAATCCCAAATTACTCACCCTAATTTTTGGGAACAAAACTGAGTTTTCCTTTACCTTCTTGATGTCGAGCATAATTTTGAATCTCCAGATGATTTTTAGAATGGGATTAGTTTGCTCTAGCCCAAGAGCCCCCTCACCTTCATATGAAACCAGTTGAATTGATGATTTCGGTGGCTCACGATCTAATTCTTTGTTCTTGCAGCAGATCTTTCTGATATAGTAAATAGAAGAACACACGAGAATCATTTTCTGATGGGTGAACAACTCACATGTCTTGGATTCCCGATAACCTTCATTCTAGGACACAGTTTCTCTTTCAGTTATTTCATCGAACACCTTTTGTGTTTGAAGAACCAGGTTTTCGTTGGTAACATCCATAGAATCCTTCCAGTGTTTTACATTTTCTTCTTGTTCTAACGTCTCCTTATCTTGTATTTCTAATACTTCATCGGATGCATCTTCAGCAATAAGAACTACGCCATCTTTGTCAATACCTTCGACCTCACTACCAAAACCAAGCCCCGGTGGTGGGTCACCAAGTATTAAGTTATCCTCTGTTACACTAATCAACTACAGTAGTATAGCATCTAAGATATTAGAAAGTCGTTTGAAATTTGCATTCATACCTGTTTGGATCTCATCCAATTGCTCTTGAAATTTCAACTCAGCTGCATCTCTCTTCACGATTTCAATCTGCAACATCTGATATAATTTTTCTTGGCCCTCTTCCAGTTCCTTAAGCTGAGCGTCATCTATCGTGTCTGAGAAAGACTGGCTCTGAATACCAGATATAGTGAACCCGAAAGTTTCTGGCATTTTTTGTAGTTTCTTTGATATTTTGTGTAATTATCGTAGAAGATTAACACATTAAGTTTGCATCTTGGTGGTAGAAATGGGGGAAGTTTGAGAAGAATGCAGAGAGAGAGAGATAGAGAGAATAAGGAGGAAGAAAAACTGGAATATGTTTCTGCTTAGCTTTTCATTTCACCAGCTTCAGTATTTAAACCATACATTTGGGGACTACAAACTAGACACAAAAATACTCTAATAACATTGGACTGGGCCTCACTAGTTTAATTGGGCCACTTTGGAAATTAATGGAACAAGCTAATAAACAAAAACAACCCAACATTAATTTGGTATGGTAATTCACCCGCTCTGCTAACTTGATTCATAGGTTTTGGTCAACTGCTCTAATTCACCTTTTTCACGTGAATTCCCTAAAGGTGGGATTTTTATCCCCAAAATCATCCCCTCTTCTTCTTCCTCTGTGGTTACTCGTCCAATTACCTTAGTAGACTCCCATTCTTCATCTATGATCTCTTGAACACGAACACGATCCGTTATGTACAAACATGAACACCGTACGAATACGAAAAATACGATTTGTTATCGTGCTCACACGACACAATAGAGACACGAACACGGCAACAACATGATATAAAATAACTAATAGTGCATATTAAATTAAAATTATAGTTTAAATAAATAAATTTTAATTCAAATAAATAAATTTTAATTCAAATAAATAAATTTTAAATTAAATAATTGAGTTTTAACTAAAAATTCAGATTAAATAAGTATGTTAAATTATTATATATAATTAATATATTTATTTATATATTTATATAAATTAACAGGTTACATGAATCCGACACGAATCCAACATGAACACGATATATTTATATAATATTAACGAGTTACATGAATCCGACATGAACCTAACATGAACACGTCATGAAGTTTTTTTATCTTTAACTGGTCGACATGATAAGACTAAACATTATCCCATTAATTTCATACGTGTTCATATCATGCTATTGTGTCGTGTCAAAATTTATAAACCCTAATTCTGTGAAATTTTATTACTCAAAATACCTAATAATACATAGATAAAATCAAATTGTACTCATAGCTCGAAGTAGGCAAAAAAAATATTGAAACTTGATCAAAATAAAATGGGGCTGTAGGAAGCTCGAATCCATTTTATTTGATAAGAGCACAAACAGACATGAAAGAGTGATAAAAGATATAATAATATACATTGATTCATGAGTAGATTCGAATATATTATAAGAGAATAAATTAAATTATTATAAAACGATATCCGTTAAAACATTATATCAAGTTTGTTGAAATTTTTTGCCTTCGATCATGAGAGAGAGAGAGGATCAAATGAGAACCCAAGTTCCATATGAGAACTAAGAATCAATCAGAGCCGTAGATCTTCAATTTTAAGACGATGAAGATCTATACCCAAGTTTGAGTTTGGTGGTGTCATTTTTATAATATTAGGGTTATTTTAATGAACTGAGAATATTTTTATAATTTAGAAATTCTATTATATTTGGATTGAATCCTTTTAGCATTACTATGATAGGTTTTAACATTGTTATAATTAGTTTTAGCATTACTGTGACTAGTTTTAGCATTACGAAGAAGATATAAATTGTAGCATTAACGTGATTAATTAGTTGTCTTATTTAATCCGCAAATTGTGTTGGCACCACTTTGAAGATTTCTCCTGGGTTGTTTGAATTTTATATACCCGATTGCTGGAGATATGGTTATTTGCAATGATAAATATTTGTAAAATACCTTTTAGCTTATGTTCTCCTTGATAAGTGAGAGCAGTTTTAGCTTTTGTTCTCCTTGTAGTTTCATATGTTGTAACTCTTTTAACACCATAAATTTTTATACAATATTGTTAAGTAAACAAAATAACAAGGCTAAAAATATTATTGATAGATAAAGATAAAAGTAGTAAACAATAGTGTCAATGGTAATACTAAAATGATATATGATAATTTCAATTCAGTGAACAATAATGCTAGTACCACAAAACGTGTCATGCCTTGGGTTTATAATGCTGATGTTAACTTTGGTCAGACATATATGTTTTCTAATGCTAAGAATGACAATGATAATGCTAATTCAACAAACTGTAACAACATTTGCTCATGGTTGGTTTATAATGCCCTTGACAAGTTTTTTATGCTAATACTAATAAAGGATTATGCTAATACTAAAATGAGAAATGACAATGATAAAACTATAAACGATAATACTAAATACAACAAAATATTCAAATAAATCATACATTGCCAATAGATTTATATGTTCTTACAAGTTGCTTGATGTTTACAAAAATAAAATGAAACTGCTAAATCATCATGAAATAATGATAACAAGGGATGCAAAATATTGATAATTCAACAAAATTTAACAACGTTTGGTCATGGTTGGTTTAGAATGTCCATGGTAATTTTTTTATGGTAATGCTAACAAAGTGTTATGATAATGCTAAAGTGAGAAATGTCAATGCTAAAACCTCAAACGACAATGCTAAACACAACAAATTGTACAGATAAATCATACACTGCCACAAGTAGTAGGTTTATAACATTGAACCCCATCAATTTAAAATAATTCAGCCACATGTCACTTCAATATTTTCATGTACATTCTTTTAGGATTGACTACTATTTCTCCCTCTGAATATGATTTTCAGTAGTATAGGTTCATTATTTTAACATGTTCATCTTTGGGGATGTTACTTTTTTGCATTTATGATCATAGCACAGTACTTCGCTCATAAGAACTTTATCTGCCTTTCATTGTCTTTCTTCAAATCACTATTCCATTTTTTTGAACCACCACCTATGTATGTCTTCATGTGTCTCATAACGTACGTACACACCACAGTCAACCTTATTTTTGTGTCTCCACGTGTCTCATGATAAACGCACCACAATATAAAAATGCTAACATGAGTGAAGAATGATGATAATTCAATAAATTTTTGACAACGTTGTTCATTGTTGATTACAACGTTCTTGATAAGTTTACAATGATACTGCTAACAAGAGTTATGATAATGCTAAAATGAGCTATAACAATGCTAAAACTTGTGAACAATAATGCTAATACACCAACATGTACAATTAAATCATACAGTACTAACAATGTTAAGTTTTACATGTTCCTATAAGTTTTCCGATACTAACAAAATAAAATCAACTGCTAAATCATCATGAAAAACTACTAACTTGAGTAAACGAAGATGCCAATTCAACAAAATTTTGACAGCATTGTTCATTGTTGGTTTATAATTTTTCTGACAAGTTTTCATGTTAATGCTAACAAGAATTATGTTAATGCTAAAATAACCTATGACAATGCTAAAGCTTGTGAACGATAATGCTAATACTACAAATTGTACAACTAAATTATACAATGCCAATAGTGTTAGGTTTTACAAGTTCCTATAAGTTTTCCAATGCTAATTAACAAAATAAAATCAAACTGCTAAATCATCATGAAACAATGTTAATAGAATTCATTCAAGATTAGATTTTATATGTTTCGACAAGTATTGTGATGCTAAGAAAACAAAACAAAACGTCTAAATCGTCATGAAATAATTGAATAATTTTTTTGAACAAAAAAAAATTTGCAGTAAAATATGAAAAAAATTAAACGAAATATCACCTTAATTTTTTCATCTTTTCTGGTTTCAAGATTCAATCTTTCATTATTGTTTATCTTCGTTGAAAAGATTTGGAAACTCTTTGGAACTATTGTTGATGTTGCTTTTAATCTTTCTCGTTGATTTTTTACGTAAGTTTGTGTGAGTAACTTCTGTGTGCAGTAATGGTGATTGAAATCTCTACAAAATTTGATTTTTCAAATCTTTTTAAATTTTTTTCGATTTTGCCCTTACTAATTTTTGTTGGCTGTTAGATTGCTTGTTATTACAGAATTGCCATTGCATAGTGATTTAAATCTGAACCGAAAATTTTGATTGGATTAGATGGTAGAGATTGGTTCTTAGTTCTCACATGGGGCCTAGCTCTCACTAGAACCTCTCTCTCTCTCTCTCTCTCTCTCTCTCTCTCTCTCTCTCTCTATCTATATATATATATATATATATATTTAAGAGTGGTTATTCTTCATTAAAATAAATAAACTTTGCTCCATGCATATATAAGGTGAAATTTTGAGTTCTAAAAACTTTAACCTTATCTTTCCATATTGTTAAGAAAATTTGACTTAAAATAATACATGTTATATAATTTATAAAGCAAAGCATTAAAGAAAAATTACACAAGAACGAGATTTACCCGATGCGAACTCTTAACTACCTCCTGATCTACATAGGGTGTGCATTCGGTCCGGTTCGGTTCGGTTCGGACCGAATGCACACCCCTAATGCATAGGGGAGCTGTTGCGTTCAAGGCTACTGCTGTTGCTGCTGCCTGCTGCGACGACGTGAGAGAGTTTTCGATGGAGGCTCGTTGAAGGAGGTCGACATCGGCACTTGCTCAAGCCATGGCAGTCGGGAGGTAAGAGAGTGAGAGGTCAGAGGAGATGGGGTGATGGCAGAGGTGGGAGACGCGATGTTGAATTGTGATTTTTAGAATTAGGTTTACAAAATTGGGCTACAATCTGTTTTTTTTAATTAAATAAATATAATTTTAATTGTTCAATCTATATTTTGCTGATATAATCTAAGAAACGAGTTGGGCTTAAATGAGGAATGGATTGGGCTGGATCAATTAATTCAATTTATGTGAATATGTTATGGATTGGGTCTGGGTTTAAACAATATTAAATATAATTTTTACATTATTTAAATTTAATCGGTTCGGTTCGGTTATTTTCGGTTTTTGAACATCCAAATCGAAACCGAACCGAACTAGAATCGATTCTCTAGAATAGAAACCGAAACTGAACCGAAGCTACAAATTATCAAATCGAACCGAACTGAACTCGACGGTTCAGTTCGGTTTTTCGGTTACGGTTCGGTTTTGCTCACCCCTAATATGCATGCATGCGAAAAAAGGGGCGGTCGCTCCATATCATATATGGATCGTACAGTTACCTTTTCTACTGTTCACTCCACTACAATATATATACAGTAACCAACTTTAATTAAAAAAAAACCTATATTTCCTTAATATTTTGATTTCATCAATATTTATTGATGAGATATAAAAATCATAAAATCGGTGATATGAATTGTCCGACTTGAAAAATATGATGCCTGGCCCACCACCTGCTTCTACGATTTATTATGCAATTTGTATGCATCGCTAAAATTGAAATTTTTCAATTTTCTCAAAGATTTCTTGCTCCTCATTAAAATCGGGGGGCCATTAAAGACCAGTAACCTATTTATTTTCCAACAATGTTTTAAATACAAAAAAAAAATTAAATGGTTGAGTATCCCATATATGTAGTGGTGGATTCATGACTATTTTTTAGTGGGGCGACATTGTTATATGATGGAACGACCAACTACTACGGGTGCATTTTTCGATTGAAACTTGAAATATAATATTACGAGAAGCAATTCCAGAAAGCATCAAAAAAGGTTAAAGATATATCTTACCTTAAAAGCCTAGCAGGGAACAATATGGAAACCTCTTAACCCAAATTTTTTCCGCCTTGATGTTGACGTTGCTTTCAATCCAAACTCTGCTCGATATGGACCGGGAGCCGTTGTTAGAAATTCGTATGGAAAGATTATAGCGGAAGCTGCTTGGCCGCTTAGGCAATCTAAGTCAGTGTTGGGAGCCGAGCTTATGGCGATTATTCATGGGCTCAATCATGTACTGCTAATAACATCAGACTTGTTCAAGTTTTCTCGGACAGTCTATCTGATTGTGGATCCTAGGAGACATGACAAAGTGCTTGATGTTGAACATCGAGCAATGGCTTCTTCCACATGTATTGAAGTGCAAATGAAATAACTCATTCTTTAGCTCTTCATGCTTCTTTTCTTTCTTCTCCGAGTTGTTGGTTGTCGAACTTTCCTTCTTGGCTTAATTATGTGGCCAACGCGGACTTTTTTTAAAGTTAATTCTATGAATTTTGGGAATTTATAAAAAAAAAATATATTATTTCACTAATGCACTATATATTTTTCTTAGTCCTAGAGTTGATAATACAATTCCACTCTTTAAATATTTTTTTCTTCTAAATTTTATTTTAATAATGTAAATAAATATGCAACATTCACGAATAATAACCTAAATTTAAAGTTCGATCTTATTTTTTTAATTCAAGTATAATCCATAAAATTCATAATTAACCACTCATAAATTAATATTTTTAACAAACATTAACTTCATTGAAAGCAAAATAAAAGATACTGGTATGATTTTGTTTTAAAATCAATCTATATTCTATATAAAAAATAGATAATAGAATAATAAGAAAATAATGATTGAATCACAATACGTATGGAACCCAACACAATTTTATATTTTTTAAAAACACAAAACTTTGGGGGTAGGGAAAAATTATGCCTTGCTCTTAGAACCTTATTCTTATTATGTGATAATCATATGTAAAAAAAATGTTTGGAGAGGCAATATTGCCCCTCCCCTATTGCATCCGTCACTGCATAAAAATTACATCTCAAATCTATAATTTTAACATTCTGGTGGGATGATCGAATGGTGAAGTGAGGTTGCTTGAAAATTAAATGTCACAGGTGCGAATCTCCTACCACAGGTCGGGTGTGTGAGTAAAAGAAATGTATGTTATCATATCCCACCTAAAAAAAGGGCATGCCATATAATATTCAAATTAGTGACATAATTTATTATGCACACAACTATTTATTACTGTCTAAACCGCATTACTCGATAAACAATGGATCAAATTTACGCATATATTGTGTTCATGCAATGTAGTCCTTCATTTGCATGGTTAAAAATTGCACAATTATATTTAGAAAATTAGCTACTGTTATTGGGCCTAAAAGCTAGAGCATAAAGTATTAGCGAAGGCCCAAATCGATAACACTCCATAAATTAATTAAAAAAATAAATACTACTATATAAGACGATCTTGCCCTCATAATCTCCATTCTTTGAAAAAAACCTAATAAATTTAAATCTCCAGTTTATAACTCCCATCTTCCATTGAAAAAAAATTGTCTTCTTATTATTTTCTTTATTCTCAGCTTGATTCTTAGTGGGTTTTTTTTTATCAATCAGAACTGTCTTAATTTCTTCATCGGATTGATAACTGGCGGGAGATACAAATGGCTCTATTGTTTATATCCAAATCATCTCTCCAACAACCCCACCTGAAAATAAAATATCACCTTCGGCCAAAGGTATCAAGTTCGAATCCCACCACCAACATCACTAGGTGTGAGCTTGTCACACCTGGCTTGCCAAATGTGGTTAATCTCCCTTCTGTGATTTGCAGGCTATTACACAGGGATGGAGTTTACCCAGTGCGCACCTCGGTAGCAGCTGCGGGTTACCCTTGACAAAAAAAAAAAACCACCTTCGGCCGTCTCAAATCATATTGCTCCGCCACAAATAATCAGTGATGAAGAAATGATAGAAGCTCGCCACACAAACACCTATCAAGAAAATCCACACAATATTCTTTTTCTTCTTCTGCAAAAATTTGTCAGAATTGGAAAAATATTGTCATCTTGGAAGTGATTTTTGAAAGAAATGTAAAGAAATTGAAATTGGTTATTCTACTATTAAAACCCAACTACCAAATATCAACCATAATCCAATGTGGTTAAGTATTTTCAACATGATATCAAATGAAATTGAATTCGCCTCTTTAAATTTCCACAAGGCGATGTTGGACAAACACACATTTTATATGAAAACTTTTCCAAGGTGAATGGAATAAAAATGCAATTGTTATTTCTTGTCAACATTTGAGGATGAAGAATGACTTTAGGGGGGGTGTATTCAATTGGGATTTTATTAGACTTTAAAGGACTTTAAAAAGTCCATGGATTTATTAAATCTATAGACTCCACATGGAGTCTGCCTGACTTGGGTATGGATTTCGGACGGATTTCAGACAATTTTAATGGATTTGAAATCCTTCTTCACAGCGGTCGCTGGGATACAACGAGCGCTACGTATATAACCCAGCGGCTACTGGAAGCCAGCCGAGGGCTAAATTAAAACCAGCGACTGCTGGGAATAGTATAGCTCTCTTATTTTTCTTTCTGTTTTCTTCCTCGATAATCTGTCGCATCTGTCAGCTAGTTTGCAGCTTTCATGCTTAAACTTATGTCAGTGTAATGAGGTTATGGCTTATGATGTTGTTTATTAAGCTATTTTCATTGGATGTAGTATCCCATTCTTGGATTTTATGTTTTTTTGAAAGTTTTTGGGTTCTTGTCTGATATCTCATCCCATCCCATCCCAACGATATGTGTGACCTGATATCTATTGTTAAAGTGAACTTTTTTCATGCCCCTTGGTAATATAGCAGCATTTAGGCCATTGAGTAAGAAAATAAACATGTAAATTGATTCTCTGAAGATTGAAAAAAGTTGCATCGATCTCCTTGGTCAAGGCCATAGAAGCCTTATGTGTTGTTCCTGTGATTTATTTCTTATTTCCTTGACATAGTACTGATCGGGCCATTTCTACTTAGTATTTTGGGCCAATTTGATGTGATTTAATTGTGTTGATTTCCATATAATGATGTCATTTGGGAGAATGTTATGCCTTGAGGGTTTTGCAGGTAATCTACACAATGTTACGGAAAATGGCATGCTTTTGGTGAGAGAACAAGCTATGCAAAGGGAGCTGAAACTGGAAAGTTGGAAAGCCATGTCGTGCGTCGTTTTATACCAAAAATAAATTCCCCGACAACAGTCAGTATGCCCTTACTGCACGTGTACAGCGATGAGCGAGATCATCTCCCAAAGGACCGATGAGAATTACTCTATACTTCCAATCTGTATAACCAAACTTTCAAAGGGGTTTTTTTTGTGATTATGATAACACAACGAAATTAACAAATAAATAAAGAGATGCACGATTGAACAGAATAAACGGATTTATAATACTAGAAGAAATATTCCGTATTCCAATTAACTCCACCCTAGCTTACCTAAACCGATCCTTGACGCAAGATTAATTCAATTAACTCATGCAAATCAGTTATAGCCACCGAAGACACTTACTGACGCAGCCTAATTTCTCCGTAGTTTTTCGATAATCAGGAAGACACTTCACCAATTATTTCCCTAATCGACTGACAACCGTAAGAGACACTCTATAAGTTTAATGAGCCGACAGCCTTGAGTTCTAGAGAAACCCGATTCATAATTAACAGACTCTGACACAGGACCGTTGAATTAAGGTTGTTATTCCCCTAGTTCTGAAGAACCGTTTCGCCATTAATTAAACTTAAACCACAATTACGGATGGCCGGTTTAATTGACTACTAATTAGTTCGACTCACTAAATATTTGCAACTATCTAGCAATATCAAAACAATTAACGACTCGAAATACCGAGAATAATAAGTGCATGAAAATTAATTAAACGATAAAAGAGCAATTAGATCTCACAGTTTAGCTAGGCCAGGGCTTCGTTAGTTGTCATCGGAATATGAAGAAATTAGCTCGAACACATATTACAATTAAATCGCAACAAGATTAAAGAAACGAATACCATGAAATAACTGAAGAAGATGGAATAAATCAGCTCCAGAGAAAAAACGTCTCTTTGGTTCTGTTCGTGCGTGAATCAAATATGGAGTCTCCAACTAAAGATAAATCCTAATATATATAATATCCTTAATTAAAAATAGTCCAACATGGAAATTAACATTCTAATCTAATCCAACTAGGTAATTAGCACAAAGTGGACCCTTGAGGCGATGGGAATTCTGAATCCCGTGCATTAACCATGGGCTTTTAGTAAATCCCGCATATCAGCCCAAAAACATACGCTCAGGCTCAATCTCTGAGTTATCTGCCCATATTATCCTGTTGTATGCCCATACGGCATGGCTTTCCAACTTTCCAGTTTCAGCTCCCTTTGCACAGCTTGTTCTTTCACCAAAAGCATGCCATTTTTCCTAACATTGTGTAGATTACTTGCAAACCCTCAAGGCATAAAATTCTCCCAAACGACATCATTATATGGCAATCAACACAATTAAATCACATCAAATTGGCCCAAAATACTAAGTAGAAATGGCTCGATCAAGTACCTTTCTTGACTTTTTTTTTGGCTGGTGCAGCAATGAAAACGACATTTCAGAGAGGCTAAAACTCATCATCCTAGCAAATGCTAGTCTTCGCTCAGAAATGTTGGAAGTGGCCGATCAGAACAGAGGCCTGGTATAATGTTGTTTTTGTATACGTTTCTTCTTGTGATCTCTCTTTTGAGGACTTGCTCATTTTTGTTTCATTCAATTGATTAAAACTGGTTTTGGTATACATTTCTCGTAGAACTTAAGTCTACTTTTAAGCTATATAGTTTTTAAGACCATGCTTTATGCATAAGGTGCTAGTTTCAATACTCAAGTCTAATCATGTAAGCAGATAGGTGTATCGGAGACATAAGGTTTTGAGTTTTTGTTTCACCCTGTCAACTGGTTTTGGAGTGGATATCTTGTCGACTTGTCATAAATTTTCACTCATTATCTAATATAATGTTTTGTTATCTTGTAAAATTGTGTGGTATTTGTATATTATTATCAGATGTGATGAGATCTATTTGTCAAACTTAAACATTTACAGAGCAACATCCTTTTTTTATTGCTGAAATAATAATTTTTTGCCATTATCTCCTACGAATGTGATGTGATGGTAGAAGATGCTTGGACTATTTGTTTTGTATTGTTTGCTTTTAATTTTTTGGAATGAAAATAGAAAATTTTATTAGTTGTGAGAAGAATATACTGTAGTTGAGCAATTAATTTTTCTCCTCAGAGCAAATTGAAAAAGAATTGAAGAAGAATGATAAAAAAAAAATGTGAATGGAGTTATATATGGATACGGCCGACTTAAGCCCAGCGACCGCTGGACCTCAGCAGTCGCTAGAAAATTGACCGACTTACTCCCTGCAACCGCTGAAAGCCAGCGATCGCTGGAGTACCCTCAGCGGCCGTTGGGGTACACCACGCGCTAGGGTGTCTGAATTCAGTGACCGCTGGAGTACACCACGCGCTAGGTTTTAAGAATCCATCAAAATCTCGTGTCCAAAGGTCGGATTTCATCCTTTGTATTTTTAACGTGATTTTGAGGTGAAATCCAATAGAATCAATGGCTTTTTAAAGTCCATGGAGTTTTGAATACAGTTGGATTTTTATAGACATTTTAAAATCTGTGTTGAATACCTCTGGATTTTTAATGACTTTTAAAAGTCTGAATTGAATACACTCGAATTTTAAAAGTCAATAAAAAATCCTACAGAATCTCAATTGAATACACCTACTTAGATTGTTAGTTGCAAGAGTGATGGTGGTGAAAGAGACTTTCGAAAACAAATAAGGAAAATAAAAAGGGAGCGTGTAAATAAAGGGTTAAAATAGAGATTCATAGTAATTTTTTTATTATAAATAATTGTTTGGCTTTAAAGAGTAAAATGATGCTGCATGTAGAATTAACAAAAAAAAATATTTAAGAATGAATTGTATGTGCACATGGAGGCCAATTTTTTTTTTTTATTATTATTATTATTATTATTATTATTATAGATATTTGCAACTCAACGGGTATACTAGAAATGAACCTCCATCCATTTTCATGGTTAATACTTTTCCATGTCATGTAAATCATATGACTAAAGGAATCGAGCTCATTAAATTTAGTGTTAATATATAAAATTACCCACTTTTTTAAAATAAAAATTCCTTTTATCCAACTTAAAAAAAGCATTCAAAAAATACACACTTTATCTAAAATGCCCTCAAAAGGTGATTACATGTGGGCGTCTTACACATTTCTTACACCAACCTTACACAAATGTACTTAAATTACACAAAAAAAAAAAATATGTGGATGTACTACAAAAGTATACTCAATTTTTAAATTTTAAACACGAATAAATTTATAGGCGGATTTTTTTATGCTTGAAATCAACCAAATATACCCATCACAACGAATATATTATGTTCATCATGCTAAAAATTGTACCGACCAAAATTCTGATCCCGATCACGAATCCCGATCATATTACGATTGTATCATGATCATGATGGAGATTCACGATCACGATGGGAATTTACTATCGGGAATCTCGATCGTATCACGATTATGATCGGGATTCACGATCGGAAATCCCGATCGCAATCTCGATCGAGAATCCCGATAAGCTCCTGACACACTCTAAAGCTTCCGACACAAATATGAATATGCTGAAAAGTGGACAAAATCACATGGGTCATTAAGGGTATCATTAAAAAGTGGATATTTTTCGAATGATTTTCTTAAATTGGATAAAATAAATTTTGTCTTTATAAAAATAGGTCTTATAGATTTTTGCTCTTAAATTTATTTAATCGAGCTCGAGTTTAATGATGTTGGTTTTTGTCCAAATGACTTATCGAGCTGGAGCTCAATCAGCCCGGACGTGGTTTCTTTATGCACATGTTGTTTGCGGAAAATGTTCAAATGTAATCATTATTTTGGGCTTCTTGTCCATAGGGTTCATCTTTAAGCCCACTAGTGATTTTTGTGGGCCCAATCTGGCCAACACATTGTGTGATAAATTGCAGCCCAACTAAGTGGGAGTTTTCAAAACTTCTCAAAATAAAATATGATCAATCAAATTGTAGGCGTTTCAATGTATTTTTCTTACTGAGAGACCTCATGCACATCCTTACCAAAATAGCACTAGCCAAACCACATGCATGCCTATCGAAATTGCTTGTGTTTTTGGGAAATATTTTTTCATGAAATTATCAAATCGATCAACATTTTAATTTCACTTTTCTATATACTTATTGTGTTAATTAACTAGTATAATACTTTATATTTGTCATGTTATATATATACCAAGCTTTACGTCATATTTTTTTTTTTCTATTATAGCACTTCAAATTGATAAATCTCTCCTAAAAACCTATTATATAAATAAACACACGTGAGAAAGAGACTTGCCACATGAAAACCTATGTCAACTGTGATGAGAGAACTAAAATTAATCAGTACTTTACTATATAGATGAACATACATACATACATACATATATATACATATATATTTCATTGTCTTTAATTTATTATGTCAGGGATATTTATTCAGAGTGACTGTCAGACGACTCAGAACTCAGATGTCACACACGTGGGTCCCACGTGACAATTTGTTCTCCTCTTCTTATTTGACCTTTTCTTTCATTTGTGGTTTCATATCAGAAATGAATAATTCAAATCATTAAAATATCTCAAGTAGGGTTGTAGTTCTTTTTAATAGGGATCATATAGTGTGACATGCATGTCTTGTTTGAAATATATATTTTTTTTTTAAGAGAGAGAGAGAGAGAGAGAGATAGTATTCTTTTGGAAAGTGCCTTTCACTTCGTTAAGAACAACTTTAATGAGTTAATTGTTCTTAGATATTGTGAAAGAACATGCTGGCTAGCTAGAATTTAATTTTTTAATGATTAATAAAATTGTATTATTAATAAATTAATTATGTTAATTATTAAATGTTATGTTTTTATTATATTATTCTTCTGTCATGAAATTAGTGATTTGTAATTAATTATTAAAATTATTTGAGAAGCGGATCGGAAGAAAGGGGCGCAACTTCATCTTCTTTCTTTTCTTCACTTCTTTATTTTTTTTTCCATCTTCGATTTCTTCTGAATTGAAGCGCATATAGAGTTGCCCTAATTATTATGGAGGGCATCAATGTAAATTTATTGAATAATTAGTGTTTTATTAATTAAATTAATTAATTATTAAAAATAATAATCTGGCTGAAAATCACTACTCATTGTGAAAATATAGGTAAAAATAATAATTGATGTTATAGCTAGGTTAACATGGTATGAATATGCGAAGATAATATTCATTATTCACATACAGTATAATATATATTTATAGGATTTAGTTTAAATGGGTGTTTCGTGTGAAAATTAGGAACAGTACTTATTTATTATGATTTTATATATAGTCTATTTTATTGTAGTTTAGTGCTATTTTTTAAAATTATAACTTATCTAGTTGTATTTAATTTAGTGCTAGTGATAATAAACACTAAAATACAATGAGATAAGGTATAAAATCGTAGTAAATAAAAATCGTTCTTAATTTCTATACGAACCACTAGTACCCATTATAACCATCCCATATATATGAATCGAATTTATTTATACTCATTTTGACAAACTCTAAAATATTAAATATGGATAAAATATTTTCTCCGAAGAAAAAGGATTGATATATAAATAAAGTAATTTGAGTGAAAACCAGCATGCGACACGGCCATCCTATGTAATCCCTCACGTGTCATCACGTGATTTATTTCATCGTGGTTTAAATATCCATTCCTAAATTACTATAAAATCTTTGTATACCAAAAATAACTAAAGAGGCCGCTTGATTCAAATTACCTGATGAAAATCATAATGAATATTATTGAAGGATCAATCATAATAAAAATGGTGAATGAATTGTTGTAATTTGGTTTAATTATGAAATGATTGTTATTGTGATAAATAAGGATTTGTTCATTTCAAATTCATTAATGATAATTATTGTTATTATTATTATTACAAAATAAATAATAAATATTCAATAATAATTAATATAAATAACAACAATAACAATAATTATAGTAATAATAATAAATACAACTAATAAATAATATATATGATAATAACATTTACAATAATAATAATAATAATAATAATAAATATTATAATTAATTTTATAAATAGCAGCAATAATAATAAATAATAAAAATAAATAAAGAAATAATGTTTATAATAATAATAATAATAATAAATTACAATGATGATGATGATTGAGGGGTGTGGTAATGATTGAGAAAAATGATTAAATGGGGTGAGGTAGTTAATCAATCTAAGAGAATGATTAACTTATTTTGATTCTCATTACTTTATACTAAGCATAAATAATGGGAATGGATCCCCTTCCATCCCATTACCGACCCGAATACCCTTTACCAAGCACAAATAAGTATGGCATCTGCTTGCGTATATATTACTCACTAAAGTTCCAACTTAAAATATTATTTAGACTTTTTACTTTAACATACTGGGTTGGGGCGGGGGGTGGATTTAATTTAGAATCAATAAAATCTAATACTCATGTATAGACGTTACTCAATGATATGATATTGCATGGTACCACGGCCACATATAAATTGTGAACCTTGATTAATGACCTATAACTACGAATTCATAATTATGAACCAAACAAAACGATCCCGTGTGTGTGTGTGTAGCAGAGGCTATGGCCCATTTAATTTGGTTGATAAGATAAATAAGTTTAATTAAATATATTATGATTGTATCGTTTATGGACTATAATTTTGTATTTGGTTGATAAGATAACTAAGTTTAATTAAATATATTATGAGTGTATCGTTTATGGATTATAATTTTGCATTTGGATTATTTAATTGCGATTTTAATAATTTAAGATAATTTGCCAATATTGTATTTGGAGTGAATGGTTGAAATTAAAATATAGGCGTATGCCTAAATGAATGGATGGATTGTTATCACAAAAAATGGATGAATTACTTATCACCGTACGATTGAAGGATAGCATCAGGAATAATCGGCTACTCATCAATACCGAGTTTGCCTCTAACAAACTAAACATTTGATTAAGGAAACCAAACGGGTCTTAAATTTAATATTGTTACATTCAATGACGAAGCTAGCAATTTAAACCAGGGGAGTTTCAAATTCTTTTCCTTAAATAAAACTACAATAATATGATTAAAATCTAATAAAATCTGACTTTCAAATAAGTCAAACAATAATTCACACATACAATAAAATATCAAAACACACCATTAAACAAATAATAAAACTAAATTTCTCAAGTATAGGAGAAGTTTTTTTTTAAATAATAATAAAAGAAAAAATGTGTACTAAAAAATATAATAATAATTATTAATATATATATATATATACATATACTAAAAAAATATTAAATTTTGAGGTGGGGGGGGGCCTTGTTGCTCCGTTACATTACTTTTTTGGATATTCATTACTTGTACTATGATATGAATGCATATAGAGAGAGAGAGAGAGAGAGAGAGAGAGAGAGAGTTTTTATTAAAAAAAAGGGTCAAATTTTATTACTGGGAACAAGAATAAAAATTATCGTCAAGACCATCTAAAAAAGGAGGATTAACCCAATAATGAGGGCTTAAATATTCATGAGCAGCTCTAGCTAAACGATGTGTTACGTGATTGACATTACGGCAAACTCACTTATATAAGAAAACAAAGAAGATTTCCTTTAAGGAGATCTTTACAAACATCGATAATACTACTAATTTCTGAATGATCAATCGATAACGAACTTGTATCATCATAAACTAACTTAGAATTCACTTCAACTATCAGTCTTCAATCCTAAATTTTCAATCCACGATTAAGTTTCACGCAAGTCCATCCACGCTCGATAAATTAAAAATGTCCTGAAAAATCACAAACCGTAATGAACAACAACAAATAAACACCATACGTACGGAATCCCATCTCATTAGACTATCCCCAACGCGGGTGTCACCATAAAATGCCAACAAATTTTTTTTTAAAAGAAGGGAAAGTCACGGTAATTAGACGATCGAGTTGGCTATTCAACTTGAGGTTGCTGCTCCGCCCCTGTATACGTGGCACCCTTTGATTGAGTGCCACTTTATATATATATATATATATATATATATATATATATATATATATATATTAATTTAAAATTTAAATAATTTATATAATTAAAAAAAATCCATATTCATATTTTTTTTTCTCTATAAATAGAGCCAATATTGGTATGTTTTTACAACCACCAAAATAGTCTCTTTTTCTCACATATCTTATTTGATCTCGGAAATTCTCAATCTCATATTTCTTCTTCATTTTAAATTATGGATCCAAATCACCCAAATTATTATCATGATTTCAAAAAAATTTCAAATTTTGGAACTTACTTTCACCCACAAAATTTTAATTATGTTTTATTTTGTTTGAACTCTTGTAATTTTCATTTTGTTGTCAAATAAATTATGAATTTATAATTGTATGAGTATTTTTTTAATTATGAATTTAAAAAATGTATCTAATAAATTAATCTTGATTTTTTAAATATAGTAAAAATTATCATTATTAATATTTTATTTAAAAAATAAAATGATAAATATTTTATATAGATTGAAGAAAGAGAAATTAACATTTTAATTGAATGTCAGGTTGGATGAGTGTCACTGATGGAATGCAAATTTTAAAATATTGGAGATTATGGATGTGGAGGAAAGAGAAATTAATATTTTATTTGAGAGTTGGATTGGATGAATGTCACTGATGTTGGTAGTCTTAGGATTATCAAAGAACAGGACGCTTGCGCCACTCACAACAAGAGTGAAGAGTGTTGATCAACATGTTGAGAGATATAAAAGATGAATTATATATAGTGTGTGTATGTATTTTGAGGATTAGTATATTGAATTTGAAGTAACTAAATAAATCTATTTGATGATGAATAGTCACGTCAGGCAGAAAAGGGTAGTTCAGCAGTTGGTCCACATCAACAGAATCGGGTGAGGGATTAATATTCGAGCACATTCTTCCAATTTCTCACTCTCTCTCTACCCCTCCATTATTCATCACTATCTGCTCGATTACCATACTACCCCTTCTTATTCACGTGGTTATAATTTACCAATATTTATGCGTTCAACTATAATATTATTTATCTTGTCACATGGGTACGTATGTCCGAATAAATCTCAATGAAATTAACATTCAATACACCCATTGGATATGGTATTTCTTTTTGAAAAATTATTTTTAAAAAAACAACTGCCACGCCACCTAGATTCTTCACACATACACACCTATAAAAATTGCATACCCATTAAATTATTTTCATTAAAAAAAAGGCATGAAAAAATTGCAATCCAAATCACTTTGTAGCATTTTGTTTCAATTTTGAGTATTTCGTAATTTTTCTAAAATTTAAATGATCAAATGGTGCAAAATAGAAAAAAACGTTTAATACCATATTACCATGCATGATAACTTATCAAGTAATAAATAATAGTAATCCTAAAAACCATTTTCTTTTAAAAAAAAAAACAATATTCAAAGATGTCATTAACAATAACTCATTGTAATTAAACCTAAAGGCCATGCGGTGGGAAATTAATTATGCTCGCGATTACCATCGCGATTAGCTGTGAATGCACAAAATACGGGTAGAGATTCTTTAGTCCCAATTTTGTGTGTCTATCATGTGTCAACATTAAAATTATATATTATTTATAAAATTTTTTATAAAAATAAAATTTATTATATTATAATTAATCATAATTAATATTTATTGCTAAATATTAAAATTTTAAAAAATTATATACCCTAAGTTTGGAATAATCAACCCCAAAAATAAATTATATTAACTAAAAAATAAAAATTAAATATAAAAAAATAACTATAAACCTTAATTGAGTGGAGTAAATCCTAAATAATACGGTAAAATTATACTAAACCAAAATTAAAATTGAAGAAAAAATAAAAAATAAATTAAATTTGGTACACAATTAGCACACACAAATTAAGACTAGAGAGTCTCAAGTGACAAAACACTTTGTCTACATCCTCCATTGTACATGATCTCATTTATGAGAATAACACCTAGAGAAACCGGTTTTTTTTATGTACTTGCACAATATTAAATTAAGGCATATATAGGTTATGTGCAATGCATGAGGAAATTCTATGATGTGTGAGGACATAGTATGCCATATGTCACAATAGATCTAATGTGACACTAACATGTGTCACAACTCACAATAGATCTATTCTGATACATGCAAGTATCACATTAGGTTTATTGTGGCCCATGACACACTACATGTGATACGTCATAGAATTTCCTGTAATGCATGTATTTGTCATTATTTTGAATTTTGTTATTAGATAATTATTACTTTTTTTATACATACTCAATTAATAAAATATTAATCCCTATTTTTTAGACTAGCATCATAGTCATAATCAACACTCTCCATGTCAGTTAAAGCGTCAATCATTCCATCTAAGTCATCATCGACTTTTACAAACAAAACAGTTTGTTTTTCCAGCTTCTTCATCACCGGATTCGTCGCTTAACATGGCAGCACTGTAATTTCTTCTCTACTTCCTTTGGACAGTAGGACATTCATTGGCATAATGTCCAAAACCAGAACATCCCCTACATTGAACTGAGTCAATGTCCTTCACTGCAACATCTGGAGACTTTGAAGATTTTGTCGATCCAGATGATGTCGACGAGGGAGAATCAAACAATCTCCGTAGTTTGAAGGTTGGGGAACCTTTCTTCATTGACCGAACAAGAGTATTGAACTTCTTGGTAAGCAGTGCAACACTGAGGGGTTCATCTTCAATAATCTCCTAAATGTTCTCGACATCAAGTTCAACATTTGAACTTGATGTTACTGATTGAAGTGTAATTTCTTTGGAGGAGATGTTTGATTTCTGGTTTTCAAGATTCATCTCAAACGTGAGTAGAATGCTCACTGCTTCACTCAAACTCATATTTGATACATTGTGAGCTTCTTCAATTGCTGAGATTTTCATGTTAAATCTCTCCGGAAGTGTGCGAAGAAGTTTGCTAACCATGTTTTCGTTCGAGATCGGACATCCGAGAGCTGTAGATTCGTTTGACACTTCACACAATCGTTCAGTGTACATTGAGATAGTCTCATCTTCTAACATTCGCAGAGTTTTGAATTTGGAAGTGAGTAGCCTAAGCTTATTTTGTCGTACACTGGTCGATCCTTCACAATGTTCCTACAGTATGCTCCATGCTTGATATGCCGTGGTGCAATTACACACCATTTTAAAGCACGGAACATCAACCGAAACAAAAATAACATTGAGTGCCCTCGAATTGAAGTTGGAAATGATTTGATCATCATTAGTCCATTGAGTCTCCGGAGTAAGAATATACACTCCATTTGGTCCTTCCATTCTCGGTGGAGACCATTCTTCAATTACAGCCAACCAAGCCCTCTCATCGATGGACTTGATATACATCTTCATGCGCGATTTCCACATAGCATAATTCTTGCCATTACTATCCAATGCCGGAGGACGGCACTGATTGATCTGAATATCCATCTTTCAGTGAGTCAACAAACCAAGGATCGAATACTTAGTGTGTTAAGAACCTGGCTCTTGATGCCACTTGTTGGAATTTGTTGTCACAAACACTGAAATTAGACACAGATATGTAATGTCAAACTCAATGTTAAAGACAATTAACACAACTTATCTTAACACAAATATGCTAAAAATAAAATGCACAAAGATACACGATATAATTTTTAAATCACACACAACATGTGTATGATTGCCACATGGCGAAATTATACTACTATGAGTACAAAATATTCAAGCTGTTAATGTTGGACGCGAAAGCTCTCAAAACTTCAGCAACATTTACAAGTTCCTATCTAGATTATCACTAAAAAGAACTAAAACATATAAATTGACATCCCGTCAATTCATATACAAACAACAACATACAAATTGACATCCCGTCAATTCATACAAAAACTAAATCATACAAGTTAACATCCCGTCAACTTGTATACAAACTAGTAAAGGTTTCACAACCTTGCTATCTATCATAATTTGTACAATCTATTCCGTGAAAGGATTGAACAACAATAAACATTAAGATAGAAGAAGGAACGAAGAACGAAACCTATACTAAGTTTGTGACTCAAGCTTTCTTCAATCTTCACACAGTGGAAAATGGATTGAGCTTGAATATGTCTTCAACTGTCGACCATGCTTCTTAAATATGCTCTTCACTTGAATCCAACAAGGTCCACGATTTCTCTTTCTTGAACATGGGTTGACGATAACCGCTCCACTCCATGACTTCACCGTATATGGAAGAAACCGCCTCCAAAGCGTGGTTGAAAGCTTCCCCACGTTCATGCTCTTTTTCTAAATATCCAGCAAATATAATTTTCTGAAAAAGAAAAAGAAATAAATAGAAAAACCGCTAGACCTAAAAAATAGGAGATAGAGTTTTGACTTTGTCAAAATCTATTTTAAATAATATATCTAATATGTATATATCCATTTATTTGAAATATCAATTTCGTGGATATACACATATATTTTAAGATATATAAAATTATTTTATTTATTAAAATAATAAATAAAGCTAGGAAAGGATAAGATTAGTTACGACTATGTCACAGACGATGTCGCAGGGAGTCTGTCTGACATCGAGTGCAACATTGAACATCAATGTCATACAACACTCAACAAATATTATTGAAATTAAGAAATTGAACGCTCAATAATAAATACTAAGTAATAAGAGAAATTAAGACTAATATTTACAAAATAATATTTCTCAACTCATTAAATCATAAATATGAAATGAAATAAATATTATTAATTTAATATTATCAAAATTAAGAAATATGATGTCTAACACAAGAGTAGATGGGTAATTAAAGAAAAGAGAGAATAAAAAATATATAGTATATAATAATATAGATTATAGTCCATCTTAGATTATTAGTTAAAACTTACAATAATATAAGTTATAAGTTATAAATTATAAATTTATAATATGTGTAAAGTAATAAAGGAAAAAAAATAAAAAAATATGATTAATATTGACAATTTGACAAAACAATATTCATCATTAAATATTAATACATGAAATATAATCAATGATATTAAACTAGCTAATATTATTGAAAGTAACAAAATAATAAAGGAAAATGAAAATTAACAAAAATTAAAATGAATTAAATGTTCAAGAGTAGTAATATTCTTAGCACCAATGTTATATAGTTAATCTTAAACTCTGAGTCGTATATACTATCGTCCATCGATTAGTATTTTAGTATATAGTCAATATTAGTAAAACTGTACATAGCAATAAAAGAAAAAAAGAAAGTTAACAAAAATTAAGACTAATATTGACAAAATAATCAATCTCAATTCATTAAATAAGAAATATGAAATGAAATAAATGATATTGGAAACATAATAATTTCTCAAAAATTTCTTATCAAGATAAAGAAATCAAGTTTAAGAGTAACAATATTCTTATTTTTTATCAGTTAGCACCAATATTGTATAGTTAATCTTAAATTCTTAGTTATATATACTATTTGTATTATAGTACATAGTTTATATAACTAGGGCTCGTTTGCTAGACAATATAATATAAGGTTGAATATGTTTGACATGAGATGTGTTATACCATATAAAATATCAATATCATTTTTATTTTGGTGTATTAAAATATATGTATTAGTAATATGTAGTTTGCTTGGATGTATTCGATTCTATATAAAATTTCAATTTCTAAAATATCCTTTAATTAGTTACCATGCATTGTGTAAATATTCTATAATTGTTGTAAATATATCTAATAGATATATATGATATGAGTGATGGCCAAGTTACTAACTCTAAAACCCTATCCCTTGTACTATTATAAATAGAGGCCTTTGGTCCTCATATTGGATACATACATACAATTGATATTCTCTCTCGTCTCTCTCTAGTTTACAACACGTTATCAGCACGACGCTCCTTCAATTCTAGAAGTCCATCAATCCTAGAAGGTACATGTTTTTTTTTACATCATGTTTATTGGCTTTAATATATTATGTTTGTTTTTCTTATTGTTATAATAATCGGTCTTTTCCGATTTAATCTTGAAAAATTAAATATTGATGCTATTCGAGTAGCACAAGTAATATTCATGAAGAATATTACATTCAAGATCATAAATTGATGCTATTAAAGTAGCACAAGTAATATTCCTGAAGAATATTACATGCTCTAAAGAGCAAATAAATTAAACATATGGATAATATATCCTTGATTCTTTGTGCAGAATTGCACAAATGGCAAACATAGCCAAACTGGAGTTCATCGCCCTTGACATCTCGGGCAAGAATTATATGTCATGGACTCTTGATGCTGATGTTCACCTGATCTCAAGGGGTCTAGGGGAGACAATAAAAGAAGGAAATAAAGCATCTCAACAGGATCGCGCTAAGGCGCTGATTTTCCTTCGTCATCATCTTCATGATGATCTAAAGACGAAATATTTGACTGTCAAAGATCCGAGTGAGTTGTGGACAAACCTGAAAGAAAGGTTTGATCATCAAAAGACTGTTGTCCTTCCTAAAGCTCGTTACGAGTGGATGCATCTTAGACTGCAAGACTTTAAGTCTGTGAGTGCTTATAATTCTGAATTATTTAGACTTATTTCAAAATTGAAACTTTGTAGAGAAAGTATCACTGATGCTGACATGCTTGAGAAAACATTCTCCACTTTTCATGCTTCTAATGTGTTGTTACAGCAACAATATAGGGAGCGTGGTTTCAAAAAGTACTCAGAACTAATATCTTATTTGTTGGTTGCCGAGCAAAATAATGAATTGCTCATGAAAAATCATGAACTCCGCCCCACTGGTTCCGCTGCATTGCCTGAAGTCAATGCAACTTTCAACCATGACAATGGACGTGGTCGTGGGCGTGGACGTGGATATGGTCGCGGTCGTGGACGCGGTAAACCAAATGATGCAACCTCTAGCAACAAAAGGCAGAAAACATCCAACGAGCACAATTCATCCAAAAAGGAAGCTGCATGTCATAGATGTGGCATGAATGGACATTGGCCACGTACTTGCCGAACTGCAAAACATCTTGCAGATCTATATCAAGATTCGGTCAAGGGAAAAGACAAGAAAGAAACCAATGTCATTGACTTTGACGGCCCAATTGATACTACTCACTTAGATGTCTCCGACTTCTTTGACGATCCAAAAGGAGATAATATGGATCAGTTGATTGGTGGTGGTGTGCTTGAAGACGATCATATGGACATTGTTTAGTCCTTTATCATTTATTTCTAGTTGATATGAAGACATTGCTTATTTACTTTCACATCGTAGTTTTTACATTAAAAAACAATTGTTTTTTTTCCTTTCGTATTTTTACTCAATAATAATTGATCTTCTGTTAAAAACGTCTTAGACATTAAAATGGAATCTTGTGATATTTGTCTTGCTGATAGTGCCACTACACACACCATTCTCCAAAATAAGAAATATTTTCTTAAGTTGACATTAGCTGAGGATAATGTTAACACAATATCAGGTGCATCAAACATCATTGAAGGCTCCGGAAGAGCTTGTATCATTTTACCAAATGATACTAAATTAGATATTAAAAATGCCCTGTATTCTAGTAAGTCCAGAAGAAACTTACTAAGTTTCAAGGATATCCGCTATAATGGATACCATATCGAGACTATATCAGAAGGTGGAAAAGAATATCTCTGCATAAATTCTTTTGTATCCGGCCATAAGCGAACAAAAGAAAAATTATTAACACTACCTTCTGGGATGTATTACACATTCATAAAAGCAATTGAGACAAACCATGTCATGAACCCGAAGTTCAATGACACAAAAAGCTTTTTGCTTTGGCATGATAGGCTTGGACATCCTGGAGCAACTATGATGCGCCGAATAATCAATAATTCATATGGGCACAACATGAAGAATCAAAAGATTCTTATGACAAATGAATTCCCATGTGATGCTTGTGCACAAGACAAGTTAGTCATTAGACCTTCATATACGAAGGTTAATATTGAATCTCCATCTTTCTTAGAGAGAATTCAAGGAGATATTTGTGGACCTATACATCCACCATGTGGCCCTTTTCGATACTTTATGGTATTGATTGATGCTTCTTCTAGATGGTCACATGTATGCTTGCTTTCTACTAGAAATGCAGCATTTGCTAGACTACTTGCTCAAATTATAAAATTACGAGCTCAATTCCCAGACAATTCAATTAAAACAATTCGTCTTGATAATGCTAGTGAGTTTACGTCTCAAGCATTTGAAAATTATTGTATGGCTATTGGAATTGAGATTGAACATTCAGTCGCTCATGTCCATACTCAAAATGGTTTAGCAGAATCGTTTATTAAACGTCTTCAACTTATTGCTAGACCGTTACTTATGAAGTCAAAACTCCCAACTACTGCTTGGGGTCATGCCATATTACATGCGTCAACATTAGTTCGTATTAGACCATCGGCTAACCATGAATACTCTCCAATGCAAATTATTTTTGGTCGAGAACCAGATGTTTCTCACTTACGAACTTTTGGTTGTGCAGTTCAAGTCCCAATTGCACCCCCACAACGAACAAAAATGGGTCCCCAACGAAGGCTTGGGATATATGTTGGATTTGATTCACCTTCGATTATAAGGTATATTGAACCTTTAACGGGTGATTTATTTACTGCACGTTTTGCAGATTGTCATTTTGATGAAATGACATTTCCAACATTAGGTGGAACAAATATACATCCAGAAAAGCACAAGGAAATATCTTGAAATGAGAAAAGCTTGTCACATTTTGATTCTCGAACTAATCAATGTGAACAAGAAGTTGAAAAGATTATTCATTTGCAAAAGATTGCAAACCAACTTCCTGATGCTTTTGTTGATACAAGAAAAGTGACACAATCTCACATACATGCTGCAAATACTCCAGCCAAAATTGATGTCCTTGAAGGACAAATAGCTCTGGCAGCAAATGAGTCTAAAATTCGTCAAAAACGTGGTCGACCGGTTGGTTCCAAAGATTCTGTGCCTAGAAAAAGAAAGGGGCAAGATGGAAACCAAACAATGACGAAAATGATTAATCAATCAAATGAAAGTGATGTAATTCCTGAAGAATTACAAGTATCTGAAAATCATGAGATCTCAATAAATTATTTATCTTCCAATCAGATACTGGAGAGAGAACATATCATTGTAGATGATATATTCGCCTTTCATATAGCTCATCAAATTTTAATTGAGGATCCTGAACCAAAATCTGTTACAGAATGTAAACAGAGAAATGATTGGCCAATGTGGAAAAGAGCTATGGAAATGGAATTAAATTCCTGTGATAACCGGAAAGTATTTGGACCTATAGTCATAACTCCGAAATCTGAAACCCCTGTTGGATACAGATGGATATTTGTTAGAAAGAGAAATGAGAAAAATGAAGTTACGAGATATAGAGCAAGACTCGTAGCGCAAGGCTTCTCTCAAAGACCAGGAATTGATTATGAGGAAACACACTCTCCAGTAATGGATGCGATTACTTTCAGATTTCTGATTAGTCTGGCTGTGTCACAAAGGCTTGCTATGCGCCTTATGGATGTAGTAACTGCCTATCTATATGGGTCATTAGATAATGACATATATATGAAAATCCCTGAAGGATTTAAAATGCCTGAAGCATTAAAGTCAAAACCCAAAAGCATGTTTTCGATTAAACTGCAAAAATCGTTGAACGGGCTGAAACAGTCTGAACATATGTGGTATAATAGATTGAGCGAGTATCTGTTAAAAGAAGGATACAAGAATGATGATATCTGCCCTTGTGTTTTCATAAAGAAAACCAAAAGTGGATTTGCAATTATAGCAGTTTATGTCTATGATTTAAATTTAATTGGGACTCCTGAAGAGCTCAATAAAACTGCTGAATATTTGAAGAAAGAATTTGAGATGAAAGATTTGGGAAAGACAAAATTTTGTCTTGGTTTGCAAATTGAATGTATCCGAGGAGGAACGTTTATTCACCAATCCACATATACAGGAAAAGTGTTAAAACGCTTTTACATGGATAATGCCCATCCATTAACATCACCAATGGTCGTTAGATCTCTTGATAAGGAGAAAGATCCATTCCGACCTATTGAAGATGGTGAAACGATACTTGGTCCTGAAGTACCATATCTAAGTGCAATTGGAGCATTAACTTATCTGGCTAATTATACTAGACCAGATATAGCTTTTTCTGTAAATCTTCTCGCAAGATATAGCGCTGCACCCACTTTGAGACATTGGAATGGTGTTAAGCACATTCTATGTTATCTGAAGGGTACCATAGACCTTGGATTATATTATTCGGAAAATTCCGATTCTTCTCTGGTAGGGTATTCGGATGCAGGATTTTTATCCGATCCACATCAAGCCAAGTCACAAACTGGCTATGTTTTCACATGTGGTGGAACTGCTATATCATGGAAGTCTGTGAAGCAAACCTTGACTGCAACATCCTCAAATCATTCTGAAATTATTGCAATCCATGAAACAAGTCGAGAGTGTGTATGGTTGAGAAATATGACAAGTCACATCCAAGAGTCGTGCGGATTAGCTTCATCAAAGATCAATCCAACTGTTTTGTATGAAGACAATGCTGCCTGCATCGCGCAACTCAAGGAAGGATACATCAAAGGTGATAAGACGAAGCACATTTCTCCCAAGTTATTCTACACACACGATCTCCAAAAGAGTGGCGATATCAACGTTCAACAAATTCGCTCAAGTGACAATTTGGCGGACTTATTCACAAAGGCATTACCAACATCAACATTCAGAAAGTTGGTACACAAGATTGGCATGCGCCGACTCAATGATCTACAGTGATCTCAAGATCAGGAGGAGCAGTTGTACTCTTTTTCCTTCGACTAGTTTTTTCCCATTGGGTTTTTCTAGCAAGGTTTTAATGAGGCAACATTTGTTTTAGAGATTGGTCACTCAAGGGGGAGTGTTGTAAATATATCTAATAGATATATATGATATGAGTGATGGCCAAGTTACTAACTCTAAAACCCTATCCCTTGTACTATTATAAATAGAGGCCTTTGGTCCTCATATTGGATATATACATACAATTGATATTCTCTCTCGTCTCTCTCTAGTTTACAACAATAATAAGATTTTTAATTAATATCTGCAAGACTATTTTAGTCTGTAATTTTAATAATTATGTATGGTATTATATATCCCACCTGCAGGGTGTGATATGTTATACCATATAAATGGTTTACACATGCCGGACCCTTGCATAATCATGGGCTTTACTATTATTAGCAAACATGATATTAGGTTGTTATAGGTATCTATTACAACCTTATACAACCTAGCAAACAAGCCCCTATAGTTTATATTAGTTAATATGCCCATAACAATACAAAAATTAATAAAAATTAAGACTAACATTAAATAAGCTAAACTAAGAATAATAATTAAAAAAAGTTAAGAATTAATAATCTCTTAAATAATATAGAATTATTAATTTATAAAATATCTTAATATATTGTAATAGGATATGACTTATGAGTTGTGATTCATGAGTTATAAATCTCACGACACACTCGATAACTAATACACACACATAATATATATATATATATATAACTAATAGACATATAGTATAAATTTATAAATATATAAAAAATAGAGGAATGAAAAATATATCAATATTGACAAATAAATAAATGAGCTGAGCTTGAGTTCGGGCTCGGATTTTAAATAATCGAGCTGAGCCCGAATCGAGTTCAAGTTCGAGCTCGAATTTGAAATAATCGAGTCAAATTCGAATCGAGCTCGGGTTCGGGCTTAAATTTTAAATAAACGAGCTGTGCCTGAGTCGAGCTCGAGCTCGAGTTCACGAATACTTAAACGAGCTGAGTTCGAGCTCGGTGGTACTCAGCTCGTTTATACCCCCAAATTTAATGGTTGGGTTAGTTTTTATATTAAAAAACATAACATATAAATATTATTTAATTAAATTGCCCAACATATCCTTGTTGGGATTTTATATATTTTTACGTAAATAAAAATTTACATATAACTACTCAATAAAGTCCTTGTGAAATATACGACATATATAAAAGGAAAAAAAATCAACTAAGGTGCACGCTACCAAAATTTATACTTCCTCCGTCCCATTTATATAGTCCACTCTATCTTTGCACGTAGATTAAAAATATTTATGAAAACAAGACATTAAAGCTTAACTTCCATTATTACCTTTATTTAAAATTTATGACTTTTAAGAATTTACGTGGTTAAATTTTAATTTTCAATACATACTAAGGGTATATTTGTATATTATTATGAAAATTAATACTATTTATAGTTATGAGATTATATAATTGGGACACCTCAAAATAGTAAAAGAGACTATATAAATGAGACGGGGGGAGTATTTTTTTATAATTCATTATTGAAATTCTATACAATTAGAACTTCTTGTAATTTATTCTTGAAAAATGTATATATAAATAATCATTTAACAACAATCCAAAATAAATTCAATAAATACAAATAATTAACTAGCAACACAACTCACAGAAGCTCACTATCACGTAAACTAAAAATCTTGTTTAACTTCATATTTTCTGGTGCCGGTGGGTTGCATGAACAATGGGAGAAGTAGCTTGAGTTTTTAACATGCTTGTTGGTTGATTTCTTTATGTTTTTTTTTTTGCTCTTACGTAATTTATTTCATTATTTCATAATGACTTAATTGAGAGGTTTTAAGTTTTTTATTCTGCATAACAATTATATAGATTCAATTAAATAATAACTGGTCATATGTTATTTGTTTAAATGGAAAAAAATTAATCAAAGTTTCAGATCATTAAATGGGGATCTGATGAAACCATACACAGTAGAATGATCTATTAAAATGAAAAAACTGTATTTAAATCTAATGAAGCAAAATATAAAAGTATAGAGATCCAATTAAATAAATCAAACTTAAAAATAAAAAGACCAATTAAAATGAAAAAAATGTATAAATACCTGATGAAATAAAAGGTAAAAGTACGATAAGTTAGATGGCATATCAAACCTAAATTATAGCCAATACCAAATTCCAAATTCCGAACTCATATATAACCCCAAATCCTAAACCGCTTGGAGCTCTAAAATGTGAATGCCTAATTACGCCATCGATCTCCAACCGTTTGCTTTATTTTATAATTAGCTATTTTCTCGTGCGATGTACGGGTATTAAATACTCAGCTTATTTTTTTATTGTTATGGTGTATTTTACAATAATTTATTATATGTAGTACTTAGTAGAAATTAAGAAATATGTAACACTACAAGAATTTTGCATTTTACCGACGGAATTTCCGACGGACATAATTCGGGTCGTCATTTAGCGACAGAATAACGACGGACTGTCCGTCGTTGACTTTAACGACGGATTTATGACGGAACATTTGTCGTTATCTGTAACGACGGACATTTTCCGTCGTTATATTTTTGATTTTTTATTTTTTATTTATTTTTTAATATTAAGGACGGACCGTTTTCGTCGTTATATTTTCTTTTTTTATTTTTTAATTATTTTTTAATATTAACGACGAAAATATTCCGTCGTTAGTTTTTTAATAATAATTCGATTTAAATTTTTAATATTGACGACGGATATAATCCGTCGTTAAAAATTAAATTTAATATTTTTAATTTTATTTTTTTCATTAATGACGGACTAACGACGGATTTTTCCGTCGCTAAGTTAGCGACGGAAAAATCCATCGTTAAAAATTAATTTTTTAATTTTAGTGACGGATTTAGCGACGGAAAATTCCGTCGCTAAAATTATTTTTTATTTTTTTAATTTTTATTTTTCAATTTTTCAATTTTTTTAATTTTTAATTTTTTTATTTCCCAATTAAGAAAAATGAATTTAAAATTAATATTTTCAATATTTTAGATAATATTATGATATTTTCAAAATATAATTAAATGAAAATATTTATTTAATATTTTTTTATTTTTATAATTTTTCTCACTTTAATTTTATTTTTTTAAATATTATAAATTATAAATATATAATATTTGAGAAAATTAATTAAAATAATATTAAATAAATAATTTAATAATAATATATTTTAATTAACAACATTAAAAGATTATAATATATATTTCAATAAATGAAGGATAACAGTTTCGAAGGACATAATTCGGGTCGTCATTTAGCGACAGAATAACGACGGACTGTCCGTCGTTAACTTTAACGACGAATTTATGACGGAACCTTTGTCGTTATCTGTAACGACGGACATTTTCCGTCATTATATTTTTGAAATTTTATTTTTTATTTATTTTTTAATATTAACGACGGACCGTTTCCGTCGTTATATTTTTTTTTTTAATTATTTTTTAATATTAACGACGGAAATATTCCGTCGTTAGTTTTTTTATAATATTTCGATTTTAATTTTTAATATTAACTTATATCCGTCGTTAAAAATTAAATTTAATATTTTTAATTTTATTTTTTCATTAACGACGGATTTTCCGTCGCTAAGTTAGCGACGGAAAAATTCGTCGTTAAAAATTAATTTTTTAATTTTTTAAGTTTTAGTAACGGATTTAGCGACGGAAAATTCCGTCGCTAAAATTAATTTTTATTTTTTTAATTTTTATTTTTCAATTTTTCAATTTTTTTTTTAATTTTAAATTTTTTTATTTCCCAATTAAGAAAAACGAATTTAAAATTAATATTTTCAATATTTTAGATAATATTATGATATTTTTGAAAATATAATTAAATGAAAATATTTATTTAATATTTTTTTATTTTTATAATTTTTCTCACTTTAATTTTATTTTTTTAAATATCATAAATTATAAATATATAATATTTGAGAAAATTAATTAAAATAATATAATATTAAATAAATAATTTAATAATAATATATTTTAATTTACAACATTAAAAGATTATAATATATATTTCAATAAATGAAGGATAAAAGTTTCGAAGGAATATATATTTATTATATCTGAATATAAACGTAAATATATAATAGCCCACTTGGTTGAGATGCAGAAGATAGATCTCTGTCTTTACGGTGGAGGTTCAAGGGTTCGAATTTCGTGAGCCGCAAATGTTCGAATAATATGTGGTGCGTGGAGAGCACGCGCTAAATTTTTTTATTTTTAGCGACGGAATTTTTCCGTCGTTAATCCGTTGTTAAGTTTTTTTTTTGGCGATTGAATTCGGAAATTATTTAACGATGGAAAAATCCGTCGTTAAATCCGTCGCTATGTTTTTCCGTCGTTAATTTTGCTGTTAATTTTGTCTAACGACTAGGTGTTTAATGACGGACTTGATCCGTCGTTAAAACGGATTAGCGACGGATTTTCGAGATTTAGTGACGGAAAAATCCGTCGCTAAAACTTGATTTTTTGTAGTGTAAGAAAAAAAATACTCGTCATTTAGCCATTAGAAAATCTTTCATATTATATATTATATATATTTTTTATTGCATAAAAGGAAATTGAAATGAAAACCTTCAATTAGATTCCTCCACGTAGTGTACACCAAAATTCCAAAACCACAAAACTTAATAAAAATACAAATCTTCAATTCATTTTGGCACGCATTGAATCGCTTGCTCACTAATACTTGAATACACAAAATGTCTTGCGCTAACAAAATCATGTCTATGAAGACTTCAAACAAAATTAAAATTTAAAACTAATTATGTTGGAAATTGATTATTTTAATTAATTTAATTGATTATTTTAATTAATTTATAAATTATGTTTTCATTTGTAAAAATGGAAAACTAGCTGTCAAGATTCTGAGCTTAATCTAGATTCTTCATTGTGATTCCCGATCATGTTTGGAATTTTGGTACGGACACAAGTTTTAGCACGATGAACATGATAAATTCATTGTGACAAGCATCTTTGGTTGATTCCAACTCCCAAGCATAAAAAATACGAATATAAATTTCGTAGTGTTTATAATACAAAAATTGAGTACACTTTTATTTGAAAATTAGGTCAATTAAGCACATCTTGTGTAAGAAAATCCATCAAGTCACTTTCAAATAGTTTTTTGAGTAATATACAATAAAACTGAATGTTTTTTTAATGCTTTCTTAAATTAGGCAAAAATGAATTTTATTTTAGGAGAGCGGGTAGTTTTATTCAGTTGAGTATTTGTGACCAATTAAGACTTTAATTATTACTCTCTTTTCATATTAGAAGCATGCATCGTACATTCGTATTTACTTAAAAAAAAGGTGATATTATTGAGCTACAAATAAAGTTATGAACACTTGAAGCTTTAGTAGTCTTTATTTGATAATTCGGACTTAAACTTAGCAACAAATATTTGAGAATTTTTAATCTGATCTCAATGTTAATAAGCATCATATATATATATATATTTGAAGTTTCCTCTATCCAGTGCAACGGCTGACCGGGAGATTCGTCGTAGATCATCTTTTATGAATTAGATGTAATTAGGCATGGTAATTAAAAACAAGTCACATGCAGTTTAATTCGATGTATAAAATTAAATTGAACAAATTCGATCTGAATTCTGATATCATATGATGTGTGTGTGTGTGTGTATATATATATAGGTTACGCAGACAATTTCTGGGGTGTAGCTGAAATAGAATTTAGCAATTGTCAGTTCTTTTAATCTTCCATGTCAAGTTTCAGAATTTTGTTTTAACTTGTAGTGAAGAATAAAAAGAAATAAATAAATAAATGGAAATACAATACAGAATGGCTCTCTCTCTCTCTCTCAACCCTAGTGGAGGTGGTAGCTGCTGTGTGTTTCTGTTGGTGTATTCCCAAAGCTGCACAGACAGCCTGCAGGCTACCCCCCACTCACTCCACTCTTAGCTCTTTACTCTTTTTATTTTTTTTATTATTTTTATTTTTAACTGTCTTGTCTCACTGTCTTTTTCTCAAGTGCGTTTTCCCACTCGCCTATTATTATTATTATTATTATTGAATCTTCCTATCTAATAGATTTTGGTATGCAAACCTACATATCTTACACAAGTTTATTGTGTTAATCAAACTGTCGGATGAATTTTGACATATTAAAGTAGAAAAGTACTTAAATTTATCTTGAGAAAACCATATGCTTAAGAGTTTTGGTAAATGGTTATAGAGAATTGCTTATTGTGAAGGTATATGTGGAGCATTTACTTTAAAAATTGAGGAGATAAGTTTTTGTTTTTTTGTTAGTTGGGGAGGTTAGAGTATCAAGAATTGAATTTGAGACATTAATTTCTAATTGTTTTTGGTTGACAAAGAAAACTCACAAACTTGATTCGATTTGATAATACATCATTAGTAAATCTCATTTTTATGTAGTATATATGGTGCAAACTATATAAAAGAGACAAATGGTTGATCACACTTAAATAACTCTGTGCAATATGTTCCATCTATATATAAGAAGTTGATAAAATTTGAACTTGAGCTAGAGTCATCTATTGGGTGAAGAAAAAACTTACATTGCATATGTTAAATCTTGTTTGAAAAAAATATTAAAATATATAAACATTTGTGTCCCCTCGGAGACACCAATACGCTGAAGATCCTTATATAATTAGAACTAGTATTTCTCCTGCGCGATACACAGATAATTATTTTTTTTAGATATGTAATGTTATGATTATTTTTTTAATTGTATACATTGTGTTCAATTTTTTAAAATTAATAAAATTATATACACATGCATTAATTAATTAGATAAGAAGATAAATTTTGTATAGTTATGACAAACAAATGAAAATTAAATTTTAGGACTAAATGGAAATCCATTTAGAAAGATCGAATTGGAATATTTCCAACGTCATGATTTTATAAATAACAATGTATAATTGTCCATGATTACAGAACATTTGATTTCTTTGAATATATGACTTGTATAAAAAATATAATCACTTAATTATTTTAAATGATGAAATTAAAATAGAAAAATAATAAATTATTATTATTATTATTATTATTATAGTGCAACACAAATCAAAGCTATTTTTAGGCGACAAATGTAGAGTACTACAAATCATGGACCCATGCATAAAAAAATAAAATAAAAAATATTACAAATCTGAAATTTTCAAGTAAAAAAATAATAAATAAGATTGCAATTTTTTTAAAAAATACAACGGTTGTAATCTAAAATGTCGTGAGAAATGCAAAGAAAAAAATGAAAATTTACAACAATAAATGTTGCCACTGTTGTCTATTAACTTAAACGGTTGTCTAAGACAAAATGTGTAATAGACAACGGTTTATATCAGAATTGTTGTCTACCACACGTTTTTACCTTAATATATGTATAGATGAGAGATTTTTTGTTCCAAATTTACTGTTATCTTTTTCCAACAAAATAAAAATAAAAATAAAAATAAAAACAGATTTATGTTTAAAATAAGTGGAAAATAAATTTTAATGTAATGTATGGAAAGCGAGATGTAGGATCGATTCGTAAATTCACTAAATTGTTTTCCGTATTTCCTAAACAAACAAATCCTTAAAATAAGAAATTTTAAAATGTGTTGAGATTTTCGCTCGAACATTGCGATTATAGTTTTCTTGGGAATCTAATCCTAAAATACGAATGTTTGGATACTTTAATGTGTAGCTTATGTTTCATTTTATTTCGTTATGATGGTTGATTTAGTTTTTTTTATCTAGAATTAATAATTAATTTTATAAATTAGCATATCATCATTCATACATGACATAAAATATTATTCATTTATATTTTTTTAAAATAGGGTTTAGAATAGGGTTAAAATTGAGAGAGAGAGAGTGAAAATATATAAAACAATAAACATTTTGACATAAAAAAATTAAAATAACAATCATAATGAAACAGAGTGAGTAATTTATATTAGAGTATCAAAACTCTAGATGATTACATATGTTTTATTGAATTCTCCAAATTTTATTATACCATTTATTGTGGACTTCTGTAATAGTTTTCTTTTGCACGTATAGAATATAACTCACATATGGATGTCCTTAATTTCACATACAAATTCATTAAAGGCGATCTTAACTATTAACGTGCGAATTATACATTTTTGAAAAGTACTAATATCGTTAAATGACCAATGTAACAAAGATAATAATTGGAAGACTCAATGAAACAAACGTGAAATAAATTATGCATTTGTTTTACTATCAGTGCCGGAAATTCTATGATGCATCACATGTAGATGTAGTGTACCATGTGTTACAATAGATTTAATATAAGACTTACATATATCATAATAAATCTATTGTGATATTAAATCTATTATAATATATGACACACTACGTCCTCACACGTCATAAAATTTAAGATAATAACCCATTTATCTTTTATTATTTATAAAAAGGAATATAATACATGCGCACGCTTCATAGAATATGCTTCCGTTTAACAAAACAAGACAAACATCAAATGACATGATAATAATAGGAGGAGAGAGAGGGAGAGAGATAGAGAAAGAGTGTGAGAGAGAGAATAAAGTAGCCATAGTGAAGTGAGAATCCCCTGCAAGCAAAAGCCTCTGCACCAACTTTTTCTCTCCAACATAACATGCTCAACAAACCAAAACACAGTTTACTACAGAATCCCAATTCTCTCTGACTCTTTTTTTGCTGCTTTATTTATTTTTCTTTCCCATGGACTTCGATCTGAAGCAATGGAGAGATCATCACTCTCAACCAACACCTTCACCTAAGCTACCGCCTTCTGCTTCTACTGCACTCCCTTTGTTTGTCTCTGAACCCAACAGCAACCTGTCAGCATTCCCTTCTGATCATCCAACCAGAATTCCCAGTAGTCTCTCTCTCTCTCTCTCCAGTGTTTCAGAAAGTGTTTCCTAATGTGAAGAAAAAAAAAAGACTTTCTTGATTTTTTAGCTTCAAAGATTCAACATTTACATGCTTTGTAAAGGTTATAATTTGGTGCATGTGTTTGTCAGGGATGGGGAGCTATTTCAGCTTGTCTCAATGGCAGGAGCTTGAGCTTCAGGCATTGATTTTCAGACATATGATTGCTGGAGCTGATGTTCCTCCTGAACTTCTCCATCTTGTGAAGAAAAGCCTAATTACTTCTCCATTTCATCTCTCTCACCACTTTTATCCACATTTCCAGCCATCTTGTAAGTCAAATGTTTCTTCTTTCTTCAATTTATTCTGCTTTGAAATGCTAAATTTGATTTGATTTATTATGATTGAAAAAATTAAAATAAAAATGGTTCTTGAATTTGGCACTCTTGAGATCTGTGTGGACTAATAGACTTCAAAAGTTAAAAGATGGCTTCTTCCCATTTGGATATATCAGTGTTGCAGTCGGGGTATTGGGGGAGGGCGGCGATGGATCCGGAGCCGGGCAGATGCCGGCGGACCGACGGCAAGAAGTGGCGGTGCTCGAGGGATGTGGTGGCGGGGCAGAAGTATTGCGAGCGCCACATGCACCGCGGCAAAAACCGTTCAAGAAAGCATGTGGAAACTCCCACATCCGCCGCCTCACCTTACAGCGGCGGCGATGCACTCAAAACTAGTACCAACTCCCTTACTAGGCAAGGGGTGGCGGTTGCCGGCGGTGACCCTCCTCATTTCACACTCTCTGTGCCTTCGCATTCCACGGATCTCCTCCACCTCAACCAAAGGTAAAAAAATGGCTTGCTAATTAGTTTCTTGATATTGGAGATGCAAAAAAGAAAAAAAGAGAGTTCTAATTCATGTGCTAATTTGTTCTTTATTATTGCGCTTGGAATGAGCAGGAATAGCAACATTTTCTTGAGATTTGTGTGATTTTAGATGATTTTTGATGTCCCACTTAAAAGTTAATTAATACTCCATAAGAAGTAGTTTTTAGATAGCATTAAAATTGTAAGATTTCGTGGTGTGGATGTACTATATCAAGATCCTACAATAAGTGATGTAGTACACAAGATTAATGGAATTTAAGGATTAGTTGGGGTTTGCAATAAATGGAGAAAACTCTGCTTTTGATCTGTAGGAATTTAGGGTGATAGACATAGTGATGGTAATTGCAGTGGAATCCTTGTTCCCCTAAAGGAAGAAAGTGGCTAAATCTTGATATACAATGATCTATGCCATCAATTGGTTTGATATTTTCAAACAACTTTTGCATTCTTGTTGTTAGATTGAGGGGTCCCCAAAATGAATTCTCTTTTGATTCGACCCACCATTATCGTCTTGGTAGGACCATCTTTTTGATATTTTCACGAGCATTTTGCAGAGGGCTTTTGATTATGCTGAGAATCACCCCCAACCACTTGTTTCTAAACCCTTCCTTATTAATGTTTCACCAACTTTTCTTTCTCACCAAACTGTCTTTTTTCCTCTCTAACTTTGGCTCCAAAGTGTTGCTTCTAGGCCTCTCCATGGCTCAAATGATGCCCCCCACCCCGGTGGCAGGACGCTACGACACTTCTTTGACTATGAGCCGGACAATGCTACCAACTTGTCCATCTCAATGCCGGGAAACCCCTCATCCGATTTCTCTTTGAAGCTTGCCACCGGCAGTGGGGATGACGGCCCTAGTGCTCAACTCGAGGGTAGTGAGAGGGACAAACCTCAGTTGAATTGGGGGATGGCATGGGAGACTAATCCGGTCGCTCCAATGGGCGGGCCCTTGGCTGAGGTGTTGAGGTCGTCGACTTCCCATTCATCGCCAACTAGCGTTCTGCACCGTCTGCCACGAGCCCCTCCCTCCGAAGCTAGCTATTAGCCCTCTTCGTATGTGGGGGTTCTGATGGGCAGGAATGAGAATGAACATAAGAAAAATACTTGTGTCCGGGAATGGACCATTACCCCCGCTCCACTTCCATTCCCATTCCGTTCCCCCGGCACCCACAAGTGTTGTATGCTTGTTCATTTCCACGTGCTTTTCTTGCTTTGTTTCTTTCTTGGCATGTCATTTTCATTAAGCTCTTTTTCGGTTCCATTTATGATTCTCTTTACCTTTACTTCTTTTTTTTTTTCTTGGATTATTTTTGTATTTGCTTCAATATTTGGTTGTTTCTTTTTGCAATCTTGATAACAGTTAAAGTGTGATCGTACAAATTTGGATGGGAGTGTGATGTACGAATGATTCATGAAGAGCTTTCTCTGTGTGAGCTGTAATTTTCAATGATGTTTTTGTTGTAGCTATAGCTAGTAAATATCATCTCATCTAATGCCGGTGCACAGAAGCCGTACCAATTCATTCCTTTAATTTGAAAAATTGCAACCACGTCCCGGAAATGTGCACATTTAGCAACCCAATCCTTCTTCATTACTGCATGCCTGCCCACCCCTAACATGGGATGACATATCACAAAATGAAGCATTATTACAACCACCTTGGATTCTCGTACGTAGTATTACAAAAGAAGATGTCAAATCTGTTCATCTCTTTTGATAGTTTAGATACTTGATGCCAAAGGCAAAGATGATGACAAATAGTAGGATGAAAAACAAATGCATGACAACAACAACAGGAAGGAAATGATGATCAAAACCTAAGTTTTGTTTGAGGAATGTCTTCACACTCACACTACTCATTCCAGGCACCTCTATTTCAGAATCCAAATCACCAAATTGAGAAGCTACAATCCCATAAATCGTCCAAGCCACTGGAGAACCCCAGTAGTACCACCTCCACCATACTGGGATTTGCTGCGATGAAATGAAAAATCTGTCAGCTACCAACATTACAAATATGCTACTAGATAGTCGGACTCACCATCCGGGAGAGGAGGAAGCCGGAGAACAAATTCCACAAGCTGTGGAAGAAGGACGACACAATGGTGCCAACTTGAAGGCCCGGAGTCAGGGCGATGAACATCATCCCGAACAGAGTGAAGTAGATGAAGGATGTGAAGATGAAGTAGTAGAACATGAAGAATTTGCTGAAAGTCCAATCGAATCCCATCATTGAATAGAGTAGAAGAGTGTATATTATGGTTTGTATGGCAACATATATTGTCTCTATGGCCACCTGCACAAATTCATGATACATACATAAATGTTTCAGACAATATCATGTATGTATGTATATATATATATAGTCATATTCATGCAGGTTATGATACCTGCGCAAATGCATAAGGGAAAGCTGAGTACATTCCAGCTGCCATTTCACGATACAGAACAGTTCTCTCTACACAGACAACATCAAGCACACTGATACCATTAGTGGTGCCTAGGAACAGAACAGCAGCATAGATTGCACCCAGAAGATTTTGAAGATCCTGTTGTTTCTTGCTGTTAACAGAGAGAGTTGTGTTAGCTATAAACCCAACTCTACCATTTTTAAGAAGTAAAATTTTTGAAAAATATATATGTAAACTGTTAATATCATATGACATACGTTTCCTGTCCTTTGTTCCAGAAAATCAGACCAAATACAAGGCCAATCAGAACAGTCATGAGTAGTCGAACAGCGTTGTATTCGGCATTCCTCCAGTATGACCAGTACTGCTTCCAGAAACAAGCTTTGCATTGCTCAAGAAATGACTGAGAATGCTTTGTAGGAAAATGGAGGTCTTTGGAGTCTGGTGGAGGGCTGTTGAGTTCATTTATAAGTTCTTGATTCCTCCTGCAAAGTTAAAAAAGACGAAATTCATACGGTTAAAGATGAATATAAACAGGAAGTTTAATTAAGCTCCCTCTACTACTCACTGATAAAGGGAAGATTTGGAATAAATTTCTGCAAAATCAACTCCAACTTCACTCTCAGCTGCTGGAGTGCTAATATCCAACACCCATGTTGCTGGATTGTAACCATCTTCAATTTTAGCTACGCCAGGAATAGCCTGCCACATGATAAAACAGACAATAATATGAGGATTTGAGCTCGTGGGATCGAGCATGAAATGGAGGAGCAATGCATGCTCACTTCAAAATATTCAATCAGCTTCTGAGATTGTCTGCCAAGCGCTCCAGCGTAAATGAGCCTCCCTCCTCTCGTCATCAGAAGTAACTACAGCAAGGTCAAGTATTAGCAATGAGAAAGAGGGAATTATAAACTAGTGAAACCTTACTTCGTCAAAAGCTTCAAATATATCTATGCTTGGTTGGTGAATTGTGCAGACGACAGTTCTTCCTGTATCTACAGTATTCCTCACAGTGCGCATAACAATGGCAGCAGCCCTTGCATCAAGGCCAGAAGTTGGTTCATCCATGAAGATGATGGATGGATTGGCAACCAACTCTACAGCGATTGTGAGTCTCTTCCTTTGTTCAGTCGAAAGGCCATAAACTGCAGGAAGCCCGACTATGGAGTTTCGTATGGGGTTAAGCTCAACCAATTCCATTACTTCTTCAACAAACATCTGTATTAAACTATGTCAGATCATTCAACTCCCTTTGATCACGCAGAATACAAGAATTGAGTAGAGATACAAATGCACAAACCTTTCGAGTGTCTTTCTTGACTTCTGCAGGAAGGCGAAGCCAGGCAGAGTATAAAACAGATTCATAAACTGTGACATTAGGTGAATGAATGTCATTCTGTTCACAGTATCCACTTATTCGGGCAAATGTCAACTGGTTCTTTGTGTAACCAGAAATGTTGATACTTCCCTCAATGTATCCACTGGTTTTTCTTCCTGCTAAGACATCCATTAAGGTTGTCTTTCCAGCTCCGCTAACGCCAACAAGTGCTGTTAATACTCCGGGTCTAAATGCTCCACTTATATCTTGTAGTAGTTGGAGACGATCACCTTCAACACCATGAGCCTTCATTTCCTGATAACACTCACAAAATTCACGAGCTAACAAATCCAAAAACTAAAGCTACATTCAAGATTCCTGTCCATACTGATGGTCTAATTGTTAAGATTTTAGCTAACATTGTTGAGGAATATAAGAATGGCCAAAGCACACCATAGCAAAGTAAAAGGAAGCTACTTACAGCCGGCATGTCTACATAGTAATTTATACGATCAAACACGAGTGACAGTGGCTTGAAGGGCAGAATCATTCCTTTTTCATGTGTATGATCAACAGTGCCAGCAATTCCATATGAACTGGTTTGCTGGATGCCCTCATTCACCCCTGTAAAATATCCAGTGAAAACATAAAGTGAATGCTTTAGGACTTTCAGTAAATAAATGATGGGATTATAAATGTGCATTCTATCTCTAAGGATTGTTTATATTTCATAGTTTTACATCGAACATGTTAAGGCAGGTCTTAAAAAGCTTCTATCTTTCCAAGACTATACATATGAAAAGAGAGAGAAATTGTACCTCCAGAAGTGCCTAGTGAATTTAGTCCAGATGAATTTGCCTTCTTTGTGCCGTCATCATCATCATCATCCAATGTTAAACCATTTGAATCACCCAGTGCTGAAAATATTAGCCAGAGCAGATCAACCTCTCTCCCAACTCAAAGTGGTAACATTGGAATTGATAGAATAAGAGACTTACGATTCAAGAAAGTCAGTGCCACAATAAACAAAATGTTAAAGAGAACTGAAAATCCTAAGAGTGCAAAACAACAAATCCAAAACCAATGTTCTTCTGTAAAGAAGCCCCTCGACTGAAGGAGGACTTTTCCGACAGTAGTTTCATTGAACCGGGGGTCTGTATTAGGCTGCAATGAGAAAGAGAAGAATACGATTATGAAAGCTCTCTAAACTAACTTCAAGGGCACCTGATCATTTCGTAAAACAATGTGAAACTTACACTGCTCCATCTTTTGTCAAGAAACTCATTCATGACAATGGCATTCTGTCCATAGCTCAAGGGAGAGAAATAGTAGGTCCATTTTATCCATGGCTTTAGGTCATCTACCATCAAGAGATGAATATATATCATACTTTTTAATGGGGTAATTATAAACCATCAAACACAATCTGCATAAATATCAAATACAAAGCTGCTCACTTGGCTATAGAGAAGGCTTTGAAGTTGATAAACTTACTTTTGGACACTATAAAACCCCCGAGAACGAAGATGACAAACAAACTGAAGGTTCCTAATGTGTGTGCAACAACCTGAGTTCTTCCTAATGCAGCAATGAATCGGAACAGACCAAGAGCCATCTGATTTATGCTGAAGAACGTCAAGAATTGCCCGAAAAACCTAAGGCATTCAAATAAAAATTCGGTGAGGATATGATGATCATGTATCATATCAGTATGTGACAATTCATACAAAAATTGAAAAAAAAAAAAACAGAAAATTGTTGTCTTACCTTCCAGCAGATGGAGCAAATCCAATGGTGTAATATGTAAGAACAATCCATATTGTAGATTCCATTATAGATAGAGGGATTCTCAATATCCAAATTGGTAGACAGAAGGCCCAAGCTGGATAGAAATAGAAATCTCTTTGTTTAAAGAAGACTGGCAGCCTAATGACTGTTAGTGCAAGTTCAGCCACTCCATTGAACATCAAGTTTAGAAGACTGAAAAACAGTGCTCCAAAATATTTCCCTCCATCTGTCAATTTCCCATACGGCATCTCCGTTCTGAAGAACACTGTCAATGCTATAAGGGACATAAATGTTATCTGTACAGTCTTGAATATATATATAAACGAGTTACGTTTCATTAACAACCATTCCCTGGAGAAGCAAGCACGGAATAGTTCCCAGGGGGGTATCCCGTACTTTTCTTTCACTAAAGCTGCAGGGTGCACTTTAGATTTATCATAAGGAACACTGAGCTCTTCAGCAAGGTGTTGGCCTATGTGAAAAGAGTTGAAGGCTTTTGCCAATTCTGAAGCTGACATATGCCTATATGGTTCTTCTTTCTTGTACCAGTATTGCTCTTGATCCTTCTTTGATGTCACTTCTTGAAGAAAATCGGCTACTCCCTTTCGTTCAGGGCATTTGAACCCCATGTGCTCAAAGAACTCGAGGACACTCTCTCGTGGACCTTGATAGACGATATGACCTTCTGATAGTAAAATAACATCATCAAATAGATTGTAGGTCTCTGGGGATGGTTGCAGCAGAGAAATGATCATGGTTACATCCATTACGTGAACAATTTGCCTCATGTACTTGACAATCTGAAATGTGGTTGAGGTGTCCAATCCGGTTGATATTTCATCCATGAAGAAAGCTTTTGTCGGACCGGCCAACATTTCCCCTGCAACGACAACAACTGCTGATTAACATAAGCAAAATGCACCAACCATAACTATATATAGAGCTGTCAAAAACATACCAGTCGTCAGACGTTTCTTTTGTCCTCCAGAAATACCCCTCCTCATCTCATCACCAACCAGAATATCTGAGCATACATCTAAACCAAGAATCTGCAATTGAAATTACGCAGATTTTCTTACGTCAAAATTCAAATACTTCAAGAACAACCCCTGTTAGAGACAGGACAAGGTATACAAACCTTGAGCACATAATCTGTGACCAAACTGGTTTCCTGGCCAGGGATTGATGTGGCTTTCATGATTGCATCAATCTCAGGATCAGGTTTGATTCCAGCCTCTTTCTCACGCCTCGAGAGTTCTGCTAACAACTCATATCGCGAGCCAACACCCAAACAACGAGCTGAGAAATCGAGAGTCTCCCTCACTGTCATCTCCCCATGATGAAGATCGTGTTGGCTTATATAAGCACATGTCTTTTGAGGAACAAATTCACTGAATTCATGTCCACAATATGTGATCTTCCCCGATTTCTGCATAGATCTTCTAATCAACTAGAGAAAACATAGAAAACAAAGCAGCATGCATGATAAGTTACAACGAATGCATACCCTCAAATTGTGATCAAGCTTCCCAGCAAGTGATAGCAAGAATGTTGTTTTCCCTGCACGTGGAGGACCCAAAAGCAGGACCATCCTGAATAAAGATCAGTTAATTTAAACAGAAACATACATAGATTTCTACTCTCAATACAGAATCAGTGTGCAACAAAAACTGGGAAAAAAATAAAAATGAAAAAGACCTGGATGGTTGGATAATTCCACTGGCATCTTTAAGTATCTGTATCTTTCTCTTCTTCGAAGGGGCGAGCTTCATTAGTCCCAGAACGCTCTGTCATCATATCCATTACGTTAGAGAGAGAGAGAGAGAGAGAGAGAGAGAGAGAGAGAGATTACTAAGTTGTGTATAGAAAAGAAAAGAAAATGGAAAGAGAAACCTCAATAGAGTTGATGGCTGCATTAATCAAAGTGGGGAGAGCTCTGCTCCCAAAATGCACATCTCCCTCCACCGCCAAATGCTCGTACCTTATTTCGATTTTCGGCATTTCAATCCCCACCCTGCAAACAAAATATATATAATTAACGATCAAGAAACACACACCGAGGCGTACGTGAAAACAACATACCTGTCGGCTCGCATCCTCTGGCGGCGAAGAAAGGTCTCGTGCTCCTCCTCAACAGCATGAAGAAGTAAGGTCTGCAGATGCCTCCATTCTGCAATGGTAAGCTTCTTCACGTCGACTTCCGAGGCTTTCACCGTGCCGTCGTCAAGAACCTCCTTCAGCACACTCCTCCCGATTCGATCATACGTCGGCAGCCGCTCAATGGCGGCCCACAGCAGCTCCTCGTCGTCTTCCTCCCTCCCGCCACCGCGGCTGAACTTGTCCGGCTCCTGCTGCCACAAGTCCCTCAAGCTCCGCCGACCTGGGGAACGCAAACTCCGGCTCCGGCGGCCGCTGGCCAGACCATCGGCAGCCGCAGGCATGGCCATTATGCATTAATTTGCTGAAGAATCAGAGGAAAAGTTGTGTTGATGAGTGATGAACATGCTGTTTTAGTTTAACAGTTTTACTAGATTGTCTTGACTTTTGACGTTGACTCGGTCTTTTTCCACTCCAGTAACCATCATATGTTTGATTTTTTTTTGAAAAAAATAAAACTTCACTATCACTCTCACTCACGTACTCACTACTTTCCTTTAGTGTTCCGCCAACTTTGAATTTTATTTTATTCTATATTAAAAAAAAGAAGTTTTGAATCAGGTTTTTCTTTCATGTCTATTTTTTCACAGAGTTCATTACAAATCGGAACTTTTAAAATATTTGAACACTCACATTTTTTTCAAGCTTTAAATAAAAATTAAATTTGAGAATCATATATCTTAAAATCAATCCGAATCGAACTATATTTTTAATATGTAACTGAACTGAAATATAATCGATTCAGTTTATTTTTGGAAGTATTCATGGATATTCTTCATAAAAATACGATTGACAATTTTCATATGTGGATGTGATGTGGTTCACATTTTTTTTCATACCATTGAAAATTATTATTCTTTTTTTTTTTAATTCTTCTTTCGATAATCAAAATAATATACTAATCAGAATAAATAAATTATCATAGCACTAAAGTATATATTCGGATATATTGCCTTAAATCTTGCAATTCCATAAGTCAACATTGAGTCGAATACAACTTTGGAAAATATGTTCCTCATTAGTCATTACTCATTATTCGTTGGACTAGGAGCTTAACCCATTTTGTCTATTTTGGGAGTTGGGACCCATTTGATAAGGCTTAAAAGAGACTATTTTGTCACCACAATCCAAAATAGTTTGAAATTTTAAACCCCCAATTTATCAAACGGTTAAAAATTAAAGTAGTTAAAATTAAGATAATAATTTTTTTTTAATTAAGTATTTTAAGTCATGCTTTCTTGATCAAAAAGTGGTACAAAAGTCTTATGTGCTCTTTGCGCAGCATTAATATAGTAACTGAAAGTCTTATGTGCCTTTTTTGTCTTATTTGAAAATTGATTTACCTTTTTTCTATTATTTCTTCATAGCCCACATGCACGTTTGGTTGCATTAAAAAAGAAAAAGAAATCCAAGACATTCAATTCAGGGTGCAAAGTGGATTTTTGGTAGTTGTGGTATAGTCGCTTGTATTAAACTAGAACCCATATTAGACCAAAAAAAAGTCCATATTTTTTTAGAACAATTTGAAGAGAAGAAAATCTTGGGAATTTGCAATTTTGTTGGAGAAACAACATATCCCCAAGAATTTCAAGGTGAGTTTTTTTTTTTCTAATCGTTAAGATGTTCGAATTAGTCGGGTTTAAGGTCCTTTTAAAATTTTAAGCAATTTATCCGTAATTTATGCTATTTTTTGTGTTTAATAGTTATTGAAGTTATAAGATCTTTATTTTTGTAATTTTTAAAGATCGTATATGCATATATTGTTGTAGATTTGGATATTTTGTAGTAGATTAACGTGAAGTTGTAGATTTGGTAGTTTTGTAAAGATTATCATCGTTAATTAATTTTTCAGATATTTAGCATTTTCGTGACAATATTATCACAGTTCAGTTGATTTCGTGACAATATTATCACGAAATACATGAATTCGTGACAATATTTCCACGAATACAGTATCTCGTGACTATAAAAAGTCTCGAGAATATTGTCACGAGAATGGTCTTTTCGTGACAATATTGACACGAGAACATACATCTCGTGACAATATTGTCACGAGTTCTCTTGAACTGTGACAATATTGTTCTGTGATCCTGTGACAATATTTTCACGATTTTTTTTAAATTACTTTAATCACTCTTTATTGTTGATTTGTAGGTGTCTTGGCAACATATTGTTGTCCGACATAGTGGTAGATGAGAGAGATATAAGTATGTGGATGGTGAAGATCAGCTCGTGCACCTTCCATTTGACAATTTATCTCGTGATAAATTGATAGACGAGATTCACGATTTCATGGAAACATCTCCAACAAGTGTAAGTTATACACTGAGTTATTTGACGAGATCATTGACAGGGAGTCCACTGAAAGGACTCTTGAAAACTGATATTGATTTAGCTCGTTTAGTTCAGGAGCAAGATGAGCCTGTTGTATACGTCATCAATAAATCAATTCATCAAACTCCAATAGTAATGCCATCAAATGATGATAATGACGACCTAAATGGAGATGATAGTCTTGATGATCTGTCTTACGATGATGATGATGATGAGAACTATGAGAGTGAAGTTCGGCGTAAGCAAATTGCTGAATTTTGTGAATGGATTCGCAAGTCAGGCGTCTCGATGAGTCTGTGAATATTCTACAGCATGGTAGACCTCATAAATTCTCATCTGAGGATGTTGCTCCTGATGTTGAAGCTCCGAATGTAGAGTTTCCTCCTCTGGGACACTGGTCGATTCCTGTGGTCCATGTTGACGATGAACTAGCAGTGGTATAAGAGGACCCATTCCCGTCAGATATTGATGCAATAGCAGTGGGAAATACTTTTCTGGATAAGAAAGATTTGGTAATTGCTGTGGGAAAGTGGCATATGCAGCGTCAAGTGGAATATTCAGTGTCACCATCCAACAAGCATCGACTAACAGTTGTTTGCAAACAGAAGGAGACCTGCCCGTTTAAATTAGTGGCAAGTGCTAAGGGTGGCTTGTGGATGTGACTAAATTAGAGGATAATTATACATGTCGGTTGGACCTGACACGTAATGCGCCACGGAAATTATCCTCTCGAGTTATTGCTGTTTTATTTAAGAAGAAAATCCTAGATGAGGGTTCTATCCTGAAGCCGAGAGCAATGATAGCTGAGATATTGAGGGAGTATGGCATTGAGGTTGAGTACAGTGTTGCATTGTGGGCTAAGAATCTCGCAATAGAGATGGTTTATGGTTCTCATGATCAGTCTTTCGCGGTATTGCCTGCATATTTGGGGATGTTGAAGAGGTCCAATCCCGATACAGTTTATTATTTAGAGACTGATGGTGATGATCATTTTATGTACACATTTGTTGCTCTAGGGAGTTTGTAGAGCGGCATTCAGAGTATGTATGCGTCCAATTATCGCCATTGACGACACTCATTTGAAGGGGAAGACCAAAGGTATTCTTTTCATTGTTGTGACGAAAGACGGTAATGAGTAGTGTTTCCTTCTTGCCATTGGTATGAGTCCTATTAAGAATGATGCGGCCTGGACATGGTTCATGGAGTGGTTTAAGAGGGCTTTTGGAGATCGTGATGATTTGGTGATAGTAGGGCTGGGGAAAAATACCGTCATACCGTTATACCGTACCGGAAAAAATGCCAGAATACCGGAATTTAAGGCATACCGGTATTTTCGGTAAGGTATGATACTGTACCGAGATTTTTCGGTAAGGTAACGGTATAGAATTTTAAAAATCAAGGTATACCGGCGTATACTGATACCGAATTTTTAAGGTATATACCGTTGCACCGATATATACCGTAGGTGCGGTATATACCGTTGGTACAGTATATACCGTTAGTTCTACATATACCTTTAGTTCGGCATACCGTTGTAATGGTATATACTGTTATACCGATATATACCGCACCAACGGTATATACCGTTACAACGGTATATGCCGAATTAACGGTATATACCGCTATATTTGTGATATTTTATAAATATATGTATATGTGAATTATAGATACTTTATATATAATACTTAGTAAATATGATATATATGTAAATATCTAACACTTATAATTAATCTTATGTTAGACTTAATGCATAGTAATGATAATTTAATGTGTTCTTAATTAATACTTAGTAAATAATTCTTACAATTTCTAAGTAAAAGATTTCAAATTTGTAATATTTAGTAAGTTTATAATATTTTTATACAATTTATATTAATCATAAAAACATGATTGATATAAGACTAGTAAATATGCTATACATTTATAAATATCTAGTAAATTTACAATATTAAAACTTATAATTAATATTATGTTATACTTAATGCATAGTAATGATAAGTGTGCTCTTAGTTAGTATATACTTAGTAAATAATTCTTACGATTTCTAAGTAAAAGATTTCAAATTTGTAATATTTAGTAAGTTTATAATATTTTTATACAATTTATATTAATTATAAAAATATGATTGATATATAATACTAGTAAATATGTTATACATTTATAAATATCTAGTAAATTTACAATATTAACACTTTTTGGGAAACATTCTAGACTTGATTTATTTTTATTTCTTGTATTTGTTAGGATATCACTTGTTTTTATTTAATTATTGCATTGGAGTGTTAAATCTGAATTATTATATCTATTTTATTTTATTGGACTTTAATTATCGTGACATGAAGATATTTATTTTTATTTTATTGAATTTTGATCGTACTAGGGATATTTCATATATTTTGAGTAAATATATGAGATATATGATATATCTTAGGATGGTATGATAAGGTATACTGACGTCGGTGAGGTATACCGACGTCGGTGAGGTATACCGATATAAGTAAAGTATACCGATGTCGGTAAGGTATACCGATATTAGTAAGGTATACCGATGTCGGTAAGGTATACCGAACTAAAGGTACGACAAAGGTATACCATTTGTTTCATACCGAACTTAAGGTATACCGTTGGAAGGTATAACAAACTTTAAGGTAAGGTAACAGTATGAATTTTCTCCATACCGTACTAGTAAGGTAAGGTAAATGTATGGTGAAAAAAGTAAGGTATACCTTATCGTGCCACCCCTAGGTGATAGTTTTGGACCAACATGTGAGCATCGATAATGCTGTTAAGGCAGTGTATCCTATAGCGGTCCACGGATTGTGCTATTACCACATAACGAAGAATCTAATTTGACCAGGTTGTCATGTGATTTCTATGTTTAAAAGTGCTGCATTTGCATATAGAGAAGAAAAGTTTCTGAAATACCTATCAATGATCTCCTCAAGCCGATAAGAAGTTTACAATACATTGTTGAGTATAGGGGTACATCGTTGGGCACGATCACAATGCCCTTCACGTCGTTACAGCTTCATGACATCAAATGCGGCTGAATGTTTCAATGCTCGTTTGTTGTGGACTAGAAGATTGCCCATATGTTCTCTCATTGAGGTTGTCAGGGATGTGATAGAGAAGTGGTTCGACGAGAGACGTGCGAAGAAAGTGTCGAGAGATCACATACTTACAGAATTTGCTTACACAAAATTGAGCTATCAAGTGGAGATGAGCCTTCAGTATGTTGTTCGAGGCCGTAATGCACATTTGTACAAAGTACAAAAGAATGATAAGAGCTTTCTAGTTGACCTTCAAATGAAAACATGTGAATGTGGTGCATTTCAACTCGATCAAATCCCTTGTTCTCATGCAGCAGCTACTATTAGGTACCGTACTTTTATAAATATTCCTTTCATAAATTTCAGCTATTATGTTTTTTTATTAACACATTAGAACTATTGTAATAGAAATGCAGGACATGACATATATGATTATGTGGACTTGTATTTCAAGCAAGTTACACTTTATCTTGCATACCATGATCGTGTACGTTTAGTGCCGAGTCAGGATGAATGGACAGTCTCATCTTCATTCAAAGTTTGCCTCCTAAATCAGTTCCCCAAGCAGGTCATCCTAAGGAAGGAAGATATCATTCAGCAGGTGAAGGCTCAAGTACGAGAAGTAGAAGACAACAAGTATACTCGAGGTGTGGAGCCACTGGCCACAACAGGAAGAAGTGTACATGCCCACAACAGATTGAGCATTCACAATCGGAAGCACTTGGCCAATGGCAACGTTGGCCTAAGAGGTGTAGTATTTGTCGTGAACCAGGACACAACAAGAGTAAGTGTCCGAATAGAGTTCAACCTCAAATTTGAGCGTGTTATGATTGAACGGATTTGTTTCAAATTCTTAGACTCAACTATTTATGTATTAAAGACTTGTATTGTGATATGATTGTTACAAGATTATAATATTTATGTTGTGCAATTTGCGGTATGATTGTTTCAGGGTTAATTCCAAATTCAAACATATTTTTGAATTTTCATTCCAGGATCTTGTGATCTTGTGACAATAATTGTCACAAGATTAGATTTTGTGATAATTATTGTTATGAGAACAGGATCTCGTGACAATAATTGTCACGATAAGATGTTTTCGTGACAATAATTGTCACACAAGGACGGACGCATAAATTTTAATTAGTGGGCGAAAAATAATTATAATGCAAATGAAAATTTAAGTAAAAAAAATATATATTTAAATTAATTACCTCGCATAAATCGAGTGATAATGTCAAAAGTTTCAATATATGGCATATCGCCATCATCAATAACGCGACATTTCATCCCAAGTATTCTGCAAAAAAAAGTATATATATTATATTCATAACACCATTCAACTACTTATAAAATTAAAATAAAACAATAGCCACCGACCCATTTATTTAATTTTTGGCATCATAAGTTGTACTCGACGTTTCTTCATAACTTCAAATTCATCTATGATTGAGTTGACATCAAAAGTCTCGGCAATATCTTTCTCAATGTGCAGTAACAATGAACTAGCATGAAACACTATTATATTATAGGCGAATGCGAAATCATAAAAGATACATAAAACCTTAGCATGAACCATTCATTCTCAAACGATCAAATTCATAAATATAAATTATTATCTCAAATATATAATAAATTAAATTTGAAGCAAATATAAAATATAAAACATAAAATATTAATGTAAATAAAAAGGGAAAAAGAAAATCTTACCTCAAAACTCCACAACAGCGCCGAGAAGTCTGGCAGAGTCGAAAATGGTGGGAATTGGGGAAAGATGAGTGTTGGGATTTGAATTTATATTAACTATTATATTATTTGGGTCCATCACTTAATTAAATTGTTAATTTATCCATTTATACATAGTCCCACCATATATGGGCCAACAACAGAATATTGTGAATGGGATATGCCCCATAATTTGACGGGAGGGGGCAAAACAAAATACCTTTATATTATAAATTATATATATATATATATATATTACCTTACTAAACAAAATTTAAGGGGGAGGGCGGTTTCCACCACCAGCCCCTCTAAGTCCGTCTTTGTTGTTACGAGATCTTGCCCTCGGGACAATGATTGTCACGAAATCTGATCTTGTGACAATTATTGTCACAAGAAAGGTGAGTTATTCCCAATTATCACAAGATCACTTATTTTGTCAGGAGATCACTTATATTTTTTGTTGTCTCGAATACAATAATTACCACGAAAACATCAATTGTCACGAACATAGAAGCTTGAATCAAGTTCAAGTACAAAATCAACAAAAACACCACATAAGTCAAAGATCTACTCATGCTATCCTTTGACAATGACTAAATATCCTAACAGCTAAAAGCTTCCGATACTTGTCGAGGTTATCCCGAATAGGATCAAAGTTGAATGTCTTCGACGAAATCAATTGATCGACTTGCATGGCAGAAAAAATACCACAACTCACACCATCTGTCTGCCTGAACTGATACATAAGTAATACTCCAACGGTCTGCAGAATTCAGCTCGCCCGGCTCTCTCCCAATACCTGTAATGTCGTAGCAGTCCTAGAATCAAGTGCATCAATGGCCAGAGCTGGTGCTCACGCATCGAATACGTGGGCTCATCATCCGGATCCATCATCATGTACAACAACGAGTCATACAACTCAAATTTCCATGCGTCTAGACGAATCCGAATGGTCACCCAATGTCCATCTACATGGCAAACGGTAATGATCTGCAAAATAGATACAAACCAGTCATAAAAGATACATGTATCGTAATAGAAATTTAATGATTGTTTATTTACACTCTTCGCATGCCACCAAGGACCCGATAATAATTGTGACCCCTCTGACGATGTTGACCACCAACAATAATTGTTCCCCACCATGCGTAGTCAAAATAGGGGTATGTCTATGTGAATTCCTCATCTTCCGGATGAATGAGATGATACTCTTGCACCAACTTATACTGTAATAAACAAAATTAACGTAATTATAAAATCAATTGACTTGTTAGATTAAAATAACCATTGAAAACTTACGAAGAATGATGACTACAAGATGACCGTGCTCCGTGAATTCACCCCTGACTTCAACCCACGACCCTCGATCAGCCTGATCTGAAGGCAATAGAAGATCAGGTCCATAAAGTGTGAGGACGTGTCTCTGTTGGTGTCGAGCAAATCATCAAAGAAAGCCTCATCTAGGTCAAACTCGATAATATTCACTCTTAAGCTCGCACACGGCCCACTTAATCAAAATTTAGCAAATTTCCTCATTTGTCTCGAGACACCACCTGACGCGCTATGCCTGGCCAAGCTACGCCTAGCCGAGCTAGGCCTAGCCACACTGACATCTGATGCAACATCCGAATCATCACCTGTGGCCCCTACACCCTCGACACGTACATCCTCAAGATGTGGTCCCTCAACTTGAACTGAAATTAGTTAGTATATTTAAAGGTATATATAAGACAAAATCATACCAAACACTACTTACCTCGTAATCATGTACCATACAAGGTGTCGATTGCTGATGACTCTCTTCCCGTGCATGTTCTTGATGTCTACCCTGAGAGCGACTTCTACTACGGGACCGGGATCTGGGCACAAACTTTTTGAACATGTCCTTAACGAAATCGCTCAGTCTATGAAACATGTCCTCATTTTCCTGCATGTGTGCCCTCTCATGCTCCTCCTCGTACTGTCTGTGTGCTCTCTCACACTCCTCATCACGCTTCTACATAATACAGAGCATCTCCATACCTGTTTGACGCGCCACATCTCGCATCTGCCCCACATGCTTGCAACACTGGTTATCCTCACTAGTACTAGACGTGGGGGTGGACAGTTTAGGACGCTTGTCTGTAGGGCGAGTCTGTCGTCTCCTAGATGACTCAACTGCACCCGTATCTACACAAGTACAAGGAATGCAACCCGCAGATCGCCTAGACTGAGAGGAAGCTCTGGGAGGAGAGGGAGCTCTTCGCTGATGGTCTCTAGCCAGCTCTTCATAAGTGGGCTTTATCCTCTTATTACGCTGCGCCTCATACGTCGCGCTCATACAATCACCAAGCAAGACACTTCTGTAATATGATGTGGCCGCCTCATGCTCACTTGGCTCTAAGTATATGAATAAAACAAACATATTTTAAACAAATGCTTACCTCAATAGAAAATAATGTGCCCAAACTTACAGTTTTCATCTTAAAGGTCCACTTTAAACACCTGGGCAATGCAGCTGGTGATGAAACTTGTGCACAATGTATGCCAAGTCGAGGTATAGCCTCATATGCCCATACCTGTAAAATAAAATATTGATCAAATTATATTCAATAAAATAAGATTGTAGTTATAATCATAATAAAATTGAAATCATACCAGTAAAGCCCACACTGCTCCATAGAAATTATAAGACATTCTTTGCTTTTGTTCTGTCTTCTTGAATTTCCTTGTCAATTCCACCTCTGTAGACTGTATCAAACTCATATAATGCTGCAACAGACTAAATGTATAAGTGCCCCATGGAAATGAGTTCCATCGATGCCGATCCTCACTTAAGACCCATACCCAATCATCTATCACGTGCGTCTAGTCATAGCCAAATATCATGTTGTGCAGGAACAACACATTGGTGACTTTCACATAATCCAAAATGCCATCTCCTAAGCAATAGGTCTTAAACATCTCAAGTAGGTCCTTCACTCTCAGAGGTGTCTTCGACAATACACGTTAATAAAATGATGTCTTAAGAATCTCATATGATGAAGATAGGTCAAAATAGGATCCCCCGAACTGCAGTCCAATCACTAATGCAAACTCCCTAGGGGAAAACCTAATGTTGGTTTGTCCAATGTGAAACCAACTATCGTGCTCCCTTGCACCATCAATTATCACCTCCCTACTCAACAATGCGTGTAAAGTATTGTTACAACTGTTTCAACCCACAAAAACCACCAAATGGCCAAAATATCAATCTCTCCTAAAATCTTCTACTAATTCGGGCTCGTTATTGATCACCTTTAGTACTTCTTTAATCACTCTCCAATTGTCCTTCCAATATAAATTGATCCCGCATGTGATGTTCTGTAAAGTCTCTCTTCTCCACACCTAAGAACGCTATTTTTCAAAATCAATATAAAAAATATCAATAAATAATGAAAATATAAAATAAATATGAACAAATATGATTAAACTAAAACTAATTATTCATGCTATAAGTATGTACGTGAGGAGAATAATTAATTATCATATAAAAAACGCAAGCACAATGAATTATCAAACCAAAACATTATATCCACGACAACTTAATTCGTGACAATAAATATACACGATTTCATATTTCGTGATAAAAATGCTCACAGTTACACCTTCTCATGTCAATAATACTCACGAGATATTACTTCATGACAAAAATGCTCACGGTTTAAAGTTTCGTGTCAAAATACTCACGGTTTAAACGTTTAGTCATTAAAGTGTTTTCGTGAGCATAACAGTTTTCGTGAGAAAATTTAATCCCGATAACATTTTTCGTGAGAAAATGTAGACACGAAAAGGATTTTCAGGAGTATATATTGACACGAGAACTGGTTTTCGTGGGAATATAGTTCATTCATTTCTGCCATAAAATTCACAAATTACACAGTAACCCATTAATCTAAATTCACCAAATTCGACAGATGTCACTACTTCCCAACATTAAAACCTATTCTAACGTCTTAATTCAAGACATTCCACAATAGAGATCATCTAAATTGAATGACATATATTCACAAATTGAACAATATATATTCAAAAAATGAACGACATATATTCAAAACAACAAACTCATGAATTTAATAATCTAACCTGTTGAAAATCAGCAGCAAACCATAAATCGAGATCTTCCATGGCTCACACTGTCTTCATCCTCGTCACGCAGCTTTCAACGTCGACGGTGATTTTTCAGGAAAGAATTCGTGAGGATTTTTTTCGCGACAATAGGTTGGTTTTTCGCGAGAAATCTGTTTCGTGAGAAATTTTTGATTAAAACTTCGTGTCTATTCAGTCCAAATCGCGAGAAAAACAAGGAAATGGGATCTCAAGCCTTTCGTGTGAATAACGGCTCTCGTGCATTTCGTGAGAATTTTTGGATTCAAAATTAGGCTTTATGTTCTCAAAAAAGAGTCAAACAGAATATTTTGACTGAGCCCACCCTTTAGTAAGGGTATTTTAGAGAATCCCAAAAAGTTTGACTAAAAAAGCATGTGTTATAAAAAAGTTGGCTAAAAAAGCATTTGTTATTTGGATTTTGACTACTTGTATCCATTTACACTTTATCAAAATACAACCACGATTGACTTGACTGTAAATTAATCCTAACTGATCAATGAAGCATACTTGTGTGAGATCGTCGATTGGAATTAATTGGGAAAAAACCAGCAGAAGTGAATTAAAAAAATTGTATTTTAGTTGTTTCTGCTCAATCAAAGAATTGATGTATATATATTTTTTGCAGGACAAATATATTTATAATCTACCTACTGAAATTGATGAATTGGTGGGTGTCAAAGGGTTTTTCAAAATAATAGTGTTGGCTGAAAAGAGAAAAGAACCTTTTAATGTTGTTAAGGTGACAACTGATGATAAGATGAAGTCATTGATTGAGGCAAGTTTTTCAGAAAAAAAAAGATTAAATTTACATATTATAAAAAATTTTATACAAAATTTATAACTGTAAGTAATGAAACCTTAAAATTTTTCAGGAGAGTGTTGCAAGATCAAAGGGAAAGAGAAAGATGCATGGAAATAATCATGAGGTACTTTATTTGTAAAAAAAGTAAATGTGTTTATATCTATAATATAGATATGTATTTAGTCTAATGATTTTAGCAATTTTTCAGGTTGCTTTCATATGTGATGCATTGGAAACACCACCAACTATGAAATCAACAGCTGATACAAAGAATCAGGCTGATCCCATCGATGATGATCAAACAAATCGGAAATTGATTGATGAGTTCTCATCAAATGCATTGAAGAAAAGACAGAAAATGAATTTGAAGAAGGAGTAGTTCAATGATCTGAAATTGAACTATTTTTATTGACTTCGTTTTTCAGACAATTTAATTGTTTATTTCTGTTCTCATTGTAGTTATGGACAATATTTCTTTTATTGATGGTTTTTATTATGGCATATTATGGACAATATTTCTTTAATTGTTATAAGTTATAATGTTGGTTAAATTATATTGCATTAAAGTTTTAGTTAAAAATTACAGCTTTATTATTATGCTATAGAATCAAACAATGAAGAAAAATTCGATATTTACTTTATGTTAATCATCTGAAAAACCAAACAGTACATATAACATAATTCAACATAGAAATGGGGTATAGAGAGAGAGAGAGAAGAGAGCTATGTGTGTCAAACGTATGAAACTGAAATGAACCTTCTTCAAAAATTTTAACACAAATTGCATGAATATATATTTCTAACAGAAAAATCCAAGCATAGATGTAACATAAAATTCAAACAAAGCACAATTAACAGAGTTGACAAATTAAATATAAGCATAAGATAATACGATGTTTTAATGATACACATCAACAATTCAACAGTTTAAGAACATATTCAAATAGTAATGTTCTAACATATTTAAGAACAATAAAATATAAATAGAAACAACTGCGAAAGATTTGCATCATTGATTATTAACCGTTCAAGAACCATATAGGAGTAAGTGGATTGCCCAGTTCAAAATCACCCGTTTGAACGGGGGCGCAGGGGGTCACACAAAGTCCATGATCCCATCGGGTTAAACACAATGCCACAAATCAAAACCTCTCATCGAGAGGTTTCGCAGAGAGTGTTCTAAAAAAGAACACTTACAGATCATACTGATCTGAGACATGATTGCACAGAGCATAGAATACAACTATTCATGCTTACATATATCATTATTAAAACATATATATAACAGATTTCAGAATTATGACATTATAGCATACAAATAAATTTTCAAACATTCAAGTATAAAAAATATTAACAATCACAATGAATTAAATTAAATAACATAAACATTTTCAATAATGGGAATAGTTAAAGTATTAGAGGCATAGATAATTATAATTACAGATTAAAATGAGAGGCACAGAGAATTAAAATTACATAGAATTAACAGATTTGTATATAACAGAAATATCTCAGGATTTAAATTCGAAGCACTTAAGATTAACTTTCACATTAATATTAACAATAACCAATAACAGTAACATTCAAGGGTATATAAATTATATAAGATATTTTAACCTATAAGCTTCAACCATACATTGATGTTTACATATATAGTACAGTAAATACAGGGAACATTTAAATATAAAAATAAATTATTAAAATAAATTATAAAACAAATACAAATTATTTATAATTTTTTAGGACATAATACATACATGTAAAAAAGAAATAATAAATAAATATTAAATAGGAAAAAAACACTACAAATTACCAATTGAAAGAAAAAACACTATTAAATAGAGAAGGCATAAAATTCAATTAATTCAGTGAATTCGTTTATTTTTTAAAATTTATTAACTGAAATTAAAAATTTAATAAATAGTCTAAAATAGTTAAAAATGATCATGTTAGTGGGCAGAGAAAAAAATATCAAAACTGCCACCACTTCCAGAATTCAAAAATTCAAATATCACAACTCATCAAATTATTGTTCACCTCTGTGAAAATGAAAAATACACAAAGAAATCGTCCATTTTATGAAGAAACAGATGAACAAATAAAATGGCTTCGTATGTCAGAATCGATATCAGGTAAGAATAGCATACATTTATGTTTTAATTCAAGCAAAACATTTCACATATTTTTTCGTATGTTGAAGAAAACAAAGACAAGAGTCTGAACAGATAGTTTTTTCAGAGAAAAAAATGAAATTATATTTACCTGTAGTAGATGCACTTTAAAATTTAATCAGTGCGAAACACATGTAGAATTGACCCATCTCCTTAGATTCGTTGCTCTGTATTTAGGTGATCTGCAATTTAATTTAAATTGAAAGTTAAATCGAAATTTTGAATTCAGTGTATGTCAGTGTGTTATACATTCCTATAGAGATATATTCTAAGAATTACTCATCTTTTTTTTTGGGAAGCCTCATCTATCGGTCTCCTGATATATATGAAAAAGAAAATGATTAGTAAAACTTTAGCATCACATATACATAAACACTGAATAGTTTTAAAAATATCTGAAATACAGTTGTATAGCGATTAGATGTGTGTTAGTGATTTAGAAAAGTAAACATATTTACAGTGAAACCGAACATGTTAAAAATTGAACCCAACATCTGAAAATAAAAATGTATGAACGGAGAGATAGATAGAACATATGTTTTTTACACAGAGAGATGGATAGAAAAAAAAATAAAATCTTATCTTTTTTGGTCTTCTTCACAAGCTTCTGGGGCCTCAACCACATGCAAAATGTTGTTAAAATTCGTCAATGAAACTTTAAATCCACTAAGTTCTTCATGAGCCTACTGTGAAGCCTTTAGTCTGCAAACTGAAAATTATTAACAAATATAAAAATATTAGACGATTATATACATTTATCAGAAAATAATTAAACATACAGAGAAGTATAAATCTTAAAAAAATCATAGATTTGTGAAGATCTGAACCCTTCGTGTGTGCTACTGATTTAGTACAACTCAGAGACTTAGCTTTTACATTGGAGAATGTTCAAGCTCAAGAACATATGAAGAAGGACCCGTAGATCTAAAAAATTTTGGAGAGAATTTCAGCCGACAGATATAGAGAGGAGAGAGCGGTGGAAATTTATGGAGATGGTGTAGAAGTTCTTAATCATGTGAAAACCAAACCCTAGATCTAAAAAATATACATAAAGTTTTCGGCAGAGAAACATAGTGGCCATAGATCTGTGTGTGAAGTGTAGAAGATAAAATGAATATTCTCGAAATTTTAATCAGAATCTGAAAATGGACGAACAACAAACCCTAAATCTAACAAAATATGCAGAGGAAATGGGGAGTACAGAGAGGGTGAGAAGATAGCTTCGAGTTTCAAGTGTTTGAATCTGAAAATGACGCTTCTACAAAATTTTCTTAGATGCAGATCTTCATATGAAGAAGAAATGGTACATCTAAAGAAATTTTCAGAGATATTCGTGAGAGAGAGAGAGAGAGAGAGAGAGAGAGAGAGAGAGAGAGAAAGAGAAGAAGACAGCTGCGGAAGCTGAAATGAAGCTTCTCGAGAAGGAGGCACACAAGTTGAGCTATATAAAGTCGGCTCCACTGATGAATGTCCGAAAACCCTAAGGGTTGAAGTGGGCTGGGCTTTAAAAAATCGAGATTAATACAAAGAAATCAAAGCCCAAATGAACATTTAATCTGAAATCAAAGGAAATAAATAAATTATGGCCCAAATTATAATTATGTTAAATAATATTATAGTTAATCAAATATGATTAATTTAGATAATTTATATAATAAATTGTTTTATGTAATATACGTAATTAAATATTAGAAAATTTTAATTTATAAATTTTCAGAAAATTAAATATTAGTAAATATATATAATATATTTTTGTAAAAAAATTTGAATGATACTGATTTTTTTAAATATTAGCAAATATATATAATATAGTTATTAAAAAATTTTGAATGATACTGATTTTTTTTAAATATTAGTAAATATATATAATATAGTTATTAAAAATTTATTTAATAATTAAATAATTATTAACTTATTATCTAAGTAATTAGTTATATAATTGTTAACTTATATATAAATTTTTTTATATATATTTATATATACTTAGAAAATTAAAAGAAATAGGTTGTTAATTGTAGTATTAAAAGAAAAATTAGAAAAAACTTAATAATATATTTTCATAATTAAGTATTTTTAAAATCCATGAGCTTAGATTATTTTTAAAAAAAATTACAAACTTTTATAAAAAAAATTTTGAAGTTAACTAATATTATTACCAAAAAGAAACCATAATGCAAATGAAGAAACATAAATAAATAAATTATGGCCCAAATCATAATTATGTTAAATAATGTTATAGACAATCAAATATGATTACTTTAGATAATTTATATAATCATTTGTTTTATGTAATATAGATAATTATATATTAGATAATTAAAAATTATTTATATTAATAAAATATAATATTAGTATATATATATAATACTTAATATTAATTAATTTTGTTAATGATTATATAATTACTAACTTATTATCTAAATAAATAGTTAATGTACATAATTATATATATATATATATATATATATATATATATATATATTTAGAGAATAAAACTAAATAGGTTGTTAATTGTAGTATTAAAAGAGAAATTACAAAAAACATAATAATATATTCTCATAATTAAGTATATTTTTAATGAAACTAAAAAAAAATGATTTAAGAAAAAAAATTAAAATTTTTATAAAATATTCTTAAAATTTAAAATATTAACATAAATTTGCATAAATTATTACCTTAATTTAATTTTTATAATATCAATCTTTCACGGCTTCCTCATAAATTATTAAATTTTGGGTAATCAATTTACATTTATTAACATGATTTATAAAAAAATTATTATAATTATGTTCATACGGAAAATTATTTAGTGATTAATAGAATTTAAGACAGTATTTCTCATTTTTAAGAAATATATTTAAACAAATATATTAAACATTTAATGTATATTGTTTTGTATTTTTGGTAATTGTACTATATTTTTTTACTACAGGTTATTCAATAACGGAGGAATTTTTACATTCTACAAGATTAATTGACGCACATGTTGAACAGATTTCTAATACAGGTATTTTTTTTATTACCTTTTTAAGTAATAGATTATGATATTATAAATAAGTTTTATAATTTTTATAATATTTAAATCATTCATATTTATTCATATATTATTGTATTATTTAACCAGTCTTCAAATAAACTAATTTTAGTGATTTTGTAAATCGAATTGGTAAGTTTGAAAATGAATACTGTGAATTTTTTTCCCCCACAAATATTATTACTATGTTTTAGTATATTAGATTAAAAAAATTTCTGATATAGGTATTAAATGCAGTCCATGATAAATGAAAATTAAAAATCCAAATATAAAAATAATTATATCAATATGATAATAATTTTTTTTTTCAATTTAGGTGAGCAGTTCCATCGCAATTGGCACCAATATTGTATTGGTAAGTTAATAATTATGTGCAATTTTAATTAGTATTTGTATTTAATAATTGATTAAATATTGAATTTGTTAATTTTTTATAAATTCTTTTTTTTCACTAATATATGATTTAATAGTCATTATGAATATGATTATGAAATATATTAAATATTTAATTAAAATTTTACATTTTTAACATTTTCAGATTATTTAGATCTTGGTGATCCAGTTTTTATTTGTGAATTTTGTGGAGCACATTTTTGGTATGATGAAAGGTTGGGAAAAAATTCAAAATCATGCACCACGAAATATTCATTATGTTGTATTCGTGGAAAAATTAAATTGCCTCCTGTTCGAAGGCCTCCTAAAGTTTTGGAAAGTTTGCTCTATGATAATGATAAGAAGAGTAAACATTTTCTTGATAATATCCGTTCATACAATAGTTTGTTTTCTTTTACATCGATGGGAGGGAAGATAGATTTGAGTTTAAATACTGGCAATTGTCCACCGACATTCCGACTGCACGGTCAGAATTATCATATGATTGGAAGTCTATTGCCAGCTCAAGGTTCTACACCAAAGTTTGCTCAATTATATATTTATGATACTGAAAATGAAGTCGCAAATAAAATGATGTCTGTGAGGTAATTTATATATTTCTGTTACATTTTTTAAAAAAATTGTCGATAACATATATGTTTCTTCTAATTTGATTTTATATATTATTTTTATGTAGGAACCAAAAAAACATACACACACTTCATGTGGAGACTGGATCTGCACTTAAAAACGTGTTGGATGATAATAATGTTTTTGTTAAGTCATTTGGGATGGCAAAGCACAACATTGTTGATCTTGGCCAATCTGATGTTAAGTTGAAATTGATTGGTAGACGTGGAGGTGATGCTAGAACCTATAATCTTCCAAGTGTGTCTGAAGTGGCTGCATTAGTTGTTGGAGATTTTGATCAGTCTTTGGGAGATAGAGACATAATATTAGAAACTCAAATAGGAGAATTGAAACGCATTAACGAGTTAAATAGATCCTATTTGGGTTTACAATATCCTCTTCTGTTTCCATATGGTGAAGACGGTTATAGAGAAGATATACCACTTTCAGATTTGAGTTCTTCATCAAGTTTTGCTCGAAATATGGTCAGCATAAGAGAATATTTTGCCTATCGGTTGCATGAAAGAGATTGTGATGCAAACACCATTCTAAGCTCAAGGAGATTATTTCAACAATTTATTGTTGATGCCTACACAATGATTGAATCTGCTAGACTTTTATACATACGTACACATCAACAATCATTAAGATGTCATATGTATAGAGGTTTAGAAGAGGCTCTAACAAGAGGTGAAAGAAATCCAGCAACTCAAGGAAGACGTGTTATCTTACATTCCACATTCACTGGAGGAGCTCGATACATGATTCAAAATTATCAAGATGCTATGGCTATTTGTCAGTGGGCTGGATATCCAAATCTATTCATCACATTTACATGCAATCCAAGATGGCCAGAAATTGTTAGATATGTGCAGGAAAAAGGATTGAAACCTGAAGATCGTCCCGATATTGTTTGTCGAGTTTTCAAAATGAAGCTGGACAATTTGATTCAAGATTTGCGTCAAAATAATATATTTGGAAATGTTAAAGCAGGTACGTGTTAATTTTTTAAAATATAATTTTCTTTTAAGATTTTATATTAATTTAATTTTATGCTTTTTATCTTGAATTATAGTAGTATACACTGTTGAATTTCAAAAGAGGGGCCTTCCACATGCGTATATACTGCCTTTCATATCGAAAGATGATCAAAATAGAGGATCAGAAGTGATTGACCAGATTATATCAGCTGAAATACCTAATAAAGAGCTTGATCCACAATATTACACAGCTGTGCGGGATTTCATGAATCATGGTCCATGTGGTGTTGCGAAAAAAAATTCACCATGCATGAGAGATGGTCGTTGCAGTAAATATTTTCCAAGAAATTTTACTGAGACAACAACCACAGATGAAGATGGATATCCAATATATAGATGTAGAGATAATGGAAGAACAATTTTGAAGAATGGAATGCTGATGGATAATAGATACGTGGTTCCTCACAATCGATTCCTTCTGATGAAATATGCTGCCCATATAAATGTTGAATGGTGCAATCAGTCAAGATCGATAAAATATATGTTCAAATATGTGAACAAAGGTCACGATCGTGTCACTGCAGCATTTTATCAGAGTGCTGAAGATGATGAAAGTGGGAAGAATATTGATGAGATAAGTATGTATTATGATTGCAGATATATTTCCCCATGTGAGGCTGCATGGAGAATATTTGGATTTCACATTCAATACAAATACCCTCCAGTTGAGAGATTAAGTTTTCATCTTGAAAATGAACAGACAATTTTCTTTCAAGATTCTGATTCTATTGATGATGTCCTCAATAGACCAACGGTTCATGAAAGTATGTTTTTAGCTTGGTTTGAAGCAAATAAGAAGTATCCGGAGGCGCGGAAACTTACTTATGTTCAATTTCCAACAAGGTTTGTTTGGAAAAAAGCTACAAAAGAATGGGTACCGAGGAAAAAAAATTCTCAATTGGAAGAATTTTCTTTGTTCCTCCAGGCAGTGGGGAAATGTATTATTTGAGATGTTTGCTTAATGTAGTGTGGGGTCCTACGTGTTATGAAGACATCAAAAAAATTAATGGTGTTCAGTATGCTTCATTCAAAGATGCATGTTATGCTTTGGGGTTGTTAGATGATGATAAGGAATTTATTGATGGGATCATCGAAGCAAGCTATTGGTCATCTGCTGAATCTTTGAGAAAGTTATTTGTTATACTGTTAGCATCTGATTCAATTGGACGTCCAGAACTTGTGTGGAATAATTGTTGGATATATTTATCTGATGACATATTATATAAGCAACGATCAGTACTACAACATCCAGGTATTTAAAATTTTAATTTTTTAATATTTGTTTAATTTTTTCATAATATTTGAACTTTAATTATTAAATATTCTTATAAATGTACATAATTGCACTTGACCGATGAACAAATTCAAAGTTATTGTCTGGTAGAAATAGAAAAGTTGATGAAGAGTTTTGGAAGGACTTTACGAGAATTTGAAGGTATTCCATTTCCAAGTTCTGATTTTTTTCAGTCTGAGGAAAACAGATTGATAAATGATGAAATGAGATATGACAGAACCAAATTGGAAAATGATCATAAAGTGTTTGTTAGCAAACTTACAGAAGAACAACATAATGTGTATCAAATTGTTTTGGATGCTATATCATCAGAGTCAGGTGGCATGTTTTTTCTGTATGGATATGGAGGTACTGGAAAGACATTTATATGGAAGACATTATCAGCAGCATTGAGATCAAAAGGAGAAATTGTATTAAATGTTGCATCAAGTGGTATTGCTTCTATATTATTACCAGGTGGACGGACATCACATTCAAGATTTAAGATACCCTTAAATCCAAATGAGGATCACACCTGCAACATTGTCCAAGGAAGTCCGCTAGCAGAATTGATTGTTAGATGCAAACTTATAATTTGGGATGAGACACCTATGATGCACAAGTACTGCTTTGAAGCTTTGGATCGCACACTTCGAGATATAATGCGTGTTTCTGATTCATCAAGTGCACATAGAATTTTTGGAGGAAAAACAATCATTTTCGGAGGAAATTTCCGACAGATCTTGCCAGTTATTCCAAAAGGAAGCAGACAGGATATTGTTCACGCCACAATAAATTCTTCTTATTTGTCCAAAGATTGCAAGGTACTGAGATTAACAAAAAATCTGAGATTGTTAAATTTGGGTCCCAATGATTAGGGGTGAGCATAACCGAACTGAAACCGAAAAACTGATCCGGACCGTCAATTCGGTTCGGTTCAGTGCAAATGTTGAAGGTCTCGGTTCGGTTTCAAAATAAAAAACCGATTTTACAATCGGTCCGGTTCGATTTGGGCTCCAAAAGGCCGAACAAAACCGAACCGACCGATTAGGTATATAAAAAAAAATACAATTAGTCTAATACATAATTGGTATTTGGTAATATTAATACACTAAAAAATTGACTAATACAGTAATCCATATCGCAATTCCTTTTTTCCCCTAATTCTCAATCAACCCTCAATCTCAAATAGCAAGAGAGAAAAGATAAAATCCATAAACCCCAAAACCAACCCGACCCCGCCGCCTCTCTCGGGATCTCACCTGTGATCGTCGGCGTCCTTTAACGCTCGCAGTGGCAGAACCTCCGGCCTCCGACATCCTCCAATAGTGGCAGCAGCTTCGATCAGTCGTTCTTCTCATCTCAGATATTTTTTTTCTCGTCTCTGTTCTTTATTTTGATGTGTGAAATGGGATGTAAATGTGTAACAAAAAAAGAAATAGGAATCTGCAAATATATGGTTTTGGTATCCTTAAGATGCAGCTTAATTGATTGATCCATATTTTAAAATGATCGACAAAGCCTAATACTTGTATTGTTCGAACATTTGTATTTACTGTGGCAGAAGTTGTAGTTCAATCGCTGCTCATTTGTATTGATCAGCCCTACTGCCCCAGTATTCCTAAAAATTTTGCTTCAATGCGGCAGATTTCTCCAACTTGGTAGAATTCGGTTTTGGTTGTAACCGACTGAACCAAACCGATCACCTCGGTTTCGGTTAGGTTCGGTGCTTATATGAACTTCGGTCGGTTTCGATTGAGAATTTTGGAGCTTCGGTCTACTTCGGTTTGGGGTGTTCGGTTCGGTCCGGACCGAATGCTCAGCCCTACCAATGATGCAGCTGATGAGGTTGAACAATTTTCAAATTGAATTTCCAGTATTGGAGATGGTACAATCGGTGGCTCAAATGATGGACATGTAAATATTGACATCCCGGATGACATTTTATTGAAATGGTCAGAAGATCCAATTTCAGCAATTGTTGACAGTACTTTTCCATCATATGATATTGATATTACAGATACAACTTATTTACAAGAACGAGCAATACTTGCTCCAACTTTAAATGCAGTTGAATCTGTAAATCAATACATGCTTTCTTTGAACAAGGATGATTGCAGATTGTATTTGAGTTCTGACTCAACATGCAACTCAGAAAACAATACATGGTTGTTACAAGAAGTTCATACTCCAGAATTCTTAAACAGTATAAGATGCTCAGGGATTCCGAATCATGAATTATTTTTGAAAGTCGGTACTCCTGTTATGTTGTTGAGAAACATAGATCATGCAAATGGTTTATGTAATGGGACTCGATTGATGATTACAAGGTTTGACAAACATGTTCTTGAAGCAAGATTTCTCACTGGCAAAAATGCATAGCAAATGGTACTTATTCCAAGAATGTCTCTTACACCTGCTGATCCAAGATTACCATTTAAGTTTCAGAGAAGACAATTTCCTCTCATGCCCTCATATGCAATGACAATAAATAAGAGCCAAGGACAATCGTTGTCACATGTTGGTTTATTGTTATAGAAACCAGTTTTCACTCATGGCCAATTGTACGTTGCTGTTTCAAGGGTTAGAAGTCGTAGTGGCTTGAAGATCTTAGTTGATCATAATGATATAAACACCACTACAAATGTTGTGTACAGAGAAGTTTTTCAGAATCTGTAAATTTCATAATTTTTTTTAATTATTCAGTATTATTTTTCATAATATATACTTATAAATTGTGTATGATTTAATTGAGAATTAATATCATTTTAATTTGTTAAGAACTATATAAATACTTTTTATATATATGTTATCTAAAATTTGTGTTAATAATTTTTTGTATACATTTAATAATTTTGATAATCTTACAAGTAATTTTATACAATTTAAATACTAAGCTATGTAAAGTTACATAAAATTTAACATAATATTAATTTCAACTAATTTTTTTTTTCGTAAAACGCATCAGGAAAATAACAATACGTTTCCACCGTGCAACGTACGTCTCACATCCCGCGTTACTTCCATCGCGCAACGCGCGGGCACTGTACTAGTTAACGGTAATAACACAATAACCGGAAGATAATGCTACTAGATTCAATAATATATTGTAGGAAACAAGCTTGCATAATTTAAGTCGGATACAATATTGGAATATATATGGGGATTATTTATTTGGTTCTTCTGTTTTTATAAGTCAAAGAAGAGGTAGATAATCACATTGCAGTCATTGTATTCCTGTTCCTGTACGTTTATATACAAAACAAATATGTGTACGTACCTTAAGAATATAACATACATTACATCACACACACAAACATATGGGAGGGGGGAGAGAGAGAGAGAGAAGAGTGATGATGAAGTTGATATGATGATGGCAATTGGCAATATGCATGCATGTATATATATGTTTGTTCGATCTCATCTCCTTTGGAAGTTAAGGCACTTGATACCAAAGGCAAAGGTGAAGGCAAAGAGCAAGACAAAAACAAGATGCATGAGAGCAACAACAGGAAGAAAATGATGATCAAAGCCCAAGTTTTGTTTGAGGTATGCTTTGACTGTCCTAAAACCAACTCCAGGAACCTCCACCTGTGCATTCATTTCACCAAATTGAGAAGCCACAACCCCATATATTGCCCAAGCCACCGGTGAACACCAGTAATACCACCTCCACCATATCGGAATTTGCTGAACACAATCATCATTCCTTATTCTTGTCAACACAACATACCTCACGAAATACAATATCTATGGATAGACTTAACTGATGATTACTTACCGTTCGTGGGAGGAGGAAACCGGAGAACAAGTTCCAAAAGCTGAGGAAGAAAGCTGATCCAATGGAAGCAACTTGGAGTCCCGGTGTCAGGGCCACGAACATCATCCCGTAAAGAGTGAAGTAAACAAAGCACATGAAAATGAAGTAGTAGAACCACAAGAATCTGCCAATATCCCATTCGAATCCAATCATTGAATACAAAAGAAGAATGTATGCTATAGTTTGAATTGCTACATAGATCATCTCTATGGCCACCTGAGAAGAATTCACATGTATGGATTGTTGTTAACCGGTGATCATAATCAAGAAAACTTGTTGGAGAGCTAAGACATTAATGCAACAGTCAATATAATTAAGATACTATACCTGAGCAAATGCATAAGGCAACGCTGAATACATTCCAGCTGCCCTTTCACGATAGAAAACCGTCTTCTCTATAGAAACGACACCTTGCACGGATCCCATATTAGAGGCCCCGAGGAAGAGAACAGCAGAATATATAGCTCCCAAAAGATTTTGAAGATCTTGTTGCTTTTTGCTGTCAACACAATGTGAATGTGGCCTTAAGTTTAATTACTAAGCCAAAACATGACAATGAAACTGTCTTACAAACCATGTTAATCAATCTTTTCTTTGCAGAACTCAACTACCTAAGTCATACTATTCTAAAAAGTAGAGCATTTACATCAGAACTCAAAGATATGAAAGAAATTATGTATGCAACTTGACTTACATTTTTTGCCCCTTCTTCCAGAAAATGATCCCAAATATAAGACCAATCACGATTGCCATCAAGAACCGGATGGCATTATACAGTGGATTCCGCCAGTATGACCAATACTGCTTCCAGAAACAAGCTTTGCACTGCTCGAGAAATGGCTGAGAGTACTTCGAAGGAAAATAGAGGTCCTTCGAATCTGGTGGAGAACTGCTGAGTTCTTTGATAAGTCCTTGAGTCCTCCTGAATAACAAAGAACAATATTAATGAGATCCATGACGGCTGCAGCAGATATCGAGAGCACAAAATCTAGTGCCAACAGAAGCAAAATATTTCTCTTCTACTCACTGATAAAGTGGTGATTTGGTATAGATATCAGCAAAATCAACTCCAAGTTGACTTTCGGCTGCTGGAGTGCTGACATCCAGCATCCAGGTTGCTGGATTGTAGCCATCTTCAATCTTAGGAACCCCGGGAATAGCCTGCAACGACATGAATTAGAGTAGGAGTAGTAGTAGTAGTAGTAGTATGTGCTCATGATCAATAGGCTGATCGAGAGTGAAAGTGAACTGTTGTCTGTTGGAGAGAGTTCACCTCAAAATATTCTATCAGCTTATGAGAGTGCCGACCAAGGGGTCCAGCATATATAATGCGGCCTCCTCTCTTCATTAAAATTAACTGCAGTAATCTCCAAAGATTTATTAGTCGAAAAAGATATAAGTACAAGTTCAGAGTCAAGAAAAACTAATTATTAAGAATCTGCATTGGGCATACTTCATCAAAAGCTTCGAATATATCTATGCTTGGTTGGTGAATTGTGCAGACAACAGTCCTTCCTGTATCCACGGTGTTTCTCACTGTACGCATTACAATAGCTGCAGCTCTTGCATCAAGACCGGAAGTCGGTTCATCCATGAAAATGATGGATGGGTTGGCAACCAATTCCACACCAATTGTCAGTCTCTTCCTTTGTTCAGTTGAAAGACCAGAAACTCCAGGAAGCCCGACTAAGCTATCTCTTACGGGGTTAAGCTCAACCAATTCCATTACTTCTTCAACAAACATCTGCAATGTACAAGGAATATTAAATGGTAACATGTTCTTTTACTAAGATAAATGACCTGAGTGAGGCAAACCAAGTAGTGAAAAATAAAACACACAACCTTTCTAGTGTCACTATTTACTTCTGCAGGAAGGCGTAGCCAAGCAGAGTACAAAACAGATTCATAGACGGTGACATTAGGCGAATGAATGTCATTCTGTTCACAGTATCCACTGATTCGTGCAAATGTATCCTGGTTCTTCGGGTAGCCTGAAATGTTGATGCTTCCCTCAATGTATCCGCCGGTTTTTCTTCCAGCTAACACATCCATTAAGGTTGTCTTTCCAGCACCACTAGCCCCGACAAGTGCTGTCAATACTCCAGGTCTAAAAGCTCCACTCACATCTCGTAGTAGTTGGAGACGATCACCCTCAACACCTTGAGCTTTCATTTCCTGGTGAGCAAGGAAATGAAAGAACATTATACAATCTTTAATTTTTTTTATTTTTTTTTTCATTTTTGTGTTCTGATGATTGAAATCTACTAAAAATTTGGTTGTTATTACCAAAGTACAAATTGAAAATGTAAAAAGAAGCACACTTACAGTCGGCATATCCACATAGTAATTTATATGGTTGAACACAAGTGACAGAGGCTGAAAGGGTAGAAGCATTCCCTTGTTAGGTGCGTGATCAACAGTGCCAGCGGTTCCATCTGAAACTTCCTTAACTTCTCCTGTATTTAGTTAAGTAGTAATTTGTGAAAAACTGCATCAGATAAACTGAAGGCACACTGGCTTTAGTTTTTAATCTGTAGCATAAGTTCTCAAATGAGATTTTGGGAACTTGGAACACCAGTGTGGGGATTAAATACATGTTTTCTTTCTAAAGGCACTACTACATTTCATAGATTACAAAGATAATATAATGGCATGTTTTTGAAAAGCTTCTCTGTTTCCACTAAATGAATAAACCTTCCTCTAAATTGAAGGAAGGGCTATTACCTTTAGATGTCCCTTGTACATCTAATCCAGATGAATCCTTTTCATTGCCATCATCTTCCAGTATTAAGTTTTTCGAATCTCCCAAAGCTAAAGTTTGGTCAGCCAGAAAATCAACATCTGATAAGTGCTAACAATATATATCAAATCAATGAAAAGTGGAGATAATAGAAGAAGAAGAAGACTTACGATTTAAGAAGGTCAGTGCTGCAATAAAAAAAATGTTGTAGAGAACTGAAAATCCTAAGAGTGCAGAAACACTAATCCAAAACCAATAATCTTCTGTGTAGAAACCTCTTGACTGGAGGAGGACTTTCCCAACAGTAGGTTGAGTGAATTGAGGATCTGTATTAGGCTGCAGCAAGAAAGAAATGAAGAGATGAAGAGATGAAGAAATGGTGAAATTAATGATACGACTTACACTACTCCATCTTTTGGAAAGAAACTCATTTATGGCTATAGCATTCTGTCCATAACTCATGGGAGAAATATAATAAGCCCATTCTAACCATGGCTCCAGATCATCTGCCGTCAAGACATTACATATTAAGTTCACATACATTTAAGCAGAGCTGAGGTGGCTATAGAGATGTTTTTGCTGTCGGAGACACATGAGACTTACTTTTGGAAACAATAAAACCCCCAAGGACGACGATCACAAGCAAAGAGAAGGTCCCTAATGTGTTTGCAACGACCTGTGTTCTTCCGATTGCAGCAATGAACCGGAACAGACCAAGGGCCATCTGCTTTATGCTGAAGAGTGTCAAAAAGTGCCGGAAGAACCTAGAGCATACAGATAAAAACTCAGTGCAGCACATTTTCAAGCATCCAAATTAGTTGATCGAACCGACCAAGATCTTACCTTCCAGTATCAGGAGCAAACCCGATTGCGTAGTATGTGAGACTGATCCATATAAGTGTTTCCATGATAGATAGGGGGATTCTTAATATCCAAATTGGTAAGCAAAAAGCCCAAGCTGGATAGAACAGAAGATCTCGTTGTTTAAAAAAGACGGGGAGCCTGGATACGGTCATTGAAAGTTCAGCCATCCCATTGAACATCATGGTCATAAGACTAAAGAAAAGTGCTCCATAGTATTTTCCTCCATCTGTTAATCTTCCGTATGGCATTGTTGTTCTTAGGAACAATGTTAAGGCTATAATACCCAATATTGTTAGCTGAGTAGACTTGAATATGTAAACAAAAGAGTTACGCCTCATCAGCAGCCATTCCTTAGAGAAGCATGCACGAAACAGTTTCCTACGGGGTATGCCATACTTTACTTTCACCAAAGCTGCTCGGTGTGCTTTAGATTTATCATAAGGAACGCGGATTTCCTCAGCAAGCTTCTGGCCTATTTCAAAGGAGTTGAAGGCCTCTGCAAATTCTGAAGCAGGGATGTATCTATAGGGCTGGTCTTTCTTGTACCAGTACTGTTCTTGATCCTTCTTGGACGTCACTTCTTGAAGAAAATCAGCAACTCCTTTACGCGTGGGGCATTTGAATCCCATGCACTCGAAGAAATCAGTGACGTTTTCTCGTGGACCTTGATAGACAATGTGACCTTCTGATAACAAGATAACATCATCAAAAAGATTATAGGTCTCCGGGGCTGGTTGTAGAAGAGAAATAACCATGGTTAGACCAATTATATGAGCAATTTGGCTCATGTGCTTCACAATCTGAAAGGTAGTAGAGCTGTCTAATCCAGTTGATATTTCATCCATGAAAAGAACTTTGGCTGGACCAACCAACATTTCCCCTAACGATGCAAAATCAATCAATCAAATACAAGGAAATACAGAATGCAGAGCAACATGAGATCACAAACATACCAGTAGTGACGCGTTTCTTTTGCCCTCCTGAAATGCCCCTTCTCATATCATCACCAACCATGATATCCGAGCATATATCTAAACCAAGTATCTATCAATATCATGCATTGAGAATTGAGATAACACAGTGTTAGTTTCCATGCTTCAAGAAAAGAAAAGAAAGAAAAGCTCAGCTCGTTAGAAACACGAAACAGCAAGCTAGAAACCTTGAGAACATAATCTGTGATCAAGCTGGTTCTCTGACCGGAGACTGATATGCCTTTCATGAATGCATCAATCTCAGGGTCAGGATGGATCCCTGCCTCTTTCTCACGCCTCGAGATTTCTGCCAGCCCCTCATATCGCGTACCAACTCCCAAGCAACGAGCTGAGAAATCAAGAGTCTCCCTCACTGTCATCTCCCCATGATGAAGATCATGTTGGCTAATATAAGCACACGTCTTCTGAGGAATAAATTCACTGAATTCATGCCCACAATACGTGATCTTCCCGGTTTGCTGCATCAATCCAAATTTCAATATTTAATAAGCCATATGTAGACAGTATAAACTACTAAGAATTGATAAAATCATATAAATACCCTTAAATTACGATCAATCTTTCCAGCAAGTGCAAGCAAGAATGTTGTTTTCCCTGCACCTGGAGGGCCCAAGAGCAGCGTGATCCTGAACATAAACTAGTTAATCCAAACCACACAACACAAATAAATATCTAAATTAGTAAAAAACTGGGAAAAAAATACAAGAAGTTAGTTTCATATATAAAAATATAAACCTTGATGGTTTGATGATTCCACTTGCATCTTTTAGTATCTGAATCTTTCTCTTTTTAACTGGGGCGAGCTTCACTAGTTCTAGAACACTCTGTCACCCATGCAAAATACAGAATCAGAATCGGCCATTGAAAAATATTGTGTAAATTTTTTCACATTATTAATGCTACATATTATATTATGTAAGCATCTCTAATTAATTTCACATTAGTAAAACGCAGTGATAATTCCTTCTCAATGAGAAAACCGTAGTGTAAATTCTTTACCAATCAATTAAAAAAAATTGGGAAAAACAAAATCATATTTACTGTAACAAATTCTGAAATTAAGACTATCGAGAAAGTTGTCCGTACGGGTCTTCCCAAACTAATTGCTGAATATTCCCTTCAACCTGGACATATATACGTCAATATTCAAATGATGTCATAACCTGATTTATGTGGACCACGTTCAAGTACCAGCTCAGGCAAATTCAAATTATCCTTAACTACAATAATTCATCATTTTATTCTATGTATAAATTTAGTCCAAATGACTGAATTGATTAATATAATTCTTTTATTAAATTATGATCGATTATTCAGATAGTAATTTCATTGAAAATTAATTAATTAATTAAAAATAAAAAATCTATTTTCATTTTTTTAAATTGATAGCATTTTGTAGACTCTAAATTCATGACAGATAATTTAATTTAATTGTTATACATATATATATGCGTATGTATATAAAATGAGACAGTTTCCGGTTTACCCATAATAAGCCAACCTACATAGCTAGGTTGATCACCTTGACCGAGTTTTGATTAAATTAAAACCCCTAAATTTGAATATAATTAATGGTAGCTCCTGGTTACTAATAAATGTTAGTTAAGAAATTAAAGTGATTAGCATAGGTCATCATCAATACTTAAATAAATAATTAATCTCCCGTGCAAACTACTCTCTTGTTTTGTGCATGTATTTAGGCAATTAATTAGGTGATGAATCCCCCAAATTAAGCATTTTCTCTTGATAACACATGATATTGATGATCATGATTTTCTGTTAGTAGGTAAATTGGCGTGTATAGTCCCACTTTGCACCGCTTTTTAGCCCACTATACCTATACTGTTGTGCAATAAATGTTGATCAACATTGAACCCGGCCCCTTTTAATTAATTTCTACATAATTTTCCATTTTATATTTTGAAAGTAGAAACTAGGAGTATTTGATAACATGTTAGTTAATACATTCAATCCATAGCTAAAATTGTAGCAAAATAATTGAAATAAAAAACCTCAATTGCATTCATTGTTGCGTTAATCAAAGTGGGCAATGCTCTGGTTCCGACATGCACTTCTCCCTCCACTGACAAATGCTCATACCGTATTTCAATTTTCGGCAGATCTATCCCCACCCTGATCAAACAAAAATAATTGATATGATCAAACAAAAAGAAACGCTTAATTAGACTTAATAATGAAATTAAATATATATAGGTAGGGTAGGTAGGTTAATTAGTTAAGTTACCTCTGAATTCGGCTCCTCTGGCGTCGGAGAAGTCTCTCGTTATCTTTGTCAACATCATCAAGAATTTTGTTCATCAGATACCTCCTCTCATCACTCTTAAGCTTCTTCACGTCGATCTCATCGGCTTTCACGCTCCCGTCTTCTAGAACCTTCTTCAGGAACCCCTTGCTTATCCTGTCATACGTCGGCAGCCGCTCCAGGGCCGCCCACCGCAGCTCCTCTTCTTCCTCCGCCTCTCTATCGCCGGCGCCTCGGAATACGTCCGGCTCCTGCTGCCACACATTCTTGAAACTCTTGCTGCTCAGTGACCGCGCCAGATCATCGCCAGCTAAAGCCAATGCCATAACTCTCTCGCTCTCTCTCTCTGCCTCTCTCTCTCTCTATATATATATATATATATTTATACGTGCTTGGATATTTTAGGCTTCTAGAAGATATGATCGTGATTAGAACTTCTACATAGCGTAGGCTATTTGCCTTGTTATCGATTAGAGTAGGCTGCAGCCATAGTGCATGGTTTTGTTTTGAAAATTAACCTCTTCTGAAACTACAGAGAGAGAGAGGGAGAGAGAGAGTCTGATATTTTGGATGTACAAATTAAAAGAGGTTAAAGTTGTGGACGAGGATTATTCATGTGTGCCGCGTGTAAAACATCAATGCAACCACTTAATTTTAGTATTAAGTTATTAACTAGCTAGTCCTAGGAGTGCAATCATATTTGGTTAAGTCTAACGCGTGTAAAACATCAATCCTACCATTTAATTACTGGTATTAACAATTAACAATAACCTACTCCTGTAATCATATTTAGTAAAGTCTAACGCGTGTAAACTATCGACGCAACACTACTTATCCAATTACGCCCACGTCAAATCCTCTATTACAAAATTAGTTTATGTGTTTGAAAAGTTGTGTTACAGATTTATAACATGGTATCATATTTAGATGTAAATATACAATCAAACATTGGAAAAAAATAATAGGAAAATGTTTATCGAGTATGCATTTGGTTTCGTATACGAGTACGTCAGACGGATAGTTGGATATGGTTTTCTTGGAAATTAAACCCATCCGAAATAATTTCGGATAGAATAAAATCTGTTTGTTCGATCAAATCGAATCGGAGTAGAAGCGGTATAAATCAATCAGAATATAGATCATGATATAATAATATAATATCCATGCAAATTAAATTTATTTAATGCTAAAAAAGGGATAAAGAAAATACATTTTCTTAAATCACATCCGTCTTCTTATTTCACCTTTGAATCATGAAGCTCGTAAACATCACGATCTTCCGATTCGATCCTCCCTTTAAACGCAGTGAGTGGGCACCGAAATTAATCTATTAAGTTCCCTAACTTAATTTTTCTACAAGTCGTAGAATTGGACTGTGGTATTGGGAGGATATTTAATCTGAATTAAATATAAACATGATTTTGATTAAATCTTATTTGGCGTGAATTAATTCTTAGCAATCAATTAAATTCGCTTTTGATTTCAATTAAAATTCACGTCTCTCACGTGAATGTTGGAATAGGCGTCCAACTTAAGAGTTCTCTTATCTTATATTTATAATTAGAATTGGATCAAATCTCAATATATATCAGTTTCCTATCTTAAACAGATTTAGAATCATGTAAATAATGAAACAAATTAATAATTATCTCAATGTTGTAAACTAGAGAGAGACGAGAGAAAATATGAATTGTGTGTATTCAATATGAGGACCAAATGCCTCTTAAACAGATTTAGAATCATGTAAATAATGAAACAAATTAATAATTATCTCAATGTTGTAACTAGAGAGAGACGAGAGAAAATATGAATTGTGTGTATTCAATATGAGGACCAAATGCCTCTATTTATAATAGTACAAGAGATAGGGTTTTAGAGTTAGTAACTTGGCCATCACTCATATCATATATATCTATTAGATATATTTACAACACTCCCCCTTGAGTGACCAATCTCTAAAACAAATGTTGCCTCATTAAAACTTTGCTAGAAAAACCCATTGGGAAAAAATCTAGTCGAAGGAAAAAGAGTACAACTACTCCCCCTGATCTTGAGATCATTGTAGATCTTGGAATCAGCGCATGCCGATCTTGTGTACCAATTTTCTGAATGTTGATGTTGGTAATGCCTTTGTGAATAAGTCTGTCAAATTGTCACTTGAGCGAATTTGTTGAATGTTGATATCGCCATTCTTTTGGAGATCGTGTGTGTAGAATAACTTGGGAGAAATGTGTTTTGTCCTATCACATTTGATGTATCCTTCCTTGAGTTGCGCAATGCAAGCAGCATTGTCTTCATACAAAACCGTTGGAGTGATCTTTGATGAAGGTAATCCGCATGATTCTTGGATGTGACTTGTCATATTTCTCAACCATACACACTCTCGACTTGTTTCATGGATTGCAATGATTTCAGAATGATTTGAGGATGTTGCAGTCAAGGTTTGCTTCAAAACTTCCATGATATAGAAGTTCCACCACATATGAAAACATAGCCAGTTTGTTACTTGGCTTGATGTGGATCGGATAAAAACCCTGCATCCGAATACCCTACCAAAGAAGAATCGGAATTTTCCGAATAATATAATCCAAGGTCTATGGTACCCTTCAGATAACGTAGAATGTGCTTAACACCATTCCAACGTCTCAAAGTGGGTGCAGCGCTATATCTTGCGAGAAGATTTACAGAAAAAGCTATATCTGGTCTAATATAATTAGCCAGATAAGTTAATACTCCAATTGCACTTATATATGGTACTTCAGGATCAAGTATCGTTTCACCATCTTCAATAGGTCGAAATGGATCTTTCTTCGTATCAAGAGATCTAACGATGATTGGTGATGCTAATGGATGTGCATTATCCATGTAAAAGCGTTTTAACACTTTTTCTGTATATGTGGATTGGTGAATAAACGTTCCTCCTCGGACACGTTCAATTTGCAAACCAAGACAGAATTTTATCATTCCCAAATCTTTCATCTCAAATTCTTTCTTCAACTATTCAGCAGTTTTATTGAGCTCTTCAAAAGTCCCAATTAAATTCAAATCATCAACATAAACTGCTATAATTGCAAATCCACTTTCGGTTTTCTTTATGAAAACACAAGGGCAGATATCATTATTTTTGTATCCTTCTTTCAACAGATACTCGCTCAATCTATTATACCACATACGGCCAGACTATTTCAGCCCATACAATGATTTTTGCAGTTTAATCGAAAACATGCTTTTGGGTTTTGACTTTAATGCTTCAGGCATTTTATAACACCTCTCTTGGACATTACGACGTGATGTTCATGCCTCGTTAAAAACCTCACTGAAAAACCCAGTGGGAAAAATTAGTTGAGGAAAAGAGTACATGACATACGTTTATATGTGTTGAATTAGTTGCCTCATTAAAAACCTTTACAAAGAAAACCCCATGGGAAAAACTTAGTAAGGAAAAAAGAATACAACCATTGAGCCTTCAGAGCATAATGTAGACTTACAGGGTCTGACCTTCAGGGCCTAATCTTCTAGATTATTTTGAAAATTATCGCTCCCCCTCAAAACTACAATCATTGGAGCGAACTTTAAATTTCACAACTCTTCTAGAGTTTATATGTGGGTAAAAGAAAATAATATGTGTTACGTCAGGTAACCTTTAACTCACCCACTATTCATTTGTGCAACACAAATACATTGTCTTTAAATAGACAATATGAGATAATATCATTTGTCGCGCCACACATAAAAATAACATAAAAAACCAGTCTCAAATATGACAATACGAAGATCAGAATATAGCCAACATTTGAATAGTCCACCAATGTCATGCCATTGTTTAATTCAATAAATAATATCTATAATTTGAAAATAATGGAGGATATAGTAATTGACATGCTAGTGTCTCATTTTAGAAAAACAATAAATCTTGCTTGCAAGTTATTTATAAATATGGTACTTGGCCAGGTAATCTTGCAAGATAAAATATTGTAAGGAACTGCTGGTCCTAAAATATCTTCACTATCGTCTTTGAGTTTAAATAAATACTCATTCACTTCAAGTGATCTAACAATTATTGGTGTGTTAAATGTATGAAGCTATTCATAGATAGAATCTCCATAAATTTTGAAATAGATTGGCTGGTGTATATATAAAATCACATAAGGTGATTCTCGATCTGCAAGCCGAGACAATACTTGGTGCTATCCAAGTCTTTTATTTCAAATACTCTGTCTTTAGACATGAGTTAACTTTTCTCACAATAAATGTAGCGATGTTATACAATAAATTTTAAATCCATCAGGATTTGCATATAAATATTATCGTTCAATGACGCATATAAGTATGTGGTCACAACGTCCATTAATTGTATATCCAATGCTAAAATTACTGCCATTTATTTTATTTAGCGGAACATAATGTTATTGTTAATAGGAGAATATAATTTATAGAATATGGGTCTCTGCGTAAACCCATAAGCTACAACCTCTTTGTATGTCTCACCACCTTATTAATTTTGTCATTTCTCATTCATAGAAATGCTCATTTGTGTCCTATTGAGACAATAATTGTTTCGCGGTTGAGCTTTACGCCTTTACCTCAATTGCTATTTTTCATTTTACATAATCAGAATATCAAAATGCTTCTGGCAATCTGCTTTCATCGTAAGTTTTGGATCCAAATTATAAAAGCAATTGTGGAGACAATATATGTTGTCGACAATTATGTTATTTATGTTATATATCTCTCCCATATTTATAAAATATATGGTACCTTTAATATTAAAATTAATCAGATCATTGTCATTTCCCATAATATTTCGATCTGATTGTTCCGCAATCTCAATATTAAGATTATTTGGTGCACGTGCAAATATACTGAGATTTTCATCTTCAAGACGATCCTCTTCAGGAGGTTCTAGAATTTATTGCATGTCTTTGATTTTTGTTTTCCACGGATTTTACATTTCAAATACTTTTTCGCTTCTAGCGTCAATGAACTCTTTCGCTTCTGGCGTTGAGTAATTCGAACTCGAATGTATATATGTGGAACTTCCACTGTTTGTAATGCAAATATATTTAATAATAACTCCATTATGATAACTTTTGACCGTTATGAACTTCTAGTTCATGTAGTGCGTGAAAATATTTAATTCAATGAGAATTTTGCGGTATTATTTCAGTCATATCTCCCCCTAATGCCAATAAATGATCATAAAATCAACGTACCAATAAACTGATCCCCAATTATTGGCTCTAAATAGGTCAAATATAATAGAGTACTATTTATTTTTCTTTAATTAAAGAAAGTCAATATAGGTACGTTTTGGTGGTGATAACAAGAATTCACAGATGGGAAATGTTTCTTTTGTTATTCACACACTAATATAAAAGGGATGACCCGAACATTCATGTCATAATCCAAATTTTTGGGTCTTTAAAAAAAATTTATGTATTTATCGCAATATAAATCATTTGGTTAAATAAAGGTATAATACAACCTTGATAACTTTTGAAAACTCAACTGGAGTAATATTCAAATCAAGATAGATATAATATTTAACAAATATTAAACAAAAAAAAAAGATATTATATCATCAAAATCATCAATTAAGTTGTGCTCAAGTAATCATTGACATCAATATTTAGTCTTATTTGCTGCTGGCAAATTGACACAACTGAGTTATGTTTCATAACTTTGAAATTAATAAGTAGTACCATAAAATCCAACTTCTACAACTTCTAAGGGCACTTTATAAGTCATTATTCTCCCCTAAAAAATGTAATTTTGAGTAATATAAATATTGTAAATAATTGAATTAAATGATCCTTCAGGGATTGTATAATTAAATGTTCCTTCAGGGATTTCGAAGAAATAATATTTTTCTTGAACTTTTGTTTTACTTGGTGATGATAAAAGACTAATAATGATTTTCTCTCTAGGTAAAGAGAGAATTTAAAATATTTCGCTAAAAGTGGAGAAAGTAAAGTACAATTCAATACTTATCAAGAAATCTGAATAAGTGCTAACACATATATAGCACATATTCTCCAAATAATACCATGATATCAAAAATCAAAGATCTCCAAGTAAAACAATATTGATCTAATGTCAATTATATCTTTCACATAAATCTTAATTGTCGATAAATAAATAAACCAAGTTATAGCTAGGTAGTGCAAGTTATAATCGAATATATAAATTTTTTTTTTCTATATATGCAAAGTCAATTAATATCAACCAAGTTATAGCTAGGTAATTATGACAGAAGTCGTGATATTTAATCTTGCCCATGAAATTATCATGAAACCATAAGGATTCAATAAATTAAGAATTCACGATATGAGCATAAACATAGAAGATAGAAGTTGATTCCTTTTTTTTTCATAAACAATATATATGGACTGCTCAATAATCGAAATTAAAATAACATGAAATAATAGTTTCTTCACGAAAGTATCCTTACTATCAACACATCGGCAAAAGAAATAACAATGTGACAGACAATATCAAAACTTCATACAAATTTTAATTACCGATGAAAAATATTTAATTCTTTTGCAATCTCTCATTATATTCACAATAATATAAAATATTGATTCACATCAAATTTAATCTCAAAGTTTTGATTTAGAAATTACCTCGTAAGAAAGACACGATTCTTTCCTATGGCATACCTTCGATATTAATTCAAACTCAATTGGCTAGAGACTCGTGCTGATAATGTGTTGTAAACTAGAGAGACACGAGAGAAAATATGAATTGTGTGTATTCAATATGAGGACTAAATGCCTCTATTTATAATAGTATAAGAGATAGGGTTTTAGAGTTAGTAACTTGGCCATCACTCATATCATATATATTTATTAGATATATTTACAACACTCAAATAATTATTATTATCACTAATATGTAAATAATATAAATATCTTATATTTATTTATTTCTTAGCACAGTCAAACTGTGAAATATTATATATTTCCGAAATTAACTAATATTTATACATAAGCCCAAACTTTATGAAAACTTCTTTTTCATAACACTTTAGGAACTTAAATATTATTATTATCTTGTCAATGATATAGGAAGGCGAATCGGGGACCATGAACCTATAATCAAGAGCTCCAATAAATCGAATAAATAATTAAACTCTTTAATTAATTTATTCAACTTATTAATTCCGATATTATTCCACTAAAAATTCGGAATTGCACTCTCTTTAATTATAGAACATATTTACTCTACGAATTTGAGCAGTCCATTAATTTAATCATTTCATATGAATTAATCATCTATAGATAATTCATAATTGAATACAGATAATATCTGTTAACCTCTTCAATTATTTATTTTCCTCATTTAACATTAATTCACCAGTGAACAATTAATTTATAAACGATTTATAAATTAGAGATCTCAAATCACTTAGTTCCAGAATTAAAAAATGAGAGAATTATCTTTCTACTTCTCAAAAGAAAGAATAGATTCCATATCTATAAATTACATTCCCATCTATTTAATTAAAACATGAATCTAAAATGCAAGTTTAAAGAATGTTGGCAAACAAACTTTAACGAGCAAATCAAGAATCACATTGAAATAAACAGGAGTCTATAATCACTCAGGATTAAGATTATTCATATATGACCATCTTGTGATTTAATTTAATATTCCTCTTCTTTAACGGATTTTGAAGGAATAATTAAGTTAAATCAGTCCAAGTCCTATATGATCATATCATATATAAATGCACCCAACTGGATGTCTCCACATCAACGGTTTGGATAAAACAGTCACATTCATAATGTCATCGGGTTGCATTAGTGACATTTTAATTAAAGATTTCATACTTTAATTAAATTCATCACGGACTTTATTTTTAGTTTATTTTCCATAATCTTAATCCTCTTGTATATAACACTTATATACTAAGATTATGGTAACATTAAATAAAGGAGAATTATCAATCTAAGGCCTGAAAGATGGTTTATCTATCGATATAGATCCCGAAAGATGGATTCTATCGATTCAAGGCTTGAAAGATAAAAAAACTATCGATTTAAGGCTTGAAAATTTAACACCGTTAAATATCCATCCAACGGAAGCTTACGTGGACGTTAAATATCCACGTCATCTTGACACATTATTTTTATCCTAAATTAAATTTTAAAAAAATATTAAATTCTTCAATCTCTCCATCCGGCGTTCCTCACACAGTACTACGAATTTATTTTTGTTGATTTTTGTTTATCTCCCCACCCTCTCTCGGGTATTTTAGTTGATTTTTATTTCCATTTACCGATCATATCAACTTTTAAATGCATGACAATAAAATAATAATGATATTGAAGATTAACGCAATTCTTTAATTAATTGAGTTGCAATAGAATTAATTTACAGCTAAAGAATTTATACAATCAACATAGACGTGATCCCACGATACACATCTTTTCAGGGGGAGTAACAAAGAAAAGGGCAAAAAAGTCAATCATTTTAATTTATAACTACAGACATAAAAGCAATGTGATTACTCTAAAAGCTTCCATTTTTCCTTGCATATAATAACCGATCACATCAAGTAGAAACAAGGAGAAAAGGCATGCAAAGTCCAGCTACGTACTTTATGAGTATGATATTTTGAGAACGATCAGAAGTAAGGACTGTATCTCATGGGTACCCTAAACTTGGGGACTTTCCCATATCCGTAAGGAGAATATATATATATATGGAGCAGCCATGAATGGTGTCCTAGATCTATAGCCCATATGGGGATTGGAACGCCGAGGGTGGAATTGCTTCATGCCAGGAACATTGGTCCTCTTGGATGATACCTTCAATTAGTGACCATGAAGTTCGGATTCATTCAGAAGAAGAGCCTACAGGTCCAACAGCTTCTACTTCAAGGAACTCAACATATGCATACCCCTTTGGTTGCACATACTTGTTGGTCCTAATAGTTACTCTATTCACAGTCCCCACAAGACTGGAAATGTTGATGCACTTCTCTAGGGTACATGCATAATCCACATTGCCAACAAAGACTGGCCGAGCATCCACTTCTTCCATATTTGTCTGATTAGCTGCAGCTACAACAGGATCTTGAACCACGCCCATTTCTTGCTCCACTTTAGCCTGCATTTCACGAAGAGCGGCAACCTCATCCTCCATCTCCTTCAGCCTTTTCTTTATATCGTCCAGCTCAACGGCACCTCCGTCTTCCACCGCTGCCATCTCGACGTCGCCCTCCATCGCTCTCTCTCTGTCTCTCCCTCTCCTTCTCCCCCTTCCCCTCACACACACACACAAAGACACACTAAAGAATTAATACAATCAATCCAAAGTTCCTTTCAATTATGGAATAACAACCATAATTAAACAATACATTAAATAATCAAATGCTGCAAAGAAGATTTAATTCATGAAAAAAATCCAACAAAATGTGAAAAAGCATAAGATCTCGTTCAAAAAAAATGTTGTGCTCCAAAACAAATGTAGGAAGTATAATATATTCTTGGAGATATTGGAAGCTGAAAGAATGAAACCTCAATGGGTTGTCCCTGCCAAACACAATCAATGAATTATTAATCTTGCAAAAATTCATTATGTATTTCAAGAAAACAATATAGATGGTGATTTTGTTTTTACAGAGAAACTTAAATCAAAATACTGCATATTCTTAATACAAAGTATAGTAGAACTTCAGTCTGTAGTCAGGTTTTAGAATACTGAACCATCAAATAAGAGACTTAACTTCGGAAAACATCTGACATACCATAACAGGTTAATATACTGAAGAAACTATACTTTTTAAATCATACTAATATACAAGCAATATTACATGAAGCCATCTCCCTAGATCTTGAGGAAATTATAACAAGAATCAAATTAACATCTCCCTAGATCTTGAGGAAATTATAACAAGAATCAAATTAACAGAAAGAACAGACTCCCAGCACACAGGTACACTGAAACATATAGACAGGCCAAGAGAGATCAGGCCTTAAGAAGCATTTTTTTTATGAAGATTATCCATTAATCTAATTAATTTACTTTAACAAAAATGATACATAATATATAAAAAACAGTTTACACGCTCACCTTCTTTGCATGACCTTTTATTATGCCCAAGTTGACAGCATTTGCTGCACTTAATCACCCTATATTTTCTCTTAGCTTTGTGGGGATCTTTTCCTTCTATGGAGGATTTATGCCTTTGTTTCTTCCGCCTCCCTGGTGGTCTTCTTAACAGTGGTGGTTGTATAGGCTTATTATCAGTTTTTGGCCAAAAAACTGGACTAGCCATCGACTTTATCTCATACTCATAGGCCCTAAAAAAATTCTCCCTTGAAAAATATTCGTGGATGTACTCTTCTGGTCTACCCTTCATGAATTTTATAGCGGCACACGCATGCACACAAGGCACTCCAGTCAAATCCCATACTCTGCAAGTACACGTGTTGTTGTGCAAGTGAATAACAAATCTTTGAGGTCTAAGTGCAACCTCAAAAGAAACATCCCCACATGAAGCTACATGCCAACTCGTGCTTTCCACAATTAAGGGATTTAACTTCTTTAGTATCTTAGGGCATATTACACCACCCCACACTTCATTTTTTCCTTTTTCTTTCTCATTAATGACCTCACTTTGATCCTTATATTATTGATAAGGATATCAATAGGATTATCTCTGAACTTTTTAATAACACCATTGAAGCACTCAACAATACTACTAGATAATATGTGACACTTAACATGCTCTTGGAAATGTGCTTTACTCCACCTCTCCACACCAATACGAGTGAGATACCCCCATAAACTATAATCTTTATCTTTCATCCTATCCATGTACATTTCAAATTTGTTCCTGGTGGTGGATATTGCAGCTGACCAAAACAGAGATCTAACCTGCTCATCTTTCCATTTTTTTTGAATGTTGTTGTACATGTGACATATACAAAAACGGTGATAGGAAGAAGGATACATTTCATCCAATGCAGGGACAAGACCCTGTACCAAAACAAATAATTAGTAATTAAAAGTCACATATGTAGGTGATGTATACGTTAATGAAAAATATAATAAAGGAGAAGCACTTACTTTCCCCTGATCAGAAATAAATGTCCATCTTTCTCCACGAATTGATTCTTGCCCAATATCACTCAATAATATTTTTAAAAACCATTGCCATGTATCTTTAGTTTCAGATGCAACTACAGCATATGCTAAAACAAAAGGACCATTATTTCCATCAAGGCCTACTGCTGCGAGAAGTTGACCACGATAATACCCCGTCAAATGGCATCCATCTAATGCAATCAATGGTCGACACCCAACTAAAAATCCTCTTCTACAAGCATCAATACATATGTATATTCTCTCAAACCTTGAAGGACCATTTTGGCCCTGTTTTGGAGCCAATAATTCTACAGTAGATCCAGGATTAGTTCTAACCAACTCCTCACAATAATCTGCCAATCTTGAGTACTGCTGAGCAACATCGCCATCAAGTAATTGTTGAGCATGTTTTTTTATTCTATAAGCCTTTGATATACTTATTGTAATTTTGTATTTCTCAGCTACAAGAGACTTCAACTCTTCACCTGTCATTTTTGGATGATTTCTAAAATCTCCAATCACCATATTACCTAACCACGTGGTATTGGCAAACTTTTCTCGAACTTCCTCCTTCTGACAATTATGATTATCGACAAAAGTTTTCACCTTATATGTTTCAAAATTCCCAACTTTTGAACAAAATATAAGCCATGGGCACTTGTCTACACACTTTACCTTGCATCGTTTTTTATCCTTTTGGACAAACTTCAAACCATACATATTGTAGACACCATAACTTTTAACAGCATCATAAAAATCATTAATAGATGCAAATACTTGCCCCAACCTAAAACTAACATCTCCTTTGATACCTTCAATACGGGTCGACTGAATGTCATCATCACTAGATGAATATTGTGATCCATTAATGCTCCTCAATTCCTCTATAGAATCTATAGTTTCTTCATCAGATGAGTCACTCAATGGTTGAGAGAAACCATCAAATTGAATATAGTCGTCAAAAAATTCATCCAAATTCCACTCACTAGATGAAAAATATTCTTTACCCATCTGAAAAAAAAATAAAAATCTACAATTTACATGTTGTCAAAACATATAAATTGTATATCTTTTAGAGGTATTAAAAACTCAAAAATCATTACCTGCAGAGTGAATAAAATCATGTTTCTCGATAGGTGAAGAACTATTGTTTAGAGGAAATATCTTTTGGCAGAAGCAAAAATCAACGAAAAAGATATATGTAGCGTCATTGAGGAACGCGGGAGGGATAGGAGATGTTGAAGAATTTAATAAAACCCTTTTTTTGTTTTATTTAATTTAGGATAAAAATAATGTGTCAAGATGACGTGGATATTTAATGTCCACGTAAGCTTCCGTTGGATGGAGATTTAACGGTGTTAAATTTTCAAGCCTTAAATCGATAGTTTTTTTATCTTTCAAGCCTTGAATCGATAGAATCCATCTTTCGGGATCTATATCGATAGATAAACCATCTTTCGGGCCTTAGATTGATAATTCTCCTTAAATAAACTAGGGATTTTATGTGATGTAAAATAAATATATACAAGAAGCATATTAGTTTGAAAATAAATGTCGCTTTTATAAATAAGATAAAAACAATTCACAATTACTTTAAGGGCACAATCCCCAACAGGTTTGACATAATTAAATTTGTGTATATGTTTTATTATTATGATAGTTATATATTGCATATATATAATGATATTATTATATTACATATGCACATAATATCTTTTGAAAATAATTGAATAAGGAGTGAAACATAATTTTTATAGAATGAGATTCTTTTAATTTAGAAAATTACGAGGATGATTTTATGAACATATATGTCGAATTTTTAAAGTAGTATATATGTAACCAACTGATCTATTAAATTACGCAAAATCTCCTGTGCATCAGGTGCATGGGTCGGCCCGTGAGACGGACCCGACCCGCACTCCGACCCGCTATATAAAACGATTTTCTGGCACTGTTCACTCATCTGCATCATTTCTTCTCGCTTGAAACCCTAGCCCCCGTACCCATCCGTCTTCTTCATCCCGATTCTTCACCAGTTTCTGCAACCCGTAGCCGCCTCATCTCCACCGCGATTCTTCACCATTTTGTGCAACCCGTAGCCGCCTTATCTCCACCGCGATTCTAAACCCTAGCCGCCTCTTCTCCACCGCCACATCTCCACCGCGATTCCAAACCCTAGCCGCCTCCCTAACCCTCTCCAACATCCATACTTGCTCCGGCCTTCGGTGGTTCGCCGCACGACTGCGTTTCTCAGGTTTGTCTCTCTCTCTCTCTCTCTCTCTCTCTATATCTCTTTGTCTTTGTCTGGATTTATCCTCCATTTTTTAAAATCGTTCTTCATCAATTGAATGGAATGGGAATATCATCCTTAATTTGGGGTTTAATTTGAAATCTCTTTTTAATTACAGTCTTTAGATTATTTTTTTATTTTTTAATTTTTTCAGATTCTTCCCCTTTATTATCGATGCTCGTGTTTTTAGAATTTTTCCCCCTTTTTTTAGAAGTTTTTTCCCTTTTCTCTTTGAAATTTATTTGTGCTTTTGTTGTGAATTCTGTTTGTAATTAGTTTAATGGGGGGAGTGTTTCTGGGCAGTTAATCTTATACATTCATGATTTCTTTGTCGTGTTACTTTTTATAATAAGAACAATTCTTTGATGTTCATGCATTCTGTTGTGTTGGCATTTAAATATGAAAAAATGAAACCACATCACTTTAAGGAATTTTGATTTTCCTGGTTGTCTACCCAAAAAATGTTATCGTGTCAGCTACCAAGCATTCTCAGATTCCTCTATCTACTGTTGGGTGGTATATAGGGAATGATTTTGTGTTTTTGCAGCATCTATTGTGTATATTTTGTTGCTGCAACTGCTCATTGTGCTCTGAATTGTTGTAGGACAAAGAAACAGAGCATGATTTCCTTGTAGAGATTCAGTTGAGTCAATAACATTTGTATCGAGGTTATTTTTATCTCCATCTTTTTACATGACATATAGACCAGATGCAACTATGACAATTGTGTGGTGAAATTTAATTGCTTGATTTTAAATACTCTAAAGAAACTCGTCTTTCCCTAAAAATAAGTTGGTGTATTCCTCAATTTTCTTGCATAATTCACTTGTGCTCCTAATCTTTGTTTTCTTTTGATACCTGCATAAATAAACATGTACAAGCGCAACTTGATATTAAGTACCAAATGAGATGCTTATAAGTATCAGAGTTTGAATGTGTGTGCATTTATGTATAGAGTATCAATTTTAATGCTGATTAGTACCAAATGAGATGCTTATAAGTATCAGAGTTATGTCAGATTTTGTTTTATATTTTTATGTGTGTGCATTTTCATTTTTTTTGTATGGAGTATCAATTTTCATGTTACTTAGTACCAAATGAGATGCTTATAAGTATCAGAGTTAGGTCAGATTTTGTTTTATATTTTTATGTGTGTGCATTTTTATTTTTCTTATATGTTGATTAGTACAAAATGAGATGCTTATAAGTATCAGAGTTAGGTCAGATTTTGTTTTATGTTTTTATGTGTGTACATTTTTATTTTTTTGTATGGAGTATCAATTTTCATGCTGATTAGTACCAAATAAGATGCTTATAAGTATCAGAGTTAGGTCAGATTTTATTTTATATTTTTATGTGTGTGCATTTTCATTTTTTTGTATAGAGTATCAATTTTCATGTTGATTAGTACCAAATGAGATGCTTATAAGTATCAAGGTTAGGTCAGATTTTGTTTTATGTTTTTATGTGTGTGCATTTTCATTTTTTTGTATGGAGTATCAATTTTCATGCTGATTAGTACCAAATGAGATGCTTATAAGTATCAGAGTCAGGTCAGATTTTATTTTATGTTTTTGTGTGTGTGCATTTTCATTTTGTTAGTTTTGCAGTCCGTTGGTCGAAGGAAGCTTCGAGCCATGCACTGTGCCCGTATCGCCCTTGCTGAAACGAATGATTTAATATTTGAAGTTTATAAGTTGGTGCTGGCATTCATGAACAGGAGGAAGAAGTGATTGAGAATTTTGTATCTATTTGTTGGATACTTATGGTGTTGCGGCTTAATATTTGAACAACACTTTGGCATATTTTGATTTGATGGTTCGGATATGTTAGATGTGTTGGATTTAGTTGTTTGGATTTGGTGGTTTGGGTTTATTTACATGAAGTTGGTTATAATGTTGGAGATGGGTTGAAATATTGTTCTTGTTTTATTTTTGTAGGATGTATGTTGGTGAATGGATGTTTTTGTATTATTTATTTTGATTGAATGGAATGGTGGTTTTGTATGTAGTTTACAGGTTGATGTTGAATTTTGTCATTTTAATAACTAGCATAACCTGTATTAAACAAGACCTATATTTATTCACACATACAATCGCAGTACCAATTGTTAATCTATATAGTATCAAATCTTCAATAAAAAAGTAATTGTTGATTCCATGTTAAGGTGTAATTTTGATATACGTATATTGATTTTAAGGAAAGTCAAATTTGTTTTCAGAAATGATATTAGTATCATTCGTGTATTTATAAAGCATCACATTTTAAAAAAAAAAGTAACAATACATCCTGAAGAGTATTATTTATTTAGCGTAAAGGTATCAATTGTAAAACAAAAACGTATCATTTTTAGAAACAAATGTAATATCAGTTTAAGGAGGATCTTAAAATCACAAACAGAGAAAGAGCGTATTGTATCTTTCCCGCTTCACAATATATCAAGTTTAAAGGACTCCATTTTCAGCTCATACATATAGAATGTGCAAAATAAAGCAGGCTAGAATCAATCACCTAACACCATTGCAACCTAACTACACAGGAGTGTAAAAAAGGACAAAACACAAATAAATGCAACTGCTACTAGCTAATGCATCCATTGTAACTTTAGTTTCTACTACATGTGGAGAAGTGTCTTTTCTTCTTAAACTTCACAAGAGTAATCAACATTTTTGATTCAAATTGAACTCTTAAAAATCCCAAGATAAATTTAAAAAAATGAGCAATCTTCAATCCAATAATCTGCAAAATAAATTTAACAAGTGAGTCAGTCAGATAGAACATGTACCATTTAATAAGCATGAAAGTATCAATTGTGCTGAAGACAGGTACCAACCTGATATCGATCTAAAAACAAACGAGGGTTGGGAGTCTTGGAGCCAAACTCACTCAACTAATTTGAGCTTCCTCCAACATTGCTCTTCTTCTTTCAACATTTGGTTCATAACCGAGCTTGAAGCAGCAACCCAAAATAGCGAACCTAAAGTCCACTCGATTCAGAAGGCAATAGTAAGAAATTTGACAATGATATGGCAGAGCACATGCAAGAAATTAGCTAATAGGGTGGATCTCAACTGGATAAGCCTGAGAATAACAGAATTATCGAGTTTCTTTTGAATCATTATGTCCATTAACATGATCATAAACAATTAATAGCTTAGTATATAAGGTTGTAATGAAAAAAGATGAGTAGTTCGACATCCTCCAAAGAAGGAAAAATATAACAGTACTGCCAAGACTCACTTGCAATGCATTCTTTATCTGAGAAGCCTCGGGAAACAATCTTAAAGCCACTCCATTAACTTTAAGATCAAAAATCTGAAACCATCACTTTCTATTACTCTTGGGAATAATTAATCAAAGATTGTATGGATACACAAAAGAAAGCATTCAAGTTCATATAATTCGCAGTGACATTAACAAGAATATATTCAGTTAAAAGCTTATTCCATCTAATAACTATGCCACAACAGTTTTGCGCAAAAAAAAAAAAAAGAAGAAGAAAAAAACTATAATTATTTAGTAAGGGCATAAACACAACCTCCAAAGAACAAGGTACTCAAATGAGCAATGCTATTATTCTGCCATCACTGTATGGGGGTAAGGTTTGATTCCCAATCCTCAACTCCAGGAAGAACAAAAAAAGAAACACGCACACAACGCGTGATATTATTTTACCTAAAGCTAATATCATCTTCATTGCTAGATTCACCAATTTTTCCTTTTTTCTTAACTCCTTGATTCGAGCACACATAGTATTTCTCAATGACGTCACCAATAGTATTTGTCCTTTAAGTACTTTTCCTATCCCCAAATCCAACCTCCCTAGCATGCTTACAGTAGAGTTCGTACATCTCATAGAAGGTTTCTCTTTGAATACCAATCAGACATCCAGACAAGCTCACAGTACCACCTAATGTTCATGAAAGTATCAATTAAAATGTTGTAAAGTATCAATCTTGTCTGTGTAAAACCTGATCAGATTATTCAAAAAATTTACCTCCGTATTGTGCTCGTACGGGGATAGCCTCATTATCAGAATCATCAATTATCACAAGAGCTTCTAAATTATCTCCCACATTCATGTTAATTTCACCCATCATAAGCAATATGCAAATCGAAGTATATTTTTCAAATTTCAAACAAAAATTTTGAAAATCTCAACTAATAAATTATAAGAATCTGCAGCCAAGTGCAATGGAGATAATTAAATAGGGTTGATTGAATTCTAAACTCTTACCTTGAAATTTTCGAGCTTGAGAAAAAACTGAATGAAAATTGAAATTCTTCAATATATAATGTAATCTCTCCGTTGTAGGTTCCGGCCCCGGCGACCTGGCCTGTCGGAGGCGGCGTTGATGGTGGCGGCGGTCGGTGAGGTCGGCGTTCCGCCTCTTGCCGTCGTCTATGTCGCGGTTTCTCTCTCTCTCGCGCCTCGGCTGCGTTTCTTTTCCTTTTTTTTTTTAGATATTGGTTTAATTTGATAATGGGCTGGATCCGGGTTGATGGGTCGACCCGTCTCATGGGCCGACCCATGCATCTTATGCACAGGAGACCAGCCCATTAAATTATTTTTTTCATTTTTAACAAAAACGTTCATGTCATTATATAAGGGTTCTTCAATACTCAATAGTGATCGGTGATACTGATAGAAAAATTATATATAAAATAAAAATGCAGCTTCACTTTTTAAAAGTTAAATTAAAGGTGGCCTTTAATCTGCAGCGTACGAGATGATGAGGGGGGCTGCGAATTGCTGCGATACAGCACACAAGACATTATAAAAAAAATATCTATCTACTGTTAGCTTTTTTAAGTAGTTGATAGAATTATGAATTTAGGTGGGACATAATGTTTTTACGAATATATAATATTATTTATTATCTAATCAAATAAATTAAATAAAAAAAATTATATAAATATAAACTATATTATAGAGCCTTGTTTTACAAAATTTGATATGCATATTATATCCCTATTACACTTGTTATTTAAGGGCACTAATATAATCCAATATATTATATTACTAATATAATTGTTTCCTTAATTTATATGATAAAAAAATAATAAGGACAAATTAAAGTTTGATGTCCGACATTTCAACCTTTTAGTAAAAATATTCCGACCTTTATACATTTATAATTTGATACCCAATTTTGTAAACTTTTATCAAATTTATCACATGGTCAACTATATAGTACCCTATAACATATGTGGACAACAAGAAATCTTATGTGGATTTTTATAATGCCACATCATACCAAAAAAATAAATATTAAAAACTTTATTTATTTCCATGTAAGTTTAATAAATTAGAAAATGAGAAAATTATTCTGGGGTTGTGTATTTTGAAATATAATACATTCATTAAATATGTTAATGTTATTTTTTATATAATTATTTTTAATGAATATTCATATATTATTTAATAATTAACTATTCAAATAATATATAAAAGATTTAAATAAATATATTTTTTTAATCTTACGAGTTACAACCTTTGATATATGAATAATTATATGTATTATCATCGAATTTTAGGTATGACTTCTTCAACTAATGATAGTAATAATATATATATATATATATATTTTAATTGATATTAGATTAATATAAAAAAATGAAATGATTTAAGGCATTTTTATATAAATTATATACATTATATTCATACAATATAAATTGACATAACTTTGGCTTCGAATTACATAAATTACATTTTAAAAGTGAAATGGTAATTTATTTAAGTTATATGAAAATTTAAGTTTATAATATGTTTTTAGATATGATGTGGCATCATAAAAATTTACATAAGATTTCTAGTAGTCCACATATGCTATAATGTACAAGATAGTTGACTATGGGATATATTTGATAAAAAAAAATTACAAGATTGGATATCAAATTGTAAATATATAAAGATCGAGACATTTTCTTAAAAGGTCAAAAGGTTAGGTATCTGTAGGGGCCATATTTCTGCATAGGCCCAAAAACTAGGCTCACGTCTATTTAAAGGATTAAAGAACTAAATAGGATCGACACCTCATGATAAAGTATCTCAAGGTCCATGCTCGAAGTCCACCTCTCGAGGTCGATATCTTAATCCTCGAAGTCCATAGGTCTAAAAGCAAGAGTTCACGATCGAACAGACTCAAGGAGAAGATTGGGTCAAAATATTCGTTGAAGAAGCTGTTACTACAAAAGTAATGGGAAGATACAAATGGTGGGATTTATGCTAGGCCATTTTCATTACATCGCCATATAAATCCAGTAACGCCAAAAGAAAACAGAGAAAGTAGGCATGTTTCTAATTTAAACTCTTACAACAGAGCCAACAAATGCTGTACTCGAACCAGAAAGCTCCTCAGATCATGTCGAGCCTCCTTTAACATCAATCAGTCTCTACGTAGTCCTTAATCAATCTCCACTTGCACAACCGCCACAACCACAATGCACACATTCTATAACCTTCTCCTCCCGCAAATGCTTTGGGACTCGGCAGACACAAATAGTTTGGAAGTTATGGTCCCGAGGCTGCATGCACCTCAGGCAGCAAAGCCTTTCATAACCAGGCTGCCATCAACACAGCTATAATGAGAATCTGTAATACTAGGTAATGAACAGATTGCAATCATAATTGGTTTTTTGCATTATAACTTATTTGAAAGAATCCAACATGGGAAAAACTGAATTAACACTAAGCAAAAAAAGATTTGCATCATCATTATAACATTTCTTCGATGTTATGAGCACACATGCATACCTTTTTCCACTTTGCAATTAAGTTACGATCTGCATATCCCTGATCTAAGCAGAATTCATATAATTCCTTGGAGATTTCCTTCCTCCTGTGATAGAGGTCAAATACATATCTACTCTTCTGATGAGCTATTTTGAAAATTGGCCACAAGGTCTCACATTTCCTCTTACCATCATGCGGGTCATTCTCAGCTGCCACCAAAAAACAGACACAAAACTAAGAAGATCGGAATATAAAATGAAAAGAAAAAAAATCACCACAGAACACCATCACACGAAATTAAACTGAAAATAATGCAGAAGAATTTTAGATAATTGTCATTTGTCAATAAAAATAACGAACCTTCTCTCATCTTTGCTTGTAGTTCACGCAGAGTAGGTTCAATCAACTCCCACCCCTCCGGGAACTGTACTCGGTTTGTCTTCACCTTCGGCATGGTTGACACTGTCGAATAGAATAAGAAATTATGCTTAGGAAATGCATAACTACATTGGCTATTAAAGTGTAATATTCATCATATATAGAAATGAATTCTACAAAACATTGCCAAGCTCAAAAAAAAAAAAAATCTTTTAATGTCTATCAACCTAAAAGATCCATAATTTCAGCAGATAGAAAAGCAAAACCTCCAACCGTTCAAAAAAATTATACCAAGAAAAGTTGTTTTCCTACATAGTCTAGAATTCTCGTTATGTTTTGTGTCTAGAAGATAACCTAATTCGGGAAATAATCCAATACCAAAACAAAAATTATTCCCACCTAACATAAATATTTAAAAAAAAACGGTAACAGAAAAACCCAAGAGAAATTATATCAAAGCATAGAACCCATGTCTACCTCAAAAATGATGAGCAACAATAAAGAAAACCTAAATTCATGAATTAGACCGAAAAAGTACAATGCTAAATATGAACACTCTGTTACCGTGCGTAAACATCAGGCTTAAAACTGAAAACTTTCAAGAGTTCAGAACAGAGATCAAATTACCGATTTCCAGAGGAGGAGGCGTCGCAGCGGAGGAAAGCGATCTTGAAAATTACAATTGAACTTCGATTTATCCCTTCAACACTTCAACTTAATCGAGTTCAATTCAGCGAGACGGTAAACTTCCGCTGCGCATGTATATAAAAGTGGGGTTTTAAAAGCGGATATTGGTAGCACGACTTTTGGTTACCAACAAACATTATCATTTTGTTTTTTAGAAAATTATTTTTTCTTTTCTTTTGGGTGATTTGTCTACTCACCTTATTTCGGCAAACAAGACAGTAATTACTATAATTTGGCCTAGTTTGGTCTCTGTCAATATCTTTGTTTTCTGCGTTAATTATCATAATATTAATAATACATTTTATTATCATGAGTGATTTCCTGATATGATAGAATATACCACAAATTAATTCCTGAAAAAGGAAAAACCAATTATTGGATTAATAAGAGGACAAAAACCAATATCAACATATTGATCGATTCACATGACCGAAACAATGCTGCATTGCCTTCTATATAGTACATCATCATCATCTTAAAACTTTTTTAATGGTGCAGCCCCTTTAAGGAGAAAAATAGGTGCATGAAGAATCTAAACCCCTAATCATAACCTTATATCCAACACTTGATAAAAGTAATGCCTAAAAAATAATATTTCATTTCAATCTTAGGTCTTAGTAAATTTTTCTCAAGAATTCAACAATGTAAGACCATCATCGTCCATTGAGTTCCGACACAAACACTAGTCAAATCTAAATCAAGAAAACAAGGTCTACAAATATATATATATATATAGGCATTTGATACATAGTTGTGAATTTATGAAGCAAGCAATTCTATAATCTTTCCTTGACCACTCTTGTCACAAGTTTCTCGCTGTTCCAAAACAACACCAAGCTTTCCTTGTGCACTGGACTTCGATGCTGCACCTCTAAACCGCTCTTTTGAACCTTGCATCTTGCAATCTTTACGCTACTCAGAAACCATCTCTCACCAAACTGAACCAGATTCCATAAACGACATAAGTAGACGAGCTAGATCTTACTAAAACAGCCTTCCTCGTGTCTAAGAAAGCAAGCAAAAAACACCCCATGAAGGAAAGACAAACAGAGCAGCCATTTATCATGTTGTTATTGACCAACAACTCGTGTAATAAGACATTCTAGTACTCGTCCCGGTCCAGTTTTAGCCATGAATCACGATAAGCAGACACACTTCAGATTACCATACGATGAACTATCTTATCTGGCAACTACTAACATACAGTATAATGATGGATATCAAGAAAATGGAATCTAAATATTTTCTCATGAAAGGAAGGAAATCAATCAGTATCTAAACGACTAGGGACTTACACTTGGCAGGTCAAAATCACCCTCCTTCGCATCACATATGTCAATTGAGATTTTTCGAAGCATTGGCAACTGCAGACATCAGAAAAGCAAAAGCAGAGGAAAATGTTTAGTTGTTCAGTATTCCTCACGCCCAATTCCACAATGCAGAAATAAAAGATTACCTTGGATGCAGCATGCATAATGAAGTCTCTAGGAATTCCAGGCCCCTGCAGTTCCAAAGCACAGAGTACTTATTCGAGAAATGCTGAAAATTTCAGCCTTTTGCGACTATAGGTATATTAGGAGTTTATATATGGATATTTTAAGAAAAAAATGGAATTTAGGAAAAGTGAATAGTGCTTTCTACTACACGGGGAATAGCCAAATAGGTTCGTCAATACACATCCTGCTGTAAAGATATTGAGCAACATGTTGTCTGCTAAAACTTAGCTACTGGTAATCTCGGAATGCTTTATGATACAGTAGAAATATGATCTTATGCTTTCAAGAAATTCCTCATTTGTGCAACTTTTAATCAGGTGATACTTTCTTTAACCATTTATCATCTTGTATATGTCTGTCAATTTTAGTGCATTATAGAGTTCCTCAAACATATACCCGAACTTAGGAAAGTAATTCTTTCTCAGGTGGTATAGCATCAACAATCCAATTATATGATCTCTCATTTGCCTCTTTGCTAACTTCAAATTTTGAAGAGCGTAAAAGAAGCAATTCTCACTTGACAAAATTTCAATTTTTGCTAGGGCCGAAATGGAAGTATTACATGAAACTATTGACATTCTAGTTGAAATTACTCTCTCTTAAATATTTCCCTAGACTATAACAAAAATGAAACTGTAACAATTGCAACATCAAGTTCAAACTACATTGTAGGTTCAGTTGTACATTTCTGTTGAAACGAGTTAAGGTGAATGTACAGGTCACTAAATTTATCCTTGTCCACAATTGCTTCTTTTATGTTGGGAACAGAAAATTTTCATGCTGGGTCTTTTACTTGATTTAAACTAAAATGTCTTGCACCTGAAATACAAAGCTGAAATCGACAGATGCATTATTTATTCGAGCGACTTTGCCTAGGGAGGAATCCTTACCGGACAGTGATACAAACATGAGAATGAAGCGGATAACAGATTTTCATATAGCATTCACATTGTGGAACAGTCATGTTACTGCCATATAATATTCATAAAACTGCCAGCTTAAAGCAAGAAAAAGGCAAGAACAACACTGACAGTGTGGCGTATCGTAAGATCTTCAAGGGCATGGCAGTCCAAAAGAGATGTCACACCATCAGCAGTCATTTCTCCACATTCCTGTAAACCAAATGACAACGTGCTGAGAATGTCTTATTACAGAGGAGCTGTAAGCAATGAGAAAGAAGATAGGCTATGAAGGCAGAGCCACATATATCAGGACGGTTTCTACAAGTGCTGGCCCCAATCAACCTCAATATTTGAAACTTAGATTTTTCAGATTCAATCAGCTTTTTATTGCATTATAAAAACATCGTTATGGATTATCTTTACAAGGTTTTTTTTTCCCTTTCTCTTTAAGGGGGGTTCTAGTATCTTTTGGCAAGCTCGGAGTAACTTTAAAGTGAGTGTTTGTGGTTCGTTCCCTGAACTGCAAAACAAGCCCAACATCAATTTTAGGAAAATGCAGAGATCCAAGAGCGTTTCCTGGTTATGAGTCAATCATGGAGACCTAATACCACTTTTCTTCCTTCTTAACTCTTGTTACTTCAAAGTTTTTTTCATTCAACGTGCCAAAAGAAAGATATCCCTTTTTCAGAAACAAGAAAACTTAAGAGAAAAAGGAGGCAACTGACCTCAAGATGGAGAGATGTCAACCCTGGCCAGCCATTCGAAATTACTGTTTGTGCTTCTACGAATAAATAAATAAATAAATAAATAATAAGTATAATACAATACAGAAAGCAACAAACAATTGTTCATTATCTTTTTTTGCACTGGGATTAGATTTAAATACATGGAAAGAGGAAAGAGACAGAGGTGCAGCATATTGGAAAATACTGAGGAAGAAGTTAACTAATCACAAAATTTTGGCCGGTGCAAACTTAATCTGAATATTTCAAAGAAAAGATGCTTACTAGAATCAAGCAGTGGGCATCCAACCAGTGAAAGTTTGACCAAATCAGCACAATGCTCAGCCAGGATAGCTAATCCTTCATTAGTCATCCATGGTGTTACTCTTTCAAGTTTCAAGTTCCTCAAATTTGGTATCCTGATCTTAAAGCTTATTGAGGATATGCCACCAAAGCAATAGCAAAGAGCCAGGGTTTGCAAATGCTGCAAGGTTTTTATTATGTTGATTATGGCAGAATCAGATATCACCTGTGAAAAAGTATATTACACCACAGCACTAATGGGACAGCAGCAGTTACAAAAACGAAAGAGAACAATTATATGAGAGTACCAAATGTATCAAGTACTATAAATAAGTCATATATATATATATATATAACTCAAAAAAATTAAGCATAATTATTCAGCCTACTATTATTGAATTATGGAAGAGTGCAAGAAAACTTATTGTTGGATATGCAATCAACAAAATGAGTATATAGTTGAAAACCTATAGTACCTGAAAATACAGAATCAATGTCTCAAGCAGTGGACAGAAAGGGGGTAACAGCTCTAAGCCATCAGGGCCTAAGGATCCACCTAAACCAACAACCAAGGTTCTCAATGTACTAATTGATGGTGTAAGGGCTCGAAGGGAGAAATAGGAAAATCCCCATCCAAGTTCAAGCTCCTCCACTTTGCAGGACTTGCCTAGCTCCACATAAAATTCTTCTGGATTATGTGATGGAGTACACAATTTCCCTTCTTTAGGTTCACTTTCCTGTTGCAAGATATGCCGACAGCCTCTTGTTCTTAAAGATTTTAGTTCAGGATTTCTACTAATAACATGAAATAAAGCAGCAGAGGAAACCTGAAATTTCACAAGCACAACATTTTGGGTTAGAGAGACATGTACACAACATAACTCACTCTAGACTGCTCTGATACCAGTAGAGTAGATAGCATCTCAATTAGCATATTCCTTGAATCATTGAACAAAATTAAAGCATGTTGAAAAATTAATTAATTCTACAGGAGAAGTCAACATTAACTAAAAAAAAGTGATATCCTTGGAAATAGGCTGAGGTGTTTAAGACTAACTCTACACCTTGAGATCATAAGAGTTATTGTGTAAACATTTAAACTTTTATATTAAGATAACAAAATAATTTTCACCCTCAAATCTACTCGATCCCTAAATCATTGATTTTGGCTTCAATCAAACTTCTGGTAATGGAACCTAAATATTGTTTCATTTTTTCGGTCCAGTTTCTCCAGACCATTTGACATGCACCGTAAAGGAACACAGTGATATCAATAAAGAATATCTTGCATTAGATCATCTTGAGATTCCTTAAGACAGACTCCACACCTTGGTGTCAGAAACATCAAACATCTCCAAGGATGCCCCTGAAAACTTGTATAGAGAATCATCAAGAAGTTGAGTTTCTCTAAGACATAAACTCCTCAAATTATCTGATTTAGACAGAAGCTCGGACATAATGTTTCCAGTTATACCTGGACAGAGAAAAATGATCAGTATTCAGGAAACTTTTGTACATGATTTCTAGATAGAATAGATGTCTACAAATGGGCTGAAATTAATATGCATATCAAGTTATTTAGGCAGAAAATCAACAACCATGAAGTTGAAGTGGCGCTCAGTCCAAGCTTTATGTGATGCTATGAAACACGTGCCAAAGAAAGGACAAGCAATCTCAGTAGGATGGTACTTATTTTTCAAACAAATGTAAGAAATTTGGTATGATAGACTAGAAATATTACTAAATATGGATAGAGATTGATATGCATATCAAGTTAGACTTCTTATCAAATAATGCGCCAGATATTTGAGCAGGACAAGCAATCTCCAGTAGTCAGAGACTTATTTTTCAAGCAATTGTAGAAAAAATCATTAGATAGACAATACATTAAGCAAGTGGGAAAAAAGTAAATAGTATTTACCACTGCAGCCACCAATGTGCAAAGTAACCAGTTTGTATGCCATTAACTGAGACTGCTTTCCACTTTTCTGTGTCTCACTCGAATTACCTGAGCAAAGTGCCAGAGCAGAATGGTTTCCGAAAGAAGTGTCACAAGCTAAAATTGAGCCTAGCACTTTGCATTTTAGAATCATTACTGATATTCCATGATCTGTAACTAATGTACACCCTTTGATGTTGATATAACTCAAGGAATGACATACTTCTGAGATGCTAAGTAGTTCAGAATCTGTAATGCATTGAAATATAAATTAATTATGATAAAATTAACAATCCAAAGCTATTTATATGACACACAAGTACCAGTCAAGAACGGAATAGAAAATCATGGGAAAGTAATGAGATCGCATACAGCACAAAAATGTCATTCCTGCAGCATTTGGGAAGGAAGAAAATGGCAATTAAGGGACTACTTGGTCTGCTTGAGGATACATCACCTAGGTCATACAAGGTTTGCAACTCAAGCAACCCTTGCCTCAATTCTCAATCAGGATTGGACCTGACACTCATGTCAAGAAATTCAAGCTCATGGCTATCTGCTGCAAACATGATGCAAGACCAACTTTAGGACAAAGTTGCATGTGGACATAGGTACACGGGAACCACATACTGTCATCCAGCCTAAGTCTCTAACTGAATGGAGCTTTGCGTAAATACAAATGGAAAGAATAGCTAAGAACATACCAATCACAACTCCAAGCCACAAAAGAGTTCTAAATAGTTAAACTCAAACCTGGCTTACCTCCATAGGCAGACAGCCATTGCATGACAATTTTTAAGTAATTATTTTGCTTGATAAATTATTTACATTTTTTAGCAGTGGATGAGAGAGGGGGATGGGAAAGTAAGGAGAGAAAGAGATCCTACCAGTTATGTCAGTTCGACCCTCCAAAGTCAGTTTTCTGATATTTGATTGTAAAGGCTTGGATACATTAGATGATGAAGCAATAGAACAGAAATTATATGTATCATATGATGATGTTCGTTTCTCTGGTGTCAGAATCGATGAAGATGCCATAACAGATACTTGTGCAGGTATGACAGGATCAACATCCAAAGTCAGGTCAATAGCAGTCAGTAGAGGGAACTTTTGCACCAATTGACACAAATTTTTAGCATTGAAGTTCAAAAAATATGCCGCCCTTAATGATCTTAATGAGGGAAATGACTTCAAGAAAAACTCAATAGCTGAATCCAGGAAAAATGAGGGGCAATTTGAAATATCCAACTGCTGTACTCCTTCAAAAGTCATGATCTGTCCCAGCTCCGGCAAGGCCCTCAAACCATCCCCACCACTCTTTACAAGGTTGATGGAAGACATCTTAATCATCTTTTCCAACATTTGATCTGCATTTGATGATGGACACATGGATAGAAGAAATAGTCCTGCTGTCATCTGTGGGCAACCAGATATATCTACTTTCTGTGCAATTGCATGAGGAAGGTAAGTATTTAACTAAAGCCAGCAAACTACACATACAACACCCATAGATTTCAACTTCTAGGCTCTAGCATAGCTGTGAAGACGACACATGCAAAGGCTTCAGAAATTCCCAGAAGTCAATATCAACAAAAATGCAGATTCACCTGAACATGTTTTAAAACATAGACATGTGTATCTCGAGAATAACAAAAAAACTCCTTCAGTGAAACTGTGAAAGTTGAATGCTATGCAAGTTTGTGCACACGGTGACGGGATAGCAAATCTAAGTTTCTCATAGGGTGAGCAGAAGTCTGAGTTTCTTTCAAATGGATCAGAGAAGCAAGGTGAGATTTATTTCATTGCCTACTGACAGTGTCACCTTAAGATCTAGTACCTGTCATGTGCCCCTTAATAGATATTAAATTGACAGCTTGATCAGCTTGATATAAACCAAACTAAATGATGAACAAAGTAATTCAAACCAAATACTTCAGGAAAATTGCCAAGGGCACTGCAGTTTTCCAATATACAAAGGAAAAAGGTTGCAAGAGATACTCGCAAGGTCGAATTGAGGATATAGGTAATACAGTACAAACCTGTGTATATTTTGTTAAACGGACTCTAAGGTGACCCAAGTCACTTTCTCTAAAGATTTCTGTCAAGGTTGTATGATGATGTCTCTCTAGATTACGAATAGCACCAATTGCTTCATCAGCGAACTTTGCAAAGAAACGGCACCTTCGTTTTCCTTAAACATTAAAAATGAAAAATACAAAAATGCTAACATGTTTATTGACAAATCATATTTAAGCATTCAGCATTTCTTTGGCAAGAAAAAAGAGCTTTAGATACAAGGAGAGCATACCGGCAGCAAACCACAAGGGCAGGAGGCGTAATCGTATCTGTTCAAAACAAGTATGAATTAGTAATAAATGTCATTGATAACTTACATTTTTTTATCAACCAAAGAGATGAAAGATTTTAAACCCCTACATCTTCACACACTGCTTCCCAACTATACCAGGTTTATTTCCTAATCTTTTAGTTTGCATCACCAGATGGACATTCTTTGCAGTTCCAACTAGCTCCCAAATCTTATGCCTCCTCTCAAGTGTCAAACCTTAATAAAATATAAGGATATGTAATATGACCAGGTTGCACGGAGTTTTATTTTTTGGCATTGTAATTTTCATAACTTCAAAGATTATATTAAATTGCACCACTTAAAAGGGAGTCCATTGTTGTCACAAAATCATGATGAAATAATATAGACAGGAATAATTTGAGGAAATCTTAATCAATCTAAGTTCTACAAACGCGGAGATTTCAATCGTTCACATGCTACTGCAATTGATATTTGATACCAATGATAGGTTCTATATCCAGGTAAAATCACACAAAATTTCAATATAGTTGGACGTTGGTAACAGTTTAAACCCAACTCTGATCCAAATTTCTTTTTACGCTGATAAAGTGAAATATCTCCTAAACATCATAATCTGTATCTATACAACTGGCTGAAGTATGATATTCTTAAGGCATTCTAGTACAGACTAATATGAATAAGCCCCATTATGCAGTTATTTATTAATTTATTAGGAAGCTTACAAGATGAATTTTTCGCTTCATACCTGGCGACATAAGTCATCGCTACTCCAGTCCTCTGATTCCATGGTGTTTGCATTGAGCCAAACTAGAATTGCATCAGAAATATGCCTCTCACTGTGAAAGAAATCAAGAACAGCATCTAAGTCAATTTTCATAATAATTATATTTGAGAAAAGCCATTTAACCTGTCTACAGTCAAGTCAGGATGCTGGATACAGGAGTACAGCAGCTCGTATGGGACATCAGTGTAACAGTTGAATGATAATGCCCACATCTGAAAAAGCGAAACAACATGTGTTAGGTTTGAGTGTTAGTGAGGTAACAGAGAGAATCAAAATCACGTTATTTTAGATTATACCAAAAGAAGAACAATTAATAAACAATGCTTTTACAGCCTTTAATCATGCAATGTCCAATGGTTTAGTAATTGATGCTGTCTACAGGACAGTTTATATAATGACAGAAAGGTAATGAAGAATTGAGGATTTGAATCTATAAGCATTACCTATTGACTTTACTCTAGATTCTTACAGCTATGAGAGAGAAACGATAGCTGATATTGAGTTAAAGAAACAATAGCCATAATATTACAACAGAAACAACAATCATTCTGATACAAGTGCAACACACCAAAACAAGGACAAGAATAATAGTATAATACCCAAACTCCCAAAGTACTTACAAAGTTCCTAGTCAGATAGCTTGTACAGAGCTGTAGGATGAAATCGTTTGCTGCAACATATTCCATTTCCATCTATAAGAGCGAATTCAATAATATCAATGACTCAATGTAAAAAAATTAAGATTTACTTCTTATTCCGACATAATTATCATGGACCTTGAGAACCAGATAGAAGACCTCACCATGCTCGAAACCATACTTCCAGATACGAATCAAGTCATCTAGAAATAGTTGTGGTGATTGAATCCCATTGAATGAAGTCACTTCATCCAACCAAACTCTACACTTGACTAGAAGTTTATCCACCCCAAAAAACAAAGCTGCCTGAGTAAATATTATAGTATATTTCATGAATTTTGAGGGAAGCCTCTCAACAGAACAACATTCACGGAATGAATGAGAATAGATTGACTTATCACTTAGAGGCACCAAACATCAACTCCTTAAAGTAAAAGTGGAAGAAGCCATAACTACAGATAGCTGAGCCCCAGAGAGCTCTATGAAACAATGAAAATATGCAAAACAAGAAACAAACTTGTAGCCATGCTGAACAGCAATAATTTAGTTACTAATCAAATGCTTTATCAGACACTATCTAGTCTTATTTTAGCTGTGAAACCGAATCCATTATAGAAATAGTGGACTGAAGTACTGAACTCTACAAAAAAGGTGCATTTTGTTACAAGTCTTTCACCAGAATCATTTTACACCTTAGTAATCACTCCACATAATGGACTAATATCAAGTTTAACCAGAATGGTCATATCCTTTGTTGTTCAATGCTCTATTAGTGACGCTTGATCAAATGCTCCATACACTTATGCTTGGTACAAAGTTCAGCTTTTCCCTCAAGACTAGCAATAGGTTTTAGGCCATCAGTTACTAACTCAAGAAACAATTCAATCAAACATAAACAAGAACGAAACCATACCTCATACAAAGGAACAAAATTATTGGAGGAAATGTCCACTTCGCATCCATACACGATCCTCAGAACACTAACAAATGATTCCATATTCCAACTTATTGATATAGAGTCGAGCCTAGATTCACTGAGACAATGTAAGGAGACAACATCACTAAACGATAACTGCATAAAAAAAATCATTAAAAATGTGATCTTTGACATCAAAGGCTGCAAGTAGCGGGAAAGGGCTTCGATGATGATGATCAGAAATGTTAAAGACTCATAAAATAAACTATTTACCTAAAACTTCCACCTAGGAGTCCACGAAAATAGGATGATTCTTGTATGAGCCTGTGTACATAAATGTCAGTTCAGAATCTCTACGCAAAATACATATAGAAACATGGTATTTGAACATTCAGCAATATTTAGTTCAGACTTTAGATATCTGAACTGAGAATTTGAGCTAATTTGTTTGCCTGTTGGGATTGACTTCGATTTTGAGGAGTTCGTGAGAAAGAATGGAAGGCAAGTCCCAGATACTGATCTCGGCCGTTGAGATTGTGATTTGGTCGGGTTTTGCATCCGGGTCAGAACAGTTGCATTCGCTGCATATCAAAGTTACTAGATTGTCAGAATCCTGGTCGTGTTCCATGGACGCCATAACAGCATTCAAGTAGGAAACTTTGGTCTTGTTTAAATGGGGGGGAGAGAGAGAGAGAGAGAGAGTAATTTGATTAAAATGCTTTAATACAATTCGGAAAAAATCATAGGGTAGACGCCACAGCAATATCAAAAGAGAACTGGACTACTAAAAATTAAAAACCATACTTTGTTTCCCTAAAAAAATAATTAATTATACCAAGCATGTAGCTCAATGAATTTTTGGGTAATAATAACTATCTATACCTAAATTTTGAATATTATAATAAATTAGGATCGAGCTAAAATTCTACTATTGAAAAGTGACGGGTTTAGTTGGGATTTTTAGTGAAATTTCAACACAACTTTAGAAAAATGAATTGGAAAATATTTTTTGCCAGCTTTGCAATTTTTTCCAAAATGTCTAGATGTTTGTGGGAAATTGATTTTTTTAATAGTTGCAATTTGCAAAGCATAAATACTTTTTTTAGGAAGCAAGCATAAATAGTTACAGGGTAAAAAGATAAATATATGGCCAAATAATAAATTATTAAAAACATGTAATTTTCTTTTTTTTTTTATTCACACATCCGATTTATGCTATTGAGGAGGTTCGAACCATTGATCTTTGGTTTCCAAACAACCTCACTCTATTACTAGGAAATCCCCACCAGAACATTAAAAATATGTAATTAGCCCAATTAAAGTACCACGGTTCAGTTCATTTTCAGTACTCCTCAATTCATTTAGTCATATTTTAGTCTTATTTTCTAGAACGTGACTTCTACTTTAATAACTTGATACTCAAACATTACCGCATATTTTTCTGAATTTAATCCTTTCATTTGTTATGAATATTGGAAGATTTAAATATAATATCCATATTGGGATTTAAAATATCCTCTTCTTCTTCCTTAAAAAACTAAGACCTTGTTTGTTTTTATTTCCAATGTCAATTTCTAGTTTTCATTATTTTCAGTTCAATTTACAAGGTGTATTAATTTTTGAAAAAATATAATAATTTTGTTATTATAAATGATTCAATGTTTAGAGTTATAAGTTTGAAAAATTAAAATATGTTTGTTTAATTATATTTTCGATTTGAAATGTGTGATTGAGATGAAAAGATAAATATTTGTGTCAATGTGTGATTATGATGAATCGATGAATATTTAATTAATGGGTTTCACTATAATTATATATATATATATATATGTATATATGATTGAATAGGTTATATGAGATTGGAAAAAGTAAAAACTGAATTTGAAAATGAGTAAAACAAGCGTGTTTTCGGTGTTTTGAATAATAAAAAGTGGGAAATTTTCATTTGGAAATGAAAACAAACAAGCCTAAGCTTTCACATTCATTTGTGTAAATGAATCATTGGTGAAGCCATGCATCACTCGATCGGCAAATTTTATCGAACTAGGCTTCATAGGTATAATTTGCAATAATTATATTAATTACTACACAAAATAACTTCTATAATGAAATGTTGCTTTAATATCGATATTATCTTATTGCTGAGATAGGTGGCTTCAATTCCGTGTTTATCACGAAATGTTTGCACAAATTTGACAAGAACGAGTATGTTGTGGAAAAAATATCCACAACTTATACCTAAGAATATTAACAAATTGTTGAGCTACAATATATTTCATTTCCCTTCATCGAATACACTTTCCTAATTATGATTATTGAAAATATTTTATTACGGTATGATTTATTTTTTCTATCTATCCACGACAACATCGATTCAATTAAACACCAACTCTTAGATCCGGCTCTACATCAATATAAAGATGCTATAAAAATTCAAAGTGTTTAAACCAATATATATATATATATATATATATAGAGAGAGAGAGAGAGAGAGAGAGAGAGAGAGAGATTTGTTATCATATTTTAGAACACAATGTATTTTCATATTAGTGATAAATTTAAACCATATATGATATGAGTATATGACATTAGTGATAGATTCAAGCACAGACACACCCATGTTGGGCTCAAGGGGTTCACTGGGCCCCTCTGAAGTTTTGAAATTTTTAGTCCTTTACTATTTCCCCTTTAAGTGAGGGGTTCAATTTATTTATTTCATTTTTTCTATTTACAACAATTGTGTAAAGTATTTATGTAACTTTATCCTAAAATTTTGGTCCTAACCAAAATATTCTATGCGTCTAATTATATTGTTATCAATTTATTTTCTGTTTATAATATATATGTGTGTGTGTGTACGTAGTTTTATTTTTATAGTATTATAAAAGGATGAATAACACTTCAATATTTATATTTTGAATACTTTGCTAAATATTTCATTTTTCAAAATTAATAAAATAGTATCTACTTTATCAAAAAAATTGGAAATCCAACATTTGTTCAATTTTACTGTCCGAAAATCGTACGTAATTGATTGTATTTTAAGATTTATTGGTTGTAGATTTTTTATGTGGTTAAAAATATAGAAATATTAAAATATAATCAAGTACACATGATTTTCAAGTCGGGAAATTGATTAATGTTATATTTGCAAATTTTTGAAAAAATGGGTTATTTTTGAAAAAAAATATATCCAAAATATAGGTATAAATGTGTAATTTACCCTATTATAAAATGCGTCCCTTATACAAAATTAATTCTGTACATATATGTGTGTGTGTGATGATCGTCTGATCCTCGGATTATTATAGATAAAAAGTTAATGATAAAAACAAGTTTTGAGTTGGGGAAGATTAACAAAATTAAACATATATATATAGTTTATTTCAACCCGTGAAATTAAGAAAAGGTAAAACATATACATATATATATATGTGTGTGTGTGCGTGTGTCCGTAGCTCATACGTGCATGCAGATCGATATGTAAATCAATATTGATTTTCATCCACCACAAGACGAAATTAAACTGCAAAACATAAGAAAAGCAAAAGCGCGTGCAACTGATATATTTTGCCCCAATTCGAAAATCCACCGCAAAGAATACAAATTCCACCGAATTGAATTATCAAATCTGTTTAACAAATATATTTTATTGGACAAAATGCAGAATATTCAACAACAAATTAAATATCTTCCAATTCAGCGCACCACCTTCTTGTGAAAATTCCGATGGCAGTTGCAGGCTGCGCACCTCAAGGCGGCGGCGGTCCCTTCCTCCCCGGCCGGCATGAACTCGCAGCAGCCGTCGACGGCGTACTTGCCGATGCTGGCGGCGTGGTTTTTCCGGCACTCTTCGTAGCTCACCAGTCGCTCCTTGGAATTGATCTTCCTCTCGTTGTGGTGATTCATATCTTGGAATGAGGTAAAACCTATTGAAAAGGAGAGGAGCTGCTATATATAATATAATTGAGCGTAGGTGTTATGAATTTTGATCGTACTGGTATAATACATTAGTTTAATTAGGAGCATTATTTAGAGATGGACTGCAGAAGTGGTTGGGCGCGAGCAGTAGGCGGCGATAGGTGGCGCAGCCGATTTTGATTGATTTCTCGCCGGCATTGGTAGATCAATATAATGGTATCCGAATGAAAAGGTAGGTTTCTTGTTGGCTTACAATAATGCATTGCGAACTATATATTCATTATTTTCTCGTGTCACGCTCTTTTTTTTTCTTTTCCTTTTTACGAATTTATTAATTGTTTTCTGGCATTGTTTTAGAACTGTATCTAATCTAGATCGTGCATTATTCTTTTTTTTTTTCAAAAAAAAAAACAACAAAAATATTGTTTTGGCTGAGAAATTATTGAAATTATATAATTTGTATTTAGCTCGCTCGAGCTTGATTGCTAAACACAATAAAATAAGTTAGAAAGGAAAGTCGGTGTTATGATCGAGTCGATGTAAAAAAAAAAAAAGATGTAATCTAGTTATTTTTGGATTTCTTTTAGATTTTGATTGGACAAAAGTTTGGCAGGCTATGTATCTGGTTTGGTTGAAGTTGATTTAGAATAATTTCTATTTTGAAAAGATAAATCCATGTTTGTTTTGCGTTTTTTTAATAGATCATCATCTTCTTTTCTAAATTTTTTATCCTAAAATGTCATTAAAATTTATATATATATTGATGTCTTCTTAGTAATTATATATACTCTCAATATATTTATTTTCCTACTTCAAACTTTTTTAAATAGAGTTTCCAAATATAGAATAGAGATGCGGACTGAGACAATAACTATGGATTAGAAAAGTTCATCTGTGTGATTTGTGAGTTAAACATACCAACGTACGAAAAGTTCAAATATGACTATTATATTTATCATCAATAATGTGTTTATCAATAAAATTGGAGTACGTTGGGTGCATACTTGATTCAAATCTCTTGTATTTTGTTTTTATGTTGTGTCAATATAAATTAAGAAAATAGATGAAAACAAATTAATGATTACAAGTTTAATCAATGGACATATATATTAATATATAACATAATAACGTTCGATCTATAAGGCGTTACTAATGTTCGAACTTTATATTTTTAAGTCATAAGCCCACCTTCACTTCATCATTATGTCATTATGATATGTTTTTTTTCCAACCAAAACAATACTTTATTAAGAAGTACAAGAACAATAACTATCGAGAATATCTACTACAAAGGGCGGATGCTCAACCTAATAAGGGTTTGTAAAATCACGAGCAATCCTAGTTAATCTATGTGTCACACAATTGGCACTACGATAGACCGAATTAAGAGAAAAATCATGTGAATCCTCAAAAAGTTTGTGATAACTGAAAATAATCGAACCAAATTAAAAAATGGTCGATGTAGAGAATTTCACCGCATCAACCACCACTTTGGAATCAACTTCGAAAACAACACGTTGAATATCGATAGACTTAATCCACAAAAGAGTCTCATGCGAACCTAATGCTCCAGCCTCATCAACCCGCAAACACCCAAGAAGACGACCACCATGATATGCCTTTAGGACATTTAAAAGGTTGATATATGAAATAATAATTGTAGGAGCTACATATCTAATAGTCTTACTATTCCATAGTGAATTATGTAAACATTATTTTATTTAAAATAGTATACATATATAGGTTAATAATTTAGATGACAAACCAGTAAATAAAAAATTACCAAGTTAAAATAACAAACTTCATTGATAATACCGACATTCTAGATTAAGACACTTTGTACTCATTCACGGATCGCATATCTACTAGCTAGCTACTGGGTATCTAAAAAAAATACAACATCGATACTTAATCTAAACGAACTATAAAATTATATACTTGTAGTTATAGTATACCATTAGGCATTAGCACTCAGAAATTTATGTATCTTTTTTTTAAAACTGGTGAATTAAACAAAAATATCATGGTAGATTTGGCTGAATATGATATATATATATATATATATATGAATTTCATAGAGGTTGAGAGAGATCGCCATGATGGATGTAAAATAAATAAATAAATACTAAGTTCTAAGCTCTCTCTCTCTCTCTCTCCCTCTATATATATATATATAAGTATATATTATAATACCAGAATGTAATTATGTGAGAGTGAGAGAGAGACTCACCACAGAATTCACAATTATGGAAACAAAATAAATAAACACTAGTACGTTCTAAGCGCTCTCTCTCTCTCTCTCTCTCTCTCTCTCTATATATATATATATATATATATATCAGTACGTATATATATTATAATACCAGAATGTAATTATGTGAGTGAGTTATTGTGAAGAATCTTTTCCATAACAGCGATCTTTTTCTTGATTAATATCCAAAATAAGATCGGCATAACTAAAGACAACTGTGAGATAATAAAAACTAGCATCCGTACGTAATTAATCCAACTTGATTCATTAATCTTTTCAAACTAAATAAATTTTCAAATGAATTGCACTGCACATACATACATATAGACCTTATTAAATATATTCAAATCTTATATTCATTTCAATGTGAAGTGGCTGAGGTGGATGACAGACAATGAATCAAGCGCCGGTGGGGCAGTGCCAAACTATTTGAGCTTTAATGATCACCTTCAATTTTATTAAAACCTGCTTGAAATTTATTCATCAAATATTTACTCCTACATATTCGATTCAATTAAAATATTTTAAAATTTTATTTTTTGAATTGAGAAAGCAAATAACATTTCCTTAACTTTTCTTCATTTTTTATTCCTCTCAACATTGTGGAAGTTTAAAACTTAATGAAGAAAATAATAGCGTAAAATTAGGCAATGAGAAATATTCGCTTCTTTTTTACTAAATCTGCCCTGCTCCGAGATGTAGCTCAAATAATAAAAAAAAACTATGCCCTCGTCGATCTTCCCCTCTTCACGTAGGTAGAATCTCGAGTTTCATAATACTTACTGTAACTCATAGAATAGCAGCCACCAGCAACTTCTCAAACAGTACATATTTGTGCGGATGTATATTACAAGATGGAAGTTGAAGAAAGAAACAACCGTGTTACCTTTTACCAGCTACCACCCCCTAAATAAACACGACACGGTTCATTTAGAACAGCTCGAACTCTACGTGGTCGCCATAATCGAGAAACCTTTTCTCCTTCTCCTGAGGGGCTGGCTGCAGATTTCCAGCTCCAAACACCTCTGGAATTTGAGGTGGGATGGCGCAGCGTATCAGTGCCCAGTTCAGGCCATCGAAGAAAGGGTGTCGTTTGATCTCAGCAGCTCCCGTTTCTGTACCAAGCCGATTCTCAGGCTCCTTCACCAACAGGCCTCTGATCAGATCCCTGGCCTGAAAACTAACAATCGGGGAATCAGGAAATCTGAGGTTCTGCATGACCACATTGCCTAGCGTCTCATCATTCCCGACACCTTTAAATGGTGTCTTCCCGTATAGAAGCTCGTAAAGGAAGACACCGAATGTCCACCAGTCGACAGCACTCCCATGGCCTTCTCCTTTGATAATCTCAGGAGCCAGGTACTCGTGGGTACCAACAAAGGAGTTGGACCGCGCCTCTGTTGGCTCAGCTACAAGTTGTGGTAACAATCTAGCCTGGGTTGCAGCATCAGCTTTTAGCTTCCTTGCTCTAGCTGTGGCAGTTATCCTAGGGCTAAAGCATGAAACTTTACATGAAGGCCCGGTACAAAAAGGATCAATGCAGTTAGATCCCGCGCATGGACCAGACATCCTAGGAGGCTCCATTGCTAATGAAGATGATTTTACAAGAGTTGGGTTCACGGAACATCTAAGGGACAGGTCAAAATCTGTTAGCATGATATGACCGTCTTCACGGACCAGGATGTTCTCTGGTTTTAGATCTCTGTACACAATGCCGAGCATGTGTAGATACTCGAGGGCAAGAAGGACCTCAGCAACATAGAATCTGCAAAAACTAAAGTTTAGAGCAAAGAATATAGCAGTAAACATAGAAATTGATGAATAAGTCCTATTTATTTATTTATTTATTTATTTTATGATGCATGCTCCTACTGTGTTAGATTAGTTCATAAAAACTTCTACCATCATCTATGATTGTGAATACATTATATACAACTAATCCATATATATAGTGGAGCAGCAACAGATAACTACCCAAAAGCATTTGAGTAACTCAACTCCTTAGAACGAGTAGAAGGGAGAGAAAAAAAATCTAAAGGCATTAGGTAACACATACTTCAGAGGAACAATATGGACTCATGAGGACTTATGTTCTGCTCAGCCGCTGAAATATGCGGGGAGCGTGGTGGTTAGAAGTAACTAGTAAGGCGCTTCTTCAGGCTCATTGGACAGGAAAGGACAACATTTAAGACAAAGAGTCCAAGGCCAAACAGAAAATGTTTCCTTAACTCCCAAAGTGTATTATGGTTCAGCTAACTTACAACGATGATTCAGATGGTTTCTCTGATTCTTCTTCTCTGTTACACATTGGTTGTTCATTTGAAACAGAACTATGCAATCTATATGTGCCTCCTTATCTCGTATCTTAATCTATGTATTACACACAGCACACTAGAGCGGTTCAAACTTTGGATCTTTTTCATTTCCAGTCAAAGTGATATTCTTATCAACAAAAACAAAGACAAGTGTTATCAATCAGAAATAAGTAACAACCACAAGAGAACTCAAACATAGTCGTACTCGTACATAGGTAATGGAATTCAATATTCCTGTGTTTTATAACAGCACATAATCATTGCCAATTGGAAAATCCATTGTCCTGTACAACCAGACTAAGGAAGGTGACAGAACCCTAAAGAAGAATGTTCGAAAACTACACTCATACTTAGTGATATATTTGGGGTAGATATTACTTCACATTAGAAATAACTTTCGACATCAAGGCATTAGTTTATCAAATATCAATTCAGAACTGCAAAGGTTTTATAGTTGAGTTATATTTGCCATTCATCCATTAGCTCAGGATGTCATAAATTGTGAAACTAGACTTCCACCTAGTTATGTTAAAATGTATATAAATAATGTCCTGGCACTTTTTACTTCAAAGCCAGTATAATTCGTTTCATAGTTTTTGTTAAGAGAATGCTTTGTTTTTCTACAGCACTAAAGCATATAAATAACCCCCGGTATGGACCTTAAATACCATACCTTGCAGCCGGTTCAGGAAAATATCGTCCAGGTTGCTTCTGCCTGAGGACATGTAGATCTCCACCAGGACAAAACTCCATAACTAAACATGATAAATTATCTGATGTAAACTGAGTGTAAAGTGTCGGAAGAAACGGATGATCCAGCATTCTGAGAATTTCTCTTTCAGTTTGAGCTCTAGGCATCTTTTTCCTTTTTGCTAGGAACTCATTATCCATTACTTTTATGGCAAAAAGGCATTCGGTTCCTATCAATTCGGCAAGATATACCGTACCAATGTCTCCCGAGCCAAGTTTTTTCAGTAAATTGAAGTGATTCAATCCCAGAAAACCATAGTTCTTTCTTATATGATTGATCGCTGCCCACCTGATGTCCTTTGACATGTGTGGTTTATTATTGCAAGTCGACCCACTCAGATTGCTCTCGTCACTAAGGCTTGTGGTGCTACTACTGAAATCACAAATGCTGCTCTTTGAGCTCTGAGAAAGATCCCCTTTATCACCTGGTTTGGCGATCACAATAGGTTTAACAGCAGATGCATCTTTACTCACCCTGCCAGTTGGAACTGACACGGGTTTGCTTGCATCACAGTTTGTGGTAGCTGTGAACACTTGAATACCAGCGGTATCCAAGAGATCCTTGCTAGAATCCTTACTTGTGTCTCTCAAAGAACACTGACACCTCTGGCAGATCAATTTCCCCGAACTATGGTCCTGGGCACTATTTACTTCATCAGAACTTTTTGAACTTCCATCAGTAAATATTGCAACCTTCTTTGATTTCTTTATGATGAGATTCTTGTTTCTAACGACTGGTTTGACTGCACGAGATGTGCTTCTTGTGGAATTCACATCTTTATTGCCTCTTACCACATTGGATGAAGACACTGTCTGTAACCTAGATTTCCGTCTTAGCTTCGGTGCTGCTTTGTCGACTACTTTCAAGGAAGTGGGAGATTCCTTTCCGGGAACACTTGCAACTTTGTTTAAGCTAGAAATTTCCTGGTCCTGTTTTGAATAATTATCATGAGCATTGTTATGGGGCAGTGCAGAAACAGAACAGCAGTCTCCTTCCAGTAGGCCTGCTCCCAATTTCTCCTTATCAACTTCTGAAACAGGTGTGGTTTTATTTAGCGCAGTGTTGGACTCTGCACCTACCATAACTACAGCAGCAGGTCGAAGAGGAGAAGTACGAGCACTCTGGTTCAGAGCCGTAGAATCTTGAAACTTCCGAGGCAGCTTAATGGTAGAACATGTACCAGTATCTCCTTCTACAGGTGACTTTCCCACATCTTTACATTGATCCAGTAGATGACCAGAGTCTTCTTGATTTTCTTGTTTGTTCTTAACAATTGGTTTGACATCAAATCTAGGAGAAGAACTGGAACTGTGGGTTGTTGATGGCAACGCAGAATCTTGAGGCAACGACGGCAAAGACTCAGAAGAACATGAGGCACTTTCTTCTGGAACCAAAGAGATTTCTATTCTTCGTGCTCCACCTTCAAGCGAAGAGCAGCTAGATTCACCAGTTTCAACCACAACAGACCTGTACATATTAGTGATTTTCCCAGCTTCTGATATTCTAGGAGATGCTGGCAGCGACAACCGTTTCACAGCAGCCATCTCTGCTGCCTGAGAAATGCACAAGCCCCTGAGAGCCTGCTTCAGAGAGACAGGCTCAGAAAATCCAATTCCTGGAGAATGAGAACCAGTACCCCTCATCGGCTTCTTTGAAGCATTTCTCCTCACATCTGAAAGATCCAGACTTTTGGATGATCTGAGATTGACTGCTTCAAAAAGCTTATTGATGTCATCTTCCAATGTTTTGTTCAATCCTTTTTTAATGTTTGGAGGCTTCTGGTCTCTATCCTGAACTCTTGACTGGCGAAATGATTGAGGTCTCCGAGCTGCACTGTGCTCATCCTTTACCTCGATTATTTCACATTTTCCACGAAAAGAACCCATTACTTGTAATAGATCGAGATGTAATGACTCACAGAGGGAAGAGGCTTAATATTAGAAAATCACAGAGGATCATCTCTCAAGAAGCCTAAAGGCGAACTCGACCTCATAGGACCACAAAACATACATTGTAAAGATTTCTGAAATACAACTCCTTACAACTCTCTTGTCAGAAAATTCACCGACTGTACCTGCATCAACAATCAGTGATAACATCAGCATACCCCTACAATTCCCCTGAAACAGAGCTAATGCCCACTTAATCATAAAAATAAAATATTGTCCGCCTCATTGAACATTACATCTTCATCCACAACAAAATAATAGTAAATATTGTTCATTTCTTCTAATCAAAAAAATATCTTTCATCACTTCAATCATTTTTGCAAATCAAAGAAACATCACATTCATAATCCATAATAATCAAATAAAAAGAGAAATCAGTAACTATCAACAGGCAATAAAATTGGTGAGAAAGGCCAATCTCATTCAATAATGCATCAACAAGTCTGCACAATATAGGTCGAATTTGAAAAACAGATTCCCATATTCCCATGTCGACTTCACAAGACAAGAAGAATAATTACCCATTTCCTAATTTAGCTTATCTAAAAATATGAAAATCCAAAAAAAAAAAAAAAACAAGAAATTTAAAACCACATAACATTAGCAAACGGCCGTCGTAAAGAACAGACTTTTACAAGAATAAAAATAAAACTAATCGTGTAACACTGAACATTAAAATAAAAAACAAATTACAGAGGTAGATGTGATCAGCTGCAAGAAAAATGTGGAGAAAATGAGGTACCTTAAGCATTCAGAGATCTACTCCGGTGTAGACAAACAAAAAAACAATTCAAAAGTTATCTCCTTTGTTCGAGAAAATTGCACTTGCTGTCTGAAAACTTGCAACTTTTCTTTCTTTTGAGATTACGAATACGAAAAAGCAGAAAAAACCCTAAAGAGAATGGTGGGCTTTTCTGATTCTCAGGAGGCTATTCGGTTCGGTGGACAAGGATGTGAGAAGAGAGATGACAAAACTCTACTGTCTCTCTCACTGTCTACCATCTCTCCTCTCTCTCTCTTTCTCTCTCTCTCTCTAGCATTATTTTCGATGTTTGTTTTCTCACTTTCTGTGTTTTTTTAATTACGTAAGAATTGTTTAAGATAGTGTCCCACTAAATTGTGAAATGGGCCCACTTAAAATGTCTTTGGATTCGGATTTGCATGTAATTATACATTATACTGTATACATACATACATATATATATATATATATATATATATATAATATTAAATAAATTATTTTTGTCTGGTGAGCTGAGATCTGCTACGTCAACAAGCCATGATATATAATAGGGTTGATTCCACTTCACTCCTCATTTATGTGCTTGTTACCATTTTACCTCCTTATTAGTTACGGCATATAGTTTATTTCTTAATTTAAACTCACCTTTTATGTATTATTATAAGAAATTGGATTACATCTACATTTTATTATTAATTATACATGCGGTTTTATACTTTTAGGAATCTCACATTAAAAATATCCAACTATATCAAAATATTTGATCAAGCTAATTCAACTATTCAAATAAATTACAGTTTATAATGCTATGGTTTGGCCATGCACCTTTTTTTCCCCTAAAAAGAATCATTCGAAAAAGTGTTGAATTAAATACCTATTTTAGTTGCGTTGAATCTCCAACTTTTGTGGATCAATGGTGACTTGATCTGTTTTCATTTTTCATATTCTTTTTCCGAATGTTTGGATTAGAAAATTGAAAAAATATATATATATATATATATATATAGTATGGTATTAGTATTGAATTAAATAAGTTATTCTTTGCATGTAATAAATTTTTAGTATAAAATTCAACTATATATATCATAATTAATTAGTCTAGTTTAAGTTGAAGTCTGTATTTACTAAAGTGGAGATCAGACTTTTAACACTTCGTCAACACATTTCCCTACATATTATAATGAAAAAATTATATTATATTTTCATAATTAAATGGGCAAGGAAAATTCAATGACAAATTAACATGTAAGTTGAGAGTCCTCCCCACTTATAAAAAATTAAATATAGTTTTTGTCTGTTACTAAGATTAAAAAACACAATTAATTCAAATAATATTTAATTAACAGTAGTTTTTTTTTTCCTTTTTTACTAACGGCATCCACACTAGTAATTAAATTTAATTAATGTAATGATAACTACAGTAAATTACTACATCTTTTCAACTTCCTAATTCCTAACATTTTAGAGCTTTCTCATGTCGTTTCGTAAGAAAATTTTCGGGAAATGATTTTGCCATCTAGACCTCTCAAATCAATCAAATTAAATTCATTTGATTTTAGTAGTTTGTGTCGCGTGGAAAATACTTACTGAATTACAATAATTAATGTTGAGAATACTTAATTACTTATTAATTTTATGATGTATAAAATATTGATATTTTACTTTCTGTATAGTTCCTTAAACAGTTAAACTTGTAGATTAAATAATTAATTAATTGAGTGGAACTTTTAAATATTTTTGACCCATTTTATATATATCTAGGTTGGTTCATTTCAAAATTTCGCAGACAAAATAATTAAAGACCTTAATTACTACATCACTTAGATCCTGAATTAACTAGAAAAAATAAAGAGTTTAAACGCCTGGATAGAGTTAAATAAAAATTCAATACTATTGATAAATCATTTTCCTTTTTTGTGTAAATTAACTGTTCTTTAATTGATGTTGATAGAGGGAAAATGCATTTCAAGACGAAGGATTTATATATTCATTAAGTATATATATATATATATGGCTAATTAATTTTGTTGAGTGTGTAGAATAATTAAAAGGTTTTTTTAGGGAGAACAAATTAAAATTAATTATCATCGATATCGCCTAATAAGATAAGCGCTCGCTTCTAAGGTAAGATGAAAATCTCATAAAATGGATCTCTTGGCCTAACTACCATTTTTCTATCATTTTTTCCTTTATCTTTTCAATAACTTTCTTTGATTATACATACACATTTAATTTAAGTGAATTAGTAGACAATGCCAATGTTTTAAGATGCTACATTCTATTAATCCATCGAGTATATTATTAATTAAGTATTCTTATATAAAATAAATAAATTTAATGTCGATACTTCAAGTAGGATATTTATCTATCAAACTTTACTCCACTAAAGTTCTTAAAGTGACTTCAAAAAAATCTAAATTTATTTAAAAAAAATAATTAATCAATATTACTTCAAAGCCTAGCCAAACTAATTAATTTTATTGCACATGCATGTACGTGATTTGTGTGGAAAGGAAAAAAAAAATAACCGAACTATCATGTATATCGTCATTTTTCCGTTAGTAGGTACATGATTCAAACTTTTATTATTTTTCGTATATTTTATTTTATGAAAAATACATTCAAATAAATGATAATGGCTGTGAGTATGATCTTAATGGAAAAGAAATTTGGCTGTCGGCAGATGAAGCCACACATAATGTGGTTGCCCACTTCTTTCCTACAACAAATTGGTTAGAATATAGTTTTAAAAAATAATAATAAAAATTAAAAGACTTTATTTTGGGGACCAATTAAATTAAATTAGACCTGTTTTTTCAATTATTATTGAATCAGTAAACATTTGTATGGATGGCACGTTCAAATTTGATCCCACCCCCGTGTGTTACGGCCTTTTCTATTATATATTTAAATATAAATATAAATATAAATATAAATAAATATATATAGAGAGCTCGTAATTTGATTTTAATACCACATTCGTCTCATTTCTTCTAATTTGTTAAGTTGGTATTATTATTATTATTATTATTATTATTATTATTATTATTATTATTATTGTTAAGAAATATTATCTAAACAAATATTAATAATAATATTTTATTTGTATAAATTATATACCAGTATTTTTAATATAAATAGGCCGAAAGTATAACCCATTAGGTCGCATTTAGAGTGGTTATGGATTCTAGACAGGTCATGTAGCAGATTTACAAACTTCACCTACTAATACAATTATAACTAACATCCCTACACATATGAGACTGAAACGCATAATAATTATCTCAATTTTTCAATAGATGGAAATTAATGCATGCTATATATAACACGATTTAATTTGTTGAAAGGAGGAGTACCTTCTTAATTAAATCATTTTCTTCGAGGAATTGATCGATATCATTTTTCATAATATAAAACGTAAAACACGAGTTATGTAATTATGTTTTAATTATTTATTAATTAAGTTTCTGGTATGCGCTCTTACCCGTCCATAAAATCTTATTCAAAATTAAAACTTATGCTTGGGTCTAAACTCGTCATTGTATATTTTTTTAATAAAAATATTTGTTGAAAATAACTTACAACAAATTATGAATTCTTATATTTTTGGAATGAATAGAAGGGTTTGGATTTTAATTAAGCATCACAGTTTATAATTGAGAGATCACTCTAAGGCATTCTAAGAAATTTAAAGTCAATAAATAATATAATAAGAAACTAAAAAAAAAATCATGTAATATATAATCCAATATTAAAAAAAACACACAACGAGAAGAAGAAAAATAAACATATGGACAATTGGGTAAGAGTCACCGCGATATTTTAGTGGGTAGCATGACCCTAATATCTAACCTACCTACTTGGCAACCGACCCTTGATTGCTCCACTTGTATTATTAGTTATTACCTTCTCATGGGAGATAAAATAAAATAAAACCTCACCAATTGATTTACATATTTCTTAACAGGGTTAATTGATTTAAATATCACGAACTATTCATGATTTTTGGTTTTTAACATGAACTTTAAAATATTACCTCCACAACACGAATTTATATTTTATTTTGTAATACAACATCAGTTCAAAATTGAGTGCAATTACAAGCACAAAAATTATATGAAATACTTAATCTATTGAATATTTTTTAAATAGATATTAAAGAGACGAATTTGGAGGTGTATGCATGCACATCACACCTGTACACATTAGTGCTACGTCAATTTTAATAGAGAGAAATTCAAAATGATGTTATAATAGAAAAAAAATGTAAGTTTATGTTGTACGTATAACATTTGAAAATAGATTAAGTATTTCGTATAATTTTTGTACTTGTAATTGCACTCAATTTTGAATTGATGTTGTAATTATAAAAAAATTTAAATTTGTATTGTGGAGGTAATATTTTAAAGTTCGTGTTAAAAATTAAAAATAATAAATAATTCGTGATATTTAAACTAATTAATCCTTTTCTAATACAGTATAAAACTAAATAGCAATAATGGTTTCCAAAAGAAAAAAAAATTGTAATTTCAATAGTTTTTCCATTAAAAAATAGTCGACGAAATCAATGTGTTCAATGGCTCAATGCCCTTGTAGTCATATGGGTCCTACTTTTTAGGTGCAATGCTTCACATTCTACGATGTGATTTGAAATAAATCTTAGTTGACAATATTAAATAAATAAAAGTTAAGTTGACATATATTATAACTTAATTAAGGCAATTGGGCCTAATACACAAAGCAAAACTGCCATTTATGTTTTAATTGATCTTTTAAAATTGTTGAGTTATCTATAATTTGGTCGATTGAGAAAAATCATTCATTGCGACCAGAGCGCAAAGCCCTAAACCTATGTTTCACATATATCACCGGGATAATTTTATTTTTAGTCCCATCAAAATAGGAACTAAATTGTCCTTTTTGATTTTCAAGATTTATTTACTCAACATTTTTAGTCTCATATTTTATTTTTTTGACTTTTTATTCATAAAACTAACAACTTACTTCACAAATGTTTGCATATGTTAATTTTGGAATCAAAAAAATTAAAAATAAAATTTGGGACCACAGAAGTGGAGAACATTATATTACGTGTGTTGTAATTGCTTGATATAATATAGTTATTTGATTTTATTTTTTCAACAAAACATTCAATCATATTTTCATTCTCTATACGTTTTTCGATCTCAATCTTTACATTTTTTTTGTCCTAAATTTTATTTTCTTGACTTTTGTGGTCTCAAACTTTATTTTTTGACATTTTTTATTCCAAAATTAACATTCCCAAACAGCTGTGAGGTAAGTTGTTAAGTAATTGGGACCAAAAATATCGAGCAAAATAGTATATAAATATTGAGACAAAAAAATATCAAATGTGAGAATAAAAGTGTTTTGACCATTTTCTTATGAAACCAAAAGTGAAATTATCCCTCTACCACCCCTGACAATTGATCATTATCGTCGCTGACTTTCTCTAGTCGATAGAATTTGTGATTTTTTTTTAAACTTTAAATCCATTAATGTTCTTGATCTTGAGGCCGGGACTTTCCTTGCTGTGATTTGAAAGATGTTTTAGTAGATACTTCTGGTTTATTAGAATATATTAAGAGATAGGTAAGGAAACCTAAATTAAAGAGTGGTCGAAACAAGTAAATGAGACACTAGAACCAAATAAAGTTGAACATAAATAATAGTTTTTTTTACTTATTTATTTATAATTACTTGTGTTGTGGTATCACCTAGTTAGGGCTTACACCGCTTGCTTCTCTACCTCTAGTGGTTCTTAGCACAAGCTACTCAAGTAGCTAGAACCGAAAAATACAAGTGTTTACAAGATGTTTCAACTGCAAAAGCTATTCTAGGGTTTCTTCAAGCAGCAGCAGCTTCGGCCTTAGAGATGAAGGACAAGAGGACCTTCAAGGTTCTTAACAGGCACTAATCTCTTCAGATCTGCAGAGAAAATAAGTAAACCAGTGAGATAACACAGCAGATAGCTAAAAGAAAGTGACAAGGAAAAACAGAAAGCAATCGGGTGTGGGAAAAGGTGCCCAAGGCACAGCGGCTCAGGTTTTCCCACTGGGATCGACAGCAGCCCTCTCCGGCGACCGGAGAACAGTCCAGGGAAGGGGGAAGAGGAAGCGGGAGGCAAGGGTTTGAAGAAGGTGGAGGGTTTCCTCCTCTCTCTCTCAGCATACTCCTCCCAAACACTCAGCGGCCAAACAGGAGCCGATTGGCAGAACTCCGGCCAGAGAAACTGTGGGAGCGAGGTGAGAAGATCCAGAAAGAGAGAGAGAGAGAGAATCTGAGATAAGATTGTGAGATCGAGTGTATCGAGAGTGAGAGAGATGAGTGATATTATAGATGCTTCTAGAGCATAGGGAAGTGACAACAACCTTAAGGCTGTTTAATGAAGTAGATGGAACGTCAATTAGGGTTAAGGGTTTGGGGCTGGGCCAGGTAAATAGTTAATTTAGTATTGGGCCAGAAATAGGATAAATGGGCCAATACCAACAACTTGTATTGAGATATTGCGAAAGTTATTCTAGAAAAATTTCTTCACATGGTGAGTGTTAATGGCAGGTTTAATGATGATGACAATGGAGGTTCCCAGCAGTCGGATGAGTAACATGATTAGGTGTGTTGGGTTAATTTATCATCGACATTTTTTAGATCGAAGTCATTGTATATATTTTTAACTAGAATTTACGCATAGATAGCTTTTCTATAGTCTTGTCACCTAAAAAAATGAAATCGAGGATCATGTGTAATTCAAATCAAATCAAAGTGGCCGTCATGGAAGCCAATTTTGACTAGCTTCACTTATACACTGACTACAATTTTGCTTAATTGGATAAATTGCTTATATAATTGAAAATAAAAGTATCAAAACTTTGGGTTTCTATGGTTATTAGGTCGATCAGACAATTTTGAATTGTGTTGTGCTGAACAAACTATTACCATTAAAAGTTTTAGATTTTTTTTTATTCTGAAATTATTTTTAGTTAGTTCTGATTTTAAATTTTAAACAATTAAGTTTAATTTATAGTAAAAGATAAATATTAAGTAAGAGCAAGCAAAATCAGGATGTTCATCCCAAACATTAGGGGCTAGGATAATTCTTAATCACCCGAGCAATAAAGGATATATTTATAATAGTTTTGTTTCAACTTTCAATGAGTTGTGCTAAATACCAAAAAAAATATTAATTAGTTTACTCGAAATGTTTATCATCCAATGTGATTAGTATTTTTGGATCTAAATTAACTTTTTTTAACCTGGTTATAGTATTATATATATATTTATGTAGTATTCTTGTGTATAGATAGATATCTAAAATAAGTTTATATTAGACAAAGTCGCGCAGGCATTTATTGCTTAAAATTAGCCAACAAAATAGATGGAGTTAGTATAGCACCAACCAACTTTTCTTCTTGGGTAATCATGAGATGCAATTATTCGTTAAATCTCACTTATCTTATTCCAAGCACTAATTTCACCACAATCTTATATGTATGAGATAATTTTAAACAGTATGTAAATTGATTTATTAGATTCAAAAATTTCTGCAAATATCAGAGGTCGCAGGATCACGTGGTGTATGGCAGAAATTGGAATAATTTACACCATGTTTTCCTCACAGTGGGGTTTCTTTAATTTGGACATATTCTTGATGAGTTTAGATTTTTCTATCAACCACAACGCGTCCACCACTAAAATTCAAAATGCTACAATATGAATAATAAATCAATTCTTCTAAAAATAATAATAAAGACTCCCAATAATTGTACAAATAGGGTATATATAGATATTGCATAAATAATAAATTTACTAATTTAAATCATTTTTAGTGGATCCTTTTTTCTTTTGTATGGGTGCATTTATTGAATCCATAGAAGTTGTTATTATTTTTGTAAATAATCCCACAAGCCACAACAATAATTGCGCAGATTACCAGCATAATTATTTTAATTTTAGAAAGATTTTATTATTATTTGAGAATTTCAAAGTGCACGCGTTGTGCTCGTTGATAAAATATACTCCTAGTAGCAGTAGGTAATTTAATTTTGTTTTGCAACATGTGATTTAGTAAAAAATATTTATATTTGTAAAAAACTGGAAACTTGAAACTGAAAATAAACAGTCATTTTTATTTATGTTAAAGAAATTTAACAATCTTGCACAATTAATTATACTATAGAAACAGTTTACCTGACTCCATAATTAATTCTGACGAACTCTCTGTTCTGAATTAAATATGAATCTATAATATGACACGAAATTAATGGGGGAAAACCGAAAATTGGAAAATTGAAAAAGGGTAAGGAGACAGCCAATTTATATGCAATCACAGACTGCTAAGGGCAATAACGTTGAATACACAACACAATCAATGCGTAGTGAGAAGGGCTGCTTTATTTTGTTGTACGTGATGCTACTTAAGTGGGACTACAACTACTCTAGTATAACTGAGAGTTGAAGAAAAGGTCTACTCGAAAATAAATTGAAAGTTGTACTTTAAAATGTCCCGTTTGTCCGTTTGGATTGCGATTGATATGTTGTGTATATCCCATAATGCAATGTCATTAATGTGTAGAGGCAATATATAATAATTATTGTTGTGTATATATAAACCATAATTATATTTAGAGTAAATAATACTTATATTTTGAGCACTTTTTCAAAAATGACTCATTTTTTCGAAATTAACAAAACAATACTTTAAAAAAAAAAACAAAATCACAAATCTAACATTTGATCAATTTTACGTCCTTAAAATTATACGCAATTGATTGTATCCCTGTATCAGCCAAAAAATTGTAAGAAAATAGATCATCAAGGCATTTTAGTTTACCACGAATCCATTGGACTTATTACTACCCCTTTGACCACACATTCATACATGGAATTAGGGGAATATAATTTTCTTTTTTATTTCACACAAATAGACATGCTAGATTTTATATATGAATAAATAGAATATGGATAAATAGATCGATCACTAGATTCGTACCATTTGCATTTTAAGATTCTTGATTTGATTATATTTTTTACGCGATTAGGGGAATAGAAATGTTAAAATACAATCAATTATATAAGATTTTTGGACCGAAAATTAATCAAATATTAAATTTGTAATTCTTTTTTTAAAAAGTTGATACTATTTTGTTAAATTTGAAAAAGTGGGTTGCTTTTGATACCAAACAGTCGATAAGGAGAAAATTGTGCTAGAGATCGATCTTTAATTTTTGAGGAAAATTGTAAAAGTGAAATTATTTTCTTATGGAGCTAATAAGTAATAACTTGTTCATGATGTAAACATGAACTTAACCAGGTGTTAGTACGACTTACTGTCGACCAAATATAATTCATTTAAGTTTTTTTTTTCTTTCCATTGTTGATTAGGAAATTACTATCTAGATTTTTAAATATAGCAACACAATATAACTTTTTAGATATGTATCTAGGTAAAGATAATATGCATTTCTTTGTGCGGCTTGGAAAAAAAAAAGGTGAATCATTTTGGTGAGTAAAACTACAAGAAAAGTTGATGTGAACATAAGTTAGCAGAACTTTGGGCTAAAAACCTAGTATTCTTGTGTAGGGGTCCAAACAACCTAAAAACCAAGTACTTTTTGGGCTCTTCACAATGCCTGAAAATAAAATGGTCCCCTTTCAAGTGGTCCTTTTTTTTTTAAGAAACTCTTCAATTTAGGGCAGCCCCATAAAACTATGGCTGTACTGTAGCATGTTGATAATTAACAACTATCAGTTAACTTAAAGAGTTTTATATTAGTAGAGTTGACGATCACATGATCGAAAGATTATGAGTTCGAATTATGTTGACATCTTATTAGACGAGCTATTCAGAACACATCTATAAGTAGCTAGTTAATGTAATTTTAGTGAAGATAGAAATATAACCAGCACGTCATTAAATGATATTAGGACAATATATGTACGTGGAAGGAATGGTTGTATATTTAGAAATAGATATGCGACGTGATTTATATAGTTAATTAGCTCGTCAACGCTTGGCTATTCATTTATATTAATTAAAACGTAACACTTACAATTGAACTCGGTTAATGGGATTTTTATGAATGGATTCTAACTACAAATGATAATGAATTGTACTTATTTTATAAAAATAAATGAGTTAAATACCTTAAATTCCAAATAGTAAAATATTGAAAGACTCGCTTATAATGAAACATGGCTACCAAATTGTATTAAATACATTTATCAATACGTACTTTTTTTTAATACTTCAATGGAAGGAAATGCGATAAAACATTATCAGATTATAATTTTAATTGCTTCAAAAACAAATAAATTATAATTCTAGTTAACTCCCAACATTCACCCATTAATATTCTATTTTAACCGAATTTATTTCACTAGCAGATTTCATATAAACAATACCATACCATAATGACGTCATAGAATAAAAAAATAAAATAAAATAAAATAAGAGAACTCATTTGGCCCAAAAAAAAACTCTTTAAAAGCGATCAGATTTTTTTAAATGAATTACTTAATTAATTGGTTTGTTGCAGGAACTACCTACTAAATAGACTATAATGGTGCTGTATGTATTTAACAAGTCAATTAAGGAAAGTTGAGAAGAGCAATCACTTTCTTGCAGAATTTCTTCAACAGAAAGGGATGTTTCAATTAAAAAAAAAAAAAAACCGTTACACTTTAACTAGAGTCAACGAGATTTTGTGATGTTGAACAGGTAGATAAATTTAGCGGTCCCCCAAACGAAAGAAGAGCACCAATAATTTCAGATTCCTTTGAATTTCAAATTTATCTATCCATCAAAAAATAGGAGTGTGTGTACGTGCACGCATTAAGACCCCTCCTTTGATCGGCAGAAAATTAAAATTATCTAGAAATATGATTTATAGAAATGTGATTCAAAAGAAAATGAATGTAACAAATTATTTATCATGATGTGTTTAAACATATTAATGAAATTATTATGGTTCTTTTTATGATGAGAAATCAAGTTCGATCCTCAATCTTCTCCTCCAACTAAAAAACAATTAAACAGTATATAAGTATATAACAAAATAAATTAGTAATTAAAAAATATATAAATACAAACGCAAACCATTGGTTTTTAAAAAATGGCTTTAATTTGCAAAACTAATTCGACTGGGTGAGGCTAGGACACACAAAGAATCACAATCACAAACTTGTTAGAAAATATAAAAAATGTGAGGTATCATCTAGAATATTCTAAGCTCTAAATTCCAAAGGTTTGCCTTTATGGCAACCTTTCATCTTTGGAGGTTACACCATGAGAGTTAATGGTGCATAAGTGAGAGGTCTCACTTTGGAGCCTATAAAAGGTGGCCTCAATCCTCATTTGTAAACACATCAAAATCATTCTCCATCCTTTTTATCTAGTTGCTTGTTCTCTCTAGTTCAAGTTCTAGTTTCTTAAGTTCTAGCTTTCTTTGATCAAGTTCGAGCATAGTGTTCAGTTCGCCGGAGAAAGCTTTGGTTTATCCGTTGTATCTTGGGAATCAAACGCTCATACGGGTCGAATTTGGTTTAAGGAAACTGTGTTCTCACAGGCCTCGGGTTTCCTCTATTCCTATCATATATTTCAAACTATTGATATTTTGATCTTCAACTATTATTGTTATTACGTTGTTCAGCTAGGTTCAACAATCTTAAACCAAATTTTGACTTGGAAAACCCTAGTTTTCAACATGTCTAGTGAACAAATGAACAACGTCGCCGCCGTCACTGCTAACACTGTGAGGATCAGTGCTATCAATGTTCCTATCAATTATGCTGACAAGCCAGAGAAATTCAATGGCTTAAATTTCTAACGGTGGCAATAAAAGATGTTGTTTTACTTGACAACATTGAACCTTGCGAGGTTCTTGACTGAAGACCCTCCGACGTTGGGGGCAAATGCTGATGCTCAACCTGTCAATGCGTTTGATGCATGGAACCACTCAGATTTTCTGTGCAAGAACTATGTGATGAACTGCTTGGTAGATACACTATACAACGTGTATTGCTCAATCAAGACAGCTAAGGAACTATGGGAGTCTTTGGAGAAGAAATATAAGACTGAAGATGTTGGAGCAAAGAAATTTCTTGTAGGTCGATTTCTCGACTACAAGATGGTTGATTTAAAGACCTTGATCAATCAAGTGTAAGAGCTCCAAATAATATTGTAAGACATTCATTCTGAAGGAATGGTGGTGAGTGAAACTTTCCAAGTGACTGCTATCATAGCGAAGCTACCACTGAATTGGAAATATTTTAAAAATTACTTGACTCACAAGAAAAAGGAGATGACTGTTGAACCAAAATTTGGTGCGTCGTTTTTCACCAAAAATAAATGTCCCGACAATCAGTCGGTAAGCCCTTACTGCAGAGTACAGCGGCGAGCAGGATCGTCTCCCAAGGGACTGGCGAGAATCACTCTTTATTTCCAATCTGTGTATCCAAACTTCAAACGGGGGTTTTGAGATTTTTAAACTGAATTTAACGAAAGCAATAATAAATATAAATTAAATAAACAAATATACAGCAGACGGATTCTAACAGTTATTAAAGAGATATCCCGGATTCCAACTAACTCCACTCTAGCTCAATTAACCGATCCTTGATGCAAAGATTAATTTAATCAACTCATGCAAACCGGTTATAGTCGCCGAAGACACTTACTGACACAACCTAATTTCTCCATAATTTCTCGATAACCAGGAAGACACTTCACCAATTATTTCCCTAATCGACTGACAACCGTAAGAGACACTCTATAGGTTTAATGAGCCGACAACATTTAATTCTAGAGAAACCCGATTCAAACCTAACTGACTCTGACACAGGACAGTTGAGACTCGACTGTTATTCCCCTGGCTCTGAAGAACCGTTTTACCACTAATTAAACTTAAACCACAATTACGGATGGCCGGTTTAATTGGCTACTAATTAATTTTAGATTACTAAATATTTGCAACTACCTAGCAAAACCAAAACAATTAAACGACACGAAAATTAAGAACAACAGATACATGCAATCGATTAAATGATGAAGCAGTTAGATCTCACGATTTAGTCGGCTAGAGCTTCATTAAGTTGTCACTCGAGATATGATCGAACTTAGCTGGAACTCATAATTAAACTTGATCGCATAGAATTATTGGAAACTTGAACACGATGAAGTAGAAAAGAAGAAATATAAAACTGAATAAAATCACGTCGCTGTGTTCTTGCGTTCGTTCTCTGTTCTGGATTCTGAATTGTACGATTCTAATTAAAAGAGATCCTAATATATCTAATATCCCTAAAGAAGTTTATCTTAACAAGGAAATAAAAATCTAGATATATCTAAACAAGGTAAGTTGACCAAAAAGACTCCTTAGGGTTGTGGACTTCTTTGTAACCGCCTCCAAGCAATTCCCGAGCTGTAATTCACATCTGGGCCCACTGGAAATCTCAAAACGCATGGATCGGCCCAGTTCCAATCGTCAAAGCCCACGAACTGCGCCCAGAATTTGTTAACTCCTGCAGTATGCCCTTACTGACTGTGACTTCAAATCTCTTCACATCAAAATGCGCAGCTTTAGTCTAGAATCTCGGCTCTTTCTTCATTATGAGGCCAGTTACCTGCATTCAACTCAAGAGACATTTCTTCCCACAAAATAGAGCAATAGGGTAATTACATAGCAATAATAGACATGAAATAGACCCAAAAACTTAGGAAAATATGGTCCAATCAAGCTCATCGTTAGACTTTACATTGAAGAAGATAACATGAGCTATGATAAGAGGCTGTTTACTCCTCCAGAGACTAAGGCAAATGTGATTGAGCATGGTGAAAGCTCAAGGTGGAATTCTAACAAAAAACCTAATTTTGCAGGGAAAAAAGCATTATGACCAAAGAAGGAGAACTTTAAGAAGAAGTTTAATGGAAAATGCTTCAACTGTGACAAGCATGGTCACAGGGCTTTTAACTGTACAAAGCTGAAGAAAAGTCAAGAAGCACACATGGTGGAAAACCTCTCCATGGATATTGAGGAAATGCACCTAGCTACAGTGATCTCTGAGGTGAACCTGGTTGGTTCAAACCCATGGGAATGGTGGGTTGATACGGGTGCCACCCGACATGTATGTTCAAACAAGGAGTTGTTCAGTTCTCTTGATGAACAAATGGATGGCGAGAAACTCTTCATGGGGAACTCTGCTACATCCAATGTGAAAGGCCTTGGAAAGGTGGTTCTGAAGATGACCTCAGGGAAGGAGCTGACTCTTAACAATGTGTTGTATGTTCCAGAGATTCGTAAGAATCTTATGTCTAGTTCATTGTTAAGCAAGCATGGCTTTCGTATTGTCTTTGAGTCTGATAAGGTCATTTTGACCAAGAATGGATTGTTTGTCAGAAAGGGTTATGAATGTAACAGGCTTTCTAAGCTCAATGTAATGACTATTAAGTCAGCTATGATCAATAAAGTGAATCCTTCCGTTTATATGCTTGAGTCTTCCATAATGTGGCATGGTAGACTAGGACATGTCAACTTTAATACCCTGCGCAAGGTTAATGAGTATGAAAAACATACATATGCTCCATATTGACTTAACACCTAAGTGTGAAACTTGTGTTGAAGCCAAGTTAACTCGGTTATCCTTCCAAACTTTCGAAAGAAATAGTGAACCACTTGATCTAATTCACACAGATGTGTGTGATTTAAAAGCAATTCCCACACGAGGTGGAAATAAGTATTTCATTACTTTTGTAGATGATCCCACTAAATTCAGCTATGTGTATCTTCTCAAAAGTAAAGATGAAGCAATAGAGAAATTTGTTCTCTATAAAACTGAAGTTGAGAATCAACTAAGTAAAAAGATTAAGATGTTTCGAAGTGACAGAGAAGGTGAGTATGAATCACCTTTTACCACTTTCTGTGCTGAAGATGGAATAAGGCACGAGACCACTGCACCTTATTCACCGCAACAAACGGTACTGCAGAACGGAAAAATAGAACATTGAAAGAAATGATGAATGCGTTGCTATTGAGTTCTGGATTACCTCAGAATATGTGGGGAGAAGTTGTCTTGACGGCCAACTATCTTTTAAATAAGGTGCCCCACAAGAAGTTAGATAAAAGCCCATATGAGTTAGGGCATGGAAGACCACCATCCTATAAATACTTGCGAGTGTAGGGGTGTCTTGCCAAGGTAGTGATACCTACACCAAAAAAGGTGAAGATTGGACCAAAAACTGTTGATTGCATATTTATTGGTTATGCACATAATAGTAGTGCTTATCGATTTCTTGTGCATGAGTCTAAATTGAAGACATACACAAAAATACGATAATTGAATCAAAAAATGCTTTATTTTTTGAACATATATTTCCACGAAAGAGTGAAATGGAATCTACTTCCATTAAACGGACTTTAGAAGCAGTGGAAGAAGAACAACATGACGAAGAAGTGGTAGAACCACGAAGAAGAAAAAGATCTAGAATTGAAAAATCCTATGGTCCAGACTTTTTAACCTACATGATTGAAAGTGAACCTCAAAACTTTTCCAAAGCAATGAATTCTTCAGACGGTCCTCTATGAAGAGAGGCAATTCAAAGTGAAATTGATTCCATTTTGTAAAATCACACTTGGGAGCTAGTGGATCTTCCTCTGGGAAGTAAACCATTAGGCTATAAGTGGATTTTCAAAAAGAAAATGAAAGCTGATGGAACTGTTGATAAGTACAAAGCTAGACTTGTAATTAAAGGTTACAGACAGAAAGAAGGTCTTGACCACTTTGACACATATTCTCCAGTAACGAGAATAACATCCATTAGGATGGTTATTGCTTTTGCAGCTTTGAGAAATCTTGAAATGCATCAGATAGATGTAAAGACTGCTTTTCTAAATGGTGATTTGGAAGAAGAGATCTATATGAAGCAATCTGAATGATTCTCTGCTCCCGAGCAAGAGAATAAGGTTTGCAAATTAGTGAAGTCTTTGTATGGCTTGAAACAAGCACCAAAGCAATGGCATGAGAAATTTGATAATGCCATGATAGGGTGTGGATTCAAAATTAATCAGTGTGATAAATGTGTCTACGTTAAAGAAACGGAAAGTGGATTTGTAATTCTATGTTTTTACGTAGATGACATGCTTATTGTTGGGAGTAATGATAAGATGATTAATTCTACAAAAGAGATGTTGAATTCAAGATCTGACATGAAAGACATGAGTCTAGCTGATGTGATACTTGGAATGAAAATTCTTCGAACGTCACAAGGGTTGTGCTAAGTCAGTCCATTATGTGGACAAAATTCTTAAGAAATTTAACAAGAATGACTCTAGTATTGCTAGAACCCCGATAGACACTAGTCAACATCTATTGAAAAATAAAGATGCAAGTGTTTCTCAAGTGGAATATTCGAGAGTCATAGGAAGTCTGATGTATTTAATGAGTTGTACACGTCCACACATTACCTATGCAGTAAGTAAATTAAGTAGATATACTAGTAATCCAGCTAATGCACACTGAAAACATATAGTGAGACTACTTAGATACTTGAGATACACTCGTGATTATGGACTGCACTATGGGACATATCCAATAGTTGTTGAAGGCTATTGTGATTCTAACTGGATATCTGATATGATGGATTCTAAGTCCACAAGTGGATATGTATCCACTTTGAGAGGTGCAACCATATCATGGAAATCTTCTAAGCAAACTGTTATAGCTAGATCTACCATGGAATCTGAGTTTATAGCATTGGACAAGAGTGGTGAAGAAGCTGAGTGGCTACTTCATTTCTTAGAAGATATTCCAAGTTGGCCGAAGCCAGTGCCTGCAATTTGTCTACATTGTGACAGTCAATCTGCAATTGGTAGGGGACAAAACCATATGTATAATGGTAAGTCTAGACATATACATCGAAGACACAATACCATTAGACAACTACTGTCAACTGATGTTATATCTATTGACTATGTGAAGTCAAAAGATAACTTAGCGGATCCGTTAACCAAAGGGTTAAACAGGGAGTTAGTTGCAAAATCGACCAGAGGGATGGGTCTAAAGCCTCTAGAAAAGAGTTGATACAATGAAAACCCAACCTAGTTGACTGGAGATCTCAAGATCTAGGTTTAATGGGACAACCTAATTGTAAAAAGACTCATATGATCATTATGGGGGTTGTTATCCCTTAATAAGTGATACCCGAATGGAGAAGGTTAAGCATTTGGCTTTTAATGATTCTTACATATCGATAAGTCGATCGAGATAGTACGGGCTATTTAAAAGAATCACCTATGTAAGAGAGAAGTGGGGCCACTTCGAAGGGAATTTTGTAAGGCTCAATTCTTAAACCCTCTTACAGAACCAGACGTATGTTTAGGGCCATGAATGAACATAACAATGAGAACTGAAATATGTTAGGGAGAATCTTATTAAGGTATATCATCATTTACACAAACGGCAGACCAGTTCAAGGACATCGCGTCTACTGAGAGTTAGTAAAGTCGATATATTTTACAAGGGAAGGTTCAAAGGGTTATACCTATCTATCCTATGCCGGATTCAACTGCTGAACTTGATCAAATTCTTCATCGATTTCCCTCATGTGGGGGATTATTGGAAAATATAAAAAATGTGAGAGAAATATCTAGAATATTCTAAGCTCTAAATTTCAAAGGTTTGCCTTTATGGCAACCTTTCATCTTTGGAGGTTACACAATAAGAGTTAATGGTGAACAAGTGAGAGGTCTCACTTTGGAGCCTATAAAAGGTGGCCTCAATCCTCATTTGTAAACACATCAAAATCATTCTCCATTTTTTTATCTAGTTGCTTGTTTTCTCTAGTTCAAGTTCTAGTTTCTTAAGTTCTAGCTTTCTTTGATCAAGTTCGAGCATAGTGTTTAGTTCACCGGAGAAAGCTCTGGTTTATCCGTTGTATCCTGGGAATCAAACGCTCATAGGGGGCGAATTTGGTTTAAGGAAACTATGTTCTCACAAGCCTCGAGTTTCCTCTATTCCTATTATATATTTCAAACTATTGATATTTTGATCTTCAATTATTATTATTATTATTATTATTATTATTATTATTATTATTATTATTATTATTATTATTATTATTATTACGTTGTTACATTATTTTGCTCAGCTAGAATCAACAAAACTTTATCAAATTATGACTTCAAGCCTTTTCTTTTCTACATAATGCGTAACTTTTTAAATTTTTTTCCAGTGATATGTTTAATTTTTATGTTGATAACACCCTATCTTTGCTGCCAATTTTGAGGCCATTTTTTACTCTTCATTTTATAATTATTAGTATTTCGTCCATGCGATGTATGTTTGAGATATGTATAATTAATTAATTAATTAATTAATTTTGTGTTATATAATTATCATATTTGACTTCACGTATAAATCATGATCCAAATAAAAGTACTACTCCTAGCATTCTTATTACAGAATATTAGTGAATTTCATTTCATTATCTTGATAAGTAGCTTTTTCCATCAAGCATAAACAAAATAAAAAAAAGTATACCCCTTTTGAACGACCTACTAGTGGTGTTAGTGGCGTAAATTATATAAATAAACATTCTTTGGTTTTCAAAATCCTACAATAAAAAATGAAATTAACAATGAAAATTCACAACATTCAAATAAACTACAAATTCAATCGGGTTTTGATGCTCATGCAAAATAAATTAATGTCTGAACATGTTCTACAACTTATGCTTAGATAATTTTTTGCATAACGGTTATATACAAGTAGGCCGTCTCCAGAATTTATGAGGCACTAGCAACTATATGTCAATTTAACACAAATATTTTACTATATACTTATAGTTGGTATTAAATGAAAATTATTAAACACTAGTGATCATCTAGTTTTCCATGTCTCCATGAAAAGTCAAATTACTAGTAGCAAGAGTTTTTACTACAGACATAATTCTTTTCAAAACATCTCTCCAAAATGTCTTCTCTTTTTCTATGGCTTTCCGATTCAAAGAGTCCAATGTTATTTTTTTCCTCAGTCTAGTTTTTGCCTCCATCCAGTCTGCCAAGCTATTCAAATGGTCATTACTTTTTTCATGCTCACTAAGTCTTGAATGAATATTCTTCCAATCATCATAACCGTATGTCACTGTTGTTAAAGGGCTTGACACAACCTTATTTCTCATGAATAATACACAACATAAGCAAAACAGTTTACTCTTTTTTCGAAAGTATACAAGCCAAGACCGATAACGATTGAAGTGTTTAACATTGAAGTTCCTACCGTTGTCATTAACAGGATACACTGACACATCTTCCATAACTCTTATCGGACCTTTCTCTACCAACTAGTCAATCTTTCTTTGGGATAAATTATCCTCCTAATTTTCCGGATCAAACAAATCCTCTAATTCTTCACCAAAAATATCTAAATTATCATTAATTTTTCGACATCATTCACAATTTCCTTATCTATTTTGTTCACTTCTTGACTATCAGTTAAATGTATATTATCCCTCAAATCATCTCTTTCAACTTCAGTTATAGATTCGATAGGTTCTTCAACTACGAGTGCAATAGGTACTTCAACAATAGGAATTGTAGTAGATTTTACGTATCTATCCATGGATCCGGCTAGGAATTTCAACAATATGATAATATCAAGAGAGGCACTATCTCAGTCATATTTAATGATAGTTTTCACATCAGCATAGAATCAGGAATAACATCCAGCAAGGCAATATTAGTGTAATTATCAATTATTTTATCACCAGAAAGATTCATATCTTGAAACAATTTTGTGAACAAATCAAGATTTTCATTAATATCCTTGGACATATCAAACTTAAATTTAAATAATTTTTCAAGCAAATACATTCTACCAGCAAAAGAAGTTTCAGTAAAGGTTGCTTCCAATTTTTCCCACAACTCTTTAGCAGAAGATAACCCATCTATTTTTTGATGACATAATCACAGAGATTAAGCATAATAGTGGAACAGACAAGTTCATTCATTTCAACACGTTTTGCAACAGTGTCAGTATCATCATAGTCACCAGAAATGGCTTTCACAACACGTTGAATCAAAACACATTTGATTTTTTGCTTCCAGATATTAAAATCATTTTTGCCATTAAAAAGCAACATCCCATAGACATTAGCATTCATTTTTCACACAATAAGATAATAACTAACAATCGCAGAATTGAGAAATAAAAGAGACCACAAGAACACAAAAAAGAAAGCCACACAGTACATGAACCAAACAAGTGTCTCCACATGACTAATTGGCTAACATAGTTCACAATCACCCATTTGAACGAAGGTGCAAGGGGTTACACAAAGTCCAAAGGCACAGTCAGGCTGTACATAGTGAGTCAATAACGAAATCTCATCGAGATTTTAGAAGAGGTTTCATCAAGAACCTTACCAGATCACACAAATCTGGAGCACACAACAACAAAAATGGCTAACCCAATAGCAGATTCCGCAACTACCACCGTTAGGCTGGTCTCGATCTCACTTGGTGGTACCTCTCTCGATGATTGTTGATTGGGCAAGACAAGAAAGAAACTTGCCCTTTGAAGAAATAATGAAAAAACGACAGTGAAAACACCATAATCGAAAAAACCAACAAATCTAAGCACAAAAAAATGCAAAGATCCTTACCAGAACAAAAAGAAAAACATAATAAGCACGAAACAGATACCAAACCTATAGGCCCTTATGCCACTATGGAAAGAAAAAACAGAGAGAATATGAGCCGATTTACCATAGCGGTGCCCCAGAAGAGGAAAACACCCCATTACCTTGATCGTTTGTCCGGAGAAAATGGAACTGCCGTGTAGAACTAATTTGAGATTAAGATTTAAGAATTTATTTTAACACTTAAAAACTAATGTAACTTGTGTTTTTTTACTTTGTTATGGAATTGTTGAATCTTGTGATTTGATGTGGGATTATGTGTTTATTATTATGAATTATGTGTTTTTTTATTATGAAATCATGGGTATTATATATTTTTTAAAATATTTTTCTTCTTATTGTCGAGACTTATGCCTTGGTCTGCCTCGAGGCTTATAGCCTGCGAGGATCTGGACAAACACCCCAAGCCCAGCCTCTGTCTTCTTGTTGGTCCCGGGGTGAGTCAGAATCAGTTTAGAGGGAGGTGAATAAACTGATCCAAAAACTTAACAATAGATGCGGAAGATTCAGGGCCCGTTTTGACTCGCTAAATTATCCGTGCTCTTAGGAGATCAGTTGAGATGATCTGCTAGCTCGGAGTACTGTGTGTGCAGTTTAAAACTTGCAACTGAAATTGAAAAGTAAAGCAGAGCACATAAGCAGTTTTATAGAGGTTTGAAGCTCAACTTCTACGTCCTCTCTTCCTTCCGCAGAAGGGCAATTCACTATGCAAGTGTAGAGTTCCTTTATTACAGTTACACAGTGAAGACAGGTGTTGGACCTGGCTGTCGGTAACTTCACGAGTCACAGATTCCTTTCCAACTGTTGCTGTCTTGGAAGCGACGAACCAACGCAAGTAGTCTATTCAGCCAGTTTCTAGGTCGACAACTCACACTTACCGATCTCAACTGCTCGCTAAGACTTTAGGTGCTATTGCCCATCTTTACAAGGTTTTAGATCTCTTTCGATCTTCAAGAAGACAATATTGAATCTGGTATCAACTGATGTGCTCCTTTGCACGTCTGTGGCTTAAGCTGGGTAGTTGATCGTTGTAGAACATGAACTGAGAGAGTTTCTCTGGCTGGAAATCTTCAACAGCTAGCTTGATGAGCGATCTGGCTCCTTCTCTTCAGTTGGACTTTTGCTTTTTCTGAGTTTTGAGCGTGAGGCTTTAGAGCTTTGGCGAACGTCTTCGCTGAAAGTCTTAACTAAAGTTCTCTTCAGGAGTCAAAAGTCTTAGATCACCTTCTGGATTGCTCACCTTTTATAGATGAGTGGTTGGTGACTGTTGATGATCACTGTGTGATCATTAAATGATAAAGCCGTTGAGGGGCTTTCATTTAAAGAGAGCCATTAAGTAGCCTTTGCTCTTCTGATGAGCTTTTATTCTAAGATCTCGGTTGCATTAACTTCAAGATCTTCTTTAGTTTATCTGAAATTTGAATTTCAGTTACGGCTTCTATCTTGATCTTCAGTTCTGAGCTTTGTCTGGCAGTTAGAATCTTCAGTTCCTTATCTGTCAGTTCTGCGCATCTTTGGTAGTTTGGAAAGCTCCAGTTAAGATCATCTTCAGCTGACAGTTCTGGACTCTGGCTTGATGCTTTCTGAGCTCCAGTTTGATTTGCTTTAGCTGGCAGTTTGAACCAGTGTTCTTCAGCTGGTATTCTGGACTTATGTCCATTCAGCTGGAACTTCATTGGACTGGTCTTCAGTTCGGTTGCTGGCGCTTCATTAGTTGGACTTCAAAATTGATGCGTCTTCAGCTGGTATCCTTCGAACTGGTACTTCTTTAGCTGGGACTTCTTGAGCTGGTATTTCATTCAGCTCGTACCTTGGTCTTCTCTTTAGCTGGCATTCTCCTTCAGCTGGAACTTCATGAGCTGGTATTTCCTTCAGCTCGGACCTTGGACTGGTACATTTCTTCAGCTGGTATTCTCCTTCAGCTGGTATCTCTTGAGTTGGCATTTTCACCAGCTCAAACTGATGTGGTCTTCGGCTGGTAGTCTTCTTCAGCTGGTATCATCTTGAGCTGGCATGTTCATCAGCTCAAACTGATGGTCTTCAGCTGGTATTTCTTCAGCCGGGAATAGTCTTGAACTGGCATATCCTTCAGTTCTTCTCTTTAGCTGGTATTTTCCTTCAGCTGGAACTTTTCTTCAGCTGGCGTTGGGCACTTCTGGGCTGGTGCCTTAAACTGATATTTTTCTTCAGTTCATAACTGTAGACTGATGGCTTTTGGTACTCCACTTGATGGTACCTGCAACTTTCAATTTACCTTGCTAACTGATCTAGCAAGCTACGGTTTCTTTTTCATAGCCCCTTGTGGCTGGATATTTTTTCTTTTTCTCTCTGTTCTTTTCTCTCTCTTTTCTTTTCTCAGCTCTTGGCTGGTTTCTTTTTCTTTTTTCTTTTCTTTTCTCTCATTTTCTTTTCTCTCTTTTCTTTCATTTTTCTCACTTGGATTGACCATTTCTTTTGGCTTTGACAACTCGAAATTTTTATATGATCATCCTTAGTTTTCTGCTTGATTTCTTTTCAGTTTTTCAAAGCTCTTTGCATATTTTGACATCTAATCAAAACCCCTTGTCAGAAAAACCCTTGATAGTTTTTCCTAGCACTTCTTAAACCTTATATATATATATATATATTTATTTATTTATATGGAGTGGTTCCGGAGAGAACTAGACTCTGTGTGAGAATTAAGAACCAATCTCTACCATTTAATCTGACCAGATCTACGGCCCAAATTTTTAAAAAAAATAAGCGGTGGCAATTCTGTAAGAAGAAGCAATGCAACAACCCGCAAAAATTAATAAGGGCAAAATAAGAAAAATTTAAAAAAGATTTGAAGAATTAGACTTTGCAGAGATTTCAATCACCATTACTACTCACATAAACTTATTAACACAAACTTACACGAAAAATCAACGAGAAAGACTAAAAGCAACAATAACAACAACAATTTCATAGATTTTCCAACTCTTTTCAACAAAGATAAACAATAGTGAAAGATTGAATTTTGAAACCAGAAAAGATGAAAAATCAAGGTGATAATTCGTTTATTTTTTCCCCATATTTTATTGCAATTTTTTATTTTCGTTCAAAAAATAATTTAACATTTTTCATGATGATTTAGAAGTTTCTTTTTATTTTCTTAGCATGACAATAGCTGCCGAAACATATAAAATCTAATCTTGAATGAACTCTGTTAGCATTGTTTCATGGTGATTTAGCAATGTATGATTTATCTGTATATTTTGTGAATTTTAGCATTATCGTTTACAGTTTTAGCATTACCATTTCTCTTTTTAGCATTATCATAACTCCCTGTTAGCATTAACATGAAAGCTTACCAGAAACACTATAAAACAAACATGAACAACGTTATTACAATTTTCTTGAATTATCAATATCGTGCGTCCCTTATTAACATTGTTTCGTGATGATTTAGCAGTTTCATTTCATTTTGTTGGCGTCGGGAAACTTGTAGGAACATATAAAACCTAACACTGTTGACAATGCATTATTTATCTGTATATTTTGTGAATTTAGCACTATCGTTACAATTTTAGCATTGTCATTTCTAATTTTAGCATTAATATAACTCTTGTTAACATTAGCATGAAAAGTTGCCAGGAACATTATAAATCAATCATGAATAACGCTATTACAGTTTTGTTAAATTATCAATATCGTTTACCCCCCTGTTAGCATTGTCTCATGGTGATTTAACAGTTTCATTTTATTTTTGTTAATATTGAGAAACTTGTAGAAATATATAAATCCTACCACTGTTGGCAATGTATGATTTATCTATACAATTTGTTGTGTTTAGCATTATTGTTTACAGTTTTAGCATTGTCATTTCTTATTTTAGCATTACCATAATCCTTTTTTAACATTAGCATAAAAAATTATCAAGACATTATAAACTAACCATGAACAAACGTTGTTACAGTTTGTTGAATTAACATTATCATATCAAATGTTAGCATTATCATTGTCATTCTTAGTATTAGAAAACATATATGTCTGAAAAAGTTAACATGAACATTATAAACGCAAGCCATGACACATTTTGTGGTACTCACATTATTGTTCACTAGAATTAACATCATCATCTATCACTTTAATATGATCATTGACACTATTATTCACTACTTTTATCTTTATCGTTCAATTATGTTTTTAGCCTTGTTATTTTATTTATTTAACAGTATTATATAAAAAATTATAAGTGTTAAAAAAGCTGCAACAGATGAAAGTAGAAGGAGAACAAAAGTTAAAATTGCACCCACTTCTCAAGACGATAAAGACAACAAGATATTTTATAAATATCCATCATTGCAGATAACCACATGCCCATTAATCAGGTATATAAAATTCAAACAACCTAGGAGAAATCTCCAAAGTGGTGCCAATACAATCTGCAGATTAAATAAGACACAACTAATCACGTTCGATAATGCTAAAACTAGTCACAGTAATGCTAAAACTAATTACAGTAATGCTAAAACCTATCATAGTAATACTAAAAACATTCAACCCAAAAATTACAAAAATACCCTCAATTCATTAAAATAATCATAATAGTATAAAAATGACACATCATAACTCAAACCCGAATACAGATCTTGACCGTCCAAAAATTAAAGATCAACGGATCTTATTGGTTCTTAGTTATCATATGAGGCTCTGGTAGGGGTGTGCAAATGGTTGATTCGGTGCAAAACCGAGCAAAACTAACAAAACCAAATATTTTTTTTTTAAAATTCAAACCGAACCAACCAATATATATATATATATATATATATATATATATATATGGGAGGGTTACAATGCAAACCCTACCTAGTGTAGGAACTAGGAACCCATCTCACACCATACAATCAATAAAGATCTATGGTCTAGATTTGATTAAAAGGAGTGGTGGCAATCCTGCAATATTTGGAAAAAAAATCGCGCGGGGGTATTAACGTAATTTGGTAATTCTTTTAAAAATTGCGGAGGATATTTGATAACATATCGTCATGCTAACGAAGTATTATCATCATGTTAACGAAGTGTTATATTTATGCTAATAAAATTTTTTCTCATATTGTTAACGAAAAATTAAATTCTAAAGTGTAATTATAAATTCTAATAAGATGAAATAAACCATAATTCAGATATAATAAACTTCAATGATCTAAAAATAGAATTAAATTCTAAAAATTAATTATAAATCCCAATTAGATGGAATAAATCATAATAACAATATAAATATAACACATTAGCATAATGATATTATTTTATCAGATTTCGAATAAACTATGTTAGCATATGACAATTCATCGTTAGCATAAGTTATAAACCATAAATGGATGAAGAAAACTCTAACTAATATATTCTAATTTGATGAAATAAATAATATATAATATTCAATTAGTAACTAAAACATAAAAAATTAAATCATAAAAAATAATTATAAGTCATAATTGAAATGTAATAAATCATAATAATAATATAAGTATGCGTAATATGTTAACATTATGATCATTCATTAGCACAATAAATGCAATATGTTATCATATAACAAATGCTTCATCAACATACGTAATCAACTTATCATAATGCTGACGAACCATTATTTAAAAGCTAACGAAAACATTTTCACGATGAACACGAGTAAAAATTTATATTTTGTATTTTTCGTCTATATTTATTTGAACAAACATATTCATGACTGATCTTGAATTAAAGAGCATGAAAAGATCTTTAATTTGGTATATTATTTGCGTTGATCCGATTTGAAACGAGTGAGTTATAGTCGATCAAAGTTTTTAGGATTTTTTTTAAAAAAGTGATGACATCAGCTTTTTTTATTGAAATTTGACAATCATACCCCTGCCTCCTTCTATATATATATATATATATATATATATATATATATATATAACTGAACCAAATCAAACAATAATTATTTAGTTAGTTTGGTTTGATTTTCAGTTTAATTGAATTTTCAATTATTATTTTTATTTTTTCTAAATAATTATATCTAAAGAAAATAACATGCACTCAATAGATAACAAACGATATATTAAATACGTAAATGTTTAAAAATTCTAAAACTAGAAAATTGAAACTAAATATTAGAATTACTAATATTATTTAGGTATATAATACATTTTAAATTTATTAATTTAGAATTAATATTAGAATTATAAATAAATATAGTATATATATTTTGGTTGGTTCGATTTTAACCAAAATATTTTTTACTATAACTGAAACCGAACTAAACTATATTTTGGTTTTAATTTTCAAAACCAAATCAAAATTAAAGAAAAAAATGATCAAACCAACCGAACCAAATATCTCGGTTTGGTTCGATTTTTTTAGTTTTGATTCGGTTTTGCACATTCTTAAACTCTGGTTCTCATTTGATCCATTCCTTATGCGCGCGCGCGAAGCATGCCGTACTAAATTTTCTAATGCAAGTTATTTCTTGTATATAGTTTGCATGTTATTAAATAAAAATAAAATCTTACCAAGATCGCAACCTCAGATGGTGACTACCGGAATTTATTTGTCATCCTAAAAAATCTATCTATCTACTTTCTTATCCATAATCTATTTTCTTATGTTATCATAAGCCCAAGATGAAAAACAACTTTTGACAACTGGAATGGTCCATTTAAAATGGACATGTCCATATACTTGGACTCAGCCTCAAGTTTTCTTGGGAACAAGAACGAGGACTAACGATTTCAAATTTTGATATAGTTAATCCCTAATATGATAAAGAAAAACTTTAAATATTTTAATACTAGACTCATGAATGTAGTCTAAAATCAACCTCATCCTGATAACTGATAAGTGGTAACCGAACCTATTTAAATTAGTTGGGGCTTTCTTTTTATTTTTAGTCTAAAATCAATCTCAATCTCATGCTTAAGTAGTTAAGTATATGTCCAAATTGTGGATCTTGTGTAAAAGGAAGATATTACTTGTGTGTTAACCCATTGTATGCCCCCCTCCCCATATAATTGGTGAATTTAAAAATGGCGATTTCCATATCATTCAAATAAATATTTGCAAAATTAATTTTATTACTCTATTGTTTATTTTTTCTTGTTCTTAAGTTCTAACTGACTAATGAAGTGGATTATTTAATTAGCATCAAGAGAATATTAATTCACCTTAGAGAAACTCGAAATATTTTAATACCAAAACCATAAATTTTGTCTAAAATCAATTTCATATATACTTAAAACTGAACCTATTCAAATTAGTTCGAGGGTTCTTTTTTTTTTTTTTTTTTTTTATGTGTGTGGAAACAAACTAGTTCGAATTGCTCTATTAATTTTTTAGAAGTATTCGTATTCACTACTTATAAATATACACAAAATATTGTAATTTAAATATCATGATTCGGAACCATAACGTCATAGGATGGCCTTAATTCGAGTTACTCCACACGATAGCAGAGTTATGCATATTTTAGCATTTGAATTACGTGACGTAAACATGTTATGCCATGTTTTGTTCAAAATCAACATCATTGATATTTTTCTTGAGAGAGAATAATATAATAATCTGCGAAGTAGTTGAATGCTTCAACAAAGAGGCATATCCAAATCGAGATTGTAAACATATAAGAATGACATGAAAAATACATGTATTTAAATTGTACCTCCAAGTATCTAGAACATGCACAAAAATAATAATGGAAAAAAGGCATTAAATTATTTTATCGCTACATGTACAGAGAAACAAAACCTAATCGTGGAAATCTTCGATTACAATGAAAAATGAGAAGATATATTAGCCCATATTTATGCCTCGTGAAGATCGAAATATTATTTACAAAATGTGTGACTTGGAAACATAAATAAAAATAAATACTTCCCCCCCTCAAAAATCATGATATATATATATATATATTATGGATATAGTTCTTATTCTAGTCTAATTATACTAGTAGCCCGTTTATTTAGAATTGTTATTATTATTATGATTATTATTTTGTTGATAATAATGTAGCCCTCATTTATACAGCCATTAAACCTATAAGTCAATTCACCGTTATCAAATTTGAATTCGAATGGGTCTCTATTTTAACTCCCCCCCCCCTCTCCCGTTTTTTATCAAATCAAACTCATTTTTACTTGTATCGTTGAATACTTCAATTAGCAATGCCAGTGATTTATGGCCGCCGCCAACACATTTTATTTAAGCTAGTATAACATTAAAACGTGTCATACTATATATATATATATATATATATGACTATTAAGGTGAGATTTTCTCTTAAAGAAAATATTATAATGAAATCAAGTTTCTTTTTACTCAACATCAAGTTTTAACATGCATGGTACAGTATTTAAAAATAATAATAAAAATAATATGCGTGATATTAATCCATTCGTTGATGCTAAAATAATGAATCTCGTGTAAAATGAACATATTACAAATTTAATGGATCTCATGTAAAAAAGAGATATTACATATTTAATCCACTGTGCCCTCTCCCTCATATGATTGGTGGATTTAAAAATGTCGATTTCCATATTATATGTAAAGGGTCACATAATTAATTTTATTACTCTATTGTTTATTTTTTTTCTTGTTATCAAGTTCTAATCGACTAGTGAAGTGGATTATTTAATTTACCAGATAAATTGGCGATTAATTCTTAATTATATAAAAATTAGACACGTAGGTGATTTGGTCGCCAATCAACACTTTACAGAATGCTGCCGTCTACAAAACCATGATTATTTTCATCTCAGCTGTCGTGGCGATTGCACAGTCAGCAGATTCAACGGCAGATATCGCGCCACGTGTATATCAGACATCAGTCTGCCTCGAAGATCCAATCCTCAACCAACCACAATCCTGCGTCCGCTTCAACGCATATATTTATATCTCTTTCCTGAATTCTCTGCTTAATCACTCAAACTGAAAAAAATAAAATAAAATTTGGAAAAATTAATCGAATCTCTTCAATGGCGGAGAAGTCATTCAAGTACGTGATCCTCGGTGGAGGCGTTGCTGCTGTGAGTACTCATTTCATTTCACTTGTTTTTTTCTGCTCAAATTTTAATTTATTTTTGGGTATAAATTTGCCTTTTTTATTGATTTTATTTTTAATGGTTGGTTGATGATTTATTTAATAATGTTTTATTGATCTCGATGACGATGGTGAATTCAGTTATTAATTTGTTTGGTTTTTTGAATTTGAAATGGATGAAAGGAGGAGAAGAAATGCTTAGTTAGTGATTTTATCAGTATTTTTGGCTTTTCTTAGTACTATAATAGTTCTTCAGACCTGCTTCTTTTTTGGGTATTTCATTAGATTTGAATGCCATCTCATTTTTTCCCTGACAAAAATGCTGATATATATTTAGGTTTATAGTTATTTGTTTTTTTGTTTCAATTATGTGTATTGGATTAAGAGGTGGATGCCTACAAACCGATAATGATTAATGCTCATCATGAATGAATCAACTTCGCCATCGTCGATCATCATTGTATGTGTTGTTTCCACAGTCCACAAGTATCTTTCATCACGATTTATAAATTCCAAAGTATGTGAATACCTTAGTTTTAGTTGCATATAGAAAATTACAACAGCCATACAGTGTGGTATGAAACAGTTAAGTGTATCGTTAATGTGACTAAATTGAAACTGATCTGTAATTTCAGGGATATGCTGCTAGGGAATTCGCTAAACATGGAGTGAAACTTGGTGAACTTGCTCTCATTTCCAAAGAGGCGGTATGCACTTAGAAGCTATTTGTTGAGAATTGTTGTGTTTCTTCTGCAAGTTTTGAATTATTAACGTTTCTTTTGTGTTTTCCTCCCTAAAATGAGGTCCACCAAGGCCATGGGGATGATATCTGGTACTGAGTGGTGCCTTAGCATATTAGTTCTTACTTGATTTTAGTGCACCATGAAAAAAAATCAAATGGATGTCAAGTCCTCTTCTTTGAGAGACTTCGACTCCAGAGTCTTACTTTCGCTATTTAAAAATGTTGGTAAATCTCTGTAGCCTGTTTAAAGATGGTATATAGTATTTCAGTTTCTATTTGTGTTAATTCTTTTGTTTGCTATCTGCTGCTATATTTGCATATGCCCTTCTTGACATAGAAAGGCACTTCTTTCATATTTCTATCTAAAACTCGATCTCTTTCAAGTAATTTTATTCACACTATCAGATTCTGGTCCCAGATTCGAAAGAATATGTCTCTATTTGTTGACATTAATATTCTTCTTTGATGATGGTTTCAGGTGGCTCCTTATGAACGTCCTGCACTAAGTAAGGCATACCTATTTCCTGAAGGTGAGTTGGTTTACATATCATGTCAAAATAGGGAGGAGGGAATATTTGTATTCACATGTCACCAAATGCAAACACATGCAAAGCAGAAAAAATTGAAAATTCTAAATGAAATTTCAAATATATGAAACTAATCCTGGCTCCGTTTCTTATCAAACTCTCGGGTGTTCCCAATCATAAATGAAGACCATTTTATAATTTTTTCTCATGTCTTGTATGAGAAGTTCATTTATTTGTTAATACTTATTTCTTTTGTCAATTTTTATACGTTTATTTGTATGAATTTTATTGAAGTTTGATACCAAATGGCTATAGAGTGTTGCCACTAGTCCTGTCAAATCAGTTTTTTTTTCTCTCAAATAGCTGATTTTTTTCTTTTAAATATTAATTTCCTTCAGGAACGGCAAGACTCCCAGGTTTTCATGTGTGCGTTGGAAGTGGTGGAGAGCGGCTCCTTCCTGAGTGGTACATGGAGAAAGGTACTTTTTTTTTCTTATTAAACATATATGATATGATATATCAAAAGAGGTAGCTGTACTGTTAATCAATCAGATTGCTCATAAGAGGTCTCCTTACATAATCTTGTCTTGAAAATTTTGCAGGGATATCATTGATACTTAGCACAGAAATTGTCAAAGCAGATCTTGCTTCAAAGACACTTATCAGTGCAGCTGGGGAAACATATAAATACCAAACACTTATCATAGCTACCGGTTCTACTGTTAAGTATCCCTTTTGTGAGGAGTTTATTATAATTTTCATCTTCTAATATGGTTTCCATGATGACAGCTGTTTCTCATTGCGTGTGTTGCTTTGATTAGGTTATTAGATTGACAGACTTTGGTACTCCAGGAGCTGATGCTAAAAACATCTTTTATTTGAGAGAAATAGATGAAGCCGATGAACTTGTAGAAGCTATCAAAGCAAAGAAGAACGGTCAGGCTGTGGTTGTTGGTGGAGGATACATTGGTCTGGAGCTAAGTGCAGCTTTGAGAATCAATAATATTGACGTCAGCATGGTTTTCCCAGAGCCTTGGTGTAGTAAGTTATATTTGCTACATTTTTATACGTTTGTTCAATAACTTGATTGCTTTTGAAATGTGTTGACCTCTGAGACTTAATCACCACGGCCAACTATTGACACTGCTTGAATGTATGATTTTGTAGTGCCTAGGCTATTCACTGCTGGAATAGCTGCCTTCTATGAAAGTTACTATGCGAACAAGGGGGTCAATATCATCAAGGGCACAATGGTTGTTGGATTTAACACCAACGAGAATGGAGAGGTGAGCTTTGAAGCTTTTAAAACTCAATTGCTGGTTACTTGCTCCCTGAAGAACTTCATGTGGGGTCAATTTTCTTCTTTTGCTGATTTCAGGTGACAAGTGTAAAACTCAAGGATGGCAGGGTGCTGGAAGCCGATATAGTTGTTGTTGGTGTAGGTGCAAGACCACTTACGACATTATTTAAAGGGCAGGTTGAAGAGGACAAGGGTGGCATCAAGGTGCATAACTTTTACTCAAATAATATCCATTTTCATTTCACATTGATCAACCTCATGATAAACTTGCTGCTTTCATCACTAACATTCAATATACTCACCTTCATATTGATATCATATATTATCCTCATTTAAATGGTCTTTCAATCTAATGGTCACAAGACTTTGAATTTATTTAAGTTATTCATGCACATATATATCAATTAAGAAAAATGAAGGGAAGCACCAAGTTTTGAAAGTTGTAGATATCATGACTACTATGACTTAATCAGTTTTTGGTGGCAGACTGATGCTTCCTTCAAAACAAGTGTAGCCGATGTATATGCTGTGGGTGATGTTGCTACATTCCCCTTGAAGATGTATGGTGACATTAGAAGAGTCGAACACGTGGATCATGCTCGCAAATCTGCTGAACAGGCCGTGAAGGTATGTATATAACTATATAGGTCAGCATTGCAGTCAGAAAATAGAGTTTGATCCATTTTGCTATTTCTTGGCAGGCAATATACGCAAGTGAGCAAGGAGAATCAGTTAGTGAATACGACTACCTGCCCTACTTCTATTCGCGTTCATTTGACCTGTCGTGGCAGTTCTATGGTGACAATGTCGGCGAGAGCGTGCTCTTCGGAGATAGCAGCCCCATATCTGAATGTCACAAGTTCGGATCCTACTGGGTGAAAGATGGGAAAGTTGTTGGTGCGTTTTTGGAGAGCGGTTCTCCCGAAGAGAACAAGGCCATAGCCAAAGTTGCAAAGGTCCAACCTACGGCGGCCAGCTTAGATAAGCTGGCTGCAGAGGGTCTCACCTTCGCAACTAAAATATGAAACTATTCATTTTTACTATAGTTGAAGCTCATACATATAAAACGTGGTGGTGGTTTTTTTCATGGATTGTACCTATATATATGGTGGCAGAATCGAGCGACGAAATTCGTGTAAATCAATCTGATGTTGGAGACATAAAGCTTATTGGACTCTCCTAAATCCTAATAATAAGCATCTCATCTATACCATCTCTGATGTAGCTATATAGCGTACAATCATCTCATGCACTGTTGCACGTGTGACGCCCCGCCAGTTCTTATTATATTCAATTGAGCTTATACTTTAGTGTGAATGTATGTTTAAAGCCACTTTAACTTACAAAATTCTTTTCTAACCAAACATTGTAGAATATTCTCTTCTAACCAAAATAATTTTTTATGACCATTATGTCCTTGATTGACTTTGAAGCTAATAGGGCACTTGTGAAGGTGTCCTATTTGCCTTGATTGATTTTGCATTTAATAGGGTATTTGTAAAAGTGTCCTATTTGTCTTTATTTGTTATTTCTTTGATTTATCCTAAGTTTGCCACTTGTGTATGAAAAATGGTATCAGAGCTTAGGTAATTTTATTTAAGAATAATAATTTATTTATTATTAAAAGTAATATCCTAACGGAGGAGACACCCAGAAAATATGGATCCGAACAATTGTTCGAGATGTTTTTATTTCAGAAGGTACCTTCAAATTTTGAAGGAATTGGAGGAAAGTCACCAGGAGAGGCTAGCCTACTGGAAAGCCCAATACGAAGAGAAATTCCTATCGGAGTCAAGTCTGGAGGAAATAGAGCAGTGTATTTCCCAAAGACAAGCTCAAATGAACTTGTTAATGGTGAATAGTCTGCTACAATGCGACTTAATGAACCATCAACAAAGGGCACACCAAAATCACAGTTGATGGAACAAAGAAAGTACGAGATAACTCCCAGATTTAAAGAGATCGTGGCAGACACATCTAAAATCTCGGAGGATTTACGAGAGATCCAGAAGACAGTACAAAATTACGGAAATCACACGTATGGAGTACCACAAGAAGTAAGGCGGATTTCTATAAAACAAGATGAAATTTTAACCAGCTTGTTAGAACTTCAAAAGAAGATACAGACACTAGAATTAAATCAGACATGTTCTAGTAGAAGGAAACCCATCAACTTTGGCAAAGTGAATTTCACACCAAAGGCCAAAGAAGAACCCAAGAAATCGAAGGACGAAATGATTTGCCAATTGTTAAGACAAATCAAAGAATGACGTCCTCCGAAATGATATGATTGGAAGATCTACAAGAATTGGCAGAGTCATTTGCCAATATGAAGATGGTAGATCTGAAGATGAATACAGGAGATGGGGCTTTAATTCCCCGAGGATACCATCAGGTACTCCCGGAACAACAAGTACCGCAGGTGCCACCAGCCCAACAACAACATGAAGGAGGCCCAGCACAAGACGTTCTCATGAGAGCCCGCGAGGACTTTCATGTTAGAGATCAACACAGGAGAGAGAGGCCCAATATGAACAATCTTACAGGAACTAGGGTGAGGAAACAGATCCCTAAGTTCTGAGATACGCCTCTCGGGAAAACAAGCCTTGATCCCACACATCCATATGGACTCATGCTCAATATCGATGATATTGACTTCAAGGACATCGATATGATTATTGATGATTGGTCATCATCGATGAGAATAGCAGCAGGAACGTTGGATCTAGAAAAGGAGGGATTCATTAAGCTGCTAGAGATAAGCTTGTTGGGTGTAGCCAAAATGTTATGGTCAAGAGTTGCACCAGCAGTTAAAAAATAAACCTTGGAGCCAGCCTCATACACGGAGATCGTGGATAGAATGGCTTTCTGGTTTAAGTTCACCTTTTTGGGAGCAGACAATTTCGGAAGTGCAGATTCTGAAAAGAGGAAGAATTATTCTTAGGCTATTTTAAACCTGAGACTGAACAACATGGAGAAGGAGTCAATTGACCAATTCTTCAAGTTATACCACATCTACCAATGGAATTCAGATGTGGATGAAAGGGTCTGTGTAGAGATTTTCTTCACAAAGTTCCCGAGTCCCTGGAAGGAAATGTTCATTAAAGAATACATTCCAGGAGATCCTGACAATGTTGGGAGGAGAATGTCTTTTGTCAAACAAAAGCTAGCTGAATGGTGCGGACATGCCATTCTACAAAAGAATTACAAGAGATTAAAGAGGATGAATAAATATTCCCCTCTTGACTGCACAGCCAATGATCTGCCGACCATCATTGGAGGAGAATCTCAAAGGCCACGGAAGAACAAGAAACACCAAGTTCATCCTTATGCCAAAGAAGAATTCTCAAGGAAAAGGAGCTGGAAACCGAGGAGCAGATGGACCAGGCAAAAGGCCAGATTTTACAAATCTGGACAAAGAAGGGGTCTTTCCAGAGACAGGACATCACAAAGTTCATCAAGTCGAACTCCCGCGAGGAAAACTTTCAGAAGATCCCATACGAGGGCAAATGAAAGTTTTAAAGATTGCAACTGCTGGACTTGCGGTGCAAGAGGACACATTTCGATAGATTGTCCAGAAAAGAGAGGAGTCAAAAGCTTCGAAGGTGCACCAGACATCGAGGAAGCGGTTTACTACCAAGACTTGGTACAAGTCTACCAATTCGAGGATATACCCTCAGATGAGAGTATATACGAAGAAGAAGAAGTATTTAGCAACGAAAGTATTGATGGGAGATCAGACTCTGAATCAGACTGGAGCTGAGGTTTTTCATCAAGAGCAAGTGGACGAAACTGGATATTCCAGTCAAACCACTATCTCACAAAGCATGATTGACAAAATCATGAACAAGAGCTTTAATATCCAAAGATATCAAGGCTTTTCAGCCGAACAAATTGATCAATTGCTCCGTAATTTTAGTCTGAAAAGCAGGAAGCACAATGTAATCTATAAGATTACCAGAAGAGAAATGTCGCTTCCTATAGAGCTTACAGGGAATCAAGTTGAGTTACAACTGATTCCATACAGTGACGTTCAAGAAGAGTTGGGAAGGATGAGGCCAGAGATAAGGGATACCATATCCTGGATCCACATCGGGGCTGTCCAGATAGTGCTCAAATCCGCACTTCCCGCAGGTGTTGATACGCCTATTGATATTGCAATATGCGATAAGCGTATCAGAAATCACAGAGATTCTTTGTTAGGAACTATATCAGGAAATCTCTGTGCCAAGCAGATTATAGGGGTAATCTATCCAAAAATATCCTATAATCTGAAAGATAGAGATTTCAGTCGAGCCCTGACGCTGTACCAAGACTTCAAAAGAAAGGATATCAGCTACGAGGGAAATCGACCGTTTTCTTTAACATATCAGGTGTCTTACGCGCTTTCCAATTCACACCACACATATTTATTTCTGGGAAAGCAGTTCATCGAGATACCGGATGTATTCTCAAAGGTGGCACAGGCAATCCACCCAGACAGATCAGAAATGCCGCTACCAAGAGAGATAAATATTTGAGTAGGAGACAAACCATTGTTGAAATACAATGAGAGTCTCAAGTTGGAAGGCAAAAGACTGTCATTCCAAGGAGATAGGATTGTGACAGAGCCATGGGCTCAGTCCTCAAGAGGAAGCTTCCAAGGAGATCTCAGGCGACCAAGGCAAGTTAAAATAAAAATTAAATGCCCAGAAGGTTGGAGAGAGATCGACACAAGATTCGACAGTACAAGATGGGAAAATAATTTTCCTTGCGACGTCCTGTACTGCTTACAGCAACCAGAAGTCGGCCACTATAAGAGAACTCTCGATATAGAGGCTATGACAATGGAAGTACGAGGAAGAGCTGGAAGAGAATCAGGAGTCCTAATCTTAGGACTTGACTTCTTAGAAAGGTTCAAGCCATGGGAGCTGAAGGAAGATGGGATGATGATCACCTTTAATGGAAAACAACTGGTGATTGTATGACCAGCCCATTCTCCATATACATCTCAGTAGGGATGTTATACGAGAAATATAAGGCTGAATACTTTGCAGCCTATATCGACTCAGGAGCAGGAATTTGTACTGCAAAAAGAGGAATCTTCCCAGAAGAATTGGAAGAAGATTTAAATCCAATTGCGGGAAGAGATTTCTCAAAAAGAGTCTTGCTCCTATCTAAGAGAGTGAAGCAATCGGAAATTTTGATTGGAGGAGCAGGAGATACACCATGGTATAAGGTGAAAACTCCACCAATCTATTTTCATGATACAGGGGCAGACATCTTGTTAGGAAACAATTTCCTACAAATGTTCAGAAAGTATACGCAGGACAATACCAACCGGAGACTGATCTTTACGACGATCTGTGATCATAAGATCATTGTCCCGAGGCTAAATGGGGCATTCAATCGACAAATGCCACTACAATTTCACAGCAAGCGTGGTGATGAAGGACATCTTCGACACCTAAAAATGTAGGATAAAAGAAAATTCGGAGAAGTAGTTCTAAGTTTTCGTAGGGAAAAGGATCTTGAAGAACAGGAGATCCAAATCCTCAAGGCTTCTTTAATATCACATCAAGATATTAAGGAAGAAGCAAAGATATCCCTCGAAGATGTCAAGCGGAAAATAGCTAGAAACTATAATGAAAATCCGCTAGCTTGGTGGGGAAAGAACCAACTCAAAGCAACCTTGAAGGTTAAGGCTGGAAAAGAGTTTGAGTTTGTTAGATACAAGCCTATCCTGATGAACATCAAAGATCAAAAGGATATGCGAGCAATAATCAAAGAACACCTTGATCTCAAGCTGATTGAACCAGGGAATTTGCCATACAACAGCCCCAGATTCTTAATAAGGAATCATGGTGAGATTAAAAGAGGTAAACCAAGGCTAGTCATTAATTACAAAGGGATTAATGACATTCTTGAGTTTGACGGATATTTTATCCCAAGTAGAGAACATCTTATTAACTGCATACGGAATGCTAGGATATTCTCTAAGTTTGATTGCAAGTCAGGTTTCTACCAGATTCGTATGGAAGAGGAAAGCAAAAGGTTTACGGCCTTTTCAACACCACAAGGGCATTATGTTTGGAATGCAATGCCGATGGGGTTAGCCAACGCACCCCAAATATTTCAGAGGAAGATGGATAATCTTTTTAAAGATTATTTCTCTTTTATGTTTGTCTATATTGATGACATTCTAATCGCATCAAAAAGTATAGATGAACATCTCAAACATCTGGAGATCTTTGCAGATGTTTGTCATAAAGAGGGCCTTGTGCTGTCAGAAAAGAAGGTAGTAATAGCTACCCGAAAGATGGAATTTCTGGGAATCGAGGTGGATGAATCAGGAATCATTCTGCAAAATCATATTGTAGAAAAGGTGCAGAAGTTCCCTGATGTCCTTAAAGAAAAGAAGCAACTGCAGAGTTTTCTGGGAGTTGTCAATTTTGCAGGAATCTTTATAAAAAATCTTGCAAAACACAGGAAGGTGTTCAGTAACCTTCTAAAGAAGGATACCCCGTTTGTATGGACAAACGAACATCAACAAGTAATCAGGAAGCTAAAGGAGATATGTGAAAATCTCCCAAAACTGGCTATACCACAAGATGAGGATGAATTGATCCTCTATACAGATGCAAGTGATCATTGGTGGGCAGCCATGCTTACAAAGATCACACCCAACGGAGATGAGCCCTGTAGATATTGCAGTGGTCTCTTTTCAGATAGTGAGGCCATTCGATGGCATATCAATGAAAAGGAGTTCTTTACAGTTCGGAAGGCATTTAAAAAATGGCCTCTGTTTCTCTTAGCAAAGAAGTTTACTCTAAAAGTTGATAACACACAAGTTAAAGCTTTCTTGAAAAATAAAATTGAATCTAAACCTGAGAAAGCTAGACTAATAAGATGACAAGCTGAATGTCAATATTATTTATTTGACATTATTGTGATAAAATCTCATGAAAATATTCTTGCAGATTTCCTAACAAGAGATGAAAGCGATTGAGGTCGATGCCATCATGATTGCGCAGAGGCACTTCACTGAAAACATGGAGTTGCTTCAGCGTGAATGGAACGAGCTGGTTCTTCATGCTGAACAAGTAGGAAGAATGCAACAAACAAACCAGAACAAGGTCAACGAGAGAATACGAGCATGTGTAAAGACTCAGGGGAAACTCTGGTCAGCTATGCATGAACCCTTCCTCCGGGCCATCAACTTGCCATTGATGAAAGGAGAGTTAGCAGTACCGACCTGTAAAACGGAAGCAGGGGATTCAAATACCCCTAACACGAGCTCTAAGCCGGTGATTTCTAAAGAAACACAGGCCCAAGAGAAAATTGAGGGCCAGGGATCACACTCTGAACCATCAAGTTAACCCAGCACCTCTGGGGTTAAAGAGGGAGAGATTAATCTTAGACCCATGACGGGTACCTCTAAGATTAATACTAACAAGTCTGAAGCTTCGTCTTGGCAGGTTTATCAAGCTAACTGGGAGAAGCTCTATACTAGACAGGGAATCAATCCGTCTAAAACAAAGGTTGATATCTCTGGAAAGTACCCAAGGGTGTGGATGTTACTAGGAACCAATCCACACGAAGTCAAGCAATGGTATGATTTTGGGGCATTAGCTTCAATTCAGACCATGTCACCAGGCTTCCCAGAAATCAAGTGTCTACCAAAGTGGATACAGGAAGCCGTGCAAGAGTCCTGGGCTAACAATGATCTGCTTAGCCGAGAAGATGTTCTTGAGCTATACTTCATCAGTGCTGCTCCGGAACCAGCAGGGAAAGGGAATCATGAGGCCTTTCACTACATAAGGCTTCAAAGGCCAGATTCCAGAAAATGGGGTGATATCAGAACCTCATCTGAAGAAATCCCAATAATCGCCTCCATTACAGAAGATCAGATATCGACTGCCAGTCCAGCTAAGCCCTTCAAGAAGCGGAAACTGTCTACAGAAAAGCCGAGCAACTGATCAAGCCAACTGATCAATTCAGTTCAGTTGCAACTTCAACTGCAGCCAGCTCATCAGCGACGACTGAGCATCAAGACTCAATTGATCAACCAACCGTCGATCGGTCAATCAGTTGGACTATATCCCAACTGAATCAGGATAAGTTTTTTTAATTTCTCAAAGCTTATCTTAATCACATTGTTACCGTTGCGATTATGAAATTTCTTATATTATATTTCAACGGTTACAATTTGAAAATAGGGTTCTATATCACAAAGTTGCCATTAATATCTCTGCATTGATATTAAAATAACTCTTCAAAGAGGAGAAGAAAATATAATTTTTTAATGAGCTATAAATAGAAAGATCTGCTGGAAAATATTTCGCTATTTATGGCAACTACCCCATTTTCAAAATCGCTACATCACAGCCACAAGATCATAAAGTTACTTAACCATTGAACGGCTGAGATGCAAGCATCATTAATTCAGCTAATCAACCATCAAATCGGATGGCTGATCAGCTAAGAAAAGTAATCGAGTACCCTCGATTCCTGCATGCAAAGATGAATAAATATGTGCAAAAAGATGAAGGCTCCGATCATCTGAAAAACTATTTCTCTCTCTTGCTTCGATCATTTGCTAGCCTTCTCTCCCTCATCAAAAAATATTATATATCTAAACTAAAACTCATCTTTTTGCAGAAATGAAGCCCCCATTTCACATGGTGCATATAAAATCTCTTGAGCGCAAGATGAGAAAGGACAAGTCTCTAAATCTAGAGATGCTTAATGCACGTCTCGGCCCAGATGCTTTTCAAAAGATCTATAGACCATTGGAGGCCACTGGTTTGATACCTTTCTTGACACTACTGCCAGTCAAGAACATACCAGCTTATGTTGCCGAGTTCTACTACAACGCAACCATCACCGGTGACAACATCATCTGCACCGTTCAAAATCAAGTGATCACAGTCACAAAAGATATGATGATGTCCACTCTTCACCTCCCCGGCAAAGGCCCAGACGTAATAGACCTGAAACTGCCAAGCAAATACGCACTGTGGGATACTTGGAAACTTCCTCATGTGCGCCACCATGACAGTGCACACAGACTGAAGGAGAGCATGCCAAGTGATATCATCCAACTCTTGGATATCACCGGCCATATCCTACATGGCAACTTCGAGACAGTCCAACTCTTTGAGCTCAAAGCCCATCTCACAGCCGCTCTATATTTCGGATGTCAAGCCGACTGGGCCTCTTTCATTTTTGCTCAACTGAGAGCCAACGTCGAGCGAGCGGCATATGATCCGTCAACTGGCCCATTCCGAGAAAAGGTCGAGTTTATGAATCGCATAAGCCATATCATTCAAAGCCAGTTTGATGAGGTCATCCCAACTGGCGAACAACTCGGAAGAAGGGACATGCTCCCAACTATCTACTGCCATCAGATCTCGAAGCGTTCACGTCCACAAAGGCCTTCCAACTCCGATCATGGAAAGGCACCCTTGGAAGCACCCATCAGCTCATCTGACGAAAGAGAGCTGATGCTTGAGAGCGAACCTCTTTCAAGGCTGAGTGATCAGTCTACAATATCAGCCAGCTCCCAATCTCTATCTTTAGTCCAACGTGACTCTATTGAGGTTGATTTTGAAGCAGTTCTAGACCATCAGCTCAGAAACTACTTTGGTCTCATTGAGGACTCAGACTCCTCTCTATTCGCGCAACTGCGGTGGTACCTGCAGTACCACATATGGCGCTTCCAACTGAATGATTCAACAATGTTCCACCTCATCCACACCCGTGGCTCCACCTTCTGGATCAACGAAGGTACATGGAGTAGAAACTGGATGAATCATCCACTCTCCTCTCCACCAATGCTTTCAGACATCATAGATTTGATGATCAAACGAATCCAGCTCCAGATACCAGCCGATGCTCCTCTCCCTGACAATGAACCGGCCATCTCCTCATGCACACCCTTCGTTGGTGATCCACCCCTTCCTTCAACTGATGAGAACTTCAACAACTTGGCCTCAATGAACTTCAGAGAGCAAGACATCTCTGATCCAGGTCAGTTCATGACAACTGAAGACGCCTATGCATGGCTCTCCCCACCCATGCAAATTCCTTCAGTTCCCTCCATCCCTGATGACAATTTGGCAACTGCCTTCACGTTCCTGCCAAACTTGTCACTACCATCATGCGATCCATTCCACCTTTTGGATGATGCCAAAAAGGGGGAAGAAGGACAGTATGATGATGGATGCTTGACTCTTTGGGATCAGATTCAAAGAGAAATTCATCATGAGGGGGAAGATCAGCTTCAGGGGGAAGCATGGAGAATACAAAGAGTCCAAGAAAGAGGAGAATCGAGCAGAAAGAAAAGGAGCAATTGGAGCAATTTTCAGGAAGTAGATTAGTAGTTTTAACTACTCTTGAAATTAAAATATGCTTTAAAATGAATATATAATACAAGTTTTGATCATGCTTATACTTCAAGCTTGTCATGATTATAATGCTCATGCTCTGATATATTATGCTCTGATACTTCAAGTTTGAATGTTTTGACATGATACTTTATGCTCTGGTACTTCAGTTTGGATGCTTTGACACTTGAATGAAAAATGCTCTAATAATGGAATGAAAGCATGCTCAAAGAGAAAGAATGAAAGAATGCTCTGAAATTTGAAGTCCAAATTGCTCTTGAAATTGACATGCTCTGATACTTGAATGATAGCATGAATGACAAATGCTCTCATACTTGAATGAAAATCATGAATCAATTTGTCTCTCAACGTGCTCTGAATTTGCTCTGATTTTAAGATTCTACTTAAGCATTTGCTACACTTGCAGTTTTTCCATCATCATCAACAAAGATTTGACATCATCAAAAAGGGGGAAATTGTTAGGAAAAACTATCAAGGAACCCCTAGATCAGGTTTTGATGAGATGTCAAAATTAGTTATGAAAAACTGACTAAAGTTCAAGTTGTAGATTGGAGCTGAACAGTCCAGGGCATCAAAAAGGAACTCAAGTAAAGTCAAAGTCAAACAATCTGAAGAATGGTCTACAAGCTGAAGGATACGTCATCCAGTCAAAATTCAACTCAGCTGATGAGTCACACCAGTCAAAACAAGCTGACAACCAAGTCAGCTGAGCTGAGGGAGAAAAGAGTTGAACTTAAGACTGAAGAAACTAATAAAGCATCAGTTTAAGCTAGAGACTGGAAGTATCCAACTGATGGCCAAACTGCAGTAAACAAGACAGATCAGCTGAAGGTCAGAACTGTAGTCAGCCAGCTTATAATTAGTCAAAGCTGACAAGAAAGCTCAAAGAGAAATTAGTCAAGCTGACAAGCTAGCCAATAACTTGAGATCAGTCGAACTGGAGAAATACAAGCTCAGAACTGCCAACTGGAGCAATAGCCAATCTCAGCTGACAAGCTCAGAACTGCCAGTTGGAGCAATAGCCAAACTCAGCTGATAAGCCCAGAACTGCCAACTGGAGCGTTAGCCAAACTCAGCTGACAAGCTCAGAACTACCAACTAGAGCAATATTCAAACTCAGCTGACAAGCTCAGAACTGCCAACTGGAGCAATAAGCCAAACTGAGCTGACAAGTCCAGAACTGCCAACTGGAACTCAAAACTGCCAAGAAAGCTGAAGCCAGAGAACCCTGGAGTTTATTACTTAAACCGACGAATCTTGGAATAAATGCTCCTACAAAGAACTTGGAATTTAATGAAGATCGATTGGCAGAGTAATGGCTACTTCAACCAAAAGCTCCAAGCGATCATTAAAGACCATCTTCCATTGATGAGCCAACAAAGCCACCGATCAATGGACAATGGAACTCAACGGTCATAAAATCACTCCTCTATAAAAGACGAGTGAATCAGAGTTTAAAACACTCTTTGCCAACTCCCAACTCTACGCCTTCACAACTTTCGCATATACAAGTAAGAGCCTTTCTTTCTCCCTCCCAATCAAGCTCAAGTTCAGCTTTTGAAAGAAACTGCGAGAGTCCAACTGAGAAGAAGAATTCACAAAATCAAGATATTCAGCCAGCTGTAGACGATCCAGCCAGGGCAGTCTTCTCAGTTCTAGCTACTCAACGATCAACTACTCAGCTCAATTAAAGGAGCATATCAGTTGATACTCCCTGTTCAAGACTCACCTCTTGAATATCGAAAGAGATCTAAAATCTTGTAAAGACGACAATAGCACCTACCTTCCTAGCGAGCAGTTAGGGACTTCAAGTGTGAGCCGTCGATCCGCTGAGGTAGCGAGCAGTTACCAGGTTCAGCTAACTGCCCTTCATTGTGTAATTTGTAAAGAAACTCAAGTTATATAGTGAAGTTGCCCTTCTGCGGAAGGAAGAGAGGACGTAGAAGTTTGAGACTTCGAACCTCTATAAATCGCTGTGTGCTGTACTACTTGGATTACTGCATATCATTGCATATCTTTGAATTGCACACAATATCACACAAGCTGCACTCAAACTGTCTTAACTGATCAACAAGTTTGTGCATAGATAAGTTTCATCAAGCGAGTCAAAGGGCCCTGTTATTCCGCATCTAAAGTAAAAGTGTTTGAATCAGTTTATTCACCCCTCCTCTAAATTGATACCGTTTCGCCCGGGACCAACATCTTTGCTGGGAAGAGTCAACCAACCTATAAAATTCACCTGCTTGCCCATTAGCAATCTCTGCATCTCACGGAGAACAAGTTTGGTCTTGCATATAACCATTTTCTTGTGGAACTCCAAAAGCATCATGAATTAAACCTTGCATGTCATCAACACAACCTGAAGTCACTTGATAATCAAACTGATTTTCAACCCTAGAACGTTTTCTAGAAAGCTCTCCATGAGTGATCCATTCTGTATACCCAGGAATAAATCCCTCAACTGTCAAATGTTCATATGCATCTTCTCTACTCACAAAAATACCAATCTTACAATGTTTGCATGAACATAATATCTTCTCATTTATGCTTGTAGTGCTAAAAGAAAAGTCCAAAAAGTACTTGAGTCCATTTTGGCACTCTTCAGTTAATCTCGACTTGGTCATCCAACTTCTATCCATTTCAAAATAAGCTTCTCCTAAATGCTTTACAATGAATAAAAACATACAACATAAGAAATGACATTAAGTACAAATGCAAAAGAATTGTAAAGAAACAAATAGTCCAATATAACATGAAAGAAATATATGAAATCATTTATAGACTATTACGATTTTTCCTACTAATGATTTCTTTTCGTCTATTTCATGTTTAATAATGATTAAGAAATCATTCTTTAATACAAGGGGTGAATTTTTTATGGTATTGAATGCGATATATGCCCACCATGAAAAATGTTTTTAATAGAAGTCATTGGATGACTCTTTTTCATTAATAATTCTCATAAACAAGCTAAGCTAGCCCTATTAAATTTAAGTAAAGGCAGAGCTCTTGCAATATGGACTGCTAGCAGCTCTATCAATGTCGTATTAGCCTTCTTGAATGTAAGAAAAATAGACCAGCTATGAAAGAAAAAAATTAAAGATTGTTTTCTTCGCTATTTCTTGTGTTGTTTTCTATCTCATGCATAATTCTTCTATATAGATTCAATATACATCTATACAATATTTATAGAGAAAAAGTGCATATAGCCCCTCTAACTATCTTTGCCTCGTCTCTTAAAATACATACAACACATAAGTAGCAGTGATGGTAAGTAGGTGTCATCCAAGGAATCTATAGTATTCCCACAACAAGTCCATTGTAAACCCACAAAGTACTTTAAACACAAGATCATATGTCCAAACATCTCATAATTACTACTGTATGCAAATTAGTAAGATGATCGGAAATTTAGTAGGGAGTTACTAATAAAGATTGTGTTACAGCTTAAACCTTATGCAAAGTAATAGTCAAATAGATTTCGATCCAATACATTATATATATATATCTACTACTATAATAAAAGTGTGATATTTTATAAATCTTAGTTTACCTATTATATCCCTATAATAACTTTAATTTAAGGATAATTGTGTAATATAATATATATAATATGTATCTATAATGTAAAATCTAATACAATATATTAATTTTCATATAAATCTACTACTATCTACTACTATTATAAAAGAGCCATGTTTTACAAATTTTAGTTTACCTATTATATCCCCAATACAATTTTAATTTAAGGGTAATATTGTAATATAATATATAATATTTATTTAAAAATATATTTCCTTATTTCCTTGTTTATTTAAACTTACAATTGTTTCCATAACAAAGAAGCATAATAATGTACAATATATTTATTTAAGTGCAAGAAATAATCAAACGAGTGATTGTGACAAGATTTGACAAACTATTTCCATAACAAAGAAGGATAATAATGTACAATATAACAATCAAACGAGTGATTGCCACAAAATTTGACAAACTTTTGAAGTCTCCGTTTTTCTTCCCACCCACAATCTCCAATATTATCACCCCTAAGCTAAATACGTCTGATTGAACTAAGAACTTCCCATCAAATACATACTCTGGAGCCATGCATGTATCCGCTGCAAAGACATTTTGTTCATCAGACTGGATATGTCACAATTATATGAATATTTTTGTAATTAAGCTCTCTATATATGACTCTGAATGAAACACATAATTAACTTACTTTGTTCCGACGACTCTTTTTGTACTTACTTCTGTTTGATCACCTTCAAACATTCTTGCTAACCCAAAATCTGAAATATTTGCATTCAGATGCTCAAGCAGACAAGTTAACCGAGGAGAAATAGACTAAGATTTAAGGTTTGATTCATCTGTCGCTAGACTAAGATTTAAGGTTTGATTTATACAATATTTTTGCTACTAAAGTAAAATAAATAAGGATAGATTGTTGTGCATTTACAAATATAGTTCTCTGCTTCTATACCGCAATGTTAATACTAATCCTGCGATACATAAAAATTATTCAACACACTTATGCAAAATTTGATAGCTACTCAAGCACACAACTTAACATAACTAGACTAAGATTTAAGATTTTATTTCTACAATATTCTTGCTAGCACAGTAAAATAAATAAGAATAGATTGTCGTGCATTTACAAATATTGTTCTATGCAAATACAATTCTCTGCTTCTATACTCATAGCATAGAACAATATTTGTAATTTGATAACAATCTATTCTTATTAAAAATCACAACATAAATTGATTATGCACCAGCAATTTCAGTTGAAACTAAGCAAACTGTAGTCATCAAATTCTTAACATGATCTACTCTATTCAACGTTCAATAGTTTATACGGAAAAGCATTCCTCCGGTGGTATAGGCAGTTTAGTAGGAATTGTAACAAGTTTTGAAGATGTGATTTAGATATAAGAAGTTATTCAAGAAAGTGCAAGCATGCATAAGCTAGAAATGTAGAAACATAAACCGACTACTTTTAAGCTTTAGATGTGTATATTATCAATTTTGAAGAAAAGCTGGAAGGAAATATGGTGCTTATGGTTGTACCTTGTTGCCAATTTTTAGAGAATTATTAGCAAACCACATATCCTGCCTCTCGGATTGACAGTGAGCAAAAGAAGAGTTTAAGAATATCCTACTTTGTCTTGATGCTGCAAAGCCTTTTATTTCATTTAGTATGCAAGTTCTAAAACCTGCTACCGAGGATATATATATATATATAAGGGCATTAGACGAGCTCCAAAGATTTGAAACCAGCTAAGGAAATATAAAGTAGAACCATCACCTTGCAAAAATTGGATCTGTGAAGCTGAACATTGACCGATATTCTTTCTGCAAAGACGCCGGTTTCCATGAGGATCAGCTGCTGGAGCAGTCAATCTTTCTTGAACCTAATCATATAAAAAAAGTATATATGTTAGAACAGTATCTGGTAGAATTAACAACACATAATCTACAACTCCAATCTAAGTCCTGCAACCACCAAGATATGAACAACTTAGTAAGAGAGAGAGAGAGAGAGAGAGAGAGAGAGAGAGAGAGAGAGAGAGAGTGATAGATTACCTCAAACAAATGATCTATGAATAAATGTGAAAAAAATCATGCAAAGATTAACAAAATGCACTGCCACTAAGTTAGTGGCATCTGAACCATAAAACTTTTGATGGGCATCAACAAATTCAATATATAATGAAATTTTCCTTCATAATGAATTCAAGTTAGAGTTGGATAAAGAGATTTGAATACATGTATCCTGAAATTTGTATGACGCATAAAGTGAAATGAGACTAATACACATTCAGAAAACAATACAACAACCTTCTGAACTTTGTAATCCTCTTATCATACTCTAAAAAGAAGATCAATGTGCATAAATGACCCAAACCTATTACAACTCAAGCGTATTTCATCATAAAATTTGAATAACATGAGCATTTTAATTTGTAGGATATAATACTATCTTGGTTCTTGGACATAAATCATGAGTTTTCACAATACATTGTCAAGTTCATCAACTGGTAATTTTTATTCTCCAGTCATTAGAAGAGTTTGAGCTAATTTACATGTTTTTTTCCTTTTGTTTACATGTGTTTTTTTTACTTTTGAGCTTATATGCATTTCAAAATTCACAGCTATAGAGGCATATGGACAAAGAAGACTTATACAAATGAAGAGAAAATGTTCTGATTCAAAACAAAGAAATCCTTGCGATTTAAATGGTAAGTAATTGAATATCTATGCATATATCATAAACCATGTTTTATTAGATTTAACTTGATTTTTTTCATTTTAGGTTCAACATTACATGAATTGCAAAAAGTGACTGATTGCATTCATTGCGGTGTTGTAAGATTTGAGTATGAACCTCCTTCATTTTGTTGTGATAAAAGAAAAATTAAACTTGCATTTTCTGAAGTTCCTGATGAATTATATGAATTGTTTATTCCCAAATCACAAGAGGCTATTGATTTTTGAAGAAATATTCATTCATACAATTGTATTTTCTCATTTACTTCGTTTGGTATAAAACTAGATAAAGAGCTTACATCTGCAAGACGAGGAGTCTATTCTTTTCAAGTACAAGGAATGGTTTATCATGATCTTCCCGGATTGATCCCACATGATAGTACAACCTCGTGTTTTTTTAATTGTACTTTTATGAGACGAGGATAGAGGTTGAGAATAGAATGAAGATGTTGAAAAATCAGAATATATCTGAAATAGTTGTGAAGAAACTCCTAAAAATTATGGAGGTCAATCCATATGTAAAAGTTTTTTGAAGATTAAAAGACTATCCTTCAATGGATAATATTCAACTTCACATATCAAAAGATGTGAATTTAGACCAACGAGTTTATAATTCTCCACATGCAGATCAAGTAGCAGCTATATGGGTCGAGGGAAATAATGACAATATACCTTTTGTAATACCCAAGCCTCTCACTACTCAATGATTATTTTGATATAAATATTTTAAATAAGTCATACATGTTTATTTTTATGTCAATTGCATTTATAGGTGTGTAAATATATCTAGTTTAATTAATATTTAAAATAAATGAATTTCTAATTGGATATATCTTGTGTAGATACGTATGCACATCCGAGCAAGCATGAGCTAGTTGATAAGTATATGTGATATATATTTCTTAATTAAGGAAATATGGAATGAGTTATATATTTTACAAAAAAAAAAATTGCATGTATAACTCCACGTAAGGTTAATATTTGGCATATGTTGTGGAAAAAGTTGATTGGATTAGGTTTAGTTTATTATGAAGGTAATTACATAAAAAAAAAGAAGAAAAAACATATTTTCCATGTGCTTCCACGTAATCTTTGTAGAATGATAGGTGTGAGACTTTGGTGATCATGTGGCCATGGTAGGATAAGGATTACACACACACACACACACACACACAGATATATATATATATATATATATAAACATACACACACACACACACACACCTCATATTTATATACTTATACATATAAACTTGGAATAAATTAATGTTTGAGATAAAAATAAAAGAGAAGGGGGGAGCAGGTGATAAACTGAGATTTTACACTGATTTTGATACACTTTTGTGTTGAGTTTGAATTGGTTTTGGTGTGTTTTATCTCAATTTATTTGTGTTTTCATGCGTTTGGAAGTTTGGTATTACTTGTTCGAATTTTGCAGGAATTGTACTTGGAAAGATGGTGTTTGAACGAAGTATGGAAGTCCCGAAAAATACATGGAAAAATGGTTGAGAATTTTTTGCTGACGTTACAGCTCGCGAATGAAGATCTCGGCCATTAACTGTCGAATCGCGACAGAGGCTGGGATGCTAAGAGGAAAAGTCGCGAGTTGCGAATGAGACCGCAAATCACCAAGGGCCATTAACTGTTTGATCGCGACAGAGACGGGGGTCATCTTTGATAAATTCGCGACCCGGTCGCGAATATCCAAAGAGGTCGCGAATTCTGTGACAGCTGGATGCCACGTGGAGTCGCGATCGACATGCTCGGGAGCGAGCTCGCGAATTTTCAAGGTGGTGCAGCTGTGGTTTCCTACTTTGGATCAAATTCATACTTAGTATTTAAGGGTGGAAAGACACGAAAATCACAGAGAGAAAACCCTACTATAAGTTTTGGAGCAGAGAAAAATAACAGAAGGAAGCTATCGTGAAGAACAAGCACTAGGAATTCGAGGAGTACAAGATTAGAGGCAGATTTAACCTTTCGGGTTTTGTTTATTTTTATTCTTGTTTTTCTATGGATTTTTGGATTGGATGTTTATTTATCGGTTTGACTATGGATAACTAAACCCTAGTATTCTAGGGTTGTTTATGACTCAATTATGAAACCAGTTAATTAATAGAATTCTCTTGTCTATGGTTCTTTTCATGCTTTAATTATTCTTGTTTTGGATGCTGTGTTGATTAATTGGCCATTAATTGATGCAATCAGAGGTGTTAATTCATAATTCGAAAGATGAGTTTTAGCACGAGAATCTGAATAATTAACTTGATAATTGATAATACTCGAGAGAGTTGAGATTATTTAAGAGAGCTTTTGACCTGTTGATCATTTTGGAGTTGCATATTGGATAATAAATGGAGACATTATTATTTAATCTGTAATCAACATTTACATTTCTCTGAGAAGGGATTGTATATAATTTTGTGGTTGCTCTAGTGTGATGTGAATCTGAATATAGGCATGGAATTGTGTTAGTTAAACAGGTGGAGTAGTTGATGATTAAACAATCCTAGAATGCACTTTTTCTCCTGATAATTTTATTTGTTATTTTCTTTTGTTTTATGCTTGTGGTAATTTTGTTTATTTTGTTTGGTTAGTTCAGTTAAGTTCACACTCATCATTTTGTTAGTTTACATAACAGCCGTAGAATAAATAGAATAACTAGTGATTAGATACTGAGTCTCTGTGGATACGATACTCTTGTTCACCGCTACACTATAAACCTCACTGTGCACTTGCAGTTAGGTTAAATAAATACCGAACAAGTTTTTGAACGAAAGCTCAAACTAAAATACTGAAGGTACAAAATCCATGTGTATAATTGTGGTTTTAATTCTTTTCATTGTTAGACAAAATGATTAGTTTATAATTGATCTACTTCTTCTAATTAAGTTGATGATTTAATTGAAAGAGCATGACTGCTAGTTCTAAGTTATTTGCATTTAATGTTTTGATGGCATATATGTATATATATAGGTATATAGGGGGGGGGTGTGTGTGTGTTTATTTGGATGAATTCTATATTAATTTCTATATAGACAATTATTAGTAATGATTGATAAAATAAAGGTTATGTTTGTGAATTAATTAATTAGTCCACAAGCTTAATTGTGTTAATTATAAAATTAAATTAGTTAATATTATGGATAAGTTATCTCTATTTGAAACTAAGTTGTTGCGGTTATATTGATCTAGCTTTTATTTTTAACATATGGTTCAAAGTAAAATCATAATATATATTGTGAGACTTGACTAAACCATAATATTAGATTGGTTCGAAATATTTTATAATTTACAATAATTAAGCAACTTTGAGTTGTAAAGAGGGTTTAGCACAATTCTAATTTCAATAATTTATATAAATTCAAATAATTATGATCTATTCATGTTTAAAACATTTCAGTGAAGACGTGGATTATGAAAGTGACAACATATTTTGCTACTAGATTTAGAGTTGATAATAATCAGTAAATTTTAATTCAATTTATATTAATTTGTTGTTAATCTTTGGTTTATCTTAATTAGATTCTCTTGAAAGACCACACTTTAAGATTTCAAATATTGTAAGCTTTGGACTCGAGATAAGTAGAAATCCATCTGCAACTACAATGCATGAACATATTATTATTTGGTTATATGTGATTATTATTTATTATTTATTATTGTGTTATATTGTATGATTGTGTGATGTGATATACTTGTATATTGTATTATCTTGCATTGAATATCTTGAACATGAGCACGAGCATATGCATGCACGTTATGTAGATATTTATTGAGGTTGCATGCACGAAATGGTTTTCAGAGATAGAAAATATTTTGTTTGGGATTGGTCACCACCAGCCCATGTTGTGATGTGTTATATATTTGTGCCTCGAGTGGGATGACTTCCATGTGGGATCAAAGGGAATAGGCAGGGGGCGTGTCCCTTGGGGTCCAGGGAGGATGGTCCACTTCGACTGCACGTTTGAGGTGATGAGTGGCTGATGTGGGATGACTTTCATGTGGGATCAAAGGGAACAGACAGGGGGCGTGTCCCTTGGGGTTCAGGAAGGATGAGCCACATGAGTGCACTAATCACATTTTGGCCAATTGTTATTGATTATATTATGAGCTCATGACTCATGTTGGTATCTGGTGAAGGGAGCCAAGTTCCTAAACGTTTAAAAATACTTTCGAGATGACATAGAATGATTTTATTCACGAGCATTTGACATTTGTGGTGGTGTTGTGTCTTGCACATGTTGTGACTGCCAACGAACATGCATGCACATGATTTCTGCTTACTGAGCTTTAGCTCATGTAGTTCATGCATTGTAGGTGAAAGTGATAATGTGTGGTGCATCGATACACGAATGCTGAAAGCTCTGACAAGTCTTGAGAAGTGTATACATGGATGACGACCTGTGAGGAGGGCAAAGGCTTATTTTATTATATTTTTTTCGCTTAGATGTTATAGGTTTGTATTCAAATTTATCTGAATATTCTTAGAATATTTCTACAAAGAAAGTAATAATTTCTTTACGCTCTTTAGTAAATTTAATTTTATAATTATCGATCATTTTAAATGCACCACATATTAATCTAAATTTTTAACGTTAACACTTTTTAATAGATAATTCATATTTCTATTTTTTTTAAAAGAGACACCTCATTCACCTTTGCACATTACATTATATTTTACATTTATTTTATTGGGGCATGTGTATCACCTTTGGAGCGAGATATGATAGTCCATGCTATTTCAGGCTAAAGATATAGAAGAAAACATTATTATGGATGCTATGATCCATTGCAGTACCCACTTCTTTTTCCAAGAGGCGAAACCGGTTGGCATCAAAACATTAAGAAGATTATTACCATCTCTTCAGTTCATGTCACATATTTTGTCGACACATCTACAGTATCCAGAATCAATACAACAGATAGTATCATCTCTAGAGAACAACAAAGTATGCATTGTGGTAACTTATTACTACAAAATTTAAGAATTTTCGTTATGTGTTAATAAATTTTTTATTTATGTTATATGCTACCACACAAGAATAAATATTTCACTTGTATATATATTATTTTATGCAAAAATTAGATATTTTTTTAATATTTTATATAATTTTATTATTTTTATTCTATAAGTGTAACAAAACATAATGATAAAAATGTTTCATGTAGAGAATATAGTTGTTACAAGATATTAGAAATCCAAGACAATCTATACTTTTACTAGCAAGAATATTGTTGCAACAACTTGCAGTTAATATGTATATAAAATTAGAGACAACAAGATTAGATTTTTATCGATTAAATCAATCAAGTATGCGAGTTGAATTGTACCAAGAAATTGTGGATAGTGTATTTAATGGAGAGTTAAGAGGAAATGAAGTTGGGAAAAGAATTGTTCTTCCTGCAACATTTATTGGGGGTTCAAGAGATATGCGACGTAGATATCTTGATGCATTGGCATTAGTACAAATATTTGGGAAACCGGACCTATTTATTACAATGACTTGCAACCCAGAGTGGAAGGAAATACAAGATAAATTATATGTTGGCAAAACAGCACAAGATCGCCCAGATTTAACTTCTAGAGTATTTCGAGCAAAGTTGCAAGACTTGAAAGATCAATTATTTAAAAAAGAGATATTTGGAGTTGTAATCGCACATGTTCATGTAATTGAATTTTAGAAAAGGAGTTTACCATATGTAATAGCTCGGTCCCGAGAGTGGGATTAATTAATAGAGACGGGGTGTTAATTAAGGAAATTATGATTCAAGCGGAAGATTAGTGAAGAAGATTTTCAAATAGGGAAGTGCTTTCGAAAGATACTCAATGACTCAAGAAGTAACTCAATCAAGAAGGACTTCAAAGTGTAACTAACAGGATAAGGCTACTTAAGCAGATACTAACAAATAATAGACTCATTCATAGGTCGAATCAATTAAACAGAACCAATCATGCTCAAGCCTCTTCATAGGCGGAAAGTATCACATTTATCAAAGAACATTGATATAACTTAAATAGACATCAATATATAATCATGTTCGATCATGTCTTTGAAAGATATCCATAGCCGAGAGTGGGATTAATTAATAGAGACGGGGTGTTAATTAAGGAAATTATGATTCAAGCGGAAGATTAGTGAAGAAGATTTTCAAATAGGGAAGTGCTTTCGAAAGATACTCAATGACTCAAGAAGTAACTCAATCAAGAAGGACTTCAAAGTGTAACTAACAGGATAAGGCTACTTAAGCAGATACTAACAAATAATAGACTCATTCATAGGTCGAATCAATTAAACAGAACCAATCATGCTCAAGCCTCTTCATAGGCGGAAAGTATCACATTTATCAAAGAACATTGATATAACTTAAATAGACATCAATATATAATCATGTTCGATCATGTCTTTGAAAGATATCCATAGGAATTCAAATAAGGGTAACAAGTTTAGGAGTTATAACTAGGAATTATCAGAGTAGCAAAATTCATAGTGGGATTTAAATACTTAATAACAAAACAAGATCCCGACAGCCAACCCACATCCATAGCCACCAACATCCTCCATATATTAACCTGAAAAATATTTGAAAAAGAGTGCGTGAGCACTAATGTACTCAGTGGGTTTTAATAAAACTATTTCATGAAACTTTAGAAATATCCAATCAACAACTGACGGTATATGGAGAGCAAAAACGCAAAAGCCCTCTCCATATCTGTAAAACATTTTTCTTTCCTTTGGGCCTTTCCTGGCTCAAACTTGATGTCTACTGCACCCTTAGGCATGCCTTAGGATAAGAGAGGGGTTACCTCAAATATCCTACTGAGTGTGCGAGGGGGTTACCTAACAGTGACTCGAGTATGCGAGGGGGTTACCCAGCAGTGACTCCATTAGGCTATCTCCAACAGTCTGCACTATAATACAACATCTCTATCATTAAAATGCAGCAGATTCTCAATTTCATCTCCAACAATTTGCACTATAATTCTACACCAAAAGAGAATATTCTATAATATTCATTTTATTTTATTTACAATTATTATTTTATAATTGATAGCATATAATAATTTATGAAATTTCATTTAGTGGATATCTATACTTAAATTCAAAATTTCATAATAATTATTAAAATATTTTTTTAGAAAAAATATATTTGAATTAATATAAAATAAAAATACGATTCATTAACTTATTACAAAACAAACATAAAGTTACATGATAATTTATTTTACTATTTTTATGTATTATTAGGAAAATAATTTTATCCTTTTATTTTATTTTATGCATATTTCTATGTTTTTATTTCATGTACTTTTATCTATTTTAGTATTTTTATGTAGTTTTATTGTTGGTGTATTTTTATTCATTTTAGTATATTTAATTGTTGGTCTAAATTTTATTTAATTTAATTTCATGTTTCACATTTGCATTTAATTAAATTTATCATATATAATAAATTTTAATATTAATTACAATACACTATTTAAAATACAAAATAAATAACATACACAACATACAAAACAAAACACTAAACAAAATATAACATAAAAAGAAAATGAAAAAATAAAATAAAAAAATTTGCCGATTGAGGAGAGAGGGACGGTAAATATACCGCCCCTCTCTCCTCTCCTCTAAAATAGCGCCTCAAATGCCGTGTCCTTTGGAGAAGATTTCAGTAGCATTTTAGTGATTTGGTGTCTCCTTTGGAGATGCCCTTAGTGATGAAGGATCACATCCTGGTGATATAAAATCACAAACCTTAGAGCTCATAATCCTGCTTAATCAAATGATACAATCCTTCCTTTCTTAATTTTGCTAGCATAATCAAATCTTAGAGCAAAATATCTAGGACTAATCCTTCAATCATCAACGTGATCTCATAGCTTATAAGGGATCAAATAATATAATCCTTCCTTTCTTAGCTTTGCTAGCATAATCAGGCCTATAGTATAACATTTAGGACTAATCCTTTAAATCAAGCATGATTTCAAAACCTACAAGGGATTTTAATACTACCCTAGAAGGCATTACTCATCTATACAATCTTTAGCAAAATAACAACTTCAATCTCATGATCATGATCACGTATATATAAACTTATAGCAACGAATAAACAAATATTAATATCTCACACTAAGCACTCATAACATATCTAAACATGCTTAAGAGCTCAATTAACAATAATCGTTCAATATAACTATCTTCTTTCCTTTGTACAGAGATCAATCATGCAGAGCAAACCATTTAATTGGATATTTCATCTTGCCCTGTCATGCTTCTAGAGCTTATTAGCTCAAACAATAGATGAGTATAGAATTACCCACCTCGATCACGGAGCGGTGGACAAAGCAACGAGCTGTAAATCCTTTCTCGGGTCTCCACGGGTTCATCTTTTCCTACAAAAGCTGATTATCGACTTAGCGATCTATTCAAAGATCATAAGTTCTAACGGAAACTTAAATCGAAATTACACCATTCTACCTTTAACTAAGACTTTATTACAGATTGCATGATTTTAGAACTTTGATAAAATACTAGAATTAAAGATTGGATAGATATTAAAAACCTAAAATTCTCGAAATCAAACTTAGAAACGAGACACCTAGCGCTGGCGGAACAACCCAGCGCTGGTGGGCATCGACCCGAATGTCCTGGCGCCGGCGGGGCAAGGAATACCCCACACCGACAGGGCACTCTGCGTCCGTGGGATGGCCTTGGCTGAGAGGGTACCCCAGCACCGGCTGGGTCTCCCACGGCGGCTGGCATGCGATTCCAATTTTTACTCCGAAAATGATTTTTAACGAGGATCGAAATTCACCCTACACTTATAAAATGAGCATGCTTGAACATTAAAATCGACATTATAACGACACAATGCTATCAACTCCTTCGAACACTTGGAAATATAATGAAATTTCAAATACTAAACTTAAATGGAATTTGAACGGAATAGAATAGAATTTAAATAACATTATCATAATAACAACAACGAGAATTTAAATATGACAACAACGAAAGACGGAATGAAATGTGAAATTTAAAATATAAAAAATAACTAGAAACCGCGGTCGACAAAAAAGAATGGACGGAGTCGAGTGCGTCGAAAGAAGGTGGCTAGTGTCGGCATCTCGACGGGTTACAGCTGCAGTAGAGCCGCTTACTGTTTCCTGACGATGCCTTTGACCTCCGGTATAAGCCGAATGTCGGTCTGACACGAAATTCAAAAATATCGGAAGACTCATTGGCTCGAGTACTATTGAACCAACCCGACTCGGGATGAAGAAGAGGTTGTCTGAAGAAGAATGAGAAAAGATTCACTTTTTAAAATTTACTACCGATGAAATTGATAGATTTGTCAGCGCTGAACTTCCTAATGAAGAAATGAATCCAATGTTATTTAATTATTAAAGAAACACATGATGCATGGTCCCTGTGGAGATAATAATCCAAAAAATTCTTGTATGGTGAAAGGAAAGTGCAAATGTCATTATCCAAGGTCATATTCTGAAAGTACAATACAAGGTAAAGATGTATATCCAATTTAATGAAGAAAAAATAATGGATCTGTTATACGTGTTCGGAATGCAGAAATGGACAATCAGTGGGTTGTACCAAACAATGCATATGTATTACCCATATACAATTTCCATATCAATGTTGAGGTATGTTCTGGCATCACAACAGTTAAATAGTTTTACAAATATATCTATAAGGGACATGACAAAGTGGCAATTCATATGACTTAAAACGAGGACATAAATCAAGTTGATGAAATTAAACAGTTTCAAGATGCACGATGGGTGTCTTCTCAAGAAGCTATGTGGAGAATTTTTGAATTTAGTTTGAATGACATTTCTTATGCAGTTGTAAACTTGCAACTTAATCTACCAAATAAACAGTTGTAGCCTATCATAAAAGTCAAAATTTGGAAAATCTTTTGGTGTGGGATCATGTGTGAAAAATAATGCTAACGAAATATTTTTCTATGTGTGCTATAAGTGCAAATGCTAGAAAATATCTTTACAAGGAATTTCCGGAGCACTATGTATGGGACAAAAAAAGCAAATGTTGGACAAAAAGAAAGAAATGAAATGTTATTAGACGTATTAGTTCTGCAAGTTCAATTGAAGGAGAAAGATATTATCTAAGATTACTTCTGAATCATGTTAGGGGACCAATATCTTTCCAATATTTGTTGACAGTCAACCGTAGAGAGTATTCGAGTTTCAAAGAAGCAGCTCAAAAGAGATGATTTTAAAAGCTGATCAAAGCATTGTTGAATGTCTAAATAAGGCAGTGACATTTCAAATGCCAAATGAATTACGAAGATTATTTGTAATTATCTTGGTACATTGTGCACCAACAGATGTGAGAATTCTTTGGGATACATAATTTGATGCATTGTCTGAAGATTTCAATAGAGAAGTCAGAACTTCTGTTGAGTTACGAGTGTCCAAAACTTTGAAAAGCTTAAGCTCTTTCTTAGAGAGCATGGGAAAATATATAAAATCATATGATCTTTCAGATATTTCTATTCATATTGGTGTTGTAGATAATGAGTGCTCAAGAGAAATACAAGATGAATTGTCCATAGAAATACCTAAAGAAGATCATGATGCAGAGTTAAAGTTGAATGTAGAACAACAAAAAGCTTTTTCAATGATTTTGGAATCCATAGAAAAGAGAGAAAGTGGAATTTTTTCATAGATGGACCGGGCATAACTGGAAAAATATTCTTGTATTGTGCATTATTAGCTAATGTCAGATGAAAGAATCTAATAGCACTTGCAACTGCAGCATCTAGAGTTGCCGTCGGGATAATGCCTAGAACAACACATTCACGTTTTAAAATACCGATAAATGATGATAAATCAAGCAAATATTCAATTTCAAAGCAGAGTGCAGCTGCAAAATTGTTACGTATCGCACATCTAATTTTATGGGATGAAGCACCTATGGAAAAAAAAGGGGCAATTGAAAATGTGAATAATTTGTTAAAGGGTGTAACAGGGAATGATGAGGATTTTGGTGGAAAAGTGATAGTTTTTGGAGGAGATTTTAGACAAGTACTACCTGTTGTTCCTAAAGCTACAATTCACCAAACTATACATGCAAGTTTGGTGAAGTCTTATTTGTGGTGGAAAATGAAAAAATCACCTTGTCCAAAAATATGAGATCTAAGAATGATCCTGAATTTAGCCAATTCTTATTAAGAGTTGAAAATGGTGAAGAGCCAACTGATGTTGATGGTAACATCAAAATTCCTGATGAGATGATCATTGACTATGATAATGAAGAAAATTCCATAAAAAGACTCATCAATTCCATTTTTCTGAGTTTAGAAAAGAATGCACATTCAGCAGAGTATATGACAAATCGAGCAATATTAATAGCTAAAAATGAGCATGTGGATAGGCTGAATGATGAGTTGATATATATGTTTCCAGGTGACGCAAAAGTGTTTATTTGTTTTGACGAAGCTGTTGATGAAACCAACGCACATTGTTTAGTGTCTAATTGTGTTATTTTAATTTATTTATTTTATTGTGTTTAGTATTTATTTTGTTTAATTTTATATTGTTATGTGTTGCTTTTATGTGTTTATTTGTGCTTATTGCTCTAATGGTGGATTATGCCAAGTATTGCAAAAGCTTGAGCTTTTAATCATAAAAGCAGGTATTTTACAGCAATTAGGTGGCAAGTGCAAATCAAGTAATTGAGCTGGATTAGTTTAATAAGAAGATCAAGATTGTTAAAAGGAATTAAGGAAAAAGCACCCGCACGGACGGGCTAAGGAGCGCGAGCGGGGCGCGAAAAGGCCGAGAGCCTCGCTCTCCCAAGCCCCGCCGCGCTGAAGGCCCCCACGGGGCTAGCCCCCGCCGCACGCTCAGCCCTCGCCGCAATTGCCCCCGCGGCGTCCTACAGCCCGCCGGCGCGCGGGCTGCTTCCTCTCCCTCTCGGTCCAATTTTTCCCATGTTCGTTGCAACTCCGCTCCTTTTCACTCCAGTTCCAACTGATCTTATTTAAATCAGTTCAAGGACTCTTTTGAGCCATTTTTAATTCCTAGAATTTATAGCTTATTATTACCTAAACCTCTAGAGTGGAATATTTGGCGCCAAATCTTTCACAAAATCCCGTTCATTAATTGATCTCTTACCATCAACTCCCATCACCTTTTCTCTCTCTCTCTCTCTCCCTTCATCTCATGTTTCTCTCCCTCTCTCATATCTAATAATAGATATTGGGGATTTTGGGTGATATTCAGGATCATTCATTTACCTACCATTCTATTCACTCTCACCCACACCATCCTCTCCACCATTCTCTCTTTTCAGACACACTACACATATTAATCTCTACACCATTTTCCTTCACCATTTCCACCATCACATTCACAAGAGGAAGAGGAGAAAAGGAAGAAGAAGGAAACCAAGCCAAGCTAGGAGAAGGGAAGACGAGAAAGGCCCGATGATGAGTCATTCATGGAAGCTAAGCTCGGATGAGGTTTCTCTTGTATTTTGTTTGTATTTCTTGGATGTTTGTGGGGATTTGTCCCAAAACTCTTGAAGAATACTTAATGTTGTAGAAGTTTGAGTTATTTGCATTTGATTTATGAGATGACTTTCTTCTATGGTATTTGTGTTGTTTTAAGCATGTTTAGTGGCTAATCTCTCTATTAGGGGGTAGAGGATCGATGTGGTTTTGATCTATGCTTGTTCTTGTTGATTGTTATTGTTGAAATCGTGCTTTTTCATGTTTAGGTACTTGATCACTACTCGAACATTGATAGGATTTAGATGAGTCTTGATTGTGAATCTAAGTCCAGAAATTGGTTCCTTTAATGTTAGGTGGATGGGGTTCCTAAGCCTAATATGTTAATCTTACTTGTATGATATAGCTAAGAGAGGTTTAACGGATAGACGGTGACAGAAATTGAAGTTAAACTAATTGGAAGGGTCTATCATATTTGTGAGAATAACATTATTAGCTTGACTTAAGCATGGTGATAAAACCATTGAGAGAATCTACACCCTAATACCTTAATCAAGCTTATTTCCTCTAATCTCAATTTAATTTGTGTTTTTGGCATTTAATTATCTTGCTTTATTGCCTATTTTGAATTCCTAGCATAGTCATCATCAAACCCCCTTGTTAGAATGTTTAGATTTTATTTTAGTTGTTTACGTGAAAACATGTGTAGTCTTTAGATAATTCTTTCGTATAAAGTCTTCATTGAGAGATCGACTCGGGTTAAGCTTATTGCTTCTACAATTGACCCCGTCCAATTACAGGTGTGGTCCTAAGTAGTGTCTAGTGAGCATAAACCGGAAATATAAATATTAAATTTGTGGACCGCGAGACATGCACTCAAAGGATATATTCCAATTGTTGAGGTAGAGTGTCTCTTGTGATAAATTCTGATTTTTTTTATTTGATCAAACAAAAAAAAATCATATTTAGATTATCTACTGACCATAATTTTCTAACGCTTTAATTTTGTAATTTTGTTATTTCTTATGCGTAATGTATTGTGCGCGCGTGTGTGTGCGTGTGTGTGTGTGTGTATCAAATGCTATTATATATAATACCAAAGTCCTCCACAGATGTTTGTGGAAATTTGGTAAAAGTTCAATCAAGTAGAGTGATTACAGTTAAAAGCACGGGAGCTTTGAAGACTTTGAGAGAAATAACTATCATGAGCAAGGAGTAAGTTAATTATTGTTAAGTAATAACACAATTCAAGAATTCAATTACTTTAAATATTTTAGTTAAATTTATTTTTTGATTAATTTAATTTTCTATTTTTACAGATCTCAACTTATAGTCATATGTCTCTGGGAAGATATGGCAAAAAATGAGGGATATGAACTACAACAATTAGTAGCACAAAAGCCATGCATTGCCATCACAAATGTCATGGGAAAAAGTATTTAGGTAAAAACATATATAATTAAGCATTTATTTCATGAAAATCCTACACAATGTTACATCTTTCTAAATACGTACGTCGTATATCTTAGGTAATTTACAATTACAAAATACAATAAGATCGGTATTGCAAATAATACCAGCAAAATCAAGAGATTGGACTCATATGCTATTTAAGTGACAATAATGATATGTTAAAAATTGATGAGTTAGCAATGATCCAAAGAATGAAATGTGCGAAGGAAGTAACTCCGGAATATATACTTGAAGGAAAATCAACATTGTAATGCCCCAAAATTAAATTCAAGCCCAATCTTTTATTTAGGGCCCAATTATTGCAACAAGTCATTTTATTTTAAAAAGAGGCAAGTATGAGACCTTTGAGCCCATCCCTAAATATTTTTATTTTCGGTCCGATTTTTGTTGGAGCGACATTAAAAGATAGTTCCCGTCGAAACCCGATTTTGACCAAATTACTCGGCCCATTTCAAAATCAATATTGAGTCCTTTTTATTTGATTAAAGTCCATTTTTTTAGCCCCATTTATTTTATATTGAGCCCAAAGTTGAGCCCATGACATGCCCCATTTGTTTTTCTTTCTCCAAGCCCAATAGATAAAATTTATATATGTGTGTATATATGTATGCAACCCCTACCCCAACCTTATCTCAAAATAACATTTCTCTTCCACCCATTTTTCCTTCTTAATGAATAGAGAGATTGAGGGGGGGGAGAGATCGAGAGAGAGAAGTGAGAAGGAGCAGCCAAAGGGAGAAGGAGAAGGGGGGAGAGCTGCCAGCCTTTAGTCTCTAGACTAGCCACTGGAGCGTCGCCGGAAGGGTGGCAGGTCCCTGGATTTTCACCGGCAGCTGCTGCAGCCATCACCATTGACGCCACAGCTGCCATCTTCATCGACCTCATCTCAGTTCGTTTCTTATCCTTTTCATTTGATTTTCGGATATGTCATGCATTGATATGTGTTCTACGTTTTTTCTTTTGATGTCGTTGTCATCCGGTGGCTGGAAATCGGCCAAATCGCCGGAAATCAGAATCTGCTCCGTTTTTCCGAACAGTTTTTTTGCTCCTGTTTAATTCAACTTTTTAGCTCTTTTATTGTCAAAATCTGGGGATGTGTATTTGAGGAACATTTTTAGGTATATGTCTTAGGGTTCTATAGAATTTAGAATTTTTTTATTCAGAGTTTTGGTTGATGAGATATGTCCGATGTACTGAAACTGGTACAGGAGAGGAAAACAGGGGTATATGCTTTGAAGTGTGTGAGTTGAGGTTTGAAATATTCATGTTGATTTTTTAGGGTGATTTTAAAGATTTTGAAATTTTATAAGCACCATTAGTATGATCTTGAATTATTCTATAATGTTATGTCAAGTCCTAAATTTTAATAAATTGGTGTTTAATCAAAGTGTGTGTGTTCGACTAAGCATGAATGTTTTGAATTCAAAGTGATTTGAAGATTTCAAAATGGACTCTTTAAATGTGAATTTGAGATTTGTCAGTAGACTTCAAATATTTCTTGTCAATGTTTAGTGATTATTTGATGAGTTTGGGGCTCAAGTTTTGGAGATTTAATGGAGTTTGAAAGTTGTCGGAAAAATCATGTTAAAATCAGTTTATCTTGATTTTGCTGCAATGAGGCTTCTAGAAGCTATCTTGTGCATGTTCTTTTGATGTTAAGGTTATACTGATATTTAAGAGGGCTCAAGTTTGATTTTGGAAGGATTTTGAAAATGATTTGTGTTTAACCGTGAGGTTATGTATTTCAAATCAAATTTTATTTTAAGTCTCTAGTTAGTTTTAATTTCAAGATGTTCCTTGGTGATATTGATGGATTACATGTCTTATATGATTAAGATGATTCATGGGTTTATAAAGAATTTTTTTTGATTATGAATGAATTACCGAAGTCTTGGTGTTATTTTTTTTTTAAATGGTGGATTATTAATGGTGTTTTAAGGTTTTGAATTGTGTTTGGGCTGTTTTAGAATTTGAATAAAATAGGTGGGTTTCCTTTTTAGAATTTGATATAAGTTTGGACTAAATTGCAAACTTTTAAAAGGTGTTTTTTTTCTCAAATATTTCCAGAATGGAATGTTATAAATCGATTTTTACTTCTATCATTAGATCTAAAAATAAATTAAATTGTCAAATTCCTCATCTTCTACTCATAAGAAAAATGTACACTTTTATAAAAATCCGATAAGAATCGAGTTCGATCAAGAAAAGGAGGAGGACAGCGGAGTACTATCTTTTATCAATATACTTTATGTATCGAATCGAGTAGAAGCCTTTAAAGTCGTGCACTCTGTGTTGAGATCATAGTCCTGGATTTTCGATAGGGTTAGTGAGTCATAAATTGACTTTGTAGGACACATTAAGCTCGAAGAATCAGATAAATGAATCCTAAGTCGCTGTTCTATCCCGAATTTGTAAATGAGGTGGGCAATTCTCTACTCGTCTATGTGCAAATGGAATGTTGATCTGTGGAATCATCTATGGAATGATTTATTGGATATGAATTAATGGGATAATGATTGAGCATGATATTAGATGCTAGCATTATATGAATTGTTATGAGATTTAGATAATTATGCTTATAGATTATTATTGAAATTGATATTATGATACGAAAGCATTGATTAGACATATGATACCTTATGAGATAAATGTAGTAACCCTCATAAGCGATGATGCTATGCTATTTATTGATGAAGGAAGGAGACCTAGATGATACATTCTAGGTTGTAACCTATGTTAGTGGATTATAAGTTAAGAGTATTGTTCGATTATCTAGCATTGACATCTACATTATTAATTTAGGAACCCGGGCGCTTGACCCTTCCTTATGCTATGACATATGATCAACACTCTAGTGTGCTATTACGATATGATCTTATAATAAATCCTATTTGAGACGATAGGCTTAGAACGAGCATAGCATGATTAAAATTTTAGCTATTATATCATAATGATAAGACGTATTCTACTTGCTTTTATTACTATCTTTTGGTACCGTTTCTCCTTATTATTTACCCTATATTTTTGTATTTTGGATAAATGATATGATTGTTGAGCTGTGTAGGATGAAGATATAAAGTTGGAGAAAAAGGTCGTGCTTTTGGTACAAAAGGATCTAAGTGAAGAAAGAGTAAAATTTGAGTCTGAGTAGATTCGGCCGAAAGGGCTTGCAGCTGAAAGATTGGAGCGGAAGTTCTAGAACCTGGGCTTCTACACGCGTTTTGGGCTTGCAAGATACAACTCTTGGCCCAAGTTTAGACCTGGACGAGGAAATACACCTCTTAACCGCCTTTAGGAGTCTGTTGCATGGGAATTACCATACTTATCTAGATTAGAATTTTATTTCCTATTAGAACTCTATCTTTTTATGGGTTGTAGATATATATTAGGATTCTAGCTTATTTTGAAAACCACCAGACGTTAGAGAAGAACAGCAAGTTGAACGATTTAATTCAGTTTTCAATTTCCCTCTTTTCATCGTTACAATTATCGTATTGTTCTACAAGTTTTTGTTGCTCGATTCAAGCATGCAAGTTAGCTAATTCAATCATATTCCGGTGACGACAATGAAGCTCCACTTATACAAACTGTGAGATCTAATTTGTTCGTTCATAATTAATTAATGCATGTACCTGTTGTTCTTGGATTTCGAATTGATAATTATTCTAAGTCTATTGAATAGTTGCAAATATTCGGTAGGTTGAGATTAATTACAAGCAAGTTAAATCATCCATACATAATTGTGGATTAAGTTTAAATAGTGGCAAAACGGTTGCTCAAAACTAGGGGAATAACAGAGTTAATTTCACAGTCCTGTGTCAGAGTCTGTAAGATTAAGAATAGGGTCTCTCTTGTGTTCATTGCTTTTGGTTCATTAAACTTAAAGAGCGTCTCTTACAGTTGTCAACCGATTAGAGAATAATTGATGAAGCGTCTTCTTAATTATCGAAACCGTATGGAGAGATTAGGTCATGTCAGAAGCGTCTTCGATGGCTATAACTGATTTGCATGGTTTGATTAATTAATTCTTGCATCTGTGATCGGTCTTTATAAGTGGAGTGGAGTTTGTTGGATCCGGAATACCTTCCTTTATTGATTTAAAATTCGTTCTCTCTGCTCGTCTATTTTCGCTAGTTGTTTATTTAATTATTTAATTTATTTTGCTGTACAAATCACACAAAACCTCTTTTGAAGATTTGGTCACGCAGATTGAAGGTCAATAGTAGTTCTCACTGGTCCTTTGGGAGACGATCATGCTCGCCACTGTACTCTGTAGTGTGGGCTTGCCGACGAAAGTTGGAACATTTATTTTTGGTGAAAAATGACTCACCACATAAGGTGGGTGATATCTATCCAACACGTGACTTTATGTTTCAAAAACGTGTTTTATTTATGATAATATATATTTATGATAAAACACGCTTCAAAGTACTTTTATGGCTCTATGATTTCTAGTCAACAGTGACTTATGTTTCAAAAGCGTGATATGTTTATGATAACATATGTTTAAGTTTAAGCATGCTTCATATTACTTTTATGGCTCAATGATTTCTAATTAACGCGTGATTTTATGTTTCAAAATCGCGTTATGTTTATGAGAAAAATATGTTTATATAGAAGCATGCTTCAAAGTTCAAAATATTCTTTTTATGACTCATCAGAGGCTACTAAACTCTATGGTTCTCGGTATGAGCACTTGGTGCAGTATGTAGCACTTCGGTGCGGTATGGTATGAGCACTCCGATGCGGTATGGCACAATGGTGCAATTATGGTACTATGGTACAAATATGTCACTTCAGTGAAATTATTATGATAGGGAATCATATCAAGTTAATCTTTCGTATGTTAATGAGCAGATACTTTTTATGGGAATTATAGTAAATATGTTTATTATGCAAACTATTTATTAAACGATCAAGTATATTTCAGAAATTAAAAATCCCACTGAATGTTTCTGGCACTCAGCCCATCTATTTTTCTAAATATTTTCAGGTATTTGAAGACGACTGGCGGCTGACGTGGACCAGTGGAGACTTCTTAATTCATTGACCACTTTAATGATTTCTAATTATTGACTATGTGTAGTTTGTGGTCAATAAGCATGAATTTTATACTTCCGCTTTATGATTATGAAATAATTAATTATTGTAAGGTCAATGGGGAGTGTTGTGGTCTTTACAACGCATTTTAAATATTGAATGTTAAATTTTGAATGGTCGTGGTCAAACAGGTTATGATTTGTTGAATGGTAAACGTCTTTGAATGTGGATATCATGAATATTTTAAACGAAATGTTGTCCAAATTTTTACGATCCAAAGAAAAAAAATTATTTGGAATTGCGAAAATTTTATTGTCTTTTTTTTAGTCGTGTGTTTTCGTTAGCACCTGAACCTTCGGGTTCGGGTCACTACAAGCACACACTATCAAAAGTACAATTTCTCTCTTATTTTTTTTCTTTTAGTTTTTTTATTATTTTTATGTATATGGGATTCGACAATTTTAAAAATTCAAAAATAATAATAGTATTCAACACACAAAATTATGTTTTACATCATATGCTACATAGGTATATATACATATATAATATTCATACTTTATTGAAACAATAGTTTAGATAGTTAACTATCGATGCATGCTTAATTAATATTGTTTCTTTTTAATATTTCAGGATGGTTCTGATTGTTTTACAGGAATTATTGATAAAGTTGAAAATAAATCATCAATTATTCATGTAAAAAATGCAACAATTCATGTCCCAAAAATGCTGAAATTAAATTATATGTAACACCCCGGAAAATATAGTATTTAAATATATTTTATAAGTTAGAAATTTCATGAAGTTAGAATCCAAATTATTTTTGGGTTAGTTAAATTATGGTCTTAGTGGCACTATAAGACGAAGAAAAGTTTCGACCTTAGTTGAGCATCTAAGTTAAAATTAGAATTTAAAACTAGACTTTAATGGGATCCTTAGAAATCGAGATCATTCAAATCAGACTTCATTTGTTCTTTTCATAGAATTTATTCTTGACATTTTGAACAAAAAAAAATAGTTCTAAGCAAGTCTAACAATCTTATTCAATTAAAGGCCAATTTCCGACCCATTTATTCAGGCCACTTCCAACCAATTCATCAATTATTATACATATTACTACAAGTGGGCCTAGTCATTTAAGTGAATAAATTGAAGACGAAAATTGTTTGTTCAATTGGGATAATTATTAAGGCAATCACCAATCATTTTTAACCATTTGGGAAGTCATGGGAAGGGATTAGTATACATGATACTATTAGTACACGTGTGTGTTGAGTTTGTGTGTGTGTGTGTGTGTGTGTGTGTGTGTAAGTTGGGGGTTTCCACTTATGTTAAATCAAAAGCAAAGAAAGAAAAAAAAAATGCCGGGAAAGAAAAAGAAAATCGAAGAAGAAAAATAGGAAGAAAAAAAATGTGAGTTTTTACCCTCTGATGTTTCTTTAATCCAATGTTATTTGATCTATTTAATTTCGAATTTGGTTATAAATATTAAAAGGATCTAATTTTTAAATTCATATTTTTTAGTTCTAGTTTAATACTTGAAAATTAAATAAGGATTTTAGAAAACGTGATTTAGTCTTATAAGTATATTGTATATTGCTCAAAATAAATTCTAAAAATTCACTTCTATGTGTTAAATCAAGATTTTTAGTTATTAAATTCAGTTCAATTCATCTTTATCCCTATTCAATTCTATCTGTGAAGTCTGATAAATTCTCAAATAAAATCACTAACTTGATTCAATCTGTCAAATGCGTATTATTCGCCCATTTGACTCTAATTCAATTCTAAATGCATATTATTTAGGACCTATGTTATTACCTTAATGACCTATTTGAGGTTTCTAAACTAAAATTTCAATTTTATAGGTCGAGACGATTGAGAAATATAGTAGCATCGCATAAAAATTTCACCACACTTTGAGATCATCCAGGTGGGTTTTTCTATAACTCACAATTATGTTTTAAATTTGTCCATGAAAAGTATGTTAAATGTTTTAATAGCATTGTTTACGCAATGATTGGATGTTTTGAAACTTCATGCACAAAGGAATTACGACTTACAAGCATAGACGGTTTACTTTGTGACTAAATATCTAGATAAGTAACCGTAAAGTATTCATGTGATCACATTGGGTCTCTCATTGTAACGTCCCGTATTTTTGGATTATAATTAAAGGTTTTCTAAATTTATTCAGAAGACTATAGAAATTTATTGGTGTTAAAATAAAGTAAAATGGATAAAAGATGCGACTTTAGGTACTATTTAAAAAAAATTAAAAATTAGCAATATTTTATATCCGAATATTTTATCCCAAAATATCCTAAAATATTTAAATAACCATCCCCATCCTTATCTCTCCATCACAGCCCCCCACATCCCCAACTAATATCGGCAATTGCCGTATAAAACAAAAAGAAAAAGAGGAAGAAAGAAAAAAAGATGAGAGTGGAGAGATTGATAGAGATGAGAGAGAGAGAGAGATGAGCGGCGAGAGAGAGAGAGCAAGTTAAAAAGAAGAAAGAAGAAATAGAGGATGAGAGAGAGAGAGAGAGAGTCGACGGTTGAGAGGAGGGGGAAACAACTTGGCAGAAGATTGCTGGACCTGCCACTAGTGCCGGAGAAGCAGCAACAGCTAGCCGAAGCGCCGACGACCAGCCACAGCAGTAGCCGCGAAGCTCGCCGCGGTCTGCCACCTTCATCGACATCGTATGGATCCATTTCTTATTCATTTCAATTGATTTTTGGATATGTCGTAGATTGATATGTGTTCTACGTTTCGTCTTTTGATATCATTGTCACCCGGTAGCCGAAAACCGGTCAAATCTCCGGAAAACGGAACCTGTCGCATTTTCCGGACAGTTTTCCTGCTCCTGCTTAATTCGACTTTTTAGCCCTGTTAATGTCGAAATTTGGGAATGTGTATTTGAGGATCATTTTTAGGTGCATGTCTTGGGGTTCTGCAGAATTGGAATTTCTTTATTTGGAATTTTAGTTTGTGAGATATGATTTATTTAGTAAAATTGCTTCACAGGGGAACCATTGAAAGGTATTGCCCCGCAACCAACTTGCAGTGAGATTTCCCGCTGATCTGACCGTCGGATTCTCCTCATCTTTATGTCGTTTCGAAAAACTTATATCAGGCTATGTGTAAAAGGTCTTGGATTGAAGATCAGACCACGTTTGGCTCATCGAAATCGTGTCGAAAGTTGGTACGGAACTACTGTCAAAACTTCAAGTGTGTTGTTGTTGCTGCTGCATTCACAACACGTTTGTAATCTTCATATCACACATGATTAGAACCCATTTTATGAGCTTCAATTCCATATCTTCAATTCCAAATTTTGGGTGAGGGTTCAACCCCTAATGGTTGGTTAAAGGTGAGAGCTTTATTCTCCAAAAATCTGAAAAACGGACATGTTTTAGAATCTCATATAAAATCTGCACATAAGCTATATTTTATTAACATGTTAATGATATCATAAGGGCTGTAGCATGATCAAATTTTGGTTCGAATGTGGTTGCAAAGAATTTAAAAATATTGATTAAAAGTGAGAACAATTATATTCCTAATTTAAGGATTAATAGATGTATAGAGTCAGATTATGTGTTTTACAAAATTAATTGAGGTGGAATTAAAATATCCAATATATTCCTATATAAACATGTGTGTTGAACGTTAATTATGTAACACTAGGCTAGAAATATAAAGTGTTAAGGGTAATCAAATTGTAACTAATAAAATATAAAAATTTAATGGAAACTGAAATTATAAGGGAATTTAGGTGTTGAGTTTTAGACATAGAACTCTTTTAGCTGAACTAAGCTAAGACTGGTTATTGTAGGCCCAGATGAAATAGCCGAATTTGAGCAGAACCTGGGCAGGATCGACTCTGAATTTGAAAGCTTATATGTATTACAGATTTTCTTCATTCAGGTGGGCTATTATATGTTTGCAAATTGTATCTTTCGAGTTATTAAACTCTGCTTTGCTAAAATTGCATATGTGACTATCTGTGTTAAAATTTTACGTGCTAGTGTATGTTGTCGGAGTCTCATATATCAAGGTTGTGTCAATGTGAGTGGCTACAGTATGCATGATTTATTCGTCATGCCCTACTCCTTGTCGAGATGACTAAAATGAAACACTTATTGGTTACACTCATGGGTCATTCCCATAGACTTTACGCGTTGGCGATGTAGATGGGTTGCGGGTGATGACTGGTTAAACTCTTAAGCCCTTCACGATAAAATATTTTGGTGAACTTAGGGTGCTTTCAATTTTAAAACCTCCTAAGCTTCACTATCTGTATGAACACAGATAGATTACTTTAATAAAATGATTTGCATAACTTGAATTGTGAAAACTTGCCCACTGAGTGCACTAGTACTCAGCCCAAATATTTTTCAGGTCAGTAGGCTGGCGCGTGGATGTGACGATGCTGAGACATGGACTTTTGTTAATTACCTACTTTCCACTGTCTCTTTTTCTTAAGTATCCCGTTGATAATAGAACTTCCGCATTTGTAATATTCTTTTGTTAAACGCTAAGATCTCTAGTCTTAGTGTTATGGATACATATATGTTGTATTATAAGGTATGTTTGGTTGTTCTGAGTCTTCTATTAAGTTCACATTAATCAGGTTACCCCTTTCTTTTCTGCTTCTTAATTCTCACCCCCGTGGCGTCCATTTCCACGGTCTTTCGGGATCGGGGCACTACAAAGTGGTATCAGAGCGAGGTTCTGCAACTCTGCAGGCCTGCTGGGTCAACTTAATTCATTTTTATTAAATTCCCATGTGAGATATTATATAAGCCATCAGCTTGTCACTCACGCAATAGCCTAAAAGGTACGTATGTTTTTATGCGGATATTAGTTTTAAAAGTTTACATCAATGTTGAATGTTATGTTTCTCTGAAAACAAAAGATTAGGATTCGCCATGTTGATGGGAATTCCTCGAAAGATTGATTTCTATGCTGATTGCATACTGAGATTAACTACGCTGATTGCGTACTCTGTTGCTATGATGATAGCATATTGGTTTTAAAATATGCCTGTGAGCATAATTTCTGGCTAAAAACAATGTTGATTACATATATGTATGACCTTGTGTTATCTATGTCTTGTGCATACTTGTGATGTTGGGAATATGCGGAATGCATACTGTTGATTTGTATACTCTAGAAGGAGTATAAGAACTTGAAAGCTTGAGAATGTAAGATGAACTTAGCCTATAGTCATTGAACTTAGGCTAGACTTGTAAGCACTTCTGAGATTGCTAAGAATATAGTTTGACTGATGAAACATTTCTTCTTGATGACTGAACATAAACTTATAGCTCAGAAGAACTGCCACATGTATATCACAATTGATGAGTGGATTACGAGATTTCGTACGTATACGAAGAAAAAGATCGATTTCGTGCCCCGAGTTTATTGGGGAATTTTCATGGGGTAGATATGCTAGCGGATGATGGTTGCTGCAAACAAGGTTGAACACCAGAATTATCACCTGAACAAAATAAGAGATACAGGCTTGAAGGAGTCATCTTAGATGAGAACACAAGCTGGAAAATGTTCTACAATTATCTATAGACAATGAGGAAAGCGCAATGAAAATAAGGGATGCATGATATATTAAATGTATTGATCTTAATGAATTATGTGTTTGTCTCAGACCATATGCTCAAGAACAGCGAGTTGATTTTCCATGCATATATAACATACGATAGGAGCCTCGCTAGATAGAACCATCGAGATCAAGCAACATAGGAACTTGGAAACAAGGTGTGATGATGTCTTGATGTTATGGGTTTTTATAAGACGTTCATGATATAAATCATTCTGATAGGTGCTCTAAGTGTATTATTTTTACTTGTTTACCTAGCTTCTGTGCATCCCTGCACACTTTGATCGAGTATTTTGATTGAGCTTTGTTTCTTTGATAGTTAAGGGAATGAATCGCTGCTTCTTTTGAGCTATTCTCCATTACCTTAAGTCTCGATCTATGGATAGTGTAGGCAAATTAAATTTATTGCCTATTAAATTATGTCATGTGTAATATAATGAATTAAATATTTTATTATATTTTATTTATATTTTGGGATTAAATTAAATATAATTCCAAGATTAAATAGATATATAATTAATATTTATTACATGAATTTTACTGACTAATGAGAAGCTGACATGTGTCAAATCTGTACAGAAAATAAAATATTTAATATGAAGATCTTCCATATTAAGATAAACCAGCAGGATTGCGCCACATAAGCCCTAGGCTCATGGCCACTCCATCTAAGCCTTAAAAGCCCAAACCTAATTTCCTAAATTAAATCCTCCTGCAACTATAAATAGAGGTCTCCATATCATATGAAAGGACACCAGAAATCATAATGGAAGAGCTCAAGAAATTAGAGGAAAATTCTCTACGAAATTCTCTCCAACATTCAAGGCATTCTAGCGAGATTCAAGCCGTTCTTCGTGGAAAGCAACGCATTCTTCGCCGGAATCATCTCAAATCCAGCGCCTGATCCGGAATCAAGGTTTTCAACCCTCCAGACAGCATTATAAAGTCAAAGTGTTCAAGGAATATTCAAGACGTTCTTCGTGGAAGTAACGCATTCTTCGCCAAAGTCACCTCAAATTCAGCATTCAATCCGGAATCAAGGTCGTCGGCCCTCCGGATAACGTTATCAAATTCAAACAACAAGTTCAAGAAGATCGAAGAGGCAAATTCGCTCTGAAGATTTCGAGAACCGTTTGAAGATCAAGTTTTGAAGAGAAGATTTCAAGAAGTATTTGAAGATCAAGATTTGAAGAGAAGAATCAGAGGATCAAGACAGAGATTATACCACAATCGCATTTTAAATTCAAAGAAGAAATCTACTTGTACACTTTTCGCGTTATTTATTCAAATACACGAAAATTTGTGTTACAGATGGGTCTTACTTATTTATCTGTTCATTTCTATTTACTTTCAATCGACCTGTGAAGCGGTCTAGTTGTTATTTGTTTATTCCGTCCTATGAATAGGACTTTGTTGATTTTCTTTTGGACTATGAAGAGGTCTATTTTCTTAATGGTATCAGTTTATTGTTTTCTTCATCTATGAATGAGTATCTTGATTTATTCTAGGTTCACTTTCCTTCTTATAAGTTGTTATTAGAATGAGATTTTCTCTAGCTACATAATTTATGCTTCCTAATTTTCCGAAAGGCATAACCTATTCTTGGATCTATAGGCTTTGTATTATACTGTTCTTGATCCCTTTCCATTATTTTATGTTACCAAATTCATTTCTCTTTTTAATCAACACCCCACTCCAAAATAAATCTGTGAATTACTCCAACCGTATAGGAAACATGTGTTGATTATAGGATGCTTTGAAATGATTTTTGAAGATTCTAAATATAAAGAAAATATAATGACTCCCAAAGTTGACTGAATTCTATTCTTAAAATCATGTTTGTCTCTAAAATTTTTTTGATCACCTATCTTGTTCCTTGTAACAAGACATTTCCATAAATCTTTTCCATTCGTCATTTGGACATTTATTGAATCTTATATGTCCTAATTATTGAAAGACCATATTTTCATCCTTAAAAATTCTACCATTATGTCTAACTCCAAATTGGTTTCATTTTTGACTAGGAGTCAGAAATCTTTCCATAATCGCGTGATTCCTGATTTCATTAAAATGGAGTTCATTTGATTTTTCAATAGAATTTTATTCATTATCTATTTCAACACAATACCATTTATTAAAATACATCATAAATTAATTGCCACCATTCAACCTTATCTTGCTTCTTGTGTCACCACACATGTCAAGGATGGGCAGCTAAACATCCTCAGCTATGAAAATAATGAGCAATCATAATGAAGCATCACTCATTTATCTTTTCCCTTGATCATCTCAGCCATCTCTTTCCCAAAAATCCATTTTTCTTTCAATCTCTTGGAAATGGAATCAGTTGAGAAATTCTAAAACTTTATACACACATATCTTTTGCATAGTAGAACAAAATTTCTTTTGATGACATTTCGATCCGGTGCTCGAATAGTTGGGAAAATGGGCCAAGAACCTCAGTGGTGTTGCTAGTCATCAAGTTGTGTCGCGGTCCCACTCCATCTTTTTCCATTGATCTAGTAATTTTCTTTCCTCGGGGTTTACGTCATTGTAAATCTAGCACTTCAAGGTTTTCATAACAAGTCTAGGATCATCAATTTGATATCATTTGGTCTATCAAAGACACATCACAAATTGACACGTCAAAATCTGCCACATCAATCATTGTGTTGTGAGTACAACTTCGGAGGTTGTTTTTCATTGATTCCTTCAATGTATGGCCTTAATTTTTGGTATATAATAACTCCTCCTTGTAGTCTTTCAATCTCTTGTGTCCAATCTAAGATCATATATCATTTGGTTCTCTAAATCCAAGCTGTAATTTTTCCTAAAACCACACTCTTTTCTTGCAGATTTCATCTATATTGAAAATGATATATTCCTTGATCATTTCCGGTTATTGTAGTCATTTTATTATTAACCCATTTATTTCATTAAAATCCTTATCTTCTATACTATGAAAAATTGTATTCTTGATCGGTAATCTATTGAGTATCGAGCTTGAGCGAGACTCGAATTTTTTGTTGATTAATCTGTTCGGGTAAACAGTTACAGTTGTCTTTTCGGCCGATTTTAGGCCAGGGTAATCAGAATTTATCTCTGACTCCTTCTGGCCGACTGTAGGTCCCTTTGTAGCGGACGCATGGCCATTGACTTTGTCTCAATAAGATTTTATTTGAATTTCCTATGATTTTTCAAAGTTGCTGCCCTATTTTAAGTTGTTCCATTTATTTTGTCAGAATTGTTTCAAGTTAAGTGAAAAGTATATTAAGAACCTACTATTGAGTCATGTTGGGTTTTAAACATGAGTGTTATGCATTCCTAGTCGAAGTAAAGTGAATAAAACTCCCATTAAATTAAAGTAAATATTAGATTAATTTTGAAAGTGGTTATATTGATCTTGAATCAAGGATGGATCCTTGTAGGACTTGAAAACATATTTTTTGTAGAATTATATTTAAAGAGAGATAGTAGAGTGTGTATAGAGATGCGTAGCACGTTATCAAGTGAAAGTCATACATCAATGACCTTCAGATTTATTGCAGCCGTTGGAATATCAGAGTGGCACAGCGGAAGCGTTGTGGGCCCATAACCCAGTCCATTTCTAAATAAAGTGTGTCGTTTAATGGGTTAGAGACACCTGATACACTCTCGTATTTTTATTTAGAACCCTAAATTCAAACTTAATTAGATTAATTAGAAATCTATTTATTAATTGCAAATTAATTTAGTACGATTTTTATATAGAAATACACACATTACATTGTATATATACATATTATTTAATTATGAAAGGATAAGAAGAAGCAACGTGAGAGTAGGAGTCAGAATTGTTCAAGAATTGTCCCGACACTCCATTTCAAGATTTGTAAATTTCGGGACGAAATTTTTTTTAAGGAGGGTAGAATGTAACACCCCGTATTTTTGGATTATAATTAAAGGTTTTCTAAATTTATTCAGAAGACTATAGAAATTTATTGGAGTTAAAATAAAGTAAAATGGATAAAAGATGCGACTAGGTACTATTTAAAAAAAATTAAAAATTAGCAAAATTTTATATCCGAATATTTTATCCCAAAATATCCTAAAATATTTAAATAACCATCCCCATCCTTATCTCTCCATCACCGCCCCCCACATCCCCAACTAATATCGGCAATTGCCGTATAAAACAAAACGAAAAAGAGGAAGAAAGAAAAAAAGATGAGAGTGGAGAGATATATAGAGATGAGAGAGAGAGAGAGATGAGCGGCGAGAGAGAGAGCAAGTTAAAAAGAATAAAGAAGAAATAGAGGATGAGAGAGAGAGTCGACGGTTGAGAGAAAGGGGAAACAACTTGGCAGAAGATTGCTGGACCTGCCACCGGTGCCGGAGAAGCAGCAGCAGCTTGCCAGAGCGCCGACGACCAGCCACAGCAGTAGCCGCGAAGCTCGCCGCGGTCTGCCACCTTCCTCGACATCGTATGGATTCATTTCTTATTCATTTCACTTGATTTTTGGATATGTCGTAGATTGATATGTGTTCTACCTTTCGTCATTTGATATCGTTGTCATCCGGTAGCCAGAAACTGGTCAAATCATCGGAAAACAGAACCTGTCGCATTTTCCGGACAGTTTTCCTGCTCCTGCTTAATTTGACTTTTTAGCCCTGTTAATTTCGAAATTTGAGAATGTGTATTTGAGGATCATTTTTAGGTGCATGTCTTGGGGTTCTGCAGAAATTGGAATTTCTTTATTTGGAATTTTAGTTTGTGAGATATGATTTATTTAGTAAAATTGCTACACAGGGGAACCATTGAAAGGTGTTGCCCCGCAACCAACTTGCAGTGAGATTTCCCGCTGATCTGACCGTCGGATTCTCCTCATCTTTATGTCGTTTCGAACCTCTTATATCAGAGTATGTGTACAAGGTCTTGTATTGAAGATTAGAGCACGTTTGGCTCATCGAATTCGTGTCGAAAGTTGGTATGGAACTGCTGTCAAAACTTCAAAAGTGCTGCTGCATTCACAGCACGTTTCTAACCTTTCCTACAACTGAAAATCTTCATATCACAGATGATTAGAACCCCATTTTATGAGCTTCAATTCCATATCTTCAATTCCAAATTTTGAGTGAGGGTTCAACCCCTAATGGTTGGTTAAATGTGAAAGCTTTATTCTCCAAAAATCTGAAAAACGCACATGTTTTAGAATCTCATATAAAATCTGCACATAAGCTATATTTTATTAACATGTTAATGATATCATAAGGGCTGTAGCATGATCAAATTTTGGTTCGAATGTGGTTGCAAAGAATTTAAAAATATTGATTAAAAGTGAGAACAATTATATTCCTAATTTAAGGATTAATATATGTATAGAGTCAGATTATGTGTTTTACAAAATTAATTGAGGTGGAATTAAAATATCCAATATATTCCTATATAAACATGTGTGTTGAACGTTAATTATGTAACACTAGGCTAGAAATATAAAGTGTTAAGGGTAATCAAATTGTAACTAATAAAATATAAAAATTTAATGGAAACTGAAATTATAAGGGAATTTAGGTGTTGAGTTTTAGACATAGAACTCTTTTAGCTAAACTAAGCTAAGACTGGTTATTGTAGGCCCAGATGAAGTAGCCGAATTTGAGCAGAACCTGGGCAGGATCGACTCTGAATTTGAAAGCTTATATGTATTACAGATTTTCTTCATTCAGGTGGGCTATTATATGTTTGCAAATAGTATCTTTCGAGTTATTAAGCTCTACTTTGCTAAAATTTCATATGTGACTATCTGTGTTAAAATTTTACGTGCTACTGTATGTTGTCGGAGTCTCATATACCAGCGCTGTGTCAATGTGAGTAGCTACAGTATGCATGCTTTATTCGTCATGCCCTACTCCTTATCGAGATGACTAAAATGAAACACTTATTGGTTACACTCATGGGTCATTCCCATAGACTTTACGCGTTGGCGATGTAGATGGGTTGCGGGTGATGACTGGTTAAACTCTTAAGCGCTTCACGATAAAATATTTTGGTGAACTTAGGGTGCTTTCAATTTTAAAACCTCCTAAGCTTCACTACCTGCATGAACACAGATAGATTACTTTAATAAAATGATTTGCATAACTTGAATTGTGAAAACTTGCCCACTGAGTGCACTAGTACTCAGCCCAAATATTTTTCAAATATTTTTCAGGTCAGTAGGCTGGCGCGTGGATGTGACGATGCTGAGATATGGACTTTTGTTAATTACCTACTTTCCACTGTCTCTTTTTCTTAAGTATCCCGTTGATAATAGAACTTCCGCACTTGTAATATTCTTTTGTTAAACTCTAAGATCTCTAGTCTTAGTGTTATGGATACATATATGTTGTATTATAAGGTATGTTTGGTTGTTCTGAGTCTTTTGTAAGTTCACATTAATCAGGTTACCCCTTTCTTTTCCTCTTCTTAATTTCCACCCCCGTGGCGTCCATTTCCACGGTCTTTCGGGATCGGGGCGCTACACTCATCCAATGAAGAAGAGTAAACTACGTTATAAAGTATGTTTATGATTGATTTTTAAGCATGAAAGTATGATTTGGACGAATAATAATGTCCACTGAGTGTTTTCTGGCACTCAACCCAAATATTTTCAAACGTTTTTCAGGACCTGGAGATCAAGCTGGTTGATGACGATCTGCTGGAGTGGGTTTGATGGTTGACCCTTATGTTGTTTTGCTTAAAACCATCTTTAAACTTATGTTTATATGTTAAATATTAAATGCTTCAGTTGATCTCTGCAAAACTTATAAGTTTAAAAATTGTTAATCCCAGTGGTCAATTTTTGATTGTATATACAAATATTTTGAATGTATATAAAGGTTGACCGTGAAGTTTTGGAATATGTGGCCTGTTTGGATATATATGTATATTTCTTGTCGACAGGTCATTTGATTATGTGTGAGCCAGTGATTTTGAAAGGCCTTGTTGAAAGTTGACTTTAAGAACGCCTGAGTGCGTGGTTTGAATATTTTTAAGTTGAGGTGCTTCCCATTTACAAATTATTTATAAAGTTAAATCTTATTTTTAAAAATTATTTATCACGTAAGCATGTACGTATGTTTTTTGTGATGTTTCGGTCCTAGTGGGACTAGGGCGTTACAATACACACACACACACACACACACACACACATAAGTATGCAACTATTATTTTTACACATTTATAGATATAGAATAACTATAAATGTTATACAAGCAGATTGCAATGCACGGATTACAATTTTTGATGAAGCAGCAGCTGTATATGTAGGATGCTATGTAGATGAGTATCTTTTATCAATCAGTAAGGTAGTTTATGATACAAAATAATTATTTGTGCATTAAATTTAAATTTTATTGTTCTGCAATTCTAAACAAAATTATAATAACTTACACAGGGTGAAAATTATTCTACATACTACAAGCGTTTGAGTTTGCAATCATCAACTGAAATGTGCTTCATGATTACAATCAAGAAAGCCATAGTGAATGAAAGAGAAAATCTAAATTTCGTAGCAAATGCAATCCAAAGGACAGAATCCATAACCAATCTCAATGATTCAGTTGAAGAGTCAAAGCCAAATCAAGAGGAACAAATGAAAGATTTAGTTCAAAAGCCCAAGCGAATTGCGCTAAAGTGGGAGAAAAGAAAAAAAAAGTTACAAAGTTGCACGCTGCTAAAGTGAAGGGAAAGAAAAGCAAAGGGATACCGAGGAAGAAAATCGAAGAATATATTCAAATTCCAAGTGATGACGATCAACCATTGACCAAATTTATTTCTGAAAGTAAAAGGAAGAAACAGAAGAGTTTGCCAACCATCAAGATCAAACAAGAGAAAATTTAGTCTTAATATAGTGTCACATTCAAAAGAATTTAGACATCCTTCACCAATAGTAATATTTCAAATTTTCCGTGCATTCATGAAATACTTTTGTAAATTTTTTTCATAATAATTTTATTCTTATTCAATCTTCTAGAACAATTTTGCTTGCTTTTATGTACAACTTATAATATTTGAGAGTACTAAATTTTTCCATAATAATTTTATTCTTCTTCAATAATCTAGATCAATTTGCTTGCTTTTATTTACAACTTATAATATTTGAGAATACTAAATAATAGGGTACACGTGCAACGCACGTAATCTACACTAGTATTTATAGAAAAAAAGAATAAGAATGTAACAAATAACTTAAATTTGAAGAAATGCATTGCAGAACCTTTATACCTAAAAATTACAAATTAGCCTTAGTTAACAATTACAACCAAGACAGTAAAAAAAATCTCATATGGAACATCGAACAAAATTAAATCTCATTCTGCTAAACTAATATCCCATCGAAACATCAAGTTTAATCAACCATAAGTGAGAGAACAAAAGCATAATATGGAAGATGAACGTGCAGCAAAAAGAGCTAGATTAATCTTCAGGTTGAAAGGGAAAGCTAAATTAAGAAACATTCTAAGTGAGAAAAAAACTTAACTGAAAAAAGGAGGATAGTAAGAAATGATAATCACACAAACAAATGATAAGAAAAATAGAATCAACCTAGAATTCAATAATACAAAAGGTTGAAAGCACCAAAACTTTTTTATTACATAAAACATGGGTGATCGTTGGGGACTTGGGGTTGAGGAGTAAGAAACATACATTATGTATTGTGGTTGAGGGTTGGGGGATCTCTGCAGATAATTAAGTCAAGAATTGGGGAAATTTTAGCTCATGGAGTAGAGTGAAAAATTATTTGTTTATTGGGCATTCTTTTTTTTTTTTTAATTATGATCGGCATGATATATGTAATTAGTTATAGCTAATTTGCTTTTGTATTTGTATAATTTTTTTCAGTTTGACATATAATTACACAATGGAACAAGTTTCTTCAGTAAAATCAAGTTGTGAGTCTATCTCTTAAATAAGTCTACAACTGAATTCAAGATTTCAACAATAATGTCAAGGGGAAATAAACGAATTCCCTAAACAAGTTGAAACTTATATGATAGGCAATAATAAAACAATTCCAGAAAATTAACAAAGAAAAATCCCGAACTAGCTACAATGCAGCAATAAATAGAGCACAACTCTGATATGGATTCAAGATGAAAAAAGAAGCATTTAGGATAAGAAAAACAAAGCAATATACCAGAAAATCTTAGCCACTCTGAACCTTGCTATTAGCTACTCAAACAGCTGACGATCAGAACCTATTGAATATAAATTGGATGAATATTAACAACTAAAGAATATGTAATACAACTGAAAATAGATCAAGAGAAAAATTCTGACTCGAGTTTAGATTTTGAGTGGAAGAAATCGAATGAGAGAGACGGGTAGTTAATGGCAAATTAAGATAATAACGATGGTCGGCAGCATATAGAAATCGCAGTTAAAATAGCTATGGTGATTGACGGCCGTCCTCTGTGGCGGCGCCCTGCTCTCCGGCATCAACTCGTCGAGTTTGAGTTTTAGGCTCATAGATTTTCTTGATTTTCTTAACTTAGTAACTAACGTTAATTTAATAATTAATTAATCTATTAGTTTAGTTGAAAAAACGTTGCCTTTTGTTTCCCTCGTAAGAGGAGGGTTTTTCTTTTCTTTTTTTCTGTTTTTTTTAATTATTTTTCTCTTTTCTTTTGAAAATCAATTCCGCCTGTTTTACTTTTTATATTAAGTTTTAAGATTATACTATTAATTTATTGGATAATTATGAAGGCATTTACGTAAATGTCGGTAAATGAGCCATATCATGACATTTATTTCATAATGTCATATCAGCATTCTAATAAATTGTAGTGATAGGTATTTGAAAATGGATGTATGGCAACATTTGCTTCTGAAATTAAGACCAAATCCACAATTTATCGGTTAATAGAAAATATATTAAATACAATAAAAAATTATTATTAATTACAAGAATGTTGACGTTACCTGCCCATATAGTTATATTGTTTTGAAGCTTGTCCAAAATCCAAGCAATCTCTTCGCGTCCTTCCTCATTTAGTGTGTTAATCTGAGACATTGCTCCATTACGAGCTGTCTCTGCAATTTCACATGCGCTGGAAAATGGGTAGGAATTTAGTCATCATCATTCAACAATTTATGCACTACAAATTTAATTAACCTAGTGCAATATATATATATATATATATATATATGTAACATCATGAAATATGTGAAATACCGGTCGGACATGTCGAGAATATCATGGCAAAGAATTGAAAAATTCAGAGCCAAAGTCAATCTAATCAAATTTATATAGGGTATGTCACTCAAATCAGCAATCTCGGTAGCAGTCTGCGAGAAATACACAAAAAAAAAAAAAGAATTAATTCTCTAGCTATTTTAGAAAAATAATTAACACATCATAGATACTACGTACCTCATATGCGATTAATGAGTAGTCACCAAGTTCCCTCCTCTCATCCAAGTTGAACTCAGCACGGTATTTAAAGTGGTCACCAATTCTGCAAAATTAATTAATTAAGTGAATGAAAATATACTATACCATATATATATCTAAATGACTAAATCAAGAATTTAATAAAAACATACTACTCACATCTTGTGGCAAAAGACTTTGTTCTCATTAGAACAGGTGGGAATGACATGTGACTCAAGCAAAGACTTGGTCCTTGTTGAAACAGTAGCAATCTCTTCTTTCACCTTTCCAATGTATTGAGTAATCAGATAACCATTTTCTTCGGATCCTTCCCGTTGCAGAATTGCTTTCAGAATTCTCCAGGAAGAACATCTAGACAAGATAGCATTCTTGCATGCTACGTCTAGCAAGTTCATCTCCACTGATGTCAATTCTTCATTCATCAAGAGCACAAATTCCATTGCGTCGATGCCATCTTTTCCAAAATATATTCAGTCCAACAAGAATATCATGAATCATCAATACATATGTGCATAGTGCATTAATTAAGTAAAGAACAGCAAACAAACCAAACCCGGAAACAAACATGAAACAAATAAAATAAAATAAAAATACGAACTCCAAGATCAGAATTCCAATAAAGATCAAATCACTCAGTTTCCACCAGAACGTAGAGCAGAAGTTGATTGCACAAATTGAACGAGTAAATAAGATCCAGACGATTTTAAAATGAGAAATATCAACTGCATGGAAATCAAATGTGCTATATTTTCTTTTTAAAATGCATAGAAAATTAAAAAGAAAAATGGGGAAACTTTTACATACACGCGCGCATGCAACCGACAAGAGAAGTTGTCAAACGAATATATATGAAAACGAATGTCATTTCGATCGACAAGAAAATGTGATTAAATCAACTACTAAAATTCTTCGATCGATAATCTCTATATATAAACAAGAAGCTGTTTCTTTCCGTACACAGTTGCGTAATAAGAAAATGTGATTAAATATAAACACTTTTCATAACATTCTTTTGATCTAACAACTAAGATTCTTCGATAATTAGACCTACATGGATACATGCATGACAGGAAACAAATCGAACAAATAAATTAAACCACATTGGAAATAAAACAAAACAAAACGATCGATCGACATGCATCAACATCAAGATTCCAACCAACTTCAGATTTCTCAATATGACTAAGACGCAGAGCAGAAGTTGAAGGAGAAAATCAAAACCAGTTCCTAATTATCGAACGCAAGATGATCAACGCATGAATACAAAATTTGAACGAGTAAATGTATAAAGATTTAGCATAACTGATACGTAAATGTCTTACCGTCGTAGCGTTGTTATTCCACCGCCAACTTAGCAAAGAAAACGGCGTTCCCGCGATCTCGGTAGGCAGCCATTTCCGACCCGAGAACTGATGGAGCTACTTTCTCTCTCTAGATTCTGTCACAGGAAGTTTCTCTCTCTCACTTCGACAGTTTTGGACGGAGAAAAGCAGTTGAAAAATGAAAAAGATTTTGAGAATTGATTACACTGATTACTTAGTCATATTTGCGGCTCTTTTATTATATATATATATATATATATATATATATATATATATATATATATATATATTTCACTCCGGTTTTTTGGGGTTTGAGCTGAAGTCGATTTAAATTGGATTGCATGAACAGCTCTCACTTGGAGAAGGTTTTAGAGCGGGAAAATCTATAGAAAAATGTGATTGGTTACGATTGCTTTTAGTATCTTATATATATTTTCCCTCGGTCTTGCGGTTAGAACTGAAGTCGGTTATGTACGACAGTTTACTCCTCACATTTTTTTTTTAAAAAACAGTTAATTACTCCTTATTTCAGGGTCTGGGGGTATTAATGGAATTTTGATGCTTGCCATCTGCCTCAAATATGTACGTACCCGACTCTAACGCGTGGATAATTATTTTTTTGAAATAAATATAAAAATCTAAAATGGAATTAACGAACTCAATATTTAATTGAATTAATTTAATTTTTTATCCGATATCTGCACTCATCCGATGCTAATACGTGGACTTATGCACTTCGTTCAATAATTATTATTTTTGTTTGTAAAAAAAATTAATTTTTTTGAAACAAGTATAAACCCTAAAATGAAATCAGTGAGCCCTAAAATTAAATTGAATTAATTATATTTTTATATCCAACGTCTCGCGCCAATACTAATGCATGGGCTCGTGCACCGCGCTCAATAATTATTTTTTAAATATATATCCTAAAATTGAATTATTAAACCCTAAAATTAAATTGAATTAACCTATTTTTTTTATTCAGCATCTTGCGTAGTGCACTTGATTGACGCTAATGCATGAACTCATGCACTGCACTCAATAATTAATTTTTTTAAAATAAATATAAACCATAAAATGGAATTAGTGAACTCTAAAATTAAATTGAATTAATTTTATTTTTATTTTCGGCACCTCAAGCAGTGCATTCACCCTATGCTAATGCGTTGGCTCATGCATTGCGCTCAATAATTATTACTCCCTCCATTTCTATATAAATGTCATGTTGGATGAATGCACACAAATTAATAAGTTAATTAAATTACCTAATACACCCTTGTGTAAATACATTAAATGAGTTAAATATAAATGTTTGAATGCATTAAATGAGAGCAAATGTATGAAAATGTGAATTTTCTGTCTTGAATTTGTAAAAAGACACTTTTTTGAAACAAAATTAAAATGCTAGAATGACACTTATTCAGAAACGGAAGGAGTATTCTTTTTAAATAAATATATATACTCTAAAATAGAATTAGTGAACCCTAAAATTAAATTAAATATGTTTAATTTTTTTATCTGGCGTCTAGTACAATGCACTCGTCCGACGAGACTTGTGCATTGCGCTTAATACAAAGTAAAGATTAAAAAACAAAAAAAAACAAAAGAGAAATGAAAAGAATGAAAAAAAAAAGAATATAAAAAGGCTGAAAATGAAAAGTAACAAAAAAGGAGCCGTGGGTGGCGGGGGGGGGGGGGGGGTTGTTTTTTTAGGTTTAAATCGATTTAATCCGTCTTATGGATTATGAATTATTAGACGATCTAACATAATTTTTTTTTTTTATTTTTTTTTTTATTCATGTACATAATTATATTCTCTGTAATTTTATTTTTTGGGAAAAAGGTAATAGAATTTGACTACCTGAAATACTCTCCAGTCTTGACGCAAGATTAATAAATTCACATTTACTTAACAATTTTGTCTTTAGAGTGCATGCATGATTAATTTGGCAATAGTATCGGCCCCAATTCGATATATTAGTTTAAATACGAATCAATCCCCACATGAGAATCTAAGAATCAATTAAATTCAAGCATTTTAATGACATGAAAGATATAAAGACGGTGGCATAGTTATTAATATCAGAAATTCAAATGTTCAATTTTTTTTTAAAAAAACTGATGTCATCATCTTTTAAAAAATTCTTAAAATTTTTAAATAATCATAATGCATGTGCTCGTTTTTTTATCCAATTATAATTACGCAAAAAATATATCAAATTAAAGATTTTTCCATGATCTTTATAGTGTTTTCAAGTATTTCCCTGTTTTTTTTTTTTTTTTTTTGGATTTTCCTTTTCCTATCTTGAATATTGATGTATTTATTGTAAGTTCTTGAAATAAAGATCAAATTTTGGTTAAGAAAGGGGAGAAGTATTTGAGAAGAAGTAAGGAAAAGGAATTAATAGAAAGGGGGAGGCGTGAGTTTAGGTTTCATAGCTTGCTTTATTTCACGAAATAAAACATTTATAGTCTTGTTAGGACCACATAAAGTCACTACAAGAAAAATGGACATACACAACACTAAATGAACAATGGTAATATTGAATTACCGTTGCGTATGTGAAAAACACAACAGTTTTTGAAATTACCGTTACCTATTTGCGTGCACCCAATAATAAACATAACGGTAATGAGTATGCCATTGTCTATACATTGACTACATGTAACAGTATGAAAATTACCGTTGTATAAACTAATTAAAAAAATTTAAAAACAATTTCATTTTACTAGTTGGTACTGAGTAGTCATTAATAAACTTGAAAAATATTGAAGAGTTTGTCGACATTCCTGCTCTCTCAATTCCACGAAATCTTCAAATTGGCGCTCAATTCCCACTGCCCAAACCTTCTCGCCAGTAGCTCACCCAGTCGCCAGCCCTTTCGCCGGTCGGCGTCTTTAAATCACATTCTCTCGCTTAATCCTAACTTCTCTCTCTTTTTCTCCCACTGAATCCCACGAGCCCTAGATGAACCTACGCGACATTATGTAGCTGAGCCAATCAATGGAGGTCTCAGTCGTCTTTTCTCTTGTCGGTGTAACTGCTCCAGTTGACAATCGGGGTGGTAGAGTATCTCTCACCTCTTTCTAACCAATTTTTGAAAATTATTTTCTTACTTCTATTTCTTTGTTTGTCGCTAAAATTTCTACGGTAATAATTTCACACCTCAAATCCTAATCTAAGTTCAGATACATTTGTTCTTATTTAGGGAGTTGCAGATTTTTGTTGTTGATTTGATCATTTGGGGTTTTCTTCCGTTTAACAGGTAATGGATGCTTAAACCCTTTTTGCCTTGTAATCTGCAATTCCTTGGATAAAGCTAGGTTTGTATTTCAGCTTAGATGTTTGTGTAGTGGGAAATTTGGTGTTTCCATCTCCATTGTTTGTTCCTATGTTGTTTTTAGGAGAAGTTAATTGTTACTTATGCCATTACAGTTTTATTGAATTAACATTGTCATAAATCCCACGTTAGCATTATTTTATGATGATTTAGTAGCTTCATTTTTTTTTTTTTGGAAAATCTACAACTGTTGTCAATCTGTGATTTATCTGCACATTTTTTTTGCTTTTTAGCACTATCATTTTAGAGTTTTAGCACTGTTATCTCTCATTTTAGCATTACGATAACACTTTATTTACCATTAGCATAAATTATTTTATAATTATCTTTGACACTATTGTTCATTACTTTTATCATGTTATAAATTTAATGCATTATCATCAAAGTAAAGGACTTATTCACAGTATAAAGAACTATATTAGCAGTACAGACACTCTTATTAGCATTATCAAACTCTTTATTAGCAATGCAAAAAAGAATATCAATTATGTGTATAGCATTACAGAAAAGAATATTAGTAGCATTAATAAAAAATCAGTATGAGAAGTAAAAAAAAACTGTATCTGTTTCTTCCTGCAGTTCCTAGAATCATGACTGCATTTTTTGTTACACTTTTTGCAGGTCCTTAAATGTTTCTTTTTGCATTCGGCATTCGTATCTTCTTTTGATTTTATACGACTTTCACTACATATAGTCTTCACACAGTGAGGTGGAAGCACCTCAACTTCACTAGGTGCAGACAACCCATAAAATTCAAAAAGTAATACATACAGTCCTTGAATTTCAGAAGAATCCAGGAATAAGATTCAGCATCCTCACCCAACATTAAAGCAGCCCCAAAGGTGACAAGCCTCCCATGATTATCCTTTCCAATAAAGGGTGCAAAAATCATTGAATATCTGCCAACATATAAAAGATCACAAATCTCTGTTATTATAATGTCTTTCTCATCATAAATAAAAGATTACAAATGCTGACATTGTTACCTACCAAATATTCAAACATCAACTACTAATGTTAAAAAAGGAAATGAAAGTGCTAAAATCTCAACTACCAGCGCTAAAACTTCGTATGGAAATGTTAAAATAACAGAATGTCAATCTAAATAATAAGTAGACTAACATGTTAGTCATATATATTGCATGAAATGACACAACATACCCAAATAATGAAAAGTTCCTTCTTGATATTGGATCAGCCCAAACAGACATCTTAACTGATCATTCTTGTTAACTTCATAATCAAATGAAAAAGCAGAGCACAGTTCAGAATAAAACTTTGATGTGAAGGGTCTATATTCCTATTCAGATTCATAAACTCTTTGTGTGTATCCAAAACAAGTGAACGTGAATGTCTTCCTTCAAATAGTTCAACAGTGTACCTATTAGAACCAATATACTTCAACCCTATCCTAGCCATACAGCAAGTCCTCTTAGACACACGATGTCTTTTTTTCTTCGATGTTTCACCAAAATCAATTAATGTGTTCTTAAGTCCATCGCGGTTACACACAACATACTTCCAAACTATAGTACAATCTTTAGACATCTTTGTAGTAGACAAACGAATATCAAATCCACATGATGAAGCATAAACCTTGTAAAAGATTATACCAGCATCCAAAGTAAGAAAAGTTTTGCCCAATACAGGCTTCAAAGATGGTTCATAGTTAGATGTGTAAAATTCAGAAAATCTAGGAGAAAACTCCAAAATGGAGCCAACACAATTTGCACATTAAAAAAATATACAACTAATCACGTTAATGCTAAAAAAAATCTTCGGTCATGCTAAAAATGGTCACAGTAGTGCTGAAACTAATTTACAGTAGTGCTAATACTGCGTTCATCGTGCAAATACTCTGTTAACAAGATGTTTTTATAATACTTATTTGTTTTTACAATACTAATAACTAGTTTCGTAGTGCTAATAATAACGTCTCTAATGCTAATGAGGCATCTTGTAATGCTAACAAATGTTGGACTAACATTTGCAGAAATACATGTACATAGTAATAAGAAAACATAATCTGCATACTTGAAAACATCTGTTTATCGTGAAAATTCTAAAATTCATTTAAATCTGAAAAAAAAATTCATTCAAATTAATCAACTTCCAAAAATATAGTACATTACATGAACGAACATGATCGAACACATCCATCATTTAAATCTGAAAAAAAAATATAACAAAAAATTAAATGGAATGAACCTTTATGCTAATACTTGAAGTCTCCATAAACAATTAAATCGAACTCTGAATCTCCACCGGTATTTAGAAAGTAACGAACTAAAAAACTAATCGAATGAACCTCTGATAATCTGATCTCCAACGGTATTCAGAAAATAATGATTTCAAAACTAAACGAATTTGAGAATTTGAGCTACACTGAAATTGAAAAAATAACAAATTAAAAAAAAGACCTGATTATGAGAAAATTGATGCCCTAGCGATGAACATGAATGATTTGTATGATATCGTATACGAGAGAAAGAAATTGTGAGAAGCGGATGTTGAAAATCTGATAAGGAAACCTACCGCAAATCTAATAAGGAAATAGAAGAATTACTAAATTACTGTTATACCCCCACAGTACTTAAAGTTGCCATAAATATCAAAATTGCCACCGCATTACTTAAGAGAAATATCTGATCTGCACCGTCCAAATGAAGAGGATTGATGGATGAGATTGGTTCTTTGTTCTCACATGGGACTTTAGTTCTCACTTGATCTATTCCCTACATCTATATATATATCAGAAAAATCTTAATTTTATGATGGTATTAACTTATATAATTTTACTCAGTGAACTTAATTACAGTTTTTATAACTTTACTTAGTGAATTTGTTCAAATCTTAAATTTTTGAATGATAATATTAATTCATATAACTTTACTTAGTGAATTTATTTACATTTTAAATCACAAGATACAATACCGTATTAAAGTTTGTAGAAATATTTTTTATATATGGACTAAGAAAATAATGAATTAAATTAAGATGGACCTTGAGTGAGCTAGGGCTGGTTTTTTTTTTAAAAAAAGTCGCATATGAGCCAATTCCTCTATAAATATGGCGTGTGATAAGAAATTCCGGAACAGCCGCCACATAACACACCCGCAGATCGATTGAGATGGTGGAGCAAAAAGAAATGAATCTGCCGGCAGATATGGTGGAGGAAATACTACTGAATCTCCCCGTAAAATCCCTGCTCCGTTTCGCCTCCGTTTCAAAAACATGGAAATCTATGATTTCCGAATCTGGGTTCATCAAAAGGTACCGTAGCCGCATGACCCTCCCCGGCCGTGTAAGGGTTGTCTTAAGATTTTTTAACTTTCGCAACGAGTCATTAACAGTTCGGACCTGCACTCTCTCTTCCTTATCATCGAGTGTTAATGTGACCGAATCTGTTGTCTGTCCATTCAGCAATTTTGAACCAAGTATATTTGCCTTTTGCGACGAATTGTGGCTAGCTCGTGTTGATAAATTACTGTTTTTATGGAACCCTTCAATGAGAGCTTACAAGAAACTCCCTAAACCCTCAATCATACCACGTCCTTCAAATATCGGGTCCTTTGCTTACGGATTGGGATATGATTCCATTGGGGATGACTACAAAATCTTGAAAATTCCCCTGGTAGGCTTCGAGGTCACCAATTGCTGCGCTGAATTGTATTCTTTGAGGAGTGATTCGTGGAAAGAGATTCCAAATTTCCCTAGAGATATAATTCGATGTCGTACAAATGCGTTCGTGAGTGGAAACCTTCATTGGATGTCTTCGGAACGTGCTGATATTATTATTTGTTTCGATTTATCGACGGAGAAGTTTGGAGAGTTGGCGAAACCAAACTATTCTCCGAGTCCATCATTGAAGGCTAATCTTACCGCTTTGAGGGGAATGTTGTGTTTGACCCTCGATTATCCTCTTAACTTTTCTACTATGAACTTCAAGGATAAAAAGTTCGTTATATGGGTGATGGAAGACTATGGAGTTGCCACATCATGGACTATGATGTTTAGTATTGGAAACTTGGATTCATTTTCAGCAAACCTTCAATCTATCAGGCCTGTGTATCTTTACCAAAACGGTGAGATTCTAATCAACACGTGGAACAGAGTATTTGTGTATAAAGGTGAGAAAACTAGACCACAACAAGTCAAATATAGCAGCAGCTGCGGCCAAAACGATGGCATTGGTTGTGGAGTTGTGTATGCTGAGAGTCTTGTTGCACCCGCAATGTGGTCAAGATGAAATTAATAACGAGTTTCTTTTTACCTTTTATTTTTTATTTTTTATTTTTCATTTTTATGACATGATGAGGATCCGATATATAGATAGATTAGTTTTCTATTCTATTCGTTTTCTTATTGTCCTTTAATTTTTGTGTTTATGCTAATTAATTTTGTGCTATGTACGATTGAATCAAGAGTAGCATGCATGTATAATTTATATTGACGATGTGCGGTGGTTTAGTAGTAATTATAACCATGCTTTGTAAAACATAACTTTCACAATGCTTTAAATCATACTTTTTACCATACTTTAAATCACATATTGAGATTACTTGCATTTATATATCATGCATATAACTATATACATATACTTTTCATAAGAGCACTAAAGAGATTCAAAACATGGACTTTAGTACCTTCCAGGAGTAAGCTTGGCTAAGACGATAGCTGCTGGGTTATGGTTAACCATTTCAATAACACAATACTTAAACATTTTAATTTTGAAAACATCACAGGCCTACAATCACGTAGACCTGCTCTGATACCACCTGTAATGCCCCAGTCCCACTAGGACCAAAACGTCACCAAAAACATACGTACATGCTTACGTAATAAACACTTAAAAAAATATATTTAACTTTATAAATAATTTATAACGGGCAGCATCTCATCTTAAAAATGTTCAAACCACGCACTTAGGCATTTTCAAAGTTAACTTCTAACAAGTCTTTTTTCAAAATCATTGACTCATACATAACAAAATTTTGACCTGTCAATAAGAAAATATACATAGTCAATCAGGTCACTCATTCAAAACTTCCATGGCCAACCCTTATATATGGAAGTATTTACGGAAGCATTTAATATTAACATACAAACATGAGTTTAAAAATGGTTTTAAGCAAAAACCACATAAAGGTCAACCATCAAACCCACTCCAACAGCTCGTCCTCAACCAGCTTGATCTCCAGGACCTGAAAACATTTGAAAATATTTGGGTTGAGTGCTAGAAAACATTCAGTGGGCATTTACATACGTCCAGGTCATAGTTTCATGTTTTAAAATCAATCATAAACATACTTTATAACATAGTTTACTCTTCTTCATTGGATGAGAGATCCAATGTGATCACATGATACTTTACGGTTACTTATCTAGACATTTAGTCACAAAGTAAACCGTCTATGCTTGTAAGTCGGAATTCCTCTGTGCATGAAGTCTCAAAACATCCAATCATTGCGTAAACAATGCTATTAAAACATTTAACATGCTTTTCATGGACGAATTTAAAGCATAGTTGTGAGTTATAGAAAAACCCACCTTGATGATTTCAAAGTGCAGTGCAATTTATGCGTGAAATACTACTATGCTTTTAGCTCGTCTCGACCTAGAAAATTAGAATTCTAACTTAGAATCCTAATATATGCCAATAAAATAATAACTTAGGTCATAAATAGCTTAAATAATAATTTCCTATGTCATGGGATCTTTTGGAATTGAAATTGAGTCAAACGGGCGAATAATGCGCATTTGACGGACTGAGTCAAGTTAGGTTGAGAATTTATCGGACTTCGTGGACCAAATTGAATGGATAAAGATGAATTGAACTGAATTAAATGACTAAGAAGCTTGGTTTAACATTAGGAGCGAACTATAAACTTTAGAATTTCTTTGGGGCAAAACACAATATTTTAGAAATTAATAGAACTTAATTACATTTTATAAAAATAAATCTCAATTTCTTCTAAGGGACTAAATTGAAATTAGGACAAAGTGGATTTAGAAATTGGGCTCCTTTAAAACTTATGGCCCAATCTATGAAATTTAATAATAGCACAAATAATCCTAACAAACTTTGAATTTTATTTTTCACTTCCAAATTAAACTCTATTCATCTTCACCACCACCTTCCAACTCCACCAAGGACTTATAATCGTTGGAAACAACTCCCATACAACACAACAATCATGCTACTTCCATCATCTCTAGGACCGCAAAGAAGCACTCCACGAGTACATAGACGAGAACAAATGGATCAAAGGAAGAAAATCAGTTTTGATATATTCCAGCAGAATTTTTATGTGAACTTTGGACATAAAAACGAGGCTTTAAATGATATTTGATCGAAGATCCGAGACCATATATTGAAAGTCTGATAAAAGAGGTTCGAAATGGTATAAAATACATCAAAATCCAATGGCCGGATCATCGGGAAAAGGCCGGACAAGTTGCTGCGTCGCACAGCGGCGCACAGCAGCAGCAGCAGCCTTTCGTGGCTTCATTCCCGACTTTCTGAACGTCTAATTGGAAACTTGTTGACACCTAGATGATCTATACATCAAGGGGAGTGTTCTGGTGTAATTTCATGAGATTTGATGGAGAATTGAGTTGTGAACGACGTCAACAAAAGGTGATGTGAGGAGGTGAACATCTATTTTGGTTTCATTCATAACTTTTTGATGTTAACTCTAAAATATTTCTACGTATGGTTAATCTACTTATTGAAAGAGGATTGTATATAATTTGTAAGATTATCCATAGTTAAAATAATGAACAATATTGGCAATTAAAGATGTTGATGAAGAAGACGAGCTTGCCTTGCTTACCTCTCAAATCCTTCCTCTTAAACTTGTTGTATTTCATTTTCCCAAATAAATTCCTTCTTTATTTGATACATACATTGTTATATATTCCATTTACACAAGCTCTCCACGTGTGCATAAGTGTGCACGTGCAACCTTAACAAATCTCCAAGTGGAAAAAGTTTAGTTTGATGACTAATCATTTCCTAAAATATTTGATTATAGTTGGGAATTTTCTTTGATATAATTCAAATGGTTCCACTCACATACGTATATCTATATGATATATATATATATACACATTTTAATTAAATGATTAATTGAAGATAGACTTGAATTGGTTCGAAAAATAATTGAACCAATTGGGATAGATTAAAATTTTTTGGTTTCACATTCTCAAATAATATAAATTTCATTGGAAAGCCAAATAAAGTCTGATTCGAGTGATCTTGGTATCAAAATGATCCCATTAACCTCTATTTTTATAATATAAATTTAAATTTTAACTTAGAGGCTCAACTAAGGTCGAAACTTTTCTTAGTCTTATAGTGCCTCTAAGCCCAAAATAATTTGGGTTCTAATTTTCATAAAATTTCTAGCTATAAAATAATACTATATTTTTTCGGGGTGTTACATTAGTATAATAGGGTTGTTATGAATGAAATTAGAGGGCTTCTTTACATTATATTTTAGTTTTATTTTAGATTTTAGAGCAGCATGACATGAAGATTCAAGATTGAAGTTTTATGCACTGAATTTCTCTATGGTTTTTCTAACCTTTGTTATTTACTTATATTTCTTTATTCTTTCTTTCATTTTAGTTTCAATATTTGTAGCTAAGTTTGTAATTAATTATAGGGTTTGCAAGCATGTAGAGATTATGTGTTGATTCAATTCCAATTTGATTTTCCAATTATTGTGTTCATAAATCTAGGTTTTAATTTCTCATGCATAATTATATATTGGTCATATGTAGTTAATGCATGCAAGTTAATTAATTTGAGTCCTGACCGAGATAATTAATTAATGGGATTAACTAGATTATATGATACACATGTTTACATCTGTAGGATGTTTTAAATCTAAGTTTCTATTAGGAGTTAATATTTTATTTTGAGACCTGACGGAAATAATTTATTAATCTACAATTACCTTGAGACGTGGCAGAGATAATTAGCTAGATTTGTGATCCTTGAGACCTAGGGCATACGTCAAATTAGACGTGCACAATATTGACTGCTCATTTAACGCATCACATATACGTCAGCTCGATTAATTAACATCTCTAGATTTTAATTAGACTCAACAAATTACATTTATGAAAAAAGTATGTTGAGTATGACGTGTTCCAGATGATGTTATCACTTCGTTGATAACATCGTAATCAATGTCGTATCTAATGTTGTTCGTCATTCTCGTCACATCGAGTATAACACTCAAGATGTTAACCTTATCCTTTCCTAGTATTTTGGATTAATTTATTTTAAATTAATCTGAATAAATTGTGATTTTTGTCACATATCATTTTCCACGTTTTTAGGGATTTATTAGATATTTTATTTTGATTTAAAACGTGGAAAATGTTTGATTTTGACCTGGTCAAAATCTGTTCCGGATTTCATGGGGACGTGATGTTCCCACTCCTTCTTGGACACTAACTGTTGTAGAAGATCGTGGGTCACTGGAGTAACCGCTACTATTGCACGATGTTGAAGAACGTGTGACACGCAATGCAGAAGACGGTTATCTAAAGTCCACTTCAGAAATGGGTAGTGGAAGGCGGTTGATTCAAGTCCAAGTCCTCTAGGATCGTGAAGCAACTGCCAATACAAGATGGAAGAAGTATTTAAGGTCTCCTTAGACCTTAAAATCATTACTGCAAGCAGATTACCACCGTGGTTTGTGAGAAGCTCTGAATCTTGCATCTAGTGTCATCTCTGAAATCCAAGACATCTTCCTCGACATCTGCCTAGCATCCCAATCAGCTGGAGACTTTCATTCCAGTTGTGTGTGTAGGTTAGATAGTCAACTTTGAGAAGTCTAGGATTTTGAGTGACTGTTTGTAATCTATCTATGTGTTTAGATAGGTTTGTTTTTGAGTGATTATTCGAGTGAGTCGCGAGCATGGGGATTATGGGTCTGTCTCACTGAGATGGACACAGTCAAGTTCCCATTCAAATTTTTCCACAATTCTGCGAATGGGTCATTCCTGTTAAATACCATGACAGGGAGAACAACGAGATTTGCTGAGGATCTGATTGAGAAGAAAAGATCCTTGATATGGGAGAACAAGCTTGCTATGGGCAAAGAAACCCATCGCAAGTACTGTAACATGGCTCATTTTGGGCAATGGGACAATCGGGTATGCTCGGATTGCCAGAACCAAAAGGAGCCAGAGTTCGGAAAAGGGTTCCGTCCAAGGATGGAACGAAAGCGAGCTGGGGAGGATAAGCATCCAATGCCGAAAGCAAGGATGCCAAGAGCCCCACCAAAAAAGTAGTTTCCCGACAAGGGAAGGTGGAGACATGTGATCACAGATCATGTGACTCAAAAGAAGAGGCCACTAGCACCAAACGACAAAAACTAAGTGGTCCAACACAAGAGGCACGTGGTGCCATTATTTGTAGGTTCCTCCACCCACAACCACTTTCACTGGAGGATAAAGGAACCGGGCCCGACCACTAATTCAAAAGAAAGTGTCGGCAGAAAGGGCCACTCACGTGAACTGTGGAGCTAAATAATGGAATTGGTGAAATAGAAGGATTCCCCTTCTATAAAAGGAGAAACTAAAGGAAGCAGAGGGCATCGATCATTTCTCTTAGCTTTCTTTCAAAAAAAAAATTGTAATAGTGATAATAGTTTGAGTGTTGTATGAGAGTTGCGAGCCCAGCTACTATGAGTAGCTAAACGAGTTTGTCTCCTCCCAAAAGGAGATTTACTTATTATAATAAATGTTTTATTATTCCTAAATAAAATACAGGCTTTTGCTCATCCCTTGTGTTCATCATATATATATACTATATACGAGAAAATTACTCTACACCCCGTGTAGGAAACGAACGTGGGTTGCGCTGTGTGTTGCTGAAGGAGTTTGTCGCTGGAAACCATAGGTTGCGATCATGTGGTTGGCAAGGCCGTAAAATCCCGGCGAAAATACCCGGTAGCATTCCGATCAAAAAGGTATGAATCCGATTTATAGTATTATGTATTTGATTTATAGAAGCATGATGGGCCTGATATGGTCGTAATGGACTATTTCCGTTTGATTATGAAAGTGGCATATTAAGATAAATAGAAAAGAAAATCATTTAAGGGCACACTAGTCATTTAGTCTTATGTTTAGTTAGAAAAGAAGATTTTAGAATTTTTGATTAAAAAAGAAGTTGATATTCTAAAATTGGCTACTTTTGAATTTCACCATATAATTTATTCGACGACTTTATGGCTAGAAGAGAAGAGCAAGTTAGCAATAGAATTGCTTATAAATTAAAAGTTTGTGTTTTACTTGTTTGTACTTTTAAAATTGATGATAGATGATAAATTTATAACCCTATCGATTGTTCATAATCTTTTAAACAACTAACCTAATTAATAATAGGATTTGACGTGTTCTTAATAAAGATTATAGTATTTGATTTGTGCCAAGGGGTTTCTATACACACCACAATTTTTACACTTCACATCACACACAAAATAAATTAATTAAGAAATTATTTAAAGGACAATGCTAAATAATACAAATTGTTCCGGCACAATCAAAATTTCATAGAATTTCAATGTAAAATGACACTTCCACCCTTTATACAATTTTGGCTCCAAATTATTCGAGCACAAAAGCAATTTTTTATGAAATTTCAATGTAAAATGACACTATTACCCTTAATCTAATATATTACTTTTTTTAGGAATACTTCTTTAGTTGTTAAAATATTGATGGGCATGATATTCTTATTAATTTAAGCAATATTATAACAGAAAATTCTATGCTATCTCAAAGTAGTGTCTTAGTGTCATAATAGCATTTTTTAAACATCACAATAGATCTATTGTAACACACGAATGTGCCACATTAGGTCTATTGTGAGACTTAAGGGCACTATCTAGGAATAACATATAATTTTCCATTAATAACGTAATGAGTGTTCAAATAAACTAATAAAAGGAATATTTTTATGTATACATTTTTGCTATTTTATTTTATTTTATTTTATTTTATTTTATTTTTGAGGCATACGTATACATTCTTTTTTTGCAATAAATTCAAATAACGGAGAAAATACATGACTCATAATGATTTTAAAATAAATATTAAAACACACAATTTAGTTTATGGAAGATGAAAATTATATTAGTTAAAATTGTAAAGAAATTCGAGTCTAAATAATTGCTTTGTTGTCATATCTTGAAGTTGGTCTCATAATAATATATAAGGAATAATAGGTTAAGCAAATGCTTTAAAAAATGTTTTGATTTTATTTTGCCAAATCAATTGAATAATTTTAATCACCAGAAATTGAATTAACGTTTGGTTAATAAAAGAATTGGAGTTCAATTCATTTGAATGATTCATAAATTATTAAACGGTAACATGAATTAATAGAGTGGGAGAATTTTTCAATTTTGAATTCTTTTAGAACCAATAGTTAAATAATGATAGTTTAGTAAATTTAACATATTTATTTTAATTTATATCACCCTTTTACCCTACTATACGTACATGAACAATTTGTGCTATTTGACATTTTTCTTATTTAAATACTCTTACTCAATAAAAAATAAATAAATTTGGGGAAACACAAATCATCTTGTAGTATATGAAAAAAAATCATGGTGTGAAAAGAAACTCTTCATGCTAATTTTCGATTTAATAATTTTGAGGTATGTAGTCCTGTGGTGTTTTTTTTTTAAAATCAAATAAGAGTGAGAGACTGGGTATCTCCCATTCTCCAAACTAAATAATAATAATAATAATAATAATAATAATAATAATAATAATAATAATAATAAAATGTAGTAGCGAGAGAAGAGAGAAGCTGTCATTCTTGTTCCCTGTAATAAAATTCTATGCTATCCAATAGGTAGCACCTAATGTGTCATGATAAATTTAATGTGACACTCTGACACATTGAATACTATACATTGGATAACATAGAGTTTATCGTAAATTCGTAATTGCAACATGCATTTTTGCAAAGCAATTTGACTCAATACTTGACATTTATTCAAGTCGATTCCAACAGGAGTCGATATGCGCCTGTTCATTATTTTGCTGTTACGGAGAATTACCTTGTTTTCCCCGAAATGAATGGAGAGTTGATTTAGTGAGAAACTCACGTCGGAGAAGATCACTATAAATGACAATGAACGGACGGTGAGGAGGCTGCCGGTGTGGAACATAGTTATTGATCACTAAGAGATACCTAATGGGATAGTTAAGCTTCAAAGTGTAATTAAACACTTTTATTTGACGTTTCAAAGCTTTAAACAGTCAACGATTTAATATAGTGTTCTATTAATGCACCTAATATGTTATTCATATACGTCATAATATGTTTAATAGAAAGCGTCCTATTAACTTTCACAAAATCTAATACGACGCTTAAACCGTCCTATTAAGGGTCATCCGTCGTAAGGTCCGATACGACGCTTTCCTGAAGATCCTTATTACAGACCTGAGACCTTAGAGGCGCTCTCTCTCTCTCTCTCTCTCTCTCTCTCTCGTATGATGACTAGGCAGAGATCGCCGCAATGGGCGTCTCGGCACGTGCGGAGGGAGTGTTGAGCTGGGACACGTGGCTAATTGGTTTGGCAAAACATAAGCTTGTCTATTCTCCAATGCTTTTAAACGTACGGTTAAACCCCTCATAGAAATGTGTGTGTTGTACGGAATATAAATATAGAATGTATTTGTGTATATGAGGATCAAGCAGTGGCTGTCTTTCATGATAACAGATATATACTGTAATGGCTACACTTACATGTGCTTTGATAGAAATGTACCTACTAAAAGTACTTTATAGGTGGAATTCTACCACAAAGTTGCTGTGTAAAACTTGGTTGGTGCCTTCTTGGTTGCTCTGTTAATTGTACTTGTTGTTTCCTTTTGGTGATTTGAAGAAAAAACTGCATCATTATTGGCTTCCCATGTATAAATAATAAAGTAGCGTTTTCTGACAAATAATGCGCTCATTTGTGTCATTTATCTGAAATACTATATTTTTGTTGTTCTTGTGGCCGTCTTAATCAGCTCTTTTTGTGTTCTTGAGCAGCAGGTTCAACTTTGAAGGGAGGATGAAGCACCATTTTGATGCAGATGACTGATCAATAATGCTGGGATTACTACACAAATTGGAGTTCAACAGTGTACTAAAATGTGTCAGAGGATAGAAGAATAGGGCTTCTAACATTATGCTTGGTGTCACTCCACAACAGTGATCCAGAGAGGTACCAAGCCCCCTTCCGGGGAGGCTTCCCTTCAACTTTCACCGTAAACGACTTCTTTTGATTTGGTCGATTAAATGTCATTACGTTGGGGGTGACTTTGATAGTAACACCCTTTGGGAAGTTAACCTTAGCCTTGTATGTTGAGGTACCGATGCCAACATTTGTCACTGATCGATAGAATACAGCTGAGATCACTGACTCATTTCTCCTGACTTGTAGGTGCATAGAAGGATAGTTGATGCCATCCGCTCCTCTTGCTCGTGGCACGCTGGAGCAGTTGTATTTCTTGCTTCCGGTGAGTAGAGCTATCTCTTTGTCTTGGTACCCCTGTTTGCAGAGAAAACTTATGTAGGATACTAGGTTGATGTCATAAATCAGCCCTGGATGTACTGCTGTTTTCGGGTTCACTTGTCCCGAACCAGATGCAAATTCAGCTCCCTCCGGCTTTATCTTCATTCTTTTTGCTGCAGAAAGTGTGTTCATTTAGCTAGGTTTCAAGAATAAAGGCATAGAACTTAACTACTATAGAAGCTTACAAGTGGTCATTAGAGCAGATTTGATGGCGGCAGGGGACCAGTTTGGATGGAAAGATTTGACATAGGCAGCAGCCCCTGAAACATGAGGGCAAGCCATTGAAGTTCCAGACTGGATGTTGTACTTCACCACTCGTGTGTCGCCTTCTTCTCCGGTAACAGTGGTGAGTTTCGTGTAGGCCGCCAATATGTTAACACCGGGTGCAGCAATGTCAGGCTTCAGTAAATTCGCACTCAACTGTTGAGGCCCTCTGGATGAAAAAGAAGCTACAGCAGGTGCATCAGTTTTGAGTACTGATCTTGTTTTGGATATCACAGCTTCAGCTGATCTACACAGACCAAAATCAAAATATAATGCTATATCAAATGTTGTGGCAGATACTAATTAATATACTATACTATACTATACTATACTATGATGATGTAGATCAAATTAAGTCTCAACTACATACCTTGTGGAATTTATGTAGTTATTAATCCTCTGTCCATCAATACTACTGACATAGGTTCCTGCTGCAATTGTAGGAAACGCGGTGTCATCAAGCTGTTCATCCGACATGATGGTGCCTGCCCCGCCTAGTCCCAGGACGACACCATCACCGCCCGTTCCCTGGCAGTATACGATCTTCCCTTTTACCTTCTTCTGGTTCAAGGTTCCATACTCACACTCACTGTTTACAATTACAACTTGATCTCATATTAGTTAGTGAGCCATTAATATTGATCATATGTATTGCTTAATTTTGCATGTTTCATTTCCACATTGTTCCTGAGGCCTTAAATATGAGCTGTTAAGGTATATATACCTGGCATCTCCGTATGCATCTTTACTCGTATTCTTTGCTTGTTCTCCATTTGTCAGAGGGTAGACTTTTTTCTTAGGCACATATGTGTTGATTGCAACTCCCTGCATAGAAGAAGGAGATGAGAGGATTTTATATACGAGGGAAGGAAGAGAGGTTCGGAAGATCTTATCTAGGGGGGAAGAGAGAGAGAGAGAGAGACCGTAATGTTTTCTCCATTGCCCAATTTGACACTAGTCTGAAACTTCCTGTCTATGGTGGTTGCAGCCACAGTGATGATCCATGGTGCAACATTTTGGACAGTGGCTGGATAAGGTCCCTCATTCCCTGCTGCACAGACCGTCAAGACTCCCTTCTTCAACCCGTGGAACGCCCCGATTGCTATAGGATCTTCGCTGAAGCTACGACCAGCTCCACCGATGGATAGTGATATTACATCCACTCCGTCAGCAATGGCTGCATCGAAAGCTGCCAGGAGATCCATGTCTTGGCACCCATTGCCGCCCCAACAAACTTTGTAACTTGCTATCCGGGCAGATGGCACCGCCCCTCGTGCAGTGCCTTTTGCAATGCCGTATAAACTAGCTCCTTCCACGGACACACCACCAGCAGTCGAGGCCGTGTGAGTTCCGTGGCCCTCATCATCCACCGGTGAACCCTCAGGCGCACTGCGCCCAAGGTCAAAGTATTGTGCACCAATCACCTTGCTGTTAAGGTTATACAGCCAAGAATATCAATTTTGTTTTCTTTTAGAAAAAAGGTTCAACTTATAAGACTGTCATATTAAGTCTATTGTAACGTGGGACACACTGTCACTATGTGAGAATTTCCCAAAGGTATAGGTGAGATGTCCCATTTTCAAATGAATTTCAAACTTACTTATTGCAGCCTGTGAAGTTCCCGCCCTTGGCACACGTGCCCTTCCACTTATGCGGTGGGGGTCCGATTCCTGTATCGTTGAAACTGGGCGAATCCACCCATATCCCTAAGACAATTAATGTTTATTTGCAAATAAGGACAAATTCAAGAATATATAGTCATCAATCATCATACATAGATAAGGTATTTAAGTTTTTGTAACCTGTATCAAGAACAGCTACTATCATATTTGTCTCCAGTCGAATATTTCTTTTCACTTTCTTTGTCATTCCCAGAAAATCCCATGATCTTGTAGTCATCAGCTTCTGCACTTTGTTGGGAAACACCGAGAGAACCCCTTCTTTCTCTGAACAACAACAACAACAATAATGCCCGTATGTGGCTAGATATTAAGTAGTAATTGAACTGGTGATATTTATTAAAAATTAGGACATACGTGATAGCAATTTGGCCTCGTGAGGCAGCAGTCGTGCTGCGAAACCATTGAAGCTTCTCTTGTAGCTATATATCCTAGATTTCCTTGCAACCAGCTCACTGAAAATTGCACCATCAATACATATATATAATTTAATTAATCGAATTCGAGAGTTTCAAGGAATACATAACATGAAACAGTAGTCTAGATGCAATTACTCTCCAACTGTTTCTGAAAGAATGTCGTGGTGTGCTTTCATTAGGGACATTGTGTCATCAGGCAATTCTCCCATGTAAACAATATATGTCTGTTTCAATACAATCACAACACAAAAAATCCTCAGTTTTTTTCACACAATCGGAGATCTTATGTGTGTGTGTGTGTCTATATATATATATATTCTTGGAAATTAAATATAGTTTTCAATTCGATATCTTTCTGCATTGTCATTTTGAATTCTCTAACATTTCGTATTTCATTTCACATAAACATCCTCAAACCAGACACTCATATACACGAATGTGCACACACACACACACAGAGTATGATATACCTGTCTCTCATTGTCATCATAAGCACTGTTGAGAGTGCAGGCAATTCGATCAAGGCAGAAGACAGTGAACAATACAAACACTAGTAGATTCATTGAAGACTTCATGGAGTGTGTGTGGGAGAGAGAGAGAGAGAGAGAGAGAGAGAGAGAGAGAGAGAGAGAGAGAGAGAGAGAGCTGGTAGTGAAGTAGCTAGAGTGATGAATGGTATATATTTGGTGATGACCTAAAAATATGGTAATGGCTGTTAATGGGAATGAAATGTGGATCGTTCTTATAGATAGGGAATTAAACAGATATTCAACACAAGAAATCCTGATTGCCGTTACGTTTATTTCTGCTACATTCATGTAACAAATCAGCTACATACAATACAATATTTAACAATGGAAATTAAATCAAAGAGGATTGTCGATTTAGATGGAAAGGTAGATTAATTATTAATCCCAGAAGTAGAAGAGCATTAAAATAAATTAAACCAGATGTTCCTAAATCAGAATGTTATTGATCCCTCCCATTACCAGTTTTTTTTGTGATTTTAAATTACGAGTTTTTCTTGTACTTCTTCAATTGTATTTTTTTTTTTTGCGATTTAGTTTAATTTTATGATTATTTTTAGTGTTCACCCCACCCAATTAGGGTTTATAATTTTTTTTAATATTTGATTTTCTATTTCCAATTAATAATTCATTATTATGGTTGATTTTTTCAAAATTATATTTTATAATTTTATAATTTATATTTTTGGTGATAAATATTGACTATGTTTATGTATGTTTATAATTAATTTTTATTTTATAATAAATATTATTAAAATCATATATTTGATAATGAAACATGAGGTGAAATACGAAAAAGCGCAACATAAAATTTCAACCAGATCCCTAGCTGCTGCCGTAACTGCAGATAACCCATGTTTGTTAAAGGATATATTTATCTTTATTAGGTGCAATATATATATATATTTCTTGTAGGGAAGGCCATTTCATTCAATGTAGCTACTCGCAATTCATCCCTATGATGGTGAAATGCTTTTATAATATGCACGCCCTTCATACAATCTTGAAAAATCAATTTTTATTTTACTATATAGCTAGTGTGTGTGTGTATATATATGTCATCATATCCTACTTCTTTTAAAGTAAAAGAATCATAACTTTCTGTATAATTGTTTTATTTTTGTTTTATTTTTTGTTGGAAACTAAATTCAAGTGTTATTCGAATGGTCTGTGAAAAATAAAGCAGTTTAATTCATAATGCTGGTAATTAAATATCTCAAATTCTCGTATAGAAGTAGGATATGATGACATATATATGAATTAAACAACAAAAAATAAAACAAAAATAAAACAATTATACAGAAAGTTATGATTCTTTTTCTCAATTTAAAGTAAATCGGTATACTAGCTAGGCCTCGTTTGCTTGATAAAGAATCTACCATTAGAAAGTAATCTGATTCCTTATTTTTAAATTAATTTTTGTGTGTGGTTCAATTTTTAAGAATTTTGGAAAGTAATTAGAATCCTTATCAAAACAAAGAAACTAATACAACTTCCCTGGATTCTGAATGCCTACTTGGAGTAGGTATTCTGATTATTTGTCTCTAAAAATCTTGTGTTAGACTATTTTTATTATTCGATTTTTTCATCTATTATTTCTATAAATTATTTTTAAAATTGTATTTATAATTTTTTAATAAACAAATTGAAAATTTTAAAAATATATTTTAATCTTAATTTTTTTTGTGGATTATTATTAATTTTTTTATTATCAAGTTTTGAATTTTAACAAAAAAATGAAAAATTGAAAAAATAAAAATCCTACTAAATTCCGATTATAATATTTTATTTTTTTAATTGGCGGTAGAGAAATAACAAACTCTAAACAATGAGCAACTCGACTTCAAAATCAACAACAAAATTCGACATTAGTAACAATTTATTTTTGAATGATGTCGACCAAATAATAATAATAATAATAATAATAATAATAATAATAATAATAATAATAATACTTTTGCAAATTAATGCAATTGTTTTTTTATAGTCAATGGATTGTTTGTATTTATACAATATATATAATAATTAATTTATTTGTATTTATTTATTTTCTTATTTTTTTTGAATTGGGGGAAGAGAATGATGGTTGAACTCATAGAGTATAAATCTACAATATTATTAAATTATCTTAATAAATCTACTTGATTAATTTGATTAAAAAAGTATTAAAATGAGAATGTTGATAATTTTCTTATCATGTTCCAAACACAGGATAAATAATATGTAGCATTTATTTGACTCAAAACACATTCTTAGAAATTACATTCCGAGATAATTTTACTTTCCTACCAACCAAACGAGCCCTATAGGGCTATACGAGTCAAAATATCTAATAAAATTATATTTGTATGGTAAGTTAATTGTGGAGGTTCTGAAGGGCCATATGAGTACAAGATATATATTTTTCTATATGGGATGGGCTATAATGAGTATAAAATATCTAATAAAATTTCATTTTTATTTAAGTTAATTTTGGAGGTTATGAAGATAAAAAAGAGGTTGTGAATAGAAACATCCATAAACAAACTTGAATTAAAAATTCCAACTAGTATCTAGGTAGCTCGAGTTATTTTCCTAGTTAAAAACATTAATTTAATTAATTGTTTCCGTCCCTTAAAAAAAGGCCAAATTCTTGATAGAGCTAGGATCCATATCCTCTTGATATATTTTTCTTTATTTGTACATTCGGTAAAGCTACATGGCTAGATTCTGGTTGGCTAGAAAGGGTAGTTTAGTCATTTTTATATTAATATTAAATAAAATGTTAATTAATGTAATTAGTGGACTATTTATTTTTATATTAGTACCTTTCCCGTCTATTTAGGAAAGAGATTAGTCAAATAAATTCAAAATTCAAATTTTAAAAGTCAAATCTCTCATCAATAATTACAGATTGTATTTCCTAATAAAGATAATATTGAATCCACCATTTTAATCACAAAATAACACACATTCATAATAAAAATTATTTCATTAATCTTTCATACACATATAAATATCTTTAGCCAAAATAACATAGCTAAGTATGGAATTCAAAGGCAGAAAGCTTAAGGAAAAAGTTTTATGTTGTATTCCAAGGTATACGAACTGTAATTTTTTCTAGTTGAAAAAAATATGCGCCATTCATTCTCGGTTGTAGGGGAAGCTTATATAAATCTTTTCCATCAGAAGAGGAAGCGACAGAGATATATAATATGTTTTTCAGTCCAATAATTATGAAGACGAAATTTCGAGTATTGGCCATAGAGTGGATTTTGCTATTGAACCAAGCAAAGTGTCATATTAATTTGGGTAGTAAAGAGAAGAAGAAAGAATCTGGCTTGGATGCCACTTGTGAAGTTGTGAATACAAAAATTTACAGTTTAAAGATGTTTATGTTTGGTGTTGTCATTGAAATTTTGATTTCAATGTTAAACTATAAAAAAATATAAAATGGGCGACATAAATGGTCACGGAATCCATTTTGTCTTCATGGGTGACGGAATAACGACGAATTAAATTATTGACAGATATAGTGACATATTTTTCCATCGCTATGTTAAAGACAGAAAATTCCGTCGTTAAATAATATATTTTTTATTTTTTTTAGCAATGGAATTAGCTATGGATTTTCCCATCGCTAAGTTAAAGACGGAAAATTCCGTCGTTGAATAATATTTTTTTTAATTTTTAATTTTTTTTGAATTTTAGCGATGAAATTAGCTATAGAATATTTCCGTCGCTAAGTAAAAATGAAAAATTCCGTCGTTAAATAATATTTTTTAAATTTTTAATATGTTTTCATTTTAGCAATAGAAAACAAGAAATTGGTCGGCCTTTGATGCATGATAATTGTGTCTTCCCTTCTACCTATCACCAATGTAAAAAGTAAACCAAAGGTGGTGAGCAGAAGAGGGTGAAAGCAAGATCCAAGAAGAAAGCTTGGGTGCGGTACACTGAACACTAATTAAATCGAGATGCAAGAATCTCCTTGTTGCCATGCAAGGAGAAAAAAATCCCTTGCGTATGAATATGACAGGGGAAGAGGGGAGTTCTAACCCGGGGCGAGGAGGAGGGGCCAGTCCAAGATCGTACTGTTCCTCTACAAAGACAACAGACGCTCTCAACGGCTAGGCGCTACTCTCTTTCTGAGTTATTCCAACTTCTTTATGATTTCGTGCCGTGGTGAACAAAAAAAAAAAAAAAAAATAGGGCCGTCTCGGCGGAAGGAAAAGGACCTGCAATGACAAATATTCTCCTGTCGAGAGTCATTTTGAAAGTCTTTCCTAAACTCTTCCAACTCAATATGATAAAGCCTATAAAACAACGAGCTATTATTATTTCTTCATTATAGATTGAGAGCTTCTTCGAAGTTGATGCACAAATAGATAGAGTTGTGATGCCTTTTGGTCTAAAGAATGCCTGTGCAACTTACTAGTATTATTTATATTCGACTGCCAGTGTCAGTACCAACAACCCTACAACGATAAATAGAATCCCCATAAAAATACCACTAGATCGAGCACCAGTGATTTCGTATTCGGACAAAATCTTGGCTAATTGATCGAAGTGGGTAGCTCCAGTTTACCCATAGATCATGGAACAAATAGGGTGGGTAGGCCCAAGCAACACACTACACGTATAGACGCGGACCCCACTCGTTACCGTACGTGCGATTCTCACCGCATACGGCTCGCACAAAGACTCCTAAATCCATCCCGAGCCTTTTCTTCCACCTCTCCTCTCTCCAATCCTCGATCAAACTTGCGTTCCCCAGGCGCTATAAAATGGGGGGTTTATCCTTCGCCTATTGTATGTATCACCAAAACTGTGAAAGCCCAGAAATATACACTCCCAATTGAGATGTGATATGATTGCATCACGATGTCTAAGGACACGATCTGATAGATCGTTGTATCGAGTAGTTGGCTCATAGTCTCTTACCATAAAAATGGTTGCATGCATGATAACACCAACTATGAGAAATCCACCAATCCACATGTGATGTGTCAACAATGACTAGCTACGAAATATTTCCATAGCTAAAAGTAAATTTGATTCTTTTAGTTTTTTCATTTATTTTTTATTTTTTGAATTTTTTTATTATTCAATTATTACCGATTACGAAATTTAAATTAATCTTTTTAATATTTTAATTTACTTCATTCTTTATATTTTTTATTTTTTTAATATTTTACATTATTTTAAAATTATTTTTTGATTTTTTAACTTTTATTTTTTTATTTTTCAATTACTACAAATTACGAATTTGAAATTAATATTTTTAATAATTTATATTATATTTTTAGATTTTTTTATTTTTTAATATTTTATATTATTTTTACTTTTATTTCAATTATTTAAATATTTTATAATACTATAATATTTTAAAATATTTTTTAAAATATAATTATATTAAGTCATTTATTTAATTCTTTTAAATAAATGTGCAAATCTCAGAATATTAATTAAAATAATCTAGTATTAAATAAATGATGTAATATAATTATATTTTATATTAAACATATAATAATAATAATTATAAAGGATATTTAAATAAATAAAGAATATTATAATTATTTAATTAAGAAATTAAATTTCAATCAAAATAGATTTCGTGTGTGTATATAAATATATATTATTTTTAAATTATAATATAAACATTCACTAGTCCCCATGGTTTCAGGGGCAAGCCTTGCCATCCTAGAGGCCCGAGTCCGAATACCGCCCATGCGGGATTTTGCTGAATAAAAATTTAGCACTCACCCGGCTTCGCCTGGCTCTGCGGTTTGATCCTGGCAGCACCCTAGGCCAGGCTCTGGCTTGGCGCGTGTGTGGATACGCTGATTGGATGCGTACGCGAATATTTTTTATTTTTAATGACGGAATTTAGTGACGGAAATATTCCGTAGCTAACTTCATCTAATTTTTTTTATTTAGTTTTTAATATTCTGACGACTGAATTTAGCGATGGAAAAATCCATTGCCAATTTCGTCGCCTCGGTTCATGACAGAAAATTAGCGACGGACTCATTCCGTCGCTAATTCTATCGCCCGTGTTATTGGCGATGAAATTTTAGGTTCGGGTGACTCGTTAGACGGTTTCACACAGGTGTGCCCCTCCCATACACCTTATATATATATATATATATATGGTGGTTTTGGTGTAAACTACCCCTAGTGTATAAACTGTAAACCAATCTCGCACCACACATTCTTCAAAATTCAATGGTCTATATTTGGTCAAAAGACGGTAGCATTATTGTAAATAAGAGGAAATTAAAAAAACACGGTGGCATTTTAGTAATTTCAGCGCATAGGTCAAAATTTAAAAAATAAAAAAAATAGCGGACTTCCAGGACGCGGGCTAACGAAGACACATTTATATGCTGACGAACACATAATCATATACTAATGAAGCAACATCACTTCATTCACAACACCTAACTTTAAACACAAAACTGATTTTGTTAGGAAATTATTAAATGGCGAGTTTTATATGGTTGGAAAGCTAGTCAAACCTAATTTTCAATAAAAAATAATTTCAAAAAAATATGAATCGTGGACAAAGTTATAGTTGTTTGATTGAAGGTTGTTAGTTGCATTATTTGGCTTCAATCCACAACATTATTGCTTTTGTTGGCATTATGTATTACTTTTCTTTAGCATTACACAATACTTATGTTGCGTTCGACAGTGCTAACAATAACAGATGATAAATTTCAATAAAATTGAATTGTTGAACTCTAAAATTATTGTGATAGCACTATAACTAATCATAATGTTATCATCTGTCATATGCTAACGAATCATATTTAATTGAGATGAATGTTATATATTGATAATACACATGTAATATTAAACACATATGATTCCATTACCAAATATAGTTATACTACATTAGCATTATTATAATATTTTAGTTAGCATATGTCAATGCTAACGTTAACAGTGCATTAGCATTCTCATATAGAAAATATCTTAGTGCATTAATGCATTGTTCATTGTGAATATAATTGATGTTAATGAAATATTTGTTATATGCTAATGAAACACATCCTAATTGAGATTAAATAAACATTTATAGGCAATATAATTATTGTCAGTGAAGCATATATTAATTGAGATGTAAGAAACATTTATAGTAATATAATCGATGAAATTAAATATTTGGCATATGTTAATGAAGCAATTGCCATATGCTAATGAATCATTTTTTATATGCTAACGAAGCATACTTAATTACTATTGAATAAATCTTTATCGCAATATAATTGATGCTGACAAAACATTTGTCATATGCTAACGAAACATATGTCGTATGCTAACGAAGTATTCTGAACTTGGATACGCGTGAAAAATGAAATTTTTGTATTTTTCGTCCATATTTTTCTAAATAAACATATGCTTCACTGATCTTAAATGAAAGAGTATTAAAAGACCTTTAATTTGATATATTATTTGCGTTAATCCGATGAAAAACGAGTAAGTTGTGATTATTTAAAGTTTTTAAGAATTTTTTTAGATGCTGATTCAGCATGACATCAGCTTTTTTCAACAAATGGACGGAAATACCCCATAGACCGAAAAAAGTTGTGAAAATTACAAAACTACCACCAAATTTTATCCAAATCTTGACCGTATATTTTTTTTAAATGAATGATGGGAGATTGGTTTATAATTTACATATTAGAGATTGATTGACATTTGATCAATTCCCTATACACACACAATGGATGTCGCATATTTTCATGAACGTCGCAACGACAAATTCCAAATCTCGAAATATTCGACTCATAAATATTACCAGAGAATATTATGAATTATAGGTATAATATATTGGACAACACGATTCAGTTACCATATAATGGAATTATTTAATTTAAGGCCGTACAAACTTGAGACTCACATGTTCATAATTAAAATTAATTAATAAATAGAGGCGGTGAATATTAATTAGTTTCACAAAAATATACTGGCTTATGAATGATGCATATTTGATCACAAAAATATATTCACCCAGTTTCGCCAGGCTCTGCAGCTTGATCTTGACCGCACCCTAGGCCAGGCTCTGGCTTGGCGCGCGTGTGGATACACGGATTGAATGCGTACGTGGCTATTTTTTATTTTTAATGACAGAATTTAGTGATGGAAATATTCCGTAGCTAATTTCATCTATTTTTTTTAATTTATTTTTTAATATTCTGACGACTGAATTTAGCGACGGAAAAATCCGTTGCTAATTTCGTCGCCTCGGTTCATGACAAAAAATTAGCGACGGACTCATTCCGTCGCTAATTCTATCGCCCGTGTTATTGGCGATGAAATTTTAGGTTCATGTGACTCGTTAGACGGTTTCACACAAGTGTGCCCCTCTCATACACCTTATATATATATATATATAGGGGTGAGGTTATATAAAAATAACCCCTTGTGTGAGAAATGAGAACACATCTCACACCACACATCCATCAAAAATCAAAGGTCCAGATTTGATGAAAAATGCGGTGGCAATTCTGTAATATCTGAAAAGTTTTTCGCGCGGGGTATTAATGTAATTTGGTAATTCTTATAAAAATCGCGGAGGATTTGATAACAGATCATTATGCTAACGAAGTATTATCATAATGCTAACGAAACATTATAATTATGCTAATTAAAGTTTTCAAATATTGTTAGCGAAAAAAATATTCTAAAAATTAATTATAAACCTAATTTGATTTAATGAACCCTAATTAAATAGAAAAAATCATAATTGGATGAAATAAACCTAATTAGATGAAATAAACATTGATTGGATGTCGAAAACCCTAAATGAGTTGGAACAAATCATAATAATAATATATTTGTACTACGTTAACATTATGGTTTTGCTTCGTCAGCATTGCGAATACACTATGTTAGCATATGACAATACTTTGTCAACATACGTTATAAACGATAATTGGATGAGATAAACCATAATAATCCATTAAGAACTATAAACAAAAAATTAAATTTTTAAAAAATAATGATAATTAAATGGAATAAACCATAATCGGGATTAAATAAACGATAATTGAGATTTCATAAACCCTAATAAATTTATACTACACTAGCATTATGATAATATATTCTTTGTTAGCACAGCGAATACATTATGTTAGCATATGACAAATGCTTTGTTAGCATATGTTATCATATGTTATCATAATGCTGACGAAGAATTATTATATGCTAACGAAAGCATTTACAAGACACGCGTAATTTTTTTTTTCGTTCATATTTTTTCATCTAAACATAGCCTTTCGAGATCTTAAATGAAAGAGCATGAAGAGAGCTTTAATTTGATATATTTTTTGTGTGCATTGAATTAAAAACGATCAAGTTATGGTCAGTTAAAGTTTTTAAGATTTTTTTTTAATTGCTGACATCATCATTTTTAATGGGTTTGGACGAAAATAGCCCTCCTTCCTTTATTTTTTGCCCTATTATTTACGAAATTGCCACCTTAAATCTCAACCATTGGATCATTAAATTGGATGGTGTTCTCATTTCTCACACCAACAAAGTGTTCTCATATGATCCATATCCTATATATGTATACATATATATATATATATGGTGGTTCTGGTGTAAATTACCCATAGTGTATAAACTGTAAACCAATCTCGCACCACACATTCTTCAAAATTCAATGGTCTAGATTTGGTCAAAAGACGGTGGCATTATTGTAAATAAGAGGAAATTAAAAAACATGGTGACATTTTAGTAATTTCAGCGCATAGGTCAAAATTTAAAAAATAAAGAAAAATAGCGGACTTCTAGGACGCGGGCTAACGAAGACACATTCATATGCTGACGAACACATAATCATATGCTAACGAAGCAATATCACTTCATTCACAACACCTAACTTTAAACACAAAACTGATTTTGTTAGGAAATTATTAAATGGCGAGTTTTATATGGTTGGAAAGCTAGTCAAACCTAATTTTCAATAAAAAATAATTTCAAAAAATTATGAATCATGGACAAAGTTATAGTTGTTTGGTTGAAGGTTGTTAGTTGCATTATTTGGCTTCAATCCACAACATTATTGCTTTTGTTAGCATTATGTATTACTTTTCTTTAGCATTACACAATACTTCTGTTGCGTTCGACAGTGCTAACAACAACAGATGATAAAATTCAATAAAATTGAATTGTTGAACTCTAAAATTGTTGTGATAGCAGTATAACTAATCATGATGCTATCATCTGTCATATGCTAACGAATCATATTTAATTGAGATGAATGTTATACATTGATAATACACATGTAATATTAAACACATATGATTCCATTACCAAATATAGTTATACTACATTAGCATTATTATAATATTTTAGTTAGCATATGTCAATGCTAACGTTAACAGTGCATTAGCATTCTCATATAGAAAATATCTTAGTGCATTAATGCATTGTTCATTGTGAATATAATTGATGTTAATGAAATATTTGTTATATGCTAATGAAACACATCCTAATTGAGATTAAATAAACATTTATAGGCAATATAATTATTGTCAGTGAAGCATATATTAATTGAGATGTAAGAAATATTTATAGTAATATAATCGATGAAATTAAATATTTGGCATATGTTAACGAAGCAATTGCCATATGCTAATGAATCATTTTTTATATGCTAACGAAGCATACCTAATTACTATTGAATAAATCTTTATCGCAATATAATTGATGCTGACAAAACATTTGTCATATGCTAACGAAACATATGTTGTATGCTAACGAAGTATTCTGAACTTGGATACACGTGAAAAATGAATTTTTTATATTTTTCGTCCATATTTTTCTAAATAAACATATGCTTCACTGACCTTCAACGAAAGAGTATTAGAAGACCTTTAATTTGATATATTATTTGCGTTAATCCGATGAAAAATGAGTAAGTTATGATTGTTTGAAGTTTTTAAGAATTTTTTTAGATGCTGAGTCAGCATGACAATTAGCTATTTTCAACAAATGGACGAAAATACACCGTAGATCGAAAAAAGTTGTGAAAATTACAAAACTACCACTGAATTTTATCCAAATCTTAACCGTATATTTTTTTAGATGAATGATGGGAGATTGGTTTATAGTTTACACACTAGAGATTGATTTACATTTGATCAATTCTCTGTATATATATATATATATATATGTGTGTGTGTGTGTATGTGTGTATATATATATATATATATATATATATAGGGATGAGATCTGGTGAGAACCAGTCACCAGGTGGGAACTGGGAACTAATCTCATCCCTCCATTCCAAAATCTAAACGGTCCAGATTAATCTAGATTTTTCGGTGGCAATTTTATAATTAAAATGAAAATCTTCAATTGGTGCGTCTCATTAAGGACAAAATCAGAATTTTTTTTCCTGTGAACTGTAGCATCGTTTCGTGAAGAACTAAACTCAGAAACTTCCCAGATTCAATTTTAGCCTTCTGCTTCGCTCATTTTAGCCTCATGCATTTCTCATTTTAGCATGTGTTGATAAAGAAAAATGGAATGATGATTTCATTGGAATAAAACACAGTACACCCTATTTGGGGACAGTGAACCCTAATGGGAATCTCATAATTACTAGTTGTGATCAGATGAGCCCTAATCGGAACGTAATAAACCCTAATTGGAAACGGTGAACCCTAGTGAAAAATGTCACATCAATTTTAGTCTCCTACTTCGATTATTTTAGCCTCATGCGATTCTCATTTTAGCATGTGTTGATAAACAAAATATGGAACGGTGATTTCATTGGAATGAAACGCAATACACCCTATTTGGGGACAGTGAACCCTAATGGGAATCTCATAATTACTAGTTAGGATCAGATGAGCCCTAATTGGAATGTAATAAACCTTAATTGGGAACGGTGAACTCTAGTGGAAAATATCACATCAAATTTAGCCTCCTACTTCAATCATTTTAGCCTCATGTGTTTCTCATTTTACCATGTTCTGATAAACAAAATATGCAATAGGAATCTGATAAGGTATTTAACCTCATGCTTTCGTTATTTTAGCATCATATTCTAAACAGTAACTGTGATTAATAAAACTTAATAGTAATATAATTACTGCAAAGGAAATGTCATAAACACTTTTATTAAAAATCATATGTATTCTTCAAAATGAATGTGCTGAAAATAATTCACAAGCATGGTAAAACATGATTTAAACTATGCTCAATAACTATTATAACATCAAAGCTGGACAGTTCCTAGCATCATGATCTGACAACTTATGGCAATTGCCGCACATTCTGAGTGGTTTGTTCTCCTTTCTCTTTCTTGCCCCCTTCTTAGATATCAAACGACTGTCGCTACCTTTTGTTTAAACTGCAATAGGTGGATGAACAACAACTTCAGAAGGGGCACGTAAACCGTAGAATTTCTCAAACATCATCGTCTTGCTACGTGAAGTAGAACCCTCCATATCACCACACTGTCATGCCTGGAGATACCTCTACAGTCATATTACTATGGTCACTTGAAAACAGATCAGAAGCTGACACATTAAAATAAAAAAAACATTATAAACTGCACAATATAAAATAATAATACAATCACATCAAGAGATGTTCAGACATAAAATCAACACATAAATTGATTTTTAGCATCAGGTATGTCACATTCTAGCATCATGCAACATACATTTTAACACCAAAGTATTCTAATGTTTGCATAGTGTGTGTAACATTGTGTAGTCGGGTTACAAAAATATACACACACAAAAAAGAAAAAAAGAAAAAAAGCAAAGCATGGTTTGTATGACATGTTTCAGAGAGTGCGTGCAGCAAAAACATATGTGACGGCAGGCTAAAACGATTACATTAACATGCTAAAATGAATACATTAGCATGCTAAAATAAATAAACAAATCAAATTAATGCATATTCTGTATATTCTCGTACTAAACCCTAGGATTCCTAACAATTAGAAAATAACTGATATTTTTCTAAAAAAAACAAAAACAAAAAACTGATACAACACAGATCTGAACGAAACAGATCAAATCAATCAAAAATATCGAATCGTAACAAAACGATGAAGCTAGAAACTAAAATAAGATGAGAAATAAAAATCACGATAAGAAATGAGAAATAAATCGACACACCAAACTGCTAAAATAAATTGAAAAAAAAAACATACATGGAGTTACCATACAAAGACAGCGCCACCGATGAACTCTACGAATCACATGGTCGAATCTTCACGATAAAAAGATAAAAGCAGATGCTGGAAAATAATGAAAAATCAAAAAGGGAAGAATAAGAACGTAAATCAGAGAGAGAAAGAGAGAGAGAGAGAGAGAGAGAGAGAGAGGGGAAAGATGAATATGAAAAAAATCTGAAGAAGGAAAGTTGAAGAACTGAATTACTATATTGCCCTCCCGTTCATCAAACTTGCCAAATATTACAATTATGCCACCGCCCCATTCATTTAATCTGGGCCGTCTAGATTGAATCAATGAAGAGATAGGATTGGTTCCTAGTTCCCACCTGGGGGAAGGGTTCTCATTTGATCCCTTCCCTATATATATATATATATATATATATATATATATATAAGATATGGATCAAATAGGGACTAACCCTTGGTGTGAAAAATAGGGACTAATTTCAGCCCTTAGATCTTACTGAATGGACGGATGAGATTGAATAATTGCCTCCATGTATTTTTGGTAGTTTTTGACTATTTTAAAGGGATAAGGTTAATGGAGTAATTTTACAAAAAGCTGTAGAGTTATATTGATATGCAAATATTATAACGTCCTATTTAAGTGGGTTTAATTAAGGGAATTAATCGCTATCCAACTACTCCAATGATTATTGTGTAAGTTTTATTAAGAGAAACCGATTTGTACATGTCTTCTACAGTATTCTTCTTAAGGAAAAGCAACATAGATCGAATATTTAACTCATAGATCGCCGATGGTGACGGCGCAGCACTTACACGATTTGTATAGACGGTTTCTTCTTCTCCTTCTTCTTCTTCGTTGATGGCGACGACGCGGCACTCACACGATGATTCTAGCGGCGACGGCGGTTGTTGCGCGGCACTCACACAGCGATTCTGGGCAGCGACTCGACTATCGTGATTCTGGGCAGCGGCGGTAGTTTTTATCGATGTTTGTTCATAGATTTGTAGGCTATGGTGTAAATGGTGATATTTTCTAAATTTTTATATTTTTTTTCTAATAGGTTGTCTGAATTTGTTGTCAAAAATCCAAAATTATACATCGTTTGTTTGGGGATTAGTTTTTTGATTGATTTAGACGCAGATTCTACAGATGGATTATTTTCCGGTGAATTTTTCTTTGACGGATTTTTTGTTTTCCGGTTTAGTGACAATGGAAGATTTAGGTTTTTGCACGTTTGTCATTTTTTGTTGTCCATTATGTATGCAACTGGATGAATATTATATTTTATCTTATACGTTTCAAATTGTTGGTTCGAATGCTCATGATTATGTACTTTTATGTATACAGTTTATGTTGTTGTTATTTAGCATATATGTTCTTTATGAAGCATCACAAGTTTTTGCTTTACAGTATTGTATGTTGAAGGATTCAATGTTATTGTTAGTGTAGCATGTTTGTCTATTGTAGGAAGCATTGACAGTACGTTTATATAGTATTAATTATTTGGTGGTTTTTTTTTTTTTTTCAGGGCTGATTTACTCTAGTACGTCAAGGTGGTTTTTTCCCTTGTTCTATTTTTTGCTTAGTTTTATTTTTAGTTTACTTATATTTTCCTGTGTTGTTTTGTATAGTATAGTTGGGGTATCTTAATTTTTTTCGTTACATTATTTGTGTTATAGTAGAAATTTTTAATAAGGTAGGGTTCGTAGTATGAAGCATTTAATTTATGAATACATAGCATTAACTGAAGTATTCACATAATACAATGCAAATGAATATGCTTACGAAGCACCAACCACCAAATATGAAACTCTTACTTTAATTTATGAATCATTAAAAGGAAATGTACGAAGCACTGTCTTTATATCATTCTTATTTTAACATAGACATAATTAATTATTAGGATTAAGTCAAACCCAAAAAGATAGCATTTAGAGAAAATAAAATACGGAGTTGATTGGACAGTTTAGAAAAATATAACTGGGCACTTGCTTGGTCATGACGAAATTCAATTTATCATATAGGAGTGTTAGTTATGACACTTACATGAAACCATACGAAGTACTAATCAGTAACATAAAAAGCACTATGTACAAGTAAATTTTAATTCAAAATGAATGAGATTAAGCGAGTTGAAGTTTAAGCGAGTCACTGCTTCCACTCTTGTCTTATCCCATCCCAGAGCTCCAAGTGCGTACCGCTACACATTGATTCATAACCCAAAAATAAAGATTAAGTGTTAGTACAGAAATTGTTAAAGCGTGACAACTATGGATAAGTAGCATCGCTGATGTACATAAATAGCATCACAAATATGCATGAGTAGAATCATAAATATAGTTAAACCAAAGCACAACAGATATGCATAAATAGCATCAACAATACTAATAAAAAGCACCAACCCATATAAGTTATATATATTAACAACTTAAAACACTAACACAGATAATCATAAGTGGCATCAAACATATGCATGAGAAACATCAATACATAAGTAGCATCACAGATACGCATGAGTAACATCACAAATATAATTCACCCAAGCCACTAAAGATATGCATACGAAGCATCAACAATACTAATTAAAAGCACCAACCCACACAAGTTATATTACTAACTTAAACACTAAGTACCACATATATTCATTAGTAGCTTAAAATATATGCTTTAGCAGCATCACAAATATGCATACGTAGCTTCACAATTATAATTTACCTAACGCGGAACAGATATGCATAAGTAGCATCAATTATATACCTGTGTAGCACTTTAATTCAGTAAACTTAGCATTGACATTGTTTGTATTGAAATTAAAGCGTTTTATGGGTATGGTTAACATTCCAAAGCACACAATTCATATCTTAATCAGATTATCATTGATTTTTTATCAACAGAAAAAGATTAATAAGCATGAATAAATGTTACTCGATCAACACAAACCCATGATTTCCCAAAATAACAGAAATCACACACAACATAATTACTCGATTAAAAATCAGAAGCCACAACTGATCCATGCATATCAGAAGCCACAAACCCATGAATCTATAAAAATAAAAAATCAGTAAACCTGCATTTCACGATTACCCTTTTTTGTTTGATTTTGTCAACCCACACTAGAAAATTACTCGATTATTACTCAGAAGCATCAACCGATCAATTCATAGTAGAATTGCACAAATTTCAAATCTATTTATTAAATTGATTTATTCAAAATGGCGCAAGCATTCATCAGTTTTCACCTATTCCAAATTTTTTCCCCAAATTCATCCTTAAATTCGATTCAAACCACTGAAACTTACCCGATTTCTTTCGACCCATGTTTTTTTTGCCTCTTCGATCGATTGTGCCGTTGCTGGAGGTTACAATTCCCGCCGCCTTCTTAATTTTTGAAGCTGCAGTATACGATAAACTCGCCAACCTTCACCGGAATCGTCGCCAGTCTTGAGGATGTCGCACTCGGTTCCCACCGCCTTGTTTATTGTTCTAGCCATTGTGCACGACAAACTCGTCGAGCTTCGCCGGAATCGTCGCCGGTCTTGAGGAAGTCGCACTCGGTTCTCACGGTGGTCTAGGTTTTTGGATTTTGAGAGGCGGAGATTTCAATTTCTATACAAAACCACTCCTTCTTTATCAATTTCGTGGTTCCAGATTTTAAGGGATTTAGATTTCACGTAAATACCATATATGAAATCAAGATGCGATTTGACATTAATACCCCTCCATGTTTTAATATGAATTAAAAAAATCATAAATTACCATTTAAAATCCTTTTAATCTGATCCATCCATCTTATATATGTGTAGGGATCAAATTTGTCCCTAATTTTCACACCAACACTTGTCCTCATTATAACCGCACCCTATATATATATATATATATAATGGATGTCGCATATTTTCATGAACACCGCAACGACAAATTCCAAATCTCGAAATATTCGACTCATAAATATTGCCAGAGAATATTACGAATTATAGGTATAATATATTGGACAACACGATTCAGTTAGTTACCGTACGTATAATGGAATTATTTAATTTAAGGCCGTACAAACTTGAGACTCACATGTTCCTAATTAAAATTAATTAATAAATAGAGGCGGAGAATATTAATTAGTTTCATAAATCACAACTGTGCCTTCCATCACTAAACACGCACACCCACATTGAAAAAACCTAATGGCACTTGTAATATTTAAATATACTCTTCAATTTCAAATCACGTTTCATCTCGCATTTTATATAAATATTGAATATTTACTGAAATAATACGATTCCAATCAACCATCCAGTTCTACCATTTTCACATTGCTAGCTACTGGCCGGTATTAAATCTCGTGATCAAATATGCATAATTCATAAGCCAGTATATTTTTGTTGAGGAGGATATATTCATAAAGGACTAAAGGAGAGGAGCGTACTATAATACTATGTGTGAGAGGCGAATCATATTTAAAAAATCATACTATCCAATATTATGTATGTAGTTCAATTAATCGAGTCAAAACAAGACCCTTTCTTTCTTGTCATGCATACTTCCACATTATAACTCGCTACGGTACGTCATATAAATGCAACCTTATAACATAACCAAAACAAATTAATACATTCGATGATCAAAATATCAAGTAGTTACATGGGACCTAGAAGGAATAATGGCATTCACAAAATTCATCACACAACAAAATAGAGAAAGTGTACTACTCTCTCAAATTGTCACTTTTAAAGTACATTTTCAGCCCATCTTTTCATGCCTTTTGTTAGTACAGATAGCTACCATCACGGAACAAATCAGTACAGGCTAGAGCTAAGAATAAATTGCTACTAACTAATTAATCACAAATTGGATCGAAACATTTCCACACAATTGTATATATGCTGTTCATTTCAAAATTAAACACACACACACACGCACATATAGATCAATTAATCATAATTCATGGATCGATGGCGAACCAAAACCCGCAAACCATCGCGATACGTGGCCGTTAGGCCAGGTGAGAAAAGGGGAACGGGACCGTAGCGGACTAACTCGACTCGATATTCTCGTAGCAAGGAGATTGCGACACTTTTGATCTCAAGTAGCGCCATTTCTTTCCCTAAACATACTCTAAGTCCAGCTTGAAACACCGGATACTCAAAAGGGTTTTTTTGGCAAAAAACCCCATCTCTCAACCATCTCTCCGGCTTGAATTCCGAGCAATCCGATCCCCAAATTTCTTCAATTCTTCCCATTGCATAAGGGTGGTACGTAACCCTAGTTCCCTTCTTCACGAAGCTCCCATCGGGTAAAACATCATTTTCCGAGCAAAACTTGGAATCAAATTGAACGGGTGGATACATTCTCATGCTCTCGTGGATTGCTGCATGCAAGTAGTGGAGCTCCCTCATCTGTTCGTAGTAGTTGTAGCGGGTGAGATTCGAATTTATTCCAATCACCTTATCTGCCTCCTCCAATATGGCGGCCTCCACCTCAGGGTGGTGGGCCACCACCCAGAAGAAGCTGGTCAGGGCAGATGCCACAGTATCCCGCCCTGCTAGGAGGAAATTTATGATTATGTCCCTCAAATAAGTTTCGTCGCTAATACTCGTCATGAATCTCGACAGAAGATCTTTCTGGTCGGAAAACCCGAATTTTCGCCTTTTTCTGATCACTTCTTGGGCTAGTTCGTTGATGATCTTGATCGCCCGTCGCAACTTCCTCTCACTCCCAATGTTCAGCAGTCTCTTCGTCTTCCATATCAGCGGAGACGCCGTCATGGCTCTCTCCGCCGACAGCTTCGACGCCAGGTCGAACGCGACGGCGAATTCCGACAAGGGTAGCGAGAGTTCCAGGCACATGGGGTCTAAGCCGAAGGAGAATCTGCAGATGCAGTCGAAGGAAAATCGTCGGAAAACGTCTTGTAAATCTACGGCTTCTCTCCCTTCTGCGACGGATTTCATGAGCGGGAGAAGTCGGCGATCAATCTCTTGATTGACGACCTCGAACGAATATGCGCGCAACGAAACATGAGCTAGTTCAAGACTAGCCATCTTTCTCTGAAATCTCCACAAATCGCCGTCGACGTTGAAAATTCCTCGGCCCAAGAAGTCCCCCAAGATCGCCGAGAAAGGTTTCCCTTTTGGGAAATTATCGAACTTCGTTTTGAGCATGTATTCAACGTTGTCTGGATTCGCGGTGATAATGTTGTTGAGGATGTGAATATGGACGGTTTTGGTCGGAGATTCCTTCAGCAGATGCGTGTACCAATCGCAGAGATTCGTGAATCGGACGGTCCAGCGCGATTGGATGAAGGTTTGGCAGATTTTGCAGCTGCACCAAACCCTTAATCTCATCATAAGTTGGGCGATTAAGCAGATGGTTAAGATGATTAGTGCTAATGAAAGCATCAAGAATGATTCATGAAAAGACTGAGACCGAGAAGATGCAGAGGAATCCATGAGAAGAGATTAATATGGGAGAGTGGGATATATATGATGTTTCTCTGTCTGTATGCAGTTTTGATTTTGATCAGTTTATTGAAATCAGTCTATATTCACATGAACATTATATATGCATACATACATGTATGTAATGATTAATGATATGATGTCTCTATAGTACGTAAGGTCCACTTGCTAATTAATAATTGAATCAAGAATTAAACGTCAATAGCTAGCTAGTGTCACCATGAAGGGGTATTGTCATGGATGAGGGTAATTGAATAAATAGGAAATACTATGTTTAGAATGGGCGTTGCATGTATGTAGCGAGCACATTATATTTCGTATGGGACGACATAATATTATCATTTTTTATAACCAAATAATTGAAATAAAAAAAAATATAAATTTTAATTATGAAATAATTAATCAATAACTATAAATTAAAATCAACCCTAGTTAATAATTTTAAAATTGTTGTAAATTAAAATTGAAGAATAAAATGGAAGAAAAACCTAATAAATTTTGACAGTGAAGTATAGAAAGTGAACTAGAAAATCTCATGTAATTTCATACATACAACCTATATGTAGGATTCAGATGAAATCCACCATTTGATTTTTTGTGTCTCACTTAGTGTTCAATATCAAGCAATCTCCAACGATGAATGGTAAACGACCGTATGACGATTTCCACTCCGACATATGTCACGGGAAAATGGGAGAGGGGAGATAGAGACGCCATATTAGGCGTTTCTCTCTCCTCCATGGGATATGTTTTTTGTTGATTTTTTTGTGCTTCAATTTTGTGTTTTTCTTTTCGCGATGCTTGTTATTTTGTTGTTGTGGATTTGCAAAAGATTGTGAGTTGCAGAAAGAAAATGGAGTTTTGTAGATAGAAAGTTGTTGAATGAGGGGTGGGAAAGGGCAGTTTACTTTATTTCTTTTGTATTTTTTAAATTGATTTTTAAATTTGTAAATAAAAACATTTTTAAATGAAAATGATATTTAAATAAATTAGTAATTATTTTATTTTTTATTCAAATAAATTTCAATATATTATTATGAAATGTTAATTTAATTCTAAATTGATAAATATCCTATTAAATGAAATTGCATATATTACATGTTTAGCAACTTTAAAAAATGATTAAATAGTTAATCAAAAAGAGAATATTATGAAATATTCTATTTTAGTATAAACTTATAGTGCAGATTGTTGGAGATGAAATATAATTTTTGTGGTATTTTAGTGCTGAATGTGTTGTATTATAGTGTAAACCACTGGACAGATGATCTCATATTTATTAGTTTTTTTCTTCAATTTCAATTTATTATGTTTAATTTATTTTACAATTATATTAACTGGGGTTCATTATATCCAATCAGGGCATATAATCATTATAAAAAATGATTTTTAATTTTTAGTTAATAACTTTTAATTAGATTTATTACTATATTAAAATTAATTTTTAATTTCATAATAAATATTCCGTATAATAAAAATAATAGACTTGATGGTTACACACTTACACAAGTGGGCCGCCAACCGCCAAAAAATTAGCATACATACACACGCACGCATAGTATACATATAGAGGATCTAATACACACAGACGCGCGTGCGCACACACTATATATAGATACACACACACACACACATGTAGAGGATCTAACTATGTACGTATATGTAATTATAAATGTAAATGTATTCAAGATTTTTACTATACATGTATTTCGTATTTTATTTGTACACTTTATTAATATATCGATTTTTTTTACTAGAACATGTTGAGGTTGGCCCAATTGGCCTTCCCCCCCAGGCCCATATGATTTATTTCTTACCCGGCCCAAACCCACAACCCACTACCCTTAACCCTTAACCTTAAAGTGGCGTTCCATCTCCCTCATTAACTCACTCTTAATTTGATTATCTTTTCTAAAGTTCTCCTACCTTCTATAACATTCGAGGGAATTCATCTCTCTCTCAAGCCACTCATCGATCCCTAACCCTAATCTGAAAAGCTCTCTCTCTCTCACTGTGTTTCTCACCGCCGGTCTCGGTTTCTCTGGCCAGAATCTGTCTGTGATTCCTGTTGGCCTATGAGTGTAGACGGCTGGGCTGTTCTCTGAGATTGAAAGCTTGAGTGTGCTTCAAGGGGGATCATTTCACCATCCCCTCCCTGGTCTGGGACTTTTTCGGTCGCCGGAGTTACCGTCGTCGTCTCCAGTGGGAAAATTTAAGCCACCGTGCCCCGAGCACCCTTTTCCCACCTCTGATTCCTCTCTGTCTTTTCTTGTCACTTTGATCTACGGCTATCTCTCTCTCTATACTTACTGGGCTCGTGTACTATTTTGCAGATCTAACGGTTGGTGCCTTAAGCCTATGAAGAACCTTGAAGGTCCCTCTGACCTTCCCTCTGAGGCTTCCCGTGAAGAAGATCATCCTGCTGTGAAGAACTGAAGTTTGTCTCCTTATTGTTTTTGTTGTAATCGACTGTAATAGCTCATCCTTCGGTCTAGCTACTTGAGTAGCAAGTGAGATAGATCCCAAGAGGCGGGGAACTAAGTAGTGAACCCTTAGCTAGGCTTGTACCACAATAGTGGTATCAGAGCCTGGTTTGGTCTAGCCGGGGCACTCTCCTGCCACCATCTATCACACCCCGCCGCCGGTAAGGGCCGCGCCTCACTCGCTCCCGTCGGGCTCCTTTGAAAATGTATAACTAGTTCTTCCCTACCTGGAAGAACCAGCTCTGGTATAAACCCTAATCCCTAAACTCTGTTGTGTGGTACTTTTCGATTATTTGCTCTGCTTGCTTCCGCTCTTGACTCTGTCATTCCCTTGGCATTCCAAGCTTTTTCTCAAAACTTGCTTACGGTCGGGATCGTCTGGATTTCCCTATGGGTCTCCTCAAAGCGGGTTTCCCCGATAGCAATTTTGAGTAAGGGATTTCAGTAGAAAATGGGGTTCTGGGTTGTTCTTGTGTTGTTGAAATCGTGCTGTTGCTTTGGCTTATATTAAGTTTTCTGTGAATTTGTGTTTTTCTGACTTTTGGGATTCCTGTTTTTGCTGGAATCTGTGTTAAAAACTCTGTTTTAAGAGTTTCTGGGATTTGACTTGGTAATCTAAGTCTGGTTTATTGGCTAAGTTGGGTTTTGGGATTGACCTGAGTGAACTCCTGCTCCACAGATCAATCTGTGCTGAGAACTGGGCTAACCTCAGCTCTAGATTCCCCTGGTGCACCCATCTTTGGGCCTGTGGAGGTGCTTCCTTCTGTTTCTGGGTGAATTTTGTGTTCTTGTTGTCCTTGTGGTAAAATCTGTGCATTTGATGAAGTTCTGTGTTCTTTGTGTGACTCTGAGTGAATTGTGAAAAGATGAATAATCTAAGTGATGTTCCTTTCAATGGAAAGGATGATTTTGGTGATTGGCAGACAAGAGTTGAATGCATTTTAACAAAAGAAAATCTGCAAGATGCTATTTTTGAAAGAATTGATGAAACTGAAGCAGATAAAAATCTTGTTAAAATGAATTCTGGTGCTAGAGCTACAATTTTGTTAAATCTAAGCACTGCTGTTGTCAGACAAGTTTCTCACCATAAATGTGCAAAAGATCTGTGGGATGCTGTGACTTCCTTATTTGTTGTTAATTCTGAAGAGTCTGCATATTTACTACAAAATCAAATCATGACTTTTCAAATGAATCCTTCAAAAGATGTTGTTGGTCCCGGGCGAGTCGGTATCAGTTTAGAGGGGGGGTGAATAAACTGATTCAAAAACTTTTACTTTAGATGCGGAAAATAGGGCCCTTTGACTTGCTTGAAGAAACTTATCTATGCACTAACTTGATAATCAGTTGAGATAGTTTAAGTGCAGCTTGTGTGATATTGTGTGCAGTTTGAGATATGCAATGATTTATAAGTACAACACACAAGAGATTTATAGAGGTTTGAAGTCTCAGACTTCTACGTCCTCTCTTCCTTTCGCAGAAGGGCAACTTCACTATATAACTTGAGTTCCTTTACAAATTACACAATGAAGGACAGTTGGCTGAACCTGGTAACTGCTCACTACCTCAGCTGGTCGACGGCTCACACTTGAAGTCCCTAACTGCTCGCTAGGAAGGTAGGTGCTATTGTCGTCTTTACAAGGTTTTAGATCTCTTTCGATCTTCAAGAGGTTAGTCTTGAACAAGGGGGTATCAACTGATGTGCTCCTTTGATTGAGCTGAGTAGTTGATCTTTGAATAACTGGAACTGAGAAGGTTTCCCTGGCTGGATCGTCGACAGCTGGCTGAGTATGTTGAATCAGTGAATTCTTCTTTTCATTTTTTACTTTCGCAGTTTCTATTGAACGTTGCACTTGAGCTTGAGTGGGAGGGAGAAAGAAAAGCTCTGCTTGTATATGCGAAGGTTGGCAAGGATTTGTAGTTGCGAAAAGTATTTAGAACTCTGATTCACCCGTCTTTTATAGAGGAGTGATTTTATGACCGTTGAGCTTCATTGTCCATTTAATCAGTAGCTCTGTTGGCTCATCAATGACATGTGATACTAAATGATCGCTTGGATCATTTGGTTGAAGTAGCCGTTACTCTGCCAATCGATCTTCATTAAATTCCAGAATCTTTGTAGGAGCATTTATTCCAAGATATGTTGATTTAAGCGATACACTCCAAGAGTCTTCTGGCTTCAGTTCTTCTAGCAGTTTGGAATTTCAGTTGGCAGTTTTGGATTTCTCAGCTTAGTTGCGGTATCGTCCCAGCTGGCAGTTCTGTGCTTATCAGCTGAGTCTGGCTATCGCTCCAGTTGGCAGTTCTGGGCTTATCAGCTGAGTTTACCTATCGCTCCAGTTAGCAGTTCTGGGCTTGTCAGCTGAGATTGGTCGTTGCTTCAGTTGGCAGTTCTGGGCTTGTCAGCTGAGATTGGCCGTTGCTCCAGTTGACAGTTCTGGGCTTGTCAGCTGAGATTGGTCGTTGCTCCAGTTAGCAGTTCTGGGCTTGTCAGCTGAGATTGGCCATTGCTCCAGTTGGCAGTTCTGGGCATAAACTGATATTCTATCAGCTTCTTCAATCTTTGGTTAACTCCTTTCTCCCTCAGTTCAGCTGACTCGATTGTTAGCTTGCTTTGATCGGTATGATTCCTCAGCCAAGTTGAACTTTAGACTGGATGACATGTCTTTCAACTTGTGGGTCATTCTTCAAATTGGTTGACTTTGACTCTTCTAGAGTTCTTCTTCGAAGATGCCCTGGGCTGATCAGCTTCGATCTATAGCTTGAATTTTGGTCAGTTTTTCATAAGTAATTTTGATATCTCATCAAAACCTGATCTAGGGGTTCCTTGATAGTTTTTCCTAACAATTTCCCCCTTTTTGATGATGTCAAAACCTTACTAATGATGATGGAAAAACTGCAAGTGTAGAATATGTATTAAATAGAATCTTTCAGTCATTACACAATCATAGCATATTGAGACAAATTGGCGCATGATTTTCATTTAGTTATTAGAGCATTTGTCATTCAGATATCAGAGCATGTAATATTCGTAGCATATTGAGACACATTGGCTCATGATTTTTATTCAGTTATTAGAGCATTTGTCATTCATGCTTATAATTCAAATATCAGAGCATGTTCAAATATCAGAGCATGTTAGTTTTAAAAACAATTTGGGCTTATTCATGCTTCTCATTCAAGTCTCATAGTATGACTGAAGTATTTAGAGCATAATGAATTATGTCAGATTATTCAAGTTTGAAGCAAAATCAAGATCAAAACTTGTATTATATATTCATTATTACGCATATTTTCAAGAGATTCAAGAGTTATTAGTTGAGACTACTAATCTATTTTCTGAATGTTACTCCGATTGCTCTTATTCCTTCTACTTGATTCTCCTCTTCCTTGAATTCCTTGTAATGTCCATGATTCCTCCTGAAGCTGATCTTCCCCCTCATGATGGATTTCTCTTTGAATTTGGTCCCAAAGAGTCACGCATCCACCATACTGTCCATCATCATATTGTCCATCTTCTCCTTTTTTGGCATCATCCAAAAGGTGAAGAGGATCACATGATGGTAATGACAAATTTGGCAGAAAAGTGAAGGCGGTTCCCAAATTGTCATTTTGAGCTGCAGGAACTGAAGACATTTACATGGTCGGAGAGAGCCATGCATAGACATTTTCAGTTGGCATGAACTGATCTGGATCAGAGATATCTTGATCTATGAAGCTCATAGGGGCCAAGCTGGTGAAGATTTCATCAGTTGAAGGGGGTGGTGCATCACCAACGACGGGTGTGCACGAGGAGTTGGTTGGTTCATTGTCGGGGAGAGGGTCATCAGCTGGTATACCAAGATGGAGTCTCTTGATCATTGAATCCATGATCTCCGAAAGTGTAGGAGGTGAGGAAAGCGGATGATTCATCCAGTTTTGACTCCATGATCCCTCTCTGATCCAGAAGACTGAGCCACGGGTATGGATGAGGTGAAACATAGTTGACTCATCCAGTTGAAAGCGCCAAATATGATACTGCAAGTACCTTCGTAGTTGCGCGAAGAGGGAGGAGTCGGAGTCCTCAATGAGACCAAAACAGCTTCGGAGCTGGTGGTCGAGAACCTCTTCAAAATCAACCTCAATATAGTCATTTGGGACTAAAGGTGGAGGTTGGGAGCTGGCTGATATTGTGGGCTGATCACTCAGCCTTAGAAGAGATGCACTCTCCATCATCAGCTCTCTTTCATCAGTGGAGCTGACGGTTGCCTCTAAGGGTGCCTTTCCATGATCTGAGCTGGAAGGCCCCTGTGGATATGAGCGCTTTGGGGTTGGATGGTAGTATATTGTATGAAGCATGTCCGTCTTCCAAGTAGTTCGCCAGTTTGTATGATCTCATCAAACTGGCTTTGTATGATGTGGCTTATGCGGTTCATAAAGCCGACTCTTTCTCGGAATGTGCCAGTTGAAGGATCAAATGTCGCTCGCTCGATGTTGGCTCTCAGTTGTGCCAGGATGTATTAAGCCCAGTCGGCTTGACATCCAAAGTAGAGGGCTGCAGTGATGTGAGCCTTGATCTCAGAAAGATGAACGATCTCAAAGTTATCATGGATAATATGGCTGGTGATATCCAGAAGCTGGATGATATCACTTTGCAAGCTCTCCTTTAATCTGTGCGAACTGTCATTGCGGTGCACATGAGGAAGCTTCCAGATTTTCCATAACTCATGTTTGGATGGCAGACTTAGGTACATTGATGTATAGGATCAATGTACACAGTTATGGCAAGTGTACCTTGATATGTGGATTGTTCAGCCTCTTGAGCTATCTGGTCAGCTGACTGGTCATGCTCAGCTGTCTTCAGAGTTGACTCGAGAACAGGAGCAATTTGTGCCTCAGTTTGCTCCTCGGGCAGTTGAGTCTCTTCAGTTGGTTCTTGGAGTTCTTCATCAACTGGGAGATCTGGCTGATAAGTCTCAAATATTACACATTTATTATCTGTATTTCTATTTATTTGAAACTTAAATTATTATCTTTTTGTTAATTGCAGGAATAATATGAAGATGGAAGGTGTGAAAAACATGAATGGAATAATGCTGCAAATATGGAAGGAAAATTATCAAGATATGGAGTAATGATGAACTATCGATTTTGAGGAAGGAATCCGCGATCACAAATGCCAAATCACGATATGATACTTAATGATGGAAGAAACGTTATGCCTATATAAGTTGTGTCATATTATTCTATTCTGCATCCCGTTTTTTAGTTTAATAGTTAGTTTATTGTATTTTAATAATCGCTTGTATTGATATGAGTGAATAAGTTATTTTCCGGAATGAAATCACATTAGTTTCGATATGCCCATATCGTGAGATCAAATTGCTTTATACAAATTCACATGCTTGTACCTTTTTATGCTCCGAGATAGTAGGATTATGTTCTTGATTAATTAGTTGTGTAGTGCGCAATATACAATTGATTTGTTAAGGTCTAAAACCAAGTAGAATCGATAGATCTGTAATTGTCGAATTGATTTTATAAGTGGTAGAATTGACTTTCTTTGTCAATGGGCATATGGGGATATTGTGGGCATACGGGTCCGTATGCCTATAATATAACTGGGTTTCTCTATTTCTTAAAGCTATTGATTAATTAAATCTGTTAAGGGTTCTTGCGGGTTGTTAATTGATAAGAAGATGAATAATAAGGGTTCTTTTATTCGATAACACTTAAGGAGAAATGAGGAATGCATCAGCGGGTTCCGGTATTCCATAACTGGTTTATTTGATTGTGTGGATATGATTTTTGCATCAATGATCGATGTGGGCATACTGTTATGACTTTGTGATTTCATCCTGATTATTTATTATTGATTTATTTACTTCTTATTTTCAGTTTTAGATTAAACTCTCTCTCTCTAAACCCCCAAAGTTACGGGCAGAAAGAAGGATTACACCGTTCCCTGAGGATTCGACCTGTGCTTTCCACATACTACACCCATTTGGGCATTCGGAATAACAGATTTATTTTGAGCGCGTGACGACAGCGCATCAAAATTGGCGCCGTTGCCGGGGAACGGCATTAGTAATATTTCTTTCTATCCATTTGCTTTGTTTTCCTTTTCTATTTTTTTTTTCTTTCTTCTCTCGCAGGTTAGTCTGTTGAAAGGACAGTGAAAAGATTGAGGAAAAAATGGAGAAGGTGTGACAAGCATTTGTGTCTACTTTTTACCCCATTTCAAAATCAGAAGCAAAAAAAAAGATGGCAGTTGAAAATCGTACTCTCAGGGAGTTAGCATTTTCTTATGATGAAAACCTGCAATGGAGCATGATTGATGCAGCAAGTGGAGGTGCTCTGATGAACAAAACTCCAGAAGAAGCTGTGAACTTAATATCTAACATTGCCGACAATGATCAACAATTCGCAATGGAGATAGCCACAGAAGAGCTCAGATTGGATAGTATGGAGATGGGCACGCGGACAATTCAACAAGGCCATGGAATCCTGAGTTATGAAGAACATGGCATATCACCACAAGACCAATATTGGGCACAACAACCCCAATCGGCACCAAGCAGTTACTTAGAAGAAATTGTTGCTGAACTGGCCCAAAACAACCTCGAGTTTCAACAAGAAACTCAAGCATTTCAACAAGAAACTCGAGCGGGATTTGATAATGTGCAAGCTCAAATAGCGAAAATGGGTCAAGTCATTTCCAGATTAGAGACAACGATCTACAAAGAAAAAGAGTTGTCTAATCTTGACAAAAGAGATCGTATGCCCGTGGTGGTCGATATGCCCAGACATGATATTCAAGAGATATCTGATATGCCCACAATTGAAGCTAAAAAAGTTGAGGTATATGCTAAATCAATTAAACCTGATATTGTACTAATTCCTCCTTTTCCTGGCAGGTTTGTTGAAAATAAAATGGAACTTGAAAAAGAAATCAAACCACCAGTTGAAAAATCTAGCTTCAAAGATTTTGTGGATGACACGTTTGAATGGGGATTAACCGAGAGCAAGGTTAATAGTAATGCACCGGATGATATTAATGAGAATTTCAAAGATGCCATCAGAAAAGCATATGCCCCTAAGAAGACATCGTCCATATGCCCATTTGCATACAATTGTATACCACTTAAAGGGTGTAACAAATGGCATGGTGGAGATACCCCACCTCTTGTTCCAGAATGTTTCTGATCCAATTCCATGTCTAGCCAAAGACTATAAATGAAGGCGCTACTGGGAGGCAACCCATCATTTTTTTCTCATTTTCGTATTTTTGTTATTTATTTATAATAAAAGCCCTACATTTCACAACATTTTGTAGGTTGAATTTCAAAATGGGCATTTTGATTGAATGGAGGCCATCTTCGCCATGTATCTCTCCAACTCCAACTCCAGTTTCTACCCAATTGAAGGACGGTTATTTCCTTTATTATTTTTTATTTTATTTTAATATTTTTATCGAGTCTTGTTTAGTTTTCTTCCTTCTTTTATTTATTTGTACATGGAGGACCATGATAATTTTTAAGTGTGGGGAGGGAGAACTTCGTTTGTTTCTGTGTTTTTTTTTATTTATTTTGAGTCAATTTAATTGCCAAATTGTGAAATTGTGATTTTTAATTGAATTACGATTAGAGTTGGTTATGGATTGAATGGTTGAAAATTTTTGTTTACTTCACATGATAATCGGTATGATGAACTTTCAAATAGCTGAAAACCAGTGAGATTTGAGCCTTAAGAGATTGATTCATTTTAAAATCTCAATTCTTTTCAAGTGTGATTTTCTTCCCGAGTTTGTTTTTCTCTAGAATTTGCTTTCATTCTTATTCAAGATCACGTTGACATTATGCATGTATTCATATGATAAATGCACATTTTTTTTATTTATAGCCACATCAAGCCTAAAGAGCCTACCCAGTTATTGATTATCATTTTGTTAGCCTCTTTAAGCTTTATATGAGCCAGTTTGTTCAAATGCCTACAAAAATAAAAAAATCACTCTACCACAAATATTAAAAATGTAACTTGTCCTTAATCATAGAAATGGTGGAGTTTTATTTATTTTGAGAAGAAGAAAAAAAATCATCGAGGCATTAGAAAAAAAAAGGTATTTATGTGGATACTTGTTTGTAATAGAAAAGAAAAAAAAATCGTCTTTTGAGTATGAAAAGAAAAAGAAAAAAAAAGGAAAAAATGTCGATTGAAATGTGGCATTGTGAAAATTGGGCATATGGGAAATAAGGCATATGAAGTCATTTGGGCATATTAGAAATTGTGTTGGGTTTTGATTTGATTGATTCAGCGTATAACTCCGACCATTTTCTGTGATGCTAGCCTAGTTCCAAAATATTTTCAACCCGTTAACCTAGCCCCATTACAACCAAAATCAAGTCCTTTTGATGATTACATGTCATATGACTATAGTGGTGGCGAAAAGAGAATGTTTGCAAACTTATGGTTGATAACAACTTGCGGAATGATTTATTTCAGAGCAAACACGTTCCATTATTAAACACTTGAGACTTGTGATATTTGTGCGATTCCTATTGCTATTTGACTGTTTTGACTGATTAGATGGAGAATGCATTAATTTTTAGATTGAGGAATGATGGTTGATAATTATAATTTTGATTTAATTGATTCACAAGGTTATGATTGGCAATTGAATCAGCGTCCTTTTATTTTTCGTTTATTTCTGTTTTTCTGTCTTTCGTTCGTTTCTTTCTTTCTTTCCTTTTCTTTGTGTCCTTCATACTTGGGGCAAGCATGAGTTTAAGTTTGGGGAGATGATAAGTCTCAAATATTACACATTTATTATCTGTATTTCTATTTATTTGAGACTTAAATCATTATCTTTTTGTTAATTGCAGGAATAATATGAAGATGGAAGGTGTGAAAAACATGAATAGAATAATGCTGCAAATATGGAAGGAAAATTATCAAGATATGGAATAATGATGAACTATCGATTTTGAGGAAGGAATCCGCGATCACAAATGCCAAATCACGATATGATACTTAATGATGGAGGAAACGTTATGCCTATATAAGTTGTGTCATATTATTCTATTCTGCATCCCGTTCTGTACTGAGATAATTATATTTTTAGTTTAATAGTTAGTTTATTGTATTTTAATAATCGCTTGTATTGATATGAGTGAATAAGTTATTTTTCGGAATGAAATCACATTAGTTTCGATATGCCCATATCGTGAGATCAAATTGCTTTATACAAATTCACATGCTTGTACCTTTTTATGCTCCGAGATAGTAGGATTATGTTCTTGATTAATTAGTTGTGTAGTGCGCAATATACAATTGATTTGTTAAGGTCTAAAACCAAGTAGAATCGATAGATCTGTAATTGTCGAATTGATTTTATAAGTGGTAGAATTGACTTTCTTTGTCAATGGGCATATGGGGATATTGTGGGCATACGGGTCCGTATGCCTATAATATAACTGGGTTTCTCCATTTCTTAAAGCTATTGATTAATTAAATCTGTTAAGGGTTCTTGCGGGTTGTTAATTGATAAGAAGATGAATAATAAGGGTTCTTTTATTCGATAACACTTAAGGAGAAATGAGGAATGCGTCAGCGGGTTCCGGTATTCCATAACTGGTTTATTTGATTGTGTGGATATGATTTTTGCATCAATGATCGACGTGGGCATACCGTTATGACTTTGTGATTTCATCCGGATTATTTATTATTGATTTATTTACTTCTTATTTTCAGTTTTAGATTAAACTCTCTCTCTCAAAACCCCCAAAGTTACAGCAGAAAGAAGGATTACACCGTTCCCTGAGGATTCGACTTGTGTTTTCCACATACTACACCCATTTGGGCATTCGGAATAACAAATTTATTTTGAGCGCGTGACGACAGCGCATCACTGGCAGAGTGGGGGACTTGAGCATTTCCTCAAATTCTAGATCGCTAACTGTGCGCTCATCAACAGCTGGCTTTTCAGGTGAGTCATCTAGAAGATTGATGATGACATCATCAGGGTGAGGGTTTCTTTAAATGTTAACTGACTGGCCACAGATGTTATGGCAGCTCCCCCTTACATTTTGGGCTGCAGAAGTTTCAGCCATTCGAAGGCTTCTCTGGACTTCTTAATGGAACAGCTCTTGCCCTGCATTTAGCTGCTCTCGTCTGTATTTCAGCAGTTCATTGAGCATCCGGTGTTGTTGAACTTGAGGAGCCTTCCATTGTTGCTGCTCAGCTTGAGTTCGTCGGGGTGGCAGTCTGATATTGGCCCATATAAGAAAATCATTCATTGCTTCCACCAGAGTTTGCTCAGCAGAACGTGGATGATTCCTCCGAATGGCAAGCATCTTTTTCAATGTGATGATTGGGTTCTACTCTGGAGTCTCATGTCCAGCCCACTCCATACTCCATCTTTCCTCCCTTCTCCAGAAGCTCATCCCTTGCAGTGCAGTTAATAGAAAATGTGCTTCAAAGTTGAAGCAGTGTCTCCAAAGGTACCAGTAAGCATACCTTTTTAGTGCTTCAAATAGAGTAGGAAGTCCAGTCACATCCTCGATGAAGTTCTCAGCTATAAACCTCTGGACTTGTTCATCAGCCCAACATTTGACAATTTCAGCTCTTGATAGAGCTCTGATGTTCTCTTCTGTCTCTCTCATCGGCGGGTAGGCAGTTCTGAAGAAGTCTGCTCCAGAATCCTTTAGGGGAACTCCTCTATATGGAACTATGTCATCATCCTCTACTGGCATAATATCAATTATTTTGATGTTGCGAGGAGGCAGTTGAGGAGGAGGTGGAGGCCCTGACTTCTTCCTTTTCTTTCCCATTGTTTCAACTGCCGAGGGCTTCTTCTTCGGCTTCTCAGTTCTTTTCTTGAACTGAACTGGCCTTGTAGACATTACTTCTTCTGGAGAATCAATCAGTGATCTAAAGCGAACTTGACGCAGAGGCTTCTCTTTGATTGAGCTTCCCAACATCTGGCTTATTGGGAGATTATCATCTGAATCGGAGTCTTCTGGTGGAGTTTCAACTGCAATGTCCTTGCCTTTTCTTTTTTATGACTCCTCAATTTTCTTGGAGGAAGCAGCAGTCAGCAGTCTGTTTTTAAAGGCTATTGGTTTTGCAGCTGGCTATTTTTTTCCAACGACTGGTATAAAATCCACTTTCTCAACCATCAGTGTGTAGGTTTCCTCACTCATGGAGTCAAAGATGCTCTCCAGTATGATGCTAATTCTGCTTGGATAGCACATCTTTTGATGGAACCCAGTTGGTAACTCATTCGGTTTCCAGTTCTTCTCAACACTGTCAACATACTTCTTTAACTGCTCGAAGAAGTATTGAGCCCAGTTGACGTTGATTCCTCTGATGATCGCTGCACAAATTTTGTACTTATGCTCCGACTTCTCTGAGTGGCTCCCAGTTGTCCCGGTGATTATCCTAGCGGCAACTGAGGCCAAAATTCTGTATTCTTCTTGGAGACTGGACATGAGTTTACTGCTTTTGTACACATCCAAGCACTCCTCCCGCTTTCACTGGTGGTAGGCTTCCTCTTGATCCACTTGAACATCTTGCAATCGTGTTCCAGTGGTTGACAGTTTGAACAATCTTCCGAGCAGTTCTGCAGTTACGATCAGTTCTACTCCATGAACTTCCGTCTCGATTCTGTCATCATATCCTCTTGAGTTTAAATAAAACTAAACCACGGCTTCTGGATATATTTTTGAAGGGTATTCTTCTGTAAAGCTCTTCAACCCACTGTCTTTTAACTTTGCGATTAGTGAGTTGCAGAGAGCGGAGTTTGAGCACTTCTCTCTGTAGGCGCCTATATCCAGAAACTTGTCTCTGTAAAGGTTTCTTTGGAATCCTTGTAAGGGATCGCCAGTTCTTCTGAAGTTGTAGTTTGGTCGAACAACTGGTGCGCATCTGTCAGCCATAGAGTTTTTGTTTGATATGAATAAACAGGAAGGGGTAATCTGGCTTTGAACGAAGTTAGGAACTGAATGTTTTTACTTTTGAGATTTTTTCGGAACAGTTTGGAGAATTTAGGGAATGGAAAATGCTTGAATTCTTTTACTGTGCTCGAGAATGGTAAAAGTAAAAATGAACATTCATCCATCCCTTTTATAGAGTATGAAGAGATTCATCCAACGGTTGCGACTCTTGGTCTCCCTAAATTCAATGGTCGGATAATATCAATCGACCCGTCGATAGGCTTTTCATTTCTATCCGTTGGGAATTAAGGAGGAGAGAGAAGGACGGTTCAACGGTAACATTTGGATGACACGTGTTTTTACCGTTTCCACTATTTGAGACTTTTGAACTTATCTCTTCTCTTCAGTAGCTTCTCCTTGGCTTGAAAACTGATTACGTCATCAGTTGAGTTTGGCCGTAACTGATGATTTTTTCGTTGATCAGTTCCAACTGAGATGTCTTCTCATCAGTTCCTGGCTGATCTTAACTGCTCAATTTTTCAAACAGCTGCTTCTCAGTTCTCTCAATTCAGCTGTTCTTCTTCAGCTGGTCCTCGAGATGATATCTCCTTTTGAGTAGGCTTCAGTTCCTATGACTTTTTCTTCAGTTTGAACAAATTACAGCTTGTATGTTCTGCATAACTGACTGGATTATCAGTTTGAGTTACTGAACTGATGATTCAGTTGAATTTGATAGGGTAAACTGTTCATTTCCAGTTTGTTCATTTCTCAGCAACTTCTTGCATATACTTCAAACTGATGGATTATGTGGCGAACTGATCAGTTTTTCGTCTTTTTGACTCAGTTTCTTTCTTCAGCTGGAGTGGTTCCTTGGCCTTTTTTCTTCTAGTTCAGCACTAGGCATTTGTCCACACAACGCTGCAACACCTTCTCCAGATTATCTAAACATCGATCAAAGCAGCTCCCATACACCGTGAAGTCATCCATGAACACCTCAATACAGTTTTCAAGCAAATCGGAGAATATGCTCATCATACAACGCTGAAATGTGCCCGGAGCATTGCAGAGGCCAAAGGGCATTCTGCGGTAGGCAAATGTGCCGAATGGGCACGTGAATGTTGTTTTCTCTTGGTCCTCTTGACTCACTGCAATTTGCATGTATCCTGAGTATCCGTCCAAGAAACAAAAAAACTTGTTCCCTGCGAGTCTCTTCAGCATCTGGTCAATGAACAAAAGTGGGAAATGATCCTTCCGCGTGACCGTGTTCAGCTTCCGGTAATCAATGCAAACTCTCCAGCCAGTTTGCAGTCGTGTGGGCACAAGCTCTCCTTTTTCATTTTTCACAACTTGAATGCCCGACTTCTTGGGCACAATATGGATTGGACTGACCCACTTGCTGTCTGAAATTGGGTATATAATGCCCTGGTCCAGTAGCTTAATTATCTCCTTTAGCACCACATCCTTCATCACCGGATTGAGCTTTCTTTATGGATCACGAACGGGCTTTGCATCATCTTCCAATAAAATCTTGTGCATACAAACCGCTGGGCTAATGCCATTTATATCTGCCAAAGTCTATCTGAGTGCCTCCCTGTACAGTCTCAACAATCTCAAAAGGCGGTCTTCATCAGCTTGATTCAAGCCTGCACTAATTATCACTGGGAGTGTCTCATTATCTCCCAAGTAGGCATACTTCAAATGCCTTGGCAATGCCTTTAACTCCAGCGTGGGCGCTCTAACCATAGAAGGCATCATTTTGTCATCACTTCTCTGAATGGGCACACTATAGTCCACACATCCATATGGCATTTCTTCCAATGAGTACAGCATCATAATTCCATCCTTTATGTCATCATCCTCGTCCAGGGCATTCTGGTCAATCAGTCCATCCCACAATGCCCACTCCAGCGGTTCTCTGTTGCTCACCATGGATAATGTAGAACGGCTCGGGGAATGAAATGTATTCACAAAATTACAATTTTCTGTATCCGGTGGGTGTTTCATGGCTTCAAAAATGTTGAACGTCACCTTCTCCCCATCAAACTCACACGTCAGTGTGCCCTTGTCCACATCAATCTTTGATCGAGCTGTCTTCATGAAAGGCCTTCCCAGTAATAAAACTGAAGATTTTGAAGTCGCTGTCCCATGTCAAGCACATAAAAATCTGCTGGGAATATAAGCTCGTCCACTTTGACCAATACATCTTTTATGAGGCCTTCTGGATAAACATTAGATCGGTCAGCTAACTGAATGACCACACGGGTCTCCTTCAAAGGTCCAATCTTCAATTCTTTGAACACCGACAGGGGCATTACGTTGATTGATGCCCCCAAATCCAGCATGGCCTTTTCAACTTTTTTGTCTCCAATTATGCAAGGGATCATGAACATCCCTGGATCATCACACTTCTTGGGTAACTTCCTTTGTATCACAGCCGATACATTCTCCCCAACTAGGAACCTTGCATCGTCATTGAATCGCACCTTTCTGGTACAAAGTTCCTTTAGAAACCGGGCATACCGCGACACTTGTTTGATTGCCTCGATCAGTGGAATGTTGATCTCCACCTTGCTGAATACCTTTAGCATCTCCCTAGTTTCCTCTTCTCTTCTATTCTATGCCAATCTCCCTGGAAAGGGAGGTTTCCGTCTTTCTGGAGTGGGCACTTTGGCATGCTGTTTTACTTCCGGGATGGGCACAATATCGGTCTGCTCGGCTTCTTGTGCCTTGTCTCCTGTGGGAATTTTTTCCACTTCTTCCTCCAAGGGCACATCATCCTTCTCTTCTCTCGGTCTGACCATCTCCGGAAGCTCTTTTCCACTCCTCAATGCTACTGCATTCACTTGTTCTCTCGGGTTTTCAACCTGGGAAGGTAACTTCCCATTTTTCTCCTCTATCTTGTGCATGGCTTGAGCCAATTGATTGATTTGTTTGCTCATGTGCGAGAGACCAACTCGAGTCTCTTGCTTAAACTTCTCATTCTCCTCAGCCATAGCAAACACAAGATCTTCCAGCCTTTGCTTCCTTTTCTCCTCTGGTGGTGGCAATGGTCGTCCAGGATGCCCATCCTCCGGCCTTCTCCATCTAAAATTTTCATGGTCTCTCCGGCTAGGATTATAAGTCTGGGAATGGGGATCATATCTTCTGGAATGCCCATTCTGGCCACCTACAACATTTACTTCTTCCATTGCATCTTGTAGAGTTGGGCATTCATCAGTAAAATGAAGTACACTCTTGCATACTCCACAAGGTCTGGGCTTTTTCGCCATGCTCACACCAGACAAGATCTTTTCAATTTTGTCACACAATCTGTTAATTCTGCTGTCTTGGTCCGGTGCCCTCTCTGATTCACTGACAACCCGAATGCCCTCTCCGCTGAAGTCTCGGTTGTCTTCAGCCATCTCCGTGAGAATTCTGAATGCTTCAACAGGCTAGTTGTTCAGTATAGACCCTCCATATGAGGCATTCACGATTCTTCTCTCATGTAGTCTCAATCCTCCAACAAAATACTGAATTAGATTGTGTTCAGTAATCTGGTGCTGTGGGCATTTCGCCAGCATTACCTGGAATCTTCTCCAGTAGTCATAGAAACTCTCGTTGGTTCCCATCTTCAGGCTCCCTATCCTTCTTCTCATTTCTTGCACTCTGGATGCTGGGAAATATTTTTCCAAAAACTTTTGCTGAAGTTGTCTCCATGTGATCACATCGCCAGTCGGTAATGTGTACAGCCAGTCCCGTGCCCCATCCTGAAGAGTGAAAGGGAACGAGACCAACCGCACATACTCCTCTCACCCATGGTTGGATGGTTGAGTCTGGCAAACCATCTCAAAATCTTGCAAGTGTCTTTGTGGATCCTCTCCGGGCATTTCGTGGAACTTCGGCAAGATTTGGATAAAGTTTGCATGAATATCCCAGTTCTGAGTCACTGCTGGGAGTATAATGCCCATCGGGCGCAGATTCATGTTGGTCGGGAAAACCAACTGCCTTAAAGTCCTGTTATCCTCCGCATCTCCATTTGCGGCATTTCCATTTTCTGCGGCCATGTTGATGTTGTGGCCATTCTCAAACTGTTCTTTCTCCTCGTGCCCCGCGTCTCCTTGATCTTTTGGATTTTCTGGTGGTATGGGCTCACGAGGTCTGTTTGTAGCTCGTCGTGTCCTCTTCACTGTTGCCCTGTTTTTCCTCAAAGTCTTCTCTATCTCCGGATTGTAAAATAGAGTTTCTTCTGAAGAGCTCCTAGGCATCAACTTCTAGGCACACCAGCTTGGAAAGTAAAATCACTGGAAATCAGCTCCCCGGCAACGGCGCCAATTTTGACGCGCGGTCGTTTGGCGCTCAAAATGAATTTGTATGCTCATGTATCCACAGCGAGCGTAGCAAGCTATGAGTAAGGGTCGATCCCACAGAGAGATGATGCGATCTTACTTTCGAGTCACCAATCACAAAAGGGGGTCTGGTACCGTGGTCACAACAATGGAAATTAAATCTGCAAAAATAAACTAAAGAGATATCAAATAATAAAAGGTTCTGGAACTTGAACTAGAATCCAGTTTAAATTATACTCACTCGATCATGGGCACAGCGATTTTCCTACACAATTAAATCACCCAGTTATGGAGACCGGATTCCTCGCTACGTCTCCTTATTCATCCGTTCATATTAGGTTTAAAGGTGATTCCTCGTCCATTAAACCCCTAACCTATCACCCACCTCCCGGTTCCCCAAAGAGATGTAAATGAATAGGAAGTAGTGTGCCCTAGACGAACCCAAGTTTGCTGTGTTTACTGATTCCTCGTGTGCCCACAGCAACCCACCGATTTCCCAGTTACCATTTGAATTAACACACAGTCACGATTCGCTAATCCAATTAACCCTGGTGTGCCCTCTACAACTAAAGAGTGATCAGCCACATTAGTTATATTAAACTCACGCTCACTTAGAATAAGAACAAAAATCGGCAGAAACCTAATCATGCAGTAATGTGCCCACACGGCCTTACGAGTATTTAAGTGTTTTGTTAAACCTTCATCTTTAGTTCAAATTCCGAAATATAGATCTAGCTACTCATACTATAAAGAACTGTAAATACATAAATTAAAGACATGATAAATAGGAAAAACTTACTGGAATTGAATAAAAACTCGTCCAACACCAATGATGAATAGCAACAACATTAAATATAAATCCTAACCCCTGTGGGCATAAGGCCCCAGATTATCTTGCTGCCGGAGCAGCGTTAAAACTAAACTAATGGCGAAAGTAAAAGTGCAGAAAATTGATATGGTACGAAGTGTGTTCTTCTAACAATCAAAACTAGTATTTTTAAAAGAGTACAAAAGATCAATTCAAATCCCCAAATATGGGGAGTCTTCAATATCTGCCAGATTCGCTATGCCCCTCTGGAATCTGCCTGGATAAGGAAACTTCCTTATCTGCTGGATCTCTGTGCCCACTGGAATCTGCCTGGATAAGGAACCTTAGGTGGTGGAATGAATCCTGATATTTTAGGGATGTCATCCTTATCTTCCAAATTGCTTCCCAAGAGTCCACCTATGAACAATCTTTCCTTCTTCTATTTAGATTCCGAAATCAATCAAGTTCCAACGCCAGCTTTATCTTCTTTCAACAGAATCCCTACTTTTCCGGGAATACCCTCTTCACTGCCTCCTCTGAATCTGCGCGAGTACTGTGGGCACAACATCTTCTACTCAGATCGATTTTCATCTGATATGCCCATTTCATCTGTTTCAGTTAAATTGAAGGCCAAAATGCCTCTTTCGCCATATTTCACTCCTGTCATGCCCAAACCACTTTCCTGGTTCTTTTTCAACACAAAAGACACTAAAAAGGACATTTAGAGCGATTAAAATGCCCAGAAAAATACAAAATAAATGGACATATCATAGAGACAGTTGCTTCATTGATATGATAAAAACAAGTTTGAGAGTCAGTTGTACTAACCTCTTCATCATGGTCAGCCATGAGACAGAATAATGCTTCATCATCATCTGAGTTGTAGCCGTCAGAATCAATTCCAGAAGCATAGTCTGAATCATCAAGCACAGCATTCTCGAGATTTGTGACCATTTCTTTTCTTTTGAAGAAGCTTCTTTTTACCTTGGCTTTCTTGTCTTCGGGAAGTTCTGGACATTCGAACCTGTAATGTCCTTGTTTATGACAACGAAAACAGTCACCAAGATTACGATTGCCACTCCTGAATGTTTCAGCTGGCCATTCAGCTGGTTGGTAGGCTTTTTCAACTTTTGGGATTTCATCAGTCTGAGGTGAAACTGATTGTTTATCCCGAGCTCTCTTCAACTTTTCGAGCAACTTGGTAACTGATTGAATTTGATCATTGATGTCCTCAGTTAGATTTTCCTTCTTCTCAGTTGCCTCCCTTTTTCGTTCAGTTGAAGATCCGCCTTGGTGTTCTTTGGCTGGTGAGCTCCTAGGTCGGAAGCTGTTTCTTCCTCGAGCGTCTCTAAACCTGGGCCTTTCGCCATAGAAAGCTGCGTCTTGAACTGATGATGTCGACGCTTCTCTTTTTCAGTTTAGACTGTACTCGTGAGATTTAAGAGAACCAAATAGTTCCATTGGAGTGATGATGTTTAGATTTCTTGACTCCTTTGTAGCTATCACTTTCATATCACATTCGTCAGTGAGATTATCCAGTATTTTGGAATTCATCTCTGAATTGGGATAACTTCTCCCGAGGTTGTTCATCTCACTGATGATGCCTAGAAATCTTGTTTCAAGGCTTGAGATGGACTCTTCTGTCTGCATTTTGAAGGATTCATATCTGTCAACTGCCAGTTGGAGCTTATTTCCTTTTATAGCTTCGGACTCTCTATAAAGATCTGCTAGTAGGTCCCATATTTCTTTGGCAGTTGTGCAGTTCTTGGTATCCTTCATACGATCTTCATCTAGAGTTTGGAATAATGCAGCTTGAGCAACGAACTCTAGATTCTTCAACTTCTTCTCTTCACTAGTGAGAAGATTGGTTGGCTTCGGGATCCTTGTTGGTTGATTGATATCAACTATGTGAGCATCGTTGTCCATCATGATGATGATTGGACCTTCTTCAATGACTTCCCACATATTCTCATGAATTGAGCAGAGATGAGCTTTCATTCTCCGGCTCCAATTATCATAGTTCTCAACTGAAAACAAAGGTAGCTTATGGTTTCCCATAGCTGGAATGTTAGCACAGATAGTTAGATCTGATTCAATTGATCTGCAGAAACGGCTGATCCTTAGAATCAACCGCTCTGATACCACTTGTTGGTCCCGGGCAAGTCGGTATCAGTTTAGAGGAGGGGGTTAATAAACTGATTCAAAACCTTTTACTTTAGATGCGGAAAATAGTGACTCGCTTGAAGAAACTTATCTATGCACCAACTTGATAATCAGTTGAGACAGTTTAAGTGCAGCTTGTGTGATGTTGTGTGCAATTTGAGATATGCAATGATCTATAAGTACAACACACAAGAGATTTATAGAGGTTCGAAGTCTCAAACTTCTACGTCCTCTCTTCCTTCCGCAGAAGGGCAACTTCACTATATAACTTGAGTTCCTTTACAAATTACACAATGAAGGACAGTTGGCTGAACCTGGTAACTGTTCGCTACCTCAGTTGGTCGACGGCTCACACTTGAAGTCCCTAACTGCTCGCTAGGAAGGTAGGTGCTATTGTCATCTTTACAAGGTTTTAGATCTCTTTCAATCTTCAAGAGTTTAGTCTTGAACAAGGGGGTATCAACTGATGTGCTCCTTTGATTGAGCTGAGTAGTTGATCTTTGAATAACTGGAACTGAGAAGGTTGCCCTGGCTGGATCGTCGACAGCTGGCTGAGTATGTTGAATCAGTTAATTCTTCTTCTCAATTTTGACTTTCGCAGTTTCTATTGAACGTTGCACTTGAGCTTGAGTGGGAGGGAGAAAGAAAATCTCTGCTTGTATATGCGAAGGTTGGCAAAGATTTGTAGTTGCGAAAAGTATTTAGAACTCTGATTCACCCGTCTTTTATAGAGGAGTGATTTTATGACCGTTGAGCTTCATTGTCCATTTGATCAGTAGCTCTGTTGGCTCATCAATGGCATGTGATACTAAATGATCGCTTGGATCATTTGGTTGAAGTAGCCGTTACTCTGCCAATCGATCTTCATTAAATTCCAAGATCTTTGTAGGAGCATTTATTCCAAGATATGTTGATTTAAGCAATACACTCCAGGAGTCTTCTGGCTTCAGTTCTTCTGGCAGTTTGGAATTTGAGTTGGCAATTTTGGATTTCTCAGCTTAGTTGTAGTATCGTCCCATATGGCAGTTCTGTGCTTATCAGCTGAGTCTGGCTATCGCTCCAGTTGGCAGTTCTGGGCTTATCAGCAAAGTCTGCCTATCGCTTCAGTTGGCAGTTCTGGGCTTATCAGCTGAGTTTGCCTATCGCTCTAGTTGGTAGTTCTGGGCTTATTAGCTGAGTCGGCATGTTGCTCCAGTTGGCAGTTCTGGACTTGTCAGCTGAGATTGGTCGTTGCTCCAGTTGGCAGTTCTAGGCTTGTCAGCTGAGATTGGCCGTTGCTCCAGTTGGCAGTTCTGGGCTTGTCAGCTGAGATTGGCCGTTGCTCCAGTTGGCAGTTCTGGGCATAAACTGATATTCTATTAGCTTCTTCAATCTTTGGTTAACTCATTTCTCCCTCAGTTCAACTGACTCGATTGTCAGCTTGCTTTGATCGGTATGGTTCCTCAACCAAGTTGAACTTTAGACTGGATGACATCTCTTTCAACTTGTGGGTCATTCTTCAAATTGGTTGACTTTGACTTTTCTAGAGTTCTTCTTCGAAGATGCCTTGGGCTGATCAGCTTCCATCTACAGCTTGAATTTTGGTCAGTTTTTCATAAGTAATTTTGACATCTCAGCAAAACCTGATCTAGGGGTTCCTTGATAGTTTTTCCTAACAGATGTTGATTCAAACATGCATGATTTTAGTAAACTTTTGAAAGATTTAAAACTTGCTGGGGATGACACTCTAGAAAAATATGCCCCTCAGATTCTCCTTGGTGTTATTCCTGAGATATTTTCTGAAGTGAAATCTACCTTGAAATATGTAGGGTCCAAAGTCACATGTGATATGATAGTATCTGGGTTAAAGGCAAAGGAAAATGAAATGAAAAAATTGCAGTCCAAGCCCTTGCATAATGAAATTCTTTATGTTAACAGGAATAACAACATGAAACCTTTCAGTAGACCAAATCCTGAGAATCCTAGTGTCCTTGCTACTGAAAGACATAGGGGAGAAATGAACTCAGCCCACAACCTCCCAAATCATACCAGAACACACAATCTTGTTGAGATCCACTCCCAAATTCCCAGAAATCAAAGCCAACACCAAAACATTCGTCATAATTCCTCTCTTCATCCTCCCAGAAGCCAAAGTTTCCCTCCTCAACACCAAAACTCTGATTTCAAGCCCAAAAAGACCTGCTGGAATTGTGGGAAACCAGGACACTTCTCAAATAGGTGCAAACAACCAAAAAGGGGCAGGGGGTTTGGGAATAACCATGCTAATAATGTGATTCACTTTGAACATCCTGCCAATCATGTCTATAAAGATGAAGACTATGACTATCATGAAAATGGTGAACTTTATATGGTGCATTCTGACTGTGATTTCCAATTCATCAACTTTTCAAATGCAGTGTCAAGGTCAGTACATGAATTTGAATGGTTGATTGATTCTGGTTGTACATTCCATGTCACTCCACACAAGCACATGTTTCAGAACTTGCAACTTATGAATTCTGGATCAGTTGCTTTAGCTGATGGTCAGCAATGTGATATAGTTGGAAAAGGAGATGTGTGCCTAAAATTTGAGAATGAAAGCATGATAACACTTCATGATGTAAGATATGTTCCCAAATGGAAATTTAACCTGTTGTTTGTTTCTAAGCTGGCTGATCAAAAGCTCTTTGGTTCTGTAAATCAAAAAAACTTTCAGTTTAGATTAAATTCTATGCTTTACTTTGATGCCCCAGAAAGGGAAATCTTTATGCAGTGCATGCTTTCTCTGTGCCTATTCAATCTGCTAACATGGTCCAAAATGATAAAACTACATTGTGGCATGCAAGATTATGGCACATGAGCAACAAGGGCTTAGAAATTTTGTATAAATCTGGTGCATTCAAACATGATAAAGTTTCTAGTATGTCTTTCTGTGAACCATGTTTGATGGGAAAGCAACACAAATTACCTTTCCCTATGTCTGGTCCCTATCCTAAAGCTCAGTTGAGCTCTGACATACTTGAATACATTCATGCAGATGTGTGGGGATCTGCAAAGGTCCCAATCCATGGTGGAAATATGTTCTTCATATCTGTTATTGATGACTTCTCAAGAAAAACCCGGGTTTTCTTAATGAAACACAAATATGATGTTTTCCAAAAATTCTCTACATGGGTTGCTGAAATTCAAAATCAAACCAATAAGAAGATAAAGTGTTTAAGAACTGACAATGGTTTAGAATTCTGCAATCATGCTATGGACAATCTATGTTCTGAAATGGGAATCAAAAGGCATAAGTCAGTGCCTTAAAATCCCCAACAAAATGGGGTTGTTGAAAGGATGAACAGGACTCTCTTTGAGAGAGTCAGAAGCCTGTTGGCTGGTTCAGGCCTTGATAAAAAATTCTGGGGAGAAGCTCTAATGACATCTTGCTATCTGATTAATAGATCTCCCTCTGTCCCATTAAAAGGAAAACTCCCTGAATCTGTGTTCTTAAATAAGCCCATTTGTCTGTCAAACTTAAAAGTCTTTGGCTGCAGTGCTTATGTTCACCAAAAACTTAGTAAAATTAAGCCTAGAGCTAGGAAATGCATTTTCTTAGGATACCCTGATGGTGTCAAAGGGTATAGGCTGCGGGATAAAACATTACCTAGTTTCAAAACTTGCATTAGTAGGGATGTGTCATTCAATGAATCTGATTTCCCATGTTTAAATGAATCCTCACACTCTGATGCTCCTTGTCAGGTGGAGAAAGTTGATGTTCCCATGTTCTTCCCTACTGTGTCTAAGGTGGACCCTCCCCCATCAATCCTTCATGAGATTAATGTTCCAAATGATCATCTTTATGTGCATGATAACATTAATCCTATTGATTCTGCTTCCAATCATGAGTCTAATCATGATATGTATGCTCATATGAATGTATCTGAATCTGAATCTTCTGAATCTGAACCTGATCAATCTGCTGAGCCTGTGAACTTAGATAATTATCAATTGTCTAGAGATAGACCTAGGAGAACCATCAAGGCTCCCTTTAGGTATGATGGTTGCAACCTATCCATGTATGCTTTCAGTGGGTTTAACAATGTTGATTCTTCTGAACCTAAAACCTATAAAGAAGCTATTTCTTGTGATGATTCTGATAAGTGGATTGATGCAATGACATGTGAAATGAAATCCCTGCATGAAAATAAAACTTGGATTCTTGTGAAAAGACCTGATGCATGTTCTCTTGTGGAATGTAAATGGTTATTTAAAATAAAACAAGAGATCAATAATATAAGGTATAAAGCTAGGCTTGTTGCTAAGTGATTTACACAGAAAGAAGGCATTGACTACATTGAAATATTTGCTCATGTGGTGAAATTCACCACAATTAGAATAATGCTTGCCTTAACTGCACACTTTGACTGGGAATTGAAACAAATAGATGTGACAACTGCCTTCTTGCATGGTGAATTAGAAAATAACATTTATATGAAGCAACGTGAAGACTTTGAAGATGAAAAACATCCTGATCATGTGTGTTTGTTGAAAAAAAATCTCTGTATGGCTTAAAGCAATCCCTTAGACAATGGAACATTAAGTTTGACAATTGCATGAAAAGTTTGAACTTCTCCAGAAGTAAATTTGATCATTGTCTGTACTATATGCAATCCTCTGTGCCTATGTTCTTATTGCTTTATGTGGATGATATGCTGCTAATAAGTCCTTGTCTGAAGACTGTGAAGCATGTCCAATCCTGTCTAAGTGCTAATTTCAACATGAAAGACTTGGGGGATGCCAGGAAGATTCTAGGTATGAATATTGACAGAGATAGAAGTAAACACACACTATTACTGCACCAATCTCCTTATGTTGAACAAGTTTTAAAGAAATTTGACATGGAGCTGTGTAAACCTATAAATGTTCCTCTTGCTTCATAGTTTCAATTGAGTAAAGATCAGTGTCCTAGAAGTGACACTGATTTGAGTGATACGTCTGGTATCCCCTATGCTAATGCCATAGGGTCAGTGATGTACTTAATGATCAACACTAGGCCTGACATAGCCTATGATGTATCATGCTTAAGTAGGTACATGGCTAACCCTGGATTGCCTCATTGGGAGGCTCTGAAATGGTTGTTGAGATACCTAAAGTCTACTGCTTCCCATGGCTTAACCTTTTCAGAATTCCCTGATGGTGTTAAGTGTATTGGTTATGTTGATTCTAATTATGCCAATGATAGGGATCAAAGGAAATCTACTACATCCTATTTGTTCACTTTGTATGGGTCATGCATCAGTTGGAAGTCCCAGTTGCAAAGTATTGTTGCATTATCATCTACTGAGTCTGAGTATATAGCAGCTACAGAAGCTGTGAAAGAAGCAATATGGTTAAATGGTGTCTTGTCTGAAATCAATTTTATTGATGATAAACCTTTGCTTTTTTTGACAGTCAGTCTGCAATTCAATTATGTAAAAACCATGTTTTTCATGATAGAACCAAACACATAGATGTGAGATATCATTTTATCAGAGACATTGTAGAAAAAGAAGAAGTTTTATTGGACAAAATTCCCTCTGAGTTTAATCCAGCAGACATGGGCACAAAGTGCCTCCCAGTTGCAAAGCTGGAAGCCTGCAAAAAGTGTTTGAACATGGACTTGGGTTGAGCTAAAGGGAAGAGTATGCTGGGTTATCCTGACCTTTTGTCAGGATGATCAATGAGCCCTAAGGGCTGTGTAACAAATGGTGATTTACCCTTGGTACTTAAGCTAGGTGAAATAAGTTTGGGATGGTCAAGTTGTTCAAACCTGAGACTTGTTTCAAAACATTTGGGTTGGTCTCTTATGTTGAGACTGGATTAGATGCGCATAGTATCCATTTCTCCCTCTCTGAGTTTGTCTTTGTGATAAATTAGAGTAAAAATAATTGGCTATGATGATAATCTCTTGTGTTTCATTTTGGCAGGTAACTCCTTGATGATGGAAAAGACCAACATGGCCAAAGGTGGAAATGTTGAGGTTGGCCCAATTGGCCTTCCCCCCCCCCCAGGCCCATATGATTTATTTCCTACCCAGCCCAAACCCATAACCCACTACCCTTAACCCTTAACCCTAAAGTGGCGTTCCATCTCCCTCATTAACTCACTCTTAATTTGATTATCTTTTCCAAAGCTCTCCTACCTTCTATAACATTCGAGAGAATTCCTCTCTCTCTCAAGCCACTCATCGATCCCTAATCTTAATCTGAAAAGCTCTCTCTCTCACTGTGTTTCTCGCCACCGATCTCGGTTTCTCTGACCGGAATCTGTCTGTGATTCCTATTGGCCTTTGAGTGTAGACGGTTGGGCTGTTCTCTAAGATTGAAAGCTTGAGTGTGCTTCAAGGGGGATCATCTCACCATCCCCTCTCTGGTCTGGGTCTTTTTCGGTCGCCGGAGTTGCTGTCGCCATCTCCAGTGGGAAAATCTGAGCCACCGTGCCCCGAGCACCCTTTTCCCACCTCTGATTCCTCTCTGTCTTTTCTTGTCACTTTGATCTACGGATATCTCTCTCTCTATACTTACTAGGCTCATGTACTATTTTGTAGATCTAACGGTTGGTGCCTTAAGCCTGTGAAGAACCTTGAAGGTCCCTCTGACCTTCCCCTCTGAGGCTTCCCGTGAAGAAGATCATCCTGCTGTGAAGAACTGAAGTTTGTTTCCTTATTGTTTTTGTTGTAATCGACTGTAATAGCTCATCCTTGGGTCTAGCTACTTGAGTAGCAAGTGAGATAGACCGCAAGAGGCGGGGAATCAAGTAGTGAACCCCTAGCTAAGCCTGTACCACAACAGAACATATTTACACATGTTAATATATTTTAATATATAGAATAAAACCAAAATATTTAAATAGTTATATATATATATATATAGAGAAAGGATCAAATAGGAACCAATTCCCCCTAAAGGAACCTAGGAACCAATCCTCGCCTTAGATTTGATTAGATCTAATGACCATAATTTATTCAAAGTTTTAGTCAAGGTAAGGTGGCAAACTTGTAATATTTGAGAACTTAATGAAAGCGGGATTATTTTCGTAATTTAGAAATTCTGTTATGTTTTTTCGGATTTTGGGCCAAATTCCCGGAATTAAATAGACAACACTTTAAAACCATTGTCTTTTCTGGCGTTGTATTAATATGCTAACATGAAAGATGTATATTGCTAACATCAACAGATTTTGTTGCTATCATGAGATAGACTCATATTGCTAACTTGACGAGATCATAATATTAAATTGACACGTATTAAACACCACACATATAATATTGGACCACATTTAAAATAATAATGTGTAACATGTGTAACATCATTCATACATACAACATATTGCTAATATGTTAGAGAATATACACACTGCTAATATGTGACTATTAATTTGCTAATATGTTAGTAACACATTGCTAATATGTGAATAATGATATGCTAGCATGACTTAAATTCTCAAATATTGCAAGTTTTCAAAATAATATTAAGCATTGATAAAGTTATAATTGTTTATGAACTTAACTATATATAGCTCATACTTTAACTATTTTCTCATGAAAGCAACTTAAAATGCAAAGTCGTGTATAAAAAATTTCATGTTAGCAACATAAACACAAGATATGAGCAATATTGTGATATCATATTAGCAAATATCTGACAGTTACGAGTTGAATATACGTGAAAATTAGTTTTTTTGTATTTTTCATCAATTTTTACTCAAATAAGCATATGCATTATAGATCTTAAATAAGAAGAGTATGAAAAAAATATTTAATTTGATATATTTTTTGCGTAAATTAGATAAAAAAAACGAATAAGTTATGATTATTTAAAGTTTTTAGAAATTTTTTAAAAGATGATGTCATCACTTTATTAAAAAAATCTGGAATTACCCCTTACAATTCGAATTTTACATATTTACAACTATATCACCGTTTTTTTATCCACCATGTCATCAAAATCCTTGAATTTGATTGGTTCCTAAGTTCCTTCAGGAGGTTGGTTGCTATTTAAACCCACCCCTGTATATATATAGACACACAGATATATTCACGAGCTATTATATATTCTTAATTGAACCAACCGATGCTTGCAAAATTGGGTAACGTACATAATATCACGTGTGTGAGGCTACCGGTGGAACACAATATTTATTATATTATCATCTAGAATTAGTTTATGAAAAAAGAATATATTTTATCTGAGATAATATGGCCATTATTACATTGCCCTATTTCATATTTTCATCATTAATTGACCCTTCGTAACTGAAAATCCTATATATACATCAGCTTAATTATAGTAATTCAATGTCATATCCAATTATAGGGAAGTAAATTTTAATGCACATTCACTTGCACAGTATGATGCGGATTGTGATGAGTTATGTACATGGAACATTGATTTTCCTCATTTTTTGAGGGAGAATATTGAATGATATTGTTATTTGGTCTAAAAAAAAAAAAAACGTTCAGGTACAAATGCAAATCTAAGTTGAGACATGATAAGTATACTGGAATAATAAAAAATCATACTCAATATATTTATATTATCGTTTGGAGCATACCTAAGTGGTGGTGATCCATATATAGATCATCGCTTCAAGAAACAAAAGCTAAAAAAAAAACTAACTAGTAGATTTGTATTATTCGTGTATAAATATGTCTAAATCAGAACCCCCACTTATTTAATTATGATTGACCCAAATTAAAACACATGTAATGACTTTTACATTGTAGGGTTGTGTCACATCGACTAAAGCAGCTTAGCTTTTTTCAGGTCACGTGAATTAATTCAACATGAAAACTGTATGGTCATGCCGTCGACATGCATAAAAATCTTTTTTAGTCCCCTTAATATTTAAGGATCTCTTTTAATGATTTTTAAAAAATGTGTAATTTTAGTCATTTTTTTCCATAACTTTGTTGGAATTGAATTTGCGGTACGAGCTTGTTGCACTCTCTGTGTTTAACCCCATATTGTTATATTTTTAAATTATGGATTTTTTTTTGTATTTTTTCACCAATTTGATTTTTTTTTTTTGCTTTATTTTAATTTTATAATTATTCATTAGGGTTCATTCATCCAATTATGGTTTATAATTTTTTTAATTTTTAATTTTTAATTAATCAATAGTTCATTATTATAGTTGATTATTTCATAATTATAATTTATATTTTTTAATTCATTTTTGTAGATAAATGTTGATTATGATTATTCATATTAGAATTAGTTTTTATTTTATAATAAATGTTATTAAAATTACAAATTTAATAGTGAAATATAGAGTATCGCAACATGAAATTTGAACTGAAATTTGGGGATTATAATTAAGGGGGAAATGACTAAAATATATCATACTTTTGAAAGTTTTAGAATTGTTTTTGTCACCCGGCCCTTTACTAAGGAAAAAATGATATCCCTAATTATGTGGATAAGATTCTATGTTATATTCTTATGCCACATTTCGTGTGCCATTATTAATATTTTTAATTTTTCTCCTTTTTTATTTTAATTTGTTAAGTTTTAGTTTAATTTTATACTTGTTAATTGTTATCTATTCTTCCCAATTAGGGTATAAATATAGTTTTTAATATTTTAATTTTTCAATTTTTAGTCATTATTTGATTATTTGAGGAATCAAGTATTAGGAATTATGTAATATACTCTAATTGGAATGATTGGACCTTAATTAAAAATTATAAATGAGACGAAACCTTAACAAATTGAAATTGAAAAAAATTAGAAATATTAATATTGACATAACAAATGTAACGTAACAGGGAATGTGACGGTTGATCTCATCCGCTAAAAATAAATAAAAAAATTAAGGTATGTATACAAATCATTTACATGATAACTACTCGAATTTAGTAATTGATTATTATATCCACAGGCTACAAACCTACGTCAAGACATACAGGCCGACGTCCCAACATGTAATCATAATTTATAGTTAATTAGTTGTGCGACTAATCGACTATAGGTTGCTAAATCAAGAAATGAATATAATTGCCCCATGGGGGTTGGGGATGACCTACTTGATGCATGGTGGAATGGTGTAAGTTTGATACTAATTTTCTCAAGTTTGAATTTCACCACCAACATCACTAGTTATAAATTTGTCACATCTTGTTTTTTAAACATGAATTATATCTTCCGTGTTTGTGTAGTTTACAGGCTATTACACAGAAATATGGTTTATTCAGTGTGCACTTTGATAGCAGCAGTTTGCAGACTATTACATAAAAATAGAATTTATTCAGTGAACACTTCGATAACAGCAGCTGCGCATTACAATCGACATAAAAGAATGAATATAATTGTACATGCATAATATTCTCTAATTAAGTTATTCACACGATTGATCTAAAATTAGGACCTGAATCTGAAGGTGGGATATTAATTCTATTTATAGCATTATGAACGACATGATTGACAAAAAACCTATTTTTGGGATTGGCCGGAATTACAGCATTATATGTGTGTGTGTGTGTGTGGACATTGTTAATTTCCAGCTGCCCTGACATGTTTTGGCTACATGGGGTCGGACACAAAAATTTTTATAATTCTATTAATTAATTTTGTGGAAATGTAAACGTGCTTGTATATATAGTACTTCTGTTTTCACATGATATTATGTAAATTATTTGGAAAAAGGTTGGTTGGCCAGCAATAAAACAAAAATCTAAAGCAACCACCTCTTTATGGTTGTGTTTGGCCCTCGAATTTTTCTGGAACTGACAGATTTATGATTTACTACAATGTATCCAGCTGTATGCATCTGCTTCAAAAAATAAATCAAATATATTCCCCTTTAAGGTGATTTAATTTGTATAATTAATTAGTATAATTTGAAACACAAATAATGATATACTTTTTGGTTACCTATACGCACTGCCTTAAATTTAAAATGATGTATTAATTAAGGAGGAGGGTGCCTCATTTAAAATATATATTTTAATCAGTTTTCAGAATTTCATGCAAATTGTTTTTTATTGACATGAACTACATACAAACACTGTGAGGAGCGGTCCTGAGAGCGTGCTCGAGATGCACTGCACAGGCCTTCCCGAATTATAGGGGTGCCAAAAATTTATATACATGTAGTATTATTAATTTAATTTTGATTTTCAATGAAAACAAATTATGTATATAAGTCTAGTATGATTTAACCCACTACCTTTTAAAAAAAAATTGTATTAGTCCAGTTAAGTTTAAGCTATTATGTTCATAAAAATTAAAATAGTAGTAGCTCATTAATTAAAAAGTCACACATTATTTTGGACTTTTAGAGTATTAATTAAGAGTATGCATTTTTCAACCTCCAATTGAATTAAGATTATGTTTTCTTTCACTCTCCAATTGAATTCCAATTATTTCATAATTAATAATTTCATTTATATAGTAGATCATGTAATTGAATTACTAAAAAAAGATTTGATCAATTCACTTAATATGAAAGAACTTTAAATTTTTTTCATTCTTCTAATAAATTGAATATACTAGATAATGCTACTTTAAAAGCAAGTTGTGAAAATTTGTTAATATTTTAAAGCATGGAGAGTTAGTGATCATGATGGTCAAGAGTTGTTTCAAACGTTAATAAAATATAGGTCTAGATATATTAACTTACTTAAAGTGGCTAAGTAGTTGTCATAATGTACGGATTGCTCATAAAATTTTATTAATCATATATATTCCATATAAAATAAGTTTTTCAAAATTTAAGATATTGAAATCTTATTTTCGTTTGACCCTGTTACAACAAAGATTGAATGAACTTGCTTTGATATTTATGAACACCATTTGGTATAAAAATATTGAATGTGAAAAGTTTATAAGCGAGTTTGCTTCAAAAAAAATGCTAGAAGAAGTATCTTTTTGTTCAAAATGATTTTTTTTTTTCGTTTCAAGTTTGTTCGAAAATGATAGTGAATTCATGAGTTTGATGATTTTGAATATATGAGATATATTTCACGATTTTGAACATTAATGATAGTTTTTGGAGAGATATCTTTTATCTATGATATGTCTTAGAAATTTAGACAAAATGATTATGTACTTTTATTATACATTAATATTTTATACTCACCAAATAAGACACCGTTTATAAGATTCAAACAGACCACTTCAAATCTCAGGACCAGTCCTATATATATGATACTGATGGAGTATATATATAGTATATGTGGTAAATTAAACATTTCAAATTATAATTAATACATACTATATTTTAGACGTATATCCTTATAAAGATAGAGTTCAATGCTAGCTAATATAAGAGAAAGAAACATTAAAATACAGCTAATTTCTTATATTTAACTTCGAATATCAACAATATTTGATTGGTAGATCTTTTTGGACTATTAAATTGAAGCGAGAATATTAATATAAAGTGTGCTTTGTTAGAATCTCACCAATATTTAATGAATTGGTCGAGCTCATGGGATCATTCCCTATATGGGTAATTGCTATTTGGCGATAGTGTGTCGGTCATAATATTTAATTTAAGTAAGATTTTAATTTTTGATAAATTATTACTTAAAATTTTAATTATTGATTGATGTATGTTTAAACTTACACTCTTGTAGTCAGTTTTAAAAAATAGGTTTGTCTTATTATTTTGAAAATTTTAAAATGTACATAAAAGTCAATACAAATATGTTAATGGATAATGACTTCACATAAAGAAAAATTCCAAATAAATTTAAAATCTAAACTAATCTCTACCAAAATAATAAACAAGAATTTCATTTGAAAATTATGTTCTAATCAATTAAATTTATTCGGTTAATTATCGATAATTATAAATATAATATATCATATATATATATATACACACACACATACATAATTGCCTTAAATTGGGTGCATTGATTTTCAATTAGTTAAATTTAATTTAATTATAAGAAAAACTTAAATATTAAATTAAATTTGAAAAAGGGGGGAGAAAAAATATATATGGTTGAGAATTTTTAATAAAAAATTAATCTACGGTTTTCCTTAAAAATTGATTGGCATCAATGCAAAACGGGTATGCAAAATCGCACCAGAAATAGAAAAATGAACTGAGCCGAGCTATTTGGTTTGATTGATATTATCTTTTATTTTGGTTCGATTTTGAATATTAAAATCCAAATATAGTTTGGTTCAGTTTCAGTTTTAATTTAATAAAAATATTTCAATTAAAACCGAACTAACCAAAGTATATAAATTACATTTTTTTTAATTTTTAATTTATATTTTTAATATTACAAACAAATTGAAAAAATACAAAAATAAAATTATACACTCATTAGTGAACTAGGGCAAAATGCAACAATGTTTCAACTTCAAAGTAAAAGATTTGCGAGATTTTTTTTTTTTTTTTTTTTTTTTGTATTGAACTATAAACTGTTAAGTGTAATTTTGACATATGATAAGATGACCATATACGTGATTGAATTAAGGGATAATTTTATTACTATTTATTTAATGTATAATTTGTTATGCATTAAGTTCCAATATTACTTTTATAGCTTTAGATGTAAATGTTTAGGAAAAAAAAAAACATTCGGTTAAACCAAAAATCAAACCAATGAATTATGGTTCAGTTATGTTTGGTCATATCAATTGCTTTGATTGGTTTAGTTTTCATTTATTTTAAAATTTTTGTTTATAGTTTTATTTGTTTGGTTCGATTTGCACGAAACTAACCATTTGCACACCATTAAATGGAAAATCATAGTAACCATGCTCATTGGCCCTCATAAAATTTTTATACTCTTACTAAATTCAAAATTTTATACTTCTTTAATTTCAACAATATATTTTACACTCATCTTACTAAATTCAAAATTATTTTATATAATAAATTAGTTAAAATATTGTATTAATAAATTTGATTATTATGTGATTCATTTTTTTTAAATAAAAAAAATAACAAAATCAAAATTAATTCAACAATATATTTAATTAATAAATTTGATCATGAACTAATTCAATTATTAAAATTAAAAAAATATTGGGAAATAAAAATATATAAAATATTATACTGTATTAATAAATTTAATTATTATGTGATTCAAAATTTCAAAATAAATAAGAATATTGGATAAAATAAATAAATTTAATAATGTTGATTATTATGTGATTTAAAATTTTAAAATAAAATAAAATATAAGAAAACAAAAATAAATTCAAAAATGTATTTTATTTTTATATTATATGATTCAACATTTTAAAGTATAATAATAATAAAAAAGAACACTTCTAATTTTAAAATAATAAGTCAACCTCTTTCTTAAATGGATGAGGTTATATGAGTAACCAAACATTAATAAATAATTAAAATATTAATTAATTACTTACCAATTGTTAAAACCTTACTTTAATTAAGTTTTATGGCCGACCACATATGTCGTCAAACAACATTATCCTTATTATATATGTACAGAAAGAAAAAAAAATGTTCCCTTGGGGATGGCCTAGTGGTGAAGTGGTGTTATCTTAAGGCCAAAGGTCTCAAGTTCGAATCCCACCATCGACCACTAGGTGTGAGCCAGATCACCTATTATCAAAATAGGATGAAATCATAATGAATAGAGACATACAAGTGTGGTTAACCTCCCCTGTGTGGTTTGTAACATTTGACAAAAAAAAAAAAGTTACCCAGATTGCGTATTATCTGATTTGCAGGCTATTACAAAGAGACGAAGTTTATCCAGTGCGCACCTCGGTAACAATTGCGGGTTACTTTTAATAAAAAAAGAGTTAAAAAAAGAGTTACCCAGATCGCGTATAATCTAATTTGCAGGCTATTATATAAGGACGAAATTTATTCAGTGCGCAGCTCGATAATAATTGCGGATTACTTTTGATAACAAAAAAAAAGAGTTACCCAAATCGCGTATTATCAAAATAGGATGAAGCATTAATGAATAGAGACATACAAATAGGGAAAATATATTTTTATATATAATACTACTATATATGAAATAAATCAGATAATCATTTACCTTAGCAATGCACATGAGCATAAAAATGTCAAGTCCATCCACTAACAGAAATGTGTCATGACTAGGATGATGGCGATTGCAATCAGAATTAGTGGATCGATCACGTCAATTAATTACAATCATAGGTCCCTAATTACGGTATTGAGCCCCCACTAATCATCATTAACACCAAAAGTGGATATAAGAGAATATGACTGAATGACACAAATAGGACCTAGCTAGCTAATCTAAAGTGAGGTGAAATTTCACCTTAATTCCCGTTAGTTCATCAATCAAACTATATAATCATCGACGACCATACAATTAAATATTATTACATCCACAAATTGATTAATCAACGCAAACAATTCAGAAGTAAATATCACCATAATGCAACTTAACGATATTATTAAATACACACGTGGCGTTAAGGATAAAAAATGAAAAGCGTGCAATTTAAAATAGAGAATATGGTGCACACATATATGTATATAATAAGCACATTAATTGACAAAATCAGGTGGTAAATATATAGTTGTTCATATTTTCAATTAATTCCTGATGACATCGCCACATATATTGATGACTAATAAGTGATGATAGTCATAATCTACGTGGAACATTGCAATAATTAATTGATGATGTATATGGGACAGGATCGATCATCGATAGATAGGCTATGATAGAATGAAGTGTTCCTAGCTAGCTAGCTAATTAGGGATGTCAATCGGGCTAACCCGTTCGGTTTCGGTCCTATTCAGTTAAAAAAAAATTTGGGCTCAAAATCTTCGGTCCTAATCTTAACCCTTCGATTTTCGGACTAGCCCGTCGGGTCAATATGTTTATGATTTTTTTTCCACGTGTATAAATTATATCTTGATAATTCTCCTAAATAATCATTAAATCTTATTCTTGAAATAAATTAATACGTAAAAAATAAGATAAAATGAAAAAGAACATGACAAATACAAAATTTAATTAAGATCAAACTGTATCAAATGAAAGAAAACAAAAATAAATGACATGAAAATGACAATAATGTTCAATCATAATTTGTTCTTCCAAAAATAATCATTTTAAACTACACCACAAATCTATTTATAGCTTAATCTTCCATCTAATTTGAAGTACAATCTTCTTCTTCTTTAACAATATTTGAAGACCTTTCAACTTCATGTTTGATTCCATCTTCAAAATAGTTTTATCATTTATTAAATGAAATAATAATATTATAATATTATAAATTAAATAAATTAAAACATGATAAATTATAATAACTAGTTACTCTAAAGAAATATAGGTAGGGATGTCAATCGGGCCAACCCGTTTCGATTTCGGGCCTATTCGGTTCGGGCCGAATCGGTTAAAAAAAAATTCGGGTCAGAAATTCGTGGCCCTAACTCATCTTTATTTTTGATTTTTTCGGACCGGCCCATTAATTTCGGACTAAATTGACATCCCCATAGCTAATACAACTTGCACACGACATTGAATAACCAAATCCACATGCTCAATATTTGTGGAGCCGTACGTGTATACATATACATCGACACTCCACATAGACACCACATGCATTACACGATCGATCAATCGTTCATGTTAATAATGTGAATCTTAATTTGCACAGAGCCCCACACACACACACACACACACAATTCGATGAAGTCTTGTCCAAATGGCATGCAGTCGACGTCATGCCGTCATCATATCAATGTTAGAGACAGAGAAAGAGAAGCGCAATGGCGAGTTTGATTGATTTATGCCATTACCAACGTAAAGAGTTTTTGGTCCATATCCAAAATTCTAGCAAAGCAACAAGAATGAAAACACACCCGCGCACACACGTATATATAGGACTAGCTTATAATGGATACTATGCTTTGAGTAAGAATTAATAAGTAATTCTAACCCTCAATTTTAACTAGATCTTTGACTAAGATTAAATTAAATAGAATCTTAAAAATTCAATAGTAAATTTGAAAATAATATACAGAATGATATTAATATAATTATGCATTAGTTTTTTTATATGAAACATGCATATATGAATATCCCCAAGATACGTATCATTAATGATACAGCGCGATTGATTGAGAAACCTAGAATCACTTTCATTCCTTCCTTTAGTTCTGAGAAAAACCTGCGCTACAAATAGAACACCGGCCACCACAATTTCTGGTATCGGCGCGGTAGACATCGTCAATAGTAACAACACCACCACTGCCGCAAAAACCACCGCCACCGTCTATTTTCTCTATTTCAATGACGAGATTTAAGGTAATGAAAGACTATATTTTGTACGATTTTGAATTTATATAGGAATTTTTTATAGCATGGTTTCTGAAAAAATAAAACCCTCATTGGAATCTATTTTAAAGATTCGAATGTTGTTTAACTATAAATGTTATAACCCATGTGTTTGTTTAAATGTATGTATGAACGATTGGAATAATTTCTTGTTGCTTATTTAGTACGACTACTTGATGTATGTAATATTAATTATCTGAATGCTATATGATTGGGCAAGTACAATTTGGATTCCCTGCTAAATTAGTGATATTCTATAGCTTATTTAAGATGCAAATGTGTGTAATGAGATATTTGTATTTATTTATTTGATATGTTAGTAGAAATTTATAGCATCACTAAAACAATTACTTATTTTTTTGTGTAATATTACTGGTAATTGTTTATATTTGTTGCAAGATCCATGTATTATTTTATTTTATTTTTATCTTGATCCCTTTTGATTCAAAGTGATTTTTTGGCTGATTTGCTTTAAGAGAAAAGAATTGAAATTATTTATACATCAAGGTTTTGAAGAAATATCTTATCCAAAAACCGACTAAAAAAATCAAAACAACATTAATAATTATATTTAATTAGTCTGCCAATTGAGAGTTGAATGATTGCATTTGTTGCTGAAAAATGTTTATTTGTATATTAATAATGATGTTTCGAGCTTGTTGCAAGTTTAATTAGAGTTTAAAGCTTATTAAGCATATTTTTAATACTTTGAAGTCTGCATTATTGAAAGAGTCATGCACTTTGTATTTGTAGCCATCGAAGATTAAAAAATTACGTTTCTTTATTTACAAGTGTTTTGAGCCTTGCCCCATAAATATCTCATACTTTTGTTTGTAGTTTAAGAAATGAAACTAAAGGTTTTATTCTAGAATTTGTTAACATTATTTATGTAGCTTATTATACATGGTTTTGTAGCTACCAAAAGCCAAGTGCACGTGCTTTTATACGCGTATTTTATTTTCATTCTCATTTAATCTATATTTGATTATGCACAATAATAACTTAATTTGATCATTTTGTGATGTAGAAAATATTTTTAGTTTGTATTTGGGAAAACACGGACTAAAGTCGAAGTCTAAAAGTGTGGAAAATGCTTGCATGGATAGATTGAAAATGGCGTGGCGAGATTCTGAAAATTCAAATAAATGTGGTATATATGCAATGCGACATATAGAGACTCTTATGACCTGGAAGCTTGGAAATCTGGTTTGAAAAGAGGGAATATAACACAGATGAACTGTCTTCGGATTAAGTATTGCGCCGCAACACTGACATCAGATACAACATCCATAAAGACGTAATCTTGAAAAAATGAATGTTGAGTATTTAATACTGCATCTACTAAGCGTCATATTGGGTTGAAGGATTTGTTCAATAGCAGTTTTTAGATTTCTTGACATACAGTTTAAGGGGGGTTTTTTTTTTGTGGAAAACAAGACTATAAGTTGGTTTCTGCTACTCTTGGTTAGGCTACATTCATATCAATGGTTTGGATGTTTTTTTTTGGATATATTATTCTTGTGGATTTAGTTTTAGTTAATGTTTAATGTTTTTGAATATCTTATTATCGTCGAATTTCAATTAAATATAGTTTTTTTTTTGGAAAAAAAACTATAAGTTGGTTTCTACTACTGTTAGTTTGGCTACATTCATATCAATGGTTTGAATGTTTATTTTTTTTTGGATATATTATTATTGTGGATTTGATTTTAGTTAATGTTTAATATTTTTGGATATCTTATTATCATCGAATTTCAATTAAATATAAATTTCTAGCTGTTGTTAAGTTTTTATGTAGCTTGTTTAATGAAATACAGTTCTTTGAACCATAGATGTCTATGAAGTTTATTTAATAGCTTTTTATCATTGTGTTTGTAGAAGCTAAGTCCATAAATTGTAATAATTGATTTTGTAGCTTTGTATTATTGTTTTTGTAGCTTACGACAGAGAAATACATATATCTATCCAACATAATTTTGTAGCATTGTATTGATTTTAGTTAATGTTTATTTTTTTATATCTTATTATTGTCGATTTTATTTTAGCTAAATATAAATTCGTATCTTATGTTAAGTTTGATTATAGCCATAGATATGTATAAAATTTATTTTACCGTTATTTATCATTGTGTTCATAGCTTTTTACTTGTCGTGCATGAATTATTAGCTTGTTATAATTACTTTGTAGCTACATAAGTGGAAATTAAAATTTAATCCTATATAATTGATTTTATAGCTTTATATTATCATTATTGTAGCTTGAGAAAAAGAAATAAATATATATATTTAGTATAATTTTGTAGCATTTTATTTTGCTGTACATTCGCAGTGGTTTCTGATTTTCTTTAATGACTGTCTCTCTCGTTGATTTTATACGACTGCCACGACTTCCATTCCCTTTTATTTTTACTTGAATGGTTGGCTGAATAAACACTTCTTGAGTTATAGATGAAGAATAAAAATTCTCAAACAATCTCTTCTTAAATGGCCCAATTGACATGTTTTCTTCACTGGACAATAGTAAACCATTGATGTCTTTAATGGCTTTATTTAATTTCATATTTTTCTCATGATCACCTTCAACTAACCCAATACAACTATAAATCAGAAATGGTATCATGCAACAACAAACCATCTTTTTCAATACCAACACATGCGTCATGTACGTTAATGCCAACCATATGTGCTAACCTCAACAATGCTAATTTCATCCATCGAGTGACTATGTATTTATCAGGGATAGTTTCTAAATTCAAATTCTTGAACACGAAATATACATGACAGCAAATCAATCCCATCCTCATGAATTTCTTATAACTACACACATCAATTTCCTCACCCTTATAGTAAGTGACGTTAAACAAGCCATTATTATATTCTTCAACCACATACTCACGTTTATCGGTATCATATGTAATGTTTTTAAGGCGACATGCGTAGCAAGCAGACTCAATATCTTGTTGCACCTCATTGAAAATTGATGAGATCGATCAAAAATGGTCATTGTATACACATGATTAGCAGCATGTTTTTCGATTGGAAATAGAATCTTAAATTGAACACGACATGATAGATCTGCATTGTTGAGCTTGGTTTATGAATGCCTCTGAGAATCCATGGCATTGTCAAAATACATAAAGAACTCAAGCAAATTGAAATTTTGGTTCGTGTATGTATGGAAAAAACTATTCTCTCTCTCAGAAGACGATGTTTTCTTGAACAACGCGCCCATCGGAACATCTATGAAGTAAGTCAGAATCCAAGTTCCTTGAATATCAACAACATATGATTAATTCCTCATCTCATTTTAGAATTAAATTCATCAAAAATTTTGGTTTATAATTATGATAGATTGTTGATTATTTACAGATAGTATATAACTTACGTATAGATCCATCAATGTTAAACATTACAATTTCACTGCATATATTAGGACAGAAACTATAGCTTACTTATAGTGCTACAAATGCTTAATTAATGCAATTAAACTGCATGTCCTCATACACAAACACAACAAAATTGTACATCAAATCAATATTGAGATGATATATATTTATTAGATACAACTAGTAAGAGAGAGCTTGGTGGGAAAGTCACAAGGCAGAACATGTGAATATGGAGTAGTATTATTTACCAAATGTGCAATCAATTAATAAAGTGGATATATCCTAACATCGCAAAGTTCATGTGAAACACCACATTTTAATTGCATAAACTATCATATAAATCCTACTATATATCATGTAAATTGTAATAAACCATATACATACCAAATTCATCCATGTCTGCTGAAACATCGGCGTCACTGATGCAATAGGCCTGTGAAAAAAAAGGTTTTCGGCATTTTCTGTTAAATTGTAATCAATAAAAAAAAGAGTTTGTATGAATAGAATATAGAAAAATATGTGGGTAATGGTTGAATAATGGATGATCGATCATGGGGATTTGAATAAGATTTGGAAATATATATTTATAGATATGGAAATACATGTATTAATATATTTGATATTAAAAATTCTATATTAGCCTCTTAACATAAAATACATGCATAAAATACAAAAAAAAAATCTTAAATCTCATCCCTAGAATGCATAAGATCTAGTGACTAGAAAATGATTCTAATTTTCACATAAATATCTAGTATTCATTTGAACATATATATATATAGGGGTTGGTTATTCTAAGGATAAGTTGTGGTATGAAAATTAGGGACAAATCTTGTCCCTACAATTTTATTAGATCAACGGCTGAGATTTGAGATATTTTAATTGATAATAATGTTTTTTTTAATTATTATTTAATCATGAAGGGTATTTATGTAAAATAAAACTATAATTCCATATGGTATCATGTATCGTGATCTCAGAATCCCATAAAATTGGGAAGAAGTAAACTGCTAGATAATTTAGCCCACGAAATCGATTTCTCTACAAAGCAAAACCACCGTCCTCTAAAAATCTGGAACCCTAGATTATCAACTGCGAAATCCCCAATAGAGGCGACGATTTCGGCAACGGTGGCTGACTGCGGGCTGAAATTTTAAGAAGCCGGCGGCAATTGTAGGCTCTATAGATGACGCGGACGTCTGAGGAGGCGGAAGAAAAATGTGGCGAAATAAAACGGGTAAGTATTATTGGGTTAAATCGAATTGTGAGATGAATTTGGTGAAAAAATTTGAAAAAGGAGAGAACTGGTGAATGGTTTCGCCATTTTGAGTAAAACAACTTAACGAATTTGAGGATTTTTGTTTGAATGGACCGCTTGATGTTGCTGATTGTTAATCTATTATTTTTCTATTTTCGGTTGACAAATTTGAACATTAAAGGATAATTAGGAATGCATATTTAGTGATTTTCTGTTTTAATAGATTCGTGGGTTTTTCTATGAAGTCCAATAATGATGTGAAAATTGTATTTTATATGTGTTTTTATTGGGGATTAATGTGTGGTATGTTTATTTTGGCGTGATAAAACATCCAATATGTTTGTGAAGTATCTCATGCATTTCGTTAATGGGAGTCATATAAGTAGTTACAGTAGAAGCTTGAAATATTACAAAATGAATGGGTTGTTGATTATGCTTAATTGTGCATGTGATTGTGTACACATGCTCAGACACTAATTTTAAATATGTTTCTATGTTTTGCTCTCAATGTGAAGTTTGAATGCTACCGAAGACATATGTTTACGCTAGTTATAAATATTTTTGTATGTTTTATTATAAATGCGAAGTTTGAATGCTACGTAAGAAATATTTTTTACTTTCAGGCACTTCAAAGGTTGTGGGGAACGACTCTGATTCCGATGAGGAGATGCATGAGCATAATCAAAATGATGACTCAACAGAGCACGCGAAGGAAAATAGGTCTAAATTTAAACACGACAAAAGAAGAGGTATTGATGCTATCTAGCATATTATAAGTAGCATTGCATTAAGTTATAAGAAGCATTGTAGTAAGTTATAAGTAGCATTGCATTAAGTTATAAGAAGCATTGCAGTAAGTTATAAGTAGCATATTATAAGTAGCATTGCATTTAGTTATAAGAAGCATTGCAGTAAGTTATAAGTAGCATATTATAAGTAGCATTTAATGTTTACATTTAATTTAATACAGCTGAATCGCATGTGGAAGATGAGACCATGGTTCCATCAAAGAAGAAGAAAAGAGGTAAAGCTTTAGTTTATGCTATTTATGACTACATCTAGTACTTTTTTTAAGTAAGTTCATGATACTTTTAATTCTTTCCTAACACTGTTGAGGATGTTGCTGCAACATCAAGAGAGCTCAGGTGTACCCACGTATCCAAAGCTAAGCAGCCGAGCGTGTTCAAAACTGATTTTCCAAGCAAACGAGAAGTACACAATAGGCCAATACAAAGCCGTTAAGGACATGGGATTCCAGTATATCTTGTATATGAAAGTGGAGAAAGTCCCTACACATCTAGCGGATGGGTTGAAAGTGAAGTCCACAATAGTAAAATCATGCTTGACGAGACTAGACATGACTTGGAGGGATACCGAAAATAACAATGATTGTGGTGTGTATGTTGTGCAGCAGATGGAGACGTACATGGGTCAATCCAGCAAGGATGGGCATTGCAATCTTGAGAAGAGAAATGTCGCAAGAATTAACCTTCTTCGCATTCATTATTGTGCATCTATACAATAGAGTTGAATGTTCATTCTGTCAAGATCAGAAAAAATGCAAGTCTCTTTTTCATTCATATGTAAGAAAAACAACCAAGTGTTAGTGATGTTTTGGACACAAAGCATTGACATATATGTTAGTGCATTTCATTATGTGTTTATGATGTGCAAGCACGTGAATTCCTCAGATTCATGGATTTGAGTATGAGTTTGATAATGATTCGCATCGCACTTGTTAATGATTTGTATTTATATTGATAATGCTTTATATAATGCATGCTAATAATACATACTTTTGGTATCATTTTGCATCTTAGAAACTAATCCTTAGTTGATGCTTGTTATTGACTAGTTAAATGCTTCATATGAGAAATTGTATTGCTTCGAAACTATCTAACAACATTCTATGAGTCTCCCATCTAACAACATTCTAAATTTTGATAAATAGTATATTTAAATGTTTTCTATAACGTGAATTAATACTGGACACTTGACAAAACAATCAAATGCAACATTAATACTAAGCATTCGATAAGTCAATCAAAATGAAACGTGAGTTGACAAGTACACAAACAACCGAAACTTATTTAATTACGAAGCAATAATGCAAGCATTAATATCATAATCATTGACCCCCTCAATATCTTAGCACCAAAACATATGTTCCATAGCATCAATATATATATGTTAGTGCATTTCATTATGTGTTTATGATGTGCAAGCACGTGAATTCCTCAGATTCAGGGATTTGAGTACAAGTTTGATAATGATTCACATTGCACTTGTTAATGCTTTGTATTTATATTGATAATGCTTTATATGATGTATGTTAATAGTACATACTTTTGGTATCCTTTTGCATTTTACAAACTGACCCTTAGTTGATGCTTGTTATTGACCAGTTAAATGCTTCATATGAAAAATTGTATTGCTTCGAAACTAACATGAGTATTCCATCTAACAACATTCTAAATTCCGATGAATAGTATATTTAAATGCTTGTTATAATGTGAATTAATACTGGACACTTGACAAAATAATCAAGTGTAACATTAATACTAAGCATTCGATAAATCAATCAAAATGAAACGTGCGTTGACAAGTACACGAACAACCAAAACTTGTTTAATTACGAAGCAATAATGCAATCACTTATATCATAATCATTGACCCTCCAATATCTTAGCAACAAAATATATGTTCCATAGCATCAAAACGTTCGTTTCAGATGCAGACGATTCACTTCAATATACCCAAACTATATCCATATAAATCGATCAAATAACCAATCCCCAAATAAACGATGAATAATTTTGGATTTTTGACAACAAATACAGACAACCTATTACAAAAAGAATACAAAAACTTTACAAAACCTCACTATTTACAAAAAATAATTTGTCATCATCATTTACTTGGAATTAAGAGTAGTCTTCAACATTAGATCATTAGAAAACCAAACTACCGAAAAGTAAAAGTGGCATGAAGTTTGACTGATCGAAGCTTTAAATAATAAACGTAACTACTTAAAACAAACAAAAACACAAATCAATCAGTTTGCTACTAAGGATTAGATAAGTAAACACAAATCAATCAGTTACCCCACCTGTACCATACAAAACAACACGCGAAAAGATAAGTAAACTAAAAACAAAATTAAGCAAAAAATGGAATAAGAGAAAAAAACATCTTGACTAGAGTGAATCAGGCCTGGAAAAAAAATCACAAAATAATTAATGCTATATAAACATACTGTTAATGCTTCCTACAATAGACAAACATGCTACACTAATACAATACGCTGCCCAGAATCGCCATGTGAGTGCCGCACAACAACCGCCGTCGCTGCTAGAATCGCTGTGTTAGTGACGCATCATCGCCATCATCGATCTATGAGTTGGAAGAAGAAGAAGAAGGAGAAGAAGAAGAAGAAGAAGAAGAAGAAGAAGAAAGAGAAGAAACCATCTGTACAAATCGTGTGAGTGCCGCGTCGTTGCCATCGTTGATCTATGAGTTAGAAGAAAAAGAAGAAGAAAAAGAAGAAGAAGAAGAAACCGTAAACTAAATAATTTTTCCAGATTCATAAAAAAACCGTACAAATCAATGAAGATATTAACTTGCCACAATTAAAACCGTTTAATTAGGGAAGTTAAGATTTGCACAGATATAGGACTTTACAAGATTTTTATTAATTTACATTATTAACCTTATCACTTAATTTAAATAAAAAAATCGAAAAAAAACTACTTAAAATAAATAATCTTATCCGTCCATTTGATCAGATCTAATGGATAAAAATCGTCTCTACTTTTCACACCAAGTGGTTGTCCCTATTTGATCCATATCCTATATATATATATATATATATATATATAGAGAGAGAGAGAGAGAGGAGGTTGGATCAAAAATATACCTTTTTCTGGTGTAGGAATTAGGATCTCATTTTATACCGTTCACCTAGATGATCTAATGACTGAGATTAAATATCAAAGTCAAGGCAAAAAAGAAGGAGGTGAGGGTATAGTTGTCCAATCTCAATAAAAAAGCTTATGTCATCACTTTTTAAAAAAAAAATCATAAAAACTTTAAACGATCATAACTCACTCGTTTCAAATTGGATCAACGCAAATAATATTCCAAATTAAAGATCTTTTAATGCTCTTTAATTCAAGATCAGTCATGGATATGTTTGTTCAAATAAATATAGATGAAAAATATAAAATATAAATTTTTGTGTCGAGCGCGAAAAATGCTTTCGTTAGCTTTTAAATAATGGTTCGTCAACATTATGATAAGTTGATTACGTATGTTGATGAAACATTTGTTATATGCTAACATATTGCATTTATTGTGCTAATGAATGCTTATCATAATGTTAACATAGTACACATACTTATATTATTATTATTATTATTATTACATTTTAATTAGGACTTATAATTATTTTTTATGATTTAGTTTTTATGTTTTAGTTACTAATTAATTATTATATATTGTTTATTTCATCAAATTAGAATATATTAGTTAGAGTTTTCTTCATCCATTTATTGTTTATATCTTATGCTAACGATGAATTATCATATGCTAATATAGTTTATTCGCAGTGCTGATAAAAGAATATCATTATGCTAATATTGTATATTTATATTGTTACTATGATTTATTCCATCCAATTATAGTTTGTAATTAATTTTTAGAATTTTATTTTATTTTTTAGATCATTGGAATTTATTATATCTGAATTATAATTTTTTTTTTCATCCCATTAGAATTTATAATTATTCTTTAGAATTTAATTTTTCGTTAACAATATAAGAAAAACTTTCATTAGCATAAAGATAACGCTTTGTTAGCATGATAATAATACTTCGTTAGCATGACGATATGTTATCAAATCCTCCATGATAATACCCCGTGCGAATATTTTTTCAAATATTATAGAATTACCTCCACCCCTTTTAAGTAAATTTAGGCCATAGATCTTTATTGATTGTATAGTATAAGATGAGTTCCTAGTTCTTACACTATGATTGATTTGGATTGTAACCCTCCTATATATATATATATATATATTCCAGAATCCCTGAAATATAATCGAGAGGATCTGCTATATCTACTGTTCATTGTCGAGATCCATGTCCATAACATATTAATATACTTGTGTCAATCCGTGTCTCATTTCGTGTTTGAAAATTTTGGAGATGATATCTATTTCAGATATGATTATGGTGGATCATATATGGGATCTCGACTCATTTTAGATTATTAATTAATCTGCACGTGGTGAATATAAAATTCGGAGCTTCTTCCAATTGGATGTCTGATTCAATTCTATATATAATGGTCTGCATAATGATTGTGATTGAACCAATTCAGTTTTTGCTCTCCAAACAGTCTGTCCCCCACTCAAATCCTAGTTTAATTGGAAAATTATGAGGTAAGGGATGCATCCCCTCCTATTTACAGCTCATTTGAATTATTTTCAATATTTATTGATCGGCTGATAAAATAATTTTGATTTTGAACTGTCATAATAAATAATTAAATATCATAATAGATAATTAATGAAGCAATGTCAAAAAAATCAAATGTCAAGAGGAATTTTGTAGTGTTTCACTAGAATGCTAAGTGATTATGATCTCTCTTGTGCTTATAATTTCTTTTTCAACTCTAATTAATTACAGCTCGTTGAAGATATACACGGACTATGAAGGATCCTCTACTGGGCTAAAAATCACAACACTCTTGTTGCATTGTTTCTATCCAAAATTGTGTTGTTTTTGTATAATTTTTTATTTTCTTTTAATTTTCATTTTTCTTGAAACACTAAAAAGACTCTAATAATAAAAGTGAAAGATAATATTAAATCCTATTTAATTTTGAAAAATTAATTCTAATAAAAATGAAAATTATATGTTCTTCTATCATTTTTCATTTTTCTTGAAAATACTAAAAAACTAATAAGAATTAAAAATGAAATACAATAATAAACCCTAATTAAGAAAAAAAAAGCCATAATAAAAATGATCAACTAAATTAGTGCGGCTAATTTTTTTTTTCATAATTATGATTTATTGCTCTCTTTCATTTTGAATATGTAGTTAGGACTATAATTTTATAAATAAAAAATAAACCTAATTTTTTTAATTAATTATGGTTGATTTTTATCTTTTTTTTTTAATTTTAATCTGTGTTTTTATAGTATTCCACGAAAAATGAAAAATGAATAAAATTAAATGATAATTCTCATTTTTGTTTTTAGTAACTGATAAAAATGTACAAAAAAAGTGTCAAAACGGTACAATTTTGGGTAGAAAAACAACACAATTTTGGGTAGAAACATCATTTACACACACACATCTTCACCCTGAATTTTTTTTGTTCAAATAAAGATAAATAAATAAATTTGTGATCATAGCACATATACAGTGATCGATCAAAGTGGCTCGATCATGGGTTGAAAAATCAACAAATAGAAAATTTTGAAAATAAATTATCCGATTCTAGAAAGTAATGAGACGGATTTCCACAACAATATGTATGTATATATATATATATATATATATAGGGAAATGATCAAATAGGAACCAAATCCCCCCGTGAGAACCTAGGAACCAAACATATTAGCAAATTATTAGTCACATATTAGCAGTGTATATAATCGCTAACATATTAGCAATATGTTGCTAATATTATGATCTCGTCAAGTTAGCAAAATGAGTTTACCTCATGTTGGCAACATAATCTCTTGATGTTAGCAATATAAATCTCTCATGTTAAATTGGTTCCTAGGTTCTCACGGGGGATTGGTTCCTATTTGAACCCACCCCTATAAATATATAAATATATATATATATATATATATATATATAGGGATGGGATCTGGTGAGAACCGGTCACCAGGTGGGAACCGGGAACCGATCCCATCCGTCCATCTTGAAAAATCTACGCCCCAGATCAATTCAAAATTTCGGTGGCATTCCTGTAATTATAGCAAAAATTTTCAATTGGCACGTCTCATTAAGGGAAAAATCGGAAAAAAAAATACTGTAAACATTGACATCTTTTTGCGAAGAACAGAAATAAAAAACTGCCGAGATTCAACTTCTTTGCTGCGAAACTGAAATCAACGACCAAAAAACGAGATTCAAAGTGAAGAAATAGAAATCTACGACGCTTCGAATTAAAATCGAACTAAGAAAAGCAAAAATGGCGGAAAAGAAGACCGATTCAAGTTCAAAACTGGAGAAAGGTACAAAAAAGAACCCTACCTTTTCAGATTTCATTACTCTTTAATCGCAAATTCAGAAAAAGTTGTAAAAATAGTTTTTCGCATTTGCTCATTCGTTGATTTATGAAAAAATACAGGATATAGTATCAATATGTCTAGTAGTTAAATTCAGTGAACTGGTTTCGAAAAATTTATGTTGTTTTAACTGTATAAGAAACGTTGATTTTAGCATATAGGGAACACGAATTTTCCTGTACATGATTTTAAGGCGTGTTTGCAAAATCCTCATTTTAGCATTTTATGTAATACATTTTAGCATGTTGTATAACACATTTTAGCATTTTGTGTAATAAATTTTAGCATTGTTTAAATTGAGTGGGATTGTCTTGAGCATTGTTTTGAGCGTTTCCTCTAATACATTTTAGCGTTCTCTGTAATAAATTTTAGCAAACTGAATAATACATTTTAGCATTGCTCAAATTTATTGGGATGGTCTAAATTGTACAAAATACAGTGAGTTGTATGTTTTGTGCAGAAAGGCCAAGATTAAGGGGGAGATTGTTGAGTGCTATCTGACATTGACATTCCATGTTGAACTTAATGTTAGACAGACTCCCTACGACATTGTCTGTGACATTCGTCGTGTTTAATCTTATCCTTTCCTAGATTTTATGTTTTTTTTTAATAAACTATATTTTAGTTTGTATATTTCAAATCAAATATATCCACGAAATTTATATTTCAAATAAATGGATATATATGATTGTTTTATTAATAATTAAATAGAGTTTGATTAAGTCAAACGTTATCTCCTATTTTTAGGACTTGTGTTATCTTCTTTTTAACCACCTCTTTTAAAGTTCAACGTGCAAGAACAAGTAAGAGAAATGATTTGGATCGTGGGTTGCTCTCTCCATTCACAAGACGAGACAGTTTCTCTCAAAGACATGAAGTGAACGACAGTTATTGCAAACACATGATCTAGAAGATGACGTGGACTACAAGTTGATCCAAGTAAATAACATATTTAAGAAAGATGGTCTACACTTGAAGAAGCTATTCGACCAGAAGATTTCTTACCGCTGTGTGTGAAGATTGAAAAGCTCGAGTCACAAACTTAGCAAATAGATTTCGTTCTTTTTCTTCTTCTTTTCTTCTTGAGTTTTTATTGTACAACCGATTCATGAGAATAGGTTGTTCAAATTAGGATAGATAGAAGGTTTTTGGAATCGTTGCAAGTTTGTATACAAATTAACTGGTAGTTTGATTTGCATTTTTTTGAATTCAATTTAGCGATAGACTAGAATAGAATTCATGTATCTTTGTTGATGTGTCAAGAGCACAGCGTCTGACATTATCAATTGATCTTTTGTGTTTGCTCGTGGAAGCTTAATTTCGCCCTGTTGATTTGCATTTTTTTGAATTCAATTTAGCGATAGACTAGAATAGAATTCATGTATCTTTGTTGATGTGTCAAGAGCACAGCGTCTGACATTATCAATTGATCTTTTGTGTTTGCTCGTGGAAGCTTAATTTCGCCCTGTGGCAATCACATACATGTTGTGTGTGATTTAAAATTTATCTTTGTGTTATATTGTGTTGTTTATTTTCAGTATTTTATGTTAAAGATATTGTTTCAACTATCAGTAACATTGAGTTTGACATTACGTCTCTGTGTCTATTTTCAGTGTTTACGGTAACTAATTCTACATATATATAAGGAATGGTTCATATAGGAACTCAATCCCCCCGTGAGAACTTAGGAATCAATCATAACCTTAGATTTGATTAGATCTAATGATCATAATTTAGTCAAAGTTTAAGTCAAAATAAGGTGGCAAACTTGTAATATTTGAAAACTTAATGAAGGCAGGGTTATTTTCATAATTTAGAAATTAGGTTATGTTTTTCGGATTTTAGGCTCAATTTTCGGAATTAAATAGACAACACTTTAAAACCTTATCTTTTCTAACGTTGAATTAATATGCTAACATGAGATATTTATATTGCTAATTTAACATCAAGAGATTCTATTGCTAACATGAGGTTGACTCATATTGCTAACTTGACGAGATAATAAATATTAAATTGACACGTATTAAACACCGCACATATAACATTGGACCACATTTAAAATAATATTGTGTAACGTGTGTAACATCATTCATACATATAACATATTGCTAATATGTTAGAAATATACACACTGCTAATACGTGACTAATAATTTGCTAATATGATAGTAACATGTTGCTAATATGTGAATAATGATATGCTAGTATGACTTAAATTCTCAAATATTACAAGTTTCAAAATAATATTAAGCATTCATAAAGTTATAATTGTTTATGAACTTAACAATATATAGCTCATACTTTAACTATTTTCTCATGAAAGTAACTTAAGATTCAAAGTCGTGCATAAAAAATTTCATGTTAGCAACATAAACACAAGATATAAGCAAAATTGTAATATCATATTAGCAATATCTGACAGTTACGAGTTGAATATACGTGAAAAAAGTTTTTTGTATTTTTCATCAATTTTTACTCAAGTAAACATATGCACTATGCATCTTAAATGAAAGAGCATGAAAAAATCTTTAATTTGATATATTTTTTGCGTAAATTGGATAAAAACGAGTAAGTTATGATTATTTAAAGTTTTTAAGAATTTTTCAAAAGATGATGACATCGCTTTATGAAAAAAATCCGGAATTACCCTTTATATTTCGAATTTTACATATTTACAACTATGTCACCGTCTTTTTATCCGTCATGTCATCAAAATTCTCAAATTTTATTGGTTCCTAGGTTCTCACGAGAGGATTGGTTCCGGGTGAAAAGTTTTGATCGACAAAAGTAAATAATGGTGGGGAAAAAAGATTTAAAATCAGTGAGTTATTTCGACACTTTGTACTTCTTCTGTACAAGAAATGTATATCGGGTCCCACAAAATCTGTTTTCAATATTAAAAAACTGACACACCAATAAATTCTATATCTTTTGAATTTAATCCCCCAACAACCCCACAATCTCTCTCATCCTCATTCTTCTTCCATTCACGTCTGCGATTACAAAGAAGGAAATTCACAACTGTGATTAAACAAAAAAAAGAAAAAAACATAGCCACAGCCGACAACCAGCAAAAAACGTTGAGCTCACTTTGGTTTAAAAGTCTCTACAAAAGTATATACACTAAAAAACTCGCCGCCGCCCAAAAACCCTAAATCTAAAACTCGTCGCCGCCGTGTTGAAGTAAGCCGCCACCGACAATGGAGCATCCTACAGGAGCAGATCCGGGCCAGTCACCGTCTTCATCACATGTAAGTAGTTGTTTTTTCATTTGAATTCATATCGGTTTTAGTTTTAGAAATTGGTTCATTATGTTGAAATCGTGGCTTAAGTTATGTTTATGGGTAGTCGATACTTAAATTTTGATAATTGTGGTTGATGATAATAATCGATGGTAGTTAAATGCTAATCGAGGATAATAGTAATAATCGATGCTTTATAGTATTATGATAATCGACGGTCTATAATCAATCGAGGCTCATAATCGATGCTTACTTTGTTAAATGTGGTTGATGATGGTATTGTTAAATGTAGATTTATATGTTGTTTGTGAATTATTATGCTAATCGAGGACTAAATTATATTAATTGTGGCGTTTGAATTTAATCGAGGAACATCTAAAAACAATCGAGGAACTATATTAGACTAATCGAGGAATCTTAATTAGTCGAGGTTAATTAATCAATTAATATATAAGTAATTGAGAAATATTAATCGATGAATATCTAATTTTAAAAAAAATCTAATCGATTAGTTTATCTAATGAATATCTAATTTAAAAAAACTCTAATCGAGAAATATTAATTGATGAATATTAAATTGCATGATTCACGATTAATAACATTAATCGAGGATAGTTAGATATTAATCGTTCCTAGTTAGATATTAATCGAGAATATCTTAAAATTAATCTAGGTATTGTTGGTCCCGATGCGAGCCTTAGTCAGTTTGGGGGGGGTTGAATAAACTGACTTCAAAAACTTTTAAAACTGATGCGGAATAGATAGGGCCCTCACTCGCTTTTGAGATTTAGCTATGCTGACTGATTAGTTGAGAAAGGCTGACAGAGGCTCAGCTGGTGAGCTGATCAGTTTTCAGCTGATAGTAGGGGTGAACATTCAATTTTTCGGTTCGGTCCGGTCCCGAAAATGTTAAAATCGAAGAAAACTGAATTTTTTAAAAATAGAACCGAACCAAACTGAATTTCTGATCAGAACCGAATCGAACCGGACCAGACCGAAATATTTCGGTTCGGTTCGGTTTTGAACCAATTTTTTTCTTAAATTTTCTGATTTATTTTTTTTTGCTTTAAATTATCTTTATTTGATATAATTAAATATGTACACGTATGAATTAGCTATTTATCAAGGTTCAAATTCAAAAAATACCAATAAACAATTGAATAAAGTCCAAAAATGTGTAAATTCCAACAAAGTAAATCCGAATAAAAAATAAAATGCAACAAAGTCGAGTATTTTTATTGATAATATATATATAAATTTGGTTTTTCAATTCGGTTCGGGTTTTTCCCCTTTAGACCGAACCGAAACCAAAACCCGAATTTTTGCTAGAAAAAAAATCGAACCGAACCAAATTTTGAAAAGAACCGAACCGAAAAAACTGAATTAATTTGGTTCGGTTCGGTTTTCAATTTTTGGTACTTTTTGCTCACCCCTAGCTGATAGCTTGAAGACATAGCTGGAGCTTGTCAGTTCAGTCTGTGTGTGTGAATGTGTGCACTTAAAGAACTTGCAAAACTGAAAGACAGTAAAGACAACACACACAGAACTTTATAGAGGTTCAAAGCTTCCTGCTTCAACGTCCTCTCTTCCTTCCGCAGAAGGGCAATCCACTATGTAAGAGTAAAATTTCTTTATTATAAATACACAGTGAAGAAATCCCGTTGGACCTGAAAACGGCACCCTTCAAACCGAGCGCGACCTCCTTTCCAACTGTTCCTGTCCCGGAAGAACGGACCCATCGGTACACACTCCTCTTCAGCCGGTTCTGGGTCGACAACTCACACTTACCGGTCCCGACTACTCGCTGAGACTTTAGGTGCTATTGCCCATCTTTGCATGATTTTAGATCTCGCTCGATCTTCAAGAATGCAGTCTTGAAACTGTTATCAACCTAGAATGCTCCTTTCTCTTTGAGCTGGGTGGTTGATCTTTGAAGGACTGAACTTAGAAGTTTTTCTCTTGTTGGAATTCTGCGTCAGCTTAGCAGCTTGCTTTAAACTTGAAGCACGCCTTCTCAGTTTGAGACTTTTCGCACTTTGAGAATATTGAGCTTTCGAGCTATAGAGAGAGAGAGAAAGAAATAGCCCGTTTCTGCAAAATAGCAAAGTTAGAATGGCGAAAGTCTTCTTGGCCAAAATTGATTTCACCATCTTTAAATAGATGAGTGAATTTTGACCGTTATGATTGGTGATGTTTAGAAATAACCGGTGGCATTTTAATACCTGTAGCCGTTTGAAGCTTCTTTTAATGAACTAGTCATCTTGACTTTTAAAATTCTCTGCTCTAAGATCATCAGGATCTTTCAAAGATTTCCTATTGAGATCTTCATTAACTGCTTGTTAGTAGGAGCAGGTGATTCGGCTATTAGTTCTTAGACATTCAGCTGATGGGCTCTCAGCTGTCTCGGCTTCCAGCTCTGAGATAGTCCGGTGGACAGTTCTTCAGTTGCCTTGAGCTTCTGTTATGATATAGTCTAGTTCGGCTGACTCATCAGCTGAGCTTAAGAGCTCTCATTTCTAGACTTATAAGTTGGCTACTTGCTTGAACTTTTTCTCTCTAACTGAACTATGGTCAGTTGAACAAAGACTTAAAACATTTAGAGTTATTTTACTAGTAAACTGATCTTTGATCAGTTTAGGGTCAGCTCTGACTGATCTCTTGATTGGTACAGTTTTAGCTTTCAAGATGACTTCTGTTCATCAGTCTATCTTGGCTTTTCGCTAAGACTGTTGACTAACTCATCTGAGGATACCTACCAGTCTCCAAAGTTCTCTTCCCATTTTACAGCTTATCTCAAGCTTTGAAGAGTTTACTCTGGCTGGTCTGATCAGGCAACCTGCAAGCTGGTTGACCATGCTTCTGAATAGCTGTCTCTCATCTCAGCTCGAAGTCTTACTTGGTCATTGTCATTGATTTACAGCTTATCATAACCTGCAGTTTTTCATTAAATCATCACACATATTTTGACATTTCATTAAAACCATCATTTGGGATTTTCCCAACAATTTTCCTAACAGTTTTCCCATTTTTTGATGATGTCAAAACTAGCTGATTTGATGATGGAAAAACTGTGCAAAGTTATCATTCATGAATAAGCATCTGAACCTGTACCAGTTCCGGTAACGAGGCTGAAATTAGACTATGTTCAATAGAACAGTCTTAGATGCTGATGGCTATTCAAATCTAATATTCATGAGTATCAATGCTTTGATATAATCATCAGAGCTTTGATAAAAGGATGAGTACCAGAGTAATGGAGCATACATTAATATGTGAGCTCAACGAGTTTTATCTGTAAGGTATCAGAGTTTTGGTGATTGAAAAATACAGCTAAAATGACCTTTAGATATCTGAGTACTCGTTTGGTCAGCTTGAAAAATTTCAAATGTTTCAGTTCTAAACACAGCTCAATTCTGATTATCATGCAGATTTTTCAAGTTTTTAGAGCGCATGGAGCCTTAAGCTTTTCGAAGGGACAAATCAGCATGATCAGAATAATTTGTATTATAAACAAAGAGCATGTTTTAGAAACTGATTGAGCACAGAAGATGAAGAATTATAGGAAGTAAAAGAGAGAGAGAATATCAAGACTTGATATTTACCTTCCTTCTTTAGTTGAAACCGTTCACCACTCAGTTCCGTCTTCTTTTGCTCGATTCTCTTTTTTCAAACTTGCAGGGAGGGATGCTGGGTATACTGTGAATACCCCATTCTTGTTGTTGTTTCAGCTGAGCATTCTCCTAAGTCCAACAGTATTCTTGAGCTGGGCATTGCTCAAGTTCGACTTTCCCCTCACGAATAGCTTCCCCCTCGTGAGTAGCTTCCCCCTGAGAAACAGCTTGCCTCTGAAGTTGTACCTCTCTTTGGACTTCTCTTTAGATCTCATCCTAAAGAGTTATATCACCCTGCCAGTAATCATATACTGGAATATATGGTTTTCATCATCAACATATCCTTCCCCTTTTTGGCATCATCCAAAAGGGCGAGTTGATGGAATTCATAATGAGGCAGTGACGACCGTGGCAAAGGAGAGACAGAAGTGGCCAGCAAGTTGTTGGTGAAGTGAGGAGCTTGGGGTGCAGGCATAGAAGCAGACAACCATGCATAAGACTCCTCTGTCGTCATCAGTTGGTTAAGATCTGAGAGAGAGAGAGTGGATCTTGCTGAAGAAAAGAAGCTGATGCGATTTCGAGAAGTGGCTCGTCTGGAATGGTAATGATAGCATCCTCTTGAAGAGGATTTGTGGACGAGTTAGAGGGCTCATGTTTAGAAAGGGGTGCATCATGAGGCACCGAGGTTTGAAACCTCTTAATCATGGAATCCATGATTTCTGGGACTGATGGAAGCGTATTGAGTGGATAGTTCATCCAGCTGCGGCTCCATTCACCTTCCTCTATCCAATATGAGTAACCTCACTTGTCTGCCATCATTAGCATGATGGCATCATCCACCTACTATCTCCAGAGGTGATACTGGAGATATCTTCGAAGGTGTTTGAAGAGAAAGGGACTATGATCCCTTATTTGACCAAAACAACTTTCCAGTTGTTGGTCAAGGCTTGCATTGAAGCCTTCTTCTAGAGATTCTGGGGCAGTGACATAAGGAGGTTCATTGGTTGCATGTGCAGTGGACTCATCACTTGTAGAAGTGTAGGAGTCACTATCAGTTAAGAACTGACCTGCGTCAGCTGGAGGATCAGCGTAAAGGAGCGGCTGCTTGCCTTTAGCTGGGCTGTGGTCCTCCATAAGCTGGAGTCTCGACTTTCTAGGGTGGCCAGTTACATTCTGATATCGTCGGTGAATGTAGACTATAGGAAGGAGATCTCGTCTGGTCAGAATGTATCAATTAGGGACTGTTCCGAGTTGCTTCGTGATGATATGACTGAGTCGATTTGTAAATCCTAACTTGGCTTTAAATGTGCCAGAGGTTAGATCGATCTCAGCATGCTTCACTTGACGGTCAGCCTTGCATCCATAGTATCTTGCGGCCATAAGATGAGAGGTGGTATCATTGAACTGAGCGTTGGTGATGCTACTCTGAAGATGTGCATCACTATGTCCAGAATTTAGACCATGGTTGGAGAAAGACTATCTTTCAAGTTATTTGAGAAGTCTTTGTGATCAACATGTGGATGTATCCAGTCGTTTCACAGCTCCAACTTTAAAGAGAATGCTAGTTCAAACACCTTTGGGCCATGGCCGGGAAGCTGGAATAGTTCGGTTAGCATATCTTTGTTGATGATGATAACCTGATCACGGACAACAGAAATGATGTTGTGTCCTGAGATTTCCGTGTGATAGTAGAACTCTGCTACTAGCGGAAGATGCTTCCTTATGGGCTGTGTTATCATAAATGACAAGAGTCGCATGTCTCCAACAAGTGGAAGATCATGCTGGTCTTCTCACGACCGATTCGAACTTGAAGAAATGCTCGATCAATGAACTTATCCATTTTGAGCTGCTTGATAAAAAGCTCCATATTCATCGACTGGAATGAATAATACATTCTTCGATGACATGAGAAGAGAAGGGAAGGGGCTATGGATAAGTGAGAAGACAAGGAGAAGGAATGAAAAATGTTTCAGAGAATTGTTATCTCTATTGTTGCTTATTTTCTTTCATCTTCTCTACTGCTTTTAAAGGTAGTAAGTTTGCATGCATTAAATCAAAACATTCGACTGCTTACTGGCTAATCAGCTATCTGATTTGAAAGAAAGTTAGCTGAATAAATGATGCATGCATCTCAGCCGTCCACTTGGATAATGCTTTTTTAATCAAGCGGCTGAGATCTGAGGATTTGAAAATCTGAGTAGTTACCATAAATAGCACAATATTTTGCCAGAAGATTTGCTATTTATATACCTCAGAAAATTAGTCTCTTTATACTTTAATGTTGAGTATAGAGACTTTAATGGCAACTCAAATGAAGAGTAAGCTTATTTTGAAATGTTAACGTTAACTTTTTTCAAAAATAAGCTAAGAGGAATAGAGAGTAGATAAGCTTATGGAAGATGATTGATCAGGCAGCTGATGAGAGACGGGACTTAGGGGCTCGAGGCGTCAGTTTCCCGCTGAACTGATGATATCGTCTTTAACTGATTGAATCAGTTTTGTTGAGCAGCTGCTGATTGACTTTTTGTCAATTTTCTCTTCTTGAGTGGTCGAATGGGACTAGCTTCACTACTTTATTTAGAGCCATTGGACCATTTCTTTTTAGAAGCTGAACTGGAGATGTCCTGAGAAGGATCAGTTCCGACTTGAGTCTCAGCATGCTGAAGAGCAACTGCTGAGGTAGACAGCTTTAAGGAGGTCAGCTCTTTAATTCCTCTGCAAGATGAGCTGGGCTGATTTAGCATCAGCTTTTCAGCTCTAGAACAAGACTTGATAAGAGGAGTAACATATTCTTTGGACAAGAGATCTGGAGACATGGCAGTGTCTTCATCGTCGTTGACTTTATCTTGTCCAAGATGTTGACTCATTGGGATCACCACTACTTCAGTATGAGAGAGATCTTTGTCTATCTCTTCAGTGGTGCCCGCGGCTTGCAGATGTACCTTTTTGGACTGAACTGGATCTGGATTCAGTTGTAGGCAACATAGATTGATTGGAGTGTTGGCAAGCTGGTTTTCAGTTGTAACTCCTTGTGATCTCAAGCTAGCTTGAACATCAGCTAGCGGGGTCTTAGCTGGAATGTTGTTATCAAGTCGATGCTTCATAATCCGCTGGACTTGCACAATATTTGGAGGAAATGGATTTGAGGCTCTAATCCATTTGATGCCCCAAGTCTCTTCACGTTGCCAAAAGCTCATGCCATGAAAGGCTGTAAGCAAGAAATGTGACTGGATTGACATTGAGTGTCTTTAGTTATACCAGTAAAAGTACCGGTGCAGCTGTTTGAATAGTTGATTGTCTTGCTTGGCAACATACGTGAAGTGAGTGAGAAGGAGATTCATTACATCCTTCTGAGCACTCTTGACTTCATATTCGCTACTGTAGAAAGTGCGAATATTATCTTCAGTCAGTTGGAGAGGAGGGTAGGCTCTCATGAAGTACTCAGCTCCATAGTTTGGATGAGGAATTCCAATGAAGGGAATAAGCTCATCTGGATCAGTGCAGGATTTAAAATCCACTGATGATCTATTTTTGGAGTGAGAAGAGGGAACTTCATTGGCATCTGAACTGCTTGAAGTTGTATGGCCAGATTTGGCTTTAGATCTCCTCTTCTTTTTGAGTGACTGAAGATGTGTTTTCCCTTTCTTGGGAATCCAGTCGGATATGAGGATTGACAGTGCGTCATCATTTGGAAGATTCAGCATATCTTCCAGGAGCTTGCTCATTCTTAGAATAAGTCCTACTCTGGACTCAAATTTGCCAGTTCTTTTTGAGTCGGCTGCTTTGATGACTTGATGCTTAAATTGGGAGAAGACAAATTCTGCCCAATTAGCTTCCAATCCTTCTACAAGGTGTATCATTGCCTTGTATCTTTCTTAAGTCAACTGACTTAAGCTTCCAATGGCGCCGAACATCATTTTGTTCATGATATTGAGCATGACTCCATACTTGGGCTTCAAATCAGCTTTAGTTGTGGTAAAGCTAAATTGCTTGGAGCAATTTGAAGCACACCATTCTTTCTAGTATGGTTCAGCTGAATCTTTCAGATCTTGAACCCTGAAGCCTTTTCTGGGAAGTTGAAATATTTCTGCAATCCTTCTTTCAGTGATTTAAAATTTCCTTCCTTGAATCACCGATTGTATGGCCTTTCCATCCACAGTGACCTTTGCTTGAAGAAAGAACTCACTTACCAAGTTTTGTCTAAAGAACCTTGGAGGAGTTTCTAGGTAGTGCAGAATTCCAGTCTTGTGAAGATTAACCAGAAGAAAAGGACTGTTTGATTCTTGACGAATCAATTAAAATTTCTATCTTTCTAGAAATTTATCTCTCATCATATGCTCTTTGAAGGAGGTAAGAGGTTTTGAAGCTTCAGCCATTTTGAAAATTTTTTGGCTTTCTTTTCTGGAGAGAAAGAGAGAACACACTCCTTTTTAAAAAAAAAAGAGAGAACAAGAATTCTCTTGAGAGACTACTTTTTATTTCTCTTTCCACTATGTCTACAAACCTCTTTAACTGCTTGAAGAGAAAAGATGCCCAATCTATTCATCTTCCTTCCATGATGGGGATGGAGATTTTGTATTTCAATTCTGACATTTCATCGTGTCTTTCACACAATCCTACTATCATCTGCGCGACCACTGCTACTAGCACCTGAAATTCCTTTTGGAACCTAGACGTTGAATGGGTGCTTTGAAAATCTCCCGTGGCTGGAGAAATGGCCCATCTATTATAGCAATATCTTGCATTCACGGTCGTTTTCTCCAGTCTTTTTCTTCCTTCTAATAACCCAAAGATGTTTATGAGAACTAAAGGAGTAGTCAGAACATGTATCCCCCTTACTTCACTCGTAATCAGTGAAGAATCTTCCTCACTAAAGGAATTGAGAAAGAATTCTGCTACTGCCTCTGGATAGACTCTTGTGGGAGCACTTTCCGTGTACTTCTTTAATTATGCCCTTTCAATTAGAGTAAGAATCACTCCCCCTAATTGAGAGAAGTTGGTGAATCGTCTGGTGTTGGTTGGGCATAGGATTTTGTCATGACCTAGGTCTTCACAAAAGACTCTTGATGAATCACCAGAGATTCTGAAGTTTCGGGGTCTTCTGATAGGGTTGGAAGAATATTGTGCCATTTGGAAATGAAGGCTTAAGATAGTTTGTGAGGCTTGAGATGAGGAGGAGATTCTGAATGAATCTTGAGAAGCTTAGATCTTAGTTTCCGTGGTCAACTGTATGAGGGATTTAGAAGAACAACTAACTTATTTATAGGCCCAGCAATTGGTGAATCCAACGATAATAAGAAATTTGATTGCAAATCAAAATCGAACAGTTCTGATTAATCCGTTGATTTTAATTTTATATTTATCTGTTGAGATTAATGAGGAGAGATAGAGTGGGTCCAACGGTAATATTTGAAAGACGCGTCATTTTACCATTTAGTAATAAATTCAACTTTGAACTTATCTGATTTTTGGCTCTCCTCCAGTCTCCACGTGGCATTTGAGCTGCTGACGTCATCAGTTGCCTTCTTAACTGATGATCTTCTTGGCTTGGAGTGATCAGTTCTAGCTAGAGTCTCCTCAGCTTTGACTCTTTGTCAGCTTAAGCTGTCTCCTTCAGCTTTACTCAGTTTAAGCTTGTCAGCTGTTTCCATTAGCTGAAGCTTTACCTTCATCAGCCAGTTTAACATTCAACTGCTCTCATTAGTTGAATATGACTGATTTGAGAACTGATGCCTTCTGCAATCAGTTTACTCGTTTTCAATAGCTTTCTTGTAGCCTTTTGCCATTCTCTTCAGAACTGATGTGGGCTCTGTCAGTTTAAGCTCCAAAGTTTGCAAAACTGATGCCCTTTGTGCTCTTCTTCACTCCTCCTGTTGAATGATCATCATCCTTCTTTGAAGCTAGTTTGAGCAATCCCAATTGGATGCATAGCTCAACAAATCTAGCTTTTGGCAATGGCTTGGTGAAGATGTCGGCTATCTGTTTCTTCGTGTTGACATATCTGGTGCATATGTCTTTCTTTTCAATATGATCTCTGATGAAGTGGTGTCTGATATCAATGTGCTTTGCCCTTGAATGCAATACTGGATTTTGAGATATTGCAATAGCACTATTGTTAGCACAGTAGATTAGCACTTCTTCAGTCTTCACCTTGTAGTCTTTGGGCTGTTGCTTCATCTATAAGATCTGAGCACAGCAACTTCCAGCAGCTACATATTCGGCTTCAGTTATTGATGTGGCAACTGAGTACTGCTTTTTGCTAAACCAGGATATCAGTTTGTTTCCCAAAAACTGACATGTTCCACTGGTACTCTTTCGATCGATTTTGCATCCTCCGAAGTCTAAGTCTGAGTAGCTAGTTAGACTCAAGCTGTTATCTCTGGGATACCATAGTCCAAGATTTATAGTTCCTTAAGATACTTCATAATTCTCTTTGCTGTTTCAAGATGACTTTTCTTCGGATTGGCTTGGAACCTTACACACAGTCTGACTGAATAGGAGATATCTGGTCGGCTGGCTGTTAGGTAGAGAAGGGATCCAATGATTCCTCTGTAGTGCGTTTAGCTGACTGATTCTCCTTCTTCATCAAGGGTCAGCTGCACAGATGTATTCATTGGAATTTTGAGAGCTTTTCCCTTGTCGGTTCCGAACTTCTTGACGAGCTCCTTGGTATATTTAGCTTGGCTGATGAAGATTCTGTCTTCCAGCTGCTTCACTTGGAGTCCTAGGAAGAATGTCATTTCTCTCATCATGCTCATCTTGAATTCACTTTGCATCAGTTGGGCGAATCGATTGCAGAGATCTTTGCTCTTGGATCCAAATATTATGTCATCCACATAAATTTGAACCATCAAGATCTCAGTTGATCGTTCTATTCTGAATAGAGTACGATCAATAACTCCTTTCTGAAACCCATTCTTTAGCAAGAATATTGTGAGGGTTTCATACCAAGCTCTTGGTGCCTACTTCAGTCCATAGAGAGCTTTCTTCAGATTGTAGACTTGGTCTCCGATTTCGAAGCCTGGAGGTTGTTCTACATATACATCCTCCTTGAGCATCCCTTGCAAGAATACACTTTTTACGTCTATTTGATAGACTATGAAATTGTTGTGAGCTGCATAGGCGATGAATAGTTTGATGGCCTCTAATCTTGCAACTGGTACGAATGTCTCATCAAAGTCAATCCCTTCACTTTGTGAGTAAACTTTGCCTACCAGTCTGGCCTTGTTCCTTGTGATCACACCTTGTTCATCCAGTTTATTGTGAAAGACCCATTTAGTCCCGATGACTTTTTGAGTTTTCGGCCTATCAACAAGAAACCATACGTCATTTTTGTGAACTGGTTCAGCTCTTCTTGCATTGCTATAATTCAGTTTAAATCTTCAAGCGCTTCTTTTATGTTGGTTGGTTCCATCTGTGAGATAAAGCATGTGAAGAGTGCATGCTCTGTTGACCCTCTGGTCTGGACTCTGCTTTTTGGATCCCCAATAATTTTGTCGATTGGATGGCTTCAGAGCCATTTGGGAATGGTTACTTCCTCTGCTCGCTTAGCCGATTCATCAGTTGTTCCAGCAATTGATCCTTCAGCTTCTTTATCAACTGATTCTTCAGCTGCTCCTTCTGCTGTTGTATCAGCACCGGCTTGTTCTTCATTTTCACTGATTCTTCCTCTGTTTCGGCTATGGGATTTGAGGTTTCCTGACGGCTTGTATCCTCAGTGACCAAGTTATCTTCAACCAGTCTTGAATCAGTTTCTATGCCATCTTCTAGTGATACTTCAAACTGCTCCGGGACAATGTGATCAGCATAGTCCAGTAGGTTTTCACTAGGTAGCGCTTGCTCCGATGTACAGTTCTTCCTTTTGTTTCTGTACTCATTAGCAAGTTCATCAAATACGACATGACATGTTATTTCCACAACCAGTGTCCTTTTATTGAAACTCTATAAGCTTGAGAATGAGGGGCATTATAGCCGAGAAAGATCCCCTCATTAGCTTTGGCACTGAAGGCTTTCAGCTGGGATTTGCCATTGTTGTGGATATAACATTTGTAGCCAAATATCTTAAAGTAAGAGATAGAAGGCTTACGATCCTTGAAGAGCTCACAGGGTGTTTTGTCATAGGTGATGACGATGGCACTTATATTCTGTGTAAGGCAAGCTGTGTTAATTGCCTCTGCCCAATAGCATTCGGCTATGTTGGCATCCGCTACCATTGTTCTAGCTGTCTCCTTCAGCGTGCAATTTCTCCTTTTAGCCACACCATTTTGTTGAGGAGTTCTTACAGTAGAGTGTTCATGAGTGATTCTCAATTCACTCAGGAACTTGATCATTTGCTGATTGACAAATTCAGTTCCGTTGTCAGACCTTATCCTTAGAACTGATTTTTCTTTGTTAGTCTGCAGTCTTCTGATCAATGTGGATAGCTTCTCAAAAGTTTCATCCTTTTTTGAAGGATGACTTCACCTGCTTCCCTTTCTAGCATGGTCTGCAGACGCCAGTTTTCTTATAGATTTCCTTGGGAAATCCATCAACTAATTCCTTCTTGGCCAGGTAGTTGATAGTTTTGAAGTTGAGATGGTTAAGTCGTCGATGCCATAGCCAGCTTGCTTCAGTTGATCCTTTGGAGAGAAAGTAAGCTTCTGAATAGTCAGTTGACCAGTCAAGTACATACATGTTGCCCTTTCTTACTCCAGTTAGGAGTATGGCTCCAGTTGACTTGTCTCTGATGTCATATGAGCTATTGCTAAAGTCGACTGAGTACCCATTATCACAAAGCTGACTAATGCTTAGCAGTTTGTGCCTCAGTCCTTCAACATTTGACACGCCATTCACGATAACTTTTCCTTTGACCACGAACCCTTCTCCAATGGTTCGGCTTTTCGAGTTATCTCCAAAGGTGACTAGTTGTCCCTTAACCTCTTTATTACCGTCAAGATCATTCTTGTCTCCGGTCATATGTTTTGAGCACCCGCTATTCAGATACCAAGTATCTTTGACCTTTTTCTTGGATAGGATGCTCTTTTCCTACAAAGTAAGAGTCAAGGTTTAGGTACCCGCATGATATCGGGTCCTGAGAGGTTAATCAGGTGTTTAGGAATCCACATATGCCACGTTTTTGGCTTTTCAATTCCAAGAGATCCTTCAGAATTGGGTCTCTGGATATGCATTGGACTTCTTGTGACTCTTCGATTAAGAGTCGAATCTAGTGATCTATACCTCCGATGAGATTCAGGATAGAAGACTTCAACTAATATCCTCTCATCTTGTGACCTTAGTACTCTTTGTCTTGGCCAATTTCGTCTAACCTTTTGACTTTGATCTTTTTGGCCTTTGTGATATGGCCAATCTGCAAACCAGTTGTAATGGGGATTGAATCTTGCTTCATCCCTTGAGTTTAAAAACTCATTGTACTGGATTGCAAAGTCACTTGGAGGGAACTCTTCCAGAGAGATTGGATTATGTTGTCTTGCATGATACAATGTCAAGTGTTCATTCCTTCTGGGATTTGAAGAACTCCCAGGTTGAAATGTACCGGTTGAGTTTCTAGATCGTTGAATTGATGGCCTGCTTTGAGCTGATGCTGTTGTCTGAGCGACTAGCCCTGGGTGAACTTCAGGTCTGATGTGGAGGCTTTCCAGGATTTGGCCTCTGATGAGCTTTGGATTTTGATCTAGCATTAGATCTGGATTGCTGAGCTGATCGATGTTGAACTGGTGGCTTTGACTGAGCACCAAGCTTTTGAAAGACCGACTGTCTTCGAGTTGCCCTTCTCAAAAAATCAGTCTGATCTCTGGGCTGAGTTTGAGGAGTTTCAAGGATTCCCTTGCCTTTTGACTCCTCAACTAGGGGGGCTGAGCAGGTCTTGTGAATCCTCTCAGGACTCCAGACTCACAGCTCTGTACAACTGCCTTGCTTTTCTCTGCGGTAGTGTACTTACTATATCCCAGCCCTGGGCTCCTAGATTCAGTTCTTTGATGACTCAAGATTTCATCAAGAGTCTAGGATCCCTTCTTGAATTTAAGAGGTAATTCATTTCTTTCAAGAATTTTTTGCTTCAGCTGCTCATTCTCAGCTTCCAGTTCTGTATTTCTCAGCCGTAGCTGATCCATTTATGTTGACTGAGCATCAAGACTTTTTAGTCTTTCATTTTCAGCACTTAGCTCATCAACTCTGCTTCTTAGCTCATCATTTTCACCCTTCAGTTCAATATGCATACTTGATACATAAGCTAATTGATCTTCTAGGATTCTTAACTGTTCATCCAGTTCGTTCTTAGAGATCGATGTTTCATGTATATGATAGAATGAGGTTATTAAGTCAGCTAGACTAACCTCTTTTTCATTGTAAGCCATGAGGCATGGTAAAGCTTCATCATCGGAGCTATAGCCGTCTGAGTCAATTCCAGATGGGTAGTCTGCGTCGAGTACAACATTCTAAGCGTTTGCGATCATTGCTTTCCTTTTCAAGAAGCTTCTCCTCACTTTGGCCTTTTTATCTCCAGGAAGCTCTGGACACTCGTATCTATAGTGTCCTTGCTTATGGCAGTGGAAACATTCCTCTATGTTCCTATTTGTCACCTTCAATTGTTCAGCTGGACGATCAGCTGGCTGTTGGTTCCTCTCACCTTTAACAGCTTCATCAGCTTAGGATTGAGCTAATTGTTGATCTCTGACTTTTCTTAGCTTATCCAGCAATCTTATCATTGACTGGATTTGCTCATTCAAGTCTTCAGTCAGGATCTCCTTTTTATCGGCTGACTCTTTTCTTCGATCAGTCACCGATTTCTCTGGATTCTCTTTGACAGACGAGTCTCTTGGTCGGAAGTTGTTTCTTCCGCGGGCTTCTCTGAATTGATTTCTTTCAGCATAGAAAGAAGTATCATGAGAAAAGAAAGTGGATGCTTCTCTTTTTTGATTCAGACTGTACTCATGGGCTTTGAGAGATCCAAACAACTCTTTGGGAGTAATGTTATTCAAGTCTCTCGACTCTTTAGTAGCAATTACTTTCATATCCCACTCATCAGTGAGATTATCAAGAACTTTTAAGTTCATCTCACTGTTGGGATAGTTTCTTCCTAGATTGTTCATCTCACTTATGATGCTAAGAAATCTTATTTCTAGGCTCGAGATGCTTTCATCCGGCTGCATTTTGAAAGACTTATATTTATCAACTACCAGCTGGAGCTTGTTTCCTTTGATGGCTTCGGACTCTTTGCATAGATATGCAAGAAGATCCCAAATCTCCTTCGCTTTTCTGCAGTTCTTTGTGCCTTTCATGCGATCCTCATTTAGAGTTTGAAAAAGTGCTTCTTGAGCAACAAACTCTAGATTTTTCAACTTCTTCTCTTCACCCGTGAGAAGATGAGTTGGTTTTAGGATCCTGGCCGGTTGGTTGACATCCATGATGTGGGCTTCATTATCCATCATTATGATGATTGGACCGTCTTCAATCACCTCCCACATATTCTCATGGATGGAGCATAGATTAGCTCTCATCCTCCTGTTCCAATTGTTATAGTTCTCAACTGAAAAGATAGGTAGCTTATGGTTTCCCATAGCTAGAACGGTTAGCACAGATAAACAGATTTGATTCAAATGATCTGCAAAAACAACTAATCCTTAGAATCAACTGCTCTGATATCACTTGTTGGTCCCAGTATGAGCCTTAGTCAGTTTATAGGGGGTGAATAAATTGACTTCAAAATCTTTTAAAACTGATGCGGAATAGATAGGGCCCTGAATCGCTTTTGAGATTTATTTGTGCTGACTAATCAATTGAGAGAGGCTGACAGAGGCTCAACTAGTGAGCTTATCAGTTTTCAGCTGATAGCTTAAAGACGTAGCTGGAGATTGTCAGTTCAGTCTGTGTGTATGAATGTGGTGCGAGATTTACTCTCCACAATGGTTTAAATATTTATTAAATTCGTGTCGATGCCTACAAGTGTACAAGCATGTATTTGTAGCAAGTATGAAACAAGATCAATCCACAAGGAAAAGGAATTTGAATAAGAAAATGCAACTACTACGACGATAGACGAGCGGAATATATAGACTATGATTAAGTGAGGGGTTGGTTTCATTCACAATACCAAATCATGAACTAGAGTAACAAACACCAAACAATATAAATAAACAATCTAAATAGCAAGCAAGAACAACAATCAACAAAAGGGAGATTTAAAGGTGGAATTAAACAAGACTCTAGGATATGGATTCACAACACTCCTCTTGATTCAACAACAAGGATTAAACACACGATCATGCTAAGTTCATAGGTAAGAAGACCACGAATATAGAAGGAGCATCTCTCGAATATCTCTTAAAATGCGAATGCGACAAGGATGGCTATCTCTAACACATTCCAAGGTCGCACCTACCAAAGGCTCAAAGGGGTCACTATTTTTTCCACATATTTGACATTCAACGAAGAGTACAAGTACATGAATTTAATCCATACATGTTTATGTTCACGGGATAGGCAAGATGCAAGTGAATCATACATGTGATGCTTGTAAGGAGGCCATTCAAACAACATCATTCAAGACCAAGTATGGATTAAATCCTTGAAAAAAATCCCAAATGGAGAGTGTTTTTGAGATGATTTTCGTGTGGAAGATAATACCTTTTAAACTCCCCAAGTGTTATATCATATAGAGGGCCAATAATAGAGTGCCAAAAGTCAAAAATGGATTCGTCAGTCCCGACCGCGACCTCGTCTGGGTTGTGCCCGAAGGTCGAGTTCGGAACACACAAAACACAGGTCTCTGAAGTGCTGAAACGCGGGCCTTGCTGGCCGCGCCCGGAGCCTATGTTGCAGAGGCCCTGGGCGCGGCCTGCCCTGCGACCGCGCCCGTAGGCCGCTCCTGGAGGCCCCTGCAACACGGCCTCGGGCCGGTCGCGCCTCCCGGTCGTGTGCGGGCTGAAGAGATTTGAGCCTCTAATGGGGCTCTACAATGCGACCCACGGTCGCGCCCCTTGGCCGTGTCTGAGCCCAACACTTGGTTTTCTTTAACTTTTCAAGTCTCGTGCGGCCTTTGATGATCGAAATCCCATTTTAACTTTGTTTTGTACAATATTAACCTAAAAATAATCTGTATTGGCCACTTTAAACAATATGAAAGATAAACGATAAAATATACAGCATTAACAAACATATAAACATAAACATAGAGCAAAAGTACTCAAAAGCGCATGCAATTGAGTCCAAATGAATGCAATTCAAGCACTCATCAGAATGTGTGCAGTTAAAGAACTTGCAAAACTGTAATACAGTAAGTACAACACACACAGAACTTTATAGAGGTTCGAATCTTCCTGCTTCTACGTCCTCTCTTCCTTCCGCAGAAGGGAAATCCACTATGTAAGAGTAAAGTTTCTTTATTACAAATACACAGTGAAGAAATCCTGTTGGACCTGAAAAGGGCACCCTTCAAACCGAGTGCGGCCTCCTTTCCAACTGTTGCTGTCCTATAAGAACGGACCCGTCGGTACACGCTCCTCCTCAGCCGATTCTGGGTCGACAGCTCACACTTACCGGTCCCAACTGCTCGCTGATACTTTAGGTGCTATTGCCCATATTTACACGATTTTAGATCTCGCTCAATCTTCAAGAAGGCTGTCTTGAAACTATTATCAATTTGGAATGCTCATTTCTCTTTGAGCTGGGTGGTTGATCTTTAAGGGACTGAACTGAGAAGTTTTGCTCTTTCTGGAATTATGTGTCAGCTTAGCAGTTTGCTTTGAACTTGAAGCACGCCTTCTCAGTTTGAGACTTTCGCACTTTGAGAATATTGAGCTTTCGAGCTAGAGAGAGAGAGAAAGAAATAGCCCGTTTCTGCAAAATAGCAAAGTTAGAATGGCGAAAGTCTTCTTGGCCAAAATTGAGTTCACCCTCTTTAAATAGATGACTAAATTTTGACCGTTATGATTGGTGATGTTTAGAAATCACCGGTGGCATTTTAATGCCTGTAGCCATTTGAAGCTTCTTTTAATGAACTAGCCGTCTTGACTTTTAAAATTCTCTGCTCTAAGATCATCAGGATCTTTCAAAGATTTCCTATTGAGATCTTCATTAACTGCTTGTCAGTTAAGAAGATCTTTCAAAGATTTCCTATCGAGGCATCCTCTTTCAATCGAGATAATTTTTAAAAAATAATTGAGGCTTGTAATTTAAATCAAAGCAATTTTCAATCGAGGCTTGTAATTTCTATCGATGCAATTTTCATAAACTAATCGAGGCTAAAAATTAATCGAGGGTTGCTCAAATATAATCGTGGCATTTAGAATTAGGGTTTCGATTTTAAAATTAGGGTTTCGATTTTAGGGTTGTGCATTGTTTAAGAATGAGCCGACAAAAGTACACTGACCCAATGATTGGGTATGGGGACCAAGTCCTATTATAGTATAAATTACCTAAAAAACTACCTATTTTTAAAACTTGTTTTTTCCCAATCACTATTTACTTTTGTTTACTTTTACCTATTTTGACATTGGTTCCTATTTGAACTCACCCATCTATATATATATATGTGTGTGTGTGTGTGTGTGTGTGTGTGTGTGTGTGTTGGGAAATGATCAAATAAGAACTAAATCCTTCCGTGAGAACCTAAGAACCAATCCTAACCTTAGATTTGATTATATCTCTAATGAACATAATTTAGTCAAAGTTTTAGTCAAAGTAAGGTGGCAGACTTGTAATATTTGAGAACTTAATGAAGACGGGGTTATTTTCATAATTTAGAAATTCAGTTATGTTTTTTCAAATTTTGGGCCCAATTCTCAGAATTAAATAGACAACGCTTTAAAACCGTTGTCTTTTCTGGCGTTGAATTAATATGCTAACATGAGATATTTATATTGCTAACATCAACAAATTTTGTTGCTAACATGAGGTAGACTCATATTGCTAACTTGATGAGATCATAATATTAAATTGACATGTATTAAACACCACACATATAACATTGGACCACATTTAAAATAATATTGTGTAACATCATTCGTACATACAACATATTGCTAATATGTTAGAGAATATATACACTGCTAATATGTGACTAATAATTTGCTAATATGTTAGTAACATGTTGTTAATATGTGAATAATGATAGGCTAGTATGACTTAAATTCTCAAATATTACAAGTTTTCAAAATAATATTAAGCATTGATAAAATTATAATTGTTTATGAACTTAACTATATATAGCTCATACTTTAACTATTTTCCCATGAAAGCAACTTAAAATTTAAAGTCGTGCATAAAAAATTTCATGTTAGCAACATAAACACAAGATATGAGCAATATTGTGATATCATATTAGCAAATGTCTAACAATTACGAGTTGAATATACGTGAAAAAAAGTTTTTTATATTTTTTATCAATTTTTGCTCAAATAAACATATGCATTTTAGACTTTAAATGAAAGAGCATGAAAAAATCTTTAATTTGATATATTTTTTGTTTAAATTGGATAAAAAACGAGTAAGTTATGATTATTTAAAGTTTTTAAATTTTTTTTAAAAGATGATGACATTACTTTATAAAAAGAATCTGGAATTACCCCTTATATTTCGAATTTTACATATTTACAACTATGCCACTATCTTTTTATCCGCCATGTCATCAAAATCCTTGAATTTGATTGGTTCCTAGGTTCTCACGGGGGATTGGTTCCTATTTAAATCAGCCCACATATATATATATATAGAACCCTCCCCCTAGGTAGGAACTAGGAACCAATCCTAGCCCTGATTTAATTAAATCTGAACGGCCCAGATTAAAATAGATTTAAGTGATGGGGCGGTGGCATTGTTGTAATTTTCAGCAACTTTCTGGACGGAGGGGTAATATAGTAATTTAATAATTCTTACCTTTTGTTCTGTTTTTCTTTCCATCTTAATCCTTCCGCTTTTTTTTGGAGTCGAAATTTTTTCCTTAAATCTTATCTTTGATTGTGTTTAATCTTCTTCGTTCATAATTTGTAGCGAAGATAAAAAACTGTATCACGGTTTTTTATTTGTGAAGATCATTTTATTTTTGTAATTATTGAAAATCAATTTGTCGTGAAATTTCTACATCTTTGATTCTATGGCGACTCCGGGTATGTTTTTAATTTTGCATTGTTTGATTCAGTTTTAATGGTGATTAATTTCGAATTCGTTGTATCGTATTGATTCTACAATTCGTTCTATTGGAGTTTATTTACGTTTTTATTTTTTATTGATTTGATCTATTTTTGTTCAATTTTATGTTGTATCATTCGTTTTCTAATTGTTAGGAATGCTAGGGTTTAGTTTGAGAATATACAGATGCATCAATTTGATCTGTTTATTGAGTACGTAATATAATACATTTTAGCATGTTAATGTGTTTATTTTAGCATTTCGTGACATGTGTTTTAGCATTATAAGATGCTAGTTTTATATCGCACTCTCTCAAACATTTACAAAAAATATTGTGACTTGGCTATATAATTTTACACACACCATGCAAACATTAGAATATTTTGTTGCTAAAATGTATGTTGAACGATGCTAGAATATTACATAGCTAATGCTAAAATAAAATTCGTGTGTCTGAATATCTCTTAATGTGATTGTATTATTATTTTACCTTGTTCAGTTTATAATTTTTTTTATTTTAATGTGTCAGCGTCTTCTGTTTCAAGTGAGCATAGTAATATGACTGTAGAGATATCTCCTGGCATGACAGAATATTTTATACCACATTGTGAATTGAAGCCAACTGGTTTTGACATTCGTCTTGGATCAGAGAAGAAATCTAAAGATGGTACAATTATATGGAAATATGTTTCCTATAGTCGAGAGGGTGAGAAGAATACGGTAGTTAAGGTTGGTGACTCAAGTGATGCAGTTAAAACAAAGAAGCGTAGAGTCTCTAAAAGATCTAATTGTAGGGCTCGTATTGTGTTCAGGTTTGGTTGTGAGAAAGGATACATTGTTAAATTGTCTGAAGATCGTCATTCTCACCTATTAGTTTTGGATGATTTCAAAAGATTTATGAAGGTGAATAGAAATTTAGATGATGTGCAAAAGAATTTTGTTTTGAATTGTGCTAGAGCAAACATAGGTGCAATGAGATCTTATAGGCTTTTTAAGGAAGATGTTGGGAGCTATTCTGATGTAGGTTGCACTGGAGTTAATTTCAAGAATTATGCTCGTGACTTGAGAGCATACATTCATGGGGCTGATGCTTAAATGGTATTGGATATGTTTCATTTAAGGCAACAATCACATGCTGGGTTCTTTTTTTACTATCGTGTTGGCAAAGAGGACAGACTGACACGCATTTTTTGGGCTGATGCTCTGTCAAGGAGAACTTATGCTGCTTTTGATGATGTTGTTTCGTTCGATTCAACATATAGTTTGAACAGGTATGTCATGTTTTTTAATTTTAGCATCTTTGGGTATAGAGTTTTAGCATTATGGATATACCATTTTAGCATTTTGTTCTAATTTTAAGATTATATATATAAATTGAGGTATAACATAGTTTTAGCATCTCGGGTATAAAGTTTTAGCATTGTGTACTTATCATTTTAGCATTCTGTTTCATATATGTTACCATTGATCCCAGGATGTATTTTATTTCTTCCAGTAGTACATAATGTTTTCTCTTTTGTTTTAATGACAGGTATAACATGATATTTGCTCCTTTTACTGGGAAGGACAACCATGGTAAATGCGTATGTTTTGGTGCTAGTTTGCTGTCAGGTGAAGATAATGAGTCATATTCTTGGGTATTTGAGAAGTTTGTCAAATGTATGGGGAATTCTCCTGGTATGATAATCACTGATCAAGACCCTGCATTGAAGATTGCCGTAGAACAATCTTTTCCTGATTCTAGGCATAGGCTCTGTATGTGGCATATCATGATGAAGGTTCCTGAAAAGGCTCCTCGTACGCTGAGGAAAGATGAATCGTTCATGAAGAGATTAAGTGATGCTGTTTGGTCAGATTACAATGAACCTTCAGATTTTGATTTGAAATGGATGACATATAGTAGCTGTAAGAAATTTATTAGGGATGACATATTGTGTTCTCATGTTTTCCTCTTGTTAAAGCATCTGAAAATAGTTTCAATACCATCTAAATATATTGCTTCCCGTTGGACAAGAACTGCATTAGTTAAGCATATTCATAGTGGTGGTGCTGAGGTATTTGGTAAATCTGTTGTCTCGGATAATAATAGAAGTTTGCTAAATTAGTTGTTTTCAGAGTTTTATTATTGTTTGGGCTATGTTGAGCGTGATGTGGAGAAGATGAATTCATTTTTAGCTGGCTTGCAGAAGTTGAAAGCATTGTTTCAGTGTGGTGATATGGAGGGCTCTACTTCACATAGAAAGATAGTGATGTTTGAGCAATTCTACGGTTTACATGCATCTTCTGAAGTTGTTGTTCATCCACCAATTCCAGTTAAAACAAAAGGTAGCGGCAATCGTTTGATATCTAAGAATGAGGCAAGGAAGAGAAAGGAGAACAAAGCACCCAGAATGTGCAGCAATTGTCACAACTTGTCAGATTACGATGCTAGGAATTGTCCATTTTGATGTTATTATAGTGATTGGGTATAGTTCAATATGATGTTTTATCATGTTTGTGAATTGTTTTTAGCACATTCATTTTGAACAATATATATAATTTTTAATAAAAGTGTTTATTACATTTCCTTTGCAGTAATTGTATTACTATTAAGTTTTATTAATCACAGTTACTGTGCATAATATGTTGTCAAATTCCTTGTGCATATTTTGTTCATGAGAACATGCTAAAATGAGAAATGCATAGGGTAAAAATTATTCAAATAGGAGGCTAAATCTGGTGTGACATTTTCCAGTAGGGTTCACCGTTCCCAATTAGGATTTATATGATCTCAATTAGTAGTTGTGAGATTCCCATTAGGGTTCACCATCCCCAAATAGGATATATTGGGTTTCATTCCAATGAAATCACTGTTCATGAGAACATGCTAAAATACGAAACGTATGAGGCTAAATTTGGTGTGACATTTTCCAGTAGGGCTCACCGTTCCCAATTAGGGTTTATATGATCTCAATTAGTAGTTGTGAGATTCCCATTAGGGTTCACCATCCCCAAATAGGGTATATTGAGTTTCATTCCAATGAAATCACCGTTCATGAGAACATGCTAAAATGCGAAACGTATGAGGTTAAATTTGGTGTGACATTTTCCAGTAGGGTTCACCGTTCCCAATTAGGATTTATATGATCTCAATTAGTAGTTGTGAGATTCCCATTAGGGTTCACCGTCCCCAAATAGGGTATATTGGATTTCATTTCAATGAAATCACCAATCATGAGAACATGCTAAAATGCGAAACGTATGAGGCTAAATTTGGTGTGACATTTTACAGTAGGGTTCACTGTTTCGAATTAGGGTTTATTACATTCCAATTAATTCTGATCTGATGCCAACTAGTAACTATGAGATTCTCATTAGGGTTCACCGTCCCCAAATAGGGTGTATTGTGTCACATTCAAGTTAAATCATCGTTGCATATTTTGTTTATAAAATCATGCTAAAATGTGTAATCAATAAGGCTAAAACGAGCGAAGTAGGATGCTAAATTAGAAGACAAATTCTATGATGCTAAAATCAAAAGAACAATAGCATGTTGGTACAAACGGCTTACATACTAAGAGTAAGACTTGCGAATATCCATCACATAAAATATCCATCAACCTAATACTAATACTAATACTAATATTCATCAACCTAAACTAACTATTATCCAATTAATCTAATATTTATAAACATAATGTCGATGATAAATTTTGTCTTGAGAATAGTATAATTTGTTTAAGATTACAAATCACTGAGACAGAAGAAATTCTTCAGGACTGATCGGAGCATCTTCACTTAACACCCTGTAGAATAAACTTACCTCTGCTTTGTTCCTCATAGCTCGGATTTTACTGTCTGCACTAAGAATTGCAGCACAGTATTTAGCTCTTATAAACCTGAGCTGTTTGAGATTGTTTGGCTTTATTCCACATTTCCAATGCTTGAGCCCGTCTCCCTTGTATGTTTCCAAATGCCTCATCGCAAATACCCCACAGTCAATTTTGTTAGTTTCATTCCTCCACGGCATCTTCAGTCTCTCAGCAGAGTTGAAATTCTTCAACAGTTGTGCCGCTTTTCTACTATGTCCATTATTCCTCAGGAATTGTATCAGAAATTTAACCTGTATATTTTTGATTGTTAGTAGTGTTCTGATGAATATTTAACATTTGTATTTGTTTAGTTGTTCATACTGTGAGGTCAGAGATCTCGCCATACTTGACTCTTTCTTCACCATCTAGCACTGAAGAGTTGTCGAGTATGTCGACTTTGTTTTTGCGAAGACAGATGGAAACAATATAGTAATGGTTCGACTTGTACATGCGAAAGAGGAACTGTACATAAATAGTAAAATAATGTGAGTTTTGTTCTTCTATAATTAAAAATCTTATGTATATATTTTTTTTACCATTTCAATTTCTGCGATGTTGAGCGTTTTGATCCTTTGAATCTCTCCAAGTAGTGTCTCAAAAAATTTAGACATTCTTTTCTCCTCATCCCATGCTACAATAGGCTCTGAAATTGTTTTCCACTGTACAATATACAAAAAAAGCCTCAGTATAACAATTTTAGCACCGTGGAATGCACATATTAACATATAGATATACACATTTTAGCATCGGACTGAAGATCTCCAAATCACTTACAGTTGTGTCCGTTGAACTGAAGAATCTTCTCAGAGAGTTCGGAGCTCTCAATTTTTCTTTATGATTTAGGATGGTGCTCCACACATCGATAACGGCATAGCTAATGTATGTGCCAGGAGCTAATGTCTTCATTTCATTCCTTCTAATGAAGACTGTAACACAAATTTTCGTGTATTTGAATAAATAACGCGAAAAGTGTACAAGTAGATTTCCTCTTTGAATTTAAAATGCGATTGCGGTATAATCTCTGTCTTGATCCTCTGATTCTTCTCTTCAAAACTTGATCTTCAAGCACTTCTTGAAATCTTCTCTTGAAAACTTGATCTTCAAACAGTTCTCGAAATCTTCAGAGTGAATTTGCCTCTTCGATCTTCTTTTGACTTTGATGACGTTATCCGGAGGGCCAATGACCTTGATTCTGATTGAACGTTGGTTTTGAAGTGACTTTGGCGAAGAACGCGTTACTTCTACGAAGAACTTCTTGAATCTTCCTTGAACACTTTGACTTTATAACGCTGTTTGGAGGGTTGAAAACCTTGATTCCGGATCAGGCGCTGGATTTGAGATGATTCCGGCGAAGAATGCGTTGCTTTCCACGAAGAACGACTTGAATCTCGCTAGAATGCCTTGTATGTTGGAGAGAATTTCGTAGAGAATTTTCCTCCAACTTCTTGAGCTCTTCAATTATGATTTCTGGTGTACTTTTCATATGATATGGAGGCTTCTATTTATAGTTGTAGGATGATTTAATTTAGGAAATTTAGGGTTGGGCTTTTAGGGCTTAGATGGAGTGGCCATGGGCCTAGGGCTTATGTCGCGCAATTCTATTAGCTTGGAAGATCTCTATATTAAATATTTTATTTTCTGTGCAGATTTGACACATGTCATCTTCTCATTAGTCAGTAAAATCCATGTAATAAATATTAATTATATATTTATTTAATCTTGGAATCATATTTAATTTAATCCCAAAATATAAATAAAATATAATAAAATATTTAATTCATTATTTTACACATGATATAATTTAGTAGGCAATAAATTTAATTTGCCTACAAATGCCCCCTTGAGACTCGTTCATTGGTGACTTGTCATGAAAATGGACGGGTCTCAAAAATTTATTAGATAGTTTAATCTCATATCTAGGAGTTCTTGAATTTAAAATTGTGAATAATTTATACTCGTATTCAAGAGGTCTTGTATTTAAAATTTGAAATTTATTAGATAGTTTATACTTATATCAAGGAGTTCTTGGAATTTAATTTGGAATTTGAATTTCTCAGATAGTTTATACTCGTATCAAGGAGTTCTTGAATTTAAAATTTGGAATTCAAATTTAACTCGCAATTTTGAGTTTTCGTGAATTGGCCCGAATTTATTTAAATTTAGAGGATCAATTCATTTATTAGGAACAAAAATAGAGATCATATGCGAATGGGCCCATATTTCTTTTAAAACTCGAAAGCCCAATTCTCTCACTTTAATTGAAAGTCCATTAATTGAATAAAATATCAGCTCATACGAAACTTATTTTCTTCAATTCAAACATATTGTCGCCGATTCTTATTCAATTTTCTGCCGAAGGAGGTTTTCTTAATCTAGCTGCCGCCGACTTAATACGTGAATATGGAAGATTTCCATCAACTGCCCAACTTCCATATGAGATTTCGCCACTTGCTGAAGCAATTTAAACAAAGGAAATTTTCCTTTAGTGGCAGACGATCAATGCTATATAAAGAGGTGTTCCCCTCCCACATTCATTATCGACAGAGAAAATTGATCAGCAACATTTTTTTTTTAGTTAAAATTCTTCAGCTTTTGTTGGTGTTTGTCGATCGGTGGTGAGTTCTCTGCCCCATATTATTTTAATTTAGTTTGTATTTCTTTGCATACCATGTGTTTGATGAATCGTCTGAAAGAGGATATTTTTTTTAAAGTTGCAGAGACAGCACCAACTCATCGGGACGAACTTGAAGGATTTTTTATGACATAAAAATTTAAGGTTTGAGAATACTATGTTTCTCTCTTCCGTTCTTCTCTCTTTATGCAAACTTGTGTTTCTCTCTTTTGTTTTCAATGCATGTACACACACACACATATATATATATACAACATTCTTTTTTTTTTAGCTAATTATTTGTTGCTTTGCATTGAATCCGATATTCTTGCCGTGATTTTGACTTTATTCAAGGGGCTCCAAATCAAGAGGTGAGTTCTCTAAGTGAATGATCCATTTTGATTTCGATCAAAAGGTGATTTCTCTAGAGAACGATCCATCTGTGATTTCGACTCGTCTTCAACTTTGACCGAGAAGCTATGAATCAAGATGTGAGTTCTCTAAGTAAATGATCCATTTTGATTTCGATCAAAAGGTGATTTTTCTAGAGAACAATCCATCTGTGATCTCGACTCGTCTTCAACTTCGTCCGATACGAATCAAGAGGTGAGTTCTCTAAGTGAATGATCCATTTTGATTTCGATCAAAAGGTGACTTCTCTAGAGAACGATCCATCTGTGATTTCGACTCGTCTTCAACTTCGACCGAGAAGCTACCAATCAAGAGGTGAGTTCTCTAAGTGAATGATCCATTTTGGTTTCGATCAAAAGGTGACTTCTCTAGAAAATGATCCATCTGTGATTTCGACTCGTCTTCAACTTCGACCGAAAAGCTACGAATCAAGAGGTGAGTTCTCTAAGTGAATGATCCATTTTGATTTCGATCAAAAGGTGACTTCTCTAGAGAACGATCCATCTGTGATTTCGACTCGTCTTCAACTTCGACCAAGAAGCTACGAATCAAGATATATCAATTTTCTTGGTTCTATGCATATATGTGTCTGGAAATAAGCTTGCTTGCTTGCATGTTTGATTCTTTATCTCCAAATATATGTGTGTATCTGCTTTATGTCTCTCCTTTCTTGTCTTTGTTGCAGTAACAACATGGTTGTTTTCAAGGATATTACCATATCTGGGAGGAAGCACTTGGTGGTTTTGGATGATGAAGAGCAGTGAACTCAGGAAGGGTCGCTTCGAAGAGTTTATGATCCTCTCATTGGTAAATTTGCGAAGACCTGGCCTACGCTTTCCAATCCCCTTCATCAAAATGGGTGGTCACGTCAGCTTGAAGTATCCAAGATGCCAACAGTGTGGACTCTGCAATCAACTCATCATCGTTTGATCGGTGATGCGGATGTCTTACAGATTTTAAGACATCGTCTTATTGTTGAAAATGTCAAATGGAAAGACGACGTGGAATTTATTGGAGAGTTCAGTTATCTTAGTGAAGATGTCCTTAGTCGATGTGCTGATAATCTTCGCAAGGCCGGGATTTATCACACAGTCTATGCTTCTCTCTTCACATACGATCGGAATACTGTAATTATCAAAGCATTTTGTGAAACTTTGTGCCTAAAGACAAACACTTTGTTGACTTCATTAAGTGAGATGTTGATTTCTTTGTGGGATATACATGTTTTATCCGGACTTCCGATGAATTGGGAACTTTATGATGAAGTGATACCTTGCGCGAAGGAGCTTATTGGTGCTGATCAAGACAACAAACTGTATGTTCCTGCCAGCTGCAAGCATCTGTTTCATGCCTACCACCTTCTTCGAGGTCAGTCTTCTTCAGTGTCTATCGGGAAGTGGATTACGTTTTGGTCAAAGAACACGAAGAGATATTCGAAGCCTCCTCTGGGTAAAGAGAAGAAAACAGTGCGTCCTAAATCAACTCACAATCATACCGGTGAAATCAAGGTTCATGAGACGTGGACCGCCAAAGAAAAGATGCCATTTGAAAAACTCGATGTGAAAGAGAGGCATGTGACCCAGACATATCTAGCCGCTTATCTTTCTTGCTGGTTATGTAGCTTCGTCCTTCCAGAAGACGATGCTAATTTGATTCGGCCAGAAACTTTCAAAATGGCGAGTATGATGGCCAGTGGTCGGGAAGTAGCACTTACTGTACCAGTTCTGACGAGTATTTACAGAGGTTTAAATGACATTTCTTCTTCTTTGGAGCTTATTTCTGTCCAAGCGGCATTTCCATTCCATTTTGTCTACAGTTGGTTAGGGTATTACTTCAAAACTCATTTCTCTCTTAACAAGGAAATGCATACTCCTCGGATGATTCACTATTCAGGCGAAGGAGGGGCGATGTACTATGACCCTGTTCAGGCTCGTGCTCGTTTTCAAGGATGGGATCAAATGTCTTGGGATTGTATGATGCTTTCTGAAGCTGAGAATATTTGGTATGTTGATGATGGTGAAGCACCGGAGTCCCATCAATGTTTTTTTATGGCCATACGCTCTAATTACCTCACGAAGAGGCTTGGTGATCATTTTATCATTGAACCTTATAGTCCGCACCGGTTCAGCCGCCAGTTTGGGTATTATCAGTCTTTGCTCGGGGTTCTTGATCAAGATATTAGAGAGGCTCCTTTAGATGTGGGGCTTAAATATTGGCGAATTTACTTATTGAGTGATTCTACATCGCGTGTTTGTTTTCCACGATGACCTTCAAGTGCCAAGAATCTTTTATCCACGACTTATAAGAATTGGTGGGATTTGGTGCATAGAGATATCTCCAGTGAAAAGCCTACAACTTTGATTTTGCCTCAGACAGATGTTGTTGAATGTCAAAAACTAGCTGTCAAAGTTGACTCTCTTTTTGAAAAAAGGAAGACACACTTGGATCTTGATGATGATTCTATCAGCAGCAATGCAGAGCGCCATTGGAAGAGACAGAAGAGGCATGAAAAGCCTGTTGAAGACTACGCGGAGAGTGGTCATGCTGTTGTTTCTGTGGTTGAGGTCTTTTCTTAAACCTTAATCATTTTTTTTATCCCATGTTGTTTTGATTTTCTGACTCATCTCTATATTTTTTTTTGTTTTAGGTAGCTAAAGATTGCTCTGGAGCTACTAACTTGGAAAATAAACACGATTCAGCCATGCGTGGACAGTCACTTCAACAGTCTGCTGGCAAACCAACTAAGATTAGATCAACGCCACCTCTTGGAGAAATGTCTGAGTTTAATGGCCAGGCTCTTTATGATACTCACCGCAGGACATTTCTCAAAGGTTTATGGAGCGATCTCCAAAGCAAGATATTGAGGACTCCAGCTGAGTTTATATTATCCATCAAAGAAGATGTTCTTGGTGGGATTTCAAGCATACGAGATTTTTCTTCTGGTTTTGACTTGTCTTATTTGAAGAATAGTCTAGATACTCTTTTTTTCCAAGCTGCTGCTTATGATGAGGCAAGATCGGCATCCTTTGAATCTGCGGAGTCTTCTTTGCAACGTTTGAAAGAAACCAAGCAGAATATCCGTGAAGCCAAGGCTAAGAAGAAGGAGAATACTAGCCAAATTAAATCATTGAAGAATGATTTGGCTGAGTTGGACAAACAACGAGAATGCTTATCCAAGTCTTTGAAAGAGCACAAGGATTCACAAAAGGCTATCCAGTTGAAGATTAAAGAGTTTGAAAAAGAACTTGCTGAGCAGAAGAGCGCCTTTGGAGCTGAAGCAGCTGAGAAAGTGGCTAATTTGAGATCCCATCTGGAGTCTGCTAAGGAGGCTTTAGAGGATCAAAACCCCTTTGCCTAGTTTTTGTTTAGTTTTACGCATTTTCTTTTGTCGCATTTCCATTTTATCTTTTGTCTACTGAAACGACATTGTTATGCGGTTTATTTAAATCAATGCATTGATTCTTTTCCATTTCATGCATTTGTTGTTCTCCAATTTTGATTATCCAACTGAAATAACAAAACACAAATCATGACTGAACTTAGAAAATCTAAGCTGCCTACGTACCCTTTAAAAGGGATCAAGTAAAAACGTAGTTCAATTTTTTTTTTTTTTTTTTGGGGGGGTGCCGTACGCAGTTTAAACTCATGCGGGCCAAGAGTGACTATTCTTTAACCACTATAGACAAAGTGGGTGTTTAATACTTTAACCACATAAAACACGTTGGTGGGATAAATAACAGTTTAACCACATATATTTAACTTTGGTGGGGTAAATTAGCATTTTAACCACATGCATTTCCTTTTAGTGGTTACCGTACACAGTTTATACTCGTGCGGGTCAGGAGTTTTTTTTTTGCCTCCTTTTTTTCTTTTTTTCTTGCTTTTTTCTTGCTTTTTTTTTCTTTTTTCTATTTTTTTTTACTTTTTCTTTTTTTTTTGCTTTTTTTTTATGGACAGTAGCGCTTCAAGAACTTTGCATTAATCGGCCCATCTTTCACACAATCTTCAGAAATAAGACGATAAGTTTCATTTGTGTAGAATTCCTTTAGTTCATCAATGATGGCCTTAACACCTTCTTCAAATTGTGGATGGGCCTTTTCGACATCTTCTTCAGCAGCGCCTTCACTTATAGTGATATGATGTGATGATGCAACTTCTTGACTAGCTTCTCTAACACTTTTGAAATCAATGCATATCCTCATTCTTCCATTTCTTTGTCGCACACGGACTATTTGTATTCTAACTTGTGTCTCATCAATAAGACCACTTGTGACCAGACGGTCAATTCTTTGACGTATGGAACTTGGAATGATGTATGGCGTTGGATTCTGAACACTGCTAATGGCATGGTAGGATGATGCCACACTTTCTCTATCATCTTCAATATCTGCAGTTTGTGTTAAGATGACAGTTTGCATTTTAGCTTGCAATTCTCTTCCGCATGATATGGTTAGTGTAGTCTGTCTCTTCTTGCGGGATGGGACTAAGCTCTTCATTTCTTGTCTGCCCATGATTTTAGGGAAATTTTTTCTTTGATAGCACATCCTTCTATCCTTTATTTTGTTGCCGAGCCTTTTAAGCACAGATACTCGAGCCTCTTTCCTTCCATTCTTAGGCTTCTTACCAAGTCTTTCAAGCACAGACACTCAGGTATTCTTTCTTGCACTTCTCTCGACTATGTCTTCCATTGACAGAGCTTCTTCTTCAGAAATATGATTGATGTTGGCTCTTCTAATTGCAATTCGAATGGGATTTGCTGGAATAAACCCCAATCCTACTTTGGTATTCTGTCCAACTTTTGCCACTAACTTTTTAGTGGGATCGAGTCCGGCTTCATGTGAATCAACTTTTGAAGAGAGCTCTTGCATCTTAGAACTCATTTGTGGATCATACCCAGCTTTTACAAGGAGTGTGAAGGCTTTTGGACCAAAATTCTTAGCAACTTCATGTTCTAAGATTTCTCCATGCTCGGTTGCATTACCTTGACTTGGCCTGACGAATCCGGCAAGTGGTGGTGGTGTTGGCTTCTTCATATTAATTTTGGTCAATGGCAGCGTTAGCTCATCCAGTGATTTAGCTATAGATGTCTTAGTGTCATTTATTTGATTGTTTGTCTCTTCTGCAACTTTTAGCAACTTTTTATTCGGAAGATAATACTTTGCGTCAGCAAAGTGTGATTCGGACTCCAGAAAAGGTTTATTATCTCCGATTATCTTCTTCACAACACCATCATGACAGTACTTGAGACATTGATGCCATGTTGAAGGAACGACCCCATTTTCATGTAACCATGGCCGACCGAGAAGCATATTGTATGACGTTTTTACATCTATCACATGTAGCAATGCTGTTGATGTCATATCTTCCATTGTCAGCTTCAATATTATTGTACCAAGAGCCTTTTGTCCTTCATGATTAAAACCTTGTATCATCAATCGGCTGCTTGAGAGTTCATCAGTGGAGATCCCTAGCTGCTTCAATGTGCGTAAAGGCAAAATGTTGACTGCAGACCCTCCATCAACAAGTATTCTATTTACTCTTTGATCATGGCTATAACCGCTCATGAATAAGGGACGATTTTGTGGGTCAGAACCAAGCTCTAAATCTTCATCAGTGAACATTATGCTAAATGTGTAGTCAGCAACAACTTCACTTGAATCTTTGTTGAGCTCTTTCTTCATTTCATCAATATCCTCATTATTCATCGCATTGCATGACTCGAATATGATGTGGTTTGTTGTGGCTTTATCTTCTTCAAGTGATATCATTCCTTAACGCGCTAACTGCGTGACTTTATCCTTGAAAATAAAGCAATCTTGTATAGCATGTCCAACCAGCCGGTGATACTTGCAATATTTTGGGTCGTCAGTCCGTCCTGCTTCTTCCGGTCGCTTCATTTCTGGCAATTCAATTAGTTTTACCTTGATTAAGTCGTCAAAGATTCCAGAAATGTCTAAGTCAAAGAACGGGTACTCTCTCTGCTGCATTTCTTTCAGGGTCAACTTTCTTCTCTCTTTATCTTGAGGAACACTCTGCTTTTCACTTTTGTCTGCATCCTTCCTTGGGAACTTCATGGGCACTACTTTCATTGACATAGACTCTTCTTTTAGGGTTTTATCAAATGGTTTGCCCCCTTTCTTGAATTCTTGTCTTTCTTTGAATTTGTGGGGCTCTTGGATTGGTGGTCCTTTGACTCCACTAGCTGCTATACTCAATTCCATGTCATGAGCCCTTGTAGCTAAGTCTTCAAATGTATGTGGCTGGATCCCTTTTAGAATGTATTGAAGGCCCCACTGCATCCCTTGAATGCACATTTCTATAGCTGAAGTCTCTGACAACCGATCTTTACAGTTGAGGCAGAGATTCCTCCATCTATTGATATAGTCAATCACAGGCTCCTCATCCCATTGGTGCGTATTCGTGAGCTCCACCATGCTGACAGTTCTTCTGGTACTATAAAAACGATTAAGGAATTCATGCTCCAACTGCCCCCAACTGTCAATCATATTTGGCTCCAGATCAGTATACCAGTCAAAAGCGTTGTCCTTGAGTGAACGAACAAACTGTTTCACTAGGTAGTCATCATAAGTTCCAGCATTGTTGCACGTTTCGATAAAGTGAGCGATGTGTTGTCTTGGATTGCCTTTTCCATCGAACTGTTGAAATTTGGGAGGTTGGTAACCCGGATGCATCTTCAGATTGTCAATCCTCAGGGTATAGGGTTTGGAGTAAGCTAGAGATGACTTGGTGCTTCCTTCAAACTTGGTCTTGATGGTTCCTTCGATAAACTCCTTGAGCTGATCAATTTGGATGAAACCATCTGAGGAGATTTCCAGATTCTTAATATATGGCTTCCTTTCTTCACTTGTCTGTCGTTTTGAAGATGCTTCATCATCATTATCTTCTTCTTCTTTTTTGTCTTTGATGACATGATCGGCTGGACCTTTACCCTTTCGAAGTCTTGAGATCTCTGCATCTTGGTTTTGTATGTGCTTTTGCATTTTCTCAAACAACTTCATCAAGTTTGTAAGTTGTTCTTCTGTGGTTAAAGCATCGGCCATAGAGACTGGTGCTTCGGGTGAGTAGCTTGCCCATGATGTAGAATTGTCTATCAACTGCTCACCAGTAGGGTTCACCGTTCCCAATTAGGGTTTATATGATCTCAATTAGTAGTTGTGAGATTCCCATTAGGGTTCACCGTCCCCAAATAGAGTATATTGGGTTTCATTCCAATGAAATCACCGTTCATGAGAACATGCTAAAATGCGAAACGTATGAGGCTAAATTTGGTGTGACATTTTCCAGTAGGGTTCACCGTTCCCAATTAGGATTTACATGATCTCAATTAGTAGTTGTGAGATTCCCATTAGGGTTCACCGTCCCCAAATAGGGTATATTGGATTTCATTTCAATGAAATCACCGTTCATGAGAACATGCTAAAATGCGAAACGTATGAGGCTAAATTTGGTATGAAATTTTACAGTAGGGTTCACTGTTTTGAATTAGGGTTTATTACATTCCAATTAATTCTGATCTGATGCCAACTAGTAACTATGAGATTCTCATTAGGGTTCACCGTCCCCAAATAGGGTGTATTGTGTCACATTCAAGTTAAATCATCGTTGCATATTTTGTTTATAAACTCATGCTAAAATGTGTAATCAGTAAGGCTAAAACGAGCAAAGTAGGATGCTAAATTAGAAGACAAATGCTATGATGCCAAAATCAAAAGAACAATAGCATGTTGATACAAACGGCTTACATACTAAGAGTAAGACTTGCGAATATCCATCACATAAAATATCCATCAACCTAATACTAATACTAATACTAATAATCATCAACCTAAACTAACTATTATCCAATTAATCTAATATTTATAAACATAATGTCGATGATAAATTTTGTCTTGAGAATAGTAGAATTTGTTTAAGATTACAAATCACTGAGACAGAAGAAATTCTTCAGCACTGATCGGAGCATCTTCACTTAACACCCTATAGAATAAACTTGTCTCTGCTTTGTTCCTCATAGCTCGGATATTACTGTCTGCACTAAGAATTGCAGCACAGTATTTAGCTCTCATAAACCTGAGCTGTTTGAGATTGTTTGGCTTTATTCCACATTTCCAATTCTTGAGCCCGTCTCCCTTGTATGTTTCCAAATGCCTCATCGCAAATACCCCACAGTCAATTTTGTTGGTTTCATTCCTCCACGGCATCTTCAGTCTTTCAGCAGAGTTGAAATTCTTCAACAGTTGTGCCGCTTTTCTACTATGTCCATTATTCCTCAGGAATTGTACCAGAAATTTGACCTGTATATTTTTGATTGTTAGTAGTGTTCTGATGAATATTTAACATTTGTATTTGTTTAGTTGTTCATACTGTGAGGTCAGGGATCTCGCCATACTTGACTCTTTCTTCACCATCTAGCACTGAAGAGTTGTCGAGTATGTCGACTTTGTTTTTGCGAAGACAGATGGAAACAATATAGTAATGGTTCGACTTGTACATACGAAAGAGGAACTGCACATAAATAGTAAAATAATGTGAGTTTTGTTCTTCTATAATTAAAAATCTTATGTATATATTTGTTTTACCATTTCAATTTCTGCGATGTTGAGCGTTTTGATCCTTTCAATCTCTCCAAGTAGTGTCTCACAAAATTTAGACATTCTTTTCTCCTCATCCCATGCTACAACAGGCTCTGAAATTGTTTTCCACTGTACAATATACAAAAAAAGCCTCAGTATAACAATTTTAGCACCGTGGAATGCACATATTAACATATAGATATACACATTTTAGCATCGGACTGAAGATCTCCAAATCACTTACAGTTGTGTCCGTTGAACTGAAGAATCTTCTCCAAATCTCTCAATTTTTCTTTATGATTCAGGATGGTGCTCCACACATCGATAACGACATAGCTAATGTATGTGCCAGGAGCTAATGTCTTCATTTCATTCCTTCCAATGAAGACTGTAACACAAATTTTCGTGTATTTGAATAAATAACGCGAAAAGTATACAAGTAGATTTCCTCTTTGAATTTAAAATGCGATTGCGGTATAATCTCTGTCTTGATCCTCTGATTCTTCTCTTCAAAACTTGATCTTCAAGCACTTCTTGAAATCTTCTCTTGAAAACTTGATCTTCAAACAGTTCTCGAAATCTTCAGAGTGAATTTGCCTCTTCGATCTTCTTTTGACTTTGATGACGTTATCCGGAGGGCCGATGACCTTGATTCTGATTGAATGTTGGATTTGAAGTGACTCTGGCGAAGAACGCGTTACTTCTACGAAGAACGTCTTGAATCTTCCTTGAACACTTTGACTTTATAACGCTGTCTGGAGGGTTGAAAACCTTGATTCCGGATCAGGCGCTGGATTTGAGATGATTCCGGCGAAGAATGCGTTGCTTTCCATGAAGAACGGCTTGAATCTCGCTAGAATGCCTTAGATGTTGGAGAGAATTTCGTAGAGAATTTTCCTCCAACTTCTTGAGCTCTTCAATTATGATTTCTGGTGTACTTTTCATATGATATGGAGGCTCCTATTTATAGTTGTAGGATGATTTAATTTAGGAAATTTAGGGTTGGGCTTTTAGGGCTTAGATGGAGTGGCCATGGGCCTAGGGCTTATGTAGCGCAATTCTATTGGCTTGGAAGATCTCCATATTAAATATTTTATTTTCGTTGCAGATTTGACACATGTCATCTTCTCATTAGTCAGTAAAATCCATGTAATAAATATTAATTATATATTTATTTAATCTTGGAATCATATTTAATTTAATCCCAAAATATAAATAAAATATAATAAAATATTTAATTCATTATTTTACACATGACATAATTTAGTAGGCAATAAATTTAATTTGCCTACAAAGACATCATCATCCAAATAAAGAAAATCATTTCTACAAAAATCAGTTCTTTGTGAGATGTTTTCAAAATAATTTTATTTTATAATATGAAAAAATATTGAAAGACCACATATGAAAATTACTCATTCGTTTCCTCATTCATCATCAACCACATGTACAATTCCTTCTCAATCTTGGTTAACTTTTCATTTGTTGTTATGGCTCTCTCTTGGTAAGGAGATACCATCTTGTAAGTTTTTTTCAAAGATGATTTAGTCCTTGTGACCATCCTTGTGTATCCCTACACGATTATACAAAATCACAGTTGTTATGCCAAGATTGGTTATCATGATAAAATTTTATGAAGTATAATAATATGTAAATTATTTAATATTTATTTACCTCAGCCTCAGAATCCTTCTCAACAATCTTTTTCTTATCCTTTCTCACAGCGCGACGACGCTGAAAATTTTATATAATATGTTATCAATGTTTTGTTTGGAAAGATAGTGCATGCTAAAGTAAATTTGGACAAATTTGTAAAATGATTTATACAGAATGCTAAAATGTAACTTACAGATTCTTCTTCAGTAGTAAAAACTTGTTCCTCTTAGTGTTGAGTGTCATCAGTTTGCTCCACAGCTTGATCTTCTTTGTTTGTATTTTTATGAACATCCTGGAAGTTTGGATTATTGTGTGATTATTAGGTTTTCAGGTAATGCTAAATTGAATTACAGACTGATGCTAAAATATGTATTTGACAATGCTAAAACGATTTATAAAGCATGCTAAAATGTAACTTACAGATTCTTCTTCAGCATTACAAACTTGTTCATCTTTATGTGGAGTGTCAACAATTTGTTCCACAGCTTGACTTTGTTTCTCTGTGTTTTTATCAACAGCCTGCAAGTTTAGATTATTGTGTTATTATTAGTTTTTCAAGTAATGCTACATTCAATTACAGATTGATGCTAAAATATGTGATTGATCATGCTAAAATGAGTTACATGTCATGCTAAAATACTTACACCGTGCTCTTTCTCATGTTTATGTTCTTCTTCTTGAGTGACATCATTTCCAGCCTTCTCAGTATTTGTCTCAACAACTTGTAAGTTTGGAGTATGCTTCTGATATTAAGATCACAATAATCTGAGCAAGATATTCATGGCAAAATCAATGGCAGAATGTTACTTACATCATCTTTCTTTTGAGTCTGTTCCCCTTCACCTTCTTCCTCAGGTATCTTCTCAGTCTGTTCTCCTTCATCTCCTTCCTTAGCAGTAGCTTTCTCTGTATGCTCTTCATCACTCATAGTTGGTCCAAAATGAATAGGAGAAACATATTTATCTTCATCTTGAGTGTGAAGAGGTACCAATGGCTCATTCTCTCCAGCAATTCTTTCTTCGTTTTCATCCGTCATCATCCTTTCATTCTCCTGAGCAACTTTGAGGACTGCGTCCCATCTCTCATAGTTATCATCCAGGCTTAGAGTAGGGAAATCATCTAACTTCCTCTTAACATCATATCTTCTTAATGCAGCTTTCTCTAACTCCTCAATTGCAGCAATGTGCTCTGGACAGGCCCAGAAATCATCATCGAGTTCTGGTGTTGTGTTTACATTTTGCTGAGATGATTCTGCCTTTATCACCACAAGTGCTGCTTGAACCATCCTCTTGAATTCTTTTTTTCTCAGCATCTCATGCGAAGCATCATTGACAATAGTAATTATTTTTTCGATATCTACAACAGCTATCTTTGCATTCTTCATTATCCCTTTCTAAATTTGCTCAATAGGTTGTTGGGAGCAGCTCGGACTGGGATCAGAATAGTGAGTCACATCCTCTTCCTCTTCCTCATCTTCCTGTCCTTCATCTTCCTCTTCTTCAACTTCGTCTCCTTCATGTTCATCTGTCTCATCCTCTTCACTATAATAAGGTTCAGAAACTGACCCTAACCCAAATCCACCTACACTCTCTTCGAGTTCTTCTTTGTCAACTAACAAGGAATTTGTCCATTGTCGTATGAGCGGCACAGATCTGGGTACATACCTGGTGTACAGGACTACCCTATCGACATACACAAGCTGTTGTATTGTTCAATTATTGTACTAATTAGTATTGATAATAATAAAAAATAGTGTAAAATTTATACAAATATTTGCTAAAATGAAATACAGATATGGAGTCTTACAGTCAAGAACAAGATAGGGCCTGTGAAGTCTTTTTCCTTATTTCTGTGCCAGGTATTTGCATGCTCAACCAAGGCTCTAAGTGTGAATTCACACCAGTTGAACTTCGACACATTGTCAATATCATCTAACAGATGCATGATCTTCGGAGCTAAATAACCGTTGCCTCCATTTTCTATAAGGCAACTTGTCAGCAAGACCATGAAATGTATCTTAAACCACCTTCCACCTTCAACGTCCTCGATCATCTTTGTAACAATGTCAGACGGTAGGATTTTGTACTTTTGTTTCTTCACCTCCTCTCTCCAGCTATCCATCAGCTTACATGGATGATTCATTTTCCTTCTTTCAACAAGTGTTTCACCTTGTGGAAACCCAAACGCGATTGCAACATCATCCTCAGTAATTGGAACACTACCTCCATTATATGGAAGTTCAATCTGGCAGCGCCTTGGATTGAAATTATCTAGAATCCAGAAGCTCAACGTTTGAGGCATATTGAACACATTCAAGTATAGGATATCTCCAAATCCCATACTAATGACAACTTCTTTCTGTGCATCGCTCATTCTCCTAATTGCTTTTGTCAGAGGTGCTGGGAGTGCTCTGCTCTTCAGTGTTGGCCAAACTTCTGGCTTCTTTGTATTCTTCTCCATGACCATCTCAACTTTCGATGATGAAGAATGAGCTTTATCTTTTTAAGAATCAAGTTCTTCCTCAAGAATGCGAGCAAGAAATTGAGATTTAATTTCTTTTTGTCTCTCCTTGTCATTCCTTGCTTTCATTCTTCTTTCAGCATTTGTTGTATCAATTTGTCCAGATGAATTTGTTTCTGGATTTTTACGCTTCAAAGTATCTACATACGTTTACATAACACACAATCACTCAACATTGTCAATATAAAAAACTCATAGAGAGATGCTAAAACTGGAATTTACTCATACTAAAACAACATTATGGACTATGCTAAAACAATTATTTTAAATATAACTGTAAAAATATGTTAAATCTGGCTAAAATTTGGTCTACGCTTTGCAATGTTAAACATATCATTTAAAATACCATTAAAGAGTACGCTAGAAAAATGATTTTAAATATACCTTTAAAACTATGTTAAAACTAGGTTTTAGAACATGCTAAAATTGGGGCTTCTCTATGCTATGTTAAACATGGTATCTTGATTATTATGGCATTTAAAAAAATTAACTTTAATGTCTTACTTTTTTCACCATTTAAAAATTCAGCACACGTATGGTATTATATTAACAGACTCATGCTAGAATTATAACAAGTTTATGCTTGCTTTCCTAGTGTTAAAAAAACCCACAACAAGTTTAAAATATGTTCAAACCCTAACTTTTTTGTTCAGATCTTTGAATATATAGTCGCAGTGGAAAATGGAGACAAAAAAGTCTCCCCCTTAAGGGTTACTCCCCCTTAAGTTACTCATCATACAACAGATGATTAACCTATTATAAAAATAGTGTGAAACATAAGTTCAACACATAACATTCAGAGCACATTGATCATTTAACATCCAGAAAAAAAAAACTATGCTCATCATGCCCAACAAACACGATATATATCAAATACCAAACACAATAAACAAGGCAAGCAAAAAAAAAATGTAATATACACCCCAACATAACAATGTACTAAGCATCTAAAAATAAACATGTGTTCAGCACATATCTAAGCAAAACAGAACAAAGATGCATCAAGCATCTTAAATGTGTCCAACACATATAAAAGATAATAAACATTGTTTAAAAAAATAGTAAAAATAGTTAGCTTCACAACAACTTTCTCTTCCCCTTAGCTGCAGTCTTCCTCCCTTTACCTTTAACTGTGACATCAGCTGTGTTACTCATTCTAGCATCACCTTCATCCTCATCTCCATCATCAGATACTTCCCCTTTTTGTGTAGAAAGAAGAGTAATGAAGACATCACGCACAACAGAGAGATGAGTGATTATCTGATCCAGCTGGTCGATTTGATGTTGAAGTGTCTCCAAAGGCATAATCACAATAGGAATAGAGAGCATGGAGGCAACATCAGGTTCAACATTATGTGCTGCATTAGACTGGGAGGGAGCATGAGTAACATTGGCAGACTTATTCTCCGATTTTGCAGTAGCTGGATGATAAGAAAGATCAATGATCATGTCATCATTCCCCTTGGGCTTTTGAATGGATGATGAGGACAGATCAACAACTAGCTTCTTCTAGCTCTCCTTTAACCCTTGAATCTTGAGAATAGCAAAGATTAAACACGAAAAATGAAGCACATTAGAAGGACTAGATTTAGAGACTGCCTTCATAACTGCACAAAAAATATAAGCTCCAAGGTTGTAGGGCAGATGGGTCCCCATCTTGTACAGAAGAATTGCCTGATCAACTGTGAGGACAGAAGCATTTGAAGTGGGAAGCCAGTTACACACAGTAAGCTTAAACAGCACTGTGTAGAAGAAGGTTAGTTTGGAGGCAGCCACCTTGTTCATCCAGGTTTGAACAAGGCCTCCAGTAATCACCTTCACTACATAATCAATCAAATCTAATGAAATGATTGTGTCCTCATTAGCAAGATCAAGGAACATGTTAATGATATTAGGGGAAAATTTATAAATATGGTCCCTAACATAAACTGTTCCAAATGACAATTTTGCAGGATCGCCTATATAATCAATGACATTAGAGTAAAACTCAAAAACAACAGACGGATCATAGACCAATAGCGAAGTGACAGACTTCAACAAACCCCGTTCCTTTAAAAACACATCCATCCCATGCTTTTTAAAACTTAAAACATCTATCATTTTCTCAACCCTAAACGATCTTTTAGACATAAGATCATATGATTTCTTAGCATCGGCAGAGTAAAAGATCTTACTGTATGCTTGAGAAACATTAGGGGAGAGTCAGATTCAATGTCAGAGTACTGTTCCAAAGGGTCAGCAGTGGGAGTAACATCCTGTGTGACATCACCAGGTGGAGGAGAGATAAGGTGTTCATCCATGGAGTTAGATTCATCTCACAAAGCCAACGATGAAGTTTTTGATCCCTTCTTTTTCACCTTCTTGGAGAAGGCAACTTCTGTTTTCTCTGAAACTTCACTGTGAAGCTGCTTCGACTTCTGAGTCCGAGAAATTGTCTTCACCATTTTTGAGAGAGAGTGGAGATGAGATGTTGAATCAGGGTCGATTGGGTTTGAGGGCTCTCCAAGAACATGCATTTGGAGAGGTTTAGGGTTTAAGACTTCGGTATGAGGGGGAACTTCTGGATCTGGAGCAAAGGTTTTGGCAGCAGAATTGGCAGGCGGCGACGGTGAATTAGAAGAAGCAAGCGGTGGATTTTCAGAAATGGTGGCAGCAGCAGCAATTGGAGTGTATGTTGCAGTCGGAGAGGGGTTTACTTTTGGGATAGGTGTTGAAGAGGAAGATGGATTTCCTTGATTCATCTCCATCATCTGCTTGAGAATCATCATTATGGCCTGGTATTGGTTTGGATAGGCCATAGATTCAAGAAATCAAAAAAAATTTTTTAAGCAGAAGCGGAGAAGATGAACCGTTTGAAGATTAGAGAGAGAGAGAGAGAGAGAGAGAAAAAAAACTTGAGAAAAGAGAGACAAAAAAACTTTAAATAATGAAAGGGATATATTGAACTCTCTACTTATCATAGCACATGATATGCGAGTCAGCTTATCATGAACAAAAATATTATATAAATTTATATATTATATATATATATATATATATATATATATATATATATATATATATATTTAAAAAAATAGATTCCGATAAATAAAGTCTGTTGACTAGTTATGATTGAATAAATTCGCATGAATTAATTCACAATATAAAATCATAACTGTCTTACTTCACTTTAATTGATTTGAATCAAGACAGATATCCTGATGTCAAGACAAACAACATTCTTTTGAACATCAGGATCTCAAACACCATTTAAATAACACACATTCCAAGAGATTTTCTTAGAGAAGAAAACCTCTCAAAATCCAATGGTTTAGTAAAAATATATGCAATTTGATTCTTTGTAGAAATATATTCTAATTTGATGATCTCTCGTTCTACAAGATCTCAGATAAAGTGATATCTGATGTCAATGTGTTTGGTGCGTGAATCTTGGACTGGGTTCTTCGAATTTCAATTGCACTAACATTGTCACAGAGCAATGTCAAAGAAGGACTAGCCAGGCCATAATCAAGCACCATTTGATTTAACCACAACAGTTGAGCACAACAACTAGCGGCAGCAACATACTCTGACTCAGCCGTGGAAAGTGAGATACAATTTTGTTTCTTACTTGACCAAGAAACCAGATTGTTAGCAAAATAAAAAATCCTCCGCCTGTACTCTTTCCATCATCAACATCACCTGCCTAGTCGGAATCACTAAAGCCTACAAGATGAATGTTAGAACCTTTGCGATATTTTATACCAAAACCAAGTGTGCCAGAAACATAGCAAATGATTCGCTTAACAGTTTTAAGATGTGATTCTTTAGGCTGAGATTGATATCTCACACAAACACCGACACTAAACATGATGTCGGGACGACTAGCTGTTAAATACAATAAACTACCAAAATTATATATGAAAAATTGACAAAAATTCAAGCTGTAGATCGAAGCTGATCAGCCCAGGGCATCATCGAAGAAGAACTCTAGAAGAGTCAAAGTCAACCAATCTGAAGAATGACCCACAAGTTGAAAGACACGTCATCCAGCCTAAAGTTCAACTTGGCTGAGGAATCATACCGATCAAAGCAAGCTGACAATCGAGTCAGCTGAACTGAGGAAGAAAGGAGTTGACTAAAGATTGAAAAAGCTGATAGAATATCAGTTTATGCCAGAGACTGACAGTAGCCAACGGGAACAATGGCCAATCTCAGCTGACAAGCCCAGATTTGCCAACTGGAGCAATGGTCAATCTCAGTTGACAAGCCCATAACTGTCAACTGGAGCAATGGTCAATCTGAGCTGACAAGCCCAGAAACGCCAACTGGAGTAATGGCCAATCTCAGTTGACAAGCCCAGAACTGCCAACTAGAGCAATGGTCAATCTGAGCTGACAAGCCCAGAACTGCCAACTGGAGCAATGGCCAATCTCAGCTCAGCTGACAAGCCCAGAACTACCAACTGGAGCAATGGCCAATCTCAGCTGACAAGCCCAGAAGTGCCAACTGGAGCAATAGTCAATCTCAGCTGAGAAGCCCAGAACTGCCAACTGGAGCAATGGTCAATCTCAGCTGACAAGCCCAGAACTGCCAACTGGAGCAATGGCCAATCTCAGCTAATAAGTCCAGAACTGCCATCTGGAGCAATAGGCAGACTCAGTTGATAAGCTCATAACAACCAGCTGGGACAATAATATTACTTAGCTAAGAAATCCAAAACTGCCAACTGAAATTCCAAACTGCCAAGAGAGCTGAAGCCAGAAGACTCCTGGAGTGTATTGCTTAAATCAGCGTATCTTGAAATAAATGATCCTTCAAAGATCCTGGAATTCAATGAAGATCGATTGACAGAGTAACGGCTACTTCAACCAAATGATCCAAGTGATCATTTAAGATCACATGCCATTTATGAGCTAATAGAGCCACTGATCAAATGGACAATGGAGCTCAACGGTCATAAAATCACTCCTCTATAAAAGACGGGTGAATCAGAGTTTTAAACACTTTTCGCAAACATAACCTCTTGCCAACCTTCGCATATACAAGCAGAGCTTTTTTTTCTCCCTCCCACTCAAGCTCAAGTGCTACCTTTGATAGAAACTGCGAAAGTCAAACTGAGAAGAAGAATTCACTGAATCAAGACATCCAGCTAGCTGTTGACGAACCAGCCAGGGCAGCCTTCTCAGTTTTCAGCTATTCAAGATCAACTACTCAGCTCAATCAAAGGAGCACATCAGTTGATACCCCCTTGTTCAAGACTAACCTCTTGAAGATCGAAAGAGATCTAAAACTTTGTAAAGACGACAATAGCATCTACCTTCCTAGCGAGCAGTTAGGGACTTCAAGTGTGAGCCGTCGACCAGCTGAGGTAGCAAGCAGTTACTAGGTTCAGCCAACTGTCCTTCATTGTGTAATTTGTAAAGGAACTCAAGTTATATAGTGAAGTTGCCCTTCTGCGGAAGGAAGAGAGGACGTAGAAGTTTGAGACTTCGAACCTCTATAAATCTTTTGTGTGTTGTACTTATTGATCGTTGCATATCTCTAACTGGACACAACATCACACAAGCTATACTCAAACTGTCTCAACTGATTATCAAGTTGGTGCATAGATAAGTTTCTTCAAGCGAGTCAAAGGGCCCTATTTTCCGCATCTAAAGTAAAAGCTTTTGAATCAGTTTATTCACCCCCCCTCTAAACTGATACCGACTTGCCCGGGACCAACAAGTGGTATCAGAGCGGTTGATTCTAAGGATCAGCCGTTTCTGCAGATCAACTGAATCAGATCTAATTATCTGTGCTAACATTCCAGCTATGGGAAACCATAAGCTACCTTTGTTTTCAGTTCAGAACTATGATAATTGGAGCAGGAGAATGAAAGCTCATCTCTGCTCAATTCATGAGAATATGTTGGAAGTCATTGAAGAAGGTCTAATCATCATCATGATGGACAATGATGCTCACATAGTTGATATCAATCAACTAGCAAGGATCCCGAAGCCAAGTAATCTTCTCACCAGTGAAGAGAAGAAGTTGAAGAATTTAGAGTTCGTTGCTCAAGCTGTATTATTCCAAACTCTAGATGAAGATCGTATGAAGGATACCATGAATTGCACAACTGCCAAAGAAATATGGGACCTACTAGCAGATCTTTGCAGAGAGTCCGAAGCTATAAAAGGAAACAAGCTCTAACTGGCGGTTGACAGGTATGAATCATTCAAAATGCAGGCAGAATAGTCCATCTCAAGCCTTGAAACTAGATTTCTAGGCATCATCAGTGAGATGAACAACCTTGGAAGAAGTTATCCCAATTCAGAGATGAATTCCAAAATATTAGATAATCTCACTGATGAATGAGATATGAAAGTGATAGCTACAAAGGAGTCAAGAAACCTAAACAGCATCACTCCAAGGGAACTATTTGGTTCTCTTAAAGCTCATGAGTACAGTCTAAACTGAAAAAGAGAAGCGTCGACATCATCAGCTCAAGACGCAGCCTTCTATGGCGAAAGGTCCGGGTTTAGAGACGCTCGAGGAAGAAACAGCTTCCGACCTAGGAGCTCACCAGCCAAAGAAAACCAAGGCGGATCTTCAACTGAGCGGAAAAGGGAGGCAACTGAAAAGAAGGAAAATCTAACTGAGGACATCAATGATCAGATTCAATCAGTTACCAAGTTGCTTGAAAAGTTGAAGAGAGCTCGGGATAAACAATCAGTTTCACCTCAGACTGATAAAATCCCAAAAGTTGAAAAAGCCTACCAACCAGCTGAACCATTCAGGAGTGGCAATCGCAATCTTGGAGAATGCTTTCATTGTCATAAACAAGGACATTACAGGTTTGAATGTCCAGAACTCCCCCAAGACAAGAAAGCCAAGGTAAAAAGAAGCTTCTTCAAAAGAAAAGCAATGGTCACAAATCTTGAGAATGCTGTGCTGGATGATTCAGACTATCCTTCTGGAATCGATTCTGATGGCTACAGCTCAGATGATGATAAAGCATTATTCTGTCTCATGGCTGACAATGATGAAGAGGTTAGTACAGCTGACTCTCAAACTTTTTTTTACCATATCAATGAAGCAACTGTCTCTAGTAATGAGCTTGATGTGAAACTTATGATGCTAGAAGACCAATTAATTTCAATCTCCTGTTTACATGTTGAACTGAAAGATGAAAATGATGAACTGAGAAACAAGGTCAGGAAACTGAGCATTGATCATGAAAGACTAGAGTATCTTAAATCCCAACTTATAGAATTTGAGGAATTGAAACTAAGAACTGCTGATCTAGAGAAAGAAAATAAATAACTCAAGCAAGAGATCCTTGAAAAAGAAAAGGTAAACCTAAAGTTCAAAAAGGGATCTCAGACTCTAGATGAAATACTCAGTCATCAAAGAACTGGAACTAACAGCTCAGGGCTAGGATATAGCAAGTTCACTGCCCTAGAAAAGGGAAAAGCAGTTGCTCAACCTAGTGAAAAGGGTATCCTAAAAGGGTTCACGAGATCTCAGGATCAACCAGCTGAGTCAAACAAAGGAAAGGGAATATTGAAAAATCCCGAGACCCAGCCTAAAAAGTTTGGTCAGTTCTATCAATCTAAAACACCCAGTCAACTAAAGCCCAGTTCCCAGCCAAGACCATCAGTTCACTCAAGTCAGTCTACTCGTCCAAAGCCTCCATTTCAACAAAGGCCACCAGCTCAGTATAAAATGCCCTCAAGGCAAACTGGCAGATCAGTTCACTATGAAAAGAAACACCAGTTTAGATCTCAAACCTACCTTGCTAAGTAGTTCAATCAAAGCACTTCTAGGAGAGATGAAAGAAAAACATTTCAACCCTATCATCATTACGATGAATATTTGGATTCTAGAAATGAACCAAGAGCTGATCCAAAAGGGTTCAATCCAATGAACTGGAAACATACAAGACATTGGCCTGATCGAAGAGCCCAAAAATCACAAAATAATTGTGTGCTAGTTGAAGTATTTTATCCTACTAACCTTCAGCGCAGGTACCATTCAATCGACTCAAGGAGAGTTGAAAGAGAGTCGAAACTGATGAAACGATCTAAGTCAGTTGACTCTTTAAGTGATAAGAAGCCAAAAGTTTGGCAAGTCTAGATTTCAAAAAGCTTAATGTATCAAAAAGGACCCGATATCAAACGGGTCCCTAAATGCTAATCCTTTTCTTTGCAGGACAAAAGCATTCTATCTATGAAGAAAACCAAAGACATTTGATATCTAGATAGCGGGTGCTCCAAGCACATGACCAGAAACAGAGAAGATCTCGACGGTTATAAAGAAATCAAAGGTCCACTCGTCACATTTGGAGACAATTCCAAAAGCCGAACCATTGGAGAAGGGTTCGTTGTCAAAGGAAAAGTAGTTGTAAATGGAGTCTCCCACGTGGATGGACTAAAGCACAAATTACTCAGCATCAGCCAGCTGTGCGACAATGGCTACTTAGTTGAATTCACCAAAAACTCCTGCAACATAAGAGACAAGTCAACTGGAGTAATCCTGCTAACCGGCATCAGGAGAGGCAACATGTACATTGTTGACTGGTCAACCGGCTACTCAGAAGCTTACTTTCTCTCAAAAGGATCAACTGAAGCAAGCTGGCTATGGCATCATCGACTGAACCACCTCAACTTCAAAACAATCAACTACCTAGCAAAGAAAGAGCTAGTTGAGGGGCTTCCCAAGGAGATATACAAGAAAACAGGTGTATGCGGACTATGTCAAAAAGGGAAGCAAGTGAAGTCATCCTTCAAGAATAAAAGTCACCACCAGGAACGACTGACTGTCTTCAACTGCTGCACATGGATTTGTCTGGTCTAGTTAGACCTCAAACTCCAAAAGGCAAAAGATTCACTCTTATAGTAGTTGATGATTACTCAAGATATATATGGGTGGAATTCTCGAGGAGCACAGATGAAACATATGACAAGCTCACGGCGCTGATCAGAAGACTACAAACTGAGAAGGAAAGATCAGTTCAAAGGATTCGCTCCGATAATGGAACCAAATTTGTGAATCAACACATGATCAACTTCCTCAACCAGCTTGGAATCACTCATGAACATTCAGCTGCAAGAACTCCAGAATAAAACGGTGTAGCTGAAAGGCGCAACTAAACACTAAGGGAAGCAGCTCGAGCGATGATAGCTGATGCCAACATAGCTGAAGGTTACTGGGCTGAAGCAGTCAACGCAGCTTGCCATACTCAAAATCGAAGTGCCATTGTAGCAGACCATGACAAGACACCTTATGAACTGTACAAGGGTTGTAAGCCTTCTATCTCATATTTTAAAATATTTGGTTGTAAATGTTATATTCACAACAATGGCAAGACTCAATTGAAAGCTTTTAGTGCTAAAGCTGATGAGGGAATATTTCTTGGGTATAACTCTCCTCATGCACAGGTTTATAGAGTGTTCAATAAACGAACTCTTGTTGTGGAAATAACATGTCATGTGGTATTTGATGAATTTGCTAATGAGTACAGGAACAAAGAAACTATAGACACATCAGTTCAAGTACTATCTAGTGAAATTGAAAATTCACAGGACTATGTGGATCACATTGTTCCAGAGCGGTTTAAAGTTTCATTAGAAGAAGGCAATGAAACTGGCACTAAACCAGTTGAGAACAACTTGGTCAATGAAGATACAAATCGTGCTAAGATCGCAAACCCCACAACTGAAGCAGCGAGAAAAAATAATGAGAATGCCGAGCCAACTGATGAACGAGCAACTGATGACGTCATCACAGAAGAACCAGCTGTGGACCCAGCTGAAGCCATATTGCCCAAATGGCTCCGAAGCCATCCAACTGACAAGATAGTTGGTGATCCAAGAAGTCGAGTTCAGACCAGAGGATCAACTGAGCATGCATTATTCACATGCTTTATCTCTCAAACTGAACCAGCAAACGTCAAGGAAGCCTTAGAAGATTCAGACTGGATCATGGTTATGCAAGAAGAACTGAACCAGTTCACACGAAATAACGTATGGTTTCTCGTTGATAGGCCAAAAGCCCAGAAGGTCATTGGGCACAAAATGGGTGTTTCGCAACAAACTGGATGAACAAGGAGTGATCACAAGGAACAAGGCTAGACTGGTAGCCAAAGGTTACTCACAAAGTGAAAGAATCGACTTTGATGAGACATTTGCGCCAGTTGCAAGATTGGAAGCCATCAGACTATTCCTAGCCTATACAGCTCACTTTAACTTCACAGTCTACCAAATGGATGTCAAGAGTGCTTTTCTTCAAGGAATGCTCAAGGAGGACGTGTATATCGAGCAACCGCCAGGCTTTGAAATTGGTGATCAAGTCTTCAAACTGAAAAAGGCTCTCTACGGACTGAAACAAGCTCCAAGAGCGTGGTATGAAACTCTAATAACATTCTTGCTGAAAAACGGGTTTAAAAAAGGAGTCATTGATCGGACTCTATTCCGAATAGAATGATCAATTGAGATCTTAATGGTTCAAATTTATGTGGATGACATAATTTTTGGATCAAAGAGCAAAGATCTATGCACACGGTTCGCTCAACTGATGCAAAGTGAATTCGAGATGAGCATGATGGGAGAAACGACATTCTTCCTAGGACTCCAAGTAAAGCAGTTGAAAGATGGAATTCACATCAGCCAAGCGAAGTACACCAAGGAGCTAGTCAAGAAGTTTGGAATAAGTAAAGGAAAAACTCTCAAGGTTCCAATGAACACATCAGTTTAACTAAATTTTAATGAAGAAGGAGAATCAGTTAGCCAAACTTACTACAGAGGAATCATTGGGTCCCTACTTTACTTAACATTCAGTCGACCAGACATCTCATATTCAGTCAGCCTATGTGCGCGGTTTCAATCCAATCCAAAGAAAAGTCATCTTGAAGCAGCTAAGAGAATTATCAGATATCTCAAATGAACCATAAATCTTGGATTATAGTATCCTAGAGATGACAGTTTGAGTTTAATTGGATATTCAGACTCAGACTTTGGTGGATGCAAGATTGACAGAAAAAGCACCAGTGGAACATGTCAGTTTCTTGGAAGCAAACTGATATCCTGGTTTAGCAAGAAGTAGCACTCAGTTGCCACGTCAACAACTGAAGCAGAGTATGTAGCAGCTGGAAGCTGCTGTGCTCAAATACTCTGGATGAAGCAACAGTTGAAGGATTACAAAGTTGAAACTGAAGAAGTGTCTATCTACTGTGACAACAATAGTGCAATCGCGATATCTCAGAATCCAGTTCTACATTCAAGAAGTAAGCACATTGACATAAGGCACCACTTCATTAGAGATCACATCGAGAAGAAAGACATATGCATCAAATATGTCAATACTGAGAAGCAGATAGCCGACATCTTCACCAAACCGTTGCCTGAAGCAAGGTTTATGGAGCTATACATACAGTTGGGACTGCTGGAGCTAGCATCACAGGATGAAGATGATGAACTGGAAGAAAAAGGCCAAGGAACCACTCCAGCTGAAGAAAGAAACTGAGTCAAAAAGACGAAAAACTGATCAGTTCCCCACATAATTCACCAGTTTGAAGTATATGCAAGAAGCTGCTGAGAAATAAGCAAACTGGAAATGATCAGTTTACCCTAGCAGTTCAACTGAATCATCCGTTCAGTAACTCAAACTGATAATTTAGTCAGTTATGCAGAACATACAAGCTGCAAATTGATACAACTGACGAAAAAGTCATAGGAACTGAAGTAAACTCAAAAAGAGATATCAGCTCGAGGACCAGCTGAAGGAGAACAGCTGAAATGAGAAACAGCTGTTTGAAGAACTGAGCAGTTAAGATTAGTCAGGAACTGATGAGAAGACATCCCAGTTGGAACTCATCAACAGAAAAACCATCAGTTACGGCCAAACTCAACTGATGACGTAATCAGTTTTCAAGCCAAGGAGAAACTGCTGAAGAGAAGGGATAAGTTCAAAAGTCTTAAATAGTGGAAATGGTAAAAACACGTGTCATCCAAATGTTACCATTGAACCGTCCTTCTCTCTCCTCTTTAATTCCCAACGGATAGAAATGAAAAGCCAATCGACGGGTCGATTGATCTAATCCGACCGTTGAATTTGGGGAGACCAAGCCTCACAACCATTAGATGAACCCCCACATACTATATAAAAAGGATGGCTGAATTTTCATTTTTACTTTTACTAATCCTAAGCACAGTAAAGAATTCAAGCATCTTTTATTCTTTAATTCTCGAAACTGTTCCGAAGAACTCTTAAAAGTAAAACCATCCAGTTCATAACTTCAGCCAAAGCCATTTTATCCCTTTTGATCAAATCAAACAAAAACTCCATGGCTGATAGACGTGCACCAACTGTTTGACAAAACTTCAACTTCAAAAGAACTGGTGATTCTTCACAAGGATTCCAAAGAAATCTCTACAGAGATAAGTTTCTGGATATAGGCGCTTACAGAGATAAGTGCTCAAACTCCGTCCTCTGCAACTCACTGATCGCAAAGTTAAATGATAGTGGGTTGAAGAGCTTCACAGAAGAGTACCCATCAAAAACATATCCAGAGGCTGTGGTTGAGTTTTATTTAAACTCAAGAGGCTATGATGACAGAATCGAGATGGAAGTTCATGGAGTCGAACTAATCATAACTCCAGAACTACTCGGGAGATTGTTCAAACTGCCAACCACCGGAACACGAGTGTAAGATGTTCAAGTGGATCAAGAGGAAGCCTACCGCCAGTGGAAGCGGGAGGAATGCTTGGATGTGTATAAAAGCAGTACACTCATGTCTCTTCTTCAAGAAGAATACAGGATTTTGGCCTCAGTTGCTGCGAGAATGATCACCGGAACAACTGGAAGCCACTCAGAAATGTCGGAGCACAAATACAAAATTTGTGCGGCGATCATCAGAGGGATCAACATCAACTGGGCTCAATACTTCTTCAAGCAATTAAAGAAGTATATTGACATTGTGGAGAAGAACTAGAAACCGAATGTGTTACCAACTGAGTTCAAACAAAAGATGTGTTATCCAAGCAGAATCAGCATCATAGTGGAGAACGTCTATGACTCCATGAATGAGGAAACCAACACACTGATGGTTGACAAAATAGATTTTATACCAGTCATTGGAAAAAGGCAGCCAGCTGCAAAACCAATATCCTTCAAAAGCAGTCAGCCAACTACTGCTTCCTCCAAGAAAACTGAGGAGTCATCAAGAAGAAAGGGCAAGGAGATTGCAGTTGAAACTCCGCCAGAAGACTCCGAGTCAGATGATAACATCCCAATAAGCCAGATGTTGTGAAGCTCAATCAAAGCGAAACCTCTGCATCAAGTTCGCTTTGGATCACTGATTGATTTACCAGAAGAAGTAATATCTACAAGACCAGTTCAGTTCAAGGAAAGAACTGGGAAGCCGAAGAAGAAGCTCTCAGCAGTTCAAACAAAAGGAAAGAAGAAGAAGAAGTCAGGGCCTCCACCTCCTCCTCAACTGCCTCCTTGCAACATTAAAATAATTGATATTATGCTAGTCGAGAATGATGATATAGTTCCGTACAGAGGAGTTCCCCCAAAGGATTCTGGAGCAGACTTCTTCAGAACTGCCTGCCCGCCGATGGGAGAGACAAAAGAGAACATCAGAGCTCTATCAAGAGCTGAAATTATCAAATGTTGGGCTGATGAACAAGTCCAAAGGTTTATAGCTAAGAACTTCATCGAGGATGTGACTGAACTTCCTACTCTGTATGAAGCTCTAAGAAGGTATGCTTACCGGTACCTTTGGAGGCACTGCTTCAAATCTGAAGCCCATTTTCTTTTAACTACACTGCATGAGATGAGCTTCTGGAGAAGGGAAGAAAGATGGAGTATGGATTGGGCTGGACAGGAGACTCCAGAGCAAAATCCAATCATCACATTTAGAAGGAACCACCCACGTCCTGCTGAGCAAACTCTGGTGGAAGTATTGAATGACTTGCTTATCTGGGCCAACATCAAACTGCCACCTCGACGAACTCAAGCTGAGCAGCAACAATGGAAGGCCCCTCAAGTTCAACAACACTGGATGCTCAATGAACTGCTAAAATTCAGACAGAAGCAGCTTAATGAAGGACAGGAGCAGTTCAACCAAGAAGTCCAGAGAAGTCATCAAAGGGCTGAATCTTCTGCAGTTCATAACACAAGGCAAACTGCCATAATATCTGTGGCCAGGCAGTTAACATTTGAAGAAACCCCTCACCCAGATGATGTCATCATCAATCTTCTGGATGACTCACTTGAAGAGCCAGCTGCTGATGAGCGCACAGTTAGCGATCTGGAATTTGAGGAAATGCTCAAGTCCCCCACTCTGCCAGATCTCCCAGTTGATGAAGAGCTACAAGAACCAACTGAAGAGACTCAACTGCCCGAGGAGCAAACTCAAGCATAAATTGCTCCTTTCCTCGAGTCAACTCCGAAGATAGCTGAGCATGACCAGTCAGCTGATCAGATAGCTCAAGAGACTGAACAATCCACATATCAAGGTACACTTGCTATAACTGTGCACATTGATCCAATACAAAGAGCACTCCAAGCTGTCACTCAAACTGTCGTACCAGAAACCTCATCAAAGTCAATTTATGATGAGATCATCGCTATGGAGACAGATGAGATTTCCCACACAGTCCCTTGCGAGGAACTTGTTGGAACTGAAGAAGGGGAGGAAGCGGACTCAAGAGCAGTCCAGTTCATGGCTCAACCCAGCAGTTCCATGGTCTAGCTCCCTCCACATTATGTGGAACTGATTGATTCCTTGCAGCAACAAGTTAAACTGCATACCGAGCAAATCATGCAGCTGCAAGCCCAACAGAGACTCCAGTTCACTGAAACTGAGTCAGCTAGCAGCACTAAGGATGATGATGAGGAGCCCACTGAGCCGCTGGCCAAAAGAAGAAAAACTGATCACAAGAAGGACTAGAGGCTGATCATACTTAAAACATTATTAGAAAAGCCTTAAGTACACTTCTTGTTAATCAGTTGTAATTATCTTTTGATTATATTTATAAAAGTTTATTTCTTTCTATTTTCAAATAAATGTCAAGCTTTACATTTATTTTGAAATTTTTGACCGTTGCAAATCAATGACACGTGTCAAGGTCATTAATTACCAACGACCAAAAGAAATCAGAGGCTAGTACCATTTCAACCATCATATCTATGAGCCTGTCCACACACTCATAAAATCCTCTCTCTCTCAAGCCTCTCAAAAAACCTCATCCTCTAAAAAGACCTAAAAATCTCTTTCTCTCTCAAAAGATCTTGAATACTCCAAAACTTCAGCCAAACTCAAAGATGGCCGAATTATCCAGATCTTCAAACTCCTTCAAAAGCCAACTTATGAGAGATAAATTCCTTGATAGACAGAAATTTCAATTGATTCTTGATGAATCAAAGAACCCAATCCTTCTGTCAAATCTTCAAAAAATAGGAGTTCTTCACTACCTGGAAACACCACCAAAATTTTTTAGACAAAATTTGGTGAGTGAATTTTTACTTCAAGCAAAATTATCTGCAGATGGGAAGATGATATCTTCAGTGACTTAAGGAAGGATGTTACACATCAATGAGAAAACAATTGCTGAAGTATTCCAACTTCCACAAGAAGGCTTATTCGTTCAAGATCTAAAGGAATCGGCAGAATCGCACTGGAGAGACTGGAAAGCCTCAACCTGCAACAAGCAATTCAGTTTTACCACCGCTAAAACTGATCTCAAGCCTGAGTATGGAGTTCTACTTGATATAACGAACAAAATGATGTTCGGAGCAATTGGCGGTCTAAGTCAACTCACTCAAGAGAGATGCAAGGTTATGATTCACCTTGCTGAAGGAAGACAAGCAAACTAGGCAGAATTCGTCTTTCAACAATTCAAGCATCAAGTCATCAAGGCTGCAGACTCAAAGAAGTCTGGCAAGTTTGAGTCAAAGGTAGGACTTGTTCTAAGGATGAGCAAAATGCTTGAAGACATGCTGAAGCTCCTAAATGATGAATCACTACCGGTTCTGATCTCCGACTGGATCCCCAAGAAAGGAACTGCTCATCTACAGTCCCTGAAGAAAAAGAGAAAAGGAAAGGCCAAGATGAGTAACCAAAGTTCGAGCAACTTAACTGCCAATGCCGTTCACTCTCCAAAATCAAAGAACGGATCACCAGTTGATTTTCACGTTTGCTCTGATCCAAATGAGCTTATTCCATTCATCGGAATACCCCATCCAAACTATGGAGCAGACTATTTCAGAGGCACATGCCCTCCGCTCCAGCTGACTGAAGAGAATATTCGCACTTTCTACAATGGTAAATATGCAGTCAAAAGTGCACAAAAGGAAGTATCCAATCTCCTTCTCACTCACTTCACTATTGTTACACAACGTGATCAAGAGTTGTTTAAACAACTTCACCGATACTTCTATTGGTACAACTGGAGACATTCTATGTCTATCCAGTCTCACTTCTTGCTAACTGTCTTTCTTGGCATGAGCTTCTGGAAAAGAGAAGAAACTTGGAGCATCAAATGGATAGGATCGTCAAATCCATTCCCTCCAACCATTGTGCAAGTTCAGCACATCATGAATCATCGGATGGTCAACAAGATTCCACCAACCGCCTTACTGGCTGAATTCAAATCCAGATTCATGTTTCAAGCAGTTAGAACTCCAGGTCAACCAGTCAACTGCCCAACTGACTCACTTTATCGTCAGTTGAACTTTGATAATCTATCAAGTCAATCAGCTGAGCCTTCACAACGAACTTCATCTGCTGACCCAAGGATAGAACCCCACCTATCCCACACTGCAGTCATAGCTTCTCAAAGGAATACAAGGCAGAATGATGCAAGAGATAGTGACGATGAAGACACTGCCACGTCACCAAATCTCCTATCCAAAGGCTATGTGACTTCACTGCTCACGACAAACTCAAAAGGTGCGCAGTTGACCAAGAAAAATGATCAGTTACGGTCATCGCCAAAGGGAATCTCACACTCCCTAAGTCAAAAGATGAAGAGCTCGTCAGTTGAGATCTAGATTCATCTTCGCCAAGCCAAGAAAACGGAAAGGCCTGGACCATTAATGCACAGAACTGCATCTAAAGAAAGCAGTGCAGCTAGTCCAGCTAGGCCCTTCAAGAAGCGGAAATTGTCTACAGCAAAACCGAGCAACTGATCATACTGACTGATCAATTCAGTTGCAAGCCTGAACTGCAGCCAGCTCAGCAATGACAACTGAGTACCAAAAACTCAACTGCTCAACCAACTGCAACATCATCAGTCAGTTGGACTGTATCCCAACTGCCTAAGGATAAGTTTTTTTTTAATTTCAAAAGCTTACCTTAACTATTTTATTACCGTTGAGATCATAAAATATCTTATATTATATGTCAACGGTTACAATTTGAAAATCGGGCTCAATATCACAAAGTTGTCATTAATATCTCTGCATGGATCTTAAAACCAACACTTCAAACAGGCAAAGAAAATATATTTTATTGTGCTATAAATAGAAAGATCTGCAGAAAATATTTCGCTATTTATGGCAACTACCTCATTTTCAAAATGACTTCATCCCAGCCACACGATCATAAAGTTATTTAACCGATGAACGGCTGAGGTACATACATCATTAATTCAGCTAATCAACCATCAAATCGGATGGCTGATCAGCCAAGAAAAGCAATCAAGTACTCTCGATTCTTGCATGCATAAGATGCATAAATATGAGCAATGGGATGAAGGCTCCGATCACCTGAAAATCTCTCTCTATCTTACTCGATCGGTTGCTAAGCCTTCACTCGCTCATCTCAACTCTTATATTTCTAAAACTAAATATCATTCTTTTACAGAAATGAAGCCTCCATTTTCCATGGTGGACATTAAAGCTCTTGAACGCAAAATGAGAAAGGACATGTCTCTAAATCTGGAGATGCTAAATGCACGTCTTGGCCCGGATATCTTTCAATAGATTTATCGACCATTGGCAGCGACTGGATTGCTTCCCTTCTTGGCACAGTTGCCGATCAAGAACATACCTGACTACGTCGCCGATTTCTACTACAATGCAACTATTAACGGCGACAGCATCATCTCTACAGTAAAGAATCAGGTGATCACAGTCACAAAGGAGACGATGATATCAACTCTACACCTCCCTGGCACAGGTGCAGACGTGATGAACCTAAATCTGCCATCCAAACATGAGCTATGGAAAATCTGAAAGCTTCCTCATGTGCACCATAATGACAGTTCGCACAGATTAAAGGAGAGCTTGTAAAGTGATATCATCCAACTTCTGGATATCACCAGCCATATTGTCCATGGCAACTTCGAGATCGTTCATCTCTCCGAGATCAAGGATCATATCACAGCCGCCCTCTACTTTGGATGTCAAGCCGACTGGGCTTCCTACATTCTGGCGCAACTGAGAGCCAACATCGAGAGAGCGACGTTTGATCCTTTAACTGGCACATTCCGAGAAAGAGTCGGCTTTATGAACCACATAAGCCACATCATACAAAGCCAGTTTGATGAGATCATACCAACTGGCGAACTACTTGGAAGACGGGACATGCTCTCCACAATATATTGCCATCCGACCCCAAAGCGCTCACACCCACAAGGGCCTTCCAGCTCAGATCGTGGAAAGGCGCCCTTAGAAGCAACCGTCAGCTCCACTGACGAAAGAGAACTGATGCTGGAGAGTGCATCTCTTTTAAGGCTGAGTGATCAACCCACAATATCAGCCAACTCCCAACCTCCACCTTTAGTCCAAAACGACTATATTGAGGTTGATTTTGAAGAGGTTCTCGACCACCAGCTCCGAAGCTGCTTTGGTCTTATTGAGGACTCCGACTCCTCCCTCTTCGCGCAATTGCGGTGGTACTTGCAATATCATATTTGGCGCTTTTAACTGGATGAGTCAACTATGTTTCACCTCATCCATACCCGTGGCTCAGCCTTCTGGATCAGAGAGGGATCATGAAGTCGAAACTGGATGAATCATCCACTTTCCTCGCCTCCAACGCTGTTGGAGATCATGGATTCAATGATCAAGTGACTCCAGCTTGGTATACCTGCCAATGACCCTCTCCCTGACAATGAACCAACCAACTCCTCATGCGCACCCGTCGTTGGTGATCCACCACTCCCTTCAACTGATGAAATCTTCACCAGCTTGGCCCCTATGAGCTTCAGAGATCAAGATATCTCTGATCCAGGTCAGTTCATACCAACTGAAGATGCCTATGCATGGCTTTCTCCGCCCATGCAAATATCTTCAGTTCCTGCAGCTCATGATGACAATTTGGCAACCGCCTTCACTTTTCTGCCAAATTTGTCATTACCATCATGTGATCCTCTTCACCTTTTGGATGATGCCAAAACGGAGGAAGATGGACAATATGATGATGGACAGTATGATGGATGCATGACTCTTTAGGACTAAATTCAAAGAGAAATTCATCATGAGGGGGAAGATCAGCTTCAGGGGGAAGCATGGGCACTACAAGGAATCCAAGAAAGAGGAGAATCAAGCAGAAGGAAAAAGAGCAATCGGAGCAACATTAAGGAAGTAGATTAGTAGTCTTAACTACTAACTCTTGAATCTCTTGAAGTTATGCCTTAAAATGAATATATAATACAAGTTTTGATCTTGATTTTGCTTCAAGCTTGAATAGTTTGACATAATTCATTATGCCCTAATACTTCAGTCATGCTCTAATACTTGAATGAGAAGCATGAATAAGCCCAAATTGCTTTTAAAACTAACATGCTCTGATATTTGAATGATAAGCATGAATGACAATTGCTCTAAAAATTGAATAAAAATCATGAGTCAATTTGTCTCAATATGCTACGAATGTGACATGCTCTGATATCTGAATGATAAGCATGAATAACAAATGCTCTAATAACTGAAAGATTCTATTTAATGCATTTGCTACACTTGCAGTTTTTCCATCATCATCAACAAAGTTTTGACATCATCAAAAAGGGAGAAATTGTTAGGAAAAAACTATCAAGGAACCCCTAGATCAGGTTTTGATGAGATGTCAAAATTGTTTATGAAAAACTGACCAAAATTCAAGCTGTAGATCGAAGCTGATCAACCCAGGGCATCATCGAAGAAGAACTCTAGAAAAGTCAAAGTCAACCAATCTGAAGAATGACCCACAAGTTGAAAGACACGTCATCCAGTCTAAAGTTCAACTTGGCTGAGAAATCATACCGATCAAAGCAAGCTGACAATCGAGTCAGCTGAACTGATGGAGAAAGGAGTTGACCAAAGATTGCAGAAGCTGATAGAATATCAGTTTATGCCAGAGACTGATAGTAGCCAACTGGAACAATGGACAATCTCAGCTGACAAGCCCAGAACTGCCAACTAGCGCAATGGTCAATCTTAGTTGACAAGCCCAGAATTGCCAACTGGAGCAATGGTCAATCTCAGCTGACAAGCCCAGAACTACCAACTGGAGCAATGGCCAATCTCAGTTGACAAGCCCAAAACTGCCAACTGGAGCAATAGTCAATCTCAGCTGACAAGCCAAGAACTGCCAACTGGAGCAATGGTCAATCTCAGCTAACAAGCCCAGAACTGCCAACTGGAGCAATGGCCAATCTCAGCTGACAAACTCAGAACTGCCAACTGGAGTGATAGCCAGACTTAGCTGATAAGTCCAAGAACTGCCATCTGGAGCAACAGGCAGAATCAGTTGACAAGCTCAGAACTGCCAGCTGGGACGATAATGTAACTTAGCTAAGAAATCGAAAACTGCCAACTGAAATTTCAAACTGCCAAGAGAGCTGAAGCCAGAAGACTCCTGGAGTGTATTGCTTAAATCAGCGTATCTTGGAATAAATGATCCTTCAAAGATCCTGGAATTCAATGAAGATCGATTGGCAGAGTAATGGCTACTTCAACCAAATGATCCAAGCGATCATTTAAGACCACATGCCATTGATGAGCCAACAGAGCCACTGATCAAATGGACAATGGAGCTCAACGGTCATAAAATCACTCTTCTATAAAAGACGGGTGAATCAGAGTTTTAAACACTTTACGCAAACATAACATCTTGCCAACCTTCGCATATACAAGCAGAGCTTTTCTTTCTCCCTCCCACTCAAGCTCAAAAGCAACGTTTGATAGAAACTACGAAAGTCAAACTGAGAAGAAGAATTCACTGAATCAAGACATCCAGCCAGCTGTTGACGAACCAGCCAGGGCAGCCTTCTCAGTTTTCAGCTATTCAAGATCAACTACTCAGCTCAATCAAAGGAGCACATCAGTTGATACTCCCTTGTTCAAGACTAACCTCTTGAAGATCGAAAGAGATCTAAAACCTTGTAAAGATAACAATAGCACCTACCTTCCTAGCGAGCAGTTAGGGACTTCAAGTGTGAGCCGTCGACCAGCTGAGGTAGCAAGCAGTTACCAGGTTCAGCCAATTGTCCTTGATTGTGTAATTTGTAAAGAAACTCCAGTTATATAGTGAAGTTGCCCTTCTGCGGAAGGAAGAGAGGACGTAGAAGTTTGAGACTTCGAACCTCTATAAATCTCTTGTGTGCTATACTTATTGATCATTGCATATCTCTAACTGCACACAACATCATACAAGCTACACTCAAACTGTCTCAACTGATTATCAAGTTGCTGCATAGATAAGTTTCTTCAAGCGAGTCAAAGGGCCCTATTTTCCGCATCTAAAATAAAAGTTTTTGAATCATCTTATTCACCCCCCCTCTAAACTGATACTGACTCGCCCGGGACCAACACATTTTTATCTTTTGGATGTGGAACTAGTTCCAAAACATTGTGTCTAACAAACTGGTTCAGTTCCTCATGCATATCATTGATCCAGAAATCATCTTCAAGGGCATCCTTAATGTTCTTGGGTTCAATGTTAGACAAAAAACAGGTGTTTGACAGAGCAACACTCAAAGAAGACATACATATCAGTTTCACCATTTTCTTGTAATCGATTGAGTTCTTCTTTCGAGTTTTAACTCCTTCAGATTGATCATCAATGATTTGGAAATCTCAATGATTCTTCTTGATCCTACTTGGGGATCTCTTTTTGGTTCATCTTCAGCAGTAATTAGTTGATTGTCTTCACTATCTGAGGTGCATGTTGATGTTGGTGATTTAACTAGAACTTCATCATTCTGAGAAACATTGACTTCGACATCACTAGTCGATGTCTTGTTTCTGACATTATGTTCAGCTTTATCACTTAACATTTCATCAATGTCAAGAAGCTCCATCATCTCATCCTCTTAAAACTTTGACGCAATACCTATGTGATCATCAAACACAACATTAATTGATTCTTGGACAATTTTTGTCCTTAGATTAAACACACGATATACCCGACTGTTAGACGCATATCCCAAGAAGATTCATTTGTTGCTCTTAGCATCAAACTTTCCCAAGTGATCCCTGTCATTCAAGATGTAACATATACACCCAAAAATATAAAAATATTTTAAATTAAGCTTCTTATTCTTCAGAAGTTCATATGGTGTCTCTGTTCTATCGGGGCGAAGAATCACTCGATTTCCAATGTGACAAGCAGTGTTAACAGCCTCAGCCCAAAGATTCTTAGATAACCTTTGAGCTTGTAACATCGCTCTTGACATCTCTTGCAGAGTATGATTTTTTCTTTCAACTACACCGTTTTGTTGAGGAGTTTTTGCTGCAGAGTACTCATGAATGATGCATCTTTTCACAGAGAAATCATCGAACATCGAATTTTCAAATTCGAGTCCATGATCAGTTCTTATGCATTTGATGTTAGACTCATGTTGTCTTGACACCGTTCTGCAAAACTTCTTAAATATTCTGAATGCTTCAGATTTTTCTTGTAAAAATTCAACCCATGTGAATCGAAAAAAACCATCTACTATAACCAGAATAAACCTTTTACCACTCATGCTCTTAGTGTCAACTGGACCCATAATGTCCATGTCAATCAAATCAAAGCATTTTGTGGTTTGACAAGCATTTAAGCTTTTGTGGAGGAGATCTCACTTGTTTGCCTTTCTAACATGCACTGCAAACAACACCAAGATCGATCTTCACTGGTGGAATACCTCTAACAGCATCAGCTTCAATTAATTTCTTCAAGCTTCGAAAGATAACATGTCCAAGTTTTTGATGCACGAGCCGTGTGTCAACATTGACTGAAATATTGCATTTCTCGTTCTTGTCTGCATGATAACAGTTATCCAATGCACGACTCCCGAACATAATGTATTTGTTCTCACTGTTAAAAACTTCACATATATTCTTGTTGAATCTGACATGTATACCGTCATCACACAATTGACTTATGCTTGTCAAATTTGCTGTTAATCCTTCAACATGAAGCACATTGCGTAATTTGAGAAAGTTTTTAACATTCAAGGTACCTTTACCCACAATATTACCTTGTGCCCCTCCACCGTAGCTCATCTTGCCTTTACTTGATGTTGAATAGTTGTCAAGAAACTTTAGTTTGCCTGTCATATGACGTGAGCAGCCACTATCAAAATAACATGTACCTGCAATGTTAGCTTTCAACGAAGTGTAAACAACATTGCACGAAATTTTTGACTTCTTGGCATTCTTCTTCTTTTTGAAAGTTTTAGAAGAGTTTTCCATAACAACCTTTTTTGTTGCTATATCATCATGATATTTGAAGCAATAAGGATTAATGTGTCCAGGCTCTTGACAGTAATGACAAATATATTTCTTCTCTTTAGATTTATCATTAACATCTCTTTTGACACTGCAATCAACATTGACTGGAATATCCTTCGAGCTTTCTCTTTTGATAAACTTGACATGATTATTGTTAGAGATAGACATAGATGAACTAGATATATATCCCAAACCTGCTTTAGTAGTTTGTCCAATGTCAGGACTTCATTTAAGCTTGTTGTTCCTTGATTGAGTTGTTGAAAGGTTTTTGAGGCAGCATCTACTTCCTTTCTTAGCTTGCACAACTTAATGTCACTTCTGGTCAGACGGATTTCCAAATCCATCACCATTCACTTTAGACTTTGATTTTCTTCCATGAGAACTCCAAACTCCTTTGTTTGTTCAGACCATTGAACTCACACTTCATCCACGACCTTGCGAAGTTGTCGTAGAGCTTCCTGGTGGCTATTATCGAAGGGATCTTCTTCCACCTGAGACACTTTAGCAGTGTTACAAAATTCATCCAGCAAAGTTATTTTATACTAGTTAGTGGTATTGGAATGAATGTTAGCAATTTCTTGTGAAACATTCTCCACGACATTACTGGGAACATCAGAAGTTTCATTGTTAGGACTCATCTTGAAGTCAAAATCAACTTCGTCCATGTCAGTTAGAGCTTCAATCATTTCATCAATGTCATCATTGACTTTGACAAACAACACTGTTTGTTTTCCTGATTCCTTATCTTCGAATTCATCACTTAGCACAGCAGCACTAGGGATGTCAAACGGGCTAGCCCGTCGGTTTCGGGCCAACCCTATTGGGTTATCGGGCTATTCGGGTCGGGCCATTCGGGTTGAAATTTTTTCGGGCTAAAAAATCTTGGCCCTAACCCTAAAACTTCAGTTTTCGGGCTAGCCCTTCGGGCCAACATGTTTACGACAAAAGTTAAGTGTAAGGAGAATACTCTTTCAAATAGTAAGTTTTCATGTTCTATATTAGATCCAAAACTATAACAGAGACACCATATGTTTATACAAGCATCATATAATTATAAGCAAAGTTGATACACGAGAACTTAAGCAGCACAATCTGTATAGATGCATAGGTTAAAATCCTCACATAATCTACAGTTCTATATTACGATGCATTACAATTTATTCATTGAGGAATTTTGTCAAATAGTGGAACTGCGCATTTTTCAATATCGAATTGATTGCAAATTGTATTATATTTTTTTACACTATTTCTATAAGAGAGTTTCCAAATTAAACATATATTCTAATTTATTTGATTGGAATTATCTCTTCCGCAGCAATGACCATTTCTTCAACAGTGAGATTTTTTTTTTGAGAAATTTAGATAATAGATAGTAGACTGAGTGCATAATCTAACTATTTTATAATAATTCATTTGTTTATTATAAAAAATTAAAATCCAAGTTCAACAGAAGGAAAGTAGAATAAAGAATGATGAGTTACCAGTTGAAAGTATAATCTAACTATTTTCTAGTATCCATTTGTTTCTTATTAAATAATAATAATAATAATAATAATAAGAGCATATTAAAAAAAAAATCAGCCCTACGGGCCAACCCGCGGACCTAGCGGGCTGGCCCGTTTAGCCCGTCGGTCCGTTCGGGTGGGCCCATTCGGTTAAAATTTATTTCGGGCCTAAAAAATATGACCCTAACCCGCCTTCTTTTCGGGCGGTTCAGGCCAGCCCATTGGTTTCGGGCTAGTTTGACATCCCTAAGCAGCACTGTAGTTTCTTCTTTGTTTCCTGTGTACAGTAGGACACTCATTGGCATAGTGTCCAAAGCCAGAATATCCCTACACTGAATCGAGTCAATGTCCTTCACTGGATCATCTGAGGTTTTTGATGATTTTGATGAGCCAGATGATGTTGACAAGGGAGAGTCAAACAGCCTCCGTGGTTTGAAGTTTGGCGAACCTTTCTTCATAGACCGTACCAAGGAATTGAACTTTTTGGTAAGAATAGCAACACTCAAGACTCATCTTCATTGATTTCTTGAATGTTTTCAACATCAAGTTGAACATCTGAACTTGATGTCACAGATTGAAGTGCAATTCCTTTAGAAGAATTGTTCGACTTCTGGTTCTTAAGATTCATCTCAAAAGTGAGTAGGATGCTCACAGTTTTACTCAAACTCATGTGTGATACATTATGACCCTCCTCAATAGCTGAAATCTTCATGTTGAATCTTTCAGAAAGAGTTCAAAGAAGTTTGCTAACCATGTTCTCATTTGAGATAGGACATCCGACAGCTGTAGACTCATTAGAAACTTCACACAGCCTTTCAGTGTACATCGAAATGGTTTGATCTTCCAACTTCCGCAGGGTTTCAAACTTGAAAGTGAGTAGCCTAAGCTTTGTTTGACATACACTTGTCGAGCCTTCACAATGTTCCTACAGTATGTTCCACGCTTGATATGCAGTAGTGCAATTGCAAACCATTTTAAAACATGGAACATCCACCGAAACAAAAATGGCATTTAGTGCCCTAGAATTGAAGTTGGAGATAATTCTATCGTCGTTAGTCCATTGAGTTTCAGGGGTAAGGATGAGAACTTCATTAGGTCCCTTCATCCTTGGATGAGTCCACTCTTCAATTACAGCCAACCAAGCTCTTTCATCAATGGATTTGATATACATCTTCATGCGAGATTTCCACATTGCATAGTTTTTGCCATTACTATCCAATGCCGGAGGACGACACTGATTTATCTGAATATCCATTTCAGTGAGTTAGCAATCAAAGGATCGCATACTTAGTGTGTCAAGTACCGGCTCTTGATGCCACTTATAAAATTAGTTGTCGTAAATACTGGAAATAGACACAGAGATGTAATGTCAAACTCAATGTTACTAATAGTTGAAACACTATTTTTAACAAAAAATACTAGAAATAAACAACACAATATAACACGAAGATAAATTTTAAATCACATACAACATGTATGTGATTGTCACATGGCGAAACTAAGCTTCCACGAGCAAACACAAAAGATCAATTGATAATGTCAAACGTTGTGTTCTTGACACATCAACAAAGATACATGAATTCTATTCTAGTTTATCGCTAAATTGAATTCAAAAAAATACAAATCAACCTACCAGTTAATTTGTATACAAACTTGAAATGATTCCAAAAACCTTCTATCTATCCTAACTTGAACAACCTATTCTCATGAATCGGTTGTACAATAAAAAATCAAGAAGAAAAGAAGAAGAAAAATAACGAAATCTATTTACTAAGTTTGTGACTCTAGCTTTTCAATCTTCACACACAGGGGTAATAAATCTTCTACTCGAATAGCTTCTTCAAGTGTAGACCATCCTTCTTAAATATGTTCTTCACTTGAATCAACTTGTAGTCCACATCATCTTCTAGATCATGTGTTTGCAATAACCGTCGTTCACTTTATGTCTTTGAGAGAAACCGTCTCGTCTTGTGAATGGAGAGAGCAACCCACGATCTAAACCATTTCTCTTACTTGTTCCTGCACATTGAACTTCAAAATAGGTGGTTAAAAATAAGATAACACAAGTCCTAAAAAATAGGAGATAAAGTTTGACTTAATCAAACTCTATTTAAATATTAATAAAACAATCATATATATCCATTTATTTGAAATATAAATTTCGTGGATATATTTGATTTAAAATATACAAACTAAAATATAGTTTATTAAAAAAAACCTAAAATCTAGGAAATGATAAGATTTAACACGACGAATGTCATAGAAATGTCGTAGGGAGTCTATCTAACATTAAGTTCAACAAAGATTGTCAATGCCAGACAGCACTCAACAATATATATATATATATGGGATCATGTGAGAACCACACACCCATGTGAGAAATGAGAACCAATCTCAGCCATAGATCGCTCTTATATTGACGGCCAAGATCTGTCCTAAGATTGAAAAAATGCGGTGGCATATTTGTAATATTAGCGAGTTTTTAATGAACTAAGGGTATTTTTGTAATTTAAGAATTCTGTTAAAAAAGGCCATGACAGTGCTAAAATAGGAAATAACAGTGCTAAAACTCTAAATTGAAAAATATACACGTAAATTCTGAGTATTCATATATTGATAATTCAACATGTAACAGTGTTTGTTCGTGGTTTTTTTACAATATCGATGACATTTTTTTATGCTAATGATAAAAAAGAGTCATGCTAAAATAAGTCATGGCAATGCTAAAAAAAGGTCATAACATTGCTAAAAAGGCCATGACAATGCTAAAATAGGAAATGACAGTGCTAAAACTCTAAATTGAAAAATATACGTGTAAATTCTGAGTATTCATATATTGATAATTCAACATGTAACAGTGTCTGTTCGTGGTTTTTTTACAATGTGATGATATTTTTTATGCTAATGCTAAAAAAAAGTCATGCTAAAAAAAGCCATGACAGTGCTAAAATAGGAAATGACAGTGCTAAAACTCTAAATTGAAAAGTATACACGTAAATTCTGAGTATTCATATATTGATAATTCAATATGTAACAATGTTTGTTCGTGGTTTTTTACAATGTCGATGATATTTTTTATGCTAATGCTAAAAAAGAGTCATGATAAAATAAGTCATGACAATGCTAAAAAAGGTCATGACAGTGCTAAAAAAGGCCATGACAGTGCTAAAACTCTAAATTAAAAAATATACACATAAATTTTGAGTATTCATATATTTTCCGATTTTACTCTTACTAAGATTTAGGGGTAATGAAGTTGGACGTTATTACGAGATTGCCACCGTATTTTTTAAAACCTGGAGCAGATCTAGGCCGTCCAAATATAGCGGATCTATGGCTCATATTGGTTTTCGGTTCCCACCTAGGGTGTGGTTCCTTCTGGACCCAACCCTATATATATATATATATGTATATAGATAGATAGATAGATAGATAAATAGATATATATATATATATATAGATAGATAGATAGATAGATATGAATCAAGTCCCCATATGAGAATGATAAGTCCATTTATTTCGTATTTTTATGGGCATTTTGTTCGTTATAAATGTCCTTTTTAGTGTGTTTTGAGTAAAAAAGAATCAGGATGAGGTCATGAGGCATTGCAGAGGTCAAGTCTAGCGAAAGGGGCATTTTATGCCCGATTATTCAAGTAAAATCCAAGTTAAAGATTCAGTTAGAGGCACAGGGGACTTCTTTCAGCACTCATCCTATATTTGGGTGGCGGAATGGGCATATTAGAGATGGATGAGGCTGACTGTAAGAAGCCGTGCCCACTTTGCTCGTGCAGACTTGACAATAATGGGGCTGGGCTAGTGCGATTGCAAGAAACCCGGGATCAGTTTGAAGAGAGAGACGAAAAGGATAGCTACATTATCCGAAGAAGAGTTGGACGTGGACAGGACTCTTAGAGGCGTTGCAAAGAAGAGATAAGCACAATCCCTAAAAAATAGGGATTTGGTCAACTTATGCTTATCCAGTGAGATCAGAGAAGGCACGTCAGTTCCGGAAATCCAGTAAAGACCCCATCTTATTGGGGGATCTCTATATTCGGAAATGTAACTATTTAAGCTTCTTTTAATTCTGGAAACACAAGCTGGGGGGCAGTCAGAAACATTGCTACACTTTTACTTTCTTGCATTTTCATTTCTGTACGCTGCTTTGCAGCAAGAAACAATCCATTGGCCTTAAGCCTTTGGACTTAGGATTATGTTTCAAAACTCAACATTTATGTTGAGTATTTTTGCCTATTAAATTTAGTAAGTTTCCTTTACAATTATGTCTTTCATTTCTGCAATTTTAATTATGTCTAGCATGCTTGGCTAGACTCTTAATTCTGGTGTTTGAACAACGAAAATGGTTTGAATATAAATCTGGACTCGTGAGGCCAAAATAGGCATAGTAATGCATGATAGGTTTCTGTTGATCCTTGTGCCTTGTTCCACGTGAGTGTGTGTCTGAAATGCCCAATGTGGCTGATCACTCGTTAGGTAAAGAGGGCACACCACTATTAATTGAATTGGCGAATCGTGACTGTGTATTGGTTCATATAGTAATAAGGGAATTAATAGGTTGTTGTGGGCACACGAGGAATCGGTAAACACAATAGATCTGGGTTCGTCTAGGGCACACTACTTTTTATTCACTTACATCTCTTTGGGGAACCGGGGGTGGGTGACTGATTAGGAATTTAATTGACGAGGAATTGCTTTTAAGTCTATAATGAAAGGATGGATGAGGAAACACAGAGAGGAATCCAGTCTCCATAACTAGATGATTTATCATGTATGAAAATTAGTGTGCCCATGATTGAGTTGATATATATTGAAACCAAATCCAAGTTCAAGCGCTAGAATATTTGTTATTTGATATTTCCTTTACTTTCTTTTGCAGATTTAATTTTCAGTAGTGACAACAAACCAAACCACATTTTTATGATTGATTACTTGAAGGTGGAATCACGACAGCTCTCTATGGGATCGACCCGTACTCATTAGCTGGCTACGCTCGCTGTGGGAACAGGAGTTAAAAATTATTTTTTGAGTATGAAATGACCGCACGTCAAAATTAGCGCCGTTGTCGGGGAGCTGGTTTCTAGTGATTTTGTCTTCCACAATTGGTGAGCCTGGAAGTTGATACACAGGGGCTCTTCAGAGGAAACTCTATTGTACGATCCGGAGATAGAGAAGACTTCAAGGAAAAACAGGGCAGCAGTGAAGAGGGCACGCCAAGCCGCAAATAGACCTCGTGAGCCCAGACCACCACCAGAAGATCAAGAAGATCAAGGAGACGAAGGGCACGAGGAGGAAGGACAGTTTGAGAACGGCCACAACATCAACATGGCCGCAAATGAAAATGTCGCGAATGGCAATGGGGATGATAACAGGACTTTAAGGCAGTTGGTCTTCCCGACCAACATGAATCTACGCCCGATGGGCATTACATTCCCAACTGTGACTCAAAACTGGGATATTCATGCAAACTTTATCCAGATCTTGCCGAAGTTCCACGAAATGCCCGGAGAGGATCCACAAAGGCATTTGCAAGATTTTGAGATGGTTTGCCAAACTCAACCATCCGACCATGTACGAGAGGAGTATGTGCGGTTGGTCTCGTTCCCTTTCACCCTTCAGGATGGGGCACGGGACTGGCTGTACACATTACCCACTGGCGCTGTGACCACATGGAGACAACTTCAGAAGAAGTTTTTGGAGAAATATTTCCCAGCATCCAGAGTGCAAGAAATGAGAAGAAGGATAGGGAGCCTGAAGATGGGAACTAACGAAAGTTTCTATGACTACTGGGGAAGATTCCAGGCGATGCTGGTGAAATACCCACAGCACCAGATTACTGAACATGATTTGATTCAATATTTTGTCGTAATATTGAGACCACATGAGAGAACGATAGTGAATGCCTCATGTGGAGGATCTATTTTGAACAAACAACCTGTTGAAGCATTCAGAATTCTCACAGAAATGGCTGAATACAATCGAGACTTCGCTGAAGAGGGCATTCGGATTGTAAAAAAATCAGAAAGGGCACCAGACTAGGACAGTAGGATTAATAGATTGTGCAAGAAGATTGAAAAAATCTTATCCGGTGTAAGCATGGCGAAGAAGCCCAGACCTTGTGAAGTATGCAAGAGCATATCTCATTTCACTGATGAATGTCATACTCTACAAGACGAAGTGGAAGAAGTGAACGCTGTAGGTGGTCAGAATGGGCATTCCAGAAGATATGATCCCAATTACCAGACTTATAATCCTGGCTGGAGAGACCATGAAAATTTCAGATGGAGAAGGCCAGAAAATGGGTATCATGCACGCTCACTACCGGCACAAGAGGATAAAAGAAAGCAAAGGCTGAAAGATCTTGTGTTTACCATGGCTAAAGAGAATGAAAAGTTTAAGCAAGAGACTCGAGCTGGTCTCTCGCATATGAGTAAGCAAATCAATCAGTTAGCTCAAGCCATGTACAAGATGGAAGAGAAAAATGGGAAGCTGCATTCCCAGGTTGAGAATCCGAGAGAGCAGGTGAATGCAGTGTCTCTAAGGAGTGGAAAAGAACTTTCGAAGATGGTCAGGACAGTAGAAGAGGAGAACAATATGCCCTTGAAGGAAGAAGTGGAAAAAATTCCCACAGAGGACGAGGCACAAGAAGCTAAACAGGAGGACACTGTGCCCATCCTAGAAGTAAAGCAACCTGCTAAAGTGCACATTCCAGTAAAACGGAAGCCTCCTTGTCTAGGGAGATTGACACAAAATAGAAAAGAAGAATAAATCAAGGAGATGCTAAAAGTATTCAGCAAAGTGGAAATCAATATTCCACTAATTGAGGTAATCAAACAAGTGTCGCGGTATGCCCGGTTTTTGAAGGAGCTTTGTACCAGAAAGGTGCGGTTCAATGACGATGTAAGGTTTTTAGTTGGGGAGAATGTATCGGTTGTGATACAGAAAAAATTACCTAAGAAATGTGATGATCCAGAGATGTGCATGATTCCTTGTATCATAGGGAACAAGAAAGTGGAGAAGGCCATACTGGATTTGGGGGCATCAATCAACGTAATGCCCCTATCGGTATTCAAAGAATTAAAGATTGGACCTCTAAAGAAAACCCGCGTAGTCATTTAGCTTGCTGACAGGTCTAATGTGTATCCAGAAGGCCTCATTGAAGTTGTATTGGTCAAAGTGGACGAGCTTATTTTCCCAGCAGATTTTTATGTGCTTGATATGGGCACAGCTACTTTAAATTCTTTAGTGTTATTGCTGGGAAGACCTTTCATGAAGACAGCTTGGACTAAGATTGATGTGGACAAGGGCACACGATGGGGAAACAGTGACGTTCAACATATTTGAAGCATTAAAGCATCCCCCAGATACAGAGAATTGCAGTTTTGTGAATACCTTCCGTCACCCAAATCGATCTACCCTATCCATGGTGAGCAATAGAGACACATTGGAATGGGCATTGTGGGATGGATTGACTGATCAAGATGCCCGGGATAAAGAAGATGACATCGAGGAAGGAATTATGATGTTGTATTCATTGGAAGAAATTCCATACGGCTGCATAGATTATGGTGTGCCCATTCGAAGAAATGATGATAAGCTGATGCCTTCTATTATCAAAGCACCCATACTGGAACTGAAAATATTACCAAGGCATTTGAAGTATGCCTATTTGGGGGATAATGAGACTCTTCATGTAATCATAAGTGCAGGGTTGAATCAAGCTGATGAGGACCGCCTTTTGAGATTGTTGAGATTGTACAAGAAGGCACTCGGATGGACTTTGGCAGATATAAAGGGCATTAGCCCAGCGATTTGCATGCACAAGATTCTGTTGGAAGATGATGCAAAGCCCGTTCGTGATCCACAAAGAAAGCTCAATCCAGTGATGAAGGATGTGGTGCTAAAGGAGATTATCAAGCTATTGGACCAGGGCATTATATACCCTATTTCAGATAGCAAGTGGGTCAGTCCAATCCATGTTGTGCCCAAGAAGTCGGGCATTCAAATGGTGAAAAATGAGAAGGGAGAGCTTATGCCCACACGACTGCAAACTGGCTGGAGAATTTGCATCGACTATCGAAAGCTAAACACGGTCACGCGGAATGATCATTTCCTACTCCCGTTCATTGACCAGATGCTGGAGAGACTCGCAAGAAACAAGTTTTTTTGTTTCTTGGATGGATACTCAGGATACATGCAGATTGCAGTGAGTCAAGAAGACCAGGAGAAAACAACATTTACGTGCCCATTCAGCACATTTGCCTATCGCAGAATGCCCTTTAGCCTCTGCAATGCTCCTGGCACATTTCAGCGATGTATGATGAGCATATTCTTTGATTTGCTCAAGAACTGCATTGAAGTATTCATGAAAGACTTCACGGTATATGGAAGCTGGTTTGATCAATGTTTAGATAATCTGAAGAAGGTGTTGCAGCGTTGTGTGGACAAATGCCTAGTGTTGAACTACAAAAAATGTCATTTTATGGTCAGAGAGGGCATTGTACTGGGCCATGTGATTTCTGAGAGGGGCATTGAGGTCGATAAAGCCAAAGTGGATATAATAGAAAATTTTCCATATCCCACTTTGGTGAAGCAAGTGAGAGGATTCCTGGGGCACACTGAATTTTATAGGAGGTTTATCAAAGATTTTGCAAAAATAGCCCAGCCTATTACTTATTTATTGCAACAAGATGTTCCCTTTGAATTCGATGAATAGTGTAAGAAGGCATTCAATTTTCTGAAGAAGCAACTGATCACGGCACCAGTCATTCAACCACCAGACTGGGGAATGCCCTTTGAGATTATGTGTGACGTCAGTGGATACGCTGTGGGCACTGTACTGGGTCAGAAAAGAGGAAAAGAAAGCCATGTAATTTACTATGCCTCCAAAACTCTGAATGGGGCACAGTGTAATTACACCACTACTGAAAAAGAGCTATTGGCAGTAGTGTTTGCATTCGAGAAGTTTCGGTCTTATCTCTTGGGAGCAAAGAGCATTGTTTACACAGATCACGGTGCCCTGAGGCACTTGATGGCCAAGAAGCAGATGAAGCCGAGACTAATTAGATGGATCATGCTCTTGCAGGAGTTTGATGTCAAGATAAAGGATAAGAGTGGGGCACAAAACTTGGTAGCCGACCATCTGAGCCGAGTGCTGAATGAAAAGGGCGATGAAGTGCCTATTACAGATCATTTTCCTGATGAGCATTTATACTCAGCAAGGGGCACACTGGAGCCCTGGTATGCAGATATCGTAAATTTTATGGAGTCTAGAGAGCTGCCAATTGGGTACTCATGGTACCAAAAGAATAAATTGAGGCAAGAGAGCAAGTTCTATGCCTGGGATAGCCCTATTCTTTGAAGGAGATGTGCTGATCAAATCATAAGAGATGTGTCCCAGATTATGAAATTAAGGAGATTTTGAAGCATTGTCACAATTATACTTGCGGAGGGCATTTCGGACCAAACCGAACAGCGAGAAGAGTTCTGGATTGTGGTTTCTTTTGGCCCCACAATTTATAAGGATGCCCACGACGTTTGCTAAAGGTGTGATCAGTGCCAGAGAATCGGAAACATCACCAGACGGAATGAAATGCCCATGACGCCCATCATGCCGGTAGAAATTTTCGATGTTTAGGGAATGGATTTCATGGGACCCCTTGCAAATTCCAAGGGAAACCATTATATTATCCTGGCCGTTGATTACGTGTCTAAATGGGTAGAAGAAATGGCTACTCCTACCAATGATGCAAGGATAGTAGCCACATTTTTGAAATCCCACATTTTTAGCCGGTTTGGTATGCCTAGGTCCATCATCAGTGATCAAGGGACCCACTTTTGCAACCAAACAATGGAGAGGCTATTGAAAAAATATGGAGTAAATCATAAAGTCACAACAGCCTATCATCCACAAGGAAATGGTCAAGCTGAAGTCTCAAATCGAGAAATTAAAACCATCCTTGGAAAGGTAGTAAATCCCGGTCGGAAGGACTGGAGTGCCCATTTGGATGATGCCCTGTGGGCATACCGGACTGCATTCAAGACTTCAATTGGGATGTCTCCATACCGAATGCTACTTGGGAAGTGTTGTCATCTGCCAGTCGAGCTGGAACACAAGGCACGATAGGCACTTCAGAAGCTGAACATGGATAAGGATGCAGCTGGGCATTTCAGAAAATTTCAGATTCAGGAACTGGAAGAAATGAGAATGGAAGCCTATGATAATGATGTGCTTTACAAGGAAAAGATCAAGAGGCTTCATGATCAAGTGATTAGAAGAAAGAGATTCTTTCCAGGACAGTAAGTGCTTTTGTACTATTCGATGTTCAAATTGATGGGGGGAAGTCTGAGGACCAAGTGGGTTGGTCCATTTGAAGTCTATGCGGAATGCCCCAATGGGGCAGTTGAACTCAAAAATCCCGAAATTGGAGATCAATTCAAAGTAAATGGTCATCGTCTCAAACCATACCTAGGGCATTCTGATCGGGATGCTAGAGTGGTCTGGTTTGGGGAGCCCATTTACACCTGAGCAGGGATTTTGTCGTGCCCACGACAGTAAATGGGGCAATACTGGGAGGCATCCCAGGTTTTTAATTGCTTTATTTTGTTTTTATTTTAATTAAATAAAGTTTTCTGTTAATTAAACTAGATTAGGGGCAATTTTGTGCTTGTTTTTTTTAGATAAGTACGTGATCTACAGGTTAGGATAAGGAGAGAGAAACCAAGGATAAAGATAAATCCCGAAAAAATAGGGATTCTGAGGTGGGGCATTTTGAAGAGATAAAGTTCATTCTGATTTTTCAGGGGATAAGGCTTATCCGTTGATGTGGGCACGCTGATTCAAATAAATCCTTTGGAATTCAAAGAGTCACGGTCACATCAGGAACAGTAACACACATAAATAAAAAGTCAACCCCACAAAAAAATTGAAGCTTTTTTCTTCTCCCTCTCAAAACCCTACAACATCTCTCTGCAATTCTCAAGCCTCAACAACGGTGAACACATGCGATAAGAAGATGGTTCCAAAAGCTGGAGTCAAGGGCAAGTTAGAGTTCGACACTCTAGTCACCTCTGCAGAGCCCACCCCAGCTAAGGTGGTAAAGAAAAAGGCTGTAAAGCATAAGAGAAAGTTGCACCTGCCACGGCCATCTCAAGCAAACCGGCAAAGGAGACTCCGCCGAGGAAAGAGCCTGTAGCTGAAGCAAGCTCTGCTACACCATCGCAAGAGGAACATGCTGAAGATGACACCACTGTGGGTGGAACACAAGAAGAAGAGAAAGTGGCCACAGAGCCCACACAAGAGCCTGCCAAAACAGCCTCCAAAAAGGTGAAAAAACCGGCTAGGGTTCCGACGCCTCCGCCGTCTGAAGAGGCTATTGAAGAGGAAGAGAATGAGAAATAAGAGGGCGACGATCAAGGCCTAGATGATTTTGTAAATAAATTAGATGAAGTGGAAGTGCAGCCCATGGATGAACAAATCCAAGAAGAAGGACCTGTTGAGATAAAGAAACAGGCACTGGAGAAGGCAAAAGGAAAAAAGAAGGTCGGAGAGCCCATTCTGGAACAACCAACTGAGCAGCCAGCCGAGTCTCAACAAGATGAAACCGAAGAGGAGGTTTCAGAACACCCAGAGCAGCAGCAACAACAAAGTGAGTCATCCCAGCCTCAGACACTCGAGGATGAACCCTCAGAGGACTCACCACCCAAGCAAAGGATGGGGAAAGTAGTGGCCATGAAAGCAGCGGCCAAGCTAGCTGGGGAGCCCTCTTCGAAGAAGAGAAAAGCTACAGAGGGCACACTACACCCTGAGCCTAAAAAGGGCAGCGGGGTAGGGAGCCCCACTCTGAGTAAGCCAGGAAGTGGCCCGCCATCGGTCCGCGGCATTATAAATTCGAAGGGAGTCCATGCTGAGTCGCTTGCAGCTCTTGGGATAGAGCAGGAGGTAAGGGGTTTTTTTGCTGCAATAGGTTGGGAGTTTTTCTTGGATATAGAATGTGTTATTTTTCCTGCACTCTCGCGTGAGTTTGTTAATAGTTTGAAAATTAAAGCTGTGAATAAGCCTGCTACATCTACTAGGGTCATGAATTTTAAAATTCTGGGTAAAAATTTTTCTATGTCTGCTGATGATCTGAATATGATGTTGGGCATCATATCATACTTGGGCCTCCAGGAGGAGGAGTATGAAGATGTCGTGACTATTGTGCCCGACTCTGCTGAGGGAGTTGAGGCAAAATGGGCTGAGGTTGGGGATGGCTCCACTTATCAAAGTGGAGCCACAAAAGGCTATTGTCTGAACAATGAAGCCTTGAGATTATGCCACAGGGTGCTTGCCTACAGTTTCTTTGGTAGGAAGGATAGTTCTAATTCCATAACTAATCAGGAGCTTTTCATTCTCTGGTGTATGGCTAAGAAAATTAAAATCAATTTTGGCTCTGTGGCCATTGCACATTTCAAGGAAATCAAAACACACCCTAAGCATAGAATCTCATGTGCCCAGCTTATCACCCAAATTGCTGTTAGGTCTAGGTTACTAGATTTGAGCACCACTGATCTAGTCTCTTTGCCCATGGAATTCTTTGATATTGCTTGTTTAAAAAGAATGCAAGATGTGGTTGATGACAAGGATGGAAAGCCTGTTTTCTTTGTGTCGAGGGCAGACCCCTCGAGCCTTTTGATGATTACAGGTACATCTAGGAAGCCACCAGTAGGGAGGGCATAGCAAGGGGAGCATCCGGTCACGGTGATTCTGAAGAAGTTGGAAGCATTGGAGAATGCCCAGTCCCAGACAGAGGAGAAACTAGACCGCATTGAGACAGCCCTGAAAGCCTATTTCAAACACGTTGGGTTCTTATACCAAACGCCCTCATGCGATTAAATCCTGGTTCTGTACTTTCCTTAGATTAGGTTTTTTTTTGTTTTTTATTCTTTGTTGTTGTGTGTCGCCCCTGTTCACCCACTTTGCCTAGTGCAAAGTGTGTGGGTGGGGGCATTCCAGTTTGTTTTTTTTTTTGTTGAGTCAGTTTTAACACTTTGCATTATGCAAAGTGTGTAGGTGGCTAGTTGAGTCAAGCATGCTTTCTGTGAAGTCCATGTGGCCATTGCATTTGATATGTTCAACATTAAACTACTTTATATAAAAAATCAGCTTGTCCGCATGAGATAGGGATGACGAATGAGTTTAGTATGCCCTGTGAGAATTGAGCCTAAATGTTGTATGCCCATTTCACAACCTTCTTTACTTTATGTGTGAGCAATTATGTGTTTAGAAATTCTAGAACTTGCTACTGTTCTGTTTGAAGCCTGGAAATTGTTGATGCATAAGTAGATGATATAGGCCACCTTTTGCTGAGCCACTGAAAAGAAAATTTTACCCACCAATGACACAGCCTTTGCAGCCCTTTGAGCCTATGAAATGCCCTGGCAGATTTCTTGTCTGGGATGGTAAAATATATAGCCAGGGCATTATAAGAGCCTGAAAAAAGAAAAAATAGGGAAGGCAGAATTGTTGGGAATATTCGTGAAAAAGCCAGAAAAGATAGGAGAATAAATAAAATAAAAAGAAGAAGAAAAAATAATGATGAAAGAAAATGAAAAAAAGAGAAATAATTTTCCCTAGTCTTAAGTGTTCAGAGTGCCCAAGAGTAAATAAATAAAGTATTGTCTAAACGAGGCACAGCAGGGTAGTGATTTAGAAAAAGAGGGGGCCTATACAAAAAATAAAACCCCACCTACATGAAATGCCCACTGTAGCCTAAAAAGCCCTATTGATACTTATGCATCTATGGTTTCTGGAGATTGATAATAGAACTTTAGCAAGCTTATGGGATGACTAAGTACATAATTGCATTGATTTGAGTGTATACACTGAACCTAAACACTGAATGAAGAGAGTTGTGAAGATTACCACGCTAAACTCAATTTTGACTTATTTTCGGTATGTTGATACTTTGCAGTTTTGTTGGAATATTGATTGTGATGTGCCCACGCTGATTAACAGTTTGCATGCTTTGTTTTGAGTCTGTTCTTTTTTCCTTTCTTTTCTTTTATTTTTCTGGACGCATTGCATCTCATGCTTGAGCACAATCATGTCTAAAGTGTGTGGGTGTGATAAATCCATTTATTTCGTGTTTTTATGGACATTTTGTTTGTTATAAATGTCTTTTTTAGTGTGTTTTGAGTAAAAACGAATCAGGATGAGGTCATGGGGCATTGCGGAGGTCAAGTCTGGCGAAAGGGGCATTTTATGGCTGGTTATTCAAGCAAAATCCAAGCTAAAGATTCAGTCAGAGGCACAGGGGACTTCTTTCAGCACTCATCCTATATTCGGGTGGCGGAATTGGCATATACTTTTCTTTTGAATTACGACGACAATTAATCAATTTTTGGATATTAAAATTTATATGATAAATCATGATAACACTAAAATAACATTACTAACTATCAATTAACACTAACCAAATACAGAAAAAAAAAAAAAAAAAAAGCATTACAAAGTCCCAAATTAAACATTGTGAATATGAAAAATAACATATGGATCAATTAAAACATTATGATATCAATTTTGTAATATTTGGCACAATTTCGAAATATATCAAACATGAATACACAAGCCTAAAAAAGAAATAAAAGCATTACAATGTCTCAATTTAAGCATTATGAATATGAAAAAAAAAAAATGTGACAATTAAAACATTATGGATTTAAATTTTGTAGTCGGCACAATTTCAAACGAAAAAACATAGATAAAGTTACGCATCACAAAAAAAATAATAATACAAATTTACAATATAAGCATTTACATGTAAAAAAACAACAGATAGAATAATTAAAATATTATTAGTATCTACAGTATTTTTACAAATTTTCGAAATATAAAAAACACAAACACTCATAACTTATACATGAAAATAACATGATAAAAGAGCATTACAAAAATAAAAAAATTAAAAAAAAATGAATGGATATGCAAAATGAATTCCCCTACCTCGTATACATGTCACCGTAAAAAAGTTCATTCTAGCGATGGGAATTAGCGACGGGGCCGACACAGGTCGCCACTAGCGACAGAAATAGCGACGGGAAATCTTGCGACGGGGTTCCCCGTAGCTAATTCTAGCGATGGGGAATCCCGTAGCTAAATTTTAAAATTTTAATATATCATTATTTTTATAAATCTAGCGACAGGAGTTCCCGTCGCTACAACTTAGCAACGGGAACCCCCGTAGCTTTTTTATTTAATTTTTAATTTTTTTTAATTTTTTATTTAATTTTTAAATTTTATTTAATTATTTTTAAAATAATTAAACATGATTTCAATCTATTCTAATACAAATATTCTCCCTATTAAAATCATTTTTATATTTTTATTCATTTATTTTAATTTTTGAAAAAATAATATCGCAATTATACACATTTATTAATATCACATCTTTAAATTTGTATTATTTCCTTATTAAATACAAATTTATACAAATTAGCTTTATTAGTATTCTTATAAATAAAAAAATTAGTATATTATTATATATTTAAAATGTATTAAGTTTAACATAATATTTATTATAGTTACTACTACAAGATTAATCGATTATACATTAACAACCTAAAATATACTATGAAAATATATACATAATATAGTATATAATGGATTTTAATTTTTAATTAAAACTAAAGTTATTTATTATGTAAGTAAAAATAATTTAATTCATTATGATATTTAGTATGAAACACAAAGTAAGACTATTTAACCACATTTTCACCATGATATATATACATATATATAATTTTTAAAATAATTTAATTAAAAACTTCTATAATCTTTCTCCATATTAAATTTATATTAGAGATATAATTTTTGTATGCATGGATACTTAATAAGTATCACCTTAAATTATAGTTCTTATATACAAATATATAATACAATATAATATCAATATTATATATATATGTGTGTGTGTGCGCGCTATATATATATATATATATATATATATATTAATAATAATAATAATATAACACTTTTAATTTGTAGAGATAAAGAAAAATAAATTATGAAAAAATCGTATAAGTATATATATTATTTAAACTGTCAATATAACATCAATTGAACTTGCCCCAATGGATAAATGCTTGGCCCTCCTTCTAGGAGGTCACAGGTTCGAATCCTCTTAGATGCATATTATACCCAATTATTCTCGACGGGCTTGGGCGCGGGCCTTTCATCGGGTCGGCAGGTTCGAATCCTCTTATGTGCATATTATACCCAATTATTCTTGACGGGCTTGGGCGCGGGCCTTTCATCGGGTCGGGTCAAGGGCTCATTCACGGGCTGGGCCGGGGGCCCCATTCACGGGCCGGACCAATCAATAATTTCAAAAGTTTAAATTATAATTTTAGCGACGGATATAGCGCGGGGTACCCCGTCGCTAGATAGCGATGGATCTAGCGACGGAAACCCGGTCGCTATCCGCCAAACTCGTCGCCCCAGGCTACAGATTTCCCGTCGCAAAGCCTTGGCGACGGGCGAGCCACCGTCGCGCATGATTAGCGACGAGCAATTTAGCGACGGGGGTTTCCCGTCACTACAGGGTTTAGCGACGGGTATAGCGACGGAAAACCTCGTCGCTAGATTGGAATTTTTTTGTAGTGTGTGTTTCGAATTGTGGCGATAATTAATTAATTTTTTATTATTAAAATTTATATAATCAATTTATTATTTGAGAAGATTTAATACACATAGTTTATATATTAAAAAAAAACCGTTTCAATTGGGGGTTTGGAAATGTTCCATATTTTTGGATTGAATGTATTATATATAAGAAAACACAAAAGATTTACATATTTCCCCTCTAGTGTAAATCACAATTAAAAAAATATCATTATGCTTAATTTCCTCATATTTAATGATGACCATTGATTTTAATAAATAGATGGATATGATTGATCCCTAAAGTATACACTAGTACTATGTATGCATGTTAATCCTATTCGACTGGCCCATACCCAATAATAGATATCAGTCCAAAAAAAAAGTCTACAATTGTAAGCACATGGACCCCACGGGCCATGAGCCAGATTTTTTTTTTTTTTGTAATTTTTCTGTTTTTTTTTTTTGTTTTTTTCCCTCAAAATTATATACCCTAAAATACAATTAGTGAAACCTAAAATGGAAATGGATTATTTTTTTTAAAATAAATATAAATATAATCCTAAAATTGATATAATGAATCCTAAAATTAAAGTGGATGATTTTTTTTTAATTTCGACCACTCACGCAATACACTTGTCCGATGTGTGGGCTTGTGTATGGCGCTCGACGATTTATATAATTTTTTCGAAACATATATAAATGGTAATTGAAAAAAAAATTAATTTTGAAATAAATATATACCCTAAATGGAATTAGTGAACCTTAAAATAAAAGTGAATGAATTTAATTTTTTTGAAATAAATATAACCCTTAATTGAGATTTATAAACCTAAAAAAAACATGAACCCTAAAAGATACAACATAAACCCCTAAAAAATACTAAAAACACCATAATAAAACCCTAGAATAACCATGAACCCTAAAAAAATCTAAACTCCTAAACTCAAAACATTAATTGGAATATAAAAAATTACAATTTGAACTACATAAACTCATATAAGATAAGTAGCAAACCGATTACTTTTTAATGATACAAGTGATACTTTTTGAATTTTAAGTGATGTTTTTTAATTTAGTGTTATAATTGGTATTTTTTTTGTCATTTTTTTGCGAGTCAATGCCGGTCAATAAGGATTGACCCGCGTTGATCCCGACCCGTCTGATAGATGCATGAGCCTCATTGAGCCTGGGACAATGTATAGGAGACTTGGCCCCACACACACACACATACTAGATTTACCCACGTGCATTGTGCGATATAGTATTTGGTGCATAAATGACATTTTAGTCCTTGACTATCGTGCAATGTACATGAATAATTAGAAACATATTGTTGACACGTTCATTTCCATATTAGATATTTATACTAATATTACTCTCTCTCTCTCTCTCTATATATATATATATGTATGTACGTGTGTGTGTAATTAGGGAATGTCTGCAGTCATGTAAATATATGGTGTACATCGTACATATTTTATTTTATGTTTCTTTTTTCAATAAATTATCAATGGTACATAATTTTAAAATAACAATTATTCATTTTAAAATGTGAAAGTATCCAAAATTTGAAAATAATAGCTTCGAAATAGATGAAGAATTATTATTATTTTTATTCAGTGGCATGTATAGGTGCTTAAATGATAATTAATTTGGATAATTAATTTGACCCCATAAATAAGAATTCGTATATACTCACACTGAAAATAATTTGTATCGTATATTGATAATTTGATACTAAAATACTTTACGACTATAATTAAGGTGTATATCCATACTAATTTATAAAGCTACAAAAATTGATAGCTATAGATTTATATACTTATATACATACATATATGATATATATATATATATATAAACAATAGACGTTGCCAATTCTTTACCACAAATATTTTTAATGGACCTTGCATGTGCATGATTTCTTAGGCGGGCTTTTTTATGAGACTTTTAGTTGAGACCAGTAGCTCACGACTTTGTTTTTATTATATATAAATAAATATGTGTGTGTGCGCGCAGTGCGTTATAGGGCAGCAGAAATCAGTATGGAATGATTTCTTGGAATGGAAGATTCGATTCTCAGCAGGTAACAATTCATTCCAACTTTAATTTTTTTCATGCAAAAAAGTAGAAAATATATATAGGGTAACATAATTTGCTTTAATCTCACTTCAATTTGGAACACACACGCACACATATATCCAGACAAAAGGTCAATTTCCGATAAATATATATTCTAAACAAAATATATACAACCTTTTCACAAAATATTCACATATATGAAAAGTTGAAAATTGGTAAGATTATTTTGAGTTTATTAATTATATTTGTAAATATCTGATCTGGAAAAGGTTGTTAGAATATATAGCGATCGTGTGTCGCCCTTTAATTATAATTATTATTTTTTATTTATTTTTTTTAACTCACACCCTCCGACCTGGTGGTATTGAGGAGATTCAAACTCGTGAGCTTTGCTCTCTATAATAAAATTAATTTGGAAATAAATAGTTAGAGCTATCATTTGATTATCATTTACCCCCTTTGAATTTAAAAGACAGTCAATCAATCTCAATATATATGATCAGTGTTCAGTAGCAGACTAAATAAATTGTAAAATCCAGCAAAAAAATAAATGAAGAAATGACCAGATTGTATCCATTCTATGTGGGCTACAAATAATTGGTCCATCATTATTAATATTAAAGATCCATGTTCTAAACACTACTTTCATTTTACTCTTTATAACCCTCACATTTATTTATAATTAAATAAATTATTTTAAATCTCTATTATAATCTTACAAATATATATGAGGATTATAAAGAGTAAAATGGAGGTTATATTTAAAAAATATGGACAACTGCGGGCGGCATCGACTCTTCCTTGGATAATTCATCCATTACTCCATAGGGTGATTCTAAACATAGCCACAATTTTTCTTGCTATAGCCTCATATTTAAAATAAAATTAAATTATTTTCAATTGTCCTATTCTATTTTTATAGCCCCCAACTTTAAAATTGAGTTAAAAAGAAGAAGAATAATCGTACATCCCCAAGCACCCAATTTCTCTAGCCCCACTGTTCCTCAATGGTGTACGCCGATGTGATGAAAGAATTCATCAACAATGAAAATCCTTGCGTATTGTTATTGATAAAAATATAGTTTCAGAGTGAAGTCCATAAATATATGGTTCATTTTTTCAACTAAGAGATGAAATAGACGGAGACAGATGGTTCTCGACGGTGCCACACTTGTCGAGAGACTGGGAAGAAGAAGTGGTTGCTGGTCATGAAGCTCAACCGATTGGTTAGAGATAACAAAATAAAAAAAATATGGAGCAAAACTACCTTCATTCGATCCCAATCAAGGAATAACAAGCATCCATTGTTGTACATCCATAAATTTTCAATCAAATATGACTTAATCTCCATTGTGGTTTTTGACCGTTCATGGATTAGATATTTCAAACATCATCCATTTTTCTTTGTAAATTTGTTTATTGAGATGTATTAGATGTAAAATTATTTATGTTTCATGTTAAGTTATGTGACTTACTAAAGACTAATAAATAAATAATCAATTAATTATGGACTAAATTATATTTGAGTTAATATGGAGCAGTTTTATTATATCTGTTATTTGATGGAAATAGTGTGCTTATGGGGAATAGCAACCCGGCCATTAACGTAAAACTGGGTCCACTTTCCTGATATAAAAGATATTCTCTAAAACTCTAACCATCACGTAGGATAGAGAATAGAAAGATAATCAAGGAGAAAGGCACACGATTTTTCTATCAATTATGTGATTACGTTAGAATCATTAATTTCAAAATCCTGTAGTTTTCTCATAAAGTATTATAGAAAACTAGAATGAATTTGTATGTGGTATCAGAGCATGTATTCTGAAATTATATGATTCCCCATGAATGATATTTTTCCGATTTATATGAACCCTAATTGCAAGATTAAGAATTATATTTTTTCCGCTGCAAATTTTGATGTTATGAATTATCAAAATATATTATATGTTAATCGAAAGACTATAAATTATTTGACTGCAGCTGAAGTCTTTGGGTGAAAGTTTGATGATGAGACTGATTTCGCATTATATACGTATGTTGGTTGCGTATGTTTTGATGGATGAGTTTTTTTTTTTTAATCAACATGATATATATGGTTGGATCAAGATTGAGAATTAATTGATGATTTGTGTTATATTGTTTAATCATTAAAGTATATTACGTCATGTTTCGTCAATTTCCAGAATGTTTAATAATTCACTGAATGAATGTCTTCACATATATTATTGTTCGAGTTTAATAACTAATTTTAATGCATCAGAGAAAGAACATTAATTGGTTAGTAATGATTTAATCAATTTCTTAATGTTTTAAAATCATTGCCCCAGGATCTGATGAAGCAAGTCACGTTATGGATTTACCGTCTTATGTTCATTTTTCGATTTCTATTGTATGCATCTACCGAGAAGGGTTTTAATTAGTTAGTAGATAAGAATGTTTAGCATATGTTATTATATGCAAAATTACTGGAATTAAATATAAAGAAAGTTTGTTAATCACCAAAGGTCAAACTTGTATGTTTATTTGATTCCAGATTAATGTTGATTTATTCAATTACCCATAAAATAATGGATGCTAAATATTACAGTTGATGGTTTATGGGTAAATTGAAATTCATTATTATAAATCATTTATGGATCATCCAAAGGTTAATTGTTTGCCTTTATAATTAATGAATATAATTGTCGGTAATAAATGTGCACCAATGGTTTATTTATATACCCAAAGATAGTAAATGATTCTAATTGGTGCATATGTTTTATTACAAAAGAATGTTAAGATTTTACTAGCATCATTATGTTTGTATGTTGTGTCCTGATGTATCATCCAAAGGAGAGCATCAATATACCTTAATCGTTATCTAAATTGATTAGATGTGTAGCATGTGTTTTATGTCTCAAAACACTTATGTGAAAATTTTGATTATGCAATACCTATTCCCAATTCTTTGAATTCTCATATCTCATTTGTGCCAATCTTTAATGGGGCTTAACTTCTCTGACTGGAATGAGTAAGTTCAATTCCATCTTGGTGTTTTAGATCTTGATCTTGCTATTATGGAAGAGAAGTCTACTGCTATTACTGATACTGGCAGCAATAAACATAAAGCATGTTCGTTCTTTCATTTCACTCAAAAATGACTCACAAGTACACGAGACAATTATAGCAAAAAAGCAGTGAGAACAGATATTGTATCCACCAGGGCTGGCTATGTAATTCAACTAAGTACTCAATTAGACTATTCTTCTTTATCTAGATTACCAAATTAAAGGTTGTGATTTTTTTAACTAAATAAAACTTAAGAACTAAATAATAAATAAACAGGAAAAACCCAAGAATCAAACGGGAGCTCTAGGGAGAAATGGATTTTAGGGTCTACACGCATATGGATTCTATGAATTTAATTAAGAAATTAAACCAAATTTAATTTCTAAATTTGCAGGATAATCACTAAATTATCTAGACCATCTCTCTCGAGTAAGTTCTAGACGTAGATTAGATTCTAATTATCATTTCTCGATCTCAAATTATCCTCTAACTCCTAATGGTTCTCAAGATTTATTCTCCTCATGATAACTTACCAATCTCTCAATCCAGCAAGCTCCTATTATGCATTCATAATCCATCAACTAATTAACCTCCCTCGAGTGATAATCAATTAACTACACATGTGCATTTGATGGCCAAACAAATTCACAAGATAATTAATTCAAGGAAGTATAAGCAAATAAAGGAAAGGAACAATAGTATTAATTGAAATCACAAAAATTCATAGTTGTGTTCAAACCCTGGAATCTCTAAGTGTTTGGCCACTCATTATCAAATTACAATCCATAGAAAATAAAGTGATAATTAAAGCTAACATGATATACATAAACTAAAATCGTAAAGACAACTTATGTCAGGTTGAATCTTTGATCTCAGGTTGTCTCTGTCGTTCTGTATCATTGCTTGCTCTTCTCTGATTTACTATAGGGTCCCAAGTTCTTCAATTTTCGTCCAAAGTAAACTCTTAAATAGTTGGGAGGAATTTGGGTTGGTTTGAGAGTCGCATAAGGAAAGATAGAGAAAATCCACCAAAACGCGCTTTAGTGCACACGGGTCGTGCGCTCGGAAATCATGATCGCACGGGCCATGCCTCAACTTCTAACGCCCGACACTCCTCACCGTTTTGCTCCGTTCTTACCCATTTCTCATCCGATTGGCTTGATTCTTTTTGCAACGCGCTCCTAACTCGGTTCTCTATCCTTTTAGGTAATTCCAAGGCTCAATTGAGTCTCGTAGAATAATTGGCATCAATTTTTTTTAAAATGAGCAAAAACGTGATATTGCACAAAATCTGGAAAACTAAACGCAATTTGTCAACTTATGCAGGCATTGCTCATCAACTACCATCTAAATGACCCTCAAAAGGCATGAAAACCATGGGTTTATCAAAGCCCGTTTTAAAAATTGGGTAAGATCTAATAGACTCAGCCTAATGTTCATGAGAATGACTGTCGCAGACAGTATTAATACAGTTCTCCCCAAAACTGAAAGTGCTAAAGAATTTATAGGATTAATGAGAGAGAGCTCCCAAATAGATAAGTCTATTTCTTGGACATTAATGAGTACGTTAACCACCATGAAATTTGATAGTTCTCGTACTATGGATGAACATGTCATTGAGATGACAAATATTGACTTAAGTCTTTAGGAATGGCTGTGAATGAGAACTTTCTTGTACAGTTTATTCTTAATGCTAGTCTTGTATACTAGAAGACTTCTCTTTGAATACATGTTACAATGTTTTGATGATATAGATTGAATAAATTATTGCAGTCACTATATGCATTTATTTATTGATAAACTGAGATTTTACACTATTTTTGCTACACTTTTATGTCGTATTTTGTATGTCTTCAGTGTGTTTATCTCAGTTTATTCGAGTGTCTTGAGTTTTTGGAAGTTCGTCGTGCTTGACGTATTTTGCAGGTTCGTTTGTCAATTTTGGATGCTTTAAAGGTTTGAAGTGAATGTGGAATTCAAGAGAGTACATGAATAAATTGGTCGAGAAAACGGGACGAAACAAGCCTAGAAGGAAATCACAAATGAGCACCCTTGACCCGGTCGTGACTGCAGGGTCGCAAGTCACTCCGAGGAGATGATTGCGATGTCGCGATAGATGAGGGGTGCAGAAGAAGAAAATTTGTGACCTGGGTCGCGAATATGGTGGAGGTCGTGAATTTCACGCCACGTGGCACCACGTCATGCCACATGGATTCACGGGCTGATTTGCGGGTGAGCCGGTCGCGGCTCTGTCACGACCGAAGCGGGCTTTTCCAATTTTCCACTGTGTTTTTGGGCTTTTTCTTAACTTGGTATATAAGGACTCTTTTTTGGTGAAAATCAGATACCAATTATCATACCCTAAGATTGAAGTAGAGGTTTTCTGTGGAGAAAGAGCATCACGAAGAACGAGACCAAGGATTTCAAGCAAGTCAAGATTTGAAGCAGATTTAATCTTCCAGGTTTTATTTATTTCAATTCCACGTGGCATGACGTGGCAACATATTCACGACTGCCTTCAATATTCATGACCAGTGTCGTGAATTTCCTCTAGCGTGACCCCCTCTCTGTTACGACGTCGCAGCGTCCGGTCTCTCGATCACCTGCGGGTGCACTCGCGAGCCGTGGTCGCTGGTCCGTTTCAGACTCATTTCGTCCTGTCTTTTCAATCCACTTTCTTCACGTCATTTTCTGGACTTCATTCTCACTTCCTTTCTTTAAAGAATTCAAAATTCAAGGACAACCTGAAAAATTGGTCAAACTACACCAAAATCTAAAAGCAAGTAAAAAGCCAAATAAACTGAGATGAGACACACCAAAACCATGCAAAATTCAACCCGAAAGTGTATGAAAAATGGTGTAAAATCTCAGTTTATCAGCTACTGTTAAGTGCATACCCAACAAAGATACAATCCACCGTTTTAGGGCCAATTTTAACTTATTTAGGAAATGACGCTTTAACCTTGGCCAAACACCCCCACACTTTGAGGTATTTATAAGATGGCGTGCGTCCTTTCCATAACTCATAAGGTGTTACATCCTTACATTTAAGTGGAATCTTGTTCAGGTTATAGTTAGCTGTCAACACAGCTTCCTTCACAAGTTCTGTGGAAGTCCTGAACTTATCAACAAAGCGTTCATCATCTCTTTAAGAGTTTGGTTTTTGCGTTCAACAACACCATTAGACTGTGGTGAATAAGGAGTCGTGGTTTGATGAATTATACATGTCTCTGCGCATAATTCTTCAAAAAGGGCAACATAATCTCCACCTCTATCACTTCGAATTGCTTTAATTCGACCGCTTAGTTGATTTTTGGCTTCGTTTTTGAAGTTCTTAAAAGCTTCAATCACCTCATCTTTACTTCTTAAAAGATAATGATAACAATATTAATGCAATCGTCAATAAAAGTAATAAAGTACTTTTTACCACCTCTAATTTGTACAAACTTTAAGTCGCACACATCTGTCTGAATTAGGTCTAGAGGTTTAGTGCTCCGTTCAACTGAATAAATGGTAACTTGGCCAATTTTACTTCGACACAAACTTCACATTTGTTTTATGTATTAATTTGGTTCACTTTTAGAAAATCTAAATTTACTAAATGTTTTATAGAATTTAGATTAACATGTCCAAATCTACAATGCCACAAATCCGAGCACTCAACAAGCAAGTAAGCAGAAGAATCAATTTTATTAGCACTTTCTTTTGCAACACGGCGCATAGCCATTACATTCATTTTGAAAAGCCCATTGGCGAGATAGCCCCGACCAAGGAACCTTCCATACTTGCTCAAAATAAAATTTTTCAGACTCAAACACTAGTCTAAACCATGATTGACTAACAGAGAGCCCGTAAATAGATTTTTGCGGATGTCCGGGACATGCAGCACATCCTTCAGGGTTAGCTCCTGGCTTGAAGTCAACTTCAAGATCACGTTGCCCACACCAGCCACTTCAGACAAGGCTTGGTTACCCATGTAGAACTTTCTACCTTCAACAGCTTTGTAGCTAGCAAATGAGCCCTTGTCGGAGCATACATGACAAGTGACCCCGGTGTCGATGAACCACTTCCTCGGGTTGTCCACATGGTTGGCTTCAAACACAACCGCAGCCAAGTCATCGTCATCCTAATCGTCTTGATGTGCTTTGTATTTACCTTTGTTGTTGTGTTCCGCCATGTGCGCACCATAATTGGTACGCTTCTTCTTCGGAGCCGTGCAATGTTTGGACATGTGCCCCGACTTGTCACAATTGAAGCAGTTACTGTTGAACTTCGTCATTGACTTTTTCCCTTTATCAACTTGACCCGGGCACTTCATTTTGTTACTATTTGATGGTCCACCATGTTCCATCAAGTTAGCCTTGGCCTCGATCGGGACTCGTGGTCTCAGATCTGTCTTTCGATTATCAGCTTCAATTCGAAGCTTAACCACGAGGTCTTTAAGAGTCATCTCATTTCGCTTGTGCTTGAAATAGCTCTTGAAGTCCTTTCAACACAGTGGCAACTTCTCAATGACTGCAGCAACAATGAAAGCATCGGGAAGGACCATCCATTCAGCATGAACGCCGTGCACAATGAGCTGAAGCTCTTGCACTTGATCCATCACTGATCGGGTGTCCACCATTTTGTAGTTGAGGAACTTTGCCACCATGAACTTTTTAGTTCCGGCATCCTCCGTTTTGTACTTTTTTTCTAATGCTTCCCACAGTTCTTTAGCACTAGTTACATTTCCGTATACAGAATATAAACTATCTACTAAACCATTCAAAACATAATTTTTACAAAGAAAATCTCCACTAATCCATTGATCATATGTCGTTCGTTTGTTAGCATTCGGCTCGTTTTCAGCAATGACTGGAGTTTCTTCTTTGATGTAGCTTGCAACTCCCAAGGTGGTCAGGTAGAACATCATCTTTTGCTGCCACCTCTTGAAGTCCAAACCGGAGAACTTCTCCGGCTTCTCAGCTTGGCCATGGGGAATGGTCCTTGTGGGTGCAACGGCAGTTGATGATGTCGCCATTCCAGCAAAGGTAATTGTTGAATTAATGCTATTTGTCTTGTGATTGTTATTAGTTGTACACAATTACAATGCTTGGAAGTCGAACAATCTGAAATACAAAGAAATGAGAAGAGAAGTAGGCAAGATACAATAAACTGAAATGAAATAACTAAACAAACTTGAACTGGAGTGCAGATTCCGGTAAGCCGAGTCGAGGGGACCTCTCTCTGCAAGACAAATACGCCCCGGCTAGTGCTCACGGTTAGGCGGATTGTCTCTCAAAGATGAAATGGCTTTCGTCCTTCCGGCAATAGCACCATAAATCCGGCAAAGTTCCGGCGAACTAGCTAATATCGAGAACTGGGAGCTAAGACTCAAAAGAAACTTATGCAGGCAATATGATTTTATCTTGTGCAGAATGTAGCATGGTTTTCATGCTAGAATGTCCTATTTATAGACATACTTCCACTGTAGGGGACAGCTACTTCCACTGTAGGGGACAGCTAGAGTTTGAGCGCATTCAAACCAGATAGTGTAACCTCCAGGAGTTATGGCTCTGTCATCAAGCCCCTCCAGGAGTTCCATTAAGTGTGCTTTAAATACATTATCCCACACACCATAAATGCCTAATGTGTGATCGATTTCAACCATTTATTTCTCACTCATCGAAAATCGAATTTGAGAAAATAAAAATGCTATGATTATCTACTACAACCATAGATCAATCGTACGCTATTTAATTTCTCAAAATTAAATAATCCGGTCATCAAAAATCGGATAAAATGAGACACGACTCAATTTATTACATTCAATTTTCCAACATTATTTTATTAACTTATTAATAATGTGTTTTGGTGGTCTATGTGTGAATTATTCGTATAATTAATTTTAAAGTTGAATTTTACTATATTTTAATTTAATTATTGTAGTTGGAGTTGGAGAAAAAATTTTGGTCACTTAGTTCAAAATTACGGTTCCGCCAAACTTGGGAGCCCACAATTGGTACGCCCCATTTATATTGTGATGATGAGAATTAAACTTGTGATAATAGATATTTGTAGTAAAAAAGATATCAAAATATTTTTCTAGACAAAAAGATAAAAATATGCTTTTCAGCCACAAAAAATTCGGGAGCCCTATATTTTTTTGTAGATAAAAACTTGTATGAGACGGTCTCATACATGAGACGGATCAATACATGTGAGTTAATGATACTTCACCCATAAATAATGATACATGTGAGTCAATGATACTTCATCCATAAATAATGATACTCATATGCGGGTATAAATAATGATACTCACATGTGAGTTAATGATACTTCACCCATAAATAATGATCCCCGCATGTGAGTATTGACCCGTCTCATGTATGAGATGGTCTCACCCAGGTCTGCCCCTTTTTTGTATAGGTGAAAAACTACGAATTTACCTTTTTTACTAAAATAGTATTTTGCTAATTTTTTTTTGTCAGTTTAACATTTTTTCCTTTAAAATTTACCTCTCTTCAAGCTTAAAAGGGACCCGCACTACTCCAGCTTTTCCTAATTCTTGGCTATTTTATACTAATAATTCGGAAGTGGGCATGTATTTCGAATTGGAGGGAACATGGCTGGTTCAGGCATTTCGGGGCCTATAGTTAAATAAAAAATGAGGGGTCCTTGTATATATATGTTTTATGAATATTTTGAAAAAATTCAGTATTATTTTCATTCTGAATTTTGAAAAAGTGTAATCAATTCAGTGTTTTTTCATTCTAAATTTTGAGATAAAAAGATAACATGTAAATAGACTTTATTATTTTAAATATAATACAAAATATTTTGCTGTTATTGGTCTATAATTTACTAATAATATTCAAAGAATGAAAATTGTTAGACTCAGATAATAATGTCTCAAAAAATAAATAGATTGATGATACATATATTTTTTATTAGGCTTTGAATTAAATAATTTAAAAATTATTTTTTAAATATAATATTAAATTAAAATAAATTTTAGGGGGCCATGGGCGGTGGCCTACCTGGCCACCCCTATGGGCCGGCCTTGGGAGGGAATAAAAATATATTTTATTATTTGATATTTCTTTTTTTTTTCTTCTTTATATTACTGAAAAATATTAATAAATTTTTAATGTATTAAGTGATATTTATTCTAAAGTTATAATATTTGAAATCACTACATATCGGCGTTAGCCATTTTAATGGCATAATTAAAAATGTAAAAAAATTAGTAACAGATTTAGCGATGAAATTTTACATCTCTTAATCATCGTCAAATTCAGTCATTGAAAAATTAAAAAAATAAACTATGAAAATTTTTCAACACTACAAAATTAAAACAAAAAACGCAACATGAGGGCTAGGCTGGCGCGTGAGCGCCACATATTATTCCAATATTTATAGCTTACAAGATTCGAACTCGTGATCTCCCAGAAATACAAAGATTTATCTTTAATTTGCTGTTGAACCAAGTGGGTCAGTATATATTAATATTAATATTCAAATATAATATATATAAATATGAAAATTGTTATGCTTCATTTACTTAAATATCTATTATAATCTTTAATGTTGTAAATAAAATATAATTATTTTAAATCATTTACTTAATATTAGATTGTTTTAATTATTTTTCTCAATTATTATATATTTATAATTAATAATATTTATAAAAATAAAATTAAAGTGATAAAAATAAAATGTATTAAAGAAATGATTTAATATAATTATTTTTAAAAAATAGTAAAAAATATTAAAAAAATATGAAAAAATAAAAAAAAAATAATTAAATTAAAAAATAAAATAAAATTAAAAATATTAATTTTAATATAACTTAGCGACAGAAAAATCCATCATTAGTTCTTGTTAATATAAAAAAATATGAAGTTCAATGTTTAATAAGGAATTTTTCCGTCGCTAAGTTAGAGACGGAAAAATCTGTCATTAAACGTTAAGTATTCAACTAAAATAAATCATCAGTTTTAATTCAATATAAGTATAAGAAGAGATGAAAAGATCAAATAAGAAAATAAAATGATATTAGATTAGTTAATTAACATTATAATATATGACTATCACAAATAGTTTTAACTGAATTAAATACATTGATCATGCGTAAAAAATATATATAATTAAGAAAAGGACTAGCTAGTGAAAATATAATAATATACATTCCAAAGTTTATGATCTCTCTGAAGTGAAATGAAATATATAATTATATATAGATATACTTGCATAAGATAGGAAGGGCATTATTTGCTCGCAGTTGATGAATAGTTAAAAAGTGAAATTGGGACATCTATATTATTATTATTATTATTATTATTATTATTATTATTATTATTATTATTATTATTATTATTATTATTATTGAAAATAAAAGGTTCATTTTAGTTAGAAATTCATGATCTAAAAAAAGTCGCGAGATTAATTAGTTTGGTGGAAGAGATTGTTGCACGATCGAGCGATGCCCCACAACTACATAATTTATCCAAGTGCTAAAATAATTTGAGGGTTTGATAATGTTGGAGGAAAGTTCGACATCACAAACAAAAAGTAGATCATACTTTCAAATCTAATCACCATTTTAGAAACCATCCATTCCCATTTAACTTCCATCACTATGTCTCTAGCTAGGAACTAGTATTCATTTTTTTTATTTTTTTTGTTGTGTATACGAATCTAATTAAGGGCCGCGGTTTTGTTCAAATTCAGAAATGTGAATCACAATGGATATTATTGAAAAAATTAATGAATGAAGGGTATCTTGGGATGGTCTAGTGGTGGAGTGGTGTTATCTTGAGACCAAAGGTTCTCAAGTTCGAATCTCACCACCAACACCACTAGGTGTGACAGGCTCACATTTGACTTGTCAAGTATGATTAACCTCCTCTGTGTGGTCTGTCTGCGGATTATCCTTCGACAGAAAAGAAAAAAGAAAAAAAGAGAACGAATGTTTTCAATTCCATTTTCCATTATATTACCAATCTTTACTACCTCATACCGAGCGGTCACTTAATTTATGCGCATAAATTTTGCTTTGGATAATATATACACACACACATGTGTGTGCGTGTTCCATATATTAGAAAAAACAAATCTTTAATTTTTCCATTGTTTAAAAAATAACTTGCATCAAGAAAACAAGATTTCCCATTCTCAAAGTTCCAAACCCCACTATACCATACATGATTGCCCAACTGTTTTTATTTAAATTTGCCACCATTACATGATAGTGTGATCTCGGTAAATTATGTTCACGTGTTAATATTGCAAACTACACAGGATCAATATGCAAATTGCAGTAGTAATTAAAATATTGTGTGAGAGACTCAACATAGGATGCGTTGGTGAAATTTGAATTTGAAATTTTTAATTTGTCACATAAGCACCAGTGGTGGTGCTTACGAAATATTTATTTTTATTATTTTTAATTGGCAAAAAGGGGGAGCGGTGGGTCTCCTACCGAGACGTATTCCTTTTACATATAGGTCTGAACCGTTTGAGTATCTCTGAGAGGATCGAAATGTTTATTTTCAACTATGTGTTATTAGTATAAACATCAAAATTATGCACAGGACATGTAGTCATGTGAAAATCTAGCTATCTGCTACTGTCTTGAAATCAAATTAAAAAGTGGGTATATAATAATTATATCAAAATTGAAAAGGGAAAGCCAGTATACAACCACAATGAGTGCCTGAAATTAAACTATTAATTCTAATCTCACGTGAAGACATCACCACCATAATTTAATCCCATCATTAAATCCTCCCAAGGGGTATTGATGTAATAAGTTGCAATGAATAGGAATTACCTCAGAGAAGCACAAGGCTTTTGAGTTAGTGAGGCCATGCACATACATATGGGACTGTATCTACAGATCAAATTAAAGAGAAAATAAATAATAAAAAATGAAATGACATTAAAGAGTCTCACATGTACTGTACCCCCATAATATAACAAGTCATCACATGTCACAATAATGCCTAATGAATTTCAAGGTTGAATTTTTTGGTAGTGATAATTATCTCTCACACCCCTTTCTAAATGCATATGTGTGTGTTATTGCAACTTGCAAGTTAGGCATAATTTGTTACTAATTAATATAATAGGTATTCAAAAAGGGGTTGGTCTTTTTCCAATATCTATTAAAAAAAAAAAGTTCATGAAATTGAATACTAGCTAGGCATTAATATTATGTTCCCCTTCCCTTTGGGTGAAGATGTATCATATGCTTGTACATGTGTTTATAATTAACATGGTGTTGGACCAGAAATAATCATGATGTCTAATTAATACCACCACATATACAGATCGAGGTCTAAAGTAATATCATATATAATATGATTTTTTACGGTTGATCATATATATATATATATATGTATATATTGTGAAAACTGAAAACAATAATCATGCAAATAGCGAGATCGAGTGAAAAAAACCTGATTAATATATAGATATTACACGTGACGAATAAAATATATGCAGCAAATGTAATATAAAGTTGGATAGGCTATCTCAAAACTTGGTCTTTGAAAGTTGTTGAGAATCTTTGTAGTGTTGAGATTTGACAGGTGGCTAGAAATGAGATGTAATTGAATAAAATTAATTAATTTATGATCGATCTTGATTGAGGGGCAGAGTGAAAAAATGATATAGGTTGCGGTGGGTGAATAATGAAGTAGTTTGTAGACAATGGGGATGATGATGAGCACTCATTAATAGAGAATAGAGAATAGAGAATAGATAGAGAGATGAATGAATTCTTGAATTACATCTTTCAATTCGTTAAATGGGGCACATTTCTTTATGACAAAAAACCACCAATCCAATTCAAAGAATCATGACAAAACCCAACTTTTGCTTAAAGGATCACCAAATATATATATATATATATGTATTTAATATTATTGTATGTATGTTAATAGTTAGGAGAGTATTTATTTTTATAGTTGAATAGTTAGCATCGTTAATTGTTATTATATATGATATATACTCTCCTAACTATTAACATATATACAATAATATTATATATATATATATATAGTATTACCCCTATTAGTAGATTGTTATATTGTGCCATTGACCTATTAATATATAATTCAAACATATAATAATACTATGTAACATATATTTACGTACATATTTTGATAATTTAATTTTTTTATATTTCACATGTTAATTTCGAGATATAATATGATCATATACAATATATTAGCTATCACACGTAGCATTAGAATTCGGCCAAAAATCCCCAAGAGCACCGCAAAATATCAGCTATATACACGTGACTGAGATCTCCATTTTATAAGTAAGTGTTTTTAGTTGTATATATTATTTTACTAGTTATGCATAATACTATCTACTATATTTTATAAACTACAAATGGAATCCAAACACAAATTTCTTAATAATTTTTTTTTAAAAGTAAATTGCAGATGCACATTGAAAAGCCTAATTAGATGATGCAAGTGCAAGTGTGCAACCATTCTAAAAAAGGAAGTAATTAACCCGGGCCGGGCCGTCAACGGCTATGATGTTTCACGTTAATGCACTCAATAACTCATGAGGGGTGGCCGACTCACAACCAATACTCCCACACAATTTCCAAATTTACCCTTAATAATATGACCGAAGAATAAAATGCTTACCTTATCATACTAGGCAAAATTATGGTCATTATAGTTATTATTATAACGTAAAACAAAATAACATCATGGGGATCCCGGACCCAGAACTTGAGGGCTGATACGTCATTTTGCTTACGCTCATTATATTATGACAATAAATTTGTAATCTAAATGCATATATCAAATTATTAATATTATTGTATAATTTGTTTTGATACAAACCCATATATATTATTCTGATTTGTATATTAATTAGTCAATTAGACTACATACAACTGATCTCTATATCCCACCTTATAATAGAATTGATGTAGATTTTGTACTATATATCTATCGTATTTTAATTTTATATTTTATTTAATAAGCATTGGTTTGTCACGTAAACTTGAAGAATAAAATAAAAATGATTTTCTTAATTATTTATTTCATGGAATTTCATCTATTACATATATGACATTAATATTATTAGTTCCAATTTTTACGATTTATTGATTTTGTCATTTTCTTCATGTGTAATATGTTGTTAAACATGAGGTTTTCATGCATTTTGAAGTTCATTTAAATTTTGGTTGATGAGCATTGCATGAATTTCTTGACATTTAAGCATAATTTTTTCATATTTTATGCAATGGGATAGCATGTTTGCTCATTGTGAATTTTATTTATCTTCAAATGTGTTTTTGATATGGAAAGAGCTTAAGAAAATACGAAATTGATTTAGAAAAAATTACAGAAAAAATCGAATCAATCAAATAAAAATTAACGAACGAGAACATAACAAATTAAACAGCGCACTGCGCCGGCTCGGCCGACGACAATAATTCAGAAGTAGAAAGGAGAAATTTCGTCCCCCAATTAGTCTCTTGGTATATAATCAATCAATTATATATATCACATACATTCCTACGTATTCTATTAGATAAATACATATATATATACACTATTTATAGAGTTTGTATCTATGGCCCCAAATATGATGCCTAGGTCAATTCTTATAACATTAGTCATAAAAATAAATTACAAGTAATGGGAAATGTAATAGTATACCACCATGCACACATACAATATATACGTACGTACGAAATTGAACTGGAATGGGCAAATTAAGGGGCACATAATATTTATTTGATTAATAATAATAATAATAATAATAATAATAATAATAATAATAATAATAATAATAATAATAATAATAATAATAATAATAATAATAATAATAATAATAATAATAATAATAATAATAATTGTGAATAATGTGGGGGAAATGATGATGAAATCTAGGCGGTTCGGACCAATCCAGACCATAATTGCAAATCTTGGGTTGGGACGGGCGAGACCGCAGAGGCAGAGCCATCATTTTATGGGTTGGCCTTTCATACAAAATGACGGGCATACCCCTGATCGGATTTGTACGAGAATGGGGAAATACCAAGAATACCCATGCATGCCGGGCCCTGCAACTGCAAACAGCCATGATTCACATGAAGCCCCTGCCCCTTCCTCCGCCCCCGCAAAAAAACTCATCATGCTAATTGCTAAATATAATGGCTATTGGCAATCATACATACGAAAATGGTAGGAGAACATTAAATCCTTGCAATTGCCTGTTCAAGCTAGCCGCCTTCCATCCTTACACATGCATGATTCATTATATATATATGCGTGTGTGTGTGTGTGTGTGTGTGTGTGTATATTCTCTCTCTCTCTCTCTCTCTCTCTCTCTCTCTCTCTCTCTCTCTCTCTCTCCCCTAGCTCCCCTGCTATATATATTCATGTTTAGCTTCAACTGATCTGAGACATCGTCAATCACTTCATCAGTCAAAATACTCTCTCTCTCTCTCTCTCTCTCTCTCTCTCTCTCTCTCTCTCTCTCTCTCTCTCTCTCTCTCTCTCGCTTCCAATTGATCAACAATTTCATCTTCTCTGAAAATTAAGGTAGTCTTTTTCAAAAGCTAAAATTTAAATTAGAGAGATCTAGGACCACAGCCCACCATCCTTCTATGTCTCTCTTCGTACACAATGTCTACCTGCATTACAATTGTTCTTCTTCTTTTTTACATTTTAGTACCTTTGAAATGATAATATTAATTCAGTTATATATATATATATATATAATTGGACAGGGAATGGAAAAGATGAACTCAAAGCTATACTTGGAGAACTACTACATGATGCAAGAAAATGAGAGGCTGAGGAAGAAGGCGGAGCTTCTCAACCAAGAAAATCAAACCCTCCTTCACGAGCTCAAGCAAAGGCTATCTACCGCCGCCAGAAACACCGTCTCCGATCACAACCTCTCCACCTCCTCCACCACCAACCCCAATAAGAAAGGAAGCAAGAAGTGACCTAGATTGGAAATGTATTTTATATATACTACTAATATAATATAATATAATAGGTGTGCTAGTTTAATTTCAGTCTAGGAGATCTCTCTCTCTCTCTCTCTCTCTCTCTCTCTCTCTCTCTCTCGCTTTCTTTTATGTGGTGACATGGATAAACCGGCAGTCCATCATTCGTTGGTTGGTGTGTTTTGAATAAATCACACTTATAACTGATCATAAATCACGTGATCAAAGAGATCAATTGAATTACATAATTTACAAAGGTTGTCAGCACCGCTTTGTTTTGAAACAATATTATATTATATTATATTATATTATATTATATATATGTTCTTTTATAATTGATATGGTGATTAAATTAACATATTTATAGATGGGCATTGTGTTTGTTGAATTAGTCCAATTTTTTCATTACATTGAATTTATAACTGTAAGAAAAGTCATATATATATATATATAATCCGTGAAAGAATATATACAACGATAAACCTATAGCTTGAATACATGGATATATTTAATACACTTAGACACTGACTTCACTTTGTAAAAAAATAAAATGGTAAATTACATTTTGGACTTTTTTCAAAAACAGTCAATTTTTTAAAAAGATTACAAATCTAATATTTGATCAATTTTACGGCTCAAAAATCATACATAGTTGATTATATTTTATGATTTCTTAATTGGAGGATATTTTATTAATATGGTTGGGAAATTAGAAATATTAAAATACGAAATCAGTTACATATTAGATTTGCAAAAAACTTTGAAAAAGTGGGCACTATTTTATTAATTTCGAAGAAGTTGAATATTTTTTAAAAACATCCAAAATATAGGTATTAAAGTGTAAATTACTCAAGATCAAAAATAAATAAAAATTAGAAATTAACTAGTAAATAAATAAACGTTAGAAATTTAATTTGACAGTGATTTCATTGGTCCAGCTTCTGAATTTTCAATTTCGACGGGGCCTATTCTTTATTTAGGGAAATGATTGGGCCTGCCTACTAATTGAACCCAATAGATTGTTCAACATGCACGAAATTTACTATCAATTTGATGACTGGAAAAGTGAAATTATTATTTATGGCAATGCTAAAATCATGATTTTTATTTTATTTTTGAGTATTATATAATATTGTTTTATTAATTTTGGATGTGTAATAGTTATTTAACTGAGAATTAATTAATTAAAATGTTAAAATGGAAAAAAAATTGAATTATATGATTTTTTTTCAACCTCAGATTTTATTGTTACGATTTATAAAACTTCCAATTAATGGTTAATTAACTCTAACATAATAATAATAATAATAATAATAATAATAATTTTTATTAGGTCCTAAATTAATAAATGATCTAGCTATATATCTTTAGAATTATTGTTTATTACGTAATTAAACATTAACGTTTTTATAATTGAAAAGAACACCACTAATTAATCTACAAGTGATATGCATACACATTTTGCAGAAGGCATTCTTATAGAAACAGTTAATTAATACATATCAAAACAACATTCCATAAAAAAGAAGTATTTTACAATTTCATCTCGCATTCAGAGTTCAGACTCCAAATTATATTGTACTATCAAGGACACTGCAGGGGTGAAGACCCTTAGACCCATATAATAGGTAGACGTTCGATTTTTAAATTCATCGTCTCTCTTAAAATTAAAAAAAAAAAAAGAAGGTCTCCAACCATACTCACATGTTTTTTTTCCCTTGCTCACAAACTTATTCGCATAGAAAAACGGAAATGAAAGAAATGAGAGGAGAAGCAATCCCGCAGATTCTCCAATTTGGACACATTTGTGTATATATATATTAATTATTTTGAAAATGATCTCCACTAAGGCACTAATTAATTAATCATTATATATATAATTAAGAGCAGTGGTTGAGGGCCATGATTAATACATATGTGTGTGTGTTGTTAATTAGCGGCGCCTGGCAGCGGTTTCCCGCTGGGCATTGAAGAAGACGGCGGCGACTGGGAGGGCGAGGTTGTTGTCGGCGGCAAAACGGCGAGTGTTGAAGTAGTTCCGTGAAGTAGGGAGGTTATTTAGGGTTTGCCTCCCCCTCTGCTGGAATAGAACCAACACAAACCTATGGATTCCTATGTTTGGCCTTGGTCTCTCGTAGCTCACCACTTCTTGTCCTGTCAAAACCATATATTACTACTAGTTATCTTACAAACTAAGAGAGGGAGAGCTAGAGAGAGAGAGAGAGAGAGAGAGAGAGTATACTCTACCACGTTGAATATATATTAATTTGTGTATTGTCCTAGCTATATTAATCCTATATATATATATATATATATTATTTCGATTAATTGATCTTACCGAATGTAGCATCTGTTGTGCCCGGAATGTCTGTGACTATCCTGTAACGTATCGCATAGTAATTAATTCACCAAAGAAAATATATATATTAGTGATCGATAGATGGAGCACAATTAATTTGGTGTGTGTGTGTGTATTAATATAATGTTCTACATTTGTTGAATTTAATTAATTTGATGATCAGTAAAATATATAGGACACCAACATGAAATGTAAATATTTATAATAATTTCATGTGATGTATTAATATACCAGTGGAGGTGTTCCCTGAGATATGGGTCACTAGGGCCAGGAACATCAGGGTCAGTCATAAGCTGCAGCAGCATTAATTAATTAATTAGTATATAATTAAATGCACAGAAATCTTAATTAAATATATATAGATCATGATTACCAAAGTGTAGAAAGTTCGCATGTCACCACCCTGAATGAGGACCCTTGGGGCAATAGAAACGGCAGAAGGAAAAAACTCAGAGCCATTGCAGACCTGTCTATTGTTATAACTCACAATCATACTTACACTTGGGCTAAAATTCTCAAGAACGTCCTCTATCACTCTCCCTACTATCAGCGACTCTGGCGTTCTTGCCATTTTCTTCTCTCTTTTTTTTTCAACAATTAATCAATGAGAGAGAAAGAGAGAGAGAGAGAGAGAGAGTCTGTGTGTGTGTAGAATGCAAAGCGAAAGAGCGCTGAACCCTATATTTGTAGTGTTCTGAATTAAGCATATTCTTGGTAAGCAGTCATCAATCCAGAAGGATCTGCAAATATATATGTTTCATAGCTCAATTACATATATTCGATCTCTCTGTCGTTTTCTGCTGCATCTTAATTCAATCTAACGTTGGATTTATACATTGTTTCATAACAAACACGTTCGATTATATAAACACACGCACACACAACTAATTATTATAATACATTTAAACATAATAATTATATATCATATAAAGGAACCAATTTAACTACTCATATCTCTACTCGACAAAGGCTCGTTCATAAAATTTGACATATGACTTTGATCTTAATTTATATTTTAATTAGTAATGCACATATAATTAATTATATATCTGATTGACCTTATTAATTTTTTATAAGAAAATAATTAGTTTTAGTAATTTATTTTTATATTTTTAGAATAAGATTAAATAAATTATAAAGGAATATTTAAATTTAGACCGTGAACTTTGAATGTGTATAGTAAATTAAGCTCAAGCTTGACTCAATAGTACACAAATAAGTAAGTTTAACTTTGACTCAATAGTACTTGATTCATATCACGACTCAATTACAAAAAGAAAAAAAAGTCGAGGGTTCACATATTTTAGTCGGGCCCAACATCAATATTATTACCGATCGAACTCTATCACACGAGCCAAATAAGAGACTAAACCTCATGATAATTTTATAAATTAAGTGCAAATCAAACAAACCAAACATCGTCTTTAAAATTATAATTTGAAAAAATAAAAATAAATAAGCAACATGATCTTGAGATAGTACAGACAAAAATGGGAAATGAATTGGAAATCCATGTATATATAGACCGAAACTTAATTACCTGCCACCCCTCACCACTCCTATACCATGACTCTCTTTCTTCTACCTAATTGAGTAGCCATTTTTTTCCCTCTTCTCAAAAGTCAAAACTGAAAGATGATGATGATGATGATGATGATGATGATGATCATCATCATAATAATAATAATAATAATAATAATAATAATAATAATAATAATAATAATAATAAATGGGAATTTCAATGAAATAATAAAATTCAAAGAAATGGAAAATATATTTATAGGTAAATAAAATTAAATAAAGCATCATATATAAAAATTAATGTTCCAAATAATAATAATAATAATAATTATTATTATTATTATTATTATTATTATTATTATAATAATAAATGGGAATTTCAATGAAATAATAAAATTCAAAGAAATGGAAAATATATTTATAGATAAATTAAATTAAATAAAGCATCATATATACAATGTTCCAATTTTTTTTAAAGAAATATGGTAATTCTATGAATGAAAAATAGATAAAAAAACATTTTTAGGGTTTTCTGTGGGAACTTTTCCTTGAATGGCAAGAGAACCTATCTTTTGCGTTTGAGGTAAGATTAAGAAAAAAAATTGAGCACAGATATATAGGCTTTGTTTAGTGTGCTTCTTTTGAATTTCTTTTTTTGCTTGTCAATATCAAAGATTCCTATAATAATGGGCATATATAAAGAAACTCCACCACAGAAATACAAATATAGATCGTAAAAGGTCAGGAGTCACTCAACATTATTGATTCAACATATTTTATGCACGAGTAACATGTGTGATACCGTTTAATGAATCTCTTACATTAGATAACGGATCTTTATTTGCAAATGAAATCATCTATTTCATTTTCTCTATCTCACTTGGTGTTCCATTTTAATTTTTATTAGATTTTCATTCATTTTTTCCTCAATTTCAATTTGTTTTGTTTAGTTTAATTTTATAATTATTATTTATGGTTTATCCCACCCAATTAGGGTTTACATTTATTTTTTAATGATTATTTTTTATTTTTCAGTTAATATAATTGATTAATATGGTTCATAATTCTAAAATTAGGGCATATAATTTTTTAAAATTACGATTCTTAGCAATAAATGTTGATTTTGATTGGTTATACTATAATAAATTTTATTTTCATAATAAATATTTTTAAAATATTAATTTTGATAGTGGGACATGTAATGTCAATTAGAGAATTTTATTCTCTCTATTTGAACCATGAGGTGGTCACACTATCATTTTTTTTTTTTTTTTCAGGAGCATGACTCCTGTGCACCACCCACCCCCTGCCACATATCAGACGGGCGCGCGGCGCCCATGTGCGAGCGCACGCACCCGCTTTTTTTTTTTTTCTCTTTTTTTGTGCTGTTTACGTTTTCTTTTTCCTTTTTTCTGTTTTTCTTTTTCTTTTTTCTGTTTTTCTTTTTTCTTAAAAAAAACACATATAAATCCCTAAAAAATACCCCCAAATAAATTATAAAAAATACAAAATAAACCTTAAAAACGCCCCTCAAAAAACCCATAAAAAACAGAAAATAAACCCCTAAAAACACCCCCAAAAAATCCTAAAAAAACAAAATAAACCCCTAAAAACACCCCCCAAAAAACCCTAAGAAATACAAAATAAACCCCTAAAAACACCCCCAAAAACCTAAAATAAACCCCTAAAAACACCCTAAAAAACACAAAAAAAACAAAAAAAAAAACCCTAAAAAACACAAATTGGTACTATTTAGTATTCGAATTGGTACTATGGGGTGGCGATATTTTTTTTTGTGTGGGTCAGAAGCGGGTCGGCCCGAGTCGGAACGGATCCGTCTGATGGGCCGACCCATGCACCTTATGCACAGGAGTTTTTGCCTTTTTTCAGTGGTCCTCCTCCCCCTCCACTTTTTCTTTTCTTTTTTATTTTTTCTACCTTTTCATTTCTTCATTTTTTTTGTTATTTTACATATATATATATATAATTTTGAATTAATTTAAAATTTTTATTTGGCATCTAGTGCAGCGCACTCGTCTGATAATTAATTTTTTTAAAATAAATATAAATCCTAAAATGAAATTAGGAAATGCTAAAATTAAATCGAATTAATTTAATTTTCTTATTCGGCATCTCGTGCCCTAGGCTCAATAATTAATTTTTTTCAAATAAATATATAACCTTAAATGGAATTAGTGAATACTAAAATTAAATTGAATTAATTTATTTTTTTATTAGGCATCTCGCGCAGTGTAATCGTCCGACGCTAACGCATAAGCTCGTGCACTGCACTCAATAATTAATTTTTTTCAAATAAATATATACAATAAAGTTAAATTAGTGAATCCTAAAATTAAATTGAATTAATTTGATTTTTTTATCCGATGTTTCAAGCAGTGCACTTGCCTGGCGCTAATGTGTGGGCATGAAGATTAAAAAAAACATAAAAAATGAACAAAAAAAAGGAACAAAAAAACTTGAACATCACATGTGGTGCCCATGCGCCTGTCTTTGGCCTCTTTTAATGTTCTCCGCCAGTCTGTTGGGTATTTTTTATGTATTTTAGGCCGAATTGTAGGTATTTATGGTGAATTTGGATATTATTTGATCCGTCTAATGTAAAAGATTTGTTAAATGATTTAATACAAGTTTTTGGATTTATACATACATCGCCTTATTCCAGTATAAATGATAATTAAGAATTCGAAATTTCTATTATGAGAAACAAAAGTAAATTGCGCCTTACAACCTCATTGGATGAACATCTTACTCTTACCGTCTTACGTCTCTTATGTTTCTTTAATTTGGCACACGCATCTTATTCTGATTCTTCTATATATTTATTTATTTATTTAAATTTCATTGATAATGTTTTAGATTTGGGTACTTGCAAGACCGCTAGCTATATTCTTGATCATTTAATTAAATTATCTTGAACGATCGTTTCGGATATTTCCATTAATATAAAGATTAAATATTAATCATATGTTATCCTCGGAATCAACAAATGTTTTAATTAAAATGCCATCCCACGCATTTTTGTTAAAGGCCCAACTCGATGCACCTCTTACAAATTTACAATGATTGATACCCCAATTACACTTGTCATTTTTACAGCTTTACTTTTCCGACATGAGACCCGCGTACATTGAAGTTTTTTCTCAGCATCATGATCATGACAGATCCAAATGTGATGATCATTTTAGTGAGTGCAAATGTAAATTTTGTAGTGTTAAAATACAAAAACTAAATACATTTTTATTTGAATCTCTTGTCAACTAAGTACAACATGTATGTATATGGTATACTGGTTATATTATTCATAATTTAAAATAAAAATTTTGAAATTCCACCATGAATAGCATAGGAAAATCATTATTAACAGAATAGCATTACTTTCTTAGAGCATTTGGAAATTGAGTCTCCAGGAAGGAAATTCTTACCTATCCCACGTGTAGTACCTCAAGCGTCAAAATAGATTTAATGTGACACTCCACATCTGCCACAATGAGTCTATTGTAATCTATATATATATAAAAACAAAGTAATCTCTTCAACAGTATTGCCGCCTAATTTGTCCGCCAATTGTGCATGTGCCATGCAATCTGCGTGAACAGTATGAACAATATCAATATTTTAATATTTCATGTCTTTACAAATTGAATTGCAAGTTTTTAGTTTATTTTAATATTTTAAAAATGTTTTGCACTTTTTGCGGAGCTGAAAAGTCAAATTTGTCAGAGATTTGCATTTACTAACTTATGAAATGAGATTCGTCAATTTGAAATTCAAATTTCAAATAAAAAATCCATTTAACATTTTAAACTCTATAAAAATTGCATAATCATCATATTTGTGTATTCATTTATGCGATTTTCAAATAGGTAGTTCTCATTTGGCTATTTCATCTTTCAACTTTTTTTTGTGCTCATATTTTCTATTTTGACTGATTTTTCTGTGTTCATTCTCTATTTTGTAGTAACATGTTAATCCTTTTTTTTTTCTACTGTCTTCTGTAGTAAGTATTGTCTTCCTAATTATACCCCCTACCCATTAAATATTATACATAGCAAAATTTACATCTAAAATTGAATATGCATTTGTTATTTTTTTATCATGTGCGACACCCTTCTAAGTTATGACACAGCTCGAGCTCCAGCTCCAACTCCAGTTCCTGCTTTGAAATTTCGAAGAAAAAGGAAATTTACAATCAGGTTGCCATTTAACACGAAAAATCATTATGCAGTGGAGGTATTCTATATTTTTTGTTCATACTACGTATATTTCAAAGTTTCCATTTTGCAGGTACACGTAATTTTTTTAATATTTTCCAAAATTATATAATAAGATTTGGTATACAACATATATTTTTTAAATAAAATATATAAATATATTATTGGACTATTCTTGCCTTTGTTATATTTTTCTACAAATTCTTATATGCTTTATTTACTTGATACTTTTTATTCATCACTTTTTTCTTTGCAAAGTAGTTGATATTTATTTTCCTTACTTATTATCTTAATAAGCAACCATTAATCAACAACCATTAAGAAATATAAAAATTATATTACCGATGTATTACAAATTAAAATTTCATTATTAAATTTGTACTCAATCTACTGTTGTTATTATGAAAGTACATATACATACTCCACATTGATCTTTATTTAGTTAATATATATAAAAATTTAATGATAATTAATGCATGTATTTATACACTATATAATCGGGATGTCAAATTCTAGATTTAGAATAGAAGGCTCGCACTAATCATAATTCAAGAAATAAAGTATTAGTAGATCAAAATATATCATTGATACCATGATCAATTCCTTCTTTTAATGAATATAGAAATTGTTTATCATCAAATCAATAATAAACATTCAAGTTCTAGCAACTGCGTATTCATCTTTTTCTTTTTCTTTTTTTATAATATATAAATCTGCAATTTTTGAATATAGAATGAGATATGAGGCGGGCAGTGGCGGATCCAGGGGACTACGGGCCGGGGCCAGGCTCCCCACCCCCACCCCTTTTTTATATTTGTGTTTTTTGTCATCGGTTGGTTTCAGTCTCTCTACATATTGCTGTGATTCTTTTTATCTAAATTTACCACTTGAGACAGGACACCAATTATGAATCAAATACTATCAAAATTACACCGCGCATCGGCACGGGTGTAACACTAGTAGATATAAATAAAACATTAGCTCTGTAATGACACTTGGTACTATTCACGCAGAATATGCCGCAAATGATTTATATCTAAAGGCCTTCTCTCTTTCAGCCCAAATTGACTGCATGCAATCCATTTAATTTGAATTTTGATGCATGCACCTAGTCATTGAAGATTCATGTAAAATATATACATCGGACCGTATTGGATTATCGTATTTTTTTATAGGATTGTAGATTTCCCAACCCGGCCCAACACGAGCTATCAGGCCAATTTGGCCCATAAACTCTTCAAGTTCAAGTTTTCATTCAGCAACCAATAATTAGTATTAGCAACCACAAACACGTAGCTTAATGTTTTTCTCTAATTTGTATAAGTGAAATTAAGACAATGTATGGATTTAAATGGCTTCATTCGCCTTCAATCCCCTCACATGTCAACTTAAAAAAAGTAAATAGTATTCACATGAACACAAACATTTTTCTTACAAAAAGTATGCATTTATGATCTAATTATATTTCAATTTGTAGTTATTAAAGTTTTTCATTGCATTCATCTTCTAAACTAATAGTCGTCTCAAACCCGTGACCAATAAGCTAAAAAACAGAAGATGTTATAATTAAAAATAATTAAAATGCAATTACAAAATTGCAACATTTTAAAATTCATGTGAAAACTATAAAATAAAACTAAGCATATGTTGCTTAAATATTAATTAGTAATCCAAAATACTATATTTGTAGGAAAAAAAATCAACCTAATTTTGATCAAAATTATAATTTTGCCATATTTTTACTGAATTGACAATAAGAATGCGGATAAATTGACTATTTTGAAAACGTAGCTGATGTTAGGTCATCTCCAATAACAAACACTACAATACAGTTAATTGTATAATAGAATATTCTTTTTTTATACTTACTACTATTCATTTAATTTTTGTTATTGAATTGTTAAATCGACTACATGGTTATATATATATTGTAATATTTTTTATTTAATAAATAAATAAGCATTTAATTTTTACAAAACTAAAAAATTTCGGATAAACACGATCAATTTATTTAAAATAAAACCAACATTTCATAATAGATAATTTAACAAAAGCATAAATTACATGAAATAAAAATTACTTTTCTAAATTTGAAAATTCTTTCCACAAATGATCAACCAAAGCATTACGAAGTTCCAAGTGAGCACCTTTGGCTTTGATTTTTTTTAAATCAGCCAAAAATGCTTGAAATTGATCTATTCCTTCGATCGTCATTTCAACATCTGGAATTGACACTTATCTTGGATCATCAATTGGTGCTTCAATGTCTTGTTCATCCTCAACTATCATATTGTGCATGATAATGCACGCAGTCCTTGTATCTTATAAATCTTTGTTCTTCTAATAGCATGTTGGATTTGCTACAATTGCGAATCGACTTTGAAGAACTCTGGATGCGCACCCCACATCTTTCCTACATGATTCTTGTTTCATTGCAAATTTTTTTTGTGGTACGAGGATCATGAATTGTTTGCACAAGAGTGAATCATCTTGGATATATTCTATCAGCTAAATAATATCATATATTATATTCTTTTCATTATATAACATAATGTGCAGGTGGGGTGCTACCTCCAGCAAGATCAGCAAATAGATGAGATCTTTCCAATACATTGATATCATTATTAGATCCTGGCATACCAAAGTATGCATGTCATATCCAAAGATCATAATCAACAACAATTTTAAGAATAATACTCGAACTTCCACTACGACCCGCATATTGTCCTGTCTAAACAGTTGGATAATTTTTCCACTTCGAATACATGTAATCTAGATTATCTAACATTCATGGAAATCCATGTTCTTACCAATATAAAGTAGTCTAACAACATCACTAGCAGTATGAGATCTTAGATATTGATTTGAAAATATTTCCATAATTGCATGACAAAATATCTTGACATATTCAAGGGCAGTTGACTCACCGATATTAATGTACTCATCAACAGTATCCATCGATACTGCGTATGCTAATATCCAAAATGCAGCTGCAATCTTTTGAAGTGTTGACAAGCTAAGTCTCTTAGCTGCATTTCCACGCTGCACAAAGTAACCATCGAGATTTTTTATAGCATCAACAATAAGAAATAACACTACGAGAAAATAACGTTCAAGCGATAGAAAAATCCGTCACCTGAACTTGAAATTTTGTGCCTAATAACATAGGCGATGAAATGGCGACGGAATGCGTCCGTCACCCGTTTCCAGTCGCTAATAAAACGGGTGATGAAATTTTTTCATCACGAACCGAGATGACTGAATTAGCAACCAATTTTTCCGTCGCTAAATCATCATCAAATTCAGTCGTCATAATATAAAAAAATAAAATAAATAACAATTTAGCGACAGAAAAAATCAATCGTAAAAATCAAATATTCTAAGATAAGCACATTTGGGCGGCCCAATCCTAAGGGGCCACACCCACCATTCGCCATTTAATGGGGAGATAATTTGCTCCGGGGAAGTTTCGAATACCAGCACTCTTGGTTGGTCAACTAAGCGCTAAACCGTCAGGCCAAAGTCCTTACATGTGAAATGTATAGAATATTATATATTTATAATAATTCATTCCTTTTTGTGAATAATCTTCTTTCAAAATACCATTAATATTAAAAATGAAATTAATAATAATATTACTAATAATAATCAATTATATATAAAAATAATAATAATAAAATGAATATAAATATTATTTTCTATTTATTTTTTACATTTTAATTAATCATTATTTAATATTAGATTATTTTAATTAATTTTATCAAATATTATATATTTACAACATATACAAATATAAAATTAAAAGTATTAAATAAATGATTTAATGTAATTATATTTTAAAAAATATTTTAAAATATTATAGTATTATAAAATATTAAAATTAGAAAATGAAAAAAAATAAAAAATAATATTAAAATATTAAAAAATAAAAAATCCAAAAGAATAAGAAAAAAATATATTAAAAAGATTATTTTCAAATTCGTAATTAGTAGAAATTGAAAAATAAAAAAAATTAAAAAATAATATAAAATATTAAAAAATTAAAAAAATATAGAAAGAATAAATTAAATTAAAATATTAAAATATTAATTTCAAATTTGTAATTAGTAGTAATTGAATAATAAAAAAATAAAGAAAATTAAAGAAACTAAAAAAAATCAAATTTAATTTTAGCTACAGAAATATTCTGTAGCTAAATCCGCCACTAAAAGAAAAAATTAAAAAAAAAATGTTTAACGATGATTTTTTCCGTCTATAATGTAGAGACGGAAAAATTCATCGTTGTTCCGTCATTAATTTTTAAAAAATCAAAAATAAAAATTACGACGTTTAATGACGGATTATTCCATCGTTAAATTAGTGACAGATGTTCCGTCGGCAATGTAATCCGTCATTCGTAATGACAAAATGGATTCCGTGACCATTTCTGTAGTTCGGTTTGTGTTTTCTTGTAGTGTAAACTTTGAGACATTCGAAAACATCTGTGAAACATTTTTTTCAGGATAAGTTTATTTTCTGAAAATTAATTATTGAAAAGTCATTGAGCATCTCCTTCTCGGTCATGATGGATTGTTCTATGACCACGAACAGAGCCTCCGTGGACAGTTGTGGCGTATTAGTACGCTATTGAGAAATTCTTCTAGGTTAAGATTGTTGGTGAAAATTTGTTGAATTATCATTTGTTGTTCAATAGCATAGCCATGTCTTGAATTTTCAAGGTCACCATCATTTGAACTTGGAGTAGAAGAGCTAAAGAAATTGGGATTCATTTTTTTGTGGGATTCAAGAAAAAGAAATGAGTAGTGAAATGGATACAGTATGAATGATAATGATAATAGATGGAAATGGTGCAGTGTAATGATAAGTGGGGTGTGGTGCAGTATGAATCACAATAGACATATCTTAAATAATGTGTATATCTTATCTAGAAAATCTCATGATTGAATCACAATCTTTCATTGCAATTTTCTTTAAATCTACACCGTTCAATCATTATCTCGTTTAAAATGTATGAAGATTGAATTACAACCATTGATTACGTTTTTCTTACACCTACACCATTGAATTATTATCTAATTCTGATTTCTTTATCATGCACATCCTCTATAAATATATTCCTCATTATATACATACTTCAACACCACACTTAACCATTTCAATATATTTTACTTGTTTTCTTTGTCTACCTTATAATTTATTTTCTTCTATTTTCAATTCTGAGATGTCTGCTTCTATAAATCAAAATTACACCATTGATGAAGATATACATCTTTGTCATGTGTATATGGATGTATCTCAAGATCCAATAAGGGGTAAAAATCAAAAGCTCTGGAATCGTGTTATAGAAGTTTACAATGCCAGAAAAGCATCTTTATCCATGCCGGATAGACCTCAAAGATCCATTAATTCACGTATGCATGTCATCATTGGTGCTTGTTCAAAATTTCAAGGATGTATAGAGCAAGTCGAACTTAATAATCCGAGTGGTGAATCTAAACTTGATATTATGTAAGTTGTCATTTTTATGATTATTATTATTTTTGTTTATTATTTATCTTATTAAATTTTAAAATGCTTCATTTATTATACATATAATTCATGCAAAGAAATTGATGAAGCTAGAACCAAAATATAAAAAGGATTTCAAATTTGATCACGTGTAGGACATATTTAAAGATCTTAAGAAGTTTGATTGAATATCACAAAAATCATGAGTAGAAAGATACACATCCCAACTAGGTATGCCGGTTTTTGATTCTCCATTGTCACCTGATGAATTGTCTTCATTTAATTTCTATTATGAATTGTCTTCATTTAATTTCTATTATGAAATGTTGGTTTTATTTTAAATAAACTGACCGTGTTTATTCGAAATTTTTTAGTTTTGTAAAAAAATATGTTTATTTCTTTATTAAATAAAAATAAAAAATATTACAATATATATATATATATATATTCAATTTAACAATTTAATAACAAATTAAATGAATAGTAGTAAGGGGTCGTTTGGTATCCATATACTAGTATATCAGATATCAAGTATGGGTTTGAGTATCAGATATGAGGTATGGGTATCAAATTGATATCTGATATCTATGTTTGGTAAGAACTATATCAGGTAAGGGTATTAGATTGATATTTGATTTCTGTGTTTGGTAAGGACTATACTGATATGAGATATCAAATCCTAATTTTAAAAAAATAAATTCACTTTTAACATAAACATAAGAATAATGAAATTATTAATGGAATTATTAATACCAAAGATCATATTTTTCACCATTGCCTGAAATGAAAAAACAAGAAAAATCAAGAAAAAAAATTCAAACTTTGGCAGAACATAAGTTATTCAAACTCTGAAATTATGAGTAAATTGCAAACATAATTTTATAACATACCATATTATATCAAAGTATTTTGCAAGTGTCGATTGACTATTACAGCATTAAAAAAAAAAAGAAAACAAAGTCAATTTTCAAATAAACTAGTACAACATTCTAATAACAAGCAAGTAAACTAAATTTGAAAATACAAATCAACTAGCGTTAGACATCCAATTATTAAATGATGTTTGAGCTATAGAATTTCTGAAGTCATTCCAAACATCTGAGGTTGAAACTTGAGTAATGTGCTCATGTGATTCATCATCATCTTCCTCTTCCCCCTCCTCTTCCTCCCCCTCTTCCTCATCATCATCATCATCATCATCATCATCATCATCTTGTTCATCTTCCCCAATATCAGTTAGCATGTGTTTACGGATAAGATTATGCATTGGCACACACACTAACTATCCGACCTGAGTTCGAATTGGGAAGAATGAAGGACTCCGAAGAATAGCCCATCTCCCTTTTAGTAGACCAAAACATCTTTCTATGACATTTCTAGCTTTAGCATATTTCATATTGAAGTACTCCTCGGGATTTTCTGGTACTCTATCTCCCCAATCTTTAAGGTGATAATTATAACCTCTATATGGAGCTAAAAACCCCTCACAATTCGTGTATCCAGCATCTACCAAGTAATAACACCCTTCACAAATATAAAAAATAAATATTAATATACAGTAAAGACATCTAGCTAAACACTTTTATTTTTTATGATTACCTTTCGGGACCTTAAAACCATTTGGTCTAGAAATAGCATCATGAAGAACACGTCCGTCATGTGCAGATCCTTCCCAACTAGACAATATATATATATATATATAAACTCCATATTAGGTGTATAAACACCTAACACATTCATAGCAAGGGCACCTTTTCTGGTCCTGTATCGTGATCTATCGACATTCGACACATGAACACTAATGAAAGTTCCATCTAAAGCTCCTAGACACCTCTACAAAATGAGAAAGAACAAATAATTATTGAGAAAAAATGTCATATTGTTTATTTTATTATCAATTCAAGTAATAAAGGTTTATACATAGTACCTTGAAGTATTTTCATCTACTATCTTGACAATCTTCGGGTATAGGTGTAGGCTTTTTGAGCAAGTGATGATGCAACTTTAAAACCGCACGAATACATAAATTGAATTGTCGATTGACACTCTCTCCACTTATTACAAAATAGTTAGCTATTGACCTATTCTTTTTATGGTGAGCTAATGTAAATAGAAACATTACAACCATTTCTTCCACCTCCATATTTTTTGTTCTACGTAATTCACCTATGCTTGAGACCATCTCACAAAGCACTCCAAAAGTGTGTCTATTAACACGAAGTTCATTCTTACATATAACATCACTTTCTCGAATTAACCTACTTAAATTGCCTAATCTATGACGTATCTTATCCCTAGATTGCATTGAAACCTCTTTAATTTCATATGTTTGTTCACGAATCATTGTAGTAACAATGACTATCAATTTCACGACAAGTATATCAACTACATAAACAAAACATTCGTAATCACGTTATTTCGACAAAAATAGAAAGACACACAATTAAATGCAAGAAACTGTATCTGTCATGCATTATCTAAAATAGCTAGCAGATGACATTTCTTAATGCACGACTTCAAGATTTTGCAGCAGAACACTCCCACCATCTGTCAGTAGTCAGATAACAGAAAAATGACTCGAGTCTGCGACATTGTTCATCACACGAAATGAAGATCATGACTGAACAAGTACCAGATGACAAGGACAAAAATTTCAAATTAGAGATACCAATTGCTTCAATATCATAGATGCTGTCTAACAATAGCATTTGTGTGCAAAATCAGTACCAAGTAGCCAAAAACAACCTACACCAACAAACACTATGAAAGCTTTCTTTACAAGGAGTTGCTAAGAAAAAAACATACAAAACTTAGCTTTTGCTATGTAGTGTGTACCAACAGAGTTCAAACAATTCACACCTTTCTTTTATTAAAGTTCAAGCAAATCCGAAGCAAAAACACCCAATTCAAATCATCAAAACCCCAAGCAAAAAACCATAAATTTAAACAATATTATAATAATAAAAAAAATGATGACCCACATGCTTTTGCGGCTTGGTGGTGGAGTGAGTGACGGCTTGAGCTGCAATATCACCTAATCCCCAAATGAAGCCAGAGCTAATCACCTGGGTTTTAACTGGATGCGTCGCTAAACAATTTTGGTACCATTTCCAAAATCTCAACATGCTATTCCGCTTAATCTTATCACTTTAATCTGAAAGAGAATGTCAAGGATTTTACCTGGAGAATTTCTGAGAAAAATCGTTCACGAATGTGGATGAATGGCGAAAAAGAAGGTTTAGGGTTTTTTTTAGAGCAAAGGAACGAAAGAGATATGAGGTATACCGGTGCAATAATAGGTATATGAAAGTAATGGAAAAATAGAATATCAGTATATCAAGGATATCAAATTGATATCCATATACTAATATACCAAACATGTGATATGGGTATGGGTCATTTTGATACCCATAGCCCATATACGTATATCAATACCAAACATGCCCTAAGTATAAAAAAGAAATATTCTATTGTAGAGATGGAATGCAGATAGGTGCTTTTGGAGATGAATATTGAAAATCTTTAACTTTATCTCTACAATAATGTAGAGTTAACCGTATTGTAGTGTTTGTTGTTGGAAACGGCCTTAGAGTGTCCGTAATGGGCAAAAAATTTACAATTTTGAAAATCAAACCAACTATGATTTCCATTGTGGAGATTTCATAATCAAATTAAATTAAAACTAAATTTCACTGTTCAAAGTTGATTTAATTCAAAAAGTTGTGCCCCACCATTTTTTTTAATTTCTCTCTCTTTCTCGAATTCATTCTCTATTCTCCTTCCTTTCTCCTCCTCCCAATTTTATAACCGCTGTTTATTATATATATATATATATATATTATTTTTCTAAATTACAACCGTTGATGCAACGGTCATGTATTTTTTTTTTTTTGCATTTCAACTGTAAAAAAAATTCTAAAGATAAATCATTTCATTTCAATAATCCATCACTATTTCTTTTATCTTTGTTATTTCTCCTCTCTTCTTGTGTGGTTATCTCATAATCTTCAAAATGAGTGATAAATATGGTGGATAATTTCTAAATTCTTTTGGTTCATCAAATACGCAAAGCAATTCAAGTTTTAAAAATTCTCAAACTCATTCTAGTCTTAATCCCCAATATTCTCAATTTTCTTATCTTACTAATCAAAATCCTCAATTTTCTCGATTTTCTTATCTTGATTGCTAATTAAAATCTCCAATCTTTTCAATTTTCTTATATGCCACCAATGGAAAGTCAGTTCATGCCATCTTTGTGGAGTCAATTCATGCCACCAATGAGGAGTCAATTCAAACCGTAAGATTATTTTGCAGTAATGGAAAATCAATTCATGCCACTAGCTTTTCAAGAACTTTCACCTACACCAATCCACCAATTAAGAAAATCCTGATGATTGAGTGTAGGATTTGACAGAGAAGAAACACCACAGATGTTTGGCTCTCAATTTCTATCACACTCTACACAAATGAGATTATCAATTAATCTCAATGATGATGACGATGAAGGCTTTAGTGGGAGTCATACGAAGGCTGCAAAAGCTGGATGGACCAAAGAGGAGGATACTCGTCTTGCACAAGCCTGGAGCACCATGAACAATTCATCAACAGAAGACAATGCACAAAAGAGTAAGGATTTCTGGCAAAAAGCGGCTACGTACTACAATGACGATCGGCCGGCTAACACTACTACTAGAGAATGGACGGCTGTTAAAGCGCACCATTAATATGTAATGCCGAATGTTACCAAATTTGTGGGATTTTGCAATAATTTTTACAGTAATCGAGTTAGCGGACAAAGCGGGACGATGATGTTTTACAGGCTGCAATTGCTCAGTGGCACACTGAGCACCTAAAGAAAGACTTCAAGTACATGTATGTATGGAGGTAATGAAAGATTTAGAAAAATGAGGTCCTCAAACAATAACGAATCGTGCTAACAAGAAATCAAAGACATCCGAATCTGGAGAACATATTACTTCAACAAATCCATATACAAATATATATAGTGAAAAACGGCTTCATCCAACTGGACAACAGAGAACAAAAGTCAAAGTCAAAGCTAACTCCCCAAAAAATAAAAATGTGCTACATATAACTGAATTTGAAAAATAGGATAAACTTGAACGATATCAAATGCGAAAGTTTGTCATAAATGTAAAAAAGTAATCCGTGCTTATACGAGTTTTAGCTAACTGCTTAAAAACTGTTCTGTGATATGTGTGGGATAGATGCAAGAACATAAATGAATAAAGTAGTAAAAACGCACGAGATGGTAACCCAGTACGGTTCAAACAACCTACTTTCGGGGGATTGCTCCCAAACTTGAAGTTTCGACTGTTACTCCTTCGAAGAGTGTATTAAGGATCTTACACATACAAGCCTCCCACCTTATGTCGCCCGTTCTTCTCCTTGAACTCTTTTGCTAGCCGAAAGTTGTAAGATCCCCTCATAATCGTGACACTAGACTCCCTCTAGCTACCCATGACTTCAACTTACAATCTCTCCCGAGATTGCGTACAAAACTGGAATAAAAATCCCCTTACGTGTTTCACTCGTAAACACTCAAAACTAGTCTATCACATTGAACATTTTAATGAACAACTACTAGTTACAAAACAACCACAAACTGATTCTAACACTAGAATCTAAACAAAATATAAGTGGTACCGATTGCTCCTCAATTCGGTCTTCATATAGGCGTCGATCTCCATCCGCCGCCAACATGGTAAGTAGATTGTGGTTTGTGGCCTTCCATACATGTGTAGATACTCTCCAAGTATAGTGGGGTTAATTCAGCACTGGATCTACACCACAAGGTAGTAAAACGAATTAATCTTGACCTTCCAAACAAGTTCGGCGCAAGATCTTTCCAATAAGGAAACTGCCATAAATAAAGTGTCCCTGGTTCTGTCTGTGACATACTCTGGAACAGTTCACCAACTGTTCTTCTTTTCTTGCACAACGGAAAAAAAATCTTCGTGGGACATACCCAGGCACACATTGTCGAACATATCTCGTCAATACAACAATACAAATACTTAGTGCATGACGGTGGCACTAACAATCTCCCCCTTTGGCATTTATGGTCGACAATTATCATCACGATCTGCACAACACTTGAATAAACTTCGCAGATAAAAAATATATCAAAAGGAGTGATATATTTAAAAACTATCCGAGATAGTTACAAGCACACTCCCCCTGAATCTAAACTGGGAGTGTCTTCAACACGATCAGAGCATTGTTTCACAGTGTAGAACTGCATTGTCAGTCGATCAAAAATATAGTATAGACCAACAAAAATAAAGTGGGGTAAACATCATCCCCAATAAAATTGTTTGTTTAGAAATCATCAAACATTAAAAAAATGAGCACACACTCATAGCAGCATCAGCAACAGACCATCCTTCATCCAACCGTGGCCTTTGTGAACTAACATACCAACATTCTTCTCCCCTTTAATTGTAGCCAGAAACGGCAAACACCAAACTTCACACCGGGGAGTCAGCAACATCATCATCAGCATCAGCCGGCGTATCAACAGCTGGGACAGAGGAAGCACTCGGCACATCAAGTGGCGAGGCAAGTCCAAGGGCTCGGGCCCGGAGATCAATCAGCAAGGCTTTCAACTCCTGCTTCCTGGTTTTGAAAGTTCTAATAGACTTGCTCAGGAACACCACTTCACGCTCCAGAGACTTGATATGCCTGTCAAAGAAAACAGATGTGACAGAAAAAGAAGCAACAAATCTATCTGGGACAGATGATGGCACAGGGCTCGAGCTTTCATCAGCATCGCGAGAAGGAACATCCGGAGCATGCTGGGATGAAAATAGTTTATGGCTGATTGTCAGATGCTGCGTAACAGACGCATACACATTATTTGCAGAAACAACATCATGTTGGGCCATGATGATCCTGAAGATGAGACCAGGATAGCCAACAGGTTGCTGGGCACGAGCAGATTCAGCATGAGCAAATACATTCTCAAAGATAAGCAGACCAAGATTAAACTCGCTACGATTGCCCACTTTAAACAGCCATGGACTTGCCAACAGTAGAATCATGAGTACTGGGCAGCCAATTCTAAACAGCAACCTTGTGAAGTATCGAGTACTTCATACTCAGATGAGACGCCAACAACGCACGCACCGAGGGCCAAACAACCCAACTTCCTCCAGTCAATTCCGACACAACCTCATTCAGATCAAAAACAGGCGCAGGAGCAACTACATTCTCACGACCTAAAAATTCATTAATTACAGCAGGAGAAAAAGCAATCCAATGTCTCCGCACAAAAACTAAAAAAGCATGCTCATAGGAAGCATCACGCATGCATTTGGACAAGTTGGCATAAAACTCATGTACAATAGCAGCAATAAAAGGAAGATCAGAATAAGCAGATTTCTCTAATCGGAGATCATGCAACAGAGAGTCAACACCCGTTCTCTCTATATCGAACTTAACCAAACAACCCTCGGAAATCAACGAGCGACTAGTAACAATCTTGAATTGATTTTGGTGAAAGGCAGAGATAAACTTACTTGAATCAAAGTCCTCTGAATCTGAATATGATCTGTCTGGAACAGATTCAGGGACATCCTCTGCTTCTTCATCAAAGGAGAAGGGTGCTCTGGCTTGCTTCATCAGTGGGCGACGACGTCCTGATATCAACCCCATCCTCTGCTCAGACAAACTCCACATAACACGGCGAGCAGGAACAACATCAGGCTTCTTAGCCACAGCCTTTTTTCCAGAGGGCTCCACCGATTTGGGGGGTTTTGATGGAGACCCTTTCTTAGCAGCAACTTTCTTGGATTTGGGTATTTTTGAAGAAGAACCCTTCTTCGCAGCAACCTTGGCCAACACTTTGGATTTCAAATTGGCAATAGATATGTAATCTTCATCATCAGACACTGGAGGAGTGACTGGAACATCTCTCAACTCCAACTTGCGTTTGGACCCGCGGGTTTTGGAGGAGGTCGTCTTTGGATGAAGTACAGAATCGGTCTCCAAACTAGGAGAATCGTCATCAAGAAATGAGATATCAACATCTTCTTCACCTTGAACTTGGTCAAGGTTTTCAGCAGCAGCAACAGGTGATACTTTACCAAGAGGAACTTGAACAGTGACAATGGGCGTGTCACTATACACAGGGACAACAGTAGAAAGAGACGGAACTTGAACAAATTTCAGAGCATCAATAGATACGGCAAATTCCTCAATTGAGGTAGGCTCTTCATCAACAGCAGAGGCGGTGACATCATCTTCAACAGAAGCCAAGGAGACTTCATTACCTCCAACATTCTCTATAACAGCCGCAATTGAAGCATCCAAAATTTCCGTAGACACCATGGGCAGAGAGGATGGCCCTTCAGAAACCCTAGGAGAGGGTTGAACAGTGAGATTTATCTCAGACACAGACCTAGGTGGTGAATCAGCAGAAGGTGCCATAAAGTAGGCACAGAAGCAATGGCTTCGGAGGAAGCAATAGATGGCTTCACATGAGCAGAGACAGAAATAATTGAAGACGAGAACACAATTGGTTGAGAAAGTTCCGCAAGCTGTCGTCGCAAGTCATCAGAAGAAATTCTAGGTTTCTTCGCTTGAGAGGGCTTAGAAGAAAAAGCTTTGTCCGCCATTGGATTTCGAATCAACAAAATTCAAACAAATACCAGAGAGAGAGAGAACGGCTTGAAAATTTTGCTAAAATTCTGTCTCTTTTGAAAAAATAAGGTTAAGACCTTAATTAGGAACTTCTAAAAGGAAATTTCCTTAACTCACTTATTCCTCACACGTCTCCCCGCAGCTTGGTGTGGAGAAGTGGAATCGATCATTGTGCGAAAAACAAGGCACTACTAGCCGTTGAAAAGTAACCGTTCCTCCAAAGCAGAAACTGTCCGAGACAGATATTGGCACAACACTTACAGACCATATTAACCATGGTCATTTTATACTCTCTATACATACATCACTGACCAAGACTGTATAGAGAGTCTTCTCACAACGGAGAAGTTTAGAGAACACAAAGACCCAAGGAGGATCTTAGTGTTTCAAACCTTCTACTATCAAGTGCCTTTGTGAAGATGTCCGCAAGCTGGGCATCTATTCCAACATATTCGATCACCAGTGATCCGTCTTCAACAAGCTCCCGGATGAAGTGGTGACGAATGTCTATGTGCTTTGTACGTGAGTGCTGAACTGGATTTTTTGAAATGTTTATCGCACTCATATTGTCACAGTATATGGTAAGGACAGACTGTGGGACATCATAGTCATGCAACATTTGTTTCATCCACAAAAGTTGAGTACTGCAACTCCCAGCAACAATATATTCTGCCTCAGCAGTAGAAAGCGAGATAGAATTCTGTTTCTTGCTGAACCATGAGACCATGTTATTTCCAAGAAAGAAACATCCTCCAGATGTACTCTTTCTAGCTTCAGTACATCCTGCCTAATCTGTATCGCAAAACCCCACCAAACTAGGGTTCATATCATAGGAAAACCAAATTCCCAACTCAGCAGTACCCTTTATGTACTTGATTATGTGCTTGATAGATTTCAAGTGACTTTCTTTGGGATCAGACTGGTACCGACAAACTCCCACATTGTAACATATGTCTGGCCTACTTGCTATAAGGTAGAGCAGACTCCCAATCATACTCCGGTACAAGGTTTGCTCAATAGCAACACCAGCTTCATCTTTTGACATCTTTGAAGATGTCCCTATCGGAGTTCTTTTCGGGCTGCAACTCTCCAAGCCAAATTTGCTGATTAAGTTCTTTGCATATTTCGTTTGAGACACAAAGATTCCATCATCCTTTTGCTTCACTTGAAGCCCCCAGAAAGTAGGTTAGTTCACCTACAAGACTCATCTCAAATTCGGAAGTCATGTCCTTCATGAAGTCTTTTACCATTCTGTCCGAGATAGATCTAAAGACAATATCATCAACATAAATATGAATAATGATCACGTCAGATTTTTGTCTCTTGATGAAGAGAGTTCTATCAGCTCCACCTCGAACGTATCCTTTCTCCAGAAGGAATTTGGTAAGTCATTCGTACCAAGCTTGTGGAGCTTGTTTGAGACCGTAGAGGGCCTTTTTCAGTTTGTACACATACTCAGGATGGTATGGGTCTTCAAAGCCTTTGGGTTGGCTTACAAACACATCTTCAGATAAATACCCATTTAAGAAGGCACTCTTCATATCCATTTGGTACAATTTCAACTTCATCCATGCAGCCATGGCGAGGAGCAACCTGACAGATTCAAGACGAGTAACAGGAGCGAACATCTCGTCAAAATCCACACCTTCAACTTGGGAATAACCTTGAGCTACAAGTCTTGCCTTATTTCTGGTTATGTTTCCTTCTTCATCAGTTTTATTTTTGAAGATCTACTTCATGTCGATGACATTAACACCTTTAGGACATGGAACCAAATCTCATACTTCATTTCTTTCAAACTGCAAAAGCTCTTCTTCCATGGCATGAATCCATCGATCATCTTGTAAGGCCTCTTTAACATTCTTGGGCTCAGTTGTAGAAGTATAGCAGACATTTGCAATCATCTCACGATAGTTCTTTCGAACTCCTCTGGTTCTAACTCCTTCACTCACATCACCAATGATGTCTGCTACAGAATGATGCTTCTACATACCTTTTGAAGGTTTGAAGCTATCCAGGTTCTCGTTCCTCAACTCAGCCTGATCATTATGTTCCGAACTGTCTGGAACAGAAGCTGGCACAGGAGTTGTGACACCAACAATCTCCTCATCAATCTGGGCAACAGGTTCTTCCAGATCATCTACAACAATATTGATGGATTCCATCACCGTCTTGGTCCTCTTGTTGAACATTCGATAAGCCCGACTATTTCTCGAATATCCGAGAAAAATGCATTCATCTCCTTTGGCATCAAACTTGCCAAGCTGCTCTCGGTCTCTTAACATATAACAAGTACTACCGAAAATGTGAAAGTACTTTAAGTTTGGTTTCTTCCCTTTCCATAGCTCGTAGGGAGTAACTATTGTCTTGGGTCTGAAATACACCCGGTTAATAACATGACATGCTGTGTTCACAGCTTCAGCCCATAGATTGTCAAGGACAGATTTTGCCTTTAACATGACTCGGCTCAAATCTTGAAGAGTTCGATTTTTCCTCTCGACAACACCATTTTGTTGAGGCGTTTTTGGTGCAGAAAACTCCTGAGCAATACCTCTTTCTTCACAAAAATATTTAAAATAAGCATTTTCAAATTCACGACCATGATCACTTCGAATTCTCATCACAGTTGTTGTTTTCTCCACTTCAAGCTTGAGACACAGATTCTTGAATGTCTCAAAAGTTTCTCCCTTATCTCTAAGGAAATCAACCCATGTGGATCATGTGAAGTCATCGACACACACAAAAATAAACTTCTTCCGTCCAATACTTTCAGTTTGAACAGGCCCCATCAAATCCATATGCAACAACTCAAAAGCTTTTGAGGTGGTAATCTTCTTAACAGATTTATGTGATGTATGAATCTATTTTCCCACTTGACATGGTCCACAAATTTTGCCACGATCAATATCAACCTTCGGGACTCCATTCACAGCTTCTGTCTTTATGAGACGTTGCATGTTTCTGTAACTCACATGGCCAAGCTTTTCATGCCATATGTTTGCTTCAACAAGTTGAGTTCTGAAGCATTACCTTTCATGTTGAGAAGGTAACACTTGTCCCTTGATCTGTCTCCATCCATCAGCAACACACATTCTTTGTTCTTCACAAGACATTTGTCTCTAGTGAAATGAACCAAGAGACCTTGATCGTAGAGTTGACTTATGCTAATTAAGTTAGCTTTCAGTCCTTCAACAAGCAGAACATCCTCCAAGTTGGGCATCCCTTCAACATTTAGATGACCACGGCCAAGAACTCTTCCCTTGACACCGTCTCCAAAAGTAACGGATTGATAAGAACCAATCCTTTTGGATTTTCTTCAGCATGCTGGCATCTCCAGTCATATGTCGCGAGCATCCGCTGTCAAAGTACCAGCTGCTCTTTGCATGAATATTGAGGGCAGTGTGAACATAGTTCTTGTGATTGTTCCAGGATCTGTTCCGCACAGATTGTCTTCTGATATTCAGGTCATTCTGAGATTGACCTTTCCTCCTCATTCTTCTGAGATCATTGATGTAGTATCTACAGTATGATCGAATGTAACCAGGCCTTTCACAATAGTGGCAGATAACTCCAATCTTTCGAGGCTGGAACTTTTGAGGTTGTTGCTGCTTGTTCTCTGATTTAAATTCAGGTTCTAGAACAGATTCATTATGCGTTCCAGATGATTGTCCTTGACAGAAACGGTCAAAAATCTTCCCACCAGTATATCCAAGACCTATATGGTCCTGCAGACTTTTTCCTTTAGCAAGGATTTCATCGAGCTGAGATGATCCAGAATTCATCATCTTGAAGAGCTTCTTTAGATGAAGCAGTTCACCATTTTGAGAGTGAGAATTGTTTCTGGATTGTTGAAGATCATTCTGCACTTCACTGAGACGCATGGACAGACTATCTTTTTCTTTAATGAGATCACCATTCTCTTTCATCAGCTCTTCATTGACTTTAATCACCATGATCCAGCTCTCATGAAGCTTTTTGTATGCTTCTATGGCAGATTCTTCAGTGAATTATTCATCATCACTGCATTCCGAAACATTGTCAATCTATCTGTCAAAGACAGAATTAGGCACATGTTCTTTGTGAGAATGTGTCATGAAAGCAATATGATTGCTCACGCATTCTTCATCACTCCCACGATCATCTGGATCATCACTTTCACTAAGAGTGGAACTGTAGGATTTATTCTTCTTCTTTAGGGTGTTAGCACATTCAGCCTGATAGTGCCCAAGACCGCCACATTCTCTACACTTGACCTCCTTCTGTTTTTCTTCAATGGAATCTTCATCTTTAGATCTCCGAAGTTTGGAGAATCTGTTCTTGACAGAATTATTCTATGAAGACTTCTCATAACGTTTGACAAATTTTGAGAAATTCTTTGTCAGAAGGGCAATTGACTCAGCCAGATCATTTTTGTCAAGGAGATTACTTGGAACATCAGAACTGGAGCCGGCTTGAAAAGCTATGCTTTTCTTCTGAACTGTCTCTTCATCTGTTAGTCCCATTTCAAAAGTCCTCAGGGACCCCATCAGCTCCTATAACTTCATCTTGCTCACGTCCTTGGCCTCTTCGATCACCGTGACTTTATATGTGAATCTCTTGGGAAGAGATCGCAGAACTTTCCGCACTAGTTTCTCCTCAGAGATGGCATCACCAAGTGCAAAGCTTTCATTAGCTATGTGACAAGTCTTGGCGTTGAATTCAGCAAGCTTTTCACCTTCATCCATTCGAAGGTTTTCAAATCTGGTAGTAAGGAGCTGCATTCCGGATGCACGAACACTGCTTGTTCCTTCGAAAGTAGTTTGAAGGATATCTCATGCATCATTTACCTTGTCACATGTGGAGATGAGTTTGATCACGTTCATGTCCACTGCAGAGAAAATGACGTTCATGGCTTTAACATTCAGCCCCATGATCTGATAATAAGTATCGTCAAACTCTTCTTCTGGCTTCAGCACCGCTTTGCCTTTCTCATCTTTCTTGATAGGAGGTTTCCACCCTTCAGTCACCATCTTCCAGGCACGCTCATCAATTGAGCGAATGAAAGTTGTCATACGAGCTTTCCAATAGGCATAGTTATTGCCATCAAGGAGCGGATGTCGCACCGTCGAGGTTCCTTCTTTTATCGAGTCCATCTCGAAAAAAATAACACAAGAAAATGGATTAATACCCCAAGATCAACCCTGAATACAGGCAACCCGCTCTGGTGCCAATTGTAAAACAGTAATCTGTGCTTATACGAGTTTTAGTTAACTGTTTAAAAAATGTTCTATGATATGTGTGAGACAGATGCAAGAACATAAAAGAATAAAGCAGTAAAAACGCACGAGATGGTAACCCAGTTCAGTTCAAACAACCTACTCTGGGGGGATTGCTCCCAAACTTGAAGTTCCGACTGTTACTCATTCGAAGAGTGTATTAAGGATCTTACACATACAAGCCTCCCGCCTTATGTCGCTCGTTCTTCTCCTCGAACTCTTCGCCAGCTTCAGGCAGTCAAAATATCCAAAACATAAACTAAATATGAAAGCAGTAAATTGTATCTTGGAAATGTAAAGACCGAGTGTGTCAGTGTGCGCGTTATGAAAACAGATAAAAGTATTTATAGAAACTGAATTAAGGCTTCAAGCAGCCCAAATCTCACCCACGCAGGGGTTCTTGCACTCCTCCACTTCCTCATTTCATGCTCAACGTTCTTCCTTAAATTTCGGAGGGATAGCAACAAACCCTAGCGTTTCTAACAGCTTTTTGATGTCCCCATTTCCTTCCCAACATATGTAGACCTCCCCAAGACTCAGAACTGATCGCCACATCACCTCCACGTGCATATAGGAACTGTCCCGCGATCTTATTGTGCAATTCTCGCAACAACTTTGATTGGGTCCTCGGCAGGCAAATCAGTCCTTTGTGCCCTTAGCATAAATAACGTCTGTCTGTGCCTATTGTGGTGGTTTTGTGCCCTCAGCCTCCTGCAATCAGCTTTACCCCCAAAACTAGACTAGACTCTATACTAAACACTAAAAAAGGACGTAAAAAGATAAAGGAAAAAGCACGAATTTGAGTCTTCATCACACCCACACACTTGGACTATACCTGCCCTCAAGTATGAATGCAACTTTAACTCAAAACAATACAAACAGAAGACTCAAATGACTCAAGACAAGACAACACAGCATATGAATCATAAGCTGATAAAGGGCATAACAGTTGAACATAATGATGCAGACAAATCGAATCAATCAAACTCAGGCTACTATTGAAGTGTACACTCAGCTCGCCTTTTTCTCGAGTGTTTAGGTTAAGTGTTTACTCTCAACAATTCCACCAAATCATCATCAACAAACTTGCAAGCACCCTGTATAAACAATTTACTATATTCATATGCATGCATATCAAAAGGTCTTGTGGGGGTTGTAATGGGGCATGCGGATCAAGGTTGGAAATATTTAGAAACTGGCTACCTTCAATAGTATTGGGCAAAATCAGTACTGACAGCTTTGTGCCCACATAACAACCTGGGAAACCATTTTATTTATACACTTATTTTTTTTATTTTCTCTTTTTTTCTCTCTTTTTTTTTCTTTATTTTCTTTCTTTGTGCCCATTTCTGGCATCCTGTCATTATTTGGCTTAAACCATACCACCAATACAAGCATAAAAGGTTTCATTTCCAGTCATAAGATACTCTTTAAAGAGAGATTTTTCAGAATGCAGGTCATGAGCAAATAAACAGGCTCAAATAATGGCAGCAATGGGAAGCATTTATCAGTGAATAATATGGCCAAATAACGACGAAAGAAAATGCCTTAATCATCTAAGCATGCATGAAATCAAGTTTGACAGGGCACAAGTAAGTAAGCATCAAATGAGGTGGTGGAATTTAAACACACAGAAAGAAGTCGCAAATGTGAATTTGGGCTCAAAGCTCACTGGGTTGTTATGTATTGCTTTCACATGCGATTGATTAATTCCATCTGCCTAACAATAAACTTATGTCCATATATGCCCAATGTCAATCTATGACTCATATGTTATAGACTCAACATGCACACACAAAATAAAAACAAAACATACAAACGCAACAACCTAGGCATATCCCTCCCACACACTTGCTGTGCAAAGTACCATTGCGGGCACAAGCAGTAATGTGGGTTAGATATGCCCAAAACGGACTCTATATATACAGACAAAAAATAATAAATAGACTCAAAACACTCAAACAAAAATAAAAACAAATCCTAAACTACTGGGGATAAAACGTGATTTAAGGAGAAGAGGGGTAGTCTATCCCGAGGTGAACACAAATGTTCTGCAGGGCTTTTTCAACTCTTTTGAGCTTCTTTGAATCTGCACTGCTCTGTGCCCTGCTCGGTCCTTCTTGTGCCCTGGGCGATCCTTCTTGTGCCTTGGGGGCCTTTCTCTTGTCAAAGTATGTAGGTTCGTCAAAAGGGAGGAAGTATGGGGTGTTTTCTTCAGTGATCCCAACTAGCTGCATCCGCTCCAGCCTCTGGGCATCGAGATACTCTGTTGCTTCATCAAGTTCTGGGTAACCTTCGAAGATGTCGTCGAGGTCGTCTCCTTTCAATCCTTCAAACAGCCTAGCCACGAACATGCCCAAGGCTACAACAGTTGCTCTGGTGTTGCTGGTCTGCGCCTGAAATTGAATCGCCAGAATGTAGCCGAGGTTGACCTTCCGCTTATGCACCATGTTCCACAATAGGAACACCTCCTGCTGCGTGACTTGACATGTGCCATCTTTGCGCCCATAAAGGTTGAATGCCATCCATCTATGGCAAATCTGGAGGGCGTGGTCAAAGATGTGCTTGTCCTTGCTAGAGCCCGAAAGATAGAAGCCTTTGCCTCCAATGTCCTCCCACTGTTGCTGAATGTTTCGACTCCAGTCGTCGCCAACACTGGTTGCTGCTTCTTTGTACCACTTCGAATGAACATCTTTTGGTTGGATGAAATCCAACATCAGATTCAATCCTGAGATTGACATGCTATAGTTCTCTCCAGCTATGTAGAAGTTCACAACTCCAGGTGTCTCCAGACCAAAGCCCTGTACTGGTTTAAACTCATATGAGGAAAGAAATTCAATGGTTAAAGAGGGGCGTGCCGTGTTCCTCCAGCCAAGTACTTGCTCCCAACCGATGTTGGCAAAGTATTCATACACTTGGTCCATGACTCCAAGTGTATTTAGCGTGCTGTCATGAAGAACATAAATGGGCAGATGCTTTTTCTTGTTCAATCTCTCGACAATTACTTGTCTCGAGCTGCTTGGATCATCCTTTTCCTCATTCGCCAAGCGGCGGGGGAGGGTTCTGATTGGCACCCTGCTCTTTGTTCCCTTTTTCACCTTTGTGGGCACATAGGATTGAACCGGAGCTGGGATGATTTGGATTTCCGGCTCCACTTCCTCACTGTGCACTGACTTCTCTTCCTCTTCATTGTGGGATTGCTCCACATCTATCTTTCTCTTAGTAGAGGGTTTCTCTTGTTTCTTTGACTCCTTGCTGACTAGCTTCTTTGCTTCCTTGCTGGTTGACTTGGTTCTCTTTTGCTTGCTCTTAGCCTTTTCGGGCACATCGGGACCCTTGCTTTGGCTTGGTTCTCTTTGTGCCTCTTTCACGACCTCCTGTGGTTTTGCCTTCTTCGACTTCTTCTTCTCTGCGGGTGGATCGGGTTGTGCCTGTTTTGACTGCTCAGACTGGCTGTGGGCATTCGCAGATGTAGATCCCTCTGAAGCCGCTTTGTCTTCTTCCATCGATTCTTCTTTCTCTTCCTCCGGTTCTGGTTCTTTCTCCTTCTCCTCTTGCTGATCTTGCTCTAGTTTCTCCTCCTCTTTGTCTTCTTCTTCCAAGCTCTCACCTTCAGATTCATCAACGCTTTCTTCTTCGTCACCGCTACCCATTTGCTTTTCTTCATCCACCTCTTCTTCTTTTTCTGGTCCACCATCGTCTTCCCCGTAATTCTCTGGTTCTTTCTTAGGCTCAGACTCATTTAATTCTTCGCTGGGTTAGGGTGTCGGCGGCTTCTCCGGAGTTGGTGGTTTTTCAGGTGTTGGCGTTGGGTCAGGACTTTGCTCAGCTTGTGGTGGGCTTTGGGGTTTACCCTTATCAGTCTCAACCTTCTTCTTCTTCGACGCACCGCCTTTAGCCTTCGGTGGTGCTCGCTTCTTCTTCTCTGCTTGCGGCGGCGGGAGCGGTGGTTGTTGTGGTGGAATGGTCTGGATCGGTGAGGGGTTTAGGACTGGTTCGGAGCTTTGTTTCGGCTCCTCGGGCTGGGTTGACTGGGTGGTCTGCATTGTTTCTTGCGAAGAGTCACCGGCGTTGCGGGCACCGCGCCTTGTGCCTCGCTTGACAGTTTCTCCAGTTTTCTTTGCATTCACCATTTTTTTCTTGACAAGGGTTTGGGAAATTTGTGAGGTAGGGTTTACTTTGCTTGATTTGTGAGAAATCGAGAGTTTTGGAGGGGGCATTTGAATGCTTCAGGAGACGTGAGGTGTTGTGAGGGTGGTGGGTTTGTGCAGCGAGATCCTGGCCGAGAATATAGGGAAAACGGTTGTGCCTAATTTTGAGAAAATTGGGGAAATTTGAATAGGAGAAGAAGATATGTTTGAAATTCAAAATGATTATCTGTATATATCATCTCTCCTTTACTCCCCTCTTTTCGGCCTCAATTTTCAACAATCATCACACTGCATGGGAAAACCAACCGTCTCTGCAGTTGCCCTTTCATGTCAAATCAGTGAAATCTGCTACAGTACCCACCCACACACTTAAACCTTGTTATGCCCTGCACATGACTTTGCCCACAGTGATGTGTTTCCAGTCTTTGCCTTCCTGCAGCGTTAACTCACAAATAAAATACAAATAACAAACATAATTGAAATTAAAGCAAGTAAACAAACCGGGTTGCCTCCCGTCCAGCGCCTTTGTTTAAGGTCTTTGGCTCAACCTTGTTGTGCCTTCAGTAGTACTCAGGAGTGCTCAAAACTTGGGTTTCTGCCCAAGTTTCCTTCTCTTGCTCGAAATATGGTTTCACCCTCTGGCCATTGACTCGAAATTCGCACCCATCTTTTGGATTCACCAGATCAATTGCTCCACTAGGGTATTGATGTTGCACCAGATAGGGGCCCATCCATTTTGACTTCAATTTGCCCACATGCAATTTGAGCTTTGAGTTAAACACGAGTACCTTTTGCCCACAGAGCAACTGTTTGCCCCTTGCGAGTGCATCGTGGTATCTCTTGGTCCTTTCCTTATACATCACAGCATTATCATAGGCCTCGGACCTCAACTCTTCCAATTCTTGGATCTGCAGCTTCCTCTCAATTCCAGCGCATTCAACATTGAAATTCAACTTCTTGATTGCCCAAAATGCTTTATGCTCCATTCCCACAGGCAAATTGCAATACTTTCCAAAAACCAGCCTATAAGGAGACATCCCAATAGGTGTCTTGTAGGCTGTGCGATATGCCCACAGAGCATCTTCCAAGTGATTGCTCCAATCTTTGCGCCTTGGTCCAACAACTTTCTCCAAAATATTTTTGATCTCCCTGTTTGAGACTTCTGCTTGTCCATTTGCCTGGGGGTGATATGCCGTAGTAACCTTGTGTGTGACCCCATACTTTGCCATTATCCTCTTTATGACTGAGTTGCAGAAATGAGTCCCTTGATCACTGATCAGGACTTTGGGCATTCCAAAGCGACAGAACACATTTGCCCTCAGGAACTTCACCACTGTGTTTGCATCATTCGTTGAAGTGGCTTTTTCCTCCACTCACTTGGACACATAATCTACAGCCAGGATAATGTAGAGATTATTACCTGACTTGGGAAATGGTCCCATGAAGTCTATGCCCTATATGTCGAAGACTTCCACTGGCATGATAGGTGTTTGTGGCATGGCCTCCCGAATAGAAATATTTCCAGTCATCTAGCAATTATTGCACTTCTTCACAAAAATATAAGCATCCCTGAATAATGTAGGCCAATAAAATCCTCCATCTAATACCTTCTTGGCTGTTCTCCGTGGGCCAAAATGACCTCCACATGCGTTGTTATGGCATAATTTCAAGATGTCTATGACTTCCTCATCATTGACACACCATCTTATGACTTGATTAGTTCCAATTTTCCAAAGAGTTGGTGCTTCCCAGAGATAGAACCTGCATTCACGCTTCATCTTATTTCTTTGGTAGTCATTCAAACCAACTGGAAACTGCCTTGCAACCAGATAGTTTACAATGTCGACAAACCATGGCTCATTTGCTGTTTTGCCCACAACCTCATACAAATGCTCATCTGGAAAATTCTCAGTGATTTCTTCTTTGCCCTCAACCATCAGACGGCTGAGATGGTCTGCAACCAGGTTTTCTGCCCCAGTTTTGTCTTTGATCTGCACATCGAACTCTTGCAAGAGCAATATCCACCTTATGAGTCTCGGCTTTGACTCCTTCTTAGACAATAGGTACTTCAGAGCTGCGTGATCCGTATAAACAATCACTTGTGCCCCAACAGGTAGGAACGAAACTTCTCAAAAGCGAACACTACTGCTAACAGCTCCTTCTCCGTGGTGGTATAGTTGCGTTGTGCGGCATTTAATGTCTTGAAGGCATAATATATAACATAGCTCTCTTTGCCTCTTTTATGGCCCAAGACTGCTCCCACGGCAAATCCGCTGGCATCACACATCACCTCAAATGGCATTCCCCAATCCGGAGGTTGGATAATGGGAGAAGACACCAACATATTCTGCAATGTATGAAAAGCCTTCTTGCAGTCATCATTAAAATCAAATTTGACCTCCAATTGTAGCAGGTTTGTGAGTGGTTGAGCAATCTTTGCGAAGTCCTTAATGAATCGACGATAGAAACCAGCATGGCCTAGAAATGCCCGAATTTGCTTAACATTGGTGGGATAGGGCAATTTGGCAATGATCTCCACTTTTGCCCTGTCCACCTCAATTCCTCGCTCGAATACTACATGTCCCAGCACGATTCCTTCTCTCACCATGAAGTGACACTTCTCATAATTCAAGACCAAGTCTTTTTCCACATAGCGGCTCAGTACTTTGCTCAAATGATCAAGGCATTGATCAAAGCTATCTCCATAAACCGTGAAGTCGTCCATAAAGATCTCAATACAAGTCTCAAGCATATCACAAAATATACTCATCATGCACCGTTGAAATGTGCCTGGAGCGTTGCAAAGGCCAAAAGGCATCCTTCTGTACGCAAATGTGCCAAAGGGGCAAGTGAATGTCATTTTGCCTTGATCGGCTTGGGCCACCACGATCTGCATATATCCAGAATACCCATCCAGAAAACAGAAGTACGATTTTCCCGCAAGCCTCTCCAACATTTGGTCGATGAAGGGCAAAGGAAAATGATCCTTCTTTGTGACTGCATTCAACTTGCGGTAGTCAATGCAAACTCTCCATCCGGTCTGCAGTCTCATCTGAATAAGTTCCTTGTTTTCATTCTCCACAACTTGGATTCCAGACTTTTTGGGCACAACGGTTATAGGACTCACTCACTCACTGTCGGGCACAGGGAAGATAATGCCTATATCGAGCAGCTTTAGAATTTCTTTTAACACAGCTTCCTTCATTAAGGGATTAAGCTTCCTTTGGGGATCTTGCACTGGTTTTGCCCCTTCTTCCAACTGGATCTGATGCATGCAAATGGTGGAACTTATGCCTTTGATGTCGGCCAAGGTCCATCCAATTGCTTCCTTGTGCATCTTCAATAGTGCTGTCAACTTGACTTCCTGCTTCATGGTCAATGATGAACTGATTATAACTGGCAAACTCTCTCCTTCACCCAAATATGCATATTTGAGGTGATCGGGCAATTTCTTCAACTCCAACTTTGGTGGCTTGATGATAGACCGCACCAGTTCATCACCCTGCCTTGTTGTGGGCAAAGACAGACGTTGATCCCTTGAAAAACCGGCTTCGATGTGATACAATTGCAGAATTGCCTCTTTGATTTGCTTGTCTCGTTCCTCTTCAGCATCCCAATCAATTTTACTGTATTGAAGTACCCAATCAAGTGGATCCTTTGCCAGCAGCCTTGGCAATTCTTCTTGGATCATAGGCTCAAAAACGTCGATCACATGTACACCCTCAGTGTCATTGGGTACTTCATTGCCTCCATGATGTTGAAGGTAACTCTATCTCCATCGAACTCGCACGTCAATGTGCCCTTATCGACATCAATCTTCGTATGTGCCGTCTTCATGAATGGTCTGCCCAAAAGTATACAGGCAGCCTTTGGATTGGTTTTGCCCATATCCAGCACATAGAAGTCTGTTGGGAAAATCAGACTCTGCACTTTGATTAGGACATCTTCAAGCACTCCCTCGGGGTAAACATTGGAGCGGTCAGCCAATTGAATAATTGTCCTTGTATCTTTGAGCGGTCCTAAGGTCAGCTCTTCAAAAATGCTTAGGGGCATAACATTGATCGATGCCCCTAAGTCCAGCATAGCTCTCTCAACTCGAAGTCCTCCAATTTCACAGGGAATAAAGAACATCCCTGGGTCTCCACACTTTTCAGGCAGCTTCTTTTGCAATAATGCTGACACATTATCATTCACAACCACTTGTGCCTCCTTGGTGAATCTCACTTTCTTTGTACATAAGTTCTTCAGAAAACGGGCATATCGGGGCACCTGCCTGATTGCGTCCAGTAGAGGAACATTGATTTCCACTTTCTTGAAGATGTGCATTAGATCCCTATCCTCTGCTTCTTTCTTATTTCGCTTCATCCTTCCTGGAAATGGTAAAGGCACCTCGATTTCCTTTGGAATATTACTCTTCAGGATGGGTTTGGGCACAACTGCTTCTGGTTCGTCATTTGCCCTCAACTCTGGTTCCTCCTTTGTGGGCTCATCGTTGATGTGGGCATCATCCTCTGCAGTCTCTGGATATGGTGCAGGTAGTTGCCTTCCACTCTTAAGTGTTATTGCATTTACCCCAGCCTTTTTTGGTGGTTCTGTCTGTGAGGACAGAACTCCTTTAGCTTTCTCCATCCTTGCGATTGCATCACTAATTTGGGATATTTGTCCTCCCAAATAGCTCAGTCCATTCCTTGTCTCTTGCTCGAAGGCTTCTGATTTCTTTTGTACCTCCACCGTTTCATTCACAATTTTGTGAACCATGTCTGATAAAGACTGTCCTATTGCGGGCGCAGGGTAGTATGGTGTTGTGTGCCTCTGACTGTAGTTGGGGGCAAATTGATTGTGCCTCCTTCTGTGCCCTTCATCCATAGCGTTGACCGTTTCTTCCTTCTCCTTCACTTGTGGACACTGGTCAGAGTGATGCCCCATCAATTCACATACCCCACAAATTCGCAAGGTATTGGCGGAAAACATGGTGATCATTTTCTCCATCTTGTTGCAGAGTTGTTCGATTCGGTCATCAGTTGCAGGCACATATATAGTTTTTCCTGCAGCGGCAACACTTGTTCTTTTATATGAATCGTCTCTGTTCTCCTCGGCCATTTCTCCAATAAGTATTAGAGCCTCAGCTGCCCTCTTATTCAGGATAGATCCTCCGCATGCTGCATTCAGTAGGGCTCGGTCCTCACTTCTCAACCCCGAAACAAAGTAGTTCACCAGGTCATGATCTGGAATCTGGTGATGTGGGCATTTCGAGAGCAATTGCTTGAAACGCTCCCAGTAGTCGTAAAAGCTCTCGTGGGGGCCAGCCTTTGCGGTTGAGATCTTCTTCTTCATGCTCTGCACTCTTGATGTGGGGAAGTACTTCTCCATAAACTTTTGCTGGAGTTGACTCCAGTTGGTTACACTCCTGGCAGGAATAGTGTATAACCACTCTCGAGCTCCGTCCTGCAAGGTGAAAAGAAAAGAAACCAGACGAATGTATTCGCCTGTCCCATTAGCTCGTGTGCATTGCGTCTCACATGCCATGTCAAAATCTTGTAGATGTCGTTGTGGATCCTCCCCTGGATGGTCATCGAATTTGGGCAAAATCGAGATGAAATTTGCCCTCAGCTCCCAGTTACCAGTAGTTGTAGGCAAAACGATGCCCGTGGGACGCATGTTCATGGTTTGAGAGAAACTCAGCTGCCTCAAAGTAAGAGTGTGCTGTTGTGGTCTTTGTTGTTCTTTTTCTTCGTGGTTTGATATCTGATCGTCCTCCATCTCTTCGTCGAAATAGAGTGAATTGATGTTGCTTGTCTCACTTTCTCCGCTTGAGGTCAAATCGTCACTGGATCCTTCAGTGTGATTCTCTTCCTCCAGCCTTTTCAAAAATGCCCTAGCTTGTGCCTTTCTTGCCCTCGCTGACCTCTTTATCTCCGGATCATAGAGCAAATCGCTGCGCGATTAGAACGAAGCATATACTAAGGTAAAATAGTAAATAGACAGAAAAGTGCGCTTACACTCCCCAGCAACGGCGCCAATTTTGGCACATCCGTCGTTTAGGTATGCAAAATACACTTGCGGGAAAATGGTCCACAAATGCTTAATCTGCCCTCAACGGCTAGTATAGCTAGTGAAGACGGATGTCGATCCCACGAGGAGTGTTTTAACCTTCTGTCTTTTCTTAGTTTTGGGTTGGGTCTTCAGTGTCACTCTAAAAACCTTGCTAATAAACTTAAACTAACTAAATGCTGAAAAAGAAATCACAAAAGAAAATATCAGTAATAAAAGTGCTCAAGGCAAAGCATCAAGTCATTCGGTAGGTATGCGCAATCCCGGGCAAAACATATGTAATTACCACTACTACCCGTTGTGCCCACACTAGCAGAAAGGTCAAAAACCGAATCCCTATGGCCAAATATGGGTAATTGTTACTTTTGAGGGTTAACCGGTTATAGGAAATGGATACGATCGGCCACTCCCCAATCACTTCTTACATTATATCGTCTAGATGATACGATCGGCACCTAGGGACCTAACTATACAGGAACCTAAGGAGAGAATCACACAAAGGTTTTGCAAGCATAGCAACTTTGAGGGCAAAAGCGACCCGATTCTAGTAGGTTTGACACGGTCTTGTGCCTGCATATACTACTCAATCTCAACTACCAAGGCTGTCACCCCCGGACTTGTTACTATGTGGGTATCGAGGCATGGGTCACCTATTCACTCCCACGTAACTAACACTAGTACCAGTTAATCAGAAATGCGAGCTTTCATCTCCAACCACCCTTTACCTATGTCTAAGTGAAAAACAAGTTAAGATTGTGAACCCTTAAGGCTTTAAAGTCTGATTACCTCATGCACATATTCTACCCTTAGACCATTACTTTGACTTGAATAGTGGATACTTAGCCATTAAAAATAGAAACGAAAGTAAAAGAAATGATAAAAGACATCTTACTTGGAAGGAAATAACTTGATTAACTTCTGGGCCCAACCCCAGTTTTGCCAACAAAATGACTGAACTACCTCTCCGCGGGCAAATCGCCAGCTTCAGGCAGTCAGAATATCCAAAACATAAACTAAATATGAAAGCAGTAAATTGTATCTTGGAAATGTAAAGACCGAGTGTGTCAGTGTACGCGTTATGAAAACAGATAAAAGTATTTATAGCAACTGAATTAAGGCTTCAAGCAGCCCAGATCTCACCCACGCAGGGGTTTTTGCACTCCTCCACTTCCTCATTTCATGCTCAACGTTCTTCCTTGAATTTCGGAGGGATAACAACAAACCCTAGCATTTCCAACAGCTTTTTGATGTCCCCACTTCCTTCCCAACGTGTGTAGACCTTCCTAAGACTCGGAACTGACCGCCACATCACCTCCACATGCATATAGGAACTGTCCCGCGATCTTGTTGCGCAATTCTCGCAACAACTTTGACTGGGTCCTCGGCAGGCAAATCAGTCCTTTGTGCCCTTAGCATAAATAGCGCATATCTGTGCCTATTGTGGTGGTTTTGTGCCCTCAGCCTCCTGCAATCAGCTTTACCCCCAAAACTAGACTAGACTCTATACTAAACACTTAAAAAGGGCGTAAAAAGATAAAGGAAAAAGCACGAATTTGAGTCTTCATCAACACTCAAAACTAGTCTATCGCATTGAACGTTTCAATGAACAACTATTAGTTACAAAACGACCACAAACTAATTCTAACACTAGAATCTAAACAAAATATAAGTGGTACTGATTGCTCCTCAATTCGGTCTTCATATAGGCGTCGATCTCCATCCGCCGCCAACATGGTAAGTAGATTGTGGTTTGTGGCCTTCCATACGTGTGTAGATACTCTCCAAGTATAGTGGGGTTAATTCAGCACTGGATCTACACCACAAGGCAGTAAAATGAATTAATCTTGACCTTCCAAACAAGTTCGGCGCAAGATCTTTCCAACAAGTAAACTGCCATAAATAGAGTGCCTCTGGTTCTGTCTGGGACATACTCTGGAACAGTTCACCAACTGTTCTTCTTTTCTTGCACATCGGAAAATAAATCTTCGTGGGACATACCCAGGCACACATTGTCGAACATATCTCGCCAATACAACAACACAAATACTTAGTGCATGACGGTGGCACTAACAATAAAGAATGTCGAGATGAAGAAAAGAGAAGATAAGCACAAAAAATGGAAATATGAAATCATTATGAAAGATACGAGTGGAATGACGGAGATACAGCTTGAATGGCATCAGAAAATGGTTGTGGAAATTCTTGCAAAAAGATGTTAAACTAGATATTTATTGATTTTATTATGAATTCTAATTATGTAGTGTTCATTTTCTAGTATTATTGTGATGTCATTGTATTAATTTGGTGTATCATTTATTATTATTGTAATGCATTTTAAATGATATTTTTCTATTATTATTAAAATAATTTTTGTAATTTTATTGTAAATTTTTGTATTTCATAGGAATTTATTTTATTAAATTAAATTAAATATTAAAGTGAATAATACAAATAAATAAATATATTATAGTATATGAAATATATATTTATATATATAATGTGTAGTGGTGGGACCAACATAGAGTTATTTTTTGAGTTTATGATCGTGGATATTGGTTTGAAATAATTAGTGTGTTTAAACTTTTGTTATGGTTATTTTTCTGAGTATATGATTGTCGGTATCTTAGACCTACTAAAAAAATGCACATCTGGTATATATTTATGATATAATAATTCGATATATATACAATATATAATACAAATGAAACTATGCAATAAAAATAAATAATATTTTTTTTTGGATTTTCTCTTCAAAATAATTAGGTAAATAACCAGTAGTGAAAAAGGTCTAGGTTATAAAAGAAGAAAATTCTTGTTCATGCTCGTGCTTTTCAGCTCGTTCTTGTTTTTAAACACATTTGACAGTTTAAAATTATTTGCACCTCTCAATCACATCATTGCATACAATTATTGACAAACATGGATTCAAATCTCTTTTTTCTTCTTATTAAGTAAATCTTTGAATTTGGTTACGTTCATCTGTTGTAGTAAGTTTTGCACAAATGTTATTTTAGAATTTAATCATGGTTCATTTCTTTCTTTCTTTTTTTAATAATTGGTTTTAGTATATTATTTGTGTGATTAATGGTACACGCATAACATATGTAGAGTGATTCAACTTTTCGGGTGTTGTTCGAGGTTGAAAGTGGAGATGATCTTGATTATCATGAGAATTTTGGATTATATTCTTTTTGCCTTTTCCTTTTGTTTATTCTTCTTCTTATTCCCCATGAGTTTGCATATGTTTGCTATCAGACAATTGGCATATCATGTGATGATGCGGGAATATGATATAAATTGGAGAGCTACAAACATGTAGTTCGCAACGAAGCCTTGTCATTTTAAATGCAAAATACAATTAATATTATTTTTTATTCATTAACTTTATGGATTTGGCATTTGGGATTTTTTGGGGAACTTTTATTTGTATTTGAATTGAGGCCAAGATAACATTTACTGCACAAAGCAAGCTTGTTTGTTTGATTAGAAGTTTTAATTTGCCATTACTTTTGAACTCAACTCTCTTGAACTTATAATATTTCAAGGATTTTCAAGAAAGTTCTGTTTGTTTGCTTTGTGGGGGGTTTTGGCTTGCGGTTATCAAGCTGCGCGGCCTCCTCCACCGAAGACATGTGGCTCCAAAGACTGGCCACAATCGCAACACCAAGAATGCAGCTCAAAGATGGAAGATACTTGGCATATGAAGAATATGGCATCTCAAAAGATGATGCGAAGTTCAAAATTGTGTTTATCCATGGTTTTGATTATTGTAGGCATGATGTTTCTGCTATAACTGCACATCTCTCTCCGGTAACAGCACTTCCTTCGTATTTCTGAACAACTTTGTGTGTGATTAAGAGCGTGTGAGCTAACCTCTTTTGCTTGTTTTAATCTATGAACATGATATCCTTGAAAGTCCATCAAGGAGTCTACATTGTGTCGTTTGACAAACCTGGCTATGGAGAGAGTGATCCTAACCTTATCTAAATAGTTAAAAGCATTGCCTTTGACATTGAGGATTTTGCCGATCAGTTGGGATTAGGATCCAAATTTTATTTTATAGGTTTTTACTTGGGTGGTCAGATTGTCTGGTCTTGCCTCAAGTACATTCCTCATTGGTACATTTGTTCTGAATAATTCCTGTGAGGATTGAAGAAATTTTCTGCTTTCCAGTGGTATCATACTTGTATTGATTATAACTTTGTGTGTGTGTGTGTGTTAAGCATGAACCATGATTTTCACTCACTTGTAGTAATTTTCTATATAATGATGAACATTGAACATGTTGGAATAGCACCAACGGTAAATTATTGGTGGCCTGACATTCCTTCAAATTTGTCTGAAGAAACATTTAAGCAGCGACTTCCGCAGGACCAATGGGCTCTTTGTGTTGCCCACTATATGACGTGGCTTAACTACTGGTGGAACTCCCAAAAATTATTTCCCAGTTTAGTCTTATCGGTCACAATCTGAAAGTTCTTTCTCGTCAAGACTTCGAATTAATCCCGAGGCTAGGATTCGTTCTGTACAGCAAGGGCTTGTTTACTTTGAGGATATACAATTTGAAGGATAGATAGTTTAATGAATACATTGATGGATAAATCATATCCTTCCTCTTTAAGAGGGATACATATCACATAAATAAGCACTCGATACTCATTTATCACGGGCCTTGGGTTATCCCCATTTTCATATCATGCAAAGTAAAGATAGGATAATTTATTAATCAACCCTTATCCATCAAAATAAACAAGGCCCAAGAGGATATAGTAATGCTATTTATATCCTTGAATGCTCATTATCTCAATACCAAATATGGACTATGATTTTGCTGCAAGGTCAATATATACACATACATATGAGTGTGTGAGTGTGTGCATGTCATGCTAATGCAGCCACCTTGGATCGAGAATTGATTCATGCTACGTCCACAAATCTACAACACATCAACTGTAGCAATATTGTTTAACATGTACTCTTGAGTTATTTATCATTTTTGCACTTTGAAGTTATTGCAGACCATTACTATGATCTGGTACCTTACATAGCTACTTAAGTTTAAATAGGTAGTGTTGGGTGTTATATTGTTTGGACACCAACCATATCTAAAGATAAGTTGATTAACAAGGAAAAACTTTGATTTTATATCCTTTGAGCTCTGGCTCGGGTTTTTTCGTGGATGAACTCCAGGACCATGAAAGTTGACTTCCAAAGTTCCAATGAACTTGAGTGAGGAGCCTTTCTTGACCTTCACCATGAGTGTGGCACATACTATGCAATAAAAAAAACTGGGTTATTATAGGGAAAGTGTTGCTAAAATATCAATGTCTGTTGAATGCCTAGATTAAAATAATAAAGGAAACGAGGCACTTGTATGTGAGTGATGATCTATAATTCTCTCTAGTTCCAAGTACTTATAGATCTAGGATCGACTAGTTATTTAAGACAGAAGTGAAAATTCTTCGGCCTGAATTGTCGAAGCTCAGAATGATAAAATTGGCCATCAATTAGTTCTCAAGCCATTGTGGAACTTAATGAAGATTCTAGGTAACTTATGTATATCAAGTGACTGAAAGAATTAATGATCCTCTGAGCCTAAGAATATTTAATCATGTGAAACTCTGTGAAGCACAGAAATTTTGAAAATTCTATGGACTTAGCATTGATTCACTAGCTTATGCACATGGCATATGAGTATACCATGTGAAGTTCAGCCAATTTTACTTTCTTGAACTCAAGTTCTTTATTGAAGTTCTACATAAGATATGGTTACCTTAATCGAGTCTGTTTTCTGGCCACTTCTCGTGTCATCTGCTTAATTTTCCATGAACTTTTTTCCTGTGATATATGTATATAATCATATTTACAATGATGTTCTTTAAATGGTAAGTCAAAATATGTTATTATACATTGTAGCATCCCTGAAAGCACATGAGACAAATAGGATAGTCTTGTTATATCATGTTGGATTTTTACTCCTCATAGGCGATCTTGCAATGGGATTTGGGAGGTGGGAGTTCAACCCCACGGATCTGAAGGATCTTAGCCATACTGTAGCGTCATATGCTTCCTTTTGCAGATGGAATAGCAGACTCAATTTTAAGAGAGGCATTCTATAGGATACTTGTAACATGGTTGTGTTTTTGCACGTGTAAACCAAAACCCAAAGCAGTGATAGTATTTTACATAATATTTTTTTTGGTGTAAATGGTGTTAGATAAATATCAACCATATATAAATCCACAATATAACAAAGTTATGTTAGAAATAAGTTAACCATAAAAATCATGCACAACAGGCCTAAAACTATAGATCAAGCCCCTTTACATATTTGAATTCGATCATCCCATTTGAAAACACGTGTATTTTCAACATGTCCAAATTGGAAAAGTTCAAAATATAGAGGTTAAAAAATTAGAAACGAATATACTTTCTAATTTTTAATTCCTTTTATTTTCTAAACCAAAACAACATTGTCGGTCATGTGTAGAGGTATTAGAATTGAAGTGGTCCGTTCAAATGGCTCAGCCAAATCAATCTCATTTCGGACTAGATTGGGCAATGATTTTATTGACCCGAAAAAATAGATGGAGCCGGGAAGAAAAGGAGCATTGATCCAATGGGCTCGAGTTAGTCATAAAATAGGCGATTTTATTCACAATCACTAATTTTTTCTGGGTTAATTGCTTTAAAAATCATGAACTTTGAGCTTAGTTGCAAATTTAACATGAACTTTAAAAATAGACAATTAAAACACCAACTTTGAATTTGTGTGTTATTCAACATCCTCAAATTTTTATAAAACAAATTGACCTCTAATCAAACATACAATTTGCTCGTCTTTTCGAGCCCGTCATGACTCGGTCATAAAATTTTTAAAATAATGTCAAAGTAGCCACAATTGTATGTTGGATTGAAGGTCAATTTATTTTATAAAAATTTGGGAATGTTTAATAACACACAAATTCAAAGTTAATGTTTTAATTGCCTACTTTGAAAGTCCATGTTAAATTTGCAACTAAGCTTAAAGTTCATGATTTTTAAGGCAATTATCCCATTTTTTTTTCTTTATAACCCCATAAATTAATTAAAATATAAATATTTGTGTTTGAGACCTTTTGTCCTCACAACCCCACTATCTTAAAACCTTAACAACTAAAATACAACCTCAAATATATAGTCCCCAACTTAAATAATACAAAAGGAAAAAATAACCCTAAACACAATCCATATGAGAAAAAAAAAGAATGGCAAACACAAAAGAAAACAAAAAAAATAAAAAAAAAAAACTCTAAAACAATCCATAAAGAAGCAAACAGAAGAAAAATAAGAGAAAGAGAGAGAGAGAGAGAGAGAGAGAGAGAGAGAGAGAGAGAGAGAGAGTATGATATGCGTATTCCTTAAAAAAATTACACTACAAGAAATCTTCGCTTTAGCGACAGACTTTCCGACGGAAAAAATTCGGGTCGTATTTACCGACGGACTTGCGACAGAACATGAATTTTGAATTTTTTAAATTCGGGAAAAGTTAACGACGGACTGAGCCGTCATAAGTTTTCAGATAATTCCGCCTTCTTCTCCATTTTCCCCCAAATCGAACTCTCTCTCTCTCTCTCACCAGCCCGCTCTACCGCCCGGCCTCCGCCATCGCCGCCCCTCTCTCTCTCTTTCTCTTTCTCTTTCTCTTTCTGTCGCACCAGCCGCCCTGCCTCCGCCGTCGCCCCCCCCCCCCTCTCTCTCTCTTTCTCTTTCTCTTTCTCTCTCTCTCTGTCGCACCGGCCGCCCTGCCTCCGCCGTCGCCGCCCACATCGCCGTCGCCGCCCAAAAGGTAAGTCGATCTGGAATTTTTTTTAATTTCAGTATATATACTGTATACTGTATATCTCCTAGATTAATAAGGCATCCTAAGGAATCTTTAGATCTCTCTGATACAAATGTGCTTATAGTATTTCATTTCTTTTTATTGGATGTAAATCATGTATTGGAGTTTAATCAGGGACTGCAAAATACAATGGGGTGTCAATGTGACTTTTGGTTATTTGGTAGAAGAATTTGGAAATTAACTTCATTTTCATTTTCACAAGATCGATCTACTACTCCACTTCCCAGCTTCATGAGTTAATTAGTTTGTTAATTACGTTGTCAATTAATTAATTGTGATATATAGCATTATATATGTATAATGACTTTTAACATCTAGCTAGCTCCCTCCACTTTGTGATGATAGGCTCCATTTGTACATGCTAAGACTATATATCAAGCTATGTTCAATTCCTACGTACGATTAATTAGGAAGATTAATTGGGTATAACTACTTATTTATTTATTTGCACAATTAATATTAATATTAATTAATTATATGTTTTTGGGATATTACGTTTAGTACTTCCATTCCATGTATATTTTGGAGCTTTGCTTGGTTGCAAAAGTAATTACTTTTCACAATTATGTGTAATTATATTCCCAATTAACCTATATGGCAAAGTCGACAGGTTAATTACTTTTACTAAAATTGGGTATGCATAAATTAAATTAATCTAGCCATATGTATATGTATATTGTCGAACATTACGGTTATTAATAATTAACTAGTGTTGCATCCCATGCGATGCACGGTGAAAGTTATATAAATAATTTATAAAAAATAGTTTGTATAAATAAAAAAATTAAATTACATTGAAATGACTAATAAAACTAAGTGTAAAAAGTATAGAAAATGTTAAAATTTATTCGCTATGTTATAGTGGCGGACAACCCATATATATGAATAAATTTAAATGTGCCTAGTAAAACAAATAACATAATTGGTTTGTCAGAAATATATTCTAAACATAATTGAAATCATTTATGATGTTGGGCACAATAAGAAAAATTAATTAAGAAGATAATGATTAATGACATAACACATTAAACACATTTAAGAAAATTATAATATATACATCTTCACCATCCTCCTGATTGTGACAAGTGAATATATAAGACTTCATCGAATGAGAGTTGTCACGGTTTGAGTAGCGCCACAATTTGATTAATGTTTCACTACAATCATCTCTTTTATTTGTAGAGAACACCTCCAACTCCCTTTTGGACATCATATCATTTTACGTCTCCTGACACACATGTATGTGAATGTATTAAATTATATTATTCGATCTGTACGTAGAATGAAATTAAACATTGAACATTTTTATGTATGAAATTTAAAATATACATATTATATCTTAGTATTAAATACCAGTATTAAAGAATTTGAAATGTGTTGTATCATGTATGATATGTAAAAGTGTAATTTGTAGTGTTTTTAATAAAAAAGTGAAGTACATTGTCTATAAATATTTGAATTCACTAAAAGATTTTATTCTGCTGACAGCGCCTTCAAATTCTACCATCAACCCTTCAAATTTTTTGGAGTTTTGGTGGAAGAACGCGTACATTATTTGACAAATAAAAAAATGTAATTAATATTTATTTTGAGAAGTCCAATTATTTTGTACATTGTCCGACTCTTTTAGCCAACTTTGATTATTAATATATGTTTGGTGTTTTCCAGAAAAAAAAATTATTCATTTACTCTTCGATGTAAGATATATTTAGTTTGAAAAAATAAATATTTAATATTTAATTATTTAAAATATTAACATATATAAATTTGAATATATATCCAAATTTTGAATTCAAATAAATTTATTTGAATTTTTTAATATATTTAAATAAATGATGACTTAGTTTGAGATTAAATTTCATTTTTAGTTCCATTAATTAGAAAATGGTCAAAATACTTTAAGTCTCAAATGATATTTTTTTTGACAATTTTGATCTCATAATATGTTTCTCCAACAATTTTAGTCCCATAAAATATTTTTCTGATAATTTTAGTCCCAAACTAATTGATTGGTGCGCTAGACAACGCAAATTGATTTCAAATAGAATGACAGAATGTTTTGGATTTTAGAACACATGTTGTTTGTTTTCATATGCATAAGACACATCTCAGATTCACCAAATTAAATTGTTAGTTTGTGACTAAAATTATCGTAAGAATATCTTATGTGACTAAAATTGTCGGAAATACATCTTATGGAACCAAAATTATCAATAAAAATCACTTGGAATCAAAAAAGTAACTTTAGGGACTAAAAACATTTTGATCATATTTTAATGGGACCAAAAGTGAATTGTTATCTTTGATTTGATAATGATTCATGCTAGGTTACATGCTTCAAAGTTGCATATCTCCTAAATGCAGTAGTCTAATTATAATGAAATTTTAATTTAATATTAAAGAAATATAATCAAATGCGTACACTTGATTTCAGTTGAAAGACCGAGAAAGAGGTGATAATTTCATCACAATAACTAAATATATAACTTTTAATTTTTAGAATATAAATATATTTTTAACCAAAATTAAAAATACCATTAGGAAGAACAATTATAGAAAGTGTCAAGATAAGTATTCACAAAATTTAGAGCATCAACCCAACAATAAGGGGCTAGAAAATCAAGAACAACCCAATCTAGACGATTAGACAGACATTGACATTACAACGAACATGATACACTGCAAGAATACCTATTACTCAGTAATATCTATTTACATCATAATATAAAGCATTAAAACAAATCTTGAAATCAACTTCAAAAATAACTTTAGCAAAGCGTAAGTGTTTAATCCAAGAAAACTTCGTGCAAACCCATGCATCACCTCCCTTCTTCAACTCTAACTTTGCTCGACAACAATATATTTGCTTAGAATATATTTTAAATAATTGAAACAAAAAAAATTAAATATATTTATATTTTTGAATTTTAATACTTATTGTTTGAATTGTAATAAAATAAATTAAAATCTAAAAAATATATTAATATGGGATAATTTCATTTTTAGTCCTATATTAGACTATGGGCAAAATACTTTGTGTCACATCTTTCTTTTGTTTATCTTAAGGTTTACTACTCAATATCTTTTTATCTCAAATTATATTTTTTCGACATTTTTTATCCCAAAACTAAGAACTTACCTCACAACTGTTAAAAATTAAAAGAACCTACTCTTTTGAGTTCAAATACAATAAGATTAAGAATCCATTATGTGCACTTCTTTTAAAAATATATAAATAAAAAAATTAATCATAAATAGATAAAAAAAAATAACCACCCATTATTAAAAATGACAGTACTAATATACAAAACGAACTAAATAGGAATTATAACACTTCATACCAAAATCTTGAAAATTATACTAAAATATGGGGCTAGATTTCTTCTATTAGAATTGAAAAACTACATATTAATTATTGTAATAAGGTAGCAATTAAGTGTCGTAGCGTCGAACCCAACAACATTAGAAACCTTGTGTCGTGTACGTGCTTACTATTTTGTAATTGATACTGCATCAAAAAATGAGAATGAATGTAATTATAATTTGACACGTAAACAAATTAAATAAAAAAATAATTAAAAATGAGATCTTTAACATAATAAATCTAAACTACTATTAAACGACCAATTGCCAAACAGCAATGAATCATCAAATCCTTCAGCATTTTCAAAGGAGAAGAAGTCTCGAAAGCAATAGATATATGATAAAAAAGTAATATCATTAATCAAGGCAACATGCAAAATTTAAAATGATGATTCGTTGTTTTGAATCTAACGGTGTTAGGTAGAATCACAAGATAAAGAAAATAATACACATCATCTAGATCTACTACAAAATCAATTTCTAGCTTCCGAAATGGTGCCATGGATTCAATTGCATAGACGGTCGTCTTGAAACATGATCACTAAATCATGATATCGGGAAATTTTGAGTAGGTGAATAACTCGAAGTCTCAATAATTTCCTTTGAAGGACTATACTATGCGACATAATTCACACAAGTTTGTAATCGAGGCATAAATTAATTTGTTGATGAATGAAATATCATAATATCTAAGAATCAAAGAAGAATGATGACATGTGAGAAACCGGTTGTAGGATATATATATATATATATATAATTATAAAGCCCATTTAATTGATTGCATTTAAATTAAATAAATTAGGGATTGCCTAATTTCGTGATATTACTATAATTAAATCTCACTTTCCCCCAATTATACACGGATTTTTAATTGACCAAAATTCGTGATGAGTGATGACTTAATTAGATGATTGACTAATCATAATTTTTTCATTAATTTATTATTTGCCTTATTTATATCCATACTTAATCGCATGACCGTTCATTTTTTTTTTCATTTATACAATCTATATTTTACCACATTTAAATCAATTGCTATAAATGAATTGCCTTTATTTTTTATTAATATATATATATATACAGAGAGAGAGAGAGATTGACATTAACATTAATTTAAGATCTATATTAAGATTATTTGAAATGGAAATGAATTAAAAATTAAAAAGTAATTATAAATTAGTTAATAGTGATTTTTTTTTAAAATGTGATTTAGAGGGGAAAATCTGAATTTCTAAAAATGCATACTTATTTTCTTATTATATATTAAGATTAAATTATTACTTTATTATATGTATTTGATATGATATCTATAAACTTTTATGTATTATATTGTAGGATTAATTAATGAATAGACAGTCTTAATATAAAAATCTTATATGCTTAATAGATTGTTATATTACCTATCTTATTATATAATTAAATTGTATATTTTATTGTTTGTATTTAATGTGATATATATATATATATATAAACTATTACAGAATATATTATATGATATTATTTGATTAATTAAATATTATTACAATTAATACAATGTTAATCTCAATATATAAAATTAACTTAATTACTAATTATAGAAAGTGGTTTTGGCGGGAAATGTTAGGTTTCTATTAATGGCATAACTTCTTGTTTTTATATATATTAAGATGGGTATTGCATCTTGAGCTTTAATTATTTTGCAAATTACACTACAAAAAAAGTTCATTCTAGCGACGGGAATTAGCGACGGGGCTGACACGGGTCGCCACTAGCGACGGAAAATTTTGCGACGGGGCTAGCGACGGGGTTCCCCATAGCTAATTCTCCCGTCGCTAGATTTTAAAATTTTAATATATTATTATATTTATAAATATAGCGATGGGGGTTCCCGTCGCTACAACTTAGCGACGAAAATAGCAACGAGAACCCCCGTAGCTATTTTTTTTATTTTTTTTTATTTTTTTTAATTATTTTTAAAATAATTAAATATGATTTCAATCTATTCTAATACAAATATTCTCCCTATTAAAATCATTTTTATATTTTTATTCATTTATTTTAATTTTTGAAAAAATGATATCGCAATTATATACATTTATTAATATCACATCTTTAAATTTGTATTATTTCCTTATTAAATACAAATTTATACAAATTAGCTTTATTAGTATTCTTATAAATAAACTAATTAGTATATTATTATATATTTAAAAAATGTATTAAGTTTAACATAATATTTATTATAGTTACTATTACAAGATTAATCAATTATACATTAACAAACTAAAATATACTATGAAAATATATACATAATATAGTATATAATGGATTTTAATTTTTCATTATAAACTAAAGTAATTTTTAATTTTTTAAATTTTTTATTTATTTTTTAAATTTTATTTAATTATTTTTAAAATAATTAAATATGATTTCAATCTATTCTAATACAAATATTCTCCCTATTAAAATCATTTTTATATTTTTATTCATTTATTTTAATTTTTGAAAAAATGATATCGCAATTATACACATTTATTAATATCACATCTTTAAATTTGTATTATTTCCTTATTAAATATAAATTTATACAAATTAGCTTTATTAGTATTCTTATAAATAAACTAATTTGTATATTATTATATATGTAAGAAATGTATTAAGTTTAACATAATATTTATTATAGTTACTACTACAAGATTAATCAATTATACATTATCAAACTAAAATATACTATGAAAATATATACATAGTATAGTATATAATGGATTTTAATTTTTAATTATAAACTAAAGTTATTTATTATGTAAGTAAAAATAATTTAATTCATTATGATATTTAGTATGAAACACAAAGTAAGACTATTTAACCACATTTTCACCATGATATATATATATATATATATATATATATAATTTTTAAAATAATTTAATTAAAAACTTCTATAATCTTTCTCCATATTAAATTTATATTAGAGATATAATTTTTGTATGCATGGATACTTAATAAGTATCACCTTAAATTATAGCTCTTATAAACAAATATATAATATCAATATTATATATATATATATATTTGTGCACAAATAGATATAAATATATTAATAAGAATATAACACTTTTAATTTATGGAGATAAAGAATAATAAATAATGAAAAAATCGTATAAGTATATATATTATTTAAACTATCAATATAACATCAATTGAACTTGCCCCAATGTATAAGTGCTTGGCCCTCCTTCTAAGAGGTCACAGGTTCGAATCCTCTTAGGTGCATATTATACACAATTATTCTTGACAGGCTTGGGCACGGGCCTTTCATCGGATCGGGTCAAGGGCTCATTCATGGGCCAGGCCCCCGGGTCGGGGGCTCATTCGCGGGTCGGGCCAATCAATAATTTCAAAATTTTAAATTATAATTTTAGCGACGGATCTAGCGACAGAAACCCTGTTGCTATCCGCCAAACTCGTCGCCCAGGCTACGGATATAGCGACGGAATTTCCCGTCGCTATATCCGTCGCTAATCCTTGGCGACAGGTGAGCCGTCGCTAATCCTTGGCGACGGGTGAGCCGTCGCTAATCCCGTCGCTACAGGGTTTAGCGACGGAAAACCCCGTCGCTAAATCGGAATTTTTTTGTAGTGTTACTTAGTGTTTAAATATACAAGTGTTTAAAATCTAGTATTTTATTAAATTTTCAATATATTGCAGTTTTACTAGTTCGTGATTGTTGGGCATTGTCTAGAGGACTGCTGCTGATACGAGGTTAGTTAGTAGTTTTAGAATAAAATAAGCTAAGTATGCAATTTTGAAGAAGTTATTTTGTCCATTTAGGCTAAGTATGTTATTTATGCAATTATCATGCTAAGTATGTTTTTTATGTAATTATATGTCATTTAATTATGTTAAATTTATTTGGCAAATTTAGGCTAATTAAGTTTGTTATTTAGGCAATTATCATGCTAAGTATGTTATTTATGCATTTATATGTCAATTAATTATGTTAAATTTTTTTGGGCAATTTAGGCTAATTAAGCTTGTTATTTAGGCAATTATCATGCTAAGTATGTTATTTGTGCATTTATATGTAAATTAATTATGTTAAATTTATTTGGGCAATTTAGGCTAATTAAGTATGTTATTTATGCATTTATTATGCTAAGTATACCAATTATGTTAAATGGGATGAGGGCCCCTGGATCCCTCTTTATTGAATTGTTGGTTTTTGTTTGGGATGAGGGCCCTTGGATCTCTCTTTATTGAATTGATGGTTTTTGTTGGTATTGCTGTTTTGAATTGATTAGAAGAACATAGATCAATTAGCGTAGAGTCGAGAACTTGGGACTAGGAAATTCACATAGGTGCTGCCCAAATTTTTTAAAAATTCAGCGCTATTTTTTTAATGAATTATTTTATATTTAATTGAACGATAATCAGTGCGTATTTTACAATCAAAAATTTCTAGAAATTGGCCTTCTACAATGAGTCTAGATCGTGAATGGATGTACCGGCGATACCTTCATAACGGTGCTTTGAATCTGGACTTCCTTAATGCACTAAATTCTTTCATCGAGTTTTCCTGCAATCAACCGTCCTTCATGAGTGTAGACAAGATTAAGTGTCCCTGCCGTAAGTATAAGAACACTCCATTCCAAACGCCGTCTACCATTAGACTACACGTGGCAAAGAAAGGGTTTGTGCACAGTTTAAATCGCTCTCGAAGTGATTGGTGGGCAGTCTACAAAATAAAGGCTCGATCTAATGTTGAAGTACCATTAGAGGATGATAATACAATCATAACCTCAACCTTTCAAGAGGATGAAGTTGATGGTTTGAATACCCTCACAATAGATGACGATCCTATACCAAATTATCCAGATGGTGGGGTAATAAACATTCAAGAAGAAGAAGAAGATGATGAAGAAGATATAGAACCAGAGATCGATTTATCAGATGATAGTATCAGTGATGATGATGGATGATTAGTGTGGTTGGTCTTATTTGATATATAGATGTTTTATTATTCAAGTACTTAGTACTGTTGAAATTTGCTAACTTCATAAACTAATGTTAATATGATTTTGCAGATGCAGGGATGCGGTACTACTTCAGTTGGAGGTTCATCATCGTCATCTATGGGCCTGAGCGGCCCAGTTGGCGATATCTCACTATCCGAATCGTCACTGCCCGATGTTGATGCGCAGGGTCGTCGTCGTTGTTGGCTTCAGGATGAGTATGTTGAATTAGATAGTTGAATATTTTTTTACAGATTATTATTTTTATTATTATAATATTCTAATATATTTATTATTTTGTACATTTGGAAACCAATTGATGCCGAGTTATCCCACCTCAACCACCATCACATCCAGCTTTAAGAAGTTTTTGCATCCGGAAAGCTACACCTGGAAGATGGTGCCCCTGAGAGGAGGCAGGCATATGGGAAGGAGTTTCGGGTATCTTATTTTTATATATTTTATTTTAAAATGTTATATAAGTTTAGTATTTTCATATGTTCTCAATATGTTGCAGAAGGAGTGGTTTTGGGATCCCACTTTGGAGGATGCCATTTGGGCAGCATGGGAGCTCAGGGCTCCTCAAAGATACAGGGACATGGTCCATTACTTCAAGAAGGATAGGACCAAGGGCTGCCCTCCATTTATGCCAGTTGAGATGTGGGAGGACTTCAAGGCGTATTGGGACAGTAATGCCTTTAAGAATAAGTCGGCCATCGCATCGAAGAATCGTCTGAGTGAGCCCAATGGTCCTGGTACAGGCATTGTGAAGTATCGAGGAGGCTCTCGGAGTGCAGTTGCGCATGCTGCGGCTTTGGTATGCAATTAAATTATTTATTTATTTATTTATTTAATATGTTTGTGCTAACATGTCTATCCAATAGGCGAAGGAGAAGGGCGTGCAGCCCAATGACGTGACGTGGGAGACATTTAGGAGGCTGCACGACAATCATGATGGATCCCACACAGATGGGAAGCCTGCTCGTATAGCTATAAGTTAATTTATCAATATTTATAAATTTAGTAATAACATAGAATTTAAATATTTAATCATTCTTATTTGATATTGTGAATAGGCTGATGTATTGGCTCGGGTTGAGGAGTTGAGCCAGCCGACTCCTGGCACAGATGAGGCGCCACCACCAGTGGACATGAGCGTCATATATGTTGACGCTGCCCTCGGACACTCGAAGAAGAATTGAGTGTTTGGGCTCGGCAGTCGATCACAGAGTTATTCAACTCCTAGCGTCTCATCTGCAACTCCTCCACAGCCCGACACTCAGGCTGCCATCAGGGCTCTCCAGGAGAAGATGGACACCCAGCAGGCGGCTCTCCAGGAGAAGATGGACGCACAGGCAGCGCTTCTCCAAGCCCAGCAGGAGAAGATCGATCAGCAGTAGGAGATGCTACGCCAGCAGGTCGAGATGTTCGAGCTGATGCGGGCGCAGTTTAGAGGCCCTCCTCCATCTTGACATTACTATTATTATTTATATTTTATACACTGTTTATTATATTTTATGATATTTTATGTATTTTATTGGAGATTTATATATATTATTTTACGTGTTTATTAGTTCTTCCATAATTTACTTACAAACAATAATCAAAATTACAAAAAAAAAAAAATAAATACAAATAAATAAATTATAAAAAATAAAAAAAATTAACGACAAACTTATTCCGTCGTTAAATTATTTCGATTTTTATTTTTTATTTATTTTTAAACCTTAACGACGGACATATTCCGTCGTTAAATTATTCCGTATTTTATTTTTAATTATTAACGACGGACAATATACGTCGTTACATTATTCCATATTTTATTTTTTATTTTTTTTAATTATTAACGACGGCCAATTTCCGTCGTTACATTATTCCGTTTTTTATTTTTAATTTATTTTTAATTACTAACGACGGACCGTGTCTGTTGGTATGTCCGTCGTAAGAAATAACGACTGTAGACGACACAACACTTAACGACAGACATATTCCTTCGGTATGGCCATCGTTACAGGCAACGACTGACATTTTCCGTCGTTAGGTTTACTTGCCGACTAAAGAGTTAACGACGGCTACATTCCGTCGTTATTCCGTCGGTAGGTAAAAATAACGATGGAAAATATGTGTATACCGACGGAATATTCCGTCGGTAATCAACGAATGTTTTAGTGTTATCATACGCTATCGAGTCATAAGTACGATAGATCACAAAAAGACTGGAGAATTTGATGGAGAAGACGATAGTAAAAAGTATAAAGATTGTGAAGGAAAATCAATGATAGGTGACAGGTAAGAATCAATTTTTTTCATTCAATTTTACAAATCATCATAAGGTTTTAATGCAATCCTTCCAAGAGGACAACTTCTCTGGCAGGACTTAGAAATCATATTATTTTTTTATTTCATTTTTTTTCTTTTCCTTATTATAAAGATGGTTTGGGACTATAAATTGGGGGTTGTATTTTAGGTTGGTAGAATTTCTAAATTAGTGGTGACTATAAAATATATTATAGATTTTAAATAGTGGGGTCTACACATTGGGGGTTATATTTTACTTTGCTATACTTTAAATTAGTTGGGGTTATGTTCTATTTTGCTATATTTTTAATTTAATTGATGATTGTAGGGGCAAAAAAAAGTCTAAAACATATGTATTCATATTTTAATTAATTTAGTGGTTGTGAATAGAATTACCCTCATAAAATTTAGGTGTGAATGTGCAGACGTGGAATGGCAAATTCTACCATAAGGGATGCAATACATCCCCCATTATGCAGCCGGCCGTTAGTTTTGGTTATTTATACTTTATTTTTTTTACTCTGTCCAACAATAAAAATTTTGATCAAAAATTCGTTAAAGCAAAAAATCTATTGTGATATTGCAGCTACCATATTATAACACTTTAACTATCTATTGTGACAATTCGATAATAATTTTTTTATTAATCGACTAATAAAAATTGAAAATAGCAAATTTAGTTTTATATAATAAGGCCCTCATGGTTGAATTTGTCCATGTGGAATAAATTCATTTTTCAGACAAGCTTGGCTCCTAAAAAAGTTTTTTACATAAATGATTTGTCGTTGGCCGGCCCGATGACGGAGAATAAGAAGGGGGAGCTTGCTTGGACAATAATTTGATTTATTGGGTTGGAACGGGAATTTTTATGCAACACCCACAATAGATTTAATGTGACACTTTCATGTGTTATAATCTCTATTGTAACACATAAAAATATCACATTAAATCTATTGTAGCACATGACACACGACATATGAGTATGATATAGAATGACCCGGTTGGAACATGCATGCCACGTCCAATTTTCGGAGTTGAAAAAGGTAGTGTTAAATTTAAAAAAGTTTTGAAAAAATAGATATATTATTTTGTTAATAATTTTATTTATAAATATTTTTAAAAAAGACAAAATGTGGGATAAAGTGGTATTATCTCTAATAAATGCTATCAAATCTGAATTTAAATAGTAAAATCTAATCTTCAAATCTGTCAGAATAAAATGACAAATATTTGGCCAGATCATACTGGGATTGCACTTTCATTCTTACATTCAGGCGTTCTGCTTCAAGAATTATATGGAGCTGACATCACTGTAAATTCAGATCTCTTCGCTCGTCCTCGTATCTTGATTCAAATGTTTTGAGCAGAGTTCCACATTCAGACAACATTTGACTTCTCCAGTCCCAACAGAAAAAACACAAATGGCTGCTGGAACAACGAGGAAAATCTCAGCAGCTTCTGCAAGAGCTCATACCCGCAAACCAAAATCAAAGACTCCTTCAAGATTTTCAGGTGGGCTTTTTGTTTTTTTTTTCCTTTCTCTTAAAATTGGCATGCCCTTTTTAATCTTAGAATGTCTTGATTGAATGCAGATTCTATCTAGCTAGCATTGCAGTATGGATCCTTTTACTTTTAAAAAAACTTCTTTTGTGGGTTTTAACACAATTGTTATCTGATTATATTTCACGGATATAATATATATAGACTTGGATGTTCTTAAGAATTCAAATGCTGTCTAATGGTAGAAAGTGGCGATATTGATCTTGGGAATTGGCTGATTGAATCGAACCGGGGTTGTTAATTGGAAATGTTTCCATACTTTCTTGTTATCCATTTTATTTTATCAAAAACATAAAAATAAGAGTAATTTTAGTTAAATTTGAAAATTCATGTTTATGTGTCACTTCTTTGAGTTCTTTCTCGGATCAATTTGCCACTGCAGGTGTTCAGAGTTAAATTCAGTATCACAGTAAGTGTTTGGTTATAATTTGAGATGCTTCCATGCTCTTTGTTTTAGAAAATTGTGGATTTTAGCATTTGGAGAACTTGCACTTGCATTCGAGGCGAACATAAATTTTGCCGAACAGAAGCAAGCTTTCATCATGTTTGATATTTGTGCCCTCAATTTTCAATTGTTTCAGGGATTTTCAAGAAAATTGTGTTGGTTTTCTTTGTGGGATTTTTGGCTTGGGCTTACCAGGCAACCCGTCCTCCTCCACCGAAGAAGTGTGGCTCGAAAGATGGGCCTCTAGTAACAGCTTCAAGAATACAGCTCAAGGATGGAAGACACTTGGCTTACAAAGAATATGGTGTCCCAAAGGATAATGCAAAACATAAAATTGTGTTTGTCCATGGGTTCGATTCTTGCAGGCATGATGTCTCTGCTTTAACTGCACAGTTCTCCCCGGTAATGCCACTTCTTATTGTTTCTTGATGGATCAATTTATGAGTGACAACAGCAATATGTGAGCTGACCTATTTTGGTTTGTTTTAATTCGCTAACAGGATATCGTTGAAAGTCAAGGAGTCTACATTGTTTCATTCGACAGACCTGGGTATGGAGAGAGTGATCCTAACCCTGCCCAAACAGTTAAGAGCATTGCTTCTGACGTCGAGGAGCTTGCTGATCAGTTAGGATTAGGATCCAAATTTTACGTTGTTGGATTCTCCTTGGGCGGGCAGATTGTGTGGGCCTGCCTCAAGTACATTCCTCACAGGTACGTTTCTTTTGAGTAAATGTAGTAAAGATTGAGTAACTTATCTGTCCTGAGCAGCTATACCAATTTGTGTCTTCATGTAGTTCCATATTATTCACTGCTCGAAACTATGATTTTTACATTCTAAGCCTAAACCACAATTTCATTCGTCATAGTAATTGAATTTTCAATATATCGGTGGTGTACAGGTTGGCCGGAGCAACTCTGGTAGCACCAGTGGTGAATTATTGGTGGCCAGGTGTTCCTTCAAACCTGTCAGAAGAAGCATATAAGCAGCAGCTGCCGCAGGACCAATGGGCTCTTCGTGTAGTTCACTACATGCCGTGGCTTAGCTACTGGTGGAACACACAAAAACTATTTCCTGGTTTTAGTCTTATCAGCCGCAGTCTCAAAGTTCTTTCTCGTCAAGACACAGAACTATTACCGAGAATTCTCTCTACACGAAAGGATATTATGGTAAGTGAAATATGAACTACTAATTTTTCTAAAAAGTGAAAATTTATTGTCAAACTAATCTGACCACATCTTCCATGGATCTGAAATTGGTTTGATGCTAGCATATCCACACTTGTGCAGTGATTGAATGTGCAGGGAGCTGTATATTATTCCTTAATGCAAAGTACTTAAAGCCATTTTATAATACTTGCATATCAATCTTGCATGCTATATTGCTAAATGTTAGTTGGAATTCCAAGGCAGAGGACTTCGTTATTATAGGTTGAATCACAGATCATATATGGTGGCTAGCTAGGTATTTCTGGGAGTTATATTGTCAGATGGTAGCCATGTCTTAACTGAAAACGAGAAATAACTATGGTACCATTGCGTTCACTTAGGCAGACTACTCAAATCTGCAGGGAATGTGATGAATTAGCAGTTTGGAAATTGTTTTAGGCAATGACATTATCGGGCTGTTAATGGGAGAATCATGTGCTAAATACCAATATCGAGTTGAAGGCTAGGATTGAATAAAAGAAATGAGTTGCATGGTAGATGATGAGATTGGTGTAAATGTACATGAGCTATATAATCTTCATGATGAATGACAGAATAGGCTGCTGTTCTGTGTTGGATTGAACTATGTGAAGCAAAGTATTTTTCGAAATTCCATGCATTTATATCTTCTTCAACGTCTCTCTCTCTCTCTCTGTGAACATATATAGACAGCCAAATCATGATGATATATATGTAGTATTCAAATGCTAATTAGATGGCTTATGCATTAATCCTGGCATGGCATGAACAGGCACATGTAAGACAGCAGGGTGAATTTGAGTCCCTTCACCGTGATCTGGCATTTGCCTTTGGGAGCTGGGAATTCGATCCAACGGGTCTGAGGAAGCCGTTTGGAGAAGGAGAAGGTTCCGTTCACTTGTGGCAGGGGGAAGAGGATCGCCTCGTCCCTGCTACAGTGCAGCGTTACATAGCCCTCCAGCTACCGTGGGTTCATTACCACGAGGTAGCCGGTGCTGGTCATATGCTTACGTTTGCTGATGGAATAGCTGACAAAATCATACTGGCACTCGTAGCTGGAGAAACACCCAAATCTTAGGATATATATGTATCTTGCTAATACAAACTAGCATGTGTGATGTGTGTGTATCATATTCTGACATTAGACGTGGTAGCTACTATTCATAAAATTTTAGTTGCTACACACTAAAATTAGTGAACCATTCCGTAACTTGATGCTCATGACTTAATCTCGCTTGCACGTTTTAGGTCGAGATATCTTGTATGTATCATGGTCCTATCATGACAAGTCATTATCAGGTTTACGTCAGATTATAAATTTTATGCTACTCACCATTGACTATGTACGCAGAGCTAGAATGCATGGGAGAGGGACAGCGGCCGCTGATTTTTTCAGATACTTGATTTTGATTTTATCTATTTTTTAAAGGCAAAATAGTGTTTTGCGTCTCCATACTTTTCATTATTATTATTATCATCTATTTTTTATTTTTTTATTATTTTTTGAAAAAATCGAAAAATAGTTTGAAATTTTCTTTTATTCGCTTTTTTTTTAATTTTTAAAATAAATAAAATTTTGAAAAAAATTAACTTAATTTTTATAAAGGGCTGTAAATTTATTTTATTTTCAAAAAAGTAAATTAAAAAAATCAAACAATAGTTAAATAAAATAAAAAAATCAACTTAATAAAAATCAATTTTTTAAACTACTGTTTTAATTTTTCAAAAAATTAAATTGCAGTTGTTTTAAATTTTTTAATTAAATTCATTATTTGTTTATTTATTTAAATAATATTTTTTACTTAAAAAATTCAATATATAGTTATTTTTTTATTTAAATATTTTTTCAATTTTTTTTTTTTGTTTTCTAATTAGGTCCATGTATTATCAATTTGGTTAAAATTGAATTATTGTATTATATATCAATTTGAATAAATCACGGGGACATGATTTAACCAAATTCATAGTATATTGATCTCACTTTAAACAAATAGAATAGAGGAAATTAACTAATTCAGAAAAAATTTAAATATAGGAACCCAAAATAATATTTTATCTTTTTAAAAGTAAATTATTTTCTGCAAATACATGGTATAATATATAAGTAGAAAAAATATATAAAGGGGGGATTTGGCAAAAGAGGGGCCCAACATGGCAACAGTAGACATCTATTAATAGTAGGTAGATGTTTTATGAATGAATCTAAATTGGAGTGAAGGAAAATTCAAAATTGTCAATATATGTTGGAACTTGGGAGAATCAGGTGGGTCTTATTGTCATTCAGTCATTGTAATTGGTGCAACCTACGTCTGGACGGAATCATAGTTTCTAAAATATGTACTCCATTACACTTCTAATCTATGTAAGAGGGCTACTGAATATAGAGTAATGCTATTTCGTCATACACTAAATATAGAGTGATGTTATTCGGCTATTCATTAGTATATGGCCAAATAGCATTATTCTGTATTTATGGCCGACCATATTATAGCCATAAGATTTTAATATTTGGTAAGTAATTAATTAAGATTTTAATCATTTATTAATATTTGTTTACTCTTCTAACTTTGACCCATTTAAGAAAGAAGTTGACTTATTAATTTAAAATTGGAAATTTTCTTATATATTTATTTTTATATTTTTTAATTATATTTTAAAATGTTGGATCATATAATAAACAAGTTTGTAAAATAAAATATATTTTTGAGTTATTTTTGTTTTCTTACATTTTATTTTATTTTAAAACTTTAAATCACATAATAATCAACTTTATTAATAAAATAAATTATTGAATTTATTTTTTTATCCAATATTCCTATTTATTTAAAATTTTGAATCACTTAATAATTAAATTTATTAATACAATATATTATTATTTCCTAATATTATTTTTTATTGTAATATTTTGAATTAGATAATAAATAATTTTATTAATTAAATATATTGTTGAATTTATTTTGAACTTGTTATATTTTTTATTTTAAAAAATTGAATCACATATTAATCAAAGTTATCAATACAATATAGTAACTAATTTATTATATAAAATATTTTTTAATTTAGCAAGATGAGTGTAAAATATATTGTTGAAATGAAAAAAAATAAAAAAAGAATGAATTTGTTAGGAGTATAAAATTTTGAATTTTGTAAAAGGAGTACAAATTTTTTATGAATGGCAATGAGCCTGGTTACTACGACTTTGCGTTTAGGGGTGTGTAAATGGTTGGTTGGGTGCAAAAATCGAACGAAACTAATAAAACCATAACCAAAATTTTGGAAAAAAGAAATAAAAATCAAACCAACCAAAGTAATTGATATGGCCGAATCTAACCGAACCATTATTATTTAATTCGTTTGGTTCAATTTTTGGTTTAACTGAATGTTAAGTTTTTTTCTAAACAATTACATCTAAAGCTAGAAAAATAATGTTGGAACTTAATAAATAACAAATGATAAATTAAATAAATTATAATAAAATTATCCCCTAATTCAATCTCGTATTGGTCAACTTATCACATGTTATAATTACACTTAATAGTTAATAGTTCAATACACAAAAATATCTCACAAATCTTTTACTTTGAAGCTTAAGCTAGCATTGTTGCATTTTACTCTAGTTCACTAATGAGATATAATTTTATTTTTGATTTTTTTTAATTTATGTGTAAATTAAAAAAATGTAATTTATAAACTTTAGTTAGTTCAGTGTTAATCGAAATATTTTTAATTAAAATTGAAATCGAACCAAAATGAAAGATAAAATTACAAAATTAACCAAATCAAATAGTTCAGTTTAGTTTGATTTTGCACACCTCTATTTGCATTGATGTCAATAATTTTTTTAAGGAGAAGCTTCGATTAATTTTTTATTCAAAATTCTCAACCGTATGTATTTTTTTCTGTCCCTTTTTCATATTTAATTTAATATTTTAAGTTTTTCTTATAATTAAATTAAATTTAACTAATTGAAAATCAATGCAACCAATTTAAGTCAATTGTGTATATGATATATTATATTTATAATCATTGATAATTAACTGAATAAATTTAGTTAATTAGTACATAATTTTTAAATGAAATTCTTGTTATTTTGGTAGAGATTAAATTAATTTTTATTAGAGAATTTATTTTTTATTTGAAGTCATTATTCATTAATATAGTTAATTAGTCATTGCATAATTGCATGTAGTTTGGACTTCAATTACCTAGTTGTACTTATACTATGGAATATTGATTTTTGTTTTCTTTCTACGTCCAGAAATGCCAATTTGAGTTAAAAATAAAAATCTTCAAATTAATAAGACAAACTTCTTTCTAAAATTAATTAAAAGGGTATAAATGTAAACATACATCAATCAATAATTCGAATATTAATTAATAATTTACCAAAAACTAAAATCTTATCATAATTAAATATTATGATCGGCCAATGACCAAATATCATTATCTTAAATGTTATTTATACGTATAGTATAACCATAATTTGCATATTAAGTTTTAAGTGGGGAGTTTAAATGTAAGGATATTATCCCTCATATATATTTATATTTAAATAGGTGAGTGGAAAAACAGTTAAGGTGGTGGTAGTGGGGTGAAGTCGGGCGGCCGAAATCCGCACGTGAGGATAATGAGATAGGGATGGGACACGTGGTGAATAGAGGGTAGCTGAGGGGAACTGCAGAGAAGACACGTGTCCACGACGTGTCCAGCAGCCATGCAAAATTATATTATATTTCAGACATATAAAACTCTTAACGCCCTTCAAATTTTGAACCATTTAATTTCCTTGCTCACTGCACCTCACTCTTATTTACATAAATATATATTTCTAAGCAAATATCCTTTTCATAATATGCAGTAATAATTCTAAAATTAGATGCTGGCTAGAAATTACATGATCTGACGTCAGAGCAACAGCTCTATCTCTTTATCCCTTCGCCGGCAAAACCACCTTTTTGCAAGCTCACCGTGTAATGCTCATGAAAGTTTCAAATTCGACAACGTATTCGATGCCATTCATTAATGTAACCTCTCTCTCTCTCTCTCTCTCTCTCTCTCTCTCTCTCTCCCTCTCTCCGCGCATATACATATATATTATGCCTCCATCATACCCATGTTTTTGATCAAGGGTTTTGTTACTTTGTATATGTGTGTGTGTGTGTGTGTGTGTGTGTGTGTGTATTATATGTATATAGCATTTGGTGGCGTTAGTATTAGCTGGTGCTTTTCGATTACGTTATACACGTGAGCTTGCTTATAGGAGAGGTAATGATATTAATTATTCAGTTTATGAATTTATTCTTTTCTTTCTACAATTGGTTGATCGGGATCTAGACATTTTTTCCAAGTCTGAATGCAGTAATTAGGGTTTTCTCCTATTCAAGTAGTTGGTTAGATTCATTTTGATAATTTTTTAAATAATAATCATGATATAATATGGCAGTTGATCAGCAACCAATTAATATAATATAATATAAATTTAGTTGAAAATTAATTAGGAAAAGTAGACGGGCACGATAAAATCAGGAAATAAAAAATTATGGTAAAACCTCTAGGTTTCATTTGTTGCCAAGATATATATGAGCGTGTTTAGGAGTCAATAAGATTAGGACTTAATTCTAGATTATCTTCTATTGTGCAATGCGAATATGGTCTTGGAATTAATCAGAGATGGCAATTTAAAAGTAAAAGGAAAAAATAGATGTAAGAAAAAAATAAAAATCTTCTCTGTGTGTGTGTGTGTGTGTGTGTGTGTGTGTGTGTGGAGCTAGCTTTAATTGCACCACGATAGAATATGGTTGCTATGCCTAATTTGGATTTGATGAGAGTTCGTTTTGATTATGTGCGATTGTGTTCTGTATAAATCTATTAAACTAAGTATTTAATGCTAGCTCAAAAAAAATGTGCTAGCTAAAAATAAATTAGACTCATGATCAGATATTTATTTTATATTTGACTTTTTGCAGTTGTGTACGTTGTTGAACATGTGAATATAAATAAAAAAAATGGTAATTAGTAGAGATTCGGAAATAATAATATCTGGAGCAGCAGAAATGGATGGAGGTTGTGAGCAAGAGCAAGAGCAAATAGAGCTAATGAAGAACCAGAGTTGGACATCATCATCAATACTAGGGCGTCAATCGACGATATACTCATTGACTCTTGATGAATTCCAACACACACTTTGTGAGAGTGGGAAGAATTTTGGGTCAATGAACATGGACGAATTCCTCAATAGCATATGGACTGCTGAAGAAAATGAAGCTCAAGCAAGTAATGTCAATAATGGCATTAATGTGATGCAGCAGCAGTTCCCTCTGCAGGATAGTAGTAACAGTAATGGAAAGGGATTAATAGCTAAGCAACCTAGCTTGCCGAGACAGGGTTCTCTCAGCATCCCAGAGAGGCTCTGCAGGAAAACTGTGGACCAAGTGTGGTTTGAGATTCACAAGGATGAGCAGCACCACCACCTTCATACCACATCATCAGCTCAGAAACAGGCTACATTCGGAGAGATGACACTCGAAGATTTCTTGGTACGTGCCGGGGTTGTAAGAGAACAGAATTACCCACCTCAACCTCCACCTCCACCCCCACCTAATAATTTTGGAATGTTCCACAACAACAACAATAACCATCCTAATAGTAATTTTGTTGCAAGCCCTCCTGCTGCTGTTGGGATCAACATTAATGTTGGGGGTTATCAGCATCATCACCAGCCCCTCGGTGTAGGAATGAAGAGGGGCAATGGGTACTCATCACAATCACAATCACAACCCCTTCCTCCGGCTGCAGCCAATGGAGGAGGAGGAGGTACAGGTGGTGGTTTTGGGATGGGGTCGCCAGTAAGTCCTTTGTCAGATGGAATGGGTGCCAGAGGAGGACGGAAGCGGATGTCGGATGGCCCCGTGGAGAAGGTGGTCGAGAGGCGACAACGAAGAATGATCAAGAACAGAGAGTCTGCCGCACGATCAAGGGCAAGGAAGCAGGTTTATACCTACCTAATTAATTAATCCACTCATGCATCTCCATATATATATGACTACTGATTTTCTTTTTTCTTTTTTTTCTTTTTGGTAATTTGATCAACGTATGTATGTACCTACATGATTTACAAAGCCCGACCGTGGTGGTTCTTGCTGCAGGCTTACACGGTGGAGCTCGAAGCAGAACTGAACCAACTCAAGGAAGAGAATTTACACCTGAAGCAAGCTCTGGTAATTATATATATATTGGTAGTAGTACGTAGTACTATCTACTTTACTAATTGATGATGATCTGATTTACACCATCTTAATTGACTCAGGCTGAATCAGAGAGGAAAAGAAAACAGCAGGTAAATTAAGTATGTATGGATGCAAGGGATCATTTGATTAGGAAAAGGAAATAGCTAGCTGGCTTAGCTGGAAGTTATAATTAATTTATAAGTCACTTTGTTTGTTTAATTTATATTATATATGTTGGATGATGATATGATGAGTTATATACATGCATGCAGTACTACGAGGAAGAGGAGGCGAGACAGGCACATGAGGTGCAGCAGATGCAAACAAAGTCGTCGTCATACAAAGCTAATGACAAATTACGAGCAATGAGGAGGAGTTTCAGCTGTCCTTACTGATCCATCCATATATATATATGATCCACTCAGTGATAAGGTAAACGCACTACGTATAAATCCATCCATCCCAAGGAATATCATATGTATCGATGCTTGGCCATGGGTTTATAGAGAGAGAGAGAGAGGACGTAAAATATATATAGATATATTATATATTATATATATTTCGCTGATATATAGAGCGAGGTTGGGGAGATCGAATTCAGCCACAGGTTTATACTTTATACGATCGAGTTAGTTATAGACGTCGACGATGTAATAATATTATTGTTTGCCTCTATCATCTTGTATGCTCTTAATTTTCGTGTGCGTATCATTGCTCAAATTTTAAATTTTCAGTTGCACTTTCTGTATCACATTTCGTGATACATTTTTAAATTACGAGTTTTTCATTTTTTTTTCTTCAATTTTATTTTTTTGTGATTTAGTTTAATTTTATGGTTGTTTTTAGGATTTATTCCATCCAATTAGGCTTTATAATTATTTTTTTAACATTTAATTTTCACTTTTCAGTTAATAATTCATTATTATGGTTTATTTTTAAAATTATATTTTATAATTTTTAATTTATTTATTTTATTGATAAATGTTGACTATAATTATTTATGTTATAATTAATTTTTATTTTATAATAAATATTATTAAAATTATAAATTTAATAGTGATGCATGCGAAAAAATGCAGCATAAACTTTTTAACTGTTTAATACTCCTCTCGATCGTGTATATCTAGCATTTAATAGTATGTGTGCAGCTTCTCTCCATCCAACTTGCTGATTTCTTAGGTAGATTTACATTTCTTTTCTTTTTCTTTTTTTTTCAGTGTTCCCTCTCCTTTTCCCTTTTTTTTTTGTTTTTTTTTATTTTCTTCTTTTTGTTGCTTTTTTAATAAATATATATTTAGTTTTTTTTATTTACATCATGCGAAGCATGGGTTAGTGCAACGTGTTGATGATTATTATTTTTTTTGAAATAAATAGGCATCTTAAAATGAAATTAGTAAAATTTAAAATTAAATTGAATTAATTTAATATTTTTATCTGACGTCTCGCTGTTAGTATGTGTTGGTACACTGTATTCGATAATTAATTTTTTAAATAATTATATATCCAAAAATGGAATTAGGATAATTATATAATTATATTCGTTGTCTCACGTACTTCGAGTTTACGCATTTGCACAATGTTAAAGTGTAGACTCGCGTGGACTAAGCTTGATATAAAATAAAAGCTTTTAAACAAACAAAAAGAAAAATGAAAAATGAAAATAAAAAAACAGAAAAATTGAAAATGGAAAAAAAGGGGAAAAGATAGGAAAGCAGAAAGAAAAGGTGGAAGAACGAAAACATGGAAGGAAAAAAAAAAGGAAATTGGAAGTGCCTGGGGCGTCGGTAGGGCGGATTTTTTTTTGGGAGGGGGGTTTGAGTTTTATCTGACCCGTCTTGGATGGTTTCATATAAATTTTTATTTTTTAAGATAATGTACACTGAAACATATATTAATGCAACAATAAGACGGTTAATGTGTGTGGGGGGTGGTTATAGTGCCTGGATTTGCTTTAAAGGGGTGGTGAGACAATTCTGTAATATTTGAAAAGTTTTTCGCGCGGAATATTAACGTAATTTGATAATGTTTATAAAAAGGCGTTGAGTGGTTGATAACAGTATCGTCATGCTAACGAAGTATTACCATCATGCTAACGAAGCGTTATCGTTATGCTAATAAAAGTTTTCTCATATTGTTAACGAAAAATTAAATTCTAAAGAGTAACTATAAATTCTAATGGGATTGAATAAATCATAATTCAGATATTATATACTTCAATGATCTAAAAAATAGAATTACATTCTAAAAATCAATTATAAACTTTAATTAGATAAATAGACCATAATAGAAATATAAATATACAATACTAACATAATGATATTATTTTATCATCACTGTGGATAACTATGTTAGCATATGACAATCCATCATTAGCATAAGGTATAAATCATAAATGGATGAAGAAAAACCTAATTAATATATTCTAATTTGATGAAATAAACAATATATAATAATTAATTAATAACTAGAACATAAAAACTAAATCATAAAAAATAATTATAAGTCCTAATTGAAATGCAATAATCATAGTAACAATATAAGTGTACTGTGTTAACATTATGATAATCATTCATTAGCACAATGAATACAGTATGCTAGCATATAACAAATGCTTCATTAGCATATGTTATATAATGCTAACGAATCATTATTAAAAGCTAATGAAGACATTTTCGCGCTGAACACGAGTAAAAAATATATATTTTGTATTTTTCGCCTATATTATTTGCACAAACATATCAATGACTGATCTTGAATTAAAGATCATGAAAAGAGCTTTAATTTGATATATTATTTGCACAAGCATATAACAAATGCTTCATTAGCATACATTATATAATGCTAACGAACCATTATTAAAAGCTAACAAAGACATTTTCGCGCTGAATACGTGTCAAAAGTGTATTTTTTATTTTTCGTCTATATTATTTGCACAAGAATATCCATGCCTGATTTTGAATTGAAAATCATGAAAAGAGCTTTAATTTGATATATTATTTGTGTTGATCTGATTAGAGACGAGTGAGATATGATCGTTTAAAAAATTTAAGATTTTTTTTAAAAGTGATGACATTAGTTTTTTTATAAGAATTGGACAACTATACCTCCATCTCTTTTTTTTGTCCTTGACTTTGATATTAAATCTCAGCCATTAGATCATCTAGTTGGATGGTGTAAGATGGGTTCCTAGCTCCTACACCAGGAAAGGGTGTAAGTTGTATTTTTTATATTAATGCAACAGCAAGACGATTAGTGTGTGTGTGTGTGTGTGTGTCATCAATCTCTTGTATATTGGTAAATTACACCATACAAATTCATGCACTATAAATTACTTTTGGATGTGTGACATGTGTCTTATATATATATATATATATATATATATATATATATATATATCCTAATTGATCTCTTTTATATTGATAAATGAGTGAAATTTTTAAATATCAATTATTACTTAGTAAATAATGTAAATAGTCACTTTTTAAAAAAGTAATATTTCTAGTCATTGTCAAAAAAAAAAGTAGGAGAAATATCAATCTAAGGTCCGAAAGATGATTTATCTATCCATATAGAGCCTAAAAAATAGATTCTATCGATTTAAGGCTTGGAGATTTAACGGTGTTAAAACTCCATCCAACAGAAGGTGATGTGGTCGTTAAATATTCACTTCAACTTTTAAATAGAGGGTTTTATTATATTCTTTAAATTCAGATATCCTTATAAGTTTAATTAAATTCAATGTTTAATTAAATTCAATATGTAATTGTAATACATTTTTTCGAACACAATAATAATTGATATAGTTTTTTTTTCAATTTTGACGGAGAAATGATTATTTTAAAAAGAGATCCAGATAGAGAAATAAAATTAAATATAATTATTTTATTAAATATTTCAATAATATTTAATAGTTTGCAATGTAATTAAAATCATAATAATTAATTATAAATATAATAAAATTTAATTAATCAAACAAACAAAGATGAATTTCAAATTAAAAAATAATGAGACCCGAACGATAAAAAATGGTGCTTTTTATTTGACGAAATTTAATAAAATCCCATGTTTAATTCAATTAAAATAATTAATGTAAATTTATGATTTTTGTTTAATTCAATATATGAAATGATGTGGATATTTAACGCCCACATCACCTTTTATTGGATGGAGTTTTAACACCGTTAAATCTACATGCCTTAAATTGACTCTTTTTAGATCTTTCAAGCCTTGAATCGATATAATCTATCTTCCGAGCTCTATATTGATAGATAAACCATCTTTCGGGCTTTGAATTGATAATTCTCCAAAAAAGTACTACAATGCCCTTAGTTCCAATCTATGTTTTATCGATTGAAATAAGACTACTATTGGTGAAGATCATCAATAAATTATACCACGGTTTTGCCTAGAACCGTGGTTATTTGACCACGGTTTTACCAAAACTGTGGTAAATTCACCACAGGTAAAAACCGTGGTCTTTGAGCGTGCTCAATCACGACGCCATTTCGCACCACGGTTTTGGATTGCATACACCACGGTTAAAACCGTGGTGTATGAGCGCGTTTTTTGTAGTGATTTTTGAAGATTATCACAATTTTTCATTTTTCTAATCCCCGTTTCAACAATAAATTATATGTTGCAATATCGAAAATTAGAGATTCTTTGCGAATTTGGGATTTTTTTGAAGTTTTGTTGACATCGCTGTTTAGTGTTTATTTGTGCTATTTTATTGTAGGAATTTGGTATCTTTAGTGTGTGTTTTTCCAGTCTTTTCGTGTTATTTTTATGTTTGTACCTTCACTTTTTCTCTTATGGTAAGGTGTGCCATAATTGTGCAGAGTTAGAGCTTTTGTCCCAAAAATAGGAATTTTATGGCACAAAGGTGGCAAAGAGCCGAAGCTCCCAACTGAAGCTCCAGCTTGTTGACGCCCCCAGCCCAACGCTAATGGACCAAACTGATGGCTGAGCCAAAGTTGCACCCCAAACTAACCAGTTTTGGGGTCAAACTGGAGCCAAGGACTTGGAGCTGAACTGGAGCTGCGACTGAAGAGGTTTGATTTCAAGCTGAAGCCAAGAGCGTGGAGCTGCGCTGAAGGCCCAGCTGTTGGGATCAACTGGAGCACCAAAACTGAAGAAACACAGCTGAAACACCAAACTGAAAGCCAAAACTGAAGGCCGATTGAAACTGAACCGAGAGCCAACTGATGAAAAGCGCCAAAACTGAAGAGAAAAGCCGGAAGCTAAAGCTGAAGTAGCTCCCGCGGCCGCGGGGTAGTGGCCACGGCAAACACACCCCCCGTGCACGGCCGCCCCACCGACGCGGGACATCTCAGCCCCGCCGATACGGAGTGCCCCGCCGGCGCGGAGCGATCAGTTCAACTCGTCTTCGATCAGTTTCAGCTTTGCTTTCAGTAGCTTTAACCCCTTACATCTCCACCCACTTGGCCAGCTAGAGAATTAATTAATGCAGAGACTTTTTGGAACCTTGAAGTAGGAGGAGTTTGGGATTAAAAGCCCCTAATAACTCCACCTTTTGTTTCTCTCTCTCTCTCTCTCCCTCTCTCTCTCTCAACCAATAAATCACCATTCTCTGCCTATTCACTTATCATCTCTATTGACTACCATCTTCCACTCTCATTCATCCAACACCATCATTCCAGAGAGAAGAAAATAAGAGAAAGAGAGGAAGTAAGCTCAAGCTTAAGGAAGAAGGCACGAGAAGAAGAATCCGACTCCAAGCTGAGGTGGAAGCTAGGCTTGCTCAATGATCTCTATCTCTTGGTATTTCTTTCCTTAGCTTTAGCTCATCTGTGAGGATTTATCCCAAAACTCTCAAGACAACAATATTGTAGAAGTTTATATCTTCTTTATCTTTGGATTTATGAAATGGAGAACTTTTATGATTCTTGTGTTGTTTTGAGCATGATGATGGGCTAATTCCATACATTAGGGGATAGATAATCGATTTGGTTTCGATCCATGGTTGTGATTGTTGATTTCTTATTGATAGAATTGTGCTTGTTTATGTTGGGTACTTGATCACTAATTAGCATTGCTAGGCTTTAGATGAGACCGAGAGGAGATTCTATAGCCCGACTTAGGTTCTATCAACGTTATGTAGACTGGGTTACATAAGCCTAATTATTAATCTTGTTCGTATAATATAGCCGATGGGGGTTTAATGGATTGATGGTGACAGTAAATGAAGTTAAGCCACTTGAAGGGGTCTATTGTATGTCTAAGATTAACGTAATCAACTAAGCAAACTAGGAAAGAAACCAATGAGAGAATCTACACCCTAATGCTCTCCTCATAATCTTTTCATTCATCTTTGTTATTGTTGGTGTTGTTAGTTAATTCTTGTTGCTTTAATTCATTAGTTTAGTAAAAATCATCCAACCCTTGTTTAGAATGTTTAGGTTGCATTTTAATTTCATAAACATGTTTACGTGCGTAGCATAAAAAGATAATTCCCCTCTAAGCTTTCCTCGAGAGACACGACTCGGGTTAGCTCATCGCTCTACAACTGACCCCGTCCTCTTGCGGGTTCGGTCAATAGTAGTTTTGCATGTGTAGTTTAGACCGAAACAATCGCGCGTGTTGTTTTTTGTGGCAATAAGGTATATGATATTTACGGATATATACTCTTTTTATTGATCTAGATATTTAAGTTTTTTGAATCTTTCTTTGGCATGAGTGGAAAAAAAAGTTGAATGTTCTTTGGTGCACAGATCAATTTGTTTCGATACACGAGTTTTGGAGTTGATTCGTGTAACAATTTATTTGTGAACTTGTGTAATATCTCATTTTTTATTGTTACACGAGGGCACGAATTAGCAAACTCATGCACTCGTATATCTATGCATTGTTTAACTAGTGCACATGTATACAAATATGCATACTCATGCAGTCATGTATCAGTTTAATGATCAACTGCTGCATGTGTACACGAACGACCCTAATTGTGTTTTCATGTATGAGTTATTTTTGAACTGCCAAAATGAACTAGTCATGTACTCGTGTATTAAACCATTATTGAACTAATGCACGCGAACATGACTTGGACTACTCGTGTCATTGCATTCGTGTACTCGTGTATTCATTATGAGGATGAGGTTGTTCAAAATCATCATCCATGATTGTGTAGCAATTAGGGCGTTTGAGCATTAGCAGAGACGATGATTCACTAAAAGAAACGGTAAAGACAGTGACAAATGATAACGGCGAAATTCTACAATTGTCGCTAATTACTTTTTAATTTGTATAATAGTTTTAATTAACTTAAATAGTTCGAGTTTTTGTGGGGCCATTATGAAAAGTTAGTCTTTGCGATAATACTCTAACACCCATAACTCAGTCCTCTTTTGTTTCTCTCTCATCAAATTTCTTCATTTTCATTTTCAGATCTCCTTCTTCAATTTTTTTTTCTTGTTTCCCATTTTGATTTTTCTTACCAAAATTTAAGCTACTTTTTCACATTTTTCTCCTTCTTATTTCAATCTTCACTTTGATTTTTACTCTATCGATTCATATTTCAATCTAGACAATCTTCGAAGACCAAAAATTGGAGCAAAAAAATTGAAGATCTCGCGAGGGAAAGACGATTGGAGCTTTCATTGTATTGGGCTGAAGTGAAGGTAATTGAAGGTAAATTTTTAAATTTATGTTGTAACATATGAAATGCGTAATCAGTTACAAAATGGGAAGAATTGGAGTTAAAACATGATCCGCCGGTGAAATTAGGAAGCATTGTGTTGTTGTAAATTCTTGATTTTATCTTGTTTTTTTCTTTTTAAACAAATAATAATATGTTATATATTTATTCCGGTATGTTGTGTTCAATTTTGTGACTAAGTTATTTAATGTTATTTTTCATTGTTTGCGATGTATAAATCGTGAGTTTGTTTATGTTTGCTCCAGCAAAAGGAATTAGAATCAAATTAGTTCGAGTATTTTAATTGATAGAAATATATAGAGGTATATTGATTTATGCAAGTTCCATTTTTGGAGACTTTTAGAAGAGAGTATTTTGAATTTCTGATAATGAATTGGTTCAAATTTGTTCTCGTCAATTTTTAAACTTTTAGCACACATTTTGAGAAGTTTTAATTTCTTCTTCTTCTTCTTCTTCTTACACTTTTATTTTCATGGCATTTTCTTGCTTTCAGATTATGAGATAATTTTTATCACACTTTAAGTGCTTGAGCTTCTGCAGTCCTTTGCTTTTTTTTTTTTAATGGAATTCCTTGGTAAAATCTTAATTGAAGAACACTAGCTAGAGAAGAATTCACATCTACTTTGCCTGTCTTTCCTATTTGCGATGTTTGTCATTAGATTTACATTCGTAACTCTTGTTTTGATGGTGGTATGATCTGTCGTGATCAAGAATATTTACATGAGAAGAAAAAATGTTTGTTTTAATTTACAAGCATCTTGAATTCTTGTATTTTGTAAAATGCCAAATTCTACTATGATATATTCATAACGAATAAATATGCTACTATGCTTATAATTACAGTTATAGAAAAATAATTTTACCTTAGTGCATTCCACAATTAGGTTTGTACAATAGCTAAGGAATGAAATGAAAGTAGTAGATCCATATGAATTAATTTGTCTATAAAGATAAACCTAATTTGTTCCCTAAATAGGTTATTGTACCAGTGATCAAAGTTGGATAGTGAATGTGAATCGAGTGTCTCAAGAGTATATAGATGGTGCAAATATTTTTTTAAACTTTGCCAAGAGCCATATGATAACATCACAATTATCCAATATCTGATGTCCTTGTCACAAGTGTGGAAATTTATATAAATATGATTTAGACAATGTTCGAGCACACCTATTCACTTCAGGGTTTGATAAATTATACAAAGTGTGGACTTTTCATGGAGAAGAAAGAACAACTTTTGATAATATGGATCCAATGGAAGAAGCTGAAATTGTTAGTAGCTCTGAAGAAAATGACACTTTCTTTGATATGTTAAATGACTTGAGAGATGTTAGAATTATCGGCAGTAGTGCAATCGGGCAAGAAGGGGATGAGAACATTACTATAGAGGGGTTGGGAAAGAATTATATGCAAATGTTTGAAGAAGCATAAAAAAGAATTGTATTATGGATGTACCAAGTTTTCTGCATTTAGTTTCTTAGTGAAATTGATGCATGTTAAGGTGTTGAATGGTTGGAGTAATAAGTCATTCGATATGTTACTTGAATTATTGTGTGAAGCATTTCCAAAACTGAATGAAATTCCTTGTTCTCATTATGAAGCTAAGAAAAGATTAAGAGAATTACTCTTGGAATATGAATCAATACATGCTTGTAAAAATGACTGCATTTTGTTTTAGGATGTATATGAGAGTAGGGATAATTGCCCAGTGTGTAAAGAACCTCGTTTCACATATGATGATGCAAGGAAAAAAATCCCACAAAAAGTGCTTCATTATTTTCCATTAAAGCCAAGACTCAAGATATTGTTCTTGTCAAAGCATACAACTGCCGAAATGAGATGACATAAGGAAAAAAGAGTTCAAATACATAAAGCTCTGAGACATTCTGCAGATGGTGAATCTTGGAAAGAATTTGAGAAATTACACACGACATTTGCAGATGAACCTAGAAATGTTCGATTAGGTTTAGCTACTGACAATTTTAATCCATTTGGAAGCATGTCAAATGCTTACAGCATGTGGCCAATTTTACTAGTTCCATATAATTTGCCCCCATGGAAAATGATGAAGCCATCATTTATGATCATGTCTCTTTTAATCCCCGGTCCTAAGGCATCTGGAAAAGAGATAGATGTGTACCTACATCCTTTGATCAATGAATTGAAGAGTTTATGAGATGAATGGGTAGAAACATATGATGCTTCCACGGGAAAAGTATTTCAGTAACATGCTGTTATAATGTGGACAATTCATGATTTTCCAGCATATGGAACTAGAGCCGTCAAAATGGGCTAAGCCCGTTGGGCCGACCCGCCCTCGCCTCTATTTTAGGCGGGTAGGGCTTTAAATTTGAGGCCTGTTTAGCTAGTGGGCATTGACGGGTAAGCCCACGGCAAGGCGGGCTTTGGCGGGTAAAACCCGCGGCGAGGCGGTATATTTGTTTTAATTTTTTTCATTTATTTATGAATTAAATATTTAATATAATAACTAAAAGTTAAAAACCCTAATTATTAATCTAAATTATCCGCCGCTCCCAGACCCCATTCACGTTGTTCACAAGAATCACAACCCAAATCCCGTCTCCTCCTCCCCAAATTTTCTCCAATGGCAACAGCCACCGCCGCCAGATCTGAATCTAAATCAGCTTACGGTGGCCCCCTGCAAAGTCGCCCTGATCTCCGGCATCACCGGCCACGGCTCCTAACTAACGAAATTCCTTCTCCAGAAGGGGTATGAGGTTCACAACCTAATCTGGCGGTCATCAAACTTCAACACGCAGCGCATCAACCATATCTACATCGACCCTCTCAACTCCCACAAAGCGCTCATAAAGCTCCTCTACATCGAACTCATCGACACCTCCTCCCTCCGCCGTTAGCCTGATACCTTCCTCCCTGACTAGGCAGCAACAATAACAGGTGGCAGCAGTAGCAACAATTTACCTTCATATAGCCCATCTATTATTCATCATTTTTTAGCCAAGAAAAAATATATGGTTACTCAAATGACTTTGAGAATTTGTGGAACATGTCCTCTTTTATTTCTTAACGATTCTTTTAATTTTTAAAATTGTTAACTTGGATACTGCAATGTTATCATTGGATGTTTCTCACTTGTTCTTTCTTTTTCACATCTATATCTGTTTCTACCTCTATGATATAATAGTTTTATTTAACAGTCTAATGGGTGTAATGTGATTCATTATCTATCATCTTTGGTACTGCAAGTCTGCAACTGATTCATTCTGTTCAAATTTATTTGATTGCTCCCATTCATAAAGCTGTGAATTGATAAAAAGTAACTTCGATGTCTATAGTCCCAGTTTGGCGAAAGCCCGCAGGTCGGCCCGCCAGCCCGCGGGTATAGGCGGGGGCGGATAGAGACTTGTTTTTCAGGCCCGCCATCTTGGTGGGCTTTCCAGGCCCACCGCCCGCCCCGCCCCGCCAGCCCATTTTGACAAGTCTATATGGAACAATATCTAGGTGGAGTACTAAAGGTTATAAAGCATGTCCTGCATGACTTGATGATACTATTGATGAGTGCATAAATTCCACTCATTTGGACTCATTTTGAGTGCATTTGCACTTGGTTATCTTGTATATATGTTGTATATATTGTTTATTTCTGATTTACTCTTTTGTTTAATGTAATGTGGCCAATATAGGGAATTTTTGGGATATAAAGAGCAAAAACAAAGTCAAATTGATATTGGGATCAACAAAGAGTGTACAAAGCATGAACTAATGAAGAAACGAGCAAGGAAATGGCTAAGAATTGAAGACGCGACCCCCAAACGCGACCTAAGGGGGTCACACTTCATAACACGGTGCAACGCAAGGATAAAACGTGACCTAAGGGGGTCGCGCCTCGGCCTTGAGCCAAAACGCGACCCAAAGCCCGCTTTACAGAAGCTTCAGAGACCCGAATTCCTTTGGACGAAATGCGGGTGTCAAACGCGAGTTACTAGGGTCGCGCCTCGGCCTTTAGTCGAAATGCGACCCCAAAACGCGACCCAAATGCTGTGTTGCAGACCCTTCAAAGACCTTATTTCCTTTGTTCCAAACTCGACCCTCAAACGCGAGTTCCTGGGGTCGAGTTCCGCACAGACGGAAATTAAAAGTGACTTTTGGCATCCAATTATTGGTTCACTCTTTTATATATCATTTGGGGTTTTCAAAATATCAATCCATATACCCTAGAATGAAAAATACACTTAGAGAAACATCAAGAAAATGGATTTTTAAAGATCAAGAGGAAGGAAGAAGATTCAACCATCCATTTGAGCACCCAAGCCATAGGATTGAAGAAGGAGTGTTCTACATTGGGTTTTATCACTTCTTCTCTCTTCTTAGACTTATATTTAGAATGGGTTATTGTTCTTTTTCTTCTAATCTTGATTCTATTATGAATATGGTTGGCTAGAGCCTTAGAGCTCTAGGATGTGGTGAAGCAATGTGAATATTGATCTTTGATTTGGGATATATATATGTGTTATTGCTTTGTCAAGATTTTGATCTATGCTAGGGCTTGAATGGTGTTGTTTGGTTGGCCATCTCACTAACATCACATGTATGAATCACTTGCATCTAGTCAATCCCGTGATCATAAGCATGCTCGGATCAAATCTACATATTTGTCTTCTTAGTCGAATGTCATTATGTGGAAGGAAATGTGACCCTTAGAGCCTTTGGTAGGTGCGACCTTGGAATGCGTTAGAGATAGCCATCCTTGTCGCATTCGCAATTTAAGAGATATTTGAGAGATGCTCTTACTATATTCGTGGTCTTCCTATCTATGAACTTTGCATATATGTGTGTGTAATCCTTTGTTATAGATCAATATGAGCATTGTGTAGCCATGTCCTAGAGTTTCTCCTCATTTATCATCTTCAAAGCTCTCCCTTATTTGGCATTGTCTCTTGAGTGCCATTTACATTGATAATTAGTGTTGTTTAAGTGTTTATGTCTTATGTTCTTATTTGGCATTTTGATGTAGTTAAAACACACCATCTCCTTATTGTTCGTCTAGATATTTCGCTCCTCTTTCGTCGTGGTATTTGCATTGTCTAATTTCTATTCCATTTCCTTGCGGATTGACCTCGTATCATCATATCTACAATCACATGCTTATACACTTGTAGGCATTGACACGAGTCTTATAAATATTGAAACGAATCATAGTAGATGCAAAATAGCCTCTATCAAGTTTTTGGCGCCGTTGTCGGGGAAAACGGAATTAATTTGATAAATACAATATTGTGATAACGATTGAGTGGATTACTTTAGACATTTTTACTTGTTTTATTTTAAAAGAGTTGTTCTTGATTTGTTTGTCCTTTTTGATAGGAAATGTATGCACACTCGTTCTCAAGGAGAACCACCAATTTCATTAGAATTAGATATTGAAGCAATGGTTCACCACAACAACGCACGTAGACGGAGGAGAATGGCGGATCTACCTCCACCGGTTCAAGACCCAATGAGTGCCCAAATGCAAAGGCAATTGGAGGTGATGCAAGAGCAATTGAGAGCCCAAGAGGAGGCTCATAATAGAAATGTGGAGGCACCAATCCGGAATCTTTTCCAACCTTTCGTTGATCAAGGGGTGGCCAATGGACCACCCATTCAAGCCAAAAACTTCGAGTTTAAGACCTCTCTCATACTAATGATCCAACAAAACTAATTCTGAGGGACACCAATGGAGGATCCACATGAGCATATCCGTAAATTTCTCAATATTAGTGGGACAATGAAGATGAATGGAGTCCCGGATGATGCAATTCGCATCCGACTCTTTCCATTCTCGTTGATCGACAAGGCGGAAATATGGTGGTGGAGCCATGCTCAAGGAACATTTCAAACTTGGGATCAATTGGTGACAAAGTTCCTACACAAATTTTTCCCACCCGGAAAAACCCTCAAATTAAAAGGAGATATCACCGTGTTCAAACAATGGGATGGAAAAAGCTTATATGAGGCGTGGGAGTGCTTTAGGGAGATGCTAAAGAAGTGCCCCGGACATGATTTTGGAACCGATCATCAAGTATGCATATTCTATAGAGGAAGCAAAGACGAAGTGAGAACACTCATGGATGCGGCCGCGGGTGGATCATTATTGGCAAGAGGGCCGGAAGAAGCCTTGAGAATAATTGAAGAGATGGCCTCAAATTCCTTTCAATGGTCAGCGGCAAGAGAGGGAGTCCAAATTCTAAATAAAGTGGCTTCGACTTCAAGTTCGGATGCACTTGGGCTTGTGGCAGCTCAAATGGCAACCTTGAATTCAAAAATTGAGGCCTTTACAAATCTAAAAGTCGAGTAATCAAGGGGGCTATTCAAATCAACAACGACCATTCAATCCGGGGTACAAGCCCCAATACGGAGGTCAATATGGTGGAAACCAGGGTTATCAAAATAGAGCTCAACATCCGAACTTCTCCTATGGTAACCCGAACAATGCTATCCAACCACCTCCGGGCTTCTCGGTCACAAATGGTGTAATTGATAAGGAGAAGAAGCCTAAGATGGATGAACTTCTAATGACATTTATGGGGAAGACGGAGAATTACATGAAAGACTCGCAAACACGAATTGGGAAGTTAGAGAACACCATCGGAGCAATTGGCAACCAAGTTAACATTTTGGAGAAGCAAATGGGACAATTTACAACTATCTTGGGAAGCCAACATCAACAAGGCAAGTTCCCAAGCAATACCACCGTGAATCCGAAGGATCAATGCAAGGCAATTACCTTGAGGAGTGGAACCGCTTATGATGGCCCCGAGATGCCGGATGATGAGGAAAGCAAAGGAAAGGTTGATGAGTAAGCAAGTAAGAAAAAGAAGGGAGAGGGACCGAGTCAAGAGGACTTGAGTCCCAAATTAAAGAAAAATGATGCCCTTGAAAAAGGGAAAAAGAAAGAAGAACCAACAAAGGTGATGCCGGAAGAATACAAAGTGCCCATGCCTTACCCACAAAGACTCCAAAAGGTGAAGAGTGACGAGCAATTCTCTCGGTTCCTCGACATCTTTAGAAAGGTACAAATCAACATCTCTCTTGTTGAAGCACTTCAACAAATACCAAATTATGCGAAATTCTTGAAGGATGTGATTTCCAAAAAGAGGAGATTGGGGGAGTATGAAATGGTTAACTTGACCGAGAATTGTAGTGCTTTACTACAAAGGAAGTTGCCCGCAATGATGAAAGATCCGGGAAGCTTCAACATCTCGATTACCATTGGAGAAAATCACGTTGGGAAGGCTTTGTGTGATCTTGGGGTGAGTATCAATTTGATGCCCCTCTCGTTCTTTAAAAAGTTGAAGATAGGGGAAATCAAGCCTACCACCATTTGTCTCCAAATGGCTGACCGATCTTTGACATATCCAAAGGGTGTGGTAGAAGATGTGCTAGTGAAGGTCAACAAATTCATCTTCCCGGTAGACTTTGTGGTTCTTGATATGGAGGAAGACAAAGAAGTTCCCCTCATCTTAGGGTGAGCGTTTTTGAATAGAGGTAAGGCCTTGATAGATGTGGAGAAGGGAGAACTTACCTTGAGAGTGAATGAAAAGAAAATCACATTTTCCCTTCAAAAAGCGATGCAACATCCGGCAGAAGAGGTAAAGAATATCGAGGAGTGCAAGGTGCTCCAAATGGTAGATGAATGCGTAAAGGAGGAAGAGTTGATGAGCCCAAAATATCCTCTTGAGATTTGCATTTCTAACTCTATCTTTAATTCTTTACCTAATAATGATGTTGGTCTATGTGATTCCGTTTCTATGATGAATTCATTTCAGGAATCATACTTGAGGAAGCCAAAGTTCTTGCCATTAAGAGACGAGGACCAAACATCAAAGGAAGAGGACGAGTTGAATGCAAAAGAGAAAATGGAGTTGAAACCCCTACCTACATATTTGAGGTATGCCTACCTTGATGAAGCCAAGCAAAAACCGATAATCGTTTCTTCCCTCTTATCCGATGAACAATGTGATAAATTGTTAAGGGTGTTGAGGAAATATCAAAGTACTATAGGATGGTCAATTTCCGACCTTAAAGGTATTAATTCTTCTATTTGCATGCATAAAATCTTGTTTGAGGAAGATTATAAACCTAAGGTGCAAAATCAAAGAAGACTCAACCCTATTATACAAGAAGTTGTTAGGAAAGAGGTCTTGAAATTGCTTGATGCCGGTATCATATTTGCTATTTTGGATAGTGAGTGGGTGAGTCCTACTCAAGTTGTTGCTAAAAAGGGGGGGATGACATTGGTAGAAAATGAGAACCAAGAAATGATTGCTACTGGGGTAGTAACCGATTGGAGAATGTGTATAGATTATAGGGCTCTAAATGCTTACACTAGAAAAGAGCATTTTTCATTACCCTTCATGGATCAAATGCTAGATAGGTTAGCAGGTCATGAGTTCTATTGTTTCTTAGATGGGTATTCAGGGTACAATCAAATCATGATTGCTCCCGAAGACCAAGAAAAGACCGCTTTGACTTGTCCCTACGGCATATTTGCATATAGATGGATGTCTTTCGGGTTGTGTAATGGACTCGCAACCTTTCAAAGGTGTATGATGTCCACCTTTCATGGATTGATTGAAAACATCATGGAAGTGTTTATGGATGACTTTTCTGTGTTTGGTGATTGGTTTGATATATGTTTTGATAATTTAACACAAGTGTTGCAGAGATGTGAAGACACTAATCTAGTGCTCAATTGGGAAAAATGCCACTTCATGGTGAGAGATGACATTGTTCTAGGACACAAGGTGTTGGGTGAAGGTCTAGAGGTGGACCGGGCCAAGATAGTGGCCATTAAGAAACTACCCCCACCAACAAATGAAAAGGGAGTTAGAAGCTTCTTGGGACACCGGGTTCTATAGGCGCTTTATAAAAGATTTTTCCAAAGTTTCTAAACCTTTTTGTCGTCTACTTGAAAAGGCCGTTGAATTTGATTTTGATTCTAATTGTTTGCAGGCTTTTAAGACGTTGAAGAAGGCCCTAATCACGGCACCCGTGCTTATCACACCCAATTGAAGTGAGCTTTTTGAAGTAATGTGTAATGCAAGCGAGATAGCGGTGGGAGCCACACTTGGCCAAAAGAATGACAAACTCTTCCGAGTCATCTATTATGGTTGTAGAACTTTGGATCCCACTCAAGTCAACTACACCACCATAGAAAGGGAACTCTTGGCGGTCGTCTACGCATTCGACAAGTTTAGGCCCTATCTTATGGGGGCCCGAACAATTGTGCACACCGACCACGCCGCTTTGAGGCATCTTTTTGCCAAGAAGGATGTAAAGCCAAGGCTTATCCGATGGATTCTTCTACTCCAAGAGTTCGATGTGGAAATCAAAGATAGAAAAGGATGCGAGAATGTGGTGGCGGATCACTTGTCTCGATTAGATCATATGAAAGGAGAAGAGGAGACCAAGATGCCAATCAATGAAAGCTTTCCTGATGAGAAAATCATGTCGGCCTCAACAAAAGTTCCGTGGTTTGCGGATATTGTCAACTTTCTAGTTGCCAAAGTGAAACCCGTGGAGATGGAAAGATACCAAAGGAAAAAGTTCTTCCATGACCTCAAATTTTACATATGGGAGGAACCTTATCTTTTCAAGAGGTGTGCCGATTCCATCCTTAGAAGGTTTGTGTCGGAGGAAGAATGGATTGAGATAATAAAAGCATGTCACGATTTTCCTTATGGGGGCTATTTTACTTCAAATAGAACCGCTAGGAAGATTCTACAAAGGGGGTTCTATTGGCCCTCCATTTTTAGAAATTGTGAAGAGTTTGTCAAGACATGTGAGCGATGCCAAAAGATGGGCTCAATTTTAAAGAGGGATGAGATGTCGATGAGTGCAATTGTAGAAGTGGAATTGTTTGATGTATGGGGGATTGACTTCATGGGACCGTTTGTGATGTCCGAAGGAAACCTCTACCTACTTTTGGCGGTTGATTATCTCTCACGATGGATCGAAGCAATTCCAACCAAGACTAATGATTCGAAGATTGTGCTAAAGTTCCTTCAAAGGAATATTTTGACAAGATTTGGGGCTCCAAGAGCCTTAATTAGTGATGGAGGCACTCACTTTTGCAATAAGTGGATAACGAGCCTCCTAGCACGACATGGAGTGAAGCATATGGTGATGACTCCCTACCACCCGCAAGCCAATGGGCAAGCCAAGCTTGCAAATAGAGAGGTAAAATAAGTCCTCCAAAAGGTGGTGAAGACAAACGGGAAGGATTGGTCGAGCCATCTCGATGAAGCATTATGGGCCTATCGAACGGCCTACAAGACTCCATTGGGCATGTCTCCTTATCAAATGGTGTTTGGTAAGTCATGTAACCTTCCGATCGAGCTCACACACAAGGCATATTGGGCCACCAAGAAGCTCAATCTCGACTTTGAGATGTCGGGAAAGGAAAGAATCTTTCGTTTGAATGAAATTGATGAATTTAGGCTTGAGGCCTTCGAAAATTCTTCCATTTACAAGATGAGGACCAAACTCTATCATGACAAGTTCTTAAGGAAGAAAGAACTTGCACCCGGAGATGCCGTACTTCTTTTCAACTCGAGGTTGAAGTTGTTTCCCGGGAAACTCAAAACAAAATGGGGAGGTCCTTACTTCATCTCAAAGGTCTTTGAGAATGGAGCGGTGGAGTTGTAAGCAAAAGACGGGAGCCTATTCATTGTCAATGGGCAACGTGTAAAAAAATTCTACAATGCGGAGGAGCAAGCCGGAGTGTTTGTCTTCCATTTGAAAAATCTTTGAAGAACAGTATCCCATCGAGCTCACGATGTTAAATTAAGCGCTAATTGGGAGGCAACCCAATGGTTTTTAATTTTTGTTGATTTACTTTGCATTTATTTTGGTTTATGTTGATTTACTTGTCTAGTTAGATAGTTTAAATTTTATTTTTGATTTGAGGAGGTTGCGTTAATTAATTACGTTTTATGTTTTTGTAGTAAAATATTGTAGGAAATGGTGTTCATGTTTGGGAATGTACATAGTGCGGAGAAGGAGCCCAAAAAGGCTCGAAAATACAATTCGATAGAAACTCGACCCAAACACGCGACTTCCTCAGTCGCGTTTTGATGAACAGGTGACACGCGGGCCTTAAACACGAGCTCCATGAGTCGTGTTTCACCAAGAGGCCGAAACACGACACTAAAACACGACCCATAAGTCGCTTTGCAGAGCCTTCAAAGCCGAGTGTTTCTTCACCCAAGACGCGAGCTTCAAACGCGACTTTCACGGTCGCGTTTCTCCCTTTTGCTAAAACGCGACACTAAAGCGCGACCCGGGTCGCGTTTCGCCGCATTCCAGACGGGTTTTATTCTCTTTTCCCCTCATTTTACACTCACATTTCATACACCCTCTCACTCACTCACACTCTCACACACGGGCATTCGAAGTTTTGCACCTCCAACACTCAAGGTACGAGCTTTTCACTGAAATTCTCTTAATATTCTACTCCTTGGCATGAATAATTTGCTTTATTCCTTTCCTACATTGGAAATTTGGGAGAAATTTATACATTTAGAACCCTAAGAGTGAAATGAGTGAAATTTTCATGAATGTCCCTCAATTATGCCTACATTGTGCTTACATTTGAAGAATTATACAATTGATGGCATGGGTTTGACATGGATGGGAGCAATTTGTTGATTTATGGTGGATATTGTTAAATTGTGGTGATCTTGATTTGAATTCTTCATTAATTTGGGCAAGAACTTTGTGGACTTCAAATTTTCATATGGTTTTGATTTAAATTGTCCAACTTAATGCTTAAAAGTTGATAGTTGCCATTTTGCATAAACTCGAAACCATTTGTTACTCAATGTCAATACTTGAGATCATAAAGAATGAAATTTTGAGCTTTGATTTTGCAAATGAGGTATACAATGCTAAATGTCTGCATCATTTGATCCTCTTGATGAAGTTCACTTACTCATATTCATCTTTATATAGTTCTAAGCACAAGTCATGAGAATGGGTTTTTGTTGTGAAGCATGCTAGATGAAAAATGGGTCTTTTGTGATTTGATTTTGTCATATGTGACTTGTGTTTGAGTGGAATTGAGTGCATCTTTAGCATGTTAAATCACTTGGAACAAGCTTTGTTTATAGTCTTAACCAATTGAATGGGCTTTTGTGTTAGATTTTGTCATATTTGTTTAGGTCCTTTCAATTGTGAAAATGATAACAATGCTTATGTTTTGGAGGCACCTCTACCTTGCATTTACTTTTGATATTGTTAAAATATGGTTTGAGACCTTTTATGTCAAGATAAATTTGTGCTCTTTGTTTTACGCGTTGTTGTTGGTAATGTGGATGGTTTTGACGAATGAACAACTATCGAAAGCATGAGTTGCATAATGTGGATTGGAAACTTTGAATGCAACAAAGTTTTAAAGTGAATGTGTTAAGATATTGTCATATGCTTTAATCACTTTATACTTTGTTGACATTATGAAATGATTTCTACTACCTTGTCTAAACCTTGTTCAAATCTTTTGTAGGTACCACTCCCACACACCAAAAATGGGACGAAGAAGTAGAAAATCTTCAAGAAGAGCCGAACCCGAATCCGAGTCCGATCCAGAGATAGAAGCCCAAGAGGAAGAACAAGATGAGGATTTGGCGGTCAATCATCCGATGCGGTTTCGTATTTACCTCGACAGTGATGAATACTATGAGAATTGGCAGCGGATTTTCAATGTCAACCTTATTACAACAAAGTTCATGTGCAGCGACACGTGTGAGGCCCTTGGGATCAAGGACGATGTGTGGAGACTTTTAGACCAAATGGGATGGCTCCAGGCCATGGATAGGAACTGCATGACATTTCCTCTCTTGGTTAGAAAGTTGCTGAGCACATTCGAGATAAAGAGGACGACAAGGAGGGGGCCTGTCAAATGTACCTTCCGGATGGGTAACACGGACTGTGAGCTTACTGTTGACCAATTGAATGAAATTTTCAATGCTCCTACTGACGGTATCTATCACCAACCTCGGGAGTACAACCAAGATGTTGCCTACCGCCTCCTATGCCTCACAGAGTCGGACACAGAAAAATACAACTCCAGCACAGCAAAGGCATCTGCAATGCCTAATCCGGTTTTTCGATACCTACACCGCATCTTGGCGAACACAGTGTTTGCTCGAAGAGAAAATAGCGGGTTGAGGACTTCAGAGTTGTTTGCACTTTGGGCCATGTTGAATGGGGTCCATTTGAGCTTTGGTGCTTTCTTCATGGAGCAGCTTTACAGACAATCACACCTTGACAGCGGGCACATTTGCATTGGAGGGATGATCACTCCAATTGCCGAACACTTCGGCATCAATCTTGAGGATTATCTTGATAACAGAGGATCGAGGTTGTTGAACCTCAACTATTTGAGAAATGTGAAGATCTTGAGCTCAGATTTACACACATATCTGCTGAACATGAGAACTGGTGGGACATTCCCATTGTCCAACACGGCACTTACTCATGTGTCGAACTATCAAGAAAGGACAAATTGGAAGATGGAGACAGTCGCTCATTTGGCGGCTATTGCTATAGCTGGAGTACCAAGAGGGATACGAGCATCCGTTGAGGACCAAGGAGAGGCCGGTGGTGACAATGGGGGAGAGGGATCTTTCACAGCCACATTTAGACGAGGTCGGCGCTACACGGAAGAACAGATTGTTGGTTATTTTGACGCATTAGATGGGTACATGACTTTGATGGATGAGACCATGCAGCATTGGAGGAGTGACGTGCACAACGAGTTCGGCGCACTAAGGCAAGACATGTACATGAGGTTCGATGATATCCGACACGACATGTATGGCAGGATGGGACAGATTCAGTCCAGTGTCGATGATAGATTTCATGCCATACAGACAGATATTGACGAGAGATTCACGGGCCTCAGAGGGGACATCAGGGGTCTAGCTGACAACATGGGCTCGTTTCGATCTGAGATTCAGGACCTAGCCGGGCTCTTCAGAGGAATGAACATCGGGTCTGGGTCACAGCAGCAACCCTATACCCTATCTCAGCACCAGCAGATGACTCCCTACCACTCCTACCAGCCACAGCAACAGTTCCAGCATTAGCCATTCCAGTCGATGCAGTAGTTTCCGACTGGATAATTTTTGGCGTCCTCATCCTCCTCCTAGCAATTTCAGCAGATGCCGACGGGACAGTTCATGGCTACCTCATCTCAGCAGTTTCAGCAGTTCCAGACCTCACAGTTCATGCCGTCATCCACTTCACAGCAGTTCCCGCAGCAGTCTCCGCATCACCAGCAGCATCCACCCCACTGAGCCGTTAGTGACCCTTGCCACCACCTTTTTGCCTCCAAACTTATTTCCTCACTTAGATCAAAATAAGTTTGGGGGAAGGGGATAGAGTAGTGGTTGGCAAGGATCTTTTATGCTCATTTCTATCATTTTTACCGTTTTATTTCATAAGACTTGTTTATTTATTTATGCTTTCGGATAATGGAGCATGTTTGCATGCTTATGTTTTTATTTATGTTTAGATCATGTTAGGATTTTTATGTTTTCATTGGAATGTATGGATGATGGTAGTTGATAGATAATGAGATCGCATGTCGTTTTGCTTCAAGAACATGTGATATTTTATCTATGTTTTTATTCAATTGCCTTATGATTGTGGATTGGGGATGTTTGGACTTAAATAGGTGTATGTTCTTGTAACAATAATAGGGGTTATAAGAGCATGATTATTGATGAAATTAGAATCCTTGATGAGCATAAGCTTATGTTGAAATTTTTTTGCAAAATTTTGATAAAAGGCATGATGTCATGGCATGATTTTGTAAACAAAGTTCTTTAATGTCTCAAAAGTACAATTTGGGAAGGAAAAACTTACTATGGGGAGATTTTGATCCAAAGATTACACAAGTTTAATCTTTTCCTTGATGAGTGATTAATGGTCTTCATAGTGCACTAAGTTTTCTCTAGAAGTTGCTATGTGACTTAATTGAGGTTACATTGGTGTGTTTGATCTCTTGAAAATGATTTAAGGCCATTTGTTGTCTAAACCTCATAACAATCCAAATTCTTAACCTTCCAATACAAATTTAAATCCCTTGCAAGCCATTTGAGCCTTGAAATAATTTTATTGATTTTTTTGGGTTGGAAATGGAATAATTGGCAAGATTTGTGTGGACTTTTCAAATAAAACTTTTGAGAAATCTTGCAGAATGGAAAAAGGTAAAACAATGAATACTCCTGTGATGGAAAAGAACACAAAGAAGTGAATCATCTTGATTAGAATTGAAAATGAAGTGAAAGAAAGATAGTTCTACATGCAAATCACAAACAAGAGAGTATGAAATGTTGAAAGAAGTTTGGAAAATCTCAAAGAGATATGGGTTGTGAAGAAATAAGGGTAGAAGAGAACTTGATTTGTTCTACTTGCTTGGTAATGAAATTGGTAATGTTGGGAAGTCACTTAGCCGAATATATACCTACCTTTCCGAAAAGCCTTCACTACAATCCCAAAAGACCTTAATGATTCTTGGTTGAGAACACAAACTAAGTAGTGGAGATTGTAGTCACTTTGCAAGCATATGGTAGAATTCTAGTGCACTCTCGACCTTGAGCGATACACTTCTAGTCTATACACTCGAGAATGAGCGTCATTTGAACCTTAAGAGAAGTTTGAACTTCACAAATTGTATCATGATGATAATCTTGTTTATGATTGATTGCCGCTATCATCTATACACTATTTATCTTTTGATTTTTGAAGCAAATTGCCATCTTGATTCCAATGTGCTCAATTACCTTGTCCTTCTACTTTTATTTTTGTTTGAGGACAAACAAATGTTTAAGTTTAGGAGAGTTGATGAGTGCATAAATTGCACTCATTTGGACTCATTTTGAGTGAATTTGCACTTGGTTATCTTGTATATATGTTGTATATATTGTTTATTTCTGAGTTACTCTTTTGTTTAATGTAATGTGGCCAATATAGGGAATTTTTGGGATATAAAGAGCAAAAACAAAGTCAAATTGATATTGGGATCAACAAAGAGTGCACAAAGCATGAACTAATGAAGAAACGAGCAAGGAAACGACTAAGAATTGAAGATGCGACCCCCCAAACGGGACTTAAGGGGGTCGCGCTTCATAACACGGCGCCACGCGAGGATAAAACGTGACCTAAGAGGGTCGCGCCTCGGCCTTGAGCCAAAACACGACCCCCAAACGCAACCCAAAACCCACTTTGCAGAAGCTTCAGAGACCCGAATTCCTTTGGACGAAACGCGGATGTCAAACGCGAGTTATTGGGGTCGCGCCTCGGCCTTCAATCAAAATGCGACCCCGAAATGCGACCCAAATGCCGTGTTGCAGACCCTTTAGAGACCTGATTTCCTTTGTTCCAAACTCGACCCTCAAACGCGAGTTCCTGGGGTCGAGTTCCGCACAGACGGAAATTAAAAATGACTTTTGGTATCCAATTATTGGTCCACTCTTTTATATATCATGTGGGGTTTTCAAAATATCAATCCATATACCCTAGAACGAAAAATACACTTGGAGAAACATCAAGAAAAGGGATTTTTGAAGATCAAGAGGAAGGAAGAAGATTCAACCATCCATTTGAGCACCCAAGCCATAGGATTGAAGAATGAGTGTTCTACATTGGGTTTTGTCACTCCTTCTCTCTTCTTAGACTTGTACTTAGAATGGGTTATTGTTCTTTTTCTTCTAATATTGATTCTATTGTGAATATGGTTGGCTAGAGCCTTAGGGCTCTAGGATGTGGTGAAGCAATGTGAATATTGATATTTGATTTGGGATATATATATATATATATATGTGTGTGTGTTATTGCTTTGTCAAGATTTTGATCTATGCTAGGGCTTGAATGGTGTTGTTTGGTTGGCCATCTCACTAACATCACATGTATGAATCACTTGCATCTAGTCAATTCCGTGATCATAAGCATGCTCGGATCAAATCTACATATTTGTCTTTTTAGTCGAATGTCATTATGTGGAAGGAAATGTGACCCTTAGAGCCTTTGGTAGGTGCGACCTTGGAATGCGTTAGAGATAGCCATCCTTGTCGCATTCGCAATTTAAGAGATATTCGAGAGATGATCTTACTATATTCGTGGTCTTCCTATCTATGAACTTTTCATATATGTGTGTGTAATCCTTTGTTATAGATCAATATGAGCATTGTGTAGCCATGTCCTAGAGTTTCTTCTCATTTATCATCTTCAAAGCTCTCCCTTGTTTGGTATTGTCTCTTGAGTGCCATTTACATTGATAATTAGTGTTGTTTAAGTGTTTATGTCTTATGTTCTTGTTTGGCATTTTGATGTAGTTAAAACACACCCTCTCCTTATTGTTCGTCTAGATATTTCGCTCCTCTTTCATCATGGCATTTGCATTGTCTAATTTCTATTCCATTTCCTTGTGGATCGACCTCGTATCATCATATCTACAATCACATGCTTATACACTTGTAGGCATTGACACGAGTCTTATAAATATTGAAATAAATCATAGTAGATGCAAAATAGCCTCTATCAACTATCTCAAATCCTTTACGCAGTAAAATTTGTTACGCATGCCACTGTCAATTTTTACCCAATAAACACACATGGAGAAAAAATAGAAGCTTTAATGGGAAGTTTGAAATAGAAGGTCCACCACGAACTTTTACTTGATACGAAATCAATGCACATTTAGATTTATTACCAGAAGTGATATTGGGTAAACATGTTACAGGGACTGAGAAACGTAAACGGTCGGCGTGCAATTCAAATTAGGTTAATAAATCAATATTCTTTGAGTTACGTTATTGGCAAGATTTGAAATTGAGACATAATTTAGATGTTATGCATATTGAGAAAAAATTCATGATGCTTTGGTTGGGACATTGTTGAATATAGATGACAAGTCAAAGGATACAGTTAAGGCTCGATTAGACATGCATGATATGGGTATACAGAGTGAATTACACATAAAAATAATTGATGACAAACCCATTAAACCACATGTTAGTTGTACATTAACTTTAGAAAAACGGTGTGAATTTTGTCATTTTATTAAGTCAGTGAAGTTGTCAGATGGTTATGAATCAAATATCTCGAGAAAAGTGAGTGTGGATGATGGGAGATTGCATGGGTTAAAAGCACATGATTGCCATCTTCTAATGCAAAGATTACTCCCATTTTCCGTTAGGAACTTTACCTAAGGACATGTGTTGTATACTGATTGGGTTATGTGACTTTTTCAAGAAACTTACTTCGAAAACTCTTCATACTTCAGATGTGGTGAAAATGAGGGAGGATATAATATTTATTTTATGTAAAATGGAACAAATATTTCCACCTGCATTTTTTGATGTCAAGGTCCACTTAGCTATTCATTTGCCACGTGAGATCTTATTGGCTGGACCTGTCTAATCATGATGGATGTACCCATTTGAACGTTATTTAGGTACATTAAAGAAGTATGTACGAAATAAGGCAAGACCAGAAGATCCTATAGCAGAGGAGTATATTGTGAATGAAGCATTGACTTTCTTATCTTTATATTTAAGGGACATGAAAACAAGATTTATTAGGCCAAATCGGAATAAAGATGTAAGTCAACCTTCTCCATGCAAGTTAAGTATTTTCTTAGGACAACTAAGAGTGTTTGGAGGCCAAAGAAATCACAAGTTACCTTATGCTTTACGAAAGAAAGCACATAAGTATATTCTCAACAATTGCAAAGAAGTTGAAGTGTAAACCCCAAAATTTATTATATAAGAATTTTTATAAGTTTAACTATGTTGGGAAATTTGTGAAATATAGCCTAAATAATTTATGAGTCCATATTTACAGGGAAAATAACACGTTAGAAGATATAGAATTACTCGATTTTATCCACGCTACCAAATGGGAATATTGGATCGTGTTAATAAAAAAAATATGAAAAGATGATTGTTTAACACTAGATCACTTAAATTAGAATTCGATTTAACCTCTAATGGAATTTATTTCATTTAATATGTTTAAATTAATTTAACATGTGAGGTCAATAGCATAGTCAAAATTAAAGTTCAATTGAATCAAGGGACGCCCACCTTCAGCTATAGTATTAAAACATATAGATATCTATGTGTGAAGTCATTTGGAAAATACCTATATAACTATATAACTATATATATATAAATCATTTTATAAAATGATTAGCTGTAACAAATGAATAGATATCTATGTGTGAAGTCATTTTGAAAATACCTATATAACTATATAACTCTATATATATAAATAAATCATTTTATAAAATGATTAGATGTAACAAATGAACTTTTACCATTTGGAACCAATTTGATAGAGCAAGTGTATAGATGTTAGCACTCATGGATGATTAATATATGTACATATATCATTTAGAAAAAATAAGATTTAATTGGGAAAAGAGCTAACTTTGAACAAAAGATTAAAACATTGAAGGGTAAGTAATCTAGTTCACGTGCACCTCCATCGTCTTCTCTATTTTTCTGAGCTACACGTATCTCCGATGACTCACCATAGTTTCTACAACTGTTGAATCATATATGGAATCACCTAAATTAAGCAAATATCGAAAAAAAGGAGAATGAAAAAAAAAGGGTTTCAAGCTGATGCTTTATTTCCTTTTCTCCTCCGACTGCAACCAAATAGTTCTTTGTTTTCAACCACTAAAACACGGTCAAAAATTATGAAATATATACCATGATCTTCCTTCCGTCCATTAGATGGCAGCTGTAAAAGATTGTGTACGAAAATATTTCCAGAAAGTAGAAAACGAAGGCAAGAAACTATTGACAGCAACTGCCCCGCCACCATACGCTGCAGCCCTCGTGCGACGCCATTTCCGGGTGATCCGACCGCCAGATTATTCCCAATTTTATATCATTTTGAAAATCTTCTTATGAGCTATGCATATCCAGCTTCTGATCGTTAATCAGAAGTCGTTTGCTTCACCAAAATCATGCCGAAAGATAGCGTGAAACTGTTGTCAACATTAGGTATTGTTGGTGCTGCTACTTTGACGATATATTTCCAGATTTTCCGGCAATCAAAAGAGCTCATGCTATAGACGGTTAGAAACCTCTCACTACAAACTATTCATCCACGGTCTTATATTTTAACTAGAATGCTATTTCATCTATCATTTTTGTATCAAAAGTTGATGAAAACCCACCTCCCAACATTGATACGAGCAGTTGTTGGCTTGTTGTTGTTGCTACTGCTTCCACATCAAGTTTTCAGCCTAGCTTGCCGAGAGTCTAAACTATACGTGGTTATATACCTCTCTTTATACTCTTATATGGTTTTACGTAGATTTTAATTTGGATGTTGCTTGCCTCATGGTCTCTACTAGCAAAAGTTTAGGAAATTCATGTTTAGAATATTCGAATATCTTCTAATTATGTTGACTATGTTTTAGAATTACTATAAACAGAGAATAAAAATCAAGAAGTATGTAATCTAATGATTGTTGGGATTAGAGGAAAGAGTATAGGAGTTAGTCGTAAGTATTACAGAGGGATGTATGTGCAAAACGACACACCAAATTTTGGCGCCGTTGCCGGGGATCGATTTTAAGTAGTTATTATTCTAATATTTTCAGTTTGCATTTTTTTTTCTTTTCTGGGTTTTTCTTTATTCGCAGAAAACATGGCTGAACTTGCTCCCTTGATCCGAGAGTTGGGCCGTCATCGAAACAATAGGCCTATTTGCATCGTTCTACCTACCATCGCCCACAATGCAGAGATTCGGCCGGGGTTCATACAAGTGCTACCCAAATTCAGTGACGCACCTGGAGAGAGTGCGCACACGCATTTAGCAGAGTTCGACTGGATTTGCTCTACCCTGCGTCCTCAAGGCTTTACGGACGACAACCTGCGTTTGTTAACTTTCTCACACACATTGCAAGGCCGAGCAAGGGAATGGCTTTTTGATCTCCCACCAGCTTTGATTACTACATGGGATGAGATGGAGGAGCAGTTCCTATGCAAATTTTTCCCAAAGTCACGAGCTGCAAATCTTAGAATGGCCATCAGCAGCATTAAGAAAAAATCTAATGAAAGTCTAGCTAATTATTGGGCGCGATTTCAGCAGTTGTGCCGAAGATGCCCAGACCACGGGTTCTCTGATTATCAGTTATTCACTAATTATTTTTACCGTGGTATGTCAACTTTTGATAGGAAGATCGTGGATGCTGCTAGCAGAGGGTCTCTCACCAACAAGACTCTAGCAGAGGTGAAACAGCTCATCATCAACATGGTCTCCGGTGGCCAGCAATATGAGGATGATGATGATGACATATACTAGTCTGTGAAGGGAGTTGATAGAGTAGAAAATTCCGGAGTTAATGAGAAGATTGATGCTCTGACTTCTCTTGTCCGAGGTCTAGCTATGGTGCAGACACATAACACATATGATCCAGGTGAGAGGGACCATTCGAACTTCAGCAGGAGGCAGCCGCAGGGCAGTCAGTATGCCCATACTGATCGATCTGCACCGATCATAACAGATATCATAAAGTGTCTGGAGAAAAGCAGTGCCCTGGTGAACAATTTGGCACAAAGTCAAAAGGCTTTCCAGCAAGAAACACAAGCCGCCCTAGGCAGTATGGGCACACAGATCACTCAGCTTGCCACTCAATTGAACAAGATGCAAGCGAATCAAGGCAAACTCTCCTTCCAAACTGAAATGAATCCAAGAGCGCATGTTTGCGCTATCACTTTGAGAAGTGCAGAGGAGTTGGTTGAGTTGGAGGCTAAGAAGGAAAAGAACTCGCAGTATGGGCATACTGCACAGACTGAAAACAAATCCAATGCAGAAGAAGAACAACCAGCTGCCGAGTCTGCCCTTACTGAGGTGAAATCTGAATCCAAAATTTCTAACTCTCTGGTTGCAGCACTTTTCCATCCAAGTTGATTTGAAACAAGAAAGAGGATAATGAGAAGGAGATCCTCGAGCTATTCAAGAAGGTACCTTTTGGTGGGCTGACTGAAACCGCTGCAATAACAGATGAAGACGAGGAGATTCAAGATGTCATCATGCAGTTGTATACCACCAATGAATTTCTAACTCAGAACCTGACAGGCCGTATGCCCTTACTGACTAACTCGAAGCCGTTTTTACCATCTCATGTGAAGGCCCCCGTACTGGAGCTGAAGGGGCAAGAAGCAAGGTTGGTCGAGCTTTTGAAGAAACTAAAAAGAGTGGGGATGGAAACGATTCCTTTTGATAGAGATAGATCTGCTACCCGTGAAATTGCCTTGTGATCGAGTTATACTTGTGTCGAGCCTCAAACATTAAATAATGGCGCTTCTCGGGAGACAACCCGAGCTTTTCTTGCTTTATTTCATTTTTCTTATTTCATTTAGTTGCTTATTTGTCTTTAAAAAAAATATAAACAAATAAAAAATATTCTAGTCCAGCTTTTTCGTGCAGGTACCTCTTCTAGCGCTGCCCCTAACCTTGCCGAGCTCATGGAGTTGTTTGACCATTACACACCAAGCTGAGCTACTACACTTGAGCGTCGTCTGTACGCCCTTACTGACCGTCTCCCCCATTGATTGCCAGTTTGCTCTCCTTCTCTCTTCTTTTGTTTTTATTTTCTTTCATTCATGTTGTGTTCGTTTTGTTGACTCTCTTCCCTGCACAGTGAGGACACTGTGTTGTCTAAGTGTGGGGAGGAGGAAGTTGCTATTTTGTGTCTGGTTCTTTTCAAAAAAAAAATTTGTTTTGCTTGTTTTTGTTGAGTATTGGCTGCTTGAGATTGAATTATATAAGGAGGACGGGTTATAGCATGGATTGTCTTGGTTTGTTTGATTGATTCTCTTGTGATTGAATTGTGCTAATGCTCGTATGTATTCTTGGAAGACGAAATATGCAACTTGATCAAATTTTGATGAGCTTCGTAAACGCGAGATTTGAGCCTGTTGAGCATGTCATATATATAGAAAGCTCATTTTCATTCTTTTGATGAGTGTGTCGGATTTGAATGCTGAATTTTTGATTTGCCTTGTTGCCATGGTCATACTGCTTGTGAGTTTCCTTTTGCATGAAAATGATAAAGGCATATAGGATTACCCCTTGCTTTGGCCTGAATAAATTATCCGTACTCGACACTAACCCTTAGTGAGCTCGTTTGTACCTGAATCCTCTCTTTCTTGATAGCCACTAAATATTTCAACCTTAGCTTGTTTTGGCCTGCTCTTGTCCCTTGAAAGCATGTAAGTTATATTGGATTGTGTTGAGATGAGTTCGAAATTTACTTGAAGACAGTTAGTGCTGGAAGATTGAAAAAAAAATGTAAAGTCATGTTCTATTCCATAAAAAAAAGAGTACTCAATGAGAAAGAAAGAAAGAAAAAAAGAAAAAAGAAAAAAAATGGTCCGTATGCCCATACTGGACGTGGAGGAAATAGGCCTGCACCCGATTGAAGTTAAATTTTGTGGCCCTGTATAGCTTTGAAGACCGGCACACAACTTGAGAAATATTGCAATATCTGAAGAAGTAGCTGAAGAGCTCTGTGATCGAGTTATAATATGCTTACATGTTTTCACTTATTTGAGCCACTTATCCAAATTATCCTACCTAAGCACCCTAGCCCCATTACAACCCATTTCAAAGACCTTTTGATTTGTGCATAGTTCTTACTTGCTTGGTAGTGGTTTTGACATATGGGCAAATCTATGTTTGAAGGTATCAAGTCGTGACTTGTGTGAATTAAATTCTGTCCTTACTTTCTTTTGAGAGAAATTGAGCGAACCTTGGTGAGGCAGGATTGAGTTGCACGTTTTTGACTTGAATGAAAAGCATGTGTTTATTTCATGAAATAAGAGAAGGGTTAGTAGATTGTGGATGGTTGTGTTGTAATCCTAACTTTGAGTGTGTTCAGTCTAAGGCAGCCTCAGCTTTTTGTTTATTTTAGTTTTTGAGTCTGTGTTGTGCTTATATGTGCTCGAGGACGAGCATAGTCTAAGTGTGGGGGGGTTTGATCGGGCTTATTCTACTTGTTCTCATTTATGTTATTTCATGCCTTAACCACTCGTTCATTGCATGTTTTGGAAAGATTTGATGTGTTTTTAGGAGATGTGCAGGTGGAAGGAATGAAGTGAAGAAATGCTCCATCTTTTGAAGAATGCAAGCAAGCAGCTCGCAATACAGTCGGTATGGGCATACCGCCAGAGGCATGGGCCGAGAAAATTCCAGAACTGAAGCTGTGCGCGACTTGGGCCTGTTTTGTGTGAAAATCTGATCCAGCCCAAGTTCTAGACGCGGATTTATGATCTTCATAGCCTAAAAGGAGTCCTATCCTTGGAAACTTCCTAGCCTAGATATAGAAGATTTATTTCCTTATTGGATGCTTAATTTTAGGGATAGCTTTTGATATATTAGGATTTATTTTGACTAGAATAGATTATTCCATCTCAGAAACGCAGCAACAGCAGCGAGAGACGGTGCTGCAGATTTTATTCATCTTCTTCACTTTTCTATAGTATTCTGCTACACGATATTTTAGTGTTCGAATTTAATTATGAGTTCGAGCTAGACTTTCTCCATTCCGGGATCAACTCATGAAGCTCTGGCCAATTAAATCTGTGAGATCTAAACGTTTTTTCTTGATTAATTCATGCATGTGTATTTATTATCCTCCGTAAGTCGAGTCGTGATTGTTTCGATTAAACGGAGTAGTCGCGAATATTCGGAGTATAGGAATTAATCACTAGCCAATTAATTCGGCCATACGTAATCGTGGTTTAGGATTAATTAGTGGTAAAATCAGTAGCTAATACCGTGGGGATAATAATCTGGTTCGGTGATCCTGTGTCAGAGTTCGCTAGATTAGAATCGGGTTTCTCTCGAGCATAAAGAAATCGGCTAATTAAATCTATAAGAGTGTCTCTTTTGGGTTGTTAGTCGATTAGAGAAAATGTGTGATGAAGTGTCTTCCTACCATTTGAGAAAATACGGAGAAATAGGGATGTGTCAGTAAGTGTCTTCGGCATCCGCAACTTATTTACATGTGATAATTAATTGTATTCTTGAATCGAGGATCAGTATAATTGTGCCAGAGTGGAGTAGTTGATATCCGGAATATTTCTAATTATTTGTTTAAACCTGTTGCTCGTGTGTGTATTTTAATTTCTTGTTATTTAATTATTTTCGTGCACTATAGTTTATACCCATAAATTTCCCCCATTTTAAAGTTGGTTTCTGCAAATTGGAAGTATAGAATAATTCTCGCCGGTCCTTTGGGAGACGATCTCGCTCATCGCTGTACTGTGCAGTGTGGGCAAACCGACTGCTGTCGGAACATTTATTTTTAGTGCAAAACGACACACCATTGTGTGTGATGACCGAACACTTGAGCAAATAAGTTCAGATGAATACTTCCAAGTTTTGATATATATATGATTTTACCAAAAATTTAATGATGCTACTGTATTATAATTAGCGTCGGGAAGGCATGAACTTGAAAAATGAGATGTCATGTATGTGCATGCGTTGAGCTATCCGTGAGCTTTTGGCTAAGTGTGTACAGTTAATTGAAAGATTTTGGATGATTGGTAAGGGAAAGAAAGTTCACGTAAGAAGGGTCATTTAACAATTTGTTCGATTATATGAACTTAAGTATAGGTAGCAAGTACATGACTTAATTCTCAATCTTCAAAAATTATTATCTAATCCAAATTGTTCCAGCTAATTCTCGAATAATCATTCTTTGAGCTCGAGAAACCTTTCAATGGTTTATCAGAAAGCTCAATAATTATAAAATTAGTACGCCAATATTTAGTTTATATTCACTTAGTTAGTGCCAGCAATTGGTTTCATAAATGTCTATTATTGTATGCATTTATAGCTTTTAACTATTAGTTAATGGTAGGACAAGCTCTCAGTGTTAGAATCTCGTTGATTTATAGGCCGAGATGCAGAGCTTGGAGCAGTTTAAGCATTTTAATACATATCAACATTTCATAAGCACCGAGATCATAAAGGTGGGTTTTAACTAAACTCATCTTAAATTATTTATGAAATTAATGTCATTATTTATATGGTTTAATTATTTAAACTTTAAATCCTATAAATGTTTCATACATGTTTATATATTTCTTACAAATGTTATATGAAATGTTATTGTTTATGTGAGTTAGATATCAAAGTTAAGAAGTTTATAAATGATTATATTATTCACAATTTGTGAATCTATGTGTTATGATGCAAATGTGAATTGTATTGTCACTTGCCTACAGTTCAATTGTGGTTTTACTCCACTCTATTATTATGTGATCACCCTACAGTTTATGATTAGTATTCAAGACCGAAAGGACTAAGATACGAACCATACCAACAGTTGTGGTTAATTCCATCCTACAGTTGTGGTTAATACCATCCTACAGCTATGTGATCACATTCTACGGAGGCCCATACGGCATATGCCTCATGTGCATGCAATTCACTTAATTTGTTACGTGTTAAGCAATAATTTGAGGTGAAATATGCGTGTTTCACTTGCTTTACAAATGTTATACCCACTGAGTGTTTTCTGGCACTCAAACCCAAATATTTTAAAATGATTTCAGGTGAAGGAGTTTAAGGCTGGTCAAAGGACGATGACAGTTGAAGTTAGATCATTTGTTGATTAAATTGGTTATTTGGTCAAATTTAGGTGAATCTAATGGATTGAGTTTTTAAGTTCTTTAATTGCTTCAGCTACACATATTTTTTCTAAATTGTCGCGCATGTGTACGCTTGAGATTTCACTTGATTTTTTGAACAAGTAGAGGTACTTTTAATTTTATTTCTAAAGTATGTTGAATTCTTTTGGAATTTGATTTAAATGTTAGGAAATTTATTTATTTAATATATATATATATATTCGATTGTGATCTTGTAAACCTTTCTTTAGCAGATTAATGTCTTTATAATAAATTTAAAATTTTGAAATGTTAAATTGATTTATCAAATTAAAATGCACTAGTGAGCATTTGAATTAAATTGATATGTTGATGGGGTTATTTTTAAAATGAAATGCAGCTCGTTTATTTGAAAAGAAATATTGTGAATTGTTTATCTATTTACTTTAAATTACTTTATTTAGGAATATTAGTTAAAAATTATTCAGTGATAAACTCTTCCCATTTCGGGATCAGGGCGCCACATAGTGGTATCAGAGCAGGTCTACCTTTCTGTAGGCCTGTCTTGTTTTCAATCGTGAGTTTATATAATCAATATTTATATTAAAATGTAATTGAAAATCCAACTGTCCATCGTCGGACCATGCCTACTCCAAAGAGGTACAAAATATATATTTATTGTTTTGATCAATATTGATCGATGGAAATGTAATTTATATCTAGGTGGGTATATTTCAATAGTTTATTGAAACTTGTTATTTACAATTATAAGGAACAAATAATCTATAACTTGATGAAACACGTGATCTATTATATGTTGAAGATGTTTTCATAGCAAATGCATATAAGGCATTCTCTGATCATGAGCATCTAGCTTGTAGATCTAAGCGTTGAGATATTATGAACGCATGTATATTTAAGTAAAATTATTGAACTTTTATAAAATTGCCTAATTTTATAGTGACTATGTGAACCATAGGAGAACTGTATTCAACATTTTAGCGGATAAAAAGTTCAAAAGTTCCAATTGAAAAAAAAAAGAGTCCAAAATCATATTCAAAAAGTATAAAATGACTACAAATAATCCAATAGATAGCCTTAGTAATTAAATAGTACGTTAATAGCTTTAAAAAAATGGTTGGGTGTTCCACTAGAAGAATTGTGACGTGTACGAGACTGCGGGCATTTCATCAGCATGCTACCAGATAAGTGGATGACAACCTTAAAGTTCTCAGTGGAGAATTGTATGAACATATCTTGAATTTGTTAAGGTTTAACTCATCTTGAGCTTACAAATGTGATCCTGAAGATATTATATGGGTAAATATAGTGCACGTATGTCGAGCTTGTGGTATCTATTAAGGGAAGCATGAAATAGTAAAGTAAGTATGTTATTCTACTTTTGATACTAAGTACGTTATTCTACTTTTCAGGTCAAAATTTAATTTATTCTTCACCCAATGAGTGAGTAAGGTGAGCATAGCGAGTAATTCACGTAGGGTAGTACCAATAGTAGATCCTGGAGTAAACCAAAGCCCAACTTATGTGAAAAGTACAATACTCTGTAAAAATAAATGAAAAAAAAATTATGAAATACATAGCCGATATCAATGAATGATAAATGTATGAATAGGAAATATGAGGTTACCTTTACTACAAATATGTCGTAGTAATTGAATCTTGTAATTTTCGTCTCTAGCAACAACAGTGACAGAAAACGGTAACAACAGCAGGACGACAACAACAGCAGAAGACGGCAATAAAAACCTGACAGTTGTGACTTCTGAAACTTTGACGTGGAACAGCGGCGAAAGATATATATTTCTTTTTAAGGGTGCGGAAGATATATTTTTTTATGGTGCGAAAGATAGATATATTAGGGTGTTTCTATTTTATGAAATAATTAATGTTGAAAATTATTTATATTATTACTAAAGGTATTGATGTATATTCTCATCCTAAAAGGCTAGAAACATTATATTTTTAAAAAGTTACTATTTACATTATTTACTAAGTAATAATGATTATTTTCTCATATTAATGCTTGATAAATTACACCATACAAACTCATGCACCATGTACAAATTACTTCCGGCATGTGTCTCCTTTTGTCCCTCTCTCTCTCTCTTCGAGGTAATATGATACAGTATATCATTGCAATCATTCAATCTTCATCCCAAATTTTATCATTTCAAAAGAAAAAAAATTGGAATTTATCTTACAACAAAAACTTTAATTTCATCAGAAAACGTTTTTATAATACCATAGCCTAAAAAGTGCAATAAAATATGTTAGGAATCATCCTAAAACGATCATTAGTTGGAATAACCCCTCCCCTCCAATTGAGATGGCATAACAAAAAAAAAAATCATTTTTTAAATACAAAAATTTTACAACAAAAGTTGCAAAATGATATTCAAACATTAGTAAATTTAGATAGCAGAACACACACAACATGCAATCAAGGATAATGACAAACCTCAACGTAGACGTTCGTATTAGCTTTTCGTATTCATTCAAATACACCGGTTACTCGATTTCCAAGTTCCAAGAGGAAACAGTTTCCCATATCAACAGAAATATAGAATCATTTTAATTCAATTGTACATTAAATAAGTTATACACAAAAAGAGTGATTACAAAAAAAAACACTATTTTAAACAATGAGATGAAAATTTTAATGGTTTATTAATTGAGAAAAGCCGGGATTTTGTCTATATAATACGGATGATTGGTGTAATCAGAGCTCTGATCGATTTAGATAGAAGATAAATTAGCCACTATCCTCCTAAACCATTGATGGAAAATATACAATCTAAAAATAATACAATTCTAAAAAGTAAAATAAAATATATGATTCTAATATGTTAAATTCAATCGATCTAGATTCATAGAAATAAATAAAATATATAATTTATGTAGCTAGAATGGATAAAACTTTTGGGTTAATTACAATTTAATAATAAAATTTGACATAATTTGCAATTTAGACACAAACTTTGAAATGTTGCAATTAAAACATAATATTGCATTTCTTTTTTTTTTGTGCAAAATAGGCACAATTTGCAATAATATTATAAACATAAAAAAATATTTCATGCTGATTTTTATTGTATTAATGAAATTCAAATTATGATTATCTTATATATCTATACCATTTTATAATATTTCATGTTATATAAACGTTTTTCATTCATTGGAAAATTTGGAGGGGTCTACTTTGCAAAAATAAAAAATAAAAAAAATTATAAGATTATGTTTTAATTGTGACGTTTCAAAGTTGGTGTATAAATTACAAATTAAGTCAAAATATATGTATTTAAACATAATTAACCCAAAAATTTTCTATAATCATGATTAATTTACGCAATCTTATAAATATATAACTCCCATAGTCATAGATAGTGTATATCTATATAAATGGGAAATATACATGCGAATATGAAATGCATCTGATTAATGTAATATTCTATATATAATTTTCTAATTAGGTTTCTCTATTCTAATATTCTAGTGTACTTTAAACTTGTATATGCCGATTATACAAGTATTTGCGAAAAATAATATACATATATATAGACATCTCTTAATTACTTTATATTTTATAAATATAGATTTCTATATTCTGAGATACTTTGAGCCGGAAAATTTAAATTTTCGGTGTTATTATTATATTAAATAATGACTATTATTGTTATAATAATAGAATAAAATAAAGATGGAAAATACGTGGGTAAATAAAAAATGTTGTGTGTGAATAAAGAATTAGTCAAGAAAAATAAAATCAGAAGGCAACCAATCAACTAAACCCCCGGGTGATAAGGGCACATACACTCCTTCCAAAAGATAAATATAAACGCTTTTCCTTTTTCCTTCTCAATAAATGAAAATGGTGGGTTGACACTTTGCTTTGAAAAGATAGTTTGTTGAGATTTCTCATTTTCTCTCATTTTCTAATTTAATGCTCAACACACACACACACACCCATCTCTGTTGTAGCCTGCATTTCCAACAACAATTTGACGGCGCTCTCTCTCTCCAAATGCGTTTTCTGCTCATTTCACTAATTTCTTAGTGACAACTATTAAATGCAGGTTTGTTTTGCCGACTACTCTTGGCTGTGAAAGGGGGAAAAAAACAGAAAAAAGTAAAAGAAGGATTCCCATCACACGAATTCCCTCATTTCATAGTTCTGCAAACAAGAAACATTGTGACTGCGGGCGCTGTTCAGGTGAATTGCAAGGTTTTAGCTTTTATTTCAATTTATTTTTCCAATTGGAATTTGAATGTTGTCTATTTTCCTTTTTCCAGTCGTATTGTTGACTTAGGGTATTGTTATTACTTTAATCTGGGGTTAAATTTCTTGTAGTTTTTGTATGGTTTAGAGTTTCTTTCAGTGTTTTGGTATTATATCGCTTCAACAGGCACATTCTTATTATCTCTCATTTCCCTTAGTTTCCTGACCAAATTTGAACAGGAACTGAGAAACAAAAAGAAAAGGTTGAAATTTGAGGTATAGTTGATAGGGTTTCTGCACATCGAGGTGCTGTAATCAGCTCAAGCAAGTTGGAGTTTGATATTTTCATTAATGGCTACATGCACTTCCCCCTATTTCACGCCCCCGGATACAGGAAGGCGAGCCGGGGTATTGACTGTTCTTGGAGGGAGAGTTTCCCCCTTGAAAATGGTCGAAGAAAGGAACGGGTTTTTGGGTGTTTCTCAAAAATGTGGTTCAGGTCTCCCACAGTCGAGATGCTCTGCCAATTCCCACAGTGTGAATCAATTTCAAAGCAAGGACCCATTTCTGAACCTGCATCCTGAGATCTCGATGCTTAGAGGTGAGGCGAGCACTACAATGATCAACCCAAGACAGGATAATTCTAGTGCAAATGTTTCTGAGAGCGTGAGAGATTCATCTAATTTGAACAATTATAATGAGGCCAAGATCAAAGTTATTGGCGTTGGTGGTGGTGGCTCCAATGCAGTTAACCGTATGATAGAGAGTGCAATGAAGGGGGTTGAGTTCTGGATAGTTAACACTGACATCCAAGCCATGAAGATGTCGCCCGTCTTTCCTGAGCATCGCCTGCAGATTGGTGGAGAGCTCACTCGAGGACTTGGTGCTGGTGGGAATCCAGATGTTGGTACCAGTGCTGCTAATGAAAGCAAAACAGCCATAGAGGAGGCAGTTACTGGAGCAGACATGGTCTTTGTCACTGTAAGTTAGTCCGTCTTTTTACCCCAACACGTCAAATGACTTTATTCCATACTTTGTTTCCTCAATGTTTTTCTAGTCTCTGTGGACTATTTCAGTCTTATCACGAGCATTGCCATTTTTGCTGGTAACTACTTTTGCGTGCAAATAAGAAGAATTCCAGATTTAGCTAAACGATCAACTTCCATGTGCACTAACTGAGCTGAGAGAATTCAGTCATTGCTATTTTCAAAGTGAAAAACTGAACAAGCTCCTGAGGTCAAATTCTGAAAGGATGATTAACTTAAACCTTCTTGGTAGGACATTATTATCGATTATTTCTTTCAGCCAGTTAGAAAATGAAGTTCCAAGCTTTCAGAAAGGCTCGCACGTTTTGGTTGAATAGTTTTCAATATGGTGCCTTCAAATCTTATTACATACAGAGTTAGAGTATGTGACTATAGTCAGAATGGAACCCACTGCCCACTGAATCTCAACTTTTTTCCTTATCCATTGTTTTCTTTCTCTGAATGGTAAACCTGACATTTCATATTATAAATGAGCTTTTGCAATCAAAAACAAAAATCTTAGAGATTGGCTTTATTTATTTCTCTTACATTTGGTGGCGCAAAGGGCTATACTGTTTGAGAGATGTTCAAAACACAATTATTTCCTTTTAGTGTCAAGCCTATTATGATTGGTTTGAATTAAAGGAAAAGTGATATCTACCAACCTCTATTGAAATTGCCTAGCAAATTATAGTCTATGTGCAGTACAAGCGCTGCTTTGCCTTCACTAATCTTCTAAAACTTGCAGGCTGGAATGGGTGGGGGAACGGGTACCGGGGGAGCTCCTGTAATTGCCGGAATTGCGAGATCTATGGGAATTTTGACTGTTGGTATAGTTACCACTCCATTCTCTTTTGAAGGACGAAGAAGAGCTGTTCAAGCCCAAGAAGGAATCGCAGCTTTAAGAGAAAATGTTGATACCCTAATCGTCATTCCAAATGATAAATTGCTGACTGCAGTTTCTCCATCTACACCAGTAACAGACGCATTTAATCTTGCTGATGATATTCTTCGACAAGGAGTTCGTGGTATCTCCGATATAATCACGGTATGGCTGATGATGATGGCAAATGACAGAAGGAGTTTATAGACATGCATTTGCTAAGTGGATTTTGTTGGTGGCTCGCATGAGGCTACGTGGGCTCTTGCTTGCACATGATAATATTTGCTTTGTAAATTTTCCCTGTTGTGAAACTCATTGAAATTGTTCCTGACATGACTTGACTGATTGCCTTTCCATTCTAAACAAGAAAATGAGATTGAAATCCACTTGCTTTTTTCTTGCAGATTCCAGGGTTAGTCAATGTAGATTTTGCAGACGTGAGAGCTATTATGGCTAGTGCCGGTTCTTCATTAATGGGAATTGGAACTGCTACAGGTATTTGTATTAATGTTGCTTACTGATAAACTCTCAATAGTTCTGTGTAGCCATGCAAGATTAACTTCCTCTGCCTCAGTTTGCCTTTCTTTCTTTTTGACATTCTTTTCTAAACTCTTGTTTATGGTGTATTCTGTTTCTAACTTTTTTGTTTCTATTGAACCTCTCTATGCAGTGTGGAGTTATTTTTTCTTTTACAAAAAAATAAAATAAATAATTGTAGTCGTCTAGTTTCCCTTTTTTAAAGTTCTGCAAAACTTAGCACGTCCAAAATTGTAAAAATGTTGAAAAACATTATGAGATTGAGGAAATAATGTTCTCTTAAGAATGCTGTACAGTCAAAGCCAAACCTGCTATGGTCATATATGTTGGGAGGCTTCTGGTGATACTGATGTCAACGGTGCTTCTCGGAAGGAACACTTGCTGGAATAGTTTACAAAGCCTTCTTTTTTCTGGACATGCCCTAAAAACTTCTTTGGACATTATAGTTTTCTATGCATGTTAGAGCTACGGCTCTGGGTAGGAGGTGATGTTGCAGTGCCCATCAGAATCTATTGAAGTGAGAACCACTTGTTGGGAATATCTACCAGAGCGATTATGTTCCGTTATTTTCTCATGATTATCTGAGCTCCAATAGTTTTATGTTTCAGGATAGGGCAATGATATTTGTATTTGTGTGAAAGTCGAACATACATGAGGTAAATGATGATGAAGATCAAATCTTTGTGGGGTTCATGAAAATATATACTTTACATTATAAATTATTGAGCCTGCATAGAATCGTTTCATTGTTTTCTTTCTTCATTTTGGGGAGGAGTCAATTGGGCTGTTTGAGGTACATGCTTGAATAGCTCCCAGTCTGACATTTAATGTGTGCTTGTGTGTCTTTTGTTTTTGGTTCCCCTCTTTATAATATTGTCAGAGAGTGATATGCGTGTGAATTTTATCGAATGAGTTAATAAGTGAAAAAAATGCTCCATTATTATTGAATCATCTTAAATTTATTGTTGTCCTATAATTATTTGGGAGCAGACGAAATGTGTAAGATGAATATTGTCAGTTTAAAATCCAAACCATTGGATCTCTCACATTTTGTGACTCTCTGTCATGTGACTGGCCAGTTTATTTTGGAGTTTTAGCTTGATATTGTCTTCTTGCTATGATGTAGGAAAAACCAGGGCTAGAGATGCTGCACTAAATGCCATTCAATCTCCTTTACTAGATATCGGTATAGAGAGGGCAACCGGAATTGTGTGGAACATAACTGGTGGCAATGATCTAACATTGTTTGAGGTGGGCCACATATCTCTCTTCCTACATTTTCTTCTTTGTATTTCACACTCATTCCTGGTACTTGTGGTTCAGATATAAGTTTGTGTGTGTATCCTCATCCATTTATATCAATCCGACACTAACTATAAACAATTGATGAGAGGTGCATGTTTGGCAAGAAAAAGAATGAAATCATTGGAAGCTCTTTAATCTAGCCAAACCCTACTACTACTGTCTGACACAGTGAAGTAGCTTCTGGGCACTCCACTTTGTAAATCCATTGCGTACTTTGTGTTGTGGGAAAGAGAATTATATTTTGACGCTGTTTTATTTCTTATATTCAGTAAACGTCTTTACTTGTTTGCACTCGGCTATTTGGCTTGCATTTTCCTCTTCTTGCCCTAAATGATTCCAGAGTTGCAACAAAAAAATAAAATAAAATTGGTAGCATATTCCCTAGCTTTACTCTTCATTCATTTGTTCCTTAAAGTGGGCTTACTAACCAATGTGTCTTTTGCAATGCAAAATGGCAGGTAAATGCTGCAGCAGAGGTCATATACGATCTTGTGGATCCAAGCGCCAACTTAATTTTTGGTGCTGTAATAGATCCGTCTATAAGTGGTCAAGTGAGTTCATCTATTCGATATGATTACAATTACAAAATGTGGCACTTTTACTTGTCCGCTGCCCCCGCCTTTACCTCTTATGCTAACTAATGATCAAGATTATTTGAGTAAATAATAAAAGGGAACCGATGCTTCATTATTTTCCCAAGGCTTCAAATGATTTCATGAACAATGAAGTTGAGCCAGTGACTAAATATTCATAGTTCTAACATAGTTATTCTTTAGATAGTAGCATTTTTCCTGGGAATATTAACGTGGACCTCCCTTTGATGTAAATATATAGGTATTATCCTCTCACACTCAGCTATGAAACCTATGATTGTTACCATAAATTACCCTCCTGATATTTGTCCCTGTATAGTAAATAGACCATCTATGAATATTTCTTCATCCACATTGATAACATTAATCTATTAGAATATACTGCTTTCTTTATGAAGTTACTCTTCTTTTTCTTAAGAGATACTAAAATCTCATTTAAGATTTTTCCAAATTGCCAGAATCTCTCTTTTAAGTTTTTCACAATGTCATCCCTTTATATTCCTCTATTTTATAACTAGACTGCCTATACTTTCATCCTAATACAATCCAAATTATACAACTAAAAAACATATTACGTTTTAGATACTGTTATAACCATGTATCAAGCTAAACACCGAATGTGAAATTCAGGCCCATATCATAATATATTCTCTCTTGCAACCATCATTTTTGCTGCCTAATCAATAAATTACTAGAAGTATTCAAATTGTAAGGTGTTTTTGGACATCATTACCTGATTGGGACATAATTTCTGCACCCAAGCATCGATGCCTAGCCCAACGCTCCAACCAAGTTGCCTCTGAGCCATTCTGCTCGAAATCAGCACCACCTAGCTAGCCAGCCCAACAACGGTTACCTAGCTGTCTCCAAACCTGACGAAGGAACCTCATCCCTTCCCACTTCTTCTTCTCTCCCTTTTTTCTTTTCTAAAAAGAAAGAAAACCTGGATCACTGTGGATGATTATGAGGCAGCATCCCATACATGCTTCCCAGGTGGGGGGTGAGGCTAAGTTCGGAAACATAGGGAGTTCGCTTCTGACAGCTCTAGACTATGAGTAATGAGTGTATACCTCGGTTGAAATTTGTTGAATTTGGATTGGTAATCATCCAGGTGAGCATAACTCTGATAGCAACTGGTTTTAAACGTCAAGACGAAGGTGATGGGAGGAACCCCCAGGTATAGATCTCTCTCTCTCTCTCTCTCTCTCTCTCACACACACACACACAACATACATTTCCTCTTATCTTATCAATTCTTGAGCTCATGCCCTTCCAACACGATGCCAGGCAAATCAGGCTGGACAAGCAGATTCAAATATTGGTCTCCACAGGCGACCCTCGTCCTTTCTAGAAGGCGGCCCTGTGGAGATTCCCGAGTTCTTGAGGAAGAAAGGACGGTCTCGGTATCCAAGAGCTTAAATACTTGGCCATAGAGTCATAGCATTCTAGTTCAAGTCCGAGCCGGAGCCCGAGCCCATGCTCATTCTCACCTTCTGAGTGTGTTGTTACATGCATGCGTCTGTACAGGATTTTTGGTTTCCATTCAATAAGATTCCTAGTTTTGACACTCTCTCTTACGAACATAAATGGTTTATTTGTTGCACATCCTGTCAAATCAAATAAGGCTTCTTTGGAACATTTTATGAGTGTTAGTTATTGTTTTTTACTAAGATCTTTCATTTCTTGTATAAACAAGTACAGTATATTTCTGTTTATTAGGCCTTTTTCTGGTTTGTTAAAATCAGACAACCGCTTTCTTTGCTATTTTTCCCCCCACCAACTGCAGAAGGAAACTTTAGATTCCATTAATAATAATAATAATAATATCATCGCATGCGTTTCCATATTAGTTACTGTATAAAATGTTATATCGGAATAAAGAAAGTCCAAATGTATAAATGTCGACAAAAGTAAATAAGAAATGGGAAAAAATAACAACTTTTAAAAATAGGTAGTTTTATAGGCAATTTGTACTATTAAACAGTTGGTCCCCACACTCAATCATTGGTTCAGTGTACTTTTCTCTATTTTTTATACATTTCCACCCACAACTATATATACATTTCGACATATATATATATATATGACATGCCTCGATAATGATCCTCGATTAATCAGATAGAAGACTCGATTATATATACATTTCGACTATATATTGCAATGAGCCTCGATTAATTGCAATGAACCTCGATTAACTCTCAATGAGCCTCGATTAACTTCAAGGTACACGATTAATTTTTTCAACACTACGTCGATTAATTTGCAATGAGCCACGATTAATTGTGGCTTATTATTATGATCCTCGTTTATTTTTTAAGAAGGTATCAATTAACTTGTGATGAAGGCCTTGATTAATTGTGGCTTATATATGATCCACGATTAATTAAGAGGAAGACATCGATTAACTTGTGATAAAGGCCTCGATTAATTGTGGCTTATATATGATCCACGATTAATTGAGACACTTTATTGTTAATCGAGAATTTTAAAATTAATTGAGACAATTTATTGTTAATCATGACTCATTTCACTATTAATCGATGGCTATTTTTATTATTAATCATGGCAATTTTCTAATATATCAAGGCATAGTTAATCGAGGCAATTTAGGTATAATCATGGCTATTTTTAATTGAGGTATATCATGGTTAATCGATGATAATTAATAAAATTAATCGAGGCATAGTTAATCGAGGAATATTTTCAATATTGATCAATTTAATATTAATCGAGGCCTAGTTAGTTGAAATTTGCATCGATTAATCTAAATGAGGCCTCGATTAATTCAAATATTGCCACGATTAATTTTCAAATGAGCATCGATTAATCTAAATATTAAGTGAAATGTAGCTTATTATGTTAATCGAGGCTATTAGAATTTATCGAGGCATGATTGAAAATAATCGATGCTCCTTCGAAAATAATCGAGGCTTGTTTTAAAAATAGTCGTAGATATTGGAAATATTAATCGTGACTTCTTTAACTTAATCGAGACCTTATTTTAAATTCAATAGAGGATAATTTAAATGTACAATTAATCGAGGCATGGTTTAGGAATAATCGAGGCTATTAGTTAAATAATCGATGCTAATTAACCTAGGCATCAAAAAATCAATCGAGGCTGTTTTTTTAACCGATATCTTATTCTAATTTTTAAAACAATCGATGCTAATCAATTCATGCTAATAAATCGATGGGCTTATTCTAAATTAATAAATTGATACAATCGATGCTTCGAGATTGTATCAATTTTCAAAACAATCAATTCTAATTTTTTATGCCTTTCTAATTTTCAAAACAATCGATGCCTTTCTAAATTTCAAAATAACTAAAACAATCGATGCCTTATTCTAATTTTCAAAACAATCAATTCTAATTTTTTTTAACCGATGCCTTATATATTCTAATTAACATAGGCATTTTTAAACATAATCGTGGGCTTATTCTAAATTAATCAAGGTCCTTTTCAATTAATCGATGCTATTTTAAATTCAATCGAGGCATTGAATTAATATAATTAATCGATGGTAATTTTAAATTTAATCGATACTATTATGATTAATCGATGTTATATTAAATTTAATCGATGGTTATAAATTGCAGATGGTGAGACATCGCATACACAATCTATACATTATATAGTATAATCAAATTGATTATCACAAGTGAAATCCCGATAAAATCTATACACTATAGTGTAATTAATTTGATTTTGCTATAGTGTATATGCTATATCATGATTTTACTTGCGATGATCACTTTAACTATCGATTATGAAATCTCGAAACAACCTATACACTATAGTATAATCAAATTGATTCTCACATGTGAAATCCAAATACAACCTATATACTATATAGTATAATCAAATTCATTCTCACAAGTGAAATATCGATAAAATCTACACACAATAGCGTAATCAGTTTGATTTTAATCTAGTGTATATGTTGTATCGGATTTTACTTGCGAGGATCACTTTGATTATCGATTATGAAATCTCGAAACAACCTATACACTATAGTATAATCAAATTGATTCTCACATGTGAAATCCTAATACAACCTATATACTATATAGTATAATCAAATTCATTCTCACAAGTGAAATATCGATAAAATCTATACACAATAGTGTAATCAGTTTGATTTTAATCTAGTGTATATGTTGTATCGGGATTTTACTTGCGAGGATCACTCTGATTATCGATTATGAAATCTCGAAACAACCTATATACTATAGTATAATCAAATTGATTCTCACATGTGAAATCCTAATACAACCTATACACTATATAGTATAATCAAATTGATTCTCACGGGTGAAATCTCGATAAAATCTACACACCACAGTGTAATTAATTTGATTTTAACATAGTGTATATGTTGTATCGGGATTTTACTTGCGAGGATCACTTTGATTATCGATTATGAAATCTCGAAACAACCTATACACTATAGTATAATCAAATTGATTCTCACATGTGAAATCCTAATACAACCTATACACTATATAGTATAATCAAATTGATTCTTACAAGTGAAATCTCGATAAAAGCTAAATATTATGTTAAATGTGTCTTAATATGTTAATCGTGGCATGTGAAAATAATCGATAGTAAATTAAACTTAATCGATGATATTTCAAACGAAAGCGAGGCTAGTAGTGTTAATCCAAAAATTTGTAGATTAATCGAGGGTAATTTGAAAACAATAGAGGCTTGTTTGAAAATAATCGATGCTCCTTCAATAATAATTGAGGCATGTTTTAGAAATAGTAGTAGATAGTGGAAATATTAATCGTGACTTCCTTCACTTAATCGAGGCCTTTTAAATTAGTCGAGGATAAGTTGGAGATAATTGAGGCCTTAAAAATTAGTCGAGGCTAAGTTGAATTATTAATCGTGGCTAATTTTTTATATTAATCGATACTTTTTTAATTATTAATCGTGACTAATTTTTTATACTAATCGATGCTTTTAAATTTGAGTTTAATCGATACAATCGAACTTTTTAATTATTAATCGATGCTTTTTTAATTGAGTTTAATTTGAAGAGGCTAGCCTCGATTATTAATCGATGCTTATAAATAATTAGAGGTGAATGTAAAGTTAATCGAGGCTAGCGTCGATTAATTATGAATTGGCCTCGATTATTTATGAATTGTCATCGATTAATAGTTTGAAATATTAATTTTTTTAAAATGAATGGATTAATTTTTTTTTGAATTAATCGATGTTTTCCTCGATTAATCGATTAGTTGTTTTTAAATATTAATTGATTCATTTTTTTTAAAATTAATCGATTAATTTTTTTTTAGAATTAATCAATCTACATTAAATATTAATCGATTAGTCTTAAATTAATAGATTAGATTTGTTTAAATTAATCGATTACTTATTATAGATTAAAAGGAAGCATTGATTATTTAAATATTCATCTATTAATTTTTTTAACATTAAATATTAATGTAATAGGTTTTTTTTAAAACTAATCGATTTTATTGAGGGAGTGGGCGGTTGGGCGGTTTTAATTCAAAAGAATACTCCATTAATATTCTATTTTTTTGCAGTTACTTTTGGCAGAAACAAAGTACAAATTTCTGTGTAATTTCAGATTCTGAGGGCCCCAGTCTTTAAAGTAACAAAAATTGCCTACAAAACTCCTGCTTTTTAAATGTTGTTGTTTTTTCCCATTTGTTATTTACTTTTGTCCAAATAAACATTTCACCCATAAAGAAACTAACAGTACAAATAATTAAATAATTGAGGAAAAAAAAGTTGAAAGTGAAAGCGACGAGTGTTTATAGACCTAGAATAGAACACCACAAAGAAAATATCTGATTCAGCTGGCTGGCTTCCAAGAAAGTCGGCGTCTTACGAGTAAATGATTGATTTGATTGGAAGCAACGTAAAAACCTTTTTCTTTTTTTATTTTTATTCTCACCAATATCAACGTCACTTTCCTCCCCAAAATTCAAATAGATTTTAAAATACGAATATTGTGTACTACTAGTGGAGTCGTATTCTTTTATTTCAACATAAAATATGAAAATTGAATTTACATATAGAAATATTTATTTATCGTTTAATTGGGAGCAGTGTCCGATTTTAATTAAGAAGTTAGCAGGAAACCACCAACTATAAAGAAAATGAAGATGAGGCTGAGAAATAGAAAGGTAAGAAAGAATGGTGACCAATGGAATGGAAAGATATGATTTAGGTGGAGATGAAAATGGCCTCATAAATTGGGAATCTTAAAAAGATGTGTGTATTACGAATGCTTGTCGTTTACCACTACACTTTCTATTGACGTGTAAACCAACATTCCCATTCCTTATTTCCCCTTCCTACAAACTTCAACCTCAACCTCACCCTCACCCACTTGCCCACTCATAAATACATTATACACAAACACAAACACAAACACATATCGTGCAGAATACTCACAGACTTAGAGAGAGAGACAGAGAGAGTTGTTGCGTACCCGAATTTGTGCCATCTCAATCCATGGAAGGTGCTGCCGCCGGTGTAGCGGGATTCGAGAAACCGATCTCGAACGGAGGAGGAAAATCGGAATTAGGGCAGGAGAAGCGGAGAGATCGATCGTCGAGCACTAGTGAAAGCGGGCGGGAGAGGCTGAAGAGGCACCGTGGGGAGGTGGCGGGGAGGGTGTGGATACCGGAGATGTGGGGGCAGGAGGATTTCCTCAAGGACTGGATTGATTCCACGGTGTTCGATGCGGCGGTCAGGAATTCCGGTATTATGTCGGCGAGGGCGGCGTTGATGAAGGAAGGGAGATTCAGAATACAAAATAGTTGTTAAGAGTTAGTATCTGCAGGTTTCTGTTTGCTTGCTTGCTTTCATATTGATTACTTGGATTTTTTTCCCCATGTTGATGTTGATGTTGATGTTGATGTTGATATTGATATTGTTATGTGATGATAACACATTTTCATGAGGACTCATGTATAATTCCTTCACTAATGTTGGGTGCACACTACAATAGATATGTCTCTGGCTCTCTGCTAACAATTATAATGGCAATGTCAATATGCATGAGGTTTTTTTTTTTTTTTTTTTTTTCATGACAACATAAACTGCAGGTTTTCGCGTCATCAACACAACACAAACCGAACTACTACAAACAACATGAATCATTTTCTTTCTATTGAATAGGAGAATTAGAAAAATTCAAGTTTAGTTTTTTTTTTTTATGTTTTTTAAAATTGATGGGTATTTTTTTTTTCTTTCTTTTTACTGTGAAATTGTCTGGAAACCATAACTGTAATTCTAGGATGATGAGCAATTGAATACTTTTCTCGTCTCCATCACTTTGCAAGCGACTAGGTTTTTTAAATATAAGAAACCATACTCTCCTCTAGTTAACAGATACATGGATTTCATGCCTTATTTTATTAACAGCCATTTGAGTAATGAAAAGTGATAGCATATTGTGCATCCAATATTTTAATTAATAAATAATTATATATGATAAAAACTTAAAAGGAGAGAGAGAGAGAGAGAGAGAGAGAGAGAGAGAGAGAGAGCAGCTCCGTGCAGTTGCAAGCAACACCAAACATTGGAACTCAGAAGAAACAGGGCGATAGTATAACAACATCAAGAAATCAAGAATTAAGAACATTCAGCGGCTACTGTTTAAGAATATTTCAGAAAATTGGATATTTCATTGAGAAATGATATGTCTCTTCTACAAGGGAAATAATTCACATACATACTCTTACAATTGCATTTTCTTCTTCCCAGATGCAGAAACAAATTCCCATATATATCTTGACTGTTCCATCATCGCTGGCAGAGGCGTTAGAGACGAGCAAATAGATGTGAAGAAGCAATTGGCAGAAATTTTATAAGGTTTATCAAAGAATAAAACTCGAATACAGTGGAAACCCGTCAAAGTGATGTTCAACTTAAACAGAAGCATCCAATAGGACTACTCAATTTCACACTGTTTGATTTTTAAGAGATTCATAATACTTTTTGCATCAGCAAGAGTTGAATCCACAAAGTATCTCTGTTTAGGAAACCCAACGATATACCTTATTGATACCAAATCATATGCTTTAGCATTTATCGACTTTAATAATTGACATGCTGTTGGCAGGAAAATAAAATAAAAATCCACACCTGAGAGGAGCACAATATGGTAGATACATTGCCTTGATATTATGCGACTTCATCTATACCCTCATCCCCAATTTCCACAACTAAGTCCAAATCATAGAGTTTGTTATGCTGTAGTAGTTATTGACTTATCCAATTATACGAATAAATATTGTATAATGCGTAGGTTGCCAAAAAAAGAAAAAAAAAACCACAAATTACACAAAACCTTGATAAATCAATACATAATAGTGTGCGATTCCACAAAATTATTCTTCTAAATTTAGTGTATTGGTTTTAAAATATGTGTATCAGTGTATGCGTGTTTGTTCAAAAAAAAAAACGAAAGAAAAAGATAAAAGATTGCCCTTCTGTTCAATACTTGAAGCCCAAAACAAAGTACGGACATAATTTAATCCATCATCCTAGTATTGACTCATAACATTGTAATGATGTAACCATAAATTGTCATATAACTACGATTTATTTTTCAAATATCTATTCTTAGCTCATGTAGCACTGTAGCAGTAGCAGGTAGCACCGTCATGCTATGCTATCAACAATCACATTAAGCATCGACAATGTAGACGATCGACATCGGGCAATAACTCCTGTAAGACTTTGAAACCTAAAATTGGGCCTATCAGGCATATCAGACGGGCCGGATCTCGGGTCAACCCTAACCCGATCAGTCCCGATCCCAAAAAAAAAAACTGATGAAATGCAGTATTAAACTTCATACTAAAATATACCATTTAAAGGATAAAAAGTACCAATTGTATCATTAAATAGCAACTGGTCTCCTACTTATTTTTTATGAGCTTGGGGTTCATTTTGTGTGTTTTTAGGGTGTTTTTTGGGGTGATTTTAGAGGTTCATTTTGTGTTTTTTAGGGGGTTTTTTTGGGTTCATTTTGTGTTTTTTAGGGGATTTTTTGGGGTTCATTTTGTGTTTTTAGGGGGTTTTTTGGGTTGTTTTTAGGGGTTCATTTTGTGTTTTTTAGGGGGTTTTTTGGGGTGTTTTTAGGGGTTCATTTATGTTTTTTTGGAGTGTTTTTAAGGGTTCATTTTGTGTTTTTAGGGGATTTTTTGGGGTTCATTTTGTGTTTTTTAGGAGGGTTTTTTGGGGTTCATTTTGTGTTTTTAGGGGGTTTTTGGAATGTTTTTAGGGATTTATTTTGTGTTTTTTAAGATTTATATTTTTTCCCAATCATCATTTTCATTTGTTTCGAAAAATTAAATTCATTATCGAGCGCAATGCACGAGCCCACGCGTTAGCGTCGGACGAGTGCATTGCGCGAGTCGCCGAATTAAAAAAAATCATTCACTTTAATTTGGGGAAAAACACAAAAAAATAGAAAAATAACAAAGGAAATCAGAAAAAAAAAGAACGAAAAAGGAAAAAGGAAAAAAGCAGAAAAATGAAAAAAAACGAAAAAACAGAAAAAAGGAGAAAAAAAAAGAAAAACTGAAAAAGAACGAAAAAAATTCAGAAAAAAGAAAGAAAGAAAAAACATCGAAAAAACATTCAGCAAAAAATAAAAATAAAATAAAATAAAAAAAATATAGCAGGCGCGCACGCCGCTCGACCCGTGCGCCTGCCAATTTTTTTATTTTTAAATGGGACGGATCGGATCGAATTGGGTCGGTCTGATGGGCCGACCCATCGGTGTATACAGAAGAGTAGCCTTCAAATTTTTTTCATGTATCACTTCCTTTCCAACCTAAATATACAGTGGGGGCAATCCCAATTTCCCGGATATGTTGAGAGAGCGAGAGAGAGGGGGAGGGAGACGGTACATCTTTCTCGAAAGCGAACATTTTCACTCTCTCCTTTTTATTTTTTAATTGCAACTTGGAGATTCCTACTATTACACATAATTTATCCTTCCACACAAACAAAACTAATGTACGGTAACAAAACAATGGATATCAATCGAACTGGAGCAACATCTCATCTTCACTGATTTTCAAGACAAACATCAATATCTAGAGAACCTACTAAACATGTGATACGATTACATCGCCGCTTTTCTATCCGTACATTATTTATCATGCAAGCAGATTTGATGTGTTTTCAAACACTAAGGTAGTGTACAAAATAGTCTAATACTGACTACTATTCCTATACTCTCGTACATACATTAACTTCAATAATACCAGAACTATCAGCAGAGCAGTAACTACTCTACAAGAGAGAACGAGTCCTTATCATTTTATCCTGTTTGTACCAGTGCACCATATTATTAAGAACGATCAATTTCACCATCAGGGGGCAAGAAGGTACTTTTACGTGTTATTCTAACTGGGAAAAGAATGATCGCATGAGACACTTTTTTGTATTTTCGTACTCGTGCTTGTATACAACAAAAATTGGGATAAAAATGAATTCGGTTAGTTGTCCAAACCGTTGAAAATCTGTGCAATGTCTCCCTCCTCTGACCAGAGTTTGGAAACAAGCATATAAACTACTTCACCATGAAAGAACTTTTACAGCTACAGCCACCCACCGCGCTTGGATTTGTAGACACCTGCATATTTAACCAACGATAAGGATTCACGGGTAGGTAGTGAGAGCAACAAGAGAAAACTAGTACCATTTAACAAAATACAACGTCAATACCCATATGGGTCCCTGGTGAGTGGCGACTCTTAGGTTATAGCGAGTTAATTATATTGAAAGTGGAGGAAGGGAACTTGTACAAATTCATGACTTACAAGTTCTTTTATGTGAAGACACTATATGAATCAAGTAACAGCCATAGTTATAATGGGTTGCCTTCAAGATGAATAATTTTAGTAAACAGCAAGGAAGTTTTAAGCTACCAAGAAGCTTTACATCATTAAGTGAAGCACAAATATTTTTCAACGCCAAAAAGAATGAAGAAAGAAGCAAGCATCTATTCTAATAAATATAAAAGTTAAATTACAATGGAGGAGATAGAATTTGGTTAGAGATCCTATAAGGCTTCAGAATATCCAATTGAGAGTCGTTGACAACAATTGGTTTCTTGAGACTAAAACCAACATTTGGTCTCTAGTCTTATCTTTTTCATTGTAGAAGCAGAAAGTTGGATGACAAGTATGAACAGGAAGGGGAGGGGAAGAACAGCTAGAACGATCTAAGAGTAAAATGGAAGACAAAAAATAACTCCTTCAGAATTTAGAAGGAAGGTTGAATTTAAATAAAAATGGCATTTTCTATATCAGATTCATCTAAAATGACATGAAAGCTGTACTCAGAATCCACCTTGCCACTTTATAAAGTTAGAAAGCATTAAAAAAAACTACACAGAATCAAATAAAATATGCAAATATGACAACCTCATATATGTGGATGCAAATTGTTTCCGGAAAGGTGACTTGATCATAATTTCATTTGAACTTTTATGACTTGGGAAAACAGCACATCAATGATCAATTTGGAAAATAAAACTGATGCCTCCTTCCAATTTTTTGCAAAAAGGTCAGAATACTTCCTCATTAAACAAATCAGGATTCAAGAAGGTGATGCAAGCCCTAACGTTACATGACTTGCTTACTGGTTGATAGTTATGTCCTGAATGTATCCTGTAAGTATGCAGAAGAATCTCTGAAAATAGTTTACAGTGAGCAGAATCTTTTAGCTATTCTTGGGTTTGTCCAAGCAGGTTAGACAGTTATTGCTTACTGCTAAATAAATTCAGAGAAACTGAGTACTAGAAGATAACATGAAGAGCGACATGAGTACATGACTCAACCCAATAATTTTGGCCAGTTTCAAAACAAGAGGGATTATGCTTATAATACACATCCAATTTGAGCAAGAAGTAAAAACAAATAATTCTGTATAAGTAGGACGAATATGATAAATCAACATGTTTCTGCTCTCGTGCGAGGATAGAATCACATATTTTTGCAGGAAAAGGATGTATTTTAAAAGCAGGAAATAAAATACTACAAAAAATAACCAGCTACCATAAACGGACCTGAAAAGCAGAACGGATAAGCTCCTCAACATAATCAACAGTTGCACCTTTGACGAAGTCAAATGATATATTATCAACCACCAATTTAACTCCATCCTTCTCAAAAATCCTGCAAGAACCCAACAATAATAATATGAATTTCTGTGTCACCTACAAAGCATCATAAGTTAAATTTCATTTAATTTGCATTAGATTGAACAGCAACAGAACAAGCAAAGTCCCAAAATTTTGGAAATCCAATAACCTGTCATCATTGTTGGTCTTATCATCGAGTGCAAAGTTATATTGGAAACCAGAGCAACCACCAGCTTCAATGCTCAATCGCAGCAACTTCTTACTGGCCTCTTCCGCTTGCAACTCTTTTATTCTCTGTAAAACATTAGCAATCCATTGAACATCAACTTCAAGTGGCACAATCAATGCAACCACCTCTTTTTTCAGAACTTATATCAAATCAAATCTAAACCTATGACTAATCAGTTATAATTCTTCCGGCCCAAGGTATCTGAAACTAAATATTTCTTATATCCGAACCGCCATCTCGACATCGCATATCAGTTTCCCAACGCATTCAATCAATTAAACCAGAAAAATAAATAAATTTACGCCACCAAATTATGGTAGTAAAGAAAAAGGAATTAAAAATAAAGGCGGAGAAAATTACCCTAACGCAGTTGTCGGTCATATGAACGGCATCGGTCGACGGGGACGGAGATTCCGATGAAGAAAGCTGAGATTCGCGGAGGGCGGAGGACGAGCTGAGAAGCTTTGAATTCCGGCGAATCCGAGCAGAAAAATAGGGCGAGAGGCGGCGGATTAGTGAACGGGACGGCGACGTCATGCCTTCTTCCTCCTGCTTCAGCGCATGCTATTTTGGCGATCGGAAAACCCAAATGAAATGGTAATCGGTTGTTTTTTTGTTTTGTTTTTAATTTATTTGGGGTTGGAATTTCGTGTTTCTTTCTGTTTCTCGGAGGTATATGAGTTTGGGAAAAATGTGTGGAGCTTCGTCTGCCATACACACGAGTCACGACCACGGGACCCGACCCGTTTACCCATTCTATTACGACTGCAAGCGGGTGGTAACTACTAAGGTTACATTTTTTAATTTTTTTAATATACATTATAATTAGGGTGCAATTTTTATTTCGACAAAAGCAGATAAGAAAAGGGAAAAAGCAACAGGATTTAAAAGTGATAAGTTTTTTCGACAATGTGTACTTATTTTATACAACATTCATGTAATGGGTCCCACCAAATCACTTTTTATTCTAAAAAACTGACATATTCTGGGCAAAGCTGCAAAGAGAATAAATTCTCCCATTTTTGAATTAATCACCTACCAACCCCACGTCCATATCTCTCTCTCTCCCCCCATGAATATTACAGATTTTGGAACTAAAAAACCCAGAAAAATAACTGTTGTTTTCCCTTAATATTTTTTCGATCCGAAACAGATAAAGGGTTTCAATCCCCTTCAGTCTTGTCGCCGCTCGAGAACAAGTTAAACTGGTTGGAAAATTTATCTCTCTCGATCTCGCTCTCTCCCTATCTCTCTCTCTCTCTAACGGTAGGACATTGCTCATAGTTAATCGTCGCCGACAATGGAGCAACGATCGGGAGCACAGCCGGAGATGTCTTCATCATCACATATATGTTTCCGATTTCTATTTTAAATTTATTTTTGAATCGGTTGATTAATGTTGCCCTAAAAATAATCGATGCTTACTTTGTTAATTGTGGTTGATGATGGTATTGTTAAATGTAGATTTATACGTTATTTGTGAATTATTATGCTAATCGAGGACTGAATTATTTTAATTGTTGCGTTTGAATTTAATCGAGGAACATCTCAAAACAATCGATGAACTATATTACACTAATCGAGGAACATCTCAAAACAATGGAGGAACTATATTAGACTAATCGAGGAATCTTAATTAGTCGAGGTTAATTAATCGAGGACTGAATTTTATTAATTGTTGCATTTGAATTTAATTGAGGAACATCTCAAAACAATCGAGGAACTATATTAGACTAATCGAGGAATCTTAATTAGTCGAGGTTAATTAATCGATGAATATTTAACTTAATACTAATCGATGCTTCATTAAAAAAACTAATCGAGGCTTGCCTCTATTAATCGAGGCACCTTAATAATTTCATAATGATTCATGTTTAGAATTAATTGAGGTACTAATCGATGCTAATTAACAATTTAATACTAATCGAGGCTTCATCAATTTCAAAAAACTAATCTAGGCTTAATCTAAAAAAAATAAAAAAAGTAATGGAGGCTTAATTGTCGAACATGGATTAGACTCAGACTTGATTTCGGTAAAATTATTTTATTTAATGTGCTCATTATTCAAATTAAAAAAAATACCTATTATTATTTTAAAAAAATGAAATAAAAATACCTTTATAAAAGACACGAATTTAGATTATAGTTAATGTCTCAGAATGTAAAATATTAAAATCTTTTATTTTATTTCAAGAAAAAATAGAACTATGTGAAAATATTAAAAGAATTTACTTTAATAATTGCAATTTTGAAAATGTTGTTAGATTGATTGGCTTAGACTACTATTACGGAGCCTGAGGCCCTCGGTCGTGGTGTATGCCCAACCGGAGGTCGTTGATCTGATCAGAGCCACACTGGAGGAGATAGGTGGTGACGACGCCGTCCGACTGTTTAGATCCGGCTGTTTCGGACATTTTCTAGACTACAGGGGTGGTGACGTCCAGAAGAAGGTGATACACGCTTTGATGACGTACGAGGTGCACACGTCGGATCGTGCACGTGTGGGGCGGGAGGCATGGTTTCATATTCATCACTCCCAGCTGCGTTTCGGTCCGAGTGAGTACAACCTGGTGTCAGGTTTACGATGCGGCGGCTCGACATTCGATCCGAATGGCGATCATATTATTCCGTCAAGATCTGTGTATATGTTGTTTCGAGAATTCATAATCGATAATCAATTTGAGTATACTACAGTGTATGTGTTGTATCGAGATTTCATTTGCGGAAATCACTTTGATTATACCATAGTGTATAAGTTGTTTCGAGAATTCATAATCGATAATCAATTTGATTATACTATAGTGTTTAGGTTGTATAGTGATTCCACATGTGAGAATCAATTTGATTACACTATAGTGTATAGGTTGTTTTGAGAAATCATAATCAAGAATCAATTTGATTATACTATAGTGTATATGTTGTTTCGAGAATTCATAATCGATAATCAATTTGAGTATACTACAGTGTATGTGTTGTATCGAGATTTCATTTGCGGAAATCACTTTGATTATACCATAGTGTATAAGTTGTTTCGAGAATTCATAATCGATAATCAATTTGATTATACTATAGTGTTTAGGTTGTATAGTGATTCCACATGTGAGAATCAATTTGATTACACTATAGTGTATAGGTTGTTTTGAGAAATCATAATCAAGAATCAATTTGATTATACTATAGTGTATATGTTGTTTCGAGAATTCATAATCGATAATCAATTTGAGTATACTACAGTGTATGTGTTGTATCGAGATTTCATTTGCGGAAATCACTTTGATTATACCATAGTGTATAAGTTGTTTCGAGAATTCATAATCGATAATCAATTTGATTATACTATAGTGTTTAGGTTGTATAGTGATTCCACATGTGAGAATCAATTTGATTACACTATAGTGTATAGGTTGTTTTGAGAAATCATAATCAAGAATCAATTTGATTATACTATAGTGTATATGTTGTTTCGAGAATTCATAATCGATAATCAATTTGAGTATACTACAGTGTATGTGTTGTATCGGGATTTTATTTGCGAGAATCACTTTGATTATACCATAGTATATAAGTTGTTTCGAGAATTCATAATCGATAATCAATTTGATTATACTATAGTGTTTAGGTTGTATAGTGATTCCACATGTGAGAATCAATTTGATTACACTATAGTGTATAGGTTGTTTTGAGAAATCATAATCAAGAATCAATTTGATTATACTATAGTGTATATGTTGTTTCGAGAATTCATAATCGATAATCAATTTGAGTATACTACAGTGTATGTGTTGTATCGGGATTTTATTTGCGAGAATCACTTTGATTATACCATAGTATATAAGTTGTTTCGAGAATTCATAATCGATAATCAATTTGATTATACTATAGTGTTTAGGTTGTATAGTGATTCCACATGTGAGAATCAATTTGATTACACTATAGTGTATAGGTTATTTCGAGAAATCATAATCAAGAATCAATTTGATTATACTATAGTGTATATGTTGTTTCGAGAATTCATAATCGATAATCAATTTGAGTATACTACAGTGTATGTGTTGTATCGGGATTTCATTGCGGGAATCACTTTGATTACACCATAGTATATAAGTTGTTTCGAGAATTCATAATCGATAATGAATTTGATTATACTATAGTTTTTAGGTTGTATAGTGATTCCACATGTGAGAATCAATTTGATTACACTATAGTGTATAGGTTGTTTCGAGGAAACTTTAAAACAATCGAGGAACTTTAAAAAATAATCGAGGAAACTTTAAAACAATCGAGGAACTTTAAAAAATAATCGAGGAAACTTTAAAACAATCGAGGAACTTTAAAAAATAATCGAGGAAACTTTAAAACAATCGAGGAACTTTAAAAAATAATCGAGGAAACTTTAAAATAATCGAGGAACTTTAAAACAATCGAAGCTTTTAATTAATCAATTGTTTTAAATAATGCAACATAAGGCATCGATTGTTTTAAATAATTACTAGCATCGATTACTTAACTAAATTTTTAATCGAGGCATCATAAGGCTTTTAGTTTATTAATTGAGGCATCGATTAATTAACTAAATTGAATTACTTTAACAACGATTGAGGCATCGATTACTTAATTAAATTGATTGAGGCATCGATTACTATACTATATGATTAAATTGTAAGTTCACGATTAATTCGATTATATGTCCACGATTAATTCAATTTAATTATACTATACTGTATAGGTTATTTCGAGATTTCATAATTGATAATCAAAGTGATCCTCACAAGTAAAATTTCGATACAACATATACACTATATTAAAATCAAATTGATTACACTATGGTGTGTAGATTTTATCGAGATTTCACTTGTGAGAATCAATTTAATTATACTATAGTGTATAGGTTGTGTGTAAATTTAATATAGCATCGATTAAATTTAAAATTAGCATCGATTAATTATACTAATTCAATGCCTCGATAGTTAGAATAGTTAGATAGTTAGATGTTATTCTAATTAATAGTATCGATAGTTAGAATTAGTTAGATGTTAATAGCATCAATAGTTAAATGTTATTTTAATTAAATAGCCTCGATTGATTTTAATAGCATCGATTATTTTAATCGATTATTTACAATCGATTAAAACAATCGATTATTTTAATCGATTTATTGACAATCGATTAAAACAATCGATTATTTACAATCGATTTATTGACAATCGATTATTTTAATCGATTATTTACAATCGATTAAAACAATCGATTATTTATAATCGATTGTAATCGATTATTTTAATCAATTTATTTACAATCGATTATTTTTACAATCTCAATCTCAATATTCCTCGATTAATGTCTTGAATTTAAGCTAGATTATTTTATAATCTTCCTCGATTAAATTAAACTTATCATCGATTAATTCTAATGATCTCCATTAAATCTAAAAATGCCTCGATTACTTTACATTATTCCTCGATTGACTCTAATGGCCTCGATTAGTCTAGAAAATGTCCTCGATTAATTAAAAAAAGCCTCGACTAATTTTTAAATATCCTCGATTACTTCGAAGAGCCTCCATCAATTAGTTTTAATCTATACCTCGATTAATAGTAATCTATGCCTCGATTAATAGTAATTTCAATGTCTCTATAATTTAATAAGGTCCTCGATTAAGTTAAAAAGGTCACGATTATTGCTAAAACTGGCATCGATTAATTTCAAAGGACCATCGATTACTTTAAAATTAACCTCGATTAATTTAGCAAATCATTGAAAACAACAAATAATCAAAACACATGCAATATAATCATGAATTGATTAGCATCGATTGTTTTAAAAAATTAGAATAAGATATCGGTTAAAAAAATAGCCTCGATTGATTTTTTGATGCCTAGGTTAATTAGCATCGATTATTTAACTAATAGCCTCGATTATTCCTAAACCATGCCTCGATTAATTGTACATTTAAATTATCCTCTATTGAATTTAAAATAAGGTCTCGATTAAGTTAAAGAAGTCACGATTAATATTTCCAATACCTTCTTAAAAAATAAGCGAGGATCATAATAATAAGCTACAATAAATCGTGGCTCATTGCAAATCAATCGACGTAGTGTTGAAAAAATTAATCGTGTACCTTGAAGTTAATCGAGGCTCATTGAGAGTTAATCGAGGCTCATTGCAATTAATCGAGGCTCATTGCAATATATAGTCGAAATGTATATATAATCGAGCCTTCTATTAATCAAGGATCATTATCGAGGCATGTCATATATATATATATATATAAATATATGTCAAAATGTACATATAGTTGTGTGTGGAAATGTATAAAAAATAGAGAAAAGTACACTGAACCAATGATTGAGTGTGGGGACCAACTGTTTAATAGTACAAATTGCCTACAAAACTACCTAGTTTTAAAAGTTGTTGTTTTTTCCCATTTCCTATTTACTTTTGTCGACATTTATACATTTGGACTTATAATTATTAGGGCAAAGGTTTTTTTTTTTTTTTGGTCGAAGGTAACCCGCAGTCGCTACTGAGGTGCGCACTGGGTAAACCTCATTTCTGTGTAAAGTCAGGTGTGACAGGCTCACACCTAGTGGTGTTGGTGGAATTCGAACTTGAGACCTTTGACCTTTGGCAAAGGTTCATTTTGATTCTATAACTATTTGTGTAGGAGCGCTTTGATCCATATTTATCTTTTTGGTTCAAAATGATCCTATAACTATTTTAAAGGTTTGATTTGGTCCCTATTTTGATCCTCCAATTATTTTAACACACTTTTCTCACATAATTAGATTATTTCACATATTAATACACACTTTTTACACACGTGGATTAAACACGAAATTTTCATTGTTTTCACAAAAAATCATCATATGGATTGAACATGAAATTTTCTTCCATTTTCACAAAGAATCGTCCACTATTTTATGTTTGTATAGAAAAATCTTAATTATTTTATTTAGCATAATGTAAATAATTATTTTTGTATGTTTTTAGTTGTTTTTTTATTTTTTGTATGTTTTTTTTTGTTTTATCATATTTTTATGTTTTCATTTATTAATAATATTTAGATACTTAGATTATTTCATATACTAACGCACACTTTTTATATGAAATAAATGAAATTATCTGAGTAATATGAATCATTATTATATGATAAAATAAAAAAAAACAACTAAAAACATACAAAAATAATTATTTACGTTATGCTAAATAAAATAATTAAGATTTTTCTATACAAACATAAAATAGTGGAGGATTCTTTGTAAAAATGGAGAAAATTTCATATTCAATCCATATGAGAATTCTTGGTGAAAATGGTGGAAATTTTGTATTTAATCCATATGTATATAAAAAGTGTGTGTTAATGTGCGAAATAATCTAATTATATGAGAAAAGTGTGTGTTAAAATAGTTGGAGGATCAAAATAGGGACCAAATTAAACATTTAAAATAGTTATATGATCATTTTGAACCAAAAGGATAAATAAGGATCAAAGCGCTCATATACAAATAGTTATAGGATCAAAACGAACCTTTGCCCTAATTATTATTAGCGAAATCTTTTTTTTTTTTTTTTGAGGAAACTGGTTACATGAATTAAATTGGGTTAACTCCTGAAAATAATACTTGCTCCGTTTTCATTTAAATATCACTTTAAATGAATGCACACAAATTAATAAATTATTTAATATATTCTTGTATGAATACATTAAATGAGAGCAAATATGAGAAAATGTGACTTTTATATTTTAAATTTGTAGAATGATATTTTTTCTGAAACAAAATTAAATTGCTAGAATGACACTTATTCAGAATCGAAGGGACTAATTACTTTTAATATAATTTATAATTATGATATTAGCTTTTTTTAGTATTGAATTGTTGGATTAACATTTTTGCTCTCATTTTTTTAAAAAATGAATAAATAAATGAAATACTAGTGATATTACCAAAAAAATTAAAGGCTCATGTCATTGACTCATTCCCCATGAATCGACCTATCCCCGAACTAAAATTGAAAGTATAAATTTTACATAGGATTAAATTTTCATAATGTAAAATAGTTAGATTTTTAATTTGATATATATATTTACTTAACCACTTCAAAGCATAATTGAATTTAATAAAAAATATGTAAGAAATGAAATAAGTAAAACGTACAATTTTGTAACTTACATATTATAAAGTAACTTTTTCGGTGGAAATCTAACTGTATTAATAAATTTGCACATATTTCTTGAATTCTTATAACAAGAAATTTTGGAGGAGTGATTAGATTTTGGAATTAAGCCAATTTTGTGGTTTCCAATTTTGTCCTCGGTGGCCTCTTTCCCAATTTAGGATGAGAAACCCTAACGAAAATCATATTCTGCAATCCTTTCCGTCAACACTTATTTCAGCAGAACATAAGTCAGAAACAGTGATTGAATTTATGCAGAGTTGACTTGTGCTCGTTTCGCAATCACTATTCATTTCGACGGTCAATCTCCGGCTGCCTCTCGATTTCTCGTTATCCAATGCTCTTGCGCCAATAGTGGCGTCTGCTGCTGGTTAACTTAAGCTCAACTCTTGGGGTGATTTTTTTTAATTTTTTTTTAATTATCTGAAATCCGGGGGTTCATCATGCGTGAATGGGAGTCGGACCCGTTGTTCGCCGCCGCCGAAGTCGTGCAAGACTCTGCCGACCGGTCTCTCTCTCTCTCTCTCTCTCTCTCTCTTAAATTGTTTGTAATGCAAGTGGATTGGTTGTTTACTTGGTAAATTATATTCTTGCGTGAAGTTAAATGCTGTAATAGGACTTAAAGTTGGCAAAAAAGAAAGAAAGAAAGAAAAAGAAACGGATGATAATGCCGATGGGAAGGAATACAGTTGGTGCTTATAGCAATATGGGGACAAAATGGCACTTCTTGCGCTTTTAGTGTTGGGGTTTGACATACACTAACTCGCTGTTGTGAATTTGGCAATGATTCAACTATGCTATATAAGTGTTAATCTGTTGCTGAAGCCAATGCTTTTACTCTCTTTGTTTCATTTATCCCGTTGCATGCACATTGTTTGTGTGGCAATTTATCCGTTGTTTCATTGATAAGATACGGGATATGATGCATTTATAAGAGTTGTTATTGGTCCCTAAAAGTGCTTTTGGCTTGGTTTTACATTGCATGATCCCTTTGTTTTTTTTCAGGATGGAGTCAATATATCGCCTTCTATTGCATGAACAAAAAAGTCTTATTGAAGGTGATCATAAATATGGAAAACTCCTGAGCTCCGTTGAACATCACAGACTTGATCTTGCGACTGCTCTGGAGACAGCAAAATGGCAGGTGTTTTTAGTGAAAGTAGAACTAACCTTTCATTATAATTTTCACTTACGAGTGTTTCTTTGTGAATGCAGCTTGAAGACTTTGAGAGAGAAGCAAATTTGTTGGCCTTTGTTGATAAGTCTCAAGTGAAGAAAAATGTGATCACGAGGCACCAGCAATTTATTAGGGCTATTAGAGAACAAATAGGCCTTGTAGAACAAAGCATGAATACATCTCTGGGAAACTCGTTGAGGAATATGCTCCTAAATGAACAAGACCGAAGTGGGTTGGCAATTTTTCTTTCAGGGGAAAAGCCTACTAAACACATAGCAAACAAGGAACTAGAGGATAATGATATTTTGAGAAGGTTTCTTGATCCCACAGTTTCATCAAGTTCAAGGGAAGTTAACAATGGGGGGAAAGATGGTGAAAATATGAGTTTCATAGACCATAATGAGAACTCTATAACAAAAATGGATTTAGGCTCTTCATCTTCTGTTGAGGAGGCTAACTGTGGCAGATACGATGAAGAAGGGACTTGGGATTTGGAAGCTAGTGGGCCAGAAGCTAGATCTTACTTGCAGAATAATAAGTTGAGAGATTACTGTCGAAGAATGAACATTTTTGGTTCCTTTGGAAATTTCTTGTCCATTTATGGGAGGAGGGCTAGCAGAAACTTCACAAAGAGGTTAAAAGACGGGGAAGAACAGATGCAATCTCCAATATACAGAAATTCTCAGCATAGAATGCAGGTAATTCTCATCAGTTGCTTGAGTTAATGAAATACAGGGCTACCTCTCCAAATATTGCACTGTCCAAAGTTTTAGTTTTGAGTTTTTTTCTCTATGTTGGTTATTTAATAAGAAAAGACATTCCCATTGAGTCGAACATTTTGTTCAAATGCAAACATTCTTCTGTGATGCCATTTAAAAAAATAAATAATCTTTGATGGCATACTTCTTGATACATGATACATCTCAAATTTTTTTTGTACCATTGTAGTTTTATGTTGCCTGAAGTAAAGAACATAGCCAGAACACTCTTATGCTTCTATGAAGAGCAGAGATCCTTCACATTTAACTTATAATAGAAGCTTGTGTAATTTATCCATTTTGCGGTTTGTTCTTATTGATCTTTTCTTCTTCACAGAGATATCTTGCTTGCCTAAGGCCAGCTTTTGTTGTCAGTACTTTTCATCCACTGCGTGCACAAATATCTGCACGTGCCTTGCAGTCGAGCAACTGGATTAGGGATCACAGGGAAAAATGCCAGAGATCTTTCAGAAACTATCGGATATTATTCATTTTGCCGTTGCTTCTGACACTACTAGTTTTAAGTAAGTGTGCTAGCATTCAAATTGGTTTATATCTCAATGTTTTTCGTTATTACTCTGGCTTAAAACCGATATACAGTATAAGGTTCGTTTTTGTTCGTTTCTTCTCTTATTTGTTGTCAGAATCTCACGAACTCGATTTATTTTGGCAGGTGTGTGTATGTCTTGAGGAGCTCAAGCATCTTCATTTGTAGGGGCGTTGCATCGTGAATGCGTTTGTATTTTGTTAAATACTTTACCATTTGCGTTTATGTGAAGGCGCAATTCTTTTATGTCACCACAATATTGGCTTGTATCATTTGATTGGCTCTCCATGAAGCAGTATTATTTGTCAAGGCATTTAAATTTTTGTTTTAATGTTCTCCAATTTTTTCAAGGGTAATTGCAGCAAATAATATAATCTCGACTTAGTTTTGTTGTTTTCATAAATCTCTCATCTTTTCAACGATAAAACTACATTTTAGTGTACAGATTTTTGTGTGAGAAAAAAGTTTTCGACGCAATGCAAAAAAAAAAGGAAAAAGAAAGAAATAAACCTGAAAAATACAAAATCGTGTTCTGCCTTTTGTAGTTAAAGACTGTACGTACATAAATAAACATGAAAAATACAAAAGAGTAGATTGAAGGAAAAAAGGAGAGAGAAATATCTGCATTAACAATACAACTTCTAGAAATAAAATAAAAAATCTAACAGAAAACAGAAGTTGTGGAAAAACGAGAAAGCAGACACAGTTACGGCCATCTTCCCGCGTTTTCAAGATCAAGAAAATGAATCTCAGCAGCCTTTCAATCTCCACCTTTCTAAGTCCAATTCCCAGAAACAAGATTTATTCATATCCTTTTTTTTCAGTAAAATCGATGGCGACAGCCGACAGCACGAAACGAGCAAGTGTAAGAGTAAGAACAACGTCACCTCTCGAAGCCCGTGTCTCTCTCGTCCTCGCTCTCGCTGCTCAAACTTCTTCACTCTCTCAACGCTGTAAGAATTTCTTAATTTCTGCTTTTTTTTAAAAAAAAAATTGGAATTTTGATGTTTATTTGTTTTTTGTTGATGGCTATCAGTGTTGATGGATTTGGCTACAGAGACGGCGAAATACGTGTTCCCCAATAGGAGGTTTGAGAGCAGAACTTTTGAGGAAGCATTAATGTCTGGTACTCTGCATTCTTCAATTTAATATATTGTATTGTACCTTCCAATTTTATTTTTAATTTGGTTGTTTGTAAATACTAAATATTATTCTTGATTGATTCAAATTTCAAGTTCCGGATCTTGAGACCGTGGAATTTAAGGTTTTGAAGCGAAATGACCGGTACGAGATAAGAGAAGTCGAGGTATATATGCATTCTTAACTAATTTCCTCCCTAATTTAGTTTATACTCTGTCTCTATATATACTTATGGTTTGGAATATACTTAAACCTTTTGCTTACTGTTTATTGTCAAAAATAGATGTTATCTTCACGAGGGAATTTAAGCATAATATATTGTTCAAAATTGTGCATATGTTTTAATTGTTCAACTTAATGTTTTAATATATTAAGTTGTCTGAATGTATGACTGTTACCGACTAGCTACGCTTCATGTTCTATTTTCATGCATTATGATCGATGTTGCTCTACTTCTTCTACTTTCCGACTTTAATTTAACCTTATTTACATGAGAGAGCTTCAGTTTCTTTGCTCAGTTAATTTGATTCTGTCTGAAAAATTTTGTATTTTTTACTACAAATTAATGTCCTTTGTTTTTGGTTTTGGTGATCAGTACTGCTTCTCTAAGTCGTCTCTGCATTTTGTTCTAACAGTCTTACTTTATCGCTGAGACAACAATGCCAGGGAAGTATGGATTTGATTTTGCCGGTGCGTCGCGATCTTTCAATGTGTTGGCTGAGTACTTGTTTGGTAAGGTAGTTAAAAAAACTTAATTGTGGGCTAAAGTGAATGATTTAGGCCATAGATTCTCTTTCCAGCCTAACATGAATATATATATGTATATGTATATCATTGTTAATTAGTGCTGACATTTGATGCTTTAATTTCTTCTCTTTGTTGAATTCAGAATACTAAAGAGAAGCCAATGGAGATGACTACACCAGTTTTTAGTCGTCGTGCAAAATCTCAAGGGGAGAAAATGGATATGACTACTCCAGTGATAACCAGAAGAGTAAAACTTTCTTTACTAGCTACAATATTCATTCCTCCTTTGGTGGATCTTTTATCTGTTTTGTGTGAGATTTAATTCCACAATTCTAAGTCTAATAGATGTTAATGCATGCTTCAGTTGTTGGTCCCTTGTAAAATAAACATCCAGTTACATTAGGTTTCTTAATATATACACATATATCTTATAACTCAAATCTTTGCAATATGCTTGCATTATTTAGGTGGAAGATGAAGATACATGGAATATGTCATTCGTCTTGCCCTCAAAATACGGCGCCAACTTACCACTGCCAAAGGATTCATCTGTGACTATTACAGAGGTGCCAAAAAGAGTCGTTGCAGTTGTTGCGTTTTCAGGTTAGTTTACCAACTGTTTGGAGAATTTCCATTCACACATGCACAAATACAAGAAAATAAGAAACTGGTGCAATAAGATTTCCTTGTACTTTATCTTATGTTCTTGATCTGAATCAGGATTTGTTACTGATGATGAAGTTGCACGTCGTGAATCAACGCTCAGGGAGTTGCTGAGGAAAGACACTGAATACAGAGTAAAAGATGGCGCCTCAGTAGAAGTTGCACAGGTATATATATTTGTGGTCCAGACAGCAGCATAGATGAAAAATAATTACTATTTATATAGAAGGAGATGAAGGGATGCAATGATCATATTTCATCTTGTGCAGTACAATCCACCATTTGCACTTCCATTCAATCGTCGTAATGAAATTGCTCTTGAAGTAGTTGAGAAGCAAGCTTAGCTTCAGATATGTCTTACAAAGTCACTGGTATGAAGCCTAGCTAGTACTGCTCATTTCTGCATGAATGTATATGTATGGTCACAAATACAGTGCTGAATACATTATGCTGTGTAAGTTATTGTACAGTTGCAAATATATATGTTAATATCATGCTTGTATTAAAGCAAAATTGTTATCTTGCAATGGTAAATTAAAGGCAAAAGGTGAAATTTATGGAGGATAGATCGTTGATTTTTTTCTATTTGGAGATATTATTTAAATATACTTGATGAGCCACGTCAATTTTAATGAACCGCACTAGGAAGATCTTTTGCAACGGGCCGGTTCAACTTAGAAAGCATTGATAAAGATTCAAAACCCATGCAGCTATTAGCTCACCACCTCCAAAAGGGGTTAAAAAATTAGATGAAAATTTTGATTCATAATTGTGGGATTAAAAAATCTTCAACTACAGAATTATTGATCAATGAAAAATGTTTGAAATTACTAGCTCTTTCAAAATATTGTAGATATTAATTACCATGCAATATCCCTTTTCTACTTGAGATTAAGCTTCTTGCTTCATTTTGAAAAGTTTTTAAGTATTTATAATTATGAATAATTTATGCACTCTTCATTTTCTTCCAAAAATACTATGTCTTCATTTGAGCCCTCAATTTCAACTGCAAGAATTTTCCAAGATCATAATAATAACGTTCACCCTTTCTAATATCAAAACAATTTAGCAAAGCATAACATGTGAAAGAAGATAAACATAACATGCATGGGTGAAACTTCTTCCATTTTCTGATCTCAATTGAGAAAATATACACTAGCATTATATGTTTGTGTGTGATCTTTGCTTCATTTATGCACTCATTTTTATGTATATAAGTTAATCACCATGCAAATGGACTAAATGACCAATCATCATATTTCTGTCAAACAGCTCAAACTAAAAATGAAAACTGCGTTTTACATTAATTTGTTACCAAAAAAAAAAAACCTGAAAACTACTCTTTTTTTTTCTCTGTTAACTCAGTAGCTAAACCATGTTGTGTATACAGAGGCCATGTTCTGTTCTGGTCTCTCTTTCCCTACATAGCTGTTGATTCAAGAAACCCGAAAAACTAGTTTATTTCAGGAATACTTTCGAGTGCAGGACACCATCCTTTTGTAATCACCCCATCATCTCTATCATTAGATTCAGCCTTGTTTGTGGTTTCTTGATTTTGCATTTTAAGAGCCTTACCATCAACTGAAACTTCTCCTTTACTTAGCATTTCCTGCAGCTCTTTCTTACTGATCACAAGCTTAATCCTCACAACTCCAGTTTCTTGATCTCCACCTTCCAACACATCGTTATCTGAGAATCGAACTGCCTTCTTTGTCATCTTGATAGGCCGAGGAGGCTCGGGTTGAGAAAGCAGATAATGCAAGTGATTTTGAAGCATTTGAGCATTTGGGTGCATGTGTTTTTCCACCTGAAGTTCATCAGATGTTGCATGTGAGCGTTTGGACATAATTTGATCGACTTTCATGATTTGGGATTTGTATTCTAGGATTTCACAGTCTGTTTTCGTAGCTCTTAAAACATTTTCTTGAAGAACTAGGCAGTTCCCCATTGTTATGAGCCAAGAAAATTTTAGGAATATCCAAGTGGAAATTGAATTTTAACTTTAGAAAAAGGTTGTAATATTTATATGGGCAATTGGGCAAAGCCATGATCATGATTGCCCTTTATTTGGCAAATATTACAGTATCACCAATTACAAATTTTGTGGCGGGCCCACCTTATATTTGATTTTTTGTTTGTACTTGGAAAATCACAAGTCGGCTTTAGGTATTTAGTGTGTAGTTTAATGGTTAGGCATTTGCTTTTGAAATTACACACGAGGTAGTTATATGTGGTTGTCTATAATTCTAAAGTGGATGTACATTCAGTGATCCTCATACACCGAAGAATGGGTAAGTAAACACAATAGATGCGCAAATTGTTCGCGATTTACCTCATCTACTAAGTTTTTTAAATGAAAAAGTAAGAATTCTCTTGGAAAATAGATCGCATACACTAATGTTGATGTGTCTGATTAAATATACGGTAAATTCCAACCCTACGCCCGTGACCTCATTTGAGGTCATTGTGAATTCATTTTGGGAATATTATATATTTCTTTCTTGGTATTTTCCACAATTTAGTAGACTCCAAGTTAGTGGAGAAATGAAGTTACTATTTGTATATTATAGATGGCTATATCTAGTGGGGCATCCATGATCAAGCATTTATCTTCAATTCATACATAAACAATGTTCAAATATAATACTCTCCCTCTTTTTATATAAATGTAATTCTGACACTTAATTTTTTTTCATAAAGAGTGTCATTCTATACAATCGATATGAAAAATTTATACTTGTCTTCATTTAATGATTCAAACATTCATATTTGATTTATTTAATATATTCACATGAAGGTGTATAAGGTAATTTTATTACTTTATTAATATATCTGCATTTATCTATAATGACACTTATTTAGAAACGAATGGAGTAGTGTTTTTAGTTTACCCATATAAATATAAATAATGTGTATGCACAAAAATATTATTAAATACATGTGATTTTGTATTGATTATGTGTGATATAGGGTAGAACATCTCATTTACTACACTTCTTTCCTTTTATTTTATTTTTAATTGTAAATGAAATATTCAATGAGACACCACACATTGCATATACATGTATGAGAGTACTCTATGGTATATACATAAAGCCTATAAATTGCATTAAAATAAGAGAAGAAATAGCATCTGCAATAAAACGTGGTGTTGTCATCATCCAGTGAGAGCATTAGTTGATGATAATCGATCAATAATTTAATTACCATTCATAGTTGTCGACCTAAATAAATAGAGTAATTATACATATTTTCAACTGAGTTTCAGTGCTATCATAAATTGAAGTTACTGTTACTGTTACTGTAGTAGGAATTAGTGGAGTGCCACCAAACACCAATTTTTTAGTATTTTACTTTGTTATTTTTCGTGTGTAAAGAAATGTATCTATTAATTTAATTTCTATTTAGGGCCAGTTAAATCGCTGCTCGGTGCTCGACTTATGTCTACCAATAACATAGTAGTTTCGTCAATTTATTCCATTCTTGAAACATGTATTATTTGATTAAATTGCATTAGTGTTATAGGTCGGTTTAGCCTAGTTATGAAAATTAAATCCGTTTCATCTTTCTTCTCTTCCATATTTTGTTAGATGTGATGAATATGTTTTTTTTTTTCCGGAATAATCTTACATCTTAAATTTGAAATTTGGGCGTCTAAAAATTGCCAAAATCTTCATTTTTTAGGAAAAAATTGTTGCTAGTTATGGCTTTATCACATATAAAAGTACTCACTCTCCCTCCATTTTAAAATACCTGTTTTAATTTAACATATTTTCACCATTTTTCTTTTAATTTTAGCCCTTCCTTTATTAGGGAAAGACATAAAAATATAATTTAATACTATAATTTAAGAATAAGGTACAAAAATATACTTAAGGTATTGACCTAGTCTCAATTAAACATTTAAAGTATGACTCGACTCATTTGACCCTTTAAACAATTTTAAATGGCTCAATCATTCCTTTAAACTATTTTAAATGACTCAATCAGCCCCTTCTAACTTTCTATTAGTAATTAAGGGTAATTAAACATGCAAAATTTGACCGTGCAATTTGAGGCTAAATTATATTATCTATAATTGTCTATTGAACAAATTGAAATTATGATTATATAGCCTGCACTTTAGATTTTTAAAACCTTCATTCAATTTCGATATTTGACGTTGAATCAATGTCGGAATTTTCAATCTAAATCATGAATACAAACTCTCGCCTTCAAATTTACTCCGTCCAATTACTCTATTATCCAACATTTCTTTCGGGGGCGAAAAGTTTGAGTTTGTGGTCAGTGGCGGATCCAGAATATTTCTTTAGGGGATGAAACGGTAATTGTTCGTACTTTCTATTTATTCATGCTGCTAAGAAAGAACATTAAAAATGAGACGATTGTGAATAATTATGCATTTAATTACTTCTTATCATATGCGTGTTTGTGAAATGACACCATTTTCATTTGTTCATTGTTTATCTAGTGAAAGGATGTCATTTTATGATCAGTTTACACCTTCATCTTTATTTCCCTTCCCCAATTTAAATAGAAAAGAATGTCATTTTCATTAAAATAAATAACTGAAAATAATAACATGAATAAATAAAATTTGAATTGAATTCTTTTCTAATATAAACTAATTCATTAATTGAAATTTAATTGGATATGACCAACAATAAAATTTGGAATAATAATTCATTCATACTAATCATTTGAGGTAGAAATCATAATTCAGGTCGCGAATTTAATAAAATGATAACTTCACAATATATAATTTATAAAATAAATTACGTGAATAACATAGATCAATAATTTCAAATAAAAAATAAAACAAATAAATAATGGAATTCAATCATGATTCATTATTAATTTAAAGTTGATATCAATTTAATAAATATGTAATCTAATTCATAAAAGTTAAATTGTTAATTCAATCCTAATTTGTTTAATTTGTTTTGATTGGAGAGAGATTGGAGAGAATTTGTTTAATTTGTTTTCATTCGTGTGTATTTAATTTTGTTCCAATATTTATTTATGTATTTGAGTGAGGCCCAATTTTGCAAACTCAGTTATATAAAAACTAATATCATATAATTTTGAAAATATATTAGGCCTGACAACAAGAACCTCAAATAATAATAAAAAAAAAGTTAGGGGGCAAAAATAAAATTTGGCTAAATAATCATATTTAAAAAGATTGTTGAAGGGTTGGAGGGGAGGCAAGTGCCCCTAGATCCCCCTTCCATCCGCTGCTGGTTGTGGTTGAGTATACATATGTATGTGTGACGCGCGGTCGTTTCACGCTCAAAATAAATTTGTAATGCTCTTGTACCCACAGCGAGCGTAGCCAATTAATGAGTACGGATTGATCCCATAGAGAGCTGTTGTGATTCCACCTTCAAGTAACCGATCATAAAAGGGGTTTGGTTTGTTGTCACTACTGTAAATTAAATTTGCAAAAAAAAAGTAAAGAAGATATCAAATAATAACAGTTCTGACATTTGAACTTGAATTTTGTTTAAATATATATCAACTCGATCATGGGCACACCGATTTTCATACATGATAAATCACCTAGTTATGGAGACCGAATTTCTCTCTGCATCTCCTCATTCATCATTTCATTATAGACTTAAAAGCGATTCCTCGTCAAATAAATCCCTAATCAGTCACCCACCCCCCAGTTTCCTAAAGAGATGTAAGTGAACAGACAGCAGTGTGCCCTAGACAAACCCAGATCTGTTGTGTTTACCGATTCATCGTGTGTCCACAACAACCCATTAATTCCCTTATTACTATATGAACCAACACACAGTCACGATTCACCAATTCAATTAATAATGGTGTGCCCTCTTTACCTAACGAGTGATTAGCCACATTGAGCATTTCAGACACACACTCACGTGGAACAAGGCACAAGAATCAATTGAAACCTATCATGCATTACTATGCCCATTTTGACCTCACGAGTCCGGATTCACATTTAAATCATTTTCGTTGTTCAAACACCAGAATAAAGTGTCTAGCCAAGCATGCTAGACATAATTAAAATAGCTGAAATAAAAGACATAATTATAAAGAGAATTTACTAAATTTAATAAGCAAAAAGACTCAACATAAACGTTGAGTTTATGAACATACTCCTGAGTCCAAAGGCTTAAGGCCTATTGGAATTGTTTTTTGCTGCAAAGTAGCGTACTAAAAAGTAAAATGCAGAAATTAGAAATTGTAGCAATTGTTTCTGACTGCCAAAGCTTATGTTTCCAGAAATTAAAGAAGCTTAAATAGTTACATTTCTGAATTAAAGTTCCCTAACAAACTGGGGTCTTCACTGGATTTCCGAAACCGGTGTGCCCTCTCTGATCTGACTGGATAAGCATAAGTTGACAAAATTCCTATTTTTTAGGGATTGGGCTTATCTCTTTGTTGCAGCGCCTCTAGAAGTCCAGTTCATCACCAACTCTTCTTCGAATAATACAACTATCTTACTCGTCTCTATCTTCCAATTGAATTTCAGGTTTTCCGCAACTGACCCATTCCAACCCTTTTGTCAAGTATGTACGACCAAAGTGGGCACGACATCATGCAGTCAGTCTCATCCATCTCTGATATGCCCATTTCACTACCCGAATGTAGGACGAGTGCTGAAAGAAGTCCCCTATGCCTCTGACTGAATATTTAGCTTGAATTTTGCTTGAATAACTGGGCATAAAATGCCCCTTTCGCTAGACTCGACCTCCGCAATGCTCTATGACCTCATCCTGGTTCTTTTTAACTTAAAACACACTAAAAATGACATTTATAATGAACAAAATGCCCATAAAAACACGAAATAAATGGACTTATCACACCCACACACTTTAGACATGATTGTCCTCAAGCATAGGATGCAATGCGTCCAGAAAACAAAAAGAAAAGAATGGCAAAAGGAACAAACTCAAAACAAAGCATGCAAACTGTTAATCAGTGTAGACACATTACAATCAATATTCCAACAAAACTGCAAAGTATCAGCATACCAAAAATAGGTCAAAAATGAGTTCAGCTTAGTAATCCTTACAAACTCTCTTCACTCAGTGTTTAGGCTCAGTGTATACACTCAAATCAATGCAATTATGTACTTAGTCATCCCATAAGCTTGCTAAAGTTCTACTATCAACCTCCAGAAATCATAGATGCTTAAGTATCAATAGGGTTTTTTAGGATTCAGTGAGCATTTCATGTAGGTGGGGTTTTATTTCTGTACAGGGCCCCCATTTTTTCTAAGTCAACTAACTCGTTGTGCCCCGTTCAGACAATAAATTTTTCTTTACTCTGGGCATTCTGAACGCGTAAGACTAGGGGAATTTATTTCTCTTTTTTTTTACTTTTTCTTTTATCATTTTTTTCTTTTTTTTCTTTTATTTATTCCCCTATCTTTTCTGGCCTTTTTACAAATATCCCCCAACAATTCTGTCTTCCCTTTTTTTTTCTTTTTTAGGCTCTTATAATGCCCTGGCTATATATTTTACCATACCAAACAAGAAATCTGCCAGACATTTTATAGGCTCAAAGGGCTGCAAAGGCTGTGTCATTGGTGGGTAAAATTTTCTTTTCAGTGGCTCAGCAAAAGATGGCCTATATCATCTACTTATGCATCAACAATTTCCAGGCTTCAAACAGAACAATAGCAAGTTCTAGAATTTCTAAGCACACAATTGTTCACAGATTAAGTAAAGAAAGCTGTGAAATGGGCATACAACATTTAGGCTCAAGTCTCACAGGGCATGCTAAACTCGTTCATCATTCCTATCTTATGCGGACATGCTAATTTTTGATATGAAGCAATTTAATGTTGAAAATATCAAAAGCAATGGCCACATAGACTTCACAGAAAGCATGCTTGACTCGACTAGCCACCTACACACTTTGCATTTTGCAAAGTGTTAAAACAGACTCAACAAAAGACATTAAAACACAACTGAAATGCCCCCACCCACACACTTTGCACTAGGCAAAGTGGGTGAACAGGGGCGACACACAAACAACTAAAAAAAAACAAAAAAAAAACAAAAAACTAATATAAGAAAAGAACAAAACCAGGATTCAATCGGATGAGGGCGTTAGGTAAAAGAACCCAACATGTCTGAAATAGGCCTTTAGGGCGGCCTCCATGTGGGTCAGTTTTTCATTGGCTTGGACTTGGGCATTCTCCATCGCTTCCAACATTCTCATCATTACTGTGACCGGGTGCACTCCCTGCTGTGCCCTCCCCAATGGTGGCTTCTTTGATGTACCTGCAGTGACAAGAAACATGTTTGAGGGGTCTGCCCTCGGCACAAAGAAAACAGGCTTGTCATCCTCATCGTCAACCACATCTTGCATTCTTTTTAAACAAGCAATATCAAAGAATTCCATGGGCAGGGAGATTAAATCAGTTGTGCTCAAATCCAACAACCTAGACCTAACAACAGTTTGGGTGATCAATTGGGTACACAAGATTCTATGCTTAGGGTGCATTTTTATTTCCCTGAAGTGTACAATGGCCACAGAGCCAAAATTGATTTTAATTTTCTTTACCATGCACCAGAGAATGAAAAGCACCTGATTCGTTATAGAATTAGAGCTATCCTTCCTACCAAAGAAACTGTAGGCCAGCATTCTATGGTAAAATCTCAAAGCATGATTGTTCAAACAATACCCTTTTGTGGCTCCACTCTGATAACTGGAGTCATTCCCAATTTCTGCCCATTTTGCCTCAACTCCCTCACCAGAGTCGGGCACAATAGTCATGGCATCTTCATACTCCTCCTCCTGGAGGCCCAAGTATTAATACGATGCCCAACATCATGTTTAGATCATCAGCAGACATAGAGAAATTTTTACCCAGAATTTTAAAATTCATAACCCTAGTAGACGTAGCAGGCACAACTTTTATTTTTAGACTATTAACAAATTCACGCGAGAGTGCAGGAAAAATAACACATTCCATATCCAAGAAAAACTCCCAACCTATTGCAGCAAAGAATTCTCTTACCTCTTGCTCTATCCGAGAGCTGCAAGCGACTCAACATGGACTCCCTTCGAATTTATAATGCCCCAGGCTGGTGGCGGGCCACTTCCTGGCTTACTCAGAGTGGGGCTCCTTACCCCTCTACCCTTTTTAGACTCAGAGTGTAGTGTGCTCTCTGTAGATTTCCTTTTCTTTGAGGAGGGCTCCCCAGCTAACTTGGCCCTTGCTTTCATGGCCACCGCTTTCCCCACCCTCTGCTTGGGTGGCGAATCCTCTGAGGGCTCATCCTCGAGCGTCTGCGCTTGGGATGGCTCACTCTGTTGCTGCTGCTACTCTTGGTGTTCTGAAACCTCCTCTTCGGTTTCATCTTGTAGGGAATCGGCGGGCTACTCGATTCGTTGTTCCAGAATGGGCTCTCCGACCTTCCTTTTTCCTTTCGCCTTCTCTAGTGCCTGTTTCTTTATCTCGACAGGTCCTTCTTCTTGGATTTGCTCATCCACGGGTTGTTCTTACACTTCATCCAATTCATTCACAAAGTCATCTAGGGCTTCATCATCGTCCTTTTATTTCACATTTTCCCCCTCCTCTTCAACGATCTCTTCAGACGGCGGGGGCGTCGGAACCCTAGCCGATTTTTTCACCTTTTTAGAGGCTATTTTTGCAGGCTCTTGTGTGGGCTCCGTGGCCATTTCTTCTTCTTACGGTGTTCCCCCAACAGTGGTGTCCTCCTTAGCATGTTCTTCTGGTGATGGTGTAGCAGAGCTTGCTTCGGCTATAGGCTCCTTCTCCAGCGGAGTCTCCTTTACCGGTTTGCTCGAGGTGGCCGTGGTAGGTGCAACTTTTTCCTTAGGTTTTACAGCCTTTTTCTTTACCACCTTAGCTGGTGTGGGCTCTGCAAAAGTGACTGGGGTGTCGAACTCCAACTTGCCCTTGGCTCCAGCCTTTGGCACTATCTTTTTCCTGCATATGTTCACTATTGTTGAGGTTTAAGATTTGCAGAGAAATGCTATAGGGTTTTGGGAAGGAGAAGAAATAAGCTTTAATTTTTTTTGAAAATAATGAAAGTGAGAGTTTAGATTTTGTGGGGTTGGCTTTTTATTAAAGTGTATTACTGTTCCTGATGTGATTGGGACTTTTCAAATTTCAAAAGATTTATTCAAATCGGCGTGCCCACATCAATGGATAAGCCTTATCCCCTGAAAAATTGGAACAAACTTTGTCTCTTCAAAATGCCCCACTTCAGAATCCTTATTTTCCCGGGATTTATCTTTATCTCTTGCTTCTCTCTCTTTATCCTAACCTGCAGATCACATACTTATCCAAAAACAAGCGTAAAATTGCTCCTAATCTAGTTTAATTAACTGAAAACTTTATTTAATTAAAATAAAAACAAATTAAAACAATTCAAAACCTAGGTTGCCTCCCAGTAGCGCCCCATTTATTGTCGTGGACACGACAAAATTCCCGCTTAGGTGTAAATGGGCTCTCCAAGCCAGACCACTCTAGCATCCCGATCAGAATGCCCTAGGTATGGTTTGAGACGATGGCCATTTACTTTGAATTGCCCTTCAGTTTCGGGATTTTTAAGCTCAACTGCCCCATTAGGGCATTCCGCATAGACTTCAAATGGACCAACCCACTTGGTCCTCAGACTTTCTCCCATCAATTTGAACCTGGAATGATACAAAGTATTTGCTGTCCTGGGAAGAATCTCTTTCTTCTAATCATTTAATCATGAAACCTCTTCATCTTTTCCTTGTAAAGCACCACATTATCATAGGCTTCCATTCTCATTTCTTCCAGCTCTTGAATCTAAAATTTTCTGAAATGTCTGGCTGCATCCTTGTCCCTGTTCAACTTCTGAAGTGCCCATCATGCCTTGTGTTCCAGCTCTACTGGTAGATGACAACACTTCCCAAATAGCATCCAGTATGGAAACTTCCCAATTAGAGTCTTGAATGCAGTCCTATATGCCCAAAGGGAATCATCCAAATGGGCACTCCAGTCCTTCTGACTTGGATTTACTACCTTCCCAAGGATGGCTTTAATTTCTCGATTTGAGACTTCAGCTTGGCCATTTCCTTGTGGATGATAGGCCGTTGTAACTCTATGATTCACCCCATACTTCTTCAATAGCCTTTCCATCTTTTGGTTGCAAAAATGGATCCCTTGATCACTAATGATAGACCTAGACACACCAAACCGGCTAAAAATGTAGGATTTCAGAAATACGACTACTACCCTTGCATCATTGGTAGGAGTTGTCTTTGCCTCCACCCATTTGGACATATAATCAACTGCCAAAATAATGTAATGGTTCCCCTTTGAGTTTGCAAGGAGTCCCATGAAATCCCTTCCCCAAACATCGAAAATTTCCACTAGCATGATGGGTGTATGGGCATTTCATTTCTTCTTATGATGTTCCCGACCCTCTGGCATTAATCACATCTTTTGTAAACATCGTGGGCATCCTTGAAAATTATGGGCTAAAAGAACCCACAGTCCAGAACTCTTCTCGCTGTTCGGTTTGGTCTGAAATGCCCTCCGCAAGTATAATTATGACAATGCTTCAAAATCTCTTTAATTTCATAATCTGGGACATATCTTCTTATGATTTGATCAGCACATCTCCTCCATAGAATATGGCTATCCCAGACGTAGAACTTGCTCTCATGCCTCAGTTTATTCTTTTGGTACCTTGAGTACCCAATTGGCAACTCTCCTGACTCTAAAAAGTTCACTATATCTACATACCAGGGCTCTAGTGTGCCCCGTGCTGAATACAGATGTTCATCGGGAAAATAATCTATAATATGCATTTCATCGCATTTTTCATTCAGCACTCGGCTCAGATGATTGGCTACCAAGTTCTGTGCTGTACTCTTATCTTTTATCTCGACATCAAACTCCTGCAAGAGCGGGATCCATCTAATTAGTCTTGGCTTCATCTCCTTCTTGGCCATCAAGTGTCTCAGGGCACCGTGATCTGTGTAAATAATGCTCTTTGCTCCCAAGAGATAAGACCAAAAATTCTCAAATGCAAACACTACTGCCAATAGCTCCTTTTTCAGTGGTGGTGTAATTACACTATGCCCCATTCAGAGTTTTGGAGGCATAGTAAATCATATGGCTTTCTTTTCCTCTCTTCTGATCCAGTACAACGCCCACAGCGTAGCCACTAGCGTCACACATAATCTCAAAGGACATTCCCCAATCTGGTGGTTGGATAACTGGTGCTGTAACCAGTTGCTTCTTCAGAAAATTGAATGCCTTCTTACATTCCTCATCGAATTCAAAGGGGACATCTTGCTGCAATAAGTGAGTAATAGGTTGGGCAATTTTTGCAAAATGTTTTATAAACCTCCTGTAAAACCCAGCGCGCCCCAGGAAACCTCTCACTTGTTTTATCGAAGTGGGATATGACAACTTTTCAATTATATCCACTTTGGCTTTATCGACCTCTATGCCCCTCTCGGAAATATCATGGCCTAATACAATGCCCTCTCTAACCATAAAAGGGCATTTTTCGTAGTTCAGTACTAGGCATTTGTCCACACATCGCTACAACACCTTCTCTAGATTGTCTAAGCATCGATCAAAGCAGCTTCCATACACCGTGAAGTCGTCCATGAATACTTCAATGCAGTTCTCGAGCAAATCAGAGAATATGCTCATCATACATCGCTGAAACGTTCCAGGAGCATTGCAGAGGCCAAAGAGCATTCTGCGATAGGCAAATGTGCCGAATGAGCATGTGAATGTTTTTTTTTCCTGGTCCTCTTGACTCATTGCAATTTACATGTATCCTGAGTATCCATCCAAGAAACAAAAGAACTTGTTTCCTGCGAGTCTCTCGAGCATCTAATCAATCAACGAAAGTGGGAAATGATCCTTCCGCGTGACCATGTTCAGCTTTCGGTAATCAATGCAAACTCTCTAGCCAGTTTGCAGTCGTATGGGCACAAGCTCTCCCTTCTCATTTTTCCCAACTTGAATGCCCGACTTCTTGGGTACAACATGGATTGGACTGACCTACTTGCTATCTGAAATAGAGTATATAATGCCCTGGTCCAGTAGCTTAATAATCTCTTTTAGCACCACATCTTTCATCACTGGATTGAACTTTCTTTGTGGATCACGAATGGGTTTTGCATCATCCTCCAGTAAAATTTTGTGCATGCAAATCGCTGGGCTAATGCCCTTTATATCTGTCAAATTCCATCCGAGTGCCTCCTTGTACAGTCTCAACAATCTCAAAAGGCGGTCCTCATCAGCTTGATTTAACCCCGCACTTATGATTACAAGGAGAGTCTCATTATCTCCCAAATAAGCATACTTCAAATGCCTTGGTAATGCATTCAATTCCAACGTGGGCACTTTAACAATAGAAGGCATCAGCTTATCATCATTTTTCCGAATGGGCACACCATAATCCATACAACCGTATGGCATTTCTTCCAATGAGCACAACATCATGATTCATTTCCCGATGTCATTGTCTTCATCCAGGGCATTCTGGTCAGTCAGTCCATCCCACAATGCCCATTCCAATGGATATCTATTGCTCACCATGGATAGGGTAGATCGACTCGGATGACGAAAGATACTCACAAAACTGCAATTTTCTGTATTTGGGGTGCTTTAATGCTTCGAATATATTGAACGTCACCGTCTCCCCATTAAACTCACATGTCAGTGTGCCTTTGTCCACATCAATCTTGGTCAGAGCTATCTTCATGAAAGGCCTTCCCAGCAACAATACTGAAGATTTTGAAGTCGTTGTGCCCATGTCAAGCACATAAAAATCCGCTGGGAAAATAAGCTCGTCTACTTTGACCAATACATCTTCAATGAGGCCTTCTGGATACACATTAGACCTGTCAGCAAGCTAAATGACCACACGGGTCTCCTTCAAAGGTCCAATCTTCAATTCTTTGAACACCGACATGGGCATTACGTTGATTGATGCCCCCAAATCCAGCATGGCCTTCTCCACTTTCTTGTCTCCCATGTTACAAGGGATCATGAACATCCCTAGATCATCACACTTCTTGGGTAATTCTCTCTGTATCACAGCCAATATATTCTCCCTAACTAAGAACCTTGCATCGTTATTGAATCACACATTTCTGGTGCAAAGCTCCTTCAGAAACCGGGCATACCGCGGCACTTGTTTGATTGCCTCAATCAGTGGAATATTGGTTTCCACTTTGCTGAATACTTTTAGCATCTCTCTGGTTTTCTCTTCTTTTCTATTTTGTGCTAATCTCCCTGAAAAGGGAGGTTTCCGTTTTACTGAAATGGGCACTTTAGCAGGCTGTTTCACTTCTAGAATGAGCAATGTATCTTCCTGTTCAGCTTCGTGGGCCTCATCCTCTGTGGGAATTTTTTCCACTTCTTCCTCCAAGGGCACATTGTCCTTCTTTTCTACTGGTCTGACCATCTCCGGAAGTTCTTTTCCACTTCTTAGAGCCACTGTATTCACCTGCTCTCTTGGGTTCTCAACTTGGGAAGACAACTTCCCATTTTTCTCTTCCATCTTGTGCATGGCTTGAGCCAATTGATTGATTTACTTGCTTATGTGCAAGAGACCAGCTCGAGTCTCTTATTTAAATTTCTCATTCTCTTCAGCCATGGTAAACACAAGATCTTCCAGCCTTTGATTTCTCTTATCTTCTGGTGGCGGTAATGGGCATGCAGGATGCCCATCCTCTAGCCTTCTCCACCTGAAATTTTCATGGTCTCTCCAGCCAGAGTTATAAGTCTGGGAATGGGGATCATATCTTCGATGATGCCCATTCTGGCCACCTACAACGTTTACTTCTTCTACTTCATCTTGTAAAGTAGGGCATTCATCATTGAAATGGGATACACTTTTGCATACTCCATAAGATCTAGGCTTCTTCACCATGCTTACACCGGACAAGATTTTTCAATCTTGTCGCACAACCTATCAATCCTGTTATCCTGGTCCGGTGCCCTTTCTGATTCTCTTACAACCGAAATGCCCTCTCCACTGAAGTCTCGGTTGTCTTCAACCATTTCAGTAAGAATTATGAATGCTTCAACAGGCTGTTTGTTCAAAATTGACCCTCCACATGAGGTATTCACGATCGTCCTCTCATGTGGTCTCAATCCTCCGACAAAATACTGAATCAAATCGTGTTCAATAATATGGTGCTGTGGGCATTTCGCCAGCATCGCCTGGAATCTTCCCCAGTAGTCATAGAAATTTTCGTTAGTTCCCATCTTCAGGTTCCCTATCCTTCTTCTCATTTCTTGCACTCTGGATGCTGGAAAATATTTCTCCAAAAACTTTTGTTGAAGTTGTCTCCATGTGGTCACAGCGCCAGTTGGCAGTGTGTACAGCTAGTCTCGTTCCCCATCCTGAAGGGTGAAAGGGAACAAGACCAACCGCACATACTCCTCTCGTCCATGGTCGGATGGTTAAGTTTGGAAAATAATCTCAAAATCTTGCAAATACCTCTGTGGATCCTCACCGGACATTCCGTGGAACTTCGGTAAGATCTGGATAAAGTTTGCATGAATATCCCAATTCTGAGTCATAACTGGGAGTGTAATGCCCATCGGGTACAGATTCATGTTGGTCGGGAAGATCAACTGCCTTAGAGTCCTATTATCATCCGCATTTCCATTTGCGGCCATGTTGATGTTGTGGCCATTCTAAAACTGTCCTTCCTCCTCGTGCCCTTCGTCTCCTTGATCTTCTGGTGGTGGTGTGGGCTCATGAGGTCTGCTTGCAGCTTGGCGTGCCCTCTTCACTGCTGCCCTGTTTTTTCTCGAAGTCTTCTCTATCTCCAAATCGTACAATAGAGTCTTCTCTGAAGAGCCCCTGGGCATCAACTTCCAGGCTCACCAGTGTGGAAGGTAAAATCACTAGAAACCAGCTCCCCGGCAACAGCGCCAATTTTGACGCGCGGTCATTTCACGCTCAAAATAAATTTATCATGCTCTTGTGCCCACTGCGAGCGTAGCCAACTAATGAGTACGGGTCAATCCCACAAAGAGCTGTTGTGATTCCACCTTCAAGTAACCGATCATAAAAGGGGTTTGGTTTGTTGTCACTACTGTAAATTAAATTTGCAAAAAAAAAGTAAAAAAGATATCAAATAATAACAGTTCTGGCATTTAAACTTGAATTTTGTTTAAATATATATCAACTCGATCATGGGCACACCGATTTTCATACATAATAAACCACCTAGTTATAGAGACCGGATTTCTCTCTACATCTCCTCATTCATCATTTCATTATAGACTTAAAAGCGATTCCTCGTCAATTAAATCTCTAATCAGTCACCCACACCCCAGTTTCCTAAAGTGATGTAAGTGAACAGACAGCAGTGTGCCCTAGACAAACCCAGATATGTTGTGTTTACCGATTCCTCGTGTGTTCACAACAACCCATTGATTCCCTTATTACTATATGAACCAACACACAGTCACGATTCACCAATTCAATTAATAATGGTGTGCCCTCTTTACCTAATGAGTGATCAGCCACATTGGGCATTTCAGACACACACTCACGTGAAATAAGACACAATAATCAACTGAAACCTATCATGCATTACTATGCCCATTTTGACCTCACGAGTCCAGATTTCACATTTAAATCATTTTCGTTGTTCAAACACCAGAATAAAGCATCTAGCCAAGCATGCTAGACATAATTAAAATAGCTGAAATAAAAGACATAATTATAAAGAGAATTTACTAAATCTAATAAGCAAAAAGACTCAACATAAATGTTGAGTTTATGAACATACTCCTGAGTCCAAAGGCTTAAGGTCTATTGGAATTGTTTTTTATTGCAAAGCAGCGTACTGAAAAGTAAAATGCAGAAATTAGAAATTGTAGCAATTGTTTCTGACTGCCAAAGCTTATGTTTCCAGAAATTAAAGAAGCTTAAATAGTTACATTTCCAAATTAAAGTTCCCCCAACAAACTGGGGTCTTCACTGGATTTTCGGAACCGGCGTGCCCTCTCTGATCTGACTGGATAAGCATAAGTTGACCAAATCCTTATTTTTTAGGGATTGGGCTTATCTCTTTGTTGTAGCGCCTCTAGGAGTCCAGTTCATCACCAACTCTTCTTCGGATAATGCAGCTATCTTTCTCGTCTCTCTCCACCAACTGAATTTCAGGTTTTCCGCAATTGACCCATTCCAGCCCTTTTGTCAAGTCTGCACGAGCAAAGTGGGCATGGCATGATGCAATCAGTTTCATCAATCTCTGATATGCCCATTTCACTACCCGAATGTAGAACGAGTGCTGAAAGAAGTCCCATGTGTCTCTGACTGAATATTTAGCATGGATTTTGCTTGAAGAACTGGGCATAAAATGACCCTTTCGCCAGACTCAACCTCCGCAATACCCTTTGACCTCATCCTGGTTCTTTTTGACTCAAAACACACTAAAAAGGACATTTATAACGAATAAAATGCTCATAAAAACACAAAATAAATGGACTTATCAATGTGCTTGCAGGGGCAGATCTAGGGGCTAGAGGGGGCTCTAGCCCCCCCTAAACCTGAAAACAGTAAAAAATTTACTAGAGTGGTTGAGAATTTTACCAACTTCAGCCCCGGTTACGGTTGCCGAAGAGAAGGCGAAGAAAGAATTGCAGAAGTAAGAGAAAATGAGGGTAGAGCGGGGAAGATGATTTGGAAAAGATAGTAGGCCCCTAAATGCTTTTTCTAATGATTTATTATAATATATATTTTCTTATTTTTTCTTTATTCTTTCATTTTTTTATTACTACTTTCGTCTCAATAGCAAGGTCCACCTTGCCTTATTTGGCTGTCCCAATAGTAAGATCCACTTCCAAATATGAAAATAGTTAATGTCAACATCAAAGTGGACCCCACTTACTTTATATTACTTTTTATTATAATACTCCTTAAAGAAATGGACCCCACCTATTTTACCCACTACTTAATCAACTCATCCATTTCTCCTTAATTTCCGTGCCCAATAGCAAGTGGACCTTGCTATTGGGACAGAGGGAGTATTATTTTTACAGAACTTGAATTTTTAATTTTCACATTAGTCTGTTGTTTACCCCATTCAAATTATTAGAGATTATCTTTTAAGTTTTAACATTTTATGGTTCAATTTTTGTTAAATATATGATCAGATTTATACATTATATATCAAATCAATTTTTTTCATTTTAGTTCAATTTATATTTTGTTAATTTGAACATGTATCAGCGTTTAAGTTTATAATTTGAATTAGTGTTGTTACGAAACTTCATAGATTAATAATATTTTAACTCAAAATTACTTCAATATGCATGTTCATTGGTTTGCTTTAATTAAATTATCTTATTTTAAAATGTATTTCTCACTAACCCATTTATTATTCCAAAATGACGTAAAATAGTATAAAACGACATTAGTTTAGCAAAGTAAATAAAAAAAAGATCTAATTCACTTATTATTAAATAAAAATTAACGATAAAATATACTTTATATATAAAATGCAAGTAATTAAACATGAAATATGAATCGGTCATCGCTTCATGGCAAAACAATATAGCCCTCCATAACAAAAATTTCTGGTTCGGCCACTCTGTGCCTGTATTGATAGGTATTGTGTTTATTTATATGTGATGAGTGGGTCTACAATATTTAAGTGTGTATGTACTACTTTTGATACAATGTGTGTGTGTGTGTGTGTATTTTAGAGTCCTGATAATTTTTCTATTATTCTCCAAATACAAAATAATAAATCTATCTGTATTTATTTTTCTCATAATAATATTCTGAAAAATTATATTTTCTGATAATTTTACTTTACCGCCAACTAAAAGAGTCACAAGAGTATTTACCTTTTTCCTATAATTTAATATAAGATGGAGAGAGAGAGAGAGAGAGAGAGAGAGAGAGAGAGAGAGAGAGAGAGAGAGAGAGAGAGAGAGAGAGAGAGAGAGAGAGAGAGAGAGAGAGAGAGAGAGAGAGAGAGAGAGAGAGAGAGAGAGAGAGAGAGAGAGAGAGAGAGAGAGAGAGAGAGAGAGAGAGAGAGAGAGAGAGAGAGAGAGAGAGAGAGAGAGAGAGAGAGAGAGAGAGAGAGAGAGAGAGAGAGAGAGAGAGAGAGAGAATATTTATCAAAATAATTGTAAAACAACATATATTGTAAGGATTACATTCTTTGACCAAAAAAGCAAGTAGGACCCGCGCGTCCACCTGGTGGAATGGGCTGGCCGCCCGGATTCTCAATCGATATTGTGTTATAATTGCATGTTTTATTTAATTTAAATATTTTGTATGCAGTATGATATTTTTTTTTCAACTACTAAAAAAAATATTAATTTTCTCAATAACTAATTGTAATTCATTTTTAATAGAAACACACACATTTCATAATTAACACGTTAAATCTAAAAAATTATAGTGATTTTAAAATTCATTGAATTGATTATAAGTCATATGCACATTTTACAAATTCGATGTGGGACTTGATACCCTCCCCTCTCTCTCTAATAGAACTACACACAACTTGTAATTAACACATAAAAAAATTCAAAAACCTAAGGACCATAATTCATCTTCACTCACAAAACATTTTGTTCTGTAGGGATCCTATGAATTTTATTATTATTAATATGGAATAAAAAAGATAAGGAAAAAAATTATGGTGGTGAATGCTAAAGTGAATAGTGATGTTATTATCAGTACGCATGCTTGATTGCTTGAATCTTGATGTCATGCGGACCAAGGGAAAGAATCAATGTGTGGTAAGAATGGAAAATGAGACATGACACCAAATATTAAAGTATTAAATAATGATATTTAGTAACATAAATGATGAGTTGTATTTGGTTTAGAGGATACTTTTGGAACGAAATAATTTGGTAAAATGGATTTCAAATTCCCCGTAATTTTACTCAAAAACTACTCAAATAAGATGAGGTGATGTGGATTTTGGTTTAGTAATTTTTGGATATTCATGTTATATAAAGAATTTCGTTTGTTGATGCTTATGTGCTATAAACGCTGCCATTAACAAGAATAGAAAAGGGAATATTGGTGGGCAAAATTATGAACTCGTGAATATCACCACGAAATGGCGCACTTGTAAAAATGGAATAAATAGTAAAAGAAAATTAGAGGGAAAGTGAAAGAAATAATAGTGCATTAATTATTAATGGACGGAAAAAGTTTCAATTAAAATTTGAGATCAACTAGAGCGCGAGTTGGAATTCAATCTCCAAGAAATTCTAAACAAAATTTTATGATAAGATCCTGAATACAATCGAATCGAATCAAATCTCAAGTGTTTAATTACATTATATTAAATTATGAGCAGACGAACATTTAATAATAGACGAAATATGGTGTTAATTATTTCGAAACAGTCGCCGTCTACTCATTCTGACTTCAAATGGTTGGCTCTTTTGGACCGAGCTCATTTGACGTGCCATGCTTATCACGACAAGGTAGCAGCCGCACCTAGCCCACCAGACCGCTCCAAATCCATTAATAATTAACAGTAAAAACAAAGGCGGGCCAGAACACATCCTCTGTTGTCATTTGTGTTATATTTGGTATTGCATAATCAAATTTTTTTAAATATATTCTAATTGGAGATGGATGAACCATAAATATAAAATTTAAATTAAAATATATCATAATAAATTAAAAAATAAAAAAAAATATTTTTTTAAACAATATTAAAGAGTTGCAACAGGGAATGCAACATGATTTGTAAAAGATGATCCCATTTCGTGTTGGGCGTGTGTAGCCACACGTTGCACCAACGCATGTGGCACACGCGCCCAATTATATTTATTTTTTTTATTTTATTTTTATGATTTTTCTGTTTTTTCTCCAAAATTTATATATCCGAAAATATAGTTAGTGAAACCTAAAATTAAAATTTATTTATTTAAATAAATATAAATATATTATACCCTAAAATTGATTTAATGAACCCTAAAATTAAAGTGAATGATTTTTTTTTTAAATTCGGCGACTCATGCAATGCACTCGTCCGACAATAATACGTGGGCTCGTGCATTGCGCTCGACAATTACTTTAATTTTTTTGAAACAAATAAAATGGTAATTGAAAAAAAAAACTAATTTTGAAATAAATGTATGCCGTAAAATGAAATTAATGAACCCAAAAATAAAAGTGAATTGGTTTAATTTTTTTTGAAATAAATATAACTCCTAGTTGAGATTAATAAACCTAAAAAATACTAAAAAAACTCTAAAAAAATTAGGAACCTTAAAAAAACATAAACTTTTTAACTCTAAACATTAATTGGAATGGAAAAATCACAAATTGAACTAAATAAACTTGTATAACATAAGTAGCAAACTCGTTACTTTTTAATGATACATATGATACTTTTTGAACTTTAAGTGATACTTTTTAGTGTTATGATTGATATTGATTTTTGACAAATTTTTTTAAGGGTCAATGTGGATCAGCCCGTCTGATTGATATATGAGCCTTATTGGGCCTTGTGTGATGTACAGAAGAATTGACCTAGTTATAATATTATTAAATACATTATTATTATCATTTTTTATTGGCAAAAACTTGCATGCACTAGATGTATATAAGCTTATATCAGACGGTCAACGCTTTTGACATATCAGACGGTCAACGCTTTTGACCGGATCAAACGCGGGTCAACGCACGTTGATCTGGTCAACCCGTAAAAAAGAAAAATGATAAAACAGGTGATATTTTTTTTAATGATACAGATTATACTTTTTGAATTTTGAGTGATATTTTTTAGTGCTACAGTTAATACTAATTTTGAAGGTTTTATTTATTTATTTATTTTGGCCGATACTTTTTAAGGATACAAGTGATACTTTTGAGCTTTTGAGTGATACTTTTTAATGTTACGGTTGATACTGATTTTGAAGTTTTTTTTTTTTTTTTTGAGTTGATCAGAACAACCTGCGTTTTCCGGCGTTGATCGGTCAATACGTTGACCCGATCAATTCGTCTGATGCTGCACCTAGGGTACACAAGTGCTTTTTTTTTATTTTATTTTTTTTGGAGTTACCGCACTTATTATTTGTAGTCTATCAGTCAAACGATACAACTTCAAATTGCAAGTGCGATCTGTTACAATTTTTATGTACAGTGACCATATGTTAACAAAAACTTTCAAATATATTGTTGTTTTCACGCTATAGAGAGAGAGAGAGAGAGAGTAGTAGTAGTAGTAGGACTGTAGGAGTGTTGTTATTGTTGTTGTGGTTGTTGATGTTGTTATCTGTAAAAATATAGATATTGATATTTCGATAAACATTGAAGATTTAATCCTAGGATTGCCCTGACAAAAGTTATCTAACAAGATTAAGTTAATCACGTCCAGAAAGTAATGATTTTAATAAAATCATCACAGTTATATTAAAAAACGTCTGATCGATTTGTATAATGTGTCGCATTACTATCAAAAGTCAAAACACATGCCAAAAAGAAAATAAAAAGAATGATTTCGATTTAAAAAAAGCCAGTAAATAAAGAAAATATTAGGCATAAATATAGAATTAATTATAAATTTAGTGCTTCTTAAAGAGGTAGGCGTGGGCCGTAGAAATTATATTCGGAATTCCCCCACATATGGTGATATGATAAAGAAGCGTTGGTCGAATTTTCTTAAGTTGAAAATCAATTTTTTTTTTTTATTTTGACGATTCAACGAGAACTCGGAACCAACGTTATTTTCATTGCTATGCATTTGGAAATGATTTCCACATTTCTTTCTTTTTCTTTTTTGTTAGGGGAAGGTCAGAAGGGTGGTCTTAAACTCGAGACATCTCCTTTTACACATAAATCTCCACCGCATATTTGAGTGTAGACCAATAAATGAGTTGAGTCTAGCCAAACATACCTTACTTGTTCAAACTTGTTTGAAAAGGTATCAAATTTTAAAAATTATATTTGAATTTATTTGATTATCCATCGAATCAAACCCAAATGAACTCTGATCCAGCTTTATAGCGCCTGTGTTTAGAGAAGAAGATGAAGAAATTTGGGTCCAAAAATAAATTTTATATAAAAAAATAAAAATTAATAGGTATTTCACAGTAATTATTATTAAGCTGTGGTATTTCAATTAAACGTGGAAATGATGAATATTTGAATATATTTACCCAAAATTGTGTGTGCCTCGATGTCCGTTAAACTACATATTTTTATATGGACTGCCCTAAGTTTGATAAAGTTAGGTATTTCAGTTCGAATCCACCATGCTGACTAGTTGGGCTTAAAAGTTAATTAAAAGGAGCATTGCGCATTTCTTCAGAAAAGAATCTTTGATTTTCTATTGCCAAAATATTATTTCATATTTCATATAAATATAAAGCCTAACAATGTTATATGCTTTACAAAAGTGATGGCTGAAGTGAATAAAGGGCTATTATAAAATTATATATTTGTCTCAAATATATTATGTATTTTATCTCCTCTAATTTTTTTTAATGATCAACACATGGCACACCGCACGTGGATAAAATGCATAATTATACACTCCCCAAGTTTTTGTTTTGTTTTTTTAAATAGTATTTGTGGAGGTCTATTTTCGTTAAAGGCTCAGTAAGTAAGACCCATGTGCGTCCTAGGGTCTTAGGGCCCGGTAGACGTGTGTCAAAGTCCAAGGTTTTAAGGTCGAGGGGGTCAATGTTGAAGAAGGGATAAAGAGCGAGCCAGTGTAGAGTTCGAACCAAGAGACCAAGTCAAAAGAGGACGTTAGAAGATAAACATGACTCTGTCAAAAACCCTTGAAGGGATAAGTATCTATCCCCGAAAATAAGGGAGAATCCCTTATTTATCGGAAAAAGGTTACATCTTCATCCGATATAAATATCACAGAGGGGTGAAACATAAGGGCATCCAAGTAATCATCAATCTGACCAGAATTATTTTCGATCCTCCTTACACGTGTTTAGTCTCACTTCAATCTCGTTCTTTGGCCTCGAGAAATCTTTCCGGTTGCCAGAGCCCGAACTTACTACAGAATTAATTGTAGAAATTGACCGACTACAATTTGGCGCCCACCGTGGGGCCCTGACCAACCATATTAAAGATGACAGTCGACGGCCGAAGCAGTACGACCCCGAACCCTCAAGACAATAGGAGGGAATCGCCATCAATAACCCCTCTCGCAGGAGGAAACGAAGATATTGCTCAAGTGCTACGAGCGATCCAACAACGACTCGACTTCACCGTTGTGGAACTCGCGACCATTCGAACAGAAAATTCAGTCTTCAAAGCTCGGATGGAAACATTCAGTCCACTGAATCAATTCCCTAACAGATTTCATCGACAACCCCCTCGAACTCGAAAAACCAGTCAGCTACGCGAACAGGTACTTTTAAATTGCGCTAACGAAACTGCTAACCAAAACATTACAGGAACCAGCGAAAGACAACAGAACAAAGAAGATGCTAGCGATCCGTATCTCAGACCTCTCCCAGGGTTCGAATACATCGAGATCCAACCCGAAATCGAGGTCGAGAACAAACTGAAGCGGTTAGAAGAAATGCTCACGTGAATCCCCGGAGTTCCCGCCCCCATTCGCAAAACGGCCCCAACAACCTTCGCAGATTCTCCCTTTACAGAGGAAATCAGCCTTGTAGAGATGCCTCCGAAGTTTACCTTTCCATCAATGAAACTGTTCAATGGCACTGCTGACCCCGACGACCATATAGTACAATACAAACAAAGGATGTTCACCACTTCAATCCCGCGACAAAGTAGAGAAGCCGGGATGTGTAAGGGGTTCGGAAGCAGTCTATCCGGACCAGCACTCTAATGATTTACAAGTTTGCCAAACTCGTCGATCTCCACCTTCGCTCAGCTCAACGACTTGTTCGTTGAGCAGTTCGCTAGTAGCCGGAGGATCGAAAAACACGCTGACGATCTCTACACAGTGATCCAAAAACTAGAGGAAACCCTACGAAGCTTGGTAGGATGATGCAATAGAGAAAAAGTGTCGATCCCGGGATGCAACGTCGACACCGCCGTGTCAGCCTTCAGGAAAGGTTTAAAAAGGAGTTCAGATCTTTACAAAGAATTAACAAAATATCCGTGCAAAACAATGGAAGATGACTTAGCCAAAGCATGGACACAGATCAAATGGGAAGAAGATGAAGCAAACTTATCCAAATTTAGACCCCGGAACGATCAACCTCGCAAGGAACACAGGTCTCACATCAGAAACGAGAGGTATCGAGCAGATCCATATTCTCGCAACCCTAGATTCGACCCCAGAGATAGGAGGTTACTCGAACGCCCAGACAGAAGGCTACCCGAATATAATCTTTGCATAACACCTTCGGAAGCCGTGAATGCGTTGAAAGGGCTCGGACAAAACGTCAAATGGCCCCCAAAGATGAGAACACCTGATAATGAGCGAGACATGAACAAATTTTGTGATTTCCACAACGACCATGGGCATAGAACAGACAACTGCATCGCACTTAGACTTGAAGTGATCGAGCTTCTCAAAAGAGGCCACTTAATCGATCTCCTGACCTCAAAAGGAAAAGAAAATTGGAATAGAAGAGACAATCATATGGAAACTCAGCCCGTCGAACCCTCGAGAATCGATCGAACTCTAAATTGCATAACCGGAGGTTCGGAGATCAGTGGCGTCTCCCAGTCATCGGCAAAGAGACACTGTCGGTCCCTCAAATATACAGCAAACATATCTAAAGAAGCTGAACCTGATGATCCGGCAACCCTCAGCTTCTCCAGTAGTGAAGTATCTGAACTCTCACTCCCACACCACGATGCACTAGTTATTTCTCTTTTAATATCGAACTGTTTAATCAAGCGAACTCTCATCGATAACGGGAGTTTCTCTAACGTGATCTTCCTTAACACTTTAAAAGGAATGCAGGTGAAAGAAGCAGACATCATAAAGAAGTCTACAACATTAATCGGCTTCAGCGGAGAACACAAAACAACCTTAGGAGAAATCACGCTCCCCATTTACATTGAGGGGCTCAATCTCCTCACAAAATTTCAGGTAATAGACGCACCTTCAGCGTACAACGTGATTATGGGACGACCCTAGATCCATGAACTCCGAGCAGTACCCTCAACATATCACTAAATCATAAAATTCCCTATCCCATGGGGAGTTCGATCAGTACGAGGAGAACAGATCTCGTCAAGAGAATGCTTTGTCACTACCTTCAAACAGAAAGTATTCATCGAGGTTAATCAGATAGAGGTCGGCTCAACCTCATCAAGCGCTGAAGATCGAAGTTACGAAGAACCAAAAGTCGAAGACCTCGACGAAGTACAGATTCATCCCGAAGATTCAGATCATAAGGTATCCATCGGGTCCAGATTAACCTCGAACATCAGGGAACAATTGATCGAATTCCTCAAAGAACATCACGACTACTTTGTATGGTCGTTCGAGGATATGACAGGTATCAACCCCTCTATTATAACTCACAAATTGCAGGTAGACCCGGAAAAAACCCCTATCAAGCAAAAAAGACGCAAATTTACCCCGGAAAGAAACAAAATGGTGGACGAGAAAGTAGGCAAACTATTAAAGAACGGACATATCCGTGAGGTTCATTATCCTAAATGGTTAGCAAACGTCGTGGTGGTCAAAAAGAAGATCGGGAAGAACCGTTTATGCATAGACTTCACCGACCTCAATCAGGCGTGCCTTAAAGATTCTTTTCCCCTACCACATATAGACGCACTAGTCGATGCAACAGCAGGCCACGAGCTCATGAGCTTCATGGATGCATTCTCGGGATACAATCAAATCCTAATGCACCACGAAGACCAAGAAAGAACAGCGTTCATCACACATCGATGTATGTTCTGTTATAAAGTTATGCCTTTTGGACTAAAAAATGCAGGTGCAACATATCAAAGGTTGGTGAACCGAATGTTCGAAGAGCTCATCGAGATAACAATGGAAGTATATATCGACGACATGCTAGTCAAATCAGTACGGGCTCAAGACCATGTCATGCATCTACAATGAATCTTCGAAGTTCTACGACGATACAACATGAAGTTGAACCCCACCAAATGCGCTTTTAGAGTAACGTCCGGGAAATTCCTGGGATACCTAATAACGAAAAGAGGAATCGAACCCAACCCGAGCCAGATCAGAGCAGTTAGAAATATCCAGCATCCCAAAACCCCTAAAGACGTCTAAAAACTGACCGGTCGACTAGCAGCTCTTAGCTGCTTCATATCTAAATACTCAGAAAGAAGCCGAGCGTTTTTTCAGACTCTACGAAAAAACAAAGACTTTGAATGGACCCCGGAATGCGCCAAAGCCCTCGAAGACCTCAAGGAATACCTCGCAAGTCCACCTCTTCTATCCAAACCAATCGACGGAGAGGTACTCCTCGTTTATTTATCTGTTTCTACTAACTCTGTCAGTGCAGTGCTTGTTAGAGAAGATGAGGGAAGATAATACCCCGTATACTATGCCAGCTGGTCGCTGCTAGATACCGAGACCAGATACCCATAACTCGAAAAGTTGGTCTTAGCACTTGTAATGACTTCCAGGAAAATGAAACCCTACTTTCAAAGCCATTCAATAAAAGTAGTCACAGAGTTCCCCTTAAGAGCAGTGTTAAGAAAGCCAGACCTCGCGGGAAGATTATCAAAATGGGCTATCGAACTCGGGGAGTATGATATTGACTTCGTTCCACGAACATCAATTAAGTCACAAGTCCTATCAGATTTCATTGCAAATTTTTCCCATGAACCAGAAGGAGAAGTACTAACGAACGTCGAAGACAATGATTCAAAGTACTGGACCCTCCAAGTTGATGGATCCAGCACTTCGAAGGGGAGTGGAATGGGCTTAGTATTGACTAATCCAGAAGGAATAATCACAGAAAGATCTATTCGATGTGGGTTCAAAACCACCAACAACGAGGCTGAATACGAGGCCCTCATAGCATGATTAAATTTGGCAGCTGACATAGGAGCTAAAATACTTCGAGTCATGAGTGATTTGCAATTGATAATAAATCAGTTTGAAGGAGAATTTCAGGCAAAAGACTCAAGGATGGTATCATACCTCGCGGTCGCAAAACAAGCAGTGGCCAAGTTCGAAAAAATCGAAGCCCAAAACATCACCAGAGAAGAAAACCGCCACGCCGACGCATTAGCTAATCTGGGATCAGCCATACAAACTAGCCAGGATAAAAACATCCAAGTCCTATACGCCAAATGGCCCACCGTATGGAAAGGTGACAACTCTGAAGTCTTTCCAATTGACATCGAGGTAAACTGGATGACCCCCTTATACAGGTTCCTGACAGAAAATGAACTCCTCGAAGAGCCTATCGAAGCAAGACGGATACAAGCAAAAGCTCCAAAATTCACCATGATTTCCGGATCCTTATACAGAAAGTCCTTCTCAGGACCATATTTGAAATGTGTGAGTCCGATCCAAGCAAAGTATATTCTAACCGAGCTCCACGACGGTGAATGCGGAAACCATTCAGGACACAGAAGTCTGGCTAATCGAGCATTGACGACCGGTCTTTACTGGCCAACTATGAGGGAAGACGCCAAAAATTATGCCAAAAAATATAACAAATGTCAGAGGTTTGCCCAGACGAATCATATGCCACCAGAACCTCTACATACCGCATCCATACCTTAGCCATTCATGAAATAGGGAATGGACATCGTGGGACCACTACCGAAGAGATCGAATCAGAAGTGCTTTATCTTGGTTGTGACGGACTATGTCACCAAATGGGCCGAGGCAGAGGCCTTCGCACGAATAAGAGATACCGAGGTATATAATTTTTTATGGAAATATGTTATTTGCATGTTCGGAATCCCTAAAGAAATAGTCACCGACAACGTCTCCCAATTTATAAGTTCAAAATTCTAAGACTTCTGTCGCCATTGGAACGTCAAACTCTCTTTTCTCCACACCAAGGCATCTGACCTCGAACGGCCAAGCCGAAGCTACTAACAAAATAATACTGAACAACTTGAAGAAAAAACTCCCCAAACACAAAGGATAATGGGTTGAACAGCTCCTAGGAGTCCTTTGGTCTTATCGAACCATTGCACGAACCGCTACGGAAGGGACCCCTTACGCCCTCACTTACGGTTTGAAAGCGGTCCTCCCGGCAGAAGCAGAAATAGGGTCGGTAAGAACTCAATGGTCAAATAAAACCAACGACTCCGAGCTCGAAGTTAACCTTGACACCATAGATAAACTTAGAGATAAAGCCGTAATAAAAATATCTGCCTACCAACAGAAAATAAAAAGACACTTTGATAAGAACACAAGACTAAGGACATTCAAGGCAGGAGATTGGGTACTAAGGAAGGTATTCCAGAACACAAAAGAAGTCAAAGCGGCGAAACTAGCCCCGAATTGGGAAGGCCCCTATGAGATCGAGAAAGTCATAGGGAACGGAGCTTATAAACTTCGATCAAAAGAAGGGTGTTCGATAACCATTTGCTGGAACGCCATCCACTTAAAACAATATCATTTCTAAACCATTTAACCTTCCATTCCTTTTTCTCTTTTTTGGTTTTATTTTTAAATATCTCATTAATTGTTTACTGACTTGAGCGTCGGAGTAACTAACAGAACCCGAAGCACAGGGTTCCCGACCCACAAAAGTAACCAAGGCGTCGGCCTCACGAATGAAGAGTAACGTATCCGCTCTTTATTTATCTTTCAAAATTCTTATTTCTCAAAATTTGTTTATTGACTTGAGCGTCGGAATAACTAACAGAACCCGAAGCACAGGGTTCCCGACCCACAAAAGTCAACAAGGCGTTGATAAGTCCATTTATTTCGTGTTTTTATGGGCATTTTATCCTCTATAAATGTCCTTTTTAGTGTGTTTTGAGTCGAAAAGAACCGGGTTGCGGTCAAAGGGCATTCCAAGAGTCGAGTCCGGCGGAAGGGGCATTTTATGCCCAATTATTCACGTTTATCTCACACATATATTCATCAAAGGCACATGGGACTTCTTCAGTATCCATCCCACATTCGGTCGGTGAAGTGGGCATATCAGATACGGATGGAGCTGACAGATGAAGGCGATGTAATGAGGAGATAAGCTCAATCAAAGGAGATAAGCGCAATCCCTAAAAAATAGGGATTTAATAAAGCTGAAGCTTATCCAAACCGATCAGAGAGGGCACGCCGTTCTAGAATTTCAGCAGAAGACCCCCGCCTGTGGGGGAAACTCCACTCGGATATGTAACTATTTAAGCAAGTTTAATCACTGGAAAAACAATCTTTAGACAGTCTGAAACATTTCTACACTTTAAATTTCTGCATTTCATTTTCAGTACGCTGTTTAGGCAGCCAAAAGCAATCCGAAAGGTCTTAAACCTTCGGGACTTAGGATATGCTCACGTTTCTCAATGTTGGAGTTGAGCTTTTGCTTAATTAATTCAGTAAGTTCTTGTTTATTTTATGTCTTTAATTTCTGCAATTTCAATTATGTCTAGCCTTCTCGGCTAGATCTTTAATTCTGGCATTTGAACAATGAAATTGGTTTGAGCATAAATCTGGACTCGTGAGGCCAAAATGGGCATAGTAATGCATGATTAGTTTTCGTTGATTCTTGAGCCCTGTTCCACGTGAGTGTGTGTCTGAAGTGCCCAATGTGGCTGATCACTCGTTAGGTAAAGAGGGCACACCACTATTAATTGAATTGGCGAATCGTGATTGTGTGTCGGTTCATATAGTAATAAGGGAATTAATGGGGTGTTGTGGGCACAAGAGGAATCAGTTGAACACAACAGATCTGGGTCCGTCTAGGGCACACTGCTGCTTGTTTGCTTACATCTCTTAGAGGAATCGGGAGGTGTGTAACTGGTTAGGGGTTTAATCGAAGATGAATTACTTTTAAACCTAAAATGAAAGGATGGATAATGAGACGCAGAGAGGAATCCGGTCACCATAACTAGATGACCTATCATGTATGAAAATCGGTGTACCCATGATCGAGTTATTTTATGTTTAAACCAAATTCTAATTCTAATGCCAGAACCTTTTGTTATTTGATATTTTCTTTCGTATCTTTTGCAGATTTAAATTCAGTTTAGTGACAACACCAAAACCCCCTTTGTGATTGGTTACTTAAAGATAGAATCGCAACAGCTCTCTATGGGATCGACCCGTACTCATTGGCTAGCTACGCTCGCTGTGGGCACAGGAGTTTACAAATATATTTGTGAGCGCGAAACGACCGCGCGTCAGCGTCGACCTCAAAGTCGGCCTCACAAACGAAGAGTAATGTATCCGCTCTTTATTTATCTTTCAAAATTCTTATTTCTCAAAATTTGTTTATTGACTTGAGCGTCAGAGTAACTAACAGAACCCGAAGCACAGGGTTCTCGACCCACAAAAGTCAACAAGGTGTCGACCTCGAAGTCGGCCTCACGAACGAAGGGTAATGTATCCGCTCTTTATTTATCTTTCAAAATTATTATTTCTTAAAGGTTTGTTTACTGGCTTGAGCGTTGGAGTAACTAACAGAACTCGAAGTCCAGGGGCCCCTACTCCCGCTTTTCAGTAGAGTCGAGATGAAGAAGCCCAGGAGATCTGACTCCCATTTTCTACGAGTTCGGAAATGGATGAACAGTGCGTGCGCCTCACATTTAATTCATTTTTCTTTTCTAGATTAACCTCAGGTGGAGCCCTTAGAAACAAAGTAAAATTACCTGCAATCCTACCACGATAATAAGAACCTCAATCATAAAAGCAACGAATACTGACATCCCAATCATATGAAGTTCCCATGCAAAGAAGAAAATATACGAAAGGAAAAACATCAGTTATTGTATAGAACTTGTCCTCAGAATTTTTACAGAAAAAGTAAAGAAATCTACGGATGGTCCTCCACACCCTTCTCGACCTCCAAAGCAGCTGTCTTCGCAGCATCCTCCCCAGCCTCGGTCATCTTCTCCTTGTCAGCCCCGTCCGTAGAGCCTCTGACTGCCTCTGTCTCCGCCTCGTCATCGGCTTCAAGGAAGGAAAGGTCGAGATCAGGCATCATCTCCTTGATCGCCTCGACCACTGCAGAACCTCTCTCCTGATAGAAGAGCTCCTTGTAAAGTTCAAACTCAGCAGAATCGATCAGTGAGGTGAAGTCTAGAGTCGCATGACGGGCCTCGAGCTCCCCTATCCGCACCTCAGCAGCAGCCAGCCTTGACTCCAGAGAGGCCTTCGAAATCTCTAGCCGGGCTTGGTGATCCAAAGCCCGGTTAAGTTGCACCTGAGCCCCGGCGGCCAAAGCACGAGCCGAGTCCCTCTCTACGAGCAAGGCCGATTTCTCCGTAGCAAAGTCACGCCTCTCCTCGGCAATTCTCTCTTGCTCCTCAGAGAGCTCCATCAACCTCTTATCGAGGCCCTCAGCATACCCCGAGACCCGGCTCCGGAGCTGATATTGGCAGAAAAGGGCCTGTAACATAGTGGACCGCTCTAAGTCAAGCACTCATTTGAACATAAAGTGTAAAATGCATAAAGAAAATAGGGATGAAATGGGATAAGCAAACCTTCAACAGCATCTGAAAAGCAAGTCTAGCCTGTTCCAGGCCTTCTCTCTCGAACTCCAAAGGAGAACAGCCGTCAGCAATGGTGGATTGGACATCAAGGAGGAAAGGCCTCATGGGCACCTTTAGGCTGCTTGATCCCTTCTAAGCTTTTTTCAGAGCCAAGGCATCAACATCGATCACGGGTTGGGGTAGTGTAGAAGGAATGGAAACCTCGAGGCCGGACTGATCATTCTGTTTCTTCGAAGGAGGCAAGGCTGAAAGTGTGGCCCTGACAAGTCTTTTGACGCCGGACGACGAGGGGCTCAACACCTTAGATGCGGCTAAGGCTTTAACCTTGTCGTCAGAAAGATGGATCTTCAACTTCCCCATGTCAAAGAGGGTTCGGCCGCGGCGAACGACTTCGAACTGACGGTCTTCTTTGGGAAGAGAGAAGGCGACCTCGACTCGCTCTGCCTCAGTACCTAATACGTCTTTTCACTTGTGGAAGCCTGCAGAAAGACACAAAGCATAAAATTAAGGATAACACTGATATTTATAAAAAAAAAGAAAAAGAGGGAAACAGGCTTCGAAGACCCACGGGCTTCGACGAACAACTCTGGTAAGATCCTATCGCTTGAAGTTTCCGACAGAACAAAGATGAATTTTGGCTTCCAATCCCCCGATGAAGATGGAAGGGTGTTTATTAGAGGGATTCGTTCCCCGACCCACTTGGTGAAATAATAGAAACCCTTCTGACGGGGGGTGGCCAAAATTCGGTATGAGGAGTGCCACTCTCCGACGCTGGGTTCGGGAAATCCTAGGTTTTCCCAGAGATAATACATACCCAACATATGATACCACCCTATTGGTGATATTTTGACAGGGGCTATTCCACAGAAATGAGAGATCTTGGTGAAAAAAGGGTGAAGAGGAAGCCCTACGCCCTTGTCGATAACTAAGGTATAAAAAACAGTAAAGCCAGGAGGAGGTCTGTTGGCTCTATCTGAAGGCCTAGGGACATGGACCTCTACCCCCGACCCCGAGTATTCTGGAGAAGTAATTTTCCTAATTAGGTCATCTCCTACTTGAGGAGCGACCTCAGCAGCTTTGAAGTCTTCGTTCGAAGAGGGAGAGCCCGCAGCTTCGGCTTTTCGCTTCTTCGATTTATCCACGCATTTTTTGGTGGCCACCTTTGAAACCTTGAGGCGACTCACCACCGACCCTCCTCCGATACGAGGAATAAAAGCAGGTCTCTCTACAGTTGGCTGGGTCGAAGGGATAATGAGTTCTGTAGATTCAGAGACGGAGCCGGAGGATTGCTCCGACTCGGCTGACCTAGCTCCGCCGCCCCAGCTTCGGGTCCTCTCGTCGGAATCTCCACTACCCGACATACTCACTGAGAAAAAGATCTTATCAGGGATCAAGAATTGACGCCCAGAAATACCAAGAACCTACCCCCTATCTAAACCCTACTTCGTCGGTGAATATAAAAACTATCGACAGTTGAAAATAACTCTAAAAACCTCCACCAAATCTACTCACGTAAAATCCACAGAAATCCAAGCTTAAATCTCCTACTTCTTTAAACTACTAAAAGTAAAACCCTAGTCTGAAAATTCCTCAAGAAAACGGAGAGGAGATTGAGGAGTAACCTGGAAATTTGGAATCTGGAGAGAAACGGAAGAATCTTGAATGTCGGGAAAGATGGTGGCGCGCGATAATCAGGAAGGAATTCGAGAAAAATCTTCAAAGAAAGTTATAATTGGGTGTGTTTGAATGAAAGAAAGGAGGGAATAAGTTGGATAAATCTGAATTTTAAACCCATAAAGAATTGAAAATTAATCTGAGCCGTGTATCCCGCACGTCGGGCGGTTGAGATTGAAAGGAAGGTGAAAAGTCGGCGAGTGGAGTTTTAAAAAAGACTATTTCACCCTCGGCCTTACGAGGTCTGCTCGCATGACCCTTCTAGCTCCCCAGGACCTTCATTCAGGTCTGGAGCCTTACGAGGTCTACTCTCACAACCCTTTTAGCTCCCCAGGACCTTCATTCAGGTCTGGAGCCTTACGAGGTCTGCTCTCACGACCCTTTTAGCTCCCCAGGACCTTCATTCAGGTCTGGAGTCTTACTAAGACTGCTTTCAAGACCTTTTTTTCGATCTCGTGATCATTTGTTAACAATGTCAAACTTGGGGCTTTAATAATCATCTGAAATATTTTACGATCATCCCTTTGCGTTACGGCGACATTCATTACATGATCCTCGATCCTCGAGGCTCAGGTAATAAGGGGCTAATTGTGGAGGTCTATTTTCGTTAAAGGCCCAGTAAGTAAGGCCCATGTGCGTCCTAGGGTCTTAGGGCCCGGTAAACGTGTGTCAAAGTCCAAGGTTTTAAGGTCGAGGGGGGTCAATGTCGAAGAAGGGATAAAGAGCCAGCCAGTGTAGAGTTCGAACCAAGAGACCAAGTCAAAAGGGGACGTTAGAAGATAAACATGACTCGGTCAAAAACCCTTGAAGAGATAAGTATCTATCCCCGAAAATAAGGGAGAATCCCTTATTTATCGGAAAAAGGTTATAACTTCATCCGATATAAATATCACAAAGGGGTGAAGCATAAGAGCATCCAAGTAATCATCAATCTGACCAGAATTATTCTCGATCCTCCTTACACGTGTTTAGTCTCACTTCGATCTCGTTCTTTGGCCTCGAGAAATCTTTCCGATTGCCAGAGCCCGAACTTACTACAGAATTAATTGTAGAAATTGACCGACTACAGTATTGAAGTTAAAAATCTCTCTAAAAAGTATCAAAATAGATAGAAAATAAATACATGAGATCTAATAGTTCAAACATCAAAGTGTATGTCATATCCATATCACAATATTAAAATTATTAGATTTTCTTTCTTTTTGTTCTTCAATATCAATTTCTTTTGATTTAGTTTAATTTTACGTTACTATCTCCGTCCCAATAGCAAGGTTTCCCTTCTATTAAATTAGAGAGAGTAAATAATAAAAAGGGGGACCTTGCTATTGGGACGGAGAGAGTATTATTTAGGGTTTATAATTACTTTTTAGTATTCTTATTTTATTTAATTTAGTTAATATAATTGATTACAACGATTGATTATTCCAAAGTTAGAGTATATAATAATTTAAAATTTTAATTATTAGCAATAAATATTAATTAGGAATTGTTATGATCAGGGCTGGAAATGGGCCAGGCCAGGCTGAGCTTTTGCCTTGTTAGGCATGGGCCTATTATAAAAATGTTAGGCCCAAGCTTGGCCCATTATCTATTGTAGGCTTTTTTATAGATCCAGGCCTAGCCTTTTTAATAAAACAAGTTAGGCTTTGAGCCTTATAAAAGCCTATTTGAGGCTATTTAATTTTTTTTATTCAAGTAAGATTAACATTAACAAAAAATAACATATCTAGATATATAACATGTATCAATTCAAAAATAGGATGAAATGAATTAGGCGAGAAAGTATTATGGTTAGAGCATTTCCCCCTTTCTTTTTTACTTTTTAATTAGATATTATTTCATTTTTTAATTAAACAAAAATATATAATAGATGATTTTATTTTTATTAACTTACATAGTTACATTATATATATATATATATATTATAAATGGGTCGGCCTGTTAAGATAAATGGGCTTTTTTCACCTAAGCCCTAGCCTATTTATTAATACAAGCTTGTAACCAAGCATGAGCCTGGCCTCTTTACTAATTAGGTCAGGCCTAATCAGGCTCAAATCAGGCCAGGCCAAGTCATAGGCCCCTGTCGAGCGGCTTGGCCTATTTTCCACCCCTAGTTATGATATAAATTTTATTTTATGATAAATTATTAAATTGGGTAAATTTTAATATCGAAACATGGATGGAAGACACACTTCGAACTAGAGAATATCATTCGAAAAATGAAACACAAAAAGGTTGTGTTAGACGGTCCATGAGACCAAAATCCATAAAATAGAAATGTATAAATAATAAGTTCAAACATAAATAATGTAAGTATCATTTGTTAAGCTATAAAGTATCACATGTTAAAAAATTAGTAATACTTGTGTCTGGAAAAGTATCATTTATTCAACCCGAAAGTATCAAGAAACAAATGTATTTTTTGTTTAAGAATCATAAGAACGTATCATATGTCCCCCAATGAGTAGATATTTATTTACATATTGAAAAAACTAAAAGAAAAAAAATTCATTAATGAATGTCTAAGTAATGAAATTACATCATAATAGTATTCCAATCATAAAATTCCTATATAATAAATTCCCATAAATATTTTGTTCCAGGAATCTGCAAAAGGAATTGAAGATGAGTCAGCTAAATAGAAAATGTATCATTCATTAAGCATAAAAGTATCACTTATATTGAAGACAGGTACCAACCTGATATCAATCTAAAACAAAAGAGGGTTGGGAGTTTTTGAGCCAAACTCATTCAACTAGGTTGAGTTTGCTGCATTATTGCCCTTCTTCTTTCTGCCTTTCTCAAGTTATCGCTTAATTCTTTTTTTTTTCCTTCCATTGGTTGTTGTTTTTGCAGGATTGAGTACACTTACGGATGATGTGAAGACATCCGTATCTTCGATTAAATTAGGCTAAAATCTTGAAAACACAAGATTTGAGCTTATAAATAACTAATCTAAGCAATTGTCAACTTATTGAAATCTTCATTTTTCTAGTTTTAGTAACTATTAATCTCGATTGAAATGAATATAGAGAAAAATAAAAGAAACCAACTTAGCCTCCAACATAATCAAGTATAGACATCAGAAAATGTCATTAAAAGCTAGCGATGGTGAAACTTCAAATACAGATGCTAATACACATTTTCATATGCTCAAGACTCATTGAATGGTTTAATAAGAGTCATGTTTGAAGTGCTCGTACCTTTTTCATACATCTAACCGATTTTATGTTTATTTTTAGCTGAAACGATCTAATTGCTACCTAATCTTTCTTACAATGTTATAACACCAAATACAATACGTAATTATAAACATGACTAAAGAAATAAAACATAAACCAACACTACAAATTGTGAAACTTACTATAGGAGGAATTACCCGCATATCCAATATGAAATCCACTATATTGTTCGAGGGCTTCAAACTCAGGTCGCGCAGAAGTTTGTGTTGCATTTGCTTCCTCAACTCTGCAATTTGAAAACTCATCCTCAAAATCATTAAAAATTAATCTATGAACACCAATCAGAGATCCAGACAGACTTAAAGTATCATCTAATGTACATTAAAGTATCAACCACTGATTAACTTTTAAGATTGTATTTGAAAAATTTATCCTCATTTTTTACTCAGTACATGTATTATCTTCCAAATTCTCTCCTCAGTTTCAACCATTATAAGCAATGTGTTCGACTAATTGAAATTGCTGAAATTCGAACAAAAGTTTCCCAAATTTTTTAACATGCAAGTGTTTAAATACACAAAATTAATCTTAGAACTCAAATCTACATAACTAAAAAGCTTAGCTTGAATTTTTGAAACCTACATTCAAAATTCGAGAGTTGCTGCAAAAAGAATTTGATTTGTTGATTTTGATCTCGTGTTTTTTTCACTGCGATGTCAACAATAGTGGCAGTATTTTGATCGTATTTCACCGGCGGCGACGGCGATGACTTCACCTTGAACGACGACAAATGCCGATGAAATCGTGAGCTTGCGGGAATCAGGAGCTGAGCGTCGTTCTTTCTTTTTCTTTATTACCCTTTTTCTGTTTTTTTATTAGGGTTGGCTAGCTGATTGGGCTGGCTCCTGATGGGTCTAATGGGCCGATCCATCTGATGGGCGGATCCATCAATCTTCTGCACAGGAGATCAACCCTTTTATTATAGAGAGTTTCTATTTGCACCACTTAGTTTACTCTTTGCACCACTAAAATATTAAATGAAAAATAAAATAAATATGAAATGACTTATTTATCCTTTTGTTACTTGTTTGCACTACAATTATTATTCAATGCACCACAAAATAAAATAAAATAAAATAAAAATTAAAACAATAGAAAATATATTATTAAACCTATTAAAAATCCAAAACAACAAGATCTACACATCTAAAAAAAAAGATAGGAGTATTGAACAAAATTTCACTCAACAATCTAGATTCAACTTGTGCAATTGTGGTGGGAAATATTGAAAGAGATACAATGCGGAATAAAAATGAAGAAGAACATAGCAATGTAAATCATTTTGATTAGTTTGTACCGATTAAATTATGAGTTTTCGCTGATTTTTTATACATGTTATCACGTTTTGTTCGAGAAATACAGTCCGAACATTCTCCAAAGAGTTCGAAAAACGAAGTTCGAACAAAACGGCTATGTTTGGAATTTGATTGTGTTCGAACTCTTGAGTTCGAACACATTGAAACTTGAATTTTGAAATGGTGTTCGATCTATTGAGTTCGAACAAAAGTTAAAAGTTCGAATTATGCAGTTCGAACGAAATGCGTTCCGGGAAAAAAAATCAAATCAACAACTCGCTTAAAACCTCATTTTTTTGCGCACAATCAACTCAAACTAGCATCCAATCATTCTAATAACATATCATAGCATCTTAAACTATTGAAGGGTTGAAACTAGCATCGAATTCGAATAATCGACGGGTTGATTCGAATAATCAACGGGTTGAAGGGGTATCAAATGAGTTTAATTTTTTTTACGTTTTTTATTTTTTTTAAACTGATTTTAAGTTTTTTTTTAAGTAAAATACATATTTTAAAAGAAGGGCATTATTGTCAATATTGGTGGTGCAAAGAGTAAAATTAATGGTGCATTGAGCAGATGTGGTGTATTTAGAAACTCCCTTTATTATATTTAACAAAAATATAAAGAAGCAAGAATAAACCTTTATTGCAATAATGATAAAAATCAGTTGAAAAAAGGTAAAAATAAAATATATTGCATAAAGATAGAAAATGCCATCAAATATGGATTTGATCTTTTTATATCATTTTGATTTACTACTATACCCTCAACTTAAAAGAACTAGAAAATAATCATATTTTCGCAAAATCTCCTGTGCATCAGGTGCATGGGTCGGCTCATGAGACGGGCCCGACTCGCACCGACCCGACCCGCGCCCACGACCCGTCATATAAATACCTTGGCTGACCCATTTCACATTTCTTTCCCCCTTTTGTGATTTTAGAACCCTAGCTACCTCCTCTCTCTCCCATTCTCTCTCTCAATTTTTCTGCTTTTCCGATACAGAACCCTAGCTGCCTCCTCTCTCTCCTCTTCTCTCTCTCAATTTTTCTGCTTTTTCGATCAAATCGACACCATCGCCAGTGCTGCAGGTGAACATAGAGTAGAAGATGAGAGGGATGCTGAAAGTTTGAGCGATGTCAACTGCCCAATGCGGAAAGAAATCGACTATGATCCAATCTGGTGAAGCTTCCGCAATGAAATTCTTGATTGGTTCTTGCATGAGATCGTAGGCTATTTTGAGGGCATCGATTTTTTCGGGCAGAACGTCGACGGTGGCTTCGGCGTTTTCGGGCAGAGGATTTGAAGCGGGATTTGGAAGAGGAAGGGAGATGAATTGTATGAGTTGGGATAGATTTAGTGGGAGTTTTGGGAATCTTTGAATGTTTGTTGGTGTAGAGAGAAAGGAGACATGAACACCAGATTTGGCTAAGGAAATTGAGAGCTCCAAGAATGGAATCATGTGACCGAATGCCAACCATGGCAGCATCACAATGTGAGCTTCACCCTTCCCGCCCATGCTTAATTGCTTCAACTCTTTCAGCTTACTCGATGATGTCTGTTGATGAGCTTTTCTTCAAAGGGAGGCTTCTCCCTTTGAAGGAAAGTTGCAGTAGCAGCAACCACAAAACTACGACTCTTCGTGACGAGCTGCAGAATAAAGATGACGGCAAAGGCAAAGGTAAATGCAATCTCAACCTTAAATTGAAGCCTCTATGACTTTTGTCTCATTGGTTCCCACTTCGAACCAGCAATCAGAAGAGCAGCAGAGACATCTCCTCTCTAATTTATTTTGGAGTTTTGTTCATGGCTTTCCCTCATTTTCCATCACAACCCCACGCACGTTTATAAAGTCGCCATTTTTATGTAGTAATGTTCCTTCATTACAGGAATCCTTGACTGGGTTCGTGTGGAGATATGATGAATTGGGATGAGCTTAACTCAAGTTTGAAACATGCTTTAGATTTCCCCTTTACAAACCCACCTAGCAGAGAATGATAAAATTATCATGCAGAATAAAATAATTGGCATGGTTGAGAAAGAAATGTGCCAACCTTCCTAAGTTATCGAGATATAAGAACACCATATTTTGGATTTTTGTCATCTAGTTTTGAATGTTTTGCAATGAATTCTTAGGGAAAAAAAAATTGAACATTAAACCATTTGTGCTACCCATTTTGTATGATTTGTGTTACCCAATTTTAGCAATGTCAGTTCATTCATGCCCTTTACTCTACAGAAATATGAATAATAATTTAAGTACTATTCAGCATGCTTATGAGTACCATTTGAGGTAGAAATATCTATCACATTTTATTTTAATGTTTGCATGTTGTATGGTGGTTCAGATGTTATGCTTATGTGTTTAGGGATTCAGTCTAGATTATTTTGCATCTGTTTTCTTTTGAATTGTGTCCATTTGTATATGGAGTATCAATGTTACTGATGATTAGTACCAGATAAGATACTTGTGAGTATCTGAATTTTAGGATAGATTTCTTTTTGTATTTTTCTGTGCATTTTGACTTTTGTGTATTGAGTATGACATTGGAAATTGAGTGGTACTATTTGATGTGTTTGATTTGATTGATTAATTTGAAATTTCATATAATTATTATGAATTATCATGTTAAGTATCATTTATAATGCTTATTAGTATCAATTGACTCAAAAACAAGTATCAAATTTTTCATAATTTTTTCTGATATATGTTTTGTCAGATGTTATATTTATTTCTTTAGAATTCAGTCTAGCATGTTTTGCCCCTTTCATTGTTTGAATTTGTGTGCATTTATGTATGGAGTATCAATTTTCATGTTGATTAGTACCAAATGAGATGCTTATAAGTATCAGAGTTAGGTCAGATTTTATTTCATGTTTTTATGTGTGTGCATTTTCATTTTTTGTATGGAGTATCAATTTTCATGCTGATTAGTATCAAATGATATGCTTATAAGTATCATAGTTAGGTCAAATTTTGTTTTATGTTTTTATGTGTGTGCATTTTCATTTTTTGTATGGAGTATCAATTTTCATGCTGATTAGTACCAAATTAGATGCTTATAAGTATCAGAGTTAGGTCAGATTTTATGTTATGTTTTTATGTGTGTGCATTTTCATTTTTTGTATGAAGTATCGCATGGAAAACTGAATGTTAATATTTGATTTGATTATATGTATCAAATTTGAATATTGTGTTGTATAATATATTGCTTTTTATGTGTGCATGTGTGAGTTCAGTATTGATTCACATGATGACTTGTACCATTTGATTTGCATAATAGTATTAAAACAATAGTTGTGTGTATGTTCTGTAGTATGTTTTATGTTTGTATGAAATTGCATTTTATGATCTTATTTTATTTTATATTTTTTATTTTAATTAATTTTTTTATAATGATGCAGTTGTTTTATATATATGTATGTTGTTGTTTCAGCTTGTTTTAGTGAATCTCGGGCATTCGGTGCTGGACAAGCTGCACGCCTCCGACTTTGCTAACACAGTCGGAGATGACAATATCTTCTTTACCGTGTCAGACGCTTTTGCCATTTTGGCTCCCAAGTTGGAACCTTGAGATGTGATTAAATTGAAGATGTGTTTTTTAACACTGTGACCAATCAAAAGGGAGTTTAATCGAGTTTGTAAAGCTGTGATATAGATAAACTTTGTTTCAACACTACTAGTAACATTTATATATTTGTGCCTAATACACATGCTTTTTGTTTTCATTTCTCAATTGCATCAATAAAAATTCCAAATTCCCACTTATAGACCCAATTCCTTTTTCAATTAGGCAAGGGTTGCTTCAATCTATCTATATTGTCATTTATAGTGGTGCCCCCTTTATCAGCCTGCTTTTGATCAGCATTTGCAGAGCAATTAGTACCATACGATTCATAGCCCTTTGAAGACTTCTTCTCATTATTTTCAACTACCTCTGCATCTGTAATGTTGAGCTCCTTCTCTAAGAACTCAACAAACTCTTCTCCAATTTCCTGCCAGGTACCAGTATTAATGATATATACACATAAAGGGACCACCACTGATTTATGCATTTATGGCTATAACATTTTAGTGAGAGTGAAGAAAGAAAGAAATAATAGAATAGAATAAATACACTAACAAGAAATCCAACTAAATGTTGCCAACTCTTCCCACAAGCTCTTTGGCTTTGCTTTAGTATCAACAGTTGCCTCCTAGTTGCGAAATTCTTCTTGAAGATCTCTGAAGAAGTCCCTCCAGCAATACAAAAATATCTTAAGCATCTGAAGGGAAAAAAGGAAAAAAGAAGAGTTTTATTTGCTACAGACATAAATGCAAAGTGTTCAAGAAGATTTAACATTGAAATTGAGGAAATTAGTGGCCATATTGATCTCGCAAGGATGATACATCTACGAGCCAAAATGGAACAAAAAGTAACCCAAATTAGTCGATAGAACAAGAAGGATACAGATACAGTTAGTTGTTTGAACTGTCAGAGTGCCATATTTCCATCTAGAAAACTAACCAGAGATATGGTCTTTGAAGAGGGACAGACAGCAGTGAAGTAATCTAAAGCAATAAGAATATTGTGGTAAGAGTAGCAACTGCCTGCCACAACTAAGATGACTAGTACATGCGCAAGCCAACAAGATCAGAACCCACCCTCTTTTAACTTATTTCTGCCAAGGATACATGCTCAGCTACTTGCTCTATTGGTAAATTAGTCAAGACTCTGATAAAAATATAAACATTAAGTGGTGCATATCAATGAAGAGCCACAAAAATCCTCTAGCATTTTTTTTTGGCTCCACTAAAGAGGAAAAGTGCATGCTAAAATGAACATCAGTTACATCATACTGAATTATTTTACCTCACAATATTACTGCAAATATCCGTTTTCTTGCTTCAAATAGAATGTGTGGTTTGATTTGTTTTCAGCCCAAAACTACAACTCATTACCATTTGACTGATCACTAAAAAAACAGCAGAAAAAACTTCAACCTTAAACTTGTCACCAAAAAAATAAGGCCATCACAATGTTTAGTTCCACATTAATCAAGAGAGGTGAAAGTAAAAACCGAAACTCAATACATCTTACATCCATTTAATCTAACCTGTGTAATTATAAATATTAAATCATCTATAAATCACAAGATAATCTCAAATTTATTCGTAAAGCCACCAACCTCAGGTCAAATATATTTACCTGGGGCAAAACGGTAGCTGGCCTCAAGTTTGCAAAAACTTCAGACCTGCCCGAAGTTGAAGCAGCCCAGTCTCCGGCTTCAAATGCTTCTCATTGTTATCCCACTTATACCTTCACATTACGTTCGTAAAATCAAATTATTCAAAGAATCTTAAATTAGAAAAGATAGATTATCAAAAGCTCAAAATTCTGTCTCAATTTCTCATCTTATATAAGAAATATAATATATTTACCCTCCAATAGCTCCAAGAAGAACAGCATCAGAACCCTTTGCAGTTGAAAGGGTCTCTTCCGGCAAGGGTACTCCGGTCAAATCCAAGGCGGCGCCGCCCACCGGCACTTCCTTGAACTTAAACTCAAACCCTGTTGTCAAGTTCTATTAAAATATTAAACTTAAAAGAGAAGCCAAAAAAGTGAGAGCAAATTAATTTCTATCAAATTGGGTAGTCATTCGGTTTTCACCTTTGAGGGAAGCGACCAGTTTGAGGGCGTTTTTCGCGACAGAGATGACTTCGGGGCCAATGCCGTCGTCAGGGAGGAGGGTGATGGTGTAGCTCTTGGACGGCGCAGCGGCGGAGCAGCAGACGGTGGGAAAAACCCCTAGAACCTCTGTAATTTCCTATCTTCTTCTTCTTGAGGAACTGGGAGTTTCTCCTGTAACTGCGCACAAAGTGTTCGACGTTATGCCCATCACGAAATCTGAAAGGAATAGCCGGAGAAATCGACTTCAACAGCGGAAAGGCATATGGGTTCTCCTCTCTCTCTCTCGCGCGCCTGTTTCTGTTTTTTTTTTTTTTAGGTTAGGCATGGGTTGGATCCGGATTGATGGGCCGACTCGTCTCATGGGCCGGCCCATGCACCTTATGCACAGGAGACCAGCCCTTATATTTTTAACTCCATTTTTTGGAGATCAATTTTGACCGTATATAATTAATAGATGAATGGGTTGATTGATTCCTAGTTCGGAATTGAGTTCTCATTTGAACTCTAATCTATGAACATATACGTGTTTATAAACATATACATCCAGTGAGATCCATAAACCCTTAAAATCAGAGGTTCAAGCCTTCCATATTTTCCCCCCTCTATATATTTGATCAGTGGTCTCCCAGTGCAATGCTCAAGCCTCAGCTCGGAACATCGCATTTTTAATTTCAATTTTGAACTATGATCTCTGGAAATTAAATTGCATGCACGTTAATTAGCTCGATCAATGTTGCATCCGGCTATATAGATTAGTTGCATTTGCCCCCAAATTTGTTCGATTGCTTGTGATTGTACATTTTCAACTGGTTCCAGAATCAAACTCAGGATTCACATATCATGTTATCATTTTTTGTTTAAGCTATTTTTGCAAATCAGAGCGTGTCATTTTTCTGTTTATGCTTTACATTTTTGTTTATAATTTGAATTCTGACGTTTCAGTAATCGACTCCATCTCAACAAGATTAAAATCTTTGCCCGTAGTAATGGTATGATCGCAGCAACAACAACAATAGAGGTAATGTAAGCATTTTTCCCTTGTTTATGCAGCGATTACCGATTGTATCAATTATATGTAATTGTTTTGTATTTGTTATTGTTTGTTATGTTGGATTCACCAAATCCTTTCAAATTATCATGTTCAACTGATGTACGTTGCGCATGTTATTCGATTCTTAGAGTATTCTTTCGCAATCTAGCATTGCTTTACATTGAACTTTCAAGAAACGTCTTATGCTGTATTTTGGGAGGTCAAAATGTGTGTATACATAATAAACCTCATAAAATAACAGTGCTTGAGATAGTACGGAGAATGTTTTGTTTTCCTTCTCTTTGGAATGATAAATTATATACCCCATTACAAAATGGAGGCGCCATGTCTAAGCACTAATGTTTTTTTTTTCAATGTTACAGTAGCTCTCACAATACTTGCCTCTCAACTCCAGCTAAAGCCATTTAAATCCAGTTGCTTGTAGCTTGAAGCAACATCCTTCTCATCGTTTGTGTTAAGGTCCAGTTTTGTTGGGAAGAAAGGTAGTTTCAATTCTGAGGAAGACTTCTGTTTATCTGGTTTCATTGAGTTGATGCCAGTACTGTTTCGGTCTAGAAATCGAGCATCTGCTTCTGCTCCATTAAGCCTTTCCTCTGAATTGTTGCCATTACAATCCCATTTACCGCCCTGAAGTCCAATGCTCATCGATAAACTCTTGGGATTTGTTTCTGTTGCAAATCTGTTATCCACATTGTCATTTGCTGTTGAAAGATACTTACCGCATTCTTTCTTCAGGTTCTCATGCCATGTAAGTTCCATCTTGTGTAGACGGCTTTCTTTGTCATCAATTATGTGCTCTGTAGATGCTCTAAAACTCATTGGTTTTAAGCCCAAAGGGTAATCGTACAGTTCTTGGTCCCTTATGGTACCTTCACATGAGGTCAAGCAGCTGTCGACTGAACAATCTTTTGGCTGAGTTGTTTGTGCCTGCTGCTGCAGGCACAAATCTGAGAGTTCTTTCATTCCTGAAAATGCAGAGTTCAGGCATTGGTTCGACACTTGGGAGACCAACTCGGATAATTGAACCTTAGCAGCCTCCAGACCAAGTGTTCCCACGTTCTGTCTTCCAAGGGATTCGTGTGCCTTTTCTAGTACAGTTTGCAAATATTTGCCTTGAGCCTCTATTCGCATCTGCAAATGACGTTGCACCTGTGAAAATAGAGGAACCGTTACCCCTTATTATCAACATCAGGATAAATCTCTGGATTACTTTGAACTTTCATGACCAAACCGATATTTTAACCAGGCAAGTTGTATAGAGGAAAGATCAAACTTGATATTGTAGAGGCAGAAGAGAACAAATTTGACTTGGGTATTGGATGTTGTGGTTCATCTTTTGTATATTTTCTTTATTCATTTTAATGGTCAAGTTATTCTTGTCCAGTACCTATCGATTTGCAGTAATCATTTAGAATTTATTTTGTTAGTGCAATCATGTGAACTAGTATCAAGTAGTAGCTAAGTGAATGGAATGAGTTTAAGTTGTTTACCTCCAACTGTTCATGTAGTCTTTGTTGCACTTCAATTTGCATCTGTATTGCTTCATCTAATTGTAAGTTTCTGGTATAAGATATGTCAAAATTAATGTCAGCTGAAATGCACATACGAAATAACAAGAAATCCAGATGTTTTTAGATTTTGAAGTTCTTACCTTGTTGTTTGGGTTGCGATATTTTGATTAGACACGTGAGGTCCATTTACCTCAGGTACTCTTTCCGATTTGGCTGCAAATCAGTTCTCAACAAGGTAAGCGAAATGTATAATTCTTTCTGTTGGATATCATACGTATAAATTCATGCTCTTGTAATTTATATGATTCCTTACCAGCTTTAGTGCTCCCATTATTAGCTTGCTGGTGGAGGTTCTTACTCAGTCTGTATTTCTGCATGCAAAATTTTGAAAATCAGAGTCTGCCTCTTACATTATGGTAACATCTGTTCCATGCTTGTGACCGAAATGAAGTATGAACTCATACATATAGACAAATAAAAATTCTAGGTTCCGTCCACCTTTATATGAATACTATGTTTCTTTGATTATTTTTATCAAATAGAAACGGATCTGTAGTAGAAGAAAATGTGCATGGTGGAAAATCTAAGTCTTCGGAGGAATTAGTAAAAGAATACATGCCCAACTTGGAGTTCTATTTCTGTTTACATAAATTCTAGGGCAGCATTCTCTCTAATTCAGAATTTACCTGAAGGTGACTCTTCAAGTGATATAAGGTCAATCCCGGGATACCCATAAGTTTCAAGACTGATTTTGGTGTAGCTTCTGCAAGAATAATATAATTAGCCAAATACAGGAGAATATAACATGGCACTCAGATTCAAAACTTTGATGCTTGCTTACTTTCTGCACCACCCAGTTGGTTCACTGCTTCAATGAACCGTTCGTGGAGGTCCAGAGTCCATTTCAATCTTGGCTTAGCATCACTAGATAATACAAGACCCGAATCTCCTGTGCCATTCACACCTTGAAGGAACATGTGCCTTTCCTGTGGAATGGACATCCTTGAGGAAGGATGAACATTCTTTTCTTGGTGGTGGTGGTGATGATACATTTTATCGTCCCTGATATGATAAGTTGCAGGCATTAGTTTCACGTGTAGAGTGAAACGATGCAATAAGTATTGAGAAATTATCATACCTGAAAAGGATGTTCTCGTAAAATTTTGCTTTCTGAAAATCTGCTTCCACCTTGAAGGCTGAGTTATGATTCTGTTATATTCTGCACAGTTTGATTTTGCTATCTGATTCTTAGTAAAGAAGCTCTCAGTACTGCTCTTATCTGTTTCTTGATTGATTTTTGCATGCTTGAATTGTACCCAAGGGATGTCTTATAAGCTTACTAGGGGGAGGGGGAGGTGGGGTGGGGGGGTTCGGAGTAGGATACAAGTGAGGCATAGAATCTTGGACAGGGCCAAAGGAATATCAGATCCAATCCAATCTTTGTAATGACTTGAACAAAAATCTTGTCCTTCCATTTCCACACATCTATGGTCTCCAACTTCCCTTTCCAATCTCTTAAAGCAGCACTACACCTTTAAAATTCCTTGCACTGTGATTGTTTGAGAAACATAGTGATAAGTACAAATAGATTAACCTGAGTCTTTCTTTACAGATCACTCATACTTGTCATTTGCAAAGTTTGCGAACCTTATTCCAGGAATTAATGGTGGAAGTCTTTTCCCTCTGATGCAGATTTGAGGAATCCCACTATCTATGATGTCCTGAAACATTTTTGAGTCTTTTTTTTTTAACATGGAAGATTCTGTCGACGAAAGCATCCAGTCAGCATTTTCGATTCAATTTTTCAGGAAAAAAAGAAAGAAAGAGAAAGAACAATACTAGTGAGTTGATGCTCCTTTGAAACTCTTTGTAAGACAGATTTGGGTAACAAATGCAATCTTTTTCCTCTTACCCTGGTTTTTCTCTATTTGATTTTTTTTTTGTACACGATAGAACAATTAGGCAACCAAGCAAGGTTCCAAGATATTTTAAACTTGGTTTTCATGTTTTTCTGACAAAAATAGCAACTTATGCATCTGGTGTGCATAGACTTTAAATATACAAAACACATTGTCATGCTTAAGTGAGTTTGCCTCGAAAGATAATAAATTTAATTGTTTCCTCTTCATTTCATTCTCTTAGAGATTGGAGATTCTTCCTGTCTCTGTTTTAAAAGTAATGGATTTGAGTATATCTTTCTTGCAAAAATCACTTATATGAATTATATCAAGTGTTCTTATATTTAATCTAATTTATCAAGTCATAAAAGAGGGAAAATGCTTTCTCTTGGCTTTGTTTGAAGGCCAGGAATGGCATAAAGAACACATTCTTTTTTTGTCTCCTTTAGTAAGTATGGTACTTATTCATTTTGGACTTAATTCCCAATTAGTTCTTTTAAATGGCACAAGGAATTTGGTGCACTTCAGTGGGGCCCTTCAGAAAAGAAAAGGAATTGTACTTACATTGGCTGAAAACATGAGTAGTCATAGCGAGAAGATTACCATTAATTTGCTTTGCGGTTGCACAGCTATAATTTCAGCAATATGACATATATTTGTTGTCTATGATTTCCTTTTGCATGGTTTTGGTCATAGTGTATTCCCTTAAAATGGGTATAATGCAACATAAATCGACTCATGGTTATACTTGTAGGTAAAAACCTTACGAATTACATAGAAATTGGTTTATCACCTGCTGTTCTTGAAATTTGGCAACCACTACTGATCACTAGTATTTGGTATGATGAGTATTAGTAGCATCTCAAACAGTAGATTTAATGGCTTTAGTTGAATGCCTATGCGGGGCTTACATAGCTCGTTTCATGGTTACTAAGGATCACTAGTATTTGGTATGATGAGTATTAGTAGCATCTCAAACAGTAGATTTAATGGCTTTAGTTGAATGCCTATGTGGGACTTACATAGCTCGTTTCATGGTTACTAGGAGATTCACATGCAAATCATAATTAATATTTGGAAACACTGAAGGTAAACGATCGCATTGTTGATGAACTTTAGAAAGACGTGATGAATTAATAGATCTCTAGTACTGATTATCTTTCTGAGTGAGAGAGCTGATCACCAACTGGTAACAATGCCTCCTGCCTTGTTGGTTGTGTTTGCCTCTTGCATAGAGAATTGATATATGAACCATAAGACCCCCCATAATTCACTATTTAATAGTCAATGACCTGATGCCAAGTAAATAATATTCCCCCCTTGAACGATCTCTGTGCGGAAGTTCCAATCAAGCTTTTAAGAAAGGTCTTTTGGTTTTCATATGTTAGGTTATTTTATGCAGTTTAGAGGAATCTGTGCAGACCTTTATACAAAGTGGTAAAGCTGATTCCTCATAGTTCTGCTGGCAAGTGGATAGGAATGAATTGAAGATAGGGAACGACGTAGATGCTCTTTGAGCAACATCATCTGATGCCTTATATAAAACTGGCTCTGTCATTAATTATATTGCATACAAGTATATAGTGTATATTTTTGTTCATTGCCACTTAACTTGTACATTCAATTGTTAAACTTCAATTTTGCGAATTCTCTTCCCTTAATGGCGAAATTAGAAGTATTGCAGTTGCCTTTTTTTCTGATGTTGCCATGAAGAGAATATTACTGCTGTTATCTGTTTAAATTGTTACGGCACCTTTCACTTTTACCATAGCAATCTAAAGTTGTACAATATTCTCCACTTTAGATAGGGCTGTTCTTTCTTGTACCTCAACTTTCCTTTTTATGGACTTTTCCTGTTTGATTGCACATATAATTTCAGTGAGAAAGAACCTTATGACATCTTAATCATTGACAGGAACTCGTGCATGGTGCTGATTGGCCGCAGCCAGTCGATTACACGTGTTTGTATTGGCTGAAACTTAAACCAGAATGATAAAAACGACCACGGGATGCTATTCGGTGCAGGAAAGCTTGAGATTCCGAGTGAATGGAATATCAGAATCTTAACTCAAAGTAAAGCTGACGAGCCAGATTCTCAAGTCAAGAATGTTGCTTATTCTTTCCTGCTCGAGGCCACAAAAAATGGGTTCCTTCTTTCCCTTTCCTTTCTTTATTCAGTTATTCTCTCTGCTGAACAGTTTAAGATTCCTTGCACCATGCATTTTTGGGTAGATTATTATTGATAAGTAAAGTTTCTTTTTTCCGAAATATTTGGGGTTATATTTGTTTGTGTCGAATTCTGTCACATCCAAAATATTAACAAACATCATAAATTCTAATATGCTCATTTGCAAAAGGACTTCTTTCAAATCTTTTTAGGAACACAAATAATTCACATCCAAATATTATGCATCTGTTTACTGTATTTTTCCTAACAGTTAGTCAAATATTGATAGTGGTCTGGTGGTGACTAAGGGCTGTAGCTTAATGTTGATTATATTAATATTGATGCTACTGATTCTAATGTTATGCCTTGTTCTTGATATTCCCTCTATAGAGTGATAATATCAGTGGTATATTATCACAAAGCATCAGATCTTGTACGTATCTACATAATTTGCTATTTTTATGTGGAAAGTGACTGTAGATCATAGCAGGAATGAAGTTTGAAAATAAGATCATAGATTGCGACTATACTTCCTAATCAACTATAGATGGAACATGGGTTAGAGGTATTTGCAGTTTAAATAATTTAATCAGAAATCCTTTTTTTTAATATATAACATTCTTGTTACAGTTAGAATGATTTGTTTAGAGTAATAATATATCAAATATCGATCATACTAAAAAAATGGCCTATTCTAGTGTTTTATGAACAAATTGAAGGGCAATAAAGTTAGGATGAGAGAGAGAGAGAGAAGCATTTGACATTTGTTCGAATGTTGATACAAATTGAGGTTATGTTGGGATCAAATATTTTGCTGGAACGTTTGAGATTTGTTGTTGGATTTGTGGAAGAGCATATGCTAATTTCTCGTTAGTTGCCTTATTCTGGTGGAATTTACTGTTCATATTTGCCCTTTAATGTTGAGATCTTCATCAAGAATGGGTCGGCGAGACAAAGGAAAATAAATAAAAATAAACTAAACTAAATTCTTTGTTTGGAAGTTATACTTTTCTCTAGGTCAGGACTCAGGTCTGATATAAGACTCGTGTGCATCCCATGTACTGGAGAATTTGTCGTATTTTTGACGTGCAGATTGAATCTTTTGTTGAATTCTCTGATTTATTTTATAAGGATCTATGCGCTTATGAGATAATCTATAAGCTAACAAGATAAAGCATTCTTATGCAATATAACATGGAATATCAAATTACAATAGTATATTTAAAATTAGTATACCACATGTGCAATGCAATAAATATTATTGAAATAAATACATGTGCAACAATAAAAGTATATTTATTCAAGAATTTAAAATATAAATATATGAATTGTATCGACTAAATTATTAATTACTTGTGTATTTTTCAATAGATTCTGTGTCAATCATCTCTTCCGACTTTATAAAATAAAAGATAATTGACTCAAATATGATGAATTGTTATTATATTTTCGTCATTCTAAATGGATTGATAAATGTTGTATATGTAACTTCATGAACACACCCATATAGGAATAAAATAAAACATCATGAGTCCAGGGATTGCATATGAATATTTAGAATTTCACAAATCTATAACAAAAATAAGAATCAAAAGTGATCTAAAATATATATATATTTTATTAAAAAGTATTTAATTAAGTTAAAAAATTAAAATATTTTAAATTAGTATATTTGAAATATTTTATTCAAATTTTTTAACATATTTAATTCAAAATTTTAATTTTAAAATATTTAAATTATATAAATTTAAATTTATACTATATTTAATATTATATTGATAAAATCAAATATCAAATATTATACTTGATCTCAATTGAAGATTGAGAAAAGTGGAAAGATCGTTGTTTGGACCTCACAATTTATAGTGAGTTCATGCAAATAGTTTAATTAGTTTTCTGATGTGGGATAAATGTTGTTTAAAAAATTAGATATATTTAAATTTGATAAGTTAAATATATATGTTAACTTCAAAATTCTAAAAACATCTATCATTAAATTGATCAGATCTATTGGTATGTTTAATTCAAAATTTAAACTTTTAAATACTATAACTTCATTGTGGATTTATTTTAATTTAACAATTAAAATATATAAGTTTAACTATTAAAATATATTTAAAATTGATAAATTAAATATTTTAGCTTCAAAATTTTAAATTTGGATGTAGATATTAATTTTTAAATTTTTTTAACTAAAATAAAAATTAAAAATATGTTAAATTAATATATTTAAAATATTTTATTTGAACTTTTTAATATATTTAATTCAAAATGTTAATTTAAAATATTAAAATTCTATAAATTTAAAATATATTTAATATTTAATTAATAAAATCAAGTATTATAGTTGATGTCACTTGAAAGATCGAGAATGATGGAATGACCATTGTTGGACTTCACAATTCATAGTTTGTTTATGCACAAGAATAATGTAAGTTTTTCAGTATGATAAATTTAGTTCGAATATAGATATTTATTTTTTTAATATATTTAATTAACTATTTTAAAAAATATATATTGATACATATTTAAATTATTTTTTCATATTTTAGGGAATGAACACGTAATCTTTAATTGTGTAACGTATGCAATTAATACGTTAATTGTTATATAATTAAGAATTTTATAATAATATTAACTATGATATGCTCTATTAATATTAATTGATTGCTGACTAAATTAATTTAATTAAACACATTAATTAATTGATAATCAATCACTATATATTTAACTGATTAAATATGTAATAGAATATTAATTAATTAATAAATTATATATTTCTAGTTACGGAAAGGTTATTTAAGCAGAATTTTTTTTTTTTGGGTATACTATCTTACTCTTAGATATATATAATAAGATTAAAAAGACTCTTCTTATAGAAAGAAATTGCAATTCCTAAGTGAAACTCCTTCGGAAGATTCGATGCAGCTCTTAAGGTCACTACCAGGATTTTAGAAGAAAAAAATTCAAAATATAGATTTATGTTATGTTTTCTTTAGATATTTTAAGTGCAATCCCTATTGCCGTATTAAAATGAGATTAATTGTAGGGTGAAATGTTTATTTGGACAAAAGTAAATAATAAATGGGAAAAAACAATAACATTTAAAAAGCAGGAGTTTTGTAGGCAATCTTTGTTACTTTCAAGACTGGGGCCCTCAGAATCTGAAATTACACAGAAATTTGTACTTTGTTCTGCCAAAAGTAACTGCAAAAAAATAGAATATTAATGGAGTATTCTTTTGAATTAAAACCGCCCAACCGCCCACTCCCTCAATAAAATCGATTAGTTTTAAAAAAAACCTATTACATTAATATTTAATGTTAAAAAAATTAATAGATGAATATTTAAATAATCAATGCTTCCTTTTAATCTATAATAAGTAATCGATTAATTTAAACAAATCTAATCTATTAATTTAAGACTAATCGATTAATATTTAATGTAGATTGATTAATTCTAAAAAAAAATTAATCGATTAATTTTAAAAAAAATGAATCAATTAATATTTAAAAACAACTAATCGATTAATCGAGGAAAACATCGATTAATTCAAAAAAAAATTAATCCATTCATTTTAAAAAAATTAATATTTCAAACTATTAATCGATGACAATTCATAAATAATCGAGGCCAATTCATAATTAATCGACGCTAGCCTCGATTAACTTTACATTCACCTCTAATTATTTATAAGCATCGATTAATAATCGAGGCTAGCCTCTTCAAATTAAACTCAATTAAAAAAGCATCGATTAATAATTAAAAAATTCGATTGTATCGATTAAACTCAAATTTAAAAGCATCGATTAGTATAAAAAATTAGTCACGATTAATAATTAAAAAAGTATCGATTAATATAAAAAATTAGCCACGATTAATAATTCAACTTAGCCTCGACTAATTTTTAAGGCCTCAATTATCTCCAACTTATCCTCGACTAATTTAAAAGGCCTCGATTAAGTGAAGGAAGTCACGATTAATATTTCCACTATCTACTACTATTTCTAAAACATGCCTCAATTATTATTGAAGGAGCATCGATTATTTTCAAACAAGCCTCTATTGTTTTCAAATTACCCTCGATTAATCTACAAATTTTTGGATTAACACTACTAGCCTCGCTTTCGTTTGAAATATCATCGATTAAGTTTAATTTACCATCGATTATTTTCACATGCCACAATTAACATATTAAGACACATTTAACATAATATTTAGCTTTTATCGAGATTTCACTTGTAAGAATCAATTTGATTATACTATATAGTGTATAGGTTGTATTAGGATTTCACATGTGAGAATCAATTTGATTATACTATAGTGTATAGGTTGTTTCGAGATTTCATAATCGATAATCAAAGTGATCCTCGCAAGTAAAATCCCGATACAACATATACACTATGTTAAAATCAAATTAATTACACTGTGGTGTGTAGATTTTATCGAGATTTCACCCGTGAGAATCAATTTGATTATACTATATAGTGTATAGGTTGTATTAGGATTTCACATGTGAGAATCAATTTGATTATACTATAGTATATAGGTTGTTTCGAGATTTCATAATCGATAATCAAAGTGATCCTTGCAAGTAAAATCCCGATACAACATATACACTAGATTAAAATCAAACTGATTACACTATTGTGTATAGATTTTATCGATATTTCACTTGTGAGAATGAATTTGATTATACTATATAGTATATAGGTTGTATTAGGATTTCACATGTGAGAATCAATTTGATTATACTATAGTGTATAGGTTGTTTCGAGATTTCATAATCGATAATCAAAGTGATCCTCGCAAGTAAAATCCAATACAACATATACACTAGATTAAAATCAAACTGATTACGCTATTGTGTGTAGATTTTATCGATATTTCACTTGTGAGAATGAATTTGATTATACTATATAGTATATAGGTTGTATTTGGATTTCACATGTGAGAATCAATTTGATTATACTATAGTGTATAGGTTGTTTCGAGATTTCATAATCGATAGTTAAAGTGATCATCGCAAGTAAAATCATGATATAGCATATACACTATAGCAAAATCAAATTAATTACACTATAGTGTATAGATTTTATCGGGATTTCACTTGTGATAATCAATTTGATTATACTATATAATGTATAGATTGTGTATGCGATGTCTCACCATCTGCAATTTATAACCATCGATTAAATTTAATATAGCATCGATTAATCATAATAGTATCGATTAAATTTAAAATTACCATCGATTAATTATATTAATTCAATGCCTCGATTGAATTTAAAATAGCATCGATTAATTGAAAACGACCTTGATTAATTTAGAATAAGCCCACGATTATGTTTAAAAATGCCTATGTTAATTAGAATATATAAGGCATCGGTTTAAAAAAAATTAGAATTGACTGTTTTGAAAATTAGAATTAAGGCATCGATTGTTTTAGTTATTTTGAAAATTAGAAAGGCATCGATTGTTTTGAAAATTAGAAAGGCATAAAAAATTAGAATTGATTGTTTTGAAAATTGATACAATCTCGAAGCATCGATTGTATCAATTTATTAATTTAGAATAAGCCCATCGATTTATTAGCATGAATTGATTAGCATCGATTGTTTTAAAAATTAGAATAAGATATCGGTTAAAAAAACAGCCTCGATTGATTTTTTGATGCCTAGGTTAATTAGCATCGATTATTTAACTAATAGCCTCGATTATTCTTAAACCATGCCTCGATTAATTGTACATTTAAATTATCCTCTATTGAATTTAAAATAAGGTCTCGATTAAGTTAAAGAAGTCACGATTAATATTTCCAATATCTACGACTATTTTTAAAACAAGCCTCGATTATTTTCGAAGGAGCATCGATTATTTTCAATCATGCCTCGATAAATTCTAATAGCCTCGATTAACATAATAAGCTACATTTCACTTAATATTTAGATTAATCGATGCTCATTTGAAAATTAATCGTGGCAATATTTGAATTAATCGAGGCCTCATTTAGATTAATCGATGCAAATTTCAACTAACTAGGCCTCGATTAATATTAAATTGATCAATATTGAAAATATTCCTCGATTAACTATGCCTCGATTAATTTTATTAATTATCATCGATTAATACTAAAAATATCTACCTCGATTAACTATGCCATGATTAGCCATGATATACCTCAATTAAAAATAGCCATGATTATACCTAAATTGCCTCGATTAACTATGCCTTGATATATTAGAAAATTGCCATGATTAATAATAAAAATAGCCATCGATTAATAGTGAAATGAGTCATGATTAACAATAAATTGTCTCAATTAATTTTAAAATTCTCGATTAACAATAACGTGTCTCAATTAATCGTGGATAATATATAAGCCACAATTAATCGAGGCATTCATCACAAGTTAATCGATGTCTTCCTCTCAATTAATCGTGGATCATATATAAGCCACAATTAATCGAGGCCTTCATCACAAGTTAATTGATACCTTCTTAAAAAATAAACGAGGATCATAATAATAAGCCACAATTAATCGTGGCTCATTGCAAATTAATCGACGTAGTGTTGAAAAAATTAATCGTGTACCTTGAAGTTAATCGAGGCTCATTGAGAGTTAATCGAGGTTCATTGCAATTAATCGAGGCTCATTGCAATATATAGTCGAAATGTATATATAATCGAGTCTTCTATCTGATTAATCGAGGATCATTATCGAGGCATGTCATATATATATATATAATATATATATATATATATATGTCGAAATGTATATATAGTTGTGGGTGGAAATGTATAAAAAATAGAGAAAAGTACACTGAACCAATGATTGAGTGTGGGGACCAACTGTTTAATAGTACAAATTGCCTATAAAACTACCTATTTTTAAAAGTTGTTGTTTTTTCCCATTTCTTATTTACTTTTGTCGACATTTATACATTTGGACTTAATTGTATGTGATGTTATTTATTTTTACCTCTTCGTATATCAATGTCATTGATTTTTTTTTTAAATGATATATTGCACATAAAATATCACTTAAAAACATTGTATAAATATGTATTTTGGATATTTCTACAAAAAGTAATTCTATACATAGCCCAATTTTTTCTCAACGTAGCCCCTCATTTATAAAAAATAATAAAAATATTACTTAATATACTATTTTATCCCTTTAGCCCCGTCATAAAACCCTAATTCATAAAAGATCAAGGGGCGGATTCTTTACATAGCCTCTACTTTTCTTACTATAGCCTCTAAAAAACTAAATAAAATTAAATACTTCAAAAATTTATTTAACCCATAATCTCACTCCATTCTCAAATTTTAGAAGTATCATTTTCTTTGTCAAAACTCTGATCTAAACACATGAAATATTTGCCTAATGCTATTTTCTTTTTAATTTTCCTCCTAATTAATTAAAATATTACTAGCGGATTAATTCTTTCATTTTATTTTCCATAGCAAATCAGTTATTTAGAATAATCTTGTGGATTAATTTTGAATGCATTTAAGTTTTTGAAACCCGTGTTTCTTTATGAACTTTTTTTTTTCAATATTAATTTAATAGTAAAATTTTACTTTATGAACTATTACAAACAAAAAGGCAAGAAAATTATAGCACCAGCTTATTTTAATTCCAAACTTATTAAACATTGTCTCCCTCCCTCCCTCCCTCCCTCCTCACTCACTCCAGAAACATGAAACTAAAAATGTCAAACAAGAAAGAATGAAGAAACAAAAAAAAAAGGAAAAAAAAAAGATGCAGACAATCCAAATGAATTTATACATTTGCTTATCATATTTTGCGGAACAATATTAAATGAATAGTACAAAAAAAAAGTAACCTTTTACTGATTGCAGAAGAAACGAATTGAAAAAATATTTAGGAGATTGAAGGAGGAGCAACCACTGAAAAGAATCGGTGGCTATACAAATTAGATTTTGAGTAAAATTTGGAAAAGGGATTGTAAGATTAAAATAAATTATTTTAGTTATATTTATATTTAATTTAATTTGAGGGACTATAATGAGAAAAATGATGGTTATGTTCATAATTGTCCTTCTTCAAAGTGAGGGCACTAGAGGGTAGCATGGAATCTTCCCAACCCCTCCTGAAAAATAGTCGCTGCAATTATTGGCCCAAAATGAGGCCCAATATAATCTGAATCATACAGAAGAATTTTATGCGTACACGTGCCTTTAGAATCTGTATTTTAATCTTAAAACTTTGAGGTAGGTGACAAAAATTAACAACTATATCCCAACACATGACTAAATAATTAAACATATTTTTCTGAATAAAGTGCATATTCTAATTGCTTGAACATAGTAATAACTAATAATAACAATAATAATAAGAAGCAGCAGCAGCACCTGCTTGAAAGCCGCACCTTGAATATTTTTAATTTTATTTTGAGGAATAATTTAATCCCTATCAAATAATTGGTTTAAGTTTTAGGATAGTCAAAGTAATTGGAAATTTGGAATTGAGTAAAAAGACGAGAAAACTATCCTCGTGAATTTTGAGATGTAGCCTCTACTCACTAGGCCGTAGTTTAAGTTGTGTAAGCCGCCTCCAATTCTCACCCGACTCCGCGCTTTACTCCAATTTCCACCATATACATCCATTATTTACTTTTTTTTTTTTTTAAGTTGGATTATTTGCATTGTTAATTCATCTATTTTCTTAATTGTTCCGTTCTTTTTTCTTTTTTCTTTTTTTTGGCAAAATACCATTTTGAGTCCTGTACTTTTGAATTTTTTCGGATTGAATCCCTCTATTTTATTTAATTAAAATGAAGTTCTTATACTATTAATTTAATTAAAATGAATTCCATGTGCTATCAATTTGAATAAAAGTAAGTCTCTTTTCATGTTCTATTTCACTCCCCAATGATAATGATTAGCAATATCAGGGAGCTACAAACTTTGTGTTTGTGGATGAAAATTTCTACAATAAATTGGGTAGGTCGCTAGTATAACAAATTGACAATACAAGAACCAAATTCGAAAATAAAAATTAAAAAAATTAAAAATAAATGCAAATTCAAATTTTTGAGTAAAAATTTTATTTAAAAAATAAAAAAAAATTAATTAAAAATTAAAAACCACTATAATTTTATTTTTTGATTTATTATTTTTTGGAAAAAATTAAACAATTGTTTTTAAAAATTGATTTTTATTTAGTTGTTTTTTTTATTTTTATTTAACTATTGCTTGATTTTTCTTAATTCAATTTTTCAAAAATAAAATAAAATTAAAGCATTTTATAAAAATTAATTTAATTTTTTTTTGCAATTTTTTTATTTATTTTTCAAATTTTATAAATTGAATAAAAAAAATTTAAACTATTTTTTTATTTTTTTTAAAACAATAAAAAAATTACAATGGTTTCAAAAAATTTAATTAAATTTATTTTTTATTTTTATTTAATTTTTTTACTTAAAAAAATCAATTTGTATATTTTTTTAGTTTTTTTTTTAATTTTTATTTTTTAATTTTTATTTTTTAATTTTTTAAAAAAGATTTTTTTTATTTATTTTCTAATTGGGTACTTATATTATCAAGTTGGTTAAAATGAAATCCTTAAACTATTAATTTGGATAAAATTAAGTTTCCATGGACTTGATTTTATCCAAATTAATAGTACAGATGCCTCATTTTAATCAGATTGATAATAAGGAGACTTCATTTTATTCAAATAAAATAGAGGGATTCAATTAAAAAAAAAAGGATCTAGAACACTGTTTTGCCTTTTTTTGGTTTTCTTTTTTTTTTCAGTTTATCCGTTACGTAAATAGGCGAATACAAATTTAGTCTACTCTTCTCTGTTTTCGAGCAATGCTTGCAATCATATATAGAGACTTTTTTTTTTAATTTGTATTTTATGTTGTGATTTATCCGTGGGTTAATTCCGTGAATAGAGACAGATCGAGGAGCACATGTCTATGTCTGTTTAATTATCGGATTCGATTAAATTTCTCCACTGGCGAAGCAGACAAAATTACAACGTGAAGAAGCATTTCAGAAAAATTGAGGTAATTTGTTCTGGGGTAAATGCAAATTTTCCTCCAAACTTTCATGAAACTTGGACTAAACCATGCAATTTTTTTCTATTGCAAATCATCAACTCAACTATGCAAAAGTTGCATGTTACCCCACCGATGGGATGTCCCATCACTTGGCGTTTTAGGGGTAACTTGCAATTTTTTTTTATTTTTTTTTATTTTTTATAATTGAGTAGTTGATTATTAGAGAAAGGGAAAACATTGTATTTATTATTTAGTCAATATTTCATGATAGTTTGGTGGGCAACCTGCAACTATTCCTTATTTATAATCAATTTTCTTGGAGAAGGTGTCTCCCAAAAATAATTTTTTCTTGCTGATATGGATATATGAATGGAAGTTCTCATGCTTTGAATAGTATCCAATTTTTAGGAACTGAAAATGGGCCAGTTTGTTGAATGAATAATTCATCTATTATTGAAGAGAATCTAATTCTAATGTGCATGCACTCTCTACTTTTACTATCTATTTGGACTTTGAGAGTGCAAAAACTTTGATATGACACCGCAATAATATCCATTACATGATAGTGCAAATTATGTGACACACTTTAGTCGATGTAACTCTGTCTTGGCTAAGGTTTATGTTGATGAAGAGAAGAGATCATGCATCTCAAACATTTTCCCATTTATTGTGTTTGTGGATTGTGGTACCACAATTCTAGCTCAAGTCCATTTCGTATCCCATTTTATATGGTTTGTCCTAGTTTTCCCATCTTTATATAATGACAAGAGTGGCTCACCTTTTAACTATACCCATTTTATGTGGTGGACCGGTCGATCAAGAGAAAGATCGGTACTAATTGCTCTCAAGTTTTCACATCCCCACTCACTCCTCTTTGACAACCGCGGTGTCTCTTTTCAGTTTCTGAATCTGATTCCTCTCTCTCTCTCTCTCATGATGCATCACTATTGAATTATCTAGTATAGACAGTGCTACAAACCATTGACCTAAGAACATGGGGAAGGTTACAAGGAAAATTCAACCATGCCGAGTAAGCACTGTCCACATGTCTCCTCTAGTTGACACCTACCCGATAGCCTCAATTTTTTTTAAAGAATTGTGCATCAATATAGGCAAGTTATAGGTCACATCTTGTCTACATTGATGCACAATTTATTTTTATTTACATTTTTAATTTTTTTTTAATTTTTCTAGGATATAACTACATATGTGCTTTGGAGGAGAGGATTTGTCATTAAGAAGGCTAAATAGGGACCTGGAGTTGGTGCTGGGATCTTCTATTTCGGTTACACGACGTATGCCATATTCTATATCACGAATGTATACGTCATGTGTGTGTTCATTAAAATAATGTATGTCCTTCTCAAAAAAAGTATAATAAAATAAAATATTGTATATATATTAAAAATGGCGCATATGAATTGAATAGTTTTGTGGGAGGAAGGGAGATTGACTTTCCATAGTGGGAAGTTGTGGTTGTGGCTTCCCACTTTGAGTCTGTGTTCATTTATCAATCGAAGATTTGAATAATAAACCATTGAAATCCTATATCATTGGTCTTTGAAAATAATTGTGACATGCACCCTAATCACCATCATCTAGAAAAGGTACCTTGAAAAGCAATGTAAGATCATATCCATGGCCATGAATATTCAATAGTATTGAAAGTCTCAAGAACGATATAGCATAAGATTTTTGCCACTCAAACTCAATGGAATTCCATCAATGGCGCGCCGTTGAAAATCTCAAATTTGTGTTCCAAGTCAAATATTGAGATCTTATTTAACAATTATGAGAAGTAAAATACGAGACTTAAATATAAACTGAATATGGGTAATTAACTTACAAGCAAGTGGATTTCCTACAAACGGGGCTTTTTTTAACTTGATGGAGTAATCTAATTAGTGGAGTGTTATTCCGCTCTCCCTATTTATTTCGAATTTCGAGCGATATATATCGAGATATTATATGCACATTTAGGGTAGCGAATAACAAGTAGTTATAATTAGTGCTGGGAATAGGTCAAAGTCACATATCAGGTCTTCCAAATCTGCCAAATCAATATTATTTGGCCAATTATTATACAAAGAAAGTTCAAATTTTTGGAGAGCTGTTGCTCAGCCGTCCAAACCCTTTGCACAGACGAAATTTGTCGCCATTACTATTTTCATACATTAAACTAGTTTATAATAATCTCTATTATATATGAGAATAAGCTCACGGGTCTCTTTCTCTTTTAGCTTGATTTGGCATATTATTACCATTATTTTTACATTTCATTTTAATCATTGCCTTAATTTTTTTATTTTTTTTCTAGAAGCAATGCTTGCAGCATTACCATTAATTAATACGATGCATGAAATCCAATGTATTGAACTGCAACTATTATAATTTTTTTTTTAGTCGGGGATGGGGAATCGAATCTTTTAAGATTTGTATTCATGTCTCTCACCCTTACAAAGTTGAGGCATACTAATTGAGATACGTGTTGGTAATATTATATACCATGAGATGCATGTTAGTAGTATTATAGACATGTCTTAGAATACCTAATAAAATATTTTGGTTATAGCATTGGCTCCAGCCTCAAAATTCAACCCAAAATACCTGGAGCACTCTCCTGTCATATATTTTTCAGTTTCTTAATATAAAAATTAAAAACTAAATACTTTTTACAAGACAACTAACAATTTTCGTAGGACAGATTGATTATGCCTCAACTTCAATTTTGAGTCCATTATAAATATGTCATCAATTATTTGTGTTTTGGGATTGATTTTTTTGTGAAATACATGAACTGCAAAGATAAAAAAAATGGACTGATTATGGTGGAGTATTTTTTGTTATAAACTTAAAATGTACACTCCAGCCTCAAAATTCAACCCTATGAAAATTAGAATATAAAGTCAAGCCTCAAAATTCAACCCCATAAAAATTAGAATACACATTTTAAAAGAAAAGAAAAGATGATAATATTACATAACCTGAGTAAGTATGCAATAATAGCGCACATCATTACAAGAAAAAAAGGAGATGAAATAGGATTAAAGAAGAATCGAAATTTAGAAATAAAGAATAGAAAAACATGGATAGAGAATCAGAAGGTGGGCGTTAGGTGGTGTATGCATAAAGACAGAAACAAAAAGGTAAATAAGTGAAACCCAACCATATGGAGTGTTGGGTGTCAGCACTTTGAAGCCCCATCTCTACTCCATATTAATTCATCACTACCACACACACACACACTGATTTATGTATGTCATCCTCATTTTAGCTACTTCATCAGCTAGCCATGTCTACTCCAACATTATCTTTCTTCATTGCTGCAATTACCATTCTCTTTGTTGGTTCATTCCCTACTTCTACACAGCGTATGTTTCTCTTTCTCTATCTTCATAATTTGTATGCATGCTTGCTCTCTCTCGCTCTCTCTGTACGTCTTCGCGTGCTTTTTCGTTGTTTTGTACAAGTGTACATGGTTTCAGTTGTAAGTTTGAAGTTTGACAAGCACACTAGTTCAAGTGTTTTTCTATGCTTTACTTTTATGATATGATTGTTCCAAGAAACAGAGAACTCTGTTTCACTTAAGGACTTAAGATGTCGTTTTCAAGAAACAGGGAGAGAGGAAAATATGATGAGTTCATGCATCAATTCTAATTTCTAATTAATGCTACATATATATTTGTGTCTCAAAAGAATGTCCTAGAATCATGGTGGTTTTGAGTAAATGAAGGATGAAATGTGACTTTACAGAAAGTGATGGATCGATTCAATTTACATACACTGGAGCCACTGGTCCTAACATGTGGGGGAAAATCAGCCCCAATTTCAGCATGTGTGGGAATGGAAAATCGCAGTCCCCAATCAATATATTGACAGACAAAGTTGTTCTAAACAAGACTTTGAAGCCCTTAATCAGATCATACGGTTCTTGTAACGTTACTTTGGTCAACAACAAGTTTAATGTTGGGGTTAGTTTCTTTATCACCATTTGTAAAATATATGTTTTGCATTACCTCTTCATTTCTAGTGAATCTTGACAAAAAGAAGGTCGTAGATTGATTGTTCGTTCCCTAGAGTCCTGATCAACAATATAAGGATGTTACGTTGATATAACAATCATTTAAAACATCTTAATTCATTACTTACATTGCAACTTGCAGGTGCGCTATCCTGATCATACGGGAGGGATAATCGTAGATGGCAAGACGTATAACTTGAAGCAGATGCACTGGCATTCTCCTTCCGAACACAGAATCAATGGAAAGCAGTATGCAATATGTGTCTTAACGGTGTCTCTGTTTTTACTTTTTATACACAAACATACACAAACAAGTCTGTCTAAGTCTTAGACGAATGTACTGTATGAGTATGTATTGTGTTTGGAATGCAGGTTTGCTGCAGAGCTTCATCTAGTGCACGTTGCAGATGATGGGAGTGTCTCAGTTGTTGCAATTCTGTTCGACTACGGCCACCCCGATCCACTTATCGCCAAGGTGAAGTTCAGACATGAGTTAATTAATTCCCACTTACATAACAAGTAGTGTAATTAACTCTGATTCTACAGATGCAGAAGCAACTGGATAAACTTGCATACGAGGTGAAAAGGCATGACGAAAGACCGATCATATTCGGGCCGTTCCACCCGACAGAGGTGAGGAGAAAGAGCCATAAGTACTACAGATATGTTGGCTCTTTCACCACACCTCCCTGCACTCAAAGTGTCATCTGGCACATTCTTGCCAAGGTAAACTTATAAACTTGCTTCATTTTCTTACTATTTCTATATGCTGAATTGCTGATGCATGCATGCATGTGTCTCTAGGTGAGATCAATATCCAGAGCCCAAGTAGAGGCCCTCAGGGCTCCCTTGGATTTGGGATGCAAACACAATGCAAGGCCTTGCCAGCCAATCAACGGGCGACACGTGGAGCTTTACGACCAGGACGCCCTGCCTTAAACTTAAGGCCAACCATTGCATCATACATACCATTAATGTTAATTTCTGCTAAAATTTGCTTTAATTTGTAGACCTCATATTAATTACTGTGTGTGTCCTCACTTGTTAGAACAAATGACAGAGTTAAATCAATCACTATCGAGTTAAGAAGGTTGGTGCATATATGCGTATCTATCTTCTTATTATTTTAAAATAATGTATTCCCTGTTTTCGTGTACATTCATGACATTATCATATCGCTTGTAATAATGAACACAGATAAATTGAAACATAACAAAATATCCAAAAGTTCCCTCATTGCTTGTCCTTTCTTCTTTGTAATTAATCTGACGTTTTCAAATTTTATTGGTTCATTCCCAAATCAAAAAAATTTTGAAAAAAGAAGTTATATTGTCTTCATGCCATTATTATACTTCAGTAGAGACCGGCCTGTTTATACTATTTAATTTTTTTTTTATCTATTATTTTTTAATTTCGTATTTTATTTTATCAATATATATTAATCTTGAGACGATATGATTTCTGTGCATTCCACAACACCCTATCAATTGATAAAATCTCAATTCAAAATTTATAGGCAGAGAATCTCAAGTGTTGTTTAATAGTAGTTTACTCCAATTCGATTGAAATTTCGGAGGTGATTTTTACAAAACAAAAAAATTGAAAAATATGACTAATTTCACTCAATGTTCCAAATTATTGATAGATTAACAAATTTATGCCGAGAGTTTAAAAAAAAAAACGGTTTGCTATCTTATTGGTAAGGTAACTGGACTAGCTAAAAATGATAAATTACAAAAAAAAATAAAAATGCATTCACCCTAAACCAACCGAATCGAGTCGAACACTCTGATGCTTGAGCTCGGTTCGTTAAGGAATATTTAAGCTCGCTCAAATCGAGCTTTTTTCCTCTTGTTCAAGCGCGGCTCGATAAATATTTGTCACGTTCGAATTCGGTTCGAGCTCGACTTTTGAAATGCTCAAAAATTTACTAAACGAGTCTGAGCTCGAATGCTCGAAAAAGAGCTCATTTAATTTACATATTCGCGATCGATCTTAAAAAAAGTAGCTTATTTTATTTACCCGTTTGAAATATTTATAATACTAGCATACTACCCGTGTGATAAAAGTGAATTAATTATGAATTTAGGGTTACATTCAGTTTTAACATCAACTAAATATATTAAAAAAATAAAAATTAGAAGGCATGTGTGTGTGTGTGTATATATATATGTATATATACGCACACACTATATGTTACAAAAATAGAGGGCGGAACAAAAAAAATTTCATTAAATGATCAAATTATATTTCACCAATAACCCTCGTACCATTTTTTTTTTCAATGAAAAGCTACATATAAAGAAATGGTTAGGGGGCAAGCACCCCTGTCACGCCCCTGACAACAAAATTGAATATTTTGAATTTGATTTTCATTTAACTAATACTTTCTCTGTAAATTTTTATTTGCCATTTTAGGTTTTATAGCTTGTAAATAATTATTTATCATTTTACATATTTTTATGCATTCTCTCTTGATTTTAACCTTATTAAATATTTACAAAATCTTAAAAAAATATATCTTAATAGAATTCTATTAGAATGGGTATATTTGTCAAAATATTTATATCTTAATGCTAATGTATGTAAAATATTTAATAAAAAATTATGGAGAAATATAAGATTAGATCATATCTCATACAAATATGTGTAAAATATTGGTAAATATATGTATATATATAATTGATTTCATAGTATTTTTAAATTCTATTTCAAATATCCCAACATGCTGATACGAGCATGATAAACATCAACAAATCAAATCCAAGGATGCCATTGAAAGATTCGAAGATTGTCATGTTGTTCAAGATTAAAGATTGGAGATCAAAGTTTGAAGAACAAAACATGAAGAGCACAAGTACTTGAAGAGAAGAGGTCGACGTGTGCATGGACCTCGTTCACGTCGCATGTGCATGAATAAATTCGAATATGATGAGCAACCCATAGAGTTAATTTAATTCAACCCATGTTTGAATTATTAGAGCTCAAGATGAAGGCCCAAATTTAATTGGGCTTATTTTTATCTAGATTAGATTTTTATTATTTTATTTTTGGTATTTAATTTTTGTGTTTTCATTTTTTATTATTAGGGATTTTTTTAGAAGGTCTTATTTGTTAGGTAATTAGTGTTTTAAACATGAAAACTTCTTTCCTAGTTAGAATCATAGTTTAGGTAGTTTTCCTAATTTGATTCTAGTTAGGTTTCGAATTCAAGTCCTATAAATAGGACATCTATTGTTGATTGTACATTATTACTTAGACGTTGATTAATATTTGAAGTTTATTTTCAATTATCTCACGATCCTTTGGTTGATCACATTTATCGATCCTTTGGTTGATCAAACACAATTCTATTGATCTAGCAAATCATTAATCTTATCAAAAGTTTTTTCTAGTGCCATCGAATTCTAGGGGGAGTTGCTACCAAATCCAGAATATACGAGATATCGCGTTTCGTCTTCATCGCAAGACGGAGTTCGAGTAAGTACATTTCTTCTACATGTTTATTTCATCTCCATCGATCACCTTCATCCACACACATTTATCGTACGCTTCATACTCTTCCTTCGTCCAAAATTCAGCCACAATTCACATACATATTCGTTCCACATTCATACATGCTTATTTCGCCCTAAATAACATCTATACATAATCTGCCCTAATTCGCCTACTTGTGTTTATTTTGGATTTGTGTTTTACTTGGCTGAGTCATAATCTAGGTGTCTTAAGTATCTAGGATAATTCGAGTCTTTTATAGTTGGTTTATTCCGTGTTTACTTTGATATTTCTATTCATTTTGAGTTGTTGGTATTGAATCTTTACATTACCGGCGTGTGTTGTGTTCTTGTTGTCTGCGTACTTTGATTGGTTGTGTTCTTAACTTTGTTGAGGTCACATCACATGCACAATTTCTAGATTACTGAATAATCTAAAAAAAACACATATTACTTGGAACTACCAAAGTTCAACAATAAAATACTATTTCGTAAATAATAATAATAATAATAATAATAATAATAATAATAATAATAATAATAATAATAATAATAATAATAATAATAATAATAATAATAATAATAATAATAATACCGCTTTATTGAAATATTACAATCAAAGGGCCATAAGTGATACATATGTGGCTATAATGCTAACAAAATTGCTAGAGCTCCATAATCTAATCTATATGAGATGTAAAATTTTGAAATTATATAAATTCATTGTGCATGATTTTGAGATTATACAAAATATAAGGTTGTACATGAAAGAGATTATAAAAAAAAATCTCTTATTCTAATTTTACAAAATTGAACCAGATTTAATGTTTTACTTCATCCTAGAACCACTTACACTTATTTTCACTGATTTCTCAACAATAGTCGGGGAAAATTCATTCATCTACAATGATAACAACCTTTAGTAATTTGGAGTTGGATTTGACCCCATAATTTTATTTATTTATTTTTATTTTTATTTTCTTATAACATTTTTAATTCTATTTCAAATATCCCAACATGCACAATTTCTAGATAACTGAAAAATCTATAAAAAAAACCCCTCCCATATTACCTGAAACTACTAAAGTTCAGAAATAAAATACCATTATGTAAAAAAATAAAATGTTAGTAATACTAATAATAAATCAAATAAATAAATACTGTTGCTTTATTAAAATATTACAATCAAAGGACCATAAGTTATACATATGTGGCTATCTATGATGCCATCAAAATCGCTAAAGTTCCATAATCTAACCTACATGAGATGCAAAGTTTTGAAATTGTATAAACTCGTGCACGATTTTGAGATTGTATAAAATATGTAGTTGTACATGAAAGAGATTGTGAAAAAATCTCTTATTCTAATTTTACAAAATTGAACCAAATTTAATGTTTTACTTCATCCTAGAGACACTTACACTTATTTTCACTCATTTTTCAACAATAGTCAGAGAAAATTCATTTATCTACAATGATAACAACGTACCTTTAGTAATTTGGAGTTGGATTTGAAGCCATAATTTTATTTATTTATTTTTACTTTTTCATATCCTCTCCTATAAACACTATCTTATTCACAACTACAATGTTCTTCTGGCATTGTCGCCTTCAACATGAAGACTCCATTCTTTTACAAGTATTCTTTGCTAATCTCATTGCTTCAAGAAATTAACGGATTTTGTTTTTCAAATCAACAAAATAAAACCATTAATTAGAGAGAAAAATACTCAAAAAGGGAAAATATCATATGAAAACCTATAAATTACATTCTCACGTGAGACCTTTACCTATAAAAAAAAATAGAAAAGAAAATTTCATTAACCAACAATGCACATCAGGTTTCAATATTAGTTCATATGTAAAAATCATAGCAGACAAAAAAGTTATGCTCAAATAATTTCAGAAATATACTCAAAATATTATTTTAATTTACTGCAGAATCTGAAATGTCAAAAATCCTCATTGCAAGAGCTATTTATATATAATATTGTGTCAGTAATAGTTTGAAAAAAATCAAAATCTCAAAAATCTCACATTTGCGTGATTAATTTTTTAATTATACAAACTTACAATATGCTTGATTGATTGAGAAGAGATCATTTTTTAGAGTATAAACTAATGTAAAGTATTTTTCAGCTATGATGAATAATAATCTTATATTAAATTAACATTGCACCTAAGTATAAATTTAATTTTTAGAATATACAAACGAATATTACTTATTTAATTTTGGAAAGTTGTATATTGCTTAATTTATTAACACATTTTCGAGCATCAATAAAGTAAGTATACACGTAACTAAATAACTATATTTTATATGGTTAATTTATTGGAATGAAATACGATACATTATCTCCTTGTATTAATTAGAGCGTTTAATTAAAGTAAAATTTTAAACTAATTTAAGAATATATTATATATTTCATATATGTATATTAGATTATATATTTCATGTATGTATATTATATTGTCTAAATTTAATTCTAGATCCGGAAATGTAATTTAGGCGGGGGAAACTAATATTTTCTATTTGCGGATGCGGAGTTGTTATTATATATTACTAGCATTATACCCGTGCGATGCACGGAGTCTCATATCTTACAATTTTGTAAAATTGAACAATTCAATTTGAGAATAGTGATAGTAAGATGAGACAATGTAGAAATTCTAAAATATACATATTTGGATAAAATATTATGACAAATAAACAAAAAAACTTAAAAGTTACAAATTCAGAAATACTTCTATATATGACATTTCATTGATTTACAATTGAAACCATCATTATCATTTGATAGTTATAGAACCATTTACTATCAACTATATCAATAGTTCAAAAGTAATATCAACAAAATTATATGTTGTGGCCAAATTTGTCAAGTTTTATGTAGATATGGATTTCAATTCATATTCAGGAGTACTTGTCAGTCCGAAAATACGACACAAATTTGCAATTGCAATTTTTTTTAGTAAATTAAAATATGTGAAAATGAAAAGTATGATTGTAATAATATTTGACCACTAAAAATAGTCATTGAAAGAGGATAATCTCTTGTGCACTTTGACACAACAGATAAAAATGTGCACTCAAACATCAACATTTTTTTTTATTTTCCTTTTTTCCTACTTTTATATTTCAATTTTGTTTTTATCTTTTGTTCCTCCTTAATATTTAATCATTTTTAATATATTTAATATTAGTTTTTAGTTAAACATTTTTAATAGGGTTGATTTTTCATAATTAGGGTTACTCTTTTAGTTAATCATTTTATTTAGGATTGATTATATAATAATTAGAATTTATAATAAATTTTAATTTCTAAATATGATTTCCATCTTAGTTATTGAATTTTATAGTCCCTTTTAATATTTGAAGAAAAACAAACTATACTAAAATGGCACAACCCCCACCCCCCTCCGGTCCGCATATGATTGTCCATTCCATTATTGTATATGATAATTAATTAATAAATATTTATTAATGAATGTTAATGATTTTAATTAATCTAATACTAAAAAGAAATATCACTAAAAAAATTTGAACTTTTAACCACACATATAAATGTGGTTAAAAATATGCTCATGTGTGAGTGAAACTATTTACCCACACATAATATAAATGTTAGTATGTGTCACTATATTTCTGTAGAAAAATATTTTTAACCACACACATAAATATGTGTGGATAATTCATAGAGCATTACCTACACATATTTATGTGACTAAAAGTATAAATTATATGTGGCTAAACATGTTTGCCACATATGCAATGATGATGTGGCGCCACATATGCAATGATGATATGGCGCCATGTCATCCAATGTGACACGTGGCATGTGATAATTTTTATGTGTCGGTATAAATTGTAATTTATGTGTAAGCATTTTTTAATAATTAATAATATTAAAATAATTATTATTTGTAGATTTAAAATATGTATTATCTGTGGATGTTAATATTTTTATTTTAAAATTACAATACGAAAAATTATATATATATATATATATATATATATATATATAGAGAGAGAGAGAGAGAGAGAGAGAGAGATGGGATTGTGTGAGAACCACACCCTCATGTGAGAACCGAGAACAAATCTCAGCCACAGATCTCGCATATTTGGACGGCTAAGATCTGTTCCAAAGATTGAAAAACGCGGTGGCATATTTATAATATTACCGACTTTTTAATGAACCAATGGTATTTTTATAATTTAGGAATTGTGTTATATTTGGAATGAATCTCTTTCCGTCTGTAATTCATTTTGCATTCGAATCTCTTTCCTTCTACATATCAATTTCCTTTTAGTTTATGTAATCGAAATTTCAGCCGATTCTCTTCGAATTTTATTCAACTGAATCGGTGTTCACGTAATTTTTTGCTGGAGTTTGTGTTGTTCGCTGTTATTTGATGAAGATGTCGGGTAAAAAAGTTTTTTATGTAGTTTTGCTGCGATTTTTTAATACGTTTGTTCGACAAGGTTTACGAAGCTGATTAAGCTGTTATTTTAAATTTTTGACGATCAACATGTGTTCTTAGGGCTGCGTATTGTGTATTTTGATTTTCTGTATATATGTAGATTTATTAACATCACAATATGAATTATTAGCATTGTGAATTTAGTTTTTATCATTGTAAAAACGATTGAGTATCATAAGAATCATCTTGTTATAATAGAGTATTTGTATGATGAATATCATGCAATAACAAATGAGTATTATAAATAATATTTTGTTAACATGTACTTTAGCACTACTGTGAACTATTTTAGCATTATTGTTACCTATTTTAGCACTACTGTGAACTATTTTAGCACTACTGTTATTTTGAATTCTTGACGATGAGCATGTGTTTTTAAGTCTGCATATTGTCTGTTTTCATTTTCTATATATCTGTATATTTATTAGCATCACAATATGAATTATTAGCCATGCAAAAAGTAAATTTTGGTCAGACAGTTACTATACGAAGTCAAGTCATACTGCTTATTAACATCTTATTATTTGTATGCTGTTATGAGAACAATTTGCAAATATAATTGTCATGTGTTCATTTTATGTTTCTGTCTTGCAGTTTAAATCATGTACTTTAGCACTACTGTGAACTATTTTAGCATTTTTGTAACCTAGTTTAACACTATTGTGTTTTTAAGGTTGTATATTGTGTGTTTTGATTTTTTGTATATCTATAGATTTATTAGCATGCCAATATGAATTATTAGCTATGCAGAAAGCAAATTTTGGTCAGACAATTGTTATATGAAGTCAAGTCATATTGTTTATTAAAATTTTATTATTTGTATGCTGTTATGAGAACAATCTGTAAATATAATTGTCATGTGTTCATTTTATGTTTTTGTCTTGCAGCTTAAATCATGTATAGAGGAATCTACATATTATGCTAAAGAAATCAGTTTATTTCCAATGTGGATAAATTAGAATTTATCCAAATAATCAGTTTAAATTATATCCTTGACTTAACATATACTTTAGCACTACTGTGAACTATTTTAGCACTGTTGTAATCTAGTTTTAGCATTATTGTGAACTATTTTAGCATTGTTGTAACCTAGTTTTAGCACTACGGTGAATTTTTTGAACATGATCTTAGAATATGTTTTTACTCATTAATGTGATTTAGTTGTGTATTTGATAAATGTGCAGATTGTGTTTCTTCCAATTTGGAGATTTCACCCGTGTTTTCTGAATTTTACACACATGAATGTGAATCATCTTTGAAGCCATCATTGGACAAGATTTTTCTAACTTTAGAAGATGGTATAACATTTTACAAGGTGTATGCCTCATCATGTGGATTTGATACTCATCTGTCTACCACAAAGAGGTGTAAAGATGGTACTATAATTTGGAAGTATGTTTTGTGCAACCGCGAGGGAGTTAAGAACACATCTGTTGATTTTGGTGAATCTTCGAAGAAAAAGAGACGTCGTGTGTCGAAGAGAAATTGTTGTATGGCTAGGATATGGTTGAAGTATATTGGTTGTGATGGGTACAGTGTTGGATTATTTGAAGAATGACATACACATTCTCTTGTTACGGATACATAAAAAGAGTTTATGAATCTGAATAGGAATATAGATCATTTACATCAAATGTTTATTTTAAACTATGCAAGGGTAAACATCGGACCTGTGACACCGTTTAGATTAGTTAAAGAAGTTGTTGGTGGATATTCCAATATAGCTTGTACAACAGTTGATTTCAAAAACTTCAGTTGAGATCTCAAGGCGTATGCTGTGGGTGTAGATGGGCAAATGATGTTGGATAAAATGTCTGAAAGGCATAAACTCTGCTCTGCTTTCATATTTGACTATGAAGTTAACAAGGATGATCAGTTGAGGTGTGTGTTTTGGGCTGATCCTATATCAAGAAAGAACTTTTCTAGGACCTGCAAGATGTGTGGGAAGAAAGCCAATCATGATTCTAGGAATTGTGGGAAGAAGAAGTAGTTACATTATATTTTATTTTTTGTACTTTTTTTTTGTATACTGATTTTTTTATTAATAATAGTAATATTCTTTCTTGTAATGCTAAATAGGCATAGCTGGTATTTCATTTTTTGCATTGCTAATAAATGTTTTAATATTTCTAGCAGGTGTGCAACAACAGTGCTAAACAAGGAAGCGTAAGTGTTAAAGTAGAAACTACAAGTGCTAAAATACTTTATAAAAGTGCTCAAACGTCAGAATTCAAATACTAGTGATAAAAAAGGAATGGCAAGTGCTAAAACCTCAATTACCAGTGCTAATACCAAAATATTCATCCACTAATACTATATACTGATGCACTATTTATTATGCACTAAACTGCAACTAACACATGACAATGCAATATAGAAAGCGAATCGAGTATCGTATCCACAGGGACTGAATATTTGATAATACTGAGTACTAAGCTAACAACTCTCTATTATCCAGGCTACCAATTTATGAGTTTACTAAAACTAGGCACAAATCACTACCAAAAAAACGCTCATAGATAACGGATTTTATCCGTTATGTATGTGAAAAAAGCTCCGTTACGTATACTGGTGTTATCTATGCTGCGCTCATACATAACGGAATAATATCCGTTATCTATGTTATTAAACATAACGGTTGTAGCAGAAAACATGACAGCGGATATTACGTTATCTATAACTCATATACATAACGATTTCTTCCGTTATGAAAGTTTAACTATCTCCGTTATCTATGAACGTTTACATAACAGTTTTTTTTTCATACATAACGTTCTTCATTGCGTGATCTATTATTGTTATATATAACGGTTTTTACCGTTATGAAAATTCATTTTTCTCCGTTATCTATGCACTTTTAAATAACGGTTTCTTTTTCATACATAACACTCTTCATTGTGTGATCTATTACTGTTATATATAACGGTTTTTACCGTTATGAAAATTCATTTTTCTCCGTTATGAAATATACCACATTGATTAATACATAACGTTGTTTGTAGTTTAGATAATGCTTTTTTACATTATGTATGTTTTGATACATAACAGATTTTTACCGTTATTAAATATTTTTAGTTTCGTTATGTATGTCTGCTACAAATTTTTTTATAGATTTTCAGCAATTAAAATAATTCTAAAACAATAAAAATAACTGAAATTCCCATAAATCATCGTATATCTAATTCAAAAAATATTCATACATTCATCCTAATATAGTCAACATTCTAAACATGTTTATATCGTACTAATGTCCAGAAAAAGATAACATATATATTGCTAGCCATTTCGATCCGAACAACTTTTTTGGTGATTGAGAAGCGCCCATGCAACTCTACTGCTCAACTATAAATCTGCCACAGTTGGAGAAGTAAGTGGTAACAATTAATTATCACAATATATACTACTTTTAAAATAAAAAATCTGTGAACTTTTTCGAGACTACTCTATAGTCATATATATTGATGGACCGCAGAAGAAGAAAAAAACCCTTAAGAATATGATCAATTTACGAACAAAATAAAAAATAAAATCAAGGGTGGCCTTCCTGTAATTAATACATAAACAATATTAGTTCATTTAAACAATTTAAGAAAAATATACATTTGCAAATGCACAACTAATCATATTAATGGAGCACCTTATATTCTGCTTATTTTAACAATAAGATGCACAGAACAGAAAATCTGATCTTAAGAATATTCACCATTTAACTTAAATCCTATTCTAGCTCTTTACATTCTATTCATACTTATCTGAGCCTTAGTTCTATAGCTGAAGTAATTGCACATAACATTACATTTTAGCATGCCTTTTTATTGAGATAGCAAAGTCACAAAATCAATAAACATTAGAAAGCAAGACTAAGAACCATAAAACGATCAAAACAAAGGTGTTTTGCAAGGTTAAGACTTGTGACATACATGACAATATAGTAACAAAATTGAACGAGAACAGTTTACAACACCATTTTTTTAGTACTAATTTCATCACCTGTATAACAATAATTAGTTGCATGATTGCCCATCCAACGAGACTCAAAGGAAGTAAAGTCAGGTAGAGTCAGTTTTGCGTAGAAGAATTTGCTAAAACCTGAGAGAGAAATGAAAAAAAAGGGATGCCATAAGTAAATGTCTTGTTTAATGCTGAACGATGCAATCAAGTAGATGAGACTTACTTCAATAAGGTTCTCAGTCTCGTTCTTTGCCAGAAGAAACAATATAATATAAAGAACCTGTCAACCAAACCAACAAATTAAGTAACATATCAAAATTTGAGGCATATCCCTGGGTACAGACAATATTCACCTCACAAGAAACACAGCAGTAACCCATAAATTTTTTATTCCTGTAGTAAAGCTTGAAAAGCCAGCTGCTGCTATCTTTAACATCCTCATGACTAATCTTGCCCACCAAGAAGGTACTGTACACAAAATAGTAGGTGAATACGGAAGATATCATGAGGAAGGAACCAACACATGGGAAGTTTTGTAACAGAGAGAATACTTATACATTTGCAACCAATGGCTGGCAATATCTAGAGCAAGCAATGACAAGAAAATCAACCCAGACCTGGAAAACACCAGGAGTGAGGACTAATATTGTGATGCATTTATAGAAATTCAAACACAAAAAACCAAATAACATTTACCTATAAATTTGGGATAGAACACCCAACAGACAATCAGTGCTTATCCTTGGATGTAAAATGGATCATCAACCAAGATAACTTTTTTTCAGAAATGGGCAAAAGAAAGTAAGGATATTATAATGCAAGCTTATTGTAATCAGGATACAACATATAGAGTAAACTTTAAAACAACAGATTATAAACATTAAACCAAAGGGTACCTGTCTGTAACCATGTCAAGAACTGCACCAAATGTTGAAACTGAAAACATAAAGTATGGTTCGAGATGTTATTCTAAATTCTACTATAATAAGTAGGTGCAACTAATCTTATGTCATCCACCAGAAACAATCTATAAATGATGAAAAATTTTGCATTTGACGTTCTCCTATTCAGAGGCGTTTAACAAACATATTCTGGTATTATATCCATAAATGGGCAAGCTATGCAACCTTCTAAATTAACACTGGTTCAGACAGAAAGGTAAATCATAAACCCCAACCTTGATTCAATTTGCGTGCAAACCAACCGTCCAATGCATCACATACAAAGCTGAAAAATAACTTTCCATATTAGATTCACAATCATGCTTCATTAAAAAAAGTTCAAAAAAGAAAATTGAGCAAAATATGGACAGGAATCACCTTCTTCTGGCAAGTCTGCCCCAACGGCTTTAACTCCTTGTTAACGGAGTCAATTTTCTTGCGAACAACAGAGACTTCCTTCTTCATTGGATCCGCCAAGGCATCTAATTCCTGATATATTCATTTACAGTAGCGTTATGGCGAGTTCGTATATATAAAATATACTTAATTCAGCTTACTTGCTGCATCAACTTTTCAAACCACATATATATTAAGCTAGATAATTCACTCTTTCTTTCCATATAATTCACTCTTTTTCGAAACCACCCAAATATCACAACTCCACTATACACATCATATAATCTGCATATATATTAGAACTTCTAATAGACAAATAAAAACCTCAAGCACATCAACATTTAACTAATCGCACAAAAAGTAACTGGAATGGAATTTGGTCACTAGCTACGAAAATAGAAATAAAACGTACAGAAATTTTAGAAATTTATAAATTGGGAATCTAAAATCTGACTTGAACCAAAATTAAATGGGGATACAACCTCATCTCTGTACAAAAAATATCAGATGAATCTGTATATAGACAAGAAGAATAAATGGAGATCATTCTCCCATTAGCAAGATGGGCATGCAAGTACATGTATCATTTTCATATAATTGGCTACGATAATACAATAATAAAATTGCAATTAGCTACAATATTCTACAAGGTTGATTAAGTTAGATAGTCATTCAAAGTCCAGTAACACCATCTCAAACTTTGATTCAATAGAAAAACAAATATAAATGAACAAGAAATCAAGAACAACAAGTACTCACTATTTTCAGCTCCTGTAAACCATTAAATGGTTGATATGTTGTGATCCCACTTATGCTCAGTCCCTTTCCAGTTATTGATTCTGTACCATGATCTGCAAGCCAATCATGAACCATGTCCCACAAACACTATACAAAAACAAAAGTGAAAAAATGATCACTTTTTGGTCAACAAATCAGAGTCCAAAATGCTGAAAATCACAAGATCACAAGATCTCTCATAATCTTTGTGGACTCCTTTTTCAACCTAGATCCTTCCCAACTGTATATATGACTTCAATAAATGAAAATTGCCTACCATTACACACTTTTACAGACCACTACCTATACCAGAAACAAAAAGCGAAGATGGTGCAGCTGCATTGCAGGTGTCGGCCTGCAATGCCAAATTCTGTTCGCTAGCCGACACTTTTCTGATACAAACTTTAGAGTTTAGTTCTTCAATTCGTGAAGTAAACTCATCCATGTGTTCATTTAACATGGAAATTTGTTCAGATAGCTGAGTAACAATGCCCTGAAACATGCATTAAAATTTATCAATTAAAAGTGGATTGCATATGACTGGTTAGAGAAGCAAAAGAATAAGCAAAAAGGCTAAAGGAAAGCAATATCAAAGTGGAACAAGGTTTTATTTGGAATTTTTATTTTTTCTCTTTCAAACATGTTTTACTTGGACAATCTTCACAAGTAATACTATTCACCACCTCTATGATAACATTCAGAACACCCCATCATACAAAATTCAGTAATATGACATCTGAATAAGTATTTTCTTCAGTACACACAAAATCTTACATAGTAATATCCTGAAGAATTGTATTAGTTGGTAGAATACATTAATACAGCACGGTCATGAAATATTCCTAAAACAAAAAAAGTTACAAATACGAGTAAAAATGCACCAAGAGCAGCACAATTCAGATATTATTTAGATATATTTAGATATTATTATTAGTTTTTTTTTAAAATACTAAACTTTTAACTATTCCATAGTAGTTATTCCGAACAATAACTAATGAGCTGCTTTAGACAAACTCTAGTAACTACAGTTGTCTATCTTAAGGCCTGGGAAATTTTATTGTGGAGTATATAGACTTTTAAGTTAAATTATATAAAGCATAACGTGAGGATGTGTGAATTAACTGAACTTATGAAACAATAAAGGTATAAGCCTCTAGTAAGTTGAAGACTATCTCCATTCAGATGCTGAATTCTTCTCAAAGAAGACTTGGCCCCTACAAGCCAAAATTTTACAAAAAGGTGACTTGATATGTCAAGAAGTTTAAGTGAAATAGTCAGTGACTCGTTCATCATCTGAAAGAAAACACTACTCGACATTGATTTTTCATGAGTGCATAACAAAGATGGAGAACAAGTATGAAAGCTAACTGGCATGATGCAGTTAATTGTGTAATTACAGGAGTTCTTGCATCATTCTAAGTGTTATGCATGACTATCAAGTGTCACAAAACAGCTAGAAACTCAGCATGATAGGGACGAGGGGCTGGTTAGTTATCAAGTACCATCAAAGAATGAGTGAAATGGTTCAAATATATACCAGATGACTCCTCCAACCTTCTAATAAATGCCAACTGAATCAAAGCTCCTGAACATTCACAAGGAAATGTCACTTGCCAAAACTGCAACACGATACTGATGGTAAAACTAAAAATAGAAATGAAACAAGCAGAAAATTGAACGAAGTAGCTACACAATAAATTGATTTTAATATGAAATCTTTGAAAAGAATCCAAATGTTTGCTTATCATGTAAACTACAAGACACATACAAGACATAATATTATATATATATATACATATATATATATATAGAGAGAGAGAGGAAAGAGGGAGAGAGAGAGAGAGAGAGAGATCAAACGCATATATTGCACAGTGCCGGCGAGAGGTACTGAGACGCTAAGGTTACATTTAGGATTTAGGGTTTTTCTTTGACCGCGAGGGTTCTCGTCGGAGCGTAGCAGTTGCAACTTTTAAGCTTTTTTCAAGTGGAAGTCCGAAATTTGAGTGGCGACTGTAAACTCCATGAAGATGAGAAGTTGAAAAGTAGAAAAATTGAAGATCTAGATGAAGGAGAGAGAAGAAGGATTCGTTCTCGCGCAGGAGATAGAAGCTATTATTTGATTTAGGGTTAAAGAAGATGGGCTGAGAGAGACGACCGGCGAATCCTCGGTGATTAACTCGACGACCGAGACAGATGACTTGAGAGAAACTTTACAGGTAGAAGGGATGAGCGCCAATTTTTTTAGAATTGTCTCAAATGAGCGTGGAATGAAAACTAAGTATAGAGCTCCAATATTTTTTATATAATTTAATTTTGATTTAAAATAATAATAATTAATACATATACATAACAGATATTCATAACGGCAAATGTTATCGTTATATAATGTATTTAAACATAACACAAAGTATAACAGTACCAAATTAGCGTTATAAATGTGAATAATATATAACACTTATAGATAACGTAAGATTCGAAAACGTTATATATGATCGGAGATAACGCTTCTCTCAAAACGGATTTTTGAAATATCCGTTATCTATACAAAAAAGACGTTCATAGATAACGGATATTTGAAATATCCGTTATGTATAAAGTGTTATGTATGAGAGTTTTTTTGGTAGTGAATTTAAATAAAATGAAAGAATAGAAATAGAACCAAATAAACACAAGTAAATAAACTAAGCAAATAATCAAACTCAAACAATTAATGAAATACTAATCCTAGGGAATGCAGCACACATGTATCCACTATGATTCAATTTAATCCTAATCTTTCCCAATTTTAATCCGATTAAAGGTGAGGAATCAGAAATATATCTACCTATCTCCGCCAGGTCTCAAAGTAGAAGTAGATTAACAAACAACCTATTACTTTCGTCTCTAGGTTAATTTACTAACTCCCGATATAACCACATATTTAAATTCCCCTACAGATTCTTTAGAACGTGTATCAAATTATTCAATTAATCCCACTAATTAATTATCTCCACCAGGACTCAAATTAACTAGCTAGTATGCATCAATTGTGATCAGTAATTAAGCATAAAATCAAAAGCTCTTGAACAATTGAACACAATAATCGAAAGAGAAAAATAACAAGATTAAATTAAATACAAAGCTTCAATCATGCTTTGCAAACCCTAGAATTAATAAAAGACTACTCACACATAATTAAAACCATAGAAATAATAGAAATAACAATAAACATTGACATAAAATAAATGTGCAATAAAATAGAAAAACCGGAATGATGATTCGTTGAATAAAACTTGAATTCTTCTTTCTTGAATGTTCACAGCAAAACCTCGAAAGTAAAATAAGTTTGAAACTCTAAAATAATGAATAATGTCTCCAATTTTCATCTAAAACAAACATATATATATATACTAGGTATCGAAAATCCGGGCCGAAAGATGAGTTCGTGGCCGAAAACGTGTCCGGGGGACAATTCCCGTCGATCCCGCCGACCCATAAGTGGCTCCCCGCCGACCGGTGGTCTTCCCCCGCAGATCGGTGGCTGGATCGGTGAGAGAAACAGTGATTTCCGCCGTTATGGCCGCCGGTCGGAAGCCTCAACCCGCCGGTCGGCGGGTTGGCCGGCAGCTCCGCGCGCCTCCACCGTTTCGCTCCGTTCTCCTTCATTTCTCGTCTGATTGACCCGATTCAAGTTGCGTTGTGACCCTCTCTTGATCCTCTATCTTTTCTAGCAACTTTCATCCTTGAATTGTATCTTGGATAAATCCCAAATTCAGCTCAAACTTACACAAGAAACACCAAAACATCAATGTGCATAGGGAAACTCAAAACTAGTATAAAAACTCAACAAATGCATGCATTACTCTATGAATATGAGCCATAAAACTCCTAAAATTCATGCAAAAGCCATGTTTATGATATACCATTAAAGACAAATATTGTATCATCCACTAATACTATATACCATGAAAGACAAATATTGTATCATAGGTGATGAGTGCATAAATTGCACTCATTTGCACTCATTTTGAGTGCATTTGCACTTGGTTATCTTGTATATATGTTGTACATATTGCTAATTTTTTTATTTAATCTTATGTTTTATGTAATGTGGCCAATATAGGGAATTTTTGGGTTATAAAGAGCAAAAGCAAAGTCAAATTGATATTGGGATCAACAAAGAGTGCACAAGGCATAAAATAATGAAGAAACGAGCAAGAAAACGCCCAAGTGTTGAAGACTTGACCCCCAAACGCGACCCAAGGGGGTCGCGCTTCAGACCACTTGGAAACACGAGGAACAAACGCGACCAAGGGGGGTCGCGCCTCGGCCTTGAGCCAAAACGCGACCCCCAAATGTGACCCAAATGCCGTGTTGCAGAGCCTTCAGAGACCTGATTTCCTTTGTTCCAAACTCGACCTTCAAACGCGAGTTCCTGGGGTCGAGTTCCGTACAGACGGAAATTAGATTTGACTTTTGGCATCCAATTATTGGTCCAATCTTTTATATATCTATTAGGGTTTTCAAACCATACATCCATCCACCCTAGAACATGAAATACACTTAGAGAAACACCAAGATTTGGGATTTTTGAAGATCAAGAGGAAGGAGGAAGATTCAACCATCCATTTGAGCATCCAAGCCATAGGATTGAAGAAGAGTGTTCTACATTGGGTTTTATCACTTTTTCTCCCTTCTTAAACTTGTATTTAGAATGGGTTTTTGTTCTTTTTCTTATAATCTTGATTTTATTGTGAATATGGTCGGCTAGAGCCTTAGGGCTCTAGGATGTGGTGAAGCAATGTGAATATTGATCTTTGATTTGGAATATATATATATATATGTGTGTTATTGCTTTGTCAAGATTTTGATCTATGCTAGAGCTTGAATGGTGTTGTTTGGTTGGCCATCTTACTAACATCACATGTATGAATCACTTGCATCTAGTCAATCCCGTGATCATAAGCATGCTTGGATCAAATCTACGTATTTGTCTTCTTAGTCGAATGTCATTATGTGAAAGGAAATGTGACCCTTAGAGTCTTTGGTAGGTGCGACCTTAGAATGCGTTAAAGATAGCCATCATTGTTGCATTTGTAATTTAAGAGATATTCGAGAGATGCTCTTACTATAATCGTGGTCTTTCTATCTATGAAATTTGCATATATGTGTGTGTAATCCCTTGTTGTAGATTAATATGAGCATTGTGTAGCCATGTTCTAGAGTTTCTCCTTATTTACCATCTTCAAAGCTCTCCCTTGTTTGGTATTGTCTCTTGAGTGCTAATTATATTGATAATTATTGTTGTTTAAGTATTTATATCTTTTGTTCTTGTTTGGTATTGTGATTAGGTTGAAATACACCCTCTCCTTATTTTTCATCTAGATATTTCGCTCATCTATCGTCGTGATACTTGCATTGTCTAATTTCTATTCTATTTCCCTGTGGATCGACCTCGTATCATTATATCTACAATCATATGATTATACACTTGTAGGCATGACACGAGTTTTATAAATATTGAAACCATCGTAGAAGTGGAGAGTAAATCTTGCATCAAGTTTTTGTTCAAGCCATACATCCATCCACCCTAGAACACGAAATACACTTAGAGAAACACCAAGATTGGGGATTTTTGAAGATCAAGAGGAAGGAGGAAGATTCAACCATCCATTTGAGCATCCAAGCCATATGATTGAAGAAGAGTGTTCTACATTGGGTTTTATCACTACTTCTCCCTTCTTAAACTTGTATTTAGAATGGGTTTTTGTTCTTTTTCTTGTAATCTTGATTTTATTGTGAATATGGTCGGCTAGATCCTTAGGGCTCTAGGATGTGGTGAAGTAATGTGAATATTGATCTTTGATTTGGGATATATATATATATATATATATATATATTATTGCTTTGTCAAGATTTTGATCTATGCTAGGGCTTGAATGGTGTTGTTTGGTTGGCCATCTTACTAATATCACATGTATGAATCACTTGCATATAGTCAATCCCATGCTTGGATCACATCTACGTATTTGTCTTCTTAGTCGAATGTCATTATGTGGAAGGAAATGTGACCCTTAGAGCCTTTGGTAGGTGCGACCTTGGAATGCATTAGAGATAGCCATCCTTGTCGCATTCACAATTTAAGAGATATTCGAGAGATGCTCTTACTATAATCGTGGTCTTTCTATCTATGAACTTTGCATATATGTGTGTGTAATCCCCAGCAACGGCGCCAAAAACTTGATGCGAGATTTACTCTCCACAATGGTTTCAATATTTATAAACTCGAGTCATGCTTACAAGTATACAAGAATATAATTGTAGACAGGATGAAATGAGATCGATCCACAGGGAAAATGAATTAGAACTTGAAAATACAAGTACCACGACGATAGACGAGTGAAATATTTAGACTATGGATTAGGATGAGGGTTGATTGTCACAACAAAACTAAAACATAAGAAATAAAAAAGTGAATACCAAACAATAACAATAAACAAACTAAATAGCAAATGAAATAAACAATACCAACAAGAGAGAGATATTTGAAGATGATAAATAAGGGCAAGACTCTAGGATATGGATACACAATGATCCTATTGATCAAACATCAAGGATTTAAATACACAATCATGCTAAGTTCATAGATAGGTAGACCACAAATATAGAAGGAGCATCTCTCGAATATCTCCTTAATTGCGAATGCGACAAGGATGGTTATCTCTAACGCATTCCAAGGTCGCACCTACCAAAGGCTCTAAGGGGTCACATTTCCTTCCACATAATCGACATTCAACTAAGAAGACAACTATGTAGATTTAATCTAAGCATGCCTATGATCACGGTATTGACTAGATACAAGTGATTCATACATTTGATGCTAGTAAGAATGCCACTTCAAACAACACCATTCAAGAACTAGCATGGATTAAAATCTTGACAAAGCATAAATATATATATAAAACCCAAATCAAGATCAATATTCACATTGTTTCACCACATCCTAGAGCCCTAAGGCTCTTAGCCAACCATATTCACAATAACATCAAGAATACAAAAGAAGAAACAAAAACCCATTCTAAATACAAGCTTAAGAGAGGAGAAGAAATGATATAACCCAATGTAGAACACTCTTCTTCAATCTAATGGCTTGAATCTTCAAATGGATGGTTGAATCTTCCTTTTTCTTCTTGATCTTCAAAAATCCCCAAATGTGGTGTTTCTCTTGTGTATTTTCGACTCTAAGGGGTGGTGGCTGTGTGGTTTGAAAACCCTAATAGATGTATAAAGGAGTGGACCAATAATTGGATGCCAAAAGTCAATTTTAATTTTCGTCTGTGTGGAACTCGCGTTTGAGGGTCGAGTTTGGAACAAAGGAAATTAGGTCTCTGAAGGCTCTGCAACACGGGCTTTTGGTCGCATTTGAGGGTCGCGTTTCAGCCTTCAGTCGAAACTCGACCCAAGGGGGTCGCGTTTGAGGGTCGCATTTCGGCCAAAGGATTTCAGCTCTTTGAAGGCTCTGCAACACGGGCTCTGAGTCGCGTTTGAGGGTCGCGTTTCAATAGGTAATACAAAATTTAAAATCATTACGCCACAAGTCAGTTCATTTTTTTTCATTTTTGTGGGGTCTACCACAATTTCTCCCTGGCTACATGCTTGTCTGTAGAATAGATTTGCATATTTGAGATGTTGATCCTTGAGTATGTTACTGTCTGTAGTTATGATTGCAGCACAGTATTTTGCTCTTAAAAACTTCATTTGCTTGTCGTTTGCTTTCTTCAGACCACTGCTCCAGCCTTTCAGACCACCCTATCTGTACGTCTCCATGTGTCTTATGACATAGACGCCACAATCAACCTTGTTCTTTATATCTCTCCATGGCATCTTTATCCTGGTAGTTAGATGCTTTTTCTTCAAGCCATTTGATTTCTGTTCAAGTCCAGCACTTGCGAGGAACTCAGCAAAAAAGTTTACTCACATGTATTTTTAAAAATTAGAGATAACTGTGCTAAAATTTATAAAATGATAGTGCTTGAAAATAAGTGGGAGTATGCTAAAATAAAAAATCACAAATTAACAACATGTAATAGTGTTTGTTGATAGTTTTTTGAAATGTTGATGACATTTTTTTCATGCTAATGCTAAACACAAGTATCATGGTAAAATAAGTCATGAAAGTGCTAAAATAAGTCATGAGATTTCTAAAATAAGCTATGAGAGTGCTAAAATAATGCATGAGTATGCTAAAATAAAAAATCACAAATTAAACAACATGTAACAGTGTTTGTTGAATGGATTTTTGAAATGCTGATGGCATTTCTTTCATGCTAATGCGAAAACAAGTGCCATGCTAAACAGAGGTCATCTTAGTTCTAAAATAAGTTATGACAAAACTGAAAATAAGTTATGAAAATGCTAAAATAGGAAATGATAACTGAACAACGTGTAACAGTGTTTGTTTATAGGTTTTTTACAATGCCAATGTCATTTTTTTATGGTAATAAATGAGACAAGACTGATGTTAAAATATGTAATGACAAAGCTAAAAAAAAGCCATGAAAATGCTAAAATAAAAAATGACAAATTTTCAACTTGTAACAATGTTTATTCATTGGTTTATTGAAATGTCGAAGTCATTTTTCATGCTAATGCTAAAACAAGTGACATGCTAAAATAGGGCATGAGAGTGCTAAATTAGAAAATGATATTGCTAAAATACTAAATTGAAAAATATACACATAAACTGGTAGGGTTAACACTTTTATATAGATTTTTCGTCATGAGCGGAATGAAAATGAAATTGATCAATTATCATGCAATAAAATAAACACAGCTTGTTCAAGATTAGGTATTTGTACGTGTTGTGCTTACAAAAATATGAAATATATTGTTAAATTATCATAATATAACACTAAATGAATGTTTATAGCAAACGTAAACTGCTAAATCAATATAGTATAATCGTTAAAAAAACAAACGAAATTTTTGAAAAATAACAATGAAATACATATTACCTTGAGTTTTCATAATTATCTGAGGATTTTGTTGATGATTTGGGAGTTTTTGACGGTTGATTTTGATTTATTTTCAGTTTATCTTCAAATTTTTTGTACTTCTGGTTTTGCGCGAGTTCGTGCTATAGCAGGAATGAGAAATGTTTTCTTTGAAAAATGGCTGTAGAATTCGAATACGTTCAAATTTCTAATTTTACCCTCGCCGAGTTTCAGGGGCAGCAAAGTTCGGAATTATTACAATTATGCCACCAATTTTTTTTAATTTTGGAACAAATCTTGACCGTCCAAATAGGCGAGATCTGTGGCTAAGATTGGTTCTCGGTTCTCACATGGGGTATGGTTTCTTCTGGAACCCAACCCTATATATATATATATATATATATATATATATATATAGGTTATAATGAGGACTACTATTTGTGTGAGAAATAGGAACCAATCATGGCCTTTCAATTTGTATGGAACTCGATGAATGGTCCGAAAGAAATCAACAAACCGCCCACCTCTAAATAATACTAACACATAAAATAAATACTTTATTTGGGGTCGCCTAATTGGCTAGTGATCTAGTAGTTTTGTTTGTAGTGAAAGGTCACAAAATGACAATATTATTAGTGTCACTATAAAAAAAATGACAATATTATTAGTAACGATAAATGTCGTCCCTAGTGCTAGACTTAAATAATGACATGTTGTCTCTAAAAAATACATATAATTTCTAATGATATTTTTTGTGACGACATTATTGTTACTTAAAATAATTTTTAATTAATTTGGGACGAACTTTTAGGGACGCTCTTGTCGTCGCAAAAAATATTTTTAAGTGACAATAATATTGTCACAAAAATATTATTAGAGAGGACATGTGGTAAATAGAGACGACGCGACATTGCTAAAAGTCTAGTATTGGTGACAACATTTGTCGTCGTTAATAATTTTATCTCTAAAGACCATTTTTTTGTAGTGTGTGATTATTCTTTTATGTGTATTTTCCAGATTATTATTGTACATGTTGTTCAGTATTTATTTTTACTTAACTGCAAGTGCACGGTAAGGTTTATAGAGTAGTGGTAAATAAAGTCGTATCTATAGTGACTTAATATTTAACCAACTAAGTATCAGAACTCAACTCCTAATTAAGTACTATCTAGACGACCGAATAAAGTGCTTGATTTAATTAAAATATATACTTAAATAAATGAAATAAATGAAAATATGGAAAAGAAAGAGTAATGAATTGAAGAAACAACGGAGAAAGACGAAATCTAGAGTTGGAGATTCCTTATACAATCCATTTATTTAACTAATTCATTATATTTCAATGTAGGGATTTAAATCTAGCTAGAACAACCACAATTATACTTTAAACCTCCTCTCGAAGAGCCTAAAGCGTGGATCACACAACTAGTATTAACGACTCAGTTCAATACTTAGCATGTAACTCCTAATGGCTTATAGAGTTTATTGCTCTCTCAATTAATCTCAACCCTCTCGAATGATATTGATTAATGAGTTCACATGTTAAAACTCATTTTTCGATTTATGAATTAACACATCAAATTATATTATTTAGTGACTAGTTAAACGAATACAGATAAAAAAAGAGTAATCAAAGATCACGATAAAGTCATAGGAAATATGCTAAAATCAATTAAACGAACTTCATAAATTCATCATCTAACCCTAGAAAACTAGGGTTTGGCTATCCATAATCAAATAAATAACTAAAAACCAACAAAGAGTATTCATGTATGATAGAAAATAAAGAATAGATAAGCATGGAAGATATAATTTGTCTCTATTCTTATTTGGCTTGAATATCTTGTTCTTACGTACCCTCTGTACTCTTCTCTGCACCTCTCGAACTCTGTGGAAGAATTTATGGGTGTGAATTCTTGCCCTAATTTTGGTCCATCATCATCCTTTTATACTTAGGCAAATTCTAACTCAACTTGGAAAGATAAAAAGCCCAAAAATAGAGTAAAATCAAAGAGCCCAGACAATTCAGGAGTGCGCTCGTGACCCAGTCACCTGCGAGTCCGGTCACGAGTCTACGTGGCAGATTACTCGTGACCAGCTCAAAATTCACAAGTGGGGTCGTGACTCAACCAAAGACGACCCCCCGTCTCAGTAGCAAGCGTGCAGAAAGCCATCCAGAAGGCAATTCGTGAGTGGATTCACGACCATGATCGTGACTCCACATGGCATGTCCGGCAGCATTCCACTATTTTTCTTCGTTATCATTCATTTCTCATTCGATTGACCCGATTCTTTTTGCAATATGTTCCTTATTTGATTTCCTATCTTTCTAGGCTCTTTCCAAGCTCATTTGAAGTTCACAAAAAAAAATGGCACTAAATCCCTTCAAAACAAGTAAACACGTGACATTGCACAAAATACAGAAAACTATGCAAATCTTGTCACACATGAATGCAATACTCATCATATGCCATTCAATTGAAACTCAAAATAGATGCAAAAGACGAGGTCATCACATGTGCAGAGTTTACTCATAATGTAGCGATTGTAGGTGCCCTTATCATATACTCCCTCCATCCCAATAGCAAGGTCCACTTGCTATTGGACACGGATATTAAGGAAAAGTAGATTAGATTAAGGAAAAGTTGATTAGTTGTTAAAGTAGTGGGTAAAGTAGGTGTGGTCCATTTCTTTAAGGAGTATTATAATAATAAGTAATATAAAGTAAGTGGGGTCCTCTTTGATGTTGACATTAATTATTTCCTTATATGGAAGTGGACTTTGCTATTGGGACAACCAAATAAGGCATTGTGGACCTTGCTATTGGGACGGATGGAGTAATATATAATAGGTCAAGAATGTCACACACAATATATATACATATATATATACACACATATATATAATGAGTACTAGTGATTTGTGTGAGAACTAGGAAGAATACTCATTTACTATGATTTTATAGCTTATCTTGTTGTATTTTAGTATTTTTTTTAACATTGACAATAAAATACAACAAGATAAGCTATATTTTTTATAAAAAAAATAGCACTAAAATACAATAAAATAACTTATAAAATCATACTAAATAAACATATATGGTTTTGAATACTAATAATTTGTGTGAGAATTAGGAACTATATATTCTTATTTAGTACGATTTTATAGCTTATTTTATTGTATTTCAGTACTATTTTTTAAAAAAAAATTATAGCTTATCTTGTATTTTAGTGCTAGTGTTAAAAGCGCTAAAATACAATAAGATAAGCTATAAAATCATAGTAAATAAGCATTGTTCCTAGTTCTCGAACAAGAAGTACTAGTACCTATTATAATCAATCCACACACACACACATACACACATGCAATTTACCTCTTTTAATTTATATAATTTACATGCTATTATATAAGAATAGAGTGTATTTTTCCATGCACAAATTATCCTACCTACCAAAATTATATAATTAATTTATTTTATATTGCATTATCAATTAATTAATTAATGTATTCAATTTAAATGGTCAATTCGATTAATTAAATATAAACCTAACAAATTTATATATGTTAAATACATATCCCCTTAAATCTTAATTAGTTTATATATATATATATATTATTGTTTATATATGTTAAGATAATATATTTCTTTTTATAATATATATAGATACATTATAATATTATGTAGTATTATTTTAATTTTAATTTATAGACAATGGACTATTTTTTTTAGAAGATCATTGGACTGCTTTAATTAGCAGCTAATTTACATGTATAGTTTTGTAAAAATTAATATGTAGTCTACACCTGCAAATATGTGCGCAATCTTTACCTTATATATAATCTTCATAAAGTAATAGGTATATATTATATCACTATTTATATATATATATATATAGTAAGACTTACATGTTAAATCTTATTAACAAAGTCACAAAGATTGCATTAACTGATTTGTACATTTCTATAATTAACGTATTAGTCAAAGATTGTGTTGCTCTTATTACACCCGTCAACGCAATTAACGCAATATTAACGTGATATATATATTTGGATTTTCATGCCAGTTATGTTCATTTTAATTTTAATCTCTATTGACAAATGTGTAATTTTGATGAGTTGTGTGAATTTATTGTGAAAACAATTGCATAAATTTAAATTTTGAATATTAGAACATTATTAATTTTGATCACCATTTTTAGATAGAAATGGGTACATGTTTTGTTTACTGTTGTTCAAGTGTTTTTATATATATGCTACTGTATGTAGTGAGTGTTGTTCATGGGTTCTATTTATATGTTAATGTCAGTTTAATTTCTTTTTTTTTTTTATGTCGAGGGTAACCCGCAGCCGCTACCGTGGTGCGCACTAGGTAAATCCCGCCCCTGTGTAATAGCCTGCAAACCTACACAGGGGAGGTAAACCACACCTGGCATAGTGTGACAGGCTCACACCTAGTGGTGTTGGTGGTGGGTCGAACTTGAGACCTTTGACTAGGGGTGGCACGGTACGGTATACCTTACTTTTTTCACCATACCTTTATCTTACCTTACTAGTATGGTATGGAGAAAATCCATACCGTTACCTTACCTTAAGATTCGGTATACCTTCCAACGGTATACCTTAAGTTCGGTATGAAACAAATGACATACATTTGCCGTACTTTTAGTTCGATATACCTTACTAATATCGGTATACCTTACCGACATCGGTATACCTTATCATACCATCCTAAAATATATCATATATCTCATATATTTATTCAAAATATATGAAATACTCCTAATACGATCAAAATTCAATAAAATAAAAATAAATATATTCATGTCAAGATAATCAAAGTCCAATAAAATAAAATAGATATAATAATTCAAATTTAACACTCCAATGCAACAATTAAATAAAAACAAGTGATATCCCAACAAACACAAGAAATAAAAATAAACCGAGTCTAGAATGTTTCCCAAAAAGTGTTAATATTGTAAATTTACTAGATATTTATAAATGTATAACATATTTACTAGTATTATATATCAATCATGTTTTTATAATTAATATAAATTGTATAAAAATATTATAAACTTACTAAATATTACAAATTTGAATCTTTTACTTAGAAATCATAAGAATTATTTTCTAAGTATATACTAACTAAGAACACACTTAGCATTACAATGCATTAAGTATAATATAACATTAATTATAAGTGTTAATATTGTAAATTTACTAGATATTTATAAATGTATAACATATTTACTAGTATTATATATCAATCATGTTTTTATAATTAATATAAATTGTATAAAATATTATAAACTTACTAAATATTACAAATTTGAAATCTTTTACTTAGAAATCGTAAAAATTATTTACTGAGTATATATTCACTAAGAACACACTTATCATTATTATGCATTAAGTATAACATAAGATTAATTATAAGTGTTAATATTGTAAATTTACTAGATATTTATAAATGTATAACATATTTACTAGTATTATATATCAATCATGTTTTTATGATTAATATAAATTGTATAAAAATATTATAAACTTACTAGATATTACAAATTTGAAATGTTTTACTTAGAAATTGTAAGAATTATTTACTAAGTATTAATTAAGAACACATTAAATTATCATTACTATGCATTAAGTCTAACATAAGATTAATTATAAGTGTTAGATATTTACATATATATCATATTTACTAAGTATTATATATAAAATATCTATAATTCACATATACATATATTTATAAAATATCACAAATATAGTGGTATATACCGTTAGTTCGGCATATACTGTTGGTGCGGTCACACCAACGGTATATACAGTACCTACGGTATATATCGGTGCAACGGTATATGACGAATTAACGGTATATACCTTAAAAATTCGGTATACCGTCGGTATCGGTATACGCCGGTATACCTCGGTTTTTAAAATTCTATACCGTTACCTTACCGAAAAATCTCGGTACGGTATCATACCTTACTGAAAATACTGGTATACCTTAAAGTCCGGTATTCTGGTATTTTTTCCGGTACGGTAAGTACGGTATAACGGTATGACGGTATTTTTTCCCAGCCCTACCTTTGAGCTCAAGAAACACCACTCCACCACAAGGCCATCCCAAGGGGATGTCAGTTTAATTTCATTATTTATGTGTTTGTTGGTTGATGAGTTATTATAGAAGCAGGAAACATCAAATACAAAAAGTCCAAACAGTCGTTGAATGCAGGAATAAAAAATTTGATCGTTGAGTAGAATGACTCTTGAAGAAAAAATTAGACAAATAGCACAAAAAAGAACTACCCTCCCATGATGTCATATGAAACTATTTTTCATAGGTAATAAAACAGTTGAAATGATTTATCATTTGATTTCGATCTTTTTTAAGGGTCGTTTGATTCATCTATTGTCATTTGTCAGATTAGGATAGTTTTAATTTTTTTCGGGTTCTAAATTTAATTTTGTTTGGCAAGAAAGACTTCAATGTTTTATTTATCCTAGCTATTATTTAATATTTCAGCTTCACTAATAATTTTTCTCATATATTTTGTTGTTTTAGCATCAAATCAAGCACCCAGAATGGATTCTAGACATTCATAGTGAAATATTGTTAGTTAATTTTTTTGTACACTGTATATTTATCAAATTAAATGAATGAATGAATGAATAAATAGGTTTTTGTAGTTTAGTATATTTATTTTATTTTATTTTTCATTCCACTTGCTTAATCTTTTATTGCATACATCAAAATTCAGCTTCTATTAATCATAATAGTTTTTGAAAGATGTGCAATCAAATATTTACGTTCAAAAAAGTTTTAAATTATTTTTAGTATTTTCTCTCTATTAAATGTGTTGTATTATGGCTTTATTGTGATTTTCTCGCCTATTTGATTCCGTACATGTATATAAATATATTTAATTATTTTCTGTATTATTGGATTATTAGAATATTAAATTATTATTATCAATTACTGTTTGGTAATCTGGTATTATATTACTTTAATGAGCCACATTCCCGGTCTAACGGATCGCTTCCGCTAGATGGATCCTAATCCGACCCGGGCCACCCCACCCAATCCCCAACCCCACCGCCACTCTCTCTCTCTCTAGTCTTTTTTCCTTCCTTTTTTTTTTCTTTTTTTTTTTTGACAGTTTTTCTCCCCCCACTCCCCCTCTCTAACAACCCACGACAGTTTTTTTTATTCTTTTTTTGGCAGATTTTTTTTTTCCTTTTTTTTTTGACAGTTTTTTTTGGCAATTTTTTTTTTACAGTTTTACTCCCTTTTTTTTCCAGCTCCAATTTACGCTTCATTACAAAGAATTAGAAATTGTGTGGTTTTTTAATGATTTTATTAATGATACTTCAACCATAATTAATGATACTTCACATCAATGTTAATGATACTTCACTAGATAAAAGTTATATTTTCATTAAAATGAAAATTACTGATGATTAAGCATTAATTATTAAATTAACAACAAAGAAGTATCATTAATTATGAAATACGTATCATTAGTAATAGAAAATGAAGCATCACTAATAGTGATACTTTATTATGCAATTAGTGATACTTTTCTTTCTAATTAGTGATACTTTATTCTACAATTAGTGATACTTTTCTTTTTAATTAGTGATACTTTCTTTTGCAATTAGTGATATTTTTGTGATACTTTCTTTTACAATTAGTGATACTTTTCTTCTAATTAGTGATACTTTCTTCTGCAATTAGTGATACTTTTCTTTCTAATTAGTGACATTTTCTTCTACAATTAGTGATACTTTTCTTTCTAATTAGTGATACTTTCTTCTGCAATTAGTGATACTTTTCTTTTAATTAGTGATACTTTCTTCTGCAATTAGTGATACTTTTCTTCAATTAATGAATATTTTCTTCTGCAATTAGTAATACTTTTTTCCATAGTAATGAGATTCCACTTCACCCCATAAATAATGATACTCATATGCGAGTTAATAATACTTCACCTCATAAATAATGATACTTTGGTTACTGATATACTCCACTCATAGTTAATGATACTTTACCTTATACTTAATTATACTTCTTCTTTTTTTCGCTCAATAATTAGTCAACCGTCAGGAAAAAAATACATATTTTTTTAAAAATAAATGTATACCCTAAGAAGATTATATTATAATTACTAAAAAAAAAGAAACAAAAAAATGAGAACAAGAAAGAAAAAATGAACAAAGAAATAAGAAAAAGAAAGTGAAAAAGAGACAAAAAGAAACTAACTAAGAAGAAAAAAGAAGGAAAAAAAGAAGAAAAAAAAACAAGAAGAAAGGCGGCTGGCAGCCGAAAAAAAAAAAAACAGCAGCAGGCGCGGGTTTGGGACGGGTCGAGACGGGTCTGGACGGATATTGACCCGTCTAACTTAAAGGGATCCGTTAGACGGTCTCATATAAGTTTTTGTCTACTTTAATAGTTTAATTGATACAAAAAAATTTGCTCTATTTTCCATCATACAATGTAAGTTTCCATTTGAATAATTTAATTTGCACTAGGTCAAATTTAAAGTGTAAATATAATGAGTTTGCATTATATAAAGTTTTGTATATTATATTTATATTATAAATAAATTGACGAAACATTATCAAAATACTCGATGGATTGGTTGATTGCTCCAAAGGTTAGGTTAATGTTAATTATAACATTAATTTTATTACTCTCAATTTCATTAAATAAATTTATACCTTACATCAGTTTGCTAAGATTGCGTTAATATTTTTCCTAATATTTCTATTACATATAGAATATTCTAGATTGTTCCAGTTATTGTAGCGCCAGCAGAAAGAAGATTTTTAAAATTAAAATTAATTCAGACATATTTGTGTTCAAGTATGTCAAGAAAGGTTCATTGGGCTAGTTATTTTAAGCATTATATTGAAAATGAGATACTGAAAAAGGTTGATTTCGATGATCTTATTGATGATTTTACTTCTCAAAATACTAGAAGATCTGAATTAGTTCGATAATTATTTGATAGTACTCTTTTTTTTGTATGTTTATAGGTGTTGATAGCATTTTTTCAGTAAATACGGAATGAAGACTATTGTAGAAGAAATTTCAAGATGCTCGTGGGAAAAAAATTAGGGTCTTAAAATGTTAGGACCGGCCCTGCATGAGACATCTCGTTAAAAAGCTCGCGAGCTCAACGAGCCAAGCTTGAGTTCCACTCGAGAAAATGGTGAGCTTGTTTATCAAACTCGAGCTCGACTCGTTTAATAAACAAATAATTCTCGAACGAGCTATTTTTGAATCGATATCCGAATGTCTCGCGAGTAGTTTAACTCATTTAATTTACAGCCCTATCAAATTTCTTACGATTTTATAGGAATACTGCACAGATTCACTTAAAGAATTCATTAATCGATGGAACATTAATTATTGTCTCTATTTACACAACAACTATAAATTAATTTATATAAACATGTCCAAAATATATATCCGACGCGACATGTCCAAAATATATAATTAGTGTTTTAGATAAATATATTTGTATTCTTATGCATATCGCCATCGTGAGAATAAAGTAAATGCCTGATATATACAATTGCCACCAAAGTCATTCATATTGGTGATTGGTCCCTCCAAACAAAAAATATTCAATAGTAAAAAAGGGAAGATTAACCGGAAAAAAAAAAAGGATTATCGGTAGGACTCCTAATGAACCAATCAAATATTCTCTTTTTGTTTTTTTTTTTTTTTTTTTTTTTTTTTTTTTTTTTTTTTTTTTTTTTTATCAAGCATGCACCAAATAAAGTGATTTATAAAGGACAAAAAAACGTGTGGAACAACCTAAAAGCCGAAGCAAATCAGACGAAGAAAATTCAAGGGCCCGACCTCATTAAAACTTAACGAGGAAAATTCAATGGAAAAAAACTTAAAGAAAGAGAAGAAGAAGAGTATCCTCTAACTATTAACAAAATAGCGACAATACCCAAAGCACCAAAATCGGGAAAAAAAAATGAGTTCAAATTAAAATACAAGGAATGGAAAAATTCCAATAACCAATATATATCAACACTAATAAAATTCACTAAACACACTTAGCAACTCGGTTTCCTTCTTCTTCAAATTAATAATATGTAAATCAGTTATATGACAAGTATTAATTTTGTATTGTTACGTTCTAAGCTAAAAATATATATCCCAAAATTTTCCAATTTGGAACCAAACTATTAGTCATAAAAAAACGGATTTGTATCTTTCCAAACTTTTGAGTCGTTTGACACTAATGCCTGTTTGTAAAGGGAAATTCTAAACATAGTCATCGTTTTACTCTTTATAATCCTCAATTAATTAAAATATGAAAATTTATTTCTATTAGACATATTTGCCCTTATAATCCCTACCAATTCAAAAATATCTAACAAAATTAATAATCTATATAGCCCTCACTTTCAGACACACGCACACATATATCATTCAAGACTTAAAAAGAAAAAAAATTATAAAGATTTCTTGCAATCATTCTTCTGCATTTTTTCTAAAAATTGATAATAACATTGCATTAATGCAATGAGCAATTCGAATAATTTCCTAGCGGATATGGTCTTGGAGTCCCATGAAAAATCAAATGATAAAAATATTGAATGTCAATTTCCGATTTTATGTGAATATTTTTACATTGTCTAATATTTTATTTTTCACCCTTGTTTTCCCCTGAAATGTCGTCTTCTTCCCTACAACAACATGCCAACATCAACAATCAATCAATTATTTACAGGTGTTTGCTCCCATATTTTTTTAAGAATTAATTTTAATTTCATCCTCCAACTTTATTATTTTAGTAGGCAAAAATCTTTACAGAAGTTGGCATAAACTAAAGCAGCAATCATCCTTGAAAATTTAAAAAATGTGAAGAAAACACGCTTTAATTAGCATAAATAAATTTGATGTGTAGACAGGGTTTTTTTAAGTTAATATGAAAGAGGGTGGGGTTTTTATATTATTTAAATCTATTTTGGATTTTTAAGTGATTGGGGCTATAAGGGAAAATATGTCTAATAAAAATATATTTTTTATTTTAATTAATTTGGAGGCTGTAAAGAGTAAAATGAGGACTATGTTTAGAATTTCCTGTTTGTAAATGGCAACTAGACTACCAGTCATTTTGTTATATATATGGAATCCGAGAATTCTCTTTTATATTGGATCACTACCATTTGGAAATAACTATAAACTATGAATTAAGACAGAAATGAGTCAAGATATTATTGTTGTTGTTGTTGTTGTTGTTGTTGTTGGTGGTGGTGGTGGTGGTGGTGGTGTTGGTATTGGTGTTGCTGTTGCTGTTGTTGTTGTTGTTGTTGTGATGATGTTGAGAGTAACCTACAGGCACTATCGAGATGTGCTTTAGAAAAACCTCGCTCCTGTGTGGTGGGATTCTAACTTGAGTCATTTGGCCTGAAGTTTACACCACTCAACCACCAAACTATCCCCAAGAGAACTTATTATTATTATTATTATTATTATTATTATTATTATTATTATTATTATTATTATTATTATTAAACAATGAATTAATCAATATAATTAAAAAGGTAATCGAAGCATCTGATGAAATCCCCCAAACTTATCTTGATTAATTCATTGTTTAATAATAATAATAATAATAATAATAATAATAATAATAATAATAATAATAATAAGTTCCCTTGGGATTAGCTCGGTGGTTGAGTGATATAAGTTTGAGATCAAAAATCTCAAATTCAATTCCACCACCAACACCACTAGATAAGTTCAAGATAGATTTGGGAGATTTCATCCGATGCTTCAATTAGCTTTTTAAGAATCTTGATTAATTCGTTGTTGTATACTTTATAATTAAAAAATTATATCTTAAGTTTATCGCTAGGTTTGAGCCTTCGTACCTAATTTTAAAATATGATTTACATTTTCTGTGTGATTTGCTTGTTATTACACAGAAATAAAGTTTATCTAGTGATTTGTAAGTTATTGCACATGAGCAGGGTTTACCCAGTATGCATCCTTAGGTTTTCCAAATATCGTTTATCTCTTCGGTATGATTTACAGGCAATTACAAAAGAGCGAAATTTACCCAATATGCACCATCGAGTAATGATTGTGGGTTATCCTCATAAAAAAATAAAATAAAATGAAGAATCATCAGTCCATTTCATAACATGACATTTATTTTCAAGGATATATCAACATGTAATCTTGTATGAAATCGTGTCTCATAATTTGATAATTGTTAAATATTTTGATAAGTATTATGTTATTAGATTAAGAGACTATTGATATATACGATAAATTAAATGACATGATGGACATCATATAAACTGAAATGAGATCATCTAGTCCAACTTTCATATTCCACTTTTATGTCTCACTATCAAATTCAATATTTTAATAATATTTGTTATAAAAATAAATATTATTATTATAATATAATCAATCATAATTAATCTTCATAGATAAAAATTAATTTTTTTAAAAATTATATTCCCAAATTTTGGAATAATCAACTATAATAATTAATTATTAACTAGAAAAATAAAAATTGAATATATAGTAAAAAAAATTATTATAAACTTGAATATGGTGGAATAAACTCTAATTAGTAACTGTAAAATTAAACTAAATCAGAAAAAAAAAAAGGAAATTGAAAAAGAAATGAAAGAAAAATTAATAAATTCAAAATGAAATATCATGATAGAAAAAATGGACTGGGGAATCTAAAATGCTAGATTATTCGAAGTGCTAGTAAGTAGACTGTTTTTTTTTTTGAGTGAATAGTAAGTAGACTTAGTAAACATGGTAATCATCTAAAATTATATATACACTAACTTTCTTCCTCAAAAAAAAGAAAAGAAAAAAAAAATTAATATTCTTTCTTATTATATGAACCAAAGAAGTGGGCGAGTAGCCTAGTAATAAGGTGAGACGGTAAATTAATTATTTATGTGGAAAGACTTCTAAAAGTACCGATTGCAGTGAATCACATGGAGGACAAAGAGAAATATGCCTGAAATCGAACCAAGCACATCAATTTGTAACTTACTAAAATATATATAGGCCAATTAAGCTCATTTAGTTGGAAAATCAAACCTTGGTTATATTAAATAGGGTAGTCAATAATACGTCAACCGTGCAAATGATCAACTCTTTCCATACCCTACACTAATTAGTGACGTGACAAGTTGATTTAATAAAAAAAAAATGATAAGATTTTAGATATTTCCTCTCTCATCAGCTCTAGATGTTCAACTAGACTCTATACCTAATGCCTTAAGTCTTCAATAATATAAAATGACTTATTTAGGGTTAATTCTGTGAGGTAGGGCAATCAATTACGTTTAACCTATCTTTTAATTCAACTACATTAATTATTGAAAATCTATATCCAATTAATTTTTTTGAAAGAAAATAACTTTTATCCATTGATAAGCTCCGATCATTGTTTCAAATATCAAAATCTTCACATCCAGCGCCAACGTCAAATTGTGCAAGACTAGCTATGAGTAATATCCACCGGCTTCCCTAAGCATATGTCGAATAAGCAACCACCCTACCAAGTTTAATAACTTCGGCCAAGAGGGAAGTTCCGCCTTAATAAGCCTCTCTCTACTCATCATGAGCCACTACACGTTATACCCATAAGAGAATTTGAACACACTTGAATACTTGAGCCAACCCGATATAATATTACATTGAGTTCATTATCAAGGACCGAAGCAGGCGGTGTTGTGCAAAAACTAACCGACCGAATGGACTAGCTAGACTGGACCGGCCATTTTTTATCGATTTCGGTCAGTTTTTATACATAGTTTGGTCAGTCCGGTCTTAATTTTAGAGGACCAAATATTTAATCTGTTAGTCCAGTCTAGAATAATATTTATTCGGTTGGATAGGACCGACCGAACTAATTATAATTATTTAAATTTTCAATAAATATAATATATCAATGTTAAAAATAATTAAAAATATATCTAATATTCCTAAATTGCTAAATCCTAAATGCCCAAAATAAATTTCTAAATGGTTAATTGGTTAAAATAAATTGAATTTTGAACTAGTAAATATCAATTCATTAGAATTTAGGAATAAAATAAAAAAAATATAGAAGATAAAGAAATTATCTCAGACCGATCGACTGATCGATTGGTCTTCGGTTCGACCAATCCGAAAAAAAAATTCGACCCATTCAGTCTTCATTATTCAATCCGGTCCGAGACCGGACTGAACATTTACACACCCCCAGAAGCATGCTTTTGTATTGATTTAGCCAATGCAGCTCGGGTCCTTCCTGTATAATAATATATCAGTATCCCCAACACCAAACCAACCACACTTCTTTTAAGTTTGGCCTGTTGGATATCAATTTTGACATTTTGTGTATACATGTGTTTTTGCTAAAAAAAAATAGGACTGGTGAATTTACCATATATAGTAAATTTGATAGATGTTGGAACAAAAGAAAAGGTACGAACAAGGAAGAAAAAGTCTCGATCAATTTAATTGTCAATTCAATTCGACCATTCTTTTTTTTTTTTATTGTCGAAGGTAACCCGCAGCCTCTACCGAGGTGCACACTGGGTAAACTCCGCCCCTGTGTAATAACCTGCAAACCACACAGGGGAGGTAAACCACACTTAGCAAGCCAGGTGTGATAGGCTCACACCTAGTAGTGTTGGTGGGATTTGAACTTGAGACCTTTGGTCTCAAGATATCACCACTCCACCACTAGGCCATTCCCAAGGGGACAAGGTCTCAATCAACCATTCTTTTTTTTTTTTGGATATCGAGGGTAACCCGCAGCCGCTACCGTGGTGCGCACTGGGTAAACCCCGCCCCTGTGTAATAGCCTGCAAACCTACACAGGGGAGGTAAACCACACTTGGCAAGCCATGTGTGACAGGCTCACACCTAGTGGTGTTGGTGGTGGGTCGAACTTGAGACCTTTGGCCTCAAGAAACACCACTCCACCACTAGACTATCCCCAAAGGGACCTTTGATCAACCATTCTTGTCTGCAAAAGCAATTGTCAACGTTAGAAAAATAGTAATTCTTCATCCAATGCAGTTTTAGAAAGGATCTAATTAATGACCTCATCTTATAAGCCTTAGGCCTTTAATCCTTTATCATAATTTGGAAAGTGACTCATCTTAGCCTTACTTTTATTTGATAAGCTTTGGAAAATAACAACAGAATTTTCCTTAATAAAAGATAATAGTTTATCTATAGTTTAAAGAATAAAGATGATCGAGTAAAAAAGAAATAAATGATGAATAATTAAGAACATCATCATTGGCTCAACCTAGCATGCCTAGCCAATTCTTTTGCAAGATACTCAAGCAAACAAGAAAAGTTATTTGAGTTTTTCTGGATAGATGCATATAGAATTTAAATAAGCACCACTTATATCATACACGGTTGTGGATAGAGGATCTTGTCTAGCTAAAACCTGCATATATAGTATAAACATTTAGGATAGTGATCCTCTGCTGTAGCAAAAAGCACAACACACCATGCTGTAGAACAAAACGCAACGTCTGGGTAAAAACGACGCCGCTTTTGTTTAAATTTATTTCCAGACAAAAATTAAGAATCGGCGTCGTATCAATTCCTACTTTACTCTTCTTACTTTATTAAAACATTCTGCTGCCTCCCCGCCTTTTTATTTCAGTTTTCCCACTAGTAGTCCCAAAAATTAAGATGGCGAATTTTTTTTTTCTTAGAACCCTCCACCTCCTTCGTTTCATGGCTCAAGGTTCTTTAATAATTTTTTTAGTTGATTGAATATACATTAATTAAGATTTTTTTATTGGAATTCAGGAGTTAGTATGCAGAAATGTGTGTTTTCTATTTTTTTTTACCAAAACAAAGATTGTATTAATTATGCACGTGTTGATGTTTATTTGGTGCAATATTAGTTATATTATGTTGTTAATAATTTCATTGTATTTTATATGCATCAAGGAAAATTTAGTGTGTTTGTTATTGATGGATTTGATAGAATGAGTTAAGTTTAAGAGCTTCTGATATGAGTCCATGGCCTGCTATATAGCATTTCCCTTGGGAAGGAGATGAAGGCACAAAATCACAAAAGAAGTCGCAGTCTTGAGAACGGGATTCAATTTCGAGAAAAACGTGATGATCAATGAGGTGCAAAACAGAGAAAGGAAAAGTTTCTCGCTCAGATAAGTTCCTTCTTTATTTAGGCTTGGAAATAAGTGAAATAACTAAAGACGAAATAGTGAGAATTGTTACGATGACATTTTTTAATTTTTGCCCAGAAAAAAATTTAAACAAAAACGATGTCGTTTATGCGGAGACGCTGCGTTTTGCTCCACGGTATGTTTTTGCCAAAGCAGAGGATCAATGCAAAAACATTTATAAGCTCGTGTTTGGGTTGAAGAATTTGAAGATCATTTTGAAATTCAAAACAATGAAGATATGGAGTTCTATCATTCTAGTTACCGAAAGATAGGTTCTGAAAGATTAAACTATCAACTTAGAACGCCAATAATCATGTATTTTTATTTTCTTTTATTTTTAAGTATTTTTATATTAATTTTCAATTTACTTTAACGACTAATTTATTAAAAAATATATTTTTTAAAAATTTAAAAAGTAAAAATGCATGATTTATTAGGACTCCTGAATTGATAATTTTAATATTTTTTGTCCTAATTTATAATTTTCATTTTCAAGTCATGAATTGATAGATTTCATTCTTTTTATTCTAAATTTATAACTAATCTATTTTTCATTTTCTGAATTGTGAAAACTCCTTAAGTTATCAACATAGTGTAACATAAATATGACACCAATTGTGAAGCGGATGACTTCATCTCTAGTGTAGCGCCCCGGTCCCAAAAGACCGTGGAAATGGATGCCACGGGGGTTGGAATTAAGAAGCGGGAAAGAAAGGGGGTAACCTGATTAATAAAATCTTAACAGAAGACTCAGAATAATCAAACATACTGTATAATAATATATACTTATTCATAACACCAAGATCAGAGCTCTTAGTGTTTAACAAAAGGATATTACAAGCGCGGAGACTTCATTATCAACAGAATACTTAACAAAAAGAGACAATGGGAAAATACGTAAACAACAAAAGCCCATCTCTCAGCATCGTCACCTCCACGCGCCAGCCTACTGACCTGAAAAATATTTGGGCTGAGTACTAGTGCACTCAGTGGGCAAGTTTTTACAATACAAGTTATACAAACCATTTTGTTAAAGTAATCTATCTGTGTTCATGCAGGTAGTGAAGCTTAGGAGATTTTATAATTTAAAGCAACCTAAGTTCACCAAAACATTTTATCGTGAAAGCGCTTAAGAGTAACCAGTCACTGCCCGCAACCCGTACTACATCACCACGCGTAAAGTTGAGTATGGCCAAGTATACCCAATGGGTGTAACCCATAAGTGTTTCATTTTAGTCTCACCGACAAGGAGTAGGGCAGGACAAGTAATGCATGCATACTGTAGCTACTCACATTGACACAGCGCTGGTATATGAGACTCCGACAACATACAGTAGCACGTAAATATTTAACACAGATAGTCACATATGCAATTTTAACAAAGCAGAGCTTATTAGCTCGAAAGATGCAATTTAGAAAGATATAATAGCCCATCTGGATAACAAATCTGTAGCACAGATAAGCTTTCAAATTCTAAGTTGGTCTAACACAGGTTCTGTTACTTCTTCTGAGCCTACAACAACCAATCTTGGCTTAGCTTTGCTAAAAGGTTCTATATCTAAAACTCAATATCTAAATACCTTTATAAATTCGCATTAAACTTCTGTTAAAATTGTATTATTTTATTTTAACAGTTTCACCACCTTAATACTTAATAGTTTACATTATATTCCTAACTTAGTAATATTATGTAATTAATGTTCTGCTTATATATAAATTTAATTAATAGCAATTCTCACTGTAAATCACACAATATAACCAATCTTTATAAGACTAGAAAACTTCAAATCAGATTGGTCATTGATACTTAATTGATATTTTACACTAATATTAATAATTATTAGTGCCATTATTGACTATTATTTCGTACGTATATTAGTTGATTTCCTAATTTAAAGTAATGATACTTGGATTCTAGATCCTTGTATATAAGTAGACATTAATTTTCAAGTTTTGAAAAGAAATATAATTCTTCAAAGGTATATAGCTAGAAATAATCTTACTTTATACTAAGCTTGAGTAGACTTAATTGAGCTAATCACATAAATTGAATTACAGCAATAGCATAAACATGCCGAATATCATAATCTTCAAATTAGCTTAAACCTAACAAATTAGTAATGTTGTTCTAGATTAGATATATTTTATTGGTATATAAGTTTTTATAAAAACAGAAATTGATATAGAAAATTTCACTTACAATAATCACATATTATTTTATATAAAATATTAAAAATGAAGGAAATCATGTGCTAAACGTAAATATTTTAATCTTCACAATCGAGTTTTTAACAATCAATTATCTTAATATATAAATTATATATAAAACTTACCTTAAAGGGAAGTAGTTGCAGATGGTATTATGACTATATTTTTCTTTTTCGTATTCTTAATTTAGTTGTACAAAAGAAATAGATGAAAGAAAAAAAAATGATTTTACTTTTGAAATTAACATTTCAATTAAGTCAACCTTTAACCATTAGTCACCATTCTACTAATTTTTTTGTAAGACACGTCTCCCTATTTAAATGATTAGTCACCATCTAATTTTTAGCTATATAGGTAGCACCTCACTTTATCTTATTTTAATAGACATCAAGTACACCCAATCTTACAAGATGCAAACATATATAAACTCACTATATATATATATATATATTTACATGTACACTGCAGAATGTAATTAAGTCACTAAGATTATATGTAAGTATATATATGTATATATTTTTTTTTCGTAATTAATAATATGTCTATATATAATGTATATTTGTATTTCTATATATAAATCTCACTAAATCAATTTGTATTCGATAAAATTCCTAGTAATCAAACTAAATTCGTATCTAGCTAGGGTTCTAAATAGAAATACAAGATTGTCTTGGATATCGCTAACCCACTTAACAACACACTTTTCCTAAAATTAAAAATTTTAAGGGTCTATTTTCCTCCCTAGCTTACTCTTAAGGTAATCATAAAGCTATTATTTTAATGCTAAAAAGTTTGGGATATTACACTTATTCTAACTATTAGATGTATATTCCTAATTAAATTTAGATAATAAAATTTTCGGGGTATTACCGTTGATACATGAACAGGAAATCAACCCATTTAAACATTATAAATTATAATTGACTGATTCACGATTTGATTGTATGCGAACTTCACTTGGCCACATGTTTCTTAGTATTATACATTTAGACTTAAATTATTGAAGGGCTTGGTTTTAACCAAAACTATAATAAATGGACTCTATTTTGACTACAATGGCTCAATGCAAATAATATTCCAAGTAAGCATATTATTAAATTAAATGATGTCTTGTAATTAAATATCACGTTGACAAAACGCACTCCACGTCCATTATTAATTTATTATCAAACTTCACGATCATTGTCTACAATTGAAGTAAGTAAATAAATAATTGATGGGTAAACAAAGTGCAATTTTTATGGATATCTATACATATATTAAAGTAAAATCGTGTGATAGACAACAGTGTTATTATAAACCGTTGTCTAGTGTATTACCCATTTTATGTTTTACGTATGTGTTTTATTTTACATAAACCTATGATACATTCCCAACTTTATTACGAGCATTAAAGAATTCTCAAATTTTAGTGTCCAAAAAATACTTCCAAATTATTTAATGACCGACATGTGTGGATCTGTTACACATTTGTATTGAATTGGCCAAAAAAATCAAATAAAAGTGTATTTGATTTTGTATTTTAATATTATGTTGTCGGGGATTGAATTCGGGTCACCCATTTGACAGGCGTGAATACTCTAATACAACTATATTATACTAATTTTTTATTATTTTTTCACTAAATAAACATTTCCATTTTTCAAAAGTATACCACAATTTTCATTTTTGAATTTTTGCCCAAAATACTCTAGTTTCTAAGTAAAACTGTAGTGTCCCAAATTAAATGAATACGGGTATTTTGGTCCAAAATTTTAAAAAACAGGTATTTCATTTGGAGTGATTAATTTCTTTATGTTATGTATGAATACATAAAATCGATATTCTAATTTTAAAACTAATCACAATTCTATAATTATTTATAGAAGGGCTTGAAAAAAAAATAAAAATAAATAAATAAGGGCTTGGAAAAACAAGCATGACCTAATCTATATATTGAGAGCTTGTTTGCTACAGTATGGTATAAAATTAATGAATATGTTTGACGCGGGATGTGCTTGTAACATAAATTTTGTATTTAATTTGGTAAAACACAAAACAGTGTACAATAAAATGATTTTTGAATCAAAATTTATTTATACAGATCCAATCTCTATTTTTCTCTGATTCTTCTCTTCAAAACTTGATCTTCAAACGGTCTTTGAAATCTTCAGAGTAAATTTGTCTCTTTAATTTTCTCGGACTTGTTGTTTGAACTTGGTCTTTGAAGTTTTAGGGAGAGAGATCTAGAGCTGATGTGCCACTATCTCATTGGCTGTTGGAAATTAATACATATCTTTTGAAACATATTTACTTGTTGTCAAAGACTCTTGGTGTTTATCATATAATAATATCTTTATTATTTAAATATTTTATTTAATTTTGGATTTGATATGATTCCAAAACTAAATAAATATATAAAAATCAATAAAAATATTATATATAATATTTGATTTTTTCACTATCTACAGTGTTATACCGTATAAGATATCAATATCATATTTATTTTAGTGTATTAAAATGTATGTATTAATAATATATAGTTTAAATGTATTAGATTCTATATAAAATTTGTTGAAATCTTCTATTGCACATTTGGTGTTAGATTCCCAATTACACACTCGATTTTTATAGTTTTTTTCAAATTTTTTCCTCGATTTCAATTTCTTATGCTTTAGTTTAATTTTACACTTATTATTTAAAATTCATCAAATCCAATCAGAATTTATTGTAATTTTTTATTATTTAATTTTAAAATTTTAATTATTAATTGATTATTATTTAAAAAATTAAAGACTAAAAATATATATAAAACTCTAATTGGATAGGATGATCCCTAAATAATAAGTGTAAAATTAAACTGAAGCATAAAAAATTGAAATCAAAGAAAAAAATTGATAAAAAATTAAAAAAAATCAAGGAATGCAACACAAAACGCCCAATAAACGATTTCAAATGCATAATCATGAACTTTATTATGACTACCCGAACATAACATTAGAGAACTAAATTAAATCAGAGATGAAGTAATAATCGTAATTACGTAAATAAGCAAGCAAAGATAATTAATATAATTAGAAAAGAGGCGTTGATTATAATGTTCCTCCAAAATTGCTGGTGTTTCTTCTCTCTGTTGAGCCGCTTTCTCCTCCTCCTCTTGGCCGATTTGCTCAGAGCAGTTTGATGATTTTCTCTCTCTAGATCTTCATTAACAGTTTGATGATTTTCTCTGTCTGGATCCTGTTGTTGATGATTTTCTCTCTCTAGAACTTTATTAACAGTTTGATAATTTTCTCTCTCTAGATCCTCTTGTTGATGATTTTCTCTCTCTAGATCTTCATTAACAGTTTGATGATTTTCTGTGTCTAGATCTTGTTGTTGATGATTTTCTGTGTCTAGATCTTGATGATTAACAGCTTGTTCTTCCATATGTCTACCCGTTCGATTGAAGAACTGGTGTGTTGCTCTTAATTGCCAGGCGATGAATGTATTATATTGGTTCCTTGCTGCATCTCTGTGAAAGAAGTGATCGTGGGGAACTCCGTAGGCAACACCATCACCATCAACAACACCATTAAAATTGATATTATGATGATCATGGTTGAATAATATTCCTAGATCATGATGATCCATTGATGAATTCTCATAGATTAAGAGCCTCAATCTCCACATATGATCCACTATATGTCTCCACAGGCCATCGATTCTTCTTCTCATCTGCGGATCATCGGCCATTCTCTGTCTCCACGTATAATAACACGTATCTTTGAATCTAAAAAAAACATCCACACACTCGCCCCACTCATCTTCCATTAATTAATTATTATATCTCTCGATCGCTACCTCCTTAATTCTCTAAATAATCTCTAGATCACTATTTATAGAGAGAGAGATTCTAAAAATTATTTAGGGTTAATTTGATTATATATATATATGGTATAATTCTATAATTGTGAAAAAATGAATTATATACCCTAATTAACCATAATTTATAAAGAGTGATGCTATTCGGCCACGGCCGACCATAAATTTATAATTATGGTATATTTTATTATATGGTAAGTTTTTAATTTAATCATTAATTAGTGATTAATAACGTTTTACTATTATATCCTTCATATTAATTTTAGAAAGATTTGACTTGTGTATTTTAAACATTCAAATCATCCACAAAATCTCATTAAAATATGAAGGGATCCTAGCTAATATTGAATCAATTGCAATATATATGGCCGAAAATTTGACTATGCATTTATTATTCAAATAAATACATTTATACACACACACTAAACTATAAAATATATGAAATCGATCTCACACACACACACATACTAAACTATAAAATATATGAAATCGATCGGTGATTGACATGGTTGATTTTGCTTTGCATTTATCATTCAAATTTTATGGTATTTAATTATACACATACTGAACTATAAAATATTATGGTATATATATCTATATATAATAATAATTACATGAAGTCTTTAAAAAATATATAAATGAATAACTAAATTATTTTTTACCATATCAATATTACAAATAAAATAATGAACTTATGAAAATGAAGATGAATCATCCTCAAAATTATTTAATATTTTAGTAAATTTAATTAGTCAATTTACTGAAATTATTAGATAAACTCTATAAAATTATTTTTCTTTTAGAATAAATTGTTGAAATTGATTTACAGTATACCATATATTCTATACGATATATTTATTGTTTATTTTCAATAATATAATTCAAATAGAAAATCAAGAACTTACCGTAAATTATGAAGTATTTATAAATTATATTTAAATTGTGTTGGAAAATAATAATAATAATAATAATAATAATAATAATAATAATAATAATAATAATAATAATAATAAAACATGTTGGCAATTGACGATAGTCATTATCGTACCCTTGGCAACATGTTGATATATTTTAAAAATTATTAGATCATATTGTAAATCAGTAAAATTAATAGGCTATTGTTCATAATTAAAATAAAATTAAGAGATTATCAGATCATTTAGTACATTAATACATACTAGTGAATTTTAAATGTAAATCTAAATTTAGAAAGTTCATTTAGACTCAATTAAGCTTGAATAAAGTTGCAAGTCTCAAAGTATTTGATAAATAACGATCGAAACTCACTCGATAATAAATGAGTCAAGCTTTAGTTTAGGTACTACTCAACTTCTCAGCCAACTTGTTAAGTAAATTAACTTGAAAATATAAAATTATTTTCATAATAAAATTTATATTTTTATACTATAATTATTAATAATCATATGGAATTCTAATTAAATTAACTCATTACAAGAAAAGATTGAATTTTAATAAATATAGTGTTGCTTGTGAATAAAGTAATATATTCTTAAAATGATACATACTAGTGAATATTTAAATGTGAATCTAAATTTAGAAATTTCATTTAGGGTCGATTAATCTTGAATAAAATTGTGAGCCTCGAAGTATTTAAATAAAGATCTAAGCTCACTCGATAATAAACGTGTCAAGCTTCAGCATAGCACTACTCAACTAGTCAGCAAGCTTGTTGAGTAAATTAACTTGAAAATATAAAATTTTTGATATGATAAAATTTATATTTTTATGCTATAATTATTAATAATTATATGAAATTCTAATTAAATTAATTCATTACAAGAAAATATTGAATTTTAATAAATATAGTGTTGCTTGTGAATAAAGTAATATATTGTTAAAACGATACATACTAGTGAATATTTAAATGTAAATCTAAATTTAGAAATTTCATTTAGGGTCGATTAATCTTGAATAAAATTGCGAACATCGAAGTATTTAAATAAAGATCTAAGCTCACTCGATAATTAACGAGTCAAGCTTCAGCCTAGCACTACTCAACTAGTCAGCGAGCTTGTTGAGTAAATTAACTTGAAAATATAAAATTATTGACATGATAAAATTTATATTTTTATAATATAATTATTAATAATTATATGGAATTCTAATTAAATTAATTCATTACAAGAAAATATTGAATTTTAATAAACATAGAGTTGATTGTGAATAAAGTAATATATTGTTAAAATGATACATACTAGTGAATATTTAAATGTAAATCTAAATTTAGAAATTTCGTTTAGGGTCGATTAATCTTGAATAAAATTGCGAGCCTCGAAGTATTTAAATAAAGATCTAAACTCACTCGATAATAAACGAGTCAAGCTTCAGTCTAGCACTACTCAACTAGTCAGCGAGCTTGTTGAGTAAATTAACTTGAAAATATAAAATTATTGACATGATAAAATTTATATTTTTATACTATAATTATTAATAATTATATGGAATTCTAATTAAATTAATTCATTACAAGAAAATATTGAATTTTAATAAATATAGAGTAGATTGTGAATAAAGTAATATATTGTTAAAATGATACATACTAGTGAATATTTAAATGTAAATCTAAATTTAGAAATTTCGTTTAGGATCGATTAATCTTGAATAAAATTGCGAGCCTCGAAGTATTTAAATAAAGATCTAAACTCACTCGATAATAAACGAGTCAAGCTTCAGTCTAGCACTACTCAACTAGTCAGCGAGCTTTGTTAAGTAAAAGCAAAACATTTTTAGGTCTTTATACTTTTACTTTTTATTTCATTAGGTCCCTTGATGGAGATTTTCTACACAGAGTTTTAAAACCCGAATTTAAACTTGCAACTGTAGAAGTAAGTTGTAATACAAGGTAAAACGGGGTCGAATTCACAGGGAATTTAGGATGATTCAAAGTACACAAGCATCACATTCATGTCATTTTACAAGTCAAGCATCACACAAAATATTGGGTTGAATATGGTTTTTACTCTAGGCGTGGAATTTAACGAGTTGTAGAAGCAAATTTAAATAAATTGAAAACAATCAAAGATGCACTAAGAGAGAGGCAACAAGTAAAGAGGGGAATCCTAGGGTAATACTCATCAACACAAACAATGGATTTCAAGATCAAAACGCAAATTAATTCCATTCAAGATTAATTCCAACAATAATCAAAGGCTCTCTCGAGCATCTAAGATTTAATTAAGAAAAAGGGAACCCTGCTATCTCCAGGATTAAATTCCAAATCCCTCAAATTTAGCACAATTAATCTACCAAAATTCCAACTATGCATAAATTCTCATTTAATACCTAAAGGGGCTCATGAATCAATTTTTAATGCTAATTAGTCTTTCTCAAAACATAATCAACATTCTAACTTAAGATGGCCAATCCTAATTAGGTGCATTCAAACCAATAATCCATGAGGAAAAGAAAAAGAAGAGATTAACATGCTTTTTCATCCATCCATCTAATCATTCAATGTTGATTCATATCACCCTAGGATTTATAAAATTTAGCTACACATGCTTAAAATTGAAGAAAAACAACAATAAACAAAGAAAAAGAAAGAAACCAAGAACATGAATTAGAGTAAACCTGAAAAGGAAATAGACAATCTTCAAACTTCACCTTTTCTTCAAAATTCTTCACAACCTTCAATCTTGCATTCCAAAATTCTCTCTCAACTCATACTTCTAAAAAATGGGGGCTTGGGATTCAATGTTGCCCTAAAATTAAATTAAGGTGGGTATTTATACTCCCACAAATCCGCACATTAAAAGAAAATGAGAAATGAAACAAAAAATACAAAATCGCGTTGGAACAGGGGGGTGCGACACGGGCTTGGTCGCGCCCCGGTCGGGCCGCACCGTGTGGCGCGACTGAGGTGGTCGTGCCGGGTGGCTCTGTTCCCGCGTCGCGCCGCTGGCCGTCTTTCGGGCCCTCTGGTTGGAAGCGTGGTCGCGCTGGTTCTGTACCCGCGTCGCGCCTGGCTCGGATCGCACTGGGCTGTGTGCTTTCGAGGCCTCTGTGTTGATGTGCTCTCATGCCTCTTCTGTACCCGGGTCGCGCCGGCTTCGTACCTTTGAGTCCCGACCCGATTGATTTTGCCCTGAAAGTGCACAACAGTGTTTAAAAACACTTATTACACGATAAAATGAAAACATGGCATCAAGACAACAAAATAAGAGAGAAAAATACTTAAAACACGCGGTATATGGTCGGAAATACGGACGAAAATCCCGTTTGTCAACTCCCCCAAACTTAAACACTTGTTTGTCCCCAAACAAGAGAAAGAAATACAAGGATTTGAAAGATACAAACATAGGGGATTTTCAAGCCTTTTTGCCTCAGAATAAAAAGCTAAGGTTCATGCAAGGAAAATGAGATCAAAGCCCATAAAGATCAAATAATGAAACTTTGGCTCCCCTCTTTTGGTTGAAGAATCAAGCACACAATTAAACCTCACGGGTTCAAAAAGGCATATTTTCACTCAACATCAAACAACACCAACATGCAACCATAAGCTTGCAAAATAACTCGATATCATCACAATATGTGCTAGAAACAAGAATCACATAGGTCTTTCGGGTTGAAGCGTTCGGCTCTTTGGACGGGTAGGAAAATATGGGGAAGAGTGGCTCCAATTCAAAGCTAATGCAAATCTAAGCAAAGCAATCTACAAAGCTTTTTTCTACCCTCCACAAATTCTCTTGAGGACAATGTAGCAATAAAATGGAAAATCCTTAGCCTACTTTTGGTACACTTCTCCTATGAAGGTGTCTTACTTTCAACACAAGTTCTAGAGTGATCATTTGCTCTTCTCATCAACCATGATTTTTTTTTCTTTTAATCTTCACTCTATTATTTCTTTTTCTAGTTCTAGGAGAAGGACTCACTTTGAATTTATCAAGGCTAGAATCATATTTAGCATTCTCGAAACACTTCACATTTTTATGCTCCTCTAGTAGTTGTCATTCCAAACCCGCTATTTTCATCAATCCCACTACCCTTGGCTTTTCAATAAAATATTGATCATCATAGCTCAAAAGGGACAGACAAAGGATGTGTTTAATAACGAAAGAAAATTCTAGGCTCAAAAATTTCACAAGAACCGTCTTAGGTCATCTTCATGTTTTTTTGAGCACATATATAATTATATGAGTTTGTAAAGCAAGTTCTAGAGATGCTAGCATTGTTGAAGACGGCTCTCAAGCAATGAAAAGTAATATGGCTCAAATCTCACGTGATATGCAGGACATGCCAAAATTTCATAATTTAATCTATATGCTAATCACCAATCACTCATGTCCATGCATGATTTTTCAAAGATTTTGCACAAATTTTCATCATCATAGGCAAGGTTACACAAACCCCTAGTTATGCACAATCTCAACTTTTCTCTATTCATGCCAAGAGGACAAATAGATAATCAAGGACAGGAAAATATCAAAACAAGGTTCTCATCCAAATCCGAGCATAACTTATTACATACCCCAAATAAAATCCTAAGGATCAAATACATCCATACAAATCAACAGGAAGGGTATCGAAAATTCCTAAATAAACATGCCAAATTATCCAAATAACATAATCAAATAACATAAAAATAAATTGTTCAAATTGTTCATACAAAAAAAAACTAGGAGAAATTGGAGGCTTGAGCTCAATGGGTCACCACTGGCATATCCCCTCCCCCAAACTTGGACCATGCCAAAGGCAGGCCAAGTTTGGGCGGAAGACAAGTGGGACCGTGAGAGAGGAAAACTTAGTTCTCAGAGCGGTCTTGGTCTTGAGGCGGCTGCTGCGGCTGATATGGAGGATAGGGCGGATACGGATATGGATATGGAGGATATTGCGAGAACTGCTGAGGGAGCCGCTGCGAAGAGGAGCTCTGTCCAGTCCACTGCCTCATATAACCTGCAAAATCATTGAAACCAGATTGGAAAGTATTAAAGCTCCCTTGCAGGCCTTGAATCTCGGCACTGATCCCAGTGAAACGGGAATCGATGTGTGACTGGAGGTTGGGGAACCTCGAGTCCAGCTCCTCATGCATGCCCGTGAAACGGGTCCTAATATCCTCCTGGAGATTCGTGAACCTCGTATCAAAGTTCTCCTGAAGCCTTGTGAAACGCATGTCCATCTCTGTGCACATATCTCCGAATCTAGAGGTCATATCTACTCGCATGTTCCCCAAGTTGGCCGTCATCATCCCCTTCATGTTTCTGAATCTCTCCTCTTGCACATCCCCCCTCGATCTCCTTGCTACTCTGGGTGTCTGAGATGTAGACGCTTCCCCTTGAGTGGGGCCTTCGTGGACTGACGTCAATTACGGTCATCAGGGTACGGTGCTCTGGTGTGCTCATCATCCAGTTCCTCTGATCCTCAAAAGTGGTAATTGAGGTGAGGTGGGGGTTAGGCAGAGGGAACTGGACCCAGTTCTTCATGAGGAACTAGAATGGAAGGGGAGCAGCAGAGCCTATCATCCGGGCATTGCGGAGGTGCTGTAGGTTGATCCTTCGGGACCTGGGCATAGCAACATAATTTGTGAGGTTGACATCCAAAGCTCGAGCAATTAGGGTGATCAAACCCCCAATGCAAATCTTTCCACTGCCTGGTGCGGCTTGCCTTTTGCACTGATCGAGGAAATGAGCCGTGAAGTCTATACTAATCGTCTTCAACATACACCAAAGGATGTGGATCTCCTGAGTACGGAATCCACTGTTCTCATGGCGTGCAAGGACTGTGGAGAATAGGACTCACTGAATGTACCGGAAGACGGGATTCTGAATGTGGGAGGCCTTGGCTTTGCTGGAGTCATATCGTGTCATTCTGGGGTTAGGATCTATGATGAGCCTCATAAAGTCTTCAAGGCGAAAAGTGGGGTGCTAGTGGAAAATGTCATCTCGTGGGGTGCCAAAGATGCGGTTCATCTCATCCACCGTGAACCGTTAATTTTGATTGCCCAGTCGAAACTTGCACCAAATAGGGCCTCGCCTGTCTGTAGACTTGACCTTGAGTGTGGCCAAGAATTCTTTTACTAGCACGGGGTACGTGACCCATCCTCCTTCCAACACATTCGCCCACCCCACTCGTCCGAACAACCGCCAAACATCCTTATTGATTCCCAACTGTCGGGCAGCTGCCGCATCTGCAAACCTGGTTGCCTTAATCTCAAAGTGTTTGGATATCTTCAACCATTTCACTCTGTGCTCATGTTTCAACAAATGGACTCCCACTTCACTCGGATGGTCCCCCGTCCAGTTCAAGGGGGGAAACGAGGCCTCATCCTCCTCAATTTCATCTTGATCAAGGTCTTCTTCCTCCTCTTCTTCGTTATCCTCATCATCCTCAGCCTCTTCTTCGTCATGGTCCTCATTTTCTTCTTCCTCTTCTTCGGACTCCTCTTAGTAGTCATGAGCTTCTTCTTCACTACTCTCGGACTCCACTTGTCTTCTACAACATGTCTCCCTACCCCGTCGTGCCATACCTGGAACATACAAAACACAATTCCATCAAGACTCATTTTTAAGGTACGTAACACATAATGGGCGCAGGCACCACTCGAGCTCTTGAGTAGTTGACATTTATCAAACACTACCACTCAAACAATCTCTAACCCGTAAAACATCTTACAATTAGCAAGCAAACATCAATGCAATTCTACCTAGGTTCATCATCCACTTTCTCCTCAAAAACTTAGAATGAGGGACAAAATGCTCAATCGACAATACGGGATATGAATGTGCACAAATAAAGCTCAACAAAATCACATGAAACCAAAGATTTCTACAACCCCCATTCATGCTTCTCATTTGGGTATCTAACAACCAAACACAACAATGTGACCTAATTGGAACTTAGCTATCATGGGTATATGCACATGATTATAAAAGACATGGTATTTTTCAAACATTATCGAAACCATAATGCACAAAATTTACAATGTAGCACCATATAGCTATAATTCCATAAAATTCACCATACCTAGGGTCTATGGGTGAGACAACCTTCAATTTGTCCAACAAAAGCATAATGAAAAGCAAAGGTACAATTTTCCCCAAATTGCATAGAACCCTAGGTTTTGGGAATTCTAAAATGTGACCATAAATACCCAAATTGAACACAAAATCGGCTAGAGTTCATGGGTAGGAGCGTCATTCATCCAATAACAACCATTTGCAAGGAGTAAAACATGATTTTCCCAAAGGGTGTTTGAAAATAGAAAATTTGAACTATAGAGAATTTGAACTATAGAAAATGGAAAAGGAGAGATTAGAAACTTCATACCTTTGATTTGGGGTGCCCTTGTGTGTGAAAGAGTGGCAATTTGTGGAAAAATGAACTGTGCTCAGAGTGGCAATTTGTGGAAAAATGAACTGTGCCCGTGTATGGGTGTGAGAGGGTGAGATAAATGTAGAAGAAGAAATGAAGGAAAATGAAAAGGGGAGAGGGTTTTTAAAAACCCATAAATCGGCGCGACTGGGAGGGGCGCGACTTGGAGGGCCGGTCGGGCCGCGCCATTTGGCGCGATTCAGTTGGTCGGTCCAATCCTTGATCGGTCGGGCCGTGCCATTTGGCGCGACCGAGCTGCTCGCGCCAGTCCGTCTCTGAGTCGCGTCGCGTCCGGCAATGTGGTTTTGCACCCTCTGTGTACAAGCGCACTCGCGCTGACTCTGGCACTGGGTCGCGCCACACTGTGCTCGGGGCTCCATATTTGGTGAAATTTTTGGCCCTATCCCCTGCACTTTAGCACTATACTAAACAAACTATTAGAAACCACAAAACAACAAGACTAAAAATGACAAGAAACACAAAACTACATAGAATTAGAAAACTTAAAAAGGGAATAAAAACAACAAAATAAAAATTGGGTTGCCTCCCAATAAGCGCTAAGTTTAATTTCGTTAGCTCGATAGGGTTACCAAAACATTAGGCATCTTGTAGGTAAAATGTGGTAGGCGCAAGCTTGTCGTCGGGTTTGTAGAACTTCTTGACCCGATGTCCATTTACTACAAAAAGACATCCATCCCTTCCCTTAAGCTTGATGACACCTCCATAAAAAATCCTCTCTATTGTGAATGGGCCACTCCATTTTGTCTTCAACTTCCCGGGAAAAACTTAAGTCTTGAATTAAAGAGAATTACTTCGTCCCCCGGGGTTAACTCTTTGTTCCTTATGAGCTTGTCATGGTAACACTTTTCCCGGAGCTTGTAGATAGAGGAATTTTCGAAGGCTTCCAATCTAAACTCATCAAGTTCATTCAATTGAAAGATTCGTTCTCCTCTTGATGCCATAGGGTTAAAGTTGAGCTTCTTTGTCGCCTAAAAGGCCTTATGGGAAAGTTCCACCAGGAGATGGCAAGATTTTCCAAAGACAATTTGGTATGGCGACATCCCTAAGGGCGTTTTGTATGCGGTCCTGTAGGCCCAAAGTGCTTCATCCAACAATGTGGCCCAATCCTTGCCATTGGTCTTAACCACTTTTTGAAGGATTTGTTTGACTTCCCTGTTTGCTAACTCCGCCTGACCATTTGCTTGAGGGGTGATATGGTTTGGTGATTTTGTGCTTCACCCCATGCCTAGCAAGTAGCATCGACATCAATCTGTTACAGAAATGAGAGCCGCCATCACTAATGAGAGCTCTTAGAGCACCAAAACGTGTGAGTACATTTCTCTTCAAAAATTTAAGCACCAACTTAGAGTCATTCGTCTTTGTAGGAACCGCCTCAATCCATCGGGATACATAGTCGATGGCTAGAAGTATGTATATGTTCCCTTCAGAAGCCACAAATGGACCCATAAAGTCTATACCCCATACGTCGAAGAGCTCCACCTCAATTGTGTTCCTCATAGGCATCTCATCTCGTTTAGAAATAGAACCCATCTTCTGACACTGTTCACAACTCTTTACAAACCCTCTTGCGTCCTTAAACAATGTAGGCCAATAAAATCCACTTTGAAGAACCTTTCTGGTGGTCCGATTGACACTAAAATGGCCACCACTTGGCCCGGTGTGACATGCATCAAGGATCTCCCTCCATTGGTCTTCGGGTACACATCTTCTCAAAATCAAATCGGCACAGCGCCTGTAGAGATATGGTTCATCCCAAATGAAAAATTTTACATTATGAAAGAATTTTTTTCTTCTATAACTTTCTAACTCCACGGGCTTGACCCCTGCTACCAAGTAGTTCACAAAGTCTGCAAACCAAGGTGTGGTGGCTCTTATGGCTAGAATCCTCTCATCCGAGAAATCATCATTTATAAGCCTCTTGTCTTCCAATTCATCCGCGGTATGTTCAAGACGCGAGAGGTGGTCCGCCACCACATTCTCACAACCTCTCCGGTCCTTGATTTCCACGTCAAACTCTTGCAATAACAAAATCCATCGTATTAATCTAGGTTTGGCATCCTTCTTGGCAAAGAGATGCCTCAACGCGGCGTGATTCGTGTGGACAATTTTTCGGGCCCCAATAAGATAGGGCCGGAACTTGTCAAAGGCATATACGACCGCCAACAACTCCCTTTCCGTGGTTGTGTAGTTAATTTTTGCCGGGTCCAAAGTCTTGCTTCCATAATAGATCAACCGGAACAACTTCTCTCACCTTTGCCCTAATGCAGCCCCTACGGCTACCTCGCTTGCATCACACATGAGCTCAAAGGGTTCACTCCGATCCGGGGTAATAAGCACCGGAGCTGTCATTAAGGCCTTCTTCAGCGTCTCAAACGCCTGCACACATTCGCCATCAAAAATAAAGTCATTAGATTTTTCAAGCAGTTTACACAAAGATTTAGAGATTTTTGAAAAATCCTTAATGAAACGCCGATAGAACCCGGCATAGCCAAGGAAACTTCGAACACCCTTTTCATTTATGGGGGATGGAAGCTTCTCAATGGCTACTATCTTGGCTCGATCCACCTCCATACCGATAGCGGACACTTTGTGGCCAAGGACTATTCCGTCTCTCACCATAAAATGACATTTTTCCCAATTCAAGACGAGGTTAGTCTCCTCACAACGCTGCAAAACTCGGGTTAAGTTTTCCAAGCAATTATTAAAAGAGTTCCCAAAAACTGAGAAATCATCCATAAAGACCTCCATAACATTTTCAATCAAATCATGAAAGATTGCCATCATACATCTTTGGAATGTAGCAGGCGCATTACAAAGACCGAAAGACATCATGTGAAAAGTGAAAATTCCATAGGGACAAGTGAATGCTGCCTTATGTTGGTCTTCAGGGGCTATTAAAATTTGATTGTAACCAGAGTAGCCGTCTAGGAAACAATAGAATTCATATCCGGCTAACCTATCAAGCATTTGTTCAATAAAAGGTAATGGAAAATGGTTCTTTCTAGTGGCCGCATTCAATGCTCGATAATCTATGCAAACCCTCCAACCTGTGACAACTCTAGTGGCAATCAATTCACTCCCCTCACTTTGGACAACTTTCATACCTCCCTTTTTGGCTACAACCTGAGTGGGGCTTACTCATTCACTATCAGATATATCATAGATAATACCCGTGTCAAGCCATTTTAGAACTTCTTTTCTGACAACTTCTTGCATAATAGGATTCAACCTACGTTGTGGTTGCACACGAGGTTTATAGTCATCCTCTAGCAAGATCCTATGCATGCATACAGACGGGCTAATCCCTTTTAAGTCAGTAATAGACCAACCTAGAGTGGACTTGTACTTCCACAAAACTCTTAGCAATTTATCAAGTTCACATGCTGACAAATAAGCCGACACAATCACGGGGTAAGTTTCATTATGACCCAAGAAGGCATACCTCAAGTGCCCCGGAAGGGGTTTCAACTCCTCATTTTGCTCCTTCTTCTCTCCTCCTTCTTTTTTTATTGCTTCTTCATTTTCTTCCCTCAAAGGTAAGAATCGATTTTCTCTCCTTGGAATTTCCTATGAAGAGTCAAGAACGCGAACACAATCCAACATATCGGAGTTATTATCAAATAATTCGAATGAAAAAGAGGAGTAAAGAGATGCAAAAAAGCTTTTTTCCAAAGCATCTTGTGAGGTATAATGCTCCATCATCGTCTCTTCGACACATGCGTCCACTAGCCTCATCACTTTGCATTCCTCCACCCACATGGACTCCTCATCATCTTCGTGGAATTTCATCGTATTGTAAATGGAGAATGTGCTACTCTCATCATTTAGTCGAAGTGTGAGCTCTCCTTTGGATACGTCTATGAGGGCCTTCCCCGTTGCTAAGAACGGCCTTCCCAAAATGAGGGGCACGTTTTTGTCCTCTTCCATGTCTAGGACAACAAAATCCACGGGGAATATAAAGTCGTTCACCTTGACAAAAACGTCTTCCACGACTTCTTTTGGGTAGGTTAGTGACCTATCCGCCATTTGCAAACAAATTGTAGTAGGTTTTATCTCTCCAATATTTAGCCTAAAAAAGAATGACAACAACATGAGATTTATACTAGCACCCAAATCACAAAGGGCCTTCCTTTCTTGGCTATCTCCAATAGTCACCGTGATATTAAAGCTTCCGGGGTCCTTCATTTTGGCGGGCAATTTTTGTTGAATCAATGCACTACAATTTTCCGTTAAATTTACGGTCTCATAATTGCCCAACCTTCTTTTCGTCGTGATGACCTCCTTAAGAAACTTAGCATAAGTAGGCATTTTCTGTAGAGCCTCAACAAGGGGTATATTTATTTGCACTCTTCTAAAGATGTCCAATAATTTGGAAAATTGTTCCTCATGCTTAATTTTCCGGAGTCTTTGAGGGTAAAGCACATCTAACCCTTGCTTGACTTTTCTTTGTTCTTTAGAAACCCCTTTGTCTCCCCTTGGAGCATCTTCCTTGTCACCTTCATTATCCCCTTTTTATTCTTCTTCCCTTGGTTCATCCTCATCCAAAGTCTCTTTCTCTTGATCTGGCCTTTCGGGCTCTTTATAAGATGTTCCACTTCGAAGAGTTATGGCCTTGCAATTTTCTTTGGGATTAATGGTAGTGTTTTAGGGAAATTGACCCGGATGGTGTTGACCTCCTAAAGCCGAGGCAAGTTGCCCCATCTGTTTTTCTAATACCTTAAGTTGAGTATTCACAGCGGGTTGATTGCCTTCGATCTTCTCAAAACGTGCTTGAGAATCCCTCATATACTTATCGGTCTTGTTCATGAAAGCCATAAGGAGCTCGTCTATTTTGGGCTTCTTCTCCTCATCTATGACTCTATTTGTGACAAAAAATCCAGGTGGTGGTTGGAGGTGATTGTTCGGGTTGGAGTAAGATAGATTCGGATGAGGTGGTCTTGGGTGGTATTGATTTCCACCTTGTCCTTGCGGTCCTCCAAAATGAGGCTTGAAACCTTGATTAAAAGGCCGTGGATAACCCCCATAACCCCCTTGACCAACGAAGCTTGCTTCTTCCAAATTAGACATACTTGAGGACTCCGGTCTTGGTGACGCCATAGCCTCTATTTTTGAATTCATAGTGGTCATTTGAGCAGCTGAGAGGGCTATGGCATCATTGTTTGTAGTTTCCACCTTCTTCAAAATTTGTACATTTTCTCGTTCCCCTGGCCATTGATAGGCGTTGGAGGCCATTTCCTCGATGATTGTGATAGCTTCTTCGGGTCCTCGGTTTAGTAGCGACCCTCCAGCTGAAGCATCAAGAATACTTCTTACATTAGACTTACATCCGCCATAAAATATGCAAACCTGATGATCCGTGCCAAAACCATGACCCGGACACTTCCGAAGCATCTCTCGAAACCGCTCCCAAGCATCACACATGGATTCTTCATCTTTTTGCTTGAACTGGGTTATCTCTCCCTTTAGCTTTAATGTCTTTCCAGGGCAAAAGAACTTCTGAAGGAATTTAGAGAGCAGGTCATTCCATGATGAGAATGAGCCGGGTGGTTGGTTCAACCACCACGTTCGAGCCTTATCCCGTAGTGAGAAATAAAACAACTTCAAGCGAATAGCATCCTCGGGTACCCCATTAATCTTGACCGTTCGAGCGATCTCCAGAAACTGATTGACATGTTCGTGTGGATCTTCTAATGCCGTCCCACCGAATTGATTCTGAGATACCATAGCCATCAATGCCGGCTTCAACTCAAAATTATTGTCTTGTATAGCCGGCCCATTGACGGCTCCTTCATTAAATATCGGTTGGAATAAATTCCAGATCGGAGCTTCTTCGACTCGAGCCCTAGCTTCTTCTTAGGCCCGCAATTGTCCTTTCATCTCTTCAAGTTGTCTTTGCATTTGGAGGATCAACAGGTCTTGGATGGGAAGCGGTTGTGGTGGGTTGTCCGCCATTCTATGTCTTCATCTTCGAGCGTTATTATGGCGGCTCGTGGCTTCGATCTCGGTATCTAACTCGAGTAACGGGTCACCACGTGCTCTAGTACGCATACACCACCTATGAACAACTAAAAGTAAGTTTGGTCCTTAATAAAAACAAAGCAAAGTACTTGATCTAGCAAATAACACTTATGTTGATATTGCATAAAAACTTGAATAATAACTAAAGTTTCCCGGCAACAGCGCCAAAAACTTGATAGAGATTTTCTACACAGAGTTTTAAAACCCGAATTTAAACTTACAAGTGTACAAGTAAGTTGTAATACAAGGTAAAATGGGGTCGAATCCACATGGAATTTAGGATGATTCAAGGTACACAAGCATCACATTCATGTCATTTTACAAGTCAAGCATCACACAAAATCTTGAGTTGAATATGGTTTTTACTCTAGGCATGGAATTTAACGAGTTGTAGAAGCAAATTTAAATAAATTCAAAACAATCAAAGATGCACTAAGACAGAGGCAACAAGTAAAGAGGGGAATCCTAGGGTAATACTCATCAACACAAATAATGGATTTCAAGATCAAAACGCAAATTAATTCCATTCAAGATTAATTCCAACAATAATCAAAGGCTCTCTCGAGCATCTAAGATTTAATTAAGAAAAAGGGAACTCTCCTATCTCTAGGATTAAATTCCAAATTCCTCAAATTTAGCACAATTAATCTACCAAAATTCCAACTAGGCATAAATTCTCATTTAATACGTAAAGGGGCTCATGAATCAATTTCTAATGCTAATTAGTCTTTCTCAAAACATAATCAATATAAGATCTAACTTAAGATGACCAATCCTAATTAGATGCATTCAAACCAATAATCCATGAGGAAAAGAAAAAGAAGAGATTAACATGCTTTTTCATCCATCCATCCAATCATTTAATGATGATTCATATCACCCTAGGATTTATAAAATTTAGCTGCACATGCTTAAAATTGAAGAAAAACAACAATAAACAAAGAAAAAGAAAGAAACCAAGAACATGGATTAGAGTAAACCCAAAAAGGAAATAGACAATCTTCAAACTTCACTTTTTCTTCAAAATTCTTCACAACCTTCAATCTTACATTCCAAAATTCTCTCTCAACTCATGATTCTAAAAAATTGGGGCTAGGGATTCAATGTTGCCCTAAAATTAAACTAAGGTGGGTATTTATACTCCCATAAATCCGCACATTAAAAGAAAATGAAAAATGAAATAAAAAATACAAAAATCGCGTCGGAACAGGGGGGCGCGACACGGGCTTGGTCGCGCCCCGGTCGGGCCGCGCCATGTGGCGCGACTGAGGTGGTCACGCCGGGTGGTTCTGTTCCCGCGTCGCACCGTTGGTCGCTTTTGGGGCCCTCTGGTTGGAAGCGCGATCGCGCTGGTTCTGTGCCCGCGTCGCGCCTCCTTGGCCTTAGTCGGGTCGTGCTGGGTTGTGTGCTTTCGAGGCCTCTGTGTTAACGCGCTCTCGTGCCTCTTCTGTACCCGGGTCGCGCCGGTTTCGTACCTTTGAGTCCCGGCCCGATCGATTTTGCCCTGAAAGTGCACAACAGTGTTTAAAAACACTTATTACACGATAAAATGAAAACACGGCATCAAGACAACAAAATAAGAGAGAAAAATACTTAAAACACAATTTATATTCTCGGAAATACGGACGAAAATCCCGTTTGTCATCCCTATACTATTTTTTCATTTAAATGGGTCGTATACTTTTATGTTTGATTTCATTAGGTCCTTATATTTTCATGTTTTGTTTCATTAGGTCCATGTACAATGTTTTTAATATATAATAAGTCCTTCTACATTTATGATTGATTTCATGAGGTCATTGTTCATCGGATGTCAGGTTAACTTTTATGTTAAAAAACATGTAATCAATTACTATTTAATTGAATTACACATTATATATAATTAGAATTTTATGACTGTTATTCTCAATAAAAAAAAAGGCAAACTTATAACCTCTCAATTCAATATTTATGAACTAAATTACATGAAAGCAAAAAAATTAACCAACTAGCAATGTTAGAGGTCTGTTTAAAAAAAATCATGCAACTACTCATTATTTATTAAAATTGCTTAAATTAACCACATATAATCCGTTCAACATAGAACACTTTAAAATTCATACTTGAAAATTTATACAAATCACCGTTTAATAACAAATTAAAATAAGTCATATTCACTTCTGTGTTTCTCATGTTTACAGAGAAGGGAATAGTGTTGCTGATATTTTAGCTTCTTCTCTAGTCTCTGTTGGATTTTGGACTTCGGTTATTCCTTGTATTTCTAATGCTGTATTACAGGATTATTGTTCTCCTGGTTATTTTCATTTTGTTTAGAGGAGTACTCTTTTTCCCATATGGTTTTTCCTACTCTGGGTTTTCCATATGGGTTTTGATGAGACTCCGGTCCCCTGAGTCATCGTTATGTGATTTCCGGGACTTTTAGGTTTTGTCAATTTTCTTTATCTATACAATTCATTTGAAAATAAGTTAATTTTAAAAAAAGTAGAATAATGAGGAGCGAGTAGTAGCATGAAATTTTCAACCAATTCTGGCAACACACTCATTGATTGATTTTTCTTGCTTTTACATAATTTAGTTAAGAGATTATAAGATTTTCATTTGTTTCTAAAAAAATATTAAAAAAACAATTTGATTTTTTTCAAAAAATATTTGTCTAAAGCTAGCTAATTTCCTCATCTCCACGTTTAAAGCTAGGTAATTTAGGTCTCCAAAAAACCATTCGATTTGTTTCCAAAATAATTTTAAAATAATAATTGTAGATGGTAAATTTCTACAATTATTTTTGTAGTAGGTTCGGGCTCTAGCGACCGGAGAGATTTTGCGAGGCCAAAGAATGAAGTCGAAAAGAGATCGATCGAGTGTATAAAGGATCAGAATAATTCTTTGTTAGATCGATGATTACTTGGGTGTTTCGATATTGCTTGCCTTATGCTTCACCCCCCTTTGTTATTTATATAGGGTGAAGCCGTAACCCCTTTCCGATTTTCAAGGGAGTCTCCACTATTTTCGGGGATAGATCCTTATCCCCTTAAGGGTTTTTGACTGGGTCATGCTTATCTTCCAACGTCCCTTTTCACTTGGTCTCTTTGTTCGAACTCTGCACTAGCTCGCCCTTTATGTTATCCCCTCTTCGATATTGATTCCCTGAAACTCTAAATCCTGGATTTCTACACGCGTCTACTAGGCCCTAAGACCCTTGAAATAAACATGGGCCTTACTATTGGGCCTTAACGAAAATAGACCTCTATAATAATAATAATAATGATGATGATGATGATGATGATGATGATTTTGTGGAACAAGATCTCTATGGGTAAACTAGCTAATTTCCATACTATATATATTTCATATTTTAATAGGAAGGATATAATAGTAAAACACTATTAATCATTAATTAAGGAGTTAATTCAAAACTTACCATATAATCAAACTATACCATAATTATAAAATTATGGCTGACCATAGTGTGGCCAAGAAGCATTATTGAATTTATAAAGCCTCTTAGAAGGTAAAAGAGCAACTACTAATATAGCTAGAGATTAGATTACCACTAAATCGCTAATCAGTAGACTTAAGGAAAAGAAATATATATTGTTGTAAACTAGAGAGAGGTAAGAGAAAATATGAATTGTGTCTATCCAATATGAGGACCAAATGCCTCTATTTATAATAGTACAAGAGATAGGGTTTTAGAGTTAGTAACTTGGCCATCACTCATATCATATATATCTATTAGATATATTTACAACACTCCCCCTTGAGTGACCAATCTCTAAAACAAATATTGCCTCATTAAAACCTTGCTAGAAAAACTCATTGGGAAAAAATCTGGTCGAAGGAAAAAGAGTACAACTGTTCCCCCTGATCTTGAGATCATTGTAGATCTTGTAGTCGGCGCATGCCGATCTTGTGTACCAATTTTCTGAATGTTGATGTTGGTAATTCCTTTGTGAATAAGTCTGCCAAATTATCACTTAAGCGAATTTGTTGAATGTTGATATCTTCATTCTTTTGGAGATCGTGTGTGTAGAATAACTTGGGAGAAATGTGTTTTGTCCTATCACCTTTGATGTATCCTTCCTTGAGTTGCGCAATGCAAGCAACATTGTCTTCATACAAAACAGTTGGAGTGATCTTTGATGAAGGTAATCTGCATGACTCTTGGATGTGACTTGTCATATTTCTCAACCATACACACTCTCGACTTGTTTCATGGATTGCAATGATTTCAGAATGATTTGAGGATGTTGCAGTCAAGGTTTGCTTCACAGACTTCCATGATATAGCAATTCCACCACATATATAAACATAGCCAGTTTGTGACTTGGCTTGATGTGGATCGGATAAAAATCCTACATCCGAATACCCTACCAGAGAAGAATCGGAATTTTCCGAATAATATAATCCAAGGTCTATGGTACCCTTCAGATAACGTAGAATGTGCTTAACACCATTCCAATGTCTCAAAGTGGGTGCAGCGCTATATCTTGCGAGAAGATTTACAGAAAAAGCTATATCTGGTCTAGTATAATTAGCCAGATAAGTTAATGCTCCAATTGCACTTAGATTTGGTACTTCAGGACCAAGTATCGTTTCACCATCTTCAATAGGTCGAAATAGATCTTTCTTCGTATCAAGAGATCTAACGATGATTGGTGGTGCTAATGGATGTGCATTATCCATGTAAAAGTGTTTTAACACTTTTTCTGTATATGTGGATTGGTGAATAAACGTTCCTCCTCGGACACGTTCAATTTACAAACCAAGACAAAATTTTATCTTTCCCAAATCTTTCATCTCAAATTCTTTCTTCAAATATTCAGCAGTTTTATTGAGCTCTTCAGGAGTCCCAATTAAATTCAAATCATCAACATAAACTGCTATAATTGCAAATCCACTTTCGGTTTTCTTTATGAAAACACAAGGGCAGATATCATTATCTTTGTATCCTTCTTTTAACAGATACTCGCTCAATCTATTATACCACATACGGCTAGACTGTTTCAGCCCATATAATGATTTTTGCAGTTTAATCGAAAACATGTTTTTAGGTTTTGATTTTAATGCTTCGGGCATTTTAGAACACTCCCCCTTGGACATTACACCGTGATGTTCATGCCTCGCTAAAAACCTCGCTGAAAAACCCAGTGGGAAAAAATTAGTCGAGGAAAAGAGTACATGACATACGTTTATATGTGTTGCATTAGTTGCCTCATTAAAAACCTTCACTAATAAAACCCCGTGGGAAAAACTTAGTAAGGAAAAAAAGAGTACAACCATTGAGCCTTCAGAGCATAATGTAGACTTACAGGGTCTGACCTTCAGGGCCTAATCTTCTAGATTATTTTGAAAATTACCGCTCCCCCCTCAAAACTACAATCATTGGAGCGAACTTTAAATTTCACAACTCTTCTAGAGTTTATATGTGAGTAAAAGAAAATAATATGTGTTACGTCAAATAACCTTTAACTCACCCACTATTCATTTGTGCAACACAAATACATTGTCTTTAAATAGACAATATGAGATAATATCATTCGTAGCGCTACACATTAAAATAACATAAAAAAAAATCAGTCTCAAATATGGCAATACGAGGATCAGAATATAGCCAACATTTGAATAGTCCACCAATGTCATGCCATTGTTTATTTTAATAAATAATATCTATAATTTGAAAATAATGGAGGATATAGTAATTGACATGCTAGTGTCGAAAAACACTAAATCTTGTTTGCAAGTTATTTATAAATATGGTACCTGGCCAGGTAATCTTGCAATATAAAATATTGTAAGGAACTGATGGTCCTAAAATATCCTCATTATCATCTTTGAGTTTAAATAAATACTCATTCACTTCAAGTGATCTAATAATTATTGGTGTGTTAAATGTGTGAAGCTATTCATAGATAGAATCTCCATAAATTTTGAAATAGATTAGCTGGTGTATATATAAAATCACATAAGGTGATTCTCGATCTGCAAGCCGAGACAATACTTGGTGCTATCCAAGTCTTTTATTTCAAATAGTCTATCTTTAGGCATGAGTTAACTTTTCTCACAATAAATGTTGCGATGTTATACAATAAATTTTAAATCCATCAGGATTTGCATATAAATATTATCGTTCAATGACCCAGATAAATATGTGGTCACAACGTCCATTAATTGTATATTCAATGCTAAAATTACTGTCATTTATTTTATGTAGCGGAACATAATGTTATTGTTAATAGGAGAATATAATTTATGGAATATGGGTCTCTGCGTAAACCCATACGCTACAACCTCTTTGTATGTCTCACCACCTTATTAATTTTGTCATTTCTTATTCATAGAAATGCTCATTTGTGTCCTATTGAGACAGTAATTGTTTCGCGGTTGAGCTTTACGCCTTTACCTCAATTGCTATTTTTCATTTTACATAATCAGAATATCAGAATGCTTCTGGCAATCTGCTTTCATCGTAAGTTTTGGATCCAAATTATAAAAGCAAATATGGAGGCAATATATGTTGTCGACAACTACGTTATTTATGCTATATATCTCTCCCATATTTATAAAATATATGGTACCTTTAATATTAAAATTAATCAGATCATTGTCATTTCCCATAATATTTCGATCTGATTGTTCCGCAATCTCAGTATTAAGATTATTTGGTGCACATGCAAATATACTGAGATTTTCATCTTCAAGACGATTCTCTTCAGGAGGTTCTAGGAGTTATTGCATGTCTTTGATTTTTGTTTTCCACGGATTTTACATTTCAAATAATTTTTAGCTTCTAGTGTCAATGAACTCTTTCGCTTCTGGCGTTGAGTAATCCGAACTCGAATCTATATATGTGGAACTTCCACAGTTTGTAATGCAAATATATTTAATAATAACTCCATTATGATAACTTTTGACAGTTATGAACTTCTAGTTCATGTAGTGCGTGAAAATATTTAATTCAATGAGAATTTTGCGGCATTATTTTAATCATATCTCCCCCTAATGCCGATAAATGATCATAAAATCAACGTACCAATAAACTGATCCCCAATTATTGGCTCTAAATAGGTCAAATATGATAGAGTACTATTTATTTTTCTTTAATTAAAGAAAGTCAATATAGGTACGTTTTGGTGGTGATAACAAGAATTCACAGATGGGAAATGTTTCTTTTGTTATTCATACACTAATATAAAAGGGGAATGACCCAAACACTCATGCCATAATTCCAAACTTTGGGTCTTTAAATTTTTAATTTATCGCAACATAAAACGTTTGGTTGGATAAAGGTTCATTACAACCTTGATAAATTTTGAAACTTAACTAGAGTAATATTCAAATGGACATATAATATTTAATAAATATTAATTTAAAAATATCATCAAATACATTGAATGATGTTCAAGTAATCATTGACATCACCATTTAGTCTTACTGACAAATAATTTCATGTTTAACAATGAAATTATATATTAATCATGAAATGCAATATGGTATTTATTTTCAAATATAAAGTCAAGTAGGATCATAAAGAGATTATTTCCTACTGGGCAATGTTTATGAATTGAGAATGAGACAATCGATCCCAAAATCATATGGGGTATTAATACCATAAATTAATTATAGAAATGTAATTCATATATTTTATGTAATATCAAACCAGAATAGAGAAATCTGATTTAAACTTGCAATTAAATAATTCATGTGAATTATATGGATTTTCTCTTTATGCTAGCATTCAAAATAATTCTTTCTAACATACAGATTTAAACTAAATTTGAAATCATATCAGAGACCATCATCACCTAGCATACATATATAATCAAATAATATATTCTATCAGATTATATCAATCGATTATTCTTAAACAAATTTATAAGTCAAATAAAAGTATCAATTTAAAACTTTTGATAACACATGCTAACCACAAGAGATTTAGGAGTGTTCGAATTCTGCGCTTTTTTTTTAAATCTTCGATGATTTCAGTACTAATTCACATCTTCTTTACAAATCAAATAATTAGTTATACAATTTTTCAAACCCACAATCACAATCAAATTCTTGATTTCACAATTTTGATTTAGAAGTTATTTTGATTTAGAAGTTACCTCGCAGGAAAGACACGATTCTTTCCTATGGCATACCTCCGATATTGACTCAAATTCTCAAACTCAATTGGCTAGTGAATCGTCAATTGGCTAGAGAATCGTGCTGATAACGTGTTGTAAACTAGAGAGAGGCGAGAGAAAATATGAATTGTGTCTATCCAATATGAGGACCAAATGCCTCTATTTATAATAGTACAAGAGATAGGGTTTTAGAGTTAGTAACTTGGCCATCACTCATATCATATATATATCTATTAGATATATTTACAACATATATTACGATATTCAACAATTCAACAATTCCTGAATTAAAAAGAAAAAGATATGTACAATACTACAAGTTAATTTCCATATATATATGATTAGTTTCGTATATATTTGAAATAAAAATAAAAATAAACGTTTCTAACCTAACTAGCCTAGGACTCTTCTAACCCTAATTAATTAACTTTACAGATTAAGGAACCTCAATATAATTAACCATGAAAATAAAATATGTATTGTCGATAGTTTTGTTGGAGAATTTGAAGGAGCATAGATTATATTTTTTAGATATTTTAATAACATTAAATATTCTCTTTAAAATGAAACGTAGGAGGAATCATGACTATAAAAATACGGGAAAAAAGTATTGAACGCGACCCTCTAAATAATGGGATATAATTGCTAATGTGTGGACTTTTGTACTTCGTTCTATAATTATTTTTTTTAAATAAATATATATACTATAAAATAGAAGAATTAGTGAACTCAAAAATTAAAGTGAATTAATTTTATTTTATTTTTATCAGGTGACTGCTGCAATGCATTCGTCCAACTCTAACTCTTGGGCTTATATACTACGCTCGAGCCGATTAATTTTTTTGAAAAAAATATAAACCCTAATTGTGATTAATAAACTCTGGTTGGGAATAAAATGTATTAAATAATTAAGGTAATAAACTCATTTAATTAAAGTATGAGGGTGATAATTTAAGGCTACAACCAATATTTTTTACTGTAATGTGTACGTGATATTTTTCTGTGGTTGTTTTTTTGTTGGGAGCTGGGTGAGGTAGGTCCACTCATCTGAAAACCTAATGGGCCTTATTTTTGGGCTTCTGACGTGTATGAGAGTGTTTGTCATGACTACATTATGAGGTTTCTAATATCTCTATTTATCAAGATAGAGATAGTGAAGATTTAGAGAGAGAGGGAGAAATAATGCGGAGATGAGATTCATTACCGTGTGTAAATAGATTATTTGTAATCTTTTATCTAAATAGCTCACGAGTAGCTTGGTTTACGTTGAGCTCCGCGGTTAAATCCTAATTTGCTAGGATTTTTAAGTGGTGAGGCCTACAAGGGTAACTATGATTAACAAAATGATTATTGCATTTTAATTAATTGTGAGGCTGTAAAATAATAATAAAAAAAAATGGGGTTGTGAATAGAATTACTCTTAAATAAATTCCAAAATTTTGCTCCTATATATGATTTAAATTTCAGGGGAGGGTTTGTAGAGGTCAAAAAATCTCTACAATTAATCGTTCTTCGAGTTCGGGCTCCGACGATCTACAAGACAAAGAAAACACATGAAACCGAAGGACCGTCAGGGGTTTGACTATCAAACGGACTCTGACGCTCAAGTCATAATTGAATTATTTTAAAATAAAAGCGAATAAATGATAGAATTATAAGAGCAGTTTCGTAATAGAGAGGGGGGTCGAGCTTTGCTATTACGAAGCCCTGTGTATGGCTTATTTACGGAGCTGAGTGATGAATGTTGATGACTTGATTGAAGTTGTGAGTGTTGCATGTTCAGTGTAATGCATGTCCTTTTTTCTGCCATTTATGAAGCACATATATATATATATATACTGGTGAGAGACTAACTGAATCCCGATATTTTAGGGATCCTCTCTTATCCCTTTTAGGGTTATTGACGGGCTCATGGCTTATCTTTAATGGATAATTTGACCCAGTCTTCTCCTTGAGTCTGTTCGATCGTGGATTCTTACTTTTAGACCTCTGGACTTCGAGGATTAAGGTATCGACCTCGAAACATGGACCTCGAGAGGTGGACTTTGAGGCATGGACCTTGAGATACTTTATCATGAGGCGTCGATCCTATTTGGTTCTTTAATCTTTTAAATAGGTGTGAGCCTAGTTTTTGGGCCTATACAGAAATATGGCCTCTATAATTAGCTCTTCATTACTTGATTCTTGTATTTTAAGGATCGGGTAATGAATTTCAGAGTTATTTCATCTTATCTCCACATTTTAGATTCCGCATTCTTGTTTGGATTCAAATTGATGCCTGAAGACGAGTCCATAGAGGGACCTTTAGCTTTTGAAAGGAGCTCTCATTTCGCGAGCTTAAGGTAGATCCGAAGAAGCTCATGAATTTATTAAAATAGACCTTGTGAAGCTCCAGACTTGAAGGCAGGTCCTGGGGGAGCTTAAGAGGTCATGAGAGCAGACCTCATGGAGCTCCAGACCTGAAGACAGGTCCTGAGGGAGCTTAAGAGGTCGTGAGAACAGACCTCATGGAGGTCCAGACCTGAAATGTTTTCCCATTTCCTAGATACTCCCTGGCCGTCAGATGAGAACACGTGCGTCCAAATTATGATGTCCCTTTCTAGAATTTAAAATATCGAGGGGAACAATTCCCTGTCTCCTCATTTCTTCTGGAATATCAAAAGTTTTTCTATTTTAAACTGCTTTTTTGCGATAAGCCTTATCAAATCTTCAGAAAAATTTCACTCCATCTTTTCCGCTAACCGTCTCTGCTTCCCTTTTGCCCAGGACTGCTCGGAGACTTTACGAGAAATTTATCGGCTGCTTGCTTCGCCATCATTTAGGTTACCTACTTACTTCTCCCTTTTTCATATTTACACCGTAAACAGATCATTTAGAATTCTTTCATGTAGAATTCTAGAAGGTTTGAGATATTTTGTTAGAATCATAGCGAATTGTTTGAAACTTCACGATATGTCCGATTTCTAAGCTACGTTTTAGTAGTTTTTGCGGTTAATTTAGAATTTGCTAATTTTCCCGGCAGGTTCCTCCGGTGGAATTTAGGGGGTTTTAGGAGAAAAGAGGTTAGGATTTTCTTGGTGTTGCCTTTCTGGGTGTTTGAAAGAGGTGCTTGGTACCTCAAAGCTTTTAGAACTTTTAGGTGGGCAAAGAAATTATAGGATTCAGGTTCAATCTTGGGTCTGTATTACTTTGTTGTAACCTTGGAAATATTGTTATCATGAGTGCGAGCGGGGATTTCAATGTTGAGGAGACGAGAAGTTATGGGGGTGAAGAAATAGAGCAGGGCTCTGTACCGGAGCAATCGAATAGTTCTGATTTTCCCATGATCCTTAGGGTCAAGGGAAAGATGAGGAGGAGGCCCTCGGCCATTTATCCTCGAACAGTTGGTCAATCGGTGATTAGTATGTGTGAAGTAGCGATGGAGGAGAGAATAAAACCTCTAAGGCGAAAGCAACGAGTTCGAGAGATCAAACTGGTTGAAGAGAGGTTCAAAGCCTCAGAAATCGCTTCCAAGGTCAACGACGAGCTTCTGAAGAAATTGACTTTGCTACCGGCGTCAGGCGCGGGGATAGAGGTCCAATCTTCCGGTCCAACCGATCGAGCCGATCGGCCTCTATTAGGCTTTACTGCCTTCTATACGCCAATAGTAGAGAAGGGGATCGGGCTCCCCATACACCCTTTTTTCACGAAGATAGTCCATTTTTATGAAATTGCTCCTACCCAAATCACCCCGATAGGGTGGTTCCACATGCTGGGCTTGTATTTTCAGTGGGAGAAGTTGGGCTTCGGAGAACCCAGCGTTGGAGAATGACATGCGACCTATCGACTAGAGGTCAATACAGGACAACCTGGCTACTATTACTTTACGAAATGGGTGGGGGATCGACCCCCTTTGATATTGGATCTGCCCACATCTTATGGAGATTGAAAACCTAAATTTGTCTTCGTGCCAGCTCAGACTTCTGCCAACGTGATCATGCCTACTGAGTTTTGCGATGCACGTGGGTTCTCGAGCCGGACTCTAGTGTTATTATTTTTTTATTTGATGTTTACAAATTTTCTTAACTCGTGCAGGTTTTCCTTCACGCCGTGACCCTACCGGGGTTGAAGTTGCCCATATTGAAGAGGCATTTCAGCTTCCAAATGATCTTAGGGAGTTTGAGAAGGTTTGAAGTGGCCGGGTCTTGTTTAATGAGATGGCAAAGTTGAAGATTAAGCCTTCGGATGCCAAGGTTAAAGCTCTGGCGACCGCGAAGAGAGACGAATCTTCACCTTTGGCCACAAAAAGATCTTTTGATGAGAAGCTTACGAATCCTCTTCCCTCCAAGAAGTCGAAGGGTAGTGGCTCTGCTCTTACCGTGGTAGCTTTGCCTTTTGTCCCCCGCGATGTCATTGATACGAAAGTTGTTCATCCCTCTCGCCAGGCCTCTTCAGGCCCGTACTCGGAGGGTGTTCCCCTTTGACCCTTCATGATGGAGATTCAAAAGTCCATTGCTGGCCACGGCACACCGGGGTACTATGAGAAGGAAAGCCTCGAGCAGCAGACTTTCTTATCCTTTGACCAGATGTCGCGAGTGACTTCTTCAAACCTATTGTATAATATATTTTTTTTAACTATGCTTGACTTTCAACTTCAGGTCCTTTATAGCCAATTCATGCTACGAGAACGCCTTGCCCACCATGAAAAGGGCCTTGAGAAGAGAATTGTCGAGCTATCTGAAGAGCTTGAAAAGATTGCTAAAGAAATGCGGGACATGACGGCTCGAGAATCTTCTCTGCGAATTGAGAGGGATAAAGCGCGGGCGATGGAGCGGGGGCCCAAGTACAGCTAGAAAAAAGTCTCAACCTCTAAGTGAGGACCGAGCGGGAGCTGGCGGTTTCTGAGACGAAGGTGAAGAAGCTTGAAGTATCGCTCAGGGCTGGGGCAACAGCCGATGAGGCCCCCAACTTCGACAGGTGGGTCGACTCTGCGGAGTTCGAGCCTTACAAGGAGGCCTTCTACCAGGAGGGTGGAGCGGCGGTGGTCAAAGCTATTAAAGCCAAAATGCTAGACCTTGACTTATCCTTCTTGGAAGCAGAGGAGGAGGTCAAGGCTCAAGCGGAGGACTGCGTTGCTAGGGCCACTGTCGATGTCAGGAAAAAGGCCGAGGTTCGAGGGGAGGGCGATGTAGCTGCTGAGGATATTGCTAAGGTAGGGGATGAGGCATCAACCTAATCTTTCATAAACAAACTCTTTTTCTTGAACACTTTATAACAATTATGTCTGTGAATATTTATTTTTTGAATTCTCTTATAAAGATAATTGGACAACTTGATATTTTGCCAATTTTAGTTCGAGGATTTCGATCTTTTTTGCCTCTATGCATGCTTATTTAAATGTTTAGCTTTATCTTGATGTCTTTTATATGGTGTGAGCTGCAAGCATTGGCACGTATGCATAGAATAGGGGTTAGATAAAATAAATAACAACAAACCTGAGGATACCTTTCGAGGTCGTAGCTGAGCTTCAGGATTCATTCTTATATTTTGAATTCATGGATTTGAGTGTCGGGATCTTTTCAGCTTGGCTTCGAAAGTCAAGTTTATTCTCAATGTTGAGTTCGAGATTCTCATGGTTAGGGCTCGGTCGATCCTAAGGGGACTGGGACCCCTGTGCTTGGGGTTCTGTTAGTTACTCCGACGCTCAAGTCAGTAAACAAATCTTAAAAAGGAATAACCATAAAATGAGAAATGACATTAAAAGTTCTAGAAATGATATTGTTTTAAATGCAACGTATTTTAGCTTTTGCGTCCATTAGCTCATAGATGTGAGGCAAGGGGAATGAGTCCTTTGGACAGGCCCGATTGAGGCTGGTGAAGTCTACACAGAGCCTTTTTTGCCGTTCTTTTTCTTTCATATCACGATGTTGACTAGCCATTTGGGATATTGTACTTCTCTAATGTGTCCGTGTTTGAGTAGCTTATTGACCTCTTCATCCACAATTTTGTTTTATTAGCGACGAACTTTCATCTTTTTTGTTCCGTCAGGGTCTTGTCGGGATCGATTCCCATAACGAGCCTTGACCCAATTCGCATTTTGTGATCAGAAAAGTCAGGATGTATTTGGATTTCATCGAGGTCTTTTGCTTCGGGTTCTTTATAGCAGTGACTTTTGGTAGTGGCCGAGGGTGATCCGTCCTCGATTTGATTGACCTTCATGGCTCATTTGTGTTTGAAGGTGGAGACATAACACTCTCGAGCTATTATCTATTCGCCTCGGATTTCATGAACTCCTCAGGGTGTAGGAAATTTCATGAGTTGATGATAGGTTGATGGTACCACTTGGAGTTCGTGGATCCAATGTCTTCCCATTATGATATTGTAGGCTGAGGGAGCATCGATTACTTAGAATTTGGTGAAGATATTCATTCCCTCGATATAGGTAAGAAGTGTGATTTCACGTATTGTAGTATAGCATTACCAAGAGATACTAGTTTAACCAACCTCTTTCTCCATATCCACTATCTCAATGAAGATGATCAACGGTCATTGCCTAGAGCAACCATATCAACTCAACATGACATCCAAACTTGCAGATTAAATTTGGTCGCCTACTTTCAAAGAAGAAATGAAGATCATCTTGCTGTGGAAACTGCCCTTCTTGAAGCAGTAGAAAGGGAGAGAGAAATCCTCACTGAAGATGAAAGAACTTGTCTGGCAAATGTGAGGTACTGTTTCTCAACGCACATTTTGCCATCAAGGAATTTATCTGTTCATGTTTTGTATGATTCTATAAAGAGGGAGGTGGGGGTAAGCGCAACCTTCACCATGCATCCAGCTCATTTTAGATTTTCCGTAGATAATTTTGTGCAACATTTGCAGACATTTCAGTCATTAGATCGTACTGTGGAAGAATATATTTTAAGAAATGTTCAAAGTCATTATTCTCAACAACGAAGAGGAGCAAAGATTTATCGAATGGCTAGAGAGAGGGCAGGGAGAGCTCCGTTCAGGAGAAGTCCCGGGGCCAAGCGGCGGACGATCGAGGCATACGGACGGCGATCGAGCGGCGGAATTCAAACTGAGAGAAGCTAAATAATATGTAGAGAAAGAGGAGATGATCTGCGGAGAGAAAGCTGCCAAGAAACAACGCAAGACGCCTCACCCAACTCAATCGACGATGGAGCGACGTCCGAAATAGTTCAAGAAATTCAGACTGAAAAATGCCAAATAATAGGTGGAGAAAGAGATGATTTGCAGGGAGAAATCTGCCAAGAAACAACGCAAGACGCTTTACCCAACTCAATCGACGATGGAGTGACGTCGGAAATAGTTCAAGAAATTCAGACTGAAGAAAGCCAAATAATGGGTAGAGAAAGAGGAGATGATCTGCAGGGAGAAATCTGCCAAGAAGAAATAGTGAGTGAAGGAAGTACAAGTAGAGGTGTCAAGAAGAAATTAAGAAGGCAGGCGAAAGAAAGGGAAGAGCGGGAGAAAAAAAGGGCAGAGCGGCTGGAGAAGAAAAAAGAAAATCTGAAGAAGAGGAAATCCAAGCTGCAGCAGAAGAAGAATGATGAAAAAGCACTCTCAACAGACAATCATCTAGAGAGAGAAACTCAAGTAGTTGCGGATCAACCAACTCCAACTCTAAGCAGGTCGGCAAGAATTCTTTGCTACATTTTGATGGCCATTCTTCTTACATCCCTCCTGATGTTTCTGAAACCCTAAATCTCTTACTTTCTTACACATAAAAATGGGGGAAATTTGTAAAATTTTACTCTTTGTTTAACATAGCAGTGATGAGATCAGAAGCATGATCTTGTAAAAAATTGTTTCTTGAATGTTTTCTGGGAAAATTCGAGTCTTTAATGCTAGCTTTTCATGTGATTTAACAACCGGAAGAAGAGAAAATCAAAACTGGAGGAGAAAAAAAAGGTGAAAAAGCACTTTCAACAGACGATCATCTAGAGAGAGAAACTCAAGTAGTTGCTGCTCAACCAACTCCAACTCTAAGCAGGTCGGCAAGAATTCTTTGCTACATTTTGATGGCCATTCTTCTTACATCCCTCCTGATGTTTCTGAAACCCTAAATCTCTTACTTTCTTGCACATAAAAATGGGGGAAATTTGTAAAATTTTACTCTTTGTTTAGCATAGCAGTGATGAGTTCAGAAGCATGATCTTGTAAAAAATTGTTTCTTGAATGTTTTCTGGGAAAATTCGAGTCTTTAATGCTAGATTTTCATGTGATTTAACAACCGGAAGAAGAGAAAATCAAAACTGGAGGAGAAAAAAAAGGTGAAAAAGCACTTTCAACAGACGATCATCTAGAGAGAGAAACTCAAGTAGTTGCTGCTCAACCAACTCCAACTCTAAGCAGGTCGGCAAGAATTCTTTGCTACATTTTGATGGCCATTCTTCTTACATCCCTCCTGATGTTTCTGAAACCCTAAATCTCTTACTTTCTTGCACATAAAAATGGGGAAAATTTGTAAAATTTTACTCTTTGTTTAGCATAGCAGTGATGAGATCAGAAGCATGATCTTGTAAAAAATTGTTTCTTGAATGTTTTCTGGGAAAATTCGAGTCTTTAGTGCTAGCTTTTCATGTGATTTAACAACCGGAAGAAGAGAAAATCAAAACTGGAGGAGAAAAAAAAAGGTGAAAAAGCACTTTCAACAGACGATCATCTAGAGAGAGAAACTCAAGTAGTTGCTGCTCAACCAACTCCAACTCTAAGCAGGTCGGCAAGAATTCTTTGCTACATTTTGATGGACATTCTTTTTACATCCCTCCTGATGTTTCTGAAACCCTAAATCTCTTACTTTCTTGCACATAAAAATGGGGGAAATTTGTAAATTTTTACTCTTTGTTTAGTATAGCAACTGATGAAGATCTTGTAAAAAATTGTTTCTTGGATGTTTTCTTGAAAAATTCAGTCTTTAATGCTAGCTTTTCGTGTGATTTGGTATGGTATGGTATGCTAGCTTTCTGATTTGATGGTTTAATAATTAGACATTGGCAAATTGTTTTAAGTTTTATGAATTATTATATTTGACAGATGATGGAAGAAATTGCATATATATAATTGACTAACCATTTAAGTATATATGCATGTATATTTTCACAAGCTAAGACAGAGGAAATTAAATTTCGACGTAAATTAACAATGATTTTTTTTAAGAAAAAAATTTGCTTATGTTTTTAGGGTTTTTTCTTGTAGTTTTTAATTATATTTTCACTTTTGTTGGATTTTTTTTAAATGGTTGGAAATTTTTTTTTCTTTAAGAGCTTGTTTGCTAGATAGGATAAGGGTGTGATAGATATCTATTACACCCTAATACTCTGTTTGCTAGCAATATCAAAGCCCTTGAAAAAATAAGGGCCCGACATAATTTATCTAATTCCTATCTATTAGCCATCACACGTTGGAGTTGGGATGTGAAATCCCAAAACTAATTATAAAAAATATTAGACTAAACTAACCTCTACCCTATTAATTAAAACCCTATTAAAAATAGTATTTTCGATCTCCTCTCACTCTCTCAATCCCACCAGATGCCAGTGCTCCCGCCGTGTTCTCTCGCTCGCGCCATTATCTTCAAGCTTAGGTTTGTTTCTTTTTGTTTCTTTTATCTATTTTATATTCTTTAATTTTTCCTCTATTTCTTTCTTTTGTTTGATCCATGATTTTAAAGATTTTGTTTTGTTTCTTCACTTTTGATCATTTCTGGAAAGAATGAAAACGAAATAATTGGTGACTCGTAGTTTTTTGTGGGTTTTTTTTTTGTTTGGTGATTTCTATCTTGCCTATTAATTGAAGCACTTTCTTCTAATTACTTGTGTAATTTTTGTTGAATTAGTTGAGTAATGAGAGCTGGGTACATAATTTTTGTGAATGATTTCTTAAAATTCAGTTCAGCTTCGGCTTGATTAGAATATTTGATTAATTACACCCTATTTCCGGAAAGGATGAAATCTGCACATAGTAAGAAGAAGAAAGGGCTTATTTTTATATATTTCTTCTCCAATAATTTCTGGCCATTCACGTTTATCACGACAGATTTGCGTCTCAATTAAAATAGTAATTGTTTCGCATAGAATTTTTGTTTCTGCCTTCCATTTTTAAATCCCAATGCAGAAACCAGAAAAAGGCTATGATTGCTGCTAAAACAAACACTTTTGCAACCATTACTTAATTAAAATTAATTAAGGGGTTGCGTTTAAGGTGAAGTCTGCTTATTTTCTTTTGAGATTGCTCTGTGCAGCATGTTGAATTATGGGTTTGATCTGCTTGTGCTGTAGTAGTTTGTCAGCAAAAGTTTTTGTTCATGATATTATATATGGATATTTTAAGGTTCGATTTTTCTGCTATATTTTTATGATTACCCAACCTCTTAGTATTGTTGGTCAAACCAACCTCCAGCTGAGGCGTCTACCAACCTTTTAGTATTGTTGGTCAAACCACTGTAAAAGTGAGTGATTTGTTGATCCGTATTGAACCCATGCTGCGGGCACGACCTCAGAAGATCCTTATACCGCTCCCAAGCTTCATAAATTGACTCGTCGCCCATCTAAAAAAAGTGGGTGATCTCAGCTATGATCTTTTGGCCCTTCGATGGTGGAAAATACTTAGCCAGAAAAGCTTGGCATATCTGATCCCAGGTAGTAATGGACCTCTTGTCCAAACTCTTGAACCACTCCTTGGCTCGGTCTCTCAGAGAAAAAACGAACATCCTCATGTGAATGATGTCGTCACTAACACCATTCATCTTGATGGTATCACAGATATCCAAGAATGCATCCAGATGAGCATTCGGATTTTCAGTAGCTCGTCCACTGAACTGTTCTGCAGCTACCATGTTGATCAATGCTGGTCGAAGCTCGAAGTTGTTGGCGTTGATGCCGCCACCCCATCCGGCTCCTAAGTACCTCTCAGTCGGAGTCCGATACAGCATATTTAGAGGTGCTGCTTCTTGTTCGGCCTCCGTTTGTTGAGCAAGTCGTTGCTCCATCTCCTGCAGACGTCTAGCTAGCGCCTCCATGTTGTTAATCACGTTCTCCTCATTCACAGCCATCGCCTTTGCTTTCCTTCTCTTCTCCTTGTTCCTCTGTCGGTGAGCTCGATCAGGGTAATTGGGAACAGGGTCTACTTGTGGTTGTGTAGACCTTGTTCTCATAAACTACTTGAAGTAATAGATCCTTATCAGTAATAATATCAGAATAAAAATCAAAACCAGTCCCCGGCAACGGCGCCAAAAAGTTGATGCACTAATTATTTATGCACGATACTGCAACTAACACAGGACACTACAATATAACTGGTGAACAATGTATCGTATCCACAGAGACTGAATGCTTGACCAATCTGAGTACTAAGCTAACAATTTACTATTATCCAGGCTACCGATTTCTCCTTTGGGTTTTTTTTTTAAACTAGACACAAAATTAAAAACAATTAAACAAAATGAACAGCACCAATATGACACAAATTATGTAAAAGAGATAATTCAACAACTTCAATTAATTAAAGAATGCACATAAAATGTATCCACTATATAATAATCCAATCATAATAAATCCCAGTTTAATCCGATTAAAGGTGAAGAAACAGAAATATAACTACCTATCTCCGCCAGGTCTCAAGGTAGCATTAGATTAATAAAATGCCTATTACTCTCGTCTCTAGGTAAATTATTAACTCCTTAAATCATCGGTTAAATCCCCTACAGATTCCTTAGAACGTGTATCAAATTATCCACTTAATCCCACTAATTAATTATCTCCGCTAGGACTCAAATTAATTAGCTAGCATACATAAATTATGGCCACTAACCCATGCATGAGAAATAAGACATGAACATTTGAACACAATAATCGGAGGGGAAAGATAATAGGATCAAACTAAATGCATAATTTCAACATCAATTGCAAACCCTAGAATTAATAAAAGAGACTACTCACACATGATTAAATCGAAAACAATAGAAATCATACTCGTAAATTTAAATTGCAAAATATTAAAAGAACCATAATGTTGTTTCTGAATAAAACTCCAAATCTTCAAATTCCAATGTCGCAGGTAATACCTCTGAGAAAATAAAATATAAAATCTAATATAATGGGAAAAAGTCTGCAAAATTCATCCAAAACAAGTCTATTTATACTAGGTATCGAAAATTCGGGCCAAAAAGTGAGTTCGTGGGCCGAAAACAGGTCTGGAGGACAAAACCCGCCGTACCCACCGACCGGCAAGTCAGAGCTCGCCGACCGGCGGCCCCAGCTCGCCGACCGGTGGCTGGGTCGGCGAGCATTCCAGAGAAAACCATCGTTCCAAATGCCGGCGGTTGCCGACCGGCGACCTGGACCGCCGACCGGTGGCTTGATCGGCGGCCTGCTGTGCTGCTCCGCCATTTCACTCCATTCTCTTTCGTTTCTCATCCGATCGACCTGATTCAAGTTGCGTTGCGACCCTCTCTTGATACTCTATCTTTCTAGCAACTTTTCATCTTGAATTGGATCCCAAATATGTCCCTCTTTCAGCTCAAAACTTCAACAAGAAACATTAGAACATGAACTTGCACACCGAATGCCGAAACGGGTATAAATAAGCCACAAATATATGCATTCATCATCAAATGTGATCAAAATAAACGCTCAAATGCATGCAAACTCCATGTTTATCAATTAGAAATAATCATTTACACATGGTAATGAATCCCATCTCCACATTGTTTCTCTCTCTCCCTAAATCTGCACTATCTCTATCTTGATAAATAGAGATATCAGAAACCTCATAATGTAGTCATGACAAACACTCTCATACACGTCAGAAGCTCAAAAATAAGGCCCATTAGGTTTTCAGATGAGTGGACTTGCCTCACCCTGCTCAAAAAAAAAAAAAAACTACAACAGGAAAAGTATCACGTACACATTACACTAAAAAAAATTGGTTGTAGCCTTAAATTATCATCCTCATACTTTAATTATATGAGTTTATTACCTTAATCATAGTTTAATACATCTTATTCCCAGCTAGAGTTTATATACTACTCTCGAGCGTAGTATATAAGCCCAAGAGTTAGAGTTGGACGAATGCACTGCACCAATCGCCTGATAAAAATAAAATAAAATTAATTCACTTTAATTTTTGAGTTCATTAATTCTTCTATTTTATAGTATATATATTTATTTAAAAATAATAATTATAGAATGAAGTACAAGAGTCCACACATTAGCAATTATATTCGGTTGTTTAGAGGGTCGCATTCAATACTTTTTTCCCTGTATTTTTATGGTCATTATTCCTCCTACGTTTCATTCTAGAGAGAGAAACTCAAGTAGTTGCGGATCAACCAACGCCAATGTGGCGACCACCTCACCAAATTTAGTTATACAAATAAAAAATATTATAACATAACTGATCATAATTAACAAGTATTGCTAAGAATTGATTTTTTAATAAAAAAATTATATACCTTAATTATAAAATAATTAATCCTAAAAATCAATTATCAACTAAAAATATAAAAATTAAATTCTAAAAAATAATTATACACTCTAATTAATAATTATAAAATTTAACTAAACCATGAAAAATTTATAAAAACTAGTGACGTGACATTCATATAGATAATTAATGCCCACAATGATGTGTACAGTCTAACAAAATTCTGTGTGTGTGTGTAAAAGTTGAACTTTAAATTGATATAGCTAAGTGTAACTTGTATCAACATAATCATATCCCCACACCCAATATTAGTAAAATAAAAATACAATTGAATGAACCAAAAACCCTCTTGGCTATAAATCACAACACTGATTTAATTGTAACACAAAAAAAAAATTATAAATTTAGGACCCATATGATTGAATTATCCATTTAAGAAAGATTATGTATTTTCCATTCGTTTTTTTTAATTATTTTGATATTGATTTTCAATTAAATACTATTCCTTAATTATCTATTAAATTTATTAATAAATAATTATTACATAAATTTCAATTATTTATTAGTGTTAAATTGTTAATTTTCATATTTTAGATTTCTTAATGATAGTTAAAGTATCAATTGAGTCCTAAATTGATAAAACTCTAAAAAAGAACTCCTATATTATTTAGGAGACCACCTATCATAAAATAACTAAACACAAGTAACCAAAAAAATATTTGGATATCGTTGAGAATGAATAATTAATTGGTTTCAACTAACAAAAAATAATTCACACGATCATATATTGTAAGATTTTATTTTATATGTGATATTACTATTGATTTACTTTTAGAATATCTTTCTCTATGTTTATCGATTTATTCCACCGATATAATATAAGTCGGTATTTCTTCCTATCTGGCACAAAATAGCTTTTTTCATTAGCTTTGTTTTAACTTTTTTAATTTTTCCAACATATTTTCAAATGATTTTTTTAAATATTATTAATGCAATATATTTTATTTTATTTTTTTAAAAGATCTCCAATTTCCTTGGAAACACTAATCACGTATGAAAAAAGGCTTAATCTTTTTTTATCGGTAAATTAGGTTTAGTAACTAATATAATATCCATTGCTTGTAAATATATAATGCCCAATAAAAATACATTAACAAGAAATGAAAAAAATAGCAAATACAAAAATAAAACCGGGAAGATTGAAAAGTGAAAAAAACTAAGCGGGAGCGTGAAATGTGACCTGGGAAGATTGAAATACCACGATGCATCTATGTGATAGACACTCCCTGTATATCTTTGCACTGCTCTCCAACAACCGTTCATAAAATCACTCCTTATTTCTTTACTTTTTTCCTTCTGTTTTTGGTGTAGATATTTGACTCCCTTTATAGAGATTCTTCGATTATCTTGGATTTTTGTTTTCTATTCGAAGAGGTGAATTATGGTTGAAGGATGTTTTTCTGATTGATTTTTTAGAGTTTTCTCGGTTGCATATCAGAACTTTCATGGAGTTTTGAATTTGTTGTAGCATTAAATATTTTTGTTAAATTTTGAAGTTTCATGATACTTATGGGTGTTTATGTTTTTAGGGGCTTTCTTAATTTTATTTAGATGTTATCTTTGAGCCTGTAGGTGGCGAAATTTTACAATATTATAAATAATATTTTTATTGATTTTAATATATTTATTTAGTTTTGGAATCATATCAAATTCAAAATTAGATAAAATATTTAAATAATAAAGATATTATTATATGATAAACATCAAGTTCTTTGGAAACAAGTAAATATCTTTCAAGATATATATCAATTTCCAATAGCTAATGAGATAGTGTTACATCAGCTCTAGATCTCTCTTCCCACAACTATAAATAGGAGCCTCCATATCAGTTGAAAAAGACACCAAAAGTCATTTGAAGAGTTCAAGAATTTGAGAACTTCCATAAGTGAAATTCTCAAAGATATTCAAGGCGTTCTTCACCAAATTCATCCCGAAGACGGCGTTTGATCCACAAGCAAGACCATTTGAAGAATTCAAGAATTTGAGAACTTCCATAAGTGAAATTCTCAAAGATATTCAAAGCGTTCTTCACCAAATTCATCCCGAAGACGACGTTTGATCCATAAGCAAGGCAGTCAAAGGAGTTCTTCATCAAATTCATTCCAAAATTAGCGTTTGATCCGGAAACAAGGCGTCGGCCCTCCGAGTTAACGTTATCAAGACTAAAGATCAAGTCAAAGAAGATCGAGGATACAAATCTTTCCCGAAAACTTCAAAGGCCAAGTTCAAACAACAAGTCCGATAAAATCAAAGAGACAAATTTACTCTGAAGATTTCAAAGACCATTTGAAAATCAAGTTTTGAAGAGAAGAATCAGAGGAAAATTAGAGATTGGATCCATAAATTTATATTTTTGATCCGAAATCATTTTATTGTACACCGTTTTGTGTTTTACCAAATTAAATACAAAAATTTATGTTACAGAGCCTCCTCTTCATTGGAAGGCTCTCTGCCCTTAACCTCCAGTCGTCCTCTCGCATTCTAATGGTGCCGAAGAAGGATAAGGCTCCTCCACTGTTGTCCAAGCCGGCAAAATCCGGTGGTAACAAGCAGCAATAGCAGAAGAAGTGGAGCAAGGGAAAGCAAAAAGAGAAAGTGAATAACCAGGTGATGATCTATAAGGCGACCTACGACAAGTTGCTGACTGAGGCACCCAAATACAAGCTCATCACTCCTTCCGTTCTCTCCGATCGTCTCAGTTAATTAATTTATTTTCTATTATATGTTTTTTTACTGTTAAATTTAATTAATTGTTCAATTGTGTTTGCTTAAAATATATGTGAGCTTCTGTTATATTCTAGGTGACTAATTTATTTTTTATTTGACGAGATGTAGGCTTAATCTTTTGCTAAATATCTTAGTTTGATTTATTGTCGTTCCAGTAATTTGCATTTTGTTTGTGCTTTCATTTAATGTGATTTAGACATTTAGGCATTTAGCCTTAATTGTTTGTTAATTTTAATTAATGCGTGTTTGTTGAAATGTGTTTATACGTAATATAATCTAGTCAAATCTATTTCTTGAATAGATTGTTCCAACTGAATTTTTCAAGATTGTTGACTTGAGTTGGATTGCTAATCTATGTACAGATCAATTGATCATTGGCGAGGAAAGAAATTAAGAACCTGATGGCTAGATGCTTGATCAGAATATGGAATGAAGCTTTTTATGGCTTTTATGTTGTGTAATTTTATTATATGTGAATATTATATGATGTAATATGATTTGATTTCGAATAATTAAATTTTTGTGCTTTCTATAGTAAATTCTCTATTTATAGTTTTGATAGTGTTCAATTATATATATATATATATATAATTTTTCGTATTGTAATTTTAAAATAAAAATATATATTAATATCCACAGATAATACATATTTTAAATCTATAAATAATAATTATTTTAATATTATTAATTATTAAAAAATGCTTACACATTAATTACAATTTATACCGACACATAAAAATTGTCACATGCCACGTGCCACGTTGGATGACACGGCGCCATATCATCATTGCATATGTGGCGCCACATCATCATTGCATATGTGGCAAACATGTTTAGCCACATATAATTTATACTTTTAGTCACATAAATATGTGTAGGTAATGCTCTATGAATTATCCACACATATTTATGTGTGTGGGTAAAAATATTTTTCTACAGAAATATAGTGACACATGCTAACATTTATATTATGTGTGGGTAAACAGTTTCACTCACACATGAGCATATTTTTAACCACATTTATATGTGTGGTTAAAAGTTCAAATTTTTGTAAATTCATTAGAAAAAAATCTCTTAAAGGAAAATAACTTGTATTATTTTGGAATTTAGTTAATATTTGTTGGTGATAGCCTCTATAAGATCATTTACAACACTTTTTGATGTGTTTAAATTGATAAAAAAAATTCTAATACAGTATACAAATTCTTTTATATTATAGTTTATTGAATTTTAACTAATTCATTAAAAAATTATTGATTTAGTCATACATATCAATTGAGTAAAGTTATAATATAATCAAATTAGTATTTAAGTCAATATCGGATGAGTCATGTGGATTTTACTCAATTATACAACATAACTCATTATTCTCTAATAAGAACGAAATTGATATTTGTTGCATATATATATATATATAATTTAAAATTCAATCTTATAAATAATTACATTGTAAAATTCCATATCCTGATCAAATTGAAATTAAGTTACATTATAATTTAAAAGGAATAGTATGTTAACCAATAAAAAATCTAAATTGTACGAATTCTATATTAATAGAAAATTGTGAATGAAAATTTAAAATTGTATATTGCTTATAATTGCATATTGTTGATAAAAAAATCATAAAAAAACTCAAAAATTGTATAACAATTAAAAATTCAAAATGGTATTTCTAAACAATAAAAAAAATTAAGATGTGTACTAATGACGGAATTATAATTTTATTTTAAATTGTGCAATAATTTTGAATTTCTAATACTAATATTGAAACGTCCATCAAAAGTATAAAAAAATACCCTTTTTTTAGAGAATAAAAAAATACCATTTTAAAATAACTACATCCAACCATCCCCCTTTGTCAAGACAATAATTTAACATGTTTTATATGTTTTAAAAATTAATGAAGTCATTTTTTTAATTTTTTTTAGTTGATTATTTAAGTCATTTATATGCACATTAAATAAATAGATAATATAATGCATATGACTTCTAATTGTTAATGTTTCAAATCTTAAAATAAATAACAACAAATTTGGCATAAAATTATCAGAGAAAAAATAAGAGGCTCAAGGCATTATCATTGAAAGTAGAGAAGAAGAAGATGACTATTATATTTAACATTTCATTCTCCTAAATCAAATTTATATCACAGTATATGAATTCTTGTGATAATATATCACTCACACATATTTTCAATATGTTGATGATACTCTAACTTTCATACGGCTCTCATTCAATTTTTGTTGCCAATTAATTGTCAACGTCCTAAAAAAAGAGATAGATCGAGTGTGATAAATTGATAATTATAAGATAATTAAAAGCAAAACAAAGAGTCAGAAAAATACTCACATGATAGTTTAATTATTTCGATCTTCTAACAATTTTCTGTTTCTTTTCCCCTTGCAAAACTTTTGCAATTGAAAAATCCAATATAAGTTAAAAAAAGTCAATATGCACAACAAATATTTTTCTCAAAAACCTTAGGTTCTGGATTGACATTCTATATATAAAACGAATAAAAATAATCAAATTAAACACATCTATATATCATAAAGATTAATCCAAACTTCTTAACAAAAAGAAAGGATAAAAGTACCTAATGTCTACCACATTTTTAGTTAATTTTATATGTTGTCTAAGACAATACTAAATTTTGTAAGCTTTCTTACTGTGTATATATATTTTTTGTATGCTCACATTGATACAATTTCTGTCAAAAAGATATGAATGTGAAGAAAATGTTAAAACATGAATTGTAATGACATCTAGTTTTGCAAAATGATAGGTAAAGCAATACAATATAAATTGATGATGAAATGCAAAACTATAAATATCATATATAGTTGAATAACACCAAACACAACTTGCAAAGCTCCACTGATTTATTTGCAGGAGGCAGCTTCTGATGAGACAACAATGTAGCCATATCTATTTTAATTCAACCTAAATCTTGCACACAAAATAGAAAAAAAATATCATATTCGAGTAAATAGGAACATGGATGCCCACTTTCAAAATCTTATAAAAATATAGCATTGTTGTATTAAGAGAACCAATAAAGAAGAGAAACAAAAGGAGAATTTGCAGATTGTATATATATTCGAAAGTCAAGCATATTAAATAAGGTAAATATATATGACATGATTTGATCACATGTGCATTGATTTAATGACAGGAGGTTATTGGTATAAAGTATAAATTATAGAATAAAAAAATTGAAATGTAAAGTAGTCGAGAATAGGTATCACATATCAAATAATAAAATATATAACAAAAATCTATATAGCATATATTTACCTTAAATAATTAATTATTTCGGCCAAAACACATGTATCTATTATAACCAATCAATCCATCACACACACACAGAGAGAGAAAGAGACATTTTGATTATAAATGAATTGATTTAATGATAGGAGGATATATGAGCATAAAATATAAATTATAGAATAAAAAAAATTGATATATAAAGTAGCCGAGAATTGTGATGATATATCAAATCAAATATATAAACAAAAGTATTTATAACATATATTTACCATAAATAATTGATTGGAAAATATTTTTGGCCAAAATAATATATCTATTATAACAAATCAATCCTTCAAAATATATATATATATATATATATATATAACCGGATTTCATGTAGCAAATAATTAAGAAAATTGTAGCAAATGGATTTGCAATCCATAAATTTTTCATTTTTGTGGAAATATATTATATTTAATCAATTACACACAAAAAAAAAATTGTAATCTAAAATAATATTTTCCATTTGTGGAAGGAGCAAATGGGAGGGAAAACTATATTTTTCTATTTTCGGATACGGTCTTGTTATTATATATTATATAGATATAGATTCATGAATATGTTCGTGAACATGTTTGACTAAGCTCGAACATGTTCGCGAGCTGGCCGAGCCGAATACCACTCTATTCGAGTTCGGCTCGATAATTTTATCGAGCTCAATTCGAGACTTGAGTTTGGCTCGTTTAGAAAATAATCGAATTTTGAGCGAGCTTTTTTCGAGTTGGACTCCGAATACTTCACGAGTGACTCTGTTCATTTACGGCCCTCCCTAGTCCATCATAATCTACAATTAAGGTTTTATAAATGTTGTAATATAATTATAACTCCCACTCTTGGATAGCGGCTGCGCGTAGCCGGAGACCCTTGGCATTAAAAACAAGTCCTTTAATAATCAAATCAATCAACTTATAAATGATCTTCCACGAATAAAAAAAAATTGAATCAAAATAAGTTCAATAAGTTATAAGGTGAAATTTGATTCAAGTATTCAATGGGACTGGCAACAATAAACATGTCACAAGCAGGTTTTGTGCATGATTATAGAGTATCTTGATATAAATTTTTTGCACATGCTAAAAAAAATAACTATCTTTCTATTGATTAAAAATGATTAGATAAGTTTTTTGTTTTTTTTAACACACACCCGACCTCTAGATGGGTATTGAAATGATTAGATTAGATAAGTTAGTTATTATAATTTGAGTAGCGCTAACTCTTAAATGGATAATGCTCTTTGGCCACATTGTGGCCGGCCATAATTTCATAATTATGGTATGTTATCATTATATGGTAAGTTTTGAATTAAATCCTTAATTAATGATTATTAGTGTTTTACAATTATATCCTTCATATTTATTTTAGAAATGTTTGACATGTGTAATTTAAACATTCAAATGATCCACAAAATCTCATTAAAATATGTGTGGATCCTAGATAATATTTTATCAATTGAAATATTTTTTTCCAAAATTTTTTCTTTGATTTGTCATCCAAATATATATATATATATAATATACACACACGTGACACATGCACAAGTTTAATCTAGTCCGACTTTTAAGTTTTAATTAATATAATAGAATTAACGTTTCTGGAATTGAATAAGTATATGCATGAATATTCTGGTTCTCTCTCTCTCTCTCTCTCTCTCTCTCTCTCTCTATATATATATATATATATATATATATATATATATTCCACTATTAATTATCAATGTTTATATATATTATATAATTATATGTTGTGTTAATTCAAATCGATCGGTACTGACACACACACACACACATATATATATATAATTCTAATTTATAGTTTACGTGTAGTCGAATCTATTTTAAATTTTTTATTTATTTGTTAAACGGAAATATTTTTTTAACATGAATGTAATCCTTAAATTAATTTTGTTGTAATTTACTTTAACATTTAGCAATTTATAATAATGTGTATTAATATTATTATAGAATATTTTATGATATATATATTTTTCTAATATGTAGCTTATGTATATTCGAATTTGTTTTAAATTTTTATTTATTTGTTAAACAAGGATATTGATTTATAAATCATTAAAGAAATCAATAATAAATATGAAAACAAAATGGAAACCAACATAATTTTTATTATATTGTATGATAGATAAATAGATCGAAATATAAAATTTCGAACTATTTTTACATGAAAATTAAAGATAGAAATTGAAAGTTGGTACAAAAAAGATGGAAATTAAAAGTACCAACATAGAAAATAAACATTAGTGATAAACGAGCTACACTTCACTTAAGCTTGAGTCAGAGATCACAATCAGCGGAATGTCATCATTTCCAGTGGATCTATTAATCTCCAAAAACATTTCGTACAACTTGGTGAGGGGACTATTTTTCAGAAGGATGTCCTTGATGATTACATGATCTGAAAACTTAATCAAATGATTAAAAAACTCATTTATCTCTCCTTTGAGTTTCGTATTTTCCTCTCGAATATTCTTATAGAGAATTTCAAGGTTCGGAGGTGAAGGGGCCACCGTCCATTCAAACGATTGGGTGCGCTTCATCTGTGGTGGTGATGGCGAGAATAATTTTTTAGGTGTATACTTTTTGCTGGAACTGCCAACCATTTTGTTATTAATCGAGTAGAACACGTTGCACGATTACTATAAAAGAGTAGAATTGAATATAATTTGTGATTTGTGATTGTCAAAATATGAAATATATATAAGATGAAAATTGGCTAGTTAAAAAAAAAAAAAAAAAAAAAAAAAATTGGCTAGTTTAGTTCCATAACTTTAATCATTATATTATTATTATTTTAAAATTATTTTGGAAACATATCAAATGATTTTTTGACATCTAAATTACCTGGTTTTAAATGTGTAGATGAGGAAAATTAGCTAGTTTAGACAAATATTTTTTGAAACAAATCAATTTTTTTAATATTTTTTTAGAAACAAAAGAAAATCTTAGAATCTCTTAACTAAATTATGTGAAAGCAAGAAAAATCAATCAATGAGTGTGCTACCAGCACTATTGTAAAAATCAATCTAGGCGGCCCCTAGCTGAGACGAAAATGGTATAATCGGCTCATTAGGCGGTTATATATGATTTTGTGTGATTTTGTATAGTAATTGTCGATAGCTCAATTGGTAGAGCTGTTTATAGTAGCTAGTCTAGGTCATGGGTTCGATTCTAGTAGACTATGCTATTTTTTTCCTTTTTTCCTCAAATTTATGAAAAAAAATATTATGATTTGAGCGCTTAAGAGGTCGAACATCGAACTACAGCAATTTCAACAACAAACTTAACCATTGTACTAAGAGTCAATTAATGTTTTAATTCGGTTTTTATAAAGAAATAATATTATTTGATTATATATTATAAAAATAAAAACGTCTAGGGCCCGACTAGGCAATCTAGGCGCTAGGCGTCCCCTGACCGCCCGACTAGCGCCTAGCGAGTTCTACAACCTTGACTGCCAGAATTGATTGAAAATTTCATGCTACTACTTGCTCATCATTCTTCCACTTTTTTAAAAAAAATTCTTGGTTTGTTGTTAAATGTTGATTTGTATAAATTTTCAAGTATGAATTTTAAAGTGTTCTATATTGAACGGATTATATGTGGTTAATTTAAGCAATTTTAATGAATAATGAGTAGTTGCATGATTTTTTTTTTTAAAGATCTCTAACTTTGCTAGTTGGTTAATTTTTTTGCTTTCACGTAATTTAGTTCATAAAGATTGAATTGAGAGGTTATAAGTTTGCCTTTTTTTTGGGGAATAACAATAATATAAAATTCCAATTATATATAATGTGTATTTCAATTAAATAATAATTGATTACATGTTATTTTTTAACGGAAAAGTTAACCAGCCATCTAATGAACAAGGACCTCATGAAATCAATCGTAAATGTACAAGGACTTTATATATATATATATATATATATATATGAAAAAATTGTACAGGGACCTAATAAAACAAAACGTAAAAAATAGTACATGGACCAAATGAAATAAAAAGTAAAAGTATAAGGACCTAAAAATGTATTTTGCTTTTACTTAACAAGCACGTTGACAAGCTAAGTAGTGTTAAGGCTGAAGCTTGACTCGTTTATTATCGAGTGAGCTTCGATCGTTATTTATCGAATACTTCAAGGCTCGCAATTTTATACAAGATTAATCGACCCTAAACGAAATTTCTAAATTTAGATTTACATTTAAATATTCACTAGTATGTATGGTTTTAACAATATATTACTTTATTCACAAGCAACACTATATTTATTAAAATTAAATCTTTTCTTCTAATGAATTAATTTAATTAGAATGAATTAATTTCATTTGTGGTCCCACAGGACACGACCAAATCAGCAAATGGTCCCAATAATTTCAAAAATGGTCCTGGGTCATCGAAATCGGTCATTCCGTCACGTTTATCGTTAATTTTACTCTCATTTTTGGTCCCACATGTTAAAACTAACAATTTTTTTTTATTTATCAACTACAAAATGTATGGATGAACATACTTGATAATTTTCTTTACCTTTTAACATTTAATATATACGGTTAAAATCTTTTAATCCATATGTTTGTTTTGCCTCTAATGGTTTTTTAATGCTAATTATCTTCATATTTCTCCTATTCGATGATCAAATTAAAAAAATATTTTTATCAAAGATGTTAGAATTTGTTGCATGAAACAATGAATTACGGATGTAAATTGCAAAGTTAAAAATAATGTTGAAGCTAGTGTTACCACATTGCCTTCAACATGCAGCGGAAACGTAAATAGAAGTTTGCACAAAACAAGTTTTAAATCACACTCCTTACGGTGTGTGATTGCCTCAAGGCGAAATTCACTATCACAAGTGAAATACAAAAACAATGCTGATGTTGTCTCGGTTCACTCCCTTAACAACACTGCATAAAACATACAGAGGACTATCCTAGCTTCACTCACTCGAATAATCACTCAAAAAACAAACCTATCTAAACATATAGATAGATTACAACAAGTCACTCTAAATCCTAGACTTCTCAAAGTTGACTATCTAACCTACACACACAACTGGAATGAAAGTCTCCAGCTGATTGGGACGCTAGGCAGATGTCGAGGAAGATGTCTTGGATTTCAGAGATGACACTAGATGCAAGATTCAGAGCTTCTCACAAACCACGGTGATAACCTGCTTGCATAAATGATTCTAAGGTCTAAGGAGACCTTAAATACTTCCTCCATCTCGGTTGGGTAGTTTCTATACGATCCTTGATGAGTTGGATACAAAACTACCGCCTTCCACTACCCTTGCTGAACTGGACTCAAGATAACCGTCCTCTGTACTGCGTGGCACACGTTCTTCAACATCGTGTAATAATGGCGGTTACTCCAGCTACCCACGTTCTCTGCAACGGTTAGTATCAAAGATGAAATGGGGAACATCACGTTCCTAGAAACTCAGAACAGATTCTGACCTAGTCAAAATCAAGCATAATCCACGTTTTAATACAAAATAAAATATCTAATAAATCCTTTAAATCGTGGAAAATGATATGTGACAAAAATCAGAATTTATTCAGATTAATTTAAAATAAATTAATCCAAAATACTAGGAAAGGATAAGGTTAGAGATCCGAGTGTTATACTCGATGTGACGAGAATGACGGACAACATTAGATACGACATTGATCGCGATGTTATCAGCGAAGTGATAACATCATCTGGAACACTTCATACTCAACAAAAGATATTTAAATTTTAATATTTTTCTTTTCTTAAATATTTTGTCTAGTAAAAATTTTATTTTTAGTTTTAAGTAAAAATTTAACCATGTATTAGTTAATTGAGTAAAATTATGACCAATTTATTGTTTTGATCAAAATTAAGTAAACTTTTGTAACAATATTTAGGCAAGAATGCAAGATCAACAAAACATTAATTACGCCGTTAACATTTAAATTTTTTATTTTTATTGTAATCTAATTAATAATAATTATAAACCATTTTGACTAACAACACCAATAGCTATTGTTTGTAATTAATAATTAATATTTATTAATTATAATTTATTTTCTCTATTTATTAAAAAAATGAATCAAGAAAAAATATCTAGTAAAAATTATCTTTTTAATTTTGTAATTATCTATATGTGAAAATAAATAATAGGCCTAATAGTATAAAACAAAACAAAACAAAGCTTTGTGTGTTTTTATTTTATTTTTTGAATTTTACCTATTTATTTTAATATTGTCAATTTAATCATGTATTAGTCAATCGAGTGAAACTAAGGATAAATTATTATTTTGATCAAAATTAAGTAATTAAATTTTTATGACATTTTTAGACAAGATCAACAAAACATTAATTATGCCATTAATAATTAATATTTTTCTTATTAATTAATTATTTTATCGATTTTGGGGCCATTTGCGGATTTTGGAATTATTTGAGAATTCGGGTGTGTCCAGTGGGACCTGCAATGTACTCTCACGTACAACTCACGTGGAGGGCTCCCGTCTATATTTGATGGCCCCGTTAAAAAAATGGGACTAAATTTGAGAATTTTAATCGAACGAGACTACATTTGATGTCAAAATTCTTATACGGACCATTTTAGAAAATTTTGGGACCATTTACAGATTCGGGTGTGCCCGGTGGGACCACAAATGAAATTAATTCTAATTAGAATTCCATATAATTATTAACAATTATAATATAAAAATATAAAATTTATCATGTCAATAGTTTTATATTTTCAAGTTAATTTACTCAACAAGCTCGCTAACTAGTTGAGTAGTGCTAAGGCTGAAGCTTGACTCGTTTATTATAGAGTGAGCTTCGATCGTTATTTATTGAATACTTCGAGGCTCGCAATTTTATTCAAGATTAATCGACCCTAAACGAAATTTCTAAATTTAGATTTACATTTAAATATTCACTAGTATGTATTAATGTACTAATTGATTTGATAATCGATCTCTTAATTTTAATTTATGAACAATAGCCTATTCATTTTTACTAATTTACTTATTATTATTATTATTATTATTATCATTATCATTATCATTATCATTATCATTATGATTATTATTATTATTATTCAACACAATTTAAATATAATTTATAAGTACTTCATAATTTATGGCAAGTTCTTGATTTTCTAATTTAAATTCATGTTAAAAAAATATTTTCATTTAACAAATAAATAAAAATTTAAAATAAATTCGAATACACATAAACTATAGATTAGAATAATATATATATATATATATATATATATATGCATCAGTACCGATCGATTTGAATTAACACAACATATAATTATATAATATGTATAAACATTGATAATTAATAGTGGAGTATATATATATATATATATATATATATATATATATATATATATACACACATACATATATTTGGATGACAAATCAAAGAAAAAATTTTGGAAAAAAATATTTCAATTGATAAAATATTATCTAGGATCCACACATATTTTAATGAGATTTTGTGGATCATTTGAATGTTTAAATTATACAAGTCAAACATTTCTAAAATAAATATGAAGGATATAATAGTAAAACACTAATAATCATTAATTAATGATTTAATTCAAAACTTACCATATAATAATAACATACCATAATTATGAAATTATGGCCGGCCGCAGTGTGGCCGAATAGCATCACTCCTCTTAAATTTAACTCAATGGTGTATTTCATTTTCAATTATTTGATTGCAGCTGTAGGCGCTGAACTTATTGGCTCAAAAAATAGATGAAATCCCAAAATTATACATATTTACTAAATATTAATCTTCCACATGTCACTCATATCCCAAAAATTAGATAATTCATTTATGAAAAATAGTCATTCTTATTTTGTGTTAAACAAACTAATATATCTCTCTTGTGATGCACGGATAAGATATACTTAATATTTTGTTAAAATGTCGCAGTAAAAATTATTTATCTAATTATCAAAAGATTAATACTCGTGACAAACATTAGAAAAAAAAAAGTGAAATCAAACATGATGTTCGCTCATAGAATAAACTCTCGAAGATATTTAAAAAAAATCACTAATGACTTCAAAATGAATTTTGTATCAAGAACATTATAAATTAGTAGTATTAGTTATGCAGGTTCAATCACAAAATATTTCACAACCTAAAAACCCCAAATAAATGACAAAAACTTGTATGAGACCGTCTAACAGATTTCCTTGCGTTAGACAGGTCAAAACCCGTCCAAACCCGTCCACGTGTGCACGCGCCTGCACAATTATTATTATTATTATTATTATTATTATTATTATTATTATTATTATTATTATTATTATTATTGTGGCTGGGGACTGGCCTTTTTCGTTCTTTCTCTTCTTTTTTTCCTTTCTTTCTTCTTCTTTTTTTCCCTTTCCTTCTTCTTCTTGTGTGTGTTAGAGAGGGGGGTGGGGGGCAGAAAAACTACCAAAAAAGAAGAAAAAAAAAAAGAGGAAAGAGTTAGATGTAAAAAAAAATTAAAAATTGAATATAAAAAAAAAGAGAGAAAGGGGGGAGACCATTAAAAAAATTAAAAAGAAAAGGAAAAATGAGGGGGGGGCCACTTTGTGGGTCAAATAACATCCGTCTAACGTATGGGGATCCGTTAGACGGTCTCACACAAGTGTCCCAGCAAATAAATAATTTTCATTCAAAAAGAAATTCTTAACTTTATCTCAATTTATATGTAATTCAAAGTGGATTACTTATTCTTTCGAATCGTTGACCAAAATATTCATATGTTGTGAATATCAGAGTATTTCCACTAATTGACACAATATTTGAAATACCGATCCTAAAGATAAGTTTCTTGTTGATTTTTTACTTTTCATTATTTAGGTTATGGTGATATATTTTTATGGTTAACACAAACATTTGATATGTCCTTTTAAACTTTACAATCGGCATGTTAAACATAAATTAGTTTTTTATTTTAACTGTATAAGTGATTTAGAGCTCATGTGTTTTTTATTTATAATTAACTAATTGATACATTGACTTTATAATTAACTAATTAATATTTTTTTATGAAATTAATTTTAGTAAGTAAAATAGTTTTGGTTGGAAAATAAAACTCTGGACTATCCTACTTTTAGATATAGTAGGATATAGTAAATTATTTAGTTCTTGGTTTGTGTGCAGACAATGAGAAGGTTGGGCCGAGCTCACCGGGCCATTGGATTTTTTGTGGGGCCGCCTATTTGAGAGCCACCATAAGAGAGAACTGGCCCAACGGCCAACGGGTTTGTAGGAATAAAATTCAGGTCGGTTCGGCCCAACCCACCAGATTAACACATGAAATCGGGTCGGGTCTTACTAGCTAATTGATGTTGAAACCCACTGCTAGTGCTATGTTTAGATTTGTGTCTAGCAATTTTAATTAGGCTTTTTTCATAAAATTTGTAAATATTGAAAAAGAAAAATACCACTCTAATATATATTTAGAAAACACACTTTGTTTTTACTTGAGGAGGAGAGAGACGTAAAAATTTAGGGTTAATTATGATTAAATACACAAATTTTGATACAATTTATAATTTAGAGATAGATTTTAAAAGTTTGTGATTAAAATAAGAACTTGTTTTTTTTTGTTTTTTTTTTTTGCAAAATAGATACCTCTAATTTTTTTCAGCAAACGAAAAACTATTTTTGACAAAAAAATAATGTTATATGTGAGGTGGAAAATATTTTTACATCATCACAAAACGACATTATTTTGTACTTGAAAAATTAAAAAGTCAAATATTCAAAATTGTATATTCTTTATTTGATTCTTGTTTGGACACAAAATTGCATCGTTTTGCAATGATATAGAAAATATTTTTATATCATTATGAAACGACATGATTTTTGTGTCACATTAATTTCTGTTTGCTAGAAAAAATAAACGGCCGGATGTCTATTTTTCAAAAAGATGCAAGTTTGAGTTTTAATTGCAAACTTTTAAAATTTGTATCTAAATTGCAAATTGTGTCAAAATTTGTGCATTTAATCGTAATTAATCCTAAAATTTAAACTTAAATATTGTTCATTGTAAAAAGTACGACACTACATGTTGTTATATAATGCATGTAAATTCTTAACACCCATGACATCGTTATTTACCTCTTCTATTAAATTTTAGGAATATATGGAACATAAGATCCTCTTGAATACGGGGTTGATCCAAAAAAAAAAAAAACATGATTTTCTACTGCACACGACAAATATAAAACTAAAGGGAGTAGATTTTTATATATATCCTATTTTTTTCATTAAGAAAATTGAGCACTCAGTGAGAGAATGTGACGTTGAACCGGTGAAGTGCATTAGTTCCCACAAAAAACTTCTACTGATAAGTTTAGGAAAATTGGAAAAAGCTAGTCTACCAAAATGGAACAGATAGTGATAGAATATTGGAATTTAGCGAATAATGAAAATTGAGTCAATATTAATGTGTGCACGTTTACTATCTATAGTAGAAATTTTGCACATCCGCATCTTATATTCTATCATATTTTATTTGTAATATATATATATATTTTTACTCACAAAAATAATTTCATATTTTATTTGGTGATATATACCGATACAATAGTAATTATTTGATGACGTGGTGAAAGTGTGAAACTTATAAGTGTTACTTGTGGGGTGAGATTTGGATAATTAATATGGTGGTGGAGCTTGTGAATTTCATAAGTGTATAGGCAGCAAAATTTATATAGGAAAAATCCTCTAGAATTGGCCGATCCAGTTTGCTAAATATTGGAAGTAAAACCGAACGGTAGAATACGCCATTTTGATTCCGATCCGACTGAATTTCAGAATAATTTTGTTACTTATACATAACATGACTGGAAATACACGTGTTCAAATTCTGCAAACGCCTTAAATCGGGATATCATAACTCTTACAAAAAGCAAATTAAAAAAGCAAGAGTTGCAATTTGATTTTCTTCAAAATGATACTATTATGCCACCGATTTTTTGAATATTTAGAGAGAGGAGGAGATAACTAATTTAAAGTCAACAAAATGTTGCTGATTTTCAAAAGAATAATTAACAGAGAGCGACGGTCCAATAAATATTTCCACATTTTTAATAGACATGAAAGCAATCCTATTTCCATGTCACATTGTCTAAACCCGCCCTTGTTGACTCGATCACTCAAATTTTTCATCTTGTCCTCATTATTATATTTTTTAATCCATAAATTTAATAAATTTTATGGAAAGCAACCATTCGTTCATATTTTATTTATATATATCTGACAGCAATTAAATGTCTACGAGTACTAATATCCATATAATGTCTATTTTAGCAACTACGATTATTTCTTTTTTTTCCTGTGAGTTAATATATAATTAGTATCATTCTTTTTTTTTTCACAGTGAAATGCTCAAACATATTATAACGCCACATTACATAATATATATATATATATGGTTGCAGAATTCGGACTAAGCGGCCGCCTAGCCGTGGCGAAAACAACTTAATCGGCTGAGAAATCAGGGTGGCCGATTTCTCGCCACCTAGGCGGCCTGTTCGGCGATTAATCGGCCATTAGGCAGCCGATTAATTTTTTTTAATATTTTTTTGGTTCAAAATATGACCAAATAAAAAATTTGAGGTTTTTCCAACCTTTTATACATCAACTTACATCCTCTTTTTTAATCTACAACCAATGTGGGATGTAGAAAAAAGGGAACAAAGTTAAAAAATAAATTTGAAGTTATCATTTATGATTAGCCTCTCTTTTATACAACTACCGCATCCTAATTTTCAATGTAAAAATCAATGTGGGATGTAGAAAAGGTTGAAAAAAATTGAAACTCTAATTTGAGCTTTTATACAACAACCTACATTTTAATTTTCATTATATAATCGATGTGGGAAGTAAGGTAATTAAAAAAATTAATATATAAATATCAATATGTAATAATTAATTATAAAAAATAGAAAACCGCCTAGGCTCCACGTAGATTCCGCCTAGACAACCTAGGCGCTAGGCCCCATCCGGCTGCCCGACTAGCGCCTAGCGAATTCTACAATCTTGATATATATATAATTTTTCAAACCCAATAGTATATAATATCAACAACTAATTAGCAGTCACCAGCGTTCAAAAAAAAATTAGCAGTCACCAACAGGCAATTATATATGATTAATTTATCAATACTTCATACATTATTAAATTAGCAATTAGCAATTAGCAAGTCAAGTTCCATGGTTAAGCATTTGTATTAACACCCCATCAATGACATTTGCAAATTTTACGTCCTACAATTATTTATTTACGGTTTGCAAAAGAATAAAAATAAAAATAGTTTCACTATTTTTCAAAACTTTTAAAAATTATGGAAATCCTAATTTATATTCCACACCAAAAAAGATTTTATTTACATGCAAAATACTAATTATACAGCATGTTTCTTCAAAATCTCACTTTATAAGACTATACCACGTAATATACATGGTACAACTGATAAAATGAAATATAACATGAATCAATTCTTGCTAATTGACAATCCACATTAAAAAAAATTTACATATAGCACAAGGGCAAAAACGGAAAATAAACATTTTCCAAGGAGCCACCTCAGTCAGCAACTCCGCCGTCAACCACCACCTAAAGCTCACGCGCCTCCGCCACTAGCTCCAACTAACTACTCCCACAGCCACATGCCGGTTGGAGTCCAGCGAACCGGAAACCGTCTGACTGAAGTCCTCAGAGGCCCAAGAACCCGACCGCCGTCCAGAAACGAACCGTTTCACCCCTCCCAAACCGGGCGGTTCAGTGGCCATTCCACCTCCGACCGGAATTTCTCGCATTTTCGAACTCACGCTCTTCCGCTGCAGTTCAACCACAGTCGCCGCCTCCTCGTCAGCCACCTCCACCGCCCTCCTACTCCCCGACCGCGGCGGCTTCTTTCGGCCTTTCTTCGACCTGAACATGCTCATCACCTTAGAATAAATCCCGGTCTTCTGCTTCTCGCCACCGGTCCTCGATCTCTCCACTTGCTTCTCTCTCCTCCTCGACGAATTCGACCTGCGCCGGCCGCGCTTCGAGCGAACTCTTCCCATGCAAGAAACCTTCGGTGACCCCGGTTCGGCAACCGTAGTGGTCGACTTTCCCACCGGTTCAGCCCGTTTAGGAAACAGTCTCACGTTCGCCGTTTTACAAACCCGCCGTTTTGAATCAACGTAGGTCGTTTTCTGTGTCTTCGGCAATCCCAACATAGCCGCTTTAGACTTCAGATTACCGGAAAACCGCTGAGAATTCGAAGTAGAGTTTGCGCCGGTACCGGTGTTCAAGTTGGAGGAATTTGAGTTGCCGCCTTTGCCGGAACCTTTCCGGTCGTAGAAGGCGTTGCGATCGAACCAATCGTACTCGGCGTCCTTCGATAGCCAGAAGGATTCCGGCGGGAAGTCGGGATCCGCGTAGACGGCGGTACCGCCGTCGGGGGTGACGTCATCGTCTTCCGGTGTTTCGTCGTCGGTGCTGCCGTCTGCCAGTGTCTCGCAGGCGATTTTGCTGTCGTTGCATGCGCCGGCGCAAGCTGAGACCAGGTTCTCGAGATCGACTGGAGGCATTATTGGCGATTTGGATGTGTGTGGTCAAATGGTAGAGAGAGAAATGATGAGAGAGAGAGAGAGAGAGAGAGAGAGAGAGGAGACAAATTAGGGGGATGGTGGTGATAATGGTTGAATATTAATGCATGTAAAGGTTTTAATAGTTGACTGGTGATATAGTAGTTGATTTGGGAGAGAGATACCACTTTTTTCTAGAAGAAGTGAAGAGGGCAAGAAGCTTCAAATTCTCATGTCAAAATAATACAAAAGGTTATAAAGAGGATTATGGAAATTGTGTCATCATTTTTCACTTTCTAACTGAAACATTTTGCATTCACTTCGTGTGTTTCAGTGTCTTTTTTTTTTTAACAGAAAAGCTTATCAAGTGCTCAGATTTCAAATATTGATCTCAACTTTTAATAAAGATGGACCTTACATCTTCAACTTTTCGTGTAGTTCATATATACTTATGTTTTCGTTGTTGTAACTTGACAAGTTGTCGTCGTCTCAAAATTTATATAAACTAGTATTTATGTAGTGCGTTGCATCAATTTAAATATTTATAATTTAATTTTTTAAATTTTGAACGTGATTAAATTAATTATAAGTGAATAAGAAAATATTGTGGGTCATAAATGTACTTAAAATATTTTGTTATATGGTTGGTTAGAAATCTCTTTCACATATCATATATACTAATGATTACATTTAACATTTAATTTGAAAGCGTATAAATATGTAGCATTACCAAATATCACAAAATTAATTAATTAAAAAAAATAAAAAATTAGTAACCATGACCATTGGTATCATGTTATTAGTTTTTCTAAATACAAAAATAAAAATATGGTATTAATTGAACAAAATATGTAACTTCAGTTGTAAAAAATAATTAGGCCTAATATAATTTTGTTATATTGTTTTATACATATGTTGTATTTTTAACATGACAATCATAATAAAATTTCGTTAAACAATATATAAAATTCATATTATTTTTGTTGCAACAATCATTTTTTAAAACGCCCTTATAGGGATTTGATGAGTGTGGTTTTTTGCATCATTTATTGAGCTTCACATGATGTATTTTGATGAGTTAAATGTGTGTTTTCATCCCATTTTACTTTTTAACCTCCCGGTTTGGAAATTTTATTTATTATTTGAGTTTTATAGGAAATAGTGGATGCATAAATGAATTTTTGAGTGATTCAATGCCATGAAAAGATAGAGGGTCAAATTGGGAGCACGCTGCAAGTTGAATCACCTCAATCGGACAAGAAACGAGAGAGAACGAAGTAAAACCGTGAGAGGTGTCAGAGCAGGGGCGGAGGCGCGACTCGTGCGGTCATTCGCGCAGCGCGACCCGATGATAAGTCCAAATTCTCTCGGTTTTTTGTGTCTTTTTCTTGTTCTTTTGTCCTTTGTTTTTTCTGTTTTTGAGTCAGAAAGAGCCAGAATTGGCACAAGGGGCAGCAAGAGGCAGGAGAATCACTTCTGGAGGGCACAAGGGTACCAATGATACCAAGATGGGCAACAACTTCTCAGCGGAAAGCTCTCTCTCGAGCATGGCGGAAATCACCCACCATTTCAGCAAAAGCTGAAGGAGAAGTTTGTGATTGTGCCCACAACAACCCCAGAGTGATTGAGAGGAGAATGAGAGGAGACTGGGCACAAGGGAAACTAATGTCAGCTACAGCAGGAGCAATGCACCCTAGCCGCCGAAGGAAAGAGGAGCCGTGGAAGGCAAGTTGACGCTTCCAGAAGGATGCTCGGCTCTACAAGAAAAGTTGCTATGTCGGCGCAATTAGGGCACCACAAGTACAAAATCTGCGACTCAGAATCTTCTAAACAAGGGAAGAATTTGCCAGATATGGAAAGCTTTGGGCATGGCGGCTGCGTGTTGGGCTGAAGACCCCCGGCCTGTCGGGGAGTTTACCCAGTGTCCTTGTACTCCTATATAAGTAGATGCATGGCAGAAAACAAATATCTCTTGATATAACTTTTTTGACACACGCTTTTTATCATTATTACGCACAAACAATTTATTTTTTCGCACTAGTTTATGTTCCTAAATCCAGCGTTGGTGTTGGATTCTTTTGCTAATTAATATAAGTAAGTTTTTTTCATTTAAATTATGTTTTGTTTTATTTCTTTTACTTATTATTATTGTTCTAAGTCTAGCATGAGCGGCTAGACTCGTTATTCCGGATTGAACAAGGATAAGAACTTAATGAACACGTAAGAACCGTGAGGCTTATGGGCATAAACTGTGTGAATCTGGTTCCATCGTGTAATCGTTTTCTTTGTTGCATTATACTGTGGGCTAAGCTAGTTAATCGTGGCTGATCACTCGTTAATTAGAATTGTGTTCACTACCTCTATAAATGGTCAATTAATCGTAGCTGTGTGTTGGTCATAAAGGGATGAGATGCATCACGGGTACTGAGGGCATAAGAGAGATTTTTATCTAGGTAAATCTGGGTCTGTCTAGATCATAATGCTGCTTTGTTGCTTACAATCATATGGGATATCGGGGTTGGGTAACAAGTTAGGGTTTAGGGGATGAGAGATCACCTCTAGCCTAAACTGAAAGGATAGATTGTGTACGTTGAGAGAGATCCGGTACCTTTAACCAGATAATTAGGTTTGCATAAGTAAGATAATTAGGTTTGCATAAGTAATCAGCGTGCCCATGATCGGTCAAGTGTTTGTTAAGTTCGAATCTAAGTTCTAATCCGGAATACGTTTACTACTAATATTTTCCTTTCCTGTTTTGTTTTGTTTTGTTATTTTATTTTACAGTCTTTAAATACAAGTACGGAGACCACAACAATCCTCAAAATTTTTAGAAAAGTGACACTGAAGATAGAATTCGCAGCTCCTCGTGGGATCGACCCTTACTCGTATAAGCTTGCTACGCTTTGCTGTGGGCATAAGGATAACTCTCTCTTGAGAATTATTCTGACCGCGAAACGACCGCGCGTCAGAATTGGCGCCGTTGCCGGGGAGCTGGTTCTTGAAATTCTATTTTCCAACTTGTTAGCCTGGCCAGTGGATGCCCAATACTTCTAAAGGAGATTGCTAGTACAATCCAGAACCTGAGAAGACTCTGAAGAGGAGGAGAGCAGAAGCACGGAGGGCACAACAAGTAGAGAGATTTGCTCGTGAAAAAGAATTGGAGCAAGAAAGAGCACAACTGAAAATAAATGAACAACTAAGGTTAGCCCCGATGGCTGAAGAAGAAGGAAGAACGTTGAGGCAGTTAGTCTTTCCGACTAACATGAATTTACGTCCCATGGGCATAACACTTCTAGAAATTACTGGAAGCTGAGAGTTGAAGGAAAGTTTCATCCAAATCTTGCCCAAATACCATGGGATGACTGGAGAAGACCCTCAGAGGCATATTCAAGATTTTGAAATGGTGTGTCAAACTCAACCTACGGATGGGGGAAAGGAACAATATGTGCATCTTGTCTCATTCCCGTTCACTCTTCATGACGGGGCACGAGACTGGTTATACACCCTGCCAACTGGAAGTATAACCGCATGGGCACAACTGCAGCAGAAATTCCTGGAGAAATATTTTTCTATATCCCGAGTCCAGGAGATGAGGTGAAGAATTGAAAGTCTGAAGATGGGCATAAATGAGAGTTTTTATGACTACTGGTGTAGATTCCAGAGCATGTTGACAAAATGCCCACAACACCATATCACAGATCACAATCTGATCCAATACTTTGTGTCTGGGTTGAGACCACATGACAAGATCATAGTCAATGCTTCATGTGGAGGATCTATCCTGAACAAGCTACCAACTGAAGTCTTCCAAATTCTAGCAGAAATGTCTGATGAAAATAGAGATGAAAGTGCCGAGGGCACAAGGACAGTTCCAGATGCTGGGAAGTCGACGCACCTTGAGGTCAAACTGAAAAAGATCTTGGACCAAATGGAGAAAGTAATGAACCATACTGGAGCACCAAAGAAAAGATTGTGTGGAGTATGCAAGAGCGTGGCTCATTTCACTGATGAATGCCCAACACTGCAAGAGGAGGACGTCGCTGAAGTCAACTCTCTTGGTGGGCATAACAACAACAACAACAAAAACAAAAATAACAACAGGCGATATGATCCCCACTCTCAAACATACAATCCTAGATAGAGGGATCATGAAAATTTCAGATGGAAGAGGAATGATGCCCACCAACCAGATTTGCCACTACCACCGCCGAGGGCACGAGAAGAACCCAGCCTGGACGAACTAGTCCATGATATGTCCAAAGAAAATATAAAGTCACAGTAGGAGAATGAAAGGTTCAAACAAGAGACAAGGGCTGATTTACAACATGTGAGCAAATAAATTTCCCAACTAACTCAAGATCTTACCCAACTGAAGGAAAGAAACGGACAATTACCATCTCAGGTGGTAAATCCCCGAGAATAGGTGAATGTTGTGACTACAAAGAGTGAAGAAGAAGTGATGAAAGCTGAACTGGAAGGAGACACTGAAGGCATAACGAAAAAGGAAGAGCAGGCACAGGAAGAGGTTGTTGAGCCCACAAGGCAAAAAACAAAGAAGAAGCCTCCATTTCCTGAGCGTCTTGCCCACGACAGGAAAGACGAGGAGATGAAGGAACTTCTCAAGGTCTTTCGAAAGGTGGAAATCAATATTCCACTACTGGATACAATAAGACAGGTTCCTCGTTATGCCCGTTTTCTAAAGGAGCTGTGTACCAAGAAGGTACAATTTGAAGATGATGCGAGACTTTTCATGGGAGAAAATGTCTCTGCAGTGCTACAAAAGATGCCAAAGAAATGTGAAGATCCTGGCATGTTTGTCATACCATGCATAATCGGGAGCAAAAAGATTGAAAAGGCGATGCTTGATCTCGGTACATCCATAAACGTCATGCCCATGACGATTTATAAAGAATTGAATCTGAGACCACTCAAGGAGACAAGGGTGATCATCCAGTTAGCAGATAGATCAAATGTCTACCCCGAGGGTTTAATAGAAGATGTCTTGGTGAAAGTGGGGGAATTAATTTTCCCAGCAGATTTCTATGTCTTGGACATGGGCAACACGACACCGTCTACATCCGTTCTACTGTTAGAGAGGCCTTTCATGAAAACTGCTCGCACTAAGATTAATGTCGATAAGGGCACACTGACATGTGAGTTCGATGGCCAGGTAGTTGTGTTCAATATCTATGAAGCCATGAAGTACCCACGAGATCCGGAGTTAGTCCACTTTGTGAACCATTGCTATGCCCAATCGCAAGCCATTCGGGGTCACATGAACAACCAAGAACCTCTGGAATGGGCATTGCAAGCTGGGTTAACTGACTACGATGCCCTCGATGAATATGAGGATACCAGAGATGACATCATGATGTTGTACTCTCTGGAAGAATTACCGCATGGAGTGGTGGATTTCAATTTGCCCATAATGACGCAGACAGACAGGATGCTTCCATTGATGCAGAGGGCACCAAAGCTAGAATTGAAGAATCTCCCTGACCACTTAAAGTATGCCTATCTTGGGGAGAATGAGACATTGCCGGTTATCATAAGCAAAGGGCTTAACCTTGTTGAAGAAAACCGACTATTGAGATTGCTACGAATATACAAAGAAGAAATGGGATGGACTTTGGCCGATATCAAGGGCATAAGCCCTGCAGTGTGCATGCACATAATTCTCCTAGAGGATGATGCCAAGCTAGTGCGGGATGCCCAACGCAAACTGAACCCCGCAATGAAGGAAGTCGTGCTGAAGGAGATACTCAAGTTGCTAGATATAGGGATCATATACCCCAGTTCAGACAGCAAGTGGGTGAGCCCGATTTATGTCGTGCCCAAGAAGTCAGGGATCTAGGTGGTAAAAAATGAGAAAAATGAGCTTGTGCCCACAAGGCTACAAATTGGATGGAGAGTCTGCATAGACTACCGGAAGCTCAACACCGTCACAAGGAAGGATCACTTCCCATTGCCATTCAAAGATCAAGAGTTAAAAGAGATGAGGCTAGAGGCCTATGACAATGCAGTGCTCTACAAGGAAAGAATGAAAAGAACCCATGACCAACTCATTCGCCACAAGCCGTTTGAGCGTGGGAAAAGGGTTCTACCATATAATTCCAGACTGAAACTATTAGGAGGAGGACTCAAGTCCAAATGGTCAGGACCTTATGAGATCCAGACCGTGTGCCCAAATGGAGCAGTGGAATTATTTGATTCAAGTACTGGAGATACGTTCAAGGTCAATGGCCAGCGGCTAAAACATCTCAAGGAACCAATGGTTTCATCTATAGAGGCTCTCGGGCTCCAGCTCGTTGAGCCTATATACATGTAAACCTAAGGAGTGTCGTGCCTACGACAATAACTAGGGCGCTGACTGGGAGACAACCCAGGTTTATTTGTTTTTTTTATTATTTATTTTATTTTATATGTCTTTTATAATTTATTTATTTTCTTTTGAGTGTTTTTTTTGCCATGTTAGTCTAGGAGTTAGATTTTGTAACACCCCAGATTTTTCGATTAAGGATTAGAGGATTCTTAATGATAATTAAGAAGTTAAGGAAGAAATTTAATTAAGGTTAATAAAGGTCAGATGTCAATCACGACTTTAGGGGTCAGTTTTCGTGAAGATCGTCTTTTTGGAAAATCTGATCTTAATTCTTTTATGGCCATTCATGGTCTCGTTAGAAAGGTTTTAACTCAAGGAGTATGCCGGTATTTTCAGATTTTAATTCTGAAGTCATTTGAGTTCCCAGTGATGAAAAACGTATTTAGAAGGTGAATGAATAGTAACTTTTGCGTGCGTTCGTGTTTTGAGAAATTTACGAAATCCTCCTCGTTGATCCGAGTCTAGTTTTGTTAGGCCCCTCTTATAGGAGATGACTCAAGAATTCTGTTGGCGTTCACAGATTTCCATTCTGAGGTCAATCGAACGCTCGGGAGCAAAATCTGTCAGTTTGAGTGAATAGTAAAAAGTAATTCCAAAATAGGAATCTTTGCTCGTCTTTCTTCAAGCGACCCCGTCTTTTTCACGAATCAAGTTGGTTCACTAGTATTCGAGCCAACGAGTCTCCCGGTATTTTTAGATTTTGTGTCTGAGGTCATTTGGACCTCGACATCGAATAAAACAGCTTTTAACCGAACCCGGGGTAACTTTTGCAGTATTCTTGCACTGAAGTGGCTTCCCTTGGAAGCCAAAGATTTTCCTATAAATACAAGGCCACCCCTTTGCATTCATTTGCTCATTCTCATCCATTTCACTTCATAGAGAGTGGAAAAGCTCGTGAGAGCCGAGAAAGTTCTGTCGAAGTAAAAAGCGTTCTTCGTGAGTGTTCTGCAAGACGACGAGCGGAGTAGCGTGGAAGGGATGCAGTGAGAGAAGGTGCTAGAGGCGTCGTTGGGTTGTAGCGGGCGGCTCTACCGCCGTTGCAACTCGACAAGACGCCGAGCTAGCCACCTTCCTTCGACGCACCTAACCCCGTCCATTCTTACTCGTCGGTCTCGAGTTCCATTTCTTTTTCTGTCTTTAAATTCCGCATTTACTTTCCGTTCTTTACGTTCTTCATGTTCTTCATTATTGCTCATCTAAAATTTATATTTCGATCTCTGTTGAAATTCCAAGTTAATAACGTTTATGTTATATTTCTCGTTAACGACCGCACGTCACCCGACCAACTCAAAGTACGACGCGACCTATGCACAGGAGTGGCGCGAGTGGATGTTGACACAGAGGTCCCAAAAGTCAGTTATGGGGCGTGACCCGCGCCAAAAGAAGGAGGCGCGACCACGGTGGTCGCGCCTGTGCACGTTCTTTCCCGATTTTTTTATCCTTTTTCAACCATTTTTTATTTTCTTTAATTTCATTTATTTCCCTACTCTATATAAAACTCCCCTATGGGCGAAATTGAAAGAGAGAGAACCCTCACAACTCAAGCCTCCATTTTTCCCTAACACCAAAACCCTTCTTCCCTCTCTCATTTTCACATCTCACCCATCAAATCCCTCGCCCTAGCTAGGATTTCCACCTAGCTAGGGTGAATAAGGAGCTAGAGCTTGAAGATGGAGCAAAGAGGAGAAGAGTCGAATGAAGGAGGATTCGAGACCCAACTTCCGGGTTGTTTCAAGTTCTTTTCCTTGTTTTTATTTTGATTTTCTTTGAGATGATTTAGTCCTTGCATTTGTATGATGTTAGGTTAGATTATTTTGTATTTTGGGATTGAGAATATTTGGGTATTTATGCATTTATTTTTCTATTGATTGTTTATGACCCTATTTCATTCCTTGTGCTTATGTTATGTATGGGTGTTGGTTAATTGATCACTAATTGACACGATTTTATCTATTGATTCATAAATTGAGAAATGAGTCTCAATAGATGAACCCTAGACACAAGACACCTTTGTCAATAAATTTGAGAGAATTGAGACTTAGTATGAGGGCTAGAAATCCTTGGAGCTTTTGGTAAGTACATGTGTAGGATTCGATCAGAGGCGGCGAACCTAGCGTGTACCCTACAACTTGAGTGTCTCGTGAGAGAGTTTAGGATGCATTATAGATTGTCCTAGTGAAATTTGACACCATAAATAGACATCCGATAGGATCGTTAGTGTTAAGTACCCGAAGAGCTCAATCCCAAAAGTACCTTTGCCTTCATATTTTCTTCTCTATTTATTTTTCCCGTTTATTTATTATAGTTTAGATTAGTTAGTTTTCCTTATTATTCGTCGTCTAGATAATGATTGAGATCCGATGTCATAGTACACACAATTAAATCTAATTTAGTCTCTGTGGATACGACACTTGTTCACCACTATCTACACAGCCCCGTCCTCTTGCAGGTTGTGCTAAATTTTGGCTGATCAGGATTTTCTTTAAATCTTGACATAATAATTTTTTGTTCCATGTTGACTGTTGTTACCTACTAATTAATTTAATTATTATCCTAAAAATTGAAAAAAAATAATGTAATTATTGGTATTGAAATATTTAACTACACACGACTATTTTTTGCATCAAATTACTACAATTACATAAAAAAATATTAGTATATGGATGGAAAGTTTTAAAGCACTAAATAGAATAGTGAACCATGATAAAATGACTAATTTGAAGTATATTTTGAAGAAGTAATTGGAAGTGTTTTTAGAAAAGATTTATTTATATATGCAAAATAATTATGATTTGAAGGTTCATAAATTTATGAGGAAATGTAATCACCTGAGTGGATAATTTTTTTAATATGAAAGTGATAGATCACAAGAACATATAAATAAGTCCAGAGACTGAATACATAAAGATATGACCAACTACAATATTAAATAGCCAACAATTACATACAATATCAAATAAGTAGAATTAATGTTAAGGGATAAGGGCCAAATTGGCCACTGAACTTATTTGGGGGGCTCAATTGGGCCACCGCGATGTTAAAATTGGCTCAATTGGACCACCGCGTAACGGAGCCAGTTAGGGCTCCGTTAAGTGTTGCAAAAACGACGTCGTTTTGATCTTTTCTTACCCGACCTAGTACCCCGACCCACCCTGAAAAGAAAAACCCGACCCAACACTCTTAAAATCAATAGAATCGAAAATTTGGGGATTTCAAACCAAGTAAATATCAATTAGGGTTCTACACTAAGCAAATATCAATTAGGGTTCTTTGATTTCAGAGTGAGTTAGGGTTCTTTGATTTTGAAAAATTGATCTTCCATTACAAAATTTTGATCTTCCATAGCTATACCACAACATCCATCTACATAGGGTCATCTACGTGGCATTTCCACGTCAGCCTCTTGCGCCAACCTGTCAACTGTTTGGTCAGACGTGGCTGGTCCAGGTTGGCATTCTCGAAGCCACGTGGCTAGTCCTCCTTTCCATTAGCACACGTCACGACGGAAAGGTAAGAATAGTTCTATTTTGTGTTCTTCAAATCTCTTTTGTGTTCTCTGATTTTGATTGATTTTCATTTTTTTTGTTTCATAACTAGATTGAAAACATGAAGGTGAGTTTAATCAAGCTGTCATATCATAATCGTGGCAAATGGGTTTTGTCTAAGCATGCACAGTATGTAGGAGGGAAAAAATTAGTTGAAAATGGAGATATAGACTTTTTATCTTTCACGCATATGATCAAGAAATACAAACAAGAATTTAGGATGCATGAAGTGAACAAATTAGTTTATTTAAAACCTGGAAAAAAATTGAGTGATAATGCTTTGATGATTTTGGAGTCAGATGATGGGATTAATGACATTGTGGCTAGTGTGTTAGAGATGAATTATGATGGCTTCATTCATATTTATCCTTATGATGAGTTGGTTCTGAATCATAAGAAGTCTGTGTTGGTTGATGAAATGGTTGTGAATCAATCTGATTTAAGCACCCAAGCTAGTGCCAATTTGATGTGTGAAGCTGATGACTTAGGATTAAAAACTAGTGAGATTGATATGAGTGCAGGGCTACATGGTGGGAAAATAGTAGTTGATTTTGATGAGATTGTTGTGAATCGGCCTAATTTAAGCACCCACGCTAGTGTCAATTTGATGTGTGAAGCTCCTGACTTAGGATTAAACACTAATGAAATTGATATGATTGCAGGGCTACAGGGTGGGAAAAGGGTAGTTAATAGGGATAAGGGTAAACAATTAGCTGAGGATAATGAATCTGAAACTAGTGAATTTGAGCAAGATGGTTCTGAAAGTGAATCTGGGAATCTCAGTGTGGATTCTAGTTTTGAAAGTAGTGATAGTAGTTATGATGATGATGATGATGATGATGAAGTGGAGATCCAAATAATCAACCAAAGTAAGAGGGTAGTTAAGTATGATGGTGATGAGGGTAATCCATTTTTCTTATTATGTATGACTTTTGCTAATGCTGAGGAAGCTAGACTTGCCATAGCTAGGTATAGTATGGTTAGGAGTACTCCACTGAAGTTGAACCCTAATGAGAAGGACAAGATCAGAGCACAATGTAAGAGTGCTGGGTGTTCTTTTTATTTGTGGATGTCTTATTGTCAGAATAAGCCACCATTGGTTGTAAAGAAATTCAACTCTGAACATAACTGTTTGAAAGATGCCAAGAACAATCTAGCTAGTGCTAAATTTCTTACCCAAGAGTTTAAGAAAATCATCAATGAGAAGCCAACCACCACAGTTAAGGAGTTGTTGAAAACAGCAGAGGATAAGATGCATCTATATATGTCTAAATCTATATGTAAGAGGGCTAAATCACTTGTGAGAAATGAGTTGGATGGCAGCTACATAAGTGAGTTTGCAAAGATAGGGGCTTATGTAGCAATGTGTAAAGAAACAAACCCTGGATCAACAGTTGAGCTTGAACTGCAGAAAGAAGCACTGCATTCTGGAAAGTTTGTGTTTAGAAGGTTGTACACTTGTTTTGATGCTCTGAAGAGGGGATGGAAGGAAGGGTGTAGGCCTATAATTGGGATTGATGGGTGCCATTTGAAGGGTATTGTGAAGGGCCAGATTCTAACTGCTATGGGAAAGGATGCATCAGATCAAATTTTCCCCATTGCCTGGGCAGTGATAGACAAGGAAAATATTGACAACTGGAAGTGGTTTCTAGAGCTGCTTGTTATGGATTTGGAGATAGGTTACATGGGCAGATCAATGACTATTATTTCAGAAATGCAAAAGGTATTCTAAGTCACTTACTGTTCAGATTATTTTTCTTATTCAAACCACCTGAATAACAATTTGTGTTTTTTGTTCTATAGGGTCTAGTGCATGCAGTGCAAGAGGTATTGCCTTTAACAGAACATAGATACTGTGCTAGGCATGTACATACCAATTGGAGTAAAAAGTGGCACAATGGTAAGCTGAAGAAGAAATTCTGGACTTGTGTGTGGAGCACATTCAAAGAATAGTTTGATGACAACTTGAAGATGTTGGAGTCAATCAGCACTCGTGCAGCAGAGGACTTTGTGGCATACAATCCTCAGGTTTTTTGCAAAGCTTTTTTCAGCAATAGGTGTAAATCTGATGCATGTGATAATAATTTATGTAGGTAATTTAATGCCAGCATAAGAGAGGCTAGGTTTAAGCCAATTTTGTCCATGTTAGATGAGATTAGGGAGGCTACAATGGCTAGACTGGGTGTGAATAGAGAGGTTGTAAATAAGTAGGTCAACAATTGGAGTCCTGCATGCTTAACTAAATATCAAGAGAATATGGATAAGGCCTTTGGGTGCAAGGTAGTTTTTAATGGTGATCATGAATATGAAGTGGGAGATGGGGATGACAGACATGTAGTTAGGTTGGACAATTGCATGTGCACTTGTAGAGTGTGGGATATCAATGGAATTCCTTGTTGCCATGCAATATGTGCTCTAAACTATGAGAAGAAGGATCCCAAAACATATATTTCTTGTTGGTATGAGAAGGCAGCATATAATGGCTACATATCAATATCCCATGAAACCTATGAAGAGCCTTAAGTACCTGAGAGTTGATGATTTTGCAAAGTGTGAGCCACCTCCTACTGTAAGATTGAGTGGGAGACCAAGAGTTAAGAGAATGAGAAGTGGCAGAGAGAAGATGAAAGAGAAGCAATCTGGAAATCTAACCAAGAAAGGGGTGGTTATAAAAATTTTTATTTGTCATGTAGCAGGGCACAATGCAGTGACTTGTCCAGATAAGGTATTATGCTTCTTAATCACACTTTTTTTTGTATTCTTTCATTCTAAATAAACACTTATTAACTGACTACAGGGGAAAAGTTACATGGTTAGTGAAGTTGCAAAAGGAAAGAAATGTGATGCCAAAGGAAAGAGCAAGGCCACAGATGCCTCTAAATACATAAGGAAAACAAGGAGAGTGGTTGGGATGGGCTTGCATATTGATGATGTCACTGGAAATTCCACATTGAATGTGAGTGTCCATGTTTTTTGTGATTGTAGTGTGTTGCATTTAACAATATTGATTCTCATTTCTTATCTTGTATGGTAGCCTGGAATGAGCTTAGAGTCAATAATCCACCAAAGGGATCCAATTCCAAGTCAAAGCTTGAGTTCATATCCAGATCCAGTTACAAGGTTTCCAATCCCAAACCAAAGAGAGCTAAGACAAGAGGAAAGAGCCTCTAGGAGCAGTGCAAGTAGGAGAATTGCATTTGTTGCCACTAGAAACCAAGCTATCTTGCCAACCAACCAGCCTTTCAAACCACCTGGGCCAACTTGGAAGGGATTGCCTTGCACAAATAGAACTGCTCTGGAGAAACAAAAGGATGCTAAGAAGAACAAGTTGAAGAAATAGTGGGTTGTGACTGTTGATGTTTTTGCTTAATGATTTTTGTGAGCTGTGACTCTTACTATTTTGTGTAGTGATCAATTTTGCAACTCATTTCAGAGCTCATGCAATGAGCATATGAGATTAATGCTCATTTTTTTGTAAATCTCACTTGATGTCAACTTTTTTGGGGCTTTTGATATGAAATCACATTTTAGCATTTGGCTTGATGTCAATTTTTTTGAAGAGTGCAATGAGCATATGACTTTTATCTTGTGAGCAATCAATGTTGTTTTGATATGAAACTTTTTAGCTATGTAATATGTTGTTTTGTGACTCCATTAATCTTTGAAAAAATTAAACAGATAAGTAACAACTTAAACAAACACCAATGACCAATGCCAAAAATCTCTGCAAAAATTAAACAAACACCAATGCCAAAAATCTCTGTTTTGTAACACCAATACAGTGGCTATACAATCTCTGCAAAAATTAAACAAACACCAATGCTAAAAACAAAATCTATAAATATGTAACAACTTCACTCAAGTGTAGAATGCCAAATACCAAACAATTACATGTGAATCTATAGAATGCCAAACAGATACATTGCAGAATGCCAAATACTAAATATTATCTTCATTAATAGATACATAAAGCCAAATGCCAAATCATTCTTCATAATCCAAATACACACTGCAAATTCATATTTTCCCAAACCATATAGAGACTAACAACAACCAAGTTACAAGCAAAGCAAATTTAACTCTTTTCAAACTCTTCTTCATTATAAGCATCTCTGAATTAACAATTGTTTGAACTGCATTCTCAACTACTAGAACACTTTCACATTGCTTGGCCAAGTTCCTATTCTCCTTCAATAATGCAGCATTCTCCATCTTCAAGGTGTTGATCACCTCCTTCACTCTATCACTCATTTCTTCATCGCACCACTTAAAATGATTACATCTTACTTTGGGAATCACCCCTTTGGATGGCTGAAATTAACAAATATGAAAATGAAACATATGCAGTGAAATTAATCAATAAAATGTAAAATTCATTTGATTCTAACTTACCCTATAATTACGACAACCATAAAATCTTCGACCTGGGTTCTCGTTTGTCCATGAGGTCTATATCACTTCCGTAACGCCACACAAAAACGACGTCGTTTTTGCAACACTTAACGGAGCCTGTTAGGGCTCCGTTACGCGGTGGCCCAATTGAGCCAATTTTAACATCGCGGTGGCCCAATTGAGCCCAAAAAAGTTGTAGTGACCCAATTGAGCCCCCCAAATAAGTTCAATGGCCAATTTGGCCCTTATCCCTAATGTTCATTAATAAAATAAATGGCAGACATGACTATACCTAAATGTTAAAAAGAAATTAAAGGAAAAAAAATAAAAGAGTTACAATATTAAATAAAAAAATTAATGTAAATTTTCAAAATAAATTATATGTTTGATCATGTACCTAAAAAAATATAAAGTAATAAAAGAAAAATTGGAAAGAGGTAGAAATAACCAAACAAGATCCTTAAAAAGGGGATGAAAAGGAAAAAATTGGAAAGGGTATAAACAAAAGAAAATATCCAGAAAAAGGAGGGGGAAAGGGCAAATGAAATTACATATTCCACTTTCTCTATCCCACTTGGTGTCTTATTTTAATTTTTATTAGATTTTCATCCACTTTTTTCTTCAATTTCCATTTTTTATATTTTTAGTTAATATAATTGATTAATAGGGTTGATTATTCCAAAACTAGAGTATACAGTTTTTTAAAATTTCAATTTTTAGCAATAAATGTTAATTGTGATTTAGTTTATAATAATAAATTTTATTTTTATAATAAAATTTAATAGTAGCACATAATAATATGATAGGAAATGTGAACTAGAGAATTTTATCAGGGGAAGTGAAAGAATAAATGAAAAGGGAAAAAGCAAAAGGAAATAAAAACAAAGAAAAAAAAGGATAAAGTAAAAAATAAAAGGGAAAAGAAATAAGGTTGTCAGGATCAATCTCAGGCCCATCATGGTAAAGAGGCAGCAATAAAGCCACTCCATCACAAGCTAGTTTTGAAAATATTTGAGAAGAAATATTTTTTCAAATAAAATTTTAACTGACTTTTTTATGATAATTTTATTCATATAATTTTACTTTAATATATGTATAGGATTTTCCCCATAACAAATAGGACCTCTTTCTTTCTGAACTTTTTTTAGGATAAATATACGGTTCAAATTTCATGTTGCACTTCTTCATATTTTACCTCGTATTTCACTATTAAATTTATGGATTTTTTTATAATATTTATTATAAAATAAAAATCAATAATAACATAAATAATAATAGTTGTTAGGGTTAATGTTTATCACACATATATTTGTTAATTATAAATATATTTACCTTTTCTAGTTTTTGTAGATATTTGATATAATTCAATTTAAAATTATATCTTTACCGGAGTTTGAGTTTGATATGGTATGATATATTTTTTTTATACTCTTCCTTATTACCATGTTTATCTTATTCCTTATATATGAAGGAAGGACATGATTTTGAATCTCTCAAACACTACTACTACTCATCTTTAAAAGTGGGCTCATATTTTGTCCCTTGGAGATGGCTGACGAGCGATCATTTCACGCTCAAAATGAATTTGTAACTCCTATGACCACAATGAGCGTAGCTAGCTCATGACTACGGGTTGATCTCACAGAGAGCTGTTGTAATTCACCTTCGAGTAACCAATCATAAAAGGGGTTGGTTGTATTGTCACCTTAACTGAAAATAAATCTACAAAAGAACACTAAAGAAAATATCAAATAATAAAGGTTTCGGTATTTGAATTAGAATTTAGTTTAAATATAAAACTACTCGATCATGGGCACACCGATTTTCATGCATGTTAAGTTACCCAGTTATAGAGACTAGATTCCTCTCTGCGTTTCATTATTCATCCTTTCATTATAGGTTTAAAAGCGATTCCTCGTCAAGTAAACCCCTAATCTATCACCCACCTCCCGATTCCCCAAAGAGATGTAAATGAATATAAAGCAGTGTGCCCTAGACAAACCCAAGTTTATTGTGTTTACCGATTCCTCGTGTGCCCACAACAACCCACCGATTCCCTTATTACTATATGAATCAACACACAGTCACGATTTGCCAATTCAATTAATAGTGGTGTGCCATTTATGTTTAACAAGTGATCAGACACACACTCACGTGGAACAAGGTCAAGAATTGACAGAAACTTATCATGCATTAATATGCTCATTTCGGCCTCACGAGTCCAGATTTATACTTAAATCATTTCTATTGTTCAAACACCAGAATTAAAGATCTAACCAAGCATACTAGATAAAACTAAAATTGCAGAAATGAAAGATAAAATTTAAATAGAAACTTACTGAATTAAATAAGCAAAAACACGCAACTCCAATGTTGAGAACATGAACAATTCCTAAATCCCAATGGCATAAGGCCTATTGGATTGTTTTTGCTGCCTTAGCAGCGTGCAAAAATAGCAAGAAACTAAAGTAAATTGTAGCAGTGTTTCAGACCTCCAAAACTTACATTTCTAGAAAATAAAACTTGTTTATATAGATACAATCTGAAAAGATTCAAATTCCCCACAAGCGGGGGTCTTCAACTGCCTTTCTAGACCAGCGCGCCCTCTGCAACTGACTGGATAAGTCTTTATTCAGTTTGTTGACCAAATTCCTATTTTTTAGGGATTGGCTTTATCTCTTTATCCACAGGCCTCCAACAGTCCATCTCAACTCCATCTCTTTTCGGATTGATCCCTTTCTCTTGTTCTTATCTTGATTCAACAACTCTAGAGAATTTCACATGTGCCCAGTCCAAGCCCCTAGTCGAGTATGCACGAGCAATTAGGAATGACATTATACAATCAACTTTATCCTTCTCTGATATGCCCATTCTGCCTCTCGAATGTAGGATGAATGTTGAAGAAGTTCAGTGTCTCTGAATGATTTTTATGGCTTGAATTATGCTTGAAATGCTAGGCAAAATGCCTTTTTCGCCAAACTCGACCTCTTAAAGTGCCCTTGACCCCTAACCTGGTTCTTTTCGACTCAAAACAGACTAAAAAGGATATTTATATCAAATACGGTATAAAATACATCAAAATCCAATGGTCGGATCATCGAAAAAAGGCCGAACAAGTTGTTGTGTGGCACATCAGCAACAATAGCCTTTCGTGGCTTTATTCCCGACTTTAGAATTGTAATTTGAGGAAATCTCTGAATGGTTGTGTTCTAGCCCTGATGGTTAACATTTGATTAAAATTTCAGGAATTTAGGACATCATTTGATACATAAAAATGATGTCGAAAGATGATGAAGTATAATATTAAAATATGACTCTCGATTAAATTACGATGCAGAAACGGAAGAAGTAACATGTTTGGGTTAAAGATCTGAAATCATATAAATGAAATATGTAATAAGAGGTTTATAAGGACATAAAGATCATAAAATTTGAACAGTTGAATTTACCGAAAAATAACTCGAAAGAAGGCTTTAATGGCTAAGATGAAGGAAACGATGGCGAGAGCTCATCTCTGCAAGCTTTCTTCTTTCTCTCATTTCCTAACTTTTTACTTCTGCTTCTGTACTTCTCTAAGTAAACTCTCAACTACAAATACACTTAAGCACACATTTACACGTATGATACTATGTACACTAAGCAATTTGACTACTTCCCAAATGGTGGCATTTAATTGGTTCTCATTTAGACATCATCCAAATTACTATACTTATAATTACAAATAAATACTCATACATCAACAATTTGATAACAAGAATAGGTTTAAATAATTTAGATGGAAATAAAAATGGTTATTTGGACTTGAATTGGAATATTTTTGGGTTCAAATTATCAAATGGAATAAATTCATTGAAAGGTTAAATGAAGTCCGATTTGGATGATCTTGATATTAAAACGGTCCATTAATCTCTACTTTTATATTATAAATTCTAATTTTAACTTAGATGCTCAACTAAGGTCGAGACTTTTCTCACTCTTATAATATCTATAAGCCCATAATTAACTAGCCCAAAATTATTTGGGTTATAATTTCACAAAATTTCTTACTATATAATAAATTTAATTACTATATTTTTCGGGGTGTTACAACCATGGTTGTAAAAGTCGCTAGGCGGTAGTCGGGCGACCGAGGAGGCCTAGCGCCTAGGCCACTTAGGTGGGCCTAGGCGGTACCTAGGCGTTTTTAATTATTTATTTTTACCCTATCAAATTCATAAATCACAATATTACAAACAAAATATTTAAAGTTCAAATAAATGTACACACATGAATTCGCGAAAAAATATATTAACTATAATCCCAATACAGTAGCAACATATATGAATTCATAAAAAATGCATGTGTGTATGTGTGCATGTCAATTCTCAATATATATGTGTACCAAACTATCAGTATATCACTATATTCTATATATACATTTATTGTCTAGTTGTCTACTTGTCTTAGACTCTTAGTAATTCATAGTAGCACTAATATATATGATAAGTGTGGTTTTTGCACCATTTATTGAGGTTGAAATGATGAGTTTTGGTGATTTAAATGTGTGCTTTAACCCAATTTGATCTCTTAACCTCGCAGTTTGGATGTTTTGTTTCTTGTTTGAGTTTTAAAGGAACTTGAGGATCAATTACTTCAAACTTGAAGGATTCAAGACCATACATAGATAGAGAATTGAATAATGAGCACACTACAAGTTGAATCGGGTCAATCGGCCAAGAAATAAGCGAGAATGAAGCAAAACCGTGGAAGCTATCGGAGACTCATGCCGAACGTGACCCTCAAACGCGACCCCCTTGGGTCGAGTTTCGACTGAAGGCTGAAACGCGACCCAGAGCCCGTGTTGCAAAGCCTTCAGAGAGCTGAAATCCTTTGGCCGAAATGCGACCCTCAAACGCGACCCCCTTGGGTCGAGTTTCGATTGAAGGCTGAAACGCGACCCTCAAACGCAACCAAAAGCCCGTGTTGCAGGGCCTTTAGAGACCTAATTTCCTTTGTTCCAAACTTGACCCTCAAACGCGAGTTTCTGGGTCGAGTTCCGCACAGATGAAAATTAAAATTGACTTTTGGCATCCAATTATTGGTCCACTCCTTTATATATCTATTGGGGTTTTCAAACCACATAGCCACCGCCCCTTAGAGTCGAAAATAGATAAGAGAAACACCACATTTGGGGATTTTTGAAGATCAAGAAGAAAAAGGAAGATTCAACCATCCATTTGAAGATTCAAGCCATTAGATTGAAGAAGAGTGTTCTACATTGGGTTATATCATTTCTTCTCCTCTCTTAAGCTTGTATTTAGAATGGGTTTTTGTTCCTTCTTTTGTATTCTTGATGTTATTGTGAATATGGTTGGCTAAGAGCCTTAGGGCTCTAGGATGTGGTAAAACAATGTGAATATTGATCTTGATTTGGGTTTTATATATATATTTATGCTTTGTCAATATTTTAATCCATGCTAGTTCTTGAATGGTGTTGTTTGAAGTGGCATTCTTACTATCATCAAATGTACGAATCACTTGCATCTAGTCAATCCCATGATCATAGGCATGCTTGGATTAAATCTACATAATTGTCTTCTTAGTCGAATGTCGATTATGTGGAAGGAAATGTGACCCCTTAGAGCCTTTAGTAGGTGTGACCTTGGAATGCGTTAGAGATAACCATCCTTGTCGCATTCGCAATTAAGGAGATATTCGAGAGATGCTCCTTCTATATTTGTGGTCTTCTTATCTATGAACTTAGCATGATTATGTGTTTAAATCCTTGTTGTTTGATCAATAGGAGCATTATGTATCCATATCCTAGAGTCTTGCCCTTATTTATCATCTTCAAATATCTCTTTATTGTTGGTATTGTTTATTTCATTTGCTATTTAGTTTGTTTATTGTTGTTGTTTAGAATTCACTTGTTTATTTCTTATGTTTTGGTTTTGTTGTGACAATCAACCCTCATCCTAATCCATAGTCTAAATATTTCACTCGTCTATCATCGTGGTACTTGTATTTTCAAGTTCTAATTCATCTTCCCTATGGATCGATCTCGTTTCATCCTATCTACAATTATATGCGTGTATACTTGTAAGCATGACTCGAGTTTATAAATATTGAAACCATTGTGGAGAGTAAATCTCGCATCAAGTTTTTGGCGCCGTTGCCGGGGAAACGGAATTAATTTGATAAATGCAATATTGCGATAACGATTGAGTGGATTACTTTAGACATTTTTTCTTATTTTATTTGAAAGAGTTGTTCTTGATTTGTTTGTCCTTTTTGATAGGAAGTGTATGCACACTCGTTCTCAAGGTTAGCCGCCTATCGACTTAGATCCAGAAATTGATGCAACGGTGCGCCACAAAAACGCACGTAGACGGAGGAGAATGGCAGATAACCTTCCACCGGTTCAAGATCCTATGATTACCCAAATGCAAAGGCAATTAGATGTTATGCAAGGACAATTGAGAGCCCAAGAAGAAGCACAACATAGAAATGTGGAGGCCCTAATCCGAAACCTTTTCCAACCCGTCGTGAACCAAGGGGTAGTGAATGGACCACCCATTCAAGCCAACAATTTCGAGTTCAAGACATCTCTTATACTCATGATCCAACAACACCCGTTCCGAGGAACGCCAATGGAGGATCCAAATGAGCACATACGCAAGTTTCTTGAGTATAGTGGGACGATAAAGGCGAATGGAGTCCCGGATGATGCAATCCGAATTCGGCTATTCCCATTTTCTTTGAGCAACAAGGTAGAGACTTGGTGGTTGAGCCAAGCCCAAGGATCGTTCCAAACATGGGATGTATTGGTGACAAAGTTCCTTCACAAGTTTTTCCCACCTGGAAAAACTCTCAAACTTAAAGACGACATCACCGTGGTCAAGCAATGGGATGAGAAAATCATGTATGAGGTGTGGGAATGCTTTAGAGAGATGCTAAGAAAGTACCCCGGGTATGGGTTTGGAACCGATCACCAAGTGTGTATCTTCTATGGTGGAAGTAAACCCAAGATGAGAACACTAATGGATGTGGCCGCGGAAGGATCCTTATTAGCAAGAGGCTCGGACGAAGCCATGAGAATCATAGAGGAAATGACCTCTAATTCATTTCAATGGACGGTTGCAAGAGAAGGTGTTCAAATAATGAAGAAAGTTGCATCTACCTCAAATTCAGATGCACTTGAGCTATTGGCGGCTCAAGTATCAACTCTAAATTCAAGAATTGAAGCCTTCACCAATCCAAAAGCCGAGACTTCTCAAAGTCAATTTGAGGAAGTTAATTATGTGAATCAAGGAGGAGGCTACTCGAACCAACAAAGGCCATATAATCTGGGGTACAAGCCTCAATACGGAGTCAATATGATGGAAATCAAGGTTACCAAAATAAGGCTCAACATCCAAACTTGTCTTATGGTAACCTAAATAACGCTATCCAACCACCTCCCGATTTTTCAGTTACAAATGGCATGATTGATGAGGAGAAGAAGCCAAAGATGGATGATCTTTTGATGGCTTTCATGGGAAAGACGGAAAAATACATGAGTGAGACACAAACTCGCTTTGAAAAATTGGAGAATCATATGGGAGCGATTGGCACCCAAGTGAATATGCTAGAGAAGCAAATGAGCCAACTTGCTACAATCATAGGGAATCAACACCAACAAGGCAAGTTCCCGAGCAATACAACCATCAACCCAAGAGAGAAATGTAAGGCTATACATGTGTTAAATGTTGGGTCAGTGGAAAAATTGGAGGTTTCTCATGTAAATCTTGATGAACGAGAAGGTGAAAATGGATTGAAAGACAAGAAGGGTGAAGTTGGAATTGAGAAGAAATCAATGGAGAAAACTTCAAGTAAGTCACTACCATCAACTTTGCCTCCCTTCCATGTTGTTGTTCCATATCCTGAAAGATTGCAAAAGAATGAGCAAGATGAACAATTCAAGAAATTCTTGGAGGTGTTTCGAAAAGTCCACATCAACCTCCCTCATGTGAATTTGTTGCAAAGAATGCCAAACTACGCAAGATTCTTTAAGGAAATGTTTTCAAAAAAGAAAAAGTTGAGAAAGTGTGAAGTATTGAGCCTCACGGGTGAATGTAGTATCTTCCTTCAACAGAAGTTGCCACCAAAGTTAAAAGATCCGGGGAGTTTTGTTATCCCATGTGATATTGGTGAAAAGTTGATTGTGAATGCACTTTGTGATCTTGGAGCAAGTGTGAACCTTATGCCTCTTTCTTTCTTTCATAAGCTAAAAGTTAGAAAGTTGAAGACGACAAATGTTTGCTTGCAATTAGCAGACCATTCTATTACTCATCCAAAGGGGATCATTGAGAATGTTCTTGTGCGAGTAGGCGAATTCATTTTTCCTGTTGATTTCTTGGTACTTGATATGGAAGAGAATGAACAGATACCACTCATTCTGGGAAGACCATTCTTGAGTACCGCAAGGGCCCTAATTGATATGGAAAAAGGTGAACTTACTCTCAGGGTTCATAATTTGTCGATTGTGTATCAGTTAAAGGAGGGAAGAGAAGTTCCTAAAGAGGATGGGTCTAAGGACCCGGAGGAGTGCAAGGCAATTTGAAAAATCAAACCGAGCAAGATAATTTATCAAGAAAAGAGTGAAGAAGACATTCTCAAGGAGTACTTTAGAATCTTTGAACCGGACTTGATTCCAATGCCTTGGAGAATTCAAGAAGGTGCTCTCGTGTGGCATAGGAAGCCACCATATCTTCTTGGTTAACTATTGGGCGTTGATATCCCGTCGAGCTCACGACGTTAAATTAAGCGCTTGTTGGGAGGCAACCCAATGATTTTTATGATGTTTTGATTTGTTGTCTTATTTTATTTATCTTGTTTAGTTTAGATTTGTTTTTAAGGGTGGTGTTTTGATTGGAAGTTGATGATTAGTGTTTATGTTTGTAGAGTGAAATGAATGCAGGGAGTTATGTTGAATGACGGAAGAGCATAAGTGTTCAAAAATAGATGTTAAAAGAAACATGGAAAAGGCTCAAAAGCTAAAAACACGGAGCACAAAACTCGAGAAACAAAGGTTGCGAGCCGAGCCCGACCTCATTCCCGAGATCGAAAACCAATCCCAGTTCATGTTGTCATCATCTTCTCAACCATTTCCACACTAGTCTCCGCACCATCCACCTCACTGAGCCGTTAGTGAGCCTTGCCACCATCTTTTTACCTCCAAACTTATTTCCTCTCTTGGATTAAAATAAGTTTGGGGGAGGGGGAGAGAGTAATAGTGGCAAGGATCTTTTCTGCTCATTTACCGCTTTATTTAAACAATTGTCTAGTTAGTTTATTTATGTTTTTGGATATTGGAGCATGTTCGGATGTTTGAGCATGCTTATTTTATTTATGGTTTGGATTATGCTTGAATTTTTAAGTTTTTATGTTGGATTGATTGGATATTTGATTACATACCATTTTGTTTCATGAGTATGTGATGTTTTATCTATATTTTTGTTCAATTGCCTTATGATATGTGGTTCGGGGATATTTTGACTTAAATAAGTGTATGTTCTTATAACATGATAGGAGTTATGAGAGCATATTTTTTATGAAATTGGAATCATTGATGAGCATGAGCTTATGTTCAAAATTTTTGAAAAATGTTGATAAAAGGCATGATTTTATGGCATGATAATATAAACAAGGTTCTTTTAGTGTCTCAAAAGTACAATTATTGAAGGAAAAGCTTAACTTGGGAAGATTTTGATCCAAAGATTACAAAAGTGTAATCTCTTTTTTGATGAGTGATTGATGGTCTTCTTGGTGCATTAGTCATTCTCCAGAACTTTCTTGGTGACTTAATTGAGGTTACAATTGTGTGTTTGATTTCTTGAAAAGGATTTAAGGCCATTTGTTGTTTAACCTCATGATAATTCAAATATTTTTCTTTCCAATACAGATTGAATCCCTTGCAAGCCCTTTTTGAGCCTTGAAATGTTTTCTTGATTTTGTTGGGTTGGGAATGAAATAAATGACAAGTTGTGTATATTCTTTCAATTGGAACTTTTGAGAAATCTTGTAATTAGAAAAAGGTAAAATATTGAAATACTCTTGTGATGAAAAGATTAAAAAAAAGTGAATTATCTTGATTTGAATTGAAAATCCTTAATTGAAAAAAAGAACAGAGATGTTCACATTGTGATCACAAACAAAAAGAGTAAGAAATGATGAAAAATTTGGAAAAATCTCAAAGAGATTGGGTTGTGAAACAAAAGGAGTAAAAGAGAACTTGTGTGGTGCTACTTGGTTGATAATGTATTGATTTGGTATTTTGGGACGCCACTTTGCTAAATATTTTTCCTACCCTTCCGAAAAGCCTTCACTACAACCCGAAAAGCCCTTAATGATTCTTGTTTGAGAGCACACGTGGAGTAGTGGAGATTATAGTCACTTTGCAAGCATATGGTAGGATTCTAGTGCATACTTTACCTTGAGCGGATAAATGTTTAACCTATACACTCGAGAGTGAGCGTTCATTGATCCTTGTGAGAGCTTTAACTTCGATAATTGTATCATGATGATTTTGATGCACTTGTTTATGTTTGATTGCCAATATTATCAATGCATTGTTTATCTTTTGATTTTTGAAGCAAATTGCCATCTTGATTCAAATTTACTCAAATTGCTTGCTTTTGTACTCTTGTTTTTGTTTGAGGACAAAAAAATATTTAAGTTTGGGGGAGTTGATAAGTATGGTTTTTGCACAATTTATTGAAGTTGAAATGACGAGTTTTGGTGAGTTAAATGTGTGCTTTAACCCAATTTGAGCTCTTAACCTCCCAGTTTGGATGTTTTGTTTCTTGTTTGAGTTTTACAGGAATTTGAGAATCAATTACTTCAAACTTGAAGGATTCAAGACCATACATAGATAGATAATCGAATAAGGAGCACACTACAAGTTGAATCGGGTCAATTGGCCAAGAAACGAGCGAGAACGAAGTAAAACCGTGGAAGCTACAGAAGACTCATGCCAAACGCGACCCAGAGCCCGTGTTGCAGAGCCTTCAGAGAGCTGAAATCCTTTGGCCGAAATGCGACCCTCAAACGCGACCCCCTTGGGTCGAGTTTCGACTGAAGGCTGAAACGCGACCCTCAAACGCAACCAAAAGCCCGTGTTGCAGGGCCTTTAGAGACCTAATTTCCTTTGTTCCAAACTCGACCCTCAAACGCGAGTTCCTGGGGTCGAGTTCCATACAGACGAAAATTAAAATTGACTTTTGGTATCCAATTATTGGTCCACTCCTTTATATATCTATTGGGGTTTTCAAACCACACAGCCACCACCCCTTAGAGTCGAAAATACACAAGAGAAACACCACATTTGGGGATTTTTGAAGATCAAGAAGAAAAAGGAAGATTCAACCATTCATTTGAAGATTCAAGCCATTAGATTGAAGAAGAGTGTTCTACATTGGGTTATATCATTTCATCTCCTCTCTTAAGCTTGTATTTAGAATGGGTTTTTGTTCCTTCTTTTGTATTCTTGATGTTATTGTGAATATGGTTGGATAAGAGCCTTAGGGCTCTAGGATGTGGTAAAACAATGTGAATATTGATCTTGATTTGGGTTTTATATATATATTTATGCTTTGTCAATATTTTAATCCATGCTAGTTCTTGAATGGTGTTGTTTGAAGTGGCATTCTTACTATCATCAAATGTACGAATCACTTAGCAGAAGCATTTAATATTTAAATACTGACAAAATTTTAAAGATGATTTTAGCTAAAACCACACAAGGATCAACCATCAAACTTGCAGAGTATTAGCAGAAGCATTTAATATTTAAATACTAACAAGATTTTAAAGATGATTTTAGCAAAAACCACACAAGGATCAACCATCAAACCCACTCCATCACCTCGTCATCAACCAGCTCGATCTCCAGGATCTGGAAACATTTGAAAATATTTGGGTTGAATGCCAGAAAACACTTAGTGGGTATTAATATTCGTCCAAGTCATACTTTCATGCTTTAAAATTGTTATGCTACATAAATCATGGAAATCCATGAACATACTTATAACAAAGTTTACTCTTCTTCATTGGATGAGAGACCCTATGTGATCACATGAATACTTTACGGTTACTTATCTAGACATTTAGTCTCAAAGTAAACCGCCTATGCTTGTAAGTCAGAATTTCTCTGTGCATGAAGTCTCATAACATCCAATCATTGCGTAAATAATGCTATTAAAACATTTAACATGCTTTTCATGGATGACTTTAAAACATAGTTGTGAGTTATAGAAAAACCCACCTGGATGGTCTCAATAAACAGTGCAATTTATGCGTGAGATGCTATTATGCTTTCAGCTCGTCTCGACCTATAAAATTGAAATTCTAACTTAGAATCCTAATATAGGCCGATAAAATAATAACTTAGGTCATGAATAGCTTAAATAATAATTTCCTATGACTTGGGATCATTTGGAATTAAAATGTAGTTAAACGGGCGAATAATGCGCATTTGACGGAACGAATCAATTTAGATTGAGAATTTATCGGACTTCGTGAATAAAATTGAATGGATAAAGATGAATTGAACTAAATTCAATGACTAAAAATATTGGTTTGACATTTATGAGTAAATTATAAACTTTGGAATTTCTTTAGGGCAAAACATAATTTTTTTGGAAATTAATAGAATTTAATTAAATTTTATAAAAATAAATCTCAATTTTTTTCTTCTTAGACTAAACTAAAATTAAGACAAAGTAGATTTGGAAATTATGGGACTTAATTGAAACATGTGGAGTAAATTGCACAATTTAAATATTTTAATTAAAGACACTATTTTATCTAATTTCCATTTTCTCCCAAATACTCCTTAGATTAATTAACACCATGAACACCAACTTTGCATGCTTTCACTATTCTTAAACCACCATCACCTCCTTTATCACTCCACAACTTAAGTACAGCTCGTCTCTGAGGTCGCCGACAACTCCCTTCCCAACACATTTTCACTAGTGAAGAACACATGAATACACCAACACACACTCACGTCTAAACACAACAAACTTAAACCAATGTATAACCATTAATCCATGTCCCGACATACCTAGTAAGTATCAACATAACTCAACAAGTTCTACAGTCCAAAAAGAACAGCGCAAATAAAAAGAAGTAAAGAGATAAACTAGTTTTTAGAATTTCCTGACAGATTTTTCCGTTGAAATTTCGACATGAAAATGAGGGGTTAAATGATGTTTGATCAAAGATTTGAAACAATATATAGATACCCTGATAGAAGAGGTTCGAAACGGTATATAATACATCAAAAACCAACGCTCAGATTGTCAGAAAAAGCTCTGAAAAGTCACTGCGTCGCACAGCGGCGCATAGCTGCGGCAGCAGCTGTTCATAGCTTTGTTTCCAGATTTTCAGACCATAAGTTGAAAAATTTTTGATACATACATAATCTATACATCAAGAGGAGTGTTCTAGTGTAATTTCATGAGATTTGATGGAGGATTCGGTTGTGAACGACGTCGACGAAAGGTGATGTGAGGAGGTGAACATCCATTTTGGTTTCATTCATAACTTTTTGATGTTAAATCTAAAATATTTCTATGTATGGTTAATCTACTTATTGAAATAGGAGTGTATATTATTCGTAATATTATCCATATTTAAAATAATGAACAATATTGGCAATTAAAGAAGTTGATGAAGAAGAAGAGCTTGGGTTGCTTACCTCTCAAATCCTTCCTCTTTAACTTGTTGTATTTACTTTTTCCAAATAAATTCCTTCTTTAATTGATACATACATAGTTATATATTCCCTTTACACAAGCTCTCCACGTGTACATAAGTGTACACATGCAACCTTAACAAATCTCCAAGTGGAAAAGGTTTAGTTTGATGACTAATCATTTCCTAAAATATTTGATTATAGTTGGGAATTTTCTTTGATATAATTCAAATGATATAATTTTCTTTGTGGGATAAGAGTGTTCCTGGTTTTAAAACTTGCATAAGCAGAGATGTGATGTTTAATGAGCTTGATTTTCCTTGCATACCTGAAAAGGTACCCTCTGCTACATCTGAACATATGAAAAATTTGCAAATCTTGAATAAAAATTTTGATGACTACTTGTTTGCTTCTAATAATGATAATAAGGTGGATAATCCCTCTCCCTCTGTACCTGAACCTGTTGTTAATGATACCTTAATTGATGATCTTAATCCTGATGACTCAGCCTCAAATAATGACAGTGATAATATGGTTGTATCTGATCCTGAAACTAGCTCAAATGAATCTGAATCTACTCCTGAACCTGTGCCTACTATGAATGACTTGAGTAATTATCAACTTGCTAGGGATAGACCTAGAAGAAATATTAATGTGTCTGCCAAGTATGATGATTACAATCTGTCTATGTATGCCTTCAATGTATTCAGTAATGTGGATCAAGTTGAGCCTAATTCTTACAAGGAAGCTATTAATTCTGTGGATTCTGATAAATGGATCACTGCCATGAATTCTGAAATGAAATCCTTGCATGATAACCACACTTGGATATTAGTTGAAAGACCTGAATCATGCTCTGTTGTTGAATGCAAGTGGCTCTTTAAAATCAAACAAGAAATAAATAATGTTAGATATAAAGCAAGGCTTGTAGCCAAAGGATTCACACAAAAAGAAGGAATTGATTATAATGAGATCTTTGCTCCTGTGGTTAAATTTACAACTGTGAGAATAATGCTTGCTTTAACTGCTCATTTTGATTGGGAATTAAAACAAATGGATGTTACAACTGCCTTTCTGCATGGTGAGCTTGAAAACAATATATATATATATATATATGCATCAACCTGAAGGCTACATTGATAAAGAACATCCTAACCATGTATGCTTATTGAAAAAATCCTTGTATGGTTTAAAACAATCCCAAGACAATGGAACATCAAATTTGGCAAGTGCATGTAAAGCTTGAACTTCACTAGGAGTAAATTTGATCATTGTTTATACTATATGAAATCTGGAGTGCCTGTGTTCCTTCTCTTTTATGTTGATGACATGCTCCTGATTAGCCCTAGCCTGAATACTGTGAAGCATATTCAATCTTGCTTGTGTGCTAATTTTGATATGAAGGACCTTGGTGATGCAAAGAAAATTCTTGGCATGAACATAGAAAGAGATAGAGCAAACAACACTCTTAAATTGCATCAACCTGCTTACACTGAACAAGTCTTGAAAAAATTTAATATGGAAAGCAGTAAAGCTGTATCTGTGCCTCTTGCCTCCCATTTTATTCTAAGTAAAGATCAATGTCCCAAATCTGACTCTGAAATAAAAGAAATGCAATCTGTCCCTTATGCTAATGCTATTGGATCAGTGATGTACTTGATGATTAGCACAAGGCCTGATATTGCTTATGTTGTGTCTTGCTTGAGTAGATTTATGGCAAATCCTGTAATGCCACATTGGGAAGCTTTAAAATGGCTGCTGAGATATTTGAAATACACTATGTCCCATGGCTTATTATTTTCAAAATCCTCTGATGGTGTTCAATGTGTGGGATATGTTGACTCTAACTATGCTAATGATAGGGACCAAAGAAAATCCACAACTTCATATGCTTTTACTTTATGTAATGCTTGTATTAGCTGGAAATCACAATTGCAGAATATTGTTGCCTTGTCTTCTACTGAATCTGAATATATTGCTGCAACTGAGGCTGTAAAAGAAGCCATTTGGCTAAAGGGTGTCCTATCTGAGATTAAATACATTAATGATATACCTTGCTTGTATTCTAACAGCCAGTCTGCTATTCAACTGTGCAAAAATCATGTTATTCATGACAGGACAAAACATATTGATGTGAGGTTCCACTTTATTCGTGATGTTGTGGAAAAAGGAGAAATTCTGTTGGATAAAATCCCATCTGAATACAATCCCTCAGACATGGGAACTAAAGTCCTACCTGTGGCAAAACTAGAAGCCTGTAAAAGGGCTCTAAACATGGTGACATGAAGATCTGAAATGGGCGGATCCCCTTACCATCTCTGTGGGATCCTGATCTACCCAAAAGGGCCCTTTCACTCCCCCTCTCTCTTCTCCCTCTCCATCTCTTCTTGGTACCTGGATATATAAGTACACTGGACTGGGAAAGTCACATTCTGACTGGAGTCAGTATACTTGGGGTTGGTCTCAAGTTGTGTGAGACTGAGTATAATGCGCAGAGCATTATATCTCACCCTCTCTGACCTTATCTTGTCAAAGATAAGTAATGAGTAAAAATAAGGGCAGTGATGAAGATTCCTTAGTTATTGGCAAGCAATCTCCTTGGTGACTATGACAGACCAAATAGGGCCAAAGGTGGATATGTGATGTGTTGGCCCAATTTGCTCTGGCCCAGCTTCTGTTATTTTTTCCTTTTTGGCCCAACTGCAAACCCTAAGCCCACTACCCGACACCCGTATCCCTCCCATATATATCTCTCCTAACCCTAACTTTCCTAATACATCTCTCTCTCTCCTCTACAAAATGCGGCGCCCTCTCTCATCACTCTCATGCCTCACACTGAAAATCCTACCTCTGGTTCTTCTTCTCCGAGCTTTTCCGCTGCAACCCTCTGTTTCTCTGGCCTGTGAGTTCCTGGTTGGCCTATGAGTTGAGGTTGCGGGCCTGCTCTGGGTTGAAGAAGGCTGTGAGAGCATCTAAGCTTTACACCTCACCCTCCCCTCCTGGTCTGGGTCCGATTAGTCACCGGAATTGCCTCTTGCCGCCGTGCCTGGGAGAATCTGAGCCCACCAGTGCCTCTGAGCACTTTTCTCTCTCAAATCTCTCTATACTTTACATATATATATACTCTGGATGTTTTAGTGTGGGTTTATCTCACATATTTGCTCGTTCTAACACTTGTCTCTGTTCTTATCCTTACAGATATACACTTGATCTAGCTAGCCTATGAAGAAGAAGCCCTAGATCTTCTGGATCTAGCGTCTGAGGCTGTATCTCTTAATAAGAAAGCCGAGTTCTAAATTTCTCAGCTGCTTGAGCAGCGAGTGTGGTAGACTGCCGAGGCCGGAAACCAAGCGGTGAACCCTAGCCAGGCCTGATACCCAACAGTCTCAACAGTGCACATTGGAAACACTCTTATCTTATCAGTTTTCACACACAACACACATTGAAAAGCATTGTCTTTGCATAATTGCATCAGTGTTTTGCAAATCATGGCTGGGGAGAAGAAAGATGATGCAGAAATCGTGAGTTCTCTTCATTTTCTTGAAATATTGAATTCTGTTATTATTTTCTTGATGTATTTGTGATGATTTTTTTTACTCTATAAATTAAAGAAACACTAAAATGGGTTTGGATTGATGTTTTTTGCAATCAAATTTCAGCTTTTTGAATGAGTGTTGGATGGTTTTTTTTAGTTTCTAGCTTTGAAATGTTATTTGGATCAGCCGCCATTTTCCATATAAGCCAATTTGAGTCTGCATCTATAGGCTTCTTTAAAAAAAATTATGGCCATCTAGATTGTTTGTTCATTTAATCTTGTCTTATTTAGCTTACATTGATGTTTTAATTTGTTTAACTTTAGCTATAAGGTTCTTTGTATGCTATAGCATAAAGCTGCTACCACAAGTTAAAATTCTAGGCCATGTATTGTCTAAAAACTCGAGGATCTCGTGCATTTTATTGCATTTGCTTATGGGACTAGATGAGAAAAGGCAAATAATTGAATCAGGAGGTACTTTTTGAAATTTCAGACATTAGTGTTTCTCTTGCATGATATGGTAAGAATATAGGGTAAAAGTTGATATGCTAGGAATCTGTACGTACTCATTTAATAAATGAAGTCTGTTGTAGGGAATATATGGATGTAAACATCTAGCTCACCGAATGTGGTCAGATTATGTTTTAATGATCTTATGTCACAATAAATATGCGCACATTGATATCTTCAGATCAAATATGTGCTCATGCACCAGATCAAGTCTGTTGTATCTAGTATGATGTATTCCACCTGCCAGGCTGCAACCAGAGACATGAACTGATTAGTGCAGATTAGATCATTTTCTGTTGTCTATGTGAATGTAGTTAATAAAGATGAAATCTTCAATTATTCGAACATGTCATCTCTTATTAGGACTGTAAGACCCCTTTGAAAAGATTTAAATGGAAACATTTTTTGGAAAACGCCAGCAATATTCTCAAACTCCTTGTGAGGTTAAACATTATAAAGTTATTTTGTTGTTCGGCTTATATATTTGTATTACTGAACAACTCTCTGGTTTCTACTACGTTCTTTTTTCGTTTCATGTTTCTGTTCTAGGAGATCTTTTTTAAAATTTTCATGCTTGCAAAGTGGCTGAAACAGTTCAGGACAATTACACATATTCTGAACTCCCAACAGAACTTGTGGAACTGGTCTTGTCAAAGTTAAATTTGAAAGACAGCATCTTGGCTTCAGCTGTTTGCAAAAAATAGCTAGATGTTGCAATCTCTCTCCGAAAACCCATCAATGCCCCATGGCTTATGTCTTTTCCAAAATCCGGTGAGTGGTATCAGTTCCATGATCCTTCAAGTCGTAGAATGTACTAGGCAGAGTACCTAAAGCTACATGGCTCTAGGATTTGCTACGCCAAGGATAGTTGGTTGCTGGCCTTCAAGCCTAGAACTAGGTGTGTTTTCTTCTTCCAACCCTAGCTACACTCAGGCGCTGATCAAACTGCCTAAACAACAATCAACATTGGACAATATGGCATTTTCTGCTGCTCCAACCTCTTCGAGTTGTGTCATGTTCACCATAAAGAACATCACACCCACGATCATAGCTATTCGCATGTGTCGCCCGGGGGCAACTGCGTGGACTATCTTACATTTCCAAAATCATCAGTGTTTGGAACAAGTTAGTCTTCTGCATGGGTTTGTTCTACATCTTGAGCCCTAATGGTCTGCTGGGGTTTTTTGATCCTGAGAAAAGCATGTGGATTATTAGCCTTGTGCCTCCTCCGCAATGCATTGAGTATTTATATGTCGAGCATTGGTGGGGAGGGAAGTTCATGGTCGAGCATAATGGAGATATCTTTGTTATATGCACACATGCTAAGGGAAATCCCTTGGTATACAAGTTGGATAAAATACAAGGATTTTGGCAGGAGATGAGGATTTTAGGAGGCATAACTCTATTCGCCAATTCTCTGTCATCAGCTGCAAGGAGTGATGTTCACGGGATGATGAGAAACCGTGTCTACTTCTCCAAGTTAGAGTTCTACGAAAAGCGTTGCGTTACGTATTACCCTGAGAGTAGAAGGTACTACCCGCGGATGCGGTATTATGATTGGGGACAAGAAGATGCATTTCAAACTATCTGGATAGATCCCCCTCAAGATACTTCGACACTTCTTCAAGGCCGAACCTTTATCTTTTCTTTTTCCTTTTTTTGTTTCTTTTTTCTTCTTCTTGTGTTGAGAGTTATTTTCTCGTGTAGTTTGCTATTTGGTGTGCATGTATATTTACTTTAATTATTGCTGGCAAATATCATGATCCATAGTGTATTTTATATATATGCATATTATAATGGACCGCAGTATATATCCTTGCACTAAAATGCGAAATTGTTGCACATTATTGAGATAAAATGCGAAATTAATGCACGTTACTATTATGCAGTGTTTGAGAAAAATGTAAAATTATTGCACATTAGATTTTGGATAAAATCTTCTTTTCTTTTGAATTGATTTTTGTAATCTTTCATCCCTCATTTTGTGATGAAGATTTTTAACGATTTCCATGAGGTGGAAAACTATTGGTGCTGAGCGTGGACATGACACAAAAGCAATGTTTTTTTAAATTGGACCGGCCACCTGTTGAACCGGCCATGTGCTGGTCTGGTTATACTCCTATGCAATGGACCCGATGTAAATCGGTCAAACTCAATTGAACTGGTCTAAATTTTATTATTTTAAAATGAGGCTTGCAGGTGTAGGTTTGGTTATACTCTTATAACAACCTGATGTAAATCGGATAAACTCGGTTAAAATTCGATCAAACATGATTGAATTGGTCCAAATTTAATTCTTTCAAAATGAGGCTTGCTGGTTTCGAACCTTATACCTCCAAAAATTACATAATTTTATGCAATACATACCAGTGCCAATACATTTTAATATTATTGTTTGAATAATATATACATATATATAACACAAATTGAATATAGCATATAATTAAAATCAATATTTAATTAAAAATTCTTTTAATATTATTATTGGAATAATACACACACACACACAAATTGAATATAACATATAATTAAAATCAATATTTAATTCTTTCAAAATGAGGTTTGCAGGATTTGAACCTTATATCTTCAAAAATTACATAACTTTGTGCAATATGCTCAACTAGTGCCAAAATATTTTAATATTATTATTTGAATAATATATATACACACACACACACAAATTGAATATAATTTATGTTCATTTTCATTAAAATCAATATTTAATTCTTTCAAAATGAGGCTTGCAGGATTCGAACAGTATACCTCCAAAAATTACATAACTTTGTGCAATATGCTCATGTGGCAATACATTTTAATATTATTATTTGAATAATAATAATAATAATAATAATAATAATAATAATAATAATAATAATAATAATAATACACACACACACGCACACATACACACAAAAATTGAATATAATTTATGTTCATTTCATTAAAATCAATATTTAGCATATAATTAAAATCAATATTTAATTCTTTTAAAATGAGACTTGCAGGATTCAAACTTTATACCTCCAAAAATTACATAACTTTGTGCAATATGCTCAACCAACCGTGTCAATACATTTTAATATCATTATTTGAATAATATATATATATAGACACACGCATACACACACAAATCGAATATAATTTATATTCATTTTTATTAAAATCAATATTTAGCATATAATTAAAATCAATATTTAATTATATCTTTTGAAATTGACATAAATGGAGAGAATCTAAAATAGTGGCTTATGAAATAATGATTAACAATGTTTTTAATTGTTATTGTACAGTATTATTAGTAAATTAAAATCAATATTTAATTATTTGGTATTTAATTATATATTTTCTCAGAATCTAGTATTTGATGTTCGATATTTATTTATAAGTATTATACTTTAAACTGCTTAATTTATGGAACGTCTATCCATAAACACTTTATTTAATTTGAATTCAAATAAATTAAGTGTATTTTTAAACTTAATTTAATATAGTTACCATGATACTATTTTTGTCTAATTTTTTATATATTTTAATATGTATATATCATATAACATATCATCTGATTTTTTTAAAACGGTTTAATTGATTAACCCATTCACTGAGTATTTAAGTAAATTGACCGATTTGATTTTCGGTTCGGATTTAAAAACATTGCACAAAAGAAAGCACAAGCACAATCACATTCGCGACAAATAACAATAATTCCTTAAGTAGAAAAACAGTGCCAACTTAAATACCATTTCAGATAGTGGCATAGTGCCAATCTAAATTAAATATAAATTTTATATTATTACAATGATATTTCAAAAAGCCACAAAGTATGAAGAAAGGTCGATAAAAAATAAAAACTGCATGTTATAAATATGGGGGAAAAAATTAAAGTAGCAAAAACTAGAATAACAAATTATTTTCCATCAAACTTTTAGTATTAAATATCATTACTAAAACGTGTTGATTTTATGATATTTAAAAGTAATACATATTTAGAATTCTTAAATCATTAATCATGCATTAATTCCATAATTTTTTTACGTTAGTAGTTTTTATTTTCTTAAAGTTAGTATATCTTTATTTTTTATTTTTTAAAAGAATATATAAACATCAATAGTTGTAGATTAATATGTTTTTGGTAGATTGGCCAAAAAATAAAAATTTAGAGAGCGAGATTAAAAGTTATCAGGTAAATAGTTGATGTATTGGGTAAAAATTAATATAAACGCAATACGTAGATTCTCATGTCTATAGAAGTTTATAGTGACAATGGCATTATTTTTTTGGAAAAGTGGCACATTTTCACATTTTGGTCATATAAGTCATAACTTCGTCTACAAAATTTCAAATTGCCTGATTCAAGATTCAATTTATAGATATTTGGCTAGTCTTTGACACAACTTCTATAGAATTGGTGTTGAAAATTTATAAAGCTCAACAAACTAGTACTCGACTTTTTTTACTTTTTGTTAAATTTTTTTAATATTTTTTTTGTTTAACTTAATAGATTCTTAATAAAGGGATGTTTGTTGGAAATAAAATAAATATAATTAAAATAATAAAAAATTCAAAAGATATAAATCTTTAAGTTCTAGATTGATAGTTTTTACTTTTAGGCATAGATCAATAAATAATCTATCTTAATAAAAAAAAATGGTAATATAGAAAAATAGCTATTTTCAATTTAGTAAACTATGTTTTTAGTCATTAATTTAAAAAATATTATTTTTTAGTCACTTTTTAGGTAAATATACTTAATTATTCTTCATTAAAAAAGAAAAAAAAAACGTGTGGTGCACGGCTATAGACTATAATGCACAAATGAGATGTTGTGGTATAACAGTACAAATTGACATTACTAAATGAATGAGGGTGTACGATTGAGTATTTTAGTGCATTTGTGCAATATTACAAACTTACATCATTGCATGAATTGAAGGTGCATGACTAATCATAGTCATGCAATAATACAAATATGTACTATTACACGACTGTATTGTAATATAATTTTATATTATTACACGATTGGATGCATGACAAAGAAATATTTTATCGAAGTGAATAGAAACGTGTATATATATATGTGTGTGTGTGTGTAAGACTATCATTAACGGCGACCACACTCCTTGTGGTCGCCAGCCACGTAAGACAAAAAAAAAGGTTGAAACCAAAAAAGCACAGGTCGACCACGGCTCATTTTCGACCAAATCTGGTCAGACTACAACCACCCCTTTTGGCCAATGGGATGGTGACACTTGTCACCATCTTATTGGCCAATTAATTTTATTTAAATTTATATATATAATTGATATATTTTTTATATAAAATATAATAAAAATAAATAAATAATATACCAAAATTCATATTTTTTTATTCTTTATAAATAGACATCAATTTTGCTATATTTCAACATACTTTAAATTATCTTTTTTTTTCTCTAGTTTTCTATATATACAAATAATAAAAAAAAATTCATGTAATTTTAGGAAATACCGTTTAATGAGTGCGATTTTTTTTAAAAATTTTATGAAATGTCGTTTAATTAGTTTGTAATATTTTTGGAATTGACTATTTTATCCGAACAATAAATTACAGTTATTCATAAAAAGCACAATCCATGTCAATTTGATCTCCACCGTTCATCATAAAGCAATAAATCTAAACCATTCATAAAAAGCACAATCCATGTCAATTTGATCTCCACTGTTCATCATAAAGCAATAAATCTCAACCATTCATGAAAAGCACAATCCATGTCAATTTAATCTCCACCGTTCATCATAAAGCAATAAATCTCAAACATTCATAAAAAGCACAATCCATGTCAATTTGATCTCCACCGTTCATCATAAAGCAATAAATATCAACCATTCATAAAAAGCACAATCCATTTTTTTTTCTCTATAAATATAGATCTCATTTGCTATTTTTGGTGTGAAGTATCTTGTAATTTATGCTATTAATATAGATCTCATTTGCTAATTTATGTTCATCTCTCAGCCACTTCCACTTTACACACAACGCAAGCAGTTCTAGAAAAGAAAAACCCTACCCTTGCTCCCTTAGCCGCCTGCTTTCTCGCAAAACATCTTTTCACGATTTCACCATATTCTTAAAAGCGTTTTTTATGATGCTGCATAACACGTTTTTAGTGAACCTTTTTATTTGAAGCGAATTTTCAAATAGTCATTTTGACTTATTAAAAAATGTTTCTAGTCATTAACTTAGAAGACTACCAATATCAGCAACCACCCAACCATCCAACCACTTCAATATTTAATTAATTTCTCTCTCTTCCACATCATCAATATTCATCCAACCCAACCATGACCACCCAACCACACCATTATATATAATTATTTTATTTTATTTTTTATTTTTTTAAATTAAAATATTACTTGTAATAAAAATAATATAAAAATTTATAATCATAACAAGAAAATGAAAATATTCCAAACTAAATTAATAACATAAATTACAAGATACTTCACACCAAAAATAGCAAATGAGATCTATATTTATAGAGAAAAAAAATGGATTGTGCTTTTTATGAATGGTTGAGATTTATTGCTTTATGATGAACAGTGGAGATCAAATTGACATGGATTGTGCTTTTTATGAATGGTTGAGATTTATTGCTTTATGATGAACGTGAAGATCAAATTGACATGGATTGTGCTTTTTATGAATGGTTTAGATTTATTGCTTTATGATGAACGGTGGAGATCAAATTGACATGGATTGTGCTTTTTATGAATGGTTGAGATTTATTGCTTTATGATGAACAGTGGAGATCAAATTGACATGGATTGTGCTTTTTATGAATGGTTTAGATTTATTGCTTTATGATGAACGGTGGAGATCAAATTGATATAGATTGTGCTTTTTATGAATAACTGTAATTTATTGTTCGGATAAAATAGTCAATTCTAAAAATATTACAAACTAATTAAACGACATTTCATAAAATTAAAAAAAAAATCGCTATTTCCTAAAATTACATGATTTTTTTATTATTATTTGTATATATAGAAAACTAGAGAAAAAAAAAGAAGATAATTTAAAGTATGTTGAAATATAACAAAATTGATGTCTATTTATAAAGAATAAAAAAATATGAATTTTGGTATATTATTTATTTATTTTTATTATATTTTATATGGTGAAATCGCGAAAAGATGTTTTGCGAGAAAGCGGGCGACTAGGGTAGGGTTTTTCTTTTCGAGAACTGCTTGCGTTGTGTGTAGGGTGCTGAGAGATGAACAACCGCAGTTTGACGGCGGAGGCGGCCGCGCAGTTCCGCGATGGAATCAATTTGGTTCTTTCTCGATGGGCTGCACTGCGGATGGCCATCGAGAACGACTGGGGCGGCCGCGACTCTCTCAAGAAACCGCAGCAGCTCGCCGACGATCTTTTCTATCTTCTAACTCGATCGAAAGGTACATTTCATAATTCTAGGCCAATTCTATGTAAAGCGTAGTATGTGCTTGAATGATATTATTTAGAGCTGTCATTTGTACAATAATTTACTACGAGGATATAAATTATAATTTAGAGTTCGTCCAAATTTTTTTGATGCGTTGTACTTGTCAGAGACTTGATTGAAATTTGTTCACTATACGTTTTATTCAGTATTCGTGCTAAAACAGGGTAAGCGGAGTATGATATGTCCTAGATATGTGTTCTCTGTGTGTGTGTGTGGGAGTGAATCCAGTATAATACGATAAGCTTTGTTAGATTTCTCGTAATGGTTGCTTTTGGTGTGCAGAGAAAGTATACATTGAGGATGTAGAGGATGTACTTGATGAATTCATGCTTTCTCTCAATACTGAGATTGGAGACAACAGTGATGAGGAGGTATGCTTCTCGATTTAGTTGCCCTAGATTTTAGATGTTTGTTTATGGGATCTGAATGTCTCGGCTAGATCCAACAATTTCCCCATTTTTATTATCCACTTGGGTCGGTCAATCAATTTTGCTAATATGTGAACATTTTATACAATGAGTCAAATTTTGTATCGGAAGCAGGCACTGGATTTTCTTAGCTAGGGAGTCCAGTTATGGAGAATATAATATCCTACTCCATGCATGTAAAGTAAATACTTCTAAAGAAATTTCCCATGATGATTTATACAAGAGATAGTGACATTACCGAGTAACTCATTGATGGTTGATCAATGTCATAAAAAATGAAAAGTAGTCCATACTCAAATTTTATAGTATAAGCATGGAAGGACAATCTGGTCAGACAATTCTTTGTATTTGAGTTGTTTCTTGGCTGAAGATGAAAGATGAGGAAAAGCGAAATTTTTCGATCACCTTATTTCAATTTTCTACTCTTTTGGTGGAATACTGATTTATTTTCATGTTTTATCTTGAAAAACGCTTTTATTCAGGTAGCAGAAAAATTGATGGTAATGCATGAAGAATGTTTAGAAGGTAATTTTGACTCAATAAAGAAGCTGCGGGAAACAAATCCTCCAACTGTTTCCTATACCAGACAGGTAAGACTACCACTTATCACCTATATTTCTGTGTGGATAGGAAACATTTTAGAGATATGAGGTTATGACTCATGTGCTTAGCCCAGTTTGAGACAATGTACAAAGTTCAGTAACAAAAAGAAATTAACTCAAGGCCATGAAGTGGCTTTGTTGGGATTAAAATGAACATGTAAAGGGTGGCTTAATATTAGCTAACAAGCAGCAGCTTCAAGTGACTTAATAAATATTCTTAAGAGTAGGCTGCAATAACCTCTGGAAGCTTCCCTTGAGTGTTTGCTATGGTTGTAGTCGGGTTCTATTTGGGACAAATGTGAAGTTAAAATCCCTAGGTGTTTGAAAACTTCGGGAACCCTAATAATGCCTTATTACTACACAGCTGGGTTGGGTCCCGGATAGGTGATAACAAAACAGATAATCCACTTGCACCTCGCAGGTTCCAAAACAGCCTGATCCATTAACCTGTTACATACCCCTCATCCCAAACTATGCAAGTTTGGGGCTTACTGGGAAACTGTAGCAAATGCCAAAATCCCCAGGAACAACTAATAGTCTGTTTTGTAATTTTGTATTTTGTTTTAATGTGGTAGATAATTAACACTCCAACCACCAAGTTGCCCAGTGACATGAGCTCACTACTTGCTGTCCTTTCTTTACTTTTTTTATCTGCACACTATATGCCACTACAAGATGAAATTGCTTACATCTATAGGTAGAATATGTTTAATACCCAATTGATACAGTAGGCATCTTTCAGTTCTTGTTCGTGCAATTTATAATCTAATTTTATGAACTTCTCTGCCAATAGTTTTTGTGCCTGCATGTATGAAATTGATTTTAAAAAAAGGATCTATTCCTGTTACCGACAGTTGTTCTCTCTTTGCATTTTCTATTGTTGTCAGCACGATGGCGATGATGATGAAGACAGTGAAGCAGATGATGGCGACAATGCAATGATAGAAAACAACTCTTCAGAAATGGAAGTTGATGCTCCACAATGTCAATCAAGTCTCAATCAAAAGGATACTATGTGTGATGAGAATAATATGAAAGAAGTACCTGAAGTTGCAAACGGGTGGACTGTTGTTTCATCAAGGCGTAGTAAAGGGAGAAAAAAATAAGGTGCTTCACATTGTGGCAATGGCGGTGAATTTGTCGGTGGTTTTGAGAGTTTTTTTAGGAGGTTATGAGAGAGTTAGAATGGTGTTGTAATTGCTTTTGTCCGACAAAAATCTCTGTTTTGACCTGCAAGAAGTGTAACTTCGAGAAGTTTTTTTATTATTATTTTAAACCACAGTATTTTATTATTGCTAAATTCAAAATGTCCCCGATTCCTTAAAATTCCTTGAATGTTTCAGGGTGTTTGATTAAAGTCGTTGGTTAGTTGGCATTTTGCAAATATTTAATAATGTCTTTAAATTAACGGAACCATATGATAAAGAAGTTTATTTTTGTTCCTGATAAAATAAAATAAAGAAATTTCAATAAAATTTGTGTAAACTTTGTACCAGTCTAGAATGGATGGAAAGGAGGTTCGTTACCATTAAAAATATAAAGAGGACAAGACGAGTTGGCTACTATGTGAATTGTGAAGAGTAAATATTAGTGTTTTCAGATAATGAAGGTACCGAGCCGCTACAACCAGAAAAAGAAGGCAGTTCCCAACATCACATGAAGCAAGCTCAATTTTTCTTAGTTAAATGCTTATGAGAAATTAAATTAATTGTATGAAAAGTATAGATGAAAATATTTGTTGAGACCGGGACCAACACCCACTTACAAGTTCCCAAAACTTTTTATTCCAAAATATGAAGACTTCCAAAAATCTTAAATGCTAATTGAGAAAATAATTTATAAGACGATCATATAGATACATACAATTAACATGATGGAGGAATAATAACCATTGGTTCACTTTCGGGAAGCTGCTAAAATCTAACAAAAATAGATTTCTACTGAACTACAATTCTGCATTAATTGGCACTAGAATTCTTTTTTCTTCTTTTTTCCCCTTTTCTGTATAGATGCAACATAATCAGGCAGTCATCTCCGAGCTAATACAATCATTATAGAATAAATTTTGGGGGGTTCAGAGCAAAGCAGTAGATTCATGATACCCCCCACCAGACACCAGCGGCCGATTGAATGTTTGAGAAACCACAGTTAATTAATAAGGATTATAACGGCTACGCCCTCGACCGCTGTCATTACCACGTCTTCCCCCACCTGAGCTTCCTCCCCCACTGCCACGACCACCTCTATGCTGTGGTGGTGGGGTGTGTGGCTGCATTCCAGGCTGTTGTCTGCACGGGAGAGCCAAAACAAATACAATCCATGACTGAAACGAACCAAAAAAGTCAAGTACTAGTTTGTTGAGCTTTATAGAGTTTCAGCACCAATTCTACAGAAGTGGTGTGACAAAGACTAGCCAAAAATCCCTCTTCTACCAATTCCTCGCAATTTTTAATTAGTAAGCAAATGGCTCTTGAAGTATAAATCATACAAAAGATGAAAAACTTTGGCTGAACAAGAAAATGGAGTAGAAGCCTTGATGGAATGAGATGAGTTTAGACAGCTCATTTCTATTATAATAACTTTAGATGAGCCTGGCGCATTTCCCTACTTTAGATGATCGTGTGCTCAACACAACCTAGCAAAATTCAGTATTTATAGCAACATAAAAAGACCTTGTCTGTAGTTTGTTATCACTGATTTATGTTCACCTGTTATCTAGCTCGAGTTCACAATTCTTAAAGATTCATCAAAAACTCTAGCAAATAAAAAATCCCAAGAGAATTGCACTTACAGGACATATCCGATCCTTCCATCAGGCAAAAGCATGGGCATCATAGCCATGCCAGGGGCAGCTCCTCTTCCATAGATCAGTGGCTGCTTTATAAAAAGCATCATCAGCAGAGTAACATGACAAACAGAATCAACACAGAAAGTATACATTATTATTTAGCATTTCTCATAAAATGATCAACTAAAAATCAAATTAGAAGATAATGCCAGAAAACCAACTGCAATGATCAACAGCCGATCATCGTCATCAGTAAAATAGAGATGTGAACGGAATTGAGGAACTTGACCCAATTATTCTATGAAAAAGAGGGTACACATGGATATTTGGTTTGCTCAAGTTCAAAGGGAAGGAAAACTCATATTTTAATACAAGATCCCCACAAAACAGCTATCAGGTCCGTAAGACACGCTAAACATTGCATTGGCGTAAGCATATTCAAGAAAATACTGAGGATATTGACTTTCTACCATCTCTCATTCATCTCTAATGCACCCTCTAAAGTTTGTCAATGAAGATGATAAATGTATCATACATCCAGGCTCCAGCATATCAAGGACACAAGCAAGTTAACATAGTCATCAATTACATAAATCAGGCAGAATATACGCGCAACTTTTGTCATGCAATCTCCAAAAGGAATGTGTTAAAAAAAAGCCTAAGCAAGACTATACGGGTTAAGAGTTTTAAGGTCACGAGATAGAGGTCAGAGAAATAAGGCTTAACGAGATCTTAACCACAAATGAAGAGGAAAAAAAACAAAAACTCAAAACACGAGAGGACAATAGACAGGTGGAAAAGAAAACAAAAGGGTTCTTACTTGGGTAAAGTTTGCACCCGGATATCCTGCACCTAGAGCACCATAGGATGCTGCTCCAACCATGCCATATCCCATACGAGGTGGGTAGGATGGAAATATAGCTGCCTTCTGTGAATTTGATCCCCCAGCAGTTTTCTGATCAGCTTGTGGCTTTGCAAGTGAGCATTCTACAACTTGACCTGTGAAACAAAGCCAAATGAAGAATAAGAGTGAAGCAGAATCATCTCCACTGAAATCATATAATGGAGAAACAAATTCACTAGGAAATATAGGGGAATTGGGAGTTACCATCAATCTCATACTTCTCTGTATTCTTTAAAGCTTTCATTGCGCTAGATCTATCTGCAAAGTGAACAAAACCATATCGGCTCTTCTCTTGACCTGGTTTGGCTGGAGGAAGAACAACTTTTGTAATCTTCCCGTGATGTTCAAAAAGCTCCTTGAGCTGATCCTGAGTTACATCTTTCGGCAAGTTCTTCACATAGACTGCTTTGACCTGTACAACAGGAATCCAGTCAGTATTTTGTGAATACAAGCAATTTGCTACAGGTCTACCGACACTAATTTCAGAAACTGAAGCAGAAGCAAAAAACTGTTTAGTCCATCGGTTAAAATAATCAATGCTTTTACTTGAAACCAATCACAGAAAAGCTCATGCAAGTGACTGCAGAACTAAACTAAGCTTTCAGATGATGATGAGAAGTAAAATGGTGGTATATGGTGCGCAAGCTAGTAGTAATCAAACGATCCAATTTATCATGAGTTCTAACCAGATCATGGTAATATACTAATATTAATTGATCAATTAAAAGAGATCAACCACAATCACTATAAAGAAATGGCAAAAAACAAAGACCTGAGAAGATGAAGATTCTGCACTTTTGGGATCAGCCCAACTCACGGTTGGAGAATTGTCATCAAGCTTGAATTTTGGATCAGACATCTTTTGTCTAGAATATTCAGCACACGCATGATTGTAATACTCAATGAACACGAATCCACGATTCCGACTTGAGTTTTGCGGGTCCTATATGAGAAACAAGTTTCACAGATCAATAAAAAATTTAAGAAAATAATATTTAACCCTATAATACACACCCACCCACTTATACGTAAAAGGGATCGAGGCAAGATGATGAATGAAGTCAAAGTAAAACGCATCCCAACCTTTAAAAGTTCCACAGCGACAATGCCAGGCCCTACTATATTCACAACCTTCTTGACATCCTCCTCTCCCCAGTTCCTGGGAACATTACCTATGAACAGCTTATGTTTTGCTTGAGATGTAGAGCACTTCAGCTTCTTCCCCTGAGATATTTCCCAAAAAAAAAGACCTTAATATGATAACGATGTTTTTTCAATAAGCCATCTACTCAAGTCCAAGTGGAGTTTCATTTAAATCACATCATATGAAACTGAATTATGTCAAATCCATGCTATTTAACACACCTTCAGTTCTTTATTATTAAGCTCCTTAATAGCCTTAGTAGCCAATTCCTTGGTCTTGAAGGTCACAAAAGCATACCCCTTGTTCTCATTCGAGTCCTTTCCCTTCATTACCCTGACCTGTCAATAACATGCATGTCCATGTAAATTACAAATTCAGAATTATAGCTGCCTTCCGAAATGAATCATATTTTACCTCTGTAACCTCCCCAATTGATTCACAAAAGCGCTTCAGGTCATCTTCAGATGTATCATGCGAAATTCCACCAAGGTACACCTCTGAACCATGTTCAGGAAGTGCAAGAAGCTCAGCATGCTTTCTCTCCAGCTCCTCACCTTCAGCATTCTCCATTTCATCATCACCATCAGGTTCCTTCTGAGCATCATTTTCCTCCTCTTCCTCCTCTTCCTCAACTTCCTCTTCAACTTCTTCCTCTTCTTCCACTTCTTCCTCCTCTACTTCTTCCTCTACTTCTTCGTACTCAACTTCTTCTTCATCCATCTCATTGTCAGCACCAAGCTCAACCTGTTCTTCAGCCTCAACAGGCTTCTCAGGTTCAGCAGATTTAGTAGCACCACTACTGGCCCTGGTTCTTGGCATCTTATATCTCCAAGAAAACAAGCTTCTATAGCAGCTCTGAGAAAAGTGCCGGATACATTTGCAAAAGAAAGAAGAAAAATGTGGATCGGCAATAAAAAAAAAGAAAGGGCATAAGGAGCTCCAGAGTAAGAAAATTGATTGAATTGGGTCCATGAGGTATGGCTCCAAGGAGTTTCAAAGCGAACAAAGTTAAAACAGGAGGTGACAAAATGTAGTACAAAATGAAACAGGCAAAGAGAGAATGCTGAATTGTAGGAGCATGATGCTCGTTAAGGTGCAAAATCAATGAAGCATTGAATATCTTGATATATAGACAACGACCGATGCCGGAAAAGAAAGAAAAAGGTCAAACATTCAGTCTATATCAATGTTATAGGACCAATGCACTCACAGCAAAAAAAAAATGGAGGGGAATGAGCAAGTAATTTGAAATGAGAAACAGTTTACAAGGAAATGAAAATCACGATAGACCACATTTATCCAATAGGAAACAAAACAGAGAATGGTGTAAGAGAGTTTCCCCAATAAGTCAAAAGCTATAGGTTCCATAATTAGAATGATCAATTGCTTATAAGATTAATACCACTTCCTGAATACATGTCCAGTCTGTAATTTTCCTGCAGCCATTTAATGCACAGGAACTGTGAATGTGACTAATGAGCAACCTCAAAGGCAGATTCAATTAACAAAATCATCACTCATATCAGAACAATTCACAACTTTTTGAGTTTTGGTATGAACTAGCCATCTATCATATTTGTATGAAGATTTACTCACTGCACTTTATATTTAGGTCAATTTCAGTTGGATAAATTCAACAGCACAAATGTCACCCAAATTTAACTACACTGAAGGCACTCACATCATGGGATAAAAAGAAAAGAAAATTACATACACTTGAACAACTGTGCGCAAAGTTTAAAAAAAAAAAAAAAAGCAGCAGCTGAATCTAAAATTAAACACAGGTTCGCGACGCTCTCTCTCTCTCTAGAAAGATAAATAACTTATGCCCTGAAGTTTTTGCTTAGCTTTCAATGTTACAATCTTGAATGCCACCCAAGCACGGACATAAAACTCTAGTTATAATCTAAGCACACCAGAAACCCCTAATTCCATTAATTCACAACTCATGCGGCATCTAATTCACAATGCGCAACGAATGAGGACCGAGGAATACCGTAACTTCAACAATAACAAAATTCCCGTACATCCAAAACACGGACTAAAGCACGAATGAAATTAACAGAGGAATAGAAAAATCAAACCTACATCGAACAAAACTTGTCACTCAGCAGGAGAGAGACAATGAAAGTGGAATGCAATATTATGTGCATAAACACGATCCAAAACAAACGTACCGGCAAAAATTCTCTCTCTCCCTTTCTTTCAAGCCAAAATTGTCGGTTTCTCCGAGTGGATAGCTCTTTCGTCTTTGCTGAATCTACAAACCCTAGAGACGACCGGCTGAATTGAGGGTTTTGAAATTTGGGGATATTTCTCGTATTTTGCGATATGACGCGATTGTCCCGATACTCTTGGCCTGAAATGGCCTTTCCGGGGCCAATTTTGACATTTTACGGTTCTGCTGGCGTAAGCGTTTTGGATACAAAATATACTTAAATTATATTTTCAATACCTCATACAATTTGCAACTTATACATCAATTTATATTTAATAATAATTTTACTCAATAATGTTTCATTTTTTTCATACTAGACTTCTACGCGTGCGATGCTCCAATTTATTCATGGTCTCAAAATTAATTTTTTCCATACTATATTTCTGCCTATGCGATGCACATATTTATTCATGATCTCAAATTCAATTATTACATTTTTAATTTAAGTGTCATATTTTCGTATTTTATACATAATTAATATTTTACATAATAAGTTAATAGTGTTTTTATTTGCCTGGTTATTATTTTTTTTAGTATATCAGACAATTATTATTTCAAATTCAAGAGGATTTGAGTTGACAATCGATAAAATAAATAATTATTTGATTACACACACATACATATGTATATACGTACATATTGTATTATAATATAATATATTTCAAAGAATTGATAAACTACTACAATCAAAATATTATATTATAAATTATGCAACACTTGTTTATACTTTGTATACAATGTTTGTAGTAACATTTATTACACTAGTATCATCTTTACAAATAAAAATATTCAAATAAATACGATTTGTGACTCGCGAAATAAATATGTTTAATTGCCAGTAACTAAAACCTATAAAAAATATATGTGAACAAATATTATGATAATAACTTATGTTTTGTGTTTAAAGGCTTTTAGGTCTATATATTTATATAGATTTGTTGAATTTTAACTCTTAAGAAAATTGATGACTATGTTGTATGTAGAATGTTGTTAAAATAGCGTGCGTTAATATATATATATATATATATATATATATATATATATATATATATATATCGAAAGATAAAACATTTCAATTTAATAAACTATAATAATGTAACTTACATATCTTCATTATGTATCAATCTTATTTTTATTTGCATTAAAATCATGGTTGATTATACTTTAGTACTGAACGTTGAGTGTTTTTACACTTGCGTTCAAAAGTTTCAAAATTTACATATTAATATTGAACATTGTACAAATTAACACTTATAGTGTTATGTAGTGAAAAGCTACGATTGTATGTTATATTTGTTGTACAATTGTTGTGTAATAGCAAGGATATGGAGAAGTAGAAGAAATGTTGTACAATTGTTGTGTAATAGCAAGGATATGGAGAAGTAGAAGAAATGGGGAATAGGAAATTAGATAATTTTTTCTTGTTTTTCATTACTGCAGCAAATTAAAGAGCGTGTATACTCTTTCTTACAGTCCCCACAACAACATAAAAACCCCTAACAGTATTGGATTAATAAAAACATAACATCAAATAAGATAAAAAATATTTACTAAAGTACATATATAAATTTAAATTTCTTCTTCAGCCACTGTTCACGGCCCAGTTGCAACAATGGCCTAATTCTTTCATACCCGAAATCTCTTTTGATCCAGAACTCTTATCTTGATCCATACTTTCGACCCGCTCCACCTCATCACAATTCAAACACTTGAGCGATTAGTCCCAATCTTGAACCATAATTTGCCAAAGATTGAATTTTTAGGCTTCTTCTCTTCTCCTCTTCTCAATTCCACCTTTTTTCAATAGTATAAATCAACATCTGCGAGACTGAAAATGTAACGACTTGCTATTGGACTGACGGATGTCTCCACAAACCAACATGAGTCTTTCCAGAGTGTTTTGTCCTCACTCGCAAGCTTCCTAAGAAATTTCCCAGTTCAAATACCCGAGCAATTAATCCCAACATTGAGCCCTAATTTGCCAAAGATTGATTTTTTACACTTCTTCTCTTCTCTTCTTCCCAATTTCACCTTAACGACTCGGCTACCTAAGAAATTTCCCAGTTCAAACACCTGAGCGATTAATCCCAACCTTGAGCCCTAATTTGCCAAAGATTGAATTTTTACGCTTTTTCTCTTCTCCTCTTCCCAATTCCACCTCAACTCTAAGTTGGCTGCTGATTGGGCTGGCTCTTGATGGGCCTAATGGGGTGACCCATCTGATGGGCTAGCCTGTCAGTCTTGTGCACAGGAGACCAGCCCTTTTTTATATACTGTAGATAGATTACTAGCCTCTTCCCAATTCCACCTTAACTCTAGGTTGGCTGCTGATTGGGTTGGCTCTTGATGGGCCTAATGGGCCGACCTGTCTAATGGGCCAATTCATCAGTCTTGTGCACAGGAGACCAACCCTTTTTCTATATAATGTAGATAGATTTCTAGCTTCTGCCAAATTTTCTAGCCACCCACACATGACTTAGCCGCCTAAATTCGATATGGATAATTTTTTTAAAAAAATATACATCATTTTGTAATATATCATAATTATACTTAATCTATACTTGATAGCAATTTGATCTTGATGAGTATGGGATGAGCTTTGGCAAACTAAATCCGGAGTTGCAGCTGCGTGGTCCAGTGATGCGACTTAGAGCCAAGAAACTGCAAGTCTACCTTTAGTGTTTCATTGGAAAGAAGCTCGAGGAAGAGTTGATGGTTCGAAGTAGCCCCAAGCTGATTATTATGCTTTCAATACAAGATGAAGATGAAGAGGCATAGACAGATTTAGTGCAGAATTTATTTAATTTAATTAGACTATTTTCAGTTGTGTTTTTTATTTATTTTGAAGCCCAAATTAATGGAGAATTGGGCCTTTAGTTTGTTTTCTTTTATTTTTTCGAAATTATTAAGCCCATTAACTTAATAATTTCATTTTCCCTTAGATTAGTATTTATGCACCTTCCAAACGCTGTATTAGACAGATTGGATTTGATTAAAAGACGCTTTGTCGTTCATCCCGTCTCAAAATACGCATATCGATAGTTCTTGGTAGGGTTTGTGAATTGGCGCCTACAAACTCGAAATCAAAAGATTCGTTCGTGCATCTAGTAGTGTACGGGTTGATCCGCCATGAAGTTCTACTCCATACTCGCGTTTCGGATTCTCGTAGATCCGGGGTTCGTTTCAGGTAAGCTTCTTCTATCCTATTCGTTTCCATTCGCCTCCACGTCATTTACCATCATCACCACGCCTCCATACACATCCCACACCATCCACCACGTTGTCACCATCGTCCATAAGCCACCCCAAGTCCAGATTTCACATATACAATCCAATCGAGTCGTAATTCGCCTAAAAGTCACCATCGAGCCATCTCCCAATTTATATGTGCGTTTTATCTGATTTTTGGATATGCTATTCCTGCTATATATTTATGCTTTGTCCTAAAATTTGAGCGTAATCCGACTTCGTTTACTAGGTCAATTGATTCGGTCAAGAATTAGGGTTCTTCGGGTGAAATTGGGGATTTTTGTGATATCTTAGTGTTTAGTTCGAAATTTTGCTTTGAGATCAGTTTATTTGAGTTAAGTATTTGTTATCGTTCAATTTGTTGTTGGATTGAATCATTTGTCAAGTTGACATGTGTTCGATTCGATAAGCTTCCGCATCGTATTGGTTACATCAGATCTCGCGACATTTTATTTTCTCTATAATTCTATCTTTCGTTAATTTTCTAACTACGGAAAAAAAACCAACGAAAAATGGCGTGATTTTAAAAAAAAAATCCACATAAACCGAAACTATATGGACTTTTCCCCCAAAATTGCACTCGTCTTGTTTTTCCCCAAACGAAAGTAATGGGCAACCCGAAATCCTCAAACCTGCTTCATGGAAAATGTTTGATGATGTCGCTACCGGAATGCACCGTATTATGCTTGATTTATCCATCATCATTTTTAACAGTGCGAACAAGAAAGCGGTGACGCTAAGACCATTCCCATTGATGATCTTTTTCAATTGATCATTACAATCAAACAAAAAAAAAAGAAAAATAAATGTAAAATTCATTTTTGTGGGCAATCGATTGGTGAGAGGTTTGGTTGACCAACCTCCCAACAATCCTCTCTCTTACCACATGGCTTTATTTGATTGGGCAAACATATTTTTATTGGATAAAATTTTATATTGTTATTATTATGTATAATATTGTATTAAAAAAATATAAAATTTATACCATAATTCGTATTTTTTCAATGTCTATAAAACGATCCTATTTTTGACATATTTTGAATCACACTAAAAAATCATCAATTATCACTTATTTTCTCTCATTTGAAACTATGGATCCAAATGATCCAAATTATTTTTTCAAATTCCCAAAGTTATCCAAACTCTAGAAATTATTCAAAACTCACATTTTCCTCCGAATCTCAATCAAAATTCAATTGTTGAAGAAGTCCAACCATCACAAAATATATCCCGTAATTTATTGTAATCTTCGCATTATTATAGAGTTTATTGTTTAATTTAAATGTATGGGGAACATATTATTATTATTATTATTATTATTATTGTAATTAATTATTTTAAATATAAAATAATTTATTAACTTTGAAAAATATAATAAAAAATAATTATATATAATACATATGAATAAAGAATCAAATAAAATAAATTATTTTGGATTGGAGAGGATTGTTGATAAAGTTGAAAGATTGTAAATTTGGATTGTTGAGTTGATTGCGTAGATGAATGAGAGAGAATTGATTATTTTATTGATAGATTGGATTGTGGTAGATTGTTGATAGCATAGTCTAATGAAAGAGTTGATCATCATGATTAAGGAGAAAGAGACTATTGCTACCGAAGACCCGTTGCACGATATTTTATCGCATGTGATTGTAGCCTCTAAAAATAGAGAAAATTCTATAATATCCCATGGTATCCACAACTACGGCGATATCGACATGTGGATATAGTGTATGTTACTTTAATCACGTGTTCACTTACTTTTTAACAAATATTAAGTGGTAAAAATATATCTAAGTAATTTTAATTTAAAATTACAGTAGTTGAGCATGATTTAAGACATGAGAATTCTGTGAGCAATTTATATTTATTTTATACCCAAACCCTTATAAAGGGCCAGAAAATCTGACTTTAAGGTGAAAAATTGTACTTTGATCTAAAAAGGGAATAATTTATTCAACTATCAAAAAGAATATTAATAATTAGGGTTTGACTCAAATATATACACTCAATCATATCTATCTCTATCAATCCATCCCTCACTCTCTATGGAAAAGAAAAAAAATTACAGATCCATCTACTCTCTCTCTCTCTCTCTCTCTCTCTCTCTCGCTCTCTCTCTCTAAATTTGTTGTAGCCGTCACCTCGCCACAACTCTCCCACAATTTGGGATTCTCGCTCTCTTCTATCTTAATTCCCCTCATAATTTTTTTTTTAAAAAAAATTTCTAAAGCGACTGCAATGGCGCCGGGTTTTGGACATAAGGATAAGGAGGAGCGAGCGGCACACACAGGATAATTTAAAAAAAGGGCCAATTTTTTTTAGCCACTTAGAAAAAAACTTAATTTTAGCCACTTATTTTTAAACATATAAATTTTAGTCACTTTGGACAAAAATACCCCCGCACCTACGCGTGCGTGCTAGTACTACGCGCTGAACTCGGCGTGCAGGTGCAGCGCGCGTCGGTAGCCCTGTAGCTGCGCGCGCACGCATCCGCGCGCTGGACTCAGCGTGCAGGTGTGCGTCGACAGCCCCGCACCTGCGTGTTTGTGCGCGCGCACGTCGGCAACCCCGCAACACCCGCACGCTGGACTCAGCGTGCAAGTGCATGTCGGCAGCCCCGGACATGCACGCACGTGCACCCGCGCACTGGCACCTGCGCGCTGGACTTAGTGCACAGGTGCGCGCGCAATGATATTATGGTAAAGTTGGACAAAATAATAATATTTAAAAAAAAGTAGCTATATTTTTTTTTAATTTTTCTAAGTGGCTACTTTGCCATATTGTCACTTTAAAAACATACGACTAATTTATTCAAGGCATACAATCAATTTGTAAAATATACGATTGATTTATTCAAGGTATATGATTAATTTTAAAAACAACGGTTAATTTAGAGAGGCCTACGATTAATTCAAAGAAGCATACGATTAATTTAAAGAATGAAATGTAAGCACATGATTAATTTAAAGCAAGGTACAATTAAGTTTTTTTAAAAAAAATTATGTCTACAATTGATTAATTTTTGCGTACGATTAACATTAACTATCTACTATTAATATTTATAAGTATCCCAACGATTAACATTTTTTAATGCCTATTAATATTTATCTATGTTATGCCTAAGATTAACATTTATCAATGTTAGGCCTACGATTAAATTAAATTTTGCCTATGATTAATTTTAGTGTGCCTACAATTAATTTAGGAATGCTTATTATGGATTAAAATTAAAGCATGCATATTCTAGTTAATACTATTAAACTAACAGAATCTAACATTCATCATGAGAAACAAATTAATTGTAAGGTTTATTATTTAAAGATAAAAACTTGTATGAGATCGTTTAACGGGTCTCTTACATTAAACGGATCTCCCTTGATCCAATCCGGATCCGACTCGATCCGGTATATATATATATTAAAAAAAAGGTTTGAATCCTCCTCGCTCGCTGCCTCTCTCTTGCTCCTCCCATAATCGCAGTTTATCCTCCCACAACCGCCGGTGAAATTTTTGCGAGCACCACCACCGTCAGCAACTTTCCGACCACCGGCGTTCCAGTCACATTCAAATCCGGTTCTGCGAAGTCAACATCTCTGGCACAGACTAGAAGTTGATACTGTAAGTCCATTTAGGGCTTTTTTTTTTTAATTTATGGCTTTTGATTTTAGGGCATTTTAGTTGTGTTAATGCTTGTGAGAACGCATTCCAGCTGTTTGTAATGCTTGTGAGAGAGGTCTTGCTGGATGAGTATTCCTTCTCGTTGGTGTTGAAATCTTGTTCGAGGTTGAGTTTGTTGAGCAGAGGAATGCATATTCATGGGTTGATGTTGAAACTTGGGTTTGGGTAAGATTTTTTTTTGAAGAATTGTTTGATTTGCATGTATGTACAGTGCGGGATTGTTCAATCTGGGAGGCTGATTTTCGATAGGATGCCTAGAAAGGATTCTTTTTCATATAATTTGATGATTGATGGATATATGAAGTGCGGGATGGTGAGTTTAGCGCGGGAACTGTTTGATATAATGCCTTCAGAGATGAAGAATTTAGTATATTGGAACACCATAATTAGTGGCTACTTGAAATTAGAGAATGGATTTGAGAGTGCGAAGGACTTATTTGATAAAAACAATATGACTATAGATTCAACTGAAGCCCCTGCAACTTGCTTGAAATGATGTTATTTTGAAACATGTTTGTTGTTCGTGTGCATTGTTATAATATAATTGAATCTTTTTTCCCCATTAATTGGATCTTTTGGTGCAGGTAGAAAGCGGATTTCAGGTGAAATGAACGAGGAATTGGCGGGCTGTTTGAGGCACTGAAATGCGTGGTGCTTTGGAGTTCATAGGAGTCGAGCAGGTTGCTGTCGTGGTGCTTTAGACTGAGTTTCCAGATGGAACTGGGGCGACGAGCTGGATTATTAATTAGTAATACTTAGTGATACTATTTAACTTAGTGATACTTATTTTTACATTCATTGGTTAGTGATACTGTATTTTTTAAATAGTGATACTTGACAAATTTTTAGTGATACTTTTATGTTAGTTAGTGATACTTACATCAATTTGTTATACTTATTTTTAACTAGTAATACTTTATGTTTATTTAGTGATACTTTACATTCTTCAGATTTATCTCTACTTTATGACTTAGTGATTCCTGACTTTTATAAATAGGGATGCTTATTTTTTAAATAGTGATACTATTTAAGGTTTTTAGTGATACTTTTATGTTAGTCAGTGAAACTTACATCAGTTTGTTATACTTATTTTTACCTAGTGATACTTTACTTATGACTTAGTGATTCCTGACTTTTATAAGTAGGGATGCTTATTTTTTAAATAGTGATACTTTTATGTTAATTAGTAATACTTTTCTGTTACTTAGTCATACTATTTTACTTATTGTTACTTATTTTTACATTCATTGATAGTGATACTTATTTTTACTTAGTGATACTTTTACATTTACTTGGTCATCCTTTGATTTTGACTTAGTGATTCTTAGTTTAATAAGTAGTGATACTTTATTTTTTAAATAGTGATGTTGTTTTGTTTACTTAGTAATGCTTAACTGTATAATTCAGTGAGTTTTTTTTAATTATGTTATACTTTATCTTTTCTTAGTGGCTGTTTGACTTAGTGATCCCTTGTTTGTCATTAGTGATACTTACTGGATACAAAATGATGCTCACATGGATTATTAGTAATACTTCAATGTTTTAATTTACTTTTCATATTATAGTGAACATGATGATGATAAATCTGATGATAGTGATGATAAGAATGCTGAAGGTTCTTGCCCTGAACATGAAGTCAAAGCATTTTGTTACAAAGCATTTACTATTATAATCCTTCATATTAATTTAATGCAAAGCATTTTGTTACAAAAATGAATTAAGTATTTTTTTCATATTTTGATATCAATAATAATGTAACGAGTATCAAAAATAAGAAATTGATAAATTATATGTAATGTATCATTAGTGATGAAGAAAGTATCACTATGAATACCATTAAGTAACACTATTTACTGCGTGATTTTTGAGTAACACTGTTTCATTTTTTTTAAGTAACATGTTACAATAATAATGCAACATGTTACATGATTTTAACAATAATATAATAAGAAAATCACATGTTATATGAGGTAGAAAATCACAGTATCAATATTAATGAATAAAGTATCACTATGGATGCTGTGGAGTAACACTATTTACTGCATGAATAATTTAATGCAAAGCATTTTGTTAAAATAATTTATCAAGAAATAATATAACATGTTTTATGATTTAACAATAATATAATAAGAAAATCACAAGTTATATGATGAAGAAAATCACAGTATCAATGCTGATGAATAAAGTATCACTAAGCATCCGTGAAGTAACACTATTTGATAATCACAGTTTCAATAATATAATCTGGGATACATTTCTCAAAACAATCTGAATGCATTCTCAAAACAATCTAGGATTAGGGGTTTTGGACCCAAACTCCTTTGAAATTGAAGTGTCACCTGTATTCTTCTTCTTTTTTTGAACGTGCCCTTAGATTCCTTTTCTCCTACCCTTTGTGGTTGAACGTGCAGGATCCAATATTGGAATAGAAGAGCTTGAAACATTCGTATCCATGACAAGTCCAATTTCTCTCGTATTTTTGTGTCTTTTTCTCGTTCTTTTGTCCTTTATTTTTTGTGTTTTTTGAGTCGGAAAGAGCCAGAATGGGCACAAGGGTAGGTAGGAGGTAGGAAAATCACTTCTGGAGAGCACAATGGTGCCAATGATACCAAGATGGGCAACAACTTCTTAGCGGAAAGCTCTCTCTCGAGCCTGGCAGAAATCGCCCACCATTCCAGCAAAAGCTGAAGGAGGAGTTTGTGATCGTGCCCACAACAACCCCAGAGTGATTGAAGTGAAGGAAAGGAGACGAGGGCACAAGAGTAATCGCAATCAGCTAAAGCAGGAACAGTGCACCCAAGCCGCCCAAGGAAAGAAGAGCCGCAGAAGGAAAGTGAGATCTTCCAGAAGGAGGATCGGCTCTACAAGGAAAGTTGCTATGTCGGCGATACTAGGGCACGGTGAGTACAGAATCTGCGACTCAGAATCTTCTAAACAAGGGAAGAATCTGCCAGATATGGAAAGTCTTGGGCACGGCGGCTGTGGACTGGGCTGAAGATCCCCCGGCCGGTGGGAGAGTTTACTTTGTGTCTTTGTACTCCTATATAAGTAGAATTCATGACAGAAAACAGACACCGTTTTTTATCTTTTTACGCACCATAAAACCTTTAATTTATTTTGCTTTATTTTTGCTTTTTGCATTTTGTCTCGGGCCTTATGCCCGCAGGCAGTTAGGATTTCCAGTTTATGTTCCCCAATCCAGCGTTGGTGTTGGATTTATTTTTCTCTTTAATATAAGTAAGTTTTTCATTTATATTATGTGTTGTTTCAATTCTTTTAATTATTATTTTTATTATTTTAAGTCTAGCATGAGCGGCTAGACTCATTATTCCGGATTGAACAAGGATAAGAACTTAATGAACACGTAAGAACCGTGAGGCTTATGGGCATAAACTGTGTGAATTTGGTTCCGTCATGTAATCGTTTTCTTTGTTGCATTATACAGTGGGCTAAGCTAGTTAATTGTGGCTGATCACTCGTTAATTAGAATTGTGTTCACTACCTCTATAAATGGTCAATGAATCGTAGTTGTGTGTTGGTTATAAAAGGGATGGGATGCATCACGGGTACTGAGGGCATAAGAGAGATCTTTGTCTAGGTAAATCTGGGTCTGTCTAGATCATAATGCTGCTTTGTTGCTTACAATTATATGAGAGATCGGGGGTGGGTAACAAGTTAGGGGTTAGGGGACGAGAGATAACCTCTATGCTAAACTGAAAGGATAGATTGGGTAAGTGTGAGAGATCCGTTGCCTATAACCAGGTAATTAGATTTGCATAAATAACCAGCGTGCCCATGATCGGTTAAGTGTTTGTTAAGTTCGAAATCTGAGTTCTAATCCGGAATACTCTTACTATTAATATTTTCTTGTCTTTTGTTTTGGTTTGTTATTTAGTTTACAGTCTTTACACACAAAGTACGGAGACCACAAAAATCCTCACACCTTTTGGAAAAGTGACACTGGAAGATAGAATTCACAGCTCCTCGTGGGATCGACCCTTACTCACATTAGCTTGCTACGCCTTGCTGTGGGCATAAGGATAACTCTCTCTTGAGAATTATTCTGACCGCGAAACGACCGCGCGTCAGAAATGGCGCCATTGCCGGGGAGTTGGTTCTTGAAATTCTATTTTTCCAAATTGTTTGTCTGGCCGGTGGATGCACAACAACTCTGAAGGAGATTTCGTGTATGATCCAGAACCTGAGAAAACTCTAAAGAGGAGGAGAGCAGAAGCACAGAGGGCACAACAAGCAGAGAAACTTGTTCTTGAAAGAAATCTGGAGCAAGAAAGAGCACAACTGGAGAGAAACGAACCAAGGTTAGCCCCAATGGCTGAAGAAGAAGGAAGAACGTTGAGGCAGTAAGTCTTTCCGACTAACATGAATTTACGTCCCATGGGCATAACACTCCCAACCATTACTGGAAGCTGGGAGTTAAAGGCAAGTTTCATCCAAATCTTGCCCAAATACCATGGGATGACTGGAGAAGACCCTCAGAGGCATATTCAAGATTTCGAGATGGTGTGCCAAACTCAACCTACGGATGGGAGAAAGGAACAATATGTGCGGCTTGTCTCATTCCCATTCACTCTTCATGATGGGGCATGAGGCTGGTTATACACCCTGCCAACTGGCAGTATAACCACATGGGCAAAACTCCAGCAGAAATTCCTGGAGAAATATTTTCCCGCATCCCGAGTCCAAGAGATGAGAAGAAGGATCGAAAGCATGAAGATGGGCATAAATGAGAGTTTCTATGACTACTGGTGCCAATTCCAGAGCATGTTGACGAAATGCCCACAACATCAGATTATAGATCACGACCTGATCCAGTATTTCATCTCTAGATTGAGACCACATGACAAAATCATTGTCAATGCCTCGTGTGGAGGATCTATCCTGAACAAATTACCAACTGAAGCCTTCAGGATTTTGGCAGAAATGGCTGATGAAAATCAAGATGAAAGTGCCGAAGGCACAAGGACAGTTTCAGATGCTTGGAAATCAACGCACCTTGAGGTCAAGATGGAAAGAATTTTGGACCAGATGGAAAAAGTGATGAACCATACTGGGGCACCAAAGAAAAGAGTGTGTGGAGTATGCAAGAGTGTGGCCCATTTCACTGATGAATGCCCAACACTGCAGGAGGAGGACGTTGCTGAAGTTAACTCTCTCGGTGGGCATAACAACAACAACAGGAGATATGATCCCCACTCTCAAACATACAATCCTGGATGGAGGGATCACGAGAATTTTAGATGGAAGAGGAATGATGCCCACCAACCAGATTTGCCACCACCACAGCTGAGGGCACGAAAGGAACCCAGCCTAGACGAACTAGTCCATGCCATGGCCAAGGAGATTGTGAAATCACAACAGGAGAATGAAATGTTCAAACAAGAAACAAGGTCCGGTCTACAGCATGTGAGCAAGCAAATTTCCCAATTAGCTCAAGACCTTGCTCAACTAAAGGAAAGGAATGGGCAGTTACCATCTCAAGTGGTAAATCCCCGAGAGCAAGTGAACGCTGTGACCATAAGGAATGAAGAGACAACAATGAAACCTAAACAGAAAGGAGACACCGAAGGCATAACGAAAGAAGAGGAGCAGACAAAGTAAGAGGTCGCTGAGCCCACAAGGCAAGAAACAAAGAAAAAACCTCCTTTTCCTGAACGTCTTACCCATGACAGAAAAGAAGATAAGATAAAGGAACTCCTCAAGGTCTTTCGGAAAGTGGAAGTCAATATTCCACTACTTGATGCGATAAGGCAGGTTCCGCGTTATGCCCGTTTTCCTAAAAGAGCTGTGCACCAAGAAGGTGCGATTTGAAGATGATGCAAGAATTTTTGTGGGAGAAAATGTCTCTGCAGTGCTACAAAAGATGCCTAAAAAGTGTGAAGATCCTGGCATGTTCGTCATACCATGCATAATTGGGAGCAAGAAGATTGAAAGGACGATACTTGATCTCGGTGCATCCATAAACGTCATGCCCATGACGATTTATGAATAGTTGAATCTGGGACCACTCAAAGAAACAAGGGTGATCCTTCAGTTTGCAGACATATCAAATGTCTATCCCGAAGGTCTAATAGAAGATGTTTTGGTGAAGGTGGGGGAATTAATTTTCTCGGCAGATTTCTATGTCTTGGACATGGGCAAAACGACACCATCCACATCCATTCTACTGTTAGGGAGACCTTTCATGAAGACTGTTCGCACCAAAATCAATGTCGATGAGGGCACGCTGACATGTGAGTACGATGACCAGATAGTTGTGTTCAAAATTTATGAAGCCATGAGGTACCCACAAGATCCGGAGTCAGTTCATTTTGTGAACCATTATACCCAATCTCAAGCTATTATGGGTCGCATGAACAACCAAGAACCCCTAGAATGGGCACTGAAAGCTGGGTTGACTGACTATGATGCCCTCGATGAAGATGAGGATACCAGAGATGCTATCATGATGCTATACTCTCTGGAAGAATTTCCGCATGGAGTGGTGAATTTCAATTTGCCCACGATGACTCAGACAAAGAGGATGCTGCCATCGATTCAGAGGGCACCAAAGCTAGAATTGAAGAATCTCCCTGACTACTTAAAGTATGCTTATCTTGGGGAGAATGAGACACTGCCGGTTATAATAAGCAAAGGACTGAACCTTGTTGAAGAAAACCTATTATTGAGACTGTTACGCATATACAAAAAAGCAATGTGATGGACTCTAGCCGACATCAAGGGCATAAGCCCTACAGTATGCATGCACAAAATCCTCTTGGAGGATGAGGCCAAACCGGTGCGGGATGCCCAACGCAAACTGAACCCCGCAATGAAGGAGGTCATACTGAAGGAGATACTCAAATTGCTGGATATGGGAATCATTTATCCCATTTCAGACAGCAAATGGGTAAGCCCTATTCATGTCGTGCCCAAGAAGTCAGAAATCCAGGTGGTGAAAAATGAGAAAAACGATCTTGTGCCCACAAGGCTACAAACTGGATGGAGAGTCTGTATAGACTATCGGAAGCTCAACATCGTCACAAGGAAGGATCACTTCCCGTTGCTATTCATAGATCATATGCTGGAGAGATTGGCTGGAAACAAATTCTTTTGTTTCCTTAATGGATATTCAGGCTACATGCAAATTGTAGTAGATCAAGAAGACCAGGAGAAAACTATCTTCACGTGCCCATTCGGCACATTTGCTTATCGGAGGATGCCTTTTGGGCTCTGCAATGCCCCTGGAACATTTCAACGCTGCATGATGAGTATTTTCTCAGATCTTTTGGAGAATTGTATCGAAGTATTCATGGACGACTTTACAGTCTACGGAATTTAATTCGACGCATGCCTCAACAACCTTGAAAAGGTGCTAAAAAGATATGTGGATAAGTGCTTGGTGCTAAACTATGAAAAATGCCATTTTATGGTTCGTGAGGGGATTTTTCTTGGGCACGTTATTTCAGAGAGAGGCATAGAGGTGGATAAAGCTAAGGTAGACATCATTGAAAAACTACCCTACCCCACTATGGTGAAGCAAGTTCGTGGTTTTCTTGGGCACACTGGGTTCTACCGGTGATTCATCAAAGATTTTGCAAAGATTCCTCAGCCAATCACGCATCTTTTGCAAAATGATGTGCCGTTTGTCTTCGATGATGCATGCAAGAAAGCCTTCGACACTCTGAAGAGAAGGCCGGTCACGGCACCCATCATTCAACCTCCAGACTGGGGCATGCCATTTGAAATAATGTGTGATGCCAGCGGATACGCTGTGGGCGCAGTGCTTGGGCAAATGCGAGGTAAAGAATGCCATGTGATTTACTATACGTCAAAGACATTGAATCATGCCCAAGCCAACTACACCACGACTGAAAAGGAATTGTTGGCAGTAGTATGTGCTTTTGAAAAATTCTGAGCTTATTTGCTCAGAGCTAAGAGTGGGGTCTACATCGATCATTCTGCATTGAAACACTTGCTCGCAAAAAAGGAATCAAAGCCAAGACTCATTCGGTGGATAATACTGCTGCAAAAATTCGATTGGGAGATCAAAGATAAGAGTGGAGCTCAAAACCAGGTGGCTGATCATTTGAGTAGAGTACTGATGCACTATTTATTATGCACTAAACTGCAACTAACACAGGACAATGCAATATAGCAAGCGAATCGAGTATCGTATCCACATGGACTGATTATTTGACAATACTGAGTACTAAGCTAACAACTCTCTATTATCCAAGCTACCAATTTATGAGTTTACTAAAACTAGGCATGAATTTAAATAAAATAAAAGAACAGAAATAGAACCAAATAAACATAAGTAAATAAACTAAGCAAATAATCAAACTCAAACAATTAATGAAATACTAATCCTAGGGAATGCAGCACACATGTATCCACTATGATTCAATTTAATCCTAATCTTTCCCAATTTTAATCTGATTAAAGGTGAGGAATCAGAAATATATCTACCTATCTCCGCCAGGTCTCAAGGTAGAAGCAGATTAACAAACAACCTATTACTTTCATCTCTAGGTTAATTTACTAACTCCCGATAGAACCACAGATTTAAATTCCCCTACAGATTCCTTAGAACGTGTGTCAAATTATTCAATTAATCCCACTAATTAATTATCTCCGCCAGGACTCAAATTAACTAGCTAGCATGCATCAATTGTGATCAGTAATTAAGCATGAAATCAAAAGCTCTTGAACAATTGAACACAATAATCGGAAGGGAAAAATAACAAGATTAAATTAAATACATAGCTTCAATCATGCTTTGCAAACCCTAGAATTAATAAAAGACTACTCACGCATAATTAAAACTATAGAAATAATAGAAATAACAATAAACATTGACATAAAATAAATGTGCAATAGAATAGAAAAACCGGAATGGCGATTCGTTGAATAAAACTTGAATTCTTCTTTCTTGAATATTCACAGCAAACCTCGAAAGTAAAATAAGTTTTGAAACTCTAAAATAATGAATAAAGTCTATAAAAAAACATCCAAACTAATCCTATTTATACTGGGTATCGAAAATCCGGCCCAAAAGATGAGTTCGTGGGCGGAAAACGTGTCCGGGGGACAATTCCCGTCGCGCCCGCTGACCCGTAAGTGAAGCCCCGCCGACTGGCGGCCCCCATCCACAGATCGGCGGCCAAAACAGTGAAAACCGCCGATCGGCGGCCTCAACCCGCCGGTCGGCGGGTTGGTCGGCAGGTCCGCGCGCCTCCACCGTTTCGCTCCGTTCCCCCTCGTTTCTCGTCTGATTGACCCGATTCAAGTTGCGTTGCGACCCTCTCTTGATCCTCTATCTTTCTAGAAACTTTCATACTTGAATAGGATCTTGGATAAATCTCAAATTCAGCTCAAACTTGCACAAGAAACACTAAAACATCAAATAGCACACGGAAACTCGAAACTAGTATAAAAACTCAACAAACGCATGCATTAATCTTCGAATATGAACCATAAAACTCCTCAAATGCATGTAAAAGCCATGTTTATCAATCCCCCAAACTTGAATCATTGTTCATCCTCGAGCAATGAGAAGAATACTTAAGAAAATATAAACATGGGGAAGACAAGTAGACTCGATCATAAATGCTTCACGAACATGCTCAAAATAATTTTAATTGCATAAATTCAACATCCATCAACTCATCCAAATCTAAGCAAAATTAATATCCATAAACAAAGCATGAACCTCACCGATATGTGTATCGCTCATCTCACAAGTGTATCAAATAACGATCTTCGAATCAAATGCAATACAAAAGTGTTAACCATAGGCTTGCCAATCGTCTAAAACACTCATACTCAATCATAGAAGAATAAAGATCAATGAGGTCTTTGATTTAGGATGTAATGTCGGGACATTGGTTAAGGTTAGGAATTTTTGGCTAAGTAACTCGAAAATTCAACACACTCACAACCTTTTTCAACTCCAAATCCAAGTATGGATATACAATCTATCTTCTAACTCTTTCCAACTCCCTTACACATCAAAACATTCATTGTGCATAACTTCATATTCTCTTTTGCTCCTCTTAACAAGAAATATGCAAATAAGCTAACAAATAGCAAACATTCTCAATTGCTACCTTTTTAATATTTGACTTTTCATACTATCTTTTTCACACAATTTTTTTTTTTTTTTTTCATTTTCGATTTCTTTTTTTCTTTTTCTTTTTATTTTCTTTTCCAACCCTCGAGCTTATGAGAATATCTTTCACCCCAATATCAACACCTCCATTCTTTCCCCATAAAACACTATTTCTCATAACAAGGTATCCGTATTCACCATCCGAACCCCCTATCATCCAAGTTCATGAACAAAAGGCAAATTATGGCTCAAAATTAGCTAGCAAAGGTCGATTTTTCCGGTTAGTGTTTAGGAATTAACGTGGCTATGAAAGGATGGCCTCAAATCACTTCTAAATTCTACATATAATCAAGCTTATTCGAATAGAAACCATGGCAAGTTCTAGACACACCAAAGCATGCATGGCAAACACTCATGAAGAAAATTAAACTGTGCATTGATATACAGTTAAGGCTCAAAAAGCTCACATGGTTGTTCATGCTCTATTTACTTCAATTCCGAGTACATCAATTCAAACAAGTCAAGATCCATCAAATTCATGCAATATTTTTCAAAACAACGATCCTTTTCATCATTAGCATTTCACGAGTTCACCAAAACACATGTCTTTCAACCACAAAAACACAAAAACAAAAGCAAAAGATACTAAGAAATAAAACACGTGCCAAACATATCGAAACAAAACACGTGCCAAACATATCAAATCCATCCCCCTCCCCCAAACTTATTCAACTGCAAAGAAAATAAGTTTGGAGGGAACAAAAAAAATGTTTGGAACGAACTCACCGTACACCAACATGGAGAAAAGGACCTCGAAACCCGGCATGGATGATCTCAAAATAGCTTTTGGGCTCCAAACGCCTTTCTACAAGTTAGCACACTAAAACAAGACACAAAACAAAAGTAAAGAAAGAAAACAAAGCAGATAAAAAAAATGATGGGCTACCTCCCATCCAGTGCTTTATTTAACGTCTTTAGCTAGACGATACCTCAATAGTCAACGAGGTCGAAAACAGCACTCCAACCAACAGAATTGTCGTCCCTTTTGAGGACTGCTACCCACTGCCACTATTGGCTTCTCTGGTGCCACTGCAACGAGCATAGCTCCTTTCACATTCTTCTTTCAGAAGATCCGAAATTTAACTCTCATCTTCTTTGGAGCTAGAGCTGCAGAAAATCATCCATCGTCTTGTAAAACCATCCACATCTCAGATAACTGTTCTCTTGGAGCTTTCGGAACATGTGTTGGAAACGCCTTCATCACTGGCTTCTCTTCCGGCTTGTCATTCACATCGTCCATGAAGCTGTGGGCTAAGCTCACCTCATCACATTGCGGGATTTCTTTTGGTGGAGGGTTTTGAAAAATGACTCTTTCTCTATAAATCCCCAAAGTCTTCACGCCTCTCTTAATGTCTAACTCTGCCTCATAAGTAGCAAGAAATGGTCTTCCCAAGATTAGAGGCATCTTGGGGTCTTCAGGCATGTCCATCACCACAAAATCTGCAGGAAACACCAAATTTGCAACTTTGACAAGCACATCTTCGATAACACCTCGTGGCTTGGCATATGATCTATCGGCCATCTGGACTCTCATATCAATCTCTTTCAAAGCTCCCAATTGCAGCCTCTTGTACACAGTGAGAGGCATCAAGTTAATGCTAGTCCCAGAATCGCATAACACTCTCTCAAAATAAGATCTCCCAATCTTCACAGGAATAGTGAAGCTACCCGGATTTGCCATCTTCATTGGTAGCTTCTTTTGCAGCCAATCACTACACTCTTCTACCAGATGAACCATCTTGATAGCCTCCACCTTCTTCTTTCTCGCGACGGCCTCTTTCAAGATTTTAACTCCACCAGGTAAACCTCGTAAAGTATCAAGAAGAGGGATATTGATGTAAACCTTCTTGAAGATGTCGAACAGATGATCAGCAGCAGAATTTGGAGGAGGAAGGGATGCAGGTGGCACCACTTTTGGAGCTGCAGTTGGCGCGCATACGGCTGTAGTGCTCTCTGTCTTGCCATACAGCACTTGAATGGCATTGCAGTGCGCATTCAGGTTAACTTCAGTATGGCTTGGAAACTGTCCCGGCTTGTGTTGAGTTGCCACTTGGTTTGCCAGTTGGCTCACTTGGACTTCCAACATATTCACTTGCTTCGATAAGGCACTCATGGTCCCTTCAATTTGCGTAATCTTTGTGCCGGTGGCCCCGATGAATGTGTTTTGATTAGAAATCAACTGTGCCACCATGTCTTCCAGTGATGGCTTTTTTGGCTCAGCGGGGATTGTAGCAGGAGTAATAAGACCCGAAGGTTGCAAGGCATTGTTAGGATTCTCATAGGAAAAGTTCGGGTGATTCCTATTGCTTGGATGATATGCCGGATTGTTGTTCTGAAATCCCTGTGGTCCTTTGTTGTAAGTACCACTATTGAAGTTCCTCTGATTGACAAAGTTCACATTTTCCACCGTAGAGAGCTCTGAACCTTGCTGATGAATGGCATTCACTTCTATTTGTGCTCACCGCTTCTCGAGCACTTGCTTCTTTAGTAGTTCAACTTCAGTCCTTAACTCATCCACGCCGATATCGGCCACTGCAACTGCTGGCCTTGTTTCTTATCTCTCCATCGGCCACTGATAACTGATAGCCGCCATCTCCTCAATAATCCACAGTGCTTCAGCTTCAGTGTGATTTACCAAACATCCTCCAGCTAAGGCGTCCACCAATCTCTTTGTATTGATCGTCAAGCCACTGTAGAAGTGTGTGACTTGTTGATCTGTGTTGAATCCATGCTATGGACAAGACCGCAACAAATCTCTATATCTCTCCCAGGCCTCATAAATGGACTCATCCCCCATCTGAGTGAAATGAGTGATGTCCGCAATGATCTTCTGCGCCTTTGCTGGAGGAAAGTACTTGGCAAGGAACGCCTGGCATATCTGGTCCCATGTAGCAATGGACGTCTTGTCCAAGCTTTTAAACCATTTTTTAGCTCGATCCTTCAGAGAAAAGATGAACATCCTCATGCAAATGATGTCGTCACTGACACTGTTCATCTTAATCGTGTAGCAAATATCCAAAAATGCATCCAGATGAGCATTTAGATTCTTCGTAGCTCATCCGCCAAACTGTTGGGTAGCCACCATGTTAATCAGAGCAAGACGGAGCTCGAAATTATTTACGGCAATGCCACCACCCCATCCGGCACCTAATTATCTGTCAGTTGGAGCCCGATACAATATATTTAGAGGTGCTACTTCTGGTTCGGGCTCCGTCTGTTAAGCAAGCCTCTGTTCCATCTCTTGCAATCGTCTAGCCAACCCTTCCATCTCAGTCTCGTTGTTGGCTGCCATCTCCTTCTCTTGCAATCTGCGCTCTTTGTTCCTCTGTCTATGAGCTCGATCAAGGGAATTAGGAATAGCGTCTACATGTGGCTGTGTAGACCTTATTTTCATACACTACCTGAAGTAATAAATCCTTGTCAGTAATAATATCAGTATAAAAATCAAAATCAGTCCCCGACAATGGCGCCAAAAATTTGATGCACTATTTATCATGCACTAAACTGCAACTAACACAGGACAATGCAATATAGCAAGCGAATCGAGTATCGTATCCACATGGACTGGTTATTTGACAATACTGAGTACTAAGCTAACAACTCTCTATTATCCAGGCTACTAATTTATGAGTTTACTAAAACTAGGCATGAATTTAAATAAAATAAAAGAACAGAAATAGAACCAAATAAACACAAGTAAATAAACTAAGCAAATAATCAAACTCAAACAATTAATGAAATACTAATCCTAGGGAATGCAGCACACATGTATCCACTATGATTCAATTTAATCCTAATCTTTCCCAATTTTAATCTGATTAAAGGTGAGGAATCAGAAATATATCTACCTATCTCCGCCAGGTCTCAAGGTAGAAGCAGATTAACAAACAACCTATTACTTTCATCTCTAGGTTAATTTACTAACTCCCGATAGAACCACAGATTTAAATTCCCCTACAGATTCCTTAGAACGTGTATCAAATTATTCAATTAATCCCACTAATTAATTATCTCCGCTAGGACTCAAATTAACTAGCTAGCATGCATTAATTGTGATCAATAATTAAGCATGAAATCAAAAGCTCTTGAACAATTGAACACAATAATCGGAAGAGAAAAATAACAAGATTAAATTAAATACATAGCTTCAATCATGCTTTAAACCCTAGAATTAATAAAAGACTACTCACACATAATTAAAACCATAGAAAATAATAGAAATAACAATAAACATTGACATAAAATAAATGTGCAATAGAATAGAAAAACCGGAATGACGATTCATTGAATAAAACTTGAATTCTTCTTTCTTGAATATTCACAGCAAACCTCGAAAGTAAAATAAGTTTTGAAACTCTAAAATAATGAATAAAGTCTATAAAAAATATCCAAACTAATCCTATTTATACTAGGTATCGAAAATCCGGCCTAAAAGATGAGTTCGTGGGCCGAAAACGTGTCCGGGGGACAATTCCCGTCGCGCCCGCCGACCGGTGGCCCCCACCCGCAGATCGGCGGCTGGATTAGCGGCCAAAACAGTAAAAACCGTCGACCGGCGGCCTCAACCCGCCGGTCGGCGGGTTGGTCAGCAGCTCCGCACGCCTCCACCGTTTCGCTCCGTTCTCCCTCGTTTCTCATCTGATTGACCCGATTCAAGTTGCGTTGCGACCCTTTTTTGATCTTCTATCTTTCTAGAAACTTTCATGCTTGAATTGGATCTTGAATAAATCTCAAATTCAGCTCAAACTTGCATAAGATACACCAAAACATCAAATAGCACACGGAAACTCGAAACTAGTATAAAAACTCAACAAACGCATGCATTAATCTTCGAATATGAATCATAAAACTCTTCAAATGCATGTAAAAGCCATGTTTATCAAGTACCCAATGAGGAAGAAAATGTGGTGCGCATTGAGGAGGCCTTCCCAGATGAGTACCTGTTTAATCTCAAGGGCACAGCACCTTGGTACGCTGACTTGGTCAATTTCATGATCTCTAGAGAACTACCTACTAGACTCTCGACCTATCAAAGGAACAAAATTAGAAGTGAGAGTCGATATTATGTATGGGATGAGCCCATACTATGGAGAAGGTGTGCGGACCAAATCAATCGTCGCTGCGTGTCCACAGAAGAAGCTAAGAGCATTCTAGATCACTGCGACTTCGAAGCATGTGGGGGGCACTTTGGTGCAAAAAGAACTGCGAAGAAGGTTCTTGATTGTGGGTTCTTTTGGCCCACACTTCACAAAGATGCTTATGAAGTGTGTAGACGGTGCCCATGCTGCCAGATGACTGGGAACATCTCCAAACGTAATGAAATGCTCATGGTGCCTATCATGCCGGTAGAAGTCTTTGATGTTTGGGGAATTGACTTTATGGGTCCCTTAACCAAATCTAATGGACATCAGTACATAGTCTTAGCTGTGGAGTATGTATCCAAGTGGGTGGAAGCAATAACAACCACCACAAATGATGCCCGTGTGGTCAAGAAGTTCCTGAAGTCTAATGTGTTCAGTAAGTTCGATATGGCCAAAGCGCTGATAAGTGATCAAGGATCCCACTTCTGCAACATGATCATCAAGAATTTGCTTAAGAAATATGGAGTGAGACATAAGGTGACTACTGCATATCACCCACAAGAAAATGGGCAAGCCGAGGTTTCCAACCGAGAGGTCAAGTCTATACTTCAGAAGGCCGTGAACCCTAATAGCAAGAATTGGAGTTTCAAGCTGGATGATGCCTTGTGGGCATATCGCACTGCCTACAAAATACCCATTGAAATGTCTCCCTTTCACTTAGTCTATGGGAAGAACTGTCATATTCCAATAGAGATTGAGCATAAAGCCTTTTGGACAATTCAGAAGCTGAACATGAAGCTTGATAGAGCTGGGATCGAAAGGAAGCTGCAACTTCAAGAGTTGGAAGAGATGAGGCTGGAAGCTTATGATAATGTCGTTCTCTACAAGGAAAGAATGAAAAGAACCCATGACCACCTCATTTGCTACAAGCCATTCGAGCGTGGGCAAAAAGTTCTGTTGTATAATTCCAGAATGAAGCTGATTGGGGGAGGACTCAAGTCCAAATGGTCAGAACCATATGAGATCCAGACTGTGTGCCCAAATAGAGTAGTGGAATTATTTGATTCAAGTACTGGAGAAACCTTCAAAGTCAACGGTCAAAGGCTGAAGCATCTCAATGAACCAACAATTTCATACATAAAGGCTCTCGGGCTCCACATACATGTGATGAAAGGAAAGCATCGTGCCCACGACAATAACTGGGGCACTGACTGGGAGGCAACCCGGGTTTATTTGTTTTTATTTCCTTTTTTATGTTTTTTTTCCTTTTTGGTGATTATTTTTTACCATGTTAGACTAGGAGTTGGATTTTACAGCTGTATTTGTTTTTGAAGTATTTTAGGGAACAAATTTAGGTGAATTTTTCGTGGAAGGAAAGAATCTAGCCAATATGGATGCTTCCAGTATGGAGGGCACCATCAAAGGCAATTCCGGAAAATTCGGGATCTCTCTGCCCCCGTGGGCACAACACAAGATTCTGTACAAGGAAGCCCTAGAAGCCCAAAGTCGCCTGACGGGCCTGTCACATCAACCCAAATTGAGTGGCTAGGATGAATACAAGTATAAACCCCAACCATTCTTCACCAAAATTCACTTGCCATTTTTTCACCCGAATTTTCAAAAAATTACAGCCTCTCTTATCTCTCTGTAAAAACTCCCTCTCTCAACCGCCTCACCCACGATCACCATGGCCCCCAAAACTCGCGCTGCAAAGTCCACAAAGAAGAGGGTGGAATTCACCCCTTCTACTTTACCGGAAAACTCCAGGGACACCACCACCGACGCATCTGCACCAACAAAGCCGTCGAGCACCGCTGCCATGAACATCCAACCTCTCTCCACTGTCGAGCCACCATCTTCTCCTGTCTCCACGTGACAATTCAAGAAATTTGACGAGCCCTCTCTGAAAATTGTGGAGGAGACCGCCAACGAGATCGACGATCAAGAGGAGGCCAGCATGCAACAAGATGTGACCCCCCGAGCTGACACCGGAGCATACCCCTGAGCCCTCTACAACTGAAAAGTTGAAGAAGGTAAAGAAGGACAAGGCCGCCGCAAAAGCTTAGTCACAGTCCCTGAAGAGAAAGAAACAACCATCGCCGACACTGTTGGAGGACGAGGAAGCCGAGGAGGAGGCCGAGGAAGAAAAAGCTGAAAGCAGTGGGGAGTCGCGAGCCTACAAGATTTTAGATGACCAGTCTCTGTCTCTGAAAGAACCCACTGAGGGCACAACGGATGCACCCTTTGTGTCTGCCAAGGGGAAGGGAAAGGCCCCTGCCAAACCGTCTGCAAAGAAGGGCAAAACTGTGGTTAGCCCAACTTCTGGAAAAGTCATGCCGAAAGGAGAGGGCATCTTTCCCACAAGGGAGATCGTCCACAGCAAGGCCATCCACTTCACCTCGGTTGCTATCTTGGGCATCGAACGAGAGGTAAGAGAACTCTTCTCTAACATTGACTGGTCGTTTTTCATTGAATGAGATTGTTTGATTTTTCCTAAGTTGGTCTATGAGTTTTTCCATGATCTGTCTGTGAAAAGCATGGGGAAGGGTGGTACTTCAGCTAAGGTTTTCAAGTTTAAAATTTTTGATAAAAATTTTAATCTTTCTGCTGATGAATTGAACATGGGTTTGGGCATTGTCTCATTTTTGGATTTGAATAATGATGATTATAGATCTGTTGTTGTTGTGGTACCCACGGATGAGAATGTGGATGAAAAGTGGACTGAGTTGGGTGGCGTTTCCAAATTCAAGTCTGGAACTAGCAAGGGACACATGCTGAAAAGCAATGCCCTTCGCTTTTGTCACCGTGTGCTCGCCTACAACTTCTTTGGCCGGAAAGATAGCTCCAACTCCATCACCAATCAGGAGTTGTTTGTCCTCTGGTGCATGGTGCACAAGAAGAGGATAAACTTTGGAGCTGTGGCCATCGCCCACTTCAAGGACACTGTGGCTCATTCTAAGAACCGCATCTCTTGTGCCAAACTGATAACTCATCTTGCTGAAAAACTGCGCTTGTTTGATCCCTCATCCACTAACCTGTATTGCAAGCATGTTGAATTATTTTATTTAAATTGCTTGAAGCGTATGATGGATGTCTTTGACGATGAGGAGGGGAAGCCCGTGTTCGGCATACCGAAGCTTGAGACTTCGAGTAGCCTTAGTTTCCCTCTGAATGCAGGTCCCAACAAGAGGCCCCCGAGGGCACAGCAGCAAGAGCCAGCAGCCACCACCATTCTATCCAGACTGGACCGATTAGAAACCGCCATGTTCGCCTACTTCACGCACGTCAGGTTTAATTATCCAACCCCCTCTGATACCTAAACTGGTGCTCTTTCCCGTAGATTAGGTTTTTTATTTTTATGTTTTTGTTTTTTGTGTCTAGATGTCACCTCATTCTCACACTTTGCTCAGCGCAAAGTGTGTGGGTGTGGGCACTAGAGAGTCTTTGTTTTTGTGTTTCTGTTTTTATTTTGTGTTTGTGTGTTTTTTGTTTTTATTTTAGTTAAATGACCCCCGTACCGACCCACTTTGCCTAAGGCAAAGTGTGTGGGTAGGGGTGGCTATTTAATGTTTCGTTAAGTTTGCGGTTCGTAGGATAACCTTCTCGCATCCACTTTGCCGAAGGCAAAGTGTGTGGGTGGGGGGTTACTCTGTCTTCTTTGTGTTTTTTTTATGTGTCAAGCATGTGTAAATATTTGAACTTGTAAGCATGGAGTCTAGGGTCTTGTGACCATAAGGCAGCATATTTTACTGTACTTTCATTTCAGCATGCCCATACTACTGCTTATACGATGAATGACTAAGTACCTTGTGAGGAATTAAGCCTGAATTCACGATGCATGTGATTATTCTTTCTTGTGTGATTTCTACATTATTGAATTTAGATGAACTAGAACTTGCTTTTGCTCTATTCCAAGGTCACAAGGAATTCAGGGTATGCTACTGAAATGCTTAGGCAAATTTTCTTTCTGATCCCACAAAGCCAAATAAAACCACCTTGATATTATCCCTTGCAGCCCTGTTTGAGCCGAAAATAAATTAAGCCCTGGTCATGTTCTTTCTTGAAACCCACAAAAAGAACATGGGCATAAGGAGAGGATAAATCTGGTGTGTTACAAGGCATAAAATGCCAAGAAAAAAAAAAGAAAGAAAAAGAAAAAGTAAGGGGTCGAAATAAAAATAAAAAAATGAATGAAAAAGAAACCCCAAGAAAATAAAAGTACAAAATGCCCACAACATAAAAAATCTGGGAAATGTGCTTTATAAAATGGGCACGGTGGCAAAGGCCAGTAAGAGTCAAAAGAAGTCTTCCCAAAGGGAAAATTCGACTAAATTCCAAGCCAGAACTAAATATTTCCTACCTTGAACCCGTAGCCCCATTACAACCTTCAAAGTCCTTAGCATAGGTATGCCCATAATTCCAACAGTAGTGGAGGAACAAGAGCACTTGCAAGCCTATAGCGATCCTCGATTCAATTATGTTTTCCTTGAGCGTAAACACTTAGCCAAAACACTTGAGTGAGGAAAGCATGAGAGAACCACTCACAAGGAATTCAGAGTCCTAGGTCTCTGTGCCCGTAAGGGATATGTCTTACATGCTTGCTTTGTCTTGTTTTTGTCGCGAGTCTGTCTTTTCCTCCTTTTGTTTTATGTTTTTCTTTTTGGGCAAGTATGACTAAAGTGGGTGGGTGTGACAAGTCCAATTTCTCTCATATTTTTGTGTCTTTTTCTCGTTCTTTTATCCTTTATTTTTTGTGTTTTTTGAGTCGGAAAGAGCCAGAATGAGCACAAGGGTAGGCAGGAGGCAGGAGAATCACTTTTGGAGGGAACAATGGTGCCAATGATACCAAGATGGGCAACAACTTCTCAGCGGAAAGCTCTCTCTCGAGCCTGGCAGAAATCGCCCACCATTCCAGCAAAAGCTGAAGGAGGAGTTTGTGATCGTGCCCACAACAACCCCAGAGTGATTGAAGTGAAGGAAAGGAGACGAGGGCACAAGAGTAATCGCAATCAGCTAAAGCAGGAACACTGCACCCTAGCCGCACAAGGAAAGAAGAGCGGCGGAAGGAAAGTGAGATATTCCAGAAGGAGGATCGGCTCTACAAGGAAAGCTGCTATGTCCGCGATACTAGGGCACGACGAGTACAGAATCTGCGACTCAGAATCTTCTAAATAAGGGAAGAATCTGCCAGATATGGAAAGTCTTGGGCACGGCGGTTGTGGACTGGGTTGAAGATCCCCCGGCCTGTGGGGAAGTTTACTTTGTGTCTTTGTACTCCTATAAAAGTAGAATTCATGGCAGAAAACAGACACCACTTTTTATCTTTTTACTAGCCGCCCAAGGAAAAAAGAGCCGCGGAAGAAAAGTGAGATCTTTCAGAAGGAGGATCGGCTCTACAAGGAAAGTTTCTATGTCAGCGATACTAGGGCACGGCGAGTACAGAATCTGCGACTCAGAATATTCTAAATAAGGGAAGAATCTGCCAAATATGGAAAGTCTCGGGCACGACGGCTGTGGACTGGGCTAAAGATCCCCGACCTGTGGGGAAGTTTACTTTGTGTCTTTGTACTCTTATAAAAGTAGAATTCATGGCATAAAACAGACACCACTTTTTATCTTTTTATGCACTATAACACTTTTAATTTATTTTGCTTTATTTTTTGCTTTTTGCATTTTGTCTCGGGACTTATGCCCGCAGGCAGTTAGGATTTCCAGTTTATGTTCCTCAATCCAGCGTTGGTGTTGGATTTATTTTGCTCTTTAATATAAGTAAGTTTTTCGTTTATATTATGTGTTGTTTCAATTCTTTTAAGTATTATTTTTGTTATTTTAAGTCTAGCATGAGCGGCTAGACTCGTTATTCCAGATTGAACAAGGATAAGAATTTAATGAACACGTAAGAACCGTGAGGCTTATGGGCATAAACTGTGTGAATTTGGTTCCATCGTGTAATCATTTTCTTTGTTGCATTATACAGTGGGCTAAGCTAGTTAATTGTGGCTGATCACCCGTTAATTAGAATTGTGTTCACTACCTCTATAAATGGTCAATGAATCGTAGTTGTGTGTTTGTCATAAAGGGATGTGATGCATCACGGGTACTGAGGGTATAAGAGAGATCTTTATCTAGGTAAATCTAGGTCTGTCTAGATCAAAATGTTGCTTTGTTACTTACAATCATATGAGAGATCGAGGTTGGGTAACAAGTTAGGGGTTAGGGGACGAGAGATCACCTCTAAGCTAAACTGAAAGGATAGATTGGGTAAGTGTGAGAGATCCGTTGCCTATAACCAGGTAATTAGATTTGCATAAGTAATCAGCGTGCCCATGATCGGTCAAGTGTTAGTTAAGTTCGAAATCTGAGTTCTAATCCAGAATACTCTTAATATTAATATTTTCTTGCCTTTTGTTTTGCTTTGTTATTTAGTTTACACTCTTTACGTACAAAGTACGGAGACCACAACAATCCTCAAACCTTTTGGAAAAGTGACACTGGAAGATAGAATTCGCAGCTCCTCGTAGGATCGACCCTTACTCACATTAGCTTGCTACGCCTTGTTGTGGGCATAAGGATAACTCTCTCTTGAGAATTATTCTGACCGCAAAACAACCGCGCGTCAATCCGCCACGGAAGGCACTATACTCAACTGCTCTTCAACATATGCTACGACCTTGTTATGTACTCAATAACTCTTCACAAAATACTATTGAAGTATTACTAAATACCATATAAGTATCACTACTGTATATAAATATAATATAACGTGTGATGTGCACTTTTGTTGATTTACCGAGACAAAAAAAATATTGTCAATAAATGTGTGAAATAAATACCATAGAAGTATCACTAGTGTACAAAATTCAATATATTCATGCGATTTACAGTTTTGTCGATCTATTCAAGCAGAATCGTAATTAAAATGAAGGATTACTATCATGATAGAAAGTATCACTAAATATCATAGAAGTATCACTTATTTACGAAATACATTTTGCAGTTGATTTGTTACAAAATCAAAGAATACAACTAAAAGTACTACTTACTGTCAATTTGCAACATAACAGATTCATCCTCATTGACAGATATTTTTTCTACATCTTCAACATTGTCTTCATTATCAAGTATAACAATATCTGAAATTTAGAAAATTTAAATCACTTTTAGAATTACTATAACACTAATATATTACTAAATCAAAAGTTTAATGAATCAGTTCATAGTAGCATTTTATCGAACAGTTTGAATTCAAAATTTGATATACCTAATAATTGGTTAAAAATTGATACAAAATTTCAAATCTTCCAAAATAAGAATACATACCGGTCGTTGCTATTGTTTCTTCGCCGGAATTAATTGGAATTCTAACGGGAGAAAGATTACATACTTTTCTCAAATTATCCATTGAATCGTTCATGATTCGCTGGAGGGGAAAAATCTACGCGCCGCCGCGAGCTCGACAGGAAAACCTAGGCGACGCGGCGATCTGGATGGGGAAAACGTGGTCGAGACGGCGAGCTGAACGAGAAAATCTAGCGACGCGGCGAGCTGAGGGAGAATACCTAGGCGAGATGGCAGCGAGAGCTAAGGGAGAAAAAAAATCTAATTTTTTTTTAATATATATATGGCGGTCGGGTCGGTCGGGTCAGGACAGATCCGTCTAACGTAAGCGACCCGTTAGACGGTCTCACACAAGTCTGTCCCTTATATAAAATATATGTCGGCCTTATTCAATCATTATTAAAAAAATAGCTTCTTTAATCTAATTTATTTCTTCTAAAGGTAACCTTAAGTTTGTTATGCTTTTAATTGAAACGTGAATTTCTAAATTTAACCGTAAGAAATATACAATACAAAACGTACATTTTAAAATTAAAGTTTCTTTGCTCTAATTTCTTCATGAATGATCTCTTACTCTCGTCTTGCACGCATTTTACTTGCTCAACTTTTTTTGATCGAATTTTTACTCTAGATTTTTTTGATCTAATTTTTATAGTGCGACAATATACATCGTGTGTTGATGCGTATTTATTTGTAAATTTTTACATACCTTTCTTACATAACAATAAATGCATTAAATGAAATTTAATTTTGGTTAATGTCTCATCTACCTTCTATTTCTCTTACACAATAAATAAATGCATTAAGTTGAATGTTACGTACATCTATTTATCATTTATCAAACATAGTCGTAACCTTAAAATTAAACATAAGTTTTAGGTTAAAAATTAAAATTAAACGTAAGCTTACGACTCACAATTTTAAATTAATCGTAAGCTTTATATCAATAAAATAAAATTATATCTAACATAACCCTAACCTTAGGCCTTACAATTAATAACCATTTATTCAAGGCCTATGATAAATTAAGATTTATCATAGGCCTATGATGATTGAGTGTGGAGACCAAGTATGTCATGGGGGTGTTTGAGATATTTACACTCCAAATCACCACAAAATTCCATATTCTTAAAAGTAGTTTTTTTTTTCCCAATCATTATCTACTTTTGCTTATTTTATCCATTTAGACTAATCTTAACATAATATTTACATGTCGATATACTTGTGATTGTGGTTAATACCCTATGAATAACATAGACTTTCCCCGTGATTGCTAACAAGATTATGGTCATCGGACTCTTGAGTGTTGGTTCGGTGACAAGATTACGGCTAAGAAGATGAGTGAAAAGTCAACTTGACCAAAAAATGACATGGTTTTAATTTATGTAGAATTATGTATTTATTTATTTTTTCATATCAGATTTCGAGGGCTTAGTCAACTTTCAATCATTATAAATTTAATGGATGGTAAAACTGTGAAAAAAATGAAACATTGGAGTAAAATTGATATTACACATGAGTCGTGTCTTTGTGATATAATTGTAATAATTTGTAAATATTATTGTATCAGGCATGATTAAGCCAATAATAATATAGTTGTAGCCTCTAGGTGATTTATTTATTTCTTTCCCATTTTTTAGTATTAACAAATAAATGGTAAATTAATTATCCTTACAAATATACTAAAACTGTATACAATCTTTTTGCCTTACATATTGTAAACGCGAATAGCATAGTGCAGTAAAACACTATAACTGCATCCATTATAACAGATAAAATAGAGGATAACATAATAGAATCTCTCTCTCTCTCTCTCTCTCTCTCTACTGTGGTGCTGGTGCTCTTCCGGCCATGGAGGCCATTGGGCAGTTCTCAGCCGTTGCTTCCCGCCACTTCTCCATTTCTTCCTCACTTCATATCCCCAAATTGTCCCTCCCCAGCTCCCTATTGCACAGGACCTGCTCCGTTCAGTCTCTCTCATTCTCCGCCGGAAACTCGTTCATGGTGAGTTCTGCTGCTCCACTAACTCACTCGCTTCTTGCGATCGTTTCTATTTGCACTCTTCTTGATTTTGTTTATTGCCTTTGAGGTAGAGAGAGGTATGGGGAGTTATAAACTACAAGAGCAGTGTTATTCATAGAAGGGAAATGCGAGGCGTTGTGAGAGCGGAGATGTTTGGGCAGCTCACGAGCGGCCTCGAAGCCGCTTGGAACAAGCTCAAGGGAGAAGGTTTCTTTTATTTTATTTTTTTTGCTATTTAGTTTTTTTTTTCCCCAAATTTTCTGCTATTGCTTGATCACGCTATATTTAACTAGTTCGAGTGTCGGGTTTGAGTCTAAATTCCTAATCAATTCATCAATTTACGTATAGACATGGAAATATGGAATCCCCATATTCTGACTTAGGTGATTCGGGAATTGATTGTTTATGTTCGTACTGATCATAATTGTAGACGATCAAGAAAACAAGTTGAAGTCCTAAGTTCAAAGTGCACCCGAATCCATAACATGTGATCGTTTGAGCTTTGCACTTGGTATCAACTCCTTTCGTGAGATTACTCTATGCTGATGAGATGCATATGTCTACGGGTCACGAGTTGTGTATTCACACACACACACACACTCACATGCACACCTTGGAAACTGCTATAACCAGCGTGTAACAAGTCCCATGCCGAAAGAATCTCCATTTTTGCTAATGATTATATAATGCAACTGATTTTGCACTTTCCAACTCTCTATATGCAGGCATTCATCTTACTTAAGCTTTTTTTTTTTTTTTTGGCTATACAGAGGTGTTGACCAAGGAAAACATTGTGGAACCTATGAGAGACATTAGAAGAGCTCTTTTGGAAGCAGATGTAAGTTTTTCTGCACGATAATTGTACTCCGATTCCCAATTGGTGTCCGACACAGGTTTCATTCACTACTGGCAGGTCAGCCTTCCCGTTGTTAGAAGATTTATTCAGGCTGTAAGCGATCAAGCTGTTGGTACCGGATTGATACGAGGAGTAAGACCAGATCAGCAGTTAGTTAAGGTATGCCTTAACAACTCCCATAATAGGCGCTAACCAGACAGTGAGGCTCTTGCAGTACCGAGTTTGTCATTTTTTTTTTATTTCTGCTTTTTCAAGTTCATCCATCTGTGCTTGTAGGGTCATAGTTTTATATCTACCAAAGGCCTTGCTTTTATTGAATATGTTTCCTGATATTTATCTGTTGTTTGGAAAGTAGCCCTTTTGCTAAACAAATTTACTTCCATTCAACAACGCGGTCTCTTCCAGAACAATTTTGCCTATTTGGTGATCATATATAATTCCAATGAGTATGCATATTAAGATCCACAATCAAATTGTTTTGTCTTGAGTATCAAGCCAAGCTATGTCAAAGTTGAACCGATTATTGTTGGGAAAAAAAATTATAATCGTTTCTTAAGCAAGTTACATAACTTATGTGGTGCACGGATTTTTTTCACTACCATAATATGCTATATGCACTATCTAGTAAATTGCTGATTCACTGTGATATCAGTTCTATTTGGAAAAGTGTAATCACTTTGCAGATGCTGGTAATATTTGCTCTCCATAGTTGACCTTCATCTGAATGATTATCACCTTTCTTTAACCTATGCAGATAGTTCGTGATGAGCTGGTTAAACTAATGGGAGGAGAAGTTTCTGAGCTGGTTTTTTCAAATACTAAACCAACTGTCATTTTGTTGGCTGGATTGCAAGGTGTTGGAAAGACAACTGTCAGCGCAAAGCTAGCTTTATATCTTAAAAAGCTGGTGCTTATCTTGAATCTATAATTTTTTTAGCTGACTTCTTCCCCTGCCAAATTTACAGTCTAAATTATGTTTGACCTGACCTTACTTGAGCTATGATGATATGATCAACAGGGAAAAAGTTGCATGTTAATTGCTGGGGATGTGTATAGGCCTGCTGCTATTGACCAGCTGGTTATTTTAGGTGAACAGGTAGTTTTCTGGAATTAGGTTCTTTCTCAATTTAAAACTTCAATGTGTAACCCTTTGCCAACAATTAGGCTGAGCCAATAATGCAGATGCTTTTATGTATCTTGAGAATGAGACAAGTCTATTTATGATGCCATCCAATTCAATGCATATAAATGCTCTTTGTATTCTTTAACAAATATTTTTTAGCACTCAGACAGGGATCCTACTAATTCACAGTTAGGAGGTATGAGGTTGTTTCAGAGTGTATAACATCGTAAAACTGAAATGAGAAATCTACTATTGTTTATGTTTGATAAGTTGCCATTAATGTACTTAATGTGGTTAGAAGAATGATACAAATAATTAAGTGAATTTACATTGAAGAATGGATATTAGCATTTTTATTTTCTATCCGGATTCTTGTTAACTTGGAATATTTAACTATCTCACTGGTTGCAACATTTTTATCAGCCACATGTCCCCTCCCCCCACGCCAACCAAGCAAAAAATATTGCAGGCCCTATATAGTTATATTTCTTAGCTTTAGAATTATCATAGCACCTAAATCTTTGGTTTGATGCATATATGCTTGCATGATAGGGGTACAAGCTAACCCTAGTGAAATTAGGCATGCATATATAAAAATCTAAGAATTAGGACGGGTCACGATGTGTATGGCAGAAACCCTTAATTCATTGATATAGATTCAGGAAGATATTTTTATTAACTTATTTTTACCAGTTTCAACAACAAAGAGGATTATGAACTGTTTATCCAGTTTGTGGGGCAAAGTTTCCATTGAACTACTCCTGGTGTCTGAGAGTCTTCCTGGCTATTAATGATTCCAATAGTGTTTTGAGTGAATCTCTTGAGTATACAAAATATGTTGTGATAATGTCACTGGAAAAATATTCTGTAACAAATTGCAAGCTATCTTATAGTTATAGTTATGCTCCTGACTTCATTCATTGCTGACCTATAAGCTTTGAGCAGGTTGGCGTTCCTGTTTATGCAGCTGGAACAGATATTAAACCTGCAGAAATAGCAAGGCAAGGTTTGGCCGAGGCCAGGAAGAAGAATGTAGATGTAGTTATAATGGATACTGCAGGAAGACTGCAGGCAAGACTCGTTAGCCATGAGAATCTGAACATATGACAAAGTATTATTGTTACAAACAAGTAAAATTTGTTCTTGTCAGATAGATAAAGCTATGATGGATGAACTGAAAGAAGTCAAAAAAGTGTTAAATCCCACTGAAGTTTTGCTTGTTGTGGATGCAATGACTGGGCAAGAGGCTGCTGGTATATATGCTTCACGTATTCTTTAAAGATTTACGGTTTGGTTAAAAGTCAAGAAGTCCTTCCATTAGAAACATGCTTCAACATCTACTATCCTTTTTATTTATTATTGATGTACTTTCAGGGTTAAAGTTTTGTTCCTTCTTGCCAAAAATATTACAACAATCCTTCAGCTAATAGTTTAATTAATACTAATCAGTGTTGGTGGCTGATTTTACCTCCTGAACTTGCATATTAGAGCTTGTACTTTCTTCATGTCATGCTGATAATTTTTAAGAAACTTGCTTTGTCAGTTATGTGATCAAAATGCTATCCTTTCTAATATAAGAAGAGTGTTCATCTTTACTTATAATTTCCTTTCCTGTTATTTAGCATTGGTCACAACATTCAATGTTGAAATTGGAATTACTGGAGCCATCTTGACAAAGCTAGATGGAGATTCTAGAGGTGGTGCAGCCTTGAGTGTAAAAGAGGTCAGGCATACCTCTTTGAATATGCATTCACATATTGTATCGTCATTCTCATTCAAGGATTAGATATATGTAAAGCAAGGTTAACTGAACTTTGTAAGAGATGTAACGTTTTCTTTGTAATTAAATAGACCCAGTGCATGCGGTGGTAACTCTAGAAGAAAAGGAAACTAATGGTTCTGAGTTTTAATGATGCGAGATGTCTTGGACTTACACCCCTTGAATTATATTATAAAAGCAGTAGGGGATTTTGAATATTGAGTTTATAGTATGATAGTATAAATGAGTGGAGTATTCTAGTTAGTATAATTATTCGACCATTGCTGATTTCTGAAGTCATGCAAGTGTATCAGCCTGATTTCTGTTACTTGTTGTTTAGACCTTGTATTCGATTTTGATCATTTTAAATAAATTGATGCAAGAGGATTTGAAGAAATTTGATTGGTTTAAAATTTTAAATAGCAATTGGTTCTTGAACCTGACATAGGTATCAGGGAAGCCAATCAAGCTTGTAGGAAGAGGGGAGCGGATGGAAGACCTTGAGCCTTTCTATCCAGATCGTATGGCTGGACGTATCTTAGGAATGGGTGATGTTTTATCTTTTGTGGAGAAAGCCCAAGAAGTTGTGAGTACCAAATTCCCAATCATTTGTATTGTATATATGTACATCCATGTATATCACCATTTATATGCATGCACGTCCATGTATATCAACAGTTCATATATACTGATAAATCGTGCAATGTGACTTTTGATAAATTGAGTAGATGCAACAAGAAGATGCTGAAGAATTGCAGAAGAAGATAATGAGTGCAAAATTTGATTTCAATGACTTCTTGAAGCAAACTCGTACAGTTGCACAGATGGGCTCAATGTCTCGAGTTATTGGAATGATTCCTGGCATGGCAAAGGTATAAAACCTGGTATTTTGCTAGGTTATGTGCATGACTGTATTCTCAAACAAGCAGAACTTTTCCGGGTTGTAGAGTCTTTTGAAAGATCGACACACTGTCCCAAAAAAAGAAAGATAAGAAAAAACCATTCCCTGTACTATTGCTGTTCTGGAAATGGCTTCCATCTCCTCCCATCTTTACGGGTTTGTCTTGTTTTTTAAATGGAAACTGGTGAAGCTGATTCTTTCAGGCTACTTGCAAGCAAGTCGGACAATCCAGTACATGAAAAACATGTATCCATGTTCATTAAATGCTTAGAGATGTTGAAAGATAATATGAGTGTCTAGGAGGCATTTCAGGATCATGATTGATCTCCAAATTGATGGTATTCAAACAGGTTACTCCTGCGCAAATTCGAGAGGCAGAAAAGAGTTTGCAATTAATGGAATCTATGATCGAAGTAATGACCCCAGGTTATTTTCTCTCTTATTTTTACCAAGGCCTAACAATCTCTGTTTGATGATAATATCTTCAACGCTATCGTCCTAGATAATATCATTTACCTTCTTGCTTCCAATATCCTCTTTTTGTTCCGTCAAACTCCGAGTGCATAAATAAAGATACCATAGTTTCTCATAAGCATCTTATGTCTTTGTCTTGCCTGAACAGATTTTGCATAATCACAGAGAAGAATATGAGCTTTGTGGCTGATTTATGTGTCTTTTAAGAATGTTAAGTTGCCACTACAGTTTCCTAATAATTTTTAAAACTCAAAACATTTTTCTAAATCCTCTTTTTTCACTCAGGAATGAAGCTAGATTTCATATGCACAACCTTTTATCAAAATTACTATTGTTGTTGAGTTCCTGGTGCTTGTTGCCTCTGCTTGTGGAGGACCAATAAGATTTTACTCATCTGAATGCAGAGGAAAGGGAAAAACCAGAACTTTTGGCAGAATCACCTGAAAGGAGGAAACGAGTTGCTAAAGAATCTGGGAAAACAGAGCAACAGGTATATATGGAGGGATATAGTTGATAGTTGGGAATGATTTTGCTTTTTTCTCTTTAATTCATAAATAGGTTTACGCATTATTGCAACTGTTGTACTTTTATTTGTTTTCAGGTAAGTCAACTTGTTGCTCAACTTTTCCAAATGCGTGTAAGAATGAAGAACTTGATGGGTGTAATGGAAGGTGGATCCCTTCCTACATTGAGCAATCTTGAGGAGGCCATGAAGGCAGAACAGAAGGTGATCTTTTTTTATTTGCTTTATTTTGTGTGAGGGTATACAAGTAGCACCTTCTCTTTTTTAAAAAAATATAATAATTAATTTTTCAATATCTGTGACTGTTTGGCTATATTTGTTTGGCAAATAAGTGTGGACCTTTTATTTAAACTTTCAGGCTCCCCCTGGTACAGCAAGGAGAAAGAAAAGAGCAGAATCTAGGAAGCAATTTGCAGACTCGTCTCCAAGAACTAGTCCTCGAGGTTTTGGGGCTAAGAATTAATCAACTCTTAGTTTCAAATTCAACTATTCATCCACAAAGTTCACTACCACTTGTGGAAACGCCTCATTTCAGATAGATTCAGCAAAATTCTAGATATTGTGCTGCCGTTTATTGATGAAAGAAAATGCTTGTCAATCTGTTGCTGGAGGTAACATATTTGACAACATAAGAAGCAGTGCATGTTTTGTAGGCGGGACACCCAAGGCTAACAACCATGTTTATGTTCTGCTGTCTCTCAGTCCATTTGAAGAGGATTTTCCATCACTAGCACTTGCCTGGCTTTACTTAAAGACTTTTCCTTACTTTCTTTTTTCAGTTTTAAGCTCTCTGTGTGCATTGACGAAGATTTATGTAATTTTCCCAAAAATATTTACACTTGAGCTTATTAATTAGTCAGTAGATATTGGCTACACATCCTGCATTGCATTATCATTCTTCTTCTTCTTCTGATGCCTGCATTAGAACTGTAGTTGAGAAAGGTGCGGCATTGCACCGTATTTCCAGATTTCAGATGTTTAGTTGTTTTTGTTGAGAGAGAGACTAAAATCCCACACATCAACTAGTTTTCTTGTTTGTAACACGGTGGTCAATCAATCGAGGATTGTTAACGAAATCAAATCGCTGAGGTTGCCAAATGCCAATCAAACAACTGAAGGAAGCAAAAAATCAGAGAATCTAGCAAACCAATAGTTGAATCATGCACATTTAAATCAATATCACACCGCAAATAATGGCAATGGACAATGGTTATCATCTAGAGAAAAATAGAAAAAAAAAATTGAAAATATCCTCTCATCAGCCAAATGTATTATTCCATGAGCCTCATCTCCACGCCTCCACCCTTTCTTTGTTCGAATTCACGCGGCTCACAGCACTTACATCCTTTTTTTTCTCTGCAGTTTCATCACTATGAACAAGAACAACTCGTCTTGGAGCATGTGGCTTACTTGATCCTTTCTTCATGTCGTCGGGATTGCTCTTCCCCCTCCGGATTCTTGGTTGAGGTTTTCTAATTGTTGCAGCTGCATTCACGCATTCAACTCCATCATCTCTCATTGTGCTGAGAGAATGTGGGATATGATCAGCAGCAGGCCTATTATCTTGATCTCCCTTTCCTTCGACTAGTATGTTTTCGATTGAAGTTAGAAAACCATTACTTTTCTCATCACCTGTTCTTGATTCAACCTTAGAAGTGGAGCTCATTGTGTCATCCAACAATGGTACTTTGGCAGCTTCTGCTTCGTCTCCCTCACTTTCCTCGTTGGCCTCAATATTGTTTCTTGGATTCGAGTTGCTGTAATGGCCATCCTCATCTGAGGGCTCTGCCTGCACCATTGGACCAGCTTCAACTACACATTCTTCTCTCTCTCTCAAGGTCTTCACTACCAGAGTCTTGAGGAAATTCATCACTTGTACTGCATACATCAATGCAGTCAGAGGGTCCGACATCTGCAGCAATCAACGATCATCACTCATCAAACCAAAGACAAGATATAGCAAGCATGGTTGTAAGAAAGAAAAAACACAAATGTTGTTCGAGAAAATGCTCGGTTTCTGCTAACCTTAGTCATGTTTGGTGCAAAAACCATAGCAATGTTACGAGCATTCATCTTGTTGAAATGCTCGAACTGAGCAACATCAGCCATAAGGTTAATGGCCCAATCCATCAATGCAGCTTCTGTTGGTGGAAGGAGCCCCACGAGGCGAGAGCATTCTTCTTCTGATTGCGCGGCCTCCATCACCTGCTCGGGAGGGAGAGAATCCAATATCCCACTCGGGAGCTCTCTAAACCATGCCTACAAAGAAGCTAAGGCGTTTGAGACGAATACTAGCATACAAGCACAACATCTAAAATGACAAAAAGCCTTATGGTGAAAAATCGAAACCAATGATTATAAAGTTGCAGAAAAAAACACCTTAAGAAGGCCTGCTAAACAGTGAACATCAATGTTTTCTGGAATCACTCCATTGTTTAATTGCTCCCTGACATACTCCTCCTGCCCATTCTCTGGATTAATTCTGAAGATTCCTTCATACTGGAATTGGAGGAACATGAGTTAATTTTTTTGATAAGAAAGTTCAAATCAAAACACAAGATTCTTCAACTATTGTTGTGTATATGCGTGTCAAATGCAAAAAGACTAAGAATGCAAGAATATCATTGCGTTGTTACCTGGAGACCGCCTTGCAAATACAAGCGCCTTTGCATCATCAATAATATAGTTGGTACGCAATTACCTCTAGGATCGAAAGAGAGCTGCATGGACTCCGTTGAAACTCCAAACACTCTTGTACTATACCAAATAAACAATAAATTCAATATATGATGGAATACACTTAGGAGTGTTAGAAAGATCCCAATTTTGCAGTGATTTCAATTTACTAGTACATATTTTTCAGTCGATGAAGCTGGTGAACAAAAGCATAGAACATTGGAAAGAGTATATACAGATATTCTGTGAACAGAAGCATAGAAAATAATCTTAAAATGTGATGAACAAAGCAGAAAATATGAGATGATACATGAAGACATGAGAAAATTTTTACATCTTGGTGAGTACCATTCTAATTTTCGTGTTTCACAGGTTGTGATAGCAGGCGAAACGAAACAAAAGAACAATCAGACAAATGACGCATACATCACTTGAATTCTTGACATATACAGAGACTACAAGTATCCATCAACAAAAAGATACCCTGAGATGATAATTTCCATGGCTATTTGACATTGTGAAACTGCATATATATCATTTATATTTGAAACATTTAATCCCAGCATGCATTATTAATATCGGAATAGAAGATGAACACAATTTGAAAGGAGGAATGCAAATTTACATATTTACCTGGCACTAGGAGGCCTTCTGGGAACTTCAGGCTCAAACTCAACAGGAAGGCCAAGAAACCCATTGAACCTATCAAATGTAACATGAGCAATATGTCTGACATTTGTTGGCCAACCAATCTCCATTGTCTTCTCCTCAACCCCACAATTCTCACCACTTGTGTTCTTACAGCCCACCAAAGATTTCCTCAAAACAGTCAGCAAAAGAGCCAAAACAGACAGCTCTGCCCCTTCCTCAGCCTCAGCAACACCAACACTTTCTACTCGTTGTATCTCTCTACAATTCCTACTGTACAAATCTACAGGGACATTGTTAATAAGGGGGTCATGATTGAGAAAAGTTTGTTGGTGAAACCCATCATTATTAGTGGGTGTAATGGAGCTTGAAGATGAAGGCAAATGGGATGGGGATTGAAGTATATCTGTCATTCTCTTCTTGATGGATTAGTGGGGTGATTTTTTAGGGATTTGAATGCTTGGAACTTAATTGTTGAGTGGAGTTGGATTTAAGCAAGGGTTTTGTGGAAGTTAAGATTTGGACACCATCATTCATATATCTTTTGTTTTCATTGCTTTGTGTACACTCTGCTCATTTGACTACTGAAGCTCTAAATAGTTTTACCTCTTTCAGAGCTGGAATTGCTTTGGTTAGAACCTAGAGATGATGTTGGGAGAGCTACAGAGAATATGGTGATAACTGATAAGGGGTTGAGAGAGAGAGAGAGAGAGAGAGAGAGTTTTTCCTGTTGAACATGGGAATTCCTTCTTATATAAGAATAACGAACAACCATAACACAACGGCAGAACAGTACATATCTGAAAAAAAAAAAATTCCAACTTGAGAAGTGGTCAAACTAACTCGAAAATATATAATATTACTTTAATATTTAATTTAATAGTAATTTATATTTTTATTGATCACAATCGTATCATTAACCTTATTATAGTAAATTAAGTTTGAATCTCTGCTCGATAATAAACAAGTTAAATATATAGAGCAAAAGAAAAAAAAAAGGAGGACAATACTGAACGGAGTAATAATAATGATTGTTCACGTTATATTATAACTTGCATTTGGGATGAAGCGTGGTTATTGTAGCATCACTTAATCACTTTGTCTAGGGCACTAACATGTAATGATTTATTAATAAGACTCCTATTAATATCGTGTCCCACCACATTCTTATTAATATCGTAATCCCCATATTTTATGTTGACTTGGAACATTAAATAATCTCAAATTTGAGTGACAAACAAACATGAATAAGTGTGTGAAATTATGTCTACAAAAGTTGCGCGCAAAATTATAGTGGCCAACATAATTACCCCAATTTGTGGGCATGTGACAAAATACAAATACAACTATACATACATACATACATATATATATATATAAATCAAGCATGACTTATATATATATATATTGTTGCAAAACTGTATTTCATCTTCTATTGCATTCAAGGATGATTGAGTGTCATGTGTATATATATATTTATGGTTAACCAATTTTCTAAAATATAGCAGAACAAAGAAAATAACAGCAAGGTAATAAGTAAAAAGTAATGTAAGGACCACACCATTCAGTAATTATAATAATAAATGAAATATAAAAAGGAGGTGTTAGTGTAACGGACTGCATGGACGACAGCTGAAAGCAGAGAGAGAAATCTCAGAAATTAAAGAGCAAAAAGCGAAGAATGGCTCATCAAAAGCAGCACACAACCAAACGCTCCCGCAAAATTATGTGGCCGTTGTGACTAAACCCCTCACTGTTTCAAATTTTGAACTAAAAAATACCCCAATTCTAAGTTCCCACCACTTTAACTGAATTTAAGGGTTCTCTCTCTCCCTCTCAAAACCAAATCACCCAAGGATTTTCTTCATAATACAGTATATATGAAATGGACTCTTTAATTTTGTTATACTTTGTATCTCGCCTATCGAAATGATACTCTAACAATACACATTGGCATTACATAGAATAATCGATATTATTTGAGGTGGGAGGCGGGGGGTTCAATAATTTTTAAGAATTATTTGAAATTTAGAGGGCGTTCAATACTACAGGCTTTCAGTACTCTCAAACAATTTGAGATTTGAGATCGAACTAACGAAAAAATCTAAATTTAAAAGCTCACGCCAAATTTTTGAACCAATATTGTAATGGAAAATCTTCTATCAAATTTTCTACTATCCAATGTCTAATCGATAAATTTAAGACATCTTTAGAAAATTAATGATGAGACTTTCTAATTATACCCACACACGGTAAATCGTATTGCCTAAGAATATCCCCACACTGGCCACACACGAACTCACCGAACATGGCTGCATTGTCCGATGGAATGGCCTATATATATATATATATATTAAATGGCCAACAAAATTAAGAATGTTATAAAAATAACAAATCATTGTAAACATTATGTTCTATCCTTGCAAATAATCCAAATCTTAATAAATAACTTCATTCATTTTTTTCCCAAAAGAAAGCATCTAGATATTATCAGCTAGTAGCGAATAATTTCATTCAATCGTACTATGTACAACCCGTACTTAACTACTTTAATATAGGTAGGAACTTACAGCATGTAATTATAAAAAAATACCTTTAATTCTATTTTACGATAACTAATTCCAATAATTCGTCTAGTTGAATTTACACAAAAGAACTTCCACATTTGATAAAAGGATTTTAAAGAGAGTAAAATTTAAATATTAAAGTAAATCATAAAAAAACTAAAATAAAAAACATAGACTCGCGTGAATACCAGACATTATCAATGAAAAAACCTCCATAAGTTTGTTTACACCAGTTTCAAATTCACAATGTCTCAAAGATAAACCCATTGATCAAAATGAGATAATAGAATTGCACTGGAACACGGAGTTTAACCGTGCACACCATCGGGTAGGGCTGCAAGCTAACATTGTCATAAAAAAGAAAAAAGAAAAAAAAAAGAGGAGATTGTGAGAGAGAGAGAGAGAGAGATTAGACCTTAAAATTCCAAATAATTCAGCAGGGCACAATTGAAACAAGTTATCAATCTAGAAGACTAGAACTGGGGAATCGACATCATCTGACACCACATAACATAACAAAAACACTACAAAGTCACCATAAAGATAATAATCTGTTACTATAAATTAGATTTGGTCGATGCATAAACATAAAACATATACAATCATTGTGCTCTAGCAACTGGCTCAAGAGCTTCAACAGTAACCACACTGTTTCCTCTGATCACCTGCAGTAGAGAACAAGAATGAAGACAAATCATAAGTACCATAATGAATTAGCAAAATTTACGAATTAATGCACCAAATGAAACTCTAACAGTACTCACCACCATGCCAATATCAGTTTTTTCATTCCCATTCACTTCCACAGTGTTGTCGACCACCAGGTTCATAAACTGATCAAAGCCACGGAGAGTTCCAACTACCATACGGTTGGCATTAAGCTTGACTGAAAAGAGACACATTTTCACATGTCAATGTCATGGTGCGCACGCGCGTGCACACACAAACAACACTCATCACCACACAGAAACTATTAAGTTCTCAATTCACTTAAAAAAGAAGGTGGTGAATGGTGATTTACACTTAATATCAAGTAAACCTCCTCCCACATGTAATACAAGATGCAAAAGAAGCCTAATAGCACGTGTGATATGAAATACTTTTGCCCCATATATTCTACGATTAACTAAATCTAGAATTAAACAATGTTTTCATCTCAAAAGAAATAACTTTAGTTTCTTATGCGCACAGTTTTGTAATTTAGAGTAACTTTAGTTTCATATTCACGAGAGACATTTAGCATTCTTGAAAAAAATACAAGAGAGGGAGAGCAGAGGTATAGTTCAATAGCTCAACATACTTAAACATCCAGCCATGGTTTAAAAAGGCATTCGAGGCTTACGCCTCGAGGCGAGGTGCCAGAAATTAGTACAAAAGGTGCCGCCTCTTCACAGTTATGTGAGGCTTACACCTTTCTCCAGCTGAGGCGCAAGAGGCAAGGCAGTAGCATCACAAATTAGGAATTTTTCAGATTTTCTTTTGGGCTTCAATTGGATTTGGGTTTTCTAATTTTAAATTAGAAACCCTAAATTAATACCCATTAACCATAGTCCATAGCTCATCTTCTCTTGTCTTAATTACGAGCTCCTTCTCTCAATTAGTGTCGCAAGTGCGACAGAAAGAAGAAAAAATAAAATTGGAGGGAGCTCGTCTCTCATCTCCACGACTCCACCATCTCTCCTCTCTTGAAACTAGCTCTCCTCACAACGTTGGGGCACTGCGAAGACTGGATGTGGATGATGGAGATGATTTCTTGCATGTTTGAGTTGATTTGGAACTAATTTGAGCTTAAGAGTTTATGATTTTAAGATTTAAAAACTAGTTGTGTAACTTATGTTTGTTATTTTGTTATGAAATTGTTGAATCTTGCGATTTGGTGTGGAATTGTTTGTTTTTTGTTATGAATTCATGGGTATAATATGTTTCTTCTTATTGTTGAGGCTTACGCCAAGTGAGACACCGGCGTAAATGCCTCGAGGCTAGCCTCCGCCTTTTTAAACTTTGCATCCAGCATCAATTTAAACATTGACTGCAACTTGAAGATTCCTGCCTGAATGCACCAATTAGATTCCTATAACAGATTGACTGAATTATCCAACTCAAATTCAACTCAATTCTTTAGTTTTATTTTTTTCAGAATTTAATGTACTGGTATACAAGGTTATCAACTATGCTTAACCTAACACACAAAATTATCATAAATTTAAATAAGAACCAATAATAGTAGCTCAAATAATAAATTAAATATGAAAGCTCTACTTTTGACATGAAAATGCTAGATCATCATATTATAGGCCTATAGTTATGACAAACAACCAACCTCCTCGCATCAACTCATACAACCAAACTAGGTCATGGGTTGATTGGATGAGCATGTTACATTGGTTTTATATTTCATATATCACAGAAGTTTCAGTTCCTTAAATTTTCGAATCCAATCATTCATATCACACATACTGCCTCCTAATCTCCCATAACCGCACATAAAGGTTATTATTTCAAATTTGGATCAGATATGACACACGTTGAGAATAGCCTATTCTGAATAGTTATTGAAACAAAATAACTAATAAACTATGTTCGAAAATTTCATGATCAAGAAAGCGACCATTTTTAAGCAGCAAAATTAGAGTCCTCTAACAAATTTCCCCAGTTTTCGCTAGCACTAAGAGCAAACGACAAATTACACCATGCAATCGAACATGGATTGCAGAAATATTATTCTCAAAAAAAGTATTATCCCCGCAACGATTAATGCTCACATTTGCATTATACTTAACAAGAAAAATGACAAAAATGAAAAACAGAGAACTCACTTTGCAGCTTCTTATCCATGTACCTGTCGTAAAGAAGAAAAACCGTCAACATAAATTGTTTAAAACGAGCGAGCGAGGGAGGGAGGGAGAGTGAAAAACTCAAAGTTGGGGATTACTTCTTGAGATCCGGCGGCTGTCCTGATCTGCTCATGGCGTAAGCTTAGAGTAAAGTAAGAATGCAATTCTGTATTCTGTTCCACTTCAATTTCAACCTCAAATTTAAAACCCTAGAAATTGAGCGAGGGAATTCTGACAAACTGGAATTTGAAGATTTAATTTAGATAAATCAATATATAGGCTGAACCCACTACGATTACTTAATGGAAAACTATTGGGCTTTGCTCAGGCCCAAGTAATAGCATTTTGGGCTTTCAATGCTGCGCGTTTGGGCACGGTGCCCCAGTTAGGCATTTTATTTTTTAAAAATGTTTTTATTTTATTTTTTTACAAATTATATTTTGGACATATAAATAGTGAAATTAATAGATGTTAATTTTATTTGTTAGGATTTTTTTTACCTCCTGATATGTAAACGATATAAATGTATTTTTTTAATGATATCGTGTGAATAAACCACAAAAAAAATCAAGACCAACATAATTAACATCTATTTAAAGAGTAAGACATGTCTCCAAAATAAATTTTGCAAAAATATTTTTTAAAAATAAAATAAAAAAGTCAGTGTGGGGTATCCATGCCTTGTCAGGGTTCACCAATTTGGTTCCCGACTCATCGTGTCAGCCACACTAACGTCTGGGCTTCGATTAGATTAGCGATAATGTTTACATGACGGAGTTCTTTGCACAGGTTGCAATGACTGCAACTTCAGTCCCAAAATATCAAGGCAGCAGTGTAATGGCCTTCTTTAGTGACTGGAAGCCCTTCACCGATCATAGCAAAACACTTCTACCTTGACAGCAACACAACATCAACGACGTTGCTTGGCTCCAGCAAGGTGTGCGTCTGCAGACAAACAACAACAAACCCTAGTAATTAATAAAAGAAAAATAGTAGAATAACCCCCAAAAACCGTGAATATATGAATATGTATATGTCTGTATAATAGAATAATGAAAAGAACAGATATATAGATAGATTAAAAATTGGAGAATTGATGAAGAAAAATGGCTCAGGGATCCAAAAGTGGCGGCGATTCCTCCGACAACAACCGATCAGTCGGGCTCGACTGAGAACAGGCCACAAACAGGCCAAGAGCGAGAGGTGAATGTGGAAATCAGTGCAAGTCTACTCGATGCACTCTCACGAAGTTTTTTCACACACTCAACGCCAAACAGGAGACCAGAGAACAAAAATCCGGCGAAGAGTCTAGAACTGGAATAGCAAAGCCCTTTCTCAGAGTGAAATTATCAAGCTTAATCGGACATTAGCGGCGCTGGGGAGCTTTATCGAGAGAGAAAATAAGATTGAGGCTAATTAGGGGTAGATGGGCCAATTAGGGGATTGGGCCAGCAACTAATTTAAGAGCCCAACAAATAATAGAGATCATTGGGCCAATTTCCACATTTCCACCTTTGGCCCACTAATCATTATGTCACCAAGGAAGGAACACCGCACACCTTAACCTGGATATCATCACCGCCTATTTTTTCTCCCGTCTATCACGAAGACAAGACAAGAGAGGGGGAGAACAATACTATGCGTATTGAACTCAGTCTCAACACTAGAGACCAACCCTTTTGCAAATCATCTCAAGTCACTTGATGATTATCCTTGATAGAGATGCAACCTAGCACAGTACCAACGAGAAAAGGCTAACCAACAAATAAAAAACAAAGAAAAATCCATAGAAAACAAATAAGGTATCCAGCCCCAAGGCCTGGAATACCATCACATAAAACTCACATAAAAGAATTCAACTAAGATCAAAGTTTGGTGATCTTTTGCAGGACATCAGCTTTGCAACGGGAAGGCACTTAGTGCCCATATCTATAGGGTTAAATTCAAAGGGGATTTTATCAAGCAAAAATTCCCCTTTTTCAACAACATCCCGAATAAAATGAAATCTCATATCAATATGCTTAGTTCGATCATGAAACTCAAGATTCTTGCACAGTTGGATAGCAGATTGGCTATCAAAATAGACCATAGGCTTATCATCAATAAATTTAATCTCAGACAACACACCATATATAGCCTCTTTCATAGCTTCAGTTGCAGCAATGTATTCTGATTCAATTGTAGATAAAGCAACGATGGATTGAAGTTGAGACTTCCAACTAATGCACGAATCACATAAAGTAAACACATAAGATGTTGTGGATTTCCTATTATCTCTATCATTCGCATAGTTTGAATCCACGTAGCCCACACATTTCACATCATTTGCTGACTTGCCAAAAGTCAGACCACTCTTCATAGTGGCTTTTAAATACCGGAGAAGCCACTTAAGTGCTTCCCAATGAGGTAATCTAGGATTAGCTATGTATCTACTCAAACAAGAAACGACATATGCAATATCAGGCCTCGTGCTAATCATCAAGTACATTATAGAACCAATAGCATTAGCATAAGGCACATTTTGCATTTCAAACATTTCAGAATCAGTCTTTGGGGACTGATCCTTATTTAGCACAAAATGCGAGGTGAGGGGCACGTTAACAGGTTTACAATCTTCTATATTAAATTTCTTGAGAACTTGTTCCACATAAGCAGATTGATGCAACACAAGAGTGGATTTATCTCTGTTTCTATCAATGTTCATGCCAAGAATCTTCCTAGCATCACCTAGGTCATTTATATCAAAGTTATCACAAGGCATTTTTGCACATGTTTCAAAGTTTGAATGCAAGGACTAATGAGCAACATATCATCCACATATAGTAGCAAAAACATGGGAATTTCAGTTTCCACAAAATATAAGCAATGATCAAATTTGCTACGAGTGAAGTTCATGCTTTTCATGCATTGATCAAACTTAATATTCCACTGCCTAAGGGATTGTTTTAAACCATATAGAGACTTCTTTAGCAGACACACATGCTCAGGATTGTTTTTATCAACAAAGCCCTCGGGCTGATTCATGTAACTGTTGTTTTCAAGTTCACCATGCAAGAAAGCAGTAGTAACGTTCATTTGCTTAAGTTCCCAGTTAAAGTGAGCAACAAGAGCAAGCAATATTCGCATAGTAGTAAACTTAACAACATGAGAAAATATCTCATTATAATCGATTCCTTCCTTGTGTGTAAAACCTTTTGCTATCAATCTCGCTTTATACCTCACATTATCAATTTCATGCTTGATTTTAAATAGTCATTTGCATTCAACAACAGAGCATTCATCAGGTCTTTCAACAAGTATCCAAGTATTGTTGTCATACAAAGATTTCATCTCATAATTCATAGCAGCAAGCCATTTATCAGATTCATCAGAGTTGACAGCTTCATTATAAGTTCTAGGCTCAAATTGGTCAACATTGTTAAATATATTAAAAGCATATAAGGACAGATTATAATCATCATATTTAGCAAGTAATTTCACATTCCTCCTTACCCTATCTCTAGCAAGCTGATAATTGTTCAGATTCTCAAGTTCATGAATAGTTTCAGGTTCATTCTCAGTGCTAGAACTAGATTCAGAATTAGACACATGCATATTATTAATTAGCTCATCATTAGCCTCATGCTCAGACACAAAATCATCCACATTATGATTATCAGACTCATGCACATGCTCAGTGATAGGTAAATCATGATGCATATTTTCAGATTCAGATGGCATAGGAGTCAAATTCTCCATATTATTCTCCACCTCACTTGGAGCAACATGAGGAGTAGGCATAAAATCAAACAAGTTCTGATCCAAGTATTTCAAATTCTCCACCTCACTTGGAGTAGCATAAGGTGAGGAACAAGGAAAATCATGCTCATTGAATATTATATCACGAGTAACACATGTTTTAAATCTAGGCACACTTCTATCCCATAATCTATAGTCTTTCACACCTTCAGGATATCCTAAAAATACACACTTCCTAGCTCTAGGATCAAGTTTGCTCAGCTTTTGATGAACATATGCAGCACACCCAAAGACTCTCAAATTAGACAAACAAATAGGCTTATTTAAGAAGACAGATTCAGGCATTCTACCAAGTAGGGGGCACAGATGGAGATTTATTAATCAAATAAGTCATAGTCATGAGAGCTTCACCCCAAAAACGTTTAAACAGACCAGAGGCAACAAGTAAGCTCCTAACTCTCTCAAGGAGAGTTTTGTTCATTCTTTCTGCTACTCCATTTTACTGGGGAGTATATGGCACAGTTTAATGTCTTTTAATTTCTTGATCAGAACACCAATTATCCATAGCATGATTATATAATTCAAGCCCATTATCAGTTCTGATGCATTTAATTTTCCCTTTTATTTGATTTTGAATTTCAGCAGCCTACTTAGAAAAATTCATAAACACATCAGACTTATTTTTCATTAAAAACACCTAAGTTTTTCTCGAGAAATCATCAATAATAGACAGGAAAAAACTATTTTCACCATGGGTGGACTCTTTTTCAAGAATTTCAGAACTAACATGCTTCCTAGGATAAGACATAGTGACAGGTAAAGGAGCTTTATGATGCTTGCCCATAACACAAGGTTCACAGAAAGGTATAGCAGACACTTTATCTTTGCCAAATGAACCAGTTTTATGCAAGATTGCAAGACCCTTATTGCTCACATGTCCTAGTCTAGCATGTCATAATGCAGTTTTATCCTCTTGGATCACATTGGCAACAGGCAAAGGCACAAATTCAACTTGGACATTATACAGATCACCCTTTCGGGGAGCAATAAAATAAAGCACCGAATCTTTCTCAAATTTGAATCTCAAATAATTCACAGAACCATCAAGTATCTTATCAGTAATTTTGGATACAGATAACAAATTGAATTTCAGTTGAGGCATATATCTGACATCACTTAAAGTAAGCATGCTCCCATTTTCAAATTTCAAGCAAATATCAGATTTTCCTTGAATATCACAATTTTGACCATCAGCAAGAGCTACATGTCCAGAATTCATATAATGTAGGTTATGAAATAGATGCTTAAATGGAGTGACGTGAAAAGTGTAACCAGAATTAATGAGCCATTCATTATTTGAAACAGATTTTGACACAACATTAGTGTAGTTGATGAACTGAAAATCATATGCATCATGCACCATATAAATACCATCATCCTCATACACATTATTAGCATGCTATTTAGGCTCATAATTCACATAACCCTTATTTCTTTTAGGTTGCTTACATCTATTTGAAAAATGGCCAGGTTTTCCACAATTCCAACAAGTTTTTCTAGATTTTTGATCAAAATTCTGATTTTGATTCTGATGTTGAGTTTGATCAAGCTAGTTTCTCTTTTATGTCTCTCAGTAGCCAAAACACTGGGATTTGCAGGGTTCAAGGGTTTATTAAAACTGTGCTGAGGATTTCTGTGATTATTCCTGTTAACATACATAATTTCACCATGCATTTGCTTAGGTTTCAATCTGTAAAACCCCAGATTTTCGAATTATGATTAGAGGATTATTAATAGTAATTAACTAGTTAAGGAAGAATTTTAAATAAAGTTTAATTGAAGTCAGATGTCAGTCACAACTTTAGGAGTCAGTTTTTGTGAAATTGTCTTTTCGGAAATTTTGATCTTAACTCTGTTTTGGTCAAACTTGGTCTCTTAGAAAGGTTTTAACCCAAAGAGTGTGCCGGTGTTCCCATAATTTTATTTTGAAGTCATTTGAGTTCCCGGTGATGAAAAACGCATTTAAAGGGTGAATGAATAGTAACTTTTGCGTGCGTTGGTGTTTTGAGAAATTTACAAAATCCTTCTCGTTGATCCGAGTCTTATTCTGTCAGGCCTCTCTTATGGGAAATGACTCAAGGAATCCATTCGCATTCACGGATTTCCATTCTGAATTCAATCGAACGCTCGGGAGTAAAATCTGTCAGTCTGAGTGAATAGTAAAAAGTAATTTAGAAAAAGGAATCTTGGCTCGTTTTTCTTCTAACGGCTCCGTCTTCATCCCGAGTCAAGTTGGTTCACTAGTATTCGAGCCAATAAGTCTCTCGGTATTTTTGGATTTTGTGTCTGAGATCATTTGGACCTCGATATCGAATAAAGTAGCTTTTAACCGAACCCGGGGTAACTTTTGCCGTATTCCTGCACTGGAGTGGCTTCTCAAGGAAGCTAACCCCACATCTATAAATAGCACCCCTCCCCACCATTCATTTTGCACCATTCCAATCCATTTCCAACTTTTGGAAACTGAGAGCTTGAGAGAGTAGTCGAGGTTCTGTCAAAGTAAAAGCGTTCTTCGTGAGTGTTCTGCAAGACGATGAGCGGAGTGGTATGGAAGGGATGCGGTGAGAGAATGTGCTAGGGGTGCTGTTAGGTCATAGCAGGCGGCTCTACCACCGTTGCGACTCGACGAGACGCCAAGCTAGCCACCTTCTTTCGACGCACCTAACCCCGTCCATTTTTGTTCATCGGTCTCGATTTCCATTTCTTTTCCGTCTTTTAAATTCTGCATTTACTTTCCATTCTTCGTGTTCTTCATGTTCTTCATCATTATTCTTTTACTTTCCGTCTAAAGTTGTATTTCGATTCTTGTTGAAGTTCCAAGTTAATAACGTTTACGTTATATTACTCGTTTTTATTCTCGTCGTGATCATTCTCGTTAATATTCTCATATTTAGTCTCATTTATTCCATTAAAGTTCCGTTCAAGCTATATTTAAGATTTCATCGTTATTCTAAGTGTTTAGGGAGGATTGTCGTGTTTATTCCGTTATAATGCCGATTTCTTTTTAAATTCAAAGCATGTTGTTTCTATGTGTTTGCAAAGTGTTAAGCCTTATTTTCAAGTTTAAAATATCGAGAGAATGGGAGAGACGACCAAGTATCGCCTTAACCAAACTCTCGATCGATCATTTTGATGTCTGTAAGAGGCGCACAGACTGTGCGCTCAAATCTGCCGAGCGCACGGCCCGTGCAGAGATGTTCTGGGAGAGCTGGGAGTGGTGCACGGACCGTGCGCTCAATTTTTATGACCGCACGGCTCGTGCGGGGGTCTCTGGAAAGAGAACTCTTCCCGAAATTATTCCGACACGACCTGTGCACTCATACCTTCTTTCCGCACGACCCGTGCAAGGGTTATTCGACCTATTTGAGCTTTGGAGTGTGTTCTAAACTCGAGTCCTTCAAACCCTTGTGTTTTCTAAAGGTTCTAAAGTCGTGCAATCTATGTTTAAGTCCTAGTTAAGGATATATAAGTTAGATATTGTTTAATCTCATTTTAGTAGTTAAAATTCTTTGAAGGAGGCCGCTAAGTCGATGGCTCGACTTTTGTAGGAGGAAGTGAGCCTCGTGGGAATTCGGAGAAGGATCATCAGCTCGTTGCTATATCTTCTGCTCCGTGATCGAGGTGGGTAAATCTATACTCATCTAAAAGTTTGAGCTAATAAGCTCTAGAAGCTTGTTAGGGCAAATGAGATATCTAATAAAATATTTTGCTCTGCCTGATTGATCTCTGTACAAGGAAGGAAGGAAAGGAAATGTTATGTGTTATTTGATCTCTCAAGCATGTGTAGAAATGCTAGAATTGTTAAGTATTAATTTTACTTAGCATGAGATATTAGAATTATCTTTAATTGAAATTCGTGTTTATATACGTTCATTTCTTCGTATTTGAATGTTGTATTTTGCTAAGCTTCGAATAGTTAAAAGGACTGCCTTCTAAGGTTAGGGACAAATCCCTCATAGGCCGAGATCATGCTAAAATAAAGGATTAGCCCCCTAGACATTGCTCTAGGATTGGTTTTGCTAGCAAGGATTAAGAAAGGAAGAAACTTAATATTTTGTTTAAGCAGGAATTTGAGCTCGGAAGAACTTTGATCTTTTGATCATTAAGTGAGTCACTGTTGGTTTTATTTCCCTCGCAAACTCGTAAGGATATTTGAGGTAATTCCTCTTGTATCCTAAGGCATGCCTAAGGGTGCAGTTGACATCAGGTTTGAGCCAGGGTGGGCCCAAAAGAAAAGAAAAGGTTTTACAGATATGGAGAGGGCTTTTGCGTTTTGCTCTCCATATACCATCAGTTGATTATTGGATATCTTGAGGCTTATTAAAGTGTTTTATTAAAACCCACTGAGTACATTAGTGCTCATGCCTCCTCTTTTTCAAATATTTTCAGGTTGAGATGTTGAGGATGTTGGTGGCTGTGGATGTAAGTTGGCTACCAAGATTATTTTGCTATAGTAATAAGTTTATTTGAAATCCCATGATGTTTCTGCTACTCTGATATACTCGTATTAATCCATAAGCTATGTTATGTTTATCAAGATTCTAAGAATATTTCTCAGACATTATTATCTATATATAAATGATGCATATTCAGTATTATTTCTGCTTTTCAAGTATATTTCCTTTCGCCTATGAAGAGGCTTATTCATGTGATATCTGTTTATTCGTTTTGACTTATGAATAAGGTCTATGCTTGTTGGTATCTGATTAAGTTAGTCATTTTATTCCACTAAAGCATGTTTCCTTCTTAATCAAGTTAACCCGATTATCATCGCCTATCTTCAAAAGTTTATCATTATTCTTAAACCCTCTTGTTAATCTTCCGTCTTAACCCCTTAATAACACTCCGTCCCCACTCATTAATCCCTATCCCAGGACCGGGCTGTACACAATCTGAGCTTACTTTCTTTTGCTTTCAAGCCAGTTACAATCATATCACAAGTAACTTTTGACCCACCATATTTCAAAGCAGATTTAACCTCAGAGAAGGACACATGAATAACACCTAATAGAATTTGAGGAGCATATTTTTCAATAGAATCATCACCAGTAAGTTTCAAATCTTGAAACATTTTATTAAAATCATCCATATTGGTATCAATATCTTTTGAAGTATCCATTTGATACGACATAAATTGTGTCTGTAAAGACCATGCAGACTCTTCAGAAGTAGCAGTATACAGAGAAATCAAATTATCCCACAGATCTTTGGCACATTTATAATGAGAGACTTTTCTAACGATAGTACTACTTAAATTTAGCAGAATGGTAGCCCTAGCACTGTCATTCATATCATGCAATTTCTCATCATGCACAGACTCATTTACTTTTGTCAAAATGGCTTTATTCACCTTTTCTTTAACCAAAATGCATTCAATTTTAGTTTTCCAGTCTTAAAAATCATCTCTGCCATTAAAAGGCACCATATGCACATTATTCATGGTTAAATGCAATCACAGAGGCAGTAGAGGAAGCAATAAACCAACAAACAACCAAGAAACACATCAAACCACAGAGAAAACAGAAATCTACCCTTCTGGGCAAGAAAACAAGCAAACAAAGGGGATAAAGTACTGAGGCTAGCCCAGTTCTTAGCACAGATTTATCTGTGAAGTAAGGATTCATCAGGACAACCCCTAGCTTGTTTTTCAATAAGAACTGACCAAGAATCAGTTCCCATAAACTCAAGAAGCACTGAGTTTAAACAGGTTTCAACAAAACCACAGCAAAATACTCACAAAGCAGGAAATAAGCCCTACTAGGTTGAGAAGCAAGAAAACATAAGGGAATAAAGGTAGATCCAACCAATAACTCGAGACTTCCGGCGAACCCTTCACTACACTTGCTATCCAGGATACTCGCACGAGGAGACCCACAGGGGAATCCAGATGAACTGGACCGTAAGCAAGGCAGTTAGAGCACAGAGCTCTCAAGTGTGGAATGCTAGGGTTCGCAAGAAGGTGAGACACTCAGAGAAATCATAGAAAACAAGAACGCGGAAGCAAGTAATAGGATCGCAAGATACCAAATAGAGAGCAGAGATACAACAACTATATTTTCAAAGCAGAATATCCCAGAGTTCACCACAACTCACCAAAAAATCACAAATTCTCCCAAAAAATCAACACAGATCACCAATATTCTCCCAAAAACACAAATCACCAATATTCTCCCAAATCAACACAAATCACCAATATTCAAATAAAATAGCAAATAACTCAAACCTAAGAACTAGGGAGCTAGAGTTTTGCCACTTTAAAAGAGCAGATCCTCCCAGGAAGGGGAGAAATCTAACCTACCGTATTCATTGCTCGTTAGGAGCAAAAAGGCGCAGCCAATGGCAGTGGGGTGGGCTGGTGCGAGTCGGAGGGTGCCCCGGTAAGGTCCCCGTGGCTCTGATACCACTGTGGGGTATCCGTGCCTTGCCAGGGTTCACCAACTTGGTTTCTGACTCGTCATGTCAGCCACACTAACGTTTGGGCTTCAATTGGATCAGCGACAGTGTTTACACGAAGGAGTTCTTTGCACAGGTTGCAATGACTGCAACTTCAGTCCCAAAATATCAAGGCAGTAGCGTGATGGCCTTCTTTGGTGACTGGAAGCCTTTTTACCGATCACAGCAAAACACTTCTACGTTGACAGCAACATAACAGCAACGACGTTGCTTGGCTCCAACAAGGTATGCGTCTGCAGACAAACAACAACAAACCCCAGCAATTAATAAAAGAAAAATAGTAGAAGAACCCCCAAAAACCATGAATATGTGAATATGTATATGTCGGTATAACAGAATAATGAAAAGAACAGACATATAGATAGATTAAAAATTGGAGAATTGATGAAGAAAAATGGCTCAGGGATCCAAAAGTGGCGGCGATTCCTCCGGCAACAACCGATCAGTCGGGCCCGACTGAGAACAGGCCACGAATAGGCCAAGAGCGAGAGGTGAAGGTGGAAATCAGCGCAAGTCTACTCGATGCACTCTCACGAAGCTTTTTCACACACTCAACGCCAAACAGGAGACCGGAGAACAAGAATCCGACGAGGAGTCTAGAACGGGAACAACAGAGCCCTTTCTCAGAGTGAAATTATGAAGCTTAATCGGACATTAGCGGCGCTGGGGAGCTTTATCGAGAGGGAAAATAAGATCAGGGCTAATTAGGAGTAGATGGGCCAATTAGGGAATTAGGCCAGCAAGTAATTTAAGAGTCCTACAAATAATAGAGATCATTGGGCAAATTTCCACAGTTAGTCACCGTGCTCAAAAGGGGGATATCGACTTTTCTATATTTATTTTTGGCCAAAAGGAAAATTTCGTAATCGACACAAAGCTGTAATGTACTTGTGAGTTAACCGATTAACGCCCTTATACATATGAAAAATAAATCAAGGACAATTTCTTTCACATTTTCTATATTACCTATATATAATAAATCGCGAGACTCATGCTAATCTATAACGTAGCATGTTAGTTTCAAAGACAACATATGTCATATTGTAAATGACTATAATTAATTAATATTCAGCAAATGGAATCGTATGATTAATTGAGCTATAATAGTGGGACGATATTTTGAACTATATGCTAAAATAAGCTCTTTTTTTTTTCTTTTTTCTTTTTAAGTATAACTGTGTGTGTATAGTTGAGACTTTTCCATTGTCAGGTCCACTCAAGTAAAATTAATGAAAACGGCAATCACGTATCTCGTATGTGAATATTATATTATATAATTGGCGTGGTCGTCCCTATTGGTTGAAAACTTTGAAATTTATGGGGTTTCTTTAATGGAAGTTTCCACCACCAAATTTCATTCAACTTATTCTTCCCGTAAATGATTTCATATAATTCAATCAAACCCTCGATTATACTACAAGCATATAGCTTAGTTCATATATTCTCACTGTTATATAGTTTAGTCCAATTCAAAATCCTTCTCCTTCAACTCCAAAAAAAAAAAGGAAGTCAAAACTGATCATATGATATGGGACTACCGCGTAGCTAGCTAACATGTCAAATATAAAAAGGTGTACATTCACATGAAATTTTATGCTACACTCTATGTGTTACACTTCGTGTTACATTTTTAAATTACGAGTTTTTCATGTATTTTTTCTTCAATTTTATTTTTTTGTGATTTAATTTAATTTTATGATTGTTTTTAGGGTTCGTCCCTTCCAATTAGGGTTTATAATTATTTTTTAATATTTAATTTTGATTCTCAATTAATAATTCATTATTATGGTTGATTTTTTCAAAATTATGTTTTATAATTTTTTAATTCATTTTTTTGTTGATAAATGTTGACTACAATTATTTATGTTATGATTAATTTTATTTTATAATAATTATTATTAAAATCATAAATTTAATAATGAAACACGGAGTGAACCACGAAAAAGTGTAACAGAAAATTTCAACCCATGTACGTTACCTACCATTAATTATTTTTTGCTCTAGGCAAATGTATATTGTTCCGAATTTATTTGCTGTGGCGCACAGTTTATAAACGAGTGTCTAATTGTTACATATAAATGCAGAATATTTATCCTTTTTTAATTATATTTGATTTGAATGTTCTTTTTATCATTGCACGTAATTAAACTACTGTAAAATACCTATCATTATACATTTATCTTTATACATGAGGCACATTATGAGAATTAAAAATAAAATAACTTATATAGTTCATTCCCAGTATAACTTGTGTAAGAAAATTTACTACTATATGATTTGTAATTGTGAAATAAAAATTATTATTTGATACCCGCTTAATTGGGTTGACCAGGTCAATCCTTAGTGGTAAATTTATGGCACGAGTTAAAAACAAATGAATTCTGAGCCATCTCAATCACAAGTACAATCCCTAGTAATAAATTTTCAGTCGGCCTTAATTATAAACCAAACAAAATAAAATTCACATTTGCAAGATTTTATAATTTAACTATATAAGAATAAAGTATTTGGTACATTACCCCACACACGATAGCTTGTTTCGCCCATCTCAATCAAAAGTACAATATTGTACCAAAGGAAGAAAATGAAAAGCATTAATTATTATGAACCCATCACAAGTTCGAATTATAGATTTTTCTTACCACCAAATATTAAAATATTTTTTTTCCTCAAAAAGCCAAAAAATAAAGTAGTACCATTAATTTATATTCAATTATTTATTTCACATGAAATTAAATTTATATTTTATTTTATCAATATCATTTTTAAGCATATATGCGTTACTCTCCTTCCAAATATTGATTTTTGAAGGTAGAACAAAAGAAGAGGAATCATCGGTGAGGTGAGTACTCCCTTTCTTGGGTGTAATTTTAAATATTTCCTTACATGAGAGAAACCTTATTATGAGTGGCTTTCAACCCCATACAATTTCGTATATAAGTTTACATAATAAAAATATGAACTCATCGGTTATCGAATTTTGTACTTCCGTTCATATAGACAAATTTGATAGAAGAGAATTCAAATTGTCAACACTAACACCTACTCATCTCTCCATTTCTATATAAATGTCATTTTAAATTACATAATACACTATTGTGTGAATATATTAAACTAATGAGTTAAATATAGATATTGGAATGCATTGAATGAGGATAAATATGTGAAAAATCAGTATCTTGAAACACACACCAGATCACCTGTTACATTTCCTATTACATTTTCTGTTCCAAGCCTTCATTTAAAATATATATATATATATATATATATATATATATATTTTAATTTTTAATTTATTATGATTTTATTTAATTAAAATTTTCCCTTTAGGGTTCATCCACCCCCAATTAGGGTATATTAATATTTTTTTGAAAAAAATTAAAAAAAAAATTCTAGTTATGCAACACCAAATGGAATAGGAATTGCAACAGAGGATCTAATCCGCTTGAAACGGAGGTAGTAATTATTTTCGTCGATGACTTTGTATTCTTCTTTTCCCGTGGAATAATGATCAGGAAAAGTGAGTTATATATGTTATACATTGACTTCGAATGTTAGGCTCAAACTCATCTCTCTCTGTCTCTCTCTCTCTGCCTGTCTCGTTGTGAATGGATCTTTCGTCATGTCAACCATTCAAAATTCCAACCAATAATGAATCCCAATTTTCTTGCCATTTGCTAATTTTCTATATGCAAAAAAAAAAAAATGCCGTCTTTGCTTACTTGTTTTTTATATTTTCAATCGAATATGCCCCTCTTTTAAAATATTTTCTATCTCAATGGCCCTTCATCATGGATGTCACCACTCTATGCCAAAAGTGGGTAGTTTGACTGAGTTAATAATTTATTTTTTCAATCGAAATCATTCTTTTTATTGGATGATACAATAGTTGATTTCACATCTTCTAATTCATGTTACCCACCAAACTTAGTTTTATATTTGGTTCAAGTAAGAGAGGTGGTTGTGTGTGATCGATTCCTTTGTATTTGGGAAATTAGAATGTTTGGCCTTTTTGGTTGATAAGGAAAGTTGAACCTTAAAATATGGGTTTTGGTTGAATTATAGAACAGTTATAACTAATCATATGTTTAATATACTCATCTAAGAAAACAAAAACTCAAAAAGAATAATTATCATTTTGTATGATAATTGGATCCTAGTTCTTGAGCTGTTGGATCTTTTATATGACATTTTTGACGATGCATTCCTACAAATTATTATCTAAATTACAACCAAACTCGATTTTAGAAATGATGATTTAGGTTTAATGCAATTCAAAGAGATCATCCAACAAGCCTAATGTTAACCTAAATAACATGTTAGTCACAATCCAGATATATGAACCGTCTGATGAATTTTGACTCATGAAACGATCTGACAAGAGATTATCCCTTTTAAGTATATGTGAAAGTAAATCCTCATTTACCATGCTTAGCCACATGTAGATCAATGCCATGCCCAATTAATGTTAAAGATCAAGCATATATTAATATATCATATCACCTAACACATCTTTAACCACTTGATGAGTCAAAGTAAATGAAAGCAAATATTAATGACAAATATACCCACCACAAATATGATTGAATCCAACAAAAGATGGATTTAAGTCCAAGTCAAAAGCTCACCCCCAACCGCAATCCTCTCCCTCTACAAAAGAAACCTCACTCACCCTCTCCCTCTCCCTCTCCCTCAATGCAACCATTTTCTCCCCCCTCCCAACTTCACAAAATGCTAGGGAAGAAACTTGGTTCAATGAGAAAACTAACGAAGAAATCCAAGGTGGTGAGCAATGCCGACCCGGAGCAATCGCATTACGAATGCTTGCTCAGGGTCAGGGATAATGAAGGAGGATTCTCTCCGACCGCGACCACCACCAAATCCACAGGGACCTTTGTCGTGTACGTGGGAGGCGAACGACAAAGGTTCGTGGTGCCAACGAGCCACCTGTCTCACCCGTTGTTCAAGATATTGCTGGAGAAGGCCTCCAATGAGTTTGGATTTAATCAAAGAAATGGCCTTGTGGTGCCATGTAGTGTCAATGCATTTCAAGAAGTGATCAATGCGGTAGAGTGCTGCAACGGGAGGTTCGATTTTGGGGAATTGGTAGATGAGTTTCTTTAGATCATAAATTAGATCAGTTTCTCTTGTTAGAATGTTTAGGCCTATATAATTCATCGTCATTGCTATAATGATGATATCACGCCTTTGTTTCTGGCATTTTGTAATGTAGTTTAGTTTGTCGGAATTAGGAATGCCGGAAGAGTATGAGTTAGAGAATCACATCACAGGCGTCTCTCTCTCTCTCTCTCTCTCTCTCTCTCTCTCTCTCTCTCTCTCTCTCTCTCTCACGTATACTCTGTCAGCGGAGTCACCATATCTTACCTCGCATGAAACATGCTCCAATAATTCGGGCAAGCAAAAATCATGCTTACATTTTTTTCCTTTTTCCTCTGTTTTTTAAGTAATCTAAATCCTCATTTCATGCAACATTTCAAGCTCAATTTTATATTATTTTACAGGTCGTGTATAAAATAGTACCATATACATTTTCACGGGGTAATGATGAAATGAAATACAAGATTGAAACAAACTAGCGGATCTCATAAGGCAATGAAGAAGAAATATGATTGAAGGGCCATGACCTTTCATTGCCCAACAAAAGTTGGCTAGAAATATATTTCATGAAAGGTATATCCTGTAATGAGGTAATGCATACATGGGCTAATAGAAGACCTATACTATATAACAACTTTTTTAAGACGACAAACATATCGAGTACGAGTACAACCCGTAAGCTTGATCATCCGCAGTAGTGTCGGTCTATTAAGCTATACCTTTCAATAGAATCCTATTGATTTTATCCATAAACTCCTGCATCTGCTCCCTTGAAAACAATGGGAATGGATATACGAAGGCACAATCCAATTTCCCGTCTCTTATCGTGTCAAATACTGCCATGGATGGGCCTACTCCATGAACTGAGGCGCATCCGATGAAGTCTTCTAATCCAATAACCTCTTTCAGTTTGTTTGGAGGATCAAACATAGGGTCCTCAAAGACAGATACTAGTGAAGTTCGAAGAGATGATGCTGGAGTCAAACTCGGGTTCTCTATTGCCTTGCACATTAAGAAGTTCAGATCAGCCATGTCTGTAAAATGCTTGTTCTTGTTCTTAGCGTTCATGAAGGACGAATGGACTCGCTTTGCCAGCTCCCACAAATCTTCCCCTCCGTTAACATCATGAGTGTGCAGAATGGCAGAGTGATAAAAACCTGCAATATTTCAACCAATATGGCTGAAAACAAGTTTAACAGCAGATCCAGAGAAGAACTAAAACCAGTCACTAGTTGATCAGGCATTTTACTCCAGGTCATAAATATCATGATGTACAGATGATTCTCATATCGAGAGCTGTAAAAACAACCTCTTACTACTCTCTCTTGTTCTGTTTTCTCAAGCAAATAATCTAGCAACAAGGGATTTCTTCAGGGATCAACCGTACATAGTATTAACAAGCCACAACACTTATCAGATATCAATATGAAATTTCTCCATGAGCTGAAGTCAAGTTTAAGACTCATTTGGTTTCTGAAAATGCTATTCTCGAACGAATTTTCTAGGAGCCAACTAAAAATTCATTCGATTATGCTGATTTTTCAGTCTATTAAATCAACTGAATTGAGCTTTGATATATTTAAGCATTTACACTTCACCTCTTACATATTAGTCAAGCGAGATCAGACAAATATCGTTATTTTCAACTGGTCATGACACAACATTTCAAATCTGTCACAGCTGTGCATGCTTTTAATTTGCTAATGGGTCTAACTCTTTGCTCGGCTGATGGCATGAACATGATGACTAATTGATGAGTCTAGTGGCAGCTAGGGTGGAAGGAACAGAAAAGGAATAAAGTGTTAAAGGGTCTCATAAAGAATGTATTGATGATTATGTTGTTTCTGTTTAATTCATACTTCAGTATCCTCAGGAAATAGCCATCTTGGTTCACCAAGGTTCTCGGCTTTGACAGAGAATCCAACAGAGCTTACCGATATGGTGGCTGTTAAGCACTGGATCAAGAGCAGAACGACAATCCATGAGTGTTACAACAGCATACTTCTCCCACTGCTCATCAGGAAACCTTTTTGAGGAATAACAAGCAAGTAATCCAGCTGCTGCTAAAGCCGCACTTAACTTGATCTTATTAGAGTTGCAACGCTGCCAAAGTAATGCCAAACTGAAATCAGTAAGCAGGAATAGTTGTGGAATGGCAGATCAAAATTCTATTGTACTTTTAACTCAAAATCTTGAAACCATCCAGGCAATATATTTCCGTTTTATAGAACAAGACCTGAACTACCAAATGATGCAAGTCAAGAAATGCAGGTCAAACGAACAAGGAGCACCAAGCATTCACTTTTTACAATGCCTGTCACAAAATGACTTCTAGTTTTTATAATTATCTAATAGATTTCTTTATCAGAATATCAGGAACAAAATTGCTGCAAAATATCAGGTCTCTCATGCTAATCACCTTTCCAATTCTCGTCTTCATATTTTGCATGCAACAAAATCAGCCAATGTATGATGAGGGATTCACCAAAATGTGAGTTAAGTTTCTTCCATTTCCTCCTTGGTTTTTAAGTAATTCCTTTGGAATAAGGATGATCAAATTATTAAAGCCAGAATATAGAATGGAGCCATTGAATGTAGCAAGTCTACGGAAGAAACAGTGCTTCATCTGAAGAGTGCTGGAGCAAAAAACAACTAAACCTCATAATCTAATTACTCGAGCCTTTTAAGTTGGTTAAAAGGCCATTGAAGTGCACTAAAAAGTAAAAAAAAAACAAAAAAAACCATATACACAACTTCAATCCCTTGGATATTCAACATGATAATAACTGGAGTCTTGATTTCATTGGTCGCGCATTCAAAAAACATCCTCTCGAGTTCAATATCCCGACTAAAACTAGTATAGGAGTTCGTTCACTAATCTCTATCATATCATCCTTAATCGAACTAATAAAGCAATCGTAAATGCAATGTTGTAAGATTCATCAACCAACCTTAAAAGTTCCCATCATGAATGATGAACGCACCTAACTGTGCTCATTAACAATAACATAAGCAACGACATCATTCGTGGTTCAAAAAATAGACTTACAGAGAGAATCCGAGCAGTATCTTCGGCATTCATCCGAAGCCTCACGACACGCGACAACCTAGGCGACGCAGTGTCTTTGAAGCTCAGATTAGCCAACCTAAAAGAGTTGAGAGAGTATCCTAACATGTCGACGCCGCGCGCCCAAAACGGCTTGTTTCCCTGCCCACAAGGAATGCAATCTTCAATCGTGAAACTAGCCTTCATTTCCTTTCCCGATTCCCCTTCCACCCCCTCCTTCTCCTCCATAATCGCCACCAGCTGACTCAGCAACGCCGCCGCCGCCGCCCTGTCGCAGGCCGACGTGTGCAGCCGGAGCGCCAGAACCCACATGTTTTTCTCCAAACTATACAAGCTAGCGAAGAAGAGATCGACGTCCGACGAAGGATCAGGATTCTGCCAGGAGTTCTTGTTGAGTTCGTGCTCGAGAACGAGCTGCAATGGCGGGATGGAGGCGCCCTCATTGGGGAGGATCTGGGCCGTCGATTGGAGATCGAAGGGCTGGATTTGGATGTGGGGGGATTGTGGGGTGACATAGGAGAAGGAATTGGAGGCGGGGTCGAAGCGGAGCCTGGAGTTGAGGATTGGGTGGGAAGTTTGAAGTTTGCGGAGGGCGTTTTCGAGAAATGGGAGGTCGGGCTGCTTCGAGAAAAGAAGGGCGAGGACGGTGATGCCGGTGCCGCCGGGGACGGCGCGGCACCAGCTGAGCTCGGTGGCGCCCACCTGCCGGGATTTGGGCTCGCCGCCGGATTGTGAGGAAAGCGACATTGTGATTGTAGTTTCGTGAATGTGAATAAAAGTTGTGGGGATGGGATAAGATGGTGATGGTTGATGAGAGAGAGAGAGAGAGAGAGAGAGAGAGAGAGAGAGGAAGGACAAAAGCGTTTTGAAGGAGGACAATATTGGTGGAGAATGGAGATGCACCATGTATTTATGTTCATCAAAGTTAACGTTGGTAACTAGCTCGGGTGGCCCAATTTGAACTTTTCTCATTAATATTACAATAATTAAATTATTTGTGTTGATTAATAATTCAATATTTACTACTATATATTAAACATTCGAAGATATTATTTGAAATTTTATGGGGATTGTGTTTTTTTTTCTAAGATTAGTCTAGAGGTAGTCAAGCTTTACTATAAGTGGACTTGAGTCAATCAGTTTTGTACTGTGTTCTATTTGCCGCTGCTTTGTTATAGGCTTACAGCCCTTGTTTTAATCATTCATTCATTGTTGCAATGATCAATAAATAATATACCACTGAAAATATATTAATATTTCCTCAATATTATTGACGTTCTTATTCCGAATGGCATTTCACGTGTTGCTACAATTTAATGCTTGTTTCAATCTCTTGGTGAAGAAAATGACAACTCTGACGCTTCCAACATCAAATCTCATTTCTCAATTTAATATCTTATAATTATGTTCAATATTCACATTGACTAGCTCCATTGCAAACCAGAAATTGAGATATTCTATATAACTAGATTTCCGCCCGCGGCATATCTCAAATTCAGGTCTTACATTTTTAATATAAGTGTTATATCATTGTTTTTTATAGATAATATTTTAGTTAATAAATTAATATCATTTTTTATTTATTCGGTTATTATTTTTATATCGAACAATCATTATCGTGCATTTAAAAGTAAAGTAGTTATAAATATCAATCTCTGTTTGATTTAGTTATACATTCAATTAGAATGTTAAATGATTAACTATTTCATAGTCATTGTAATTAAAAAATAGTATAGATATTATATCTGTGTATAAAATATACATAACATGCTACTGATTATGATGTTTTACCAAATAATTTACACGATTATTTTATTTAATTATTTAATATATATTGATAATCATTTCACATAATAAAATCTACCAAACATTATCCATTATATTAATATGCAAAAATTCAAATATTTATTTATACGTACAAATAAATTTAAATGGGATGTACCTAATGAAATATACTATAGAATTAAGCATAAATGAATTCTATAATTAAAAAAAAAATGTGACATGTTTGTGTGAAAGAGAGAGAAGATGAAGAGACAATTAAAAATTAAAAAAATATAATAACTACTGCTGATGTGATATATTTGAGAGGGAAAATATTTTTGGAGGGAACTCTATTTTATTATATCAGATAAATGTGCACGCCAACAATACTTATCTTTAATTCTATAGGATAAAAGATAAATCTTAGATCCATCAAAGTTTCTCAAATATGACAATGAGATGTTACGTAGAACGTGTTTAGTTCCTATTAAAGTGAATATGTTTACCACTTTATGTAAATACTTACTTGCACATATTGTGTATATATAAGCCTTATATACATATGCACGATGTTAAATAATTATAACTTTCTCATTTTAAATCCAATTTAAACACGTTATATATGAAATTAAAGTTGTTTTCTTGCATTTTCATTTAAAATCTCGCACAATCATGTTCGAACATGGAAATATGAACGAAGATACAGAACATTCATTTTAGGGTATATTTTATCCAAATATGATTTATTAATCTCAATTATGATTTATTAATCTCAATCACGACTTATTAATCTCAATTAAAATTTATTACATCTAAATTATGATTTATAATTATTTTTTTAGAATTAATTTCATTAAGAACTTCTACTTCATCTAACCATGCCTTTTCCGAGATCTTAAGTGGAAGAACGTTAAAATAGCTTTAGGGGGTGTATTCAATTGAGATTTTGTTAGATTTTAATGGATTTTAAAAAGTCTATGGATTTCATAAATCCATAGACTCCACATGGAGTCACCCAAATCAACATGAAGTTTGCCTGACTTTGGGTATGGATTTGGGACCGATTTCAGACGATTTTAATGGATTTGAAATCCTTGTTTCCAGCGCTCGATGGAACACAGCGATCGGTGGGAGTCAACCGCGGACAAAATTAAACCCAGCGACCGCTGGAAGCAAGCGGCCGCTGGAAAGAGGGGCCATTGGGGCCAGCGAGGAAGTTACGGAGTATTTCACCTTGAGGCCTCATGTAGTGGGCCTTCGGCTTCTTGAGGTAATGAAAAGTTTTCAAGGAACTTTTTGTTTGAGTTTAAGATTGTGTTCTTATGTGCTCTCCTCATACTTGGCATCTACATCTTCCAGTTCTTCTGAGAGGACAAGATCCCTGAACCGAAACTTGCAAATTACCTTTTTAAGATTATGCATTGTCAACAAACTCATGGCTTTGTTCTTGTGCTTGTTGAAAGTTCTTGGTGATTACTCTTTTGAGTCAATAACAAATTAGTGAGAGCTGTCAGGATTAGCTGTAATTCATCAAACTAAATGCTAACTGGATTTTATCTTGTGGAAGGTCTTTACTACCTTTGCTTCTGCTACAATTAAATCCAGAATCTCTAGAATCAGTTCTGGTACAGAGGAGGATGCTCGTGGAAGTGTTTCTGATCACAATTTTGGGATACTCTTAAAAAAAACAATGCTAAATTTGGGTCCCAGTTTTATAAAAGGTACTGCAGGTCATGCATCATTTTATTAAAATTTGATTAAAAGATTGTTATAGAGTTTACAACAACATTTACATGTTCATCGAACTGTGACTCTCCAAAATTGATATTATAATTTTCATTCGTTACCAATTTTCTAATGCAAGCCTTTATCTGTGTGCAGTTGGTCAATCACTTTCTACAAGGCCTGACATAATTGGTTATGAAGTCTCAAAGGTGTGAAACTGAACCATCTAATTTTTCTTCTTTTCAAAACTGTTGTATACTAGGACCATTATACCACATCTTCATCCATAGACAATGTTGATCATCATTATTAGTATACCGGATATATATTTCCCTCAAAAAATAGGAATAACAGCATATGTTGAATTTATCATCTATGTATCAGTGATGATTTAGCTCAACCGATTCTTATGTAAACTAATTTTATTTGGAGCAGAAGAACTTTGCTGTTACTGAGGTCTGAGAACAACTGCATGATGTATTTGCATTGAATTTATTTTATTGAAGTTCATCATGTTGCTCGCTTTTTGGATTTTCCCCTTATCCTTATGTTATTTGTAAATTGAAATAATATGTACAATTTCTAAGTGAACAGTGAGTTCTGAGCAACATTGTCATCCTTTGTTCACTGGGTAGAAGCAATGGCAAAAAATAAAATAACACACTCAATCGTTGGAACCTTGCAGCACTCAAGTGTGTGTCTCATATGAATCAGTCTAACTAACATATCTATTTAACCTCTCTTCTTGCCAAAATAAATGAAGAAATGAACTCATTTGCTAGTCCTTTTTGCTAATGTTGAATAGACGTAATTGATAGTTCTTATATGCTGACTGATTCAATACTTCATATTTCACTTTTTCATTTTCTAGGTGAAGTTATGATTGCAGGCATTATCAGAGTTGCACGATCAAATCCCTCCTTTTCCACGGGCTGAAGCTATGAAGATAATAGAAAAAGAATTAGGTTCTCCTGTGGACACATATTTTTTCTGATGTATCTATTGACATATTTTATAGGTTTACAAGGCAAGAACGGTTGACAGATTTGATGTTGCTGTGAAAGTTCAGCGTCCTAACTTGCACCACATTGTTGTTCGAGATATTTATATTCTTCAAATAGGGGTTTGTCTCAAACTCTTATGTCTAGTATCTTTCTTTCAAAATAATATAAGATGCTGAATTAACACTGAGCAATTGTTTTAGTTAGGACTTCTGCAGAAGATAGCAAAAAGAAAAAATGGCATTCGTCTGTATGCGGATGAACTAGGAAAAGGCTTGATTGAGGAGTTAGATTACTACTTGGAGGCAGCTAATGCTTTAGAGTTCATGGTAATTTTCTGTTCAGAACTTTATTTGGTTGTTTCTCATGAAAAGATTTGCCTCTCTAGTCCCAAACTAGTACCTAAATAAACTTCCTCACAGACAACAACGGGTAGGTATTTTTTTTTATTCATATTGAGCAAGAGCACTGCTACCTTAATGTTCTTAATTATGTATGTACCTACGACAGAGATACATAGCATAAGTTGTTCACACCAAAGGAGATTTTTTAGTTTCCATCTAGTATGCTGACATTATTAGAACAGTGCCTCCTTTTTTGTCCATTTTTAACAAATTGTTTTTTGACCTCTATTCATTCAATTTTTCTGCAGGAAGTTCATTCTCAATTCACATTTATTTGTTCACCAAAAGTATTTCAGCATTTGACAAAGAAAAGAGTTTTAACTATGGAATGGATGGCTAGTGACAGTCCGACTGAGTTAATATTTGTATCTTCAGAGGAGTCTAACAGAAAGCTTCTTGATCTGGTATGGAGATAACTTGAAACTATCTCTGCTCAAATTGAAGATAATACATAAAGAACATCTGTTGCTTATAAGTAAAGTACTTAGAACTTCATGTGTGGTTTTTAGTATCTTTGCATGAAAAATTAAGGTGGCAATGGTCTTATCTTACATTCAGAATAATGCGTGCTTAGCTTTTTGGACCAAATCAAGCGATGATGTTTAATAGAAGTTATGTCGTCAATTCTCCATGTATTGATAAGGGCATTGGATTCCACATCATAAAATGCCTACAATTTTTAGCAATCTTTATACCAAGTTAGCCTACAATTGTAAATGAACTGGGGTATAATGTGATTCATAAAATCATATTGAAACTAATGATAGAGACAATTTGTTGATTGAAACTTGCAGTATAATTGGTTGACATTGCATTGTAACTTATTACAGTGAATGAGTAATGCCACATCTACTTGTCACATTATTTTTCTTGATTGAAATTGTATTTTTGTATCATTTGAAGCTCACATATATTGCTATCTGAACTGCTTTAGGTTAACAAAGGTGTGGAGGCGTCACTGGTACAACTTCTTGAGACTGGCCTAATGCATGCTGATCCACATCTAAGAAATTTGCGTTACACCTCATCTGGGAAAATAGGGTAATAACCTATTCATAAATAAATAATCGACATGCATGCTTTATGAAAAACAGTAATCCGTGCTTAAATGTTTTTTAGTTAACTGCTTAAAAACTGTTCTGTGATATGTGTGGGACAGATGCAAGAACATAAAACACACGAGATGGTAACCCAGTTCGGTTCAAACAACCTACTCTGGGGGGATTGCTCCCAAACTTGAAGATTCGACCGGTACTCCTTCGAAGAGTGTATTAAGGATCTTACACATACAAGCCTCCCGCCTTATGTCGCTCGTTCTTCTCATCGAACTCTTTCGCTAGCCAAAAGTTGTAAGATCCCCTCACAACCGTGACACTAGACTTCCTCTAGCTACCCACGACTTCAACTTACAATCTCTTCCGAGATTGCGTATAAAACTGGAATAAAAATCCCCTCACGTGTTTCACTCGTAAACACTCAAAACTAGTTTATCACGTTAAATGTTTTAATGAACAACTACTAGTTACAAAAATGATCACAAACTGATTCTAACACTAGAATCTAAACAAAATATCAGTGGTACCGATTGCTAATCAATTCGGTCTTCATATAGGCGTCGATCTTCATCCGCCGCCAACATGGTAAGTGGATTGTGGTTTGTGGCCTTCCATACGTGTGTAGATACTCTCCAAGTATAGTGGGGTTAATTCAGCACCGGATCTACACAACAAGGCAGTAAAACGAATTAATCTTGACCTTCCAAACTTGTTCGGCGCAAGATCTTTCTAACAAGGAAACTGCCATAAATAGCGTGTCCCTGGTTCTGTCTGGGACAAACTCTGGAACAATTCACCAACTGTTCTTTCTTTTCTTGCACAGCGGAAAACAAATCTTCGTGGGACATACCCAGGCACACATTGTCGAACATATCTCGCCAATACAATAACACAAAACTTAGTGCATGATGATGGCACTAACAATCTCCCCCTTTGGCATTTATGGTCGACAATTATCATCACGATCTGCACAACACTTGAATAAACTTCGCAGATCAAAAATATATCAAAATGAGTGATATATTCGAAAACTGTCAGAGACAGTTACAAGCACACTCCCCCTGAATATAAACTGGGAGTGCCTTCGACACGATCAGAGCATTGTTTTCGCAGTGTAGAACTGCATTGTCAGTTGATCAAAAATATAGTACAGACCAACAAAAATAAAGTGGGGTAAACATCATCCCCAATAAAATTGTTTGTTCAGTAATCATCAAAAAAAAAAAAACTGAGCACACGCTCATAGCAGCATCAGCAATAGACCATCCTTCATCTAACTGTGGTCTTTGTTCACCAACATTCTTCTCCCCCTTAATTGTTGCCAGAAACGGCAAACACCAAGCTTCAGGCCGGGGAGGCAGCAACATCATCATCATCATCGGCATCAGCATCAGCCGGCTTATCAGCAGCAGGAACAGAAGAAGCACTCAGCACATCAAGCGGTGAGGCAAGGCCAAGGGCTCGGGCCCGGAGATCAATCAGCAAGGCCTCCAACTCCTGCTGTCTGATTTTGAAAGTCCGAATGGACTTGCTTAGAAACACAACTTCACGCTCCAGAGACTTGATATGCTTGTCAAAGAAAATAGAAGTGACAGCAAAAGAAGTAGTTGATTTGTTTGGGACAGATGATGGCACAGGTCTCGAGCTTTCATCAGCATCACGGGCAGGAAGATCCGAAGCATGCTGGGTGAAAATAACTTATGGCTGATTGACAGCGGCTGCGCAACAGGCGCATACACGTCATTTGTAGAAACAACATCATGCTGGGCCATTATGATACTGAAGATTAGGCCAGGATATCCAACAGGTTGCTGGGCACGAGCAGATTCAGCATGAGCAAAAACATTCTCAAAGATCAGCAGACCAAGATTAAACTTGCTACGAGTGCCCACTTTAAACAGCAACAACGCCATGGACTTGCCAACAGTAGAATCATGAGTATTGGGCAACCAATTCCGAATAGAAACCTTATGAAGTATGGAGTACTTCACACTCAGATCAGACGCCAACAACGCACGCCCTGAGGGCCAAACAACCCGACTTCCTCCAGTCAATTCTGACACAACCTCATTCAGATCAAACACGGGTGCAGGAGCAATAAGGTTCTCATGACCCAAAAAATCATTGATCACAGCAGGGGAAAAAGAAATCCTATGACCCCACACAAACACAGAAAAAGCATGCTCATAGAAAGCATCACGTATGCGCTTGGACAAGTTGGCATAAAACTCATGTACAATAGCAGCAATAAAAGGAGGAGCGGAATAAGCAGATTTCTCTAACCAGAGATCATGCAACAAAGAATCAACACCCGTTCCCTCTAAGTCGGACTTAACCAAACAACGCTCGGAAATCAACGAGCAACCAGCAACAATCTTGAATTGATTTTGGTGGAGGGCAGAGATAAACTTACTTGAATCAAAGTCCTCAGAATCGGAATCTGATCTGTCTGGAACAGACTCAGGGACATCCTCTGCTTTATCATCAGAGGGGGAAGGTGCTCTGGCTTGCTTCATCAGCGGGCGACGACGTCCCGACATCAACCCCATCCTCTGCTCAGACACACTTCGTGTAACACGACGAGCAGGAACAATCTCAGGCTTCTTAGGCAAAGCCTTTTTCCCAGCAGGCTTCACTGATTTTGGGGGTTTTGACGAAGACCCCTTCTTAGCAGCACCTTTCTTGGATTTGGGGGTTTGTGAAAAAGAATCCTTCTTCGCGGCAACCTTGGCCAACACTTTGGATTTCAACTTGGCAATGGGCGTGTCATCTTCATCATTAGACACCGGAGGAGTGACTGTATCATCACGCAGCTCCAACTTGCGTTTGGACGCGTGAGTTTTAGTAGAGATAGCCTTTGGAGGGGGGACATAATCATCCTCATGAACAGGAGACTCCTCATCGAGGAATGGGATATCAATATCATCTTCACCTTGATCTTGAACAAGGGTTGCAGCAGCAGCAACAGGTGACACTTCACCAAGAGGAACTTGAACAGTGACAATGGGCGTGTCACTATACACAGGGACAGCAGCAGGAGCTTGAACAAATTTCAGAACATCAAGAGATGCAGCAAATTCCTCAATTGAGGTAGGTTCTTTGCCAACAGCAGCGGCGGCAATATCATCTTCAACAGATGCCTGGAGACTTCATTTCCTCCAGCATTCTCTATAACAGCCGCAATTGAAGCATCCAAAATTTCCGGAGACACCATGGGCGGAGAGGATGGCACTTCAGAAACCCTAGGAGAGGGTTGAACAACGAGATCTGTCTCAGTCACAGATCGAGGCGGCAAATCAGCAAAAGGTGCCACAGAAGTTGGCACAGAAGCAAGAGCTTCGGAGGAAGCAACAGATGGCTTCACAGAGACAGAGGCAATTGAAGACGAAAACACAATTGGTTGAGAAAGCTCCGCAAGCTGTCGTCGCAAGTCTTTAGTAGAAATTCTGGGTTTCTTCGCTTGAGAGGGCTTAGAAGAAACAACTTTGTCCGCCATTAGAGTTCGAACAACAAAAATTCATACACACACCACAGAGAGAGAATGGCTTGGAAATTTTACAACGATTCTGTCTCTTTTGAAAAATAAGGTTAAGACCTTAATTAGAAAATTCTAAAAGGAAATTTCCTTAACTCACTTATACCTCACACATCACCCCACAGCTAGGTGTGGAGAAGTGGAATTGATCGTGGTGTGAAAATCAAGGCACAACTAGCCGTTGAAAAGTAACCGTTCATCCAAAGCAGAAACTGTCCGGGACAGATATTGGCACAACACTTACAGACCATATAAACCATGGTCATTTTATACTCTCTATACATACATCACTGACCAAGACCGTATAGAGAGTCTTCTCACAACGGAGAAGTTTAGAGAACACAAAGACCGAAGGAGGATCTTAGTGTTTCAAACCTTCTGCTATCAAGTGCCTTTGTAAAGATGTCCGCAAGCTGGGCATCTGTTCCAACATATTCGATCACAAGAGATCTATCTTCAACAAGCTCCCGGATGAAGTGGTGATGAATGTCCATATGTTTTGTATGAGAGTGCTGAACTGGATTTTTCGAAATGTTTATCGCACTCATATTGTCACAGTATATGGTAAGGATAGACTGTGGGACACCATAGTCATGCAACATTTGTTTCATCCACAAAAGTTGAGTGCAACAACTTTCAGCAGCGATATATTCTGCTTCGGCAGTAGACAGCGAGATAGAATTCTGTTTCTTGCTGAACCATGACACCATGTTATTTCCAAGGAAAAAAATCCTCCAGAGGTACTCTTCCTATCTTTAGTACAACCTGCCCAATCTGTATCGCAAAACCCCACCAAACTAGGGTTCGTATCATAGGAAAACCAAAGTCCCAACTCAGAAGTACCCTTTATGTACTTGATTATGTGCTTGACAGATTTCAAGTGACTTTCTTTGGGTTCATATTGGTAGCGAGCACAAACTCCCACGCTGTAACATATGTCTGGCCTACTTGCTGTAAGGTAGAGCAGACTCTCAATCATACTCCGGTACAAGGTTTGCTCAATGGCAACACCAGCTTCATCTTTTGACATCTTTGAAGATATCCCCATCGGAGTTCTTTTCGGGTTGCAACTTTCCAATCCAAATTTGCTGATTAAGTTCTTTGCATATTTCGTTTGAGATACAAAGATTCCATCATCTTTTTCTTCACTTGAAGCCCCAGAAAGTAGGTTAGTTCACCTACGAGACACATTTCAAATTCAGAAGTCATGTCCTTCATGAAGTCTTTCACCATTCTATCCGAGACAGATCCAAAGACAATATCATCCACATAAATCTGGACGATGATAACGTCAGATTTTTCTCTCTTGATGAAGAGAGTTCTATCAGCACCACCTCGAACGTATTCTTTCTCAAGAAGGAATTTGGTAAGTCGTTCGTACCAAGCTCGTGGAGCTTGTTTGAGACCGTAGAGGGCCTTCTTCAGTTTGTACACATACTCAGGATGTACGGGTCTTCAAAGCCTTTAGGCTGGCTTGCAAACACATCTCCAGACAAGTACCCATTTAAGAAGGCACTCTTCACATCCATTTGGTACAATTTAAACTTCATCCATGCAGCCATGGCAAGGAGCAACCTGACAGATTCAAGCCGAGTAACTGGAGCGAACGTCTCGTCAAAATCTACACCTTCAACTTAGGAATAGCCTTGAGCTACAAGTCTTGCCTTATTTCTGGTTATGTTCCCTTATTTATCGATTTTATTTTTGAAGATCCACTTCATCCCGATCACATTAACACCGTTTGGACATGTAACCAAATCCCATACTTCATTTCTTTCAAACTGCAAAAGCTCTTCTTGCATGGCATGAATCCATCGATCATCTTGTAAGGCCTCTTTGACGTTCTTGGGCTCAGTTGTAGAAGTATAGTAGACATTTACAATCATCTCACGATAATTCTTTCGAACTCCTCTGGTTCTAACTCCTTCACTCACATCACCAATGATGTCTACTGCAGAATGATGCTTCTGCACACCTTTTGAAGGTTTGAGGCTATTCTGATTCTTGTTTCTCAACTCAGCTTGATCATTGTGTTCCAAACTGTCTGGAACAGAAGCTGGCACAGGCGTTGTGACATCAACAATCTCCTCATCAATCTGCGCAACAGGTTCTTCCAGATAATCTACAACAATATTGATGGTCTCCATCACCGTCTTGGTCCTCTTGTTGAACACTCGATAGGCCCGACTATTTCTCGAATATCTGAGAAAAATACATTCATCTCCTTTGGCATCAAACTTGCCAAGCTGCTCTCGGTCTCTTAACATATAACAAGTACTTCCGAAGATGTGAAAGTACTTTAAGTTTGGTTTCTTCCCTTTTCACAGCTCGTAGGGAGTAACTCTTGTCTTGGGTCTAAAATACACCCGATTAATAACATGACATGTTGTATTCACAGCTTCAGCCATAGATTGTCAGGGACAGATTTTGCCTTCAACATGACTCGGCTCATTTCTTGAAGAGTCCGATTTTTCCTCTCAGCAACACCATTTTGTTGAGGCATTTTTGGTGCAGAAAACTCCTGAGCAATACCTTTTTCTTCACAAAAATATTTGAAGTAAGCATTTTCAAATTCACGACCATGGTCACTTTGAATTCTCATCACAGCTGTTGCCTTCTCCACTTCGAGCTTGAGATAAAGATTTTTGAACGTCTCAAAAGTTTCTCCCTTATCTCTAAGGAACTCCACCCAAGTGAATCGTGTGAAGTCATCCACACACACAAAAATAAACTTCTTCCGTCCAATACTTTTAGTTTGAACAGGCCCCATCAAATCCATATGCAACAGCTCCAAAGCTTTTGAGGTGGTAATCTTCTTAACAGATTTATGTGATGTATGAATATGTTTTCCCACTTGACATGGCCTATAAATTTTGCTACGATCAATATCAAACTTCAGGACTCCATTCACAGCTTCTGTCTTCAAGAGACGCTGCATGTTTCTGTAACTCACATGGCCAAGCTTTTCATGCCATATGTTTGCTTCATCAAGTTGAGTTCTGAAGCAAATACCTTTCATGTTGAGAAGGTAACAATTGTCCCTTGATCTGTCTCCATCCATCAGCAGCACACATTTTTTGTTCTTCACGAGACATTTGTCTCTAGTAAAATGAACCAAGAGACCTTGATCGCAGAGTTGACTTATGCTAATTAAGTTAGCTTTCAGTCCTTCAACAAGCAGAATATCCTCCAAGTTAGGCAACCCTTCAACATTTAGATACCACGGCCAAGGACTCTTCCCTTAACACCGTCTCCAAAAGTAACGGATTGATAAGAACAATCCTTTTGGATATTCTTCAACATACTGGCATCTCCAGTCATGTGTCGCGAGCACCCGCTGTCAAAGACCAGCTGTTCTTTGTGTGAATATTGAGGGCAGTGTGAACAACATAGTTCCTGTGACTGTTCCAGGATCTGTTCCGCACAGATTGTCTTCTGAAATTCAGGTCATTCTGAGATCGACCTTTCATCCTCATTCTTCTGAGATCATTGATGTAGTACCTACAATATGGTCGAATGTGACCAGGTTTTCCACAATAGTGGCAGACAACTCCATTCTTTCGAGGCTGTGACTTTTGAGGCTGTGGCTGCTTGATCTCTGATTTAAATTCAGGTTCTGGAACAGATTCATCATGCTTTCCAGATGTTTGTCCTTGACAAAAATGATCGGAAAACTTCCCACCAGTGTATCCAAGACCTGTATGGTCCTGTGGACTTTTTCCTTTAGAAAGGATGTCACCGAGCTGAGATGATCCAGAATTCATCATCTTGACAAGCTTCTTTAGATGAAGCAGTTCACCATTCTGAGAGTGAGAATTGTTTCTGGACTGTTGAAGTTTATTCTGCAATTCACTGAGGCGCGTGGACAAACAATCTCTTTCTTTATTGAGATCACCATTCTCATTCATCAGCCCTTCATTGACTTTAACCACCATGATCCAGCTCTCATGAAGCTTTTTGTAAGCTTCTATGGCAGACTCTTCAGTGAATTCTTCATCATCACTGCATTTCGAAACATTGTCATTATGTCTGTCAGAGACAGAATTAGACACAGGTTCTTTGTTAGAATGTGTCATGAAAGCAATATGGTTGCTCACGCATTCTTCATCACTCCCACTATCATCTGGATCATCACTTTCACTAAGAGTGGAACTGTAGGATTTATTCTTCTTCTTTAAGGTGTTAGCACATTCAGCTTGATAGTGCCCAAGACCCCCACATTCTCTACACTTGACCTCCTTCTGTTTTTCTTCAATGGAATCTTCATCTTTAGATCTCCGAGGTTTGGAGAATCTGTTCTTGACAGAATTATTCTGTGAAGACTTCTCATAACGTTTGACAAATTTTGAGAAATTCTTTGTCAGAAGGGCAATTGACTCAGCCAGATCATTTTTGTCAGAGACATTACTTGGAACATCAGAACTGGAGCCGGCTTGAAAAGCTATGCTTTTCTTCTGAACTGTCTCTTTATCTGTTAGTCCCATTTCAAAAGTCCTCAGGGACCCCATCAGCTCCTGTAACTTCATCTTGCTCACGTCCTTGGCCTCTTCTATCGCCGTGACTTTATATGCAAATCTCTTGGGAAGAGATCGCAGAACTTTCCGCACAAGTTTCTCCTCTGAGATGGCATCACCAAGTGCAAAGCTTTTATTAGCTATGTCACAAATCTTGGCGTTGAAATCAGCAAGCTTTTCTCCTTCATCCATTCGAAGGTTTTCAAATCTGGTAGTGAGGAGCTGCATACGAGATGCACGAACACTGCTCATTCCTTCGAAAGTAGTTTGAAGGATATCCCATGTATCCTTTTCCTTGTCACATGTGGAGATGAGTTTGAACACGTTCATGTCCACTGCAGAGAAAATGGCGTTCATGGCTTTAGCATTCAGCCCCATGATCAGATAATCAGTATCGTCAAACTCTTCTTCTGCCTTCAGCACCGCTTCTCATCCTTCTTGATAGGTGGCTTCCACCCTTCAGTCACCATCTTCCAGGCATGCTCATCAATTGAGCGAATGAAAGCTGTCATACGAGCTTTCCAATAGGCATAGTTATTGCCATCAAGGAGCGGAGGTCGCACCGTCGAGGCTCTTTCTTTCATCAAGTCCATCTCGGCAAAAACAACACAATAACATGGATTAATACCCCAAGATCAACCCTGAATACAGGTAACCCGCTCTGGTGCCAATTGAAAAACAGTAATCCGTGCTTAAATGTTTTTTAGTTAACTGCTTAAAAACTGTTCTGTGATATGTGTGGGACAGATGCAAGAACATAAAAGAATAAAGCAGTAAAAACGCACGAGATGGTAACCCAGTTCGGTTCAAACAACCTACTCTGGGGGGATTGCTCCCAAACTTGAAGATTCGACTGGTACTCCTTCGAATAGTGTATTAAGGATCTTACACATACAAGCCTCCCGCCTTATGTCGCCCGTTCTTCTCCTCGAACTCTTTCGCTAGCCGAAAGTTGTAAGATCACCTCACAACCGTGACACTAGATTTCCTCTAGCTACCCACGACTTCAACTTACAATCTCTCCCGAGATTGCGTATATTCACTCGTAAATACTCAAAACTAGTCTATCACGTTGAATGTTTTAATGAACAACTACTAGTTACAAAAACGACCACAAACTGATTCTAACACTAGAATCTAAACAAAATATCAGTGGTACCGATTGCTAATCAATTCGGTCTTCATATAGGCGTCGATCTTCATCCGCCGCCAACATGGCAAGTGGATTGTGGTTTGTGGCCTTCCATACGTGTGTAGATACTCTCCAAGTGTAGTGGGGTTAATTCAACACCAGATCTACACAACAAGGCAGTAAAACGAATTAATCTTGACCTTCCAAACTTGTTCGGCGCAAGATCTTTCCAACAAGGAAACTGCCATAAATAGCGTGTCCCTGGTTCTGTCTGGGACAAACTCTGGAACAGTTCACTAACTGTTCTTTCTTTTCTTGCACAGCGGAAAACAAATCTTCATGGGACATACACAGGCACACATTGTCGAACATATCTCGCCAATACAACAACACAAAACTTAGTGCATGACGATGGCACTAACACTTTACTTACAATTTCAATTCAAAAATAAGTTCAACATCGATTTGTCACAGTGTGATGTCTAACACTTGGATGCTTCTCTTTACCATATTGAAATAGTTTTATTGATTTTGGTTTGCTTTATGCTAATAATAGCACATTTGATAAAGACGATGAAATGTTAAGATGTATTAGATTGGTTATTTGTGATTCACCCAGTGATCGCTGGAGTACCCTCAGCGGCCGCTGGGATCTGTCGCGTGCTGGGGTGCCCGACTTCAATTCCTCCACGACCGCTAGAGTACACCGCACGCTGGGTTTTACAAATTCATCAAATTCTCGTGTGCAGAGGTCAGTTTTAATCCTTTGTATTTTTAACGTGATTTTGAGGTGAAATCCAATGAAGTCAATGACTTTTTAAAATCCATAGATTTTTGAATACCTCCGGATTTTAAAAGATCTGGATTGAATACACCAGGATTTTAAAGGACTTTTAAAAGTCTGAATTGAATACACCCAGATTTTAAAGGACTTTTAAAAGTTTAGATTGAATACACTCGAATTTTAAAAGTCCTTTAAAATCCATCAAAATCCGGATTGAATACACCCCCTTACTTTGATATATTATGGCGTATAGTTGTTCTTCATTTTTTAAAAAAAATTTGATGGCACCGGCCACATTGATGCCATATTTTTTGTCATCTTGTGCATCTAATGATTGAATTCTACTCATGTAATGTATCTAAGTCATATATATGCTTCAATCGGCATTCACAAGAGATCTTTCTTATCTTTTTTGTATAATCTGTTTTGTTTCACATTGGTTATGACAACTAATTAGTTAGTGATAAATTATCTATTTGGGCCGGGCTTTCAGAAATACGCTCGTCCAATAAAATTGCCAACTCTTTTCTTTAAGCCCTTAAACTAATTTTACCCACAAGCGTTGCGTAATTATGTATGAGGTGATGTTATTTGATCAATATTTTTCTTTTAATTTATGAAAGTAATTAATAATCTATCATAAATACATTTGCGCACACATTAAGTGTTAATACTAATATATTATACTCAATATTTAAAAAAGAATTATCATTTATGTGATTTAAATCCAATATATAAATTTAATGTTTTTACATTAAAATGTCAACAATATATGATTTCAAAAATTAATTATTCAAGATTTTAAATGATTAATAAATTAATTAGTTAATGAACTTAAGAATTCCAGTCAATCATTGTAAGAACTTATAAAATATTTCATAACCAAATTGAGAATTAATAATACAATAATATGCTTTGATTAAATTCAAAAAATTGCACATTATTTGAATTTATGTTATACGTCTATATTTTGTTAATATTTATTTTATAGGGTATATAATTGCATACAAATATATTTCACACATTCATTTCTAAATTTATTTAAGAAAATCATGGGTTATATAATAATTTTTTGTTCAGGAGTTAAAAAATGCATAAGTGAATTTAGTTGTGAATTGGTCATATTGAAATTGAATACATGATTATATTTATTATTTAGGAATTGTAGACATGAACCACAATAATTTACTATTACTACTTTACTTTTATATATGGACAAATTACAGTTTGATACCTGACATTTCAACTTTTTAACAAAAATGTTCCAACTTTTATATATTTACAATTTGATACCCAACATTGTCAACTTTTGTCAAATATATCTCATGGTCAACTATCTAGTACCCTATAACATATGTGGATAACAAAAAATCTTATGTGGATTTTTATAATGCCACATCATATCTAAAAAAAATAAATATTAAAAACTTTATTTATTTCCATATAAGTTTAATAAATTATAAAATGAGAAATTTATTCGGGGGCTTTGTAATTTGAAATATAATACATTCATTAAATATGTTAATGTTATTTTTTATATAATTATTTTTAAAGAATATTCATACATTATTTAATAATTAACTATTCACATAATATATAGAAGATTTAAATATTTTTTTTTTCAAATCTTACGAGTTACAACCTTTTTTAAATGAATAATTATATATATTCTTATCGAATTTTAGGTATAACTTCTTCAACAAGTGATGATAATAATATATATAAATATTTTAATTGACATTAGATCAATATAAAATAAATGAAATGATTTAATGCATTTTTATATAAATTATATACAGTCACAATATATAAATTGCCATAACTTTGGCTTCGAGTTACATAAACTACAATTTAAAAGTGAAAGGGTAATTTATTTAAGTTATATGGAAATTCAAGTTTCTAATATTTTTTTTAGGTATGATGTGGTATTATAAAAATCCACATAAGATTAAAAGTAGTCCACATATGCTATAAGGTACAAGATAGTTGACTATGAGATATATTTGATAAAAAATTACAAGGTTGAGTATTAAGTTGTAAATATATAAAGTTTGGGACATTGATGTTAAAAGGTCAAAAGGTCGGGTATCAAATTATAATTTAATCTTTATATATAGTATAGATTTAGGAATTGTAGTCATGAACCATGATAGTTTATATTTGTGGGCTTTTTTTATGTTACTGATTTGAATCTTTTTTTTTATATTTGGAGGGAATTTTTTTTTACTATTACTACTTTACTTTTATATATAGTATAGATGTAGGATCTGGTTTATATTATTTTTGGGACACGTATGTATTTTTTAGAACTCTTCAAAAATATTTACTTCAATTAAATAATCAGGTATTGTATTACTATTAAGCCTCTGACAGTATAGTAAACATAAGTAGGTAAATAATAACAAAAAAAAAAAAAAAATTCATGTTAGTTACAGTTTGGCCGAGCGGTCTAAGGCGCCTGAATGAAGTTTTTGTCCGAAAGGGCGTGTGGGTTCGATTCCCACAACTGTCAAATTAATTTAAATTGTTTTTTTTTTTCAGTATCTTAAAATTGAAGATTTCGAGTTCAAATGATACTCTAATATTTTTAGATGTGAGTCCGTCACACTCAATTTTTCGACTATTACATGTGTGGTTTGCAAATTTTGAGTTCAAATGTTAGGTCTCCTAGTTTGATCCCCATCATACTTAATTTTTACAAGTGTTTAAGTGTTTTACATGTTTTCTGAGTGTCCAATGGTTTGCAAATTTCAAGTTTAAATATAAAAATGAGGATATTTATCAGTTACTACAAGTGGAATTTCGTTGTTTAAATTGTTTAAATATCACGGAAGGGCAATTTATAAATGAGATCAGCAAAGCCACTTGATTGACTTAGTTCAAATGTTTATTAATTTTGGGTCACTCATTCAAAAATATCCGTCAAGTTACAGCTTTCAAAGCTCAAAGTGTGACATCCCAATCTACAATCATTCAGTAAATAATTATATTTAAGTTCAAGATTAGTTGATAGTTTATTAATACTGTACACCAACTACATATATTAAACACCCTTATTTTATATCATTAATAGAGTAATCGTCTGGACGTGCGTGGGCTTTTAAGTTTAATATCAAATCTCGATGCATTAATTAAATTCCAAATTGATCCGCATATATATATATATATATACACACACACACACACACTTAAGTCAAAGTCGATCACTACAAGAATTTTACAGTTTACCGACGGAATTTCCGACGGACATAATTCGGGTCGTCATTTAGCGACGGAATAACGACGAACTGTCCGTCGTTAATTTTAGCGACGGATTTGTGACGGAACCTTTGTCGTTATCTGTAACGACGGATATAATCCGTCATTAAAAATTAAATTTAATATATTTAATTTAATTTTTTTCATTAACGACGGATTTTTTCGTCGCTAAGTTAGTGGCGGAAAAATCCGTCGTTAAAAATTAATTTTTAAATTTTAATTTTTTTTTTATTTTTTTTAATTTTAGTGACGGATTTAGCGACGGAAAATTCTGTCGCTAAATTTAATTTTTATTTTTTGATTTTTAATTTTTTTTTAATTTTTAATTTATTTTAATTTATTTTATTTCCCAATTAAGAAAAATGAATTTAAAATTAATATTTTCAATATTTTAGATAATATTATGATATTTTTAAAAATATAATTAAATGAAAATATTTATTTAATATTTTTTTATTTTTATAATTTTTCTCACTTTAATTTATTTTTTTAAAATATTATTAATTATAAATATATAATATTTGAGAAAATTAATTAAAATAATATAATATTAAATAAATAATTTAATAATAATATATTTTAATTTACAACATTAAAAGATTATAATATATATTTTAATAAATGAAGGATAACAGTTTCGAAGTAATATATATTTATTATATCTGAATATAAACATAAATATATAATAGCCCACTTGGTTGAGATGCAGAAGATAGATCTCTGCCTTTACGGGAGGTTAATGGTTCAAATCTCGCGAGCCGCAAATGTTGGAATAATATGTGGCGCGTGGGGAGCACGAGCTAAATTTTTTTATTTTTTTTATTTTTAGCGACGGAATTTTTCCGTTGTTAAATTTTTTTTTTTTCTGGCGACTGAATTTGGAAATTTTTTAACGACGGAAAAATCCGTCGTTAATTTTGTCTAACGACAACGTATTTAACGACGGACTTGTTCCATCGTTAAAACGGATTTTCGAGATTTAGCGACGGAAAAATCCGTCGCTAAAACTTGATTTTTTTGTAGTGGATTATATACAATTAATTATTAACGATCCAAGATATAGTATAAAGTATAAACGTAAAATATCTAATTTCTACTGGGAAATAATTAAAAAAAAATAACAAGAAAATCCACACGTATTTGCCCTTTGGTGGGTTGTGAATATATGATACACATATATACGTAGGGCTTGTTTACTTTGTAGGATAAAGGTGGATATCACCCAAATATGCAATCCTATCCAAAGTTTACTTTGCATGATACAATATTTCAAATTATCCTAAAGCCCGTGATTAGCTCTCAATTAATGATAGATTGAAGGATTCATATCCTACCTCCCCACCTCTGATAAATCCTATCATTCATGGATAAGTTTAGGGGAGAATGTAAAATCTCCAACTTACCCTTCTTCAATTTTTTAAATTACATTTCATACCCATTTCAACATCCCCGTCATTTTCTCTATTTCCCTTCATTTCAATCATCAAATTCAGAAATCTCTCCTCAATTTTCATGCCCTAATCCACGGATCGAAGACTGCAAAAAGCGCGAAATCTCGAAGCTTGGAGGAGAGCTTAGATCTACCTTATTCTCGAGCAAGTAAGTAGTCGAATTTTTAATTTGTTCAAAATTTAACCAAGTTTGATGATTCCGATAGAGATAATTGATGATCTTCTATATTTGCCACTCATCAACTTTAATTTACTAATGATGTGTGTTGTGTTAGAAAACTGATTTTTGAATAGTGGGTTATTCTCAAATTTGGAAATCTTTTAAATGATTTTTCAATTTGCTGAAATCTCTGATGTAGGTTGTGAGTGAATATAGTGGATTATTTGTGTTATTCTTTCGAAATCTGGATAAAAATTAACAGAAGATACCATCCTAAATTTTGGGTTGAATTTGTTTACAATTTCTTGATTATCTTTGGATTTTGAGGTTGTAAAGAATATTGTCTGATAGTGAAGAGTTGCTATGTACTCATTTTGCTAAATTAAGTATCGACCTAGCAGGATTTATAAAAAAATAGTGGAATTTTCAGGATTCTAAGATATAGTTGGCAGGTCCATCTTCATCTCTTCTCACTCATTAGCACTCTTGAAATTACATTGTTTTCCATCCTAGCTACCATTGTCTCACTCACTCAGTTTCTTCGTGAACCGAGAGGCTTAAAATGAGAGGTTTCTAATAAAAAAAATTCTTAGCTTTTTCTCAGTTAGTTAGGCAAGAGTGTTGACTCTTTTGTAGGGGGATTTATTGTCACCTTTCGCTTAGGTATCTTCGCTAGAATTAGATCATATTTTGTGATCATACTTTTTCGCTGCATTAAATATGATTTAGACAGAGTTTTCATAATCATTAGTTATATTAAATTTCATAGATTAATGTATTATTTTTTTTTTATCGTAGGATGGATGTTGAGCTGACAAATGATGACATTTTAGTCATATTGCAGGAGATTATGAATGAATGTGTAACTTTTGTGAATATAATCTTGCAATATTTTTTGCATCATAGACGTCTATTGTCAAACAAGGATTCTATACGAGAGCATAAACATTATAGTCTCATTAGTAAAATTCCTAAACAGATAAACCATTTGCATGATATTATAAGAATGTCAGATTCAGATTGTCTTGATAGTTTGAGGATTAATAGAGATGCATTTGCTCGTTTGTGTCATCTCATAGAATATTCAGGCGGTCTTAAAGGTAATAGAAATGTTAGTGTCTCTGAGCAATTAGCAATGTTCTTATCAATACTTGCACACCACACAAAGAATCGGATAGTTAAAAAGAGTTACAGAAGGTCAGGACGAACCGTTAGCAAACACTTTCATGGAGTTCTCAATGCCATCATCCGACTACACTCTCTGTTGCTTGCAAAACCCGTGCCAATTGATGAGGATTGTACAAATGAAAGGTGGAAATGGTTCAAGGTATTTGTATTAATATCGAGAATAATTCTAGTTTGTGTTAATAATACAATTATACTCTTTAGCATTTAGTGATAGTGCATACCATTTATTTTTATTTGCAGGGTTGTTTAGGTGCTTTAGATGGAACTTACATTCCCGTAAAAGTGTCAAAATCTGATAGTGGTCGTTATCGTAATAGGAAGGGGCAGATTTCAGTGAATGTCCTAGGTGTTTGCGACCGTTATATGAACTTCACATACATATTAACTGGTTGGGAAGGAAGTGCAGCAGATGCTAGGGTGTTACGGGATGCCATAACGAGAAACGATGGTTTGCGAGTCCCTATAGGTAATTTTATGCATTTAGTCATAACTAAAGCTTAATGTATGTAGAGCAATGGGAAAATTGCAAAATCATGACTACTGCTTTATAATATATAACCACAACTATCATTGTTTATGCAGGAAATTATTATTTATGTGACAATGGATATGTAAATGGTGAAGGCTTCTTAACTCCATATCGCGGTTTAAGGTATCACTTGGATGATTGGGTTCAAGGAAGATATGCCCCTCAGAACAAAGAAGAGTTGTTCAATATGAAGCATTCAAAAGCTCGTAATGTGATTGAAAGAACATTTGGATTGTTGAAAATGCGATGGGCTATACTAAGGAGTCCATCTTTTTATCCGATTAAAGTCCATAATCGCATCATCCTGGCTTGTTGTCTATTGCATAATTTTATTAGAAAAGTAATGCCAGTAGACCCTTTAGAGAGTGAATTGGCTCAGTTTGTGGAGCAAAATGAGGCTAACGCGGATGCTTATGTTGATGTTGTCGAAAGTAGTCAACAATGGACTAGTTGGAGAAATAATTTAGCCAATTCTATGTATAATGAATGGAGAGACTAATGTTTAGTTGTGTTTTAAACTATGTTACTGACAATACCATTTAAATATGGTCTATGGTGTTTTATCAATTTTGAATTGAATGTTCATTCTGGTGCAAATCTGGTGCAAATTATATATGTAGAAGAATGATGTGTCGGTGCATAATGTGTGTTATATTGATTTAAATTGTTAAGTAAACTCTTTGTAGGAGTCATGGATGGTGAGAGTTCATGTAGAGATTCTTCTAAAGGTAATGTTACTAGTAATCGAAGGCGTATCTGGACACTCAAAGAAGAAGAGGTGCTAGTACAAGCATTGAAAGACTTAGTCCAACAAGGTTGGAAGGGTGACAATGGATTCCGCACTAGTTACCTAATGGTTCTTGAAAAGGCAATGTTGAAAGCCTTTCCCAATTCAGACCTACGTGGTGAACCTCACATCAATTCCAAAGTTCATGTTTGGAAAAAACATTATGCGAGTTTGCAGGGAATGTTTGGTTATTCAGGTTTTAGCTGGAATGAAGCTTCAATGACGATCACAGTTGAAAAGGAATTTTGGGAAGAATATATTAAGGTCAGTTCATATATTCTCATTTTTTATGCATTATGTTTTATGCATATTGTGCCATTTACATTTCTCTATTCAGTAGTTTGAATTCGTTGTTTATGTTAAGTGAATTTTATTTTGTAACAAACCAGAAAGATCCTAATGCCCGAACTTTGAGGCACAAGTCATTCCCTTTCTTCCACTCTTGGTGTGAAATTTTTGGCAAGGATCGAGCTACAGGAGAAAATGCTGAGGACTTCAACTCTGCTGACAATGACCAATTAGATGTGAACATGGACAAAGTTAATGAACCAGTGGAAAAGTATTCCAAGGATGCATCTGAAGATGGTGAAGATGACGTTGTATCTATTTGCAAAACAAGTGTCAATGCCTCAAGCAAGAAGACAAAGTCTAACAAGAGAAAATTGGTTGACACCACAGGTGAAAAAATTGTTGATTTGATGGGAACCTTTTGCAATCAAACTAATGAGAGGCTTGCTGATATTTCGAAGAGGATCGGTTATGAGTTCGACATGTCTCAGAAGAGGACCGCAGTCTTTGATGCATTGGGTGCACTGGGAGTGTTAGATGTGTCTGAACAAATATCTGTGGCTCAACGTTTATGCAATAACAACAAGGATCTTGATTTGTTCTTCAGCCTTCCAGACTTCGCAAAAGTTGAAATGGTTCGTATGCTCATCTCAAAACAGATTTAGGCAGGTGCTAGATTGATTTGATATGATTATGGATGATTCCTTTAGGAAAAGTTGATATATGACTTGTTGAATTGGTTGTTACTTATGTAACAGATATTGTTATCATTTGAATTAGTTTTGTGCAGAGATGCCTGGTGTGATATTACTTGTTTAGAATTTTAAATTTAGTTTTATAGAGAATCTAATGTTTTAAAATTTTAATTAGTTATCTGTTTTAATATGTTTTTGGTGATTCATTTTAAAGGAGTGGATACTTAATTTGTTGAGGTGTGTTTTAATTTTATGATAGATATATTTTTGTTGTTAAATTTAATTCGGTAAAGAGATGTACAGTGAATTTAAAATCATTTGATTGGTGAATTTGATGCATAGTGCAATGTAACAGGTATATATATCTGTGTGTGTATAAACACACACATGTACATATGTATGTATGTGTGTGTGTATATATATAATCAAGTGAAAAATATTAAATAATGCTGCACGAATATTGATGAAAAAAGTGTTAGTGATATTATTAAAATTTTAAGTTTCATATGAGTTTCATAATTTAATATATATATATATATATAGGTGTATGTATATATATTCACTACCAAGAGAAAATTTATGATATAACTTGCGAGAAAATTTAACCAAATACATGTAAGCAGAGGTAATAAGTTTTAAAAACTCAGCTCTAATATGATAAGGGTGATTTAGTCAAAATACCTATTAAGCTATCTTCCAATCACCCCAAGTAAACATATTGACATGATTGATAGTTGTTATGTTGAATACAATCACATGAAGTAAACAATGGACTAAACCTGAAGGACATCCATATCCCACCAATTATCCTAAAATTAATCTATCCACTTATTAGTATATACTTGAAGTAAACGTGCCCGTACAGTACTCAATTAATCAGATTCTCGTGTTATTCACGATCCCCAATAGTAAAAAATTAATTAGTTTTAATGGTATATATATTGAATTCAATCGCGATTTTAGAAAGAAAAAAATATGTATATTCTCTGATATCCATTAATATTTCACCAGATAATAATGTGAGTGTCATATAATTAAACTGTTAAGTGGCCATAATTCGTTTTATCATTTAGTATTCATTATTTTGACGTATGAATATTGTACATGTATGTTAACGTACTAGATTTTTTTTACTCACACACCCGATCTGATGGTATTGAGGAGATTTGAACCCGTAATCTTGGCTCTCCAAACAATCTCATTCTACCATTAGACCATCCCACCCGGACTTATGTTAACGTACTATTATATCACCACTAGATCAAAATCGGCTACATATATATAAGAATTAATTAATTGATCTTGCTAATTAAAAAAACAAGTACGTCGGCCCCATCTCTCCTAATTTAGATACATAAAACGTAAATATATACTACATCATGCATATGCCGGAGAATTATGCAAAAAGATAAAATGAAATGAAAAATATATAAAGCCTAAAACTGAAAGTGCGTGAATGAATGACTGATTTTAAATTTTTAATATAATAATTCGTTCAAATTTTGTGTATATATATGAGAGAGAATTGGGCGACAATAGTTTTTTTTTTAAGTCAAATGTTTTTTTTACTCACACACCCGACCTGTGGTATTGAGGATATTCGAACCCGTGACCTTTGACCTCCAAGCAATCTCACTCCACCACTAGGTCATCCCCACCGGGATATAATAGTTAGGACTTAGCAGTCTAGTGAATTAAGAGGAAGAATCTTTCATTCATATCTTTTTTCTTGTGGGATGTGTTCGATATCTTCTTTCTTTATCCGATAATGATTTATGTCGCTTCTTTTCTTATCCGATGGATATTCTCAACCAGTCTTGATCTCTTTCATTCATTTGCAGATTTTTACTCACATGCAGTTATGTCCTGCTGCTTGCATGGGTCATTTCCTACGAAATAAAGAAAAAAATAAGTCCATTTTGTATGAAAATGAAATATTAAAATACCACATATATCATAGACTTATCAGCTACTAATATAAGCACATTCCTAAATGACACCACGAGAAAGGGCTCATACAGTCATACTAAATAAGCAGATTATGTGTGTTTATGGTGAATTAGGAGTAACAATAATACTGGCGAATAAATTGTGCGTATATAATTAGTAATTTGATAATTTGTTGTCTAAAATAAGCAGATTATATGTGTTTATAATGATGAGTGATTTATTAACGATAATCCTAATATATAATTAGTAATATGATAATAATTTGTTTAAAAGCTAGGGTAATTAAAACAGATACGGTAAGGAAAAAAATGATAATATTTAAAAAAACAGAAAAATATACATTAGGAAGAGTTAGGAAACTAGAAGATTATATTAAAAAGGAAAAAAGAAATGAAAATATTACATGGGCCAGTCATCCAAGATATAAACATGATACTTGATCATCATCAATAAAATTACAAATGTGTTATCGTATATAGGCTTGGATCTGAACGGGGGTATCATAATTAAGATGAATATTTCACAAATTTTGTGATATATAATAAACAGACATATGGTGTATTGATTTAATATATATATATATATAATTAAAATCTGAGACCAATTTTTTGGGGCACATGACATGCAATTGCATATTTAATATAGGTGTGTATTGATAAAATAAAATAATGATAGGAGTAAAATTTACTAAAAATATCCAGTACAAGCTAGTTGGTTTTGGGCTGGCCAATTTGGTGGTCACAATCAGATATTTCAAATCATGGTTTCTGGTCCTATAAATAGCCATCCAGAGACAACCTTTTACACAAAAAAAGCTCATTATCTTTATATTGTGCCATAATGTATATATCAAACTGCTAATTTATTTTGTTCTAAATTACATTTCTTGTACGCCTTTGTAAATTCAGTTTGATTCTTGCATAAAAATAGTCTTTGCACTTCCCCATATTTTGTAGCCTATATTAAAACTAACTCCAATTACTTGCTCCTCTCCTGCTCATCTTTAATTTTATCGATCTCCACTCTTCATCTTCCAAGAATTTATCACTTATATGGTACGTGTGATTCTCTCTCTCTCTCTCTCTCTCTCTCTCTCGCTTCCACTTTCCAATCCTCACGAGCATTTTAATCTATTCATGTTTGTGTTTCCCCCCCCTCCGGTGCAGGAGAAGGATGATGATATAAAGGAAATCAAATATGAAGAGGTACGTAAACCTAATTTAATTAATGCTCTTTATGTTACGTTGGAAATTTTAATTTGAGAATTCGTGTACCATCTTTTGACATGATCTCTCTGTGTTTTTTTTTTTGGAGCAAGTTTTTGACATGATCTTTTAGGGAGTCATTTCTCAATACAATTAGATAATTAAGGTGGATTAATGGGTGTTCACCGACGAACTTCGAAATCATATATGTGTTCGATTGCCAAAATATTTCATAGAATGATGAATGAGAAATTGAGGCTCTTTTCGAGTGAAATTGATGCATATATATATATATATATATATATATATATATATATAGTATTTAATTGATGAAAGAATTAAAATTGGAATGAATTTGACAGGAATACATAGAAAATTCACGAGGAGTGAAGCTTTTCACGTGCAGATGGTCGACCCCAAACGACGAAGCAAAAGCTTTGATCTTCTTGTGCCATGGATACGCCATGGAGTGCAGCATCTCCATGAGAGGTAATTAATTTTATAATTATCTTTCTCAATAAATAAATAGAAAAAAAAAGTGGTTCATGAGTTTCGTATTTTAAATGCACATACACCTCGTAATGTATATTACGACATGATAAGATGTAGTGCGAAAATGTAACATGTTCGTTTACACCGTGATTTTTGATTGATTGATTAGATTGCGCGATTCGATTGGTTAATAATGGATACGAGGTCCATGGCATTGATTGCGAAGGCCATGGAAAGTCGTCTGGACTATTGGGATTAATCCCCAACTTTGATCATATCGTTGATGATCTCTCCGAACACTTCACAAATGTTTCTGGTAATTCAAATATTTCTCTCTTATTATATTTTTAAAGCTCTATCTTGGCCATTAACTACCTACATCGGTATCTTTAATTATAATTATAACGAATTTTATTAAAATTTTTTGATCAAATTCCACCGATGATCTCTCCTGAATCTGAACTCAAACTCGATTTTAGATTACTACACTGAATTGAATTAATTTGGGTTCAATCATTAGTGTATGTATATTATCATATCCCAAATGGTAGTTTAACGAACCCATGTAGTCCGCTTAATTATGATAGTGACTTTTGTTTTGACTTAGTAATTAATTAATTTATTTAATTGCATTTTTAATACAGAGAGGAAAGAAAACAGGAAAAAGATGAGAATAATTATGGGAGAATCAATGGGTGGGGCAATGGTTCTACGATTACATAGGAAGAAACCGGACTACTGGGACGGCGCCGTCCTCGTTGCTCCTATGTGTAAGGTACGTCGTTTGTGTGTATGTTAATGATGTCATTTTATATATATTAGGATGATTAGATGTGATTTAATTTGTTCTAAAATTAATAAGATATATATGCGCCTAGATTGCTGATGAAATGAAACCAAACGCATGGGCCATATCAACTTTGACCTATTTGGCTAGCATCATGCCTACATGGAGACTTACCCCAACTCCAGATATAGTTGACATTGCCTTTAGGGACCCACATGTAAGAGATGAGGTAAATCTTTCTATCTCTCTCTTTTTTTTTACATAATTGACTAATAATATCACATAATTAATTAAGTAATTAATAAATTAAATATGAGATTTACAATTAATGGGGACAGGTTAGATCAAATCCATACACATACAAAGGTCGACCTCGCTTGCAAACAAGCTACGAATTATATACGGCGAGTACAGATTTGGAGAATAGACTTGATGAGGTATCGTTGCCGTTCATCGTCCTTCACGGAGGAAATGATAAAGTGACAGACCCATCGGTGAGCAAACTGTTGTACGAATCGGCTAGCTCCGTCGACAAGACCTTCAAATTGTATCCCGACATGTGGCATTCTTTGTCCTACGGCGAGCTCCCGGAAAACCTTGACCTCGTCTTCTCCGATATTTTTAAGTGGCTGGATCATAGATTTTTGGCCTGCAATGCCAAATTGGAAGCACAACAAAAGCTCGCCAACGATCTCGATGCCTCTGAATCCCACCAACTATGTGAGAAACAAATTTGATCAAGTGTATGTGCTATTACGTCACATACTCACATGTGCTTAATTTGTATTGATCATTTAATTAATATATATTAAAAGAATTGAATTGATCTTTTTGAGTGTTGTAATTGTTTATATATATATATATATATATATATATATATATATTACGTACTCATCCATCCACAAATGTTAATTGATAACCATTGAATTTTTTTTAATATCATAGAAAAAACTGAAATGAAAATAAAACTGACTTAAAACACAATACATTCTCAATTCAAAACACGAATAATGATACTCAATTAATATATATAATTAAGCAGTAATTAAAAATAATATGGTCTTCAATTCGGTCTTCCTCGAATGTGAGTCATCACTCATCACTCCACTCCATCAATCAAAACCCTAGTCATCCGATCGACAAGCTCGCTTATCTGCTTCCTGGAGTGCAACGGCGCCGGGTAGACACAGGCGCAGTCGAGCTGGCCGCCGCGGATGGTGTCGAAGATGGCGATGGAGGGGCCGACGCCGTGGACGGAGGCGCAGCCCATGTAGTCCTCGGCGCCAATCGTTTGCTGCATATGATCAGAGTCATCGATGACGGTGTCCTCAAACACCGTGACCAGAGACGTCCGGAGCGACGATGAAGCGGTGAGGCTGGGGTTCTCGATCGCTTTTGACATGAGGAAGTTGAGATCGGCCATATCCGAAAATTGTTTGTTGCATTTCTTGTAGTTGGCGAAGTCTGTGTAGCATTTCTTGGCTAAATCCCACATTTTTTCTGCTCCTTTTACTCTTTGTATGTTGAGGATTGCAGAGTTGTAGAATCCTGCGGTGACACACGTGTTACATCTCATCTCGTACTTCAATTATAGTACTATATCTACATATGGAGTACTAGTCAAAATTTACAAATTACATGTATGTCATTTTTGGTCATGAGGAAAACTAAGTCTAAAGTTTGATTAAATTTGGTATATATCATATATGTATGTCTGGTTATTGAATTATTTACCGTAGTGATGAGGAGAGAGAGGTGGTTGAAGAATAGAGCGGCAGTCAGTGAGAGTGACGACTCCATATTTCTTGGTGTCCGAAATATTGTGGAGTTTGGTAGAATTATGTGCTGCAATTATTGCTGCTGCTGCTAGGGCTCCACACACCTTAATCCCTCTCGACTTGCACCCCTGCAAGTTCAAATTAATTAAACTACTTTCTATCTATATATGCATATGTTGCAACATAATTATTTTATAATTTTTTTGCATGTGAACGAAATGCGCAGTATTTAATGCATCATCGAATTATAGAATAATGGAATATTAAGTTAGTTGTGTGTATTTTTTTATTTTATTAAATTTTGAGTGGGAGGAAGATGAACTTCAAATCTCATTAAGAGAAGAGTTGTGTTGTGTGTATTAATGATACGTTGACGCGACATGGGGCAGAAGACACGGATGAGGACGGAAAGACATCTAATAAATATATAAATGTACTACCATATGTATCTCCGTTTATATATAACAACCTACGCGCTTGCTTGGTATTTGGTAAGGCCTTGGACATAATTTACTTGCCCTTTGGATTGTTGTTTATTACACGGAAAAAAACAATACATTATTTTATGGGAGTTCTAGTCTGTATATATACACATCATTACTTAATCAGATGATTAAATGATATATTTAGATTTCATGTGTATTATGAAAGCTCACACGCTAATACACTATATACAAATTAATTTATGTAATGTCCCATGTAAAATTTATAGACTTGAGGACAAAAAATAAATATATTTAATAATTTTAGTTGACATCACATGCAGGTGGTAATTAATTATTCCTCAATTATAAGCAGGCAAAGCGTGCGTACACAATCTATTTCGTAATTCGGTGCAGATGAAATCCCAACTGAATATTTTATAATTTGCATAATTTAATAGCAATAGAATATGCCATATAGCTGCAAACTGACAAAAATAGAAACACGTACCAAAACAAATTAAATATCCAGACTAATTATATATGTGATATAGCTGCATTATTCATTTATTATTATTAGTATTATTATTATTAATTTGATATTACTGATATTGAATTCTTGAGATAATACAATACATTAAATTAGCAAAGTCTTGCGTCAACAATCTTACATTTTTACAGGTCAAGATATATGATATATCAGACGATACTCATATTCGAATTCAAATAGCAATAAATTTACAAATATGTTATCAAATAATGGATATAGATTTGGATCCGGAGACACGTACACACACATATACCGACAGAGAATTTGAAATATACTTTCGCATTAAATTTGTACATTGGCTATGTAACTGCAACAATTTTTACATTAATTAATTATATTGACATAACTATTTAATATTTTAAATACTCCCATGCTTTCCTTAAAAAAAACAACTATCCCCATGCAATAAATATGAGATATAAGTAAGATAGCACATGCCACAAAGAAATTATTTATAATTCGTGTTATTTGTTTTGAAATAATATTTGATCATGAGCTATGATATATCTATATGATCATTAATTATGGCAAGCCGAAATTCTTGAATTGGGTAGTTGAAAGAAATTAATAGAAACATTGGAAACTGCAACAAACATTCTCATTGAAAAAAAAATTACCTCAAGAATCATGTTAGTGTACTTGCTGCTCATCTGCAGCCTAACAACCTCGGACCGCCTGGGCATTTTCGTATTCTTGAAGGTCAAATTCGTCAACCTATAAGAGTTCACCGAATATCCCAACATGTCGATCCCATGCGCCCACACTGTCTTCCTCGCCACCCCAGCCGGAATCAAACTTTCGATTCCCATTTTGCCCTCCTCTTCCTTCACTATTCCCTTCTGCGCCCCACTCCCCCCCACCATCTCCATCAGCTCCCTCAGAACCGACACCGCCGTCGCGCGGTCGCATACCGACGTATGGAACCGCAATACGACGACGGATTTGGTGTCCGACGCCGCGTAGACTGCGACGTGGAACAATTCGACTCCGTTGCATGGAAACGAGTTGGGGTCGGACCAGCTGCTGCTGTTGAGTTCGTGTTCCAAGATTGTCTGAAATGGGGAAAGATTGGCGGGGTCATCACGGGCGGCGGAGAGGAGGTGGAGGAGCTGCGAAGCGTCGTGGAGTTCGATCGTTTTTTGGGGTGGCGGGGTGGTGGTGGTTTTGAGGAAAGAGAAGGCTTTTGTGGTGGCGTTGTAGTGAAGCCTGGCGGCGAGGAGAGGGTGGCGAGTTTGGAGATTGTGGAGGATGTCGGCCAAGGCCGCGGCGATCTCCGGCGGCGGTTTAGCCATTTGAAGTGCTAGCACGGTGATGCCCGTGCCGGACGCCACGGCGCGGCACCAGTTTTGCTCGGTGTTTCCCAGGGCTCGAGCATGAGAGACTGGTTTTCCTGACTTAAGATTAGTACCGATCATTTCGACGGCGGTGCACGGCGGAGGAGGCGGAGATATATAGTTGGAGAGTGTAATTGATGGGGTTTGGAGTTGGATGAGAAGAGGTTAGTGTTGGGCATGCATTTATAGAAGATGATGGAGTCGAGGGTAATTTGGGGATTTTTCATATATTTCACATGATCTGTTTGCATATACAATATTCATATATATAATTGTGTGAGTGATGGATTTGGCCACCTTAATTTCGAACCTAAAATCATAAATTAATCACACGTATTAACAGTTAGATTAATTATCTTTGAAAAAAAAGTTATAGATTAATTATGTGGTTTTGTTTGGAACTGCGGTTTGGCAAGAAAGATATATAGTTGTATCATTTATTGTAGCGTGCAGTATGATATCAGTATTAATAGGACTATTAGATAAACATGACTCAAAACCTTCCGCACATGCATTTTTTTGAATTAGATCTATAAGTTTTTTTTTCTTAACTAATTACGCAAACTTTGTGTGTTGTTACGTATTATTATTGGCTTCTTATACTTTCATTTGATTTCAATTAAAAAGTTCTTTAATTAAACTATGGGGTTAACGTTTAAAGGATGATAAAACTTGTGAGAGACCGTCCTATATACAAATCAAAATTCGGAGTACTAAAACTCACATTCCATACACATTTGCAATTTTATTGTTATTTGATTATATTTGGATCCAAATGTCAATCCATCTTATAAATTTTAAGACGGTCTTACACCAAACTGATTCCTCCTTAAGGATTCCCTTTTACCCCATTATTTATGACGCGAAATTTTATGTTGCACTTTCAAATTAAGAGTTTTTTTGTACTTGTTATTCTTTTTTTTTGTAATTTAGTTTAATTTTTATGATTGTTTCTTAGGGATCACTCCACCTAATTAGGGTTTATAATATTTTTTTAATGTTTAAATTTCACTTTTAAATTAATAATTCATTATTATGATTTACTTTTTCAAAAGTATGTTTTATAATTTTTTTAATTCATTTTTTATTGATAAATATTAACTATGATTATTTATGTTATAATTAATTTTTATTTATAATAAATATTATTAAAATCATAAATTTAATGGTGAAATACGAAAAAGTGCAACAGAAAATTTCAACTCCTATTTATAGGACTACTGACTTATCCCCAATAGATGCGGTGCTATTTAGCGGTTTAAAAAAGTCTTAACACAAAAAAATATAAAAAGTAGTTAATTAGACCGACCTATTTATACTTCAATAATAGCTTTACACATTGTAATGATCATACGAAATTATCATGTGATTTACCAGGACAACAATTAATGATATCATTGACATACTATACTAGATTAATGATGAGCTTCAAGCCAAATAATCCATTAATATAATACAAAATTTAAAACTAGCTAAATCCAAATTATTTCGGCCCATACCTTGATGTTTTTAGCATTTTATTTTATTAAAATCTGAAATATGGAGTGGAAACTTAATGCTCATATTTAAATTAAGAATTTAATGCCCAATTTAAATTAACAATCATATATTCTCTAAAATATATACCTATGAAAACCTTTCTCCCTCGGGATAGATTAATACCATTTTACACTAACTTAAATAGTTCCAATTGAAATTTTACTCATGAGATCATTGATCAGTTACCATGACATTTTCTTGTTATATACATGAGAATTGTCAATTTATGATGTGTAAAATAGATTATTTATCAACTTAGGACTTCAAAAATAAAAACTATTAATTTGGGATCTCACCGATGAAAACTATTAATCGATGGTCTAAAAGATGATAAATTATCAATATGAGACCTAAATTGATAAATAATACTATTTTTGGGATCTTAAATCGGTAAAACTTTCTTATATATACAATTTTGATGAAGAATTGCCAAATCCTAAATCTAAGTTGTCTATTCACTGCAATACTAGTGAGAGCTGTATTGTCAAACTTACGAGTCGTCATGGCCAAAAATGTCAATTTTTATACAGTTGGAAGCTGAAATTTGTAATCAGCCATTTTAGATGGAAGGTCCAAACTATTCTTAAATAACATTTATTACTGCCTAATGTCCCGCCATATTATTTCATTGACAATATACATCATTAGCTCTTGTATTTTTATATTTTATTTTTAGGTATTTATATAATTTTTTTTATTTTATTAGGTCTTTCTAATTTTACAATATACTTTCTAAGGTTCTGGAACTTTAAAATTTTATTTTTATAGATCCTTGTATAATTTTTCATTTTAATTAGCAATTCAGTCTAATTATATATTTGATACAATCAAGCACTTTAAGTTTAGGTTTTTCATTTCTATTTTCAAATGAGAAAGTAACAAATATTTGTAAAAAAAACGACAAAATTATGTAATCCCGATAACTAATTAACTGCTAATGAGTATTAAATTCAAATAATAGAAATTAGAAAAATACTAAAATCTTTGAATTTCAAGAGCATGAGTTCTTATAATAATAAGGGATAAGGTCCAATTTGGCCCCTAAACTATTTCTCAAGGAACATTCTGGCCCTTAAATTAATTTTGATTCCGGTTAGCCCCTTGAACTTTCGAACTCATAAGCTCAATTAGTCCATTGAACTTTTGAACTTGACCCAATTAGCCACTTGAAGATAAAAATTAAGTTTTGTTTTGATTATTTCTAAATAAAATAAAAGAAAAGGAAAAAAATTGTAACTATTATTCCCCCAACAAATTAAAAATATACGAGCATTTTTTATCCAATATGTCCAAATATATATAAGTTAGCATAATTTAAAAAAATATATACATAAATTAATGAGTTAATTGAAATTACACTATCATTATAGTAATTCACTATATATTCAATCCAGAAAATACTTCATTTCTTATATATATATGTGTGTGTGTGTGTGTGTGTGTGTGTGTGTGTGTGTGTGTGTGTGTGTATAAAATTATACATACTATATGGATCCAGAAAATGGAAATCTAAATATTCTAATAAATATATTATATTAGATAAATTATATATAATATATTTCGTTAATTATATTATAGTAGGTTATTAATGTTTATAATTAATCAATTTAATATAGACCATAATTATATATTTAAAAAACATAATTATGGTCAATTCTAAATTGTAGTGGTTAGATGTTTTAATGTGTCATAAATATTGTAGATGGTAAACTTCTACAATTAATTCTGTAGTAAGTTCGGGCTCTGGCGACCGGAAAGATTTTTCGAGGCCAAAGAATAAGATCCAAGTGAGATCGAACACGTGTATGAAGGATCGGGAATAATTCTGGTTAGATTGATGATTACTTGGATACCTTTCATGCTTCACCCCTCTTTGATATTTATACCGGATGAAGCTGTAACCTTTTTCCGATTAATCAGGGATTCTCCCTTATTTTCGGGGATAGATACTTATCCCTTTAAGGGTTTTTGACTGAGTCATGTTTATCTTCTAACGTCCCCTTTTTGACTTGGTCTCTTTGTTCGAACTCTGCACTGGCTTGCCCTTCATGTTATCCCCTCTTCGATATTGACCCCTTTCGACCTTTATACCTTGGACTTCGACACATGTCTACCGGGCCCTAAGACCCTTGGACGAACATGGACCTTACTTACTGGGCCTTAACGAAAATAGACCTCTACAATTAGCCCCTCATTACCTGAGGCTCGAGGATCGAGGATCATGTAATAAATGTCGCCGTAACGCAAAGCGACGATCGTAAAATATTTCGGATGATTATTAAAGCCCTAAGTTTGGCGTTATTAACAAATGATCACGAGATCGAAAAAAGGGTCTTGAAAGCAGACATCGTAAGGCTCCAGACCTGAATAAAGGTCCTGAGGAGCTAAAAGGGTCGTGAAAGCAGACCTCGTAAGGCTGAGGGTGAAATAGTCTTTTTAAAACTCCACTTGCCGACTTTCCACCTTCCTTTCAATCTCAGCCGCTCGATTTGCGGGATACGCGGCTCAGATTATTTTTCAATTCTTTGTGGGTTTTCTTCCGTTTCTATCGAGATTCCAAATTTCTAGGTTACTCCTCAATTCCCTCTCTATTTTCTTGAGGAATTTCCAGACTAAGGTTTTACTTTTAGTAGTTACAGAAAATAGGAAATTTAGGTTTGGCTTTTTGGTGAATTTCATATAAATAGACTTGGTGGAGGTTTCTGGAGTTCTTTGTCGTTCGCCGATATTTCTTTATCACTGGTGAAGTAGGGTTTTTAGGAGGTAGATTCTTGGTGTTTTTTGGGCATCATTTTTTGATCTCCGATTAGGTCTTTTTTCAGCGACTGCCTATTAGGACTATTTTTTCCTTCACATCATGAGTATGTCGGGTAGTGGCGATTCTGATGAAAGGACCCGGAGTTGGGGTGGCGGTGCTAGGTCAGCCGAGTCGGAGCAATCCTCCGGCTTGGTCTCTGAATCTACAGAACTCGTTATCTCTCCGATCAAACCATCTGTAGAGAGACCTGCTATTATTCCTCGTATCGGAGGAGGATCGGTGGTGAGTCGCCTCAAGGCTTCGAAGGTGGCCACCAAAAAACGCGTGGACAAATCGAAGAAGCGAAAAGCCGAGGCTGCGGGCTCTCCCTCTTCGAACGAAGACTTCAAAGCCGCCGAGATCGCTCCTCAAGTAGGAGATGACCTAATTAGGAAAATTATTTCTCCAGAATACTCGAGGTCGGGGGTAGAGGTCCATGTCCCTAGGCCTTCAGATAGAGCCAACAGACCCCCTCCTTGCTTTACTGATTTTTACACCTTAGTTATCGACAAGGGCGTAGGGGTGTAGGGCTTCCTCTTCACCCTTTTTTCACTAAGATCTCACATTTTTATGGAATAGCCCCTGCCCAAATATCATCAATAGGGTGGTATCATATGTTGGGCATGTATTATCTTTGGGAAAACCTAGGGTTTTCCAAACCCAACGTCGGGGAGTGGCACTCCTCGTACCGAATTGTGGCCACCCCCAGTCAGAAGGGTTTCTATTACTTTACCAAGTGGGTCGGGGAACAAGCCCCTCTAATAAATACCCTTCCATCTTTGTCGGGGGATTGGAAGCCGAAATTCATCTTTGTTCTAGCGGAAACTTCGAGCGATAGGATCTTGCCAGCGTCGTTTGCCAAAGCCCGTGGGTCTTCAAAGCCTGTCTCTTTTTTTTTTATAAATATCAGTGTTATCCTTAATTTCATGCTTTGTGTCTTTCTGCAGGCTTCCATAAGCGAAAAGACGCATTAGGTACTGATGCAGAGAGAGTCGAGGTCGCATTCTCTCTTTCCGAAGAAGACCGTCAATTCGAAGTCGTTCGCCGCAGCCGAACCCTCTTTAACATGGGAAAGTTGAAGATTCGTCCTTCCGACAATAAGGTAAAATCCTTAGCCGCATCTAAGGTGTTGAGCCCCTCGTCGTCCGGCGTCAAAAGACTTGCCGAGGCCACGCCTTCAGCCTCGCCACCTTCGAAGAAATAGAAAGATCAGACCGGCCTCGAGGCTTCCATTCCTTCTATACTGCCCCAGCCCATGATTGATGTCGATGCCTTGGTTCCGAAGAAGGCTTCGAAGGGGTCAAGCAGCCTTAAGGTGCCTCTAAGGCCTTTCCTCCTCGATGTCCAATCCGCCATTGCTGACGGCTGCTCTCCTTTGGAGTTCGAGAGAGAGGGCCTGGAAGAGCAGGCTCGACTCGCCTTCCAAATGCTATCGAAGGTTTGCTTATCCCTTTTCATCCCTATTTTCTTTATGCGTTTTATACTTTGTGTTCAGATGAGTGCTTGACTTAAACCGGTCCATTATGTTATAGGCCCTTTTCTGTCAATATCAGCTCCGGAGTCAGGTCTCGGGGCATGTTGAGGGCCTCGAGAAGAGGTTGATGGAGCTCTTTAAGGAGCAGGAGAGAATTACTGAGAAGAGGCGTGACTTTACTGCGGAGAAGTCGGTCTTGCTCGTAGAGAGGGACTCGGCTCGTGCTTTGGCCGCCGGGGCTCAGGTGCAACTTGACCGGGCTCTGGATCACCAAGCCCGCCTGGAGATTTCGAAGGCCTCTCTGGAGTCGAGGCTGGCTGCTGCTGAGGCGCGGATAAGTGAGCTCGAGGCCCGCCATGCAACTCTGGACTTCGCCTCACTGGTCGATTCTGCCGAGTTCGAACCCTACAAGGAGCTCTTTTATCAGGAGGGAGGCTCTGCAATGGTCGAGGCGATCAAGGAGAGGATGCCTGAGCTCGATCTTTCCTTCTTTGATACTGACGATGAGGTGGAGACAGAGGCAGTCAGGGGCTCTACGGACGGGGCTGAAGAGGAGAAGAGGGCCGAGGTTGGAGAGGATGCTGCGAAGACGGCTGCTTCGGAGATCGAGAAGAGTGTGGAGGCCATCCGTAGATTCTTTGCTTTTTCTGTATAAATTCTATGAACAAGTTCTAAACAATAACTGATGTTTTTTCTTCTTTTTTTGTGGGAACTTCATATGATTGGGATGTCTATATTTGTTGCTTTTATGATTGAGGCTCTTATTGTCGTGGTAGGATTGTAAGCAGTTTTATCCTTCTTCTAAGGACTCCACCTGAGGTTAATCTAGAAAATATAAAGAAAAATGAAACAAATGTGAGGCGCAAGCGCTATTCATCCATTTCTGAACTCATAGAAAATGGGAGTCGGATCTCCTGGGCTTCTTCCTCTCGACTCTGCTGGAAAGCGGGAGTAGGGACCCCTGGACTTCGGATTCTGTTAGTTACTCTGACGCTCAAGTCAGTAAACAAACCTTAAAAGATAAGAATTTTGAAAGATAAATAAAGGGCGGATACATTACTCTTTGTTTCTGAGGCCGACTTCGAGGTCGACGCCTTATTAACTTTTGTGGGTCAGAAACCCTATGCTTGGGGTTCTGTTAGTTACTCCGACGCTCAAGTCAGTAAACAATCAATCAAATACTTAAAAATTAAAAAAGGAATGAGCTAGAAAGGGAAAATACAATACTCCCTTTGACTTCGAGGTTGATTTTTTCTCTCGATCTTGCTTGAAAATGAGGGCCGAAGCCCTTGGGCTTCGGGTTTCTTTTAGTCACTCTGACGTCCAAGTCAGTAAAATAGTAAAGTACTTAACAAATTCAAAAAAGGAATAAAAGATTGAAGAGTTCAAAAATGATACTGTTTTAAGTGGATGGTGTTCTAGCCGTTGGTTATCGAACGCCCTTCTTTTGATCGAAGTTTGTAAGCTCCGTTCCCTATGACTTTCTCGATCTCATAGGGGCCTTCCCAATTCGGGGCTAGTTTCCCCGCTCCGACTTCTTTTGTGTTCTGGAATACCTTCCTTAGTACCCAATCTCTTGTTTTAAATGTCCTTAGTCTTGTGTTCTTATCAAAGTGTCTTTTTATTTTCTGTTGGTAGACAGATATTTTTATTGCGGCTTTATCTCGAAGTTCATCTATGGTGTCGAGGTTGACTTCAAGCTCAGAGTCGTTGGTTTTATTCGACCATTGAGTTCTTGCCGACCCTATTTCTGCTTCTGCCGGGAGAACTGCTTCCGAACCGTAAGTGAGGGCATAAGGGATCTCTCCCGTAGCGGTTCGTGCAGTGGTTCGATAAGACCAGATGACTCTTGGGAGCTGTTCGACCCATTGTCCTTTGTGCTCGGGGAGTTTTTTCTTCAAGGTGTTCAGGATTGTTTTGTTGGTAGCTTCGGCTTGGCCATTCGAGGCTGGATGCCTTAGTGTGGAGAAAGAGAGCTTGACGTTCCAATGGCAACAGAAGTCTTGGAATTTCGAACTTATAAATTGGGAGCCGTTGTCGGTGACTATTTCTTTAGAGACTCCGAACCTGCAAATAACATATTTCCACAAAAAATTGTTTACCTCGGTATCTCTTATTCGTGCGAAGGCCTCTGCCTCGGCCCATTTGGTGAAGTAGTCTGTTACAACCAAGATAAAGCACTTCTGATTCGATCCCTTCGGTAGTGGTCCCACGATGTCCATTCCCCATTTCATGAATGGCCAAGGTATGGATGCGGTATGTAGAGGTTCTGGTGGCATATGACTCATCTGGGCAAACTTCTGACATTTGTCACATTTTTTGGCATCTTCCCTCATAGTTGGCCAGTAAAAGCCGGTCGTCAATGCTCGGTTAGCCAGGTTTCTGTGTCCTGAATGATTTCTGCATTCACTATCATGGAGCTCGGTTAGAATATACTTTGCTTGGGTCGGGCTCACACATTTCAAATATGGTCCTGAGAAGGACTTTCTGTATAAGGATCTGGAAATCATGGCGAATTTTGGAGCTTTTGCTTGTATTCGTCTTGCTTCGATAGGATCTTCGGGGAGTTCATTTTCTGTCAGAAATCTGCATAAGGGGGTCATCCAGTTTACCTCGATGTCGATGGGAAAGACTTCAGAGTTGTCACCCTTCCATACAGCGGGCCATTTGGCGTATAGGACTTGGATGTTTTTATCCTGGCTAGTTTGTATGGCTGACCCCAGATTAGCTAATGCGTCGGCATGGTGGTTTTCTTCTCTAGTGATGTGTTGGGCTTCGATTTTTTCAAACTTGGCCGCTGCTTGTTTTGCGACTGCGAGGTATGATACCATCCTTGAGTCTTTTGCTTGAAATTCTTCTTCAAACGGATTTATTATCAATTGCGAACCACTTATGACTCGAAGTCATTTAGCTCCTACATCGGCTGCTAAATTTAATCCTGCTATGAGGGCCTCATATTCAGCCTCGTTGTTGGTAGTTTTGAACCCGCATCGAATAGATCTTTCTATGATTATTCCTTCTGGATTGATCAGTACTAAGCCCATTCCACTCCCCTTCGAAGTGCTGGATCCATCAACTTGGAGGGTCCAGTACTTTGAATCATTGTCTTTGACGTTCGTTAGTACTTCTCCTTCTGGTTCGTGGGAAAAATCTGCAATGAAATCTGATAGGACTTGTGACTTAATTGATGTTCGTGGAACGAAGTCTATATCATACTCCCCGAGTTCGATAACCCATTTTGATAATCTTCCCGCGAGGTCTGACTTTCTTAACACGGCTCTTAAGGGGAACTATGTGACTACTTTTATTGAATGGCTTTGAAAATAGAGTTTCATTTTCCTGGAAGTCATTACAAGTGCTAAGGCCAACTTTTCGAGCCGCGGGTATCTGGTCTCGGCATCTAGCAGCAAACGGCTAGCATAGTATACAGGGTGTTGTCTTCCTTTATCTTCTCTAACAAGGACTGCACTGATAGAGTTAATAGAAACAGATAAATAAACGAGGAGTATCTCTCCGTTGATTGGTTTGGATAGAAGAGGCGGACTTGCGAGGTATTCCTTGAGGTCTTCGAGGGCTTTGGCGCATTCCAGAGTCCATTCGAAATCTTTGTTCTTTCGTAGAGTCTGAAAAAACGCTCGGCTTCTTTCTGAGTATTTAGATATGAAGCGGCTAAGAGCTGTTAATCGACTGGTCAGTTTTTGAACGTCTTTAGGGGTTTTGGGGTGCTGGATATTCCGAACTGCTCTGATTTGGCTAGGGTCGGCCTCGATTCCTCTTTTCGTTACTAGGTATCCCAGGAATTTCCCCGACGTTACTCCAAAGCGCATTTGGTGGGGTTCAACTTCATGTTGTATCGTCGTAGGACTTCGAAGGTTCGTCGTAGATGCATGACATGGTCCTGAGTCCGTACTAATTTGACTAGCATGTCGTCGATATATACTTCCATTGTTATCCCGATGAGCTCTTCGAACATTCGATTCACCAACCTTTGATACGTTGCACCTGCATTTTTTAGTCAAAAAGGCATAACTTTATAACAGAACATACATCGATGTGTGATGAACGCTATTTTTTCTTGGTCTTCATCGTGCATTAGGATTTGATTGTATCCCGAGAATGCATCCATGAAGCTCATGAGCTCGTGACCTGCCGTTGCATCGACTAGTGCGTCTATATGCGGGAGGGGGAAAGAATCTTTAGGGCACGCCTGATTGAGGTCGGTGAAGTCTATGCATAAACGGTTCTTTCCGTTCTTCTTTTTTAGCACCACGACATTTGCTAACCATTCTGGGTAATGATCCTCACGTACATGTCCGTTCTTTAATAGTTTGCCTACTTCTTCATCCACGATTTTGTTTCTTTCCGGGGCAAATTTACGTTTTTTTACTTGATATGGGTCTTTTCCGGGTCTACCTGCAATTTGTGAGTTATAATGGAGGGGTCGATACCTGTCATATTCTCGAACGACCATGCAAAGCAGTCATGATGCTCTTTGAGGAATGCGATCAATTGTTCCCTGATGTCCGAGATTAATCTGTACCTGATGGATACCCTATGATCTGAAAGTTCGGGATGAATCTGTACTTCATCGAGGTCTTCGACTTTTGGTTCTTCGTAATTTCGATCTTCAGTGCTTGATGAGGTTAAGCTAACCTCTATCTGATTGACCTCGATGAATACTTTCTGCTTGAATGTAGTGACATAACATTCTCTTGACGAGAGCTGTTCTCCTCTTACTGATCGAACTCCCCAGGGGGTAGGGAATTTCATGATTTGGTGATATGTTGAAGGTACTGCTCGGAGTTCATGGATCCAGGGTCATCCCATAATCATGTTGTACGCTGAAGGCGCGTTTATTATCTGAAATTTGGTGAGGAGGTTGAGCCCCTCAATGTAAGTGGGGAGCGTGATTTCTCCCTGTTGAAGCCGATCAATGCTATTGACTTCTTTACGATGTTTGTTTCTTTCACCTGCATTCCTTTTAATGTACTAAGGAAGATCACGTTAGAGGAAATCCCATTGTCGATGAGAGTTCGCTTGATTAAACAGTTCGATATTAAAAGGGAAATGACTATTGCATCGTGGTGTGGGAGTGAGAGTTCAGATACTTCACTACTGGAGAAGCTGAGGGTTGCCAGATCATCGGGTTCAGCTTTTTTAGGTATGTTTGCTGTATATTTGAGGGACCGGCAATGCCTCTTTGCCGATGACTGGGAGACGCCACTGATCTCCGAACCCCCGGTTATGCAATTTAGAGTTCGATCAATTTTCGGGGGTTTGACAGGCTGAGTTTCCATATGATTATCTCTTCTATTCCAATTTTCTTTTCCTTTTGAGGTCAGGAGATCGATTAAGTGGCCTCTTTTGAGAAGCTCGATTACTTCAAGTCTAAGTGCGATGCAGTTGTCTGTTCTATGCCCATGGTCGTTGTGGAAGTTGCAGAATCTGTTCCTGTCTCGCTCATTATCAGGTGTTCTCATCTTTGGGGGCCATTTGACGATTTGTCCGAGCCCTTTCATCGCGTTCACGGCTTCCGAAGGTGTTATGCAAAGATTATATTCAGGTAGCCTTCTGTCTAGGCGTTCGGGTAGCCTCCTATCTCTGGGGTCAAATCTGGGATTGCGAGGATACGGATCTGCTCGATACCTCTCGTTTCTGATGTGAGACCTATGTTCCTTGCGGGGTTGGTCATTCCGGGGTTTAAATTTGGATGAGTTTGCTTCATCTTCTTCCCATTTGATTTGTGCCCATGCTTTGGCGAGGACGTCTTCCATTGTTTTTCATGGGTATTTGGTTAATTCTTTGTAAAGATCTGAACTCCTCTTTAAACATTTCCTAAAGGCTAACACGGCTGTGTCGATGTTGCATCCTGGGATTGACACTTTTTCTCTATTGAATTGTCCCACGAAGCTTCGTAGGGTTTCCTCTGGTTTTTAGATCACTGTATAGAGATCGTCGGCGTGTTTCTCGATCCTTCGGCTACTAGTGAACTGCTCAACGAACAGGTCGTTGAGCTGAGTGAAGGTGGAGATCGACGAGTTTGGCAAGCTCGTAAACCATTGGAGTGCTGGTCCCGATAGGCTGCTTCCGAACCCCTTACACATTCCGGCTTCTCTACTTTGTCGCGGGATTGAAGTGGTGAATATCCTTTGTTTGTATTGTGCTATATGGTCATCAGGGTCAGCAGTGCCATCGAACAGTTTCATCGATGGAAATGTGAACTTCGGAGGCATCTCTACAAGACTGATTTCCTCTGTAAAGGGAGAATCTGCGAAGCTTGTTGGGGCTATTTTGCGAATGGGGGTGGGAACTCCGGGGATTCGTGTGAGCATTTCTTCTAACCGATTTAGTTTGTTCTCGACCTCAATTTCGGGTTGGATCTCGATGTATTCGAACCCCGGGAGAGGTCTGAGATACGGATCGCTAGAATCTTCTTTGTTCTGTTGTCCTTCGCTGGTTCCTGCAATGTTTTGGTTAGCAGTTTCGTTAGCGGAATTTAAAAGTACATGTTCGCGTAGCTGACTGATTTTTCGAGTTTCAGGGGGTTGTCGATGAAATCCATTTGGGAATTGATTCGGTGGACTTAATGTTTCCATCCGAGCTTTGAGGACTGAATTTTCTGTTCGAATGGCCACGAGTTCCACAACGGTGGAATCGAGTCGTTGTTAGATCGCTCGCAGCACTTGAGCAATATCTCTGTTTTCTCCTACGGGAGGGGTTGTTGATGGTGATTCCCTCCGATTGTCTTGAGGGTTCGGGGTCGTACTGCTTCGGCCATCGACAGTCATCTTTAATATGGTCGATCAGAGCCCCACGGTGGGCGCCAAATTGTAGATGGTAAACTTCTACAATTAATTCTGTAGTGAGTTCGGGCTCTGATGACCGGAAAGATTTTTCGAGGCCAAAGAATGAGATCGAAGTGAGATCAAACACGTGTATGAAGGATCAGGAATAATTTTGGTTAGATTGATGATTACTTGGATACCTTTCATGCTTCACCCCTCTTTGATATTTATACCGGATGAAGTCGTAACCTTTTTCCGATTAATCAGGGATTCTCCCTTATTTTCAGGGATAGATACTTATCCCTTTAAGGGTTTTTGACTGAGTCATGTTTATCTTCTAACGTCCCCTTTTTGACTTGGTCTCTTTGTTCAAACTCTGCACTGGCTTGCCCTTCATGTTACCCCCTCTTCGATATTAACCCCCCTCGACCTTTATACCTTGGACTTCGACACACGTCTACCTACCCCTAAGACCCTTGGATGAACATGGGCCTTACTCACTGGGCCTTAACAAAAATAGACCTCTACAAATATAATGACAATTTATATACTACTAAAATTATTTATAAAAAAAATATTTTTATTACTATATATATATATATATATATATTTTAATATTTTTATTTTTTAGAAATAAGAAAAATAGAATTATTTACCTTCGAAAGGGCTAACTGGATCAAATTTAATAGTTCAAGGGGCTAACCAAGCTGAGTTTAATAGTTCAATGGGCTAACTGGGACCGAATTTAGTTTAAGGGTCAAGATGCTCCTCGGAAAATAGTTCAGGGGGCAAATTGAACATTATCCCTATAATAATAATGATAATAATAATAATAATAATAATAATAATCTATATCTATTTATATATATATATATTTAAATCTTCCACCTTGTAAAATACGACGTTTTAGTTTGCGACAGTGCAGTTCTCGACCATCCACTCATTCATCTTTTCAAGGTCCATTTGAGACAGGAATGCGTAGCTTGTAAGCATTCTGTCGTCCAGGCATGGCTGGTTTTTGCAGAACCCATGCATTAGGAAATGTACTTGTAAGACCTCGTTGGAGGTGATTTTCCTGATGTGTATATATATATATATATATATAAGACTAGAAGGGTTGTTGATTATGCTTCAGAGTTTCGATGCATTTTGCATGCTCAAGATATGTTAATGATCAGTTAAAGCATGAGTAATTATACATCAGTGGGCAGTGGCCTAATTATTAATTATAAATTGAAATTATAATTTGCAGAATGGTACTACCCAGAGTAGCACGAGGAAAAAATGCGAATGCGAATCCCGTAAGACAAAATAGGCCTAGAGGGAGACCTCCAAGGCAAGGAATGCATGAAAGAGTAGAGGAAGAACAACAAGAAGAACACGAGGAACAAAGAGAGCAGACACCTCCCCCACATCCACAGCGCAGAATTGTGGAGCTTTTTCTGCGACAGAACCCTCCATCGTTTGATGGGGCTAGAACCCCGGCCGATGCTGAGGCGTGGATCCAAGCGATGGAGCGGATTTTTAATTTTCTCCGCTGTGATAACCAGGAGCGACTCTCCTGTGTAGCATTCCAGTTAACCAGATCTGCAGATTTCTGGTGGGAGTCTAGAAGGAGGACCATGACTCCGGAGCAGCTTGATGCTTACACATGGGATCAGTTCAAAATTGGATTTTACGACAAATACATTCCTAAGACGTCCAGAGTCAAGAAGGAAGCAGAGTTTCATACTCTGAAACAAGGGAAGATGTCCGTCACAGAGTACGAGCGAGTATTCTATGAGTTATCACGGTATGCACCTCTTCAGGTAGATACTGATGAGAAGATGGCATCTAAGTTCAGATCAGGACTGAGGCATGAGATTGCCGTGTCTTTGGCAAGTCGGGAAGACCTAACCTATGCCGAGTCGTTGAATAGGGCATTGGACATCGAAGCAGTGATGCCTGAAGAAAGAAAGGCCCCAGTATCAGCTCCAATACCTACTTTAGCACCAGCACCAGCCCGGACTCCATCACAAAGCTTCCAGGGGAAGAGAAAGTGGAATGATGGAGGTAACCAGAACAAGAACCAAGGCTACAGGAAGCCTTGGCAGGGAAATAGGCAGCAGGGCCAGCAGAGTGCCCCTGCTCAGGGAAGAACTACACCATCACAACCTAACATTCCTCTATGCCCAAGGTGCAACAAAAGCCACCAGGGCATATGTCAGGCCGGCAACACGGGTTGCTATAACTGTGGCCAGGAGGGTCACTATGCAAGGAATTGTCCGAAGGCACAACAAAGACGGAACCCTCAGCAACTTAAGGCCTTGCAGGCATCGGGGCAACAAAGTCAGCAACCCCAGCAACAACAATATCAGCAAGAACAGCAGAGGCAGATGCAGCAAGGAAATCCCAGGTCTTATGTAATGAACCCCAGTTCCTCCGGGAAAGGGAAGCAGAAAGGTAATCTTGTAGGTATGGGCAAACTTCATGGCATGCATTTAGTTGTTTTATTTGATACTGGAGCATCGCACTCATTTATTTCATCAGCATGATGTGATAAGTTAGAGCTTAAAACTGAACGAGCTAGTCATAAGAAAAAGATTTTAACACCAACTGGCGGAACCATGACTACGACTCATGTTTGCTCGAACATAGAAATAGACTTGGGAACAACTAGGATTAAGGCTGATAATCTTAGTGTCCTACCGATATGGGATACCGATGTAATCCTAGGAATGGATTGGTTGTCAGAAAATCATGCCACGATCCTATGCAACGAAAGGAAGATATCATTCCAAGTTTCAGGAGAAGAGCCAACAAGTTTTCACGGCATAGAAATGGGAAAGTTCACTCCAATGATTTCAGCACTGCAGGCCAAGAAGATGATCAAGAGAGGAAATCAAGCTTTCCTGGTTTATTTAAACAAGATAGATGATATAGAGATGACAATGGAAGATGTTCCAGTTGTGCAAGAGTTTGCAGACGTTTTTCCAGAAGAATTGCCAGGATTGCCACCGAACCGACAAGTCAAGTTTGCAATAGATTTGGAACCGGGAGCGGCTCCGATTTCAAAAGCTCCATACATGATGGCCCCAAAAGAGTTGCAAGAACTCAAGATTCAACTTCAAGAGTTATTAGACCTAGGTTTCATCCGACCTAGTGCGTCACCATGGGGAGCACCAGTCCTGTTTGTGAAAAAGAAAGATGGCACATTGAGGATGTGCATAAATTACCGTGAGCTGAATAAGCTGACATTGAAGAACAAGTATCCGTTGCCAAGGACTGATGATCTTTTTTATCAGCTTAAGGGGGCAAGTGTATTCTCAAAAATTGACCTAAGGTCTGGGTATCATCAGTTAAAGATCAAGTCAGAAGATATACCCAAGACAGCTTTCCGAACCCGGTATGGTCATTACGAGTTTACGGTAATGCCGTTCGGATTGACAAATGCCCCAGCAGTATTCATGGATCTCATGAATAGGGTGTTTCATCCATTTTTAGATAAGTTTGTCCTTGTGTTTATAGATGATATTCTTATCTATTCCAAGAATGAATCGGATCATGCGGAGCATCTGAGGACGGTGTTAGAAACACTAAGAAAAGAAAGGCTTTATGCCAAATTCAGTAAGTGCGAATTTTGGCTGAAGGAAGTAATGTTCCTTGGGCACATTGTGTCAGCAGAGGGAATCAAAGTGGACCCCTCTAAAGTAAAGGCAGTACAAGAATGGAAGTCTCCAACTACTCCTGACGAAATCAGAAGTTTCTTGGGATTAGCTGGATACTATAGGAGATTCATAGAAGGATTCTCCAAAATAGCTAGGCCAATGACACAATTGCTAAGGAAGGGAATCAAGTACCAGTGGTTAGAAGAATGTGAAGCCAGTTTTCAGGAGCTTAAGAAAAGATTAACCACTGCTCCAGTGTTAGCCATTCCAGTCAGTGATAAAGAATTTGTGATTTACACGGATGCTTTGAAGAATGGATTAGGCTGTGTCCTAATGCATGAAGGCAGAGTCATAGCGTATGCGTCCAGACAGTTAAGAATTCATGAGTTAAATTATCCTACGCATGACTTAGAGTTGGCAGCAATAGTGCATGCCTTGAAAATCTGGAGACACCACCTATACGGAGTTAGGTATGAGATTTTCACAGATCACAAGAGTCTGAAGTACTTTTTTCGAGCAGAAGGATTTAAATATGAGACAGCGCAGATGGCTCGAATTAGTAAAGGACTACGAATGTGGAATCAGTTACCACCCAGGCAAGGCTAATGTGGTAGCGGATGCCTTGAGTCGTAAAACAAGCAGGTTGGGTTTTCTCCTCACTCAGGAGGAGACACTCATCAGGGATTTTGAGAGCTTACAGCTAGAGGTGGTTTACCCACCTGAGACGATTGTATGTCGTGTGGCAACATTAGTAGCTGTACCAGATCTTCGGGAAAAGATAATTGAGGCACAGAGAAAAGATCAAGCCATGGAAGAGATGCGTTTGAAGATCAGATCAGGAAAAACAGAAAGTTTCAAGGAAGTATCAGATAATGCTATCCTTTATAAAGATAGGATATGTGTTCCACCGTGTGTTGAGCTCAGAAATGAGATCATGAGCGAGGCTCATGATACTCCATATACAGCACACCCGGGAAGTACAAAAATGTATCAGGATTTGAAGCAGAAATTCTGGTGGGAAGGAATGAAACGGGACGTAGCTTTCTATGTTGAGCGATGCTTGTCATGTCAACAAGTTAAGGCATTGCACCAAAGGCCTTACGGTACGCTACAACCGTTAGAGATTCCTGAGTGGAAGTGGGAACACATAGCGATGGATTTTGTGACAGGTCTACCCAAGTCAAGATGAGGGAATACGGCCATATGGGTCATTATTGACAGGCTCACAAAGTCAGCTCATTTCCTTCCGATCCGAGTTACGGATGGATCGAATAAGCTAGCTCAGATTTATGTTAAAGAGATTGTACGCCTTCACGGTATTTCGGTGTCGATAACATCGGACAGAGATTCAAAGTTTACCTCAAGATTTTGGATTAGCTTACAGAAGGAGTTGGGAACTCAACTCAATTTCAGTATAGCGTTTCACCCACAAACGGATGGACAGTCCGAAAGGACCATCCAAACATTAGAGGACATGTTGAGAACAGTGGTTCTAGACAGGGGTGGAAGCTGGGAGGAAATATTAGCATTGATTGAGTTCGCCTATAACAATAGTTATCAGGCAACCATCAATATGGCGCCATACGAAGCGTTGTATGGGCGAAAGTGTCGATCACCACTTTATTGGGATGAAGTGGGTGAACGAAAGATTCTTGGGCCAGATTTAGTGTCAGAAATGATTGAAATTGTCAGAAAAATCCATCAGAGGATTCAAGAAGCCCAGAGTCGGCAGAAGTCGTATGTGGATAATCACCGTACAGATTTACAATTTGCAGCAGGAGACAAAGTCTTCCTGAAAGTATCCCCTTCCAGGGGGATAATAAGGTTCGGTGTAAAGGGAAAGTTACGACCACGTTTTATAGGACCTTACGAGATCCTTGAGCGGATAGGTGCAGTGGCATATAGATTGGCATTACCACCCAGTTTTGGTAATGTTCATAACGTATTCCATGTTTCTCAGTTAAGGAAATACGTGTATGATCCCAAACATGTGATCCAACACAGTGAGATGGAGTTAGATCCAGATCTAACTTATGAAGAGAGACCAGAAGCCATTTTGGATCGAAAAGTTCAGGAGTTGATGTAGCGCCCCGATCCCGAAAGACCGTGGAAATGGACGCCACGGAGGTTGGAATTAAGAAGCGGGAAAGAAAGGGGTAAGCTGATTAATGAAAATCTCAACAGAAGACTCAGAATAACCAAACATGCTTTATTATAAAATATAGCTATTCACAACACCAAGATCAGAGTTCTTAGTGTTTAACAAAAGGATATTACAAGCGCAGAGACTTAATTATCAACAGAATACTTAACAAAAAGAGACAATGGGAAAATAAGTAAATAACAAAAGCCCATCTCTTAGCATCGTCACCTCCACGCGCCAGCCTACTGACCTGAAAAATATTTGAAAATATTTGGGCTGAGTACTAGTGCACTCAGTGGGCAAGTTTTTACAATTCAAGTTATGCAAATCATTTTATTAAAGTAATCTATCTGTGTTCATGCAGGTAGTGAAGCTTAGGAGGTTTCAAAATTTAAAGCAACCTAAGTTCACCAAAATATTTTATCGTGAAGCGCTTAAGAGTGTAACCAGTCATTGCCCGCAACCCGTACTACATCACCACGCGTAAAGTTGAGTATGGCCAAGTATACCCAATGGGTATAACCCATATGTGTTTCATTTTAGTCTCACCGACAAGGAGTAGGGCATGACAAATAATGCATGCATACTGTAGCTACTCACATTGACACAACGCTGGTATATGAGACTCCGACAACATACAGTAGCACATAAATATTTAACACAGATAGTCACATATGCAATTTTAACAAAGCAGAACTTAATAACTCGAAAGATACAATTTGCAAAGATATAATAGCTCACCTGGATAATAACGAGCACATGGCGGCATAATAACTTCAAAATTGGTTCATTAATCCTAGCAGGCTCTGCAGGTCCTATAAGGGTCGATCTTCGACTTAGAATAATCGCTATATTTTCGGGAATTAATCTACTGAAATCCGAGCTATTATTTAAATTTTATTCTTTTCAAAAATATATCACACGACTCTAGAGACCTCGTATGCATTTACCGCAAAAGAGAATAATTTCTAAAATATTGTTTTTGATTTATTGGAATCAAAAGATTTGACAGAGGTCACTTTTCATAATTTGCCATTTTAATCGATTTTTATCAGATTTGTACCACGACACTTTTTAACCTTTCAAAAATTATGAAAATATTCAAGGGTCATCCTATATATGCCAAGACTATAGTTTGAGAGTTTTAGAATTTTTCGATAACACATGCTCCCGGTACAAAAATAACTGTATAAATTAAATAATTGAGATTTTTCAAAACTCGTCCAAAAATTACGAAATTCGACGGGCATATAGGAAATATTATTTCGAACAACTTTTGAGAAGAAACGTTTTTGATTTGATGACCAAAAACGGGTCAAAATGGGAAAAAAACGTTACTGATCGGCGTTTTTATTAAATTTCAGTTTTCCGGCGATTTCGCCGGTTTCCGGCCGTCGGACGGGAATGCGTTCCACATACGTAATGTAGAACACATTTAAATACACGACATATTAAAATTTGGGTTAAAGAGGACGAGAAATGGACCGATACGATAGCCGCGCGACGTGGAAACAACGTCGCGACATGGCTGCAGCTCCGGCGACGGCGGTGGTGCTCCGGCGACGTCGAAGGCGGCAGCAGGGTGGTTTTGGTCGGCACGGCGCAGCAGCAGCTACACTTCTCTCTCTCTCCGATATCTATCTCCTCTCTCGCTCAACTCTATCCTCTCGACTCTCTCTCTTCTCTCTCTCTCTTTTCTTCTTTTCCTTTTTTTTTTTTTGTTTTGTTACGACAAAAGCTAATTTGACAAGTTGGGGGTGGCTTTTGGATTCATATGTGAAATGGTGATAAGGATCAACAGAGAAGGGGGAAAATTATAGATAATTTAGGATATTTTGGAATAAATATTTGGATATAAAATATTGATGACATGGCTGCAGCTCCGGCGACGGCGGTGGTGCTCCGGCGACGTCGAAGGCGGCAGCAGGGTGGTGGTGGTCAGCACGGCGCAGCAGCAGCTACACTTCACTCTCTCTCCGATATCTATCTCCTCTCTCGCTCAACTCTATCCTCTCGACTCTCTCTCTTCTCTCTCTCTCTTTTCTTCTTTTCCTTTTTTTTTGTTTTATTACGGCAAAAGCTAATTTGACAAGTTGGGGGTAGCTTTTGGATTCATATGTGAAATGGTGATAGGGATCAGCAGAGAAGGGGGAAAATTATAGATAATATAGGATATTTTGGAATAAATATTTGGATATAAAATATTGATAAAATGTTTTTTTTACTTGATTAAAAATTATTTTATTTCACCAGGAGTTCAATTAATCTCACATTATAAACCTAAAAATATCGGGAGGTTCATTGGGTTATTTCTTATTAAATCAATTCAAAATGGTATGCCGAAAATATCATTTGATAATAAAACGAGAAAAGATTCCTTTTTAAATTAAATAAAAATTACTATTTATTTTACCAAAAATATTGCCAAGAGTTCGTTTGACCTCTAAATAAAATTTTAAAAGTATCATTGAAATTCTCAGGTCGTTCTATTTTCATGAAAATCATTATTGGCCACGCGTCAAAAATATTCCAACTATAATACTTTTTTTTAAATCTTAGATAATACCTAAAGTCGCGTCTTTTATCCATTTTACTTTATCTTAGCTCCAATAATTTTTTTGGTAGCCTTCTAGATAAATTTAGAAAATTTTAACTATAATCCAAAAATACGGGGTGTTACAGTTGATGAACAAGTCTATTCCTCTATTTAAGATCCTATGGAGTCACCATGGTCAGGAAGAAGCGACATGGGAACTCGAGGATAAGATGAAAGCAAAATACCCAAAATTGTTTCTCTAAGGTATGTAAATTTCGGGACAAAATTTATTTTGAGGGGGGTGGAATGTAATACCCCGTAAATTAATTACTGCTTAATTGCAGTAAACTGTTGCAATTACTATTTAATATAATAATTTCCAGTCAGATTATGGTCGAAAGTATCCGTTAAGTTCCATGAAATTCAAGGTCAATTATTTCCTATAGGTGGGTTGATTTTTCCACTAGGATTTTAATTCCCTTTTCAGTATAGAAAGCTGGAATCATAATTCCAGATAAAATGGATTCCTATTCTTTTAAATTTGCGGTGTGTGTTTATCGTGAATTAGACATTCCGATAAATATTTTCAGGACTGAGAGAATCAGATATTCTCCAGTCATTAGTGTTTAAATTCAAATAATTTAAACAGGGTGATTTAAAATCCGAGAGAATTAGATATTCTCTAGTTCGGATGTTTTAATGGTCGAGAAATTAAAATCAGTATTTCGAAGTGGTATTTTAAAACCAAGTAATTTCAGATAAATTATTGTTTTAAAATAAGTGATTTATTTCAGCAATATCGGTTTAGTTCGGGATTTTTCCGAAGACGGAAAATATCACGATAGTCGAATAATCGGTATTTAAACCGGGTAGTTGTTTGGTCAACCAAGGCATGGCTTCCCTCACCTCTTCCATGCTTTTCCCACGTCTTTTGTTCTCCAAATAAAGCAAGGTAAAAGAGAGAGAGAGAGAGAGAGAGAGAGAGAGAGAGAGAGCTTCTCCATTTCACCTTCGTTCTAACGCAACAAGTTGAGAGAGAGAGAGAGAGAGAGAGGAAAACAGCAGTAGCTTCTGCTTTCTTCTTCTTCTTCATTCCATTTTCTTCATTTACGTAAAATTTGAGAGAAAGAAAAGGGGCTAAACAACCATTCATCTTCATTCCATTTCACGCAAGCATCACACAGAGAGAGGAAGAGATTTAGCTGCCACTTCCTTCCAAGTGCTTCAACCATTCTTCTTCTCTCATCCATTCCAGCCATTTTCACAGCTTTTCAAGCTTTTCTGAGCCATTTTGAAAGGTATTTTCGAAACCATATGATGTGTTTTATTTATGATTCAAACTATGTTTAGTTAAGTTTTGAGATGCGTTTTGTTGTTGTGAATGCTTGTGTATCGAGTATTTTTGTTGTGATGAAGTTTTGTATCGAGTTTCATGGCGTCTATCGTCGTTCATGCGACTCTCGGACTCAGTCCCGCGCGACTGCGGGGACGAGCGCGAGCGTGCACAGGCCGCGCGAGCGCGGGGACGCGCACGAGCGCGCACAGGTCGCGCGCCCGCGCACTTCGCGTTCGGCAGTTTTGCCACCCTTCGGTAAAACGAGCATAACTCCCTCGTTTTACGTCAGATTGAGACACCGTAAAGTTTTCCGGAAACTAGACTTAAGTGGCTTTGCAATGGTATGGGTCTCAATCTCTAATTCGTTCTGAGTAAATTATGAAAAATAGGCAAAGTTGGGTCATGTTTTGGTTTTCAGGAAGTCATGGCAATTCTGCTACCTTTTGGTAAAACGGGTATATCCGTTTCATTTGTTATCATCTTAAGCCACTGTAATTTTTTTAAAATTCTATAATTCCGTGGCTTTCTAATGGTATATGGCTCAGTCCATAACTCTTCCTGAATCGATTGTGAAAAATCTTCAAAGTCAGGTCACGAGTTTGTTTTCAGAAATTCTGGCAGTTCTGCCACCTTCTAGTAAAACGGTCATAACTTTTTCGTTAGTTATTATCTTGAGTCACCATAAATTTGGCCGTAAACTAGACTTCCTTGGCTTTCCAAGGTGTATGGCTTGTCCCCTGCACCCTAGCGAGTCAAAACAGAAAATTCTGCAAAGTTGATCGTTGTGCAGAATGTTGTTCAATCTAAGCTTAATGTTGATCTTGTTTTTAGAATCAGCTTGCGATGGATGTTGAGATGTTTTTAATACCTTAAATGATGTCGATGTATGTATTTAGATGGTTAAGAACTAGGGTCGAGATTAACCCTTAAGCAAGAGAAAATTTAGAACGGATACTAGACCCTAATAGGCCTTCAATTTCATGTTGAGTCCAAACAACGTATTTGGTTCAACGTACTCAGATTTATGTTGACTCTATGAAGGCGAGCTATCCAGTGCAACATAAAGTACGAGGAGGAACTTTTGCTACAGTTCAAGTGTTAAAACCTCGGTGAAAGGTGGGCTTTCTTTTCAACGGACTCTTGGTCCAAATAATGATTTGAGTTTTTACTCATCTAAAGTTATTTATTTTTGATGCAAATAAATTATTGTTATGCATAAAATGTTTTATTTTGTATGATATCCTTATCTGTATTTAGTTAGCTCACAAGGGGCTTTCTAACTCATAAATCGATCGGGCCTCGTGCTAACTTAGCATGTTAACCGAGGTTAGTGTACACTTGGATCGGTGATATTAGGAAGATGGAAAGGCTGAGCGGAGCTATTCCTGACTAAGACATCGACGATGCTAAACGTCCGTGGAAAAGGCTGAGCGGAGCTATTCCTCGGAGTTTAGTTCAGATATGTATTCATGGAAAAGGCTTTAGCGGAGCTATTCCTCGACGTCCTTGGAAAAGGCTTAAGCGGAGCTATTCCTCGGCATTCAGTTTGGATATGGATGATCATACAACAGAAAAGAGCGCTCAAAAATAGAAAATGATTTAGTAAAACATAGGGCCTTTTTAGATAAAACCCCTGTGTGTTTACTCGGATGCATGATAATAAAAATCAGTTTTAACAAACGTTCATAATATCAGATATATTATGATATTTTTGGCAATGTGTTCACTGAGTACCCTTGTACTCAGCCCTGCATGTTTGTTTTTAAATGTGCAGGTTGAGATGGTGTGGAAGGGAGAAGTGCTGAGAGTGGAGTTCCTTTTGTACAAGGCTCAGATGGTCTTGTAATTTTGAATATCTTTCTTTTGCTTCCGCAACTCAGCTATATAATAAGTCTAATATTTCATCTTTTGATTTTGGACGGGTCCAATACCTCGATAATCAATTAAGTACTATTATTATTATTCTGTCCCTTGTGAGTACTTGAAATCAGTCCAAAATTTGAGTTCACAGCAAATATCGTTCCTGAAATACAGTAGTTCGTTCCTTTATTTAATTAATTCTGGTTCGCGCCTTGATCCATCCTTCTTTGGGATCGAGTCGTGCCAGTCACACTTCATATTAATCAGATATTAATTTTGGGGTCGTGACATATATTGGATCATTTTAAGTTTAAATAATATAAATTATGTATAAATGCTAATAATTTCAAAGCTTATGAGCTTGATTGAATAATCATACATAACTATAAATAAATAAAATTATTTAAACACATTATGTCTTCTCTTTATTTGATATGTTTATGGTATATCAAATCCATTTACGTATACATTTATTTATATCTATATATACATATAGATACAAAATATTTAATTTTGTTATCTCTTGATGTAAATAAACACAAAAATACACAAATATATATATATACGTATATATATGTATGTATGTATCTACACTAGTATAAAGCATGTATACACATATACTTGAGTTGTAACTAATAATGTACATAAAATTGGGACCAAACTAACATACTTGCATAAACTGAAATTTAAATATAAAAAATATACAGAAAATAATATATATATATATATATGTGTATATATATATAATGATAAAATAAAAACTATATAAATAAATTACAATTTAGATCACTTAATCTATCTATCTACATATATATTTATCTATCTATCTATCTATCTATTTATCTAGCTAGTACTCAAAATATTAAACTGGCGTCTAAATATTTGATGTCAAAAAACAATTATGCGAGACTAGTAATAATATTCCCAAATTTTGTGGGGCTGAGACATGGCAAACAATAAACACCTTTATTTCTTAACAGATATTGTTTGATGCTCACAAAAATTGTTGTACTTTCCTCGTGACTCTTATTGATGAAGAGGTTCATGGTCATCACCTTCACTTCCGCCTCGTCGTGGCTTTTTCTACATTTACTAATTGTTATTGTAACTTGGTTGATGAAAGATGTGAAGAATAATATTGGAGGAATGGCGTGGGTGCACAATTTATTAAGAAATGATGCATATATGTGAAGTTATATAAGAGTTATATTGTCTCGATATAGTATTTATATTAAATAATTACCATATTTTATTCTCTTAATGGACCATTTTAATTAGTACAATTGCACAAATTAGATGGGGTGTCCGTAATTGGGCGCGACTCAAGATGTGGTTAATACTACGTCCTATAATTGAATACCAGACTTGAGCATGGATTTGGAGGTTAATTGGGGCAATGGATGTCGTTTTCAACTATTAAAAAACATAAAATTGTAATGACTGAATTTAATATCTATAAATTGATAGATTAATAATCTAAAAATATTATACATCCACATATAATATATAGAATATGATGCTTAAAAGATGATATGCAATATATAAAATATTTTATTATTTATAATCTATGATAGAATATATATAATTCAATATCTGAAAATAATTTTTGAGGTTAGAATTAAAAACATTAGGTTCCTACTTCCTAAATATATTTTTCATACATATACATATATATGATTTATTTAATTTGTAGGATTTTAAAACTAATGTATATTATAAAATAGCATTTAAGTTAATATAATAAATATGAGCTATAATATATATATATATATGTGTGTGTGTGTGTGTGTGTGTGGTTGATGCATATATAGAATATTCACATATTTAATTCACTCTATAATTAAGGCAATCTAATTACTTATTTAACATCAACCAAATCAATCAATGATCATATATATAACATACCAATTTGAAAATATTAATTATGTCAATTTTTTAATATATAAATATCCAATTTATTTAATTATGAAATCCTAACCACACACACACACACTTATTTACAATCCACTTGATGGTTTTAATTCAAAACACATAAAAAATATATATTTTCACCATATCTAATATATTACTAAATTCAAAATATTAAGTAGAACCAATTATACTAAAATTAGTCATACATCATGAAGTAGCAATTATTTTTTAATTTTGTAATTGGTTGATTGACAATTGAATTATCATAATATATTGATTTTAATTAATTTATTGAATTTTATTCATAGATATTATGGTATATATCATTAGAATGATTTAATAATATAATTTATTTTGATTTTATATAAAGTATTTACATATTCGGAAGTACAGTTTGGGGCTTTGAGCCGGAAAATTTGTGATTTCCATTTATGCCACTGTATATAATCTACATAAAAAAGAATAATATATTTTATTTGCTTATTGGGTTTCCATTGTTGATTGAATCTATTTAGTGCAAGGAAATATTGTGCAGAAATGTATAATATATTTAGTGCAATGAATTATAATGCATATATGTATAATATATGTGTGTGTGTATATATATATATATTAATACTTAACCATTTATACATAAATTTAATATTTTTTAATATATAAAATAAGACATTTCATTGTTAGGAAGGTGCAAAAGGGGGAGACAACATAAAATTTCTATTTTCGGCCACAATGTTGTTATTATATGTCACTAACATTTCGGCTGTGCGATGCACGGATCAGAATATGAGATGCATAAAATTATGTTAATCTTATATGTTACATCAATTATGGTAATGATATCAATAATATAGTTCAGAATTTATAAATTGTTTGTGGAGTTGGACATTCTCTCACCAACTCATCTATAAAATTTGTTTGTAGTGCAATTTGTCCTAATTGTAGTTCGCTTTAAAATGTATTCAAACTTGTCATTTGCAGATTTTTTAAGAATTGATGATAGAAAAATGTAGCTCCAATCAAGTACTTGCATATGGAATCAAGAATTGTCTTTGCATTCATGAAGCTAGGAATCAAGAACATCAAACATCCTTCAAACTAATTTATGAAGAACAATTGCAGTGAACGTTGAGATTGTGAAAATTATAGAAGAGTCGATTGTAGATAAGGGGAAGAAGACTCGAGTGCCATTTTTATTAGACTTCTGATTACGTTTTTAATTATTTTATTTATAGGAATTTGAATACAAAAGATTTTTGTAATTGAATAGATGTTGTGAATATTCATCTTACATATTTGAGTTTTTATTTAAATTATTTTAGTGTAAGAAACACTCGACATTGTAATTATCTAAATATTATATGAATGATTATCTTTGTTTATTTTTTTTATTGTTTAAATTTGATCATTCAAGGCCATGTGTAAGTATTGCAAGTTTCAAGCATTATTACAAAATTTATAACTTTTTACCAATAACAAAAATAAGAACATAATTATAAATAAGTTATATTGAAAAATAATAGCCTCAACATTTATTGTTTTATGTTTGTTTTGTGCAGTCAATCATGTGTTCTCAATAATGGCCCCAAAACAAAAGAAGATCCAAATTAAAATTAATTTTTATCAAGCATTTTGAACAACCATGTGTATTATATATTTGTTCTATTATGTTATAGTTGTATCTATAAGCCTTCTCTTTATGAGTAAAACCAGATGCAATCTTCATTTTTTTTTCTTAATACGGAGAATGGGGTTGGGTTTTTTTTTTGAGTTGGGGAGGGGGAGCAACCGAGCAGGGTCCTCGAGATCTGCAGTATTTTGGAAGTTCTTATATAGATTTTAGTTTAAATATTATTTATTATATTTTTTTCATATTAATTAAAAAATTTTAATAAAATAATAATAATTATAAATATTTTATCCGTGCATCGCATGACGGGCCATTCTACACAAAACAAACATGCAAGAAACGTTACATTTTGACAAATACCATGTAATTCACGTGAGCATTGAATGCCTTCCCCCATTTCTCCATTTCTCTAATTTATTTGACTATTTTGTAATGAAGTTTGATTTCATTTATGGGATTGTGGATGGCTTTTTCTCGTTCCGCCGATATTTGTCGGTAGGAATAATTGGGGTGGATATGATTCATCGTTTGAATGAGATTTCCTATTCTAATTTTATATTTTATCTGGTTTCAAAAAAAATAAAATTATCTTGTATTATAAATAATTTAATTTTGACCACATATAGTAAATTTTTTAATACACACGTCAAAAATTAAAATTAGAATACGAGATGAAATATAGTTGGGATGAATTCAACTGAGAAACTCGATCTTGAAATATAAAGTTGGGATGAATTCAACTAAAGATTGGAGTCGCATTGAAAAATAAAGTTAAAAGAGCTTTTGAAGTAACAAAAATGTAAACTTCATTATATGCCAAATTTCCAATGACTTTATTAAATTTATAATGCACTGTACTATGCCCTTAGAGATGTAATCTAATCCAGTGTGGAATTAATTTTTAATCGGACATATAAGTAATCTCAAATTAAACTGATATTGTAGTTATAAATTCATGCAATCCACGTCTCTTAATTGATACCATACTCATGGGCTTATCAAATCGATGATTTTAGATTCTATTGACGACCCCAATTTGCTCTTTACAAACTCTAAATTAATTAAAATATAATTATGTTTTTTCATATATATATTTTTTGATGTTGAGGATAACTCGCAACTGCTATCGAGGTGCACACTATGTAAATTCCGTCTCTGTGTAATAGCCTGCAAACCACACAACTACACAAGGGATGTTATTTACACCTGGTTTGGCCTGTGTGTGTGACAGACATATTTAAACTTGAGAACTTTGGCCTCAAGATAACACCACTCCACCTATATATTTTTTGTCCTCTATCGAGTTGCACATTAAGTAAACCACGCTCATGTAGAGTAAAATATAAACCACATAAAAAAGGTAAATCATATTTGAAAAATCAAGTGTGGTAGGCGAACCACACAACAGAAGGTAAATCACACTTGTAATATCCTCTAAATTTATAAGTCATGTATAGGCTATAGCTTGAATTTGGTAGTATATATTGTTGGTGTGTATATCCTTGAGATAAATTCTGTATCTTTTTTTTAGGGGGGTTCGTTGTAATATCAATACAGTGACACATCGAGTTAAGGATGCTCGTGAGTATTTAAACCTCGTTGTTGGGTTGAGTTTCGTCTCTTTGTGAATAACTTCGATAATATTTGTTCATATTCTCTTTTATGAAATTTCATTTTTGTTTTAAAAAAAGAGTCATATAATTAAAGCTAGAATTTGATAATATATTGAATATATCGACTCTTCTAAATTTCAAAGATATGGGTGATACACCTAGGATTATAGTGCAACTTATGGTCCTAACTCCTAACTCGTGTAAATCAATTAAACACTGCTTTCATTGGCAATTCATCCCCCCAAAATATTATCCTCCAAAACACATGTATTCTTGATATACTCGACTTACAACCAAACATTCCTTGATAGATAACAAATCCTCGCTAGATTATCAAGATACCTCACGTGTGATGTTTTCAAGTAATGTATACATACAATCTTATGTAAAATAATATCAATAAATCCCCCATCCCACACCTTTTACTACAAGAAAAATATGATTTAGTCCATAGTGAAAATACTTATAAATTAATGAAGAATTAAGAATTAAATGTTTAACGATGGATTTTTCCATCTCTAACTTAACAACGGACAAAATCCGTCATTATATGTCGTATCTTAATTTTTATTATTTTACATTAACCACGTAATAATATCATATTTTTTTGATGTTAAGTTAGAGACGGGAAAATTATTTTAGGGACGGATTAGCTACGAAATAATTTTGTAGCTAATATTAATTTTGATTTTATTTTAACTTTTTTTATTTATTTTCATTTATATAAATTTCTTTAATTTCTTTATTTTCCAATTAATACTTAATTATGAATTTGAAATATATTTTTTTAAAATTTTTATTATTTTTATTTTTTCAGATTTATTTGATTTTTATTTTTATTAATATTTTAAATTATTTTTAAATATTTTTTGTTTTTCAATTATTAATTAACTATGCATTTGAAATTAATCTTTTTAATATTATTAGTTTTTTATTTATTTTTTTATTTTCATTTTTTTAATATTTTATACTATTTTTTAATATTTTATATTTTTTAGTTTTAAATTACTTATTAATTACAAATATGATTTTTTAATGTTTTTAATATTTTTATTTATTTTACTTTTTCAGATTTATTATATTTTATAATTTTATAATTTTTTTAATTTTACTATATTTTATTGCCTTTTATTTTATTTTTAAATTACTAATTAATGACTTTTTTATAATTTTTTATTTTAATAATTTTTATCACTTTAATTTTAATTTAATAAATATTATTGATTATAAATATATAATATTTGAGAAAATTACTAGTTTTTTCTTACGACGGAAAAATTTATCGCTAAGTTTGTCGCTAAATTTTTTTCCATCGTTAATTTTGTCGTTAAAATGACTAACGACTAGATTATTAAGGGGTGAATGGATTCGTTTTAACGACGGATTTTTGATATTTAGCGATGGAATATTCCGCGGCTAAAACACGAATTTTTATAGTGTTTAAGTGTAATACATATCATCAATTTAATCCTTCAAAAGTTAATAAAAGTAAATATTGGATACTATTTGATATATAATTTTCTTAATCCAACATTATCCAACAAAATAAATACTCCATCTGTTTTCATTATGATTGTTGTTTTAACTTTTTTATTTTGTATCTAAATGTTTGTTGTTTTATATATTTTCACACACTTTTTTTCAAATTTAACTCTATCCCAAATCTTATTTTAGAAAAATATAAGTGAATAAGATTTTATGTCATATATGAGGAATGAGTATATTAGTCAATACAAAAAAAAAACTAAAACAATAATTAAAATGAAACAGAGAGAGTATAAAATATTGTCGTACAAAAACTAAATTCATAAAATGGAAAGAAAAAAAGAGTGAATCTCGTGTATAACTTGACCTTTTTGTCTTTTTTTTGTGTAACGATGTTACAATGATATGGTAGGATATTAAATTTTAGTTATTCTTATTATCGTTGTGGATACAATTTACTCCATTTATTTCATAATGTTTGTTGTTTTTTTAGGATTTGAATTTAGAATTAACAATTAATTTTTTTGGACTATCTTCCTTCTATATATCAAATAAAATCTTATTCCCTTATATTTTCATAAAAAGTTTGTAAAATTTTCTCTCTCCATATATTTGTAAGGTTAAACTTGGGAGAGAGAGTGTGAAAATATCTAACTCAACAAATATTTTGACACAGAATAAAAAATTCCTAAAACAACAAACATTATGAAACAGAGAGAGTATTACTCTTTTTATTTGTCAAACTTAAGGGTTGTAAATGAGTCAAGCTATTTGTGATCTACTCATATCTTGACTCGATGAAAACTCATCCGAGCTCATTTAGTAAAAGCTCATCAACTAAATGAGTTAAGCTTGAACTCGACACTATTCGGCTCGTTAGCTCATAAGTGTTGGTCTTGTATACTGGATGACTTGTCTTTGTATACATTCTACAATATTTTATTTGACGATATAGATTGAATATTTATTGCAGTCACAGTATGCATTTATTTATTGTTATATTTATCTGTCTGCAGTTCTATATGATTCCATTGTAGATGATATAAGTTGAGTAATTACATAGTAAAGATCATATCATCGGATTTCTTATAATGTGTTAAAAAGCTCACGGCTTAGATGGTCCTGAACCCACCATCGGTACACCGTAGAATAATCTGATAATTAGTGTATCTTTACTAGCTGATTATTCTAGTACACTTGTTTGTGTATTGATGAGAATCACGATAGGATATTATTATCTATTATGAACTTAAGTGAGTTCGAGTTCTTAACCCATATATATTGGCGGACATATATATGTTATGTCTACTGCTTTCAGTGAGATTATTTAATAGGAGCGACAACCTCGATATTTTGGGTAGTGACATTTACATATATGATGGGTCGTGCATTATATATGGCCACTGTATCTTGGTGCGCCAGGTTGATGATGTTCCCTTAAGGAAGCACAAAGTTTATGTGAAACCATGCAGGTGGAATTTATTCCGTACATGATGAAGCTTGTTTGGTACTACTTTAGGAATGATTTGTTAATTAATTATAGCTATCAACAATTTACATAATTAATTAATGAACATTATATCTTAAACATGATGAATGACTGAACTAAAGGAGAAAACATATTTGCAAATATGTATTAAATTGGTGGGTCATTATTATTTTTTTAGTGGAATAAAAATAACACTCAATTTATTTAGCTATATCATAAGTAGTGGATATTGGAAATTAAATAAATTAGCAGACCAATTTAATATTCTTCTAGATCTCTATTATAATCCAATATGACCTTAGTGGATTGGGGATGGAACAAGAGTGAGAGGTCCAAACCTAGTAGGGATTGGAGACCTAAATTTTGCGCACTCCCTTATAAATATAAGGGTAGGGGACGAAAATTAGAGCATTAGAAATCAACCCCTTTTTTTGCTCTAGTAGTATTCACAGTATTCAGCCCACCGTGTAAACGTGGTCTAAGAATACAATAGAAGATTAAGGAGTGAAATAGCAACTGTGAAAGGGCACCGATTACACTACTTCAACAGTGAGATTAGATCTTTCATCTCGTGATCAACCCGACTCGAATTGTCAGTTGATTTTTTGATAGTTTATATGTTTCCATTTTTAGTAGAATCGAAAATTACTTGCATGCTAATTCAACGAGGGTTAATAATCATCACACACATAAAGTAATGATTTACATGAGTTGGGATTAACGAACATCCAAATAGATCATGTGGTGGTTCAATTCGAACAAATCCCAACAATAAGCAGGTTTGTTAAGTGAGTTAATTTGAAATATAATATTATTAACTTGATAAAAACTTATAATTTTTATATTTTAATAAGTATATTAAGTGTCTAATTAACTTTATTTATTATAAGAAATTATTAAATTTTTATAAATATAATATTGTTCATGAATAAAATAATTTATTTTTAAATTAAGAATGAGGAGGGGAATAAAATAGTTGGGCACAAATTTTAAAATCAATTGATCCATCCATTGTTAATTGCCCTTTATGAAGAATGATTGATGGGGGACATGGGTGCACTCGGACATGGGTTGGGTTGGGTAAAATGAAGTGATTAAATAGGTCTACTCAGAGACTACATTTTGAAAAAAATTTATATCATTAATCTTTTTTTTTTTTAATTGCACAGCCCAACTCTACATCTCACGAGGAAATAAGAGTTGAGTTGGGTTCATGAAATTGAAAGTGATTAATCAACTCAAATATATCGACTCGTGGTGAAGAAGAAAGTTGCTAGACTATCTTATGTGGAGAAGAAAAGTGAAAGTTTAAATCCATTTATTTAGGGTCTATATTTGAGAATTAAAATAGTCGAATAAATATATAGCGATCGGTGGGAATGATATATATATATATATATAAATTTAAGATTTATATGAAATTGAATAAAATACAACGAGTTGGTTTAAGTCAACACCTTTAAACCCGTGAGCCAACCCATTAAAGTCAACCTACGAGATGTATGGACCAATTTTTTTTCTTCAATTTGTTATCATAATGGGTCACACAACCTAAAATTTGTATGGGTTGTCGGGCCAAACACGTTTATGTGCATCATAATGGGGGGATACATATTAATGTGTTAAACGAGGCTATGAAAGCTATCATATTTTGCGTGGATTTTATTTGATAGGTTGAAGGATAAAAAAGTCTATCTAATTAATATTTATAAGGAAATTCTTAACGTAGGCTCCCGTTTTATCTTTTATAATCCACACTATTTTATAAAATATTAATATTCATAATGATGAGAATTTTTATCTCTTAGCCCACAAATTTAAAACTTTATCATATAGTCTCTCACACATATATATAACAACGCCGCTAATCTTCAACAATTGCTTACGATTATGCATTAAAGAAGACTAGTATTTCTCCTGTGCTATGCACAAATAATTATTATTTTTTTAGATTTGTTATTATGATTATTTTTTATTTTTATATAGTGTGTTTAATTTTTCAAGATAATTTAGATTACAACCGTTGTATTTTAATAAATTTTTACAATTTTATTTATTATTATTTTTATTTGGAAATTTGAGATTTGTAGAATTTTAAATTTTATTTTTTTATGCATAGATGGATGATTTGTAATGCTCTACATTTGTCGCCTAAAAAAATAGCTTTCATTTATATTGCACTGTAATAATAATAATAATAATAATTTGTTATTTTTTCTATTTCAATTTCATCATTTAAAATAATTAAATAATTAATTTTTTTATACATGTCATATATTCAAAAAAAACAAATGTTCTATAATCGTGGACAATTATACATTGTTATTTATAAAATCGTTACGTTGGAAATATTTCAATTCGATCTTTCTATCATGGATTTTCATTTAGTTTCTAAAATTTAATTTTCTTTTTGTTTGTTATAACTATACAAAATTGATTTTCTTGTCTAATTAATTAACGCATTTGCATTAATAATAATAATAATAATAATAATAATAATAATAAAAAGAAAATTTACAACAATAAATGTTAATACTGTTGTCTATTAATTAGAAACTGTTGTCTAAAGCAAAATGTGTAATAGACAACGATTTACACCAGAACTGTTGTCTATTATTCAAAAATTGTTGTCTAAGACAAAATGTGTAATAGACAACGAATTACACCAGAACTGTTGTCTATCACACGATTTTGCCTTAATATATATATAGATATAGATATTTGAAATTTTGCATTGGCCTGAAAACCTATTTTCTTAAAGACTCAAATACTCCAAATATGAAAGATACTCGGTCGAAGTTCAAATGATTTCGATATCATCCAATTATGTATTTCTTCAAGTAATTATTTAAAGATTAAATTTGATTTTCAATTTCTTATTCCATTCCATCATATAGATCCAAAATCAAATGAACATTGGTTTATGTAATTAACATGAAAATTAAATACGTATACAACACATAATAATATTTGTTGGATACTTTAATTTCTAGAAAAAAATGGAGATTCACAATCCAAAAAATAAAAATAAAAATAAAAATGGAGATTCACAAATAAAAATATTATCATACTAAAATGTTTTAAAAGAGTTTCATCTCCCATGCCCGAGCTGTGGACCAATTAAAGTGATATCATCACACTACTAACATATGTTAGAATTCAACTGATATTCAACTATTTTTTTATTTAAATAAATTTGTATGGTTTTTTTCTTCTTCAGAGTTCATCATTTATAGATTAACCATACACAAATAAACATTTAACAAATTAGTTGTTTGTATTATTGTATAGTTATATTCATAATGATATCATGTAGTTTATTGTGGAGTAGTGAAAGTTTTATTGGATGGAATGGGTAGGGGGCTATACTATGTAGGATGTTACGAATCATGATAGAGTTTTAAATATTAGGGTTAAAGGGCAAAAAATATTATCTTATTAATATTTATATTTTATAAAATGGGGGAGAGTAAAGAGAAAAACGAGATTGTGTTTAGAATTTTTTTTATTTATATTTTATAAAATTATGGGGTTATAAAGTGAATAGATTTACCCAAACTTTTGAAGTGTTTATTAGTAACCATATGTTAAGCCCAATATCCGAATCCAACAGCAAGACCCAGTTAGCTTGAGGCCCATAAAAATTCAAAACCCAAATAGATTCACGTAAGGACATATATGTAAATTAAGTAGTTTTAAACTTCGACGCAACATGAACCGTCCGATCTGAAATTTCACAATCTCCCCCACAACATCTATAACGTCAAATATATATATATATATATATATATATATATATATATATATATATATATTGAGAGAGAGAGAGAGAGAGAGAGCGCCTCCTCAAAATTTCAAATTATCAGACTCAGATTCATCCCGCTCCACTTTTTCGCTTCTCAATTCACATACCACACACGCTGAGCGCAGAGCAATCTTCTGTTTTCTTTTTTTGAGAGAAAAGTGTACAGCAATCCCAGAAATTGCACCATTAACAACAATCTGAGACACCACAAACAGGCCTGCGAGCTCGAAGATGTCGAGTCGTCAAGAGAAAGAAAAGGGGGTCAATGTTCAGGTTCTTCTTCGTTGCAGGTAATGTGCATTAGTTTGAAACTTATTTTATTTTTTGAACTCGGTTTGTTGATCGATTTGATTTAATCGGTGATTTTGCAGACCGTTTAGCGATGACGAGTTGAGGAACAATGCGCCGCAGGTAGTGACGTGCAGTGACTACCAGAGAGAGGTCTCCGTCTCGCAGAATATTGCCGGAAAACATATTGATAGAGTTTTTACGTTTGACAAGGTTAATTTTCTTGCTCAAGCTATGTTTTTTTTAATTAGTTTTCGTGAATGAGCATTAATTTGCATGGTATACTGTTGTTGGTACTTGGTAGTCGCTTTTTTCATTATGATTTCTCCTAGGATTATTGAAATAAATGTTTGGTGTGATGCTTTATGGGAAGTCTCAGCTTAGTATGTTGAAAAAACATTCGGATTTAGGTCGTGCAGCTAATAGAGCGGAGGTCATAATTAGCGGTATTGAAGAAATTGGCCCTTTATTAGAACACCGTAGTAATTTATTTGCATATGTAGGTGTTTGGGCCTAATGCCCAGCAGAAGGATTTGTACGAACAAGCAGTTGTCCCTATAGTGAATGAGGTTTTGGAAGGTTTCAACTGTACAATCTTTGCCTATGGACAAACTGGCACTGGAAAAACATATACCATGGAGGGAGAATGCAAGAGGTCAAAGGTGCTATATATTTATATAATTTTACTTCACCATTGTTATCTTTTTATTAGGTAACATAGTTTTTTTTGGAGCTTGATTTTTCTTTTATCATGAAGAGTGGTCCAAATGGAGAGTTGCCTCCGGAAGCAGGAGTCATACCCCGGGCAGTAAAGCAAATATTTGATACTCTAGAAAGTCAGAATGCGGAGTACAGTGTGAAAGTCACTTTCTTGGAGTTATACAATGAAGAAATAACTGACTTACTAGCCCCTGATGACTTGTCGAAAGTTGCCTTGGAAGACAAGCAGAAAAAACAATTGCCACTCATGGAAGATGGTAAAGGTGGTGTTCTTGTCAGAGGACTGGAGGAGGAGATTGTGACAAGTGCTTATGAGATTTTCACGTTACTTGAAAGGGGATCTGCTAAACGCCGAACTGCAGAAACCTTGTTGAATAAACAATCAAGGTTTTTACATAATTCTGGTTGATTTGAGTACAGTTTTCTGTTCTATGGAAATTCAACAAAAAATGATTTTCTTTCCCTTCTGTTTTTGGATATAGTCGATCACATTCTCTATTTTCCATAACAATACATATAAAGGAGGCAACCCCTGAAGGTGAAGAACTAATAAAATGTGGCAAGTTGAATTTGGTTGATTTGGCTGGTTCTGAGAACATCTCACGTTCTGGTGCAAGGGAGGTAAAACCTCGCATACAGCTGAAGTCTTTACATTGCTACTAAGTAGTGAGCTAATCCTACACATTTCCTGTTAGACAATCTGTTAAATATCTATTTGTCACTTCCTTATTAATGTTGAAACAAGATTACTTATTTTTTTTCTTTAGTTTTTATTTATATTTTATCTTTTTTAATGTATTATTCATCATGTTTCTAGGGGAGGGCAAGAGAAGCTGGAGAAATAAACAAAAGTTTGCTTACCTTAGGACGTGTTATAAATGCTCTTGTTGAGCATCTTGGACATATTCCTTACAGGTTGAATCTTCAATCAATATCTGATTTATTTCATTTAAATTGCACTCTGTTAATTAACTTTTAATCGTATGTGTTATCTCTTTCGACAGGGACAGCAAGCTGACACGTCTTCTACGGGATTCTTTAGGGGGAAGAACAAAGACATGTATTATTGCTACAGTATCACCAGCTGTCCATTGTCTTGAGGAGACCCTCAGCACACTAGATTATGCCCATAGAGCTAAGAACATAAGGAATAAGCCTGAGGTGCCACTGCAAATTTTACTTTGTCTTAGAGTAAAATCTTTTAATAGCTCCTGTTTGCTTGTTTATCCTTCTCCTTTTTAGGGCTAGATTCTCGTGTGTTACTTGAGATAGTTTTGTCCTTATAATTCTCACTGCTTATGTTTTGTAGTGCTGATTTTTATTTCGTTTATTTTCCATTTTGTTGACTCATGTTGTGATGAAAACCAATGTGATCAGTCATTTTCCTTCAATAATTATGCTAGAGAGTAGGCAGTTCTAATCTGGTTTTCAGCATTTTCTGCTGTACTTTCCAAATGGTCTTTGTGATAGAAAAGCGTCGTATGCTGAACTTGTTAATCTTGTTGATTGGTTTGTTTATATGTGACAAGAAGTAGTTTGGATGGTTTTTAATCTTATTCAGAAGTTGACCACAAAATTTTTCCTAAAACTGTGATATTTCTACTGCTAGGTGAACCAAAAGATGATGAAATCAACCCTTATTAAAGATCTCTATGGTGAAATAGAAAGACTTAAATCAGGTAAATTGTCATTGTCTCTGGTTAGATATGCATGCACCTAATATTGTTGTTTTGAAATCATACTTTGTAAACTTATTTTTACCCCCCCACCCCCACCCATCCACACACATAGAGGTCTATGCTGCACGGGAGAAGAATGGTGTGTACATCCCTAAAGAGCGGTACTATCAAGAAGAGAGTGAGAGAAAGGTGCTCATACTTGAATGTTGCTTTCTTTTAGCTCAATGAATTTCCTTCTCTTTTGTGTCATTGATATATATATATATGTGTGTGTGTGTGTGTGTATTTGCCTACTCTTTTTAGAGACTAAGACAATTTTGATGTGAATGTCCTCGTCTCATTTGTCGTTGCAATTTCTTTTGTTATTCAGGCTATGACTGATCAGATTGAACAAATGACAATGACCATAGAAAACCATCAGAAGGTTAGCAAACTTGATGCTGTTTTAGGGTCTAGCTTAAAAGTGATACCTTATGAGATCCAAAATTGATATATGTATGCAGCAAATAGAGGACTTGCAAGGAAAGTACAATGATCAGGTTCAACAATGTTGTGCTTTGAGCAACACGCTTGATGTAACCCAAGTAAGTTTTATTTATTTGGTTGCAGCTACGTGTTATGACGTTCCCTAGTCTTATGTGTATATGCTTGCAGAAAGATTTGGACTCAACTACCAAGTTGTTAGCAAACTCTGAGGATGAGCTAAAGCTTTGCAAATATTCCCTAAAAGAGCGAGACTTTATCATCTCAGAACAGAAAAGAGCAGGTATTTGATGAAAACCCGTAGTTTGGATTTCCTTGTGGTGTCTAATAATTCTTCTCACTGGTCTTCTCATATGGTGTGTAATAAATCTTCTCTCTTATTGAATAGAGAATGCACTGGCTCATCAAGCATGTGTTTTGCGTGCTGATCTGGAGAAGTCCCAAAAGGATAATGCTTCACTATTTCTTAAAATTGGTAAGCAGTTTTTGTTATCCTCCAGTTTAAAGATTTAGTCCGATGCATCTCAGAGCTTGTAATTGTAATTTATTTGCAGGCAGAGAGGACAAATTGAATGCTGATAACAGGTCGACTGTGAATAACTTTCAATTTGATCTTGCCCAGCAGCTTGGTACCCTTTCTAGCTCACTTGCTGCATCTGTATCCCAACAAAGAGAGCACCTGCAGTGTGTTGAAAGTCTCTGCAACTCTTTTCTCCAAGTACATGATAAGGTTTTCACCTTCCGTTTTAGCTGGTCTCTCCTTGTTAATATTTTTTCGTTTTCCATCAAAGTTTCTTTTAAGGAGTGCTCTTGTCCTTAATTTTACTTGTGTGAAGCTAGTAGCAAATTAACGCCTTTTTTCTCCACTAGTGTCATGTGCTGTCATCTCACTGGATGTTTCTTGTAGGCTCATGTAGAACTAAAGCAGAAAGTGAGTTCTTCAAGGGCTTTGTATGTCTCTCATTTTGAGGCCGTACAAAATGTTGTCCGCTTGCACAAAGCTGGTAGTAATGCTTCTTTGGAGGAATTGTCTGCTTTGGCTTCCTCTAATTCACAGTCTATTGAGGAAGTAAGAGAATGCTTTATTTTTTCAGGCATAGTTCCTGGTGCTCATTGCTTTGCTAGGTAGAGTCTTATGCCTCTTTCTTCTGAACTGTGCAGCTTTTAGCCGCTGAAGCTATCGAAGTGAAATCAGTTTTTGATGATCTTCAGGATATTTTATCTAGTCATCGAGAGGAAATGGCTCACTTAGCTAGAGAGCTTCGACAGGTTTGCATATTTGCCTGGATAGTCCTTTTGGGATTCTGTCTAGATAATAAATTTTACTCTAAGTAGATACACTTCATATCTGCAGAGATTCACTGCAAGTATAGAACACCTGACAAGTACGTCAAAATCTGTTGATGGATATCTTGATAAGATTTTGGAAGAATCGAAAAGGCTTGAATGTCATGCAACTCAAGTTGATGAAATTCAGATGAAGAGCATAGCTGAATTTCGGAAGTCTTATGAGGTTTCCCTATACTCAAGCTTTTTATCTAGAGCAAATCTAACTCTTATCTCTTTTTACTTAAACAAGTCTGATGCTTGCAGGAACAGTCAATTTCAGAAGCAGAGAAGCTCATTGCTGATATGACATCTCTTGTTTCAAATTGCATGCGTCGTCAGAAAGAAATGGTTCTCATCATTCCTCTTCATTACATATGTCTTTTTTGTATTTCCCCATTCTATAGATATTTAAGTCTTTGCTTACAGGTGGCAGCAAGGTTGGATGATCTAACAAGTAGTGCAACTGGAAATAAGATGTTTTTGGATGGACATGTCTCAACAATTGATGGGATTACAGCAGATCTAAAAAGGAAGTGGCAGGATTGCTTTATGCATGCAGAAAATAGCCTTAAGGATAATGCTGATTTCTCCGCATCTAAGCATTGTCGTATGGAGTTACTCATGCAGAAATGGTGAGAATTTACTACTATGACATTATTGTTTTTATCTTAACATTCTATATCTACTAGTGTTGTCACCCTTCCTTCTCCCCACTTCCTCTCTTTCCCATCCCCAGGAAGATTATTTTTGCTCTTATATTCTCGTTTGTGGCTTGGGCATAATAGTTTATTTCCTCGTGCCATTATGAGTACTAATTCCCTGATCTTTTTTACTCAGTGTAAGCAGTGCTGACATCGCTTTGACCCGGTGGCAAAGAATGCAGGAATCCTTGAATGACATGGGAAAGCAAAATGCTTCAACCCTTGACTCACATGTTAGGTTGGTTAATGCACTTTAGAAGAAATGTTCAATTGTTATTTCCAAAAGGAATGAGAAGGAGAGACTAACAGCTTCACTCTACGGTTAATTCACATGTCATATATTGTTTTACCGGTTGTGCTATTTATGTCTATATGTGGCGCATTTCCAAGAACTTCATGATGTCATATATTGGGTATGTACTATGTAGACACTGGTCTCATTCTCGTTTGATATATGAGCTTACATGCGTGCTTGCATTCTCTTTAAAACATTGGAGTATTGGACTAACTTTTGGTGCTCTTTACCCTGTTGAAGACATGATATTTATTTATTTCTTGAATACATCTTTTTCAGGAATATGTTCTATACCAATGAACAACATGATGCTGAAATTGAATCTGCAAGAGTTATGGTTGAGGATGATATCAAAGAAAATAGTGATGATATTGTCCAGTGTTTTGATGGTTAGTTTTTCCTGATGTGACTATGATTATTGGAAGCTACCATGCGGTTTAAATAGTATCTTTCATATTTCAAGAACATTTCTATTTTCTCCTTGATATTATCATATTCAAAAAATGCATAAACCTAGATTTCTTTAAATCCTTGTAACATTATGTAGTATAAAAAAAAGATACAATCACCCTCAGCTGAGAATCATATATATATATATGTGTGTGTGTTTTCATGAGATAGTTGAATCATTAATTGTTGTTTGTTCCATTTTCTAGGACTTCAGGATTTTGTGATAGGGAATTATTTGCCTTGCATTTGACGAAATGTTTTAAGCTCGCAATGGACATGCACATTGATTTAACATCATATCTATTTTATTTCAGGTTTGTCAGAGAAAGAGAAATTATCTGTTTCTGAAGTTTTGTCAACCTCTAGAGTGCATTCAGAAACGCTCGAGAATCTTCTTAGCGATCATTCCCAGCAGTCAGCCTGTATTGAGCAACATGCCATTGATACTTTCAGGGAAAAATATATGGTATGTTCTTTTCTTTTTTACTTCTGTAGTATACAAATTATCACCAACTGTTTGTGTATTCTATAATGTAACCATCTAGTTTAAGTGTACTGATTGCTTATGCCTACTAATTCATAACTGGCCCACTCAATAACTTACCTTTCACAAGTATATTGAAATCGCTTGTAAGAAATCATGTTATAAGGAAATGCAGCGAAGGAATCATTCTTGTTCAGATGGTATTCAATTTGTTTTGTTGATGATAGGATTACGAGGCTACTGGCATGACGCCTGTGAGAAGTGAGCCGGATATTCCGAGCAAGAGCACGATAGAGTCGCTTCGAACAGTGGCTATGGAGGCCCTTCAAGAAGAGTTTAGGGAAAATCATCCATATGCATGTTTTCACGGGAAGGAAGTAAGGCCTTCTGTTGTTCCTCGCGCGCCCCTCTCAGAGATCAACTAGGACTTCCTAACTCTGTTTATTTGTACCTTTTCATGTATACGTAACTCCAATCTGATTTTTTTTTTCATGGAATGTGAAAGTTAGCTTATGATTTCAAGCTCTAGGTGCATGGTGTTGTACGGCTCGTCAATTTTATATAAATCCCTTCTCGGGATTTATTGAATGCTGTAAACTTCTTATTGTCTTCTCATTTAAGAAAGGTAAATTCTTCTTATGAGTCGTGTCACAAAAAAGATTGCTCTCTTTGTAATTTATTTTATAAATGAGAAGATTTTATGTTGAGCTGTGGTGCTCTTTTTTATTCGTTTCCTTAGCAGACATGATAATATCGTGCAGTGATAATATGATAAGAAAATATAACATTTAGATATAGTTCAGAATAACAAGTAAAATCTTTGGTTTAATTAGTTTTAGTTTAATGAATGTTAATTAATACAAAGACTTAATGGTAAAGTGAGAAGAACTTATATTGGGTTGATTTGAAAATTTAAAGTAGGAGTATTATTTCGCATTCCGTTAAATTCTGGTAACATAATTTTTGATACCTATTGCCCGCCAACATAAATAATGCTCAAATTCACACTACAAAATCTTGCACTCTCAAATTATGGACGTTGCCGATTCCTATCAATACTCGAAGTCACATCTCACTCACAGATTCTTCACCACTCTATATCGAATCAAGATTCCCAAAATGAAGTTGCCCCAGTTTCTGAGTTCTCGAAAAAAACTGATCTTTCCTCACTCCTCAAGTGTAGAAATCTCCCCCAATTGCAAAAACTGCACTGCGAGCTGATTGTTAATGGACTGATTCTGGAGCTTTTCACTGCTAATAAGGTCCTTCACTCATACACATTGCACAAAGATTTAGAGAGTGCGTATACATTGTTTTGTAGAATTACGGCGAAAAATTCTTATTCTTGGAGTGTTATGATTGGCGGGTATGCTAAAGCTGGTGAATTTCTGAGTTGTTACAGAGTTTTTTGGGATTACTTGAGGTCTGGGGATCGGCCCAATGACTATACTTTGCCTGTTGTTATAAAGGTTTGTAGGAATTTGATGGACTTGAAAAAGGGTAGATTGTTGCATGGTTTTGTGTACAAGTGTGGGTTTCATTGTTACACTTTTGTGGCTGCAGCGCTTGTGGACATGTATGCAAAAAACAAGGCGATTGGGGATGCAGGGCAGGTGTTCGATGGAATGCCTGAGAGGGACCTTGTTAGTTGGACTGTGATGATCGGGGCGTGTACTGAATGTGGAAACCCAGAGGAGGCGCTGGAGTTGTTTGATCGGATGAGGGAGGAAGGGATTGTGGTTGATAAGATTGCAATGGTTAATGTTGTGAATGCTTCTACTAAGTTAGGGTCAATGCATAAGGCGAGGATAGTGGATGATTACGTGAAGAGGATGGGATTTTCGATGGATGTGATCTTGGGGACTGCTTTGATTGATATGCATGCAAAATGTGGGAGTGTGGAGTTGGCGAGGGAGATATTTGAGAGGATGAAGGAAAGGAATGTTGTGTCGTGGAGCACGATGATTGCAGCCTATGGGTACCATGGGGAAGGCCAGAATGCTCTTGATTTGTTTGGCTTAATGTCGGAAAGTAGAGTGTTGCCTAATGATATCACATTTGTTTCCATCTTGCATGCTTGTAGTCACTCGGGGCTTGTCGAAGAGGGCCTTCAAGTTTTTGCTCTGATGCAAGAGAAGTATGGGGTGAGACCGAATGTGAAGCATTTTACTTGTGTTGTTGATTTATTTGGTCGTTCCGGAAAAATTGAGCATGCCTTGAATTTGATTGAGGATATGAATATTGAAAAAGATGTCGGACTCTGGGGTGCACTGATTGGGGCATGTAGGATCCATGGTCACGTAGAACTGGCAGAGAAGGCTGCAATGTCCCTACTTGAATTACAACCCCAGAATGCAGGCCATTATATATTACTGTCAAATATATATGCCAAAGCGGGTCGATGGAAAGAAGTCGCGAAGGTTAGGGAACTAATGAATCATCGAAGAATAAAGAAAATCCCAGGTTGGACTTGGATTGAAGTAGATAATAAGATTCATAAATTTAGCGTTGGAAACCATACACATCCTTGGTCGAGAGAGATATACAAGGAACTAAAGCATTTGAGTGAAAAACTGGAGATGGCTGGTTATGTCCCTGACACAAATTTTGTGCTACATGACATTGATGAGGAACTAAAGTTAGATATGTTGCATACACATAGTGAGAAGTTGGCTATTGCATTCGGACTAATTACCACACCAGACGGAACTCTCATTAGAATTACGAAAAATCTTAGGGTTTGTGGTGATTGTCACACTTTTATCAAATTTGTGTCTCTGATCACAAAAAGAGTACTTGTTGTCCGTGATGCGAATCGCTTCCACCATTTCAAGGAAGGGGCTTGTTCTTGCAGTGATTATTGGTGACATGTTTTGCTGGTACGCTAAATGTTGTTCTTTCCTTTTTAGTTATGCTTCATTTCTTCTCATTTATGCAATTGTTTTTATGTCTCAAAACAATGCAAAGCATCAAATGTGGTAAAACTGACATAGTTTGCTTTCAGATGCTTATTTTGTTCAGTTAATCACCATTCTCAAAATTGTTATTCATAATATGATAATGTTTCATCCAGTACTTTCATTAAGAAATGTTTAGATTTAATATTCAGAATCCTTTGTACCATACACTCAATAACACGTATCTCCCTTTTACTTGATAACACATAGTTTTATCCTTCTGTATAATAGCAGTAACTTTTAGGAAATTCTAAAGATTTGTTGAAATTTGTTTAGGATACTTAGATATCATTTCGTTAAATTTATGAATCAATGTTTTAGGAAATTCTAAAGGTTCGCTATAAATTTAGGATACCCGTATATCATTTTGTTGGAATTTACAAATCAAGTGGAAGACTTATATTTGTGAAATGTATTCTAATTCAATTTTTTTTCGATTTTCTTTGCTTTTCTTTACAAATCTTTGCAAATGCAACATGCATATATATAATTTTTTGAATGTTGGTTGCAACCGACCTAAGAATTATGTTTTTAGTTCGTTGACTATTGTTCTGTAATTCACAAACACATTTTCTTAGCATGGTAGAAATTCTCTATTTTTCATCCTTTTCTTTCATTTCTAATTTCTAGAATTTTCTTTATCGTACTCATCACTTTGATCCAAAATCAAATTTACTTTGCAACAAAGTTTTGATAGAATATAGATGTATTAAGTACATTCATGATCACAACTGTTATGACTTTGAAAATCAAATTCATAACTTATTGATACATCAAAATGGGAATATAAATTAATTGGCTCATTGGTTCCTTAGTACCGGCTTACTCATACTCCAAGCATTCAAAAGGTCAATTTTGATAGTTTGAGTACCGTTGTTGAATGCAAATAAATGTGCATTGTCATATATAGCTAATGTGGGATAAACCCTCGATGTAATGCAAGTCCTGCCTTGGACTCCAAAACTCTCCACAACAGAATTATCAATCTGCAAGTGATTGTTAAGATGCAGATCAAGATATATTTCTTAATCCATTATGTAAAAATACTAAAAGAAATAAGCATACCAAACTCCTGAGAGAGAGCTTCTTTCCAGTCAAGTCTACGTTTACAAATCCTGCAAATGAGGGTTTGTATGCACCTTTCTCATTACTTAGAGAAGACCTGCCCAGGCACAAATTGATGCAGGTAAGAATTATTTGTCAATCTTAATTGCCTATATATTATTTGTAAAATATGTAAACAAACCTTGATGCATCAGAACACATAAGTACTAGATGCTTGTCTTGAGCCTTGAAAACCCTAAAAAAGACAGGGGTATATTCTTCTAGATTCTTTGAAGCCAATGTCAAGATCCCAAATGGTCCTAATCCACCTTGAACAGTTGAACGCCTTTGGCCACATATCTTTTGCGCGTCATATCTATCCCAACTTGGATCAAATGACTCAGCTTTGTCCAAACTATCAAAAGAGAAGGTCACATCTACGTCGGCCTGTCATGTATACACAAACTTATCATATGTTCAACATGAAAGCAAAAGTGACTGCATCATTTGGGGAGAAAAGAATACCTGTGCAGCTGTTATTCCTTTGATTTCTACCATCTCACCCTTCACAAGCTTCTTATTACTTAATTCAACCTTCTTCCTCCTAAGAGTATCTAATTCTTTAACAGGCCACAATATCAATTGTTTGTAACTAGGATCGTGAACAATTGTACGTGGGATTAGCTGAAAACATAGCAATATAAAAAGGATTAGAGATTAGTATAATTATATTTGAGATATTTAACATGATCTGCTTTTGTTCTAACATGTAGTACCTGGATTCCCGCCCAACCTTTGTTAATATCATTGTTAGTAGAATCGGACTCATTCGCCCAACCCCACAAGATCCTTCTATTCATCTTGGGGTCAAAGAATGATTTTGAGGCATAAAAGTTGCCGTAGTCAAACCTTAATCCATTCCAGCCATCAATCATGCCTTTATCAGGTACGTACCTATCAATTTTGGTGTAATATGTCCCTATTGTGTAGTACTCAGTTCTGGTTTCATCGAGGCTGATCTTCAACACATGCCTAACTTTTGGCCCCATAACAGACGTGTCGAGTCCATTGTTTGTAGATATTGATACAGGAAAGAAATCAGGGCATTCCCAATTCCCTGTTCCAGCTGCAGCATGTAATGGATACTTGGCCTTAACCCAGTGCATGAAATCCCTACTCCTATACAAATGCGCAAGCCCTGTTCCACTCATGACACCACTTATGGTTATTCTCCAGTGGCCATCTCTACCCAACCATGCAGTGGATGGATCACGGAATGCAGTCCTGTTGATCCACCTATCTGGGACAATCAACGGGTTGTTGTTGGGCTTGATCCACTTGCGGAGTAATGGGTCTGATAGGTTGGCTGGGATAGCATAGTTTTGAACCTGAGTGTTGTGTTCGTTGACAATGCCGGTGTATAGGATAACAGGTTTGTCTCCGGGGAGGATTGTGGCTGAACCAGACCAACATCCATATTGATCAAATGGCTTTGATGGGTAAATTGCAGGCTCTAATCTTCGCCAGTTGATCAAGTCTTTTGACACTGAATGAGCCCACACAATATTTCCCCACACAGACCCATTGGGATTGTACTGATAGAAGAGGTGATAGTATCCTTTGTAATATAGTGGTCCTGGTCAACATTAGAGCAACTGGATCTTAGTGAGATGAAATGAAAGGAGAGAAAGATAGAGAGAGAAAGAGAGAGAACTCACCATTGGGATCTGATGTTTGTCCAGCGAATCACCATGGAAGGAGAGAAATACATAACAAGTCATCAGTATAACATATTAATCAAATATACTTTCTCCAAGCCAACAAGATGCCTATTAAAAATATGATCAGACAAAAATATGTAAACTTTGCATGTTTATATTTCTATATGTATATATATATATATACAGAGAGAGGTATGTCACGTGAGATGTATATAGATACTGCACCATGTATATTTCATCAAATGTGGCATCTCCAAGACATTAGTATGATTGTGATCGACGTATGAAAAAGACATATCATAGTCATAAATAGTGTAATAACTAACAAATCCCATTTTCATTACTTATATATGCAGAGGCCAGAAGAGGAGAAAAGTAATATAATAGTCTGGGACCAGAGACTAGTTTGAAGATTTAATAATAGCTGCATGCATGTAAATTTACAGATCCTTTAATACTTACTGTCAATATTAGTTTTTATGCTCTGTATGACTGTATATACTCCAGTTTGGTGGGACCTCCTCCTTGTAATTTTTAAATAGTTATAATATTTTATTTTTATATTATCTAATAGTTTTGTATGTTATATATATATATATATATATATATATGATATAATATGATATGATAAGGCATATAATAAAATGTGTATATCGATAAACAAAATAAAATATGGCATAATACATACTTTTTCTTTGGGTTGTAAATGTCGTAGTTAATTTGGTATGAGCTAAATTATACGGATTCAGTTTAGGAAGGACTACTACTAAAGTAAATTTATGAGTCATTAAACCACATAATTAATTTTTTATATTACTGTATAATTCAGTATTTTATAAACTATGAGATAAAATCCTCTAGTCCACATTCTATATCTCACTAATGTGTCCCACTATCAAATTTAATATTTTAAAAATATTTATTACAAAAATAAAATTTATCATAGTATAACCAATCATAATAAACATTTATTGCTAAAAATTAAAATTTTAAAAAATTATATGCCATAATTTTGGAATAATCAACCATATTAATAAATTATAGTAACTAAAAAACTAAAATAATTATTAAAAAATAAATATAAACCCTAATTGGGTGGAATAAACTCTATAATAATTATAAAATTAAACTAATCCAAAACAAATTGAAATTGAAGAAAAAAAATGGATGAAAATTTAATAAAAATGAAGATGTAACACCAAGTGTGAGATAGAGAAAGCGGAATAGAAGATTTCATTTGATAAAGTATATACATTAGCGACAATCACACAGTACGTTTTTACATTAAAATAACTAATGTCATTTTCTGAAATATTTAAACTGGTGGTATTAATATTTTTAAGCTTTCTTACCCAAGAAGGTCCACACACACACACACACAAATTACAATTTACACATTTTTTGCATATCAGTGAAAATTTATCAACGTTGATGTATTGATATAATTATTATATAATTGCAACAATATTACAGATTATTCAACCGATGTAATATCTACGTACGAGACTAAAATTGAGATGTAGTATGTTAGTTGAAGTCACGTCTTAATTATTATTAATTAGTCAAAATTTTGACAAGCTCACGTTTGGGCCACATGTCCCAACCATTTTTATATGCGAAAATTCAAAGATAGTTAATAAAATTGAAATGCTCACTTCCATCAGACAGGACAACAATTCCCATAAAACAAAATCAAATCAAGGTTTTTAAATATGAGAAAATAGATTATTAATTAAACTTTATCTTCATTTTTTTCCCATAAAAAAATCAGAGCCAGCAGATTAATTCTCGAATCTATTCACGTTTTTACGTCTGATCATCATGCAGCAAACATCCATAATCAAACAAACACACACACAAACATAATTATCTGAGAAAATTAATTTGCATTGTCATTACTTTTCTACAAAACAAAAATGAAAGGACAAAAAAACAAAGTATATTTTTCATGCCGGAAAGCTGAAAACGAGTTTGAAAATGAAAACCAAACTAGCTAACTCATAATCAATAAGAAACAAGCAGAAGAAGCAGATAAAAAATATATATATTGATGTGTTTGGAAAACGCGATCGAGTTAATATTGATCAATTAAAGGAAACGAGACGTACGAATTATCAATTATATGTATATATATACGTACGTACCGTTCATCCAGTTTTTAGGGGGCTGAAAATGGTATCCAGTTCTGTAATTCTCGTGAACATTAACAGCAGCAAGGGACTGGAACTCACTGTAGACTTTATGTGATGACTCGACGCCATTGTTGAGTAATATGAGTGCTGCAAGAGCGATAAAGAGCCAAAAACAAAGCTTCATGTTTAATTAGCTAGGTGATACAAGAGAAAGTAGAGAGAGAGAGAGAGAGAGAAAGGATAGAGTTGAATACGAAAATGGAGGAAGAAGGAGAGAATTTATAGGCAATGAATTACGGGGTGCCCGGGATTGAGAAAAATAGCTGGTAATGATAAGAAAAGTCAATGGATTTTTTTTCGGATTTAAGAAATATTGATTTTATTGGATAGGATCACACTATTTTTAGTCACAGAAGAAATACATGTACATATATATTGTAATACCACAAACTTTTCCAAAATTAAGTATTCTACCGACAACCATAGACGTGATTAATTTTGATTAATTGAAAGCTAATAAAAAAAACAACTCCTAATTAGGGATCACCTTATCAAAATTAATATTTTAGTTCAGATCATGTAACCACAATTTTGCTTTAGATTATAATAGTTTAATTAGTTCTAGATTATGGTAACAATATAGTTAGTAATTTAAGTTTTGCTTAAATTCACCGAGTTTGTAAATACTGTGAATTATTAGCTTATTAAATGTATGAAGAGAAATAAGCTATATCATAATTAAAAAAAGGCAATTGGAACTTTTGTTAGGTATCTTTAATTTTAGGACGGTGCATGGCAAGTTAAATTGCTCTTTAATTAATTTATTTTTCGTTGTGTATGGTAATTTTGGTGCCAAAAATATAGAATTTGCATTTAAAGGCATGTTATGCCGGAATCACTAAAAACATCAGAAATTGTTGATATTGATTTTTAATTAAATTGAAAGAAATTAATGGCGTGGGTTTTATTTTCTTATATAAGAAAATAAAAGAGACATGGAAAAACATTCCAATGAGGCAATCCAGAAAATGCACATGAGATCCTCTAGTCCCAAGTTGAGTGTTTCAACCATGTACCAAACATCAAAATTATTATTTTTTCTTTTAATTTATTTCTTCTTCAATTTTAATTTATTTTGATTTAGTATAATTTTACATTATTATTTAGGGTTTATTCCACCCAATTAGGGTTTATAATTATTTTTTACTATTTAATTTTTATTTTTAGTTAATATAATTAATTTGAGTTGATTATTCCAAACTTAGGGAATATAATTTTTTAAAATTTTTATTTTTTGCAATAAATATTAATTATGATTAGTTATAATATAATATATTTTATTTTTATAAAAAACCTTACTAACATCATACAATTTGGATGTTGGCATATGATTGACACATAGTTTCGGACTAGAAAAATCTCATCCGCAGAAAATGGACAACGAATCTTTAGCCTATCGAGTTGGAAAATTTTCTATTAAACTTTCTTAATTTGTCAGTTGGAACCCAATAATTTTATTGAGGGGCTCAAGTTCAATATAACTTGAAGAAATCGAACTCTCGGTTCTGACAGAGTTGTGATCAAAGTTGTATATAAAGTTGGGACAATTTTGATCATGCAACGGAAATATAGTAACAAATAATGGATTGAAAATTTCACGAGATTATATTTCTATAATCTCGCGAAGTGCCCCAGGGCGAAATATTCACTATGAATTTGTGAATTATAAAAACACTACAAGCAAACTCTTACTAAACTTAAGACACTTTATCTCTTCCTTCGCAGAAGGTCGTGACTAAAGTTGTCTTAACTAATACTTGTAGGAAACTAATATTTCTATAAACAGATCTGATTTATATCTCTGGATTCGTATCTAACTCTATACAAATGACTCCTATTTATACAAAATTGATTACTTGGTCTCTACTCCAAATAACAACTTGATCTCTCCATGAACTTCATTCCTAGATTTGCGCCGCACGTCCACAACTTCCGTAACAACCATTTGACTCAATCAATCTCTGCACAACAGACTTCCTAGAATATTTCAACCACTTTACTTCCTGCACAAACAAAGAAAGAAAGACAAAACAAAACATATCCAAAATAACAAACCAACCGGTTTCAACAATCTCCCCCTTTTTGTCTTTCTTCCCAAAACAACTTCACACATGTAACATAATCAAATCACAACTGAACTCCCCCTAAACATGTACTTGGAACAAAAAGACACGCATAATTAAAAACAAACACAATTACTCAATTGCTCCCCCTGTCATGCACACTTCACTCCCCCTGTCATGCATACTTCCAAAACAAAATATCATAGACATATTCAAAAACATACTTGGATAATCATATGATACCATCAAAAACAGCTAATAAACATCAACAAAAGAAAGATCTTATCAGATCTTCAGCAAACAGATAGATAGTTGTTTAAAACAAACATAATGGAAATTGTTAGAGAAACTGTTTGAGAAAACATCAACCCAAAACTGCAACAAACTGCAGCCTTCTTCATCTTTCCTTCTTTTCCTTTTACTCCTCCTCCTCTTGCTCATCAGTTTCCTCCTCTTTACTTGCTGCTGCCCTTCTTCTGCCTCTACTACTGCCTTCTCCACCAATATCTCCCCTTTTTTTTGGAAGAAAGAAGGCGCTGAAATACTTTTCTTTGCTTGGCAAAGATCTCTATCTAGGCAGTGTAGAGCTCAATCTGTTCCTGCAAAACAAATATAGGGATAGAGCAAAGATGATCTGAAGATGGAGTAGTAGTAGTCTTTGCAGTATCACTCCATGGAAGATCACGAGTTATGGATTCAGCTAGAAAGGCCTTCTGAACAGTCTGGAGAGGAAGTCTGGAGGTCAGAATATCCTTCTTTGTTGCTTTAAACCCTTGGTCCAACAACATGTTGTAAATGAGAGAGGGAACCACCAACTTCTTGTTGGACTTTGTCATGGCAATCTCGGCAATCGAATTGAAAATATGTTGTCCTAGATTCACCTTTTCCCCCATATACACCTTATACAATAAATAAACATGCTCGAATGGCACCATTGTTGTGTTAGAAGTAGGAATCCAGTTTGACACAGAAATTTTGTGAAGTGTTGAAAACAGTGATGTGAGAATCGAAGCAAGCCTATTAGGCTTCTTGTTAGCCACCCACAACTCAGCTTGGCCTCCAGTTAATACTTCAGCCATCTTAGCCTCCAACTCCTCACCCACCTCCTCATCAGCTTCAACAACATTAGGTATTCCCAAAAATTTGTTAATTCTAGACGGAGTAACTGTGAATACCTTCCCACGTACAAAAACTTTTCCATATTGCTTAGATGCTTGATTTCCAAAATCATGTGACAAATTAGCATAGAAATATCTAACTACTTCAGCAACATAAGGCCTAGCATAAGTTACACTCCCCAACACTTTTTTTTTCTTCAAAAACTCAACCAAATTATATCCAGAAAAATCCTTTAAATCAACTGCTCGATCGTTCAAGATTTCCCTATTCTTAAAGAATTCCCAATTACGCTTAGCAAGATCAGAATAAAACAAGATTGAGTTAGCCTTTGATACCTCTAAATCTGAATCAGAGTGGGCTTCCTCCTCAGCTGGAGCAACATTTCTCTTGACTTTCTTCACAACTTTCCCACGAACTTTCGAAGGAGAAGAGAAAGGTATCTTTCTCTTGCCCTTCTTTGAAACAACAGTCTCTTCAACTTCATCACTGGCATCAGAATCTGACTCATGTATAGAAGGAGTTTGTTCACCCGAATTATTCTCTGACAGCTCTTCTTCACACTCCTCCTCCTCTTCGGCTTCACTGATGATCTCAATTGGTTCTACTGGAGTTCGCGAGGAGCTTTCGGTCAAGTGAAGGCGCTTGGACCATCGAGTCGGAGGAGCTTTCTTAGATTTTGTCAATTTTTTCTTGGGAGGAGTTCGTGTCGGAGTAGATTTTTCAGATACCTCCACCTGGGTTTCTTCTTCAATTTCAGAAAATGGAACCTCAATTGGACCTTCATTGTACATATTTTCTTCGTCGGAAGCAAGAAACGGGTCGATTTGCTCTTTGGCAAGGACTGGAGTGTCGAGACCTGGAGTATCAACGGTTGAGATAATCACTCCGTCGGGAGCGAGTATTATTGCCTGAGATGAGTCGACTGTCGGAGAGGAGGCCGGTAATGCAAGCGGGTGGGATTGAATCTCTGAACAACTTGTAATTTCTGGAGAAATCTCCATCAGCGTATTTCCTCTAGACGGAGACAGAAACACCTTAGGTCGAAGGATTAGGGTAGAGTCCGGTGATAGAAATCGGAAAGGGTTAGAAAAAATAGGTTGCGGCGGAGAGAACGAAGGCTGAGGGGGAAAAGTAGACAAGTGACGGAGATAGGCCGACGCCTCGGGGTCATTGAAAAGCTCCTGAATCTGTCTCAACTTATCTGGATTCATGGCGAACGAATGGAGAAAGAAGACGAAGAGTTCCGAGAAGACGAAGAGTTTCAGAGGGTTTTGTGAATAGTGACAAGAATCTGAATGAGAGTGACAAGAGAGAATAATGTATGTAGAGGAATATAAATATAGCTGTTAGATACCCGCCTCCAAATAAATAGGAATCAACATATTAAAGATATAGTCAAAATAGGTATTAAAGATAGAGTAAGATACATTTCCAGATACATTCAACTGACTTTCAAAATTTTTCGTTTTTTTAATTTATTTTTTATAATTAACCAACTATTGTCAAGAAAATCTTATTATCAGAATACTTTTGATACATCATAGAAAACTTTTTAAGAAGAGAAACAGATGATGAATAGATGAATAACCAAAAGAATCTCATAAATATCATTTATCTAAGATCTTTGATCTAGTTATATGATTTTATAAGAACAATCATGGTTTCACCTTAATACAGGCTTTTTCATCCTTAAATCTGTTCAACTTCACAGTTAACTATGATACACCAAAAGTATGACAACAGTTGGGTCCACTGTACTTTTCATATAGAACACAAACCAAGAGATTTCCTCAAAATTGAGAATCTCTCATAGCTTAAAGCTTTTGTAAATAAATCAGCCAGTTGATTATCTGTACTAATATACTCTAACTTTAATAACTTCTTTTCAACTAAATCCCTAATAAAATGATACCTTAAGTGAATGTGCTTGGATTTGGAGTGATGAACTGGGTTCTTTGCAAGGTTGATGGCACTTCTATTATCACAGAGCACCACCAAGGGATTGCTTTCCAGGCCATAATCATCCAACATCGACTTTAGCCATATCAACTGCGATGAACAGCTCCCAGCGGCCACATATTCAGACTCGGCTGTGGACAATGAGATACAGTTTTGCTTTTTTGCTGTGCCAAGAGATGAGGTTGTTTCCTAGATAGCAACATCCTCCACTTGTACTCTGTCTATCATCTATTTCTCCAGCCCAATCGGCATCACTGTATCCAACAAGATCTGTAGTTGTGTCCTTTGTGAACCATAGACCCAATTCACATGTTCCGACCATATACCAAATGATCCTCTTTACCGCCTTAAGATGTTCCTCCTTAGGACAGGACTGAAATCGAGCACATGCACACACACTGTACATGATATCTGGTCGACTAGTAGTTAGGTAGAGAAGACTTCCGATCATTGATCTGTATAAAGTTGGATCAACTTCAAGTCCAACTGCATCATTCGACAGCTTTTCAATCGTACTCATGGGAGTTCTCATGTGCTTTGCATTCTCCAAACCGAACTTCTTTATAAGATTCTTGGCATATTTGTTTGTGAGACGAAAATGCCATTGTCTTTTTGCTTGACTTGAAGTCCAAGAAAATTGCTAAGCTCACCGACCATACTCATTTCAAAAGTCGTGGACATTGCTTCAACAAATTCCTTCAAAGTTTTCTCACTTGTCGATCCAAACACTATATCGTCGACATAGATTTGAGCGATCGTAAACAAGTCTTTTTCTTTCTTGAGGAATAATGTTCTATCAGCATGACCCCTGGAAAATCCAAACTCAAGCAAGAACTCAGTTAACCGACTATACCAAGCTCTTGGAGCTTGTTTTAGTCCGTATAATGCCTTATGTAATTTATACACATGACTTGGATTTGTTGGGTCTTCAAAGCCTTTGGGTTGTTCTACGTAAGCTTCTTCTTCAAGTACTCCATTTAAAAATGTTGCCTTAACATCCATTTGGTGAAGAGTAATGTTAAGATAACATGCAATGGCAAAAAGTAACCTGATGGACTCTATTCGTACAACGGGAGCAAAAGTCTCATCATAGTCAATCCCCTCTACTTGAGTATAACCTTGAGCAACTAAGTGTGCTTTATTTCTAATGACATTTTCAAATTCATCAGTTTTATTTTTAAATATCCACTTAGTTCCTATCACATTTATCCCTGAAGGTCTAGGCACAAGTGTCCAGACTTTGTTTCTAACAAACTCAAGTAACTCAGCTTGCATGGCACTTATCCAGAACTCATCTTTTAATGCTTAATTTACGTTCTTGGGTTCAATAATGGACAGAAAGACAACAGTACCGACTTCATTTATAACACACGACAAACACACCATCCTTACCATTTCCTTGTAATTGACAACAGTTTTCCCTCTTGTTCTGACCCCTTCGTGAACATCTTCAATGACTTGATCAATTGGATGATCTTTGCGAATCTTCTTCGGTGGATCTGTTCTAACACTCCCCTGGATTACTTCTGGTATCTCTGAATTTTCTAAGTTAAGATCTGATTCAGAGTCTTCTGAAGGTGTATCCTCATTTGTCTCTGAAGTGGGCTCAACATCAGGGTTAAATTTTTCTTCTTCCTCTTCAGTGCTACTTGTTCTGCCCTGTATCTCAATTAAATCATTAGTATCGTCTGTAGGAGTATACAAACTGGCCATATCATCAAATCTCACATTCACACTTTCCATCACGGTTTTGGTCCTGAGGTTATAGACACGGTAGGCATGACTGTTAAGCGAGTAACCAACAAACACACCTTTGTCACTTTTGGGATCAAACTTAAAAAGATAGTCCCTATCATTCAAAATGTAACAAACACAACCGAAAACATGCAAGTATTTCAGATTGGGTTTTTTACCATTTAGAATTTCGTATGACATCATGGTGGTTCCGGTTCTTAAGTTCACACGGTTACTTACATGACATGCTGTGTTTAGAGCTTCAACCCAAAAACGTTTGGCCAACTTCTTCGAGTGTAACATAACAGTGGCCATCTCTTGCAAAGTCCTATTTTTTCGCTCGGCTATACCATTTTGCTGAGGTGTCTTTGGATCTGAGTATTCATGATGAATACCTTCTTTTGTGCAGAAATCCAAGAGTTGAGAGTTCTCAAACTCCCTTCCATGATCGGATCTTATTCTCTTAACATAAGCATGGTAAAAGTTTTTGATCTTAGCATACAATTCTAAGAAGATATCATATGTTTCACCTTTGTTTCTCAGAAACTTTATCCAAGTGTACCTGGAGAGATCATCTACTATCACAAAGGAATACCACTTACCTCCAAGGCTTTCAACCTCAGTTGGTCCCATAAGGTCCATATGAAGTAGTTCGAATCAGCTTTGAGTGGTAAAAGGTCTCTCAGAAATTGTCACAACAGGGTGCGACGCTTTGACTTGTTTCCCCTTTTGACAATCTCCACATAGGCTTGGGCTTGAAATGTTCAACTTTGGAATCCCAAGCACAACATTAAGCCTTTGGAGATTCTTCATATTTCAGAAATTTGTGTGACCCAATTTTTGATGCCAAAGCTGCACCTCATTCACTTGCGCACTCAAACAGTTGTTTCTGTTAGTTTCATAGATATTATTGGAAGATCTTACCCTAGAAATTACGTGTTTGCCATGGCTGTCAATCACAGTACAACTTCCTTTATCAAAGACGACACTGAAGTTGTCATCACAGAGTTGGCTGATTCTAATGAGATTTGCTGTTAGCCCTTCAACATGTGACACATTAGCCAACTTTGGAAGTCCAGGACTGTTCAGGGTTCCCCGTCCTACAATCTTGCCGTTTGATCCTCTTCCAAATGTGACTTCGCTACCATTGATCTTTTGGTAGTTGGTCAGATAACATTGAGATCCAGTCATGTGGCGAGAACACCCGCTGTCAAAGTACCAAGTTGTCGAATCATCAGATACTGATGCAGTGAAGACAACTTTGCAGGTGTCTTTGGAGGCAGCTTTGGGTTTCCAGACCAAGTTCTTCATTTTGTCACTTTTGACTATAAGACCTGATTTTGAGGCATGTGTCCTCAACTGAATCTCCTTTTTATGTTCTTGCAGAAATCTATGACAAAAGGGTTTTATGTGCCCGGGGAGAAAACAATAATGACAAACAAATCTCCTACGCTTTTTACTTACTGATGAAGTGGAGTGACTTTCTCGGGCTTTCACAAAGGGTTTTCCACTTGTAGACAGAATTTGAGTAAAGGCAGTTTTTGCAGTTTTATCATAACCTATGCCATGAGAAGTTACCTGAGTATGTGCAAGAACTTCATCAAGTTTAGAAGTACCTGTGTTGAACTTTTTGAAAGTTTTCTTTGCAAGATTGAGTTGAATCCTCATATCATTAATCTCTGCATCTTTCTTTGTCAACATAACCTCCAACCTTGCAAGAGATGCCTTCTGATTAGTGGATTCGTCAGTAAGTGTAACATCCCAGATTTTCAGAGTTCATTTAGAAAATTAAAGAAATTAATTAGAGCCTAGTTAAGGATGTTTTGGCCCAAAATTGCGATTTTAGAAGTTATTTTTCGTAAAATCGTATTTTTGAGAATTTTAATTCCAGCTCAGTCATAGCCCATTTTGCTCACGTTTGAAAGGCATTGACCCAAAGAGCATGTCGGTGCTTTCGGATTTTGAATCTGAAGTCGTTTGAGTTCCCAGTGATTTAAATCGCGTTTAAAGGAGTTATGAATAGTGTTTTTCCGTAGGAGCACGATTGTTAGAAATTTGTGGAATCTCGTATGTTGACCCGAGCCTTGATTTTTCAAGCCTATCCTATGGGATATTTCTCAAAGAATCCGTTGGCATTCCCGGATTTTCGTTCTGAGGTCAATTAAACGCTCGGGAATTTTATTTGTCCCTTACGTGGAATAGTAACTTTATTTTTGAAAAGAGATTAATTTCTCGTTTTCCTTCAAAACAACTCGTTCTTTATTCCGAGTCAAGTTGGTTCAATAGTACTCAAGCTAACGAACCTGCCGGTATTTTCGAATTTAATAAACGAAGTCATTTGGACCTCGCCATCGAATAAAGTGCCTTTTATCCGAACCCGATATTTTTAAAGCAGTGTTGTTACACTGAAGTAGCTTCCCGAGGAAGCCATTTATTTTTCTATAAATAGCAGCTCTCCCCTTTGATTTTTCTCGCTCGTTTCTCATTCTTAATCCCCATTTCTGTAGAATATAGAGAGAGAGAGAGAGGGGGAGAGTAGAGGGGAGCTCTCTTCGTGAGAGCACCCCCAGTGAGAGAGAGAGCGGAGTGGGAGCGCCGCGGGGGCAAGGAGCCCCGTGGGGGCAAAAGAGCCCGCGGGGGCAAGGAGCGCTGGGGCAAGGGAGCCCCGTGGGGGCAGCAAGGGGCGTCACGGGGGCAGCAAAAGGCGCCGCGGGGGCAAGGGAGTCCCGGGGGGGCAAGCAGCGCCGCGGGGGCAAGGGCGCCGTGGCGCTTGGGCGCGCGGGCTGGTTCGGCAGCTTCAGCACGTTTTCGTGCGGAGGCCATAACTTTCACCTCGGTTGGAGTTACGAGACCTATGAGTACTCAAATCGAAACTCTTTCGAAGATCTACGAGGTAGCAGTGGCCTATAATCCGGATTCCCAATCGTTGAGTCGGATTTTCCGTCCCCTTTTGCGGTAATTTCGAATGTCTTAATCTTTTAAATTCTCGTGTTTTAAGTTATAGTTAAAGGTCAAGGGTTTAGATATCATTTAAATGTCTTATTAGGAGCTCGAATAAGGTTTCAAGTCACTGATCGACTTTCATAAAGATGAGGTGAACCCCGAGGAGGTCCAAGGAAGGATTTTCGGCTCGTTGCTTCGTCTACGTGCTCGTTATCGAGATGCTCGTCATCGAGGTGGGTGGTTCTAAACCAAGTATAAGGTTTGAGCTATTAAGCTCTAGAATCATGATAGGGCAAGATGAATATCTAATTAAAATATTTTATGCTCTGCATGTTTAGTCTCTGTACAAGGAAAGGAAGTGAATAAAGGAAGCTATATGCATGATATTGTTGAATTGTTATTTGAGTTTGATAAGTAAAAGAAGTTATTATAAGTTAAGTGGGCTCTCAAGTATGTTTAGATATGCTAGAATTGTTTAAATACGATTGATGCTAGCCTGAGATCTAGAATTGCTTTGATTGCAATCGATGTTTATGCTTTGAATGTTTATGCTTTGTTAAAGCTCGTATAGTTAAGGATTTCCTTTTAAGGTAAGTTATAAATCCCTTATAGGCCGAGATCATGCTCAATTAAGAATTAGCCTTAGACGATTGCTCTAGGCTTGGTATTGCTAGCTAAGTCAAGTAAGTAAGAAAGGTTAAAGTTAAGTAAAGAGGAATTTAAGGAAGAATATAGTTCAGTTGTGAGCAGGTTATCGAGCTCAAAGAACAGTTTATTTACATTATCATGCCGTGACCCTCGTGTCACTAATGTTGAACATTTGAAAGTAAAGGGAGTCACTGCTGGGTAATCCCCTCGCATACTCAGAGGATACTTGAGGTAACCCCTCTTTCATCCTAAGGCATAAGGGTGCAGTAGACAACAGGTTTGAGCCAGGAAAGGTGCCAAGAAAGGAAGTAAAAAGTTTTACGGGTGTGGAGAGGGCCTTTGCAATTTGCTCTCCATATGCCGTCAGTTTATAATTGGATATTCCAAAGTTTATTAAAGAGTTTTCTCGTAAAACCCCACTGAGTACATTAGTGCTCACACCCTCTTTTTCAAATGTTTTCAGGTTGAGATGCTGAGGCCGGTGATGTGCTGCTGGTGGGGTTGTCTGAGGTTTCAAGTTTGTTGCTCTATATGGTTACATGTTTTATTCCGCTAAGTTTCTGCTAAGTACTCTGATGTTAGTATTTAGTCTTGAGATGTGTAACTTGATTCTTGATAGTAGCATGTTTTAAATGCTATGAATCCTAATTATCAATAAAGTCTCTGAAGCATGATCTTTTGACATACCCGTCTATGCCTTTATTGATTCCGAGTTATTTGAATAGTCGTACCTGTTGAGCATTCTGGTATCTATTCATCTTCAGTTGGCTTGTGAATAAGTCTTGCATGCTTGTTATTATTGTTCGCCTACAAAGAGGCGTTTTCTTTCAAGCTTGTTTCTGCTTGTCCAAGTTAACCTTAAGTAGTTTTCTTGATCCGTCCTATGAATAGGACAATAAGGTATATTTGACTCCGACCTATTTATGAGTCTTAGTTGATGTGGCCTATGATGAGGTCTTGTTTATTTGAAAAGTCAAATCCCTATCTGTTTGTCTTTGGATTCTGTTTAAATTTCGGTTGGCTTGTGATTTGGCATTCCTTTGACTCGAGTGAATCCTTTGACCCATTTGACCCCTTTGAATCATTGAAAACGATAGTTCTTCCAAGTCATAAAGTTAAGTTGCCTAAGTTCTTGAGGCGCTAACTTAGTTTAATTCTAAAAACACCCCCTTGGATTTCTGATTTTTCGTGCTATTTTACGCACAACAACCCCATCCCTATCCTCGGGATCGGGCTGTTACAGTTGGTATCAGAGCCATGTTTGCAAACACTGCAGGCCTGTCTCTCCTTGAAGTAATTGATTGAACTCTTATGTGAATATTGAATTGTTCAAAGGCAATAATCAGCAACCCCAGCTCACCACCTTCCTCGCATCTTCAACAAAGCTAAGGTATGATTGAGTTAAAATATATTGATTATATTTGGTATAACTTTTTGAAAGTACAGGATGAGGAGAAAAGTTTTGAGCAAGACAAGGTTAGTCGATTTTGAAATCGAACATTATTTCTTTAGAAATAAAATTTGTGGTTATACCAAAGTTTAAAGTGGAATTTATTGAAATAAGTTCTAGATTAATCTATTTAAAGAATTTTGAGTCATTAAGGACTCGATCAAGAAGTAAATCTTTTCAGAATATTATTTCTGCAAATACTCAAACTATTTCGGTTATTTTGGACCGTCAAAAAATTTTGAGTAGAGTTATAAAGTTTGAAAGTTGATTTGAAAATCTTCTTTGTGATAAAGGCTCGTCTACTGCCCATAAGAAAAGAATTTAAGGATGAGCTAAGGATGAATGAGGCATAGAGAATATAGTTAGAACATAGACTATAGCGAGCTTGAATTAAGGAGAATTCTAGAATTCCCTCTAGGTTCTCTTAAAAGAACCCTAGATTGAGTAAGTTCCCTCTCGAGGAGCTAAGTTAAGTAGAAGCAATTCGAAAGAACATTTATAGAGCGCTCATAAGAAGGATAAATGATTTCGAGATTTTAGTAGAATCAAGAAGAAGGTCATGAAGTTCAGTTTCGAGCGATAAGCAAGAAGATGAGTAGTCAAGTTAAAGGCGAGTTACCAGATTGCGGATCTAACGCAAGTTCAAGGAATCCCCACGCAAGAGTTTTCAACTCAAGAGAAGTCTCGTTCGAAGATCTAATCGCGTTTGCAAGGAATGAAGATTCGTTTCCTTCAATAGAAGCTCGTGGATTCAAAGGAAGGACATTCAACTCCACGTCGCGTTTGATGCCCAGAAGTTATCGCTTGTTTCAAGCCGATTAATGAAGATGAAGATTGTTGTCACGACTGTAGCCAAGAGAGTTTTGAAGATATATCGGTGTTCTACCGAGCTTCCAGAGGACATTGAAGTCAAGTTATATTGAGTCCAGGAGGATCCATAGATTAAGTCGCTTTGTCGTGTCCCTTTTGATAGATAGGAAAAGATTCCCGGATATTGTTTTCTAGCCAGACGCAGACATTTGAGTTCCGCTGACTTGTGCTATTTCATAGAAACCTCACCAAGAAGAAGATGTGTGATGCTCAAAGAAGAGAGAGAAGACCCAAAGAAGAAGATCGTTAAGAAGATAGACCTAGTGTTCGAAAGATTGAGAGTTTCAGTATGATGGAAGTTTTTGTTGAGTCTATTTATTCATTCTCGTGTCAATAGAATCGATTTGTTCATTCCCTTTTGGAATCGATTTATTCTCTTACTAATTGAATCAATTGCCCTTCAATAGCTTTGTATCAATTGAAATTCTCCATTTATACCATTTGAAATTCTTTGATTATATCCGCTTGGATAATTTACAATCCTTTGGATGATACTTCTTTGATCATCAAGAATCAGTAATGGCATTTCCTTGTTAGGCTATGCTGACGCCTTTGTGAAAATATTTTAGCACGGTTTTCAGTTGCTAACCGTTGATTTCTTCCATATCTTTATTATATGCAAGAATCCTTCAAGTTTATAAGTCCTCTGAAAAGGCAATATTTTTGGCATATATAACCAAGTGTTATATTCTTTCTAGATTTTGACTTTGTCAAGAAATTATTGATTAAGATAAAGTCCTCATTTAGAGGCGTTCGTTTATTTTGCTCCCACTCATAGAACTCGAGTGTGGATCTTGGAATAAAGCAGAGAGTTATAGTAGTATTCCTTTTAGTCAAGGTTGGAGGAATAAGAGATAGTATTTCCTAGAAGGAAGTGGAATCTGAGTGAGCGCCAGATAATATTCTCTAAGTTTAGGACGTGCGTTTCCAAGAAGATTTCTCAGCTCGTTGCGTTTGGCGGTGATCTAAGGAATGTCGATAAGTATGTTCCAAAAGTGCAGTTCAGATCCAGACATGCGATCATCATGCCTGTAAGCGATGGTGACCATCAGCATGAGCCATGAAGTCAGATGACTACTTCAAGAAAAAGAGACGACTGCGACAAAGAAGTTTAGATTTAAGTTGCGTCAAGAATTTAAGTTTGGAGCGCATCGCAAAGTATGCGAACCTCAAGAACAATGAAGATAAAGTGAGTTTTCAAACGTGATAGAGCCTACAAGCAACAATCAAAGGAGGTGCTCAATTAATTCGAGTTTATCATCTAGTTCGAGTTCGTTAAAGTTTCTCAAGGTTGCGTGAAGTAAAGTTAGAAGCAAAAGCAAAGCCAAGCAAGATAAAAGAAGGATGAACTCATTGAGATCGCCTGTACTCGAAGAGCAAGTTTAGCGATTTTTTTTTATCCCGTTTCTCGAATAGTTTCTAGAGGTCCGCTCGAAGGCAAGATTCTAAGGAGCTCGTGTAAAGTGATATTTCTCGAGAGATTTCATTAGGAAGAAAAGATAGAAGATGCTCAAGCTTTGAGGAAGAAAAGAAGAAAGCTTATAGAAGTAATAGTCCTGCTTAAGGACTGATTTATTAAGGAAGGCTTCAGGCTATTCTTAGCCGTATAGTAAGGTTTTGAACCTATATCGTTCCAGTAAGGTTGTAAATTCTTGAAGACGTATCCAAATCTCCGTTTGAGGGGAAGTAAATTTTGGGACGAAATTTTTTTTAAGGGGTGTAGTCTGTAACATCCCAGATTTTCAGAGTTCATTTAGAAAATTAAAGAAATTAATTAGAGCCTAGTTAAGGATGTTTTGGCCCTAAATTGCGATTTTATAAGTTATTTTTCGTAAAATCGTATTTTTGAGAATTTTGATTCCAGCTCAGTCGTAGCCTATTTTGGTCACGTTTGAAAGGCATTGACCCAAGGAGCATGTCGGTGCTTTCGGATTTTGAATCTGAAGTCGTTTGAGTTCCCGGTGATTTAAATCGCGTTTAAAGGAGTTATGAATAGTGTTTTTCCGTAGGAGCGCGATCGTTAGAAATTTACGAAATCTCGTAGGTTGACCCGAGCCTTGATTTTTCAAGCCTATCCTATGGGAAATTTCTCAAAGAATCCGTTGGCATTTCCGGATTTTCATTCTGAGGTCAATTGAACGATCGGGAATTTTATTTGTCCCTTGCGTGGAATAGTAACTTTATTTTTGAAAAGAGATTAATTTCTCGTTTTCCTTCAAAACGACTCGTTATTTATTCCGATTCAAGTTGGTTCAATAGTACTCGAGCTAACGAACCTGCCGGTATTTTCAGATTTAATAAACGAAGTCATTTGGACCTCGCCATCGAATAAAGTGCCTTTTATCTGAACCCGATATTTTTAAAGCAGTGTTGTTACACTGAAGTAGCTTCCCGAGGAAGCCATTTATTTTTCTATAAATAACACCTCTCCCCTTTGATTTTTCTCGCTCATTTCTCATTCTTAATCCCCATTTCTGTAGAATATATATATAGAGAGAGAGGGGGGGGGAGAGTAGAGGGGAGCTCTCTTCGTGAGAGCACCCCCAGTGAGAGAGAGAGCAGAGTGGGGGCGCCGCGGGGACAAGGAGCCCCGTGGGGGCAAAAGAGCCCCACGGGGGTAAGGAGCGCCGGGGGCAAGAGAGCCCCGTGAGGGCAAAAGAGCCCTGCGGGGGCAAGGAGTGCCGGGGCAAGGGAGCCCCGTAGGGGCAGCAAGGGGCGTCGCGGGGGCAAGGAGCCCCGCGGGGGCAGCAAGGGGCGCTGCGGGGGCAAGGGAGCCCCGGGGGGCAAGCAGCGCCGCGGGGGCAGGGAGCCCCGCGGGGGCAAGGGCGCCGTGGCGCTTGGGTGCGCGGGCTGGTTCGGCAGCTCCGGCACGTTTTCGTGCGGAGGCCATAACTTTCGCCTCGGTTGGAGTTACGAGGCCCATGAGTACTCAAATCGAAGCTCTTTTGAAGATCTACGAGGTAGTAGTAGCCTATAATCCGGATTCTTGATCGTTCGAGTCTGATTTTCCGTCCCCTTAATCTTTTAAATTCTCGTCTTTTAAGTTATAGTTAAGGGTCAAGGGTTTAGATATCATTTCTATGTCTTATTAGGAGCTTGAATAAGGTTTCAAGTCATTGATCGACTTTCATAAAGATGAGGTGAACCCCGAGGAGGTCCAAGGAAGGATTTTCGGCTCGTTGCTTCATCTACGTGCTCGTCATCGAGGTGGGTGGTTCTAAACCAAGTATAAGGTTTGAGCTATTAAGCTCTAGAAGCATGATAGGACAAGATAAATATCCAATTAAAATATTTTATGCTCTGCATGTTTAGTCTCTGTACAAGGAAAAGAAGTGAATAAAGGAAGCTATATACATGATATTGTTGAATTGTTATTTGAGTTTGATAAGTAAAGGAAGTTATTATAGGTTAAGTGAGCTCTCAAGTATGTTTAGATATGCTAGAATTGTTTAAATACGATTGATGCTAGCCTGAGATCTAGAATTGCTTTGATTGCAATCGATGTTTATCCGCGTTCATTTCCTCGCATTTGAATGTTTATGCTTTGTTAAAGCTCGTATAGTTAAGGATTTCCTTTTAGGGTAAGTTATAAATCCCTTATAGGCCGAGATCATGCTCAATTAAGAATTAGCCTTAGACGATTGCTCTAGGCTTGGTATTGCTAGCTAAGTCAAGTAAGTAAGGAATGTTAAGGTTAAGTAAAGAAGGTTAAGGTTAAGTAAATAGGAATTTAAGGAATAATATAGTTCAGTTGTGAGCAGGTTATCGAGCTCAAAGAACAGTTTATTTACATTATCATACCGTGACCCTCGTGTCACTAATGTTGAACATTTGAAAGTAAAGGGAGTCACTGCTGGGTAATCCCCTCGCATACTCAGAGGATACTTGAGGTAACCCCTCTTTCATCCTAAGGCATAAGGGTGCAGTAGACAACAGGTTTGAGCCAGGAAAGGCGCAAGAAAGGAAGTAAAAGGTTTTGCGGGTATGGAGAGGGCTTTTGCAATTTTCTCTCCATATGCCGTCAGTTTATAATTGGATATTCCAAAGTTTATTAAAGAGTTTTCTCGTAAAACCCCACTGAGTACATTAGTGCTCACACTCTCTTTTTCAAATGTTTTCAGGTTGAGATGCTGAGGCCGGTGATGTGCTGCTGGTGGGGTTGTCTGAGGTTTCAAGTTTGTTGCTCTATATGGTTACATGTTTTATTCCGCTAAGTTTCTGCTAAGTACTCTGATGTTAGTATTTAGTCTTGAGATGTGTAACTTGATTCTTGATAGTAGCATGTTTTAAATGCTATGAATCCTAATTATCAATAAAGTCTCTGAAGCATGATCTTTTGACATACCCGTCTATGCCTTTATTGATTCCGAGTTATTTGAATAGTCGTACCTGTTGAGCATTCTGATATCTATTCATCTTCAGTTGGCTTGTGAATAAGTCTTGCATGCTTGTTATTATTGTTCGCCTACAAAGAGGCTTTTTCTTTCAAGCATGTTTCTGCTCGTCCAAGTTAACCTTAAGTAGTTTTCTTGATCCGTCCTATGAATAGGACAATAAGGTATATTTGACTCCGACCTATTTATGAGTCTTAGTTGATGTGACCTATGATGAGGTCTTGTTTATTTGAAAAGTCAAATCCCTATCTGTTTGTCTTTGGATTCTGTTTAAATTTCGATTGGCCTATGATTTGGCATTCCTTTGACTCGAGTGAATCCTTTGACCCATTTGACCCCTTTGAATCATTGAAAACGATAGTTCTTCCAAGTCATAAAGTTAAGTTGCCTAAGTTCTTGAGGCGCTAGCTTAGTTTAATTCTAAAAACACCCCCTGGATTTCTGATTTTTCGTGCTATTTTACGCACAACAACCCCGTCCCCATCCTCATGACCGGGCTATTACAGTAAGTGACTCAATTTCCTTGCACTGTTTTATCCACTTAGCGTACAGCTCCTTGTAGAGTTCCTGCAACTTTATTAGCAACTCCAGAGTTTCTTCTTCAGTAACTTCTTCTTCATTCTCATCTGCAGTAGTGATCACAGTATTAAAGCAGAGGAGAGTTTCATAATAGGACTCATCATACCTGTCAGAAGTTATCTCAACTTCAGCAAGCTTTGAAATATCTGTATCGGCACATACTGCAGTTAAGGCTGCGTGTTCATAGTTTGCATCATCTGAGATTTCTTCCACAGAGATTCCCGAGGTGTCCAGCTCACTATCGCTGAGAGATAGGAATGTGACAGGTTTTCCAAGTTTCCTAAAAGTGTTTGCACATTCATTTGCAAAGTGCCCATAGCCTTTGTACTCATAGCATTGGACATTGGAGAAATGTTTCACTTCCTTTGGTCTAAAGTGATCTGATGCAGCACGCTTTATGATCTTGGGTTCTCTTCCAGGTGAGTTCATCTTTTCATAAATCACCAAAGGTCTGGACGAGTCATGGCGAGGCTTACGTAGTTCAATACCTCCCTTCTGTTGTTTACCTCTATTAGCTCGAATGAGAGTGTTGAGTCTTTTGGTGAGAAGAGCATAGTCTGGATTTATTTCACTGATTTCTTCAAGATCTTCATCCTCGTCTTCATCATAGGGTGAAGTTGACTTTGAAGTTGATCCAGCTGTTAGGGCAATTCCCTTCTTCTTTGACCCACCCTTCTCATTCATCTCCATTTCATAGGTCTTCAGGTCATTCATCAGCTTTGTGAAATCCAAACATCCAGTGGTTGTTGCCGTGTCAATAGCAACAACCTTCATATCAAAATGAGGTGTTAGAGTTCACAAGGCTCTAGAAACTAACCTTTTGTTGGTGATTGGATCACCAAGATCAGTGCACTCATTTGCAATCTCAAGCAATTTGTTGCAATATTCTCCAACTGTTTCATCTTCCACCATCTTCATGTTCTCGAATTTTGTGGTGAGAATACGATGACGTGATTCTTTAATTCCAACATCGTCTTCGCAATGTTGTTGGAGGATATCCCATGCTTCCTTGGCAGACTCACAATTTCTTATGAGTTTGAACATTTGAATGTCCAAAGAGGACTGAATTGCGTTGAGTGCCTTGTCATTGAAGGTAGCATCTTCGTTTTGTGACCTGGTCCATTCCTCTGGAGGGGTACGAATAGTATCACCTTCAGCATCTATGGTCTTAGGATGCGTCCATGTCTTTTGAACAGCATTCCATGCTCTTGCATCAATGGATTTGATGCATGCTCGCATTCGAACTTTCCAAAAAGAATAGTTCATCCCATCTAGAACAGGAGGTTTGTTGAACAACGGGTTTGTACAATCCATTGTACTCACAAAAGCAGAATCACCACTTAGTGTATCAAGTGTAAGCTCTTGATGCCAATTGAAGAAACCGAACTCTCGGTTCTGACAGAGTTGTGATCAAAGTTGTATATAAAGTTGGGACAACTTTGATCATGCAGCGGGAATATAGTAACAAATAATGGATTGAAAATTTCACGAGATTATATTTATATAATCTCGCGAAGTGCCTCAGGGCGAAATATTCACTATGAATTTGTGAATTACAAAAACACTACAAGCAAACTCTTACTAAACTTAAGACACTTTATCTCTTCCTTCGCAGAAGGTCGTGACTAAAGTTGTCTTAACTAATACTTGTAGGAAACTAATATCTCTATAAACAGATCTGATTTATATCTCTGGATTTGTATCTAGCTCTATACAAATGACTCCTATTTATACAAAACTGATTACTTGGTCTCTACTCCAAATAACAACTTGATCTCTCCATGAACTTCATTCCTAGATTTGCGCCGCACGTCCACAACTTCCGTAACAACCATTTGACTCAATCAATCTCTGCACAACAGACTTCCTAAAATATCTCAACCACTTTACTTCCTGCACAAAGAAAGAAAGAAAGACAAAACAAAACATATCCAAAATAACAAACCAACCGGCTTCAACATAACTTATATAATTATAGTGAGACATATAACTCTAAAATAAAATAATAAGTGGTAATAATTTTAATATTTTCAAAAGCCTTTATATATATATATATAATGGTTGTTGTACATCATTCTTGATAAATTTACAAATGGTTACGTTTATTTTATTTTATTTTTTGCATTAATTTGAATTGGTTGTCTGTCATTTTATTATTCTTGTAATTAGTTATACCATACAAGTATACAACTAAACAATTTAATCCAAAAATAGAATATGAGTTGTAAATATAAAGAATTTAACTTTAAAAGACCAAAATAGAAAGTTAGAGCAAATTATAAATAAAACACACAAGCATATAACAAATTAAAAGATTATTTTTTTAAGAAACGATAAATTATGAACATGTTTTAAGTGAGCATACGTAAATTTTAATGAATCTTTTTAGTCTTTTAAGGGTATCCAATAAAGATAAAAATAGAGAGTAATACTAGCACAGTAGTAAATAAATGGTGCTTTAATGTAGTTTGCGTATAATTTTTAATTTTTTATACTAAACATTTAAAATTATAAAAATACCCCTATAATTTTTAAAAAATTGAGGCGGGCATACTCTCTTGTCGCCAATGTATCAATTTGTGTTACATCTTCTATGATATAATTAGTTAGTTTTTCAAATGCATCATAATTGGAGAAGGATGAACCTCAAATAAAAATTTAAAGATAAACTAAATGATAATAAATTTTTTTTTTAAAAAAATGGGGGATCTGAAATCGGTCCTTCACTGCTTATAAGTTATATCTATGGGAGTGCAAAATATCGATTCAATACAAATTAAATAGAACGGAATCAAATAGAAAAAAATTGTTAGTATTTTTTATTTTATTTTTAAATTTGAAAATGGTGTAACATGAAAATCATGTTAACTTGAATGGTATTTGATTATTATGGGCCGGTATTGAGTGAGAATAATGAATTATATATACCAATTAAGAGGTATTTATTTAATTATTTATGAAGGGAGGTTATATGCATTTTCCCAAAAATAAAAGGAAAAATCCATTGAAATTAATCATTAATCAAATTGAAATACGTTGAAGAACTGAATCAAATCAGACCCTAATTTTTTAATTTGAGTTAGTTGGAATTCATAGATAACCTAAGCTCATGTAAGATATTTCTTGCACGAATCCACCAACATATATAATTAATTGGCCTTCCTCAAAAAATAAAAATGTAAGTAGAAATAAGAATGAAGAAGAAAAACAATAAGAAACATTACTACCAGACGCGTGTCAAAAACAAATACACGAAAATTTCAATCTCCTAAAAAACTACATATGTTAATTAGTAATTAATTGCCAACAAATAATATTATAAAGAAATTCATTAAAACTAAAGCCATCTTCGAACTTTCCCGCACACAGTCAAAAATCACCACCTCTCCGATCCCCACTTCGCCACCATATATATGTTTTATTTATATAATATGTATATATACAAACATAGCTGGATATATATCAATCACACAGTTTTGGTGGGTGGTGGGCAACAGATCTAATGCGTACGATTTTTTATTTTTTTTTTAAAAATAATATCTTATCTCTTGTTTTAGTTCATGTGGAGTTATCACCACGTGTATTTAAAAAGAAATCATAATATTTGCTAAAATTGATTAGCAAATCGTAAGAGAATTTTTAGCTACAGATATTAATGTTGGTAATTCTACAATTATAATATGTACGATGTGAAATACAAATTTATATATATATATATATCTTGTATGAAGGTTGAAAGTGAGGCGGGACAGTGGAGATGTTGGGGAGAGAGAGACAAAAATAAAGTGAAGGAAAGTGGCAAATAACCCTAATAATTAGTTACACGTATATATTAATTGGTCGGTATGATTTAGATTGAAAGATTTTTCGAACCAAAAACGATCTCTCTTTTTAAGTTTTTTTTTTCCCCTTAATTTTAGCTGAACCGAAACTGATCTTTTTGTTTAAATTTCGAATTAAATCTAGATTGTTCAATTATTTGATTGATGTTCGATTTTGCACACCCCTTACCTTACCTAGAGTCGAGGATATTGATTGTTTTTCCCTTCACGTCAAGGTAGTTGGTTGGTGTTTGCCAATTTAAAATTCATGTCAGCGCTTTGCAACAAGTTTTATTAATTCCGGCTCAATTAACCTCTTTTTTTTAGTTAATTTGAAAAAAGAAAACTTAATATGCCCAAATTAAATTTAATATATACACAAGACCAAAAATGTCATCTGGCGCAAGAACTGAACCAATTTTGCCACCACCATAAAATTACATGGCAAAAGTTGTTACCTTGTTTCTCAAATTCTTGTATCGAATCCAAATTATTTCATTCAAATATAATAGAAGTAAAAAAAATCTCATTTATTATTGCCCATAGTTTACAACTGCAAATCATCAGAAACAATGTCCATATTACAGCTAGCTTGCAAGAGAAATTAAATATGATTTTCTATCCGTTCCTACTCAGCTCCATACTGAAAATTATTCATGATTTTGGCATTCTTCATTTATAACTTGAATAATGTATTTATTGCGATATAAATATGGACTTGATAATGGGATCGATGGTAATTAATTTGTTTGTAAGAGTACATTTCTTTTTATCATTTTTGCAACTTATAATATCTTTCCAATGTTAGTAATAATATCAATAACGACTTTTCAATTTATTACAGTTTCATGCATGGCTCCAAAATTCAGCGACATTAATATAAAATAATCCAAAATGATACTCTCCCGTTTCTGAATAAGTGTCATTCTGGATGAATTCATACGTATTAATAAAGATATTAATTAGAATAATCAAATTACCTTACACACCCTTATGTGGACACATTAAATGAGTTAAATATGGTTGTTTGAATGTATTAAATGAGGACAAATATGAGAAAAATGTCAAATTTTTATCTAGATTTTGAAACAAAATTAAAGTACAAGAATGACATTTATTGTGAAACGGAGGGAGTATTTATTATCCTAAAGTGTGTCAATTTGGATGTTATGTGTTTTTTCCATTACAAACGTCAAAATTTAAGGGTGAAGATCAATATTTCCAAATAACCAAAATTTATGGTGACTTAGTTATTGGAGTGACAATTTTATGATTAAAATATGAGTGGGCCGGGATGACTTATTTTTAGGTTGAAATATATATATATATATATATATAATGTCTTCTAAGTCGAGATACTATGTGCAGATTGAAGATTGCATGCAACCTCGTGTATTAATTTCTTATTAATTAATTAAGAAGTCATGAATTGCCAAATTCCCTTACTGATGACCATCATGCAGATCTTGGCTGAAAAATAAGTTTAAGATCATCGTAATTTGAATAAGAACGAATCTTTTTTTAGTGCCAAATTATCAAAATTAAGAAAATAAACCATATTATAGAAGACTGTAGTCGATCTTTAAATTATAAATATCAACATTATGATACATGATTTTTAAAATGTTGTTTATTGTTTTCAATTGCCATGTTTTACTTTCTGTAATAGAATGCGTTAATATAACGCAGGGACATTCCACTTTTGATTAATTTGATCAAAACAGAAAAAAGAATGCTAGAAATTTGCCAAAAAGGGACAAACGTGGAAATAGTTATATATTTTGATATTGAATTGAATTATTATAGAAGACTGTAGTCGATCTTTAAATTATAAATATTAACATTATGATACGTAGTGTTTTTTGAATGTTGTCTATTGATTTCAATTGCCATGTTTTACTTTTTATAATAGAATACATTAATATAATGGAGGGACATCCCACTTGTGACATATTACTATAGAATTAATTTGATCAAAAAAAAAAAAAGAATGCTGAAAGTTTGCGAGACAAACGTGGAAATAGTTACATATTTTGATATTGAATTGAATTATTACAGATAGTGGATGCATGGGAGAAAAACATGGCATAATTTAATGTTAAAAAAGAAATTAAACACGCTCTGCCTATTTATATAAGTGAATCAGAAATATGGGGCAGTCAAATCTGAAATGCAATGAGTGCTTTGCTTTTACTCAAAATAATCATCATATCAATACTACATATATCAATTAGAACGAATCTGAAAACTGTTAAATGATATAATTAATGCTATCCGCATTATTGATTAATTAGCTTCTGTAAACACCCTTATCTTATCTTATTGAAATCTAGGCTATCTAGCTAACACGAAATTCTTTTTTTTATTTTCAATTCAAAATTCATTTTTTTTTATAAAAAAAGAACAGAAGATATTTTGAGTAAAAATTTGGGGAAGAAGGGAGTTGTACAACTTTTTAGAAACACGAATATATTGATTTGGTGAATTTTAATTAACCCAGGAGTCAAATATATTCGTAGCCCACTTTTAAAATCTTAGCCCACCAACAATTACATTATGAACAAGTCAGAATAATTTAAAAAGAGTAGAAAAAGTTGGGAAAAATAAAAGATTAATTACCATAAGTCGATCGGTTACTCAAGGAAAGCTATAAGCACGAATAATATCGTCGAAGGAATATTCTTTTGTTACATTTAATCTAGTATTTAGTTAACTTGATCGATAAACGTGAGATGTAACGTAAAATCTCTAGGTATACTTTAAGAAAATTCCACATTTTTTGTAGTTCTTTAATTTTAATGGACAGTTTTGGTTAGGTGGAAATTTTACGAAGTAATTACTTCATCAGCTCCACAATTTTCAGACATATTATAAGTAAATATAAGCGTATGCGTGTACTAACTAAAACTTAGTGTGTCCTAGTCAGTAGCTGTGTGTATATTAATCATTATCCTATTTTGATGAAGGGTCGTTATGTCAAGTCGATTAAAGTAAAATTGGAAGTGAAATATATCTAATTTACAATTTCTTGAAATCATTAATTTATATAAATAAAGTATGATTAACACTGAAAGCTTTGAGGATTTTACTACAATATATATCACGTATAGCATATTTCATATATATATATATATGTGTGTGTGTGTGTGTGTGTGTATATAACTCACACACCCAACCTGTGGTATTGAGAAGATTTGAACCCGTAATCTTTGATCTCCAAACAATCTCACTTAACCACTAGATCATCCCCATCACCAGGTCAATTTCATATTTATGTTGCACATATTAAAATATACGTAATTTAAGATGGCATGCCCAAAACTATGTAAACAGCTGCCTACTTTTGTATTCTTGCATCAAAATGTTTTCTTCAATCACGCATAATACATCCAAAATGCATTCTTCCAAAGGGACCTCGTTGTCAAGAAAAACCCACCACAAAAAAAGAAAAGAAAAAAAAAGAACGTATTCACCAAAAATTTGGTAGAGTTCCGAAGAGAGCGGATGAGATCATATCCTCGATATATTGCACTTTTAAAATTTACACTCTCTATTGCACATTCCATTTTTAAGCTTTTTTTTTTCGATTTTAATTTTTTTTTATTTAGTTTAGTTTTACAATTGTTAGTAATGTTCATCCTACCCGATTAAAGTGTATTATATTTTTTTAAGTTTTTTATTTTAAATTTGTAGTTATTAATTGATAATTTAAATAATTAAATGCTAAAAAATTATAATAAATTCTAATTGGTAGAATGAACCATACATTATAAGCATGCTAAAATAAAAGACAATAAATTGAAATCAAATAAAAAAACTAAAAAAATTGGAATGTGGAGTAAACGATTTTATGTGCATTTTTAGATAGCATCACGAATCACATGTGATCTATTACTTGTTTAATTACTTAGTGATAGTCCAAATATTCTGTCAAGTATTCTATTGTTTCCGTGTCTGCAGCTCCACGAATAGGGATGATGATGGGCGGGGTATGAGTAGCTAGGATACTGTGTATTTATTTCTGTACTCATATTAAAAAAAATAAAAAAAATACTCATACCCATCTCCATACCTGCTAGGTATCAACTTTTATGGCCGTTCTCATACCCTTTGGTAGTGATGGAACCATAAAATTTTCATCGGGAAAAGGGGGGGGGGGTCGAATTATTCTTCACTAATATTTCTATATATAATTTGCCTTGGCTCTCCCTTAGTTCCACCCCTGCCCTTTGGGCACTTAATTACCCGTACCCATATCTATTACATACATTTTAACTATTTCTCTTATGCGACGATAAATGTTTTATAGTATTTAATAAATTTTAAAATATTTGTATAAATTAAAATAAAAAAATTGTAGTTATAAATATATATATTATGTGTATGCTTTAAATATATGAAAAATATATTAAATATGAAATGTAATTTATATAGATGATAGAGTAAAATAACTATTTAATTTTAAAAAGAGATAAAAAGGACTAAATTACGTTTATAAATTCTCACTTTTTTTTATTATAAATCATTTCTATATAATATATTTGTGCATATATAATAAATAAATGTTCTTAATGTACATATATTGATGATCATCTTCTTAAGAATAATGAGCATAAAACTAATAATATATATATATATATTTTTTTTTTTCTGATAAATTTAATGATATTTTTCTATAATCATATAAACATATTTATATTTGTATTTTTTTGTCGTATATTTTTTAGAATATATAAAGTAATATTTTATATAACATAAGTTACAAATTAATATTTCAAGTAGTCCAAATTTTATTCTTGTTCAATTATCATTTTATTTCTAACAAATGTCATATTTTAAAAATAAAATATATAAACATACAAATTTCTTTATCATGAACTATTTATTGAACATTTAATTTACTAATTATTATTTGTATTTAATAATTCAAAATTATGATTAAATAATTTATAAATTTAAAAATATTAATTAAAACTAAATCATAATTTACTTAAAATAGAATAGAAAGACCCTTCATGAATAATAATAATAATAATAATAATAATAATAATAATAATAATAATATGTGGGTATGGGGCGGATTGGTTACTAAGATATCCATACCCGTATCCGTACCCATTAGGTGGATAATTACTAATTACCCTATCAATCATGGGTAATTTTTACTAGTACCCATAAATAAGGTCTGTTAGCCATTGTCATTCCTATCCACCACTTCTATTTATACACAGTAATCAAATAGAAAATGATAATTAAGAAATGTCATTTATGGTAAAAGATAATATAATTAGCATTATTGATTATGTATTGTATAAGTACTAATCAATGTTAATTGAACACTCAATAAAGTATATATTTCCGATCATCTCATATTTAATTTTAGAAGAATTATCAATTTAGAACCTGAAAGATTGATAATCTATTAATTCAAGACCTGAAAGATAAAAACTATATATTAATTCAAGACCCGAAAGATAAAAATTGTAATATTTACTATTAATGCATGCTTTATGTGCATTGATAATATTGAGTGATAGTCACAAACAATGATAAAAACTTATATCAGACCGTCCTATGGATCACAAATGGTTAGACGGGCCAATTAAGTTCATCCAAAAACCTGCCCCCAACCCGCTATATTCAACTTGCGTGTGCGCTTTTTCATTTTTTTCGATTGTTTCCTTTTTTTTTTTTTTTTGAAAATTCTTTAGTATTTCATCTACGTTATGATTTATTAATCCCAATTATGATTTATATTTAATTGAAAAAAATTCATCATCTGATGCAATACACGAGCGCATGCGTTAGCGTTGTACGCATGCACTGCGTGAATCACCGGATAAAAAAAACAATTCACTTTAATTTTAAGATTCACTACTTCCATTTTAGGATATATATTTATTTTGAAAAAATTAATAAGCGAACGCAGTGCACAAGTTCGCGTGTTAGAGTTAGGTGAATGCACTGTGTGAGCCACCAATGATTCAATTTTGGGGTTTATTAATTTCATTTTATGGTATTATTCATTGTGAAAAATTAATTAACGAGCGCGGTGCACAACGTGTGAGCCATGAAAGATTCAATTTTATGGTTCAATAATTACATTTAAAGTATATATTTTTGAGGAAAAATTATAAAAAAATAAAAATAAAAAGTAGGATGGTCGTCTAACAGGAGAGTTGCACACAAACAATATACAATATCAAATAAAATAAAATAACAAAGACTAAAGAGTAGAATGCAAGATCGATGGAGGGAGAAACTAAATTGGCAGACAATCAAACCATAAAGGGAAATGTATTTAACATATATATGATGTTGACAAGGTCGGCTTTCCCTAATTACATATTTCCATATTTGTCACATCTATAATTCATTATGCATTCGTTTAATGAATGAAATAATTGCATTGAATGTAAGTAGCTAAGAATAAAAGGTGGGTAAATTAATTAATATTTGTCAAAGATAGTGATATAAAAATATAATGGGATTGTGGAAACGTGGTTGGGACATTGTGAATGCCAAATGCGTGTTTATATCTCATTAGTGCTGTTTTTCCGGAGAAATACATTTCATTTTTGTGATAATTAACTATACTATATATTGTGTCTTTTACTGCTACTTTTTATTTAATTTTTTTAATTCTTTTCTTCGTTTTCTTGATGAGTGAAACTTGTAGGCTCTTCTAGTTAGCTACCTGTTATTAATTATTGAGTCACATAGTTCATATATATATACCAACAAATACCTAATTAAATAGGGTTAGCATGGGTGAAATCACGTCCAACTTAAAAATATTCCATTTGTATTGATATATAGAAAATAATAATACCTATGCATTACATATCCATGATGCTACTTTCCACTTAATTTTGTCATCTTTAATGAAAATTTTTAATTTATTGATTTTGTATGAAGAATTGCTCAAAATACCTATGAAATGTCCAAATATGAAACCAAAATAATATACTCTTGTATTTATAGTTATAAAATGTTTGAGATGAAATATCAAAATTTAAGATAAAAATTATGTGACGTTGTCTTATGGTCAAAATCCGTAAGATAGGTGAATATTCGAATTCAAACTCATATTCAATGGCACATTTATTATAATTTTATTGATATTTGATTGTATTTAGATATGATCTGGGTCTTGACCGATTTGTCTTATGAATTTTAACCCGTAAGACGGTCTTACACAAGACTTCCCCAAAATTTTATATGCACTATTAATTAAAGGAGTCTTGCGTGAGAGTGCCTTACAGGTTAAAATTCGTAAGACGGGTCAAGATTCGGATTGAAACACAATCAAACATCAATAAAATTATAAATGGACCATTAAATATGAAATTTAATCTGAATTTTGACTCATCTAATTACAATTTTTAATCCATAAGAGAGTCTCAAACAAGTTTTTATCTTAATTACTAAAAATATGGCAAGGATAACCCTTCAGATTTCACACACACACACACACAGAGCACACCACAAACATATATGTTCCCTCCATCCTACATAATTCTATGTGATGTCGCCGTAAGAGTTTTCCTAGTCACATATTTTAAATTAACACTCTATTTGTTTCAAAATATATGTTATTTTAAAATTTTCATATAATTAACATGTAATAATTTTGACAAATTATATATCCCCCTCTTTCCAACTCACACATCAAATGATATATATATATATATATATATATATTTCTCTAATAAATGTAAATCTATCTCTCCCTCGTAAATATAGGATTAAAATTGACGGTACGTGTTTGAAAATATGTGAAACTAAAAACAATTTTACACAAACTAAAACCTCTAAAATAACACGTGGGTGGGAGATCTCCCGTGGACCAATTTTTCTTTTTCCTTTTTTTTAGTCATTAGTGTTTTGATTTAGATTTTATTTTTCTTTTACTTTTTTTCCCCAAAAATATATATCCTAAAATGGAATCATTAACGGTTAGTGCGGTGCACTTGTCCAGCGCTAACAAGTGGGCTCGTGCACTGCGCTCATTAATTAAGTTTTTTGAAATAAATATATATTCTAAAATAAAATTAATGAAACTCTAAAATTAAGAAAATTAATTTAATTTTTTAATCCAGAAGTTCGTGCACCGTGCTCAATAATTATTTTTTTGAAAGAAATATATATACTCTAAAATGGAATTAATTAACCCTAAAATTACTAGAGTTATATAAAAAAATTGATACACAGACGTAAAATCCAGACTCAAAGTTTATTTATCAACATTATCAACTTAATAAGCAACTTTCTGTGAAAATTTTCTTCCAAAACAACGGAAGTTGCATCAAACGTAAAATCAATTCTATTGATCTTTTTTCCTAAGAATCTTCCAACAAATGGCGGAATTGAATTAGAATTTCTAAATCTGAAGTGAAAAAGTTCAATTACGAAACGTGCCTTAGCATAATTTGAGATACATGGAGAAAGAACTATGCGTCACTTACTAAGTGGCAAATTTGTTTTGAAATTGATTGTTCCATCTTATGAGTCAAAATATGTAAGACGCATTAATATTTGGATCCAAATTGATATTCAATGTCAAAATTATAATTTTATTGATATTTAATTGTATTTGGATCTAAAATGTTGAATATTTAACTTATGAATTTTAACTCGTATAATTAGACGGTCTCACAAAAGATTTTCGGGTTTTTTTTTTTGTTTTTACTCACATACTTTATTTGTGGTATTGAGGAAATTCGAACCCCTAATATTTGGTCTCCAAACAACCTCACTCCACCATTAGGTCATCCCCACCGGGACAAGACTTTCCAGTTTATATTTTATATTGTTACCAGTTTGTACACGCATGCACAACCCATCCAGCCGTTTGGAAAAGTCAGCTAGATTTGAAAATCGGTAATTATCAATTTCTTCAATAAATTAAAGTATTCATATTGGGCGCCTGGCTGCTGGATACTCATTAAACGACTTTAATATCTGCTTTCAATTCACGACGGTAAGTTAATTAATTAATAATTAGAGGTATTTATCTAAAATTTAATTTTCTATCACAAAACAGCAATAATGGGGCGATGGGGATTTCTTTAACGAAAATCAAACCCAAATTTTAGTAGCGATGAGCTTTCATTTCTCTTTTGAATTAATTGGAAAAAGGAGTGGTGGATCTCAAATTCATGATATTTTCTATTTATAGGAGAGTCGCCATTTTGAAACTAAAGGATACCTTATTACATATCATTATTATCATTATCATTATTATTATCATTATATGAATAAAATAGGGAGGATGGACGTATTTATTTTGGAAATATGTTACGATTTATTTTTTTATAAAAATAAATTTTTAGAAAAGGAAAATTCTAGCTATGATGTGTTGAACAATAAGTACCTGACTGTGGCTAGTCAACATTTGAAAAACTAGAAAGATTTTCCAATTGAAAATGATATATGTATAGATGAGAATTGTCAAAATAGTCCACTTAATTAATTAAGGGAAAATACGGAAAATTCTATGTTATCCCCAATGTAGTATGTCTTATAGTGTAATATTTTGACATGTGTCCTGTAAAGTTGATATTCATACTTTTATTTTTCTTTAGACACTCTAGATTTTATTCCTTTTTTTTTTTTACTAAACTCAATTATTTCATTGTTTCTGGCGCGAGAATCAATGACATTGTGCCTCTCGAATTTTTTATTTACGCAACTGAGCTTATTTTAAATTAAATTTCTTAATTATGAAAACAGAAAATGTGTAAAATATAGATTGTTGGTATTAAAATATTTTAGTGGGGAGAAAATCAAATCTCGAATAGGCAATATTTTAATTGGTATTAAAATATTTTAGTTGGTATCTTAATTGATTTCTCGTAAAAACAAAATGTAAATCTAAATGATGTATAGACAACATTTTAATTGTTGGTATTGAAATATTTTAGTGGGGAGAAAATGAAATCTCGAATAAAATATTTATTTTGTAAAATTTAAATAATTTGCCCCGTAATAATTTTCTTGCGATAATATGAATTAAATGGATTTCCTGTTTTATTTTGTTACGTAAAAATAAACTTAATTTTGTTAAATTTAATTATGTTTAAATATTGTTTAATTTGTTAAAATGTGCAAAAATAAGGTGTTTGAAAAATAATTTTTCCATATCGGCACATACGTCAACAATTATGTTTTAGTTATTTTTATGAAATATTCGGTATCTAGTAAATTTTTTATTGTTGTTAAAATTTTATGTTATGGGATAAAAGGACATTAGTTATGAAATATTTTAGTTTGAAAATATGAAGATATAAAATTTTAATCAATTTCGTATGAATTGATATTAAATTAAATGAAATAATTTTCTAAAACGTAATTATGTTTAAATATTATTTAATAAGTTAAAATTTCCATGACAACTTGTTAGATTAGGCTTTTGAAATATAATTTCTACTATTTAATTAGTTAAAATGTGCAAAAATAAGGTGTTTGAATTTTTTTTTTCCATATCGGCACATAAGTTGGCAATGTTTTTTGAGTTAGTTTAATGAAATATTCTTTATCGGTAAATTTTTTATTGTTGTCACAAATTTATTTTATGGATTAAATTGACATCAGTGAAATATTTTAGTTTGAAAATATCATATCATATAACATATTATATTATATTGTAAAAATAAAATTTTAGTTGTCGATATATTTCTTTCACTGAAATTGATTTCTTGTAAAAATAAAAATGTTGCCTATACATAATATTAAATTTATTATATTAAATAAGGTTTGCCGATACATTAAATAAAACTTGCCGATGTATTCAATTATTTTACTTAACCCTATTTAAAAGTTGTCCATTAATCAGACTTTAATTTATTATATATTATTTTGGTATGTTATAAATCATATCATAATAATATTTTACAACATATGGAATATTTAGTTATTTGTTCAATATAAAAAAATAATTTGATTCATATTTCCTAAAAAAAATTATAAGGAAAAATAGTTTATGTTAAAATCTCTACCAAAATTATTTTACTTCAAATCATTAAAGAAATACCATTATGACAAATTGGAGAATTGACATATTAAAATTACAATCATTAAAAAATTGAAGATATGTAAAAGTTGGAGCTCTAATTTTTAGTGTAAAAAATGGAAGCGGCGGAAAAAAATATAGAGATAATGAGTGGAAATATGAAAAAATGGGGTGGAAAATTTATTATTATTATTATTATTATTATTATTATTATTATTATTATTATTATTATTATTATTATTATTATTATTATTATTATTATTATTAAATAGGGAGGATGGCGCGTATTTATTTTGGAAAAATGTTACGATTTATTTTGTTATAAAAATTACTTTATAGAAAAGGAAAATTCCAGCTATGATGTGTTGGAACAATCACTACCTGACTATGGCTAGTCAACATTTGAAAAACTAGAAAGATTTTCCAATTGAAAATGATATATATATGTATAGATGAGAATTGTCAAAATAGTCTACTTAACTGAAAATACTCTCTTGTTATGCAGACTGCAGTTATGGTTAATCAGTAAATTTAAAAAAAAAGAGGGAAAAAGCGATATTATAAGACCATTCCCATTGGTGGGTGTCACCATAAAAGATAAATAACTTTTTTTTTTTTTAAAAAAAAGATAAAGTCATGATAATTAGCCAACTCGATTGGCCATCCAACCTTGGAGTTGTCTTCAATTCTTGCGCACGTGGCACCCTCTAATTGGGTGCCACTTAATTTTATATATATATATTAATTTAAAATTTAAATAATTTATATAATAATTAAATATAAAAAATATATCAATATTTATAAAAAAAATTTATAAATAGAGCCTAATATTAGTATATTTTTAATTACATTTCATAATTATTTTAATTTTTTTAAACTATCAAAAGTTGGAATAACATTGGAAAATGAAAAAAATAGTATAATTTTTTCATTAAAATTTTGAATTTATAATTGTGTGGGTATTTTTTAATTATGAATTTAAAAAATATACTTAATAAATTAATTATGATTTTTTAAATATAGTAAAAAATATTATTAATAATATGTTATTTAAAAAAATAAAATGGTAAATATTTTATGTAGATTGGAAAAAAGAGAAATTAATATTTTAATTGAATGTTGGGTTGGATGAGTGTCACTGATGGAGTGTAAATTTTAAAATGTTGAGGGTTGTGGATGTGGAGGAGAGAGAAATTAATATTTTATTTGAAGTTGGGTTGGATGGATGTCACTGATGTGGATAGTCTAATTAGTAGGGTAGGTGAGTAGGTCTATTATTGTGAGTCTCTGTTTCACATATTTAGATGTATGAGACAAATGGCTTATGGTGTCCAAATAATAAGAAAGAACAAAACAAAAGAAAAACCACACATGCTCTAGATTGATTGAAAGGATGATACATTTCGTGAAAATAGTCGTCTAAAGAGTAATGTTTGCTGTACACATGATAAGAGGTGATTGGTACCTACGAATACTACGATAACTCAATAATTTACTTTAGAGATGAACGTCATTGAAATATGAACGATCACTACCTATGTAATCAGAACATAATAATAAGAAATAGTATTCTATAATTACTGTACTAAACTAACCTTCAACACATTAATTAAAATCCTAATGATAACTCGTCTCATAAATTATAAGAGAATTTTAATATATATATTACAATTTCACAGAGACGTCCATTTTTCATCAATTAACCATAAAATTGTACTCAAGCTCAAATTATCGCTTTTCTTTGTGATTCCTACTTACGACCATTGAATGACATATAACATCTTTTTTAAGCTTAGAGCTCATCATAATTATCATAAGAATTATGTATGAGAATTATAATGCAAATTATTTCTACTTACAGGGCATTATTTACTTTAGTGTTAATTATTCTTTTAGAACTTTATGCTAACTATTAGAAAAGTGATTTATCTCTAATTTGGATGAAAAGAATAACAATTGAGTAATTCACCGAGGATGAGATCCTCTATTCCACATTTGGTGTTCTAATCTATATTATACAATTAAATAATTTAAATTTATGAGTTTAATAATAGATATTATAAAAATAAAAATTAGTTATAACATAATCGGCTTAGTCACATTTATCAACAAAAGATTAAAATTTTAAAAATTATCAATCACATTTTTAAATAATTAACCATACTAATCATTTATATATTTGAAACTTAAATACTAAAAATAAATAGAAATTCTAAATAGATAAAATAAAACCTAAAAAATAAGTGTAAGATCAAATTAAAGTAAATAACTTGAAATTGACGAAAAAAATGGAAGAAAATTTCATAAACTTGATGGTTGAATATGAATTGAAACTCCACGAGCAGCGATCTCATCTGAATTGACCGGACTACGTGTATGTGTGTGTGTGTGTGTAGAAGTGATGGCTGAAATTGCTGATTCAGAATCAGGATGGAAAATAAATGTGTCTTTAAGGTTAAAAAAAAAGTTGAATCAAATAAATTTGACTTTTTAGATATATAAATTAATTAAGCTAGTCATATAAAACCGTCTACTCAACGAATTAAGTATATAATGACATTACTGTATACTCAACAAAACAGTTAAATGGTGGGCGAAAGTTGAGTAGAGATGTCAAAGTAGATATTGTCTGTTTTGTTCACTCAAAAAAGAAGAAAAAAAGAAAAAGATATGGTTTGTTTTGTCGTATGCATGTCAATATTTTCAACCATATTCCTTTCTTGAATTTCCACGAAAAATCAGAAAAAGAATGAGATGAGCACCAAAATTAAGGACGACAAATCAACTATTATACATTTATACTCTTTTTAGCAGACTCTTTATTAGGTGACGGTATATCTTATCACACAAATAGAAATATTAAATTCAAAGACATTAAATTGGTAAACATGCACAAAGACTTGTGATATAAAACCTCGTACTTAATACGTAGATAGCAACACAGTTAATATACTAACGCATAATTAAGTTGTTTATAAGATATTAATATAATTTATTGTTTTGGTTACTAAAAATGTTTATATGCTCAATATGTTATATTCCTTATTTAATATTTATATGCATGAAGAAATCTAAATCCTCTTGTTCGATTTGGACTCTACTTCACTTACGGGCTAGGTTTGGTCTTTTAAATATATTATGGGCCCTTAATTAATAAATCAAGCCCAATAACACAATCCTTAACATTTTTGTCAAATTAAGCTGATAATATACATTTCTCCCTATAAAAAGTTTTTAACATAACTTTCCATAGTTTATCATTCTGATTTCTGCATAACTGCTTGTTGCGTAAAATAATTGAAATTCCTTCTCTCATTTGAATACATATATAATTCAATTTAAAACACAATAATGACATTTTCACTTTCTTTGTAAATGTGCATAAATGCAAGGACAAACAGTTATATATATATATATATATATATATATATATAGTCACATCCTTTCCCAGTGAAAATTGTTTTGTTCTCAAAATAAGTATATTATAAATAAATTACATTGAGAAAAACATAGTATAATTGAAAATATAAATCGACACGTCAATCATATCCATCTAAGAAGTAGACCAAAAATCAGACACGATTAGGGATGACAATTTACCCGCGGGTACCTGATCCTAATAGGTGCGGGTTTGAGGGGCATTTGGTATCCACGGATAGCTTCGTGGTTAGAATTCACTATCCATTTAGTTCGCGGGTATGGATTTTGATAGCTACTATCCGTACCCGTTTACCCGCGAAAAATACCCACGAAATACCCGACTACCAGTATAGTTCAATTCCAGTTATAATAATCGAGCCATAAAAAATTAAAGGCATATGAGCCCAATTTAATATAGTGTATCCTCATTCGTCAGCTCAATTATGGATTTGAACTTTGATGAAATATGTGGATTTGAACAATGTGATTTGTGGTGAATTTTTTATTTATGTTAAATTTGTCATTAATTTAGATTTAAATTATGGTTCGCGGGTGGCGGGTTGGCGGGTACCCGACGGGTGGCGGGTGTGGGTGGCGGAAAATACCCGTCGCGGGTCGCGAATCGGGTGGCGGTACGACCTTCGCTCGCGGGTAGTACCTTCGCTCGCGGGTACGAACATAGATAGCTACTATCCGTGCCCGCCGTACCCGATTGCCAACCCTAGACACGCAAATTGAACTTGGAAGTGATGGAACCTCCTAGGAGTCGGGACCTGAAGCCCCTTGCTTATACTTTTTTGTATTAATCTTACAAGTTGATTCTTTAGAATAAATAATACCAAAATGCCTAAAAACTATTTCTCCAGTGGCACCTAAATTATGACAGAGTCTAATTAAATCCTTAAACTCTCAATGTTTGGTAGCCTAGATAAAGACATATATACTAAGATTGCTATGCCAGAAACTGTAACCGAGGGGGGGCGTCGGATACATTGTCCAGCCAAATCAGTAAATTACACCCCGGGCCTCGCGTTGTACCGGGCCTCGCGTGAACGAGCAATGGCTATCAAATACACGGTTCTTGCTGGATACCTTTACTAATATGCCTTTATCTAGGCTACCAAACATTGCCTTAGAGTATCTTCAATAATTTTCACCAGAATACAATTAATTCTATATCACTGTAGAATTACAGTTACAGATTTTCAATTTTCATCTCTAACAACATCACTCTATAATGGAATATGCTTTTTTTATACTCTTTACTATTGATTTAATTTTTGTTGTCAAATTATTTAATTGAACATGATTATATATATATATATATATATAATATTAATATTCTTACTCATTATTTTTAATTTTTAATTAATATATAATTAAATATTATTTTTATTTTACAAAAATTAAAAGATTTATGTAAAAACAATCAACTTATTCAAAATAAAAATCAACATTCCATAATAGATCATTTAATAAAAACAAAATTACATGTCATAACAATTACATCTCTGAATTTGAAAACTCCTCCCACAAATGATCAATCAAAGCATTACGAAGTGCCAAGAGAGCATCTATGTCTTTGATTTTTTTAAATTGCCCAAAAACACTTGAAATTCATATATTCCTTCGTTCGACATTTTAATATCTGGAATTGGCACTTCTCTCGCATAATTAATTGGTGCATCAAGGTCTCATTCATCCTCAACTATCATATATATATTATAACACACTTGTGCATCACTTTTTTTCCCTCCCATTCACAAGGGCTATTCAGTCACTTCATATTAATTATTTAATTAATTACAAATTCATTAGTTATACAGTTCCAAAATTCATGTAACCTAATGTTGGGTGTAGTTAATTTGACGTAGAGGGTGATTTATTGGTTTTACAATTTAATATCACTATATTAGGAAGGCTTCAAATTTCAATTATACGCAAAAATTGAGGAGTATTCAATGTTTCCGGACTCATTTGCGGTTTCGGAATGATGAATTATTTTTATTCTGATATATATATATATATATATTATATTCCATATATATATAATTGATTTTTCATCGATCCAACAATATCATCTCCCGAATATGTCAAACATTGCATTTTCATATTATACAAATAGATATTATATATACACTCTGTTGAATAGTATATGTAATTTAAATTTAAATATGTTGAGTGCGTTTAATTAATTGCTATATCAATAATGTGAAAATTAAGAGTAAAATCAATCAATCAATACAATGTTCTATAATTAAACTACAAAGTATTTAATACGGTAATAATAGAAAGGCGGAAATTATGTCCTGTAAAAGAGGAAAATGTAAATTCTTCAACTATTTACAATGGGTTGTTCGATTCTACCTGCACTACAAATAGAAGTCTCATGGTTGATTATTTTGTGCATTCTTTTTTTTTTGTTGCTTGCTTATATTGTTTTTCTCGATTATTTTTTTCTAGGTGATCACTCACATATATTATTGTTGCTATGTTATTATTATTTTTTTTCTGTTTTGCATATCCTTTGTTTTTCAGGTTGTCGTCACAAATCAAAATCATTGATATAGAGGTAATATTTTTAATGGTGATGCTTCAATTAATTTTAAAACAGTCTTATTATTATGCAATTTTTGTAGGTCCATTGCTTAATCTTTTATATGTTTGTCTACTGTCTATTATTATTTTGTAGTGTTATGATATGGGAAATAAAAGTGTATTTGAAATTGATTTTACATATCTTCAATGTTTTTATCGTTTTAATTGGTTCCTTTTTTTGTCGTCAAAACTACATTGAAGGTATAGATATATTAATGGCTTCATTTTGCAACTCCATCAAACAAATCCATGCCTCTAGAGACATATAGTTTATGTGCATGTGTATGAACACTTCTAAGTTCTAACCCGTTGCAACATAGACAACATTAATGATTTTTAATTTATTTTTATTGAATACAATTTGACCACTTTTGAATTGATTGAGGAATGGTGATGAGTCTAAACAACTAAACAATATGTAATTTTTGTGGTTGAAGAAAGAAAAATCACAAATGGGTACATTTTTATATAAGTGACTTCAGAAAGTGGATGGATTTAAACAATCTGCAAGAAGAGAATTATTAAGCTTTATAAAGTTGAAAATGGTGAGCGAGCTTTCAAGATGAGAATAATAAATTATAATAAAAAATTCATTTTGCAAATTAGTAAACTAATAAAAAATCTAATTTCATGCTGCTAATGGGTCGAGAGATATTTGTACTATACCATAGAATATAGTCAACACACACACACACACACACACACATAAGAATATAATAATTAATAACAATAACACTAATAATAAATTACTAAGTTTCTTCCTTTTTATGTTGCACTGTACCATAGAATATATAGAACACACACAAATACACACACACACACACACACACACACACACACACACACACACATAACAATTTTTTTCAAATTATTAGTATATATAATTTGTATTTTCAAATACACACACACACATATATATTATTAGAACACAAAATTTTCAAATTATTAGTATATATAACAAAATTTTCAAATTATATATATAGATATATAATTTGAACTTAAAATTTGAAAATTTATCACGGAGAAATGCTAGTTATGCATAATAATACACACAATCATTATATCTTGCAAATCTTTCTTCCAATAGTGTGCTGAATTTGCCACAATTGCAAATCAACTTTGAAGAACTCCGAATGCACGCTCCACATCTTTCCTGCATGATTCTTGTTTCAATGTAATTTTTTTTGGGGTACGAGGATCATTGATTGTTTGCAGAAGGGTGAACCATTTTGGATATATTCCATCACCTAAATAATATCATGTATCACTCTTTTCCTTGTATGACATAATGTGCAGGTGAGACGATACCTTGAGCAAGATCAACAAATAGATGAGATCGTTCCAATACATTGCTATCATTATTGGAACTTGACATACCAAAGTATGCATGTCATATCCAAACACTACTACAAAAAACAAGATAGACAACGGTTTTAGCCCGTTGTCTAATTCATTTCAAAACCGTTGTGAATTTGGGTGTTGTAAATTTTGCACGCACATAGACAACGGTTTCAAAACCGTTGTCTATCTCAAGTTTCTCTGTTGTCTTTTAACTGAAATTACAACATTTTTTCAAAACCGTTGTTAAATTACAACAATTCTTTAAAAAACCCTTGTAATTTTTCAACAGTTTTTTTCAAAACCGTTGTAATTTCTCAACGGTGTTTTGGAAAACTGTTGTAATTTTACAACGGTTTTTTTTAGAAACCGTTGTGAAATTTATGTTGTGATTTTTTTATTATTTTTTTAATTTTAAAATTACACAATTTGATTTGTTGTGACGTAAAACCTGTAAATCGCCACTAAATAATGCACTACATTGATAAAATCCAAACATGCTAATTAATTAATCATCCAAAATACAATATCTTGGTACAAATTCATCCAAAATACAATATCTTAGTACAAATTCATCCAACATATAATAATCTCTAAATACGAATAAAAAAATCAAATCTAATGTTCAATTACATAAAGCATGCATTCCTCTCATTTGAGAATTTCACTTATGAAATTTCTTCTCAAATTCTTACATTCTTCAAATGATTTATGATGTGTTTTTCAACTAATATGGAGGCCCCTATTTATAGGCCCCTATTTATAGTTGTAAGGAGGGGGATCTAAGGCTGATGTGGCTCAATATCATTGACTCTTGAAAATTGATATATATGTTTGAAAGATATTTACTTGTTGTCAAGAAATTTGATGTTTATCATATAAATAATATCTTTATTATTTAAATATTTTATCTAATTTTGGATTTCATGTGATTCCAAAACTAAATAAATATATAAAAATCAATAAAAATATTATTTATAATTCTTGATTTTTCTTCATCTACAAATGTCCCACCGAGACTTGTTCATTGATGACTTGTCGTTTGAAATGAATGAGTCTTGAAAATTGATTAGATAGTTTAAACTCATATCGAGGAGTCTTGAACTTGGATTTATTAAATAGTAATCATGTCAAGGAGTTCTTGAATTTCAACTTGTAAATAGTTGATAAGTCCATTTATTTCGAGTTTTATGGACATTTTAGTCGTTTTAAATGTCTTTTTTAGTGTGTTTTGAGTTAGAAAAGAACTAGGGAAGCTGAATGGGCATTTAGGAGATCGAATCTAGCGAAAGAGGCATTTTACCTAATTTTATTGAATATCTCAACACTATAATAGCTTTAGAGGCACTTGAGAACTTCTTCAATGAGATCCTTACATAAGTGAAGCAGAATGTGCATACCACCAAAGGATCAAAATAATTAGATGATGTCGTGTTCACATTGTTCGTACAGATTCGACCATGACTGTGAAAAAGACACACGCGGAAAATTCAGAATTCTATTGGAAGAAGATAAAGTTGGGAAACTGATCAGAGTCTAAGGGAAGTTGGATTAGATAAAAATCGCTGAAGGGTCAGCATTGGAAGATAGACTACGTGATTTAAATACTATCGTACACAGATAAATTTTAACCATTGGGTAATGACTACAACTTTCCATGACCACCCAAACAAATTATCTATAAATTACTTATCACAATAGTTTTTTTTTTTTTTTAGAATATGCTCATCAAATAGTTGGATACTTCATTTGAATATTACTCCAACAGGCATGGGTTTTTAATTTTTTTTAATTGACACAAACATATATTGAACTAAAAATAGTGTTATGCTGATTTATTGCTAATAGCTACCGTTAAATTTCAGTGTACATGAATAGAGGAAAGATTTCCCATTTACCAAATATAAAAATTGCAATGAGATTATAAAATGTAACCATCTTAAAAGAACATTAATAAACCACACACATTGTTGTCTCCTAAAGTAACAAATATAGCTTAATCCCAAACATCGACAAAAAACAGAGCCCATGTATATTCAGAACAAAAAAACAAAAGAAACACAAAGCAAAGAAGATGTTTGGAATTCGAGATCCATCACTCCTCTCTTTTCCCAATTCGAAAAAAAAAACAAAAGGAAGAAAAAAAGAAAACAAAAGGAAAAAAAAGAAATGACAATAAAAAATATTTCCCAATTCGAAAAAAAAAAAACAAAAGGAAGAAAAAAAGAAAACAAAAGGGAAAAAAAAGAAATGACAATAAAAAATATTTCCCAATTCGAAAAAAAAAACAAAAGGAAGAAAAAAAGAAAACAAAAGGGAAAAAAAAGAAATGACAATAAAAAATATTTCCCAATTCGAAAAAAAAAACAAAAGGAAGAAAAAAAGAAAACAAAAGGGAAAAAAAAAAGAAATGACAGCTGTGGGATTTGAACCCACGCCCTTTCGGACCAGAGCCTAAATCTGGCGCCTTAGACCACTCGGCCAAACTGTCACTAACGTTATATTGTTCAGCAAAATTTACTTATCACTAGAACCCATGCTACTTTGTTTTTTTTTTTTTGAGCAAACCATGACACATATTTTAAAGTTTGAACAAATCGCCATACCTACACTCAAAACTTCAATGACGTATATATTTTAACCAATAAGCAATCATGCACAAATTTCTAATTGCACTTGATTCATCTTTAGGTTCGTTCCACTTTTGATAAAGATCTACATATTTATGTTGGATTCAAAATTTGGTATGTCATGCTACTAGATATGAGCATATGTGTTATCATTCAATTGGCCTTGTACCATATAATTTTTTAGTATTTCAATTTATTCATTCACTGGTATATCAATTAAGTTATCCTTCATTTTGCTATATATAACAATATTGTCTTATAAACTTAAAATCCATGTATTGCACATGAGAAATGCTAGTTCTTTCCGACGATAGAAACTTAGTAAAAACTATCGGGGCTCCCTTTATTAGTAATTTGAAATATCAATAACACATCTCATTGTTAGATATGTCAACCGTTGTTTAATTAGCTCGGTATCATTTCAAGCAAAGATAGTTGAAGCTAAAGTTCAAGAATCGCCCCAAGTATTTCCCCTACTGAGCTGAGCAGAAGCCAAAGTTAAATGGCTATTCCTTTCTAGTCAAATGGTTCGATACGGGGGTCGTGCTCACTTGCCATCATCATCCCGGTGCACAGGCATGTAGGGCACATTACCTGATATCAAGCCAAAACTAATCAGTTAACACATGTGCTGCTCAATCTATATACCCCAAGAATTCATTAATTTCTCTCATGAAGAGTGAATCAAAAAAACATTCAGCACATGAGGTTGCAGAAAAGTGAAAATGAACCAAAACTGTGTACGAGCAATCCTAACTATCAGGGCTGAATGGGAAACTAAATCAATTGAATTTTCATAACCTAGGCTTCGACGTGATTTCAAAGGCTAAAAAGGGTGTTTCATCAAAATCATGTTGAAACCATTGTTTCATTGTGATGTTTGTTTGCATGCTTTGGCAGAATATCCTGGTTAGAGCGATAACATCACATATAAAGGTAGAACTATTTGGTAAAATAAAGAAGAGAAGTTCATTTCTCTAGCATCAAATAATTCACTAAAATTAAGTCCATCCATCCAATTGTGGGGACACAAATTTTCAGTAAAGAAGATCTGTAACTTATTTTGATTTATCATTTTTTTTTTGAACTGAAACATTACATAGGTAATAAATCAAAAGCTGAAGATGTATATTATGAATGATCACAAAATTATGTACCTTTCCAGACCCAGAGCAATTTTGACACCTTCTAGTAGCTGGTGCATTCAATGGGCGATTGGAAGCGCTTGTTACAATTGGTTCAATGGACAAACACAAACCGCTTGCTGAACAGCGGGCGCATGCCAAGTATCCTATCCACAAATATAAGAAAAGATGAGAACTAACATATTAAATTAGCCGAGAAAGGGGCTTGGCCCGTAAAACTTGAGGTATGCAAAGCTGCAAAAGATAACCAAGTAATATTAGTCTATAGATTTCATCAAGTTAAAATATTCATTAGAGGTGCAATATAATCAGTTATTCTATGTTCACATTAAGCCACCCTAGATGGGAAGAATTAAAGAACCAACTACCAACAGCAGCTTCACGATTAAAATTATTTAAGGTCGGCCGAGAAAATTAATACTCATTGCAGCTATGTTTAACCAACTGAGGGGAATGATGCTTTTTTGAAAATAACAAGAAGGTTCACTCAAGGGGAAGGATAACACTGAGCGAATAGGTAACTGATTCTTTCGGAGTAACAGCTCGCAGCTTTCAGTACTTTAGCTATATGGCAATTAGTGAACACTGTCTAACCACTTTCTATGAGCATTATGAGCATTAGAGAAGATAACCCCACTAGAATTGGTGAACTTCCTCAAATATTCTCTCTCACTAAACGAGTAAACAATTCGATAAGTTAACAAGAAACAGTTTGGCCATACAAAGGAGTTTGGACATGATATGGACTTCTGCTTTGAAGCTTTTAAAGTAAATAAATACCAGTTCCATGGCAGTATTTGCATCTTTTCTTCTCTTGTTGCTCGACATTGTTAATCTCCAGCAGCATCAATGCTGAAATAACCCCCACTGCCCCACCTGAGAACGAGGCCACAATGGGATCCACCTCACTGGAACAAATATTGAGCAAGTGTTCCATAATTCCATGCATAATCTGGTTTAGCTCAACAGCAATAATATTATGGTTAGAAGAGTTTTGGGCTAAAATCTAAGCTTCCACATACCTTAACTGCATAGGTAAATGCATTTTGCGTATAAAATCTTCATATGAAGTTCCTCCTATGCCCAATTTTAGCTCAAGCTGCAATGTAAAAAGATTTGAAATGTTCATCCTTCTGAATAATAGATACCATTGAATGTCCTTTACTTGTTGGCATCAACTATAAGGCTGAAACATTTATGAACCACAACAAATTTTCAAGATTGCAAGCTTACAATTGGTGCGATGAGACCCCCAAATACTATAATTCCAGATATGAATGTAAAGCTTGTCAAATACAGCTGCTTCAGTGTCCTTGGGGTCTATTTCAAGAGAATGGATAATTGGGTTAGGTACTGTATAACATATTTAGAAAATAACATAATGAAAAAGATAATGAATAACGAACATAACAAATGAACCCGGAAAAATTAGTGTGACTTGTGTTCTAAATGGATATTAGTCGAACTTCAATAGTAATGCTGTCATCTGCGGGATTATACAGGAGAGTTCTGTAATTACCACATGAGGAAGAAAGGGAATTGATGACGGTATATCCGGCATCTCATTTTCAACATCAGGACTGTCATTTCTCATGCTTTTGATGCGTTGTTGCACTCTCAGCCTCCTCAACTTCAATGAAGGTAACACATAATTATTGTGTTGTGCTAGCCTAACTCAAAAGGGGGAAAATGAAACAAGAAAGAGATTATGACACTCACTTCTTCCATGAGGAGAAAGATTTTATTGCGTCTGCTTTTAATGTTGTCTTGGATTTCCTGCAGCTGCATCTTAACAAAATCCTCAACAGTCTCTGGCCCTTCTATAATGCAGAAATTGCTGCAGACAAGTATTTTTAACAAAAGTTACATGACAGAGTAGCTAATTAAGAAACTCAATAGAACGATGTTATTCATGATTCATCAATTAACTTTATAGAAGAAAGTGCATAATCTTAGCAGGATGATCCATATTCCGAGGAAGGCCTAAAATATGAAGCCTCTGCATAGGAAAAGAAAAAAAAAGCAGACAGAATCTTGACATGAATTCTGTTACTAATGCAACAAATAGGCAATGACAGTCACAAGGAACTAATCAAAATTTTCAGCAGAAAAAACTGCACCCAGATTAAAGGGTTGCAAGAAAAAAAAAATCATACTTGAATTCAGCGTCTGCAAAAATTGCGCATTCTGTAACTCGTAAAAACACCGTTGAATTCTACAATCCTCCTATTTTCAATTACTAATTCTTTAAACAAAAACCCACAAAGAAAAGAACAAAACAAAGTAGTAATTAAAAATTCCTACGGATTCAAAGCTCAGAAAAGACGCTTTGGCAAAATAATAATAATAATAAAATAAAAAATCAACCAACCTTGTACCGCTGTCTCCAGGAGTAGCGGAATTAGCAGAGGCGTCGTTTGGAGAAGACGAAGATGCAATGAGCTTGGATTTTGAGCACGAACTGTTTCTCAAGAAGAAGAGGCGATTTGGGTTTTCGCTGCTGCCGGAAAAGATGAGAGGTTTGGAGGAAAGATTGAGTTTTAAAGCGTGGAGCGATGATGGCAAGGGAGCATAGAGATAGAAAGAAGCCATGGTTTCTTTTCCTTTTTAGCTGTTCATCCAATTTCTTTCTTTAGTGGAGAGAGAGAGAGTGAGAGAGAGAGAGAGAGAGAGAGATGGGGTTTGGTGTTGTAATGAATTTGTCTGGAAGCAGTGAAGACGGTGAGAGAATTTTCGCGGAATCTTAAGTGGCCGTTAGTAACAGCTCTGCATGACTGCATCTCTCTCTTAAATGGAAAATATTTATATTTTAATATTTTGCGACATTTTTCTTTAATAAAGTTCAGATATTAATTACAATAGATATTTAAATGGAAAGTACAAGAAAGGGCCCAAAGCGATACACTATATCCTTCAATATTGCATGTCGAATAAAGGAAAGAGAGAGAGAGATTGAAGCAACACAAGGAATGACTAATTGCGCGCTAAACCAACCGAATTGAATCGAATATCTTGATGTTCGAACTTGACTCATTAAGGAATTTTCAAACTCAAACTCGATTTGATCTATTTTTCTCCATTTCGAGTTTAGCTTGACAATATTTTCCACGTTCGAATTCGACTCGTAAGATGCTTGAAAATTTACTAATCGAGTCTGAGCTTAAATGCTAAAAAAAGCACGTTTAATTTACATATTCGAGTCAGAACTAAAAAAAAAGTTTATTTAATTTACCCGTTCGAAATATTTATAATATTCATGAACATATTCGCAAACAAATTCAATTGAACATGATCGACAAAGCTCGAACTCGAACATGTTCTCGAGCTGGCCGAGCCGAAAATTACTTCGTTTGAGTTTGGCTCGATAAACGAACAAGCTTCGAAATAGATTTTTTCAAGTTGAGCTCTGAATAGCTCGTTTTTTATAGAGCTTCGAAATAGTTTTTTTTGAATTGAACTTCAAATAGCTCGTGAACGGTTCTGTTTGTTTACAGCCCTAACAATTACAATAATCTATAACTGTAAATATTTAAATAGAGTTAGTAAGAAGAAAAATGAAGAACCGCAATTTATATATGAGCATGTCTTGTGTCCATTAGGTGCACATCAGACGGTCAATACGTTGACAAAAAAACTCATCAAAATTAATATCATTCGTAACACTAAAAAATATCCTCAAAATCCCAAAAGTATCACTTTTGTATCATTAAAAAGTGTCGATCGTAAAAAAATAAAGAAAAAAATTATCAAAATTAGTATCAATCATAACACTAAAAATTATTACTCAAAATTCTAAAAGTATCACTTGTATACCTAAAAAGTATCACTCATTTTAATGATTTTTTTTTGTACGCGTTGATCATCTGATATACATCTTATGTGCTGGAGAATTTATGTTTATATATATATATATATATATATATATATATATATATAGGGTTGGGTTCCAGAAGGAACCATACCCCACATGAGAACCGAGAACCAATCTCAGCCATAGATTGATCCTATTTGTACGGTCAAGATCACATCAAAATTAAAAAAAAACGGTGGCATTATTGTAATAAATCACAACTTCGGTGCCCCTGAAACTCGTCGAGGTTAAAATCGTAAATTTAAACGTATTCAAATTCTAAAGCAATTTTTCAGAGAATTTTTCAGAGAATTTTTTAGAGAAAATTCTATAGCACGAACTCGCGCAAAAACCAAAACAGTAAAGATTTGAAAGATAAACCGAAAATACTTACAAATCAACCGTAAAAAACTCCGAAACAACCAACAAAATCGTCAGAAAAACATGAACACTCAAGGTAATATGTATTTCATTCTTATTTTGAGAAATTTCGTTTCTTTTAGCGATTATACTGTGTTGATTTATCAGTTTACTTTTACTATAAATATCAATTTAGCATTATATCATGATAATGTAACAATGTATTTTCTATTTTTCTAAGCGCAACACGTACAAAAACCTAATCTTGCACAAACTGTATTTATTTTTATTGCATGTAAATTTTTCTATTTCATTTTGTACTGTTAAATGACGGATAACTTGTATAAACATGTTAAACCTAACAATGTTTGCAATATATATGTGATTTACATGTATATTTTTTATTTTAGGGTTTTAGCATTCTCATTCTCCTATTTTAGCAGTATCATGACTTATTTTAGCACTCTCGTGATTTATTTTAGCGTTCATTTTTTAGCAGTCTAGTGATTTTATTTTAGCATGACACTAGTTTCAAACATCAGCATGAAACACTTTTATATGTTTTGTTTAATTTTAGCATTCAGTTTCTGTTTCTTTAGCATTGAACTTTTATAGTTTAAATGTGATATTTTAGCAATCAGATTATGTTCTTTAGCATTATAATTGATTTAGGGATTTCATATTTTGTTTCTTTTTTATAAAACTAACACCTTTTTTCCCATTTCCTTCATTTTAGCACTCTAGTTTACAGTTTTAGCACTGTGATGTCATATTTTAGCATTCAGTTTCTGTTTCTTTAGCATTGCAATTGATTTTTAGGAGTTTTCATATTTTGCTTCTTTTTTTGCCACACATACATAACGCCTTTGTCTATCTGTGATTCAACTGCACATTTTCTTCATTTTAGCAATCTAGTTTATAGTTTAAGCACTGTGATGTGATATTTTAGCATTCAGATTCTGTTCTTTAGCATTCTAATTGATTTAGGGGTTTCATATTTTGTTTCTTTTTTATAAAACTAACACCTTTTGTCCATTTTTTGTAATTCAACTTCGCATTTCCTTCATTTTAGCACTCTCGTTTACAGTTTTAGCACTGTGATGTCATATTTTAGCATTGAGTTTTTGTTTCTTTAGCATTGCATATTTTGTTTCTTTTTCTGTAAAAATCACACTTTTGTCCATCTTCAATTCAACCAATTCTATTTTCTTTAGCATTGCAATTGATTTTAGAAGTTTCATATTTTGTTTCTTTTTTTTTAAACATAACACCTTTTGTCTATATGTGATTCAACTGCATATTTTCTTGATTTTAGCACTCTAGTTTACAGTTTTAGCACTATGATTTCATATTTTAGCATTCATATTCTGTTCTTTAGCATTGTTATTTATGTCTATCTGTGATTCAACTGTATATTTTCTTGATTTTAGCACTCTAGTTTACAGTTTTAGCACTGTGATTTCATATTTTAGCATTCATATTCTGTTCTTTAGCATTATTATTTATGTCTAGTTAACAGAATTATACATGAAAATTACAGGTGCTAAAAGAAGTGGAGAAGGTGAAACTAGCACACCACAAATAGTACAAACAGCCCCAAACATTGATAGATATCCACTATTACAAGCAACAACATTGCCATCAATTCTATCACAGACAGTTATGGAAATGAATAAAGCACAAGAGGAGGCAGTGAGACAACTGGGCTTTGGCAGCATTCTTCATTTGGATATAATCAAATTGCCACAATAGATAACATACTGGCTGCTTGAAAACTTTGACCCAGTATCAAGAGAACTTCAACTGCAACATGGGAGAAGGTTGAGGATTGAGGTCTCTGATGTGTCTGTGATCTTCGATTTTCCCAGAGGACCACACAAGATACAAAAGAGTGTTAGAGGCCAGATATGCCAGGTCATGCAGAAGGATGACTTACTCACTAGCATACTCTCAGATACAACAGTAGGAGAATGGTTCAAGATGAACTTCATGATTCTGGTAATTACTTCCATGATCGAGAACTATGACGACGGACATATTTACAAAAACTTGATGGACTGCCTGCAATATATTGACAACGTTAGTCAATATGACTGGTGTGACTATGTCTTGAGATCATTGGTGACCCACACTGTCAAGTGGATGATGCACTATACTGCAACTAACACAGGACACTGTAATATAACTGGTGAACCGAATATCGTATCCACAGGGACTGAATGCTTGACCAAACTGAGTACTAAGCTAACAATTCACTATTATCCAGGTGACCTATTTCTCGGGTTTCTAAGACACCAAATTAAATGGCAAATAAACAGAAGAATCAAAATTAAACACTCGACTGATGTAAACAAAATAACTCAACAAATTTAGATAATTAATGAGGTATTAATCCTAGGGAATGCACATCAAATGTATCCGCTATACAGTAATTCAATCCGAATAATTCCCAATTTAATTCGATTAAAGGGGAGAAACAAAAATATAACTACCTATCTCCGCCAGGTCTCAAGGTAGTAGTAGATCAACAAAATGCCTATTACTTTCGTCTCTAGACAAATTATTAACTCCTTAAATCGCCAATTAATTCTCCTACAGGTTCCTTAGAACATGCATCAAATTATTCATTCAATCCACTAATTAATTTTCTCCGCCAGGTCTCAAACTAATTAGCTAACATGCATAAATTATGGCCACTAATTTATGCATGAGAGATAAACACATGAATATTTGAACACAATAATCAAAAGGGAAAAATAACAAGATTAAATTAATTGCATAGTTTCAACATTCAATTGCAAACCCTAGAATTAAGAAACGTTTAGCCGTCCATGGCAAAATAAAAATCTAGATAAAATACGGTAGAAATCATACAACTCATAGTCAGAATTAAAATAAAAATAACATAAACAACTTATGCCGGATGGATTGTCTTTGTTCTTCGTGTTCTTCCTCTTCTCTGTGCTCTTCTTTCTTCAATAATAGGGTAAAAATCATACAAAATTCGCCCAAGAAGAGGTCTTAAATAGTTTGGGAAAAATCGATCCGCAAAAGGAAATTTCTAAAAATCCGAAATAACGTGGCACGGGCCGTGCCGTGCGATGGCACGGTCCGTGCCGTTGGACAATTCGCGTCGCCAGGTTCCGGCTCGGGGCACGGTCCGTGCCATTGATCCAGGGAGTGCGGCCTTCGGGGGGTTCGGGGCATGGGCCGTGCCGTGCGACGGCACAGTCCGTGCCGCAGTGCATCTCTTGAAATGTTGTTTTTTCGGCCTTTTCTCGCCTTCCCGGTCTCAACTCAATCACTCCTTCCGCCCGGCAACCATGTACACTCCAAAACACGTCCAAATTAGGCCAATTTCCTGTCAAAACTTGATAAACCCGTGATTGAACCCACACAACATAAAACAATTCAAAATAATCACAAACACATGCATTCGACTCCAAAAATACATACAAAGTACATCCGAACGTATGCAAAATTCGAGTTTATCAATTCTCCCAAACTTATCCATTGGTCATCCTCGAACAAATAAGAGAAAGAATTAAACTCAAGCATAGAAAGGATGTTTGACAATTCATTGCCTCAGACACCACGAATATCAATTATCAAAATCAAGAACACAATGAGCAAAGATATTATTGCACAACACGACTACTATCTTGTCTTTAGCCTTGAACCAACGACCTCACCGGGTTCGTGTATCACTCACTCTCAAGTGTATAGGATAGTAAAATATAAGTACTCAAAACTGGACATATAGAAGAATTAACCATAAGCTTGCCCCATTATCTTATCTCGCCTTTACATGCAATGCAATGTGGAATTAAGATAAAAAAGGACTTCATAATCGGGTTGTAATGTAGGCACTTTGGACAAGGTAGGGAAAATATAGGCCAAGTGACTAAATTGGACACATTGAGCGAGATTGCACTCACTACTTCCTCACTTAACACTCGACTCCCCATACCAACCGAGTAGAACTAGACTCTCTTCCTCCTTTTCCAACACCATGCAATTTAAAACATCACCAAATTATGTTTATGGCCACTTAGCTACATTTTCTTTCTTTTTTTTTTCTTCTTCTTTTTCATCAACTTTTCTTTTATTGAATCTCGTTTTACTTTTTTCTAAGTGCCATATGAAAATCCCATGAAAATTCCAACTTCATAACCTTTTCACACTCCACACTCCATCAATTTATTCTCCCCAAAATCCACCAAAATAATTCATCCCTCCTAAATTTTCTACCACTCAACCAGTCTGAGTGAACAAAGACAATTGACAACAAGATGAAATCATATTGGCTAACAAGAAAATGGCAAAAGCTCAACGGGGCTTACAACGGATATTCAACATGTTTTGGCCAAGAATGTAAGGGATAAGAAGAGGGTTAATCAAAAACGGCCTTAAATCCTCTCAAAATCCCACAACATTCTGCTAAACTTGAGCAGAAAAAAGGCAAGTTCTAGACATTCAATCAATAATCCAGCGTTCACACACAAGAAAATGAAAATAAGGCTCAAAAGCTCACAGGACCGTCACAGGTCAAGACAACCAAGCAATTCGTCGCAATTGCACCTATCATGCTCATAGTACACTCAACAAAGACAATTAATATCAACAAATCCAACATTCATCATCGGCAATCATCATTCATCACAATACAAAGCATGAGAAAAATCCACTCCATCATACAAAAAAAACAATAACGTGCTTACTAACTAAACTCCTAACTAATGCAAGTGAACTACCTAAATGCGGAGGCGGGTTAGGGGGAAACTGCAACCCCCACTGCTGCATCATTTGTAGCATTGTAGCTACATTGGAGTCGATGGCTCCTACCCGCGCGTTCATGTGGGTGAACTCGCCCCGCAGTCCTTGCATCTCCGACTCGACCGAGGAGAGACGGCCTTCCACATCATCCAAGCGCTCCTCATCTGAGCGGGGGCGAGCTCGACGACGTCCTCCAACTCGGGAACTAGAGGGAGCATCAGTGTCCACCTCCGAGTCCGCACCCCCGGTGCTCGCTCCGACATCATCCCCAGCAGACTGCTCGGCCTCCTCTTCTTCGTCATCATCATCCTCCTCGTCCGCTAATTCGACCACTCGTGCGCGGAAGGGCAACACCGGCTGATTGGCGGCCATGGCGGCCTGATGGGCCGGTGAAGACATACTTCAATTTTCGGAGTGGCGCCAGTCAGAAACTTTCGTCAGATGACGATTGGGCAAGGGAAAATGGCCGCCCGACTTTTGAGTGAAGAAGCACCTTCCAGTCCGATCTACGCGTATAACATCCATGTTAATCAACGTCTCTACAGACATCACCATGTTTCCAGGAAGCACCTCCCAATCCATGAAGTCAACCCCGCAATACTCCGCAATTAGAGTGATAATGCCGTCACGGATAAGAACACCGCTCTTCTTGGCGGCCGCGTGGCTCAAGTGTGCCGCTATGTGGGCCCCCAGATTGAAGTTTTGCCGCTTCAGAGCACTCCACAGGTAGAAGATCTCGCGGCTTTGGACAGTCCCACTATCATATCGGGCAAAAAGAGCATTGGCACACGCTCTCTGCAGGAAGCGAAAGACGGGGTTGCGGATCATGGAGGCCTTGGCCGTGCGAGGCTGGAAACGAGATCTAGGGTCAGCCTCATCCATCCTTGTGATCGCCTTCCAAAAGGCGTCATCTTCCCAAGCATACTCGATAAGACTTCCACACTCATTGTGAAAAATTTCATTCAAGTCCTCCAAAGAAATGGTGAACGGATGATTGTCCAGCTGAAAGGAAATGCTAGACGGGTACCGGGCTCTTCTCTGTTTCTGACACGAGACAGTGCTCAAAAATTCCAACATCATTCTTCGATAGGAAGGCCATTGGCCTTCCAACACATAGCTAACCCCGCCCCACTGGCAAAGGTTCCAAAAGTCATCATTCAATCCGAGAGCGCGAAGCACGGTAGTGTCCGGGTAACGCGAGGGGAGGCACTCCAATTGCACAAGCCGGTCCCAACGGTCACGATGCTCAAAATCATTTAAAATGACCCCAAAATTGAGGGGGTCATTAGGGTTCTCAGGGGCCGCTCCCCGGCCTCCACGTCGACCACGAGCAACTCTTGGTGCCATGAGAGAAAAATGGTTCCTAAAAGCGATCAAAAATAAGCTCACGAAAGAAACAAAAAACAAAGTCTCATCCCGATAGGTCGCAACAACACGTACACATTGTAACAATTGCAAAGGAAGAATTATCCTATCCACTGCCACCAACATGCACTCAAAATCAAGTCAAACTCGAATTCACCCCCCAAACACTCCCATAGTAATCAAAAAATAAACAAATTGCACCCCAAAATCATCCATTCACCCCCCACAGTCTCCTCACAACAACAACACCAAGCCCACGAAGGATAATTGAAAGCATGACAAGCCTTAGAACAAAAGAAAACCATCAATTTCACTCCAAACCCCATGCATACCACATGTTCGATAAAATGCATCAAAGAGGAATCCAATCCAAACCACACAATTTGGCCATTCCAAGCATACCCATCATCTTCCCACAACACCAAACAACGAGAAAGAGGGAGAAAGTAAGAAATTTCGTACCTTCGGTGCGAAATTTACCAAAATCCGACCTAGGGCACAATTTGGGGCAAATCCCAATTTTTCTTGCAAAATCCTCAATTGGAAAGAGGGGAGAGAAAATCCAAGGCAAAAGTAGAAGATGGAGATGTGGGAGGGGCAAGGAATTTAGCTCTAGGGGAGTGGGAGAGGAAAAGAGTCTAATTTAGGGAAAAATTTTCGTATGTGCTCGTGTGTGAAAGTGAGAGAGGAAGAGAGAGACGAACCTGAATTAAAACTGATGTGGGCTGGGCGTGTATTGCGGCACGGGCCGTGCCGTCACACGGCACGGTCCGTGCCATCCATACAGGGGGTTTGGACCTTTTTTGTTTCGGGGCACGGTCCGTGCTGAAATACTTTTTTTTTTGTTGTTGAAAATACAATAACTAAAAATAAAACGAAACAAACGGAAAAAGCAACCAACACACGAAAAAAAAACTAAAAGAAAAAGGAAAACAAAACAAAATAAAAACAAAACGGAAAAGAAAACTAAACACGGTGGGTTATCTCCCACCAAGTGCTTCATTTAACGTCTTTAGCTAGACGATACCTCATGGATGCTCATGGATCATTGAGAAGTGTGACCCGTAAATCTCTTTCTTCAGTTGGGTGCCGGAAGTAGTGTTTGAGGCGGTGTCCATTGACTGCAAATGTGCTTCCATCGGCACGCAATAAATCACAAGTACCATTCCAACTTGTCTTGTACACCACAAATGGACCCGTCCACCTAGATTTAAGTTTGCCCGGAAACAATCTCAATCTTGAATCATAAACCAAAACTTCATCTCCAGGGGTGAACTCCTTTTGCTTGATGACACGGTCATGGAATTTGTTGGCCCTCTCCTTATAGATGCACGAATTTTCAAAAGCTTCGTTTCTCCATTCTTCCAACTCCAACAATTGATGAGCTCTCTCAACTCCAGCTACTTGGAACTCAAAATTTATTTTTCTCACAGCCCAATACGCCTTATGCTCAATTTCTACGGGTAAATGACAGGATTTACCAAAAACAAGCTGGTAAGGGGACATACCAATTGGAGCTTTATATGCCGTACGATAAGCCCACAGAGCATTATCAAGGCGATCCGTCCAATCCTTTCTATGCACCACAATCTTCTCGAGAATTTGCTTGATTTCTCGATTGGCCAACTCGGCTTGCCCGTTTTCTTGAGGGTGATAAGGAGACGTGACCTTGTGCTTCACACCATACTTAGCTAGCAAACTTCCAAGCCACTTGTTGTTGAAGTGCGACCCCCCATCACTAAGCAAAGCTCTCGGGGCTCCGAACCGAGTTAAAATATTTTTTCTCAAAAACTTCAACACCACCTTGGAGTCATTGTTGGTAGTAGGAACGGCTTCCACCCAACGAGACACATACTCCACAGCAAGCAAAATGTAGAGGAATCCTCGAGATTTAGGGAATGGTCCCATAAAATCTATCCCCCACACATCAAAAAGCTCCACAACCATCATCGCCTTCTGCGGCATCTCATCCCTCTTGGTAATGTTGCCAACCCGTTGGCATCGATCGCACTTGGAGATAAACGCATGGCAATCTCGGTAAATATGCGGCCAATAGAATCCGCTTTGTTGGATTTTCATGACGGTTCTATTGGCTGCGAAATGGCCTCCACTGGGCGAACTGTGGCATTGCTCTATGATAGCATTAATTTCATCTTCTCGAACACATCTCCGAATCACCGCATCCGCGCATCGCTTGTACAGAATGGGCTCCTCCCAATAATAGAATTGCACATCATGGAGGAATTTCTTGCGCTGGTAGGAACTGAGATCCTTAGGTATGACACGAATTACTATGTAATTCACAATGTCCGCATACCACGGAGTTTTATCAATGGCCTTCACTTCTAGCACTTGCTCATCCGGAAAGCTCTCATTGATGAGCAACTTTGGATCATCGCCTTCCACTGGTTTCTCCAAACGGGACAGATGGTCTGCCACAGCATTCTCACAACCCTTTCGATCCTTGATCTCCATGTCAAACTCTTGGAGCAACAGAATCCATCGAATCAATCTTGGCTTGGCATCCTTCTTGGCAAACAAATACCGGATAGCGGCATGGTCGGTGTAGACAATCGTTTGCACCCCAATCAAGTAAGCCCGGAATTTGTCAAAAGCATACACTACTGCTAGCAACTCCTTTTCGGTGGTGGTGTAATTTTGCTGGGCACAGTCGAGGGTCTTACTGGCATAGTGAATGACTCGGAAGAATTTATCCCTCTTTTGTCCCAACACCGCTCCAACGGTAAGATCACTGGCATCACAAATCAAAACAAAAGGTTCAGTCCAAATAGGTTGAATTAAAATTTGAGCACTTACCAGAGTCAACTTTAATTTCTCAAATGCTTCCATGCACTCATCATCAAAATCAAACTTCACATCCTTTTCCAACAGAGAACATAGAGGCTTGGAGATTTTTGAAAAATCCTTGATGAATCTCTGGTAAAATCCAGCATAGCCAAGGAAACTACGAACTGCCTTCACAGAGGTAGGAGGAGGTAGCTTCTCAATAGCTACAACTTTGGCTCGATCGACCTCGAGGCCAGCAGCAGAGACTTTGTGGCCAAGCACCACACCTTCACGTACCATAAAATGGCACTTCTCCCAATTCAACACTAGATTTGTCTCCTCACAACGCTGCAAAACTTGAGACAAATTCCCCAAACAATTATCAAAAGATGAACCAAAAACAGAGAAGTCGTCCATAAATACCTCCATAATTTTTTCGATGAAGCCATGAAAAATGGCCATCATGCACCTCTGAAAAGTAGCTGGCGCATTGCGTAGACCAAACGGCACGCGACGATATGCAAAAACACCATAGGGGCAAGTAAACGCCGACTTGTGTTGGTCTTCCGGGGCAATCATAATTTGATTGTAACCCGAATAGCCATCCAAGAAGCAGTAATACTCGTACCCTGCAAGTCTATCCAACATTTGGTCAATGAAAGGAAGGGGAAAGTGATCCTTATGAGTGGCCGCATTCAAAGCACGGTAGTCTATGCAAACTCGCCAGCTACTTTTCACGAGTCGCATAGCGATCATCTCATTCCTCTCATCCTTCACAACTGTCATGCCTCCTTTCTTTGCAACACATTGAGTCGGGCTCACCCACTCGCTGTCAGATATGGCATAAATCATCCCGGCATCTAGAAGCTTCAATACTTCTTTCCTCACGACCTCTTGCATCACCGGATTCAATCTCCGTTGTGCTTGCACTTTCGGCTTGTAATCCTGCTCAAGTAAAATACGATGCATACAAATAGACGGGCTAATCCCCTTTATGTCCGAAATTTGCCAACCTATAGCAGACTTGTATTTTCTCAGCACTCTCAACAACTTATCAAACTCTACAGCAGATAGAAAAGCAAATACAATCACAGGATATGTGTCATTCTCACCGAGAAAGGCATACCTCAAATGATCTGGGAGTGGCTTCATCTCTAAAACCGGTGGTGTAGGTGCCGACTTGGCGGCAGGAGTCTCCTTCTCTACAGTGCTCTCTTGCGGTGGATCCCGAATATCTAAATATTGCACTGGTTCTTGCTGTAGTCCCTGCATAGAATCTAAAACTGCAAGATATTCTAAAATTTCATCACAGGCAAAATCAAGAGAGTCATATGAGTCAATGGAATAAATAAAGTGCTAGATACAGTGCTGCAGAGGGTCTTCCAACGCAACTGGCACATCGGTGCAGGCAAACCCATCCTCCACTAACTCTATCAATTTGCAATCATCAAATTCACTCTCGTGTGGCCTCTTCATAGCATCATACAAAGAGAACGTAATCTTCTCATCATTCATCCGGAATGTCAGCTGGCCGTCTTGCACATCAATTAAAGCACGGCCTGTAGCTAGAAACGGTCTTCCAAGAATCAATGGAATATTCTTATCTTCCGGCATGTCGAGAACCACAAAATCTGCAGGAAAGATAAACTCTTCAACCTTCACTAGCACATCCTCAACGACTCCTCTCGGATAGGTAACTGATCTATCCGCCATTTGCAGTGCAATAGAAGTAGGCTTGATATCACCAATTTCCAATCTCTTGAAAATCGACAACGGCATCAGATTGATGCTAGCCCCCAAATCGCACAACACTTTACCAAAAGTGCGTCCCCCAATCACACAGGCAATAGTAAAACTACCCGGATCCTTCTGCTTCAGAGGCAACTTCCGTTGCAAGACTGCACTACATTCCTCAGATAGATTCACAGTCTCAAATTTTCCCAACTTTTTTTTTTTTTGAAACGGCATCTTTCAGGAATTTAGCATAACCAGGCATATCTCGTAAAGCATCTAACAGAGAAATGTTGATGTTTACCTTTTTGAAGATCTCCATAAATTTCTCCATCTTCTGCTCAGTCTTGGCCTTCGCTAGCCTAGTTGGAAACGGGGCAGTGGACCTGATGGGCATCGTCTGGGCTGCAGTAGTGGCAGGCGTCACTTTTGGTGCAAGAGTAGGCAGAATCTCTGTAGCTGGAACTGCTTCATCATCGACTATCTCGATCACATCATCCTCTCCATCATCCTTCAGTAGATGCTTATGATTTGTGTACTCAGTTCCACTCCTCAGCTGAATAGCATTGCATTGATCCTTTGGGTTGATCACAGATTGACTTGGAAACTGGCCTGGCTTGTGCTGAGTGGATGAATTATTCGCCATTTGACCAACTTGAACCTCTAGCATATTCAACTGCTTTGACAGAGCACTCACAGTTCCCTCGATCTGAGTAATCTTCATTCCCGTGGCTCCAATGAAGCTATTCTGATTTGCTATCAACTGTCCCATCATCTCTTCGAGTGAAGGCTGCTTTGGCTCAGAAGGACCTGCAGTGGGAGCAGCAAAACCCGGAGGTTGCAAGGCGTTGTTGGGGTTAGCATAGGAAAAATTTGGGTGATTCCTATTGCTTGAATGATACGCCATATTGTTACTCTGGAATCCTTGTTGGCCTCTGTTGTAGTTTCCACTGTTGTAATTTCTCTGATTGACAAAATTCACACCTTCTACGTCAGAGGATTCAGAGCCTTGCTGTTGTACTGCATTCACATCCATGTGTGCGCGCCGCTCTTCTAGAACTTGCTTCTTCAGATCTTCAATCTCAGCTCTCAGATCATCCATCCCAAAATCAGATACTGTAGCGGCTGGCCTGGTTTGTCGTCTCTCTATCGGCCACTGATAGCTAGTAGCTGCCATCTCTTCTATGATTCTTAGCGCTTCGGCTGCAGTTCTATTCACCAGACAACCTCCAGCTGAGGCGTCCACCAATCGCTTGGTATTGTTAGTCAAACCACTGTAGAAGTGAGTGATTTGTTGATCGGCACTGAATCCGTGTTGTGGGCAAGATCGCAACAAGTCTCTGTACCTCTCCCATGCTTCATAAATTGACTCATCCCCCATCTGTGAAAAATGAGTAATCTCAACAATTATTTTCTGAGCTTTCGATGGAGGAAAGTACTTAGCCAGAAAAGCCTGACACATATGATCCCAGGTGGTGATGGATGCCTTGTCCAAACTCTTGAACCACTCCTTGGCTCGATCCCTCAGAGAGAAAACGAACATCCGCATGCGAATGATGTCGTCACTAACACCGTTCATCTTGATAGTGTCGCAGATATCTAAAAATGCATCCAGATGAGCATTTGGATTTTCTGTAGCTCGTCCACTGAATTGCTCTGCAGCCACCATGTTGATCAATGCGGGATGGAGCTCAAAGTTGTTGGCGGCGATGCCGCCACCCCATCCGGCACCCAAGTATCTATCAGTTGGCACCCGATACAGCTGGTTTAGAGGTGCTGCTTCGTTCTCGGGCGCAGCTTGTCTAGCCAATCTCTGCTCCATCTCTCGGAGCCTTCTAGCTAATGCTTCCACATCATTATTCTCATTGTTGGCGGCCATTTCGATTTCTTGCTGTCTGCGTTCCTTATTCCTCTGTCTATGAGCTCGATTAGGGGAATTGGGCACAGGATCTACGTGTGGCTGTGTAGATCTTGTTTTCATAAACTACCTGAAGTAATGGATTCTTGTCAGTAATAATATCAGAATAAATCGAAGTCAAAATCAATCCCCGGCAACGGCGCCAAAAAGTTGATGCACTAAATTATTATGCACTATACTGCAACTAACACAGGACACTACAATATAACTGGTGAACCGAATATCGTATCCACAGGGACTGAATGCTTGACCAAACTGAGTACTAAGCTAACAATTGACTATTATCCAGGTGACCTATTTCTCGGGTTTCTAAGACACCAAATTAAATGGCAAATAAACAGAAGAATCAAACTTAAACACTCGACTGATGTAAACAAAATAACTCAACAAATTTAGATAATTAACGAGGTATTAATCCTAGGGAATGCACATCAAATGTATCCGCTATACAGTAATTCAATCCGAATAATTCCCAATTTAATTCGATTAAAGAGGAGAAACAGAAATATAACTACCTATCTCCGCCAGGTCTCAAGGTAGTAGTAGATCAACAAAATGCCTATTACTTTCGTCTCTAGACAAATTATTAACTCCTTAAATCGCCAATTAATTCTCCTACAGGTTCCTTAGAACATGCATCAAATTATTCATTCAATCCACTAATTAATTTTCTCCGCCAGGTCTCAAACTAATTAGCTAACATGCATAAATTATGGCCACTAATCTATGCATGAGAGATAAGCACATGAATATTTGAACACAATAATCAAAAGGGAAAAATAACAAGATTAAATTAATTGCATAGTTTCAACATTCAATTGCAAACCCTAGAATTAAGAAACGTTTAGCCGTCCATGGCAAAATAAAAATCTAGATAAAATACGGTAGAAATCATACAACTCATAGTCAGAATTAAAATAAAAATAACATAAACAACTTATGCCGGATGGATTGTCTTTGTTCTTCGTGTTCTTCCTCTTCTCTGTGCTCTTCTTTCTTCAATAATAGGGTAAAAATCATACAAAATTCGCCCAAGAAGAGGTCTTAAATAGTTTGGGAAAAACCGATCCGCAAAAGGAAATTTCTAAAAATCCGAAATAACGTGGCACGGGCCGTGCCGTGCGACGGCACGGTCCGTGCCGTTGGACAATTCGCGTCGCCAGGTTCCGGCTCGGGGCACGGTCCGTGCCGTGCGACGGCACGGTCCGTGCCATTGATCCAGGGAGTGCGGCCTTCGGGGGGTTCGGGGCACGGGCCATGCCGTGCGACGGCACGGTCCGTGCCGCAGTGCATCTCTTGAAATGTTGTTTTTTCGGCTTTTTCTCACCTTCCCGGTCTCAACTCAATCACTCCTTCCGCTCGGCAACCATGTACACTCCAAAACACGTCCAAATTAGGCCAATTTCCTGTCAAAACTTGATAAACCCGTGATTGAACCCACACAACATAAAACAATTCAAAATAATCACAAACACATGCATTCGACTCCAAAAATACATACAAAGTACATCCGAACGCATGCAAAATCCGAGTTTATCAGAAGAGCAACAAAACCATGCCCTTCACAGGTCCCATTCTGTTTTTGTTGGTAAGTCATATTAATTATTTATTTTTTATTGTAGTTCTTGTATAATAAACAGGAAGTGTTTATAGTTTCTTGTATAAACACTGCAACCATTTATCTATATACATTACTAAAAAAACTGTCAACTTCAAATAGATGATGTACTTGGATAGAGTTGAAGTGTACTTCCGGGAGGTGCCGAGGTACATCCCAGCATTCTATGAATGGAAAGATACTTTGCTTGCTGATAAGGAGTTAACAGAGCTTGCTACTGGAAATTTCGGAGGTGGCTACCCTTGGCCGGCATACACAATGGCTGAGTTCATATAAGAAAACAGAGAGAGAGCTTGTCAGGTAGAAGAAGTTCGACAGAAAGAAGTCGAACAAGAACAGAATCCAACTGTGAATGAGCAAAACATCGCGTCAGCTCATAAGGTCATATACCATCACTAATATATTTTTATGTTACTAATTTCTTTCTTTAGAATCATCACCAAATTCTATTTTTATAAATAACTATTTACTTATTTGATTTGAACAAAAAACATATCAGAATCAAAGAGAAGGTTTGGCAGAGGAGAGACAGCAGCAAGAGAAAGGGAAGGGATTAGCTGTTGAGATCCCTGAGACAGAGAGATGCAGTTCAAACACTCCAGTAAGCATTTCAATAATTATATAATTTAGAATTTTTCATTCATTGTTTAGCATTGTCATCAAGTTTAGTAATAATGTTCAGAAGAAAATTTACAATATTATGAAATGATTGCTAAAATAGGCAATCAAAAGGCCCAGAGAAAAGGCATACAGTGAGATGCCCACAAAGACAGCTGAAACAACAAGTGTCAGTAAAAAAATGTGTTTACCACATAATATTAAATATATAATAACTTATATTGTTAACAGGTTTTTAATTCCAATTAACATCTAAAAATACACAGAAGGCAGTGATCCAAACAAGCACAGTCTCCACAAGGTCAAGGGCCATAATGAAGGAACCTGACCATTTTAGAAACCTTGTGGACACAAGAGAGACACTGACACCTTCTGACTGTGAGCTGCACTATTGGGCGATGGAAAACAAGAGTGATGATGAAAGGTACATTTATAATACATTACTATTAATATAAATAAAAATTATAAGTGCCATTTTGTTCTACCAGACTGCACTTTACACTAAAAAAAGAAATTTATCCAAAATTAGGGAGGTTGTCTTGTATGCTGATGAGCGGACAGAGTTAAGGAGAGATGAGATGCTGAGTTTGAACAAAAACACATACATCAGTTCTGCTGTTATTGATGTATGGAGTAGCATATTAAACCATGCTCAAGCAAAGCTTCCTGAACAAAAGACTCCAAGGAGATTTTTCCTAACAACCAACGTTTCCGTAAGTGAAGAATTTCATAGTTACTATTTTCTACTTAACTCACTTTATTCTCTTTTAAACAACACTGCACATTCATGTTCAAAATTCTGTATTTGTCTTTATAGAACTACACGGTTGTTGCGCCTTCAAAAGAATGGAATAACCAGAAGGTATCAAAGCTGTTTGTTGACAACATACAACATGAACTGAACACATATCAGTAGATAAGACGGACATGGTACGTATTCATTATTAAAATTGCAAAAAGTCATCATGATAGTAACTAAAATGTACACTATTTTGTTTGCAGTTTTTCTTTCCAATAATCCAATCAGAACACTTCTACATTATTGTCATTAATACAAGAAGAATGGTGGCTGAGATCATTGACAATTCAAATGCCATGGGAGGAGAGCATGATGACCCCCTATTGAAATATGAGCATATCCCTGCAAAACTGGTAAGAAAACATATCTATTTATTGATTTTTTCACTACTGAAACAAATTAAAAAAAAACACATTCAATTCAATAATAAAAATGAACTAACTTTAATCATAAATTTCAGATCAAGCTCTTCGTTCACTTCTTGAAGATGACTAGGCTTGAAAAACTATCAAAAGAAGTGTCTGAAAATATCAAGAGCATGAACCGTCTTCAAATGCCATGGAGAACTTCAACAAACAAGACTGATTGTGGGGTCTTTGTAATGCGTCATATGGAGACGTATATGGGGGATGCTGTGAGGAATTGGAGGAGTGGATTAAGAGCCAGAAATGAAATGCAGCTGAAATACTTAAGGATCAAGTATTGTGCTGCCATTCTTACTGCAGAATGCAACATCCATAGGCAGAGGAACGTCAGAGATTCAAGACTCTACTTCCGAGCATCTTCTAAAGACAACCCAATCAGTTTTGAAAAGCTTTACCTAGAAGATGATAATCAGTGAACAAATATTATATATGTAACAAATTCTCTAATGCTTTAGACAACTTTCATATTTCATATTTTTGGATTATGGAATGCTTATGAAATCTTCATTTTGTGAAATATGGATAGTTTTGTGAAAATATTTGTACTAATTTGCTTCCTTGGAATTTGCTGGGGCACATCATAATTTGCATATCTGAGGTCTAATTATAGGGCATTTTGAGAAGCTAATGCAATGCATGTATCATGTATGAAAGCTACTGCTGCTCCTTACTTTAGTCAAGCATAGGATATTAGAAAATTTATGAAAAATTTTCGCATGCTAAAATTATGAGTAACAGTGCTAAAAATAAAACTAGCAGAGCTAAAATATATTGCCACATTAAACGCAAAATAAACAATCATTCTAATGCTAAGACAAATAATACTGAAGAAACAAAGTAAAAACCATATATGCTAAAGTAGAAACTAAAAGTGCTAAAATACAAAATACTAGTGCTAAAATACAAAATACTGGTGCTAAAATATAAAACACTTGTGCTAAAATATGAAACATCAGTGCTAAAGTATAAAATTATTTTTCTAACGCTAATACTAAATTTTATTCAATTAAAATACATTTTACCAAAAAAAATATTGCCATGTGGCAAAGATATGTTATTTAATTCAAATTTACGAGGATAATACAACCATAAAGGCTCCTTTTTCTCCAGTAAAAAAAATTCAAACGTGCAACTCTTCAACTTTTCTCCATTATCTCCAAAAAAAAAATTCTTCCAAAAAAAAATATGAATTGGTCACGAGACACAGAGGAATTCTTTATTGATCTTTTACATACTCGAGTTGGGATGGTGGATGTATCTGACAACTACGAGGTTGTAGATTCTCTGCATGATATTTCAGTGACAATGACGATGGTTCTTAATCAAAGAGTTAGATTGATACAACTCGTGCTGAAATTGAACGAATTAAAGGAGAAGATATGGAGTTTTCATCTTTTCATACGACACGCAGGAATCTATTACAACGAATACCAAAATATAGTCATAGCGAGAGACGAGTATTTTGAGCGACTGGGACATAATGTAAGTATAATTTATTTTTCACATTTTAATTTTACTACCCTAACACAATTTTTTTTGTGTCGAATCTTATGACACTAGGAGAGTCCCAGGTGGAGGGACTTTAGGCTGCATGGAATACCATACTTTGAAGAACTTCGTGATATCATGGACGGCGCCGATGGTTTCGCCGCTATGGATTTCGAGTGGTTGGCTTCGTTTGTGGCTTGAGATAATGGAATACCATACTTGTTCATTTTGCATTTCAGAAGGATTTTAGGGTTCTGTAATTATTGTAAAAAATTAAACTTGTTGCATAATTTTTTTGATAATTTAATCGTGTATTAATTATTATTAATTTCAGTGTTTTTTCATTTTGTTTGAAAATACAAGTGCTAAAATACAATGTGCCGGTGCTAAATAAGATACTTCCAGTGCTATTCCATAAATGAATAACATGAATTGTCCAATTTAAATATTAGTAATATTTAAATTACAATAAGCCGGTAAAAAACAAAGGATATTCACACAAAAATTACAAAATCTCACATAATCTTAAACTAGGCTAAGTTAAAGCAGAAAATGAAACTTGCATATATCAAAGTTAAAAAATCCTTAATCCAACGTGAAGAACATAGCTTCATAAAAATGTCAAAACCTCATATAGAGAATAGATACATTATGTTGTGTTATTTGTATTATATTTGTATTGTGTAATTTCATGAAATACTGGTTACATATCACGTATAAACTATAATACATCAATTATTTTATAAGGAAACTCTTAAAAAAAATTTACAGATATGCCCTCAAGGTACGAAATATCAATCCTAAAGTAGAACCCACCAGTGCTAAAATACAATGTATTAGTGCTAAATAAGAAACTTCCAGTGCTAAAATAATTAAGACTTAAGAATGGTAACTATTAGTCCAAAAATGGTTGTTTCTCAAGTGCTAAAATATGAAATATCAATGCTAAAGTAGAACCCACCAGTGCTAAACTAAACATAACCCTGCATAGTTCCATAAGTGCTAAAATACAATCTAGTAGTGCTAAACAAGAAACTTCCAGTGCTAAAATATGAAATATGAAAATACACTATCTTTTCCACAATAAAAATTAATATATAATTGAAAAAAATATAAAAAACTTTTTTTTCAAAAAAAAAAAAACAAAAAAACTGATAAAAAAAAAAAAGAAAACATACACACACAAACACGCAAAAGCTTTTCGATTCAAAGACTTCAAACACAAAACGTAAACGATTAGGGTTTTATCAACATTTTAATTCAAAAACTTCAACCACCAAAATCGTCAATATGGAAAAAACACAAAGCACAGAGCTCGTAACCCGGAAGAACCGAAGTGACTCTTTGAAAAAGAAGAGAAAACCTGAAGACATGGCGATTGAAAAAGGTACGTAACACATTCTTCTTCTCGTTCATCATAAAAATAAATTATGTGTGTTTCATTTTGGTTCTAACAAAAAAAATATGCAGAAAGGAACAGTGCTAAAACCATGACAAAACCTCATATATGACGAAATAAACACTTACAAAATCTAAATATGTAAAAATGTTATCGTTTACTGATAATAATCACATGTATACGAAATCAAAAATTTTAGAAATGTATATGCATTTTGCACACTGTGTTGCATGTCATGATTTCATTTTCAATGATCTGAAACAGTAACATCGTGAATGATTTATGTCTTAATGTGTAGCATCATTATATTAGAAAAATGAATTAGCATCAAGGAGATCAAACTCTAAGCATAAGACTTCTTATCTTTATAAACATATTTAATATACATGACAAAAATTTTCCATGCTCTGTTTTAGTTATAATGATAGTATAATATTATATAATCAAACCAATGCTAAAATAAGAAGTTACAGTGCTAAAAACCTACAATATTATCAAACAATGCTAAAATAAGACATTACATTGCTAACCAGTCAACTATATAACATACATGGTATATTTATAATGGTACTATAGTGTCGTATCATGAATTAATTATATGTTGACATGTAGCAAAACTTTATTACTATGAAATTAATACTCATTTTTTTATCAAATATGCTAATGTTTCATTTTAGCACTAGTTTTCTACAGACTTAGCATCAACAGATATACAATATATTTTGACATGTCAAACAGTCTAATAAAAACTATACATATATAGGTACAAGCAAAAAGACAAGGTCCACAGATGATATTAATATATCAATAACTAATGAGATCAGATCAAAGAGTAAACATGATGTCAATGCTCTCAAATCTCGGTCAAGAACATTAGCACTGACATTACTTAAAAGGATAAGATCTACACCAGACTCAGATGTTGAAGACACAAGTGCTTCTGAAACCAAGAGTCCAGCAGCAAAATCCAAGTAGGGAGATCTTCAAATGCTTAAAAGCAGAACAACACCGCGCATATTATATGATGCAATAAAAAATTTCACAGATGAGCAGAAGAGTGCTGTTGAATCCCTTGGATTTGGGAGCAGTCTGCATTTGAATATAAAGGAATTACCCCATGTACTTAGCTACTGGTTGGTAGATAACTTTGATCCCGAGAGTTGTGAGTTGATCCTGAAGAGAGATCGATGATTGTACGTAGATGAAACTGATGTATCATTGATCATGGGGTTTCCAAGTGGTCCTCTGCGTATAGAAAAGAAACCTAGAAGACAAAGCTGCAGTCAAACGAAGAAATGGCAAGAGAAGTTTGATAAACATGAACACAGAATCTCTCCGGCACATGTTTCGGAAAAAATGCAGGAAGATAAAGCTGGTGGAAAATGGTTCAAGATACATTTTATGGTTCTACTTACAAATAGCCTCATTGAATCAACGGGGAATGGATATGTACATCCACAGCTGGTACACATCTTTGATGATGTTGACAGAATATGTGAGTACAACTGGTGTGAGTACACTATAAGGTGTCTGGTGCAGAAGACAATACTTTGGAGAAAGAAGAATGATAAATACTATAATGGACCAATCCTGTTCTTAATGGTTAGTTTAGCAATTAGCATACATTATTAAAATCAACTCTGAATTTCCATGCTCAAGCTAATGTGAATAACATTTACCCCCCCCCCCCACAGATATTTTATATGGACAGAGTAGTGTCCTATAACAGAAGAGTTCAACGATCAATTCCAGTATTCAAAGGCTGGACACACAAGCTTATGTGCAAGAGACATCAGTCAGAATTGAAAGGAGGTGGTTTTGGAGGAGGCCATATCTATGGCCCGTATGAAGAAGAAGAGTCTGAAAGAAGGGTTGAGAACACCATTGCTTGTTTGGAGGCTGGTCCTCAGGAACATGAAGCTCCACTTGCTCTGGAGGCTGGTGTTGAGAGAAATCATGATGAACAACCAAAAATTCATGTTCCAGCATCGACATTAGATCCTGTGCAAGAATATGCTCAGAAGCTGATTGATGACTGCAAGAGAATGGCTGATGCAATGACTACATTGATGAAAACAGTACAGGATGTGCCACAACACATGATGGAGAACGTCTTCTTCAAAATGTCATATGAAACAGCCCAGCAGCTTTTGGTAAAGAAACAACCAAGTCCAATTTCGCAGGCATCACACACTCAGACCCAGCCACAAGCAACGCCAGACGATGATGAGTTCTGGAGTGATCCAGCAAGAATATCAGCAATTGAGGAGATTGAAAGAGCTCTGGCAAAGCGTGCAGAGCTTGAGAAGATATATGCTGATGAAGGCCCAACATTCAGTCTTGGGATAAGTGATGATGCATGGGCTGGGATAATGAAGGTTACACAAGAAATTTATGAACAGAATATGGTGGTTGAGGAACCAAATCAAACTGACACATTTGATACTGGAATCCTGGAGAATGCAATGAGGCAGGTATGGAAAAAATATTTTTAATACTTTAGGACTCTCATTATTTATTTTAGCACTCCCATGATTTAGTTTAGCACCCCATGATTCATTTTAGCACACTTATGGCTTTTTTTTAGCACTATAATGAATTATTTTAGCACTATCATTACTTACTTTAGCATTATTTTAGCATTCTCGTGCATTGTTTTAACACTGTCATAAACTTATTTTACAAATACCTAATATACATAAAAACTCATTGCAGGCAGAGGCTGAGCATCTAAACTCAAAGAAATCAAAGCTACATGAGACTGATGCACCATCAAAGTCAAAAAATGTTCTGGATAATGATGAGGTGTGATATAACTATGGAAAAAGTATTTTTAATACTTTACTACTCTCATTACTTATTTTAGCACTATCATTACTTACTTTAGCACTATCATGGATTATTTTAGAATTCTCATGCATTGTTACTGTCATAACTTATTTTAGAAATACATAATATACATAAAAATTGATCGCAGGTAGAGACTGAAAATCTAAACTCAAATACATCAAAGCCAGATGAGACTGATGCAGCATCAAAGTCAACAAATGTTCTGGATAATGCTGAGGTGTGATATAGCTATTGAAGTAACATTCAACATCTTTATTACACTTTTACAAAAAGGTCTAATAAATATTTATTTCAAAACACATGATACAGGCTCAAGCTACCCGAATGGAGACAAGAACTAAATAGCAGAAAAAGCCATCTGAGAAGCTGATGTCACCATACAGGGTCAGAACTGTTGATATCAAGGAACAACTTGACAAGCAGCAACAGAAGATATTCTACTGGGTGGTGCAGAATGATACAGAAAGCAGGTATGTGACTCATGCTATGCAAAAATACTTCATAAAAAGATCATATTGTATATTGGTATATGACAGCCTTTTTATTTATATTGAATTACCAGTGAACAAATCTTGTATGATGACAAGCGAGTCTCCATTACACGGGAAGATATGACTACCATGGCTCCATTGAATACATCAGTGCCTCTGTTCTGGATGTTTGGAGCACCATCCTCAATGAAAATGAGAAAATGCGAGACCCAAACTCTAAACTAAGATTCTTCTTCAGTACACAGCCTTGCGTAAGTGTCTACTTAAGAAGAAATCCATATATAGTGCTTAAACTGCAGTCAATATAATTAAAAAAATGTTCTTCTTGCAGAGCTTCACTGTGGTTGATGCACCATCTTCATGGGATTCTTCAAAAAGATGCCCATCTTTTGTTGACAAAATAGCATATGAGCTCAAGTGCTGTCCATCGGTATCTTTGAGCGATGTTGAACTGGTATTACTGCTATGGTGTTTGTTTAGCATTGTGAAATTTTATATTAGCAATACATATCTATATCAATTAAATAAATTTTTTTTAACAATCCATATCAACTCTATGTGCAGTTTTTCTTCCCTATCTGCCATTCAGATCACTTCTTCTTTATCTTCATTGATTTGATTAACTTCAATGTTGAGATTATTGATAACTCAAGTGCAACGGATAGTGAAAAGGATGGAATCAAAATCAAGTACAGCAACATTCCAGAAACCCTGGTAATATATGAGTTTGTCACCAATTATTTTTAAAAACACATGCAGGTGAACTTTTTTGCTAACTTCCTCACAATTGCTGGACTTGAAATCAAATCAAATGGATTGAAGGAAAAACATCAGATTACCAGGATGAAGATGCCATGGAGGGATACAAAGAACAAGTATGATTGTGGCGTTTATGTCATGAGGCACATGGAGACATATAGAGGTGGTGGTTTGAAAACCTGGAGGAGTGGTCTGAAGAAATCCAATGACAGACAGTTGAAATTTTTAAGAGCAAAATACTGTGCTGCAATAATAAATGCAGACAGTAACACACTGAAGGATCAACATCTGAAAGCTGCAAATCTATTCTACAGAAAATCATGTACCCAGGGGGAAATTTTGGTAGACCCCACAAAAATGAGAAAATTGAAATAACTTATTGGATAATGATTTGAAAATCTGTATTTACATATGATACATTTTTTGTCTTTTGATAGTATATAGTATTGGTGGATGAATATTTTGTACTAACTGACACAATTTCTTATTCTAAAGTATTCACAAAGTATAAAAGTGTTAATATAAATGAATAGTTCAGAATTTTAGCACTTGCATATGATTTTTTAGCACTTGCCATTTCTTTTATAGCACTAGAATTTGTATTCTACATTTGGAATTCTACTTTAGCACTAAAAGTTTTTATTTTAGCACCGATGTTTTATACTTTAGCACTATTATTTTCTGTTTTAGCAATTACAGTTCTTTTTTTAGCATTGCTATATAAAGACAGACTATCATCTTAAAAATATATATATATTTTTAGACTCGTTTTTCTTCCATCTCTCTCTCTCTCTCTATATATATATATATATAACAGTTTTGGACATTCTATCAGTGTTTTAGCATTTACAGTTCTTTTTTTAGCATTGTTATATAAAGACAGACTACCATCTCTAATAAATGTAATAGTTCAGTAGTTTTAGCACTTGCATATGATTTTTTAGCACTTGCCATTTATTTTTTAGCACTAGTATTTGAATCCTAGATTTCAAATTCTACTTTAGCACTGAACGTTTGAATTTTAGCACTGATGGTTTGTTCTTTAGCACTTAAGTTTCCTTGTTTAGTATTAATGTTACACACCTGCTAGAAATATTAAAACCTTTATTAGCAATTCAAAAAATGAAACAACATCTATACCTATTTTGCATTACAAGAAAGAATATTCCTATCATTAATAAAAAAATCAGTATAAAAAAAAGTACAAAAAATAAAATAAAATGAATCTACTTCTTCCCAAAATTCCTAGAATCATGATTGGCTTTCTTCCCACACTTCTTGCAGGTCCTTAAAGGTTTCTTTGCGCGTTCAACTCTCGCCTCTTCTTTTGATTTTATACGACTTGCACTGCCTTTTGTCTTCACAAGCTCAGGTGGATGCACCTCAACTTCACTAGGTGCACACAATCCATAAAAATCAGAAAATAATCTACTCTTCTTTGAGATAGTATCGTCTTCAATATCACCAGATGAAAACCGCTCCTTTAACTCGTGTAAACTTTGCAACAATAGAGACATCTTTGCAGTGTCACCTTCAGCAACAGAAAGACATGTATAAAACTCAGAAATTAATTGGTTCGTAACAATTTTGTTCTCCTCCAACAAAAAACACCAATCACCCAACAATGCACCTGCTTCATTAATGAGTGAAGACTTCATCCAACGAGACATAACGTATTTAGGAGGTATCGACTCCAATTTCAAATCTTTGAATAGAGTGAATATGTGGCAGCAGAGGATCCCATCCCTCACAAATTTCAAACAGCTGCATGTAATGGAATCCTCAACCTTGTTGTGAACAACCTTATTTGTAGCACCAAAACCATCCTTCACTTCTAGCATCACAACATAATCATTTTCTGAAATATTACAAACACGACAGACATAACATGCATCTTCAATCTCCTTCTGAACCTCGTAGAACTTATTCCTAGTATAAACAGTGGCAGCATGTTTCTCAAATGTGAATGGGGTCTTCAACTGAGGAATTGATGACTCATCAACGCTGTCCAAGTAGGCATGTGCATGTCTCTGAGTATCAAGTGCACTATCAAAGTTCATCAAAAACTCAACAAGGTTTGATTTTGATCTAAGAAACCTAGAATAAAAACTGTTCACACTCTCTGAAATTGAGGTAGTCCTGCACAGCCCACTCATCGATAAATCCCTAAAATATGCAAGCACCCAATCTTCACGAATATCATACAATGACTTGAACCAACTATCGTCTGCCAATCCAAATTCAACCATAATTTCCTTCCATATCAACTCAAAATCTGTGATGTTTATACAATTAGACCACACAATACTATTTAACCTCTTTCTGAATGTCTCGTTCTTTTTGATATGCGCAGGCAACTTATCTGGAACTTTAAACATAATATGCCACATACACAATCGATGTCTGGTATTGGGAAGTACCTGTCTTACAGCAACCTTCAATCCAAGATCCTGATCAGTGATTATTAGGCTAGGAGAAGCACCCATACAGTCCTTGAATTTCTGAAGAACCCATGAATAAGATTCAGCATCCTCACCCGACATTAAAGCAGCACCAAAGGTTACAAGTTTCCCGTGATTGTCCTTCCCGGTGAAGGGTGCAAAAATCATTGAATACCTGCAACAATATAAAAATTCACAAACCTCTGTTATTATCATGTCTCTATCATAGTATATACAAGATTCAAACATTAGTTAACAGTGCTAAAAAAAGGAATGCAAGTGCTAAAATATACACTACAAGTGCTAAAAAAGGAAGTGCAATTGCTAAACAAATATAGCACACTAACCTGTTAGTCCTATATGTTGCATCAAACGATACAACATATAGGGTTGGGTTCTCAGTTCTCACATGAATGTCTAGTTCTCACATGATCCCATCTATATATATATATATATATATATATATAGCATGATTAAGTTTTCATAATTAGTAATAATTTAATCACCTAATTAAAACTGATAATTCCTAATTTGTAGCAATACATTCGCATCTAAATGAAGCCGTGGTTTTATTTTTAAATGTTTGTGGCCGTTATTTGCGGGGGTATTTTTTAAACTTGGGTATGTTGTAATTATAAAAAAAATTAAAAAAATTAATAGTATTGAACAAAGTTTGCATCGATATTCTTGGCTCAATAAATAATGACTGCAGTTGGCTTAAATAAAATTGAAAAAATATATATAAAACTGTTATGTATTTATTTGTCTTGCTAAAAAGTTTGGTATTTGTTTTTACATTGTAAATTATTTTTGGTGTATGAAACTGTGTTGAATATATTTAATTCATTGTTATGTTGCTTAATTATTTTTTATAATTATTAATTATTTCTATAAGCTTTATAATTAATAAAAATAAAAAAGGAAGTTTTTTAGTAGGAAAAAAAATAGACGTGGTTATTTTTATTTTATTTTTTTGCATCATATTGATAATATCAATCACTGCAGTTAATTGAAATTTGATCACACAAAAAAAAATCAATTTATAAGAGACAAAAAAAAATGATATCCAATTTTTATCTTCATTTGGTGGGTGAACTAATCATATTAAATACCATTCAAATCTTATCACCGTTCCATTCTCATACTATTAGTGTAATTCATGTCATCGCTCTTTTAGTATGCATTAACTCCCCGATATATATATTTAAAAAAAAAACAGAGAGAAAAGAGCAAGAACCGAATTAGGAAAAATATAAATACTGTATTCATGTTACACGTCGCAAGATTGTTCAAGATCCGGCCCCAAAATCATATCGAGTGATATATTTATATTTTTATTAATATTTGATTGTATTTGAAATTTAATCTTGATTCATCCTATAAATTTTAAAGCATAAAATAGTCCCAGACAAGATTCTGTCGTGTTGTTAATATTTTCATGCAAAATTGGTCACGATGATGAGCTCGATACATCTGCACCACGAAACTAGGGCATTTTCTAGCATATAAAGGCACATAATCTTTCAACTTTTTAATATTTGGGCTCACGTAGTGATGTGAGAATCCTTTCGCTCTGGCCCAGCGTCACAAGGCCCATTAATCCTTAATTCTTAAATTTATTCAATTTACACATAATTCCATTCTTCCATGTAATGATGTAAATAACAACAACAATAAAATAATTTATCAATGTATATTAGATATAGTTACTAATTTAATAGCTAAAATAATACTATTTCAAAAGTCATTACCTGTTGGTTGTAGTGACGTTAGTAGTACTCTGGTCAATAATTCTTTTAGATATGAGCTTGAAAATAAAATTGTAATATTTTTATTAAAACTACTAGCCAATGTCAACCTCCTCACTGTGACTAAAATCATATTTATTTATCAAAACATTTTCTACTCGAAAAATTGCAAGTCGTCACATGCAAAACACACGACTCGAATAAATTGGTGAATTTTTAAATTTGGGCTAATATATCCTAATTTGAATGGAGGTTTTAAATTAATGGGCGGGACCATTGTCCACAATAGGGATGGGGAAAAATACCGTTATACCGTACTTATCGTACCGAAAAAAATATCAAAATATCGAACTTTAAGGTATACTGGTATTTTCGGTAAGGTATGATACCGTACCGAGATTTTTCGGTAAGATAACGGTATAGAATTTTAAAAACCGAGGTATACCGGCGTATACCGATACCGACGGTATACCGAATTTTTAAGGTATATACCGTTAATTCAGCATATACCGTTGTACCGGTATATACCGTTAGTTTGGCATATAGCGTTGTAACGGTATATACCAGTATATTTGTGATATTATATACATATATGTATATGTGAATTATAGATACTTGATATATAATACTTAGTAAATATGATAAATTATATATATGTAAATATCCAACACTTATAATTAATCTTATGTTATACTTAATGCATAGTAATGATAATTAAATGTATTCTTAATTAATACTTAGTAAATAATTCTTTCAATTTCTAAGTAAAAGATTTCAAATTTGTAATATTTAGTAAGTTTATAATATTTTTATACAATTTATATTAATTATAAAAACATTATTGATATATCATACTAGTAAATATGTTATACATTTATAAATCTCTAGTAAATTTACATTATTAACACTTATAATTAATCTTATGCTATACTGAATGCATTGTAATGCTAAGTGTGTTCTTTGTTAGCATATACTTAGTAAATAATTCTTACGATTTCTAAGTAAAAGATTTCAAATTTGTAATATTTAGTAAGTTTATAATATTTTTATACAATTTGAATTAATTATAAAAACATGATTGATATATAATAGTAGTAAATATGTTATACATTTATAAATATCTAGTAATTTACAATATTAACACTTATAATTAATCTTATGTTATACTTAATGCATTGTAATGTTAAGTGTGTTCTTTGTTAATATATACTTAGTAAATAATTCTTACGATTTCTAAGTAAATAATTTACAATATTTATTTTATTTTGTTGAATTTTGATCGTTATTAAGAATGATTCATATATTTTGAGTAAATATATGAGATATATGATATATCCTAGGATGGTAATGGTATTATAAGGTATACTGATGTCGGTAAGGTATACCGATATAGTAAGATATACCGATTTCGGTAAGGTATACTGAACTAAAGGTACGGTAAAGGTATGTCATTTATTTCATACCGAACTTAAAGTATACCGTTGGAAGGTATACCGAACCTTAAGATAAAGTAACGGTATAGATTTTCTCCATACCGTACAAGTAAGGTAAGGTAAAAGTATGAAAAAAAAAGTAAGATATACCTTACTGTGCCACCCCTAGTCCACAAACTTAAATTTGTAGAAAAATGAAACCCAACAATTAAATAAATTGTAGCACCACCATAATTATGGCCCTGGCTCAGTAATTGATGATAAGGATGTTTCTGTTTTTATGTGCTCGTGGACCCTCCTAAAAAAATTAATATAAGAGCTACAAGAGAAAAGTAAAAAAGAAAAGATGATGACAACTGCACCCCACCTATGGACTTCTTCTTTTTTTCATTTTACTTAATTTTCCCTGTGAATTTAAATAACATGTTTGTATATGGTATTTTTTTGGGGAATGTTCAAATGGATAATGTTTCATTCTAAGATTAAATAAAATATTCTGCAACCACTTAAATAATTTTATGTACAAATAAATCATTTATGTTCGTATTTGTTAATATTACATTGACAGAAACATTACGAGTATATCTATAAAATTCCTTAATGAATTAAGTTTTACTTTTGAGGAAATCATGTGGGGTGCATCTTGACCATTTTCTCTTAATTTTAAAAACAAAATTTTGTTATCTCTTATATTTCTTAAATTGCAATTAATTCTTAATTAATCTTTGTGTGGGAAAAAATATGATGAGAATTAAAACACAAACTATATATAATACAAATTCATCTAAACTATAGGTAGGGGGACCTTCTGTCCAACTAATATCAAGAGAGAATGATCATTCTCCTATTTCATATTCCTTCCGTCCCAATTAAATTTATCTTTGACGGATCTCTTACGTTAGACGGATTTCTCCCGACCCGACCCAGCATATATATATATATATATATATATATATATATATATATATATATATATATATATATATATATATATTAAAAAAAATCTGAATCACTCTCATCTCTCTCTGCACGATTCTCTCCTCCATGACTCTCCTCTCTCACCATCTCCTCTGTCTTCAACCGTCGATTCTCCTCCCTACAACCGCTACTTCTCCCCACAACCGCACTCTCCACGATCTTCCCCCACAATCGCTGCTTGAATATACATATCATCTCCCCCAGCGCACCAATTATTGTGAACTATAGCGACCACCGCCGAAGGAAGTTGTGCCACCACCATTACCAACTATCGTGACTACCGGTGCCGCAGTCCTATCCGTAACCGACGCTTTATCGTCAACATCTCCAATGCAGGGTTCAACTTCTTATTGTAAGTTTATCTAGGGATTTTAACTTAGGACATTTTAATTTTGAATAATAGAGAATCCTATGTTGAGTTGATTGTGTTGGTCCTTGTTTATTGTATTTGGTTTAGCAAATCTACTGCGTGCTATTTTACTGTTGCAGTTTGTTCTTAAAATTCAAAAATGCTCTTGCAACTCTTGTTAATTATTAATGATATTTCATTGTATTGATAATGATGCTTACATTAATTATTGTTGATACTTGCATCTTAGTCACATTGATAAAGCTGAAGTAATTTGATTAATTTTTAGATAGATAGTTGTTATTATGTTCTGTATACACAATTGATTGATTAAATTTTGTTTCTGATTTTAATTTTTGCAGTTGGATTTTGACAGGTAATTCTTGTTTATTAATAGTGATACTTCATTGCATTGGTAGTGATTCTTAAGTGAATTATTAGTGATACATTATTGCATTGTTTATGGTAGTTGATCAAAAATTAAAAATACTACTGCTGCAAACCAGTTGGGTGATTAAGTCTTTTATTTTGATGCCCTGCCCCCCCTGTCTTGTACGATTGACTTGAATTTGTATGGGTTAATCATGTCTTCAATGTTGTTCTTGAAAGGTGTTTGTTGTGTTGCATTAAAATTTACACCAATATCGTAACCTGCTGTCAATTAGCACCTAATACATGTGAAAATGGCATGAGTTTGTGTAAAACATTAATTTGCTTAATCTGTTGTATCTATGCCATGTTTTCTGTTTATTGTATTTAGGTTAGCAAATCTACTGCGTTCTATGCTTACTGTTGCGCTTTGTTCTTAAAATTCAAATATGCTCTTGCAAATCTTGTTTATTATTAGTGATACTTCATTGTATTGATAATGATGCTTAAATGAAATATTGTTGATACTCTATTGCATTGTTAAGGAAGTTGATAAGAAACTGACATGCAAGTATCAATATTACTGATACTTCATTGTGTTGATAGTGATGCTTAACTGAATTATCAGTGATACTTTATTTCATTGTTATTGATGTTAAGAAAGTTATCATTATGAATTAACTGATAATGTTCAATTAAGTGAATATATTTCATTAAATACAGTTAACTGCATTCTTAATTACTATTTTAATTTAATTTATATTTGCAGTGAACATGATGCTAAGAAAGGTAATGAATGTGATGATAAGGAGGATGAAGATGCTTGCTCTTCACCTGAAACCAAACACGAAGTTAAGGAAGTCAAGGAGTGTGATGATAAGGATGTTTGTTCTCCACCTGAAGCCAAACACGAAATTAAGAAAGCGAAGAGGAAATATACTAAGAAGAAGGGGAAATCATGCAATGATAAGAAGAAGAAGAGTAAGAAAATTAAAACTGGAAGGAGAAAATTAAAACTGGAAGGAATCGTGATGAAAATGAAGAATATATTTTTTGTAGATATGATGGGAAGTTTTAGTGGTTTTGGAAACATTGGAGTTATAGGTATTTGAGAATGATTATGTTTTGATGATTTGTGTTGTGGGGTCTTGAAGGCTCGCTCATTCTCTTATCAAATGTGTCAAGTATGCTTGAAAAATCATTCTCTCCTCTAACTTCTTATCATTTGATATATATAAAAAAAGAGAGAGAAAGAAAAAAAATGAATAAAATAAAATGTATGTTAAATAAAAACGAGGATAATAAGGATTTATGCTCCTCTAGTCGTTTAAATCGACTATGAGCATGAGAAACCACACAAGGACACTAGGGATTTTATCCCTAAAGAATAAATCTTGTGAAGCTTGATCCACGTCCTCTTGTTTGATTGTTGTAATAAACGGGATTGCATTTTGGATTCTACTCCTATCATGTGTGTCGTTCCTTTGAATCTATCCATGATGAGTATGGAAAATTACGTTAGGAAGCTCGGCTTACCCCGATGATTTTACCTAACGAATTATATCCTTTGGGTGCATTTCCGGGTTATTTTTGAATAAAGTGTGGAGGAGTTAGTAAGAGGAATGTTTTCCGGGCTAGTTGTTGCATTTTGCCTTGAGAAAATCTTGTCTATTTATTCTCATTGGATGAGCCACATGCCTTGTTTAATAAATGTTGTCATTCTCTTCGATGATATGCTTTCTAGCTTGAAATAGTGTGGAATGCTCCTAGTGTGCATGATCTTCTTGGGGGCAATTCCTTCTTGCTTCATATCTTGAATGATTTTGTTTACTTGAGGATAAGCAAAAGTTTAAGTGTGGGGGAGTTGTTTGGTGTATATTTGTCCTATTATATCATGGGCATTTAGTGTCTTTAGTCCGTATCTTTACTGTGTTTTAGTGTTGATTTTATGTTATTCCCTTCACTTTTGCTCTTTTGGTGAGTTGGACCAGGTTTGTGCAAAACTTGAGCTTTTGTGTCAAAAAACAGGATTTTATGGCCAAGAAATGGCTTGGAGGAAAAGCTCCCAATTGAAGTTCCCAACTGAAGCTCTAACTTGTGGAAAGGTCATGAATCACCCGCTTCGCTGAGCTGATCGCCCCCGGCCTGACGGTAATGGTTTAAACTAATGGCCGAGCCCAAGTCACATCCAGAACTGATTAGTTTTGGGGTCAAACTGATGGGTTGGAGCTGCAGCTGAAGAATGGGAGCTACAGCTGAAGAACCAAGAGCTGAGCTGGAGGAGAATGGAAGATTTCAAGCTGGAGCTGAACTTGAACCACAGCTAATGGGATCAGTTGAAGTCTCCAACTGATGAAGGCCGACTGAAACTGACCGGAAGCCAACTGATGAACAAAACTGAAGAGAAAAGTCGGAGCCGCAACTGAAGGGCCTCGCCAGTGCACAAGTCCCGCGGTCGCGCGCGAGTACCCATGGCACAGCACCCCCGCGGGCGCGCGGCATCCCAACCCGCAAGAGTGCGCAGTGCCGTGTCGGCGCGCGGCGCGCGCCTCTCCAGCCCCTCGATCAGTTCTCGGCCGCGATCAGTTTTCTCTCCTCCTGGCACACCCGTCATTTTGGTGTGCAAAATACACTTGCGGGAAAATAGTCCACAAATGCTTAATCTGCCCTCAACGGCTAGTATAGCTGGTGAAGACGGATGTCGATCCCACGAGGAGTGTTCATAACCTTCTGTCTTTTCTTAGTTTAGTTTGGGTCTTTAGTGTCACTCTAAAAACCTTGCTAATAAACTTAAACTAACTAAATGCTGAAAAGGAAATCACAAAAGAAAATATCAGTAATAAAAGTGCTCAAGTTAAAGCATCAAGTCATTCGGTAGGTATGCGCAATCCCGGGTAAAACATATGTAATTACCACTACTACCCGTTGTGCCCACACTAGCAGAAAGGTCAAAAACTGAATCCCTATGGCCAAATATGGGTAATTGTCACTTTGAAGGTTAACCGGTTATAGAAAATGGATACAATCGGCCACTCCCCAATCACTTCTTACATTATATCATCTAGATGATACAATCGGCACCTAGGGACCTAACTATACAGGAACCTAAGGAGAGAATCACACAAAGGTTTTGCAAATATAGCAGCTTTGAGGGCAAAAGCGACCCGATTCTAGTAGGTTTGACACGGTCTTGTGCCTGCATATACTACTCAATCTCAACTACCAAGGTTGTCACCCCTGGACTTGTTACTATGCGGGTATCGAGGCATGGGTCACCCATACACTCCCACGTAACTAACACTAGTACCAGTTAATCAGAAATGCGCGCTTTCATCTCCAACCACCCTTTACCTATGTCTAAGTGAAAAACAAGTTAAGATTGTGAACCCTTAAGGTTTTAAAGTCCGATTATCTCATGCACATATTCTACCCTTAGACCATTACTTTGACTTGAACAGTGGTTACTTAGCCACTAAACATAGAAACGAAAGTAAAAGAAATGATAAAAGACATCTTACTTGGAAAGGAAATAACTCGATTAACTTCTGGGCCCAACCCCAGTTTTGCCAACAAAATAACTGTACTACCTTTCTGCGGGCAAACCGCCAGCTTCAGGCAGACAGAATATTTAGAAAATAAACTAAGTACGAAAACGATAAATTGTATCTTCGAGGTGCAAAAACGAGTGTGTACGCGCCCCCTGATATGAAAACGGATAAAAGTATTTATAGCAAATGAATTAAGGCTTCAAGCAACCCAGATTTCACCCACGCAGGGGTTCTTGCACTCCTCCACTTCCTTATGTTCATGCTCCATGTTCTTCCTTGATTTTAGGAGTGGTAGCAACAAACCCTAGTGTCTCCAGTAGCTTCCTCATGTCCCCACTTCCTTCCCAACGTGTTTAGACCTCCCCAAGACTCGGAACTGACCGCCACATCACCTCCACGTGCATATAGGAACTATCCCGTGATTCTGTTGCGCAATTCTCGCAACAACTTTGACTGGGTCCTCGGCAGGCAAATCAGTCCTTTGTGCCCTCAGCATAAATAGCAACTGTCTGTGCCTATTGTGGTGGTTTTGTGCCCTCAGTCTCCTGCAATCAGCTTTACCCCCAAACTGGACTAGACTCTATACTAAAGACTTATAAAGGGTGTAAAAAGATAAAGGAAAACGCACAAATTTGAGTCTCCATCACCTCCCCATCAGTTCCAGCCTTTATCCGAGCCTTTAATCCTTCATTTTTCATCACATGGCCAGCTGGGAAAAGTAGCATAGGAGTGGACTTTTGGAGCCTAAAATAATAAGAGGAGTTTGGGATTTAATTTTTCTAATTACTACCATCTTAAACTTGTCCCCCCACTCCCAAACATATCTTTGGAAAAATCTCCCCATTTTCATATATCTCTCACCACCGATCCATTCAGGGGGGATTCATCCACATTCATACACACACTGAAGGAGAGGGGGAAATTGACAACTTCCCCCTCAACTTCTTCACCATTCACCACCACCAACACTACCGTTCCAGAGAGGGAGAAAGGAGGAGGAGAAGAGGCAGTGGGCTGAAGCTTAAGAAAGAAGGCACGAGAAAAGGAATCCGACTTCAAGCTGTCCGCGGAAGCTAGGCTTGCTCGAGGATCCTCCTTTTTGGTATTTCTTTCCTTAGCTTAGCTTATTTGTGGGGATTGTCCTAAAAACTCTCGAGACAACAATATTGTAGGAGTTGTATTTTATTTATCTTTGATTAATTATAAAATGAAGAACTTTTATGATGTTTGTGTTGTCTTGAGCATGATGAGGGGCTAATCCTTTGCATTAGGGGGTAGATAATCGATTTGGGTTCGATCCATGCTTGTGATGGTTGGTTTCTTGTTTTTGGAATTGTATTTGATTATGTTAGGTAATTGGCCACTACTTAGCATTGTTAGGCTTTAGATGAGACTGAGAGGAGATTCTATAGCTCGAACTTGGTTCCTTCAATGTTAGGTGAATCGGGTTTCATAAGTCTAATTGTTAGTCTTTAGGTGGACTGGGTACATAAGCCTATTGGATAGTATGATATAGCCGATGGGGGTTTAATGGATCGACGGTGATAGTAAGTGAAGTTAAACCACTTGAGGGGGTCTATTGTACGTACGGGATTAATATAATCAACTTGAATCAAGGTAGGAGAAAAATCAATGAGAGAATCTACACCCTAATGCCATTTTCTTATTTTATCAATCTTTGTTATTGTGGTGTTTCTAGTTAGTTTTACTTGCTTTAATTTAGTAGTTTAGACAAACCATCCAATCCTTGCTTAGAGTGTTTAGGTTGCATTTAAATTCATGTACTTGTTAACAATTATAGCATAGAAAGATAATCGCCCACACGAAACTTTCCTCGAGAGACACGACCCGAGTTAGCTCTCCGCCCTACAATCGACCCCGTCCTCTTGCGGGTCCGGATCAATTGTAGTTGCGTAGGACAAATCGGAATCAGTCAATGGCTTAGTGGTGTAGTGAGATTTCTTGGAGACCAAAAGTCACATATTCGAATCTCCTCAATATCAAAGGTCGGGTTGTGAGTAAAAAAAAAAGAAATTGTTTACGCACTAATAGATTTCGTGATTAGTCTAAACATAATAAAATGCAAGACGATGACGTGTGGTCATAAGATTATAAATCTTTAAACACACTCGACTTTTCGAAGTGTTCCATGAAGATTTTTCAAATAATATATATCAGATGAAGACAATTTCAGATATTGTAAACATGGAAAATACTGGAGATTCTGCAACTTTCGGTAAGACTTTTTTGTGGATGAATTTTTTTTTGGCAACTGCTTATTATATCATTAATATTTTGCACATGTCATAAGAATTATACTCTCACACTACATACCACAAACTATGGACATAAATGGGAAGCAAATTACCCTCGATATTAAAAAAAAAAAAAAAAAAGGGAAGCAAACAAAGCTTATGAGTTTAGTTTTGGAAGATTTGGAGTAAGTGCATTATTTTCATATGTCAAATTTCTTTTTTACTTTGAGTTTAGTTTTTACACGGTGATTTTTTCTAATATCAAATATTTTTACGTAGAAACTTCATAATTTTTTCTGACACTTTATCACAAATTTGTGGATGATTCAATGAGAGTGCTTCAATAATAGAATTTTAAATACTAAATCTAAATGAAGTACTTTTCTTCGAAAATTAAATTTATAATGTAACTAATAATTTGTTGTGAATAACTGTAGCGGAAATATTATTACTTCTATTATTTGGGAAAATTATGCATAATAATACACCCATGGCCAATTGTACGTTGTTGTTTCAAGGGTTACAAGTCGTGATGGTTTGAAAATCTTGCTTGATAATAATGATGCAAATATCACTACAAATGTTGTGTATAGAGAAATATTTCAAAATTTATAAATTTATTAAATTACTTTTCTTCCCATTTACTTAAAATTATTTATAGTTTATTTTTAATAATTTGATATAAATTAATGCTGTAAATTCAAATCAATATAAAAGTTAATCGCCCGTGCAATAATTAGATACCACATGTTTGTCCTTTATAAATTATATTAAAGCTTGTGTGCATAAATTTGAAAATTCGGAGACCAATATAAATATTAATATTAATATTAATAAAAATAACATTAATATTATAATATATTTATGTGTATACATTTGATAAGTATTATTAACAATTTTTATAACATATGTTATGTAAATTTATTTCCATACATCACAATCTAGCATTTTTTTTTTCTAACAAACTACTTCTGATCACGAAGTATCTTTTTCCAAATGATAAAAAAATAATAAAAAATTGCTGACAACATTATCTATAGAAACTTAACTTTGAAGAAGATTATTGAATACCATTCCATTCATCTGCCTTTATTCTGAACTTATTAATTAACCGAAATTAAATTACTTATGCCTAGCAAAATTTAGAATAATAAATTCATTTGATGCACAACGTATAATTTAAAAATTTTAAATAAGAGTGACGAAACAATATAAACATAACTTCACAATATATATAAAATAAATTACCTAAAGACCATATATTAATAATTTCAAATCAAATAAATAATTAAATTCAACCACAACCCACTGTTAATTTAAACTTGACATCAAATTAATAAATATATAATCTATGTTAAGAACTAACCTATATTTAAAATTTAAAATTTTAACTTGTAAAAATACTAATTTATTTAGTATGCATACATAAGGGTTAAGAATTTTAAAAACAAAATATTTTTCTAACAAAAAAATAATAATAAAGTTTGATTTTCCAATCACACAAAAATCTTCCGACTTCATCTGCTTATTTGCACCCGTTAACATCCTTTTTGGATACAAATGCAGCCGATAGGTTTTGCGTGACTGAAAAAATATAATTTTATCTTTTTTACTATAAAAATATTTCAGTATCTACTTTAGTTTTGACTACAAACATCATATTTTCCATGTATTGAATTTGAACTTGTAATTAAAATCTATAGAATTTTGTTTATACATTAATTTGATATTAGAGATTGTGGTAGTGGCTGAGGTAAGATAAGACAGCCCCACTGACAGCCTCCACTTTCCCAGTATCTAGTCGCCGCAACGCCCCCTGGATTATCAGCTGCACCACGCTCACCTAACCCATCAAATCTGGCAATTAAACATGGCCCCCGCATAAAAGATCAACGGCTGCGATATCACTTACTATTATTTCGTGGGCCCCAAAATAGGTTCCATAATAATGATACGTACGATGCGAATGCAGGTAATCATATGTGTTCTCCAGATATTACTTTATTAGAAAACCACTACGCCAGTGTCTGTTTTTCGACGGTGCGTCAAAATGGATCCCAACAAACCCATCGGTTATCGCCACCGCCGATCGCCGTCTTCCGACCGATTCATCGGCGTTTTCTCTTCTCCTTCTTTCCACGCCTCATCCTCCTCCTCCGCCGCCGCAGGATACGAGCTCAACGAAGTCGACGTCTTCTACACCAGTGACTTCTCCTCCGATTCCGAGCCTCCGACCGGCCGCTCCACCACCGCCAATCACCGAGGATTCCATTACTCCGTACAACAACCGGAGAAGTTCGGAATCCTCGCCGTGTTGCCGGAGAAAGACCGAAAAACCGACGTCGTCGTCCAGAAACCAGTGCTCTGCTCCCCGCCGACAACGGCGTCGTTCGCTCGCGATATTCCTGCGATTCCGAAGCCTCATTCGTCGTCGGAGGCGAAGTACACTCAGTCAATGCCGGTCCGGCGGTTCCAGCAGTCGGCGCCGGTGAACGTTCCGATGATGCCGAGGAAGGCGAGGATCGAGGAGCTAGACGAGGCGGACGAGGAGGAGGTGCTGCCGCCGCACGAGATGGTGGCGCGCGTGTCGTTGAGGAATCAGAAAACGACATTTTCGGTGCTGGAAGGCGTGGGGAGGACGCTCAAGGGGAGAGATCTACGGCAGGTGCGCAATGCTGTGTGGCGCCAAACAGGTTTTCTCGATTAATATTTGCCAAGCTTAATTAGTATTTTGTTAAATTTTAAATCTACTATTTATGTGTTTTGATCTAAATGAAACTCGAGTAAATAATTGGCAATGCCGTTTTTTAGGGTGTTGAATCTAAGCATTAGTATTAGTATTGTCTTACAAAATGTTTGCCAAAGCAAAACATCTTGTAATTATGGAGATGTTGGATTGTGATTATTTCTTTGGGGGAAGAAAAGATACCGAAAAGTCCGTCTCTCTTGCTTATTTAAGTTTTGCGTTGATGTTTTTAGACTTGAATCACATATGTGTATGGATATGATAATTGGGAACCATATTCACATTTGCAATATAAAAATGGAAACTCGTATATTAAGGTATTATTTGCACAATACATATTTGTGAAAGTGGTGTCAACGTGCGGCTACATGGAAGTAGACGGAAATTATTTGGAAGAGAGATATCTTTATTTTATTTTATTTTTTGTTCGAAGAAGAATAAAGATCGTTGGTGTAAATTTATTTAGTTGTTCAAATCCACCACACACAACACAAGGGAGGCAATAAATAAATATATAAATGAGTATTGGAATTCTCCAATTTGATGATGTTCCCGAAGCCTCAGACTACAAAGTATGAATATTTTATTCATGAGGAAGCATCATCTATCATATCATATACAAGTGTGATATTAGTGGAAATGTATTATTATACCCATGCCTCTCAAGATTCCATCGCACAATAGGAATAGTATTTAGTGATGATGATAATGTTTTTCAGATCACACATGTAATAATAGATATGAAGAGGAAGCGGTTCACTGATGATTATAAATTCTAATACTGCATATTTCATTTGACCTCTGAGCAATTATTTGCAGTAGTTGGTTCTCTTAGGCAGGTTGATATGGCCATGACAGCAGATTCAACAGCTGCATCTTCTCCCTATTCAATAATCAATACAAATTACAGCATTAGTCTTTTGAATTTTGTTGAATTTGCAAAATACAAGAAATCTAACCATTTCTTTCCAATAAAACATGTTTCCATATTTCCCTGCTAGCCGACTCCAAAAGCTACGTGGTATGTCTAAATCAACGGAAGCCCCAACATTGAAGTTGAGTATGTTTCCTGGTTACATAGACAATCTATATAAGTGCAATCTTATCTAGCTAGCTGAAGAAGAGCAATAATAGCGGTGGTTTTTCACACACCACTAGACTCATACCAAATGTAGGATCAGCAACAAATACAATTGTATTATCATCCACTTTCCAGAAATCTTTGATTGCTAGTCCTGCAGAGAATAACGAAGGCCTTGTTATCTTTTTTGCTATCTAATTTTGACTACAAAGATAAATTACCAGGAGTGTCGGGATAATTTTGAGCCAAAACTCTCAACTTGTATCCTGTATCCTTTTCAAGCTCAGCTATTTCCTGTGCAATTCTCTTTTCCTGTTCATCCAACCAAGTTTCAAGCTTTTTATAAATTGCAGGAATATTGGCACCCAATAGTAGTAGTTGACAACCATCTCTATTCCACAACGTTTCTAAAATATGCAAAAACATTCAACCAACTTTCTAGTAAATAGGAGTTTGATCGTGATAAACATAGAAATGGAAGCATACATACAACAAACTTATAAATCTCAATAGTGACTGTTTATTTAACCTAAAATTACAGGAATTGTACCGTGACAAAAGCAAAGTTGTGGAACATTTATTTCTATGAAAACAAAGAAGCAGACCTGACCGTCGGATAGGAAACCGGCAACGTCAATTACAGTAGTAAACTCTTTAGGGAGCAATTCTGGCTTGTTCACCCCAACCTTTCCTTCAGCAAATCCTACTCCTACAAAATTCAGTTATTCAATTAAGATAGATAATAGTTTCCCACAAATTTAAGATTAAAGACTCTCATAGCAACGAGGCCGTGCATTATTAGTTATTACCCAACATCAACAATCACATAATCGGAAGAATTAGAAACTCATCACCATACATTGTAACATCACAACTATGGGGGTAAGTGAGTCGAGCTACTTGAACTATTGGTATAAATGAATCGAGCTCCAACTTTGTTTGTTATTAGTCCTAATCGAGCTCAGTCGTATTTTACTGTCATTAACCCCTCCATCAAGATTCATCCCACAATACTCCTCGAAAACTAAAAGAAAATCAAAGCCCACGAGTTTATAATTTCAGATTTGAACTTCATAGAAGAATTATTTCACCACTAAGGATTACACAACTAACCATTCGCGACACTGTTAACATTTAAATTTCATACAACATCAGAGAGAGAGAGAGAGAGAAATAAGTACTGACCAGAGAGAGACAAAGCAAGAGAGAGAGTGCCGGACAGAAAGAAGTTCAATGATTTGGAGCGAACGGAAGAAACCAATGAAGGTATCTGTAACGGCAGTGGGGTAAGTGATGGTTTAATGGGATTTGTGAATGGGAGAGAATTTTTAAACGATGGCGATGATGAAGGTAAAGGCAACTGCATTCGCAACGCCATTTCAGTATAGAGCGGTGAGAACATCTTTTAATTGGATTTTTCTGTTGGATAGGAATGGGATTGCTCAAATCCATTTTATCCACTTGATTGATGCTACGTGGAAAGTTTTCGAAAATTAAAATAATAAAAAAAGTATTTAGTCTAGGAAAGCGTTGCTTTTAGTTTAAATTAATTACTACATCTTTCTCTGTTTTTAGAAAGAAAATTGAATTGTATGTACCGTGTTACAATTGATAAATTTCCATGTCACGGAATTGGGAAAGAGATTTAACATAAGTTTTTAATCAAATATATTATCCGGACACTAGATTAATGAATATCAGAATTATACACCAAGGACACGCCGGGCCTAAAATTACAAATCCAAGTCCATTCTGGAGGCGGGCCGGGCCTAAATAATTTTCACGGTCAAGCCAGTTGGGGAAACGTCTTGGATGTCGAAATCAAACAAGAATAGTGTTGAGATTGAATATGCAAACAAAATTAATAGTAACGTAAACAATTAAATTCATTTTAAACAAAAGCTAAAGTTCTAATTTTCAGACTAATGCCGTTTTATAATACATAAATAAATAAAATGAAAAGGAAGTGAGAAATCAGAATATCAATAAGCATTAATTGTGTAGCTCACATGGGAACAAAGCCCCTCGCACAATGTTAGAAATTCATCATTTCTCCAGGACAGAAAACGTTACAAAATTACAACACGAAATTGAACCTTGGAAAAACAACCAATAAAAAAAATAATTTTATGATGTAAATCACTAAGCCTCGTAAAATTTCACTCATCAAATAATCTCACCAGACTTTCCGGCGAAAAACTAAATAAATTACCAAGAAATTCCAAATACAAAATAAAATGAGATGTTTCCCATCAGCAGCTAAGAGACGTTCAAAAAACAAATCAGTTTTGGATACATAAATCCCATTAATCGGAACAAATGCATAAACAAATATACACAAATGCACGAAAAATGGGAGAAATATATATATTCAAAGCTAAAATAGAATCGACTCTGTGAATGAGATGAAGATGGGAGTAAACGTGGAATTCTAAATAGGAAAACCCTAAAGAGAACGCCAAATGAACACACGGCATCTACAAGAAATACGCATATGAATATGCATAAATCGAGCAGATGTGTGTGTTCATAGAGTTTGATTTCGCGCGGCTATGACTCGAAACGTTTCCATTTATGCTGTGGAAGGCGATCTTAAGGGCTGCGCTTACAGCTAATTAAATAAAAAAAGCAAAATAGCATGGAAAATATTTGCGGAGTAAGAAAATTTAGAAGAGCAGCTTAAGCTACGAAGAAATGTGGAGTAGAAATTTTCGAAGGCGGAGGTGGACTGGTATATATATAGTGTTTTTAGTAGCTACTAGGTCACTCATGTTGGGCCACAATTTCGGCCCGATAATGGGAATTAATACACATTAATTTTCTAATGGCCCGTGGGTTTGAGATAATGACATACCAAATACAGCATTTTTTTTTCAGTTGGGGGAGGGACACCATTTGGGTAAATTCGATGCTACCGAATTTCATAAGTATATATATAATTTGTTATTTTTAATTGATTTTCAAGTGAAAGTTTATTGACAATATTATTTTTTTGTCTGTTGATATATCCCAGCAACGTAGAAAAACTTGATTGACTATTTATTCGACTAAAAACTATACTGCAAATGTATGATGCAACTATAATAAATATAGCAAGAAAGAGTATCATATCCACATAGATTAATTAATTCAATCCTAAGTACTATGACATCAACTAATTTATACTATCTAGACGAACTAATTTAAAATATGTGTTCTATAACTAATTAAAATCGAATCAAATTTAAACAAATGAAAATAGGAAGAAAGATAAGAATGATAAAAATCGGGAAGAAATCAATTAAGCAAATGAACTCTAGGGAATCGATTTCATTGACTAATTAACCCACTTGAAGACCACATTCAATGTTCACTACGACTCGTGTTTTATTAAGACGATCACTTAACTAATATAAACCTTCTCTTGAAGCATTCAAATCGTGGATTCCAAACTATAATCAACGTCTCTGTTCAATTTATAATCTGCAACTCTGAAAAGTTGTCAAGATCAAATATCCCCACTATTAATTAAGGTGTCAATTGTTCATAATCATGCATTGTAAGTCATCTCTCGAATTATAGAACAACACATATGATTAATCCAATTAATGAACAATTAATTGAAAATATTAAGCACGAGAACAATCAAAATAAAACAAGGTTTGAACATAAAAATGAAAATCAATTGTGCATCATAGTCAATTACTTTCTAACCTTAGAATTCAAGAAATTTAACGATCCAAAAATAATGAAAATAACATAGAATATCCAAGACAATTCATGTTCAATCTACAACGAAAGCTAAAATAAAACCCAAAAGGTATAATCTTGGCTTGGTCTTGATTTCACTTGAATTCTTTTGCTTGTGCTCTTCTTGATTTTCTCTTCAATTGTTACTCTAGGTTTTGGGGTGTGTAGAAGGGTGCAAAAATCGTTCAAAAATAAGCCTTTTATAGCTTGGAGTAGTTTGAGTAGTGTTGGGACTCGTACAAGAAAAGATGGAGAAAATCCGCCAAAAATGCGCTTTAACACTCACGGTCCGTGCGCTCAGGATACACCACTGCATGATTTCATTGACTAATTAACCCACTTGAAAACCACATTCAATGTTCACTACGACTCGTGTTTTATTAAGACGATCACTTAACTAATATAAACCTTCTCTTGAAGCATTCAAATCGTGGATTCCAAACTATAATCAACGTCTCTGTTCAATTTATAATCTGCAACTCTGAAAAGTTGTCAAGATCAAATATCCCCACTATTAATTAAGGTGCCAATTGTTCATAATCATGCATTGTAACTCATCTCTCGAATTATAGAACAACACATATGATTAATCCAATTAATGAACAATTAATTGAAAATATTAAGCACGAGAACAATCAAAATAAAACAAGGTTTGAACATAAAAATGAAAATCAATTGTGCATCATAGTCAATTACTTTCTAACCTTAGAATTCAAGAAATTTAACGATCCAAAAATAATGAAAATAACATAGAATATCCAAGACAATTCATGTTCAATCTACAACGAAAGCTAAAATAAAACCCAAAAGGTATAATCTTGGCTTGGTCTTGATTTCACTTGAATTCTTTTGCTTGTGCTCTTCTTGATTTTCTCTTCAATTGTTACTCTAGGTTTTGGGGTGTGTAGAAGGGTGCAAAAATCGTTCAAAAATAAGCCTTTTATAGCTTGGAGTAGTTTGAGTAGTGTTGGGACTCGTACAAGAAAAGATGGAGAAAATCCGCCAAAAATGCGCTTCAACACTCACGGTCCGTGCGCTCGGGATACACCACTGCATGGTCCGTGTAGGAAGTTCTGGATTCAGATTTTGTGTCATGCACGGTCCGTGCGCTCGGCTTGCTCCACTGCGTGGTTCGTGCGGAACCTCATACCCCGTTTGGCTTCATTCTTATTTCCAACTTTACTCATCTTGTCTTTTAACTCATTTTCACCCTTTTTCTACTTCAAAATTCAACAAACTCGTGAAACAATCAAATAAACGAAAATTGAACTAAAACATACTCATATAGCTAAAAAACCAACATGATTTAATAAATTTGACCCCGAAATGCACTAAAATCTTGAGTTTATTAATAATATTATTTTTTTTCTAGACGATATCGACAAAAATTCATAGGTACTATGTCACTAGTTCAAAATAATATCAGAGCACATATTTTTTTTATATCATATGGATTATATAAAAAAATATCATTTAAAGATATTAAATTATGTATATATTTTAGAAAATATGGGCACTAATCGAATTTAATGTTTGGGGGTGTCCAAAGAAGTAGAGTTGATGCTAGCTAACTTTTTTCTATATACTGCTAAAAATGTTCCATATTGACTGAAGATAGTGGTATATGTTCCATAAAGGTGATGATAACACTTCACTTACAAGCCGAGTTTGTGAAATTAAGTTAAATCAAATATCAATTTCCAATATTGACCGATGACGATTCATATTAACATTAAAATAAATTATATATTATGAGTTTTTGTAAACATTTGACATTTTTTTGTGGGACGCTTTTGTGGGGCACCTCCCTTACACGCTTCCTAAGGAAACGACATAAAACCTTACAATATATAAATGTTTCAAATTCCTTTCATTACTCTTGCTTTCCCAAATTTTTGGTAATTATTTTTTTTATATGCATAACAAAAATCACCACCAATTCAGCTAATATAAATTACTCATTTCTTTAAATTTGTCATGGTTCGACCATTTATCTTCAAAAAAAAATGTCGAGGCGGATGACTTTGCACTCTCATAAATGAAAAAATGGGAATCTTGAAACAAAATCCCACACAAAAATAATCGTTCTTCATTTTTGTTGTGTGCACGGCTGGAACGACAGAGAAATAGGAATACTATCAACTGTTGGGCCTCTTTTTATTTAATTATTTTAATTCCAAGAAGTGTCCAATTTGGTTATTAGTGAGGTCCAATGTTGTAGGATTTATTTTATCACATTTTGGGAGATCACATATATATGTATTATGTTATCTGATGATGTATTATGTAATCTGATGGTGGGTAGAAAATGAAATATCAACTCTTTTTCCCTACGTTCTCTACTAAATTCCCTTCTATGTTTCTTTCTCTCTAATTTCCCCATTACTTATTTTCCAAAGTTGCTATCTTTACACTCGATTCATATTAGAAAAACAAAAAAAAATATACAAAATATGTTTTAAAATCTTGAGATCACAACAGTTGCTGTCAAGAGCGGTCAATCCTAGGATATGGCCGGCGATATTAGTTTGGATGATTTGGAAGAAAAATTGAGGAATTCATAATACAAATTGGAAGCAGGAATATGAAAAAGAGCAACAAGGGAGCTGCAATTTCAAGAACAAATTAGTGGGATTTCAAGAAATATGAAAAGTTTTTCTCAATCTTCAAGAAAAAGAAATCTGATCCACATGTTCAAATTTTAGCAACATTGACGTCACTAGATCTTGCACTCCTTATATTTGTCTTTACTTTTAAATATTTAATTGAAATAACAAGCTCAAGTAGTTGTGGAGGCAGGAAATAAGAGGTTACATAAGTGGGCGGTGATTGGAAGACTCGGGAATAAAGCGCGATCCATGATCACACAATTTGTTGTCTGGATGAGACAAGGCGTCATAGCAATGATGAGGCTATTTTATCAGTGTATACTAAAAGCTTGTCTTTGTATACTGTTAATAATGGTTTTGACGATATAGATTAATCATTATTGCAGTCATTGTTTGTGCATCTATTTACTGTGTTATACATTTATATATGCATGTTTCCTTATACTTGCATAGTAGATGATATGGTGTGGGTAAACACACAGTGAAGATCATATCATCAGGTTCCTTGTAAAGTATTAGAAGGCTCGCAGTTTAGATGGTCCTGAACAAACCATTGTAGACTGTAGAGTAATTTGATAGTTAGTTTATCTCAACTAACTGATTATTCTGATACACTGACGCGTGTATTGAGGAGGATCGTGATAGGATACTACTCTCTGGTTTAACCCTAAAAGGAGATAATAAAGATCCACAGAGTTCGGGTTCTTAAGCCTTGCACAGTGACGGACATATGTGTGTTATGATTATTGCTTTGATTTATCAATGGGTGAGATTCTTGATAGAGTTAATAATCTCGATATTTTGGGCAGTAACATATTTACACATGATGGGTCGTGCACTGTGTTTGGTCACCATGTCCTAGTGCACTAGGTTGATGATGTCCCCTTGAGTAAACACAAGTACATGTGAAACCCTGGAGGTGGAATTTATTCCATACATAGTAAAGCTTGTGTGGTACTGCTCTAAGAATGGAAGAATTAATTAATTATAACTGTCAGAGCTTACATAATTAATTAATGAATATTATATCTTAAACATGGGGAATGACTGGACTAAAGAAGAATGCATTGAGTAAAATGTAATAAATTGGTAGGTCAGTGTTATTTCTTTAGTGTAATAAAAATAATACTTAATTTATTTAATTATATCCTAGGTATTAGATATTGGATATTAAATAAATTAGTGGGCCAATTTAATATTCTTCTAAATCCCTATTGTAGCCCAAATAATACCTTAATGGACTGTGGAAATAGAATAAGTGGAGAGGCCCAAACCCATCAGGGTTGAGAGCCAAAATACACGCCTCCCTCTGTATTTAAAGAGGGAGGAGGCGTGTATTAAGTGATACACGATCAACCCCTCTCTTGCTCACTTATTTCTCTAGGTTATCCGAACAATTTAGTAGTTTGTAGCCCACTCTACATCTAAACGGGTATCGAGAATACAGTAGAAGATCAAGGAGTGTCTCTGCAACCTTGGTGAGGATCGAACACAGTAGGAGGAAGGCCGAGTTCGATCTTTTCCTCTACAATAACGAGATTAGACCTGTAATCTCGTCGTCAACCCTACTTGCTATGTAAGTTGTATCTATTAAATTATTTATTCCGCTGCGTTTAATTCGATTAACTTGCATAGTATGTTCAACGTGTTTTATTTGCATCACAACATAAAATTATGATTTGCATGCACAATTAGAATTATAGATTATCCGATTAGATCCTGTGGGGCGTAATTCAAAAAAACCCCAACAGTTTGAGCCTCGAAATGAGTTTTTTGATGCTTTGGTGCCATTGCTAGACCCGGAGATTGAGCAGTGTTATACGTGTAAGATTGTGATGCTGAGCCCGAAGGCATTTGCTAATAATGTGGTTAACGGGTATGAGAGGTTGAGTGATGATGATATGGGTAAGTGTTTGGAGTTATTTCTAGGAAATCATCCAATGTTACTCTTGCATCCATATACGAAAGAGTGGAAGGCAAAGTTGGAGAAATTAGAGTTAGGATGTGATGCACCTGATGATGATGATGATGATGATGATGATGATCGTGGGAGAAATAAGGTGGTAGAGAGTGGGTTCATAGATTAGGTTGAGGATGATGAAAATAATGATGGTGAAGTGAGGGTGTGGTTGAGAAAGTGTCGATGCTTAATACTGATATGCATGGAGATTCTAATGAAACAAAATCCAATCCTGATGAATCAAATTCAGTTCACTCGGAGGGATCAAGCAAGAGTAATGATTCATTGCATGTCATGCCTTCCAATCTTAGTTTGGTGAATGAGAACGACGATGCTATCAATTGTGATATGATTCTACAAGTAGATGAGGAGATCTTGATAAATGACAAATAGCTAGAATTTGAACAATCTACCAAATAAGTCTCACCTGGAACAATGCTGGAAGATTTCAGAGCAGATAATGCAATCTCTATCGCAATTATCATCTCTTCGCAAGATGGATTGAAGAACATAAGAGTGAACCAATTGGTGAATCACGAGCAAAGGAACAGACATAAACAGTTCATGGATTAGTTTGTTGTGAGGGCTAATGCTAAGCATATAAGCTTTCATCAGAAGTCATGCTCTGTAGTGCATGCTTTGGTTGATGAGCTTGAAAGAAAAGATAGAGCGGGTAGGGCCGATATTAAAGCCACCTCCATCTATGCTGGGAAACATGAAATAATCAAGACAATGATTGTTGATGCTATTGACAAGGTTGGACTTGATGGTATTTTGTTCATTGAGTTATCATCCTGTACCGTAATTAAAAAAAAAGAATGACAAGCTAGTATTTCTCAACTTAAAGAGAATTGTCTGAAACCGATGTTGTGTATTATGACTGTGAAGAACTTGCTGAAGGAATCTCCAAGATTTCTACTCAGTATTATGACCCTTACAAAATCATGCAGATAACAAGATAAGTGGCATCCAGATTAGTAGAGACGGAGCTAGGGGTTGGCGGTGGTTGTCCACCCTAATTTTTTTATGACACCTATATATATATATGATATAAATTATTTAATAAGTTTTATTTTACCCCCTCAAAATTAAATAGTGAAGTAGTGTAGGTTGGGCTAAAGCCCAAAATGAAAATAAATAGATAAATTCTCCATTTATCATTTAGATAATTAATTAAATGAAAAAATTAGTTTATTTTATCTCATTTATGATCGATGATTTTTTAGCTAATTCAAATAAGTTACTAATTTTTTTCTTATGTTGAATCAATCATTGATGTGTTTGATGGCATGAAGAAGCAATGTGAATAACTTAAAATGCAAAAACGTAATAAGATTGGTGAACATTATTATTTTACAGGGATAAGGTCCAAATTGGCCACTAAACTTATCTGGGGGCTTAATTGGGTCACTACAACTTTTTTGGGCTCAATTGGGCCACCGCGTGACGGAGACTGTTAGAGCTCCGTTAAATGGACATAAAACGACGTCGTTTCTCTTTTTTACCCGACCTGCAGCTAATCCCTAACCCGACCCACTCTTAATTTTCTTTTTATTTTTATTTTCATTTTTTCCTTGTTCTTCATTGTTCGTCCTTTCAAAAACTGATTTCCGGCAATGTTTTGGATCAAAAACTGGTGATTCCGTATTATGGGGCGCTGGAAACTACATTCTGGGCAATCTGCCCAGATTCAGCAGCTAAGTTCATCCTCCAAAAAAATTTCCAAAAAATTGGCTAAAATTGCTCACTCCTCTGTACCATAATCTGCAAAAATTCCACAATCAAAATACACCAATCCGACCTACTCCATCTCACAACTGGAACCATCACTCGCTCCAAAGTTGCTCATTCGCTCCTACACTTCCTGCCTCCCTCCCCCCTTCACCTTTCTTAAACCTGTCACTGCATCGCCAACCTCGAACAGCTCCTCGCCATCCGATTCTACTTCTATCTCTCTTCTTCTTTCCAACTCATCCTTCAAACACACACATCAACCCAACTCATCACATCTCACCACTTAGACACAAACAATTCCACATCATCAACCAATCGAATCAGACTCAGAAAATTCAGAGGAAGAAGAGATAGATTCAGGGGAGGGCGAGAGAAAATTATCTAGTATCGTCGCCCTGACTTAGTTCCGATGAGCTCTTCATTGTCTGAGGATTCGTCAAATGAAGATGGTCGCCCCTTAATAGCTCTGAAAGTTCTCCGTACTCCGCCGTTGACCACGAGACCGCCCATGTCGAAATCAACAACCGCTTCATCGATTTCGGTGTTTGACGTCCTCTCAGCCCCATTCTCAGAAAATCAGGCATCACCGGATTCATCTGTCTCTCCAGTGGCCGGTGAAGGGGAGCCTCCTTCCTCACAGGCTCCAACAACCTCTGCGAGGCCTCTCCCATCGGAATTGGATGGGCAAACTGCGACGAATTTGGGATTTGAAATCTAATTGGGGAATTTAGAATTTGAAATCCCCAAATTAACAGATTTGATTTTATGGTTTTTAGATCATTGGATCGGGTTAGGGATTAAGAGTGGGTCGGGTTAGGGGTTAGCTACGGGTCGGGTAAAAAAGAGAGCAAAACGACGTCGTTTTATGTCCATTTAACGGAGCTCTAACGGTCTCCGTCACGCAGTGGTCCGATTGAGCCAATTTTAACACTGCAGTGGCCCAATTGAGCCCAAAAAAGTTGTAGTGACCCAATTGAGCCCCCCAAATAAGTTTAGTGGCCAATTTGGACCTTATCCCTATTTTATATTGCTTTAGTTATTTAATATTTATGATTTTTTTTTGTTATTTTATGATAAACATGTGATATGATATAATAATACATTCTTTTTTTTATTTTGCAAAGTTAATTCTACTAGAATAAGATTCTACTATGTATGAGAGACTTCGATAATTGACTGGTCTTGTTATAAGATGATTTATATTCATATATTTTTGTCGTTTGTTGAATATTTTTGAGCAAAATATTCATATATTGTGGAACAAAATATTATTGATGTATTGATATTATATATATATATATATATTCAGTTTTTATAATTTGTAATTCGAAAAAGTTCACCCTCCCCTGTCGAAAAGTCCTGGTTTCGTCCCTGCAGATTAGAACTACTCGAGGACTCTAGAGTCCACCCAATTTTTCATGCTCCTCTTCTAAAGAGAAAAATTGAAGCAGGTATAATTCCATTGCTCGAGTTAACTAAGATCTCACTAGATGAAACTTTTGTGCTCTCACCAGGGGCGGTTTTGAGGGTGTGCGGGGTAGGCGACCGCACAGGGCCCCGAAAAATCAAGGGCTCCCGAATATATATAGGTCCATATATGTATATATAGATAAATAGTTGAAAATATTATCAATTAATCACTTAGTTCAATGGAAAATCGCTTTCTTTAAGTTTCTTGGCGCTGGGGTTCAATTCTTGAGTGTAACATTTTTTTTTATACTGCTTGCGCTTGGGGCCCTTTGACATAATTCCCTTTTTAACAAGTAGGGCCCGTCCATATTCTTCCATTAATTATTGTTTTTTCTTTTTGCCGCCTCTAACGACAAACCCTTCCAAAAATCAAGAAACAAAATAATTAAGAGACTTTACGTATTCCACACTTCTAATAATGCTTATTTCTCTTCCTCTCTATAATTTATTCTCTATTTTTCTCATCTCTTCTCTTCTACAATTTACTCTCTGACTCTCTCTCTCTCTCTCTCTCTCTCTCTCTCTCTCTCTCTCTCTCTCTCTCTCTGTGAACTCCTTAAACCGTTAAACGCACACTCTTCAACATTCAATAGACAACAATCTTGCAAGGTAAATCTTGTGAAATTTATAGCCGCAACTGCACCCTTGATTTTGAGGTATTTGATTTTGTCATTTTGATTAATGCTCAATTTGTTTGTTTCTGTTTTTCGCTCGTATTATGGATGATTTCTGCTGTGATGTTTCTAAATCCTAAGAACTTGTTGCAATTCCGGTATGAGGAGATTAATCAAATAAATTGATTGATGAAAATTTAGTGGCGGAAAAGGGCAATGTCCCCTTAACAATCCTGAATTGGTTATGAGTGGTTTTGCAAGTTTGTAGTACAAATGAGAATTCATTATTCATTATTAAGTCACTGCTCTAGATGTAACATTTGTTGGTATTCGTTGAATTGTAATTATATTTTATTTGTTTAGTTCCATTAATTAATAATTATTTTCAATAATTTTAATTCATGAATTTTAATTTTTTATGTAGGTTGTGGATGTTAATTTGTGACTCTGTGGATTTTGGAAATAGACTTATAACATAAAGTAATAGAAGAAATCATCATATGAGATCACTGGAGTCTGGTGCTATCTTTCTTCTCTACTTTTTTATATTATTTGGTTAATTTTTACTTACTTTGATTGTGCTTAATAGTTAATATGACTCGAAAGCCTAAGTGTGGGTATGAAAAACTCTGTAAAAAAAGAAAGAAAATGAATTCATCGAATCTCAGAGGGGTGTTTTTCATAAGTTTTTGACTAAATATCCTCAAGTAGGTGAAAAATCTTAGATGAAACTGTTGTTGATTGTGAGAATGTTGAAAATCTAAAAAATTGATGCTAACAAGGATATTACAAATAATTTAAATGATCAAGATGATATTTCTGGTGGTGAGAATGACAATAATAATGTTACACAAAATGATTCTATTTTAGTTGACATATATGATCCAAGAACATGGGATGCTCTTGATTCAAATTTGATCAATGTTTTAGTAGTAAATGGCCCAAAAAGAGACTTAACCACAGTGAATGGCACTAAAGATAAATGTTCTCGAAGATTCTCTTCAACTCAACTTTCTATACTAGATAGTTATCTAATGGTGAAACTTGTGATAGAGAGTGGCTTGCTTACTCAAAGGAGCTTGATAAAGTTTTTTGTTTTTGCCGTAAAATATTCAAAAAAGGCCATGGAAAAGGTCTTTTAATAAACGAAGGCTTTAATGATTGGTCTCACCTTAGTACTAGACTTAAAGAACATGAAAAAAGTGTTGATCATGTATTGAATATGACTACTTGGTGTGACCTTCGACATAGATTGCCACAAAATGAAACAATTGATAAAGTTGCTCAAGAAAAACTTAAAAAAGAAAAAGAATACTGGAAAGGTGTTATAACTATAATTATTGTTATTGTGAAGTATCTTGCAAAACATAACCTAGCATTTCGAGGAAAAAATGAAAAGCTATATAAAACTAGGAACAATAATTTTTTGGGTTTAATTGAAATGTTGGCCAAGATTGATCCTGTGATGAAAGAGCATGTTCAGCGTATTGAAAGTGGAAAGATTCATCATCATTATTTGAGCTAAGATATTCAAAATGAGTTGATACTCTTAATTTCTTCCAGAATAAGAGCTACTATTATAAAAAACATAAAAGATGCAAAATATTTCTCTTTAATATTGGATTGTACGCCTGATGCTAGTCATGACGAGCAGATGACCTTAATTCTAAGGTGTGTTGATAGCTCTTTTGAAATAAAAGAATATTTTGTTGAATTCTTGCAAGTTGATGATATGACCGGTCAAGGTCTTTTTCAAGTGTTAGAAAATATTTTGCAATCTCATGATCTTGATATAGATAATGTTAGAGGTCAAGGATATGATTCATTCCTTGAGATTTTTTAATTTCATCATCCATAGATAGGAAAAATAACCTCTTTTTTGGTGGTGAGTCCCATATGCCAGTCCACTCATCAACGGTAAAACACATGATTTCTTACACGTCAGGACTTGGAGAGCAGATCCATATGTGTTGTTTGGATGTGCAGGCTCTTGTTCAACAGTTATTGCATCCTCTGGATAACCCCATCCAAAACTACCTACCTTTAATTCTTCATTCTCTCTTTTCTTCATCAAAAGATATGTCCAATTTTTCACTATTGGAAAACTTCGGCTAACTGTTCTACGGCATAGAACAACACTGTCTACGTAAAATGCCTGCAACATTTTTCAATAGAACAAAACATGACCATTGTAATTTTAATACAACTAAAACTGTAAATTTATTATAAACATGTTGCTACACTCCATTAAAAGGATAAATGACTAGTTATAAATATATCATAAGTTTTAGTAATACCAATTTATTATTTTAGCACCAAACATTAAATTTTAAGATATATAGTAGAGCGTAAAAAAAATCACAGATCCTATTATAAAGTCAGTCAAATTATATATTGTCAAAAAAAAATTACATATTGCAAAATTTATTATAGTCATCTACAATTCCCACATGTTTCACCAAATTCATTACTCATGCAAAAATAAACAACAATTAAATAAAAGGTACTGTGAGGACTCATGCAATAATAAACAACAATTAATTAACTTACTGTGATGAATAAGATGGGCCCAGTAAAATACTTCATTTTGTTATTCTCCCATTCAAGCTTGTGCTTAACCAGCGATCTCATAACATACTCACACCATTCAAGTTCATGGACCCTCGACATGTCCTCCAAACTGCTCATAATTTGAGGTGTGATATATCCATTTCCAGGGTGTTCAATTAGACAAGATATGAGAAGCACCACAAAGTGTCTTTTAAACCAGACACTACCATCTTTTAGATCAATCATCTTTTTAGCTACATCCTTTGCAACAATTCTGCCATTTGTTTCCCCAAACAAGCCTCTCCAAGCATCCAATAAATTACACTTTTCCTTCTTCTTCATTTTGTTAACGAGACAATCACCGTTTGGCAATCCCAACACACGTTGCACATCACACGCTTCAATGTGAACTCTTCTATTTTCTTGGAGATTTATCTCACACCTTCTTGTATCAAAATTGTCTAGCACCCAGAAAGCCAATGTAGTCGGCACTTCTCTAATATCAATGTGAAATAAATTCCCAAAACCCATATCTATGACATCTTTTTTTGTGCCATTCATATTTTTCATCGAAGTCACTAAAACATTTGGAATTGCTCTACTACATAGCTTCGGGAGCATAACATTTTTTCCATTGTCCTTCACTACATTTGTCTGTGCTTGACATTCAGGAACAATAACATTTCGAATCAGGTGCCCTTCAGAATTTCTTTTCCCATTTGATGAACCTTGTCCAAAATAGGAAAAATAGCATCATGATTCTCAATTTTAGCATTACAAAACGCAAAAAATAGCATACCACATGTTATAAAAAACAAATAATTTTGATCAACAAAAAATAGAACTACAAAATATCAATGTAAACATCTAGAATTATAAAAAAAAAGTATGTTATCACAAAAAAAAATACAAATTCAAACAACAAATAATCAACTTCAGAATTTCTTTTCTCATTGGATGAACCTTATTCAAGATAGGACAAATAGCCCCATTATTCTCAATTTCAATATTATATAAAACAAAAAATAGCAGTTCGAACAATAAAAAAAAATTACACCACATCTTTTCCCATTGACCCATTGGATAAACCTTGTTCAAGATAGGATAAATAGCACCATGATTATCAATTTAAGCATCATAAATCTAAAAAAAAAGCTTCCAATTATACAGTACACATGTTGTCACACACAAAAAAATCAAATAAAAAAATCAAACAACAAAAATTGAACTGTATAATTTATTTTATTATTGGATGAACCTTATTCAAAATAGAAAAAATAGCATCATAATTCTCAATTTCAACATTAGAAAAAACAAAAATAGCAGTTCGAAAAAAAAAGCACATATTTTCCAATTGGATCAACCTTGTTCAATACGGAAAAATAGCATCATGATTATCAAAAAATAAAAAATATCATCATGATAATCAAGATAGGAAAACATGAAAGGTAAAAATCAAGGTGTGCAAAAAAGACTATTGGATTTGAATCCTAGAGCTTTTTATACTCCATGTGGTTGTCACAGTCTTAATTTAGTTTTGTGTGACATTGGAAACTCTTGTATGAAAGCAAGAGATTTTTTTGGAATAGTTCAACGTATTTATACTCTATTTGCTAATTCTACAAAGAGGTGGCATATTTTAAAAGAAAATGTGAAATGTCTTACTCTTAAATCATTGTCAGCCACACGATGAGAAAGCCGTGTTGAAAATATTAAGGCGATAAGATTTCAAATTGTTGAAATACGAGACACCTTACTTCAAGTAGCTGATATTGATAAGGATACTAAAATACAAAGTGAAGCAAAATCCTTAGCTGTTAATGAGCTTGGTAATTTCGAATTTTTGCTTGCTACAACTATTTGGTATGGACTTTTATATGCTGTGAATTTGGTTAGCAAACATTTAAAGTCAAGAGACATGTTGATTGATACTGCTATGGGTGAGATAAAAGGGTTGGCTTCTTTTTTAAAAAGTTATAGAGAAACTGGATTCTCAAGTGCCATGGAAATTGTGAAAAAATTGGCAAATGAAATAGGAAGTGACCCTATATTTCCTCAAAGGCATATAATACGTAGAAAAAGACAGTTTGATGAGATTGTTGGTGAGGAAACATCATTATCTTTAGAGAAAGAATTTAGAATCCAATACTTTTTATACATTGTAGATCAAGTAATTGCATCATTAGATAAGAGGTTTGAACAATATGAGTTATATGAGAATATCTTTGGCTTTTTGTTCGATTCTAAGAAGTTGCAGTCACTTGATGATATTAAACTTCAATCTTGTTGTAGTCATTTGGAAGATGCTCTTAGAAAAGGTGAGGTATTAGATACTAATGGAAATGATCTTAAAATTTCTTAGAGAGTTGTTGCCTAAGGACAAAATGGGAGCAAGAGATATATCAATATTTTTGAAACCATTTACTAGTTTTCCAAATGTAATGATTGCTTATAGAATCTTGTTGACAGTTCGTGTTACTGTTGCTTCTGCAGAAGGAAGCTTTTCAAAATTGAACTTGCTTAAATCATACTTACGGACAACTTTGTCGCAGAAAAGACTAAATGGACTTGCTTTGATGGCGATTGAATGTGATCTTTTGGAAGAAATTGATGATGAAAGTATTATTAGTGATTTTGTTTCAAAATTTACAAGGAGGGTAGCACTTTTTAAGTGAATGTCTTAGTTTTTACAAGTTTATTGTGTAATTTGGATAAAAAAACTATCGATCAGTAATATATATATTTTTATTTTATTCTTTTGATACGTGTGTACTTTGTAGCTATGAATAAAGGGCCCAATTTTAAATTTCACACGGGGCTTCCGATAGGCTAGCCCCGCCTCTGGCTCTCACTGACTGCAATTTTGGAACAATGTACTATACTCCAAAGCAATGACCCACTAGAGCAAGCATTAGCACAAGGCGGACGGGAAAGTCTTGATCTTTGTTCTTGCTATGATATTAAGTATCTAAAGCGAACATTCTCAACATTTGATCCATGAGGACAAGGATCTTTCGATCGAGGGGAGAAATGTTGCGTGCACGGTTGGAAAAGCTGAGAAAAATGAACGATATTAACTGTTGGGTCTCTTTTTATTTAATTGTTTTAATTCCAAGAAGTGGCCCACTTTGATTATTAGTGAGGCCCAATGTTTTAGAATTTATTTTATCACATTTTGGGAGATTAAATATATATGTCCTATGTAATCTGATGGAGGATAGAAAATGAAATATCAACTCTTCTTCCTTACTTTCTCTATTAAATTCCTTTTTCTATTTATTTCTCTCTCATTCTCCCATTTCTTATCTTCCAAAGTTGCTATCTTTACACTCGATTTCATATCAGAAAAATCCAAAAAAAAATACAAAATATGTTTGAAAATCTTGAGATCACAACAATTTACAAATCCAAAAACTAAAACTAACGCATTAATCAAAGCCCACGTAGTAGCAATGTTAATATATCTAAAGATTTCGATCCCCAGGCCCCAACCCACAAATGCAAATAAATCTCTGTTCATATCTAGTTAATGACTTTAAACAAAATTTCACCTTATACGAAGCATTTTTTTTTTCCACATCAATATAGATCGTCCGTCAATAGGTTTATGCATCTATTGATTTTTTGTGAAGCTCAGACAATTAAGACTACCGTTTGGTTAGCATGAAAGTAAAATTGTTTGGGAATATGATTATCAAAAAAATGAGCCATATATAACAGATTCTTATCATGTATTTGGAATATAACAAGGAAATTATCATGATTCTTATTTTAATATTTGATTCAAATTAAACAAGTAGGATACAAAATACCTAAAATATATCTTATCATTTTCATATTACCAATAATTTTTATGATATGAATAATATGGTTTTTATATTTCTACGTACAAAAATAATTATATATATATATATATATATTTTGTCGAATTAATTTGAAGATAACATGTGATCATTTAAATTTAAATCAAATAAATTATATGAGTACCAAAATAATAAATAGTCAAGATGACTACTTCATTATTTTAGGTTAATACAAAATTTTTATTATCGATTCTACAACCAAATTGCTCATTGTCTTAAGATCGCCATTCATCTGTCATCAATTGTAAAAAATGCTTGCTAGAATAATCAAATTTAGTTGGAATCTTATCGATAATTTTTTTTTTCATTTTCAGGTTGAAAATTTTCAATCCAAAACTAATAATAATCCGTAAAATATAAAATAGTGAATATCCAAAAAAATTCAAAATTAATTTTTTTCATAATTTTTGTTGGAAATTTATGAATTGAAATCTTAACAATAATATATAAAAACTAAAATATAATTAATAAAAAAATTGAAAAATGAGATGGTAATGCACAAGATTCTCAAAGTCAAGTAATAAGAATACTTACCTGGACTAGGTAAATTTTTTATGGGTAAAAAGTGTGTTATATAGCAGTAAAAAAACTGTACAAGTGTTTTGTAAAATATAAATCTTGGACAAGCCCAATGAGATAACAATTACATCAAAACTAGTTCGAGTAGCGGGGAAGGGATAGAAGCCGTGTAAGCATAGACAACTTACACCTAATACAAGGTGACTAGCAGTGAGCAAGAAAACTTTACGTGAAGAAAAGAGAAATAAAAATAAAAATAAAAATAAATGCTCCCACTATCTAAGATAGATAGAGCAAAAAATAAAAAAGACTCATTATCTATGATAGGTAGAGCGTACAATACATCAAAGCAGTGGCATCCCTTGGTTACAATGACAAGTTAACTTTATGAGGTTTATCTTGTTCACTTAGTACAACCAGTAGCAAGTTAGCACTAACCAACTAACATACTTGCAGCCAGAACGAGGAGGTGAGCAAGAGGTAAACCTCAGGCCTCATTAAAACCTTATTCCAAGAAAAACCTTGTGGGAAAAATATTGAAATATGAAAAAAGAGTACCCTAAGACAATGTTTGGTAGTCTGGATAAAGGGATATTAGTAAAGGTATCCAACAAGAACCGTGTGTTTGGTAGTCATTGCTCGTTCACGCGAGGCCTGTTCATAACGCGAGGCCCGGGGTGTAATTTACTGATTCGGCTGGACAATGTATCCGACGCCCCCCTCGATTACAGTTTCTGGCGTAGCAATCTTAGTATATATGCCTTTATCTAGGCTATCAAACATTGCCTAAACTAATTTACTCATTCCAAAAGTTAGTCTACCAAATAAAATAATGTACCAAACACATGTGTGAAATAATCTTAGTATATTTATCTTAATAACCAAACACACAATTAAAATAGCTAATACGCAATTATCTTTCAAAGCAATCCAGATTTTATTAATGTGGGTATATCCGTACCAGTATACCAAACATTGCCTAATAGTGAACATTCATTATAACCTCCGTAAAATGATTATAGAATGCCACCACCAATGGATTTTACATCCCAAGCAAATAAGAATACTTACCTGAATTAGGTAATTAGAATCTAGAAAAGTTGCATGATTTTCTTTGTTTTGATGAATCTGATTACTTTCCCAAAGTCCTTTAAAACTGAACAAACACAAGAACTTAAAAATAAAGAATAACACTACTTTGCTAGATTAGATTCTATCTCAACCAAACGGACCCTAAGGGTTTTAAGGAAAGTAAAATTATTTGGGAATATGATTTTTAGGAATGTGATTTTGATAAAAATAAATGCTACATATTACTTATCTCGTGTTTGGAACATAACAAGAAAAATGTGAGGATTTCATTTTAATATTCCTTTTTCAAATTAACCATATAAGTTTATTAAGATAAATTGACAATTTTGTAGACTTGTAGTCTATGGGTATTCTGCACCCATTTTATGGTGAGAGACCAGAGTTTGATATAATTCTCCTCCTATAATTAAAAAAATTAACAATTAAGAAAATATATAAATACATAAATATAAATTAATAATTAAAAATTATATAAATACACATATATACATGTATGTGTGTATTTGGTTGACATCATTCGAACACAAATTGTAACTTATGTCAAATTTTATTATTGATTCTAAAGTCGAGTTACTTGTTATTTTGAGTTTGTCATTTCTCTACCATCAATTGCCTAAAAAAATTATATGATAGTCAAATTTTAGTAGGTTTTTTATTTTTTAGTTTTTTTTTAAAATGCAATACTTTATAATAAAGAACTAACAATAATCCACAAAAAATCAAGATAATTTTTTTTTTTTCAAAATTTTTAACTTTTTTATTGAAAAATAATATATACAATTGTAATAATAATTTATAAAAATAATGGATGAAAAAATTGAATAATGAAATGATATAACACAAGATTCATATAGACAAGTAAAAAAGAATATTTACTCCAAATAGGTATTCAGAATTCAGTGAAATTGTACAAATTTACTTGTGTTTGAGGATTCTTATAACTTTCCAAAATTTCAAAATATGAAATCAAAGATAGAAATTTAAAAATAAAGAATAAAATTACTCTCCAAGTCCAAATTCCTTACTAAGCAAACGAGGCTCAAACGTATTCTTTTAGTTCAAAAACCATCTTAATATTTCAAATGTTGTACTTTTCAATCATTTTTTTTTCAGATATGGCAAACATTTGATCTGCAGGAAGGGCGGAACTCCAAATTAGTCTTCAAACACAAATATAGTGAGGAAGCTTACTATATATATTCTTTTTCCAAATAGATTAAATCATATTAAGGGTCTATATATGAGTTTTTGAAATAGATTCTTATACGTACTTTTCTATTATTATTTCGAATTGAGCCCCTAGATTAATTCCATTTATAGAAATTAAGTCCATGTACAAATTGATATCGTTCTATTCAGGATTTATTATTCCATAATCAGGGAATATAATTTTCTAAATTTTTTATTTTTAACGATAAATATTAATTACGACTGGTTATATTATATATTTTTCTATTTTTATAAAAATTGGTGAGGTTGCTTCTACATAGGTGGTGCCCCCAAGGCTCATATAAAATGTGTACGCTATCATTACTTTACAATACATATATTTGTATACATTGAACAATATATAACTAATAACTACTTTTCCGTCCTAATTATATAGTCATTTTCTCCTTGTACGTAGATTAAAAATATTTATGAAAACAAGATATGAAAGTTTAATTTTCAATATTACCCTTATTTAAAATTAATGACTTTAAAAAATTTAAGTGGTTGGTTTTTAATTTTCAAGAACTAATAAGGATATATTTGTACATTATTATGAAAATTAAAACTATTTATAATTACAAGACTATATAATCAGGACACTTCAAAATAGTAATATGAACTATATAATTAGGACGAAGGTAGTAGTATATATTAGTTTTGAGTTAAATATAAGTTGAGGGTCCATGGGTCGACTTCTTGACCGCGTTACTTGACTCCATTCACTCCCATCATTTTTCTCGATCAATTCCAAAATAAAAAAATAAAGTGACAAAAACATATATATAGGAATGGAGATGAGTCAGATGATCATATATGTATAATGTATTAAATTTTGACTAACCCTCATACGATTTTTGACTATACGTCTACACAATAAATGGATCAGAAGGGTTTTATATATATACAGACAAGATAATTAGTAAGCGTGTATAATATTTATAGGAGAAAGTAATTTAGACTTCAGGGTCTATGCATTCTCATCTTCTTCTTCTTTTCGTTTTTTTTTCTTCTCAAAGAAGCATTCTCTAGCGAGGTTTGTCAATGTTTTTTATTCTACCGGTCTCTTCAAATCAAATTTCACTCTACTTATTTATAATAAAATTAATTCGACGGTACATAGTCGGGTCATTGAGAAAAGTTTTATTTTAAATGATACGGTGAGACTTGGAAGACATACATTATATATACATATATATATATAGGGTTAAGATGAGAATCACACTGGGGAATTCTATGCTACTCCCAAGGGTAGTATCCAAGTGTCACAATACATCTATTGTGACACTTTTATGTATCACAAAAGATCTGATGTGACACATAAAAGTGTCACAATAGATGTATTGTGACACTTGGTTACTACCCTTGGGGGTAGCATAGACAAACCCGAATCACCCTCCTATATAGGAATTAGGAATAATTTTCATCCATAGATCTATAAAATATTAACGGACAAGATTTGATTAGATTTTTAGGGATCAAGTTGCATAATGATATTTTTTAAACAATATTTTGACTTCCACAAGGGTATTAATGAAAAAAAAAAAACCTTCATAATCTAACGTCCCCTCATATCTAGGCATTGCAAGTACAAATAATGCCTCTTTAGGGCGGATGAAATCTCTCGTTGCACATGTAACACAAATTTTTGTATTTAATTTAGCAAAACATAAAATAGTGTACAAATAAAATATTTTCGGATCAAATTATATTTCTTGAATCCAATCTCTATTTATCCTCTGATTAATCACTCCATGAACGATCTTTAAGTGGTCTTCGAAGTTTTCGGGTCTCCTCGATCTTCTTTGACTTGGTCTTTAGTCTTGATAACGTTAATTCGGAGGGCCAACGCCTTGTTTCCAGATCAAAGCCAATTTTGGGATGAATTTGACGAAGAACGTCTTTTACTGTCTTACTTGTGGATCAAATGCCATCTTCGAAATGAATTTGGTGAAGAACACGCGTTTTTGAATGCTACAAGAATGCCTTGAATATTTGAAAGAATTTCACTCATGGTGCGATCCAATTGGCTCTTAACTATTGATATATATCTCTTAAAAGATATTTACTTGTTGACAAAGAAACTTGATGTTTATCATATAATAATATTATTATTATTTAAATATTGTATCTAATTTTGGATTTGATAAGATTCCAAAACTAAATAAATATATAAAAACTAATAAAAATATTATATATAATATTAAAATTTTCGTTATCCACAACAATTTTTCGTGTTTCACTCTGATCCGTATTTTACTATCAATTTTATAATTTTAATGATATTTATTGTAAAATAAAAATTAATTATAACATAAATAATTACCATTGACATTTATCAATAAAAAGTGAATTAAAAAAAAATTATAAAACACAATTTTGAAAAAATCAACTATAATAATAATTTATTAATTGAAAAGTGAAAATTAAATATTAAATTATAAACCCTAATTGAGTGGGGTGAACCTTAAGAAACAATCATAAAATTAATCTAAATCATAAAAAAATAAAATTGAAGAAAAAAAGATACAAGAAAATCTCGTAATTTGAAAGTGCAACACTGAATGTAACACAAAGAATGTAACATTAATGAAATTTCATGTGATTTTGGGATACGATAAATGTTCTATTTAGTAAAATGTGCGTGTCACATATTATGCTCTATTTCCTGTAATGATTTCTATTTATTATTTTAAAGATTCATAATTCTTTTATTTTTTAATGATACTTATAAGAATCCAAAAACTATGAAAATATTAGTAAAATACTAACTATATACAAATCTGTAAGAATTTAAAACATGTGACACACACACACATATAAATAAGGGGCAACGTCTCCTTGGGGATGGTCTAGTGGTGGAGTGGTGATATCTTGAGGCCAAAAGTCTCAAGTTCGAATCCCACCAACACTACTAGGTGTGAGCCTGTCACACATGGCTTGCCAAGTGTGGTTTACATCCCCTATGTGGTTTGCAGGCTATTACACAGGGACGGGGTTTACTCAGTGCGCACCTTGGTAGCGGCTACGGATTACCTTCAACAAAAAAAAGGGGGCAAGTCTCTTGTACATAAGATGTACATAAGACGGTCAACGTGTTGACCTGGTCAACACGTGTTGACTCGGTCAATGCTTTGACCAAAAAATCCGTCAAAATTAGTATCATTCATAATAGTGAAATGATAAACCACACCTGTGTGGTTTGCAGGCTATTACACAGGGGCGGGGTTTACTCAGTGCGCACCTCGGTAGCGGCTACGGGTTACCTTCAACAACAAAAAAAAGGGACAAGTCTCTTGTACATAAGATGTACATGAGACGGTCAACGCGTTGACCTGGTCAACGCGTGTTGACTCGGTCAATGCTTTGACCAAAAAATCCGTCAAAATTAGTATCATTCATAATAGTGAAATGATAAACCACACCTGTGTGGTTTGCAGGCTATTACACAGGGGCGGGGTTTACTCAGTGCGCACCTCGGTAGCGGCTACGGGTTACCTTCAACAACAAAAAAAGGGACAAGTCTCTTGTACATAAGATGTACATGAGACGGTCAACGCGTTGACCTGGTCAACGCGTGTTGACTCGGTCAATGCTTTGACCAAAAAATCCGTCAAAATTAGTATAATTCATAATAGTGAAAAGTATCATTTCAAAGGCTAAAAAATATCATTTGTATCAATAAAAAGTATTGAGCAGAATAAAAAAATAAAGAAAAAAACTGTTAAGATCAGTATCAATTAACACACTAAAATGTATCATTTGAAATTAAAAAAAGTATCAATCGTATCCCTAAAAAGTATCACCAATTTTCATAATTTTTGTGATCAACGCGTTGACCGTCTCATATATATCTTATGCACAGAAGTTTTTGCGATAAATAAATACTTTAAGCTTTACTTTATGATTTTTTTTCCTCCATCAGATCTAGATAGTATCGTTATTTAGTTTTGCCTTCCATCCAATGACTTTCCTATTTTCATTTGTCTTAATTATACAAAAACGAGAAAAAGAAAGTGGGAGAGAAGGGAGGGAGACTTTCCTATTTTCCTTTGTCTTAATTATACAAAAACGAGAAAAAGAAAATTAAGAGAGAGAGAGAGAGAGAGAAGTAAGAGGAAAATTCAAATTTAATGCAGCTTCATACAAATACTCCATCCGTCTCATTTTGATAGACTTATTTTTCTTTTTAGTATGTCCCGATATATAGACATGTTTTTATATATATTTAACTAATTTACTAATTAATATATACCCCTATTTAATATGTTCACATTAGACATTAATTCGATGTCAAAGAAATAAACAGAAGCATATTAGCAAGTTTCTTGATTAATTATCTTTCACAATCCTTCTCTTAATCCGTGTGAAAAACCTCGATCAACCAATCAAAATAGGACGAGGAAGTATAAAATTTCGTAATACTTTCTCTTATCAAAGGAACCAATAAGTTCCAAACAACATTACTAATTACACTGTCTAGCCTCTGTACGGAACTTCGTACAGTTTTCACTATATATTATATATAATAATATTATTAGTTTTATATGCCTAATCTGGTGTCATTTTTTTATATGTGCAATTGTGCATAATATATACTCCAATTCGTGATTAAAATTTGATATATGTATCAAATAAATATTTGGCGCAGTCATGTGCATGTTCATGATCTAAATCAATTTAATTAATTCATCCATGCATTATATATAATAATGTCTGTCATTCTTATTTTAAATAAAAATAATATTAAAGTCAAGACTTTGAAGTTTAGCCTTATGTCACAACTTTGAATTTTGTACATTTGTTCTATTACAATTTATAAGTGGAGTTCAATTCATAAAGCTTGTCTAGCTAGCTAGTCATGCGGTAAACTTGTCCTCTGATGGGATGAGGCTATTACACGAATGTTTGGAGCATATTTTCGGATGATGGTTACAACTTAATTAAACTTGATAATCTTGAAATATAAAAGATTGAAGAATTTCTGACAAATACTTGCATGTAGGTGCATATAAGACTTATTTCAGATGGGCGGATCAAATTCACTGGTCAACCCGCAAAAAAAAATCCGGTAAAATCAGTATCAACAGTAACATTAAAAAGTATCACTCAAAATTCGAAAAGTATCACCTGTATCATTAAATAGTAAGGGGTCTGCCACTTATTTTAGAGGTTTTTGGGGGGTATTTTTAGGGGGTTTACTTTGTGTGTTTTAGGGTGTTTTTAGGGATGATTTTTAGAAGTTTATTTTGTATTTTTTTTTGGGGGTGTTTTTAGGGTCTTTTGGGGGTTTTTTTAGGGTTTTATTTTGTGTTTTTTAGGGTTTTTTTTGGGTGTTTTTAGGGGTTTATTTTGTATTTTTTTAGTATTTATTAATTTCATTTTAGGGTATAAATTTATATTTATTTCAAATAAATTATATCAATTCGATTTAATTTTAGAATTTACTAATTTTATTTTATGGTATAAATTTTGTTGGGAAAAAATAAAAAAAAAACAAAGAAAATCGAAAAGAATTAAAAAATCACCAGAAAAAAAAAACAGGCGCATAAGCCCCACGTTGGCTGCCGCACGTCTGTCGAATAGAATCTGATATATGGAGTGGTGGTCTGGTGCACATAAGTGCTTCTCTCTCTTTAAATGTTAATCTTAGTTTTTTGAGGCAGACAAAGACTCCAGGATGCGCGTAGAATATGTACAATGCTACAAACAAATTAATCAGTGTGAACGTATGAAATTTACATATATGGCGCATGTAGCTAGCTGGCAATTTCCTTATACAATTCAAAAAATTAATGTTTTTGTTAGTGTTTATTGGTTTATACTATCATATTAATTTTGAATATATACACATTAACCTAGTATGTAATTTGTGGATAAATCATATTCATTATATTTGTTAAATAGATGGTTATGATCAATTTTATTTTAATATCTTGTTTATAGTTTTTTATTTATGTTATTTTTACGTTTTAAAATGCTTAAGTTGTTACTTCATAATGCTTTTTTTAACATCTATGATTCTTGTAATTTAATATGGAGAGAAATGACATAATATATTGTTATGTTATTTTTACATTTTAAAATATTTAATTTGTCATTTCTTAATGTTTTTTATATTGAAGATGCTCATACAAAATAAAAATAGTGATTTGATGTTTGACCTCAAGTGCATTAATGAAAATAAATAAATAAAAAATCTTAATTCTCTATAACTAATAATGGTCATTCATCTTAATAAATAATTAATGGATATATATACACACACAAGTCACACACACAAGTCATATGCTCACATCCTAATGAATTGCTAGTAAATAAAATTGACTTGTTCTTAATAATTAGTAGCTAGTGTACGTAAACCGTATATATAGATCTAGTCTTTTGCGTTGCTGACATGTCGGATAATTATTGCTAATTATAGTCAATTAAAGCTACAATTAAACTTTACTTATTTTATAATTATAGTTAGTAAATCAAATATTACTTTTGATGGAAGAACTGGAGTCCGACTTTAAATTTTTTCAAGTCATTAATTTTTTTATTTTGGTGAACCGCAACACATTTTTTTTTACTCACACACCTAACTTAATGATATTGAAGAGATTCGGACCCATGATCTTTAGTCTCCAAACAACTCCACTCCACCATTAGACCATCTCCATTGGGACAACGGAAACGCATTTTATATACACCTAATTAATTAGAGGCCGGTGGTTGGCTGCGTTTGCTCATAAGCTAAAATACATATCTTATAATTAAAAAGTTTACTAATCTTTTTCTATTATTCTACTATCTAATTTCCTTCCAAAATAAGATGTTAGGAGCTTATAAGTTTTTGTTTGGTCAAAAGCAAGGGCAGCCCAGCTTTTAATTTATTAAAAACTATGTTGGAAATATAGCCTTTTATTATATTAATTGTAATTATCATTATTAATGATATCTTAAGAGACGGTCTCCTGTACATGTACATCGGATGTACTTAAAGGTCTTATATCAAATGAAAAAAAAAAATCACTTATAATACTGAAAAATATCACTTCTAATCAATACTAAAAAAACATTACGTTTATTTTACTGAAATTAATGCTAAAAAATAAAAGACTGTGACATTTTTGTAATTATTTTTGAAGTGACTACAGTATTGTCATAAAAATATTATTAGAGATGACATGAGGTAATTAGAGACGACGTACCATTATTTAAGTCTATTATAAGTAATGACACATGTCTTCTCTAGTAATATTATCTCTAAGGTTCTTGATTATATTTAACGGTTGTAATTTAAACTGTCGTGGAAAATGAAAAAAAATAATAATAAAGAAAATTTACAACAATAAATCTTAATACTGTTGTTTAAGACAAAATGTGTAATAGACAACGACTTACACCAGAACTGTTGTCTATTATTCAAAAACTGTTGTCTAAGACAAAATGTGTAATAGACAACGCTTTACACCAGAACTGTTGTCTATAACACAATTTTGCCTTAATATATATATAGATATAGATAGATATAGATTGGTTGGTGATGGAGCTCTAGTTAATGATTAATTTTTTTTTTCCTTTTATTTACATGGATAACTCTGCAGTCGCATTTAAGATACGTGTCGAGTAAAGTAAGTTCTTATTTATTTATATAATAGTTTTCAAATCATACAAGAACCGTGCTTGTACATTTATAATTAATTTATATCACAATTAGAGAATCCAAATTCGCAAAAATCCCTTATTCTTCTACCAATTGATTTATACGGTATTATTGGAGTTAAGCTTAATTCATTGACAATTGTATATTTCTATTTCAGTTAAAATCTACATAAACATCAAACATACATATTATTAAATGTTATAAAAAAAAAAAAGAAAATAATAGAAGATGTAAAATACAAATATGAGAAATTAAATGGGGACAGAGATTATTTTTATGAAAAGTGTGTGGAAATTTCGATGCCGCGTCGCAGATCAGAGATTCCTAGTCTTCCTCGTTTCCCCGACTTTCAATCCCACTTTCTCTTCATTTACTTTGCCATTAGTTCAGTTGACATGACCAATCATGCACCATTAATATTATATATATATATAGATATAGCAGGAAAGGTTGGTAGTTTTTATGTATTGCAGATCATCGAGTTGCAGTTGATGATATGGCGGGTGAGCTACTACCGGGTTTTAGGTTCTATCCAACAGAGGAGGAATTGGTGTCGTTTTATCTCTATAATAAGCTCAGCGGCACAAGACTACCCGACATCGACAGAGTTATTCCACTCCTCGATATCTACGACTATAATCCATGGGATCTTCCACGTAAGTTTTTTTTTTTTTCTTTCAATTCGTTCCTTTTTTGGTGGTGTTGGTTGTGTTTGGAGGCGTGGACTGAGACGATAGTAATAGTATGATTTGATTAAATAAATAGGAATTATTAATTAGATATATGTATGTATATGCAGCAGATTTGGGAGGAGAGTTGTGTGGAGAAGACAGTGAGCAGTGGTTCTTCTTCAGTCCACGGCAAGAGAGGGAAGCCCGGGGAGGAAGGCCGAACCGGCTGACGACGGAGGGATACTGGAAGGCAACGGGGTCTCCCGGTGACGTTTACTCTTCAGAGAATAATTGTGTCATCGGAAGGAAAAGAAGTATGGTTTTCTACGTGGGAAGGGCTCCTAATGGCACCAAAACCACTTGGAAAATGAATGAGTATAAGGCTATTAATGCTTCTTCTTCTTCACCAACTCCAAATCCACAGGTCCATCCATCTCATCATCATCATCCTCTTAATTAATTAGTGCATCTATTTTCTCCAAACATATTATCACTCAAGTCACTCTCACATGAAAATGTGAAGAAAAATGGAAGAAGAGAAAATCGGGTGAAATTAACTCGATCTCTATTTGTAGCTAGCATATATGTTATGTCAATAAAATGAGAATTAATGAAAGTAAGGCGAAACATTATTTGTAATAGAGAAAGCTAGCTAGCTATCATAATATATATCTGTTTGTGTGTATTACAAATTGAGCGAAAACTAATTAAGTATAATCTTTTAGTTAATTTAATAATTCCTAATATTTAATTAACTTGATTCGTGCAGCTAAGGGAAGAACTGAGCTTATGCCGAATATACAAAAAATCAAGAAGCTTAAGGGCATTCGACCGACGGCCACCATCCGAGGCGGCGGTGCAACTCCAGGATCACGAGGACTATGTTGCAGTAGCACCCAACCATCCATCACCACCTCATCATGATCACACCACTCACACTGTTGCGTCGCCACCGATCACCAATGCTAATCCATTTCAAACCATTAATCCCCACACCACCCAATCTTGCTCGGATTATCATCACTTCATCAACTCCTTCCATGTATGAATTCAAGGATTCATTAATTACCTATATATATATATGTATATGTATGCATGTATCCAAAACAAACGTAACGTTTTGCAGGTTATTTAGAAATAAAAACGTCAAGTTTTGACAATCAATCTTTATAGATTTAATTCGAGTTCATTTATGAGAATATATATATATTCTTAATTACCTAACGTAACTCTAGCTACCTTAAAATATTCCTCTTTCTTTTTTTCTTTTTTCTTTTTGAGAAATAAACTATATTCCTCTTTCATTTGTACATTGTTATTGCATGGATGCCACATCCATGACCATCGATCCGACGCTATATCTGATCATCCCCCTCTGATCTTATTTACAGCTAATAAAATTCTCGATCCGTCTTAATTTTATGAAACTAGCTAAAAATATTAAAATTGCGTAACAAGATGATCTAGTGGTGGGGTGATTTAGTTTGAAAACAAATGTCTCGATTTCAAATCCAACCCTCCAATACTACTAAATATGATGTGTCACACCCGATTTTTAAATGTAATTGGTTGTATATCATATTATTCATGTATGACTCGCCTCATATATAGCATTAACTGGTAATAGTCTACATTAATTCATAACGCGATGGATCAAATATATAATTAAATATATGGTTAATTGCCTTAAAATACACAAACTTTGGGGTGTTTTGAATTTTCACACAATATTTTAAAGAATATAGTTTTAATAACATGAACTTAGCACTTATTTGATTTTTCTCATGATTTTCAAATTCCGGAACTCTAATCTTACTCAAATCGATCAAAAGTTCACGTATTTTAAGATAATTTGGTGTCCACGTAAATGTATATGTGTAAACTTTTGATATCCACATCAGTTTTAGTGGACTGGAGTTTGAAAATATGTGAAAAACCAAATAAATATTAAATTTATGTTATTAAAACTACATTTTCTTAAAACATGTGAAATACCAAAAAAATCCCAAAATTTGTATAATTTATGACAATTAACTCTTAAATATACATATTCTTTGGGACATAAATGTGAAGCCTTAATGCCAAAATCTGATATTTTTTCAATAATTGCAATTCTCGATGTTGGGTATCAGGGCCTGGCTGGGGATTCACCGCTTGGTTTCCGGCCTCGGCGATCTACCGCATTTGCTGCTCAAGCAGCTCAGAGCTTAGGTCTTCGTTTTCGTGTTCAGGGACACAGCCTCAGACGCTAGATCATGAAGATCTAGGGCTTCTTCTTCATAGGCTTGCTAAGTCAAGTGTGTATCTGTAGAGAACAGGCAGAAACAGTAGTTAGATCGAGTAGATAAAGTAGATACACCCACACTGAAGCAACCAGAATATAGATATATGTAAAATAGTGAGAGATTTGAGAGAGAAATGTGCTCAGAAGCACGAGTGGGCTCAGATTCTCCCAGGCACGACGGCAAGGGGCAACTCCGGTGACTAATCGGACCCAGACCAGGAGGGGAGGGTGAGATGTACAGCTTTGAAGCTCCCACAGCCTTCTTCAACCCAGAGCAGACCCACAACCTCAACTCATAGGCCAACCAGGAACTCACACACAGAGATCCGACCAGAGAAACAGAGGATTGCAGTGGAGAAGCTCGGAGAAGAAGAATCAAAGGTAGGGTTTTCAGTGTGAGGCTTAAGAGAGATGAGAGAAGGCGCCGCATTTTGTAGAGGTGAGAGAGAGCAGCATTAGGAAAGTTAGGGTTAGGGTGATATATATGGGAGGGATACGGGTGTCGGGTAGTGGGCTTAGGTTTAGCAGTTGGGCCAGAGAAATAATAGAGGGTTGGGCCTAGAGCAAATTGGGCCAACATATCACATATCCACCTTTGGCCCTATTTGGTCTGTCATAGTCACCAAGGAAGTTGCTTGCCAAGAACTAAGGGATCTTCATCACTGCCCTTTTTACTCATTACTCATCTTAGACAAGACAAGATCAGAGAGGGAGAGATATAATGCTATGCGCATTATACTCAGTCTCACACAACTTGAGACCAACCCCAAGTACAATGACTCCAGTCAGATTTGACTTTCCCAGTCCAGAGTACTTATATATCCAGGTACCAAGAAGAGAGGGAGAGGAAGGAGAGAGAGGGAGAGAGAGAGAGGGGGCAGATCAGGATTCCCCAAAATGTGGTCAGGGGATCCACCCTGTTTCAGATCTTCAAGTCACCATGTTTAAAGCCTTTTTACAGGCTTCTAATTTTGCCACAGGTAGGACTTTGGTTCCCATGTCTGAGGGATTGTATTCAGATGGGATTTTATCCAAGAGAATTTCTCCTTTTTCAACAACGTCTCTGATGAAGTGGAACCTCACATCAATATGTTTTGTCCTGTCATGAAAAACAGGATTTTTGCACAGCTGAATAGCAGACTGGCTGTCAGAGTATAGGCAAAGTATATCATTAATGTATTTAATCTCAGATAGGACACCCTTTAGCCAAATGGCTTCTTTTACAGCCTCAGTTGCAGCAATATATTCAGATTCAGTAGAAGACAAGGCAACAATGTTCTGCAATTGTGATTTCCAGCTAATACAAGCATCACATAATGTAAAAGCATATGAGGTTGTGGATTTTCTTTGGTCCCTATCATTTGCATAGTTAAAGTCAACATATCCCACACATAGGACACCATCAGAGGATTTAGAAAACAATAAGCCATGAGACATAGTATATTTCAAGTATCTTAGTAACCATTTTAAGGCTTCCCAATGAGGCATTCCAGGATTTGCCATAAATCTACTCAAGCAAGACACAGCATAAGCAATATCAGGCCTTGTGCTAATCATCAAATACATCACAGATCCAATAACATTAGCATAAGGGACATATTGCATTTCTTTTATTTCAGAATCAGATTTGGGACATTGATCTTTACTTAGAATGAAATGAGAGGCAAGGGGCACAGACACAGCTTTACTGCTTTCCATATTAAATTTCTTCAAGACTTGTTCAGTGTAAGCAGTTTGATGTAGTTTAAGAGTGTAATTTGCTCTATCTCTTTCTATGTTCATGCCCAGGATTTTCTTTACATCACCAAGATCCTTCATATCAAAATTAGCACACAAGCAAGATTGGATATGTTTCACAGTATTCAAACAAGGACTAATCAGAAGCATGTCATCAACATAAAGAAGAAGGAACACAGGCACTCCAGATTTCATATAGTATAAGCAATGGTCAAATTTACTCCTAGTGAAGTTCAAGCTTTGCATGCATTTGTCAAATTTGATGTTCCATTGTCTTGGGGATTGTTTTAAACCATATAAGGATTTTTTCAATAGACATACATGGTTAGGATGTTCTTTATCAATGTAGCCTTCAGGTTGATGCATATATATATTGTTTTTAAGCTCACCATGCAAAAAGGCAGTTGTAACATCCATTTGTTTCAATTCCCAATCAAAATGAGCAGTTAAAGCAAGCATTATTCTCACAGTTGTAAATTTAACCACAGGAGCAAAGATCTCATTATAATCAATCCCTTCTTTTTGTGTGAATCCTTTGGCTACAAGCCTTGCTTTGTATCTGACATTATTTATTTCTTGTTTGATTTTAAAGAGCCACTTGTATTCAACAACAGAGCATGATTCAGGTCTTTCAACTAATATCCAAGTGTTGTTATCATGCAAGGATTTCATTTCAGAGTTCATGGCAGTGATCCATTTCTCAGAATCTACAGAATTAATAGCTTCCTTGTAAGAATTAGGCTCAATTTGATCCACATTACTGAATACATTAAAAGCATACATAGACAAATTGTAATCATCATACTTGGCAGGCACATTCACATTTCTTCTAGGTCTATCCCTAGCAAGTTGATAATTACTCAAGTCATTCATGATAGGCACAGGTTCAGGAGTAGATTCAGATTCATTTGAATTGGTTTCAGGATCAGAAACAACCATATTATCACTGTCATTATTTGAGGCTGAGTCATCAGGATTAATCTCATCCATTAAAGCATCATTATCAACAGGTTCAGGTACAGAGGGGGAGGGATCATCCACCTTATTGTCATTATCAAGGGAAAACAAGTTGTCATCAAAAGCTTTATTCATGATTTGCAAATTTTCCACATGTTCAGATGCAACAGAGGGTTCCTTTTCAGGTATGCAAGGAAAATCAAGCTCATTAAACATCACATCTCTGCTTATGCAGGTTTTAAAACCAGGAACACTCTTATCCCATAATCTGTAACCTTTTATACCCTCAGGATAACCAAGGAAGACACATTTTCTTGCTCTGGGGTCAAGTTTACTTAGTTTTTGATGCACATAAGCAGCACAACCAAAAATTCTCAGATTTTTCAAGCAGATAGGTTTGTTATGAAACACAGATTGAGGAAGTTTACCATGCAGAGGAACAGATGGGGATCTATTAACCAAATAACATGCAGTCATTAAAGCTTCACCCCAAAAGGTTTTTCAAGACCAGAGGCAATTAACAAGCTTCTAACTTTATCAAGCAAAGTCTTGTTCATTCTTTCAGTTACTCCATTTTGCTGTGGAGTATATGGGACAGTCTTATGTCTTTTGATTCCTCTAATGGAGCACCAATGATCCATGGCTTGATTACAGAATTCCAGACCATTATCAGTTCTAAGACATTTTATACTCTTGTTAGTTTGAGTTTGAATTTCTGTAGCCCATTTAGAGAACTTAGTAAACACATCAGATTTATTTTTCATTAAGAACACCCAAGTTTTTCTGGAAAAATCATCAATTACAGATAAGAAGAACACATTTCCACCATGAGTTGGATCCCTTGCAGGACCCCATATATCAGCATGCAGGTATTCAAGTATTTCAGAGCTAACAAGCTTTCTTGGGTAAGGGATGGTAGCAGGCAGAGACATTTTATGATGTTTACCAAGCACACAAGGTTCACAGAAGGTTATATTAGATATTTTATTATTTCCAAAAGCACCAGCTTTACTCAGAATTTCCAAACCTTTATTACTCATGTGCCCTAGCCTAGCATGCCAAAGAGATATTTTATCATGTTGAACAACATTAGCAATAGGCAAGGGGATAGATTCAACAGTCACAGCATATAGATCACCTTTTCTTGGAGCATTAAAGTATAGCATTGAATCCTTTTCAAATTTGAACCTTAGGTTATTCACAGAGCCATCAATCATATGATCAGCAATTTTAGACACAGAAAGCAAATTGAATTTTAATTTAGGAACATATCTTACTTCATTTAAGGTTAACATGGATCCATTCTCAAACTTTAAGCATACATTTCCTTTCCCAAGGATTTCACAGTTTTGGCCATCAGCCAATGCAACATGCCCATAATTCATGAAGTTTAAATTATAAAACATATCCTTAAAAGGTGTAACATGGAATGTGCAACCGGAATCAATCAGCCATTCATTGTTATGCACATTTTTGGAGATGGCATTGGTATAATTAATAAACTGAAAGTCATATACATCATGTACCATATATATACCACTGCTATCATAGTTTTCATGCATATTGTAGATTTCAGGATCATGAGGTGACAGACCATAATCATGAGAGTTCAAATCAGACACATGAGAGTTATAGTGCATCACATTATTGGCATGATTATGCATGTAACCTTTGTTCTTTTTAGGCATCTTGCATCTATTTGAAAAATGTCCTGGTTTTCCACAATTCCAGCATGTTTTCCTTGTTTTTTGATCAGAATTAGGATAGTAAGCATGATTTGGAACATGATTTGGAGCAATATGACCATGATTATGAGCATAGTTATGGGAATGAGCATGATTAGGAGCATGGCTAGGAAATTTATACATAGAATCAGAAGAGTGAGATGAATGAGCATAATTTGGATTCATTTGCCTCATTTTCATTTCTCTATTATGCCTTTCAGCAACCAGCACACTTGGATTCTCAGGATTCACAAAAGGTTTCTTAAACTCATGATTTCTGTTGTTAACATACATGATGTCATTCTGCAGAGGCTTAGATTTAAGTTGTTTGATCTCATTTTCTTTAGTTTTCAGGCAACTGATAATCATATCATAAGTAACTTTTGATCCACCATATTTCAAAGCAGTTTTCACATCAGAAAATGTTTCAGGAATAGATCCAAGCAAGATTTGAGCAGAATATTTTTCCAAAGTGTCATCACCAGCTAATTTCAGGTCCTTTAAGAGTTTTAAAAATTCCTCAACATTAGTATCAACATCTTTTGAAGGATCCATTTTAAAATTCATAATCTGATTTTGCAAAGAATAAGCAGCTTCTTCAGAGGTAGCAACATATAAAGAAGTCAAATTTTCCCATAACTCTTTAGCACATTTAAGATGGGATACTTTTCTCACAACAGAGCTGTTTAAATTCAACAAAATAGTGGCTCTGGCACTAGCATTTAATTTAATGAGATTTTTATCAGTTTCTTTTTCACCGATTCTTTCATAAATAGCATCTTGTAAATTTTCTTTAGTTAAGATGCATTCAACTCGAGTCTGCCAGTCACCAAAGTCATCTTTTCCATTAAAAGGCATAGCATTCAAATTATTCATCATGCCAGAACACACAGAAACACCCAGAATGCAAGGATCCACCTTAAAATGCACTGAAACACAAAAAATTCACCAAATATCCAGAAAATTCACCAAATACCAAATTTTACCATAGAGGTAACAGGCTAACCACCAAAAAACACTTTAGAACAGGAGGGAACACTCCACAGGCCCCAAGAAGGGTGCACAAGGGGAATTAAGAGCTGAGGCTATCCCAGTTCTCAGCACAGATTTATCTGTGGAGCAGGGGTTCACTCAGGTCAATCCCAAAACCCTACTAGGCCACCAATATGACTTAGGAACACTAAGTCTAAAACACAGCAACTCTGAAATAGAGTTTTCAGATCAAATTCCCTCCAGGAATCACCACAACAGCAATAAGACACTATCAGAGATACTGCAAGGAACTTAGAACAATCAAGGCAGAGAAATAGCACCAAAACCAACCCAGAAAGCCCCCATTTTCAACTGAAAACCCCTTACCAAAATTAGCTATCGGGGCAACCCGCTTTGAGGAGACCCACAGGGGAATCCAGACGGTCCCGACCGTAAGTTATATTTTGGGAAAAGGCGTGGAATGCCAAGGGGAAAACAGAGAGCAGAGAGGAAGCAAGATAGGAAGCAGGATCGACAGATACCACAACAGGGAGTTTTAGGGTTTTAGAATTATACCAGAGCCGGTCTTCTCAGGCAGGAGAAGACCGGACTTACCAAAAGTTTCAAGCCCAGGGGGGCGACTCGGTGCAGCCCTTATCGGCAGTAGGGTGGGGTAGATGTAGGCAGGAGGGTGCCCCGGCCAGGCCGAAACCTGGCTTTGATACCACTGTTGGGTATCAGGGCCTGGCTGGGGATTCACCGCTTGGTTTCCGGCCTCGGCGGTCTACCGCACTTGCTGCTCAAGCAGCTCAGAGCTTAGGTCTTCGTTTTTGTGTTCAGGGACACAGCCTCAGACGCTAGATCATGAAGATCTAGGGCTTCTTCTTCATAGGCTTGCTAAGTCAAGTGTGTATCTGTAGAGAATAGGCAGAAACAGTAGTTAGATCGAGTAGATAAAGTAGATACACCCACATTGAAGCAACCAGAATATAGATATATGTAAAATAGTGAGAGATTTGAGAGAGAAATGTGCTCAGAAGCACGAGTGGGCTCAGATTCTCCCAGGCACGACGGCAAGGGGCAATTTCCGGTGACTAATCGGACCCAGACCAGGAGGGGAGGGTGATATGTACAGCTTTGAAGCTCCCACAGCCTTCTTCAACCCAGAGCAGACCCACAACCTCAACTCATAGGCCAACCAGGAACTCACACACAGATATCCGACCAGAGAAACAGAGGATTGCAGTGGAGAAGCTCGGAGAAGAAGAATCAAAGGTAGGGTTTTCAGTGTGAGGCTTAAGAGAGATGAGAGAAGGCGCCGCATTTTGTAGAGGTGAGAGAGAGCAGCCTTAGGAAAGTTAGGGTTAGGGTGATATATATGGGAGGGATACGGGTGTCGGGTAGTGGGCTTAGGTTTAGCAGTTGGGCCAGAGAAATAATAGAGGGTTGGGCCTAGGGCAAATTGGGCCAACATATCACACTCGACAAATCTATTTTCTTAAAATTTAATAATTCACTGAGATACTTTTTTTTGTTCTATCTTTAATGAAAATTTGATTTTCCGTTACTATCTTTAATGGAAATCTGAAATTGCTTAATATATATGAGAATTTGTAATATGTGTTATTCGTATATCGTGTTATTCTTTAGGATGTTCAATTATATGATTTAGTGATAGTGAGGAACATAAATAAAGAAAACATAAACGACACATGATATGTTAACCCAGTTCAGTAAACTCACGTACTCTGAGGGGCCACCCCCAATAGAGAATCAACCCACTCATTCAAAGTTGGCTTCGACAAAGGATTCACACAGTAAGACCACCTACTTGATCTTCTTTTCGAACGCTGCCCCTTCTTCAATGAATTGAAAACATAAGAACCACCTACATCCTAAGTGTCCACACTTTGTCTCTCTTGCAACCTCTGTGAGGTCACGATCTTCAGCAACAACTTTGTACCCAAGGTTGTTTGTACTAGACAAACTAAACTATTATAACTTCACATTGAACACTATGAGGAACACCAGTAGACATAATAAATCCTATAAAAAAATCAACTCAAAACAAGTAGAGTTGATACAATAATATTCAATGTACATGTCCACCATTCAATTTGGATCGAATGGTCTTCATATAGGAGCTCAAACCGCCTTCCTTCTTTGAGTCTTGCCTTATGAAATTCCTTTCTATGTTGATAGAATTTCTTACCTTCTTGAGTGGAAGCCTTCCTTTGGTGATTAGGGTGAATCTCCTAAGTAAATCTTCATGAAAGCGGCAGTAAATAACCTAACTTGACCCATTAAGAATCGGAAGCCCTTATAGCATATGTGGACTACTAGAAATCTTATGTGGATTTTTATAATGCTACATCATACCTAAAAAAATATTAAAAACTTAAATTTTCATACTCCCTCCGTTTCGTTTTGTTTGTTGTTTTAGAATTTTGATCTAGAATTAACAATTAATTTTTTGGACTAATATATCCCTCTCTTTTATATTACATAAAATTCTATTCACTTATATTTTCCTAAAAAGTTGAAAAAAATTTCTCTCTCCATATATTTGTAAGGTTAAATTTGAGAGAGAGAGTGTCAAAATATATAAAACAACAAACATTTTGACACAAAAGAAAAAACCTAAAACAACAAACAAAACGAAACGGAGGGAGTATAAGTTAAATAAATTAGCCTTTCACTTTTAAACTGTAGTTTATGTAACTCGAGCCATAGTTATCTCAATTTATATCTTGTGAATGTGTATAATTTATATAAAAATCCCTTAAATCATTTCATTTTTTTAATTGATCTGTCAATTAAAATATTTATGTATAGTATTACCATCACTTGTTCAAGGAGTAATGCCTAAAATTCGATAATACATATAATTTATCCATTTATCAAAGGTTGTAACTCGTAAGCTTAAAAAAAATATTTAAATCTTCTATATATTATGTGAATACTTAATTATTAAATAATGTATGAATATTCATTAAAAATAATCATATAAAAAAATAACATTAACATATTAATGAATGTATTATATTTGAGATTATACAAACTCCAAATAATTTTCTCATTTTCTAATTATTAAATTTACATGGAAATAAATAAAATTTTTAATATTTATTTTTTTAGGTATATATGATGTGGGATTATAAAAATTCACATAAGATTTCTTGTGGGTAAATTTCATTTTTGGTCCCATTAGAATAGGGTCAAAACACTTTTAGTCCCGAAAGTTACTGTTTTGGTCTCATAAGATATTTTTCCGATAATTTTAGTCTCATAAGATATTTTTTCGACAATTTTAGTGATCTCAAACTAACAATTTTGGTGAAATCTGAGATGTGTCTCATGTATATGAAAACAGACAACATGCGTTTCAAAATTCAAGTCATCCTGTCATTCTATCTGAAATTAATTTGTGTTGTCTAGTGCACCAAAGATCTCAGTTAGTTTGTTTGGGACTAAAATTATCGGTAAAATATGTTATGAGACTAAAATTGTCGGAAAAATACCTTATGAGATCAAAATTATCGAAAAAATATTATTTGGGGACCAGAAAAGTAACTTTTGGGGCTAAAAGTATTTTAATCCTATTATAATGGGACTAAAAGTGAGATCGGGATATTTTTATTAAATAATTGAAAGATCATGTATCAAATTGTAATTTGCCCTATTATTAATTCCCAAATAAATGCATCTATCTTTCTTTAAAAAAAAAAAAGAAGGTGTCCCTTTGAGGATGGCCTAGTGGTGGAGTGGTGTTTCTTGAGGCCAAATGTCTCAAGTTCGACCCACCACCAACGCCGCTAGGTGTGAGCCTGTCACACCTGGTTTGCCAGGTGTGGTTTACCTCCCCTGTGTGGTTTGCAGGCTATTACACAGGGGCGGGGTTTACCTAGTGCGCACCACGGTAGCGGCTGCGGGTTACCCTCGATATAAAAAAAAAAAAAAAAAAAAAAAAAAAACAAGAAGGTCTAATACATTATGAACCTAAGTACGGGATGATTGTACGCTATCTATTTAAATATATATACACATTATATATTTATATTTTTTTAATCTATTTTTATTTATTTATTTTAATTTTTTGTATTGCACTTAAGTTGTTGGGAGTACATAAATCTTGCACCTTGCTATTTACGGCTACCAAATCTGACCGTAGCCCGATGAAAATTTGACCCCCAAATATTACTCACACGCAATTTTATCGTCTATGTTAAAAAAAAGGGGGTCACGATTACCAATGCATAGGGGGACTCCGGGCTAAAATTTCGATGCCTCAACCGTGATGACAAACTGCAAAAATTTGTTTCAGAAAGAGTTAATAGTCTCTGTTATCACAATTTCTTTAGGATTTTTGATTTTTTACATAAAATTTTAATTTTCATAGTAATGTCAAATTTTGTAAATTTTTTTTTGGTTTATTTCTAATGTTTCATTTTTTTCAAAAATGACAAAACTTTTAACATTATTTTTTTGCAATTAATCAATCCGACCATGTTCTGCGGAAAAAACAGTAAAGTTTTGACATTATTTTTCATAAATTAAAATGCTATGTGAAAAATAAGACCTTGAAAATTGGCATAAACATCATTGAAAAATTAAAATGTCGTGTGAAAAATTAAAAACTAAAAACCATGGAAATGTTGTGATGCTAGAAAGCTATTAACAACATTTTTTTGAAAAGATAAAGTGAAAAAAAGGGAATCCTAAACTCTGATAATTTTAAAACTTTATTGAGCAGAATTAACCACTCCCCGGCGTATAATATTACAGCCAACAAGGCACCAAGATAGGTATGGTAATTGAACGAAAACCCAACTAAAAACTAACATTAAAAATAAATCTCATAAAATTAATGTTAGTATATATATACATACGGGTACGTCCTATCAAAATGATGGGTTTCTTAAAACCCCCTTTAATATCAGATAAATTAAGTTATTATTTAAACCATAGAATTACATAAAACTCAATATCTTAATTATTTATAATATATGGCACGAAGCCACTATTTACGAATCTTACAGGTAGCGTTTAATAATATTTCTTGCATTTATAAAACTGATCGAACTCAACACAAGATAAGATTAGCTAGAGTTTTACCATAAAGTGGAAATGACAAAATAAATATCATTCTCGTCAACAGGCCTTTGTTTTGACAGAAATTATAAGTGAGATTGTGATCATTAATTTCATTTAAATATTTGAATTCAAGAGCATTTGAGGAAAGGATTTCAAATATTTCATAATAATGCATGTAAGTTTCAAGGGCGTTGCCTTATGGAAGCGTCAAGCGTGTGGGGTAAAGTATATTTTATTATTAATTAAATATCAGTATTTTAGTGACTTTAGACCTCCTAAAATACTGTTTATTCTCCTAAGTCATTTTTTTCGAATATGTTTAGCTCCGTCTTTGTTAAAGTTGTTAAAAATTTCAAAAAGTTACAAAAAAAATACATATATCGAATGGCAAGCGAAGAGTCTTATACACTCATGATGGTGGACGCGCATGCTGGCCGAGCCAATATTATATATATATATATATACAAATTTGAAAATGTGTGCTGTTAAAGTTTAAATGTGTTGTATAGTTTAAATGATATGATATTTATTAGTTAATAAGTGCAGATAGTATTGATGCGAGATACCGGCTTTATGGTATCGAAGCTATGCATCAAACCTAATCACATGATAGAATTCTTTGACGAGATTATATATCTACTCTAAAATATGTTGTCTAGCTCATTGCATATTTCAATAGTGCAGTGAGATTTATTACTGTCTCGTGTATTTTAATATTTGTAAGTCCTTAGTTTTTAGGGGACAATTATGAGATTTATTACTGTCTCGTGTATTTTAATATTTGTAAGTCCTTAGTTTTTAGGGGACAATTATGATATTTTATAAATATATGTCTGTAATTGTTCGATATTTATTTTCACCTAAACTGCAAGTGTACAGTGATATTTATAGGATAACGTGAAGAAGGTCGTATCATAGAGATTTAATAATTAATCTACTAATTATCTTAATCTAACTTTCTGCAGTTATCTAGACTACCATTAATCATGATTGAATTTAATAACCAAATAAATGAAACTACTAAACTGGTAAATGTCACCACATAGATTAACACGGATAAATTAAACAATGAATAAAAGACGTATTTGAGGATTGATTAAACATTAACTAATCCATTCATTTAATCATTACATTCTTATGCCTATGTTGTGACTCAACTTGTGTTAGAGCAACCACTAATGCATCATAGACCTCCTCTCGAAATACCCAGACTGTAGATTACAAATTAAATAACAATATGTCTATTAATTATCTAACATGCAACTCCAAATGGCTCCTAGGGTCTAGTGCTCTCTCAATTAATCCCAACCCTCTCGAATGCTATTAACTAATGAGTTAAATATTCCAAATCTTGTGTTAAGACTCCTCTATCAATATATGAATTAACACATCAAATTGTACTATTTAGTGATCAATTAAATAATACAGAGAAACACATGAATAATCAAAACACAATTAAGTCATAGGCATAAAAATAAAATAGATTAAATGAATTTCATAGTCAAATCACAATCACTCCTATAATAATAGGGTTTAGTTCTCCACGATAAAATAAACAACTAGAATAATCCACAAAGAAATCATGAAAATTCTAAGAACAGATAAAATAAAACCCGGAAGATTTAATTTGTCTCTAATTTTGAAAACTCTTGAATCCTCTGGTCTTGCTCATCGAGTCTACTTTTCTCTGCTGTTTTTCTCTAGTGGCAATTTTAGGGTGTAGTCAATTGTGTGTAATTTTCGTGTCTCAAAACCCTTAAATACCAAGTATAGAAAAGCTCAAAAATCGGACTGGCCCAGATGACCCGCGACCTCGCCCATAACTGGACCACCAGCGGCCCAGGTCGCGACTCCACGTGGCACCATACCCGCGACCACTTGGAATATCCATGACCGAGCTCACGGGTTTTCTTCTCTCGACCCCTGCCTCTGTCGCGGACTAACAGGTTCTCGACTTGAGCTGACCCGCGACCACACTCGTGGCTCGCGGTCGTGGGCCTTCTCTTGGTTCATTTCATCCCGTTTTTTATTCGCTTTCTTCAATGTACGACCCCGAGACATCATCAACCATCTCCTGGTCAAAATCCAGCAAATCTCGGGACAAAACCTCTAAAATCCAATAAACACACCAAACTCCAAAAACAAATAAAATCCGAATAAACTGAGATGAAAGCACGAGTAATTCATATAAAATGCACTCTTAAATAACACGAAAACAAGTGCAAAATCCTAGTTTATCAACTTTCCCAAACTTAACAATTTGTTTGTCCCCAAACAAAGAATATAAACCAAACATAGAATTCAAACAATACATAACTCAACAATCTATAATCTAGCATCTACAACCTCGAAAATCTAATCGGGACGTGACAAGAGCAAGCACAACACTCAAATCATGAACACATGTAATAGATTTCAATGAGCAAATATCAAGCCAATGGTCCTCACCAGTGTGTGTTTCACTCAAACACTTAAAGTATGATAAAAAAAATGGGTAAGCACTCATCGAATCATTGAACCATATACTTGGTCTACCATAGGCTTGCATGCATTCTCAACTCTCCACTGACCAATAAATGTGCTCAAAATTAAGATCAAATAGGACTTTTTCTAGGTTGTAGTGTAGGCTCGGGTTAAGGTTAGAAATATCTGGCTAAAGTGGCTCAACACAGTCCGCCATTTTTCTATTCCCCACTACTTTTTACATCATGCACAAGTTGAAATTTTCCAACTTTCCCACCTCAAATAATCCACTCAAAACATTTAGACTCTTTGAGTCCTTATAACATTTTTTCTTTCAACTCATGGACCTTTGGTCTCTTTCCATTGGCACTTTTTCACAATTTTTTTTCTTTTGTGCTATTTTCATATAATTTTTTTTCAACTCAAATAACACTCTTTTTTGTGCACCATTGTGCACCAACAAAAACCACCAATTTATCTCCATAAATTTTTCAAATTTCTCCATCCCAACTCCAAGATTCTCTACCCTACCTCCTATTTTCCCATAAGAGTCAACAAATTAATCCAAAATAGGCTTTCAAAGAAAAGACATTTAGGCATAAGAGGGCTCACAAAAGAATCAAATGAATTTAGGACTGCATGGGATAAATGGCTAAAGAAAAGATGGCATATTATCATCTTCTACTTTCAAGCACAAACACTCAATCTCAAACAAGATGACATGCAAGTTCTAGAGCAACAAGTGTACAGACAGCCAACACACAAGAATAAAAAATTAAGACACTTGTCTTATAAGGTCAAAATCTCACAGCTCACATTGGCCAAAATAAAGCTTGAAAATCTCCAAAACACATGCTCATTCAAATCATGCTATACATGCTCGAATCATTCCCAACCAAATAATCTCAATTATGAATGCTAAACCATAAACCATAAATCATATATCATTTAAATCCCAAATAAAAATTCAAGACCAAAATTTCAAAATTTTCAATATATCCGGGAAAAAAAAAATATAAACTAAACAATTAAAGCAAGTAAAACAAATAAAGGTCTAGGCACTACAAGCATACATCCCCAAGCTTATTCAAATCCATGGGATGCAATAAGTTTGTAAAAATGCATGAAGGTGTCATCGACTACACACAGAAATCAAGTGGATGTCCATTTAGGGTCAATGTTTTTCCCCCAAACTTGTCGAAAGACAAGTTGATTGATTCGCTATCCCTCATATTACAGCATCCAAGTGTTCTTTACCTGCAGAACTCAGAAAACGAAGTGAAAAAAAAGTAAGAAAAACTAAACACAAGAAAATGAAATAAGTAAAAACGCATTGGATTGCCTCCTAACAAGCGCTTCATTTAACGTCGATAGCCAGATGACTTGTGAACTTAGGTTCCAAAAGCGGAGAAATTGGAATCCCCCATTCTCTTTCCTGATCTTCCATCTCTATGCCTCCACCATTAGTAATGCAGTCATATTCTTGAGTGTTGATGATATTACACTCCATAGTTGCCTTATGCTCCTCTACATCGAAAAAGAACTGAATTTGTTTATCTTCAAATCGGAGTATGAGAATCCCCGTGTCTAGATTAATATTGGCCCGTCAGGTGTGTAAAAATGGTCATCCCAAAATGAGAGAAACACTCTTGTCTTCCTCCATATCCAGCACCACAAAATCCACGGGGAATATAAAATCATTTACCTTGATCAACACTGAAATTGCACACCCGTGTGATAAGTATCTGTCTGCACAGCGTTCACAGAAAAGTTGCTGAACATTATAGATATGCTCACAACAAAGTTCCAGAACGTTATTGTGAACGTTAAGACAATTTACAGAAAGTAAAGTACGCAGAGGTTTGGTAATCCTGTTTGATCAATCGATCTACGTCAGGGGGACTTGTCAGATCTGTGGAAAATAATTCACTACTCCGGTCTCACGTTTACTGAGGATTTTACACGTAGCTGACCTCCCGTCACTCGCTACCCTTTCTACCCGTACACCCTCTTTCACTGAATTGAATCATGAGATCCCCTCACAACCTAGATGTCAAACCTATCTAGTGAGTGATATTTCGCCAAATTTATATCTGATGATACTTCACTTCAGAGTTAATGATACTTTACCATATATATATATATATATAATGATACTTTACTTCACAGTTAGGGATACTTCAGACATAGTGATACTTTACTTTATACCTAGTGATACCTGAGTGGCCGCGCGTGGGCGGGCACGTGGAGCCCACGCGCCTGACTATTTTTGCGGTTTTAACGGGTTTGGAAGGATTTTTTGGGTGGGTTTAAATCCTATTTAGCCCGTCTAACGCAAGAGACCCGTTAAACGGTCTCATACAAGGTTTTATCTTATAGTTTTTATGCAATTACGCTTCTATTAGGTGACATAGCTAGTTATTTATTTATTTAAAAAAAATAGTTTTGTGGATTGATAGTGATTTTAGTAAACCTTATTTTTTTTTATTTTTTTGAGGAAAGTGAAATTTACTAACTATAGTCTATATGTAGGTTACTAGTGAAATTTTATAATAATAATAATAATAATAATAATAATAATAATAATAATAATAATAATAATAATAAAGCCCTAAATTAAAGGAAGAGTCTACTGTGAAATGAGTGTATTTACACTTTGGTCTAATCTGACGACACGTGTCCCATTGAGCTAAATATTTTAGAAAAATAAAATACGCGTATTTCTTGTTTGGATATACGGAATTACTGTAGATATATCATCTCATACCTGTAGAGACACTTATTTAACACACTGGATCAACAGTGGCAGCGTCGGGAATCCAACCGTGGTGCAAGACAACTAATTATTTATGTTGAAACCGTGAGTTTGTTTATAATCGTTGGTTTGTTTATTTGTTTTGGATATGTTTTGTCTTTCTTTATTTTCTTGTGCAGGAAGATAATTGGTTGAGATATTCTAGGAAGGTTGTTATGCTTAACTATCTAGAAGTTGATTGAGTCAAAATGTTGTTATGAAAGTTGCAAACTTGCGGCGCAAATCTAGGAATGAAGAGATCAAGTTGTTATTTGGAGTAGAGACCAAGTATTGAGTTTTGTATAAATAGGAATCAGTTGTATTGAGTTAGATACGAATTCTTAGAGAGATATATTCAGATCTGTAATAGGATTCTAGTTTTCTACAAGTGTTAGTTAAGACAACTTTAGTCATAACCTTCTGTGAAGGAAGAGATAAAGTGTCTTAAGTTTAGTAAGAGTTTACTTGTAGTATTTTTGTAATTCACATATTTATATAGTGAAGTTTTTGCCCTGAGGCACTTCGCGAGATTATAGAAATATAATCTCGTGAAATTTTACAAATCCATTGTCTGTTTCTATATTTCCGCTGCGTATACAACATTGTCTCAACTTCATATACAACTTTGATCACAACTCTGTCAAAACCGAGAGTTCAGTTTTTTCAATTTAACAATAATATTTTACTTTTTTTAATATTGATTTATACAAATTATTTGAATTTAATTGAAAAGCCCTAGTTTTCTCCCGTCTCTGATCAAACCTTCACCGCCTCTCATTATCACCATCTCGGTGGCAGTGTTCACCCATGGCATCTCTGATGACGCCTCCGACAAAGTGTGTCCGCAGATCCGCCCAAGGAAGACGACGACATATCTCCCACTCCCGATGGCGATAATGAGAGAGAGAGAGAGAGAGAGAGAGAGAGAGAGAGTGAAATCTTGAACATTTTTTCTGTGTTAATTAGTAGGTCTCTATTTTCAAGAGGAAGAGGGTTCAATAGAAGGATATTTGCTAGAGTCTAAGAGAGTGAGAATGAGAACTCGTTTGCAGGATCGGATAGAACGAGCAGAGACATGTATTCTTTGCTGCAGCCAAATCTGAGGCTACAGTTGTAGCACATAACCCTCTCGAGGAATTCTTTGAAACCGATAGAAAGCCTGATGATGAGACGCTTGTTGTCTATGGTAGAAATAATATACATTTTTCATTATGTGTGCTTGTACTAGTTCTTGATTCTCGCCTCCATTTTACTGCCCTGCTATAATTTGTTCTTGGAGTTGTTGAACAATAAACCAATGACTTTGTTAAGTTAGTTGTTAAATACGATGAGGCGAAGGTAGCTGGAGAATTTTTTAGCTGGATTTAGGATTTTGGTCTGTGTTTTTCGATCTTTTACTACATGGTAGTCTGATATTGTGTCATAGTTTTCTTGTGATATAAATGGTGACACCTTCATTCCCCTGAATAAGATGTAAGATAAGCTTGTATATATTGGTTCCTTCGAATGATGGAATTTGATGCATTTTTAGCTTTTTACTAGAAGGTTTGTATTTTCTTCAATATCTAAATTCTCTTGTAGCTTCTAAACTTTTGGTAGAGTTGGCTCAAAGTGGAAAATATTCTTATATTTTTTTTTTTGTGTGTTTGCACGAAGAGTACTTCTTATTTATTGGCTTATATTAGTATTTCAGTATTTAGTTTTTGAACAAATAGATGTGTGCACAGAATAAGTTGACTTATTTAGCTATGGACTAACCTTTTCCGTTCAACTTATTTATTGCAGATGCACTTTAGATGTTTCTGATTTTAGTGGAAGTAAGGGAACTTACTTTTCAATTTTTATATTAATTCACATATGCATAGGGATCTTGCCAAATCTTGAATAGGCACACCCACCTAGAGATAGAATTTGGATGAAAAAATTAGAAAAATAAATCTAAATAATGTATTCTTCTCTCTTTGTTGCTTAAGTTGTCCAGTAAAATTTTACATTGTGCTCATTTACTAACTAATCTCAATTGTGGTAGAGATGTTATAAAAATATTTTCTTTTTTACTGGGTTAGTAGTGATAGAGAAGTCTGAATTCAGTAGATAGGAAGTCACTCTACATAGACCAGATTGCTTTGTGAAAAATATGAGAATTTATAAGCTTAACTTCTTGTCCTTGTAGGACCTTTGCATTGCAGAATAGGAACTTCTAGCCATCTTCAACCTACAAACTAAATCAAACTTATATACAAACATGCTCTTATTTTGCTTTTTTCCATGGTCCTGAATTCGTGATTTATATAATTATTTTGGTGATTTTTTTATGATGAAAGTTTTATTTCTTTTTAAACGTGTTTAAGCTCATATGACAGATTTTACTTCAGTTGTGGCGAACATTTTGGATTTATTCAATTTTAGATGACTTTCTTTGGTGAAGTATGACTAGATATTCTGAAAACCTCATGATGCATACATGTAACTATTCTGAAAATTTAGGAATTTTTTTACCATGTGATGTGGTATACATGAAAATTGCTGCTGACTGACATTAGGTCACCTTAGTAAACTATCTCCACCAATTAGTCCATGAGCACAGATCAACACATGTTACCTTTGGGATAAGCTCACATCAATTTTTTATATGTTTTTTAAGGTGGAAATTAATAATTTTTTTAGCTATTAGATAATGGGAATAATTGGATGCAGGAAGTGGAAGGTTTAAGAATTTTGGTTGATCTAATCTTGGTATGAAACTTGGATTTTGGTTGTGAGATTATGGATAACTATGTATTATATTTTGTGATCTACAGTTTTCTCTTTTTTTACAGCAATATTTGATGAGGGTTGCAAGGCATATAAATAAATCTGACCAAATAAAATTACTAATTACAATATAATTTGTTGGATTATAAAATCACCGGGTACAAATAATTTGTGAAGTTTTGCATGCAAGTATTAGGAAAATCTAGAATGACAAGTCGAGACTGGTCCATAATGGAGTGCTTATTTCCTGTTTCCAATCCCACCATTTTAAATGCAGAGTAGAGAAATTGATCATTTATAGTGCTAGTTTTAGAGAATTTCTAAGATATGTACTTGCAGTTTGTGCAGAGAAGCCATGGAATCCTCTTGATCAAGCAAGGGATATTCCACAATTGAGGTAAACTAGAATTCTAGGTTTGCATTGATCAGTCCTTACTCCTTGTAAAAGTGTCTGATAATAGGAGTTGATGAATAAAATAATGTTATCTGGAGCAGTAACTTCCTGCCTTGTTACTTGTTTAAAGAAGTACTATCTGCTTTTGTTTGCTTGTTATTGGGCTCTCTAGTGAATTTAGAGATGTCATGTGATAGTGACAGAATTACTTAATGCGCCTTGCTGACTCTCATTGTTGAACCCGTATCTTATCAGCGGGATCAAAATTGTTTCAGTATCATACCATTGGCTATAAAGGATTTCTTCAGCATGATCCAAGATGTAAGTTGTCTTGTTCTTTACACTATGTTTTTTCATTAAGTCAATTGATTATATATTATATACAACCATAAAATTTATTTATGTGTATTTCTCTTGTTTTTCAATTATTTATGCTTCTAATTTCTAAAGAAATGAATCTTTTCATGGAGGATTGATGTTGATCTCCTATCAGACTTCACGTCGTGAGTTTTTACTGCAGATGTCACATCTTGAAATCTATAATGAGGTCAGTGCTAATTTATTTTATTCTATATCTGACCAGCCCCCAATGGATGTGGAGCAGAACATTGAACTTTTGCTCTATGAATTTTAATTTCTTTTATAGTCCGAGGATTGAATCCCTTAGTTAAATAAATAGAAAAGAGTTACGGCCTTTAAAATTCATAGTGACACAACTTTTTATATAGATTCTAACGGGTGGTTTTTATTATACTAATTGTTCTTTCCTCCAGCCACATTCGCTTTCACGATGTAAGTTGCATGTTCTAAATTTGGGGATGATTATTTAGTCTTTTGCTCAATCTTTCTCCACAATTAGATGATCACGTGAACTTAGATGCTTAAAAGATCAGTACACAAAATTAAAACTTGTTGATTGATAGGATTATTATCACCTCTCAATTAAAACTGTTCAGAATGAACATTTATGTTGAATTAACACTCCTCCACACTTCACAACAAATAATGATTTGTTCACCTGTGCACAAGGAACTTATGTTGAGCGTATAAAGGAGGAAGTTGGATTTTTCCCTGGACATGCTCTTTCGTTTATTAATGCTGGAGATATTAATATGTTTTGTGTAATTGCTTGACTATTAAAAATAATCAACCAATAGTTTGATATTTATTCTTATATAATGGCAGAGCATCGTCATATTCGATTAGATAATTTGAACCTTTCAGCAAGATGAAAATTAATGATTCACTGTGTGGAAATGCACGTACCATCCTCATATGTACATTGAGTCCAGCAACAAGTCATGCAGAACAATCTTGAACATCTTCATTTGCACACTCATGGCACCCACAATATTTTTCAGCTTCTCCACTCTAGCTTGCGACTCCCCCATGAATTTATCGGTCTTCCTCATGAACGCTATCAACAGATCATCTATGTTTGGCTTCTTTTCCTCATTGATCACTCCATTTGTTACTAAGAAATCAGGAGGGGGTTGCAACGTTGTTGGGGTTACCATATGAGAGGTTGGATCGGTTACCTTGGTAGAATTGATTTTCGTCTCGGTATCTCATAACTGTCTCTCTGATTTATGTAGTTAACATCTTCCACTGCTTGATTCATGGAGAGATTGACAGTCTGCTGGGACATGGCATCAAATTTGCTGTTGATAGTAGCATTCAATGTGGACAGTTGAGCTACAATCTTAGAAATCGGATCACTGTCATCAACTATTGTAGCTCTTTTCAAAATCTTCACTTGTCGATCACCAGTCCACTGATAGCTGTTGGTGGCCATGTCTTCAATTATCATCACAACTTGATCGTGGCCTTTGTTTAGCAGTGAGCCACCCGCAGAGGCATCCACAAGCCTCTTCATCTCCATGTCGCATCCGTTGTAGAAGATGCAAACTTGATGGTCCACCCCGAATCCATGGTTGGGGCACTTCCTTAGCATGTTCCGGAATCTTTCCCAAGCCTCATACAAAGTTTCATCATCAAACTGGCGAAACTGTGTAATTTCGCCCTTCAGCTTGAGAGTCAAGCCAGGAGGGAAAAATTTATGAAGGAATTTATGTGCCAAGCACTCCCAGCTATCCACCGTACTAAGATCTAAGGAATGATACCAATCCTTGGCAGCGTCTCTCAATGAGAATGAGAACAAGCGAAGCCGAATGGCATCATCCGACACCCCGTTCATCTTGTTTGTACTGCAGACCTCCAAGAATTGTTGCAGGTGTGTATTTGGATTCTCAGTCTTGTGACCTCCATACTGATGTTGTCGCACCATGCCCACCAATCCCGACTTCAGTTCAAAGTTATTGGCATTAATGCCTGGACCGGAAACTTGTCCATGGTTGAGCACTGGTGTGAACATCTGATTGATCGGTATCGGCACTGCCTCTCTTGCAGCCTCCTGTTCTTGCATTCTACGTTGCATCTCTTCTAATTGTCGTTGCATCTGCTGCATTTGCTCAACTGTAACAGGTGCTGCCTGTTCTGCCATCTCTATTTTTCTCTTTGCGTTTTTGTGGTGAATGGTGGCTTCAATCTCAGTATCGTATTTTTCTAGAGATCCTCCCTGAGATCGTGTACGCATACACAATCTAATCACAAGAAAAGAAGATTATAAAATTTAAATGAAAATAAACTAAAAAAAATGTCTAGATTAACATAAGAAATTAAATCTAAATAATAGCAAATAAAAAATTAAATCCCCGGCAACGGCGCCAAAAATTTGTTCGGTATTTATTTTCACCTAAACTGCAAGTGTACAGTGAGGCTTATAGGACAGCGGTGAACAAGGTCGTATCCACAGGGATTTAATGATTAATATGCTAGTTATCTAATTTAATCCCTCGCAGTTATCTAGACTTTAAAACATGGTTGAATTTAACTAATTAAAAACTAAAAATAATAAATAAACTAAATTACCACAGCAGAAATCAAAACAGACAAACCAAACACTGGAGAAAAGACGCGTTCTAGGATTGGATACTCATTATTTAATCCATTCTCTTAATCAATTCATTTAGTGTCTATGTTGGGATTTAAATTATGCTAGATAATCACTCATGTATTCTAAACCTTCTCTCGAAGAGCCTAGATTGTAGATCACACAATAAATACTAACGTCTCCGTTCAATACATATTATGCAACTCCTAATGATTCCAAAGATTTATTCTTCTCTAAATTAATCGCAACTCTCTCGAGTGATATTGACTAACCAGTTAATTATTCCAGATCTTGTGTTAAAACTCATCTCTCGAATTATGGATTAACACATCAAATTGCATCATTTATTGATCAGGTAAATAATACAGAGAAAAGCAGGAATAATCAAAACATAATCAAATCATAGACACCAAATAAAATAAATCAAAAGAACTTCATAAATAAATCATAATCCAACCCTAGAATACTAGGGTTTTAGCTATTCATGGCAAAATGAATAATCAAAATAATCCACAAAGAAAACATGAACAATCCTAAGAACAAAGAAAATAAAACTCGGAAGAATTAATTTGTCTCTAATCTTGAAAGCTCTTGAATCCCTTGGTCTTGTTCTTCGCATCTGTTTTTCTCTGCAGCAAACCTCTAGTGGCAACTTTTGGGTAGGTGGAATTATCTGGAATTTTCGTGCATTAAACCCTTAAATACTAAGTTAAGAAAAGCGCAAAAATAGGTCAAAATCAGACAGGCCCGCTGCATTCACGACCACACTCGCGACCCAGTCACCCGCGACTCAGGTCGCGAGTCCACGTGGCGCTGATGTGGCCAAAATTCACGATCGGGTCGCGAATATTTCAAAAGAGAACCCCCTATCGCGACGGTGCAGAAAACTGCCCAGGGGTGATTCGCGACCCCGCAGTCGCGACCCGGTCGCGACTCCATGTCAGTTCCGGCAGCCTCTCACTGTTTTGCTTCGTTCTCACTCGTTTCTCATCCGATTGACCCGATTCTTTTTGAAACACATTCCTAACTCGATTTCCTATCTTTCTAGGGTATTCCCAAGCTCATTTGAAGTCGACACAAAAAATGGTATTAATTCCCTTCACAATGAACAAACACGTGACATTGCACAAAACATAGAAAACTATGCAAAAGTTATCACTTCATGCATGCAATGCCATCAAATACCACTCAAATGTACCTCAAAATACATGCAAAATATGAGGTTATCAAAGGTCTTGCGCAACCTAGCCATAAGGAGCTTGTATAAGCTTAAATATTGTTAAGTATTATAATTAGGGGTGACACGGTAAGGTATACCTTACTTTTTTCACCATACCTTTACCTTACCTTACTAGCACGGTATGGAGAAAATCCATACCGTTACTTTACCTTAAGGATCGGTATACCTTAAGTTCGGTATGAAACAAATGGCATACCTTTGTCGTACCTTTAGTTCGGTATACCTTACTAATATCGTATACCTTACCGACATCGGTATACCTTATCATACCATCCTAAGATATATCATATATTTCATATATTTACTCAAAATATATGAAATACTCCTAATACGATCAAAATTCAATAAAATAAAAATAAATATCTTCATGTCACGATAATTAAAGTCCAATAAAATAAAATAGATATAATAATTCAAATTTAACACTCCAATGCAACAATTAAATAAAAACAAGTGATATCCCAACAAATACAAGAAATAAAAATAAACCGAGTCTAGAATATTTCCCAAAAAGTGTTAATATTGTAAATTTACTAGATATTTATAAATGTATAACATATTTACTAGTATTATAAATCAATTATGTTTTTATAATTAATATAAATTGTATAAAAATATTATAAACTTACTAAATATTACAAATTTGAAATCTTTTACTTATAAATCGTAAAAATTATTTACTAAGTATATACTAACTAAGAACACACTTAGCATTACAATGCATTAAGTATAACATAACATTAATTATAAGTGTTAATATTGTAAATTTACTAGATTTTTATAAATGTATAACATATTTACTAGTATTATATATCAATCATGATTTTATAATTAATATAAATTATATAAAATATTATAAACTTACTAAATATTACAAATTTGAAATCTTTTACTTAGAAATTATAAGAATTATTTAATGCGTATATATTGACTAAGAACACACTTATCATTACTATGCATTAAGTATAACATAAGATTAATTATAAGTGATAATATTGTAAATTTACTAGATATTTATAAATGTATAACATATTTACTAGTATTATATATCAATCATGTTTTTATGATTAATATAAACTGTATAAAAATATTATAAACATGCTAAATATTACAAATTTGAAATCTTTTACTTAGAAATTGTAAGAATTATTTACTAAGTATTAATTAAGAACACATTAAATTATTATCATTACTATGCATTAAGTCTAACATAAGATTAATTATAAGTGTTAGATATTTACATATATCATATTTACTAAGTATTATATATAAAGTATTTATAATTCACATATACATATATTTATAAAATATCACAAATATAGCAGTATATACCGTTAGTTCGGCATATACCGTTGGTGCGGTATATATCGGTATAACGGTATATACCATTACAACGGTATGCCAAACTAAAGGTATATGTAGAACTAACGGTATATACCGCACCTACGGTATATATCGGTGCAACGGTATATGCCGAAGTAACGGTATATACCTTAAAAATTCGGTATACCGTCGGTATCGGTATACGCCGGTATACATCGGTTTTTAAAATTTTATACCGTTACCTTACCAAAAATACCGGTATACCTTAAAGTCCGATATTCCGGTATTTTTTCCGGTACGATAAGTACAGTATAACGGTATGACGGTATTTTTTCTCAGCCCTAATTATAGTTGCATTTACGTTGGACAAAGATCCTCAACTTTTTCTAAAGTGACTTTTGGTGAAGATGATATTAATTTTAGTTTTTTCTTAGTGATCAAAATAACCCAAAATAATTAAATGAAATGAAAATGACATCTATTTTCACACATGTTATATGCAAGCTTTCATTATGCATACACATCTCATGGAGAAATTAATGCGAACTGAAAAAATACTAAGTTCACAACGTGTTTTGGGTAGCTCTCTCGAAATACGTCCTACAACAAATACTGGAGATAAACATTAATCAAGAAAGACGAAATATAATTATAAATTGAGATGAACCCTCCCTATTACTTTAGCACAATACACATTCTGATCAGTGATCACCATAGTGGCCTTGGTAAACCATGAAGGCAAGACGAACTTGGTGATTTTTTTTGCTACAAATCCAATGTCCAAGGTCGGAGCTTGGCCAACATTTAGCAACAACACATTGAGTTCGGACTGAATTTATTTTCTTTGCAATGGTCTAGACCGACGAGAAAATTACATCCGTATCCGTCTGAAAATTCCAGCTCGAAGAATTATGGCGGGGTTCTTAGCGTTGGAAAGGACATAATAAAATTGATGGTATCAACACTGGGTCAGTTATCAGATGCTCGTGATCATTGTTGAAATCAGCTGAAGGGCCCATATAGCAAAACCTTATGATTAATTGCTTTAACCACTTTGCGAAATTTGGCATTCACCGCTTTTATCGTTGGCTGAAAATGAAAAATAATCGGTATATGGTGATGAATAAAATAGAGCCCAGAATATACATATATATTCATGCTACAAAGAAGAAATCATATATTATATATGCTAATGTATTTAATAACAATATATAAAAAATAAAATATAATTGATAAAAAATCTAACTGAAATGGTCTTGCAGGAGAACCAGAGACATTAAATCCGAATACCTATGTGCGTTAGGTAATCAAAACCCAAGAAAGTTGCATAATTTGTCTATTTTTGAAGAATCTATTACTTTCCAGAATATATTAAATTGAACCAAACTCATGATTATTTTTCACATGCCTCATTCCATGTCAACAAAACGAGCCCTCAAAGTATTGGCAAATTCATGATTATACACTTATGGCAGATAACATGATAAATAGCAACATATCTAACTAGGTAAAGCATAGCAGAGCAGGGTATCCCTTCCCAACTCAAACCACACTCACAATCTGAGAATTAGTATTCACAAGTATGCATGCAACATATAACCCGGTAAATCTGCAGACAGATAGGGGTTAGCTGGGGAAACATATCTGAATTAATTGTAAATAATTTGAAATTTAAATGCATGCTATGAAACAGTTAATGGGAGCAAACCTACTGTAACTAATTATCAATAGCAATTCCTTCCATACCCAAAAGTGAAAACAAATTTGCCTTCTCTCAGGGATAAATTCTAAATCGCATAGAATGGGATACATACTTAGATAAATAGCATTGCATCCATAATTAATATATGAGTAAAGCTTTAAAGAGAGAAGCATTCTCAAAGCAAATCTACCTTTCCAAATATTGTCAAAACCCTATTTACTCCATCACATAAAGCATTATACTACATGAAGAATCTGGATTGTCTGGTACTTAAGTCGGGTCTATGAGAGAAAACAGCTTCTACAGCATTAAACTAAATTGAAATTTGAATCAAACATAACATCATTGATCAGTAATTTTGCAAACTAATATAAACATGGAAAAGTAAATATAGACCTTTGCAATCATCCATAATGTCAAATCAAATAAACGATAATGTCTTCTAATCTCGAATGAAATGAATTCATATAGCGCCATTTGTTATAATTTTGAATTAAATGCGGCCACATAGCATAATCTATTATAATTTTGAACGAAATAAACTAGCATAATATAATTTCATATAATTCCGAATGAAAAAAACTCATATACGGGAGTTTATTATAATTACAAACCATCAATAAAATGTATTTTTAAAATTTATAATAAAAATAACTTATATAATGTAATTGATTATAATTTCAAATGCAGTGAGCTTGTATAAAGTAACATCTTGTATATTTTCGAATGAAAATAATGTATATAGTGTAATTTATTATTAATTAAAATCAAATGTATTAGTATAATATAATATCTTATAACTTCGAATAAAATGAACTCATATAGCGTGATTAATTATAATTCCAAATCAATTGAACAAGTGCAGTGTAATATTGTCTTATAATTTTGAATGAAATGAATTTATATAATGTAATTTATTATAATTTCAAATCAAATTCACTAGTATAACGTAATTTCATATAATTTCGAATGACAGCACAATTTATTATAATTTTGAAATAAAATGAGCAAGTATAATGTGATAATGTCTAATAATTCCGCGTTCATGAAACTAGCTTATACATTGTAATTTATTATAATTTCAAATTAAATAAATTGTAACATGTAATTTAATATAATTTCAAATGAAATGAACCTATATAGTATAATTTAATATAATTTCAAATCAAATTAATAACTATAATGTAATTTCATATAATTTCGAATGGAATGAACTCGTATAGCGCAATTTATTATAATTTCAAACTAAACGAACTTAGTATATGATGCACTAAATTTTATGTACAATTCTGCAACTAACACTGGACAATGCAATATAGTAGTGAATCGAGTATTGTATCCTCAGGAACTGTAAATATGACCACACCGAGTACTAAGCTAACACGTTTCTATTATCCAGACTACCTAAATTTTACGTGGGTTTACTAAAGTTAGACACAAACCAAATTGGAACAATAAAAGAACAATTAAACTAATTATTCAAAGCAAATCAATTAAAACAAATTAACAAATTCAATCAATTAACAAAGATTAATCATAGGTAGTGCAATTCACATGTATCAACTATGTACTAATCTGATTCTAATTCTTCCCATTTTTAATCCAATTATTGGTGGAGAAATCAGAAAAGTTGCTACCTATCTCCGCCAGGTCTCAAGGTAGTCATTGATTAATAAATCTCCTATCACTTTCGTCTCTAGGTAAATTTATTAACTTCTTAAAGCATCAGATATTATCTCCTACAGATTCATGACGAATTTGTATTAAACTGTTCAATTAATCCATTGGTTAATTATCTCCGCCGGGTCTCAAATTCACCAACTATACATGCAATCAATCATGACCAATAGTCGAAGTATACAATAAAACATTTGAACATTTAAACACAATAATCAGACGGGAAGAATAACATAATTAGATTAATAACATAGAATCCACATGTACGCAAACCTTAGAATTCATATGCGTTTAGCCGCTCATGGCAAAATAGAAATCTAAAGAAAATATTGTATTGATTACACAACTCATAGTCGAAATTAAAATAAAAATCATAAATAACTTATGCCGAGTGATCAGTCTTCATTCTTCGCCTTTTTCTTCTTCACAGTACTTCTTTGCTTCAATAATAAGGTAAAAAGTGTCCCAAAATTCGTCCAAAGGGAAGCCTTATATAGTTGGGAAAACACAGAGTCCAAACAAGGAAAAACACCAATTTCCGGAAACAGGCGGCACGGTCCGTGCCGTGCAACAAAACACGCGTCGGGGGTTACGGCATGGGGCACGGTCCATGCCGTGGCTACCGTGACTTTTGTCTTGCAATGTTTCATGGCACAGTCCGTGCCATCTTCCTCTCTCCAAAGCTATGCTTTTTCGGTCCGTGTTCGCCTTTCCGGTCTCGACTTATGTATTCCTTCTACCCGGTGACTTTGTACAGCTCAAAACACGTCCAAACTAGGTGGTTTTCCTGTCAAAACTCGATAAACTCATGAATGTACCAACACAACATAAATCTATTCAAACCAGTCACAACACACATACATTCGACTCCAAAAATATGTAGAAAGCACACCCGAAAAGTATACAAATCCCGAGTTTATTAGTATAATATAATCTCATATAATTTCAAATGAAATTGACTTATATAGTGCAATTTATTATAATTTTAATTGAAAAATGAACTAGTATATGTCTTATATAATTCGAATGAAAATAACTTATATAGTGTAGTTTACTATAAATATTTGTCAAATATTTACATAACATTATAAATTAATTTCATAAGACTATGATAATTTGCCAATAAAATAATTCTAATGTATGCCAAGGTTTATTTTTTGTCATAAGTATATGTTATAACAAAACAATGATTTGCTGATAAAATAAAATAATAAAAATATTTACAAATCATCCATTCAAATAAATGTCGACGCTTGTGTCCGATACAAAATAATAAAGATAATAAACGTTTGTTTCTCTTCCAGTTTAAAATGTACTAATTTGATTATTTAAAACTTATTTTTCAATTTTATACCTATAAATTAACAAATTATTTTTACTATATGTGCAGATAATTTGGAGGTCGAATATATTAATTTATTTATGAAATTAGTTCAATTTAATTATTTTCCCACACATAAATAAATAATATAAAAAATATCGAAAATATAAATTTAATTACTGATATGGACCTATCCACTTCCTGACAATATTTAAATAACACTACCCCATAAATCACTATTAAAATAACAATTTCCAATAAAATTTTAATGTGCATCTACTGCATCAGCTAAGTGCGGCAATAGGTGTTAAGGATGTAAATATACAGTGACACCGTATGCTTAGGAATACCATCAGTATTTTTCTTTTTTTAATTCTAATGCAAAAGACACGTGTCAGCAGATCTTCACAAAGTGTATTTACACTCGGTTCACAATAGACTTTTCCTAAATAAACCCTGATGTAATAGCCACTTACAAATTCGTCAATTTTTCTCATGAATGAGCTCAATGCGGACGATCAAGAGAGCCATCGTCCTCGGAAATGGCGTGGCCGGCGCCGAAAATCAGTGCATCGGCTTGCTCCGAGCTTTGAGTCTCTCCGACAAATACACACTATATGTAAGCACATTTCTTTCTGAATCGGCGAATTCTAATCTGAATTGAAGCAAGAATATCGTTTCCATTTTTCAATTTGATTAGAGTAAGTCTTCTATGGAGCATTATAATTTTGAAAAATCATTTGATTTGGTGAAAAGCTGCATTCTTTGCTTTATGCTTGTGGTGTGCTGTGATGTCTGCTCATCATTGTCTAATCGTTTCAGCGTGTTAGTCGTCCGAGAGGCGGAATCAATGAGAAACTTCGTTGGTTGCCAGTTAACGTCCATAAAAAATTAGGGGGCGTCGTTGAGTGGATTCGTGGAAAACAATTTCGAGCAAAGAAATTGGTGCCTTTTCCAACTGACCAGAGAGGTGGTTTAGGCTTATCAGCTCTATAACTTGTTTGTATATCTTCATATTCATATATTTCATCCAGGTGAATATTTATCTTTTACCATTTTGTGCGATGTGTAAATGGTATTGTCTCAGAAGTTTTAGAGGCTGATGCAAGGCACATCGCGAAAGCTGCTCAGGAAACATTTGAGAGGTGCTTATTTCCTATTCTTTTTTCAAGAATTTGTTTGTTCTTTTGAAGTCATATCCTCAAAATTGGTTTGATGGACAGATTATTCCAAAGCCCCAAAGATATGCAATTGACATTATAGTAATGCATTTAGTGTTACCCATATATCTTGGAACGTCACCTCGCTTATCAAAAGATAGTGTGCTGAGCATCATTTTTCGTTTGATTGCACGTTTTAGGACTTGGATACGAATTGTGAAGTGATGTCTACCCATGCTGCGTACCTAAAGCTTGCCTCAGTGCAGCATATTCATCCATATGTTATGCTTTTACAAAAATTATAGGCTTATAATTACTAAGCATGTGGGAGGAGATACAGTTAAGAGAATCAAGATTTGCTTTTGTATGTTCTCAAGTTACATTGAAATCTTTTAGGGATGGTCCCATCTTGCTGGTCGCATCAGGTCGTGATACCATTGCTATTGCAAGTTTCATCAAGAAGTTGGTTCCGGATAATGTGTTCCTTGTTCAGGTACGATGAGGTGTAAAGTATTTATTTCTTTAATACGGTCTAGCTATTATTTACTTCACAAATCCAAAATATGTTCATATAATATTTGGTATGCTAAAATGAACATGAGGAGATATAAAATCTAAATGAACTTTTACTGTACACATGCCTTAACAGAGTATGGTTACTGAACTTTTTGGTAGTTGTGAGGTGTGATCATTTGGATACACATGCACATTAATAGAGTCAAGGGAATTAAGGGATGAAAACACTTTAATTAACTGGAATTCAATACAAAATCCATGAGAACTCAGTTTATGAAACCTGCCCAGCACAAGGCCGCTTATTCACCAACTTTTTTCCTAACCCTACCAGAACTTGGAAATCAAATAAATAATACTACTAATCTGATAGCCCATGGCATGGACATCTCGGCGTCCACCTATTGGCCCCATGACTATGGAATTATAAGTATGTAAGAATACATGTAATATATCTAATCTCAATAATTAATAAAATGAGTTCCTCAATTTCTCTTGGCTCCACAACGATAAACCTTAATAGTTGGGCTCGCTAACACAGATTACCCGTCAGGCTTTATATGTTTCACTATTTGCTTTCAGATACAACATCCATGTTCTCGTTTGCACAGATTTGATCTAGTGGTAACACCTCAGCATGATTATTACCCATTAACTCCTGAGGCACAGGCACAGATCCCTTCATTTCTAAGAAGGTGGGTAACACCTCGAAAGCCTCCTGATAAACATGTGGTATGTTACTCCTTGATTGATCAAAGGATTTCATTCACCACAGAAGTTCTTTATCTGAAAATAGTATTGGCTGTCGGCCATTTGATTTTACGTTGATTGTAAGCTTTAATATAGCTTAAAGTTACATTTAGGTACTTACAGTGGGAGCTCTTCACCCGGCTGATTCTGATGCTCTGAGAAGTGCAATTTCTGCATGGCACGATGAGATGGCACTCTTGCCTAAGCCCTTACTTGTTGTTTCCATTGGAGGTCCCACAAGTAGGTTATGCATTTAATTATTCCTGACACTTCTTTTACGCGCAATTGAGGTTCTAAGTTATAACTTCAACTAAATACAGTCCGAGCATAATATTTTTTCTGGTACAATTGCAATCCGTCGATGCTTTCTACAATGCTATAAGAAAATGTTGACTGCTAATCCAATATACTTTCACAACGTGTCTGTTCTCTCTTGCTGCTTATGTTTCTTCTTCACTTCATTAAGGTTCGTCATTTATCTTCACGGACCCTCCTATTTGATTCTTGAATATCATCAGCCTTTTTCTTGAATCTCTCTCTTTTATAGGACATTGCAGATATGGTGCCGATCTTGCAGTGCAGCTTACAGCTTCATTGAAGAGCGCTCTTCCAACTTGTGGAAGTATCAGAATATCCTTTTCTCGTCGAACTCCCAAGACCGTGTGTACTCTCTTCAGAATTCTATGTAATTATTCATTAGAGGCTAAATTCTCATTCATGTTATGACAAACAGGTATCTGACATCATTTTGACTGAACTCTCAAACCATCACAGAGTCTACATTTGGGACTGTCAAGGTAATTAGTTGATTCTGTTTACCACTTTTTGTGTCACCACTCACCTATATTACTATACATGGGTGGAATTGTTGTTGAAAGAATGAATAGTTCAAAAATCACTTCATAAAATTTAATTTAGCAGTAAAACTCACCTTTTTTCCTGATAAAACACAATGCAAGCTGGCATCAGGGCTCTGTTCAAATGAACAAATTAATGGTCAGTTTCCTCTTCTGCAACACTTCTAACTTGCATCTTATGATATTGTTCAGATCCAAATCCACATATGGGACATCTGGCTTGGGGGGATGCCTTTGTTATTACAGCCGATTCAGTATGTATGTTAAGTGAGGCTTGCAGCACGGGGTATGCGACTCTGTATCTACCATTCAAAATTTATTCATTTGGTCTTTCTTTTTCTTTATTAAAGAAACTTGCATTTTTATATCCGGATTTTGATACTGCAGGAAGCCTGTGTACGTAATTGGAGCTGATCGGTGCACGGGGAAGTTTTCACATTTTCTCAAAACCCTGCAGAGTAGAGGAGCAGTTCGACCATTCACTGGTGCAGAAAATGTAAGGAATCACAGCCTATCTGTCCTTTTGGAGTTCTTTTCCACCATAAAACACTGAAAAGAAAAGGTTCTTCATATAAAACAATTAGCCTTTATGTTTATGAGGACCGTTGTAAGAGAGAGATAATCTTACCAATTTCCTTATCCTGATTCAGCTTACGAGTTAGAACGGCATCGCTCCTATTTACACGCCAATTCTGAGAACTTTTTAACATCTTTCTACCTTGATAGCTCCTCTATAATCTTGTCAATCTAGTGGCATGATCATCTGGTGTTCTATTGTGACTTGCTAAAACCATGTCATAGTCGAACACGATTAACCATGAAATTGAGTCATGATCTAGAAAATGATAATCTGCAAATTGCAAATTGGTTTGTCCAGATTTGTGAGAAATGGGAGTATGTTCCACTTTGTGATACTAAGAAGGCAGCTGATGAAGTGATAAAGGCAGTTGGTGAACGTGGGTGGAGATTGCATGGTAATGTTTAAGTCACAATTTAGGCTTCAGAGGGTTTGATAAAAGCAAAGGCTTCATTAGACCTCTCTCTCTCTCTCTCTCTCTCTCTCTCTCTCTCTCTCTCTCTCTCTCTCTCTCTCTCTCTTTCTGTTTTTTTTTTTTTTTTTTTTTTTGTGATGGGGAAATACCTCGAAGGAGAGATGAACCAGATCAGATATCCTATTACATTTTGTGTTACATCTCATGTGCCACTATCATTAATGGATGACACATATATTAACTTCCACACATGTATTTGATAACATCATAAATGTATACATGACATGTATTAATGATAGTAGAACATGAGTCATATCTCCTGTAGTCCTATTACATTTCGTGTTACATCCCATGTGCCACCTATTTTCACTTCCCATTTCATTCTTATTTTGTTGTCTTGCTTCATCGCACTCTTTTAAACATTGTCCTAATTACCCTTATCTAAGTGAAACATCAATAATCAAAATCGCAAGGGTAATAACTAATAATACAATCATGAAACTACCACAAACTTTGTAGTTCAGCGATATTTTCATCATCCTTATAAGAGTGAGATATCACTTCGCACGCTATAATCCGACCCAGGCTACTGATCACAAAAAAAAGGCCATTTTTTTGGCCCCGTTTAACATAATTTTTTTGTGAAGAGTTTATAACTAAAACATGTTAGTAGATGCCAAGTATCTCATTATATAACTACATCAAATTAGGGAATAGTTCATACAGTTTAATTTATAAATCAATCATATGACTGCAACCATGATTTAAGTTTCAAGCTGCATCTATTATACTGTGCCTCGTTAAATTTGAAATATTGTTAGTGAAACAAGTTCTTTATGATCACCGATTCTAGAAATAAAATGAAATGTTAGTACTTTTTTTTTTTTTTTAATATTCTGTAACGGTAAAAATGAAATGTTAATACTTGCCAACTCGGATTTGAAGTCCACCGCATCAAACGTCATTAGAAAATGAGAAATCGGTTTGTAGTGGATTAGGGAAGGTGTAGGATGTTAGTTGACTAATTATTCCAATAATTTACTTCATTTTCTTTACGATCTTAACTTCCAATGCCCTTGCAACTTTCTAAATAAATCATTTTTGGGTTAATGACAAAATTCCCAGTGCCAACTTCCCCTTTCCACAAAATATGGGTATAAGAAAATACTAAAGTGCAGAAATAATTAAAATTGCATGATTCAATCTACCCCTTAATCTAATGTCAACCCATCTGCCCCAACAAAATATTCCCAAGTTATAAATTCAAAAAGTGATGAAATTTATATTCTTCCTCAACAAAAAGGGAAGCAACAACTCTTCTTGCTCCATTATCTTTACAATGCATCATCCCAATTTTAATAAATTTCTGAAGCAAAAAAAAAAGAGTCTTGCTAGCAAATGCAGGCATTAATAATCACTATATATAGATGCACAATTCCTATTTGAAATACACCACGAGCTAGCTGAATTAATATTCGAACTCTCACAGCAATTAACAGTTAATTGCAAATAAAATATTATTATCCAAGAAAAGATGGAGAAAAGTGAGGCGGCTGCGAGCATCGAAATGGGAGAAACAAGCCGAGAAAAGAAAGGGAAAGCGCCTCTCCTCGCCGCCGTGGATCATAGTGGGGGGGCGGGGGCGGCCGGATACAAGAGGGGTGTGGCTATATTCGACCTCATCCTCCGCATAAGTGCGGTGGCTGCCGCTTTAGCCGCCACCATCACCATGGGAACCACCGAGCAGACTCTTCCCTTCTTCACTCAGTTCTTCCAGTTCCGAGCTAGTTATGATGATCTCCCTACTTTCACGTCAGTTCACTTCCTCAGCTCTCTCTCTCTCTCTCTCTCTCTCTAGATTTCCAATCTTAATTAATATATAAACATTCTTCTTCTTGTTTACTGTCCAGGTTCTTCGTTATAGCAATGGCAATAGTTAGCGGCTACCTTATTCTCTCGGTGCCTTTCTCCATTGCCGGCATTGCCCGACCTGCTGCTATTGGACTCCGTCTGCTGCTCATTATCTGCGACACCGTATTTCTCTCTCTCTCTCACTCTCTCACATAGTCTCATTGATATATATATATATATATGTAATATTTTTGTTGGTTGGTTGGTTGCAGCTGATAGTTGGTCTTGCTACTTCGGCTGGGGGTGCATCTGCTGCGATAGTGTACCTGGCTCACAACGGCAACTCCGACGCGAATTGGCTGGCCATATGCCAACAGTTCACTGATTTCTGCCAGAGCACCAGCGGCGCCGTCGTCGCCTCCTTCATCACCGTCGTCTTGCTCATTTTCCTCGTCCTGCTCTCCGCCATCGCTCTCAGGAAACATTAATTATCCACAACATATATATATATATATATGTGGACTTATTAATTGCCTTGTTTGATTGATATATGGATTTCATTTTTATTTTATTTTGTAATGTTTTTCAGGTCCAAGTTGTAATTACTTCCATATATGTCACTTGTACGTATTCTAATGTATTTCTGCCAACATTCAAACTGAATCAAATTTGTACGCCATTTAATTTGCATCAAAATGCATATTTACATTTTTTCTAATATGTATATAATAAGAAGATTCACAAAAAATAACAGCAAAAATAGAGAAAGATGGATACCCCAAAGGTGACGCACAACATGTCCCAATCTCCCTCCCTCCTCAGTTCTCTCTCTCTTCTCTCTCTCTTCATCTGCTCAAAAACTCTGTACCTGTGCTGCCCCTCTTGCACTCTGTTTCTCCCGGTACCCTTTTCCCCCTCCAACGCCCCTTGCAAAATGACCAAACTCTCCTTCCCATTCAGGTGCTTTCCATCCATGTCCTCAATCTCCAACCTCACTTCCTTCACCTTCACCTCCATCTCCAACTCCCCCCCGCACGTCACCACTATCCCGCACTGCACGCCGCCCACAATCGACGCAAATCGCGCCTGCATTTCCCCCGTCAGCCAGTGCCGCTGCACTGAAACGGCCTCCTGCGTCGAAATATTCGCCGCCCGCCGCCCCACCGGGTCGATCAAAATCCAGCTCAAAGTCATTCCCTTCAGAATTCCTCCACGGGTGTCGCCGTCGGCGGCGGCGGAGGCGTTCTTGACGGCGGTGGGGACCACGCCCTTGGGTTCTAGAAGGTCGACACGGAACGGCGAGCAACGGAACCAGTCGGTGCCTGTTTCGGTAGAGTGGAGTTTGCTGAAGATGAGTTTGCCGTCGTAGTGTATGTCGACGGCGGAGAGTAGCTCCCGCGGAGGTGGGGCGGAGGATGGGTGGCTAAGAGGGCGGTCTGAGAGGAGAGGGAAGGCGTGAGAGAAAAAAGCGCGCGGGCCGCCGCCGGGGAAGGTGGAGATGAGTTGGGTGAGGCGCGGAGAGGCGGTGGACGGCCAAGTTGAGAGGCATGTGTTGAACCATAAGCTGTGGTGAGAGGAATGACGGCGGAGAGCGGTGGAGCAGCAGGCGGCGGAGGCGAGAGCTGGGCCGTCCAAACGCGTGAGGATGTGAGAGTCGATGATCTCGGGGTGCAAGCTGGAGAAATCGGCGGCGGCGGCGGCCGATGATGGTGGGTTCATTTCTGGTGGCGGGGTTTATAACACTGCAGAAAGATGTGTATTGTCTTAATACTTCTTAGGGAAAATGTGATTATATACTATATTTTTATTTTACTAGAATTACAAAATCGTGCTATGACCCTAAACGATGTCGTTTTGTTGGCTGCGTCTATCCTGTTGCGTTTACCTCATTCAGTGAACTCTAAACATGAAACTAGCAAGTTGTAAATTATCAATATTGACATGAAAAATGTAATTAAATGTGTTTAAAAATTAATTACCTTCAATCAATATTAATAACAGCCAACTGGTGAAGTTCTCTAGTTCACAACCCGTCTCTTATTTCGCATTTCACTGCTAAAATGAAAACCTTAAATAGAACAAATAAAAATCATTATTATAAAAATGTATAATCATTACCTACATTTTTCATCTTGGTTTGAAAAGGAACACATTGTGGCTTAAATGAACTAGAATTTCTACTCCATTTAAAAATGCACAATTATTATTATGAAACGGGGGGTATCAGCTCTCATCTTGGTTTGAAAAGGAACATCATTGTTATTGAATATATACATGAAATTCTCTATTTTGAAATTTGAATACTGATTTATTTCATATTTTTATTGGTTAAAACTTACAATACATTTTTATATTACCACCGGAGTCCATAAATATGAATAAGGTACCTAAATAAATATGAACATTTTAATTGAATATAGTTAAGCTTAATCTAACTATCAAAGAACGTAAGCGTTGTGGAGTTAAATAAAAAATCTTTAAATAATTTAATGATTAATGAAAGTTAAAACTAGAACAAGTTCCCACTAATTGCACACTGCGTGCAGAATGCAGATGCAATATGTTTAAATTATAGATTGTAATCCACCCAAAATAATATAATGACCGGCTTTTTAACGCTAATCTTGTCTACAAATATTGATTCTATTCCGCTTGTATAAAATCATTTAAATCGTTGTCTACAATTTTGTTTAACGTTTATGTGCGTAATGTGGTGATGAGTTACATCATCGTATTTGCTACGTTTGAACTTATTTTTGTTTGGAATCCATTATTTTAATTTAATGTAATTAATATATATATATATATATGTGTGTGTGTGTGTGTGTGTGTCGTGTTGAACTTGTAATGTCTCTAAAGCTTTTGAGCATCAACCAAGTTATTTTAAGGGGAAGTTTACTATTGTGAGTCAAAACTCAAAATCACTAAATAATTTGTATGAGATAAGGTTTTGCTAAACCAAATCTAATAAGCATGTACACTCAGAGTTTACTACCAACAAAGTATTATCCATAGTTTCCTATCAGACGATTTGACGCCATACTGTTCGGTCTAAGTACTTGATACTTTGTCTCAAATTAATATCACCGAATATTTATGTTTCGAGCTTGGATCCCAATATCACTTCACTAGATTGATTGATGAGGTCCAAACACTTCTCTAGTTATTGCTTCAGTCTAGGTGAATATTCACCTGAGATTTCTTCTATCGTGTTTCAATTCAATATTTTATGTCACCTAAATACGAATATGTATGTTATGATAATATCATACTATGAAATAATAATATAAACTAATGAAATGAAATAGGAGATTGCTACATTGTTGGTGCATATGTGAGGATCTAATCATTCATATTTCTCAAAGCAAGAACACATTGTAATAGTAGGTTTCAAAAATAGGGAGGTCCTGTGCAGGAGCCTCCCCCGTGAGATGGCGTGAGACGAGGCCCACGCGCTCCCGCGTTGACCCACGCACGGCGCGTGTACGACATGCGCCCGCGTTTTTCTTTTCTTCTTTTTTTTCTCTTTTTCTGTTGCCTTTTTTTGCTTTTTTCTGTTTTTCTTTTTTGTTTTTTCTGTTTTTCATTTTATTTTATCTTAAAAAAAACACATATAAATACCTAAAAAATCTTCCCAAATAAATTATAAAAAACACAAAATAAACCCTAAAAACATCCAAAAAAGAAAAAGAAAATAAACCCCTAAAAACACCCCCAAAAAACTCTAAAAAATACAAAATAAACCCCTAAAAACACCCCCCAAAAAATCCTAAAAAATACTAAATAAACCCCTAAAAACACCTCCAAAAATATAAAATAAACCCCTAAAAACACCCCAAAAAAAGAAAAAAAAAAAACAAAAAAAAACCCTAAAAAACACGAATTAGTACTATTTAGTGTTCGAATTGGTACTATGGGTGGTGAATTTTTTTTATTTTTTTTTTTGCGCGGGTCAGATGCGGGTCGGAGCGGGTCCTTTTCATGGGCCGACCCATGCACCTGATGCACAGGAGATTTGGCGTTCAAAAAATGATACACGACACGTGTGTACAATCAATATTTCATTGCCCAAAATGTGAGATATGCTTTGAAGAAACAAAACTAGCTGCATGTATGTCTATACCAAGAATCTAGTTTTTATGAAGTCAAAGTTACTGGGATATCTATCCAAAGCATTACAACATGACTGAAACAGGGTAAGTCGAAGCAAGTGATTGTGGCCAACAGATGATGACAATATTGACAAATTATATAAAGGAAACGCTACGCACCTTAAAACCAGCGATAAAATTTGCACGTAGCCAGCGGGAAATCAAGACATTATAGGGTTGCAAGTTGGTCCCCATCTCGAAACCTAAGTAAAGCAATGGAATTGCAAATCAGGATATGCTTATGCAACGTGCTGCACGTAAAATGAATCATCCCTTTCAGCATTTCAATGAGGTAACGATCTGAAGAAATAACTTTCTGATTGCTGTTTCGGATTAAAAATGACAAAATTTTCTAAATCAGAACATTGACATACTGACTCAGGATACCAAACACGGGATACACGATACTACAAAATTTCAGGTTTGTTAAACTCAAGTGTTAATTAACTATACCTGCAGGCATGAAACCAGCTGCTGTCCCAATTTCTGAAAATACCAAAAGCCGTTGTTGATATGGCATAGTCAATTAAAGAAGCCTGCACTACAAGTGAATATAGAGAGAGACTGCTAAAGTAAAAGATAGTATGACATAATGGTATGAGCTTTTATCATTGATCAGAGCTTTTATCATTGATCATTACAGCAGTAGTAAATAATTAGCACTCAATTGAACTGTATTCACAATGACAAAATCAGAGCATTCCTTGCCTTCCTCTCTTGCCAGAAATATTTATGCAAGAAAAGAGGCTTCAAAATCAAGAGAAGTTAACACGATATTTAAACTAACACCTCAGCTGCTGTGGAATGAATAAAAAACCTGCATTCACAACTACCCATCAATTTTCCTAGATTTCAAGCATTAAGTACCACTCTGCAATTTAAATTACCAGCTATGCACTCACACACACCTGGTTTCAGATGAGGCATTTCTGCAGCAGCTACATGATTTCCCTAGCTGAATGGCATGCAAGGATAGAAACAATGCCAACAAAGAATATAAATCATCTCCAGGCACCAAATTCTATTGATTGCAGTGATATGTTTCCAAGAAATAAGTCCTTTAAATGCTGTTTACACAATCCTATTCTCCTCCTGTGTAAGCTGGGATGTATAGAACTTGAAAATCCAGTCTTCCAAGCTGGAAATCTTTGTCTTTCCATTACATGAAGAGTATAAACACATGAAACTGAGGTTGAGCACCCTATGACGAAACAATTGCAAGGACGAGACTCGCTCACTATTCTAGCCAAAGACAATAAACATAAACCACTGTATTTTATTCCATACATTAAGGCACCATCAAAGTTAGATTCTAGAGAAATCAGTTCCGTGTTTGCTTCCTCAAGTTCAATCTCTTGCGTTGAGGGGATTCTACTCAGCTGTGAATCAAATTTCTTCTCTATATCTGCCTCATAGATCCTATACTTCGCCGCTAGTGTTCGAATGCACGACATCCTTACTTGGTCGGATATAATGTGCTTCACTTGACTAAAGTTATCACATCCCCTGTACCATCTTAGCCAGCGGTGAACTATCCCTGTAAACCAATCAATAATTTGATCGTCATCCAGCAAGATTAGTACATGGCATGTACGAGCATATCCATCCCTATTTGTCAGCCCATACCGATGAAGACGCTTTATAATGAAGTTTACTGGGACAACAGTTTCTGTTATAGAAAAAGAATGGGGTGAAGAATTGGAGCCAGATAAAAGAGCAAGTGTTGAAGCGGTCTCGGAATATACATATTCTTTAGCTCGTTTCTGAAATTCTGAGTAAGAATCTCTTAGTTCTTGTGGAAGAGCAGGTTCCACAACAAGCTTAGCTAATACTATTTCTTCATTCTTTGCACCTTTAGCATTTACATGTTGCATCCATATTTTCAGCAACATCTTGTACCAGTGGTCTGTTTTCATCCCAGGTCTACGATAACAGGAAATTTTATGTAAAATGGAGCTAGTATCAGCTAATTGCTTGATCTCTGACTCTTTAACTTTCTTCAGTCCATGAGCCAGCCATTTCTTCCCAATTCTGAGAGCCCCTGCATCCCAAGACTCTTGTTTCTGTTCAGCAAATATCTTGACTTTGTCCTTCAACTTGTGAACAGCTTGTAAAGCAGGGTTCTCTTTCAGGCGCCTTCTGATCAAAGTACCAAGAAACTTAACACCACGCGGATCACTGGATGCTAAAATATCAGCTGGACCATCCACCTCCAAGTAGAGAGAATTCTTTAAGATCCCTTCAATTTCAGACTTAAAAGCCATAGCAACTTCTTTGGGACCTGAAAAGGCAAAAAAGATCTCATCCATGAAGCGACAACAATGTACGCTCACACCTGAATCCTTTCCAGAATCATGTTGTTGCAAACTACTGCCATTTATCTGTTTCCTAAACCAGCCACGGAGCTTTGAGTGTGACTTCTGCTCTTCAGATTCAAGAGAGTAGGAAGTTTCATATCGCATTGACATCTTGTATACCTCACGGTCAAAGAGATCGAGATATATGTTCATTAATATAGGTGACAGTACCCCTTCTTGTGGAAGACCATGTCCCTTAGGAAAAGACCCAAACTCTAAATTGAGTACTCTTGCATCGAACATATCCTTTATTATACCACATAAACCATGGTCCTCTATCTTGTCCTCCATTGAATACAGGAGCTTGCCAAGGACGCAATCATCAAGTTTTTTGTTAATGGGCAGCGTGAACCACCAGTCAGGATCAGGTATCTCTTTGCGGATATATTTCAAAGCTGACCAATGACCCCTACCACTTCGAAGACCATGGGAAATCCGGGAGAAGTGAGGACAGTAAACAACTTCCAAGACTATCCTAATGGCTTCTTGAACAACCCTTAATTTCAGTTCTGGGAAAACCAGTTCCTCTTTCTTGCCCTTTGGCCCTCTAGTCCGTATCGAATAAGTATTAGCCCCAACATCAAAGTTTCCATTAGCTAGTTCTTGTGACATGGACTCAAACAACAGGTTATCACGATCTGATGCCAAATCAATATTAGAGGTCACTCTAATACAATCATATGCATCCTTTAGAGTGTTGCGGTCGGCAATTACTTTCATCATGAGGTCCTGGTATTTTCCATTCTTGTATTGTGCTTTCACCTTCTTCTTTATACGCATCTCAAGAAACTTCTTGATCTCCCCACGGGTTTTTGATTTTGACTTTTTGTTGGAAACATCATAAGATTCTTGAACTAAGGAAGCCAAATTCTTAGCTAGGCCCATTTTTTCAGATTTTTCATCACCATAATAGCTATCTTTTCTGGATTTTTCAGTGGAATTTGAGGACTCCTCCAACAAGTTAGCTAAATTATTGGCCAATGGGACTTTTCCAATTCCCTTACCAACGTGACCATATTCAGTATTCAGTTGATTTGGATGCCAAGTTGAATAAAATGTATCATGTAGAAGTCTTTGTACACAGCTCCCTACAAAAGTGTTTTAATAAATTATCACATGATCTCCCAGATTTGTAAAACGAGAAGGCAAGAGAAAGAAAACAAAAACGAGAAATCAGCAATCTTTGAAGAAAGATTCTCCAAAGGCAATCTATTGCAATTAATATTATGTAATCTAAAGGATCGTAGCATGAAAGACAAATAGGTAAAAATTGATGGGAGCTTTTACCAAAAATGTTCGGAGGCAGAGAGAAGTTGGACTCAATACGCGAAAGCTTTCTCAGCAGTTGGTGAGATTTCACAAGCATGGCTACTACTCAGAATTTAACTAGCCTTGCTGAATCCTTTTCTTGACATTTTCTCAAAGAAACCCCCACTGTCATGAAATTTTCACAATCTTGATTAAGCTCTATCAGCCTCAACTAACATAAATAAGGTATGACATGTCAAACTTCTCATATGTATTTTAACAAAGAAGCGGTAAAATGCAGAAAATGTCGCGGGAAGATAAATTGCTTCCAATTAGAGTGAAAGAAGATTTGGCCAGATTGAGGGAACATCAGTTAGAGCTCAAAAAGCTTCATTCTTGATGTCACTATCCCCCCTAAAATGAAATCCCTGTTAAGGAAATTTATGATTTCCGTACTAATTGTTAGCAAATCTTGTATTTCGGAAAACATATGAAATTGTTAAATAAACTATACTCAAAGTAAAAGGTATAACAAGTTAATCAGTCAGTAACAACAAAACTGAAATTTAACCACCAAAAATTAAAAAAAAAATAAAAAAAAAATAGGCATTTCATCAAACAAGATACGTGCGTTTTTCTGTTGCAAGTATTCAAACGCGAATTTTAATTACCCAACGGATAGATATTCATATGCAAAAACGTAAGATTTAAACCAACCTCTACACATGTAAAATGACGTTTACAGCAGCAAAAAATATGAATGTGACTGCTGAGCTCGGTTAAATTAGACAAGGGCCTAGGAGCTGGGAAGCAAGCGCTCCGACGGCTGACGGCGGAAGAATCGTCGCGTCAACAGAGGCGGAAGGATGAGCGTTTTTACACACTGAGATTGTTTAAATTGCTTTTTTTAATTTTTATTTTTTGGTTTGAAAAAAGAAATTATAAAAGCAAATTTAAAACATAAATCGGTTAAAAGACAATTAGGCCTAGGTTTTATTATGGTTTTTACTTATAACATTTGCAATAATTTGAAGTGGCTTTTAAAATTGATATCTTCGGACTAAGAATAGGAGCGACATTGTATATAACTATATTTAATTTTTTCTGTGCCATGCATAAATAATAATTATTATTTTAAATTTGTATATTATGAGTATTTTTTAATTTTATATATTGTGATCAATTTTAAAAAATTAATAAAATGATATTCACATGCGTTCATTAATTAGATAAGAACATCAATTTTATGTAGTTACGATAAATAAAAAGAAAATTAAATTTTACGAACTAAATGAAAATCCATGTTAGAATAATCGAATTGGAATATTCCAAACAACACGATTTTATAAATAACAATATATAATTGTTCACGATTGAAGAACTTTTAATTTCTTTAAATATATGACATGTATACAAAATAAAATTATTTAATTATTTTAAATGATGAAATTGAAATAGAGAAATAATAATTTATTGCAACTGTTGTTGTTGTTGTTGTTGTTGTTATACTGTAACTTAAATGAAATCTATTTTTTAAGCGATTATAAATCTTCCACCTATCCATAAAAAAGTAAAATAAAAATGTTACAAATCCAAAATTTTCAAATAAAAAATTATAATAAATAAGATTGTAAAAATTTGTTAAAAAATACAACGGTTGTAATCTAAACCGTAGTAGAAAATGCAAAGAAGAAGAAGGGAGAGGAGAAGAAGAAGAAGAAGAAGAGAATTTACAACAATAAATGTCATTACTGTTGTCTATTATTCAAAAACTGTTGTCTAAAATATAATTGTTAATCGTGTGATATACAATGGTTTATACGAGAATCATTGTCTATCACACGATTTTATCTTAATATATTCTATAGATAGATAGATAGATAGATAGATAGATAGATAATGATTAATAACTAATGAGTAAATATTTGAAATATATTTGAAATACAGGCTCGTAGACGTCTAAACATCATATTTTATTGAAATATATAACTAAAGAGGGTGAAATGACAAATACTTGCATGCATAAAGTGTATATAAGCCTTATTTTTGACGGGCGGGTTAAATTCGCGGGTCAACCCACAAAAAAAAAAATCCGGTATAAAACAGTATCAACAGTAACACTAAAAAAGTATCACTCAAAATTCGAAAAGTTTTGTATCATTTAAAAAGTAAGGTGTTTGCTGCTTATCTTATACTAGTTTATTTAGTTCAAATTGTGATTTTGTCCATTTCAATTAATGTTTAGAGATTAGGAATTCATAGTTTTTTTTTTGGATTATGGTTTTTTTAGAGATTTATTTTGTGTTTTTTAGGATTTAGGGGTTTATTTTGTGCTTTTTTTAGGATTTATTAATTTCATTTTTAGGGTATAAATTTATATTTATTTCAAACAAATTATATCTATTTACTTTAATTTTAGGGTGCACTAATTTTATTTTAAGGTATAAAATTTGTTGGGAAAAAATACAAAAAAACGCAGAAAATCAAAAAAATATTAAAAAAATTGCCAAAAGAAAAAAAAAATATAAACAGGCACATGACGCCCAGCGCGGTCTGATATTGCCACAAATAAGGCCTCTTGTACACAAGACCTTCTCGAGTGAAAATAATACGAGAATGAGTAACTGATGAAACTAATGTAGAATTTTCAACATAAAAAAAAAAAAGATAAGTGAGACCACATTCATGATCCATTTTTAACCTATAATTTCATTTATTATTGGAGCATGTGCTTTGATTAAGGGTGAAGAATATTTTCTCTATCTTGTATCAATATATTTTTAGTATATCTATTGTAGTTTAGATGGAAATATGAGCGTCTAAAATAATGATTTATTGATTGGTGGATCTTGGAGCTGTACTATTGGAGCATTTTCTCTTCATTTTGTAATACACGGAAATTATTATTCTCTTCAATTTTATCATTTATGTTCATAAAGGTAATTATAATTATATCAACAACAAAAGGAGTTTTAAAAAAAAATATTATTTGTGGACAAAATTATGATGATTATACTGATGACTGACATATCGAATCAAACTCTTTTTTTTTCTTAACTAGATTTAATTAGTTTTCCATCCTTAACTGGATTTATCATCTTATGATTTCGCAATCAAAATTATTTATTTTTTCAAAATCAGACCATATACATTATCCATATTTAACATGTCGAAATTGTGGTTAGGTGCCTACCTAGGTTGGGGAATTAGTTCTTGGGAGGTGTTAAGAAGACAAATTAAAAAAATTGACATTTTCATTGTACATTTCGCATGTTTTTTTTTTTTTTGCACTTCAAGTACAATTGTGTAAAAATCAGACACCTGACTACTTTCAAGAGCATTTTTGGAACTTTACATTTTAAATTGGTAATTCTTGACTGTTCTTAAATCGGGTAATATAGGTTTGATATTACGATAGGATGTATTTTAATTTTTTAACTCATATAATCTTGACTTTTATATACAATAGGTGTGTATTTTGGATTTAATGTGTTATAATACACATAAGTTATAGGTATGAGATCAGTTTATAGCATTTTGATTTCTAAACAAATAATTTGGACAAAGTGAAGAAAGGTACAGATTAATAGATAGTTTTATGATCAATATTCAAGATTGAGCTAGTCAGCTATGGTCTAATATTAAAAAATAAAATAACAATGGTCTAATATTAAAAAATAAATAAAAAAATTGTCTAACATTAAAAAAAATAAAAAAATTGACAGCTGTGGGATTTGAAACTAAGCCCTTTCAGACCAGAGCCTAAATCTGACGCCTTAGACCACTCGGCCAAACTGTCACTAATATATTTTTTAAAATCGTTAATTAGTATTTAAAATTAATTAAGTGGAATTACATTACATATTATTCATAAAATGCTGTTTAGTTGTTTTCTATTTGGGCCGTGAAAAACTTTTGGCCCGGTTTCTAGTTCAACACTCCTTTTGCAACAATTAATCTTGGAGAGTTTTTCTATTTTAACCCAATCTGGATATTTATATGATTTTACCGTTTTTGCTTGTTTGTAGAAATTTGGGTAACTTGAGTGAATCGATCCAACGAGGGACATGGATTCTTTTTATGTTTATGTCACATAAATTTAGAGTAGTAAACAACTTAGGCCGAATAGTTATAGGTTCGAGCTCGACTCGTTGATAATTTTTCATGTTCAAACTTGATTCGAGTTTTTTCACTTGAGCTCATCCCATTTTTAAAATTTATAGCTCACGAGCGGTAGAAGTGCATGTTGCTACAAGCTTGTTTAATTAGTGAAATGAGCGGTACTCGTGTAGTAAAAAAATAAATAGTAAATCAAATTAGTCAATACTCACAAACTCGACTAATTAAAAAAAGTCAAATTCACAATTTGAAAGATAGAAGTAGATCTAATTTGTGAATATGAAAAAGAAATAATTAAGTTGTTAGGGGAGCCCTCTGTGTAATAAAAGATATCGTTTTGTGCTAACTTATTGCAAATTGCTATCATTAAATTGATTCTATACACTTAAAAGATGAAGATCTGCGATGAGATTATAAAAGGTAATTGTAATGGAAGAACATATATATCAGAACAAAAACAGAAAGATCGCAAAATAAAGATAGATGCACAAAACATTTAAAATTGCAAAATAAAGATAGATGCACAAAACATTTAAAATTTGAATAAAAAAATAAAAGGCTTTAGATCGCGAAATAAAAATAAAGACAATAAAGACTTTAAATTGCAAAATAAAGATAGATGCACAAAACATTTAAAATTTGAATAAAAAAATAAAAGGCTTTAGATCGCGAAATAAAAATAAAGACAATAAAGACTTTATAAAAAATGACAGCTGTGGGATTTGAACCCACGCCCTTTCGGACCAGAGCCTAAATCTGGCGCCTTAGACCACTCGGCCAAACTATCACTGATTTTCCTTTTTAATAAGTATAATATGACTATACAGTGAATATCTATTTAGCTCACTTGGCAGGTCTTTACCGGTGTTTTTTTACAGTGATGTTGTTTGGGCCCACCCGTTCAATTTCAGATAAGTCTTGTAAGGCGGTTTGAACTAATTTGGGTTAGATTTTTTTCGAATTTGAAAATCTTGGTTCTAAGCATAACCTTTGATCTTCAGTGTAGTTCATCGGTCAAAAAATTTACAAAAAAATCCTTTAATATGTATAAATGTGTTCATTCATGTCACCTAATTAACTTTTAATTTTAACAAATTAACACTAAATATATTATAATTTATCACTAATTAATTGAATAAACCATTTAAATTTCAAGAATTATATTATTAATGCTTAAATTAAAGTACATTAACCATGAAAATTTTAACATTTAACTCAAATATAAAGATAAACAATAAAATTAGGCCTATTCGTTAGGTCAATCCAATTAATTTTGGGCTAGTCCAATCGGGCTATTCGGTAAAGCCTAAATTCCATTTGGGCTATAATATTTTTGCCCTAACCTAACCATCTTAATTTTTTTTTTCTCAAGCTACTTCTCGAGCTATTCGGGTCAGGGAAGGATTGAGATCTCTAGTTTTATTTATGAAAGCTCTAATTAAGAATTCCTTCAAATTTTATGTTCATGTAAGAAGTCATTCAAATATAATTATTTCAAGTCATTTTAACATCGGTGGTGTACATATCAATCAATCAGGAGTCAGGACCAACAACTAGCATTTATAGATGCCCATAACAAATTAATTGAGATAAAATCAAACTTGAATATTGAAAAAAAAAAGAGGTAATTAAAACTGTCATGTAAGAATATTCATACATTACATTCTAAGATAGTTTTCTTTTTTATTGAAAACAATTGGTGCTGATTAAGGTAGCTAATTAATTAGTTGGTGTGTGATGCAGTCTCTATATACATGGTACATATGAGTTAGTCAGGAGAGTTTGGTTGTAAATCCGATTGCCAACAAATGAGCATAGAGAAATTGGTTCCAAGTGTCGGGCACTCCGGGCAAGCACCAGTGACTACAGTCCTGCGGGGCATTCACCGGAGTGCCTGGCTCCCGGTTGCTCGACGGGTGCCCATCCTTTCTCAACTCGGTCAAATATGTTATATTCAAGACGCTCACTACATTATAATTTCCCATTTCTTGAAAAAATACCTCCTTCATTATCTTATTGGTTATGGGCTCAGCAGATTCCACCCTCGAGTGGTCCGTCTCTGGCTCCGTGGTCGTGTTGCAGTACCCGCCTCTGTTCCATTCCGCATCCCTGAAATGAACAGGGGAGTAGCTCCGGAAGAATACATGGGATTTTCCGGGCTCCAATTTCTGCATCACCCATACCTTCAACGTCTTCAGGGATCTTCGAAAGGCTTCCATCACATCCATTGTCATGTTCACTTGCTCCTTTTCTTGAAAATAGTGTCCCCTGCCAATGCACATTATTATTAATTTTATTTTTTGAAAAAAAAAGGAGATCGATCTAGTACGTATGTATGTACGTACGAGTTTATTGTTTTATCATGATTCCACCAATGTCCGGCATTGAAGACGAGAATGTCGGCTCCCGCCCACTTGGACGAAAACCAGTGTAGCTTATCCACTCGTATTGCTCCCCGGACTTGTTTGGGTGCGTTTTTAGGGGGTCGATCGATGACTACCAGATACGGCACTCGGAAATATTCTAGTGTGAGATTATATTCTTGAAATTTGATGGAGAGGAAGCCTTTGTGCTTTGTTATTGGGTTCCCATTTTCTTCATAAATTGTCGACTCATTGGAAACACCTTGAGTGAGCATGCATATTAGAGATTCCCATTGGTTTCTGCCTATGGAGTCGCCGGCGAACACGATCCGCCCGTCGCGGCTGCGCTCCAGAAAGTCTTTTGCATCAAACCTGCACGAGATAGCTACCTACGTTTATTAATTACCCCAATGCTTGCAACATACATGTTATATTATATCTCATGACAAACTTATAATATTAGTACAAATTAAATAGATTAATTACTAAGTTAGTTATAGGATTAATTGGTTCAAAAATATTAATTAATTGGCAATAGCACAAATTAATTATACCAGAAAAAAATACGGCAGGCAATTGAAACTCCTCCACTCATAGCTAATAATCATTATACCGACTGAAAAAGTTTGTTAACTTTCATTTTCTTTATTTCAATTGCGAATAAGAGTATCTCCAGAAATCGCCTTTTTTTAGTGCTTTGTAATAATGAGCATGTCCACGAATTTTTCATTTCAATAAAAAGATGCTTCCTCAAAGCTCAAACATTTTTTTTTTCCAAATGTAGGGCTACAAAAAATTGGAGATATATTTAGTGTTCCATTTACTCTTCATTAATATCAACATTGATAATACTGAAAATAAAAATAAAAATGAAACACTGTTTCCAATAAAACGTGCCATGTAATGAAAAGTATCCAATCGAATAACTGCGTATGTGAGATATCATATGACTATGCTGCTTTATGCGTTCCAGTTTTGATAAAAGGGACAGAATCAACAAGCATGAAACCTATGCACTTAAGATGTCTCACAACTTTAAATTTACAGCACAAAAGCAAAACTCCCTCACATTCTTAAAAATTAATTAAAATACGCATCTCTATAGATGTAACGCAAACATAAATTTAACAAAAAAAAAAACACTTAATTACTTAAATAAGCCGCTGTATATCATTATGTACAGATCTCGTTACATAAAATTTGCAAAACAAGAAATAATATCATCATTCTCAATATCATCGTAACAAGTAAAATATTGCATCCAAAACCAAAAACCTAACCACCACGTGCATGGCCTCCAAAAGAGTGTAATAAATTATAAATATCATGTTACATGCATTAATGCAACAACTAAACGTATGGATAAAGAAACATAGATTAATTTCTAATGATTCATTGACAAATAACAATCCTCAATTTGAATTTAATGATCATGGAATAATCCATTAATTTTATGTTAATTAATTTCGTGGAATTCCACATTGGAATTTCAAAATAATAAAAAAAAAATACCTTGGAATATTACATTGGTGGGGCTGCCATCGCCATTTCTGATAATCGGAATCCCTTCTACCGTTGTGTATGCAGCGGAAACCCGGGTCGAGAAACGGGCAATTCTCGGAGTAAGTCCGACCCGGCTGAGTTTCATCCCAGACCCACTTACCATAACTGTAATCGCAAGTTTTTTGAGCCGGGTTTGGGGGAGGCTTATTGGGTAGGATCCGGGTCAATAGGTCGATGTTGAGGAGAGAGATTGGCTGAAACGGGGTGAAGACGTGGTATCCGACAATAGTGGTGAGGATTAAGGAGGAGATTATGAGGAAGTGGTTGAGCCCTATCTTGATGTGATGAGAGAGAAAGTGGAGCTTCTGTTGCATGGAGGGCAGATATGTGTGTGTTTGTGTCTGTGAGAGAGAGAGAGAGAGAGAGAGAGAGAGAGAGAGAGAGAGAGAGAGGAAGATGCAGGAATTTGGGTTGAAGAACAGGTCTGGGCGCGCGCGAGGGAAGGGTAAAAATTTATGGCTATGATTTTTGTTAGGTAGGGTAAGAAAAGCTATTTTTACGGAATAATTACTAATTATCGATCACTCTTAATTGCATTTGTTTATCCCTAATTATTATAAATTGATTTTTTTATATAGATAAATTGATTGTTGTTGCTTGAAGGTTGTGAAACAAGCTAAATGCTAATCCGCTAATAATGTATTTATATATTCTACTCATTGCACAAATCGTCAACACATTTTTACATACCTGCAACAATATGGATCGGTAAAAATGCACAATTACAATTATATATGCTTGTACTCCTGAAATAATTAATAATTATGATGGAGAGAGAGAGAGAAATAATTTATATATATATACTCCAACTTATTTATTTATTTATATATATTAATTTACTCATTTTTGGGGGCGTTGGATTCGGTATATATCTTCTTTAACTTCAACTATATCCAAAAATTGAATCAGATCCTAATTGAGTTTCGCTATTTCTTTACAAAACTATAGTTAATTATGTATTTTTTCCATAGGGCCACCCTCTTGTGCACCTAGTATATAGACGGGTCCAGATATATTAAGCATATATATATATATATAGGGTAATTCTATTCACAACCCCCATTTTTCTCTTTACAACCTCATAAATTAATTAATATATAAACATTTATTTTTAGACATTTTTATCCTTTTACAACCGCCAACTAATATATAAAACTATAGTAAAATAAAATACAACCCCCATTGTATAGCTCTCACTACTTAAAATCTTTAATAAAACAAATACAAATAGCCCCACTATTTTAAAAATTCTACCAAACTAAAATACAACCCCCAATTTATAACCCCACCCATCTTCATATATAATAAGAAAAATAACAAAAATGAAACAAAAGAATTCTAATAGAATCATATCTATTTTATTTTATATTTTAGAAAACTATATGTGCATTAGTAATCAAGAGAACTAACATCATTCTTAACATGTGTTCACAATAAAAATGGTTCGTCCAACAAAAATAGGCCCAGGTTCCCTAGCTCAAGGAATACGCATGTTTGATGGAAAATAAGATATAAATTCATTTGATTATGATTTTTTTTTACTGTCAATTAACTGATCTGGATGTTCATATTTTGATCTTAATCGAAATATGTTCAACTGGCCATATGTTCCGTTGGTGGTGCCATGTCCCGTTGCTTAGCACCCATTTGATAACCTAAATTACTCTATATATGCCAATAATGTCATAATTAATACATTTTTCCCATGCAACCCAAGCAGTAAGAGCACTGTATACAACTTCTTTACTGTCTTGGAACATTTTTTCCTATCTAGCAACAGGCACAATTCCAACGTCTTTAATATGATTCTGAGATGTCAAATGGTTAACATTTATTCCATCGATTCCTCGTTCTTTTTTCTGTTTGGTGTTGTATTGTTGAACACAATAATGAATTCTTGTCTAACAATGCGGATTATTTTAATTTTTAAACTTCTTTTTTGTTTCATTAAGGTGGAGCTATAGATTTGGTATTTGGGGTTGTATTTTAGTTTTCTAGAGTTGTAAGATAGCGGGGGTTGTGAGGACAAAAATGTCTAATAAATAAATATTTATATTTTAATTAATTTAGGGGTTGTGAAGAGAAAATTGGGGCCTGTGAATAGAATCACCCATATATATATATATATATATATATATATATATATATATATATATATATAAATTAGCCCATGTCGGGCGCGTGTACCACACGGGCTCAGGTACCACACAGGCTCAGGGCCACGCGTGTCGCATGATTACACGTGTCAGAATTTATTTATTTTTTTATTATTTATTTTATTTTATTTTTATTTTTTTGATTTGTTTATTTATTTTTTTTTTCAATTTTTCAGTTCCCCCAAATTATATACCCTAAAATACAATTAATAAGCCTTAAAATTAAAATGAATTAATTTATTTTTTTTGAAATAAATATAAATATATACTTTAAAATTGATTTAGTGAACTCTAAAATTAAAGCGAATCAATCTTTGTTTTTTGAAATTCGGCGACCTGAATGCACACGTCTGACGCTAACACGTGGGCTCGTGCATTGCGCTCGACAATTAATTTAGTTTTTTCAAAACAAATATAAACGGTAATTGCAAATAAAAAAAATCTAATTTTGAAATAATATATACCCTAAAATGTAATTAGTGAACCCTAAAATATATTGAATGAATTAAATTTTTGAAATAAAGATCCCATATTTGAGATTAATAAACCTAAAAAAATGAACCCTGAAAAACATAAAATGAACCTCTAAAAAATACTTAAAAAACCCTAAAAAAACCATGAATCCTAAAAACCTAAACTTCTAAACTTTAAATATTAATTACAATGGAAAAAATCAAAATTTGAATTAAATAAACTCGTATAAGATAAGTAGCAAACTCATTACTTTTTAATTATACAAGTGATATTTTTTAGCGTTAAGATAGATACGGATTTTTGACAGTTTTTTTACGGGTTGACCCGTGTTAATCCCGACCCAACTGATGGATGTATGGGCCTTATTGGGTCCGAAGTAATGTATAGGAGAATTTGCGTTTTTATTATGAAGTGGTATTCTATACATGTGGTGTATCATCCTGATTCTCGATATGAGAACAGAATGCTATCCAAAAATATTAAAATAATATCTTATAAATAGTAAATAGAATAACTATACATATACAATGGTTTTAGCAAGACTTTTAAGCATTTACAAATGCACTTTCAAAACCAAATCTTTCAGACATAATGGCCAACAGCTACCACGTCGTCACGCCTTTCCCAACCTCCTTTACCTGCAGAGATAATATTAACGTGGGGTGAGTGTGTGAACACTCAGTGGGAACATACATTGTTAAAGTTAAGCCATATTATACAGGAAACATTACTTCTTGTATGTACTTGGAACATAGAACACGTAGGTCTGCGTAGGATGTGGCCACATAACAATAGGGTGGTATTAAACCACAGTGGTATAAACCACACCATCGGTATGATTCATATTTTAGCCCTTTCGGCCTCGGATATTAGCCGTAAACTATAGGCAAGTACATACAATTTACTTACACATCAAGCACTTGAGTTCATAAATCAATCTCATAATATAATTTAATAGAGACAATAATAAATAGAGAAGAAAGTGTTGATATATTACCCACCTTACAAACAAGCACTTTTAATGTAACACAAACGTGGAATTCTTTTAAGTTCTGACTTCGTCTCCAGAGCCGACAATACGCATAAATAAATCTTATTGATATTAAACTTAGTACCATATAATTAGCATAATAGGAATAATAAGGTTTCCTATGATGCAGTAGGTTTTAATTGAAATTCAACTTATGTTAACTAATATAATAATAATTGTTATAATAATACATATTTAAGGTTTCTTAAGGTTCTAAGAGTAATGATTGAGATTGGATTATTGGTATTTGTTTCTAATTTTTTCAAAACTTAAATTCATATCTATCTGCCTAATTGATTTCAAATAACAGACAATCTTTAACCATGCTTAATTCTAGAAAACTTATTTACTTGCTCATAATCTAGCTAGAAACACGTACTTGTTAAGCATTAATAAAACATTAAAGCTATGTTGTACATTTACCTCTCATCCAATATTTTTAAGTCTCATTTTTAAATACAATAAGTGATAATGGTTAGTTTAGATACTCCAATTTCCTTTAACTTATAACTTCATGCATATATATATATGTATGTATATATATATACGTATTATACATGCAGGCTCACACACACACACACACACACACACTTAATCGTATAAAGATCATATCTACACATATACTACCATATATTATTTATAAGAAATAAATCAAGAGATATAGGCGTACTCTCTTTATCATAAATATTCCACAGTCCCTAGTCCCTACTCAACAAGATTTATATATATCTATCATTTTTCAGATTTTATTTCTTAGCAGGTTTCTCCCAAGTTCTGCTATGAATATTGGTCATTCAATTTTTTTTTAAAACATTAATCACATGCACACCTATATTAACATAAATTTATACACATACAAAACCAATAATCACCCAACCATTCCTACTAAATAATTATAAACAACCCCCAACAATTCCATTTAGTTAGGTGTAGTTTTTCCCAGGTTTTAGCAGATTTCTTCCACAATCTTGCAACATGAAAATGAGAGGCCAAATGACAACCGATCGAAGATCTATAAACTTGTGCATTTAGCCTAATATGAGAGGTTTCTAACGGTATAAGAATCACATAGATCCAACGGTTAGATCTTTCATAAAGCCTCGTCGAAGTTGCAACGATGCACAACAGTGCGTTGCTGGCAGCAGCCCTTCCGTGGCTCTGTGCCGATCAGTCTAAGCTTTGATTTAGCTATGCGATGATCTATACTCGATGTACAAGCTTAGGGTCGAGATATCTATGTAAGGTTTTAGGCTATTCGAACGTGTTCCGGCGTGGCAAGAATATTAATAAAGGTGCCAACTATAAACTTAAATTTTTAAGAGCAACTTTATAGAAACTCTAGGGAATAGAGAATATACCTCTAATTTGGGTCTCCCTTTCTGCTTCATCTACTTCAACCGGAGCTAACCAAGTGAGTTTCATTGATATGATGGAGCTATCTATACATGCAAATATTTATTTTCGTAAAAACGCGTAGACATCTATGCTTGAGTCACAAGTGGATTGATTGCCAAGTAGCAAGGCTACTAGCCTATTTGCCTAGACATTAGGGTGATTAGGCTTTGGGATAATCTTTTTTTTTTTAATCTATTCAAAAGCATTAAATTCCAACAAAGTCCCCTTAGCACTATATAATGTATTTAATATAAATATACATATATATATATATATAATCTCTTCACTCAAACTAGATAGAAAATAATTTAAACTTAAATCCTTATTATTTAACTTTTTTTCTCAATAAATCTATTTTTTTTCAGGTGTTACATGTGGTGTATATGGGTCTGGACCCATTAAACTGGCCCAGGCCCAATAAGGCTCTACAACAAAAACAAAAACTGACCTATCTCCGGTGCATGGACCCCATGTGCATGGGTCATGTGTGTAGGATACACGCGCCAGGAATTTATTATTATTATTATTATTTGCAATTTTTCTGTTTTTTTCCCAAAATTGTTAACCATAAAATACAATTAGTGAACCCTAAAATTGAAATAATTTAATGATCAGTCAGAGCCCTACTCCTATGCTGGAATGGTGTTTTGGGCTGAGAGTTCCCATTCAGCCAATGTGAGGGGGGTTCTCCTAAGATGGATTCCTCTACCACCACCATTTTCCCTTTGTCAGACTTTAGTATTTGGGTATGGAGGGAGGTTATAAAATCAGATAAGTGTTCAAACTTACCTGCCATGTTAGTTTGAACATCATCAAGTTGTTCTTTGAGTTTGAGCTCAGCTGCATCTCTTTTCATAGTTTCTGTCTTCAACAGATCGTCTAACTTTTCTGCCCTTCCTGCAACTCCTTGAGTCTGATGCCGTCTGCCATAGCCGAGGAAATGTGGCTCTGAATAATAAATATAATGGCTTCAGTGGATTCTTGATGAGATTTTTCTAATGCAAAGAATATGATCACGAAGCAAGTTATACATTTCAAATCTCGATTATGCAAGTGGACATACGAAGCATAGGAGACCGGGTCGAACACGGGGAATTTAAATGCATTTTTGAGTCTACAAGCATCATAACATCAAATTCATTCACTAGTTAAACAATTCGAAATTTGGTTGGGGAATTAACTAGAAAAACAAGATTCGCAATAATAAACAAAGATAGCAACACAAGAGGAATAAAAAAAAGAATAAAAACCTAATAAAAATCACAATGAGGAAAAAATGGCTCTAGGGCATTGTTCATTAGTGAAAACTTGTTCATTAAACAATGGATTTATGCATAATCTCCCCAAACAACAATTGATACCAAATTTAGTCGAAGCCCTCTCTCGAGTAACTAAGACCTTTCAATTAAACTCAATTCCCCTATCTCTAGGGCTAAATTATAATTTAACCTAATCAAGCACAATCAATCAACAAACATCAATTAAACATTAATCTCTCAATCTAATGCAAAATTGAAACCATAAATCATTTACCCATGCACAATTGATTCTCTCGAACTCAACTATACACCAAATTCTATCCTAAGATGGCCAATCAAAGAGTAGAAGCAATCAAACCATGATTTATGAGAAAGAAGGGAAAGATTAAGCAATAACCCATGTTTAATTTACAAATCCATCACCAAATCACAAAACCCTAGATGCCTAAAAATTTAGCTATCCATAATCACAATAGAGAAAAACATCACATAAAAGATAAACATAATAGAGGAGGAGAAAAAACCCAAAAACTTGAATATAGATCTTCAAAAACTTCAAGAACTTCTTGAATCTTCCATACACCAAGCTCTCACACTCTTTCTTACTCTAAAATTGGCAAAAATATATAAAGTCCCCTCCTTTTTCGAACTAAGGATGGCTTTTATACTATGATAGCAAAAATGGGACAAAAATCCGGATATTCCCGAAAACAAGACACAGGGGCGCGACACGGGGCCGGTCGCGCCCCCTGGCTCACGCCGCGTGGGGTGAGGCGCGACCCGTGCTGGCCCAGGCCTGGGTCGCGCCGCGTTACAGGTGGTTGAAATCATGCCGCGGACGTCGAGCCGCGGGTCGCGCCCCAGGCCCTGGGTCGCGCCACGTTGCATGCCCTGTCCTGTCTTCCGGTTCTGACTCGGTCTTCGTGCTTTCTCGCCCGTCGATCCAGCTTTCGGGTCCCTTTCGATGCGCACTTCGATCCTCGAGTCTCGGGTTGCTCATTTTAAACCTATTTTCTCAATTACATTGTGTTAGCGACACTTATTATAAAAGAGACTAATACTATCCTAAATAACGACCAAACGAACTAAAATGCGATAAAAAGATAGCAAGCAATGCTCGGATTAAGACTAAAATGCGAGCATGTCAATTCTCTATGTTTTTTAGACTTTCTCTTCCCAATTTTTGTAAGATCTGTAATTATATGTGACAAGGGGCCAAGATTTATGATAAAGTTGTAATTTTGATTGCTTCACAGAAAAGAAAGAAAAGGCAAAAATTAGAGTAAGAATGCGAGAAAGAAAGATAGGGAGAGATGAGAGGTAGAAAATAGAAAGAGTAGTATATTTTCTCATAACCCTAAAGTGATTAAGCGATCCCCTTTTTAACCTAGGAAAATGAGGGACCACTACATTACATTACATACTAGGAAACATTATAATAAGAGTAATAATCTGATAACTGATTTATAAGCCCATTACTGGCCCAGATATAATTATGCCAGCCCAATAGTGGAATTTGGTCCAACCTCGCCCGCTTCGTCTCCATCAGCAATAACCCGACCCGCCGTGAATGTTTCCCCAATTTTAACAATGTCCACAACTCCAAACCCTAAAAATCGTTCATTTCCTTCCGTCTCTGCTAGCTTCCATTCATCTCCCTTCTTAGCTTTCTCCGTCCCTTCGCTGGCTCTGGTCTCGATCATAACAACTTGTAGTATAGGAGAATTCTTCACCCATTTTATGGTGAGAAACCTGAGTTCGATCATCATTCTCCTTCTCTAATTAAAAAAAATATAAAAAATAAAAATTAATTAATAAATAAATAAAGATAAATTAATAATTAAAATTATATATAAATAATTACAAACATACACAAACCATTGATCATAAAAAATTGCATTATTTTATATATATATATATATATAATTTTGTTGTTGATTCTACCAAAAAAATATGAATATATGATAATCGAATTTTAGTAGATTTTTAGTTTTTTCATTTTGTTCATTTTTTTGTTGAAAGTTAAAATTTTATAATAAAAAATTAACAATAATCCAAAAAATAAAATTAAGATAATTTTGTTTCATAATTTTAAATTTTTTATCGAAAAACAAAAAATAAAATTGTAGTAATAATTTATAATAATAATAATAATTAATCAAAAAATTACATAATGAAATCGTCTAAAACAAGATTCATAGAGGCAAGTAAAAAAAAAATACCTACTCCAAATAAATATATATTCATAATCCAGAAAAATTGTATTAGTTTAGGAATAAGATTACTTTTGGAGGCCGCATTCATTGACAATCAAACCAGGCCATGGGAATTTGGAGGCTATGGTTTTTTTTATATCTTCTGTTGTTTTTTTAAATAAATGAAACACTTTTGTTTAATTTGAAGGTTTATTTTTATTATTTTTATTTTTTTTAATCACACACGTGACCTATAATATTAATTGTGGAGATTCGAACTCATGACTTTTGATGCAATTTCACTCCATCACTAGGCCATCCGCCCATCCCCGGTGGGTACAAAGGTTTATTTTTAGTTTTTTAGTAAAATAGGAAATTGTGCAAGAGTAAAAAGATAAATATATATATATATATATATATATATATATATATATATATATATATATAAAGGGGTGTAGTATGAAAAAGAAAATGTAGCGCGAGGAGAAAAAAGTATAGGGTAATTATCTTAAAATTCCTGAGCCCAAACGCTCCATTGAGAAATTACGAAAGGAAAAGATCAGGCAATGGCAGATTTGATTGTTGAGGTTAGATGTTAATGTTTGATTCCAAATATTAATTTTTGTCTCCAACATACTTGATTAAGTGCCCGACTGAACTTATTGCATTTGAAATGGAATCATTTGTACCTTCTTTTACCTTTTACTTGCCTCTCTCAGTTTGTTGCATCATCTTTTGGTGTTTGAAGTGTTGAAATTAGTCTTTAGGCAACAAATTTGACATCTATACATAAAGGAAAGGGAGATGAGTTGAAGTTTTCTTGTGATGTAGTTTTGAATTCAACATATGAAGCACGATTCTTGCTATCCAAACCAAAGCTTTTGTCTGTTTTTGTAACTGAATAATGTATGATCATCAACAGATGTGACTGTTCGAAATGTCAAAAAAATATACAGCATTTTGCTCCCTTTCGCCTCATCTGGTGCATGGCAAAGGCATTACAAGTTTAATGGATAGATCTTTATCTTATAAATTCTCCATGTTGATTTCCTTACTGATATCTTTTAATGGTGTTAGATTTTTTTCATATAATGCTCGTGTTTAAATAATGAAATAGTATTTCTTGTCATATTTCAGCCTGGTGGGATACATGTTTATGTCTAAAGAAATTAGCATTAATTCTTCATGTTGAATATTTTCAATGGTCATGTTTCTGAGATGTAATCAATCTTGTCTGCAACAGCAAATTAGATGTTTAAGCATCTAGGCTATCTGCAGACTACAGCAACCTGCGTTGGGACCGGGGGACATTCGTTCAGAGCTCAGGTAATACATATGATTTGGATTTAGAAAAGAAAGAACAGAGTAAAGATATATTATTGGATGGGGACTTCTTTTATTTTGACAGTTCTTACAATTCCATGGATTATACCTATTTACATATAACCTCGACGATTCCCGCTTGTTAATACATAGAGTCCAATAAGCATATCTTGAGTTGGTACGGAAATGGGATCTCCAATAGCTGGAGACAAAAGATTCATATGAGAAAATCATTTTATCTACAAATAGTGGTCAAATTGGCGTATTACCAAATCATGCTCCTATTGCTACAGCAGTAGTTATAGGGATTTTGAGAATATGCCTGAAGGACCAATGGTTAATGATGGCTCTTGGAATGAGCATGAAGAAATTAACGATACTTCTTTATCTTTTGAGTTGTTCTGCTGGATCGGTCGCTCAAAATCTTTGGTCTCTACCCGGACCCGATGAAAAAAATGGGATCACTTTGTGAAGCTAGAGATAGAACTGAATTGTTAAGGAACATTGCTGGTTGTTACTTGGATATGAGACACTAAGTCTGTAGGAGATCGTCTAAGAAGAAATATGTATGCTTGAGAAGCAACCATGTAGTGTTGTTTCTTCTATTCTGGTTAATATTCATGCTTTCATTGTGCACAGGAATTGACTTTTGAAATGTCAAGTGTCTGGACACGCAGGCATGGGGGACAGGGTGGTTGTGGAGGCGTTGCAGCAGGAAAATTGTACTAGGAAACTGTCTTATTTTGTTGTGATAGCTCATGATCCTATTGTTTGAGGGAGGTAGTAAGTACTCTTCTACCATTTTGAGGTAGCATATATACTATTAGTCTATTACCATTACGCTGCTCATGTTCATATTATCTGCATGACTGCTGCTATTTTCAGTGATTTCTAGAAAATCATATTTAGAAGTTTTCAGTATATAACTTGAAAGTCTGTCTATATGGATACATTCAGATTATTTCCTCTTATGCACAAAGTTGAAGTGTGTATGTATGCATATAGTGAGATTAGGTAAATTTGTGGAGATTTTTAGTTATCTTATTTGGCTTACTTGATGACTACCTCCTTCGATGGATAATTATCTCTTTCTCGTCTCCAAACAAAAACATGGAAGTTATGGTGGTGATTGTACATGCACAGAGGAAATGATGGAGTTAATTAGAAAGAATGAAATAAAATATATGGTTGAAGAAAGGTATTAGTGGTTGTTACTGTAAAGATAGTGATTCCATACATCTGGGGACCCTCAGCCTCAGCTCCCACTAGCTAGAATTGAAGAAGCACTACTCATACATAAGTTAGCACTGAAGCAGAAGGTCCAAGCTGGCTTCATTGACAATGCCATATATGATCAGATTATATTCACCAGGTGCGTATGTACTTCGTGCTCTCATTGCTCCCATCTCGCGTCGTCTCATATTCAATTCTAGCTAGTCGTTGATCAACTTGACATGTGACTCCACATTATATTTTTCAAAACCCTGTACCCATTATCATGCATAAACCTAAACTCCAATTCTGCATGCTATTGCTAATATAATCCTGTTTTCTAAAATAGCTAGAGCAGAATTATTTTGGTATGCATGTGGCCGCCCCTACATAGATTATAGATAGCATTGGCTGTGAGTCTGTGACCAATGCTAGTTCAATTGACACATATGGCCTAAATGTCGTTGGAGTTGAGCATCTACAATGCTGTCAACCAGTTTTTAACTTAATATATATTGTATAGCTAGCTAGCTCACTTATTGGTATCCTGCCCACCGGCCACCACTCATATATACTCGATGAATATGCTTAGCTTACTACTAAGTCCTAAATGCTCCCTCTCTCTCTCTCTCTCTCTCTCTCTCTCTCTCTCATACTAAACCATCAGTTATATTTGATGTGTTATACTAAATTTGTTGACAGTTGGAAGGGTGGGGTGTGCCGTGTGGGGGTCCTGGGGGATGAACAATTATATATGTTACTGCATATATGCAAGCCTTGAAGGTATACTGTAGTTAAGAAAAAATCAATGTGCTCATTAATGTGATTAATTTGCTTATTGTGGAACCAACTTATATTATGCCATCTGTTCCAAATTCAGGGGTTAGTAATTATCTCTCTAATTAAATTTTATTTTATTTTCTGTTCATATCTGAAACAGGAAAATCACAAATATATACCCTATTGAGGTCTGACCTATTTGTGATCCAGAGTTAACTAAAAAAAGAAAAAGAAAAAGAAAAGAAAAAGGGGGAGATGACTTTCATGAACCTCTCCTGAAATTGGAGGTCTAGATTTTTCTTACAAGCATCCATTGTTTGAAAGCCATAGGATTTTTCTGTTAATAGGCCAAACTTAGGTTTTTCTGTAATTACATCCTTAAAAATAATACCTCCGGCCCATATATATAGAGGTTTGATATAATTAAATTTTCCAAGCCATTGGTATTGAAATAAATAATAGAGTTGAATCAAGTTGTACCTGGACCAGGTGGTATTTTATTTTGTACAGTGATATTAAGTAATAAATGACTACTGAGCATCGAAAGTCAAGTCTCTATCTTCCACTCTTTCCTTGTCACAAATGCTATTTATTGTAGGTTTTGGGGTGTACCACTCTCTCTCTCTCTCTCTCTCTCTCTCTATATATATATATATATATATATATATATATGGATGAGTGAGTGAGTGTATGCATGTATTATTATTAATTATTATTTGGTAGAATGTACGTAGAGATTCCTTGATTGTAATTTGTAACCATCCATGCTTCAATTCTCCCATCCACCTGGGGACCTTCGAGAGAGAGAGAGAGAGATCATATATATCTTGTGGGACCCTCTTCCACTCAACCCCCCACAATATCTTGTGAGCATCGAGTAGTCACTCTCTTTCTATCTAAATTGTAAGTCTATTTTCACTCTTGGATTTCATAAGTTTCACTTTGGGGTTTTACTTCCTTTTTGCCCCCCTCTTAAGATCCTGTGGACACACACACACACACACACACGTCACACGTTTCAACTATATTAGATTTAGACACAATCTAATCCGATCGAGTAGCATGCATGCATTAACTAAATCATTTACAAATGTATAAGTATTGATTTACATCGTATCTTTATCATAAAAATGTGTGCACAATAGTTTGAAACACCACATAAGATCAATATAATTGAAGTCTTCTACACAAAATAGGTATGCATACATGTATTGAAATATTAATTGTCTATAAAGAATAAATGACTAATATCAATATACGCATAATGCATATCAATAACATAAAAATACAAATATTGTAACTATAGGGAATTCCTATGAACTCCCCCCTCACTTTTCTTTTACTTTCATAAACAAATAAAAAAATAAAAAATAAACACAATTTTTGTCAGCTTTGTTATGATAAATAAATGCGGATGTCACATCCCCAGATCCTGTGCATGCCGATGATGATGCATGATTACGGCGATGGTGATAATGATGATAATACAACTTTCCTCACGAGGGCCGAGACCTTCATAGTTCATATATCCTGCACTTCCAACCAACTATATTACTCATCATTTTATTATATACATAAATATATTCTAAATTTTTTAGAATATATACACATATATATATATTGTAATATGTTTGGCAATACTATTTTCGAGCTGCCAATATAGTTAATAACTACAAAATTCTGCTATATTGACTAAAGACAAAATAATATTATCAATATATATATATATATATATATATTAAGAGACAGAAAACAATATTATTGTTTTTCACATTTTTCATATGGCTTATATATGAAATATCATTTGATTATATTGTCTTGCATGTGTTTTAGAAAATGTGGATAGTGCTCGATCATAAGCCTATTTATATTCCATTCCTTATTATTATTATTATTATTATTATTATTATTATTATTATTATTATTATTATTATTATTATTATTATTATTATTATTATTATTATTATTATTATTATTATTATTATTATTATTATTATTATTATTATTATTATTATTATTATTATATGTTGGGCCATGTGTATGCATGCGTAGATGGCTAATTAATGGCTTGATCATCATATGAAATGTGTGTGGTATTGGTATTACCGCGTCTAGGTATTATACGAGTAAGCTAGTAGCCCTACCGACTTTCCGCCTCATTTATTTCCTTTACAGTCAAAACCTATATTTAACATCATAATCCTCATCCTCATACACATTCAATGCTACCGGAAATAACAATTACTCATCTTTACAAATACTATATTAAACAATATTGTTCTTCAATTATATAATACTGCATCCGTTTCATTTTGATTGTTATTTTAGTTTTTTATCTCTAATTAACAATTAATTTTATGGACTAATATACCCATCTCTGATATATAACATAAAATCTTATTCACTTATATTTTTCTAAAATAGTGGTTGGGATATGGTTAAAATTGAGAGAGAGTGTGTGAAAATATATAAAACAACCTATATTTTGACATAAAATTAAAATGTTAAAACAATAATCAAAACGAAATGGAGGGAGTATAATTTTCATGGAATTAGTGGCTAGCTAATGCAAAAGTTGCTACCTAGATATATAGTTCTAAGTTCTAACTCTTTTTTTTAGATATAGATAGTTCTAACTCTAACACTCTATATCATTAATGTCTTTTAATTAGGTCGATCAAATTCGATCTCCTAATTTGGTTTGCTTCTTTGTGTATATTGCATGCAGTTGCAGGTTTCTCTCATCAATTATTATACAAAATATTTTTATCTATTCATAATCAATTCTAACAGTTTGAGAAGTGAGAATCTGAATTGACGTAATGCTACCTAACCAAAGTAGAGATTCAACATCCTAAAATTGTATTGTATTTCATGTTTGATTTATGAGTATACAATATTACATTTACACCTAGCTATCTAGTTTAATTAATAAGTAATAATGTTTTTAATGACTGAAATACGGTATATATAAAGCATTAGCTAGAATTTAATAATATGGCGTCCCCACAAATATTGCAATTTGTTGACCACCTTGGGAAAATTTTAATTTGAAATATTTTTTTTTTCAAAAATAATTTTCCACCATTATTGGACCAGAGACCAAACTGGTAACGTCAATATCTCAAGGATTCATGTGATGATTCTCACTATTCAAATCCGATCCACAATTAGCACTCCCACTATTTTTCATGTAATCTATTGCATTTTTTAATCTAGCTACTACATATAACGTCCACTATATATACACACATCAATTCGTCATATATAATATTATATAATCGTTATGTTGAATAGTTTCAATAGAAAATATATGAATTGTGGTTTGCATGAACACTATATATATATATATATCATAAATGGAACATATATTAATTATATTTATCGGCCGAATAAATTTATTTATTTTTATGAAAAATATGAAAAGAAAGAATTCAGTGTGTTAATTAATTAATTTTCCTTGTTTAAAATTAAAGAAGATTACTTGTTCAATTTGACAACTAGCTAGTCCCCATCAATTGATTGAGGCAGATAGCTAGCAGTCATGAGACTCTCTAAAAGCAAGTAATGAAATGAAATTATCATCTATATATGCAGAAATTGCGACTGTTTGATTAGAGGAAACATCAATTAAATCAAACTATAGGAAATTAATTGTGCTAGTCACATCTCCACCAATATTTCTCATATTTCGGATCTATATATTAGTGGAGTCAAACACGTAGCTCACCGTGTGGCCGGTGCGATGATGGCTCGTGTAGTACCCATTATAAGGGTCGTCGTCGTGGACCTGACCATGGCTCGATGGCTTGCTCGAACCCTCCGGCTCGGACGACTCGTGATCTTCATCCCATTCTAAGTTCACCCCAAACAATCTCAGCCTCTTCGAATTCCCATTTCTTCCTCTCGTGTGCTTCTCTAAAACATAAACATATATATCATTATATTATTTTTCTGCCATCATTCTTTGAGATTCAGCCCTTTATTGAAAAGCTAAACTTAATTTATTCACTATTCACACACATGCATTCCAACAAGCTAAGATTGCAAGTTGTAATTAGCTAGCTAGGTTAATTTTGTCTTTATACGCACACACATAAATTATATGAATAATTAAATACTCATAATTCAAGAAATTTGCCAAAAATAAAAATATAAAAATTATATAGGGTCCTCTTTTTTGTGGTATACCTGCATGAGGGCAGTCAGTTTGGTACAAAACGGAATTAGAAGAAACTTGCTGCTGCGTTGGATAAGGGTGGGCGGGGTAAAGAACGGTGCTCCAGCCACCGCCGCCGCCGCATGGTGGCTGAGGGACGGCGGTGTCTTGTACTCCTCCACCGCTCCTCCGGCGCCACCCTATAAAGAGGCGGCCGACATCGTTGGGGTGGCGGGCGAAGAGAACAATATCGCCGGCGTCAAGCCTCTTCTCCTTCACGAAGCGGCTCCACCCCTTTGTCAAAACATAGCTCTGGCTGCTGTTCCAGTACGAGTATCGGAATCTCCATGATTTTCCCACCTCGTCTTCAAATCCCAGCAGCAGCCCCTTCTCGCCGGAGTCGCCGCCTCCGCCGTTCATCGGAAAGTGCTTCTCGGCGTGCTGCTTCGGTATGACGAGGCGGTTGAGCTTTCCGACGTCGCTCGGCGTCAGTGGCTTCTCGAACAAGGGCTCCTTGGGGAGGTGGTGTTTGTCGTGTTCGAATCGAGGCGACGTAGTAGTAGCAGCAGCGGCAACAGTAGTATTAGTATTAGTGTCGTCCATCGCCGCCGGATCTTCCAGCAGCTCCTCTTCGTCTTCGTTGTTGAGGTTGAATCCGAACGCCGCGGGGGAGGCGGCGGTCGGCCAAAAAGTGGCGGTGGTTAGATTGGAAGATGAGGATTTTGGCGAGGGTTCCATCATATATTGTGATAGCCAATGGTTTATTGGCATTTTTGTAGTAGTGCTCAAAATGGAAAGAAAACAGTGGAATATAAAGAAACTGAAAGCTATTATTTCTATTATTTTTTATATCATTATTATTATCTAAACAGTGATTTTCTCCTTTTTTTCTCTGGCAAACTAATATTAGTGTGTTTTATTGATGTAGGAAACTGTGGAACTATTTGACAATGAACAGTGGGGGTAGTAGAAACTGCTTGGAAAATAGAACTGCAATTCAGAGAGAGAGAGAGAGAGAGAGAGTTAGTGTGTTTGTGTGTATAATTGCGTTAATATTTACGTATATGTGTATATACATAGATAGTGATAATTCAGTTATAAACTATAGCATTGCGGATTAAAAACTGTTTGCACAGGAATTGGTCTGTAAATATCAGCCTGATTGATCAGGTATCGTACATTTATTTTTGTTATTGTTGGATAATAGGCTACACTCGTCTATTATTTCATAACTATCGATCTAGCTATAACACAAATGCAATAAATGAATCATAATTTTGTCAATAATTAAATATATATATATATACATATAGTAATAATATTTCAATACAACCATACTTACTGTTTCTTTTCTTTTTATAGCTAGAGGTATATAACTTTCTCATACTGGTTCATTTTTTTAATAATAAAAAAACTGTTATATTATAAAGATTAATTAAGATCCATACCTACTCCTTGTTTTCTTTTCTTCATCTTTCAGTTTTTGAAAATAAATTTTATGGTATCCAGATTTTCAGACAATAATCTGTTTGGGCTCGATTTATTTGCATCATACACTGGGCAGTGGGTATAACGACTCTTTTCATTAACTCTATGATATACCACATGCATAGTACTAATTAAATATTTGAAGTTGTATTTCTTGATACGTATGAGTTCTTTTAATCCAAAGTATGTTTCACCCGTATCCCTACATTAAGAATTATAAAGCTTTAATAATATTTAAAATAAAAATAAAATTCATTATATTATAACAAATCCTAAATAATATTTATTGCAAAGAATTGAGATTTTTAAAAATTATATATCCTAATTTTGGAATAATCAACCCTATGAATTGAAATTATTAAAAAATGAAAGTTTTTGGTATAAACCAAACTTCATTTATTATACCATTTATTACTGTGTGTGTGTGTGTTACAATCGTTGTTTGATCATGATATGAAAAACATGTCATATTGTAGTGTTGTATTTTTATATTTTAATATCATGGTAGATGTATGTATATGAACAAACTGATCATTTGTGTTGAGAGTAAGGAACTAGCTAAATATTAATTAGTAACTTGTGCATTATTTTAAATATATAGCTTAAGTAAATCATATGCATGGATATAATAAAATACAGTTTAAAATAGTATATCTTTATTTATTTAATAACAAAATCATTGCTAAAAATAGTTTTCCCTCCAAAAGTCATTGCTAAATTTGGAAATTAATTTATTATTATTAAAGTCAATCCACTAAATAATATTTTATTATTAATTGTGAATCATTTTAGCAAAAATTTCACATGTATATTTTGGGAACAAAAAATAATGTTGCATAGCGTAGCAATTCATACTTTTTTCGTAATTCAAGCCTAATTTATGGATTTCAAAATTAGATTTAAATAATCATTTTTCTTTTTTTTTTGTTGGATTTAATCTCAATTGTGTATACTAGCAAATGTAAAAATTTCTATAATTCACATTAGTTGTAAATTAATTTTATTTTGTAGTGATAATTTTGATTTGTTTATAATAATTATAATATCTAACAAATAAAATTACACATAGCTCTCATTCGTACATGGCACGGGAGTACTCTAGTATATGTAGGACAACTTGAGTGATATTGAGATCTTTCATTCTATATATGCAATATAATGTCTTAATTTTTAATTTCAGAAAAAAAAATCTTATATACATATCTCATGCATTTTGTTTCATACTACACCAATTATAGTAAATGACATCATTACGCACCGTATATATAGAGAAATTGTAATATTATTAAAAACCGGTTTATAGTGGCATATAGTACTTTCTCGGGTCAATGTGAGAAAATTTTAACACACTTTTTTACGTGCAACATGATTCATCATTCTCACAAAATAGGCTTGTATAAATTAAAAAAATGTAACATTATTTGTAAAAGAAGTAACGAGTGAATAAATGGAAGAGTAGTTGTAGGGGGTAATGGCGTGATAGGAAAGAGGCCATTATTACATAGAGAGAGAGCAATCACTGTACAACCTTTTTATGCACACTGAAATTAGGTTGTGAAAGGTACTGCAACCTGCAGCAGCTACCACGGGAATTATTTTGTTTTCTGAATTCGGCAGAAATATGTAAAAAATCTGAATTTGCCAGAAATATATATGTAATTAATTATATATCTGGACTAGTTTCTGATTATAATTATATGTAATAAATCAATAGTTACGACGGGCTGTGAATAGTTTACATATATAGTATATATCAAGTTTAAACTTTGCAGCAAAGTTTGAGAAAATGAAAAATTACAAATAATATTAAATGCTATCACCAGCCAAATAGTTGCTATTCTAAAACATATATATATAATTAAAACACAATTAATAATAAATTAATAATATACACGAACTCCTAAAATATATATTATCATAACTTATACTGCAAATCTATTATTTAGAGCTAGCAAAGATATAACTGTACATACGTTCACAAAAAAATCATGGATGTTAGCTATATATATAAGCAATTGATTAGTGGTTTGAGAGGAAAGTATATGGTGATTTTCAATTTTAGAAATTGATATATACAGAGGACATTGGCCCTAATTAATCTTGATTATTATGAAATTATAAAATAAAGATATATATATATATATATATATATGTGTGTGTGTGTGTGTGTGTGTGTGTGTGTGTCTACTTGTCAAATTATATTTTTGTTAGTCAAGATTATTATAGTAAATTTTAGGGTTAACTCTATATATAATCACGGTCTTTACTTTTTCTTTTTGTCTTAGATACGATTTTTTAATTTAGTATTTACAACATAAAATGCATTTTTTTTTAAAATTAAAACATATATGGGTGGTGAAATTAATAAATTGAGGGAAATTTTTAAATAGCCATTATTAATTAGTAAATAATGTAAATAGTCACTTTTTTAAAAAATAATGTTTCTAGCCATTATCATAAAAAAGTACTATAATACCCTTAATTCTATATTTATTATTAAGAATTATTATTTATGTATATCTATACATTCATATATATATATATATATATAAATACTATTAGAAAAAGATCTGATTTTTCTCTCTCTTTCCTCTGCAAACGCCGTTCTCTCATCTCTCTCATTTTTCAATCTATGTTTTATTAAGAAACAAAACTACAAGATCATCAAGCTATCATTTTTGAAGATTATCACAATTCTTCCTCTTTCTAATCCCCGTTTCAACAATAAATTATTTGTTGCAATATTAAAAATTAGAGATTCTTTTTGAATTTGGGATTTTTTAAAGTTTCGTGAATTTGGGATTTTTAAAGTTTTGTTGACATCGTGCGTGTTATTTTTTTACGGCAATAAGTATATGATATTTACGGATCTGCACTCTTTTTATCAATCTAAATATTTAAATTTTTTGAATCTTTCTTTGGAATGGGTGGAAAAAATTGAATGGTCTTTGGTGCACGAATCAATTTCTTCTGGTACACGAGTATTGGAGTTTATTCGTACAACAATTTATTTGCGAACTTGTGTGATATCTCATTTTTAATTGTTGCATGAGGACACGAATTAGCAAATTCATGCACTCGTGTATCTATGCATTTTTTAACTAGTGCACGAGTACACGAATATACATACTCATGCAGTGGTGTATCAATTTAATGATCAACTGCTGCACGTGTACACGAACGATCCTATCATGTTTCCGTGTATGAATTATTTTTGAACTGTCATATTGAACTAATCGTGTATTCGTCTATCAAATTATTATTGAACAAATACACGAGAACACGACTTGGACTACTCATGTTGTTACACTCGTGTACTTGTGTATTCATTATGAGGATGAGATTGTTCAAAATCATTGTCCATAATTATTCATCGATGAGGGCGTTTGAACCTTGACAGAGACGGCGGTTGAATCTTGTAATTTTCATCTCTGACAACATCAGTGACAGAAGACGACAACAACAACAAGACGACAATTACAACAACAGAAGACAGCAACAAAAACCTGGCAGTATATGACTTTTGAGAAGTAGAACCGCGGTGAAAGATATATTTTTTTAGGGTGCGAAAGATAGATTCTGAAATCATCGTTCATAATTTTTTTTGTTAATATATTAGGGTGTTTTTATGTTAGGAAATAATTAATTTTAAAAATTATTTATATTATTACTAAGAGTATTAATATATATTTTCATCCTACAAAACTAAAAACATTATATTTTAAAAAAATAGATATTTGCATTATTCACTAAGTAATAATGACTATTTTCTAGTATTAACACAATTCAATTTATGTGTGTTGCACCTTGAATAAATTCCATTGAATTTTGACCACATATGTTTAAATTACCAGAAAAAATGCCATTTCATGTTGTTGTAGCTAAAATTGAAAGACTTTGCTAATCAATACAAAAAAAAAAAGACATGAAATTTCGACAAATTAATTAACAACGGCGGAATATATGAAATACTCCTAAAATGAAACCTTGTCGAATCGTCTGTCCAACCTTAATGCACGAAACAAGATCACGATCAAAGCATCAATCAAGGAGAGGATGAGATAAGATATTATAAATAAATATATATATGTGTGTGTGTAATGATCAGAGAATAAATTGGTAGACCATTTCTGAATTTTGCATTCGTGTTTGATTTATCTCCTCACTCTCTTCACTTTTTTTAATCGCTACCTCTGTTTCCTGTCACATAATAAATAACATCACACTCTCTAGCTAGATCTACCTCTATCTAGCTCTATCTTTCTCTTCCTTTTTTATTTGATCTTTTATTTTTCTGCATATACTCATCTTCCCGTTTCTGAATAAATATTATTCTGACGTATTAATTTTATTTAAAAAAAAAAAGTGTAATTCTACTGGTGAAAAATTCGCATTTTTCTCATATTTAATTATCATCATTTATGACTCATTTAATACATTCACATAAGGTTGCACAAGTTAATTTGATTACTTATTAATATGTGTATATTTATTCAAAATGATACTTATTGTAGTTTATCAATTTCTCAAATTATGTGTTGTTTTACCACACTCTCTCTCTCTCTCTCTCTCTCGGATTAATGTTAGACAAATTAAAAGGTTTAACCTGATAAAGTAAAAGTATTCATAAGAAAAAAAAAAATAATTAATTAAAATGCTGATTCATTAAATAAAATGATAATGCTAATAATTTAATAATGAGTTACATACAATAGAGTTTAAGCTGATAAATAGGTAACAATTAAAATTAGTAATGGAAAGATTATGAGTTGGAAATTTCACCCACACCTTGTAAATTCAACCGACTGACGATCGGTGACTTCGTGTACATTTCTCATGCGTTGCCAGTTATAAAAAGTGGCGTAATCAAATAACAAGGTTTGAACATGCATATATATATATATATATATAATATATAGATATAGATGAATGGTGGATTAAAGTAATTCGTTTTAATTTAGGTAAATTTTGAAAATGGCGGTAGAAATGACAAAAATAGATTAGATGAGCATATATGAATGGAAATAGCTGATCACATGCACCATGTTATTCATCAATCATCACTTTGTTTAATTATAGTGCACTGAAACTCACAAAATATGTTGAGGATCCAAATTACGAGCAGATATATTCTGACTTAATTTCTACATTAATTCTAACCAAAATCAATTGATTTTTTTTTCATTTCCTTTAACTTCTAATTTCTTTAAATTATTTTTGCGTTTACTTCTTCTACATGTTTTATTATTTTCTCTCTCTATATTCGTTCTATTTAAACTTCTCGTGTTACTTTATTTTTTAAGTATGTTTTGATGTTTTTGACCATGTATTTTAATTTTTATTAAGTCTTGCCCTTTTTGGATTTTCTCTGTTATATAAACTTCCATTTTTCTGCTCTTAAAAAAAAAAACCGCCCCTTCAACTTTGATTTTTTTTCGTACTCTTTCAAGTTTCAAGGCTACTTTTTCTAGGAAAGATTAGGGATGTAAATGAATAGAGCCGCTCGCGAGTTATTTGGGATTCAGTTTGAAAAAAACTCGTTCGAAGTTCGCTCGTTTTCTAAACGAGTCAAGCTTGAGCCTTGAATCGAGCTCAATAAAATTATCGAGTCGAGCTCAAATATAGTAGTATTCGGCTCGGCCAGCTCGCGAACATGTTCGAACTCGAGCTTAATCGAACATGTTCATGAATATTATAAATATTTCAAACCGGTAAATAAATATAAGCTATTTTTTTCAAGCTCGAGCTCAAATATGTAAATTAAACAAGCTTTTTTCGAGCATTCGAGTGCAAGCTCGTTTAGTGAATTTTTGAGCATTTCATGAACCGAGCTCGAACCGAATTCGAACATGACAAATATTTATCGAGCCAAGCTTGAACAAGAGGAAAAACGCTCGAATCGAACTCGAGCCGAGCTCGAGCAGCAGGGTGTTCAATTCGGCTCGATTCGGTTCGTCTACAATCCTAGGAAAGATGAAAGTGTAAAAAGTAAAATAATAAAATAAATAAAAAAACAGATTTAAAATTGAATTTTAAGAATAAAAATAAACAACTTTTATAGAAATAAATGACATTTAATAATAATAATAATAATAATAATAATTATTATTATTATTATTATTATTATTATTATAAAGGAGAACCAACACTTAGCTATTATTTTATAATAATAATAATAATAATAATAATAATAATAATAATAATAATAATTATTATTATTATTATTATTATTATTATTATTATTATTATTATTATTATTATTATTATTATTATTATTACATTTGATAGAGGTGGAAAAAAGGAGAACCAACACTTAGCTTTTCGCAAGCATATATAATTCCATCATCGCTGTCAGTGTCACTATACAAAATTCTAAAATATCAAAATAATTCATTATTTAGGGCATGTGGTAATCAGATTGTGTCAGTTGAATGTGACAAAATTGGTCATTTCCAAAACTTAGGCAAACACCAAAAATATATATTAATTAATATATCACAACCTAAAGGTTTATTTGCCATTACACACACATATATACATACTATATATACATATATATTGGAAAGTTGGTTATGGGAATTGATGATTACTACTTGTTGGACAATTAATAAAGCAAGAACCTATTTCTTTTCAGTAAATTAGTAAATGATGAAAAATGGGTTATGGCCTATGGGAAATAACTATTTGACTATTTTTGGTTTTACCAATTATTAAGTCATGGTATTTTTATTATAGTAAGATTTATTTATTGAGTGCACTTTATTATGTACACGTTGAGCTCTCAAATTTTCATTCATTGCAATAGGCTTCTTAAAGATATTTTTTTAATAACTCCTATATATAAATAGAGAGTCTCTAATATGTGAGTTGCAAAATAAAAATGAGAGCTGGATAATTCAAAAAATAAAACTTTGAAAAATCAATGAAAGAACATTGATTTAAGAAATGCTTAATTAAAATAAACATATATAATGGCCTTGTATTGGGATAATAAGATGGATTTTACCTTTCGGTAAATAATGCACCGACATGTAAATTGATGATATAAAGTAAAGTATTCGATTACTCAAGCTACCCCATCCACGGGTACTAATCACAAATCGTAAAAATAGTTCATGCTAGGAAAAGTTTTTAACAAACTACGAGATAATTTCACTTTTAGTCTCATTAGAGTAGGATTAAAATATTTTTAGTTCCGCATTCGATTTTTTTTAGTCTCAATGTTTATTTACTCGACATTTTTGGTCTCATATTTTACTTTTTTGATTTTTTTGGTCCCAAATTTAATAACTTACCTTATAATTGTTCAGAAATGTTAATTTTGGAATAAAAAATGTCAAAAAATAAAATTTGAGATCACAAAAGTCGAGAAAATAAAATTTAAGACAAAAAATGTAAGGATTGAGATCGAAAAAATGTGTATAGAATGAATATATGATTGAATGTTATGTTGGAAAAATAAAATCAACATGTAATAATTATATTATATCAACCGATTACAATACACATAATTTAATATTCTCGATTTTAGTGGCCTCAAATTTTATTTTTCGATTTTTTTGGTTCCAAAATAAACATTCCCAAACATTTATGAAGTAAGTTGTTAGTTTTGGGACCAAAAAAATTAAAATAAAATAAAATATGGGATCAAAATATTGAGTAATAAACATTGGGACTAAAAAAATTAAATGAGGGACTAAAAGTATTTTGACCATATTTTAATAGCACCAAAAAAAAAAAATCCCAACAAACTACTACTAATGTGGCACAATCCATTCGATCTGCACGCCGATAGTACTCCAAGAGGAGTAATGGGGTATGATAGATTTTTACGTATCAAAAGACCGAATCCAACACTATTTGGCATAGAAATATTTGATTATTATGTACAATGTTATTTTATTCTAATTCATTAATTATTTATTTTTTTAGTTGATCTAATTCACTATATTTGCCCTTATTAATTGTAATGGTTCATTAGCTCGTGAGACATGTGATATGTATTACGGACTATGTCATGATTAGGTTCCTTAATTATAATGTCAATGTTTTTAGTTCATTATATTTGTCTTCATTCGAGCTGATTACTGACTCATTTGTGGTTTTTTTTTTGGAAAGTTTTTTTACATTGTAAAATATGGTCTGGCTATTTAGATTTTTGTTTTTTAAAATACGTTTCTATTATCAAATACTATATGCTAGAAATTTAAGTGTTTGAGTTTCAATTGGGTATTTTGTCAAACAATAATTGTAGAAATTTACTATATTGACAGAGTAATAAATTAAGGTGGGGGACCTTGTATAATTGGGTATTGGTAATTTGAATGGACCATTGCATTTGTTTTCAAATTGAGACTCACTAAAGTTAGGTAAGCCCTTATCAGATATTCAGATGCGTTATGTTATTGCAGGCAGAAAGTATTTCAAGGTTAATATATTTTTTTTCTTACTAAAATTCATATTCGAACGAAATTCTAACATTTTTTTTAATAGTCGCAGCCGCTATCACGTTCATGCATTGAGTTTGAACTCATAATCTCTCAATCACAAGAACTCTATTCCACTTCTTTCTAAACAAACTAGTTATTATTATTATTAACAACATATAGAAAAATAAAAATGGTAAAGGTAAAACATTGAAAATCTTTTCTCATAGGATTTACCAATGGACCGGCCGGGCCCTTGTTCAGCCCACTGCTGGCCCAATATTGCAACTAAAAGTTGTCTAATTTGTCTATATCATATCATGTAAACTTAATTTTAAAAAGAATAATATTCAATATAAATAAGATCAAATCTTAAGAGAGTAAAATGTTTAAGTAATAAAAAAGGATAAGGAAGAAATGTTTGTCTAAGAAAATATTTTTGTAGCAACTTCTTTTTAGTAAAAAATCACAAACACCATCCTACTAATGTGTACTTAAATATATCACAAGGAATACTCATTAACTCACAATCGAGTTCCCGCTAACATATTATATGGTACCCAATACCAATAGTGAGATATTGTGAACTATTAAAAAAACAATTAATTATTATGTACTCGTCAAGTCACTAAGGCCTTGAGAAAGGTTGTTCGGAAAATTTGCTAAAAAACCAACTTCTTATGAATGTTATTAATAATTGATATTCAAATTTAGCTATTGTATACAATGCCAAATCTCTTAAAGTCTCAATATGATACATTACTGCCTTCAAATTTTGCCACTTTTCTCTATTCCGCCACTTCGATATTCTCCTTTTTCCTATCTTGCCACTTACATATTATGTTTCTTTTCTCTTTTCTACTAGCTCAAATTAGTTTTCTGTCTCAATCCTTCTTCAAATTGGAAAAGCAATAGCATGTACCAAAAGTTCAATAGTGCGATGGTTAAAAGTTTCAAAATTAACAAAAAGTAAGTGGTGTAATAGAAAAGGGAAAAGGAAAAAGGCAAATTCAAGTGCATGTTAGATTTAACGAACTACTCTATTTAAAGAAGTATTTACCATTTTTAAAAGCCAAAAAGCCAATCTCATGCAACTTTCTTAATGATTTATGTGCAACAATGTAAAAGATTTACAAAATTAGAAAACTTGAATATCAGATCTCAACAAATTGCACAAAAGACTACTTGATATTTCACAATTAAAATTCCAGGATTTAATATTGTTTTTTGATTCTAAAGGAGCGGAATCTTCCCAGAAAACCATAGTTGATACATTTGAGAAACTCACCATTTAGATTTCCTTGCAGGAAATGGCTGCTCCCTCTGCTGCTGGGATGGACTGTAGCAATCTCTGGTTAACGATGATCGAGGGCTCGACAACACATGATCATGGAGACCCTTGAGAGCTCTGTACCTCTGTGCCTCATCGACATAGCTTCTCCGGTGAGCTTCCTTCTCGTGCTCGGAAAACCTAATTTGCCTGTCCAGACCATCTCCCGGTTCATGATGACTTGCACGACGAGCGCTCCATTCAACTCCTTCTGATATAGTCCTTTGAAGCGCGGTGCTTCTCCGAGGAACCTGACCAGAGATGGAATTCCTCGCTTTCATTTCATCAACCGGCAACTTCCTTGCATCATGAGCAATGGCAGAACTGTAAGCCCACTTGTGGATTTTGTTCGTGTTGTTTGTGCTCAACTCAATAAAATGACGATCACTTTCTACTGAGTCTGCTTTGCTGTCTCTAGCATCCTCAGCTTCTCTGTCATCTTGCGGATGGGAGCTAATGTTCGACTTACTCAAACACATTGCTCTCTCTTCGTCCTTGTCTCTCTTAGTTCCGAGGAAAACTTCTAGTTGTTTCCTTAGTTTGCTGATGGCAGAACTTTTCTCCTCGAATTGATGTTTAGCCTCGGACATTTTCATCTGCACTCTTCCCTCGCGCAACTTGTCAGCTAATTCGAGCATCTCCCTTTCCTTTTCTGCCTCTTCGTGTAGTTTGATGGACTCGCTCTTTAGCTTCTCCACTTCAGCTCTATCTTCATCAACATTCCTTGCTAGTTCATCGCATACTTGTTCGGTTAGTTCTCTTGCTCTCCTCTCACTTTCAAGATCTTTAACTGCTTTCATGAATGATGACTTCATCTCTGTTAATTCTTTCCCAAGCTTATTGTTCAGGCTCTCGAGGCGTCTTCTTAGCTTTCGCTCTACCTCTAGCTCACTAGCAATGGATGCAATTGCTGCTTCAATCGCTTGAAGTTCTTTATTTTTCCACGACATCTTCTCTTCAGCAAAACACTTCATGAGATGGTTGACGTCGTTTTTATCCATTCGTTGCTCTTGTACAAGCTTATTAACCTGCACGCGGGCTCTCTCAAGCTCAGCATGCAGTGCCGAGATAACAGACATGCTTGATGAGGGTCGGTCTGCGTGAGCCCAAATTCGGTTGATAATTTTGAGCAACTCTTTGGAAGTAGTCAAAGCATTACTTACATCCTTCAGGCGATTCCTACCACTACTAACTGATCCACTCGAAGTCGGGGGCCTCGATCGACTCTCAATCTGCAAGTCATGTTTATGTGATACATTTAAATGAATCCTAAGAAGACATTTCAAGCAGTTGATATAAAATAACTTGACATTTGACCACAACAGTTCCAGATACAGTATGTCCGATAAAAAGAACAGCAAAAACAAAATTTTATTTTTACCTCCATAAAACTAGCATGGCTGAGAGAATCAAAAACTGCAGCATTTTGTTCAGCAGACTTGAGCCTCCTAGAAAGTGATGATGTCCTCCTCTGACTACCTATTCCACTTCGATCCACCTTACATCACGAAATTATTCACTTTTAGAATAAGCCGTGCAACGGAAAAGACGGGGGCAGGGGTAAAAATAATAAAAAAGAAAGCTTGAATTCAACATATGCAAATCCCTATAGACATGCACTTATAATTCTTCAATAGCTTTTCAACTCAGGAAGTTCAATCATGCTGTACTAGAGAATCAGGCAAATGCACCTCATTTACTTATCAATATCATATCCTACCAATATTAAGAAGGCAATCTCTCTTCAAAAAGTAGGGTAGAACTCTGCATAAAAATGCAATACAACATAAGACTTATATATAAAGAATCTCCACAGCAGAGCTTTCCTTCTCTCTCATAGCAAAATCAAATGCCAAATAAATACAAAAATATATAAAACAACAAAATGAAAGCAGTACTATGTTCCACAATGTTCTTCTACACATATATCAAAAACACATTCAACTTCATCTTCATAAAAAGTAACACCAAACCAGAGAAAACACAACACTCTCAATTTCAAATCATATTATAATATGCCATTATATGAAAACTAACATCCAAATAAAAAACAGAAACTAAGGCAGTTAAAAAGCAGAAAAGAAAAAAAGATTGTTCCACCTCCGAAACAGTCGGGCTGTGAGATGGATCAGACAAATGCGGCGGCAGAGAAGCGGAGCTCGACCGCAGCCGCCCCCACCCCGACTGCATTTTCTCTCTCTTAAAATCCGCCTTGCTCCCTCTCTTCTTCACCACCTCCAAATTACTCTCGCTCAATCTTGGCGACGGAATCTCATTCATCTCCCAAAGCGTGGCCGCCAGCCTGCGGGCCGAGACTGGCTGAGTCGACTTCCCACTCTGAGAATACTTGGGGGAATCAACGGCGCTCCTCAAAGGCGCCGTCCTCCACGTCGGCACCGGAGTACCGGATCTGGACCCTCCGAGCCCGGCCCGACTCCTGCCCACCACAATGGCCCGTTTATTCAGCCTGTAGTGATGAATTCTCGACGAGGAAGATGAGGACGACGAGCACCCCCTTTTCCTGATCTTCGTCGTCATTATCAAACCCTCCATCATCGCCCCTCTATGCCTATGCTTCGGCATTCTAAACTATTCAGCTCAATTCTCGTCCAGTTTCTAACAATATTTGTCGAATTTCGCTGATCTGTATCGAAAAAAGATGTTATTTTCATGAAGAACGTACAACCACAAACACCAATTAAGCGCACGAGATAAAGGAGAATCTAATGGAAGACGAAAAACAAAGGCCAAAAAAAAACAAAAATCATTGCTTTCTCAAGATCTTACAGCGGGTCCGGCCTGCTCGCGTGAGCAAACCTTTTCGGGCTTGAATTTCTCAGTGAAATGGAGAAGAAATGAACATTGAGACGGACATATCAGCATCAACAAGAGTTCTGTTTGGTTTCATTTTTATTTTTTTGGTGCAGAATCTTTACAGCTAGATGAAAAAGCGGTTTCTTTGGAAAAATATAGAGAAATAAATATGTTGGGAGGGAGAGAGAGGAATAAAAGGAGTGTAGGTTGAATTTGAAGGTACAAGAAATGCAGGGTGTGGTACAGGTAGATATAGCGTATCGCTAGGATTAAATTTGAGGCGGTAATAAAGGGACATGTGATGGGCATACGTGGCGGCTGATAAGTGGGTTGTACTAGAATGTCTTTTTCGTATATTTTAGCTCTTTAATTAATTGCTCATCTGTCAGCTTAATTAGGCCTTAAAATCTAAATTTAAATGACACTTTTTTTTTTTGTTGTGACTGTGAAGGAATCTTTGTTAATGTCATTACAATGGAATTAGAAGATGAGCTGCATCACCATGAGACAGACCTCAATTTTTATGCTAGCTGCTCAGTTGAGGAATACTATCCCTAATTGAATCATTTATGACACGTGCTAATTATTAAGATTTTATTATTATTATGAAATTGAAAAAAATATATTCAAAATTGTCATGTATCACTACTCATGATTTGAGTGGCTGAGGATATTTAAGAACACGGTGTAAAACCAAGTAAATAAGTCATGCATTAACATGTCCCTGAAACTAAATAAAATATTATATCATAATTCAAAACTTAATGAACTTGTAATAAGAGTTTAAGAAAAAAAAAATATCAATTCTAAAGTCAATTTTCGAGATAAATGTCATTAACACTTTTTTTAATGGAAATAGGTTTTGAGAATAAACAAGGAATATTTAGGCCCAAGCATAACATTTGTGTGACGTTTATATTAGTTTGTGACTAATAAAATTATGTCAACTTATTAAATGATACGTATAGTTTTGTATCGAGTGTATATTGAATTGTTGTCAAATGAATAAAATGCATATATACAACAATAGCAGCAACAATAACTAAACGTCATTGAATATTTGTACAACGCTTTGTACATATTTGATATTCGAAAGCGAATCGCATAATCTGACATTATTATTGATGAGATCGTCTAAACTTAATTAACTCCGATTCGTCCCAATAATGTATGATTTAATCGTGGTAAACATATTCCTTTCATTGCATTTACTTGCCCACCTACATATCACCAACTCTGATCCAACTGTTAAAAAAATTTCATGCATGAAAATAGTTGCAGGCAAAGTACACATTTAATTTGGGGCCAAATAATATCCAGAAATCAATGAATAATTAAAAATGATTTAGAAATAAATTGTTATAAAGATAAAACTGAGAAAAGACTCAGAACTGAATTGATTGCGCCATCACATTTATCACTTCATCACACCTCATAGAAAACAGTCGCAAATTGGGACATTTGTTATGCATATCAAAATTCAAAATGTGCTCGAATCTAAGTGTCAAACAACAACCACGAGCCTTGTAGCTTAGTGATATTTCTCACCATTATGAGGATTGAGGTCAATGAAAATAAAATTATTGAGCAACAAATTCAGGCCTGTATCTTGTTTATAAATTGAAGAATGGATTATGTTAATCCTGTCAAACAAAAAAATGACCAGTACATCATATATCATACTGTCCATTATCTACTGTGGTTGAAAAATAAGAGAAAAAATTGCCCTATCTACAAGACAGGTCTGGAAACACAAAACTAAAGAAAAGAAAAGTCATCACATAATGGTGTATAATTTTGTAGTTGAATGAATGTGTTAATTGTTTAATTGACAATGCACACCTTTGATGGGGGGATTCCACAAAGCGATAATCCCTCCTTGGAACGATTACAACAGCGTGTGTTGAGACGATCAGGTTTGCTGTCGAACATCCACTGCACAGCCCACTTCAATAGAATGTAACAACGTGGATGAGCTGCAACATGTTGAAAGAATGAAAGTTGTATAATCAAAATCTTGCATTTCAAACCGCAGCCATGTTTTTTTTTTTATCACGGTAGAATATCGTATGAGGATCTTCAAGTGAAAGTGTTCTGCCTTCAACTTCCACTTACTCAATACTCATGTTTAGCCTGTGCAACAAAATGGATAGATGGAGTCTTGTAAATCCACATCTCACTTCATGTCCATGCATGCTCGATTGCACGTGTCACAGTGTCGTGAAACTCTTCATAAACAGATTTTATCTTGCTCTGGTGCAATCAGTCAGGAAGTTGATGCTGATGGATCTTTTGAAGAACACGTGACCTGGTCCGATTTATTGCAGCAAAACACAGAAACAAACTGTCCTCGAGATATGCAAGCCGTTCCATAAAACTTGGACAGTTTCTCCGGAGCTGCTTCAATATCTCCTGAATGCGATACTTATCCATATCCCCCTCCAATCCATGGTGAATATGAAACTTGTCATTTTCAACATCAGCATATAGATGGGCAACCAGGCGATCGATGGTGTCTAGATCTCTGAGCAGTACATAAGTACTCCTTGATGCCTCATCAAGTTGAACAAGATTCGCTTTTTCTTTCTTAGTCATGTTAGAAGGAAAAAGTGCGAAACATATAGGGCTTCCAACAAGGGCGACTAGAGCATGGGTAGCTATTGCTGTGGCTGTTAAGGCCACACCAACAGCAGCTGCAATCAAACACAAGGCAGATCCTGTTGAACAATACTGAGGGAGATGGACCCTTGACCGTGGCCTTACTGGATGATGATCGAGCTGATGAGTGAGCTGCGAGAAGCACTGGCGCATATCATCGAAACTCCGTGAATCATGGGTGAGGAAGGGATTTTCAAGGCGATCAAACTGGAGAAAGACATTATTCGCCAAGTTGCATTGGGAATCAGAGAGGGAATATGAATCAGAATCAAAGTCAGGAGGAAGGCCATCAATAAGATTGCGTATAGGAGCATATGCAAGGCGAGACTGGCGGACGCTCTGGTAGAGAAGGAAGCATAAATGGGAAGTTTGCTCACTATGTTCGAAGTAGGTAGCAACAAGATCAGTAAGTGGACTGGGGCTAATAATGGAAAGTGTCTCTTGAACACACTCACGGCTTGGTTGAAGAACCTGTTCCAACAGCTGAGCTCCCTCAATGCCGTCTGATTGTCCACTGTCTACAGTTTGGTCACAAGATGTGTCTTGGTCAAAGGTTCTGCGAATCTCACCATAAGAACTTGTTTGGACTGCAAGAGTGTATTCTCGAGTAAGGTCAATAGTTTGAGGGGGTTGAGCACTTGACCTTGGTGTATTCTCAACGGAATCACCTGAGATATGATTTACACAATTAAATGATAGAATAGTCTTAGGAATTAAAATGAGTGGAACATATCAGAAAAGAAGTTCAGAAAGAAACACAAATGCTTTCAATTGGGTTCAGAAGGTTGATTGGGGAGGGAATTTTGGTCTGAGAATCCTGATTCTTTCCTCTATTGTATATATTTTTGGTGTCTTCACAACGAACTGGGGCCAATCAGTTTTCTGTCTATAATGCTTAAAACTTTTCCTGAACTAATGGGACTCAGACTCAGGAGAGCTGCAGAAGTTTACCTTGTGAAGCAGGGGAAGAAAAATAACTGGTTGTTGATGGAGGTGGCAATGTCTTAAAACAAGACAGCATTGAAACCTGCTAAATGATGCAGGATGACTAGTACATCGAAAATCATCTCTTTATAAAACACTCACGTTCAGAGGCCATAAGAAAGCTTGACAGGCACCATCTGAAAAAAAATGACTTTCTCAATATATTCTTCAGCAAATGCAGGAAGGACAGAGAAACTGAAGATGGCAAATTGATCAATCCAAGGGAAACTCAAATTAATAAGCATGTTATGTACTGTAATCCATCGGAATGATTCTAGAATGAAATGGGAAGCTTTTTAAATGATTGGATCATAATCAGGTATCTCAATGTCATGTCTTTCGAGCAAAGAAAAACTCAATCTGGTATCAATGTAAATATTTTTGACAAACCACCTAGCATGACGAGTAACATCAAATCTTAAACAATCTCATGCCACTAGCATGGTGATTCGCTTTCTCTTGCTCTTTGAGACTGAGCACTCATTTCTGAAATGAAGTTCAAAAGTTTCTCTTCATGCAAAGCACTATATATTCCTAATCCAACAAGATTAGATTCCTTCTCCAGCTTCCTAAGCTGATGACAACAACTGAGCCGAGCATTCAACTTACTAATTGTTTTCAATGCCGCAGCGAGACACCCTATTTTTATGTTAATATGTGATAAATTTGTTTATCGTGATTCAACACACAATTACTCGAGAAAGATTAATTAAAAGCACAAGTGCCTAACACCCCCACGCAGAAATTACCTTTCTCATACACCATTTGTAACATTCCTAAAAGCATACTCGATACACAATCTAAATAAAATTAGACAAACAAAACCCCCCGAAGCGAAACAGAGAGGAATGCTTACTGAAAACCCAATCAAAAAGCACTGCGCAAAAGTTTATGCAGGAACCAAATAAATTAAATTAAATCCAAGATTCCAAATTTTGCACTTCAACATAAAATACAGCTAAATTAGATCAGACATCGTTAGAACCGTGATCGGTTACCCATCCACAACCACATCCAAATCCAAACAGGCCAAAACTTTAATTCGCAATAATGCGCGATCATTGTGAAATTGTAAGTGTAAAAGGTCAATGAAGTGGAAAAATACCAAAAAAAGCAAATTGTAGGTAGGGATTAATCTTCGAGTAGTTTTCTGAGACGAGCTTTGACGTATTCGTTTCGGGCCTGGGTTCGGGCCTGCTGAGGGCCGATGTTGGCGTAGGAGTGATGGGCCCCGATGGCTATGAAGGTGACACCGGTTAGCAAGCCGCAGACGGCGAGGGTTAGCTGCTTCCGCGTTGAGAATGGCAACATCACTCTCTCTCTACCTCCCTCTCCTTTTATATGGAAACAATCAGTGAGTGAATCAGAGACGCAAGTGGGATCGTGATTTTCACACTGAAAAAAGAAATCAAACGACTGAAAAACCTACAAGTTCCACTCTCCACACGGAAATGATGACTTCTCCGCCAAATAATTATATTAGGAAAATATTATTATAAATAATTTAGTAGTATTTTTTATTTGTGCAATATACGAATTTTAATTTTATAAACTACACTGTGAGCGTTTTGGATATTATCATATTTTTTATTTGTGCGATTTTTATTTTGATCGGATGATTTTTTTTATTTGTTAGCAAAACATAAATGTTAAAATACAAGTGCCGAAAAATTGACCAAATGTTAATTTTTAAAATTTTTGAAAAAGTAATTACTATATTTTGTTAATTTAAAAAAATGGTGTTTTTATATACACCATTAAATTTTCTAATTACACCATTACTGAATTTAATTCAAAAATTAATAATTACCGATTTACCTAAATATCCTCTTAAATTAAAAAAAATATTAATTATAAATTAATTTACAAAAAAAAAAAAGTTTCGAAAGTACAAAAGGAACCCTGACCACCGTCGACCCCTCATTTCTTCCCAACACTTCTCTCCACTTTCTCTCTCTTCTCTCTCCACTGTTAGAATTATAAGTGTATTTTCTTGTTTTATCATTAAGGGTAGTTTAGTCTTTTCCTTGTTACCCTAATGTATCCCTTAGAGCATCTACTATAGGAGGTTCTTATATCTATGTGGCAAAATAAGAACCAAGTTCCACCATAGTGGAACACAATTCAAGGGAGCAAAATAAGAAATGAGTTTCTCTTGCGAGAAATGGGTTCTTGAGTGAAATAGTGGGGCCCAAGTATTTTCTCTCTCCTCCCCTTTTGCATTTTGGGTGCTTTCCTTAATGATAGTGGGGTCCATGAATAATTAAAAGTGAGGTAATGCTATAGTGGAGAAAATATTGGGTAATTGAATAAGAAAGTGGTTGATGATGTGGCACCACTATGGGGTAGCACCATAGTGGATGCGCTTAAGGATGTTAGCATAGGACTTGTGGTACTTACTTTGTGCACTTCACTTTTGTAACCCTCCATTTGAACAACTCCTTTAGTTACTATATTTTGTTAATTTTAAAAAATGGTGTTTTTATATACACCATTAAATTTTCTAAATACACCATTACTAAATTTAATTCAAAAATTAATAATTACCGATTTACCTAAATATCCTCTTAAATTAAAAAAATATTAATTATAAATTAATTTACAAAAAAAAGTTTCAAAAGAATAAAAGGAACCCTAGCCACCGTCGACCCCTTATTTCTTCCCAACACTTCTCTCCACTTTCTCTCTCTCCCTCCGCTGTTAGAAATATAAGTATATTTTCTTGTTTTATCATTAAGGGTAGTTTAGTTTTTTTCTTGTTGTCCTAATGTATTCCTTAAGGATGTTAGCATAGGACTTGTGGTACTCACTCTCCATTTGAACAACTCCTTTGAAATGCATTTCTTCTTCTCCATTGAATCTATGAGTTATACTATGATTCTTGCTTGATTTTCATGGTATCAGATCAGGATTAATTTCTTGTTTGTCGCCAAATATCGCGGATCTAACTTGTGGTTACTGTTCACGATGATCCTCTGTCCTTCAGGTGAACTTGCAATCTATGGTTACTTTTCTGAATTCATTAGAAATTTGTTTGATTCTGTTTGTGCCCTAGTTTGCTTCAACTCTTCTGCTACCGTGTTTGTTTTTATTGGGTTTATATTATTTTCCTTGGGATTGTAAGGATGGCAACCAAGAGGGATGACTCGTTGCAATCAATTAGTATTCGTTTGAATGGGAAGAATTATTCATATTGGAACTATGTAATGAATAATTTTTTTGAGGGGCAAGAAAATGTGGGGATATGTGACTAAGACTCACTCTAAGCCGGTTGAACAAAACAATGAGAAGTTTGCCGAGCAAGTTGATGTTTGGGAGATGAACAATTCTGAAATCATTACATGGATCAACAACTCTGTTGAGAGTTATATTGGAATGCAGTTAGCTAAATATGACACGGAAAATGAGGTTTGATAACACTTGGAATGATTGTATACTCAATCGAATTTTGCTAAGAAGTATCAGTTGGAGATGGATGTTCGATCCCTATCCCAGAAAGAGATGAGCATCCAAGAATTTTATTCTGCCATGACCAATCTTTGGGATCAGTTAGCTCTCACTGAATCCGCTGAACTTAGGGCTTTTTCTGCTTACATTACACAAAGGGAAGAACAACGCATGGTTCAATTTTTGATGGCTCTACGCGATGACTTTGAAGGACTCCGTGGAAACATTCTGCATGTAGCCCCTTGCCCTTTGTGGACTCTGTTGTTAACGAGCTTTTAACTGAGAAAACTCGCCAGAAATCTGGAACGATGAAGGGAATTCTTCCCCCACCAAATCAGAATGTTTTGGCTGCTTACTCACATCCTCATCAAAATCACAACAAGAATCAAAGTAGATCGAGTTTCAAATCAAATGAATGCAACTTCTGTCACCAGCTGGGACATTGGAAGGCTCAGTGTCCCTTTTTGTTAGCCAAGTCCTCATTCTCAGGGTCTTGTCCCCCTTAGAATAATCCGACTCAGTTTCAAACATGACAATTCAAGTCGTCCAATACCGTTGCTGCTGTTCTGCCTACCGAACAAACCAACTCTTGCACCACCACTTCTGTTAGTCATGTGTCTGATGATCTTTTTGAGCAATTCCAAAAGTTCCTCAGCCAACAACATGCCATGTCTGTTCCAGCAGGTTTGTCCACTCCGAGCTCCACATGTATATTTTCTTCAAATTGGCTTTTGGACTCGGGTGTTTCTAATCATATGTCCCCCTCTACTGATTCTTTCGTTTCCATTGCTCATTCCACTTTTATGTCTGTTATGACTGCTGATGGCACTTCAATGCCTTTAGCAGGTGTTGGTTCCATTGTCTCCTTACGTGTTTTTCAAATGTCTATCACATTCCTAAACTCGCATTAAATTTAGTCCAGACAGAACTTATTTTAGCCATTTAAACTTTAAAAAAACTTATTTTAGCCAGTAAGTTTTAAACATATTTATTTTAGCCACTTTGGACAAAAATACCCCCAACCTATACGAGCGCGCTATCACTGTGCGTTGAACTTAGCGTGCAGGTGCGTGCGCGCGGCAGCAGTCATGCACCTACTCACGCACACTCGCACGTTGGCTCTGCGCGCTGGTGCGCACGCACGCGCGCTCGCACTGCACGCTGGACTCAGTGCGCAGGAGTGCGGACGCATCGATAGTCCGCACCTGTGCACCCACTGAGTTGGGGGGCAGCGCCCTCTGTAAGGCTAGTGCCGGTGCTGGTTATCGCGCGCGCTGGTCCTCTCGACTCAATGGTCGATGGGCATCGCTGCGGGTGTTGGCCCCGTGTTCTATATACAATTTTCTCCCAAGTATTGCTCCTGCGCGCACCTGCGCACTGAGTAGGGATAATATAGTAATTCTGGCTAAATAATATATATTTAAAAGTTTGTGGCTAAATTGAGTTTTTTTAAAAGTTTGACCGGCTAGTTTGACCCATTTCCACAATTTAGTCTCTATTGGTCAACTTTGTGATTCAGGATACATTGTCATGTTTACTTCTACTTCTTGTCATGTGCAGGATCCTCACTCCAAGAGGCGGATTGGGACAGGCCATAAGCAGGGAGGGCTGCACATCATGGATGATCTTCAGGTTTCTGGAGTGGCTGCCTCTAGTGCGGACTTATCTAGTTTTAGTTTGAACCATTATTCTTCTTATTTTTATTTATGGCATTCATGCCTTGGACATGTTTCATCTTCTCCTTTAAACTATTTAGTCTCCACTGGTTCCTTAGACCATGATTATCGGTTTAAAAAAAGCAACCTGTCGACCGCCATGTGGAAAAACAAAAAAAATAGAAATGTTTTCTTTTCAACGTTCGACCAAGGGAGACCAGCGTTCGCCCTCTCTCCTTTCCCATTATTTTATTAGTTTTTTTATATTTTGTATTTTTTTATATTTTATTAAAATAAATATATTCATTATATTTAAATTTTATTGGATATGTAAATTTTATTTGGACACTTGTCTCTATTTTATTAGATATGTAGATTTTATTTGGATATTAGATATAATGATTATTAATAATAAATATATCTATTATATCTAAATTTTATTTGGCCACTTGTCTCTATTTTATTGGATATGTAGATTTTATTTGGATATCTAGATATAATGCATTTTTTTAATAAGTTTAAAAAAATATATCAAAATTCGTATTTTTCATTCTCTATAAATAGAGACCATTTTTACTAAATTTTCACACCTCACAAATTTCTCAATATCTCAATCTATAACGTTTAGTATTTTTCTCTGTATCTCCCAATGGATCGAGAAAATAATTTTTATTATGATCCTCAGTATCAAAATCACTCTCAAGATTATTTTTCCAACCTCGAAAATCTTCCAAACTCTGAAGAATTCTCACAGTTCGGCAATATAAACTCCCAATTTTCACATAATCCTACCCATTCTCCTAATCCAGAAAACCAAACCTCTCAAAACATCTCTGAAAATACACCCTCAAGTTGGTCAGAACAAGAAGATATATGGCTTATGTCTTCTTGGTGTTACATCAGTAATGATCCTATTACTAGCAAGAATCAACAAAATGACTCATTTTGGTCAAAAGTTAAAAGCTTATATGAGAAAATGCGAAGTGAAAATTCCAATGTTGGTGCCCCTCGATCAACAGAATCATTGAGGCAACGTTTCAGACGCCTCAACAAAAATGTGAGCGCATGGACTGCTGCATACAAAAAAGCGTATAAATGAAGATCGAGCGAACAGTCCAGAGAGGATATTGAGAAAGTTGCTCAAACATTATATGGAAAATCCAAGTTTACTCACCATGAGGTGTTTGAGAAAGTGATGCGTCATTATCAAAAGTGAGAGTTGAATTTGAACAGCACTGGGTGCACACGTTCCCGCCCAAATAATGATGATAGTGTCAAAGAAAGTCACGGAAGCTCCAAAAAATCAAGAACCGATAAAGATGGGGATCCTCCACCTGCAATCACTCCAGAAACTCCCGGTAGCGATGCATTATTATCTTCTCGTCCAATTGGCAGAGACAGAGCTAAGGGTAAGGCTAAAAGAAAATGAAAAAAAGTAGCATCACAATCTTCCATACTCCCTGATGATTTCACTGCAGAACTTCGTGAACTGAGGATCACACGTGAAAAAGAAATTGATCTGCAGAAGGAAAAAATGAAAATAAATATGCTAATCCTTTCGGTGGGAAAAGCCAATTATCCCTGATGAAGAAGATCTAAAACATCGTTTAATGGCTGAACTATATGGGATGTGATCTTGTGTGTTTTCTCCCTAATGTCACTTATGTAATATTTAATTATGTAATTTTCATTTCATATTGTCTATGTAATTTTCAATTTATGTAATGTAGTTATGTCTTATTATTTTGTGAAGCATCAATTATTTGTTCAATTATTTTGTGAAGCACCAATTATGATGATGTTCTAGCATGCATGTGACTTTATTGGAGTGTATGTGAGAAACTGATGTAAGTGTCAGAAAAACACAATGCTTTAACAACGTGCATGTGAGTGCACTATCATCCAAACCTTAATTATCATGTCACTTTCATAATAATAACACCAATTAATAATGTGCATGTGAGTGCACTATCATCCAAGCACCATTAATTGTTATGTCACTTTCATCAATTACTACTTTAATAATGTGCATGTGAGTGCACTATCATCCAAGCACCAATTGTCATGTCACTCTCATCAATTACTACTTTAAGAACGTGCATGTGGGAAAAAATAATTCACTATCATCCATGCGCATGTGATCATGTCACTTTCAAAAAAAAATATGAGAAATCATAATAGTTTTACTCTATATATATATACACATACCTTATAGAAGATGCACATAAACTTCATTTCTATTCTCCAACTCAAATATTGAATCTACCATAAAAAAATGGCATCAGGTTCCAGTTTTGATGTTTCCAATTTCCTCGATGATGATGCATGGGAAGCAAGCATTACTGAACAAAATCAGAGAGTCGACCGCATCATTGAAGATGTGGTCATTCATGCTGCTGAACTATGGTTACATCCTACCAATCATCTTGTTAGAGCTCGAAGGCGTTACATTGAATGAATACACGATAAGGGTCATGAAGGTGTGTTCGAGCAGTACTTTGCAGAAGATCCAATATATCCACCGAAGATGTTTCGAACAAGGTATAGTATGCGAAAGCCATTGTTCGAACGAATAATGAGCAGACTTGTTGCCACCGATGAATTTTTCCAACAACGGGCTTATGCCACTGGTCGTCTAGGTATGTCTGCGATTCAAAAATGTACTGCAGCTATGAGGGTGTTGGCGTATGGATCATCAGCAGACTTGCATGATGAATACTTACGAATGAGCGCACAACTCATTCGTAAATCAGTTATCAAATTCGTTGAAGGTGTAATTTCCAACTTTGGTGATGAATACCTCAGAAAGCCCACTGAAGAAGGCATCGCAACTCTTCTTCATGTCGAAGACACAACGTGGATTCCCAGGTATGTTGGGAAGTATTGACTGCATGCACTGGGAATGGAAAAATTGTCCTACCTCATGGGCAGGGCAATATGCAGGAAGAAGCGGTAGGCCAACAATAATTTTGGAAGCAGTTGCATCGCAAGACCTATGGATCTGTCATGTATTTTTCAGAACTCCGGGTTCAAAAAATGATATAAATATACTTGATGAATCTCCTCTATTTGATGATATTTTGGAAGGTCGAGCACCAAAGGTCAATTATGTTGTAAATGGCAAAGAAAAAAATATGGGATATTATTTGACTGATGGCATATATCCTCAATGGGCAGCATTTGTCAAATCTATTCCTGCTCCACAAATTCGAAATCATCAATTATTTGCTCAACATCAAGAGGCAGCCCGTAAAGATGTTGAGCGAGCATTTGGTGTTCTACAAGCTCGTTTTGCTTTTATCAAACGTCCATGTCTTATTTGGGATCGTGACATTATTGGAAAAATAATGATTGCTTGCATCATCATGCATAATATGATAGTGGAGGATGAAAGGAGCACTCACTTAAACTATCATGACCCGATCGAATTTATAGAAGATCGAGGTAGACAGAATAATCAACGAAGTGAAGATCAAGAAGAAGAAAACGATCTCATTTATTCTATGGAGAGGATTGCAAGCTTGTCGAGCTATATGAAAACTAGGTCACAACTTCGCAATTGAGAAGCTCATACCATTCTTCGTGACGACTTGATCGAGCACATATGGTAAAACTTCGGCCATTAGTACTAAATTTATATTTTTTCATCTATTTTAATCGTCGTTTGTTTATTTCAATTCATGTTCGGTTTATTGTTATTTATGTTCTTATTTTGTTTATTTTGTATTTTATCATATTGTCTATTTTATAAAAGTTTGTTATTTTATGTTATTACAATTTTCAATAATAATAATTATTTATTTTAATTATTATTAATTATATTATATTTATTAATAAAAGAAAAGAAAAAATAATATATAATGTTGTGGTTGGGTGTTTGGGGTGGTTGCTGATAAACTATCAAATTGTATGTGGTTGGGTTGGATAAAATAATGGTGATGTGGAAGAGAGAGAAATTAATTAAATATTGAGGGTGGTTGCTCGATTTGGGTGTTTGCCCGGTTGCTGATAATGGTAGTCTTAGGCAAGGTTAAAAGTCATGATATTTCTAGTGGTTGTAAACTTGCAAAATTCTCTGTTTTACCTTTCTCTAAGAGCATCTCTATTTCTTCTTCTCCTTTTGATCTAGTTCACTCTGATGTGTGGGGTCCCTCCCCGATTGCTACTAAGGGAGGATCCCATTTCTATGTCTCATTCATTGATGATCATACTCGCTATTATTAGTTATATGTGATGAAGTGTCGTTCTGATTTCTTGGGGATTTATGCTTCTTTTCATGCTCTTATGACAATCCAATTTTATGTTGTTATCAAATGCTTTGGATGTGATTTGGGTGGGGAATATACTTCCAATAGTTTTCATGAAATCTTAGCCACAGATGGAACTATACATCATACCTCTTGTACGGATACACCTGAGCAAAATGGGGTGGTTGAAAGAAAACATCGATATATCATGGAGACAACTCGTTTTCTTCTTTTATCTGTCTCTGTTCCTAGTGAATTTTAGGGTGAAGCTGCTCTTACTGCTGTTTACTTGATAAACAGAATCCCTTCAGTGATTACCATTGGTGTGTCCCCTTTTGAGAGGCTTTTTGGCTATGTCCCTAACTAGGCTTCCTTACGTGTCTTTGGTAGTGATTGTTATGTTCTTCTCCCTCATGTTGAATGTAGTAAATTGTCTTCTCGTTCCATCTTATGTGTTTTCCTCAGTTATGAGAATGGTTAAAAGGGGTATCATTGTTTTGATCTTGTTAGTCATAAACTCTATGTTTCTCGTCATGTTTTTTTCTTGAATGCATTCATTTCTTCTATATCCCTTCTTCATCTCCTAATGTGTCTCCATCTACTCTCGTTCCCACTGACCACTTTGGCAGCGATATAGACATTGATTCTGCAGGTACTGATCCTGATGAAATAGCTCCTCCTCATGACCCGCTGGTTCCCTCTCCCCCTTCTCAGACTCTTCGTTATTCTAATCATGTTCATAAGTCCACTCATCTCCTTGATTTTGCGTACTTTTCATACTCTTCTTCCTTTACTTCTTTCCTTTCTTTTATTCATAAGATTTATGAACCTTCCTCTTATAAAGAGGTTGTTCTTAATCCTTTGTGGCAGCAGGCTATGGCTGATGAGCTTGACGCTCTATCTAAGACCAAGACTTGAGATTTGGTACCCCTTCCACGGGGTAAGCATGCTATTGGATCTCGTTGGGTATATAAGGTCAAGAACAAGTCAGATGGTTCTATTGAGAGATACAAAGCACGGTTACTAGCCAAAGGGTACTCCCGACAATATGGATTTAATTATGAAAAAACTTTTGCTCCAGTGTCCAAGATAACCACGATTCGTACTCTTATTGTGGTTGCCTTCATTCATCAATGGTCCATCACTCAGATAGATGTTAAGAATGTCTTTTTACATAGAGATCTTATTAACGATGTCTATATGACTCCTCCACAAGGAGTACCTCACAAGACTGAACATGTTTGTAAGTTTAAGAAGTCATTGTATGACCTCAAACAAGCTTCTCAATCTTGGTATGACACATTCTCCGATGCCCTCACTTCTCTTGGTTTTCGTTCGAGTATCAATGATTGTGCTCTTTTTGTTAAGGACTCGTCTTCTGGCATCATCCTTCTATCTTTATATGTTGATCATATGATTATTACCGATAGCGACACAGATGGGATTTCTCATTTAAAATCAGATTTGGCATCTCATTTTGAAATGAAAGATTTGGGCGCTCTTCGCTACTTCTTGGGTATTGAGGTTTGTTGGTCTCCAAAGGTTTACCTAGTATCCCAATCCAAGTATGTCACTAATATACTTAAGCGTGCTCATCTCACTGATAGTTTGTAAATGTTCGGTATTCTCCTTCTGATGGAATACCTCTGGATGACCATAGTTTGTACCGCACTATTGTTGGAAGTTTGGTTTATCTCACTATCTCTCATCCAGATATTGCCTATGTTGTTCACATAGTCAACTAGTTTGTTTCTGCTCCCACCACTATCCATTAGGCGGTTGTTTTCTGCATTCTGTGGTATCTTTGAGGTACTATCTTTCAGAGTTTATTATTTCCCTCTACCTCCTCTTTTACCCTGCACGCCTTTTCTGATGCTGATTGGGCCAATGACCCTGTTGATCGAAAGTCTACTACTTGCATTTGTGTATCTCTTGGTGATTCTCTCATCTCTTGGAAGAGCAAGAAACATCATGTTATTTCTCGTTCTTCTACTGAAGCCGAATATCGAGCCATAACTTCCACCACTACTGAGATTGTTTGGCTTCGTTGGTTGCTTACTGATATGGGACTCCTTATTCATGATCCCATTCCTATGTATTGTGATAATAAGAGTGCAATCCAGATTGCCCATGATTCCGTTTTCCACGAACAGACCAAGCATATTGAGATCGACTGTCATCTCACTCAACATCATTTACGAGTTGGCACTCTCACGCTTTCCTTCATCACCTCCTCATCGCAAATTGCCGATTTATTCACCAAGTCTCTTCCGGTCCCGTGTTTTCATTTCTTAGTTGGCACACTCTCGATGCTCCTTACAGCAACATCTTGAGTTTGAGAGAGGGTATTAGAAATATACGTGTATTTTCTTATTTTATCAATAAGGGTAGTTTAGTCTTTTCTTTATTGCCCTAATGTATCCCTTAAGGATGTTAGCATAGGACTTGTGGTACTCACTTTTTGCACTTCACTTTTGTAAGCCTCCATTTGAACAACTCCTTTGAAATGCATTTCTCTTCTCCATTGGATCTATGAGTTATACCATGATTCTTGCTTGATTTTCATCCACCACTTCTGCAAACCGCACACCATTTTCTTATTTTTCTCCATCTGCATTGGCTCATCCTGGTAACATTCTACGTGCATATTGTCACACTTTGATTCGAAAAAAAAAGAGTTATTGAGTAGGCAAAAGGTAGATTATAATGTTTTTAACTGTTATTGCCTTCGCTGACTTCTGTTCCTTCAAAAAAATAGACATCAACGCTGCTATTCTTCTCTTTTTCCTTTTTTTTAATTAGTTTAAATTGATTTTTTAGTTGAAGGGTACAATTGAAAAGGAGAATGGTATGTGAAGGAAAAATAATGATTTTTTTAAATGGTGGTATATTTAGTAAATGTGGTGTATTTAAAAAAATTTATTGGTATATATAGAACACCCTTTAAAAAAAAGTGAGCTATTTTTCAAAAGGGTGTTGCTAAGCACACTACCCCCTTTTTTCACACTACAATTTCTTTTTACACTACACGTTACTTTTATTTTTTTTTATGTTTTTACTTTCTACACTGCAAAATTTTATATTTTTACCCTTCACCTTAAAAAATAATTTTAACAATATTATTAATTTTAAAAAATAAACAAATTAAAAAGGAAATCAAAATTTCACACGAATAACAAAGAGACGCATGCATTTGAAAGGGTTCATAATTTTTTTTGAATCGAGCTACAGGACTCAAAATCGAAAGGGAAAATGTTATTCGAAGATAGCGTTCTTCGATTCAACCAAAATCAAACTTTATAGAGGTTGCTCGAGTTTGATTTTTCATTTTAATTGTGTGGAAAACAATAGAAAAATGTTGATTTTTTTCAATTTTTATTGTTTAGTGAGATGATGTTTTTCTAAATCTGATGTAATTTTCTAGTTAAAATCCATCAGTTCTTCGTTTCAATTATTTGAGAACTTTTACTTTGTGAAGAAATTGTGTTCATCATTTCTAGAAAATTTATTGTCACACTGATTTTTGTTGATGAAAGATGCTTAGATCGAAAATCATTTTCTTTGATATGCTCCACTTTAGGGATGTCAATGGATAGGGTATGGTAGGGTACTACGGTACCCGTTCCCACACCTGCATTTTAAAAAGTGTTTGTACCCGTACGAAAACCCACTGGGTATCAACGTTTATACACGTCCTCATACCCTTTGGGTACTTAATTACCCATGTCCATACTCATTACCTACATTTTAATTATTTCTCTTATGTGACACACGAGAATTATTTCATAGTATTTAATAAATATTAAAATATTTTTATAAGTTAGAAAAAAAAAATTATGTTTATATATATATATATTATGTGTATGCTTTAAATATATGAAAAATATATTGAATACTAAATGTAATTTATATAGATAATGGAGTAAAATAAATATTTATTTTTTAAACGAGATAAAACAAGACTAAATTAAATTTATAAATTCTCACTTTTTTTTTATCATGGATCATTTCTATATAATATATTTGTACATATATAATAAATAAATATTTTTTAATGTACATATATTTATGAACATCTTCTTAAGCATAGTGAGCATAAAATTAATAATATATTTTCTGATAAATTTAATGAGACCTTTCTATAATCATTCAAACATGCTTATATATTTGTATTTTCTTATCATATACATTTTTAAAAATATATATAATTATATTTTATGTAAGATATAATTTTTATTAGAATTTATTTATCAAGTTTACAATATATATATATATATAGGAATAAATAACATAAGTTATAAATTAATTTTTCAAGTAGTCCAAATTTTATTCATGTTTAATTATCGTTTATTTTTAACAAAGGTTATATTTTAAAAATAAAATATATAAACATACAAATTTCTTCATCACGAACTATTTATTGAATATATAATTTAGTAATTATTATTTGTAGTAAATAATTTAAAATTATGATTGAATAATTTATAATTTTAAAAATATTAATTAAAGCTAAATTATAATTCGGTTAAAATATAATACAAAAACTCTTTATGAAAATGCGACATTACATAGAAAAAACTAGTACATACATAATAATGCTATAAAATCTTCAAAAAATAATATCATATCACCATACAATTCAATACATGTTAGTAGTAGTGGTAGTGGTAGTGGTAGTGGTAGTGGGTAGTGGTAGTGGTAGTAGTAGTCGTACTAGTAGTAGTACTAGTAGTAGTAGTAGTAGTAGTAATAATAATAATAATAATAATAATAATAATAATAATAATAATAATAATAATAATAATAATAATAATAATAATAAAATGTGTAATTATATATATATATGGGTATGGGGTTAGGTACTAAGGTACCCATACTCGCACCCGTCTCGTCAAATTTTACGGGTAATTAACCATGCCCGTTCCGTACTCATTAAGTGGGTAATTACCTTACCCATCATGGGTAATTTTTGCGGGTACCTATAGGGCCCATTACCCATTACCATCCCTACTCCACTTGTTTTCTGATTGTTTGATTTCAAAAATGTTTTCCGATATGCTATATCAAAAATTATTTTTTAATATGTTCTTTTATTTTGAAAAATGTTTTCTGATTTGCTGATGCACTATTTTTTATGCACTTAACTGCAACTAATACAAATCAATGCAATAAAGCTAGTAAATTGAGTATCGTATTCACAGGGACTGCAATTAAGACATACACCAAGTATCAAGCTAACATATTCTTATTATCCAGGCTAACTAATTTCTTAAGTGAATTATTTATAGGTAAATAATTAAAATTAAACTATTTAATTTAATAATTCAAAAACGAGACAATTATAAACTAAAATAGCAAAAATTCCACAAACAAATAATCAAGCAAAATAAATCATTAATCACATGAAATATATGCACATGAATCCATTACACATTAATATAATTCTAACAATTCCCAATTTTAATCCAATTATCGGTGGAGGATCTAAAATATCACTATCTATCTCCGTCAGGTCTCAAGATAGTCTTGGACCAATAAATTATCTATTACTTCCATCTCTAGATTTATTTATTAACTCCCTAAAGCATCAGATTTAAAGCTCCTACAGATTGCAAAGCACGTGTATCAAATTGTTCAATTAGTCCCACTAATTAATTATCTCTGTCAGGTCTCAAGTTAACTAGCTAGCATACAACGATTATGGCCACTAATCATGCATGAAAAATTAACACTTGAATATTTGAACACGATAATCGAAAGGGAAATTATATAAGAATTAAATTAACACATAACTTCAATCATGTTTTACAAATCGTAGAATTAATTAATATAAGAACTACTCACACATAATGAAATCTAAAATAAAAGAATAAGTAAAGAAATTAAAAGACATAATTGAAATTATAAAATATTAAAAGAATCGTAGTTGAATTATATAAAAGAAAACTTCAATATTCAAAGTTGCGGAAAAAATATTTGTCATGCCGCTATAAAATCTAAAATAAAACTGAAATATGATGAAAAGAATGTACCAAATTTCATCCAAGAAGAGCTCTTACATAGTAGAGGAAGTTGAAACCTACAGAAGGAATGAAAGCCTGGTCCAAAAAGAAATTCGCCAGAAATCGTCGAAATGAGCACGGTTCGTGCTCAAGGGAGCACATTCTGTGATTAAAACGCAAAAACTCATGGCGTTGGGGAAAAATAGAGCACGGACCGTGCTCCCTTTTCGTCACCCGACATACTACATCGTTTTGCTCCGTTCTTATTCATTTATCATCCAATTGACTTGATTCTTTTTGCAACATACTTATAACTAGATTCTCTATCTTCTAGATACTTCCAAGACTCAATTGAATTTCATAAAATGTAATACCCCGTAAATTAATTACTGCTTAATTGCAGTAAATTGTTGCAATTACTATTTAATATAGTAATTTCCAGTCAGACTAGGGTCGAAAGTATCCGTTAAGTTCCATGGAATTTAAGATCAATTAATTCCCATAGGTGAATTAATTATTTCAGTTAGGGTTCAATTCTCTTTTTAGTTATGGAAAGCCGGAATCATAATTTCAGATAAATTCAATTTCTATTCTTTTAAATTTGCGGTGTGTGTTTATCGTGAATTAGATATTCCGATAAATATTTTTAGGACTAGGAGAATCAGATATTCTCCAGTCATTAGTGTTTAAATTCAGATAATTTAAACAGGATGATTTAAAATCCGAGAGGATTAGATATTCTCTAGTTTGGATGTTTTAATGGTCGAGAAATTAAAACCAGTATTTCAAAGTGGTATTTTAAAACCAAATAATTTTAGATAATTTATTGTTTCAAAGTAAGTGAATTATTTTTAGCAATATCGGTTTAAGTTCGGGATTTTTCCCGAAGACGGAAAATATCACGATAGTCGAACAATCGGTATTTGAACCGGGTAGTTGATTAGTCAACCCAAGGCATGCTTTTCCCCTCACCTCACCCCATGCCCCACGTCTTTATTTCCTCGTCCCCCAAAAGTCAAGCCATACTACACAGTGATTTTGGCAGATGAGGGACTCAAGCTATATTTCAAGGATCCACCTCTTCATTTCATTCTCCACACCAAAAGTTGAGAGAGAGAAAAAGGCAAAGCAGCCTCACTTCATCATCTTCCATACCCCTCTTCATTTCATCTTCTTCACCAAGTTTTTGAGAGAACGAGGGAGATAAAATAGCAGCCAACTTCTTCTACTTCATCTCCATTCCATCTTTTCATCTCCAGTTCTTGGGCACATTTTCGAAAGAGAGAGAGAAAGAAAGAGAGAGCAGCAAGAACAACCACCACCATTTTTGGTTTTCAAAGGAAGAGAGAGGGAGAGTGAAGTTGCAGTCACTTGTTCCAGCCTTCTTCTTCCATCGTCAACCCCATACAAGCTCCTTCATCTTCAATCCATTGTTGTTTTGAAAGGTATTTTTAAAAATCATGAGCTATATAAACATATATTTTCAGATCTAAGCTTAAGAAGCATGTGTGGATTGTTGGTGTTTTAAATGACGTTAATGTTAGAAAATTAGTTGGTTATGTGCAAGCATGTGTAGTCCAGTTTGAGATGTTTTGAGGTGATGAAAGCTTGGTATTTGAACTGAAACTCATCAGTTCGGTTAACGAACTGATATAGTGAATCAGTTCCGGACTGAAACTCATCAGTTCGGCTAACGAACTGATGAAGTGAATCAGTTCCGGACTCAAACTCATCAGTTCGGTTCGGTTAACGAACTCATGAAGTGAATCAGTTCCGGACTCAAACTCATCAGTTCGGTTAACTAACTGATGAAGTTAATCAGTTCCGGACTGAAGCTCATCAGTTTAGTTAACTAACTGATGAGGTTGATCAGTCGACTGATTCGGAGTTTGCGCAGACGGTGCGCTGCGCAGTTCTGTTCGGCAGTTTCGCCACCCTTCAGTAAAACGAGCATAACTCCCTCGTTAGACATCGTATTGAGTCACCGTAAATTTTGACGAAAACTAGACTTCCGTGGTTCTCCAATGGTATATGGTTCATTTTCTAATTCATTCTGAGCAATTTATGAAAAATCGTTAAATTCAAGGCATTTGTTTTCTTTCAGAAATTCTGGCAGTTCTGCCACCTTCTAGTCAATCGGTCATAACTTTTTCATTAGTTATCATCTAGAGTTACCGTCAATTTTGTCGGAAACTAGACTTCCATGGTTTTCCAACGGTATATGTCTCATCCCCTGCATCTTAACGAGTCAAAATAGAAATGTTTTCAAAGATAGACGTTGTGCAGAACGTTGTTTTGTCTACGAACTTGGTGATGACTTTGTTCCTAGAATCTAGTTGTGATTATGTTAAGGTATTTTTGATACCTTAAATGATGATGATGTATGCCTTAAGATGTTTAATAGCTAGGGTTGAGATTAACCCTTAAGCTAAGAGAAAATTTATAACGGATACTAGACCCTAATAGACCTTCGTGTCGTGTTGAGTCCTGTCAGATTTAGAATCAACATGCTAAGTATATTTTTATATATTGAAGGCTAGCAGATCCGCAAGGGATAAGACCAGTGAGGAACTAGCAGCTGCAGTTTCAAGTATTAAAAGATTGGTGAAATGTGGGCTTTTTTCTCAACGGACTCTTAGTCCAAATAATAATTTGAGTTTTCACTCACCCGCAGTTAATTATTCTGATGCAAATAAATTATTGTCATGCATAAAATGTTTTGTTTTGTATGATATCCTTATCCGTATTTAGTTAGCTCGCAAGGGGCTTTCTAACTGTTAAATCGATCAGGCCTCGTGCTAACTTAGCGGGTTAACCGAGGTTAGTGTACACTTGGGTCGGTGATATTAGGAAGAGGGAAAGGCTGAGCGGAGATATTCCTGACTAAAACATCGACGATGCTAAATGTTCGTGGAAAAGGCTGAGCGGAGCTATTCTTCGACATTTAGTTATGTTAAGCGTTCGAGAGAAAAGGCTGAGCGGAGCTATTCCCCGACGTTCGTGGAAAAGGCTGAGCGGAGCTATTCCTCGACTTTCAGTAGGATATGGATGATCATACAACAGAAAGTGATTTAGTAAAACATAGGGCCTTTTTAGATAAAACCCATGTGTGTTTACTCTGATGCATGACAAGAAAATCAGTGTTCAATTCAGTAAATATTTTTGGCAATGTGTTCACTGAGTACCCTTGTACTCAGCCCTGCATGTTTGTTTTTAAATGTGCAGGTTGAGCTGGTGTGGAAGGGAGAAGTGCTGAGAGTTGAGTTCTTCTTGATACAAGGCTCAGATAACCTTGTGTTGTTATTATTATTATTGTTGTCTTTCTTTTGCTTCCGCAACTCAGTTATACCACAAGTCCAATATTTCAGCTTTTGTTCTGGACGAGTCCCATAACACGATAAGCATTTGAGTACTATTATTATTCAGTCATTTGTGAGTACTTAAAATCAGTCGGGAATTAGAGTTCTCAGACCAAAATATCGATCCTGGAAGATAATAGTTCACTTCATTATTTAATTATTTCTGGTTCGCGTCTTGATCCATCCTTCATTGGGGTCGAGTCGTGCCAGTCACACTTTATATTAATCAGATATTAATGTGGGGTCGTGACATAAAATAATTGACATTAAATCTCTTCAAAATGAGCAAAAACGTGACACTGCACGAATTATGAAAAACTATGTGCAACTTGTCATTTTATGCATGCATTGCTCATCAAATACCATCTAAATGATCCTCAAAAGGGCTATCATTTACCTCATTTGATTTTTGTCGTCAAATTTGTTTTTGTTGATAGAAGATGTTTAGGTCGAAAATCATTTTTCTAATATGATCTACTTATTTTGTGATATGTTTTTGCTTTCTGCTATTGTTTGATTTCAAAAAATATTTTCTGATATGCTCTGCTTGATATCGAAAATCATTTTATGATATGCTCTTTTAATTCGAAAAATATTTTTCTGATTTGCCTTATTTGATTTCGAAAAATGATATGATATGTTAGATATCAAAAAATATTTTTTGAATCAGTTAACTTGTTTTTGTTGTCTCCAATACTAATATACACTCTTTTAGGACAATATTCTTGGAGAAAGCCAATTGTATTGGCAATGAGACAATATGCAGCAACTCAAATCCAAGTTGAAGACACAGCTCCAATTCAGATTGAACAAGATGCAATTTCAATTAAGGTTGAACAAAAGGTTATTCCGAAACATGATGTTGTTGAGGATAATGATGTTGACAAGATACTTAGATGTTTTGATGGATTGTCTGTAATGGATTGCCATGTTGAAGATATCAGAAAATTATTTTTAATGTCTTTATGTGTTTGTTCTAACTATATATTGATCATCTGTTTGATGTTTTGATGTGTTGTATGTAACAGATTGTCATCTTGAAGATGTCAAAAAATTAATTTTGATATTCCCGCAATAATTTTGATAATTTTTTCAACCTATAGATTTAGATCTCATATATGTTTTTTTACATGTTTGTCAAATTTGATCAGAAATGATTCTTCAACCCAGAGTTTAAGATTTCAGAAATACTTTCGACCTGGAGGATCTAAACTAGGAATCATGTTCATAATATAAAAATATGTCCAAATAAAAGAACCCGTACATGAAACACACACACAATTCGACATTTAAGATGTAATACCCTAGAAATTTATTATATTAGACTTTTTATAAGTTTAATAACGCATAGAAAATATAGAAAACAGACCCTATGTAATACCGGATAAAGATTTATGGACTGCTTGTGATGTCACGAAAGATGGAAAGACTCGATTTTATCTGATTATTCAAAGAAAAGTTAGGCTCGTATTATTAAAGAAAATGTTGTAAAGAGCATTTTAACATCAGGATCATCCAATTTGAAATTTATTTGATTCTCTAATGAAATTTATCTCATTAAACATTTTGAGCTCAATTTAATTAATCAAAGCCAATATTGTTGATTGAAGCTTGATTGACCATTTTTTGCCCGAACTCGATCTGGCCCATAACCTTCACCATGCTATTTTGTAATGTTACAAGTGTCCAAATATGTGTAAGAATGTTAGACAATTGTTGGATCGAGAGGCAACTATACAAAAGAAAAGAATGAAATTAAATTTCTTGGTACTTTCCATTCACAATTTTATTTCATCCGCCAACTGCCCTGTTTCCTTCACAATTTTATTTCCTCTGCCAATTGCCATGTTTCCTTCACAATTTTTGACCTGCAAATTCTGGCCATAATTCATAAAATTGCACCTATGTGTTCGTCTTCTCAAGTAGATCCTACTTATGAAAGGAATCATTTAATTTGGTGCCCAGGAAGTCGGAAAAATGAGGGCAAGAATAGTTGTGACCTAATTTTCGCCACCTTGTGCTACAGCCTACTTGTGGTGCCATTTTCGGCCAATCCGATCTCCGAATTTGCCTCATATTTATATCGTTTCGAACCTCTTATATTAGGCTATGCATACAAAGTCTTGGATTGCCGATCAGACCACATTTGGTTCATCGAAATCATGTCAGAAGTTGACGCAAAACTGCTATCAAATGTTAAAGTGTGCAACTGCTGCTACTTCGACTACACGTCTTTAACTTTTTCGGTTATTAAAAGTTATCATGTCATAGATGGTAAGAAGCCTCTCCTTACAAACTATTCATATATATTGTTAGATTATAAATTTGGTGTTGTTTGCACTTTTGTTTTTATGTCGAAACTTGTCTTAAAATCATGTTTAAAAATCAAGTTAGATTTTTTTTAATGAGGTTTTGGAGTCGAACATGTTGTCGGAGCTTCTATATATATATAAGAGATGTTATTTTGTACATATTTATATATGTTAAGAAAAACTATCAAAGAACCCCTAGATGAGGTTTTGATGAGATGTCAAAACTATTCCTGAAAAACTGACCAAAATCCAAGTTGTAGATCTGAGCTGACCAATCCAGAGCCTCAAGAAGGAACTCAACTGAAGCTAGAGTCAACCCAACTGGAGCATGGTCAACCAGCTGGAAGGATACGCAAACCAGTCAGAACTCAATCTAACTGAGGGTTCGAAGAGACGAATCAGTCGAAACAAACTAACAGCTAAGTCAGCTGAGTTGAGAGAAAAATCAACAAGACTGAAGAAACTGATAAGAGATCAGTTTAGACGGAAGACTGGAAGTATCCAGCTGATGGCCAAACTTAACTTCAACCAAACTGAAGTTAACAGACGAATCAATCAAAGGCCAGAACTGAAGCCAGCCAGCTTGTGATTAGTCAAGCTGACAAAAAAGCTCAAGAAAGAACAGTCAAACTGACTAGCTAGCCAACAGCTTTTGATTAGTCAAGCTAACACGAAAGCTCAAGAAAGAACAGTCGAACTGACAAGATCATTCAACAACTTGAGATCAGTCGAACTGGAGGAAGAAGCTCAGAACTGCCAACTGGAGTAATAGCCGAATTGTGCAGACAAGCTCAGAACTGCCAACTGAAACTCAAACTTGCTAAAATAGAGCTCAGAATTGCCAGCCAGAGAGTCCTGGAGTTAATAGCTCAAAATGAAGATCTTGGAATAAATGCTTCAACAGAGATCCTGGAATTAAATATCCAATAGAGATCGATTGGCAAAGCAACGACTACTAGAATCAAATATCCAACAAAGATCGTTTGGCAAAACAACGGCTACTTCAACCAAAAGCTTCAATAAAGACCATCTGCCATTGATGAACCAATAGAGCTACCGATCAATGGAACTCAACGGTCATAAAAATCACTTCTCTATAAAAGACGAGTGAAACAAAGTCTTAAATAGCTTTGAAGATTTTTTAGACTTTCGCAACTTTCATTCTTGAAGCCTTCATTCAAGCAGAGCTTTCTTTTTCCTTCCCACATAGCTGAAGTTACGCATTTGCTAAAACTGCGAAAGTCCAACTGAGAAGAAGAATTCACAGAGTCAAAGCATTCAGCTAGCTGTTGATAATCCAGCCAGAGCAACCTTCTCAGTTCCATCAATACACCGATCAACTACCCAGCTCAATTGAAGGAGCACATCAGTTGATATCCCATGTTCAAGACTAATCTCTTGAAGATCGAAAGAGATCTAAAACCTTGTAAAGACGACAATAGCACCTACCTCCCTAACGAGCAGTTAGGGACTGCAAGTGTGAGCCGTCGACCCACTGAGGTAGCGAGCAGTTACCAGGTTTAGCGAACTGTCCTTCATTGTGTAATTTGTAAAGAAACTCAAGTTATATAGTGAAGTTGCCCTTCTGCGGAAGGAAGAGAGGATGTAGAAGTTTGAGACTTCGAACCTCTATAAATCATCTGTGTGTTGTACTATTTTGGTTACTTGCATATCTTTGAACTGTACACAAGTTCACACAACCTGCACACAAGCTTTCCAAAGTACTCAACCGAACTGTGCATAGATAAGTTACTAAGCGAGTCAAGGGCCCTTATCATTCCGCATTTGAAGTAAAGTATTAATCAGTTTATTCACCCCCCCTCTAAACTGATATAGACTCACCCGGGACCAACAATATATATTGGAGTTCCATTTAAATGTTAAAATGAGATGGATAAGATAAATGAGGTTGGCCGTGAGTTTTCAATATGTGTAATTGAATTGTACAAAATTGTAGGAATTATTTTAATATTTTGAAATAAATTGGAGGCTGATTTATTTAAATTTCTAAAGGTATGGATCAGTTTACAAGTTGAGGAAATATAGGGGTTCATTTTGAAAATTTGACAAACGATTGGACTAAACTAAATATCAAAAATCTGATTTTTCTTTTCAATTGTTTCAAAAATTAAATATTTAGTCCAACATGTTATATCAAACTTATATTATCAAAGGTTCCTCTTTTTAAGGTCCCGAAATCTTTCAAAAGTAATCAAGAAGTTTGATTATAATGGCACATTTATGTATGGCTAAAAGTTCAATTTCATCATTGTTACACAAATATTATTTTATATAAATTTCAACAAGCATAATAATTTTTCTTCATTATGAATTGGTATATTTCACAGTTTACTTCCAACTGAGTCCGTTTTTATTCCGAATGACTTCAAATTTTAGAAAGACGCATAAGAATATATTTGTGACCTATAAGTATAAGATTTTATTGTGAACGATCATTATTTATGTGGGTCCTATGTTAATGGGTCGTGCATCGGGCCCAAAACGTCAATTTAATCAGGCTGTTAAGCGTTGATGACATCTGTATAAGCTCAAGTTGTACTAGAAGCATATTTAAAGCTTGTATCTGCATTATAAAGTAAGTGTGAGGTTGTTATGACAATACTAAGAGGTAGCCCTCCTTGTAGGCCAAGTACGATAAATTCCGACTTAGAAACTATAAGGATCGTGGTAGCTATAAAGTGGGTTTTGCTAACTAAAACAAATATTTTTAAAATGCTTTCGTCCATATATGATATACGAATGTTTTCGCTCATCGTGGATATGATTTAACCTGTATGATGAATTTTGGCCTGGTAAATTATATTGAGATATAGTTATGTGATCACATAGGGTCTATATCCACGCATGATCTTTTGAGCTCACTGCTTTTGAATAAATATATTCTTAAGCACATTGACATGTGAATAAATATTGAATTGTTCACTTTTGAATAAATATTCTTAAGCGCATGGGCATTAGAATGAACATTGATTTATCGGCTTTTGAATAAATATTCTTAAGTGCATTGGCATGATTTAAAATATTAGATTATTGGATTTTGATATGATAAATCATTACATGTGTTTGAACGAACACGATAGCCCATTGAGTATTTTCTGGCACTCAGCCTATGTTTTCTAAAATATTTTTCAAGAACGAGATTATGCAGGCAACTGACATGGACATATGGGTTACCTAAGTTTTTGACTATGTCGAAAATTCTATTTTGAAAGTTGAAAGTTGATTTTGGTCAATATTGTATTGTATTATGCTCCTACTGAATATTTTGAATGTGTAAGAATTTTAAATTCTTACATGTCCCTCCGTTATTTCGAACTCGTTCAAATGTTAGACTTTCAACATTAACTGGTTATTTGTGAAATATGTTTGTGATTGGTTGTTTGAAAAGCCTTATCAAATGATGATTGGTGAATTTTATTTCCAAACAAAATTACCTTAAAAATATTTTCTTTTTAAAGGTAAAATGGCTATGAAATTAGAAAATTTATTTTAATCTTTTGTTAGTACCTTGATTTTCCGGAATTGGGGTGTTACATAAGATGTATTACAATTATTATAAATTGAATGTTTCCCATTCAACAACACATTCATCATGGCGATCATTCCACACACATGATATAAAGGGTAGTGCGTGGTCTGAAGTTAAGAATACCTACAATGGATTGTCATCTTGATGATGTCGGGAAATTATTTTTTATATTCCCGCAATAATTTCGATAATTTTTTTCTGACCTATAGATTTAGATCTCATGTATAGTTTTTTTGCTTGTCTGTTAAATTTGATCATAAATAATTCTCCAACCTGGAGTTTAAGATTTCAGAAATACTTTTCGACATGGAGGATCTAAATTAAGAATCATGTTCACAATATAAAAACACGTCCAAATAAAAGGATCCATACATGAAACACACACAATTTGACAACTAAGATGTATTACAATTATTATAAATTGAATGTTTCCCATTCAACAACACATTCATCATGGCGATCCATCCACACACATAATATAAGGGGGTAGTAAGCAGTCTAAAGTTAAGAATACCTATAAAACAAAGAGAATTGTTATGTGTTTCATGTATGGATTTTTGAACCTCTCTGGTTAACCTTGAAACACAATTTATGATCTGAACTCGAGATTTCAGAAAATATTTTTTGACCCATTATGAAGATTTTCAAAAAATTGTTATTTGAAAAACCTTCTTAATTTAGAAATATGTTTTGACGCATGATTCATAAGGTCGAAAACACATTTTCAAATTTCAATCCCTATAAAGGGTTTCAAACTGTGTTTTTCGACTTAGCTGTGACAAACACCACTCTAAAATCGAAAAAACTACCAAAATAATCTGAAAATATACGACAAATCACTTATATTGTTTGTTTCTTCACTCTTTTCGTGTTCCATGGTTGATTTCTACCAAAATTTTCAATCTAAACGGATTTTTGGAACTTTTGAGAATGATTAGGGTTTGGAGAGAAAAATATTTTCCAACCTTGTTATTTAGGTACCAATCAATATTTTAGATCTTGAGTTTTAATATTCTTTGTATTGTTTTTTTTCATAATTTATGATTATTGTCTATTTTTTAAATTCATAGTTATTAATTTATTATATTATTTAGTAAGAGCATTTAAGTAAAATTATAAATAATTAGTTTTCAATTCATTTAATGTGTAGTGTGAAAAGAAAAGGTGATAGTGTGTTTAGCAACACATTTTTTCAAAAATAGCACATAATATTACTCAAATTATCTCACTCAATCAAAGAGTGTAGAAAGAATTCATCAAGTGACCAACTCCTCACAACCAGTCTCGAAATGTGTGCTAGAGTATGTGTCAACTGTGTATTTTACATAATTTTTGAATATGAATTGATGATGTTTAAGTTGATAAGTTGTGTGATTTTTATAGATTCCGTGCTCACTATGTTATCATTGGGGGTTTTTTATGTATTTATGAGTTTTGCAGTAATAGTGATGAATTTGATGATTATTTAATACGAAATGATTAGTTATGTGCTTGGAGAGCTAAAGTGGGAACCAATCAAGCTTTTTGAAACAACATTAGTCTTCCTAAATGAGCAACAACATTAGTCTCCCTAAACATATGACAAAAATGAAGTATATAACAAAAACATGTACTTTAGTAATTAATATAAGTGGAACAAACTACAAAACCTAAGTTCGATTATAAATTTTATATAGATTTGTTAACCGTGAGCAAAATAGAGTAAGTATAAGTTGTCGCAAAAACAAAATAAGATAGATTTTTTATTTTTAAATTAAGTTTTTTTTAATCTTAAAGTCAATATTATATTACTCAATATTATAAGAAATAACTTCAGTGAGCCAACATAGATAGTTATCAATTCATTTGCCCCGAATTAAGACTCGGTACAAAATGTCTAAAATATGTGAGATAAAATTTGTTCAACGATACATATGAAAGACTCATAAACCATATCGAGCCAATAGTAAGGGACATTGTCCCTAAAAGATCTTGATCTAAAGTGCTACTCTTCAGTTACAAATCAGCAATAGCACGCGCCACTAGCACCGAATATGTGTAGATCAAGACTGGGCCAAAGTCATCCTCAATGCTCGAGATCACTCCATACAAAATTGCAAAATAAAAAAAATCATTTATCACATCATCATATTTTACAAACCAACACACATCCTAAATTGAACTGAAAATATTGAATTGAATTAATTATGAGATAACTATGGGAGCTTAGCTGTTAGCTATTAACTATGGGACAATTATGAGAACTTTATACATGTCAATCATAAGAATTGTTATATCATCATTCTAATCATAAATTTATTCCATTTATGCATAATTCCAATTTTCATATTAATTGTGTTTTAAGGGATTTGAGGAATAGTGTGAGTTGTTTGACTTATGGTAGATATTCAAACAAAATGGCAAATTGGATGAACCGATTCTCAATGAAAATATCAATGATAAGGACTCAAGTTGGATACTAACTCAACCACAAACGCTAGTTTAAGATTGGAGGTTTGACCCTCTAACTTAAATAACAAACAATTCATAATTATTTGTATATTGGATACGAGATTGTATCAATCAGGACTAGAACTGTCAAGTGGGTCGGGCCGGACCACGGGCCAACTATTTTTTCGGGCCTAAAAATTGAGGCCTAGTCCGACCCAACTTCCGGACCGGGTCGGGCCGCCTGTGGGCCTAAAGCTAAAATTATGTTTTTTTTTTCAATGGCCGACCTGGTCCATTCGGACCATTTTTTTTTCGCGAAACCATTTTGGGCCTATAAAATCACGGCCCGGCCCGGCCCAAAATTGGGCTGGGTGGGCCGGGCCGGCTTTGACAGCTATAATTAGGACCTTCAAGAAGTTATGAAGATGGTGCAACACGGACCTATTATGCATGTAGGTCACATCTTTACATATATAAAAGCAGAATGATCATACTAATAGTAATCAAGTCATTTTCCCGCCAAAATGCACTTTCCACTTTTAGTAAGTTTACTCCATACATATTAATTTAGTGTCAATTTCGGAGAGTAACCACTTAAAGTTTTTTAAAACTTTTTTTAGCCACTTTATTTTAAAAATATTTATTTTATCCACGTTTACTATAATACCTTCAATAATTATTTTTAATATTAATTTTAATTTATTTAATTTTAAAAAATCTCATCTTTCTCTCTCGTCTGTGTTTCTTCTCCGGAATTGTCACTGCCGCTCACTTCTTCCTTCCCCTCCCCCCGTTCGCCGATACAATTATCTTCATGATACAAGCGCTCCCCCCTCCCTCTTCCTCACCTCTCTTTATGACACATACGTTCTTCATTATTCCCCTCTCTTTGCAGTGACCCTTCTCTTTCCCCCCCCCCCCCCCCCATTTTTTTCTCTTCCCCTTTTCTCGGATCTTCATGTAATCGGAAAAAATGTTTGAATGGTCGAATATGTCGTCAGAGATAGAGTGGTTGTGTAGGTTTGAAGATGATGTGATGTCTTCCTTTCTATTGTTGATTCGAACTTGTGATTGAGGTTTTTCGTCGGTCGTTAGCTACCTGGCGGAAAAAATGGCGTCGTGAAGGTTCATCCCTGTGCGCCCTCGTCGCTCGCAGGCTCAGCTCGCAACCCTCCTTCGGGCACGCAAGTGCCAGCGCGCAGCCCCCATCGAGCACGCAAGCCCCAGCGCGCAGCTGCTGCACGCAGCCTATATCCTGCGCTCAAGCTCAACGCGCATGCCCGACGCGCAGCTGTTCCATCACCGTCAACCCCTCCCCTGTCCTCTCTCTCTCTTCCCCGGCCAGCCTCGCGCCGTTGTCGGAAACGTCCCCCATCCCTCCCTCTCCTCTAGAAATGTCCCTCCCCTCACCCGTCATCGAACTTGGATGAACCTTCACAAGAAGATGCAGAAGAAGCGAGCAGGGGTTGATGAGTAGTGGTTTAATGGTGATTGGTTAAGAAAATATATTTATTGGGGTACCGCCTGGGTTGGGGAATAGATATATGAAGAAGACCATTGGAGAAGAATAGAGGAGTGGGTGTGTGTTATTACTTTTTCTTTTTCTTATTTTCTGTTTTTTTAGTATTTATTTTTTGACTAAGAGTATTTTGGTCTAAAGTGGATAAAATAAATAGTTTTAAAAATTAGTGGCTAAAATAAATTTTTTAAAAATTAGTTCGCTAAAAAAATGTTGACTCTATAAATTTAATTGTGTATCATATTTAATTTTATCAATATTTTATTAATTATTTGTAAACTTATCAATATCTATATAATTATATATATAAGCATATTGAATTTTATATTATTTTACTGCCACAACATATTATTTCCATGTATATATTTAATTTGTACCGGGACATCTTTCAATTTTCCATTAAAAAATTTAAGATTGAACATAAGGCAATTGAAGAGTGACGAGTGTTCTTCCTTTTCTTCTACTTTTTATTTTTATATTTACTTTCTCATATAAATCTTCTTTTTTTTTTAAATACATAAATAAATTAAATTATGCAAAAATTGATTCTCTTATTTTCTAAAACAGAGAGAGCAGAACTTTAACATATCTCATTAAAGCTTCACTTTTATTTCACTAGGCATAAATTATGCCCAAAAGATCATCTAAGTCCCCCAAAATTATGTCTCATTATCTGAATCAGTTAAATATGTCATAATTACGTCTAATTATATATGGTAATCACTTAATGATATTTTATGATAATGGTCTAATTGATATTTTGATCAATAATTGTGCCTAAAATAGGTATGACAACTTTCTTACAAAAGTGAAAATTTTGCATGAAAACATCCAACGGTATGTCACGTAAATTAAAGTCACTGAAAGTCTAATTTCAATTTCTCATAAATGTTATCAACTAATTATCAATACCCAATTTTTATCATAAATTTACATCTAATTATAAGTAGTATATAAATACATCTCTCGCCTCCAAAGTTCAAATCATGATAAATTCGTGAGTTGTAAACATAATTTTTTTAGTTTATTGAAATTGTTTATTTTTTTAATTTATAAAGTATATCAAAATTGTGTGTGTGTGTGCGCGCTCTTTCTCTATATATGTATATGTATATATAGATAGATAGATAGATAGATAGATAGATAAATATATGATATTTGTTGTTAGGGATTTGTACAGCTTACAATCGCTACCAACTATTACGAACCTTCCAGCAAGATATTGGAATTTATAGTGAACCCTAGACTAGACCCAAGCCGATAATGGCTTAGAACTCGAACCAATCGATCTTCTTCAACAAGCCGGGAATACCACATACCACAAAGTTAACTACGGCGGCACAGACCTCAGACCACCAACGAACCACACTCGAGTTGTACCACTTCCTGAACCCCCTCACTCACAAAGAATGAAGCTCACCACTCAAAAGGAAGATTACAAAAGAGAAGGAAGAAGAAACATACGAAGCTGAGCACAGTAACCGTCTCAGTTCTTCTCTCTCTCAAGCAAATCCTAGTCGTTCACACCCTCAAATGAGATCTGTGTGTGAATCGGAATGAGTTATCAAATAAATAGGTCGGTGGTTTTGGGTTCAGGGGAATGGGGCCATCTACATTTGTGTTATTCAGTTTGCAGGATTGATTTTGAAAGTAATAATTAAATTTATATTTTGAAAGAAAAATGATATGTTTCCATTTTTTTAACTTATCAAAGGACAAAGATAATCATCATACGAATAGAAGTTGATGGCTACACATTTGCGCTTGGTTCAATTATATGAAATGTTTTTTTTTAGATAAACATGAAATTTACAGTTATGAATATTTTTACGTGATGGGGTGGTTTATGGATAACTACAAGTCTACAACTGAGTATGATGAATTCGCTTTTTCAATCGTGTATTGTTGTCCAATATATTGCTTTTTTCATGACGGGATGGTTTATGTTTTATATTGTTTTTTTTCTCAATTACTTTGTTCACTATAGTTTTGTTCATCAATATAGAGTTTGTCTTTATATTTGAGTATTTTAGTTTATCATTGTTCTGTTTAGATGATTATTTTTTTTATTTCCCTTTTATTTTTATAAAAATGTAAGAAACAATATGTTTTTGACACGCGCGCGTGCACACGCACATATTTTTAAGATGACTAGGATAATCCGTATCCACTATCGAAATGCATACTGCATAAATCACACAGAGGAAGATAAATCACATTTTGGAAAACTATATGTGACAGACGAACCTAGCACTGTTGGTGACATTTAAACTTGGGACCTTTAGTCTATATCTTTATATATATAAAAGTAAGAAGTTATACCTTATTCAGTAAGTATAGTTTTCCCGCCTAAACCAATTACTATATTTAGTAATTAATTCATTTTATATTGTACTATTATTTTAATTAATTAGTCCTAATTATCATCTTAATATATTACATAATAGTAAATTAACTAAATATATATTGAATTAATTATATATATACTATATATCATATCTTTAATTTAATTTAATAAAATATTTTATATTACATTATCTTAATATATATTAAAACAAATATGCATATATTAAATTAATTAATTAATATCAAATCTAAAATACTATATATATATATATATATTAAAAATGTAATATTATATTTTATATAGGATGTTATGATACAATATATAATTTAATATAAATAAATTAACTTTATCTTAATATGATATATATATATATATATATATATTAAAATAAGATATATGAGATGTATACTAAGATATATATGACATGATATATATGCATGTGTGTTGTTGTGTATGTACATTAATATAATATAATATAATATAATATAATATAATATAATATAATATAATATAATATAATATAATATAATATATATAATATAATATATATAATATAAGATATAAAAATTAATTAACATTTTCATTACAATTCTAAATTAATTAAATAATTAGATAATATATTAATTACTCCATCCGTTTTGTTTTATTTGTTTTTTTAAGTTTTTTTTATCTAGAATTAATAATTAATTTTATGGACAAATATATTCATCTCTCGTATATGCCACAAAATCTTATTCAATTATATTTCCCTAAAATATGGTTTGTGATAGGGTTAAATTAGAGAGAGTATGTGTGTGAAAATATATAAAGCAACAAATATTTTGAAATAAAACAAAAAATCTAAAACAATAAACAAAATGAAACGGAGGGAGTATAAGATTGAATTTAATATTTGAATATTTTATATATGTATCAACATAATATTCTATAAATATGCAATATATTAAATTAAATGAATTGTTTCTCAAACTAACCTTATGATAATTCCAATCAATATATTCTTCATATAATTACCAAGTTTACACCAAGTAAATCCAGAAATATCCAAAATTACCACTTCATGTTCATCTATAAAAAAAAATGCATCATATCCTATCAATTTTTGCATCCAACATATTACGAGATAATAGAGTATGTATTGATGTACAACAAGGATAAAAACATGGAGATCAGTAATGTAGAAGAATAACTATGCTACTAGGATTTTGTTTTTATTTATTTTTTAGTTGATTGTAGATAAGTATAGAATATTTGATTGTACTAATTTTATATTATTTATTTTCATGTGTTGACTAACAAAGTGTGTATTGAGTTTAATATTTTATTTCATCAATTTACAATGATTCAAATTTGACATTTTTATGTTGTACGTGCAACCCTGTAGATTTCTTCAATTTGGATGTTCTTACATTTCGAAATAAAAAAATAATTCATTATATTGAACGGTGTGTATAAATCTTAAATATTTGGTACACTTCTATAATAAAATTTCCTATGTATGTGTTTGAGAGTTGAAGAAGAAGCAAGCTATGATACTAATTACCTGAGATTTCTTGGAGGATCGAATTAGTTTTGGGTGAATCTTTTGTTAATAATTAGATTTGACCTATTATTTATGAAATTTAAAGTGACAAAAAATATATAAATATAGATTATGATATATCAAAAAATTCTGAGATTTTCAGCAACATATCTTGCAGGAGTTGGAATATGTGCAATTTTTTGTACTATTTTATATGTCTATTTTAGGTTTTAAATTGTTCTTCAGCTATCTTGAATTGGGCTTATTCTTTTTTTTTTTTTCAAATGTTGAATCTTATATAGTATATTGACCTACATAAAAATTCTTCTTTTTACATTCTTTTATATGCCTAAGATAATTTGATTTATTCCAAATGTAGGATGTATTCTTTTCAATTGACCTTTCATAAAATATATTAATAAACAATTCATTTAATAATTTAAAATATAAACTAGAAAGATCTCACATTTCATTAATATATTGGAAAATAGATGACAAGATGTTATTGACATCAAAGGGTGCTATATATATAATTTTATGTTTTGAATTCCAAGCATAATTATCATGTGATGATCTATTTTATAATAGTCCAAAAGTTAATGCGTAAATTACGTTATTCACAAGATTGAAGATAGATTGGAAGGTGAAGATGAAATAAACATAACAATATTAGTTGCAAATGGGAGAGAAATAAATATATGCTACCTTATTTTATTCAATAAATTTTTAATTCTTTAATGTTTTTCTTTAATATTTAGATATCATATGGATATTTTACATATCATAAATAAAAATGACGAATGTTTAATTTCACACTACATGTAGACTGACGTTGTACAATAATATAGTTTAATATATTTATACCCGTGTGTAAGGAGACATAAAATGATATAATATTAAAGATGGAGTTTAAAGGTGTTATCTACAAATAAAAGAGATATGATGAAATATTAATCAAATCGTGGAGGCTTTGTTCAAGCAGTTACAACTCTCCCAAGATTAGTTCTATTCACTTCACACAGTCATGGGGCATGATAGAGATGTATATAATACAATAATATTCTTAAATGTGTTTTATAGATGTGTCCTTTTTTTCTTAATTTTTTTTTCATTGTGTCTAAATTTATAAAAGATTCCAATTATGTCGTAATGGATTTCGGGCGGACCAATTATGTCATTTATTTTATTGGGCACGATGAATGAAAAATTATTAATGGATATGAGTTGTCTACCAATAAAATAGTGAATAAAATTGAATATAACGTTATATATTATGTATACTGTTTATGATTGTTTCTACTAATTATTTAATTATAATTTAATTATTTTATCAATTTATAAAAAATATTTATTATAAAAATTATTTATATATTTCTCACCGTGCATCGCACGAGATGTAATACTAGTTGATTAAAGAATGGTTATTCCTCTTCATTTTAAGAAATCTCATAAAAATATAAATTTATTTGAAGTTGTTTTTATTATTATGTAATCTTATGTATTTGCATTTATATTTATAGACATATTTTTAATTATTTACATCAAATTATGATTGTTAAATTAAATATATAAAATAGTTCATGATAAATGTTTCTGTATTTTTGTTGTTGTTTATTCCAATGTTGCAAACTTATTTTATTTATTTTACTAATGCATCATGATTTGATCTTCTCATTTTATTTAATTAACCCTTCCCTTTATTTGTATGAAATATATACTTTGTGCATCAAACAATTAATTCATAACACATTTCAAATTAAGATGTTTTCGTGAATTGGGGACAATAATGGAAACTACAATCTTAGTTCAATGAAGAATGAATATCAAACACAAATTATTATGCAAAAATTTGTATCTTTTAGTTTTTATATTTATTTGGCAAAGTCTTCTATCCAAACATCCATATTTTTGTTATATAGTATCTCATTATACAATCTTATTTTCATATTGTATTACATATGAATACTCCCTCAATTTAAAAATGATTGATGTTTTAGGGTTTACAATAAAAATTAAAAATTAAATATGTGACAAATATACCCTCTCTTCTTATTAAGTTATATTTTACTAATATATATTAATTTATCTCATTAATTATAATATATCGGGGTAAATTTAGGAGGAAGAATATTAAAAAATGTAAAATATCAAATAATTTACAATAAAATTAAGAGGTTAAACTTCAATTCAATCTTTCTAAAACTAATGAAGTACTACAATTAATTGAAAAAATATAATTCACGTGCATTGCACGCGGGAAATATCAATATATCATAATGCTAACAAAGTGATACACATGTTAGCACATTTTGTTATGTTACTTGGACATCGACTTCGCTTACTTTTGGATGTCAAAGGTAATCCGCAGTTGCTATCGTTATGCGCATTGGGTAAACCCCACCTCTGTGTAATAGCTTGCAAACCTACACATAGGAGGTAAACCATTTTGGATGTCAAAGGTAATCCGCAGCCACTACCGTGGTGCGCATTGGGTAAACCCCGCCCCTGTGTAATAGCCTGCAAACCTACACATGGGAGGTAAACCACACTTAGCAGGCCAAGTGTGACAGACTCACACTTAGTGGTGTTGGTGGTGGGTCGAACTTGAGACCTTTGGCCTTAAGAAACACCACTCCACCAGTAGGCCATCCCCAAAGGGACATCGACTTCCCTTATTTTTTTTATGTTGTCAAAGGTAATCCGCAGCCGCTATCGAGATGTGTATTGGGTAAACCCCACCCCTGTGTAATCGACTTCCTTTATTGGTTGATTGTCTTAAGGTGGATGTTCAGTTTTTTGATGATATTTCCTTTTCCCTAATAAAAATACTCATGTAATTAAATAGCTTTTGTATTTTTGTTTTGATCTTTTATTCATTAAATCATTATATTTGGATATTAACTTGTACTTCTCCCTAGGTTTCATTAAACAATTTGGTACCTTTTAGATTTAATTAAATATTATATTGATATTAGTTTTGATTTATATTAATCCTAAAAAATAGACATTAAACAATTTGGTACCTTTCGGATTTTTTTTTTAAAAAGTTTATTTAGATACAGTGATATTTTACTTAATGATTTTCTAATGCAGAAAATGCCCAAATGTATGCAATTTATGGCGACTTTTGCGAATCCATTCTAATGTGGACTGAAATTGAATAAAATGAATATTTACCGGTTCATAATTGTCGAAGCCTTAACTTGAAGGACTAAAGTTGCAACTCCGAATAAGTTACAGGACAAGTTCTGCAATTTATCGCTGACCTAAATAAAATTTGAGCCATTTCTCGAAACATCAGGGGCTGTTTCAAAATAAATGTAAAATACAGGCACCTAATGATAAACTCTCATCCTATACATAAACCACAAACCTATTCCAAAATCCCACCGCAAACCCTAGCAAACAGAACGCTCTCTCCATCTTCCCCGCCGCCGCCGCACCACCAATTAACCACCGCCAGAATGGGCCGTGTTCGCACCAAGACCGTGAAGAAGTCCTCGAGGCAAGTGATCGAGCGCTACTACGGGAAGATGACGCTGGATTTCCACACCAACAAGAAGATTCTGGAAGAGGTGGCCATCATTCCGTCGAAGCGCCTCCGCAACAAGATCGCCGGATTCTCCACCCACTTGATGAAGCGCATCCAGAAGGGGCCCGTTCGCGGCATCTCTCTCAAGCTGCAGGAGGAGGAACGCGAGCGCCGCATGGATTTCGTGCCCGACGAGTCCGCCATTAAGACCGACCGCATCGAGGTGGATCAGGAGACCGTCGATTTGCTCGAAATGCTCGGCATCAAGGACCTTCCAGGTGTCGTTCTCAGAGAGGACGAGGGCCCAATCGGTGCCGCGCCGCAGGTCAGCTACGGCCGTGGAGGCGCCAGGCGATACTGAGAGGTTTTAGGTTAAATGTTTTCTTCTGTTGAATTATTACTCTTTTCGATAATGGATTATTGCTGGTTCTTGTTTTAAACGGTGTCGTATGTTACTTGAGATTTTGAAGTTTTTGAGACGCATTTGATTTTATCTTCTGGTTAATTTGTGCTAAAATATGAGATTTTGCTTTAATTATATATATATATATATTGAATTAGTGTTCAATATTTACTTTCGTTGATTGCTGTTACTGAAGTGTTATATGTTTGGTCATTTGTTACGTTCTCGGCGCTTTAGTTGATTGTTTGTGTGAATATTTTGTTCATTAGTAATTGAAAATATAGAATTACAAATTCTATATATAAATAAGTAAACATATGTTGTCTCTTTATATAGAAAATTCCTGAATTATGCCATATAATTAGGTTGATTATCTTGAAAATTGTTCGACGCCTTTTCCCAGCTCACCCTAAAAACCCTAGCGAACAATTTAATCACCATGGTTTTTTTTGTCAAGACGCTTATATTCTACTATCCTCTGCTGTAGTGTTTAAACCTCTAATCAAATTGAAACCTAAGAAAATTTGGTGCATTTTGCATTTTCGGAATCATATGCAAAAATGCATTACGAGAAATGACACTGGAAAATGGTGCAGAATAATTACGTAAAAATATTTGCCTACAATTTTATAATGGGACAGTTTCTTGCGGTGGTATCAAAATTTGTTGTCCGATTTTTTATTCGTTCTTCAATATGATTTTAGCTTTGCTTAATGAGATTCAATCCTCTGATAGATCTATTGTAAATTCTATATTGATGCGTATATGTATCAAAATTTTATGTTACCATTTATTTTCTTATTTTTCAATAATATGATTCCGCCCGATTGATGATAATGCACAACGATTAAACTCGTAATTATTCAAACAGTGGCGTTTCTTAAAGCTGTATGCAAACGATTTACTCAAAATTTAACATATAATAACGATGCAGTTTAATTTCAACTTTAATTCAATTCTAATAAACATCGAAAACCTTGAGTAAAATATACTATCGATATTTGCACAGTAAATCCGAACAATAAACCTAGAGTAGAAGCAGATAATTTAGTAAGAGGCGATAAGAAAGAGCGTATCATTATATCATTTATAAACGTTGAGAATTGAAGAGAATTTATTATTGGCTTGAATTTGCAAGGCCGACCATATTAAGCATATGGCGATCCTCCTTAAACCTGTCGAGCACTGTGCCTTTAAGAGCTTCTGGCCTATCATCATCTGCTCTCGGAACAACACCCCAGCATTCGATTGTTTCTGGATATATTTGGCAGACCTTCGATAACGACGGGCTGCCAAAAGTAGTGCAGGCGAAGCTGTGACCCTGATCAAAATTTGCTGATACGAACACCCCAAAATGATTTGCTTTCCCTCCAAAACCAATGCCATTGGGAATGCTCTCCGAACTGAAACTCACAGCGCACTGCAAATGGAACCCTTTCAATATTCATTCATTTATTCATTCGTTCATTCATCCACCAAATACTTACCCATTGTAAATTATGGTTTGCTCCAGTTGGCCGGAAAATTGATGCTTTTGGGTATAACTGGAAAAGGAAAGACCTCATATCCCCATAAAATTCGGGATGTCTTTCCCATGGCTGAGAAGCATACCCTCCATAGATGTAACCTTCCTTATCCTTGATCACCAATAGTGTAGGTGCTTTTCTGCATATCAATTGAATAGCATCCCAATTAAAAGATAGATAGAAGCAGCAACCTAGAAACTGACACACAATCACAGCATTTAGCCTTCACCTTTCCCAAAACTACAAACAACAATATCACATTACAAGTATGGGTATGCATGATCTGAAAGAACTTGGTCTAAATACAGTATCTAATTGGAGGAGTTGTGCTACGATTAACATCCCTTAACAAATATACACTCATGCACGCATCCTTTGGGACTGCGAAGAAATGAGCACTCATTATGTATGCATTATGTCTATACACATTGCACATTAGATGTAAAGCCAAAGCATGAGAAAGCAAGCAGAAAATAAAGGATGTCATAAACAAGCTACTCACATCATATGGCCCAAAAATGTGTTGAAACTTAGTCCATGAACACCACTATGGTATAAAAGTTTCCACTCATCAGTATCAGAGAGTGCTCCACCAATATGCCAAGCATATTCCTTTGTTAACAAGATTTGACCAGGATCTATGTTGTCCGGCATTAGTAGCTTTGGTACATGAGAACCTGCAATAGGAGAAGTAAGAGATTCCGATATAGAAGTGCTGATATCATCTCATGTGCCTCTTGCTCTGGTACTTGAGCCAATTTGTTAATGTATATTCCCAGGAAATAAAGTAACAATATTTTCGACACAACAGGAATAATATGATTATTATATTGACTAAGAAATAAACATACTACACTTGTGTTGATTCACTTGTTATTTTCGACAAACATGAATACTCTATTTCATGCAGCATTCTCATGGATGTACCAGTTCTATTATCCAAAATAATCAAATATGATACAGATTCCTGAAAGAAGTATTGTATTAAGGAAAAAACCTTGATTTGCAAATTCACTAGACAATACAAGGGATGGTATGAGGAGTGAAATCTATACAAGAGATCGTAACGTTACAAAATGAAACGTCCAACATAACATTCTTATATTTGAGATAACCCAGAATAAGACAATTGCAGTAAATTTGTCAGTAGTATTACACAAACTTGTACCTCATAAAAAGAAACACCTAGAGAGAGAGAGAGAGAGAGAGAGAGAACTAGAAACCTGAATCAGACGGTGTTAACAAACTACCCAGATATTTCCTGACTGCTGGAAGATGGGCACACCATTTCTGGAAATCCTCAAAAGACATGCTATCACTAGTAGGATTTGCAGCATTGATGAAAACCTCAATTTGCTTACCGTCAGAGCATTGCTGATGAAATAGGTTATTAAATATGGAAGTTAAGACAGCTTCAAGATCAGATCTAGCAGAAAAACAAGTTTAATATAATATTAGAACAGACAAAATGATTATGAAATGAGCTTTACAATAAGAAATGTCGGCATTTTACCTTCCCACGGTACCATCATCTGATACATCTAGTATTTGGTAAATGAACTCTTCAATCTCCCGATTAGTCCCCTTCTCATAAGTTCCCTAAAATATGAAGCGAGAATAAACTCCCATTTTAAACAAAATGGATCGTTTCTACGTGATATCAAAGCAAACCAAACAAACATGATTTCCATGCGCAAGGCTTCAAAAAGAAGTTAGGGACGTGTCGAAGTTCTTAATTATCTATAAAATTTAAGGTTTTACAATGGTGTGCATTTAACACCACAACACACAAAAAATTCAAAGAAAAATCAATTCCCCCAAAGCTGTAAAATTACCTTAGCAACGACTAGGTCTTCAAAAGTAAGCCTTTGATCCTTCCGTTTCTGAGAAACCAAATCGAAAACCCTATCGCCCAGAGGCCCGTCGATTCCAATATACGCCTATAAAAGTATAAACATACATACGCAAGCTCAGAGAACTAAAGAGAACAAATCACCTACTGAGGAATCGAAAACTTATTTCTAGAGAGAGAGAGAACACCTTGAAAACACTAGGAGAGACGTATTTGCCATTACTTCCGCACTGCGCTGCAAGCGATGTGTAGAGCGATCTTAAATCGTCCAATTCCGTCTGACTAAATGCTCTGCAAATATGAAAAAATCATCGCCAGTTATTTCAATTGCTAATATGGAAATGGAACTGCTGAGGATAGTGAGAAGAAACCACAAACCTTGCGGCGGCGACGTAGCGGGGATCGGCGGAGGATGATTCGGAGTTGCCCATTGCTGATTGCTCTGCCTCTTCTTCTACGGTTCGGTATTTTCGGTTTTAATATAAAAAATATATGCCAGAAGGGAACATACTTGTGTGTGTGTGTGTGTGTGTAATAATAATAATAGTAATCTTAAAATACTAGCAATAGTCTGATGAAAGTTTGTTTGGTAATTTGAAAGTTGCTAGGTGTTTCTGGCATAAAAAAAATTTAAAATTCAAATATTTGATTATAATTTTTGAAACAAATGCTTTTAGAATCAATAAGTTTATATGATTTTTTTGTTGTTAACATTAACATGAACTTTATATGATTTCAAAATATTTAACCCTGAAATTATATTTAATTTGAGAGGCATTTTTCAAAGAGAGTAAAATGACCTTTGGAGAGTGCGAAAAGGTGAAGGAGACTAGGGTGATGTGAAATGATTCACAAATGGTAGCACTTCGTCTGCCACGTAAGCAATATTTAAAAAATAGAAAATATATATCAACGGTGCACATTGGATAACTGGAAAAAGTCGGATTTAGAAAGTATTGATTCATCCAATTTCTGAATGTATTTGCAATATTATTTGAAAACATCTGACTTATCTGGTGAATAAACTTGATTGAGTTATGATGCATTTAGAAGGAAGTCAGTTAGTTCAGTTGAGACATTTCCCTCAAATCGAATCGAAATATACATAATACATAAACCAAAATTCATCCGTCAACACACTCTTGTCCATTAACAACACAAATATAAAACCATCATAACTCTCTTTATTCAATAAATATAAATATATATAGCAGCAACAAAATAAGGTGATCCAAAACATATATCAATAATTTGATACAATTACGCGAACCAACCAAACCTCCTTTAGCGACTCACTCCAGCAGCCGTCTGTGTTTGCACCACGCGATTGCAATAACATACAGGAAAAGTGTGCCCGCTGAACCTCCTCCCACGGTCCACAGGAACCTCGTCATCCCGTGCACTTCGTCTTTGAAAAGCTCGATGGTGATGTTCATGCCAAAAACCCCCGCAACAACCACAAAAGCACTCACCACAAGGGTTGCTGTTGTTAACATAACTCCCATTTGAAGAAGATGATTTTGTTTGTCATCCAGCATAATATTGATGTAATCTTCTGTGTCATCCACGTACTCCCTCAGCTTCATACACCATCACAAGGGACCAAAATCAGTAACTTACTCAGTCATTATAAAGAACAAATGAGAATCATTATCCGTTTCTGTGTCTTAATCCGAGATCAATCATGCTCAGAAACTCAATATAGCTATGCAACCACGAATGATGAATGAAAAATAAATTCAGAACACTCTCCAATGGAAACCAGATCAAACAAACACAAATATGGAAACTTCATCAAAATTGTCTCTATCCAAGAACCATATCCACAATACAAGGTAATCATACATAGTCCCAAACATTGCCAAATCAAAACTAACCATAAAAAAGGAGCAGAGTTTCCAAGTGTAAAAGTTTCAGTCAAAGAGCACAGCAACCATGTAGGAAAGCAAACTTTATATACAAGAAAATAGACACAAATTCCTCAATAACATATCTACTCTGAAAAGCCATTGTTCAACTAAGATTATGTTCTATGATGGAATCTGGCAGTATTCATATTGGAACGTGAAGCCTAAAGAACATATGTACTTAGAATCAAACACTATAAACTTCTTTTTATGCACCTGAAAGAAGAAGCCAATGCCGTTAGAGATGAAACTATGTATTTGGCCTTAAAACAAAGGGAAGGCAAGAAATTTGTGTTTAAAACACATAGCAAAATGTTCGAATAGGTCTTAACAGCACATAGAACATCATCCAAACCCTTAGAAGAACAAAATGGAAAGGATGGCTAGGTCCAGACTCCTTATATTCACATCACAAGAATGCCAACATTATTGTTGTTATGCCGCTAACATGAGTACCATCCATGAAACAGTTCAAATTGGTTTTACTAAGTAACCAAAAGAAAAATAATATTCTGCGCAATAAAATGAAATAAGAGGCTGAATGACAAGTAGAAAAGATGAGTTACATACAGTGGATAGCTTGTTAAGTGTACCATCTATCTGAACAAAATATGCTTCCAAGAGCATTTCTAGCTCTTCCACATCAAGGTGCTTGCTTATGGCACTATGTGTACTAGTATGGGTCCCATGACTGCGTCTGCTTGGGGCATTAGGGCCACCAAACAATGCCTCCTCGCTGTTGTCAATGTGCCTACGATCAGCATAAGAACCATCAGCACCCTCCATCAATATTTCAGTGGGTGTCCTGAAATGGCATGCTAAAAATGTTGTAACTGAATGTCCATGAAACATTTAATTATTTATAGGAAGACATAGGTGTCACGTGCCTGTCATCCAAGTCAACCTCCTCTAGTCCACCTTGCTCATCCACCGTAGAAACAGAAGAAGAGTCCAGTTGTTCTTCTAGTTTGTCTGTTAAATACATCTCTGCCATATCGTCATCATCATCCAGTAGATGCTCCAGCTCATCCCTTACCTGATAAACCATGACAGAATGACTAGATGGAAGAGAAGAATGAAATCACAAGCCGAGCTACAACTATTTATAGGAATACCTAACAACAAATTATTAGGAATAACCAAGATTTCATGACCTAGTACTTAAAAGACTTTGGTTTTCTAGAACTCTCTTAGTTATCCAATAATTTATGATGACACCTAAGATCCATTAAGGCAAAAATGAAAGAAGTGCAAAGGAAAAATCCTCTTCAGACTAATAACGAATTCAATGTTATAGGTTGTTTCCTCTCTGCAACGATGTTGAGGAAATAATTGACATTTTCATACTCACTGTCACAAAAATCTGTCCAATCAAATAACTTGAAATAAAAGAATGATGAGGGAAAAAAAAAAATCTTCCAAGGAAAGATTTACTTCAAGTGGTCAAGAAATCAACAGAGCCAAAAGGCAAAGAAAAAGAAATTGCACCTTTGACAAATGGCAAAGTTCCATTCTAAGATCAAACTATCACCAGAAGACAGCAAGTTCGTCTTATGATTTACACGACAGCAAGATATGATATTGTAAGTGAGAATCTCACAATGGCAGGAAAAAGAGCAAAATACAAAAAAAAAAAAAAAAAAAAAAAAAAAAAAAAAAAAAAAAAAAAAAACATCTTAGCTTCATCAATATAAAAGCGGACATATCTGATGCTTCCTCATATAGTTCAAGTCTTAGATCTAAACATTTTTTCATGCTTATATAGTGTTTCAATTAAAGTTTTCAAAATAACCTATGAAATAATACAGGAGTGAAGTGATCTTCTGAGTCAAAGTCACGTGACAAAAAAAAAAAAAAATGATCAAGGATCCATCTATGACCTGTATGGACAACTAAAAAGATTTTGCTTATAAGATTACTAAAATAACACAGATCTCCACTTTCAAGACTTTCACAAAAAGAAGTTGATCAAACTTCATCTCAAAGTCCAAAAGTTATACTAGCAAACACATTACAGAAAGGGGTAACAGAAAATTACTCCACTCAACCTTTTGAACACGACCAGTTATAGCAACCAGGCGACTTTTAATCTGTCTGACACGTTCCAAATTGAGAGTACTAATTTTTGAAGTTAATTTATCTAATGCTGGATGAGCTTCTTGCTCCAGTGTCCTTGCCTAGCTTGAGATCAGAGGGAAAAAAAATGAATAAGCAGTAGAACAAAAGATTATGACATATTTGATCTTGAGAACAAAAAACTTAACATGAGATTTTTTATACCTCACTGTCCAAGCAACTGCAAGCAGCCTCAAGGCACGCCTCTAATGCAACAAATTCGAAAGGGAGCAGCTTCGGACCATCTCGGTTCTCCACAGATTGTTCTTTCCCTTCTGCCTTCTCTCCCTCTTCCTTACTAGGGAAGTTTTTGGAATAATCTGGAGGACTTACAGGCATTGACTGAGGCCCTTCTAAATCATACAAATTTGTCCAGTTTGCATTCTCACCATCCCCAGCTTCCTTAACCACCATTACCATGCCTCATTCAGTACATATTAAGCTTAAAATGGATATATGCAAACAGAGATCGATGTGGAGTAAGCACAAAATACAAACTTTCCAAAAAAATACTTTTATTGTGTACCAAAGAAGTACTGAACATTATAAAATTATATTGATCAAACACTTAGAATGTCGCCATGACTCATTTATACACGATATGCTTTGATACAAATTAATTCATATGCACCTCAAACTATGCATCCAAGATAGTAAAACTGTAAACAGGTACTCCTCCCTAATACAGGGCTTCGTAGACAATATGGTAATTTAACAAGCGAAGAAAAATCATGCAAATAAGATAACAAACCAAAATATATTTAATCCTCATAAAACAGTACACAGCAAAAAGGGATTAATCCATCATATAACGGACATATTCCACTCGATGTAGCATCTATAAGACGGCGGAAAAAGGAAGAACCTGAGCTTTGACAGCCTGATGATGGCGCAAAATCCTCCTTTGAAGTTCATCAACAAATGGAATCACTGAAGGGTCCTTGGAATTCAGCAAGAAAACTTCTTGGGCCGTAATAATCGCCTTAATATGCTCCAGATTGATAACAATGGCCCGCTCACGGCCAAGAACGGTTGACGGATACGACAGAAGCGGGTCGAGGATCCTCAGATCACGGGCCGGGAGCCCGGTCCGCCGCATGATGGCGTGTTTTCCGACCTCCACCACTTGGGCCTGGCCCGACGAGTCCACCAGTAGCCACGACCGGATACCTACCGCCTTCTTCCGCAGTCCACCTACGAGGCCGACGCCTCCGACGGCGGGACGGATAAGGGGCTCTCCGGTTCCGTCTTCCTCCGCCGTCAGCGGCGGCGCTGCTGCTACCTGCTTCAGGGGCTGATGAGGGGCGCCCCGCATCGTTTTCGTGGATTTGGTGGTCGATTTTTTGGGATTATGATCAGAATTTTGTTAATGGATTTGGGGGTTTGTCGGATTGATTGATATCTACGCAGGGATTGAAATTTAAAACACTTCGGTTTGGTTTCAAGGTCGGTAGGAAGTAGTGAGTTTTTTTATTTTTATTTTTATTTTTATTTTTATTTTTATTTTAATTGGAATTTCAAGCTCAGAGTAATGGAATTTAACAGTTATTTAGTTAAATAATAATTAATGTAATCATCATTATATTATAATTTATTATATCGAAAACAATCCAACGTTGTATTTGGGTCTTCGAATAAACCTAGAATCATATCGTACAGGCCAGGTGCTTATTGCATGCCCATATTAATTTAAAAAATTAACATATTATACTATTTTATGACTCCGTTAGTGGGTTGCATCAATTTAAAATATCAAGTGATTTATTGTTGATAAAATGATAGGAGCTCACTACTTAATTAACTATAGCTGTAGCAATATTTTTGGCTCAAAATATTGGTGAGGTTTATATAACCTTGTCAACAAATTCTATTTTGGAAAAATATAATTGAATAATATTTTATGTCATATATGATTAATGGGTAAATTAATCTATAAAATTAATTATTAATTTTAGATTAAAAAAAAATTAAAATAACAATCAAAACGAAACGGATGAAGTATTTATTAATTATTACACTAAAAAGTATCAATTGTAATTTTAAAAGTATCACCATGCTATTTTAATTATATGAGTTTATTACATCTAAATTATGGTTTAATACATCTAAATTAGGGTTTATTATTCACAATTATAGTTTGTATTTATTTTGAAAAAAATAATTATCGAGCGTAATGCACGAGTCCGTGCGTCAGCGTCGGGCAAGTGCACAACGCGAGTCACCAAATGAAAAAGTTAAATTAATTTATTTTGATTTTAGGGTTTAATTATTATGTTTTAAGATATATGTTTATATTTATTTAAAAAAAATTAAATTAATGCACTTTAATTTTATGGTTTAAATAAAAAAATAAAAAGAAAATCGACATGTGAAGTGCGTGCAGGCGCCCTTTTTCGGCCGCCTCCTTGACCCCTTTTTCATTGTTATTGGGCTTCGGCCTGGTCTGATGGGCCTGCACCCAAGCCTGTCAGTCAATTAATTGCTAACACAGGTCACATTATGAGCACAATATTTTTGGGAGTTAGATGCGTGCTTTCCATCTTCAGTTCAAAATCCAATTGGAAAATAATAATAATAACAACAATAATAATAATCCTTCGGTTTCGTTTTGATTGCTGTTTTAGTTTTTTTTTATCTAGAATTAATACTTAATTATGGACTAATATACACACCCCTTATATATAACATTAAATCTTATTCACTTATATTTTCTTAAAAATAAGATAAAATTTTCTCTATCCATATATTTTTAGGATTTGGGATATGGTTAAAATTGGAGGAGAGAGTGTGAAAATATACTCCGTCTGTTTTGTTTTGATTATTGTTTTAACTTTTTTATTTTGTGTCAAAATGTTTATTGTTTTATATATATTTTTACACACTCTTTCTCAATTTTAACCATATCACAAACACTATTATAGGAAAATATAGGTAAATAAGATTTTATGTCATATATGAGAGATGGGTATATTAGTCCATAAAATTAATTATTAATTCTAAATAAAAAACTAAAACAACAATCAAAATGAAATGGATGGAGTATATAATAACAACACCGTGATCGAAAATATAAATTTTATGTTTTCCCGCCCTTTCGCACCTTCCTAAAAATGAAATATCTTATTTTATATATTAAAAAATATTTATTTTTTGTATTATTACACACACACACACATCTACATTTATATTTTGTTGCACTATATTATACATGACCGCATAATATTTCGTTGCACTAAATAGATTCAATCAACTATTTAAACCCGATAAACAAATAGAATCTATTATTATTTTTTATGTAGATTATATATGTTGGCATAAATAGAAATCACAAATTTTCCGGCTGAAACTATACTGCCGAGTATGTAAATACTTTTTATAAAATCAAAATAAATTATTATTAAATCATTCTAATGATATATAACATAATATCTATAAATAAAATTCAATCAATTAATTAATCAACATATTACGATAATTCAATTGTCAATCAATCAATTACCAAATTTTAAAAAAAAAATTATGCTCCATGATTCATGACTAATTTTAGTATAATTGATTCTACTTGATATTTTGAATCTAGTAATATATAATTACGATGAAAATATATTTTTTTACATGTTTAAAACCATAAAGTGGACTGTAAATAAGTATATTTTATATATGCATATATATGATTTCATAATTAAATAAATTGCATATTTATATATTAAAAATTGACATAATTAATATTTCCAAATACGTATGTTATGCATATGATCATTGATTGATTGATTTGGTTGGTGTTAAACAAATCCTTATATTATCTTAATTATAGAGTGAATTAAATATTTAAATATCAACCAAATATTCTATAGATGTACAATATATTAAATCAGATGGTGTGTTTCTTAAATTAACCATATGATAATTATATCAAGTAAATTAAAAAAAAAAGATAAAAAATTAGCACTTCATGCACATCTATAAATAGTTGTATCCTATCAATTATTACATTCAGCACATTATGAGAAAATAGAGTATGCATTGATGTACAAGAAAGAAAAGTGATGTGGAAGAATAACACGAGGCACTTTAAAAGTTGCACAGAGTAGTGATGTAGAAGAAGAACATGTCACTCTCTATCTAAAGTTTTGATTTTATTTATTTTTTAGTTGATTGTAATTGGGTTAGATAATTTGGTTGTACTAGTTTTTTTATCTATATATATATATATATATATTAAAGCAAAATCACATGGACAAAATTATCATTAAAAAAATTTATAGTAAAAACTTAATTTAAAATAATAATTATGCTGAAATTTTTCTAGAACTTGGTATTGGTGGAGTGATTTTTCGGCAAGATTAAGGGGGGTGTATTCAATTAGGATTTTGATGGATTTTGTTGGACTTTAAAATGTCCATGGATTTTTATGGATTTTATAAATCCATAGACTCCACATGGAGTCTCCAAGACTCCACGTAGAGTCTCCCAACTCCACGCAGAGTCTGGCGGATTTCGTGTATGGATTTCGGACGATTTTGAACGATTTCAATGGATTTCAAATCCATCTCGCCAACGCTCGTTGGAACACAACGATCGGTGTATCCGAAAAAAAATTAAACCCAGCAGCCGCTAGAATCAAGCGACCTTGATCCCAGCGGTCGCTGGGTGCCAGCGGCCGCTGGCTGGAGTGCCATCATCGGCAAGACCAGCGGCCGCTGAGGTCGGGTGACGGCTGGGGTGCCCGATTTCAACTCCTCACCGGCCGCTGGAACACAGCGCTCGCCGGGTTTTCCAAATCCATCGAAATCTCGTATCTAGAGGTCGGATTTCATCTTTTGTAATTTTCACGTGAAATCCAGCTGAAATCCAACGAAATCAATGACTTTTTAAAGTATGTTGATTGTTGAATACCGCAGAATTTTAAAGGACTTTTAAAAGTCTGGATTGAATACACCAAGATTTCGTTGGACTTTTAAAAGTTTGGATTGAATACACCATAATTTCCTTGGACTTTTAAAAGTCTGGATTGAATACACCTGGATTTTAAAAGTCCAACGAAATCCAACAAAATCTCAATCCAATACACCCCCTAAAACTGGGTTGGGGCCGTTGGGCCTATGTTTGAACTCCGTTACCCCCACTCTAATCATATATTCCCCCCATTTCATTTTGTTTGTTATTTTAGAATTTTAATCTACAAGTAATAATTAATTTTTTGGATTAATATATCCCTCTCTTTTATATTACATAAAATCATATTTACTTATATTTTCCTAAAAAGTTGAAAAAACTCCATATATTTTTAAGATTAAATTTGAGAGAGATGGAATCAAAATATATAAAACAACAAACATTTTGATAAAAATAAAAATAAAAATAAAACAACAAACAAAATCAAATGGAGGGATTATATATTTTTTTATTTTTGTAATTTTCCCCCTTACTCTTTTTATTTTCCTTTTTTCCTTTTACTTTCCTTTTGGATCGTTTCATTTATTATTTTGTAGGTAGATGATTAATCCCACCATTAATTTTGATAATTAAAATTAATTCTTTTTTTTTTTCTTTTTCAAATTCTCCCTTACGAATTTTTATTTTCATTTTGATAATTTCTTTTTTGTCCACCCCAAATTTTTATTTTATTACTTAATACTTTTTAGGTACGTGATCAAATTCATTATTTATTTTTGATAATTGAAATTAATTCCTTTTCATTTTCAAATTTTTCCTTTCAATTTTTTTTTCCTTTTTTCTTTTTTTTTTTCTCTCTTTTCGATCATTTCTTTTATTTCTACCATTTTCTAATTTTTTCTTTTATTAATTATTATTTTTAAGGTATATAATCAAACACATAATTTATTTTTATAATTAAAATTAATTCATTTTTCAAAGTTTTTCCTTTTTGTGATCACCATTTTTTCTTTTTCAACATTTCCTTTCGAATTTTTCATTTTCTTTTTGCTCCTTTTTGTTTTTCTTTTCTTTTTTCTCCTTTTCGATATTTTCTTTTGTTTCTACCATTTTCTAATTTTTTCTTTTATTACGAAATATTTTTAGGTACATAATCAAGCATACCATTTATTTTGACAATTAACATTAATTATTTTTTTCTTTTTCATTTTTTTCTTTTTATTCATTTTTCATTATTTTATTTTATTTTATTTTATTTTCCGTTCGATAATTTCTTTTATATGTATCCTTTTCCAATTTTTTCTATGATTACTTAAATATTTTTTAGATACATAATGAAGCTCACCATTTTTTTAATATTAATTCTATTTATTTAATAATGTAACTCTTTCATTTCTTTCTTTAATTTCTTTTTCACATTTCAGCAAAGTAGGTATTGATATGGAATAAAAAGGTGTTATTTTCATATCTATAAGTGTTAAATATTTTAATACGGGAAAATACATTATTTTTATTTATTTATTTTAGGAGAACGGTAACATGAATGAGTAGATAACAATATGGAACAGAAAATTGTTATGTCAAAAATTTACAGAAAATCCCTATAAAGTATAACAAAAACGATTGTTGCAACAAAAAATAATATCAGTTTTATATAATGTTTAACAAAAACTTGATTACGATTGTTATGTTAAAAAAATATAGCATAGAAATAAAATAATATATACCACACAATTATATTGGGGCTAATTAATTTTTACAACTCAAGTTATGTATTTTGTTCAATTATTACCTTACTTTTATTTGTTTACTTTGAAAAATTAATAAAATGAACTCAATAATAATTGTTACTAATTTTCTATTTTTTTTTTAGCTTAATCAATGTTGCAATTATTAGGATATTTGAAAAAGGTAAGTAACCAACCATAAAATATTTTTGTAATCTCATATAAATATTTTGAGTACATTTGAGAGTTGAGATCCACAATATCTTATCATTCAATTGCAGTATGGTAACGTTCAAAATTTAAAATATTAATTTATAAATATTTAAATCTATGTAACGTACGGGAGAAATAATAATAATAATAATAATAATAATAATAATAATAATAATAATTTGATATGAAAAATTCTAAATCAAACGAACAGGTTATTTTTAAAGGAAAAAATCGATTCGAAATGGAAAACCAAAACAAAAATTCTAAAAAAAAAAACAAAAATTCTAAAAAAAAAAACTAATAGAATCGGAATTAAAAATAACCGAACTATTGGGTCTAGACATAATTGTTGCATTTTAATTTAGAATTTGGTAGAGGCCCCTCGCGGGTGCAAATCCAACTTACAAGCAACAGCACAATTCAAGAGTGTGGAATGCCAAAATTTAAACTTACCAATATCCTCACTAGTATACTGAATTTATTCAAATTTTTTTCGATATATATGTATATATATAAAAATTAAATATAGATAGATAGAACGAACTAAATTAATTGGTTAGATTTGGTTTTGCACATCTTAGTTTTTGACTTTTTGTAGTTCATTTTCCGTACTACCAAATAAATTCTATATGAAGCTACCAAGCCTTTGAACTTCTATTATTGACCATGGTTTTAGTTGGACAAATGCATGAAGAACGATTTAGTAAATTATAACTTAAACTATTAGCGACCAAAAACATAAGTAGACAATTTTAGTGCATTTTTAAATGCCACATTTTGAATAATAACTGAACTAGAGTATCTCCGGTGATGCATGAATGAGAGAGACAATATGTATAATTATATTCATTAGAAATTATAATTATGAAAAAATAACAAAATTCTCATAACAAAACGAAATTAAATTACAAATATTGTGAATTATAGAAATTTTTACATTTGTGATTATGGTCAATGGTCATTGGGATTAAGCCCAACAAAAAAAAGGAAAAATTATTATTTAAAATTAATTTTGAAATTTAAATTAAGCTCGAATTATGAAGAAAATGTATGAATTGCTACACTAAACAACATTATTTTTTGTTTCCAAAACATACATGTGAAGCTTTTGCTAAAGTGATTCATAATTATTAATAAATTTTAATCTTTATTTTGGATTATTTTTAGTTTTTTATTATAATGTTTAGACTTTCAACAAAAATAAAAAATAAAAAATAAATAAAAAATTTGATTATCACAATTTACAATGAGCAACTCAACTTTAGAATCAACAACAAAATTCGATATAAATAATAATTTATTTTCGAATTATGTCGACCAAATATATATATATATATATATATATTTGTATAAGATTTATTTATTTTCTTAATTATTAACTTATTTTCTTCTTCTTTTTTTAATTGGGGAAAGAGAACGATGATCAAACTCAAGTCTCTTACCAAAGAATGGGTGAAAAATACCCTAGACTACAAGTCTATAATATTATTAATTTATCTTAATAAGCATACTTGATTAATTTGAATAGAAAATACTAAAATGAGAATTCTGATAATTTAATTGTTATGTTCTAAACACATGATAAGTAGTTTGTAGTATTCATTTTTCTCAAAATTAATTTTTTAGAAATCATATTTCCAGACAAGTTTAATTTTCTATCAACCAAATCAGCTCTAAAAGTTATCAATAAAAATAAAGAAAAAGAGCACCAAGTCCAAGCAGTGTTTTTAAACCCGAACCGGACCAGCCGGTCCGACCGATTTAACCGCGAACCGATCATATGTCCGATCCGGTTATATATGATTTCCAGGTTGAAAATGACCCATAGCGAACCAGTCAAAAAACCGGTCGAACCTAAAAAACCGGTCGAACCTCTTAAACCCGGTGGAAACCGGTCGAACCGATCAACCCGATCCATATTTAATTCTTTCATTGGTAAAGAGGATTCGAACCCACAATCTCCAAAAAATATACAATTGTTTATTATGCACTTAACCAACTATGCTAGTACATGTTTTTATTATTTTTTGGATATTAATACACACACACACACAACTTGAAAATAACTATATATCATTTTAATTAAATTCAATGATTAGTATATAATTAAAATAAATGTTTAAAATACATCCAATTTATCATTTTAGTTAAAATAAATGGAGAGAATACATACAATCTAAAATAGTGACTAGTAACATAAGGATTAACAATGTTTTAATTGTTATTAATTATACAATATCCGTTATAAATAAAATTAATATTTAATTTTTTGATATTTAATTATATATCTTCTCGTAATTTAATATTTTGATGTTCTATATTTATTTTAATTTAATAATTACTATATTTTTAATTGTTTAACTTATGAAAAAAATTGATAAACACTTTATTTACTTAGTATTGATATAAATTAAGTGCATTTTTTAAACTTAATTTAATATATTTATCATGATACAAGTTTGTTTATTTTATTTTATATTTTAACTTGTACATAGATAAAATATAAATAAATATCATATAGCGGATCATCCGATTTTTTTAAAATGGTTCAACTAGTCGAACCAGTAATCCAGTGACCCATTAAATTGACTGGTTCAATGTCCGGTTCGAGTTTAAAAACATTAAGTCCAAGTCCAAACTCAAATGCCCAAATTCATGAAGGACAGGGACTAAATCGAACGTGACTCAATTTTTTTTGCATATTTGAACGTAATATACATACATATACATATATATATATATATATATATTATGTTTTGTTAAAATATAAATATATACAAATTTTAAAAAATTCATGAAACAAAAAATAATAAAAGTAAAATTAAGGGGCACCTTCATTAATGGACTGCCCTATACTTGAAAAAATTCAATGCTACCCATAAAAGAAAAAATAGTGCCTTATATTTTAATATTTGACACGTGTCCATAAAGTTAATATACATACTTTTATTTTTCTTTAGACACTCTTGATCTTATTTCTTTTTCTTTACAAAACTCAAATATTTCACTGTTTCTAGAGCGAGAATCAATAACATTGTTGTCACGCCCTAATTTTTCATAAAATAAATAATAACAATAAATAATAAAAGAAAAAAAACATCACTTTATTAAATAACATTAAAATGTTTATTCAGAGTTTTTAAGCGGAAATATTAAAAGATAAATATTTATTTTCTTGACAACCATCATCTCGTCACGCGCATCCATCGCCCGACATCAACCTGAAATGAATAATAGTTTTGGGGTGAGTACTATTGACTCAGTGGTGACTGCATTTATCCAAATTATACAATTATAACAATTTAAACTGTAGGTGGGGCTAAATTCGGAACATATGCAGCTCGTCAACCAATAATACTTGTTTTAATCCGTAGGTTAATAACTATGAATCTGCATAAAAGCATAGTAAGGATAAATACAAAAAAATGTGTGTCACATTGGACCCCCCACCTTAACCTTGACTTGAACTTTTGATTTTGAAAAAATAATAAGGTTAGTTAAGTCCACACGCCGCCTAATAATATAAAAAGATAATTAATAATAGTAAATAATAAAAAAAATAAAAGATGAATAATGCATGGATGTATTTTATACCCAAAACAACCCATTTAATTTAACAGCCTAGCCCAATTTAAATTTAACACACATCAAGCCCAATTTATTCTATCTTATCACATGGCCCACTAAATAATATAAAACCAGCCAACACTCCATTTTCTTCCAAACACACACATCTCTCGCCCACCTCACCAGACAAAAAATAGAATTTAATTCTCTCTCTCTCTCTCTCTCTCATTAAACTACTCAGGTAAATTGGCTTCATAATTCCATTTCTTCTACTTTGCATCTCCCCCACAACAACAGAACCAAAATATCAACAAAACCCAACACCTTCCCTTCCCACCGCCGACGGAGGACAGCAGCTACAGAGATCTCTCCATAGCAGCCCCCTTCGACACCGCTGCCACCACTGGAAGTAGGGAAGAACCACCACCCCGCCGTCGACACAAACACCTTCCTCCTCAAACCCCCAATGAAATGTAAGAGTATGAACACAATACACACACACACACGCATGTACCTCAGGGGGGAGAAAACACTACTGCTCTAGAAATGCTCAAAAGGAAGATTTGTTGATTTTGGTGTGATTAGAATGAAGCACTAAGCTCCTTTTTATAGCTAAAGATTTGCAGCTGAAAGGTTTTGAGTTTAATGATGGAATTCAATGTTTGAGCTAGTGGAGAGATGCTGGAGATGCTCAATAACCCAAAGGTCGGCCGTTTCAAAATTTTGAGCAGAAAAACTGACGCGCCATGAACTATGGTTTGTCTCGGAAGAAGAAGATGAACAATATGAGCAGAAATATTGGCTAGGATATTGGGCCACCGGGCTCAAAATAAATCTTTGGGTTAAACAAATAACTTGGGCTCACATTAAACAAATATTGAGCTACAAATAAATATAAAGTTAAACTTTTGGAATAAAATAAAATAATTAAAAAAATATATTTACCAAATAATAATAATAATAATAATAATAATAATAATAATAATAATAATAATAATAATAATAATAATAATAATAATAATAATAATAATGTAGGCGCGACTTACAGGAACATAATAAAATAATATAACATGCATTATAAAAATTATTTTTGAAAATTAAAATGTAACAAATGTTATAAAAATTTCGGGTCGCTACAATTGTGCCTCTCAAATTATTTATTTACACAACTGAGTTTAGTTTAAATTAAATTTCTTAATTATCAAAATAGAAAATGTGTAAAATATAGATTGTTGGTATTTAAAAAATTTAGTAGGGAGAAAATGATATCTCGAATAGGCAACATTTTAATTGGTATTAAAACATTTTAGTTGATATCTTAATTGATTTCTCGTAAAAATAAAATGCAAATCTAAATGTTGTATAGGCAACATTTTAATTGTTGGTATTAAAATATTTTAATGGGGAAAAAAAATGAAATCTCGAATAAAATATTTATTTTGTAAACTTTAAATAATTTGCTCCGTAACATATTTTTGCGAGAATATAAATTAAATGGATTTCCTATTTTATTTTGTTACGTAAAACTAAACGTAAATTTTGGTAAATTTAATTATGTTTAAATATTGTTCTTTTAGTTAAAATGTGCAAAAATAAGGCGTTTGAAAAATAATTTTTCCATATCGGCACATACATCGACAATTATGTTTTAGTTATTTTTATGAAATATTCGGTATCAACAAATTTTTTATTGTTGTTAAAAATTTATGTTACGGGAGAAAATGACATCGATTATGAAATATTTTAGTTTGAAAATATGAAAATATAAAATTTTAACCAATTTCGTATGAATTGATATTAAATTAAATGAAATAATTTTATAAAATGTAATCATGTTTAAATATTATTTAATAAGTTAAAATTTCTATGACAACTTGTTAGGTTAGGCTTTTGAAATATAATTTTTACTATTTAATTAGTTAAAATGTGCAAAAATAAGGCGTCTGAATTTTTTTTCCATTGACAATTTTTTTTTGAGCTATTTTAATGAAATCTTCTTTATCGACATATTTTTTTTATTGTTGTTGTAAATTTATTTTATGGATGAAATTGACATTGGTGAAATATTTTAGTTTGAAAATATAATATAATATAATATAATATTGTAAAAATAAAAATTTAATTGTCGATATATTTCTTTCACTGAAATTGATTTCTCGCAAAAACAAAAATATTGCCTATACATAATATTAAATTTATTATATTATATAAAGCTTGCCGATGTATTAAATAAGACTTGCCGATGTATTCAATTATTTTACTTAACCCTATTTAAAAGGTGTCCATTAATCAGACTTTAATTTATTATATATTATTTTGGTATGTTATAAATTATATCATAATAATATTTTACAACATATGTGATATTTAATTATTTATTCAATATAAAAAAATAATTTGTTTCATATTTCCTAAAAAAAATTATAAGGAAAAATAGTTTACGTTAAAATCTCTAACAAAGTTATTTTACTTCAAATCATTAAGGAAATACCATCATGACAAATTGGAGAATTGGATATATTAAAATAACAGTCATTAAAAAATTAAAGATATGTAAAAGTTGGAGCTATGATTTTTAGTGTAAAAAATGGAAGCCGCGGAAATTTTTTTTAGAGATTTGAAATTCATTATCATTTTAGAAAATGAGTGAGAGTGAAGATATGAAAAAATGGGGTAGAAAAAACTTTAAAAAGGCACTATCTTGAAGGTAGCGTAGAATTTTCCCTATACTTGGGGGACTTCAGACATGTTTTATTTTTTATTTTCAATGACAATTCAATAAATTCAAAGTTGTCCAATCCATGACTATGCCATAGCTATCAATCACAGAAAATGCCCTTTAAAGAATAGAGAGTTTTTGCTTCGTTTAGATTTCTTGAGCCTACAATTTCGGCCTTATAGAGAAGGCACAATATGTAGTCCAATTGAGCCCAATATATCTTGGTTTCTCTTTATTTTTTATTATTTTCCAACAGTCAGTTTATGTTAAGACAAAAAAGTGCATTACCGTCAAAATTTAATAACAAAATAAAAAGAATAATATAAATTAAGTTTTACAATCAATATATCCAGCTAGTAGGTGTGGATTCTGCAGTTAAAAATTTGTAATTTTTAATGTGGGCATTAAAACCCTCATAGGAAAATGCAACAAGAAATTAATTACAGATGGGCTGCTTTAAAAACCAACCTAAATAGATCTCCCCTTCAATTTGCACAAAATTTAAATGGATGGCATATTAAAATGGAAAAAAAAAAAGAAAAAAAAGAAAAAGGTGACCAACCACATAGGGAACTTGAATGTTGTTCAATTTTTATTATTATTATTATTATTTTTTTAATTTTAGAAGTGTGGTTGGCACAAAAATGCTGATGTTAAATAGGGCATTAACTTGAATACCTCTTTTGTACATTAAGGAGAGAGAGAGAGAGAGAGAGAGAGAGAGAGAGAGTAGGTTGGGATAAGATTCGAGTAAATATCTCTAACCTTCAAAATATAAATTACGATGGCGGTTGATATACGAGAGAAGAACTAGCGAGAATGAATTAAAATTAGTGATAAAATAATAATGCTTAAGAAATGAAAAAATTATTAGAATTTCTTATTTGATATAATTAATTATTTTAATTGACATTCCTTAATTGATTTAATTAATTATCACACTTTGTAATTAGTAATAAAGTAGTACACTTTCCCCCAAAACTTAATTAACTAAATATACTTTAGATCAAACTTATTAGGCTAATTAGAAAAATGTTAATAAAAAATTAATAAATTTGTATAATTTATTTTTATAATTGAATATTTGTAATTAACCTTTATATTTTAAATAAATAATACAAAAGACAATCGAACCTTTAATCGTTATTTGTTTTGTAAGTGAAGTAATAAAGTGAAAAATTCCATAAAGTTGGAGTGGTAAAATACATTAAATTTGTCACATGGGACTCAAGTACCGAAATCTCGGAGTAAATATATCATCCCGTAACGCTCCATCTCTCTCTCTAATGGGACTCAAGTACCTGAATCTCGGAGTAAATATATGCGCGCGCGCGCGCGCACACACACACATATATAGGGGTGAGTTATAATGGGGACTGTGCTTCGTGTGAGAACTAAGAACAATGCTTATTTACTATGATTTTATAGATTATTTCATTCTATTTTAGTGGTATTAGCACTAGCTCTAAAATACAATAAGATAAACTATAATTTTTTTATAAAAAAATTAGCACTAAAATAAAATACAGTAAGTTATAAAATCGTAGTAAATAAGCACCATTCCTAGTTCTCACACGAAAACTAATATCTATTTGAACCAAATCATATATATATATGCTCCTTCAATCATTGTGACAATTTAATTTTTTTTATGGCTAGGATAACTCGTCAAGGGTGCGATGGAATAATTTTTAAAATAAAGATATTGATTATGTTATGATAATTCTTATTTTTATAATAAAAAAATTGGTGAGATGACTGCTATATAATACAAATGGAAAGATATGATTAACTCTTTTAGTTGAAAATGAGTTTTTATAAAAAACAAAATGGATGACGAAGGAACACGTAGCCGTTATTGAGATGCGTGTTGAACAAACTGCTTTCTTGTGTATTTAAACCATATTGAGGAAAGTAAATCACATTAAGATATTTAACCGTATAAGCTAATGAGACGTCTTAAACACATAAACATTAATTTTCTAGGTTATATGTCCGTGTGCGTCTTATTACACAAATTAACTTTTATCTTTGAAAAAATTAAATGAGTTTCTTCCTCTTTTATGATAAATTTAAGTTTCATAGTCTCTCTACATTTTCTTTTTTTGTGTTACTACTACTATTTGTATGCATATCAATATATCAATAACTCCCCAACCAATCAAAGTTATCCAAAACGCATTAAATTGATGGTTGATGTAGATAACTCAATAATCAGTAATTAAATATAATCCTCAAGCACTACTTTAATTATAGGATAAATATAGATAGCCTTGGACTATTTCGTGAGGCGTTTATTAATGTCTTCTCCTTGATGTTTAAATATGTGTCTCGTAGTCCTTTAATCTATTAGCGCTGATTTTCAGCCAGATTGTGGCTATTCAAATTTTTTTTTAAATTTTTTATAATTAATCAATTTTATTAATTGAATTTAATCATATTATTATTGAGAAATTCCTCATCGACTCATAATTATATTTTCAATCATATTTTTACAATTGAACAATCAATTTAATCAAGTATTTCTTAATTCTGGATGCTATAGCTGAAATCTAAAATATGAATGTAATTTATGAGTTTCAAATGAAGAATTATGTGTAATTATGGATATATAAAATGTATAATCAAATTCAAATTGAACGAATGTACCACCTATTGAAACTTCAATTTAATAATAATATTTGAATATTCATATGTTTAAAAAAATAATAATCCATTCTGGCTAGCCATAATCTGGCTGGCTAACATTACCGTTAATTTAAATGATGTTTTTGACGGTGTTTAATACTATTGTAGATTATTACACTTTTTTCACACAGGCTAGCTAAAAAAAATTACATGCACGAAAATCCATTAAAAAAAACTAGTAAAGGAGGAAAACCCATGCTAAGAGCTTTCTAATGATACTCAAATTATCGGGTATCCTGGTTGATGATGAGATGAGAGAACAAAATATTTCTTTTTTCATTTATTTTTTATTGGATTTTCATGTTGATGACATGATCCGAGTGTGTGTGAAAAAAATGTGCGAGTTTGTTGTACTAACATCGTCAATAACGTCATTCAAAAGAGAGGGCTTCAAGAGCTATTTTTAACGTCAAGAGAATCAAGTGCACCAATGTTATGAAAATAACAATTGGAATGGAAGCTGATGAAAATGGAGGAGGAATTGGGAAGAAATCAGAAGATGGAGTTTGTGGCGACAATATTCAATCTTTAGGGTTCACTGCTTCTGAAATTGTAGAACAGAAAATGGAGCACTTCATTGACCTTGGAGCGGAGCAGATAGTTTGGTGGAGCTGGATCCGGGTCAAGCTAATTAGTAGGAGTATCGGCTTATGATTAATTAGGCTTGTTAGTGGGCTGCATTATTTACTTTTTTATCAACTATGTCTTTCATTTCCCTAATTGGTCCCCCTTTTAATTGTAACCCTAGCTTTAAATAGCTTGAAGTTGTTACTTCATGGGATATGAGAAAAATATTAGCCAAAACTTCCTCCCTCCTTCCTTTCTTCTTCCCCCTATCTTTCTTCTACTACGCTTCCCTAATCTCTTTATAAAATCCAATCTTTACATTATAAATCATTAAATCCAGTCCTACACAAACTATTATACCATTGGCAAAGGAAAGCAAAACAAATTAAGGGATACGAGAGAGGTCTTAACAACTGGTATCCAGAGCCAACTTCTGATGGTACACGCTTGAAAGAGCTGCAGAAGAATCAAAAGAAGATGGATCAAATTTGGCAGACATAAACTATGAAAAGAAATACAGCTGAGATCAAAATTCAAGATAAAATAACAGGTATTCATGAAGATATGAACAACAAATTTGAACACCTTTCAGGCCTTATTGCTAAAATGTCATTGTAGTTGTTAAATGGAGATAAGAGAAATGCATTTGTTGAAGAGGAGTCTGTTTTAGGTGATCCATCTTCACTTTTCAGAACCGAAAGCTCCCAGTTTAGATTTCAAACTATGGGAGAGGAAGAATGCTGATAGAGAAGGATGGAGGGAAGCAGTTCTTCACTCCCATACCTAAGATAGAGTTTCCTAAGTTTGATGGTTCACAACCACATGTGTGGTTGTTGAAATGTGAAGAGTAATTTAAGATGGTCCCTAACATCCCCGATGAACAAAAGATAACTATGACATCTATGAATTTTGAAGGGAGGACAATCTAATGATATCAAACTTTATGTTCTAAGTATGAGGATATTACCTGGAAACAATTTGTTGAGGTGAAATCTTCTAGATTTGAGGACCTGAAAGAAGCAAAGGTAGTGGTGGAGTTTAATAAATTAAAGCATACTGGGGAATACATGGAGTATGTTGACAAATTTGAAGAATTGAAGAGCTGTATGTTGCTGTTTGATAACAAGTCTTATGGCGAGGGTTACTTCATGGCTAGTTTTCTCAGTGGGTTGAATGAAGAACTCAGGGCTACTATCACAATGTTCAACCCCACCACACTAGAACAAGCCATATAACTGGGAAAAATCAGCTCATTACCATTGAGGCAATTACCAAGAGGATTAAGGGGAGCAACATAATTCCTTATGCCCAATCTGGTAGGAATGTGTTTCCTAGGCAAGCAATTCCTAACTCACAGTTGCTCCCTCCATCCAACTTAAAGATGAATCAGTTTCCCCAGAACACTACCGGATTGCTCACTTTTGCCCAAATGGCTAATAGAAGGGCACAAAGACTTTGTTATAACTGTGAGGAGATGTACTCCCTTAGACATAGATGTAAACAGATGATAACTTATATGGTGATGACTGATGAAGATGAGGTAGAATATTTGCAGTCCTTGGATCAGGGACAAGAAACTCTTTCTCTTAAACCTGAATTGGAAGAAATATAAGTCTCTCTTAATTCCCTAAAGGAAAATGATAGCATAACCACCCTTAGGTTCAATGGGACTTGTTGAGAACATCAGTTGCAGGTATTAATTGACACTGAAAGCACCTTAAGTTTTATAAAAGAGTCCACTGCCCATCAGCTGGGATGCAGAGTGGACGCTGTTTCACCCCTACTCATTAAAGTAGCCAATGGACAAGGATTGATCAGCTCCTTTCAAGCAGGAGGTTTTGGGTGGAAAATGCAGGGGCCTGATCTCAAACATTCATTGAGAATTTGAGATTGTTGCAGCATGAAGGTTGTGACTAAGGAATTGTGCACCTATTAAGCTGGATTATGAAAAGATGATGGTGACTATCAACTGAATAGGAAAGAAGTTGAAATTGCTGGCTAACAAATCTGAAGCAGAATGCTAATTCATATCATATCACACTCTGTACAAGATGATGCATACTAAGTCCAGGAAAGAGATCGAGGTTGGTATGCATGGTCATAGTGAAGGAGTCATCACCTTCCCACCACTCTACAGAGAAAAGGAATCAGGAAATAGAAGGGTTGATCTCAGAGTTTGAGGAAGTTTTTAGTGAGCCAAAAAGCTTACCTCCAGCTAGGGGGATAGAACACCAAATTTTGCTCAAACTTGGCAATCAACCTAAGCAACAATATCCCTACAAGTATTTTCACCACCACAAAGATGCAATTGAGAAGATAGTTAAAAAAGTACTCACTTCTAGGATGATTCAACACAGCAAGAGCCCAATTTCATCCCCCGCGCTACTGTAAAGAAGAAGGATGGTTTCTGGAGACTATGTGTGGACTACAGATACCTTAATAATCTCACTATCAAGCATGATTACCCAATCCCAGTGATTGATGAATTGTTGGATGAGCTAAATGAGTCCAAGTATTTTTCAAAAATAGATATCAGATCTGGATATTTTCAAATATTAATGCAACCAAAGCACAGACACCTAACTGCTTCCATAACTCATAATGGCCATTACGAGTTTCTGATCATGCCATTTGGGCAATGTAATGCCCTAACCACTTTTCAATCATTGATGAATCAGGTTTTTAAAGAGTGTCTGAGGAAATTTACATTGGTTTTCTTTGATGACATTTTGATCTATAGTACTACATGGGAAGAACATATGCAACACCTGGAAAAAGGTTTTTTTTTTCTATACTCAGAGAACATTCCTTGTATGCTAAGAAGTCCAAGTACCAGTTTGGGAAGACAAAGATAGAGTATTTGGGGCATGTTATGTAGTGCCCTGAACCTTTTTGTGTGTAATTAATTGCAATTATAGTCTATGGGAGTCGCGTCATTTTAAAATTTTCGTAATTCGGTGGTTTAACCGAACTTGCGATGTGTCGTATCGATGAGAATTGAAATATATTTAATATGAGTATTAATCGATTTATCGAATTGTGTCACTTGGCGTATTTAAAATATTTGAGAAAATGTGTTTAATCTATGGTTTTAAAATCAATATTTCATCCGTTTCAGTCCAATTTGGGATTTTTCCGGAGACAGAAAATATCACGATAACCGAACAACCGGTATTTAAACCGGGTAGTTTGCAAGTCAACCAAGGTATGGGAGGCCATACCTCCCCTCACCTCTCCCATGCCTCTCACGTCACCTTGTCCCCCAAAATAGTAGATAGATGTATATGTATTTTATTGTATACATATTGCAAAGAGAGAGAGAGAGAGCCTTACCATCATTCATCATCTTCTATTCCATCTTCATTTTACACAAGATTTTCAAGAGAGAGGAAATGCAGCAGAGTAGCCCTCATTTCTTCTTCTTCTCCATTCATCATCTTCATTACCATAAATTATCAAGAGAGAGAGAAAGATCAAAGCTCTACATAGCCTTGTTCTTCTTCATTCTATCTTCTTTCTTCCTTCTTCCTTGAGAGAGAAAGAGAGGGTGAGAGAAGAAAGGAGTTGTAGCCATTTGTGGAGGGGAACTCCAGCTCGTCCCAATCATTTTCACTGCTTTTCAAGCTTTTCCGAGTCATTTTCGAAAGGTATTTTCGAATCCGTGTTGTGTGTTTTATTTACAAATCAAAGCATGATAGTTGAAGTTTTGGAGATGTGTTTTTATGATTTGAAAGCTTGTGTATCGAGTTCATGGATATTGTGAAGTTGTGTGTCGAGTTTCATGGCGGTCTATCGTGTTCTCGTCCTCAATTCCGCGCGAGCGCGGGATCGAGCGCGAGCGCGCGCAAAGGCAGTGGCCTTGGGGAGGAGCGCGGGGCGAGCGCGCGGTCGCGGCACAACAGGTAGCGCGCCCGCGCACTCTGCGTTCAGCAGATTCACTACCATTTGGTAAAACAAGCATAAATCCCTCGATAGACATCGTATTGAGTAACCGAAAAGTGTTCCAAAAACTAGACTTCTGTGGCTTTCCAATGGTATAGGGATCATTCTCTAATTCCTCCTGAATAAATTTTTATAATTAATCAAAGTCAGCTATTGTGCAGATTGCTCAACAAATTTTCAGTTTTCAAATCGCCCTTGTTCGAAATCAGTTTTAAAAGGATCTTTTAACTCCTTGAATGATACTAAGGAGTGTTCTTATCAGTTAATAGCTAGGGTTGAGAGGAACCTTGAGCTAAGATCAGTTTTAATGATGGATTTAAATTGTATCGTTTATAATCGCACGTCAAGTGTTCAATTTATACTCAAATGAGATAAATGTGTTTTAAAAGGGTCCTTTTGTTTTAATAAACTCCCATAGGTCTATGATGTTGCTGAGTCTCATTTATGTGAATTAGTATTGTTGAGTTTTGAGTCATTATTGGTTGCCGGGGTAGGTAATTGCTAAGCTATTAAGGTTTAGCTTGGGTCGGTTTAACCGACGAGCATGCGAAACTATGTAATTGCGAGAGTCTTGACCTCGTGGAGGTTCTAAGATGAATTTTGATGTTTGTAGATCATTTTCCGTAAGACGTAATCATTGTAGTGTTGCTCGATTCCGTAGAAACTGAAAAGCTTCGACTATTATAGTCAAAAGGTGGTCGTATACTATCTTTCTCAAAATTCTATATTTGAGTTATTAAGCTCATTTTGAAACAAATGTGCATATATGATTATCTATGTAAAATGATTCGTTCTGCTTGCTGTGGTTGTCGGAGTTTCATATACTAGCGCTGTGTCAATGTGAGTAGCTACAGTCTTGTTTGGTTTGAGTCACACCCAATCCCTTGCTGTTCTCAGCTAAAAGAACTTTTAATTACCTTGAGGGTTTACTCGGTAATTGTGCATGATAATGTAGTGGTGGTTGCGGGTGTCGTACTTAGCTCACTTCAGAGTTTACTGGTGAGCGGGTCCATTTCAGGGTTTATTGATAGACCAAGGTTCACTCAGGGTTTACTAGTGAACACATTCATGTAAAACGTTTTGATGAACTTAGATGCATTTTCCTTTACAAAACCTTCTAAGATTCATCTACATACTCACAGATAATTATTTTATCAAATTCTTTTGATGACTCAGTTTTTCTCAGAAAACCCACTAAGTACAATAGTACTCAGCCCAAATATTTTCTCAAATGTTTTCAGGACAATGAGCTGGAGCGTGGAGATGATGAGCTGCGATGGGGCTTATATGTGTACTTTTGTAGCTAACCCGTTATCTTAGCTAATCTTAATCTCTGATCATCGTATTATTTCTTTTGATATATCATAGCTTCCGCAAGAGCAAAAACTCATGTTTTGGATATATATATACATAACTCTGAATTTGTTACGATGATCGTACTCTATTATTGAACTAATTTGGAATTGTGCATTGAGAATCATCCTCGAAATCCCCTTTCTTTTCCCTCTTCTTAATCCCCACCCCCATGATGCTCACTTCCACGGTCTTTCAGGACCGGAGCGTTACAGATTGGTATCAGAGCAGGTCTGCAACTCTGCAACCTGCTGGGTCATCTTGTTTGTTCCTTTATTAAGTCTTTGGTTATTATTTCATAAGCCCTCAGCTCGTCTCTCACGCAACAGCAAAGGTACGCATGTTTTTATGCGTTTGGAATATCAAATAATTGACAATTATGAGATGCGTTGTTTATTTGGATATTATGAAATGATTCATTGTTATTTGGATACAATTATGAGTTATGCTATTATATACTGGCGGTTTAGCCGTATATATGTTTGATAATGGCGGTTTAGCCATAAATGTGATTATATACTGGCGGTTTAGCCGTATATATGTTTGATAATGACGGTTTAGCCATAAATGTGATTATATACTGGCGGTTTAGCCGTATATATGTTTGATAACGGCGGTTTAGCTATAAATGTGGTTATATACTGGCGATTTAGCCTTATATATGTTTGATGCTGGTGGTTTAGCCATATATGTGATTGTATACTGGCGGTTTAGTCGTATACATGTGTGAGATACCGACAAGAAAGCCGAATGATGCTTTAAAATTGGCGGATAAGCAGGAACTTGTATTGTATATTGGCGGGTAGGTCATATACGTGATTCTACGTGGCAGGATAGCCACATTTGTGTTTAATTTTGACGAGTGAGTCAAATATGTTTAAATTTGGCGGGTAAGCCATTTTTATGATTATGTGGGCATGAGTGCCATTTGGACGTATTCATGTTGGTATGTGGGCCATATACGTTTAACTGTTGGTAGGGATGCCATGATTCTTGGATTCTGTATGATGTGACCTTTTGAAGATTTCTAATTGATTATGGGCGGGGAGGCCCTAATGATTCGATTCATGTTATTGTGTATTTTGATTGTTGGAATTTGATTATTAGTATGCTCGGATAGAGCAGTATGGTATGACTTAGAGAACATAGATGGATCTAGCCTATAGTTGCTGAACATAGGTCGTTTTATGAGATTTCTCGATTCATTGCGCGTGTATCGGTTTAGATCATGCGTGTTTGGGATCAACGGAGAGGTTGTACCCGAGAGATTATTTATCGATCAATTGAATGGTGATGCATAATGATCTTTATGATCATGATTCCCACGGAACTTGGTAATTGCAGGATGCCTCCGAAGGGAAGAAGACCGAGAAACATTAATCTAGCGATGCCAGAGGTGCCTGTGGAGTCACCGGTCCAAGGACCGCGAATCGAAATTGAATTTCGACATCATAATCCCTCGGTGTTCAATGGGGAAGGTGACCCACTCGCGGCTGACAGATGGGTCCGTGCTTTGGAGAAAATCTTTGGATTTCTCCAATGTGATGACAAGGAAAAGATAGCCTATGCACTATACCAACTAGTAGACGATGCTGACTTCTGGTGGGAGTCAGTGAGACGAACGATTCCCGATGACGATTATGAGATATTCACTTGGGAAGATTTCAAGTCCATTCTGTACCAGAAATATATTCCAGCTCATTATCAGCACCAGAAGGTGAACGAGTTCTGGAATCTAAAACAAGGTAGTGGCTCTGTGGCCGACTACGACCTGAAATTCAATAGACTATCGAGGTATGCGCCTCAGACAGTAGATACCGAAGAGAAACGAATTGAAAAGTTCCGTATGAGACTGAGGCCTGAGATCGGGACTGCTCTAGTCGGGAAGGACGGAGCTAATTATGGCCAGTTTTTGAGCTGGGCACTGAGCATTGAGGCGATGCAGGGAGCCTCGAAGGGGTCGATATCTCATCCGCCTACGGCCGACCCTAAGGAAAAGCGAAAATGGGAAAGTCCTCAGCATGGGCACCAGAAAAAGAGTTTCCAGCCTAATTATCAGGGTGGAAGAGGCTATGGATAAAGGCCGGCTGGCCAAAGAAATGCGGCAGTAGAGCCTTAGGGCTACCAAGGTCATGCACAACAGTGTGCCACTTGCCATAAACACCATTTTGGAAAGTGTCTTACATGCTATCGTTGTGGCCAACCGGATCACTTTGCTAATCGGTGTCAGCAGAAGTTGGAAGCGCTAGACCAGAGATAATAGGGACCACAGGGAGGAGGTGGTCGAGGCAATGGCAACAACCGAGGCAACTAGAGGCCTCAGTAAAACCATAACCAGAATTAGAGGGCACCTCAACAGGCCCGAGCATATGCGCTAAATCAGCAGGAGGCTGCTGGGAATCCTGAAAACTTGGCAGGTATGATCAGTATGTGATGTACCTATGCTTGCCTTGTTTGATACTGAAGATTCACATTCATTCATCTCTAGAAGTACCTGTAAGCGTATGAATCTTGAACCTGAGCTAGTAAAATGACCTTTAGCCGTAAGCATTCCTTCAGGGCGAACACTTTTGTCTGATTGCATGTGCCAGAACCTAGATGTGCTCATAGGTGAAAAGAGTTTCACAGTCAGTCTCTATGTACTTGAGATGCGAGACTTCAAAATAATTTTCGGTATGGACTGACTGACCAAAGAATGTGCCACGAATCGATGCCAAAAAAGGGAGATTATACTCCAAAAGCCGGGTGGGGCCGAGACAAAGTTTTATAGAACAAGAATGGGAAGCGCGATCCCCATTATATCAATGCTGAAAGCGATGAAGATGATTCGAAAGGGCGAGTGTCGAGCATTCTTAGTGCACTTATTGAGAAAGAAAGAAGAGAACCCAAAGAAGATCGTTAAGAAGATAGACCTAGTGTTCGATAGATTGATAGTTTCAGTATGATATGAAGTTTTGATGAGTCTATTTATTCATTCTCTTGTCAATAGAATCAATTTATTCATTCTCATTCTGAATCGGTTTATTCATTTCTCTTGTTAATTGAATCAATCATCATTCAATAGCTTCATATCGTTTAAAATTCTTCAATTATATCGTTTGAAATTTTTCGATTAATCCTCTTGGATAATTTGTAATCTTGTTGGATGATATTCTTTGATCATCATAAATCAGTAATAGCACTTCTTTATTAGGATATGCTTTATATATTTCTAAAAATATTCCAGCACGGTTCTCAGATTGCTAACCGTTGATTTTCTTCCATATCCTTGTGATATGCAAAAAACCCTTCGAGTTATAAGTCCTCTGAAAAGGTAATATTTTTGGCATATATAACTAAGCGTTATATCTTTTCTAGCCTTTGATCCTGTTAAAAATTATTGATCAAACAAAGTCCTCACTCAGAGGCATTTGTTTCCTTTAATTCCGCTCGTAGAAATCGAGTGTGGATCTTGGAATAGAACAGAGAGTATATAGCTGTATTTCTTTTAGTCATCATTGAAAGAGCGAGTAGTGGTATTTCCCAGTAGAAAGTAGAATCCAAGTAGTGCCAGTTAGTGCTCTCCAAGGTTAGGACGCACAGTTCTAAAGTAATTTCTCGGCTTGTTGTGTTTAAAGGCAATCTAAGAAATGTCGGCAAGCAAGTTCCGAACATGCAGTCAAAGTCTAGACATGCGATCATTATGCCTACAAGCGATGGTGATCACCAGCAGGAGCCATGAAGTCGGAATACCGCCTTGAGGAAAAGAGACGATTGCGATGAGAACTTAAGATTAAGATGCATCACGAAGTACGCCCCAGGAAGATGAGGAAGTCAAAAGAAGTTGAAGATGAAGATAAAGCGAGCTTCGAACCTGTTAGAACATGCGAGCAAGAATCATTGAATCCCAACCAAAAGATGTTAAGTTGGAGAAAATCCGACATAAGATCAAGAGTGGCGAACCTAGGGAGTTCAAGAAAGCCGATGACGGAACGTTGATGTTTCGTGATCGATTGTGTGTTCCAAATGTTGATGAAATGAAATTGGATATTATGAGGGAAGCTCATAGTACTCCGTATGTTGCCCATCCCGGGAGTATAAAAATGTATAAAGATCTGAAGCAGAGTTTTTGGTGAAGCAACATGAAACGAGAAATAGCAACATTTTTGGAAAGATGCTTGACGTGCCCACAAGTGAAGCCATTCATCAACGACCTTCAGGTTTGTTGCAACCTTTAAGAGATTCCTGAATGGAAATGGGAGCATATCACGATGGATTTCGTGGTTGGTTCACTGAGGTCGGTAAAAGAAAACACGGTAGTCTGGATTGTCGTGGATCGACTGACAAAGTCAACGCATTTTATTCCAATAAAGTCCACGACAGATTTGAGCAGGTTGGCTCAAATCTATGTGAGAGATATTGTTAGATTGCACGGGATTCCAGTTTCTATCACATCGGATCGTGATACCCGATTCACGTCGATATTTTGGAAAAGCCTTCAAGAGACGATGGGCACGAGACTAAATTTCAGCACAACATTTCATCCTCAAACCGATGGCCAATCGAAAAGAACAATTCAAATTTTAGAAGACATGCTTCGAGGAGTTGTGCTTGATGGAAACACGAGTTGGGAGGACATGTTGCCATTGGTAGAGTTCACGTATAACAATAGTTATCAATCTACCATCAAAATGGCGCCATACGAGGCTTTGTATGGACGCAAATGTCGATCACCCTTATATTGGGATGAGGTTGGAGAACGCAGCATTTTGGGGCCAGAAATTGTGAAAATAACCATTGAAAAGATCGATCAAATCCGGATAAGGATGAAAGAAGCACAAGATCGTCAGAAGGCTTGTGCTGACAAAAGAAGGACCGACTTGCAATTTCAAGTTGGTGATAAGGTGTTTTTGAAGATATCTCCAACACATGGTGTTGTGAGATTTGAGAAACGCGGCAAGTTGCGACCAAGGTTTATTAGTCCATTCGAAATTCTGCAAAGAATTGGTGAGGTTGCTTATCGGCTTGCGTTGCCACTGAATTTATTCCAAGCACATGACGTTTATTATGTATCGATGCTAAGAAAATACGTGTTCGATCCTGAACATGTGATTCAAGATGATAATTTTGTATTGCAACCTGACATGTGTATGAAAAGAGGCCGCGTATGATTATCGACCGAAAGGTCCAAGTTTTGAGAAACAAGGAGATTTCATTGGTGCTTGTGCAATGAAATCACCATGACTGAAACGAGGCAACATGGGAGCTTGAGAGCTCGATGAAACTGAAGTATCCCGAGATGTTTCAGGATGCTTGAATTTCGGGACAAAATTCCTTTAAAGGAAAAGAGTATGTAGTGCCCCGGATCTTTTTGTGTATAATTAATTGCAATTATAGTCTATAGGAGTCGCGTCATTTTAAAATTTTCGTAATTCAGTGGTTTAACCGAACTTGCAATGTGTCGTATCGATGAGAATCGAAATATATTTAATATGAGTATTAATCGATCTATCGATTTGTGTCACTTGGCGTATTTAAAATATTTGAGAAAATGTGTTTAATCTATGGTTTTAAAATCAATATTTCATCTGTTTCGGTCCAATTTGGGATTTTTCCGGAGACAGAAAATATCACGATAACCGAACAACCGGTATTTAAACCGGGTAGTTTGCAAGTCAACCAAGGCATGGGAGGCCATACCTCCCCTCACCTCTCCCATGCCTCTCACGTCACCTTGTCCCCTAAAATAGTAGATAGATGTATATGTATTGTATTGTATACATATTGCAAAGAGAGAGAGAGCTTTACCATCCTTCATCATCTTCCATTCCATCTTCATTTGACACAAGATTTTCAAGAGAGAGGAAACGCAGCAGAGCAGCCCTCATTTCTTCTTCTTCTTCTCCATTCATCATCTTCATTACCATAAATTATCGAGAGAGAGAGAAAGATCAAAGCTCTACACAGCATTGTTCTTCTTCATTCTATCTTCTTTCTTCTTTCTTCCTTGAGAGAGAAAGAGAGGGTGAGAGAAGCAAGGAGTTGCAGCCATTTGTGGAGGGGAACTCCAGCTCGTTCCAGTCATTTTCACCGCTTTTCAAGCTTTTCCGAGTCATTTTCGAAAGGTATTTTCGAATCCATGTCGTGTGTTTTATTTACAAATCAAAGCATGATAGTTGAAGTTTTGGAGATGTGTTTTTATGATTTGAAAGCTTGTATATCGAGTTCATGGATATTGTGAAGTTGTGTGTCGAGTTTCATGGCGGTCTATCGTGTTCTCGGCCTCAGTTCCGTGCGAGCACGGGGTCGAGCGCGAGTGCGCGCAAAGGCAATGGCCTTGGGGAGGAGCGCGAGGAAGGGCGCGGTCGCGGCGCAGCAGGTAGCGCGCCCGCGCACTCTGCGTTTGGCAGATTCACCACCCTTCGGTAAAACGAGCATAAATCCCTCGTTAGACACCGTATTGAGTCACCGAAAAGTGTTCTGAAAACTAGACTTCCATGGCTTTCCAATGGTATAGGGATCATTCTCTAATTCCTCCTGAATAAATTTTGATAATTAATCAAAGTCAGCTGTTGTGTAGATTGCTCAACAAATTTTCAGTTTTCAAATCGCCCTTGTTCGAAATCAGTTTTAAAAGGATCTTTTAACTCCTTGAACGATACTAAGGAGTGTCCTTAACAGTTAATAGATAGGGTTGAGAGGAACCTTGAGCTAAGATCAGTTTTAACTATGGATTTAAATTGTGTCATTTATAATCGCACGCCAAGTGTTCGATTTATGCTCAAATAAGATAAATGTGTTTTAAAAGGGTCCTTTTATTTTAATAAACTCCCATAGGTCTATGATGTTGCTGAGTCTCATTTATGTGAATTAGTATTGTTGAATTTTGAGTCATTATTGGTTGCCGGGGTAGGCAATTGCTAAACTATTAAGGTTTAGCTTGGGTCGGTTTAACCGACGAGCATGCGAAACTATGTAATTGCGAGAGTCTTGACTTCGTGCAGGTTCTAAGATGAATTTTGATGTTTGTAGATCATTTGTCGTAAGACGTAATCATTGTGGTGTTGCTCGATTCCATAGAAACTGAAAAGCTTCGACTATTATAGTCAAAAGGTGGGCGTATACTATCTTTCTCAAAATGCCATGTTTGAGTTATTAAGCTCGTTTTGAAACAAATGTGCATATATGATCATCTGTGTAAAATGATTCGTTCTGCTTGCTGTGGTTGTCGGAGTCTCATATACTAGCGATGTGTCAATGTGAGTAGCTACAGTCTTGCTTGGTTTGAGTCACACCCAATCCCTTGCTGTTCTCAACTAAAAGAACTTTTAATTACCTTGAGGGTTTACTCGGTAATTGCGCATGATGATGTAGTGGTGGTTGCGGGTGTCGTACTTAGCTCACTTCAGGGTTTACTGGTGAGCGGGTCCATTTCAGGGTTTAATGATGGATCAAGGTTCACTTCAGGGTTTACTGGTGAACACATTCATGTAAAACGTTTTGATGAACTTAGATGCATTTTCCTTTACAAAACCTTTTAAGATTCATCTGCATACTCACAGATAATTATTTTATTAAATGCTTTTGATAACTCGGTTTTTCTCAAAAAACCCACTGAGTATAATAGTACTCAGCCCAAATATTTTCTCAAATGTTTTCAGGACAATGAGCTGGAGCGTGGAGACGATGAGCTGTAATGGGGCTTATATGTGTACTTTTGTAGCTAACCCATTATCTTAGGTAGTCTTAATCTCTGATCATCGTATTATTTCTTTTGATATATCATAGCTTCCGCAAGAGCAAAAACTAATGTTTTGGATATATATATACATAACTCTGAATTTGTTACGATGATCGTACTCTATTATTAAACTAATTTGGAATCGTTCATTGAGAATCATCCTTGAAATCCCCTTTTTTTCCCCTCTTCTTAATTCCCACCCCCGTGGCGCTCACTTCTACGGTCTTTCGGGACCGGGGCGTTACATGTTATCACTCAGGAGAGAGTTTTCATAGATCCCCTCAAAATTGAATGCATGGTGAAATGGCCCATACCCCAAAATGTGAATCAACTTAGGGGGTTTCTGGGGCTAACTGGTTACTGTTCGCTCTTTTTTTTTCACATAAAAATGACTCGCAAGTATACGAGGCAATTTGCAGTAAAATATGGGTGAGAATAGATATTGTATCCACGGAGACTAGCCTTGTAATTTAACTAAGTATCCAATTTCAATTATCTTACTTTATCTAGATGACCAGAACAGAGTTTTTATATTTTAACTAATTAAATAAAAATAAAATAAAAACAAAGCCAAAAGAAGAACAAGAATGTAAATGATTTAACAGAAAAATCTAGGATTAAATAGATTATAGAGAATGCATGGATATGGTATTCACAATTTCAATTAATACATTAGACCAAATTTAATTCCTAAATCTGCAGAAGAATCACAAATATATCTAGTCCCTCTCTCTTGAGTAAGTTCTAGAAGTAGATTAAATGCCAAATTTCATCTCTCGATCTCAATTTGTTAGTTAACTCCAAAATGATCCTAAGATTTATTCTTCTCACGAAATCCTACCAATCTCTCCATCTAGCAAGTTCGTGTTATGCGTTCTTAATCCCTTAATTAATTAACCTCCCTCGAGTTATAAATAATTAACTAAACATATGCATTGGATGGCCAGACAAATTCACAAGACATACAATTCAAGAAAGCATAAGCAGATGAAGAAATGGAACAATAATATTAAATGAAATCACGAACATCCATAATTGTAGCAAACCCTAGAATCTCTAAATGTTTATCCTCTCATATTCGATTTACAATCCAAAGACAATAAAGGAACAATTGAGTGTAACATAATTAAAGTAAATTAAAAATCAGAAACAACTTATGCTGTGTTGAATCTTGATTTCAGTTGATCTCTGTATTCTTCCGCCATTCTTCTGCTTTCTCTGTTCTTCAATAGGGTAAAAAGTGGTGTAATTTTCGTCCAAAGCAAGGCCTTAAATAGTAGTGGACACAGAAGCCCGTGGAAGGAAAAAAAACTTGGTCCAAAAAAGAATTCGCCGGGTATCGCCGAGTTGAGCACAGTCTGTGCTCTTTTTTCCTCAAAAACATGTGACTCAGCCGAGAGGGGAGCACGGTCTGTGCTCCTGACAACGCTTGAATTCCGTGGTGAAAGGGCAACACGGACCATGCAAGGTAGAGCACGGTCCGTGCTCGCCTTGTGCTACGCGATCCTTTACTTTTTTGACCTCGTTTCATCTTTTCGATCCCGACTTAAATACTCATTTCCACCCTTGATTTCATGTAACAACAAATTCTCTCAAAATCGGCAGTTTTCCTGTCAAAACTTTATAAACCCGTGACCGCACACATAAAAAACAATTCAATTCCAAACCTTCACAAAACACATGCAATCATTCCAAAACAAAGGTAGAAACACACCCAAAATGCATGAAAACCCCGAGTTTATCAACCCCCCAAACTTAGGAGAGTGTTTTGACAGTTCAATGCTTCAGGCATCATCAAAGCAATCATCCAAAATCGAGCATATTATAAGCAAAACAATCTCGCACAATCACGACTACTAACTTGTCTTCAGTCTTGAATCAATGACCTCGCGGGATATGTGTATCACTCACTCTCAAGTGTTTAGGTCAACAAAAAAAGCACTCATAATTGAATTTACTGATGAATTACCATAAGCTTGCCCATTATCTTATCTCACCTTTACATGCAATGAATGTGGAATTAGATCATAAATGACTTGTATTCGGTAGTAGCATAGACTTTTGGACAAGGTAGGGAACATATAGGCTAAGTGACTAAGTCAGACTCATTGAGTTGATCACTCTCAATAATTCCTCACTAACACTCAACCCCAATACCAATCGAGTAAAACTAGACTTTGTCTAGCTTTCTTCCTTTTGTTCAAAAACCCAACAATCAACATATCAGCAATTTTTTTTATTGTTCAATCTCCATGGCTACTTAGACTTTCTTGCTTCACAAAGCTTGAGGAATTCCTTTTTTTATTTTATTCTTTTTTTTTTCTCATGTTTTTTTATCAAATTTTCTTTTTTTTTTTCAAGGAATTCCTTCAAATTTTACTTATTCTAAGTACCATTTCATCGTCTCACTCCCGTCTCCCTCTCCACAACCACACTTCATCAATTATTCTTCCCATTTTCCATCAATAACAATTAACGCATTCTACACTCATCTACCCCACTCAACAAGTCCGAGCGAAGAAGCAAATATAAATAAGGTAAAATTGAATTGGCTATGAAAGAAACGACTCTAAAGCTCAATGGGGCTTACTAAGATATTTTGAAGTGTTCGGTCAAAATTAATCAAGGATAAAATCGGGCTAGCAAGGATGGCCTAAAGTCGTCTCTAAAACCACACACATTCTATTAAACTTGAGCAGACTATGGGAAAGTTCTAGACATTCAACCAGTAAATCAATTTATCACACACAAGAAAGGAGAACATGAGCTCAAAATCTCACATGGCAAACACTATTCAAGACAACCAAGCAATTCATCGTAATTGCGCCTATCATGCTCATAATATACTTAATGAAGACAATCCAAACCAACAACTGTGCTCATCATTAGCAACTATCAACCCACATTCACAACATAAGCTCAGAATTCTAACAAACGGCACAATGCATACGACTATGAAAGCAATAAATGTGCATTACAAACTAAATCACTAAACTAATACTCATGATCTATCTAAATATAGAAAAGCAATTAAAGGACTTGATTAGAACAGGGACTCAAGGCATAACGTCCATCCACCCCCAAACTTATACTCGACAGAGAATAAGTTTGAAAAGATAGGCGGGAAGACCTTGAGTCACTAACCTCAGAGAGTCACGGTGGAGGCGGATTGGGGGAAAACTGTAACCCCCACTGCTGCATCATCTGTAGCATTGTAGCTACATTGGACTGGATATTTTCGACGTTGGAATTCATGTGGTTGAAATCACCACGGAGGTCGTGCATCTCTGACTCCATGGAGGACAGTCGCCCCTCCAAGTCATCCAGTCGCTCCTCATTTGAGCGGGGCCTCCCTCATCACCTGCTTTTGCCTCTAGAACTGAAAGGACGGTCAGTATCAATGTGAGAGGCGGCGCTACCTGAGCTGCCACTCTCCTCATCGTGCTACTCATCATCGTCATCAGCACTCGCTTTTTCCTCCAAAATGCCTCGAACACGTACATGAAATGGGTGAGCAGGGGATGAGTCTCAATCACAGCTCGATGAGCAGGAGAAACTATCCACTAGTTGGTATAATTGTGCCAATCAGAAATACGAGTCAATGCTCAGTTAGGAAGTGGAAAATGTCCGGCCGACTTTTGTGTGAAGAAACAACGCCCCTGTCTGTCCACTAGAATGAAGTCCATATTAATGAGGACTTCAAAAGTGAGGAAAAGGTTCCTTTGGAGCACTTCCCACTCTGAGAAATCCACATTACAGTAGGATGCAATGGGCATGATCATTCCCCCGCACATGAACGTACCACTGCGCTTCTTAGAAGAATGGCCCAAGTGGTCAGCAATAGTGGCCCCGGTGTTAAAATGCTCATTCCTCAGGACGCACCATAAGTAGAACAACTCCCTATTTTGCACATTTCCCCCATTTTATCAGGCAAACATGGAGTTGGCACAGGCTCTCTGTAGAAAATAGAAGACGGGGTTGCGAATGGAAGACGCCTTGGCTGTACGGGGCACAAAGTCGATTGGGCCCTCATCATCGTGCACTAGCACGATAGCCCTCCACAAAGATGCACAATCACACTCATCAGTCTCCTCGCCTGAAGGATTCTCAAAAATGCGATTCAACTCCTCTCGAGTCAGTGTGAATAGTCGATTAACCAGTTGGAATGTGATGTTCTCGACAAATGGGACATATTTGGATTTTTTTATGGACAAAGTGCTCAAGAATTCGAGCATTATGCGTCGATAAGAAGGCCACTGCCCCGCAAAAACGTTGTTGACGCCCCCACATTGGCACAAAGCCCAGAAATCATCGTGGAGGCTAAGAGCTTGCAACACAGAATTGGATAGGTACCGGGATGGAATACATTCCAACTGTACCAACGTAGCCCAATGATCCAGGTGGGCTTGCTCATTCAACACGACTCCGAAATTGATAGGGTCATTGGGGTCAGCGGCATTGCCGCCCCAAGCTCCTCTTCGTTCCCTCATATTCCGATCGGCCATGCGGGTTAAGTTTCCTACAAAAGACACGTGAGTAGAGGCAAAACCAACCAATACAAGCGGAAAATAAGGAATGAATCCCCCCAAACTTGAAATGAGGTAAATCATGCAAACTCAATGGGGAGGGGTGCTCAAACAACTCAATTCAACATAATTGCAACCAAAAGATGCCCCCAAACTTAAAGCACCACAAAACAAGAGCATAGGAACTCAAATCCCATTCCAAAGGCAAGGTAAATGAACAATCTCACCCCCCAAAGCAAAATTATCACCCCCATGGGTGCCTACAACAAAAACGAAATCCCAACAACCAAGAACAACCAAATTCAACAAGTCAAACCACCCACATTGTATGAAATACCCAATTAAGCAACGCACACCACATGTTCGATAATATGCACCAAAGAGAGTTCAACTGAAATCACCAAATTAAACATGCAATCACCTTGCCCATGAGCACCAAACATCATCAACGAGTAAAAAAGAGGAGAAATTCATACCTGTTTTGAGAAAATTCGAAAATCCCTAACTTTAGGGGAAAATTTGTAAAGAAACTCCCTCTTTCCTTGAGTGGCTCTTGAATGCAAATAATGAAAGGGAATGTAGAGATGCGGAAGAGAAAAAGTAGAGTGTGGTGGAGTATGTGATAGAATTGGTGTGGAAATATTCAAAAATTCTTGTGAAGAACGTTGGGTGTGCGTATGTGTTGTGAGATGAGGAAGAAAGAACATACATTATATGGGAGAATGGAGGCTAGGCGCCGAGTCAAGACCCTGTGAAGTCACGAACATTACCCACGCCGAGACTCGAGCACGGGTCGTGCACTGGGGAGCACGGTCCGTGCTCCTCATGACGGATCACTGAATGTGGCGCGAGCCGTGCTCCTAAGAGCACGGTCCGTGTATTTTTCTACGCAAAACGACCGCCTACTGCTGAGACGAGAGCATGGTCTGTGCGTTTTTTTGTGGAGCTAAAGGTTGTACGAAAAAAAAAAGAAAAAGAAAACAACCGAAAGAAAAACAAGAGCAAAAATAAACTATAAAAACAAACTGAAAATTGAGTTGCCTCCCAATGAGCACTTGGTTTAACGTCTCTAGCTCAACAAACTCAGAGAACCTGAAGCATCCGCTAAGAAAATAGTCGAACCCCACTTTTCCGCCAAGAATGACACTGTTGCACAATCGAAATCCATTCCTCTTGTGGCACACACCGCCTAATGACCATGTCAGCACAACGCCGATAGAGAAATGGCTCATCCCAATAATAAAACTTCACATCATGCAGGAACTTTTTTTTCTGATATGTACCAAAATCCGGAGGAATCACGCCTCCAACCAAATAATTCACGAAGTCTGCATACCATGGGAAGCTAGATTCCACCACCAATAGTTCTTCATCGGGGAACACTTCTTTGATGGGTGCCCGATTCTCGATACGGCTCTCGTCCGTCTCCAACCTCGACAGATGATCCACCACCACATTCTGATAGCCTTATCTCGGATCTCACAGTCGAATTCCTGCAAAAGTAAAATCCAACGGATTAGTCTCAGCTTAGCATCCTTTTTATCGAAAAGATACCGGATAGCAGCATGATCGGTGTAAACAATAGTCTTTGTGCCAATCAAATAGGCCCGGAATTTGTCGAATACGAACACCACTGCTAGCATCTCTTTCTCTGTGGTAGTGTAATTTTTCTAAGCTGTATCAAACATCTTGCTGGTATAGTAGATAACCCGGAAGAGCTTCTCCCGCTTTTGTCCAAGCGCCACTTCCAAGGCGTAATCACTAGCATTACACATGAGGTTGAATGGTTGCGTCCAATAGAGAGTCACCAAGATGGGCGCATTCACTAGTGCTTTCTTCAATATCTCGAATCCCTGCAAACACGATTCATCAAAATTAAAAGGAGCATATTTTTCTAGCAAACGACACATGGGCTGCGCAATTTTAGAAAAATTGATGATAAACCGCCTGTAAAACCTGGCATGCCCAAGGAAGCTCCTTAATGCCTTCTCGTTGACGGGTGGAGGTAATTTCTCAATTGCTACCACCTTAGCTCGATCTACATATAAACCTGTAGCAGAGATATGATGACTAAGCACAATACCATCTTTAACCATAAAATGACATTTTTCCCGATTCAGAACCAAGTTAGTCTCTTCACATCTGTGCAAAACACGGGTCAGATTATGCAAACAATGATCAAATGATGAGCCATACACAGAAAAGTCACCCATGAAGACCTCCATAATATTTTCAATTAAATTATGAAAAATGGCCATCATACAACGCTGGAAAGTAGCAGGCGCATTAACAAACCAAAAGAGATTTTTCAGAAAGCAAAAACACCATAAGAACAAATAAAAGTAATTTTATGTTGATCCTCAAGGGCGATTGCAATCTGATTATATCCAGAATAACCATCCAAGAAACAATAAAATTCATGCCCAGCTAACCTATCCAACATTTGATCAATGAAAGACAAAGAGAAGTGATCTTTTCGGGTATCTTCATTCAATTTCCTATAATCAATACAAATTCTCCACCCATTAACTACCTTAGTAGCTACCACTTCATTAGTTTGTTCATTTTTAACCACATTCATCCCCCCTTTCTTTGCTACTACTTGTGTGGGACTTACCCACTCACTATCAGAAATAGAGAAAACAATACCATGGTCAAACCATTTAAGGACCTCTTTTTTCACAACTTCTCACATCAAAGGGTTTAACAGACGTTGATGTTGCACACAAAGCTTATGAGATTTCTCCATTAAAATCCTATGTATACAAATAGACAGACTAATACCCTTTAAGTCAGCTAGAGACCACCCTATTGCAGATTTATACTCCCTAAGCATAGCTAGCAATTAACTCAGTTCACTGTCAGATAATGCAGAGGAAACAATCACCGAAAAAGTTTTACCTTCGTCTAGAAATGCATACATTAAATGACCTGGGAGTTCTTTCAAAGGTGGTGCCTCATCTATCTCAGCTGGCTTACTCTCTGATCATTTTTCCTCCTCCTTGATGCTCCAAACGTTTTCAAATTGTGGATCCTTCATCTTTAGCTCTTGAAAAGCCTGCAAGGTACTAAAATTCTCAAATAATTCCACATTATCAAAATCAATGATAGAAGTACAAGAAAAGATCGAATGGCTTATGCAAAACTCCAACGGATTAGCCGGAAAGCTCTTGGCTTGTTCTGCATCCACACATGATTGGATTACATTAATGGCCTTGCACTCTTCCATCTCCCCTTCAAAAGTTATGGCATCATAAATAGAATAGACCACCTGCTAATCATTTACTCTAAGTGTCAAATCCCCCTTCTGCATGTCAATGAGGGCTTGGCCAGTAGCAAGGAACAGTCTTCCTAAAATCAGAGGCACCTCATGATCCCCCTCCATCTCCAACGCGACAAAGTCTACTGGAAAAATAAACTTATCAAATTTCACTAGCATGTCTTCGACTATCCCCCTGGGATGTTTCACAGATCTATCAATAAGCTGCAACGTGATAGAAGACGGCTTCACTGTCCCCAAACCAAGATTCTTGAACATGAACAACGGTATCAAGTTGATGCTAGCCCCAAAATCGCACAACAATTATTGAAATAAGTGTTACCGATCACGCATGGGATGGTAAAGCTTCCCGGATCCTTCAGCTTTTGAAGGAGCTTTCTTTGGGAAATGGCACTGCACTCTTCAGTCAAATTCACTGTCTCATAGTCTTCAATTCTCCTTTTCTTGGCCACAACATCCTTCAAGAATTTGGCATAGTTAGGCATCTGCTCAATGGCCTCGGCAAAAGGGATGATAATTGATAATTTCTTGAAAATCTCAAGAAATTTGGCAAATTGAGCATCATTTGCTTGTTTCTTCTGCCTCTGTGGGAATGGCAATGGTGGAACATACTTAGGAGAAGGCACATATTTAGAGGAAGATGTGTCAACCCCCATAGTAGATCCACTGAAAACCTCTGTTGACTTGCCTACCACGTACTCATCCTCAGTAGCCTCTTTTTCAGTCTTCTTCTCAACTTGTCATGGCATCTCAGGACCTTCATACTGTTTTCCATTCCGAAGCTGAATTGCTTGGCACTATTCCTTTGGATTTATTTCCGTATTGTTAGGAAATTACCCCTTTTGCTGCTGATTACCCACTGCTTTGGCAATTTGACCAACCTACTTCTCCAACGATTTCATTTGAGCTCCAATGTTAGTTGAAAATTTATTGAAGGAGATAACTAGGTTGTCGAATTTAGCCACTTCTGTATCCATCTTCTGCTTGGTGGCCTGCATAAAAGATCCTAAAATATCTTCCAAATCGGGGTTTTTTCCCTCATTTATGACGCCATTTGTTGTAGAGAAACCTGGTGGTGGCTGCTGAAAATTATTTAGATTGGCAGAACTTAGCTTATCCTGCTGTCCATACCGATTACCACCATGATTTTGTCGAAAATTATTGTTGTAACTGCGTCCTTGCATGTAGTTGACATCTTTGGGTCTGCCATTAACTGCTGCGACATGATCTGGAGCAATCTCAGGTAACAGTGAACTATTCTTTGTCAGCAGAGTGATTACTTTAGCCATAGTAGACATCTGTGCCGTCAACTCCTTTAAATCATCTGAAGAAGCTGAGACCTCTGCAACTCTTCTAACTAAATTTCTCTTAGATGGCCATTGAGCACTGTTTGCAGCCATCCTCTCCAATAATTCCATAGCATCATCCGCCAACATCTCCAACAAGGCCCCTCCTGCAGCTGCATCAATTCTATCCCGAGTATTCTCCGACAAACCATTGTAGAAGTAACAAACTTGTTGATCTGCTTCAAACCCGTGCCTCGGGTACCTCTTGATGAGATCTCAAAACCTTTCCTAAGCTTCATAGAGTGGTTTTTAATCGAACTGTCTGAACTGAGTAATCTTATTTTTCATCCTCAACGTCTTGCTAGGAGGGAACTTCTTAAACAAATCTGTCCATGTTATGACTGAGTCCGCCTCCAAGGCTTGATACCACAACTTTGCCTTGTCTCGTAGAGAAAATGAGAAAAGATGAATCCGGATAGTGTCTGCTCCTACTCCATTCATCTTGACAGTACTACATATCTCGAGGAACTGCGCCAGATGCACATTCGGATCATCAAGCGCGCCTCCACTGAATTGGTTCTGCTGAACCATCAAAATCAATCCGGACTTCAACTCAAAATTATTGGCATCTATAGCCGGCAGTGTCACTCCACCAAAATTTCCAATAACTTGAGTCTCTAGAGCCTCTCGAATTGATGGCTGAATCACTGGTGGCTCAGGTGCTCGTTGTTGCTGCTGAAGCAAGGCTCGCAACATCTCCATCTCTCTGCGTATGGCTACCATCTCTTCTTCTCGGTTAGCAGCCATCTTGTCAGCTCTGTTTTTATCTGTGTTCCGATGTCGGGCAGAGGCCTCGATCTCAGGATCAAATGGGACTAAATTCGTTGTTCCCTTAGACTGCAAGTTCATAAACTACCTGCTAAATACTAGAATAATCAAACGCAGCAGAGACCAAGAATAAATAAACTAAAAAAACAAACACTAAAAATACAATTAAAGCTGAATAATCAAATCAAATATCAATTAAAATTACGCTAATCCCCGGTAACGGTGCCAAAAATGTGTTTGCTCTTTTATTTCACACAAAAATGACTCGCAAGTATACGAGGTAATTTGCAGTAAAATATGGGTGAGAACATATATCGTATCTACAGAGACTTGTAATTTAAATAAGTATCCAATTTTAATTATCCTACTTTATCTAGATGACCAGAATAGAGTTTTTATGTTTTAACTAATTAAATAAAAATAAAATAAAAACAAAGCCAAAAGAAGAACAAGAATGCAAATGGTTTAACGGAAAAATCTAGGATTGAATGGGTTTTAGGGAATGCACGCATATGGTATTCACGATTTCAATTAATACATTGGACCAAATTTAATTCTTCTCACGAAATCCTACCAATATCACGATCTAGCAAGCTCATGTTATGCGTTCCTAATTCATTAATTAATTAACCACTCTCGAGTGATAAATAATTAACTAAACATGTGCATTTGATGGCCAGACAAATTTACAAGACATATAATTCAAGAAAGCATAAGCAGATGAAGAAATGGAACAATAATATTAAATGAAATCACAAACATCCATAATTGTAGTAAACCCTAGAATCTCTAAATGTTTTGCCTCTCATATTTGATTTACAATCCAAAGAAAACAAAGGAACATTCGAGTCTAACATAATTAAAGTAAACTAAAAATCGGAAACAACTTATGTCGTGTTGAATCTTGATTTCAATTGATCTATGTGTTCTTCCGCCGTTATCTTGCTTTCTCTGTTCTTCAATAGGGTAAAAAGTGGTGCAATTTTCATCCAAAGCAAGGCCTTAAATAGTAGTGGAGACAGAAGCCCGTGGAAGGAAATAAAATCTGGTCCAAAAAGGAATCAGTCGGGTATCGCCGAGTTGAGCACGGTCCGTGCTCTTTTTTCCTCAAAAATATGCGACTGGGCCGAGAGGGGAGCACGGTCCATGCCAAGTGAAGCATGGTCCGTGCTCCTTGACAATGCTTGAATTCCGTGGTGAAAGGGCAACACGGACCGTGCAAGGTGGAGCACGGTCCATGCCTGCCTTGTGCCATGCGATTCTTTACTTTTTCGACCTGGTTTGGTCTTCTCGATCCTAACTTAAGTACTCACTTCCACTCTTGACTTCATGTAACATCAAATTCTCTCAAAATCAGCAGTTTTCCTGTCAAAACTTAATAAACCTGTGACCGCACACATAAAAAGCAATTCAATTCCAAACATTCACAAAACACATGCAATCATTCCAAAACAAAGGTAGAAACACACCCGAAATGCATGAAAATCCCGAGTTTATCAGTTACTACAGGAAGTTTATCAAGAATTATGGAATTATCAGCAAGCCACTCACTATCCTATACTTAGGAAGAATGGGTTCAAGTGGGGATAAGATGCCATACAAGCATTCAACACTCTTAATGATGCTATGACCAGGGCTCCAGTTTTGGCCTTACCAGATTTCACTAAACCGTTCATTCTTGAAGCTGATGCAAGTGGATATGGGATTAGGTCAGTGTTGATGCAACAAGGTAGACCTATAGCCTACATGAGCAAGGTTCTATGCAAGAAAACTCAAGCCCTATCAACATATGAAAGGAAATTTTTGGCTATCCTCATGGCAATTCGAAGGTGGAAACACTATCTGTGGGGGAATGAGTTCATAATGAGGACAGAACAACAAGCTTTGAAGTACCTATCGGATCAAAAGTGGTGAATCCAATGTAACAAAAGTGGATAACAAAGCTTCTTGGGCTAGACTATGAAATACAATTCAAAAGGGAAACATAAAACAGAGCTGCTGATTCTCTTTTTGGGGTGCAAGAACAACATGAAGATTGCAATGCTGTGAGTACTGTGGTTCCTTTATAGGTGCAAGAAGTACTAGGAAGCTATGATGATGACTCTTATTTTAGGGATATCGTCACTAAGAAGTCTCAGGATCCCAATCTATACCCTAATTTTACACTGTCACAACATTTTACTTCACAAAGAGTAGCTAAGATATTCTTGGATAACATCTATAAGTTGCATGGCCTCCCAGTTAATATCATCACTGACAGGGATAAGGTGTTCACCAGTCACTTCTGGAAGGACTTGTTCAAAGTACTAGGGATCACCCTCAACCTCTTTTCTGCTTACCACCCTCAGATACATGGACAAACAGAGAGATTGAACCAATGCCTATAAAACTATATGTGGTGCATGACCTCTAGCAATCCAACATAGTGGCTTAGATGGCTTTCCCTAGCTGAACACTGGTATAATACCAATTTTCACACAACCCTCAAACTCACACCCTTCCAAGTCTTATACAACTACCCCCTCCCTACCTATCCATGGGACCCTATCTAGACACTACCTTGGGTGAGGTCAAAGAAAGGAAATTCATGATGCATCAACTTAAAGAGAATTTACAGCAGGCTCAGAGCCACATGAAACAAAATGCAGACAGAAAGCGAGTAGAGAAAAGTTTTGAAGTGGGTGATTCAGTTTACCTGAAACTTCAGCCGTATCAGCAAAATTCCATCGCCCTCTGAAAGCATCTGAAGCTTTCCTTGCCCTTCTATGGACCCTACAAGGTATTGGAGAAAATAGGTGAAGTTGTTTATAAATTGGAGCTACCGAAAGGCTCTCAAGTTCATCCTGTGTTCCATGTCTCTCTATTGAAGCAAAAGATCAGCAAAGAAGTTGTTCCTTTACCACAATTACTTGAAGTGTCAGCCGAGGGAATATTCAACATCTTTCTGGTAGGCGTCTTGGGAAGCAGAACCATGTACAGAGGTAATGAAAAGGTTCCTCAAGTTCTAGTGCAGTGGAAAGAAGGGAATTCAGGTCTCACATCTTGGGAAGATCTGAAATTTATGAAGAAAAGGTTTCCATTATTCGATCCTTGTGGTCAAGGATCGCGATATGGGGGAAAGTAATGTTATGAAAATAACAATTGGAATGGAAGCTGATGAAAATGGAGGATGAATTGGGAAGAAATCAGAAGGTGGAGTTTGTGGCGACAAGATTCAATCTTTAGGGTTCACTGCTTCTGAAATCGTAAAACAGAAAATGGAGCATTTCATTGACATGGAGCGGAGCGGATAGTTGGTGGAGCTGGATCCAGGTCAAGCTAATTAGTAGGAGTATTGAGTTATGATTAATTGGGCTTGTTAGTGGGCTGCATCATTTACTTTTTATCAACTATGTATTTCATTTCCCTAAGTGGTTCTCCTTTTAATTGTAACCCTAGCTTTAAATAGCTGAAGTTGTTACTTTATGAGATATGAGAAAAATATTAGCCTAAACTTCCTCACTCCTTTCTTTCTTCTACTACGTTTCCCTCATCTCTTTATAAAAATCCAATCTTTACATTATAAATCATTAAATCCAGTTCTAGACAAACTATTACACCATTGACAAAGGAAAACAAAAGAAATTTAGGGATACAAGAGTGGTCTTAACAACCAAATAATTAAATAGAGTAATAGGTGCCCATAGAATAGTCATTGGGCTATAACTATCTTACCCTTTATTTTATTTACTTAAATTGTTTAGCTAAAAAAAATGTTTAGCTGAAAAATACTGCAGGCATAACCTTTACCTGTCATAGTGTGATCAATTGCACATTTCATGGCATCGCCCGTTCGCAAAAGAGCAACAAAACATTATTAGGACTAAACTAAAACAAAAGTAAAATTATAGGGACACAACTTTAACATTTAGAACGAATATGGGTCGATAGTATTTAGGAATCTACCCTAAAAAATATATATTGATTCTAAAATTAATCTTTCACGCTTTCGTTTTTTCTAAAAGTTAATTGGCATCATTTATGCTCATTTTAAAATCTATATGTTGAATTTTAACACCTAATATACATAATAAAATTATCACTGCCATTTTTTAATTTATAAAATTGTCACCGTCATTTTTAAATTTTCAAAAAATGATGGTTAGGGCTAATTTAAGCATATGTATGTTGAATATTAGTATTACATTTTTGAAAATAAGCCACATATTTTTCAATTAATTAAATCATCTCAGTATATGGTTGAGATTTGTCCCTAATTTACACACTAGAAGTGTACATATTTACATGATAACCAACCTACACACACAAATATTATAAAATTGTCACCGTCATTTTTTAATTTTTGAAATTAAATAGCATCTTGAATGTTGATTTAAGCATGTGCATGTTCAATTTTAATATTGCATTTTCAAAAATAATTTATGAAATTGTCATTTCTTTTTAATTATTAAAGTGAAAAAATTTAATTTTAAATATGGTACTAAGTTGCAGAAAATATAAATGTGACGGCAGATAACTCATATCTGAATGTGGCAAGCCATAATCTAGATACATATAGCATATATAATAGCAACTCTGCTTCTATCCAACACAAATTAATGAGTAATTAAGTGAATATCAGAATATGTTTGTGCATAAATGTATCACAACAAACGCTTATAATTACTATTTCTATTTCGTTTCGCATTTATGAATCAGAATCAATTTGTCATGTACAATCAACTACATCATCAATTTAGGTCCGATTTCTTGGACCACTTAAACCACTTGTTAACAACATAATTGCCATAACGTGTAGACTCATGTATTGCACTAAGTCAATTCTAACGTGTGGCGGTGTGGACACGTGCACTGTGCTCAATACTTAATTTTTTTTAAATAAATATAAATTCTGATTGAGATTAATAAATCCTAATTGAGAATAATAAACTCTAAGTTAGATGTATTAAATCATAACGTGATGTAACAAACTCATACAATCAAAGTAGTAGATGTGATACTTTTTAGTAATACCTTTTAGTCTTATAAGTGATATTTTTTCAACTGATTTTTTTGGAGCGGGACTAGTAGGGTCGATCCGCGACCCACCCCTGTCTGATGGTAAGGGATCACGAAGACAGATGTATGGGAGTGTTTGTTTGCCTATTCTTTTACTTTAGTACTACTCAGAGTTTTTAATTAGTTTGTCAAAATGTTTGTAGTTTAACATATCCTCACACTTCTCTTCTCATTTTTTTTTACTCACACACCCAATATGTGGTATTGAAGAGATTCGAACCCGTGACTTTTGATCTCTAGGCAACCTCACTCCACCAATAGATCATCTCCACCGGGACACTCCCTTTCTCAATTTTAACCCTGCATATATTAGGGAGAGATAAATATGCATTTATTAAGGAAATGCATCTTAGTATTATTTGTTATGAGTTAGAAAAAGAGAGGTATGTTTGTCAAAATTATTACATCTTAACATATGTTTTCAAGCGACGGAGTATAATATTTACTATTTTATTCCATGATAAGTCGAGCGCATATCTATACCTATATAAAAAATATGGATGTTTCTTACAAAATATGATTTGCCTATTATATCCATAATCTACACTTAATTTAAGGGTAAAAAAGTAATATAAGATATCTAGTTATTTATAAATAATTATTTATAAATATAATATATTATATTTACTTCAATAGCTTTGATATAATTGAACTCTATTATATAAAATTATCCCAAAATAACAACAAAATTATTTATTTAGTATATTATATTTATTTTAATAGTTTTTTTTACAATTGAACTTTATTATATAAAATTATCCCACAATAATGACAAACTTATTTCTTTAATAAGGTATATAGATATAAGATTAATGTTCGGCCGCCCCAGAGGCATTGTCAAAGCTTCCCTAAATTAATCTTTTTTTATTACATTTTTTTGTAATTAAATAGATTATATTTAATTAATTTCTTACAAAATATAATTTATCTATTATATCCATAATATCCACTTAATTTAAGGATAAAATAGTAATATACTATATTATATAATTAATTATTCAATATAATGTATTATATTTATTTCAATAGTATTGTACTATTTCAATTCTTCATCCACACCATATTAATTTTCCACCAATTATTTCTCTATCATGTCAACCATAACAAATAAGAAAAAAAAAATAAAAAAATATAATCCCACAATAATATAATGTATTAGATAATTAATTTGACACGTATAATATATTATATTTAATTTTGTAATTTAAATATAAAATTAATAGAATTGTGCTATTATAATTTTTCATTCACCCACATGAATTAATTCTCCATCAATTAAATCCTCTATAAATTACATTCGAATGAAGAGATTGAAAAATAAAAACTTGAATTTATATAAAGATTATAAACTAACGTGATGACACCAAAGAAGTTTTCTATCAAAAATCAAAAATTTATTCTCCATCAATAATTATATAATTAATTATTCACCCGTAATATATTCTGTTTACTTTAATAGTATTGCACTATTACAATTCTTCATTCACATCAATTAGTTCTCCACGAATTATTTCTCTATTATATCAACCATAGCAAACAAGAAAAAAAACATAATCCCACAGTAATATGATATATTATATCATTAATTCTCTACATATAATATATTATATTTTATAATTTAAATATTATGTCAATATAATTATACTATTACATAGTTTATACATATTACAATCCAATGAAGGGATTGAAAGATAAAAACTTAAATTTATGGAAAGATTATAAACTAATATATTGTTCAATTCTTAGTTATCTGTCAATAATCAAGAATTACATCTTCACCAAACATTAATGAGGGGGAAAAAGATAAGAGTAATGATATTCAATCATTGATTTGATTCATTTAATATAAGTTATTTAAGTAGTTTTTAATAGAAAACATGTAATTTTAGTTGTGACAACTACAATGTATGTGTGTGTATTCTGAATCAAGTTATATGATATGGAAAAAAAAAGTTGATTCCATAATATATACAATCAAAATGCTAAGTTTTAATTTATCCCTTGAAATTTATGTGTTCATTCTCATTCATATGATTAAGAGTAATTTCAATTAAATTTATTGAAACTAAATTTCAACTTCTTTATTTATGATCGGGCTCGGATAATGTTGACAATACCAAGAAGATGTGTCAGATAATATATGTTGAACTATTAGAATGTACTCCTTCCGTATCATTTAGATTGTTGTTTTAGTTTTTTTTTTTTTTATCTAGAATTAGCAATTAATTTTATGGACTAAAATACCATCTCTTATGTATAGCATAAAATCTTATTCATTTATGTATTCATAAAAATAAGACAACATTTTCTCATATATATTTTTAAGATTTAAGAAATGGTTAAAATTAGAGGTGAGAGTGTGAAAATATATAAAACAACAAACATTTTGACACAAAATAAAAAAACTAAAACAATCAAAATGAAACGGAAAGAGTATATATCTATTAAAGTGAAAAACACCTAAAAAAAGTCAATGATGAAGATAAACATAAGAATTAATTAATGTAGAAAATTTTGGGAGACTCTATTTTAGAAGTTGCTAGACAAAGTTTTAAAAATATGGTTAATTGTAAAAAAAATTCACCAACTTTAAACTAATTTATAATTTATACATGACTTTTAAAATATTAAATTAATAGATGGTTGATTGGGATAAATAAATTTAAAATTATGATTCAAATGTTACATTTTTCTAGCTTATTAATTTATAATTTGAGAAATTTAGAATATTGGTTGGTTTGATAATTATATATAAAATACTTTATATTAGATTATTCAGTTAATTAAGAATAGTTAATTAAATTCATATGGGGGAAGGAATGAATATTGCACAATTTTTTGGAGTATGGATTATGTTGACTACCATAATCATATGAAACGAAAAGAGTATATATCTATTAAAGTGAAAAACACCTAAAAAAAATCAATGATGAAGATAAATATAAGAATTAATTAATATAGAAAATTTTGGGAGACTCTATTTTACAAGTTGCTAGACAAAGTTTTAAAAATATGGTTAATTGTAAAAAAATTCACCAACTTTAAACGAATTTACAATTTATACATGACTTTTAAAATATTAAATTAATAGATGGTTGATTGGGAAAATAAATTTAAAATTATGGTTCAAATGTTACGTTTTTCTAGCTTATTAATTTATAATTTAAGAAATTTAGAATATTGGTTGGTTTGATAATTATATATAAAATATTTTATATTAGATTATTCAGTTAATTAAGAATAGTTAATAAAATTCATGTGGGGGAATGAATGAATATTGCACAATTTTTTGGAATATGGATTATGTTGACTACCATAATCATATGACTGAGAATGAACATAATCCAATTACTTATAAAAGAGGTGAAATAGAAGAATTGAATATTTTCTCTTAGATTGAACTACTAATTATTAAAAATAATTCCCAAACTATTTAGCTAAATATAATACAGAACACTAATATAATATGTAGTTATATGTAGAAGTGTTATACATTATGATTTTTTTTATAAAATGATATATATTAGGTGTTTCAATTGAATGGAAATGATTAAACTCCTCGGGTAGAAGGAATGTATATTCCACATTTTTTTGGAATATAGATTTCCACGAAAATGGTGATTATAAATTTTATTTGTTAGTTGAGGAAATAATTGAAATTGAAGAATTGAATATTTTTTCCTTAGATTCTGTACTACTAATTAAATTAGTTGGTCATTGGATTAAGAATTACAACTGCCAATCAAATTATATTTTTAAAAAATAAAATAAAAACAGTGTATACAATTTTGAAAAATATATTAAACATGAAACCTTGAACACAATTTACCACAACAAACTATTAACCAAACTTTGAGATTTTATCATTTCTTTATCGTTGAGCAACAAATGTTGCTATAATAATGTAATTTTTTTATCTTTAAATACAAGATATTTATACATTCAACACATTTTTAATTTAGTTAAGTTATTTTTAGTTTTATTTGTTCAATGTAGTAATTTATATTACAATAAAAATATAGTATTAAACGTATGTTCAGATAAATACACACAAAAAATAGTTAATATTTTGCAACAAGTGCAATAATTAAAATAGTTCAATCATTTCAGTGCATGATATCATACGTAAATTAATTGATAACATAGAGTGGTTAAAAATATAATTTACTTATGAGATAAACTATATCAATTGATGTGATATAATGTGTTTTGTCATGATAGTAAAAAAGTCATATAATTATTAATATTTTGAACTCATTAACTATTTAAATTATTTTAGTAAGTTTAATTAACTTTATACTAAATTTTCTAAAATGGATGATGCAAGATTTTGTGAATTTACATTAATTAAAAATTTGTATTTTTATTAGACAGTAAAGTCAAAATAAAAATTATTGAATAGAAGATTTGAATTGTATTGATATATATATATATATATATATATCAACAATCAAAGGTTGGAAATTATTGTAAAAAAAAGAAGCTGAGAAAGGATACATGCATCTCTCTCTCTATATATGTGTGTGTGTGTGTGTAAATATTAAAAGAACAAAAATATAAACAAATGAAAAGACTATAAATTCCGAGTTCGTGTTCAAATAGTTACAATTTATATTTATATCATTTTTCTGATTATTCATTAATCTAGAATTTTCCGATATTATTATATTTATAAAGTGATATATATATATCAACTTTCAAAAAAATAACTGAAAACTACTTCTAGATGGAGTTGAATTGTGAGTTACCAATTTCTTTTATATTTTTTTTGCACAACATTTTTTTTTGTGCTCCAAAACCTTTTGTCTTTTCCATTCTTGAAGCAAACCATAGCAACGATTAAGTTTATTGCATCAACGATAAATATTGTAAACTACTGCGAACAAAAAAAAAAAAACAATTAATGTAATTAGAATAAGGACCACATTTCATAGTATAATTTTGAAAAGTCTGTGATGCTCCCATTTAAGAGGCACCATACTCTGATAACATATAAATGAACTCGTACACAATTTTTTGCCCCCACATTTATCTAAATCAATTTAATCTTCACCTAATTAAGCAGAGTTAGAACCACGTGTTAAATCCATCCAGAAAGAGGAATTAAAACTAGTTAAGTACTGTCAGTGATTTAAGGTCTCTTTTAGATCAATGTCACAAAATGGTACTTGATCTAATATTATATTGCGCACTCATGAATAGCAGTCACGCATTTTTCTTCGTCGCCTTAAAAAAGTATTTGACGAATATGAGTTGATTTTTCTTAAAATAATGAAAACCACTCATTAATTAATCGATAAGAGGAGATATAATCAAGCCGAGCCCGAAACTACTTATTTATGGGGTCGAGCTCGAATTTTATTTACCAACACTCCTAGATACGAGAGTTATTTTTATCAAAATAATTCGAAAAATATTAAGAAATAAAGACACACACGCATTTTTATAACCTTATTTGGTGGTTTTTTTTAAGAGAAATCAATAGATTTATTGGTCAACGAGCTCCCTCATTAATCAAAGAGAAAAATCTTCATTCCAAATGGAAAATTCATCATAATTAGCACCAAACTGTGCAAGATTATGAGCAACAATATTAGCTTTCCTATACATACGACATAAAGCAATAACTCCCCCGCCTCGAACAACCGCTCATACACCAAATCGACCAGCATCTTCCATAATCGTTGCATTCAACCTAAAAACTCCTTTCTCCTGCGCCACCCATCACCGTACCCCAACCTTAACTCCCAAAGACATTGAAGCCACAAATGCTCCATTTGCGGCATGGAGAGCCTCCAGATGTCTTCGCAGCGAGAAATTATATCTCATTGTTGCATGTTCTCATCCATTGATTTAATACCACATGACCAACAATCTCCTCTAATTATTATATTAATAAAGTGATTGTTCATTTTAAAAAGTATTGATGTGACATGAGATCAATGGATGAGAAGTAGTAAATGAAACAATGGGATATATTTCTCATTCGCAACATATATAGATACATCAGCTCCAAAATTCGATCCCTCCCCTTCATACTTCTCCCGACATAAGAAAAAAAAAAGGCCACACCGAAGATACATTTATCACCCACGTACACCTCATACTCTTCTCATACCAAACTTCCAGCTTACTTCCTTCATAATTTCGAACATCGATCGATCCCTCATCCCTCATAGCCTTCAACGTCGTAAATCATATTCATGGTTTCTTTTGAGATTATACTATGTAAATTTACTATATATGGGAGGTCATACTATATATTGCATAGTATATATTTTTCTCTACAATTATATATGGATTCTAAATTCCGACTTTTTTGTGGGATTCATGAGAACCTATCTAGTATTTACTAATATATTCACGTGATGAAATTGAAATATGTAATATAGAATCTAAATTTTCAAACACGGCATATATATATACACACAAACTATATATATATATATATATATATATATATAATTAAAATGATGTGATGTGCTTTGGTCCTTCTGCATTCTGTGGTTGGACCAGACAAACAATTTATTGGCCATAAAATCCTAAGATTAATGGCCTGCAACAATTGAATGACTTTACGGACACATTCAGATAGCACTTGTAATTTCCTATTACATTTCTTGTATTACACCCTCTATTACACTTTTAAATTATGAATATTTTATATAATTTTTTCTTCAATTGTAATTATTTTGTGATTTAATTTAATTTTAAGATTATTTTGTAGGGTTCACCCCACCCAATTAGAATTTATAATTATTTTTTAATATTTAATTTTTAATTTTTAATTTTCAATTAATAATTCATTATTATGGTTGATTTATTCAAAATTAAATTTTATAATTAACATTTTTAATTCAATTTTTTGGTGATTAATGTTTACTATGATTATTTATGTTAGAATTAATTTTTATTTTATAATAAATATTATTAAAATCATAATTTTGATAATGAAACACGGAGTGAAACACAAATAAGTGTAACGGGAAATTTGACTCCTTCAGATAACTGCTCGCATATGTGTGTGTGTGTATACCTCTATTTCTACATTTATATTACACCAATTCTCCCATCAGATTTTGAGACTCAATAACATTCTCATACATCTACCATCAGATGAGTAGGCCGCGCAGGTTGACAGGGTCGACCCACCCGCCCACCCATTTCCAGAAAAAAAAATGCGTCAAAATATAGCATCACTCATTTCACTAAAAAATATTAGTCGTAGCCTTAAAAGTACCACTCTGTTGGTTTGATTATACGAATTAAATACATCCAAAATTTGTGATTTAAAATATGTAAATTGGAGTTTCTTATTATCAATAAGAGATTTATTATTCCAAATTAGGGTTTAAATTAACTAGAATGAATCATCATGCGACGCCAAGATAAGATAAGTACAATTGTTATTATTATTATTTTGTTATAAATTATAAATATGAAAAAATATAACAAAATCATTTAAACAATATATATATATATATATATATATATATATATATATATATATAGGGAAGGGATCAAATGAGAACTCTTCCCCTAGGTGGGAACTAGGAACTTATTCTATCCCTTCATTGGTTCAATCTGGACGGCCCAGATTAAATGAATGGGACGGTGGCATAATTGTAATATTTGACAAGTTTGATGAAGGGGAGGGCAATATAGTAATTCAATTCTTCAACTTCCTTCTTCAGATTTTTTTCCCTTTTCTCTCCCTCTCTCGCTGATTTACATTCTTCTTCTTCTTCTTCTTCTTCTTCTTCTTCTTCTTCTTCTTCTTCTTCCCTTTTGATTTCTCATTATTTTTCAGCATCTGCTTTCATCTTTTTATCGCGAAGAATCGACCCTGTGATTCGTAGAGTTCATCGGCGGCGCTGTCTTTGTATGGTGACTCCATGTATGTGTTTTTTTTTTCAGTTTATTTTAACAGTAGGTATGTCGATTTATTTCTCATTTCTTCTCGTGATTTTTTTTCTCATCTTATTTTACTTTATGGCTTCATCGTTTTGTTACGAAGATTCGACATTTTTGATTGATTTGATCTTTTTCGTTCAGATCTGGGTTGTATCAGTTTTTTTTTAGAAAAATATCAGTTATTTTCTAATTGTTAGGAATTCTAAGGTTTAGTATGTTCGAGAATATACAGAATATGCATTAATTTGATCTGTTTATTTGTTTTAGCATGTTAATGTATTCGTTTTAGCCTATCGTCACATATGTTTTAGCATGTTAATGTAGTCATTTTAGCATGTCTTCACATATGTTTTAACATGATAACATGCTGGTTTAATGTTATTTTTATTGCACTCTGTGAAACATGTCATACAAACCATGCTTTGCTTTTTTTTCTTTTGTGTGTGTGTGTGTTTTTTTGTGACTCGGCTACATAATGTTATAGACACCATGTAAATATTAGAATACTTTGGTGCTAAAATGTATGTTGCATGATGCTAGAATGGTACATACCTAGTGCTAAAAATCAATTTGTGTGTCTGAACATGTAGTGCCCCGAACTTTTTTGTATATATTTAATTGTAATCATAGACTATGGGAGTCGCGTCATTTTAAAATTTTCATAATTCGGTAGTTTAACCGAACTTGCGATGTGTCGTATCGATGATAATCGAAATATATTTTAAATATGAGTATTAATCGATTTATCGATTTATGTCACTTGGCGTATTTAAAATATTTGAGAAAATATGTTTAATCTACGGTTTTAAAATCAATGAATTATTTCATCCGTTTCGGTCCAATTTGGAATTTTTCCGGAGACAGAAAATATCACGATAATCGAACAACCGGTATTTAAACCGGGTATTTTTCTTGGTCAACCCAAGGCATGGGAGGCCATGCCTTCCCCTCACCTTTCCCCATGCTTCCACACGTCACTTTTGTCAACAAAATAAGTAAATGGATGTATGCATAGTATAGAGAGAGAGTGCTTCACTTCATCACTTTCCATTCACTTCTTCTTCTTCTTCTTCTTCTTCTTCTTCTTCTTCTTCATTTCCACACAAATTTTTGAGAGAAAGTAAGGCAAGGACTTCAAGTTGGAGCCATAATCAAAGCTTCATCCAACCATTTTCAACCTCCTAAAGCTTCTCTCCATTGTTGTTCAAAGGTATTTTCGAAAATGATGATATATTTAAGCTTAAGAATTATATGTGTGGATTTTGATGTTTCAAATGATGTTTGATGATTTAGAAATGAATTGGTTATATGCAAGCATGTTAGTTGAGTTTTGAGATGTGTTTTGGTGTGGTGAAAGCTTGTGTATCGAGTATGATAATTGTTATGGAGTTTCGTTTGAGTTCGCGCATTCGCGCGCGCGGGTTGGCAGTTTTGCCACCCTTCGGTAAAACGAACATAACTCCCTCGTTATACGTCGGATTAAGACACCTTAAATTTTTCTGGAAATTAGACTTCCGTGGCTTTCCAATGGTATATGTCTCAATCTCTAATTCTTTCTGAGTAAATTATGAAAAATCGGCAAAGTTGGGTCATGTTTCGGTTTTCAGAAAATCTGGCAGTTCTGCCACCTTCTAGTAAAACGATCATAACTTTTTCGTTAATTATCATATGGAGTCACCGAAAAGTGTTCCAGAAACTAGACTTAAGTGGATTTCTAATGGTATAGGGACCAGCCCCTAATTCCTCCTGAATAAATTTTGATAATTAATCAAAGTCAGCTGTTGTGCAGATTGCTCAACAAATTTTCCGTTTTCAAATCGCCCTTGTTCGAAATCAGTTTTAAAAGGATCTTTTAACTCCTTGGATGATGCTAAGGAGTGTCCTTCTCAGTTAGTGGCTAGGGTTGTGAGGAACCTTGAGTTAAGATCGGTTTTAATGATGGATTTAAATTGTGTCATTTAAAATCGCACGCCAAGTGTTTGATTTATGCTCGAATGAGATAATGTGTTTTAAAGGGTCTTTTTATTTTAATAAACTCCCATAGGACTATGCTGTGATTGATTCTCATTTATGTGAAACTATGTAATTGCGAGAGTCTTGACCTCGTGGAGGTTCTAAGACGAATTTTGATACTTGTAGATCGTTTGCCGTAAGACGTAATCATTGTGGTGTTGCTCGATTCTGAAGAAACTAAAAAGCTTCGACTATTATAGTCAAAAGGTGGGCGTATACTATCTTTCTCAAAATGCTATGTTTGAGTTATTAAGCTCGTTTTGAAACAAATATGCATATATGATTATCTGTGTAAAATGATTCGTTCTGCTTGCTGTGGTTGTCGGAGTCTCATATACCAGCGTTGTGTCAATGTGAGTAGCTACAGTCTTGCTTGGTTTGAGTCGCACCCAATCCCTTGCTGTTCTCAGCTAAAAGAACTTTTAATTACCTTGAGGGTTTACTCGGTAACTGCGCATGATGATGTAGTGGTGGTTGCGGGTGTCGTACTTAGCTCACTTCAGGGTTTACTGGTGAGTGGATCCATTTCAGGGTTTACTGATGGATCAAGGTTCACTTCAGGGTTTATTGGCGAACACATTCATGTAAAACGTTTGGATGAACTTAGATACATTTCCCTTTACAAAACCTTCTAAGATTCATCTGCATACTCACAGATAATTATTTTATCAAATGCTTTTGATAACTCGATTTTTCTCAGAAAACCCACTGAGTACATTAGTACTTAGCCCAAATATTTTCTCAAATGTTTTCAGGACAATGAGCTGGAGCGTGGAGACGATGAGCTGTGATGGGGCTTATATGTGTACTTTTGTAGCTAACCCATTGTCTTGACTCGTCTTAACCCCTGATCATCGTACTATTTTTTTTTATATTTCTTAGCTTCCGCAAAAGTAAAAACTCATGTTGGATATATATATAACTCTGAATTTGTTACAATGATCGTATTCTATTATTGAACTAATTTGGAATTGTTCCTTGAGAATTATCCTCGAAATCCCCTTTCTTTCCCCTCTTCTAATTCCCCACCCCCGTGGCGCTCATTTCCACGGTCTTTCGGGACCGGGGCGTTACAGAACATCTCTTGATGTGATTGTATTATTATTTTACCTTGTTCAGTTTATAATTTTTTGATTTTAATGTGTCAGCTTCTTTTGTTTGAAGTGACCATAGTAAGATTACTCACACGGTGATATGGAGGGTTCTACTTCACATAGAAAGACGATGATGTTTGAGCAATTCTATGGTTTACGTGCCCCTTCTGAAGTTGTTTTTCATCCACCTATTCCAGTTAAAACAAAAGGTAGCGACAGTCGTTTGATATCTAAGAAGGAGGCAACGAAGAGAAAGGAGAACAAATCACTCAGAATGTGCAGCAATTGCTACAAGTTGTTAGATCATGATGCTAGGAACTGTCCAGCTTGATGTTATTATTGCGATTGGGCATAGTTTAATATCATGTTTTACCATGCTTGTGAATTATTTTCAACACATTCATTTTTAAGAATATATATGATTTTTAATAAAAGTGTTTATGACATTTTCTTTGCAGTAATTATATTACTATTAAGTTTTATTAACCATGGTTACTGTTTAGAATATGATGCTAAAATAACGGAAGCATGAGGTTAAATACCTTGTCAGATTCCCACTGCATATTTTGTTTATCAGAAGATGCTAAAATGAGAAACGCATAAGGCTAAAATGATTGAAGTAGGAGGCTAAATTTGATGTGAAATTTTCCACTAGTATTCACCGTTCCCAATTAGGGTTTATTACGTTCCAATTAGGGATCATATGATCCCAACTAGTAATTCTGAGATTCTCAGTGGGGGTTCACTGTCCCCATAAATGGTGTATTGTGTTTCATTGCAATGAAATCACCGTTCCATATTTTGTTTATCAACACATACTAAAATGAGAATCATATGATGCTAAAATGATCGAAGTAGGAGGCTAAAATTGATGTGACATTTTCTACTGGGATCCACCGTTCCCAATTAGGGTTTATTATGTTCCGATTAGGGCTCATCTGATCCCAACTAGTAATTATGAGATTCACATTAGGGTTCACTGTCCCCAAATAAGGTGTATTGCGTTTCATTCCAATGAAATCATCGTTCCATTTTTGTTTATCAACACATGCTAAAATGAGAAATGTATGAGGCTAAAATGAGTGAAGTAGGAGGCTAAAATTGAATCTGGGCAGTTTCTGAGTTCAGTAATTAGGGTTTATTACGTTCCGATATGGCTCATCTGATCCCAACTAGTAATTATGATATTCACATTAGGGTTCACTGTCCCCAAATATGGTGTATTATGTTTCATTCCAATGAAATCACCGTTCCATATTTTGTTTATTAGAACATATATGCTAAAATGAGAAATGAATGGGGCTAAAATGAGTGAAGTAGGAGGCTAAATTTGATGTGATATTTTCCACTAGGGTTCACCGTTCCCAATTAAGGTTTATTGCGTTCCAATTATGGTTCATCTGATCCCAATTCCCTTTAGGGTTCATTGTCCCTAAATATGGCGTACTATGTTTCATTCAAATGGAATCACCATTCCATATTTGTTTATCAGAACATACATGCTAAAATGAGAAATGAATGAGGCTAAAATGAGTGAAGTAGGAGGCTAAATTTGATGTGACATTTTCCACTAGGGTTCACCGTTTCTAATTAAGGTTTATTACATTGCAATTAGGGTTCATCTGATCCCAATTAGTAATTATCAGATTGTCATTAGGGTCATTATCCCCAAATATGTGTATTGCGTTTCATTCTAATGAAATCACCGTTCCATATTTTGTTTATCAGAACATGTTATAATGAGAAATGAATGAGGCTAAAATGAGTGAAGTAGGAGGCTAAATTTGATATTTGTTTCGGAAAATATTTACGCATTTTCTTTCTTAGTTGTGAGTCATCTCCTTCGTTGCTTCACCTTCTCATTCTTTTTTTTTTATCATTAACTCGTATTTTTTCATTTTGTAGTATCTATACAGGTGTAGGTGTTTATATAAAACTGTCAGAAATATATTCATAATATCACCCGCTAAAATGTATTACACAATATGCTAAAATGTTATATAGGTCATGCTAAAATGTTGTATACAACATGCTAATATAAATCTGGGATTGCTCTATGCGAAAATTATGCCTAAAAATGATTTTTTGTATTTTTCATCTATTGTTTTCCAAATAAACATATGCAATATGGATCTTAAATGAAAGAGTATGAAAAGAGCTTTAATTTGATATAAAATTTGCGTAAATCCAATTAAAAATGAATAAATTATGATCATTTAAAGTTTTTAAGAATTATTTCAAAACATGATGATGTCACTTTTTTTGTTCCAATTTTACCCTTAATGAAACGCGTGAATTTAAAGTTTTCATTTTAATTACGAGATTGCCACCGCCCCTATTCCACTTTATCTATTTAATCTGGACCGTCCAGATTTTGGAATGGAGGGTTGGTTCCCAGTTCCCACCTTGTGACTGGTTCTCACCAGATCTCATCCATATATATATATATATATATATATATATATATAGATAGGTATTGGTTCAAATGTGAACCCGCTCTCCATGTATAAACAAGGAACCAATCCTAGCCATTTATATATTTAATTTACATGGTCAAAATTAATCTGAAATGAATGAGGGTAAAATACGCAATTTATTAAGAGTTATATAAGCTGAGGGTATAGAAGTAAAATTAATTTATATGCATATCATATCCCATATTTTATGCATATTTATCTCTATGCAATATATATTGATTATTTCCTTTATTGTAATACATCAAAACTTGAGTCCATACGTATATACAAAAATATAAAATTGTTGTGTTCTACTTTGAAGAAAAAACAAATCCAGACTTCTCCAAACCAATAGGTAATATTTAAAATTAATTAATTTTTATTATTCTTTCTTTTAGTAAACAACACATATAATTTTAAAGTGACCATTATTCTCGTATTCAAATATTTTATTTGAGCAAGTTAATTATTGCAACATAGCAAATATACATACGAGTAGTGCAGCTAAAATATTTTAAAAAATAAAGTATAGTCCACTATTTTTTTGATACATTATAAAAAGATTATTATTTATACTCCTTCCGTCCCATTTTGATAGACTTATTTTCCTTTTTGATATGTCCTGAGATATAGACATGTTTCTAAATATATTTAGCTAATTTATTAATATATACCCCTATTTAATATGTTCACATTAGACATTAATTCAATGTCAAAGAAATAAATAGGGGCGTATTAGGAAGTTTCTTGATTACTTGTCTTTCCCAATCATTTTTTTAATCCCCGTAAAAACTCTCAATCAGCCTATCAAAATGGAACGGAGGGAGTATTATAAATAAGAATCCTTAAGAAACAACTTGTTATGGATTAGTAAAAATATACGTGATTATTAGCCAAATATTTAAATAAATATTTTAAATTTTACATTTTTTTGGGACACGAATTAATCTAATACATATTCTAGTTTTTTTTAACACAATTATATATTCATAACTTTTATTAGTGTGAGTAGTACATTGGGAAATTACTTAATAATTACATAGTAGCAAATATATCTATCAATATTAGCAATTTTAGTTGTGTATATTTGTAATAAGGTAATGGTAGAGTCTACTATTTTTTTGATACATTATACAAAGATTATTATTTATATTATAAATCATAATCATTAGCAAACAACTTATTGTAATTAGCAAAAATATACGTGATTCTTAGCAAAATATTTAAATAAATATTGTAAATTTTACATTTTCTCCCGAACATGAATTAATCTAATAAATATTCTATTTTTTTAACATAATTATATATTCATAACTTTTATTACTGTGAATAGTACATTGGGAGATAACTTATTACATAGTGGCAAATATATCTATCATTATTAGCAATTTTAACTATGTATATTAGTAATAAGGTCGAATCTACTATTTTTGATATATTATAAAAAGATTATTATTTATATTATAAATATTCATGATCATTAGCAAACAATTTATTATAGATTAACAAAAATGTACGCAATTATTAGCAAAATATTAATTAAATAAATATTGTAAATTTTATATTTTTTTCAAACACGAATTAATCTAATGCATATTCTAGTTTTTTTAACATAATTATATATTCATAAATTTAACTGTGTATATTTGTAATAAGGTAGAGTCTATTATTTTTTTGATAAATTATAAAAATATTACTATTTAAATAATAAATTAGGATTGTTAGCAAACAAATTATTGTAGATTAGCAAAAATATTCAGAAATATTAGCAAAATATTTAAATGATTCTTCTAAATTTTATATTTTTATAGAACACAAATTAATCTAATACATATTCTAGATTTTTTTAACACAATCATATATTCATAACTTCTATTACTATGAATAGTGCATTAGGTAATAACTTATTAAATAATAGCGAATGTATCTATCAATATTAGCAAAAATGTACGTGAGTATTAGCAAAATATTTAAATAAATATTGTAAATTTTATAATATGAAGCTCAATAATCAACCTAAATAATATTCATTTTTAATTAATCATTACATAATATAAAAATTCTACATTAACAATATGTGTGTATTGGTATTATTAATTCATATATATTCAATAAAAAAAAAACGAACACGTAAGAATTGTCCAAGTATTCATATTAATTGTTAAAAAAATTCACCCACGCAAAAATCTCATCTATCAAATTTGGAATTCAGTAATATATATTAAAAAAAAAACATGTCTAGCATGAATAATTTTTTCGTACTAAAAAAAATACCAATACGAAATTTGGGTAGACCGGCTGTATTAAAAATGGTGTGTGGTGGTTTTCTTTATGGAGAAGTTTCCATATCTTTAACGATTTCATGCCATGATTATCACCTAGATATAAATAAATAGGAATTAAGATTGTACTATTTTACCCTTATTTAATCACAATAAATATTGATTTATAAATATTTTGCTATTATACCCTTAATTCTATAATTCATTCAATTTTGACCATTGATATTAATGAAATGTATGGTTATAAATGGTTCCTAGTTTATACATGGAGAGGGGTTTTCATTTATATTTTAAAAATAATAAAATATTTTTATCATGGATTATTTAGTTATCCGATCCACACACAAATATATAAGATTGAAATAGAGAGATTGCCAGAAGAGAAAGAAAAGCAAGATAAAGGAAATGAAGTAGATGTTGAGCTGCTCGAGACTGAGATAAGCAGTACAGACACTCCAGTATGCAATAACTAAAATATAATTTAACATTCTTAATTCATTGTTTAGCAGTCTCATTAAGTTCTCTAATTTATAATATTCTAAATGATTGCTATGATAGGCTATCCGAAGACACAAAGAAGAACTAGAGGGTGACATTCCCACAAAGCCAGTTGAAACAATCAGAGCCAGCAAGAAAAATGTATTTAACACATAATAATACTAATATAATACATTATATTGTTCATAGAACTTTAACTTTGAATGGCATCTAAAAAAATACAAAAAATAGTGATTCAAAGCAGCGTTGTCTCCACAAGGTCCAGGGACATGGTGAAGCAACATGACCATTTTGTAAACCTTGTGGATACAAAAGAGACACTAACAACATCTGAGTGTAAGCTGCACTACTGGGTGATGAAAAACAAGGGTGATGATGAATGATATTTTTTTAATATGTTATTATTAGTAAATGTAAAAATTATCAAATGTAAAAGTTATCAGTGCCATTTTGTTATGTCATATTAAACTTGTATACTAAAAAAAAATGGTATTCAAATTTAGAGATGTTATTTTGTATTCCGACAAACGAGGAGAGCTCAAGAGAGGCAAGATGATGAGTCTGAATAAAAACACATGCATCAGTTCTGCAGTTATTGATGTATGGAGTAGCATATTAAACCATGCTCAAGCAAGTCTTTCTGCAGCAGCAACTCCCAGGAGATTTTTCTTGACGACCAATGTTTGCATAAGTGACAAATTTGATAGTTAATATTTCTAAGTATCTGACATTATTTTGTTTTAAATAACATACACATTCATGTTCAAATTCTTCATTTGTCTTTATAGAACTACACGGTTATTGCACCTCCAAAGGAATGAGATGCAAGGAAAACATCAAATCTATTTGTTGAGAACATGTACCATGAACTCAAATCATTCCCAACTGTGAAGATATTTGAGACGAACATGGTACATATTCATTATTAAATTGCAAATTCATCATGATAGTAACTAAAAATATAATATTCTGTTAGCAGTTTTTCTTTTCGATATTGCAATCAGAACACTTCTACATTATTGTCATTGATACCAAAAGAATGATTGCTGAGATCATTGATAATTCAACTGCCATGGAAGAAGAAGATGGTGAATCACAGTTGAAATATGGCAATGTCCCTGCAAGACTAGTAACAAAAATATCTATTTATTTAGTTTTTTTCGAGTGAAATAAAGTAACAAAACATATTTGATGCAAAGAAAATTGAACTAACTTTAATCATAAATTTCAGATCATGCTCTTCATTTACTTCTTGAAGATGAATGGCCTTCCAAGATTAACAAGAGAAGTTTTTGACAATATCAAGGGCATAAACTGTCTTCAAATTCCATGGAGAACGCACTTGAACAACACTGATTGTGGTGTCTTCATAATGCCTCATATAGAGACGTACATGGGAGGTGGTGTTAAGAACTGAAAGAGTGGATTGAAACCAAAAAATCAGATGTAGCTGAGATACTTAAGGATTGATGAGTGGTGTTTTTACACAACATTTTGAGGTTTAAATGAAGTGAATTGAAGAGTTTTACATGTGTTTTAACCCAAATTGCGTTTTTAACCTCCTGGTTTGGAAGTTTTGTTTCTTATTTGATTTGTACAGAAAATAGAGGAATAATTACTGTAAATTTGAGGAATTTAAGACCATTTAAAGATATATAATTGACTAAGGAGCACACTACAAGTTGAATCGGGTCAATCGGCCAAGAAACAAGTGAGAACGAAGCAAAGCCGTGGAAGCTGCCGGAGACGTGCCAAACGTGACCTGTAAGCGCGACCTACTCGGGGTCGTGTTTCAAGCTTCTTCCAGGCGCGACCTATAAATGCAACCTCCTCGGGTCACATTTTAGGCCTCTTCCAGGCACCTGGAAGCGCGATCTCCTCCCGATCGCGCCCCAGAGTACCGCAGACATGACCCCAAAGTGCGAGCCACATCCTGCGTTTTTGAGCTTCTGAACCTCGATTTTCTTTATCCAAAACACGACCACAAAGCACGACCTCATCAGGTCGTGCCCCAAAACGCCCAAAAGCACGATTAAGAAGCACGACCTCCTCCTGGTCACGCCCCGTGCACTAATTTTCTATTTTTTGGTCATTTTTCTCCCATTCTTCATTTTGCATTTCTTCCCCCACTATATATACCCCTTCGTGGATGAAAAAAAAGAGAAGAACCCTCACAACTCAAGCTTCCACAACACACCACACACCCAACCTCTACATCACAAAATCCTCTCCTCCCACACCTTTCAAACCCTAGCCATCCATCAATCCCATACCCTAACTAGGATTTCCACCTAACTAGGGTGAATAAGGATCAATGGCTTGAAGATAGAGCAAAGAAGAGACGAGACGGAGCAAGAGAGGAGTAGAGACCCAACTTTCGGGTTGTATCAAGTTTTTTTTTCTTGTTTTTATCTTTATTTTCTTTGAGATAATTTAGTTCTCGCATTTTATGAATATTAGGCTAGATTGTTGTGCTTATACTATGTATGGATATTGATTAATTGATCACTAATTTGCACGATTTTATCTATTGATTCAAAATTCAAGAGAAGAGTCTCAATAGACCAACTCTAGGCACAAGATACCTTTGTCAATAAATTCGAGAGAATTGAGACTTAGTGTGAGGGCTTGAAATCTTTAGTGCATTTGGTAAGTACATGTATAGAATTCAATCGGAGACGGTAAACCTAGCGTGTACCCTATAAGCTTGAGTGTCTCGAGAGAGAGCTTAGAATGAATTAGAGATTGCCATAGTGAAATTTGACACCAAAAATATGCATTCAATATGATCATTAGTGTTAAGTACCGGAAGAGCTCAATCCCAAGAGTACCTCTACCTTCTTGTCCCATTCTCCATTTATTTTTCCCGTTTATATATTGCTTTCATTAGTTTAGATTAGTTAGTTTCCATTTTTCTTGTCGTTTAGATAACAATTGAGATTCGATATTGCAGTACACACAATTAGGTTTATTTAGTCTCTGTGGATACGGCACTTGCTCACCACTATCTACACGGTCCCGTTCTCTTGCAGGTTGTGCTATAAAATGACCGATCAAGGATCATTAGAGATGCAAGCCTCTACTTCCGAACATCTTTAAAGACACATAGATTTCCTCCCCCCCACACACAATATTCACTTGTTTTGGTCTATTCTTATACCCACGTTTTACAGGATAAAATCATTTAATCCACTTTTGATGTTCCACTTTAAAATTTAATATTTTAAAAATGTTTATTACAAAAATTAATTTTATTATAGTATTACAAATTATAATCAACATTTATTGCTAAAAATTAAATTTTTTAAAAATTATATACCCCACTTTTGAAATAATCAACCATATTAATCAATTAGATTAACTAAAAAATAAGATATAAATATTAAAAAATAAATATATACCCTAATTGAGTGGAATGAACCCTAAATAATAATTATAAAATTAAACGAAGCCATAAAAATTAAAATTGAAGAAAAAATTGATGAAAATCGAAAAAAAAAATCAAAATAAAACACCGAATGAGATAGAGAAAAATGGGATAAATGATTTCATTTGGCATTTTACACTTTAATTATGTGCCGAATAACATATAACAATAACCACCATAATACTTAAATTTTCATCAATTTCTTTTGTAATTATTTTATATAGCTTTAATTAAAATAATAATACTCCATCTTCTCTAAATAGTTGACGTTTTGATTGAACTTTTGTTTCAAACTACTTGATACTCCTCCGTTTCGTTTTGATTGTTGTTTTAGAAATTTTATTTTGTGTCAAAATATTTGTTATATATTTTAGATATTTTCACGCTATTCTCCCAATTATAACCCTACAAATATATGAAGAGAGAAAATTTTGCCAACTTTTTAGGAAAATATAAATGAATAAAATTTTATTTGATATAGAAGAAAGTAATATATTAGTCCAAAAAATTAATTATTAATTCTACATTAAAATCCTAAAACAACGAATATTATGAAATGAAGATATATGTTTAATTAAGAGAAAATTATCCTAGGTTTCCTATTTTATCCCAAGTTTAAGAGAGATTACTAATAAGACAGAAAAAAAAGTACGTAGTAAAAATTAAATAAGAATAGTAAATTATTTTATAGTATAACTTTTTTAGTACTATAATATAACTTCTTAAATTGAAAAAAAAAACTATCCAAAACATGAAATAATTAGGTACAAAGCTAGTACAGAATAAAAATGAAATTTCCACTAATTACAAGAAAAACACGTTTTAATGACAGGTTTAGTGACGAATTATTTTTCTGTCGCTAAATTCGTAGCTAATTTTTTTATTTTTCAATTTTCTGGCAGTCAATTTTAATGACAGAAAAATCCGATGATAATTTATTTTTATCATTAATTATGTCGTTGAAATGACTAATGATGAGATTTTTAGAGACAGGTAGATTCCATCGTTAATTCGTCATTAAAATTATTCAACGATTTTTTTTTAATATTTAGAGACACAAAATTCCATCACTAAAATGAGTTTTTTTTCGCAGTAACTATATCTAGAAGGGCAGTATCACAATCTCACATAAATCGTGTCACATGTCTCTTAATGATAATTTAGTAATAGAGTGATATAAATTTAAGATTGAAGATCTTGAGTTTAAAATCCACCTGTCGCCGGGTGTGAGAAAAAAAATCGCACCCATTCTCCAATATAAGGCAAGATCTTTATGATATTTGAATAATAATTGTAGAATTTTCATATAATTTTTCCAAAAAAAAAAAGATTTGCTATTTCATTATTAAGGGAGGTATGACCAGTCTAGCACATCAGCGTACGTGAGCTATATTGTTACGACTTCTGATCTGACACCAATTTTGGGCACAGAAATTCTTGTACGAGTCAAAATAAATTGGACACGATGTTCTGATAAAATACGTTTTTTACATGAATTTTTCTGAACTCAATTGATGTCTCAACCGCATATTTGAAATGTTTTTGTATGCTTTCCAGGTGAGAACTAGAAATCAATCTTAACTCTTGTTTGATTTAATTTAGATGGTCCAGATTAAATTAGATTTAAGTGGATGGGCGGTGACATTCCTATAATTTTCGGTAACTTTATAGACAAAGGGGTAATATAGTAATTTAATAATTCTTCCCTTTTGTTCTGAGGCTAAAATGAGAATCGCATGATGCTAAAATGATCGAAGTAGGAGGCTAAAATTGATGTGACATTTTCCACTATGGTTCACCGTTCCCAATTAGGGTTTATTACGTTCCGATTAGGGCTCTGATCCAAATTAGTAATTATAGTTTCCCATTATGGTTCACTGTCCCCAAATAGGGTATATTGCATTTCATTTCAATGAAATCATCGTTCCATTTTTGTTTATCAACACATGCTAAAATGAGAAATGCATGAGGCTAAAATGAGCGAAGTGGGAGGCTAAAATTGAATCTAGGCAATTTCTGAGTTCAGTTCCAATTTTGCCCTAATGAGACGCGCGAATTGAAAACTCCCCCCCCCCCCCCCCCACACACACACACATATATGCAATTTCCAAGTGAAAATTAAAATATAAATTAGGATCAACATGGCTAACGAATTTTGAACCCGATCTTACCTATGGCCGTTGTAAATTATTTTTATTAGTAAGCAATAAGCATAGTATTAAATATCAAATTTAGGAATAAATCATTTTGAAAATAATTTAGTTTAAGGCTGGTGCGTCGTTTTTCACCAAAAATAATCCGACACGCAGTCGGTATGCCCACACTATCCAGAATAGTAGCAAGCAAGATCGTCTCCCAAAGGACCGGTGAGAATTATCCAACACTTTAGTCTGCAAGTAACCAAACCTTACGAACGAATTTCTTTGTTATAATGTAAAAAATGAAAATAAAAGCAATTAAACAGAGAGTAGATTTCTTCATAGATTAAAAAGGTATTCCGGTTTCTAATTAACTTCACCCTAGCTTAATTATTCCGATCATTGACTCAATGATATTTCCAATTAATGCATGCAAACCAGTTATAGCCACCGAAGACACTTACTGACGCAGCCTAATTTCTCCTTAGTTTCTCGATAATCAAGAAGACACTTCACTAATTATTTCCCTAATCGACTGACAACCGTAAGAGACACTCTATAGATTTAATGAGCCGACAGCGTTAGACACTAGAGAAACTCGATTCAAAACCAACAGACTCTGACACATGACCGTTGAATTAAGACTGTTATTCTCTCGATTCTGAAGAATCGTTGTACCACTAATTAAACTTAAACCACAATTACGGATGGCCGGTTTAATTGGCTACCAATTAATTCCGATCTACTAAATATGTGCACCTACCTAGCAGAGACGAAACAATTAACGACTTTAAACACTGAGAATCACAGATACATGTAATTAATTAAAATAGAAAAAACAATTAGATCTCACAGAATAATTGCGCCAGGGCTTCGTTAATCTTCACCGGAATAGAACGCGTTTAACTTGAATTCATAATTGGATTTGCAATTCTGAAATTAATTGAAAAGAGGGACGATGAAGAAAGAATGAAATTGAATAGTGAAAATAATCTGCAGAGAAAAATCGTTCTCCTCAATGTTTCTAGCATTGGAATTAATATATACTGCAATGGATAGAGTCCTACTCTATCTAGAAGTCTTTTTATACAAATCCTTAATTAATTAATTAAAAAGCATCCTAATCCTAATCCAACTAGGAAAATAATAAAAATAAAGTCCAAAAGTAATAAAATAAGCTAGAATTTTCGTCCAGGCCCATAGCTGGTGCAGATCCACTATCTCCAGCCCAAATTCTCGCATAATCCATCAATCGGTATGCCCATACCGACTGCTTTCCAGACTCTTTAGCTTTTCTTCAATCTAATTGCGTCCAAACCCTCCAAAATATTGCCATTATCTCCACTTCCATGTTAACCACCTGAAATCAACCACAAGACACAAATTCTTCAACAAAACTTGACCATGGGGTGAGTAACACTGCAAAAACATACCAAAAAGGACCCAAAATATATACGAAAAAACAACCTAATCAAGGGCATTAATGTTCGAAATTAATTATTGGAGAGAGAAATAAAACCAACGCCTCGTTACCATGACTTAAATTAGTTTTTAGGATTTTATTATTCGTTGTACTTGATGCCTAATTATTCTTGTAATTGTTTGCGAGTTGTGATCCTAATTTTATTTTTTGTTATTTCATAGAAAAAATAATTATTAATATCATAATTTGAAGGGGGAAAAATGCTGCCTGAGATACAATTAATGCTGAAAAAGTTATGTAAAATATCTTGAATACCATTCTTGTTCGTCGGTCTCAACACCATTCTTTTCCATCTTTTAAATTATGCATTTACTTTCCGTTCTATACGTTCTTCGCGTTCTTCATTATTGCTCGTCTAAAAGTTATATTTCGATTTTTATTGAAGTTCCAAGTTAATAACGTTTATGTTATATTTCCCATTCTACTTCCGTTATTATCATTCTAAAAAGATTAGCCTCATTTATTCCGTTAAATTCCGTTCAAGCCACATTTGACGATTTTATCGTTATTCTAAATATTAAAGGAAGATTATCGTGTTTATGCCGTAATAATGCCGATTTCCTTGTAAATTAAGGCAAGCCGTTTCATGTTAAATTAAATTATCGAAGCGTGTTTTTCAAAATTTTATAAGTGTTCTTCATGTTCTTCGTGTTCGTCGAAGGAATCGACGAACACTGAAGAAACCCAGAAGAATTGAAGTCCGCCCAAAAATTGGACAGAAGAGAGAGAAACTAGGTGCCGCGACCGCGCAACACCCTCCTCGGCCCAGAAGCCCGCGGGCGCGGAGGGTGCGTGGGCGCAGGGCTGTGCGGACGTGCGGGGTGCCGCCGGCGCGTGGTGCCCCCCCATGTCATCCGACGCTGATTTTTCCTAGCTATTTCCATACCTTCTTTTCGAGCTTTCGAGTCGTGTTTTTCCGAGTTAATTCCAAGTTTAATTTAAGAAGATTTTCAGATTATCTTCAAGTTATTTCGAGTAAACTTCTTAAGTTGTTTTCCGTTTAAAACCCATGTAACCAAGGTGTGATTCTCTTCGAATAAATTCTTCTTGAAACCTTATAAAGTCAAAAGTCGTGATATCCATGTTAAAGTCATAGCTAAGGGAATATTAGTTTGGTAATATTTAACCTCATGTTATTAGAAATCTTCAAAGAAGACCGCTAAGTCGATGATTCGACTTTTGTAGGAGGGATCGAGCCTCGGAGGAATACTAAGGAAGATCACCAGCTCGTTGCCTCATCTTCCGTTCCGTAATCAAGGTGGGTAAATCTATACTCATCTAAAGTTTGAGCTAATAAGCTCTAGAAGCATGTTAGGGCAAATGAGATATCCAATACAGTATTTTTGCTCAGCTTGATTGATCTTTGTACAAGGAAGGAAGAAAGGAAGATATTATGTTTTACTTGAGCTCTCAAGTATGTTTAGAAGTGATAGAACTACTAAAGTATTGTTTATGCTTAGCATGAGATGTTTAGAATTATCTTTAGCTCCGATTTGTACTTGTTTACGTTCTTCTCCTGTAATTTAGTGTTTATGCTTGTTAAGCTCGCAGAATTAAGAGTTAAGGTTTGCCTTGTTAGGGTAGCATTAAACCCTTTGTAGGTCGAGATCATGTAGTAGTAAAGGATTGGTTTTAGACATTGTTCTAAGCTTGATATTGCTAGCAAGGATAAGAAAGGAAGGAACTTAGCTTTTCACTTAAGCAGGATATGAGCTCGGAACTATTAAGGGAGTCACTGCTGGGTTTTTCCCTCGCAAACTCGTTCGGATATTTGAGGTAACCCCTCTTCTATGCTATGGCATCCCTAAAGGTACAGTTGACGTCAAGTTTGAGCCAAGATGGGCCCAAAGGAAAAAGAAAAGATTTTGCGGATATGGAGAGGGGTTTAGCGTTTTGCTCTCCATAAACTGCCAGTTGATTGTTGGATATCTTGAAGTTTATTAAAGTGTTTTACTAAAACCCACTGAGTACATTAGTGCTCATACCCATCTTTTTCAAATGTTTTACAGGTTGAGATGCTGAGGATGTTAGTGGCTATGGATGTGGGTTGGCAGCCAAGATTGTTTGCTATTACCTAATATTCTTTTGAAGTCCCACTATGTGATATGCTACTCTGATACACTTTTTCTAATTCCGCTTAAAGTTCTATTATGATTATCAAGACTAGATGAATATTTCCCCAAACATGGTTATTCGAGTATAAGAGGCATATTAAGCTGTATTTTCTACCTCTCGAAGTATGATTTCCTTTCGCCCACAAAAGGGGCTTATACGCATTAGTATCTATTATCATTTCATTCTGCTTGAGCATGCTCCCGTTTAAATAAGAGTAAACCCGAGTAGCCTCGTCTAAAAGCATATCCTGACTGTAAAACCTCCCCATTAATCTTCCATTATACCTCATTAACCCTTAATAACACCCTGTCCCCATTAGTTAACCTCTATCTCGGGACCGGGCTGTTACAGATTTTCATGGAGGTGAAGATTTTCTTGCGATGAGTTTTGGTTGAAAAAGGAAGACGGTTGAAATTCAGAGAGAAATGAGGAGAGAATGAATTATTTCCCTCGATATTTAAAATTCTAAGAAAGGACAGCGTAATCTGGACACACGTGTCCTCATCTAACGATCAGGAATTACCTAGGGAATGGTAAAAGTAGAATCCATACCCAAGGCCCTCCTCTTCCAGGACCTGCCTTCAGGTCTGGAGCTCCACAAGGTCTGCTCTCACGACCTCTTAAGCTCCCTCAGGACCTACCTTCAGGTCTGGAGCTCCACGTGATCTGCTTTGGAACTCCACGAGGTCTACTCTCATGACCTCTTAAGTTCCTCCGGGACCTGTCTTCAGGTCTGGAGCTCCACGAGGTCTACTTTCATGACCTCTTAAACTCCTCGGAATCGGCCATCAGGTTTAGAACTTCATAAAGTCTACTTTAATAAATTCATGAGCTTCCTCGGACTTACTTTAAGGACCGGAGCTCACGAAATGGGATCTTTCAAAGCTTAGGATTCCTCTAAAGACTCATCTATAGGTATCAGTTTGAAACCAAACGAGAATTTGGAATCTAAAACATTGAGATAAATCGAAGTAACGCCGAAATTCATTATCTGATCCTTGAAACACAAGAATCAAGTAATGAGGAGCTAACTGTAGATACCATATTTCTGCATAGGCCCAGAAGTTAGGTCCACGCCTATTTAAAGGTCTAAAGAACCAAATAAGGTCGACGTCTCACGATCGAATGCCTTGAGATCCGTGCTTCGAAGTCTGCCCCTCGAGGTCCATACCTCGAAGTCTACCCCTAGAGGTCCAAATCTCAAGGTCAAAACATTAATCCTCGAAGACCAGAGGTCTAGAAGCAAGAGTCCACGATCGAACAGATTCAAGGAGAAGACTGGGTCAAAGTATCCATTGAAGATAAGCCTTGACCCCGTCAAAAACCCTAGAAGGGATAAGAGAGGATCCCTAAATTATCAGGATTCAGTTAAGTACCTCTTAAATATATATATATATATATATATATATATATATATATATATATATATATATATATATATATATATATGTTCTTCATAAACGGTAAAGGAAGATCATTCAGGCGGTTCACGCAACACTCGCAATATCGATAAAATTAGTAACACTCATCACACGGCTTCACAAGCAAGCCACACGTAAGGCTCCATAATAGCGAAGCTCGACCCCCCTCTTTTACAATACAACACTTATAATTCCATTATTTATTCATTTTGATCTTTAATTAACTCAATTCTGACTTAAGCGTCGGAGTCCGTTCGATCGTCAACCCCCCGACGGTCCTTCGGCTTCACGTGTTTTCTTTGTCTTGTATATCGCCGGAGTCTGAACTCAACGAACGATTAACTGTAGAGATTTTTTGACCTCTACAATGATCAACTAAATATATATAGAAATCAACCTATATTTGAGGAAATTCAAAAAGAAAAACAGGTCTATTTGAATGGGATGAAAGGAGTAATAGTTTATTTTCTCATAAATAACGACTCTTTCCTACAAACTTTTGAAAATATTTATAAATTTCAAATAATTTTAATTAATTTGAACTTTGAAAAATACTATTTTTTTAAATAAAATTATCAATCAACTTTTTTCTCAAAAGAATTAATAAACTTAAAGTAACCTTGTAAAACAACTTATTTCTAATATTTTTAATGCTTTGTAAGTCACACCAAAATTTAACAGACGTTAGATTATCGTAACAATTCAATACCAAAACTATCAATATTTAACTATAGTCATGTTTTTTTTTCTTTTTTTTTGCTATAGTCATTTTTTTTTGTTTTTGCTATAGTTGTGTTTCTTATCTATCCATTCACGCAGACACACGTGTGTATGCGAAATGGTTCAAATGATACTTATTCCCCTATGTATATGGGAACCCCATCTAATCTTTTCACAGTTTTGACCTTGATGACCACACAATTTAATCAATTTTTTCTCAAAGAAAATGCGACATACTTGTAATTTTTTAGAACTTCAAGTAAAAGAGTATTATGATAATTCAATAATTCATACGTTTCTTTATGAGGAATTATGAAACATGACACCCTCCATCTATGGTTAAACACTTAAACTCAATTCTCTCCACATATTCTCTTTTTAACTTTCTCTCTCTTCTCTCCTCTCTCATCCCTCTCTTTCTCGCATCTCTGATAGTTATATCTTATTCTCTCACTTTTCATTAACCATTCAATAAAAAGAAAATTGAAAAAAAATGTGATAATTACTCATTATTTATAACAATAATACAGTGTTATATTTATAAATACAAGATTAAGAAGATTTGCTTTTAACGCACAAAATCAAAATCTCTATTGCGGATTCAAACTTAATTAACGTTTGATTCATGAGATTTTTTATTATATATTTTCTAAGTTTAGACATGGATTTGAATTTTTAGAATTTATTATTTGATTGATTTATTTGTAGACAGTATTATTCAGTTTCACCATCACCGTCATCATAATCTTCTTCTTCTTCTTCTTGCTAATTCACGTATTCATCTTCTTCAATTATTCGCACAAATTTTGATTTGTATGTTTAGTTAGGGCTTTTTTTCCGTCGATGATGCTATTATTAGTTATAGTTAATGCTAAAATGATTTATACATCATGCTAGTATGATTCATAGGTAATGCTAAAATGACATATAAATCATCCTGGCATAATTCATAGTTCATGCTAAAATAACATATGAATTATGTTGATCTTGATAATATTACTCAAATTTATTGCTAATATGTGTGATAAACGATGCTGAAATGTGTTACATATTGTAGATCTTGAGAACCTCTATTTATCCGAATAAATAGAAATGGAAAATACAAAACATTCATTTTTAGAGTTTATTTCATTCAAATTATAGTTCATTCCATCTTAATTAGGGTTTATTAATTTTATCCCAATTATGGTTTATGACAATTCAATGATTTATGTGTTTTCTTATTCTAAAATAATTTCGTCATCATAATCATGCTTAAATGAATGAACAACAGAGATGCTCTTACTAATAAATTCAAATGTTATTTACATGCAATTTTGTTATGCTAAAATGAAATTAATACAATGCTAATGTGAACGTATAATCATGCTAAAATGAAAGAGCGAATGAGACACACTATTACAAGTAAATTTACATGTTATTTAATTCTCATACAATTTCATCATGATTAAATGAAAGTAATATATATATATATATATATATAATACTATTATGAACATATAACCATACTAAAATGATCAAACAACACATATAATATCACGAGTAAATTTAATATTTTAATAATAAAATAAATTTACATATTTTAATAATAAAATCATACTGTTATGAGTATTTTTCCATGTTATTATGAGTATATTTTCATGCTATAATGATTATTTTGTCAGGCTATATTATGATTATTTTTCATGTCATTATGGACATAGTATTTTTTAGATAAAATATGCAATATGGATCTTTAATGAAAGAGAGGGAAGAGTGAGTTAAAAAGACCAAAGTTACGATTGTTTAAAATTTCTAAAATATTACTATGTAAATATGTTGACATTGTCTTCAAAATTTTAAGGCCCTCACTATTGAAATTCAACATATTTATCAATATGCCACCTTTTTTTAAATTAAACATATTTATAAGTTAAATTTGCCTTGTGTTAAATCTGGATCATTTGATCAAAAATTGTGTGGGCTTGAGATGTGTTCTCGATTCCTACATGGAGAAGAGTTCTTACCAAATCCACTCTATATACATATATATATATATATATATATATATATATATTTAGGAGTGGGTTAAAATGAGGACCACTATCCCCTGTAGAAAATAGGAACAAATATTAACCATAGATTTTGTCCAAATCAACGGCTAAGATTAAATTTTATATCTAGGGATCAATTTGAAATTGTTTGCCTTTTTGTTAATATATCTGAATATTTAGGGGTAAAAAGGGTGGTAAAAATAATGCTAAAACACGTCCCTGATTTGTAGCCGTGTAATTATGGCAACAAATCCAACCAATATCTCGAAAATCCTTTAGATTTCAAATCATTTTGCAAAATCTATTCTAGGGTTTAGTTATATGAAAAAATTAATTACACGATGACCTCCTCCACCCCATTTTTTCCAGAATCTCGTTTCATTACTTCACCGGCGGCACGATTTCATTCGACTGCAAATTGAAGGTCGATTATAGCAGAAAATGACGGGAAGACGTTCAACAAGAACTACTCCAGGTATTGTTGAGACCATTTTTTTCCTCAGTTTAAGTTAGTTTCTTTGATGGAAGTTGCAATTTTTGGGCAAATAAGTACCATGGTGTACTTCATTGATGAATTTTTTTTTTGCTTACTAATGTTTCGATTTTGGGTTCTATCGATTTACTGTTTTTTTTGGGGGTTTTACACTATTTTCAACATTTTTCGATTTGTAATGGAAATTGATAATGGAAAAATTCTTGGTGAAATGGGTGATAAATAAATATTTGGATGTTGGTGGGTTTGGATTTTCCGTTTGTTGAGGTTTTTATGCTAGATGATGCCACCATTTTTGAAAAAGGTTAAAACCGACAACGACTATGTGGGGGGCCGTTCATAAACAGTAACGAGGTGGAAAAACGTGGATATCGATTGTGTTTCATTATTAGTCTTTTGCGACTCCTGTTTGTTGCGCGCACGTTTTTGTTAAATGTTTGTTTTTTTTTTTAACTTTTTTGTGATTAAATACATACTGCGTGTACGGTTGTTATTATTAGCAGATTTAGTTATGATAATAGCAAAAATTTATGAAGGTGATAGCAATCTTATTTTGTTTGATTTTAACATTGTGTATTGGATTGTATATTTTGTCTGTAAATTTATAATAACTATATATTTATGAACCAGTTAGCAATTACATAGTTGATTATAGCAAATATAAATAAATATGTTAGCATTTTTGTATGACGTGAATATTAGCAGATTCATATTTGTTTCTGGCAAAAAATATTTTAATGGTAGCAATTCTTTTTTTTTCGTTTGGCTCTTGGTTGGTTTGTGGAAGGTGTTTTTTGTTACCTTGAATTTTCTATTGCTGGTCAACTCCTGTTTATTTATTGTTAGAGAATCCAAAAGTATAATGTTTGCAAATATATTGGATTGCGTTAGCAAATAAAGTTGTTAGCAAATATTTAGGCGCTTGTTAGCAAAAAATGTTTCTTTGAGTTTATCATATTTTGTTGGTTTGGATATTTGTTAAAAGTATAATGTTTGCAAATATATTGGATTGCGTTAGCAAATAAAGATTTTCAGTTAGTAAATAATTAGGCGTCTGTTAGCAAAAAAATGTTTCTTTGAGTTTATCATATTTTGTTGGTTTGTATATTTGTTAATTTGTTACTTTCTGTTTCCTTTTGTTGGATGTTTGTTTATTTAGGTGGGAGCTATCCAGGTGATCACAGCTTGAGGAGCAAGCAACGGAAAGATGTAAAAGGTATAAAATTATTTTTTTAATGACTTTTTAATTTTGGCGCGTCTGTTAGTGATTATGTATGTTTGTATTAGCAATTGTGTGAATCTGATATCAATTTAGTGTACATTATTAGCAGCTTTGTGCATTTAATTAGCCAAAAAATCTGAAACTGATAGCAAATTTGTGAAGATATATATGGCATTCAGCAATTATATATAAGATCTTAGCAAAAAAACATGTATTGAAATTTTAGCAAATTTAGGTGTACATTACAATTTATCTGACTTTTATGTTTTGGAAATGTTCATGCGTGTGTTAGCTATTATTAGCAACTTTCTGTAGATTCTTAACAAAAAAATCCCACTCTGATTGCAAATTTTAATCAGTCTGCTAGCAATTATGTATGAGTGTACTAGCAGTTATGTGAATCTCATATTAATTTTGTGTATATTATTAGCATATTTGTGCATTTAATTAGCAAAAAAATCTGAAGCGGATAGCAATTTTGTAAGGATATATGTGACAGTCAGCAATTATATATTAAATGTTAGCAATAAAATGCATAGAAATTTTAGTCATTTATGTGTACACTTCAATTTATGTGTGTTTTATGTTTTGGAAATGTTCATGAATGTGTTAGGTATTATTAGCAACTTTTTGTATATTATTGGTGGAATTTGTTACATGCAACTTTTTAATTTTGAAGTGCAGCTATTATTCATTAAAGTAACCTTATATACATAAGTAGCAGATTAATGAGTTGTATTAGCAAATTAGAATGACACCAATAGCAAGTCTTCCTTTGATATATATGTCAGCATGTTGTTTTAGTCATTTAGGTATACATTGCAATTTATGTCTCTTTAATGTTTTGGAAATGTTCATGCGTGTGTTAGATATTATTAGCAAATTTCTGTAGATTCTTGACAAAAAAATCACAATCTGATGGCAAATGTTGATGAGTCTTCTAGCAATTATGTACGAGTGTACTAGCAATTATGTGAGTCTGATATTAATTTTGTGTGCATTATTAGCAGCTTTGTGCATTTAATTAGCAAAAAAATATGAAGTTGATAGCAAATTTGAAAACATATATGTAGCAGACAGCAATTATATATAAAATGTTAGCAACAAAGTGTAGGGGAAATTTAGCAAATTTATGTGTACATTACAATTTATGTGTCTTTTATTTTTTGGTTGTGGAGAAATATGAGATAAACAGCAAACTAAACAATATATTATTGGTGGAATATGTGACATATATGACAAATATAAATAAGTGGTGTTTTATTTCCTAAGATGTAGATTTTCAGCATATATGTTGATGATTATTAATATAATTTGTGTTATGTAGTAATGTAATATGTACTAATTAGGAGGAATTTGAAGCTCATAAAACTGTTATGCATTAGTCCATGACTGATATGAGGCTATTGTTGATGTTATAGCAAAAAGTGTGAAATGACTGATATTATTCCCTTGCGAATACAATACAATATCAAAAACAAATTACTTTTGTTTGTTTACAAAAAAATTGAATTATTAACTTTTGAATCATGATTCTGTAAAAAGTATTGAATTAGCAAACCTAAGTGTAGTCTTTAGCAAATATTATATTGCAAAAAAATGGAAAAGGCGGATACAGTCTCACCTTTTGAATCAATAAACCTTAAAATCTTATAAATTAGCAAATCGTATTGCATTAGATAGCAAAATATTATTTTAGGAATATCAATTACCTGACAAATAATTATAAAACAAACACAACTGTACATAGGTTAGTGTTATGTTAATGCGTTTGATTTTTTTTAAATATAATATTATTACCTTGCAAATACAATACAATAGCATAGACAAATTTCGATTGTTTGTTTACCAAAAAAATTCAGTTTACTTTCTTTGAAGCATTGCACATTTGATTTTCCGCACTTCAGTTCTTTCATGTTTCTCAGATGTTCGAGGACGAACATGTCTCTAAGTTTGGGGGAGTTGATAAACCCTTGTTTTTCATATAATTCATGATAGTTTGAGGCCTAGGTTGATGGGAGTTCATGTGCATTGCATGCGTTTATTGAGAAGTTACGCATAGTTTTCCATATTTTGTGCAGTGTCACGTATTTGCTAATTTTGAAGGGATTGATGCCATTTATTTTATGAGATTCAATTGAGCTTGAAAAGTACCTAAGAAGATAGAGGGTCGAGTGAGGAACGCGCTGCAACTTGAATCGGGTCAATTGGACAAGAAACGAGCGAGAACGGAGCAAAACGGTGAAATGTGTCGGCAGCGTGTAAAACGGCACGGCCCGTGCCATGTGTCAACGTAAGAAAAAATGTCTCGGGACTTGCGGCACGGCCCGTGCCGCCTGCCGAGCAACCTCTGGGCGTGTTTTGTCATGCGGCACGACCCCTGCCGCATTGGCACGGCCCGTGCCACCTGTTTCCGCAAATTTGGAGTATTTCCTTGTATGGACTCTGTATTTCCTCAACTATATAAGGCTCTACTTTGTACGAAAATTCCAACAACTTTTACCCTATAGAAAACAGCAGAGACATACCGGAGAAGCCAGAGAAGAGACCATCGAGAGATTGAAGAAGCACATCATAAGACTAAGTTTTATTTTATGCTTTATTCATTCCGGATTATCATGACAGCTATTGATTTGTACTTAGTTTCTTTGGATTTTGAATACAATATGAGTAGCTAAATTATTAGCGATCCTAAGGTTGTGGATGTTATATGGATTTATGATTTGACGTAATTTATTGTTCCTTTCTATTTCTTGTTTATGCATCCTTGTTTATGGTTGTCTTTTGTGAATGAGTTGATCAGCATTTACAATTGTGTAGTTAATTTGTTATTCACTCGAGAGAGGTTAATAATTAACGGATTAGGATTGCATAACACGATTCTGCTAGATCGAGAGATTGGTAGGTATCGTGAAGAGAACAAATCTGAGGTGCTAATTGGGGTTAGATAATAATTCAAGATCGAGAGATAAGAATTAGAATCTAATCTACTTTCATAACTTACTCGAGAGAGAGGCTGTGATTAATTTAGTGATTCTCCTACAAGATTTAGAATTAAATTGGTCTGATAAATTATCTGAGATTCGGTAAATCCATTTAGCATCAACACCCTAGGATCCGTCTTTTATCTGCTTATCCAGTTATCTTTGTTTGCTTTGTTTATTTTATTTTCAGCATTTTAATCAATTATAATCAAACTCTTAAATTGGTTCTTTAGATAAAGTGAAATAATAAAATTGGGTAATTAGCTGCTTTGTATTATCAGTCTCTGTGGATACGACCTTGCTCACCATAATTTTGCTACATTTACCTCGTACACTTGCGAGTAGTATTTTTAGTGAAATAAAATAGTGAACAAGTTTTTGGCGCCGTTGCCGGGGACTGGCGTAATTGACGGCTAATATTTGATTTACTTGTTGAGCTTTAATTTAGAGTGTATTTTATTTTATTTCAGTATTTTTATTTTTCTCTATTTAGTTTAATTCTCTCTGCGTTTCTGGTTTTATCTGGTGTTTAGCAGGCAGTGCATGAAATTGAGGTCTAGAGGCGCAGTTGACTTAGTACCGCTAGACCCTGAGATCGAGGCTTCTGCAAGACACAGAAACGCAGAGAGAATCAGAGTTGAGAGGATGGCAGCCACTAGAGAAGAGGAAATGGCTGCTATGCGCCAAGAGATGGAGGCGCTAAAGGCATTGCTGCAGCAACAACAGCAGCAAGTGCAGCCTGCTGCCGCACCACCAATTCGGCAGGCTTTGGAGCCGGAGGCTACTGGACACTACGGTGGACTGAAGATGCCGGCTATCGATGCTAACAACTTTGAGCTGAAGACAGGACTCATTTTGATGGTGCAGCAGAACCAGTTTGGGGGCGGAACACTGGAGGATCCACATGCGCATCTGGCGCAGTTTCTTGAAGTATGCAGGACTGTCAAGATAAATGGAGTTGGAGCAGATACTATCCGGCTCCACCTTTTCTTATTCTCTCTGCGAGATAAGGCAACATTATGGTACCATTCTTTGGATGCCGATTCAGTTCAGACGTGGGAGGAATTGTGCAAGAAATTCTTAGCCAAGTACTGTCCACCAAGCAAGACTCTTAGGATGAAGAATGAGATCACGCAGTTTCGTCAGTTCGACCAAGAAGCTTTGTATGAAGCTTGGGAAAGGTTCAGAGATCTCATCCGGAAGTGCCCAAAATATGGATTCCAGCCTGATCAACAAGTGTGCTACTTCTACAATGGTCTGATGGAGGGCACTCGAGACAGAATTGATGCAGCTGCAGGAGGCGTATTGTTGGAATTATCTGCAGAGGAAGCCATGGAGTTGTTGGAGAGAATGGCTTCAAATAGTGCTCAGTGGCCATCTCAGAGGAATTCAGTTCGTAGAGTAGCAGAAATCTCATCATCTTCTGAGGATTTGAAGGAATTGACAGCGCAGATGTCCACCATGGCGAAAGCCATCACTTTTTTAACTAAGAACAGCTCAATGCCCCCTGAAATGGCATCAGATCAAGTTGTAGTAGTTCAAGATAATTTAGCCGCTGTGAACTACATGCAAGGTCGAGGGTACAACAACAATTACCGACCAAATCCAGGAGGGAACCCCTACAATCAGTTTGGGCAGCGAAACAATGACAAGTTGAGTTATGGCAACCCCAATAACTTTCAACAGCCACCACCTGGGTTCTCCACCACCAATGGAGTCATCAATGAAGAGAAGAAGCCGGATCTAGAAGATATTCTGGGGTCATTTATGACTGCTACCAAACAGAGGATGGATATTGAAGCTGTGAAGGTGGACAATCTGACGATTGCATTCAACAAGTTCACTGTCAACACGGGGGCACAACTAAAGTCTATGGAAACTCAGATTGGTCAGTTGGCTAAAATTGTTGGAAGCCAGCAGCAAAAAGGCCAATATCCGAGTAACACAGAGATTAACCCGAAGGAGCAATGCAATGCAATTTATGTGTGCAAAGGAACAACTGAAGAGGGTGAACAAAAGGTTGCAATTGTTGTTGAAGATGCTCCTGAGCCTAAGTATGTGCCTCCGCCTGCTTATGTCCCTCCACTACCATTTCCCCAAAGACTGAAGAAGCAAGAAAAGGATAATCAATTTGCTAAGTTTCTTGAAATTTTTAAGAAACTGTCCATCAATATCCCATTTGTGGATGCTCTTGAGAAGATGCCTAAGTATGCTCAATTTATGAAGAGGATTTTGGCTAAGAAGAAGAAGATAGGAGAAGGAGAACAAGTGCATTTGACAGAAGAGTGCAGTGCAGTGATACAGAAATTAGTGCCGACAAAGTTGAAGGATCCGGGAAGCTTTTCTATCCCGTGCATCATTGGGAGCTCTCACTTTAGTAAGGTGCTTTGTGATATGGGAGCTAGTATTAATCTGATGCCTCTGTCTGTATATTAGCAGCTAGGACTGGGTCCGTTGAAGCCAACAGCTGTAACTCTGCAGCTAGCTGACCGGTCTCTGAGATCCCCAAGGGGAATTGTTGAAGATGTGTTGGTGAAGGTTGGAAAATTTATTTTTCCAGCCGATTTTATTGTGCTAGATATGGAGGTAGATCACCGAGTTCCTTTGATTTTTGGGAGACCGTTCCTTGCTATGGCGGGCGCAATTGTGGATGTGAAGAAAGGGACTCTACTGTTGCAAGTGGAAGATGAAAGTGAAACTTTCTCTGTTTATCGACCACTCGAAAGCTCGGCTTTTGCGGAGGTAAAGATGGTGGAAGTGGTGAAAGCTCTTGAAGAATTAGATGAACCTCCTGTGTCTGTTAAGCTGAAGAGGCCGTTCCAAGTTCAAAAAGAAAAGAAGACAAAAGCCAAGAGAAAGGATGTAGAGCATTGGGGACGAGCTGTTTTGATATCCCCAAAGGAGTTGATGAGATGAGGATTAGTGTGGCATCGTGCTTCACCAAATCCTCCTTAGCCGTTTTCAAGAAGATGTCGAGCTCGAGACAATAAATCAAGCGCTAATTGGGAGGCAACCCAATTTTTTGGTACTTTTTTTCGCTTTTTTTTCTTTATTTTTTTTTACTTTGTTTCTTTTTGTTTTTTTTATGCAGGTTAAAGAAAAGAAGAAAAAAAAGAGGGCCTTCAGTTACTCAGCCTACACCTCGGTGAGTTTGTTCTTCAGGATACGTAACTTCTTTTCCCTCCAAACTTATTCTCCTGGCGTGTGAATAAGTTTGGGGGAGGGGTTGGTGTGGTAGTATCCTGAATTTTTCTGCTTTTTTTTATTTTATTTAGGTTTTTTTTTTATTTTAGTTGTTTTGTTTTTAGGAGTAGTTTGATGTTGCTTTTGATTATCTCTGGATTTCTCTATCTATTTGAAAATGGTCTGTATTAAGATTTCGGAGAATGTTTGTGTAATGTGAAAGTATGAAGTTGTGGAAATTGGATTAGCTAATGATGAGGTGGTATTTATTTGAAAATTTGCTAATTGAGTTTGTTATGATGGATTGCCTTGTGCTTTGATTGACTCATAGAATTTATGCCTTTGAATTGTGATTGAGCATGAGAAGATTTGAGCCTAAGACTTGTGGTCTTATTCGTTTCTGGTGTGAATATCAATTTTGCGTGTGATCTCTAGAACTTGCCTTCATATCTCTCTCGAGACTACGTGTTGTGTGTTGATAATTTGAAGATGATTTAAGGCCATTTTTGTTAGCCAAATTTATCCATACACTAGTCCAAATAAATTGATTATCCTCAGTTAGCCACGTTGAGCCTTGAAGCCTTTTTCTTTGAATACTTTTTCATTGATAATTTGTGGAGAAAGGATAGTTGGAAGTTGTGGAGTGATGGGTAATCAGTGTTCATGTAGAGGTTGTTTAGCCCAAAAAAATTGGTATGGATTTAGATGCTCGCATTGATCACTTCAAAGAAGTGAAAAAAAAAAAGAGAAAGAGAAGAAAAAAAAAAGATTAAGTGAGCATGGATTTTAAAATAATACCAATGGAATTGAATAGGACTCGAAGAGTCTAATGGTGCTGGAGTTTAAGTGAGAAGGTTGGAAGAGGATCTAAATGATTCTACTGAGGAATTGTATTTTTGGGCGGTGTCGGAGTTCATTTAACGTAGTCACTTAGCCAAAATTTTCCCACCTTAGCCGAAGCCTACATTACAACCAATGATAAAGTCCTTTTTGATTCTTATTTGAAGCACATATTTTTGTAGTGGAGAGATGAGATTGATTGCAAGCTTATGGTAGATTATATGCATTGAATTGATTTTGAGCGTAAACACTACCTTTTAAACACTTGTGTGATGAGGGAAAAATAAACACCTGGAGAGTTCACTTTTTGAAGGCTTGATTTCTTTGAGTTTATCTTTGTGTATTGTGGTTTTGATTTTCATACTTGATTGGACAAAAATTCAGTTTACTTTCTTTGAAGCATTGCACATTTGATTTTCCGCACTTCAGTTCTTTCATGTTTCTCAGATGTTCGAGGACGAACATGTCTCTAAGTTTGGGGGAGTTGATAAACCCTTATTTTTCATATAATTCATGATAGTTTGAGGCCTAGGTTGATGGGAGTTCATGTGCATTGTATTCGTTTATTGAGAAGTTGCGCATAGTTTTCCATATTTTGTGCAGTGTCACGTATTTGCTCATTTTGAAGGGATTGATGCCATTTATTTTATGAGACTCAATTGAGCTTGAAAAGTGCCTAAGAAGATAGAGGGTCGAGTGAGGAACGCGCTGCAACTTGAATCGGGTCAATCGGACAAGAAACGAGTGAGAACAGAGCAAAACGGTGAAATGTGTCGGCAGCGTGTAAAACGGCACGGCCCGTGCCATGTGTCAACGTAAGAAAAAATGTCTCGGGACTTGCGGCACGGCCCGTGCCGCCTGCCGAGCAACCTCTGGGCGTGTTTTGTCATGCGGCACGACCCCTGCCGCATTGGCACGACCCGTGCCGCCTATTTCCGCAAATTTGGAGTATTTCCTTGTATGGACTCTGTATTTCCTCAACTATATAAGGCTCTACTTTGTACGAAAATTCCAACAACTTTTACCCTATAGAAAACAGCAGAGACATACCGGAGAAGCCAGAGAAGAGACCATCGAGAGATTGAAGAAGCACATCATAAGACTAAGTTTTATTTTATGCTTTATTCATTCCGGATTATCATGACAGCTATTGATTTGTATTTAGTTTCTTTGGATTTTGAATACAATATGAGTAGCTAAATTATTAGCGATCCTAGGGTTGTGGATGTTATATGGATTTATGATTTGACGTAATTTATTGTTCCTTTCTATTTCTTGTTTATGCATCCTTGTTTATGGTTGTCTTTTGTGAATGAGTTGATCAGCATTTACAATTGTGTAGTTAATTTGTTATTCACTCGAGAGAGGTTAATAATTAACGGATTAGGATTGCATAACACGATTCTGCTAGATCGAGAGATTGGTAGGTATCGTGAAGAGAACAAATCTGAGGTGCTAATTGGGGTTAGATAATAATTCAAGATCGAGAGATAAGAATTAGAATCTAATCTACTTTCATAACTTACTCGAGAGAGAGGCTGTGATTAATTTAGTGATTCTCCTACAAGATTTAGAATTAAATTGGTCTGATAAATTATCTGAGATTCGGTAAATCCATTTAGCATCAACACCCTAGGATCCGTCTTTTATCTGCTTATCCAGTTATCTTTGTTTGCTTTGTTTATTTTATTTTCAGCATTTTAATCAATTATAATCAAACTCTTAAATTGGTTCTTTAGATAAAGTGAAATAATAAAATTGGGTAATTAGCTGCTTTGTATTATCAGTCTCTGTGGATACGACCTTGCTCACCATAATTTTGCTACATTTACCTCGTACACTTGCGAGTAGTATTTTTAGTGAAATAAAATAGTGAACAAGTTTTTGGCGCCGTTGCCGGGGACTGGCGTAATTGACGGCTAATATTTGATTTACTTGTTGAGCTTTAATTTAGAGTGTATTTTATTTTATTTCAGTATTTTTATTTTTCTCTGTTTAGTTTAATTCTCTCTGCGTTTCTGGTTTTATCTGGTGTTTAGCAGGCAGTGCATGAAATTGAGGTCTAGAGGCGCAGTTGACTTAGTACCGCTAGACCCTGAGATCGAGGCTTCTGCAAGACACAGAAACGCAGAGAGAATCAGAGTTGAGAGGATGGCAGCCACTAGAGAAGAGGAAATGGCTGCTATGCGCCAAGAGATGGAGGCGCTAAAGGCATTGCTGCAGCAACAACAGCAGCAAGTGCAGCCTGCTGCCGCACCACCAATTCGGCAGGCTTTGGAGCCGGAGGCTACTGGACACTACGGTGGACTGAAGATGCCGGCTATCGATGCTAACAACTTTGAGCTGAAGACAGGACTCATTTTGATGGTGCAGCAGAACCAGTTTGGGGGCGGAACACTGGAGGATCCACATGCGCATCTGGCGCAGTTTCTTGAAGTATGCAGGACTGTCAAGATAAATGGAGTTGGAGCAGATACTATCCGGCTCCACCTTTTCTTATTCTCTCTGCGAGATAAGGCAACATTATGGTACCATTCTTTGGATGCCGATTCAGTTCAGACGTGGGAGGAATTGTGCAAGAAATTCTTAGCCAAGTACTGTCCACCAAGCAAGACTCTTAGGATGAAGAATGAGATCACGCAGTTTCGTCAGTTCGACCAAGAAGCTTTGTATGAAGCTTGGGAAAGGTTCAGAGATCTCATCCGGAAGTGCCCAAAATATGGATTCCAGCCTGATCAACAAGTGTGCTACTTCTACAATGGTCTGATGGAGGGCACTCGAGACAGAATTGATGCAGCTGCAGGAGGCGTATTGTTGGAATTATCTGCAGAGGAAGCCATGGAGTTGTTGGAGAGAATGGCTTCAAATAGTGCTCAGTGGCCATCTCAGAGGAATTCAGTTCGTAGAGTAGCAGAAATCTCATCATCTTCTGAGGATTTGAAGGAATTGACAGCGCAGATGTCCACCATGGCGAAAGCCATCACTTTTTTAACTAAGAACAGCTCAATGCCCCCTGAAATGGCATCAGATCAAGTTGTAGTAGTTCAAGATAATTTAGCCGCTGTGAACTACATGCAAGGTCGAGGGTACAACAACAATTACCGACCAAATCCAGGAGGGAACCCCTACAATCAGTTTGGGCAGCGAAACAATGACAAGTTGAGTTATGGCAACCCCAATAACTTTCAACAGCCACCACCTGGGTTCTCCACCACCAATGGAGTCATCAATGAAGAGAAGAAGCCGGATCTAGAAGATATTCTGGGGTCATTTATGACTGCTACCAAACAGAGGATGGATATTGAAGCTGTGAAGGTGGACAATCTGACGATTGCATTCAACAAGTTCACTGTCAACACGGGGGCACAACTAAAGTCTATGGAAACTCAGATTGGTCAGTTGGCTAAAATTGTTGGAAGCCAGCAGCAAAAAGGCCAATATCCGAGTAACACAGAGATTAACCCGAAGGAGCAATGCAATGCAATTTATGTGTGCAAAGGAACAACTGAAGAGGGTGAACAAAAGGTTGCAATTGTTGTTGAAGATGCTCCTGAGCCTAAGTATGTGCCTCCGCCTGCTTATGTCCCTCCACTACCATTTCCCCAAAGACTGAAGAAGCAAGAAAAGGATAATCAATTTGCTAAGTTTCTTGAAATTTTTAAGAAACTGTCCATCAATATCCCATTTGTGGATGCTCTTGAGAAGATGCCTAAGTATGCTCAATTTATGAAGAGGATTTTGGCTAAGAAGAAGAAGATAGGAGAAGGAGAACAAGTGCATTTGACAGAAGAGTGCAGTGCAGTGATACAGAAATTAGTGCCGACAAAGTTGAAGGATCCGGGAAGCTTTTCTATCCCGTGCATCATTGGGAGCTCTCACTTTAGTAAGGTGCTTTGTGATATGGGAGCTAGTATTAATCTGATGCCTCTGTCTGTATATTAGCAGCTAGGACTGGGTCCGTTGAAGCCAACAGCTGTAACTCTGCAGCTAGCTGACCGGTCTCTGAGATCCCCAAGGGGAATTGTTGAAGATGTGTTGGTGAAGGTTGGAAAATTTATTTTTCCAGCCGATTTTATTGTGCTAGATATGGAGGTAGATCACCGAGTTCCTTTGATTTTTGGGAGACCGTTCCTTGCTATGGCGGGCGCAATTGTGGATGTGAAGAAAGGGACTCTACTGTTGCAAGTGGAAGATGAAAGTGAAACTTTCTCTGTTTATCGACCACTCGAAAGCTCGGCTTTTGCGGAGGTAAAGATGGTGGAAGTGGTGAAAGCTCTTGAAGAATTAGATGAACCTCCTGTGTCTGTTAAGCTGAAGAGGCCGTTCCAAGTTCAAAAAGAAAAGAAGACAAAAGCCAAGAGAAAGGATGTAGAGCATTGGGGACGAGCTGTTTTGATATCCCCAAAGGAGTTGATGAGATGAGGATTAGTGTGGCATCGTGCTTCACCAAATCCTCCTTAGCCGTTTTCAAGAAGATGTCGAGCTCGAGACAATAAATCAAGCGCTAATTGGGAGGCAACCCAATTTTTTGGTACTTTTTTTCGCTTTTTTTTCTTTATTTTTTTTTACTTTGTTTCTTTTTGTTTTTTTTATGCAGGTTAAAGAAAAGAAGAAAAAAAAGAGGGCCTTCAGTTACTCAGCCTACACCTCGGTGAGTTTGTTCTTCAGGATACGTAACTTCTTTTCCCTCCAAACTTATTCTCCTGGCGTGTGAATAAGTTTGGGGGAGGGGTTGGTGTGGTAGTATCCTGAATTTTTCTGCTTTTTTTTATTTTATTTAGGTTTTTTTTTTATTTTAGTTGTTTTGTTTTTAGGAGTAGTTTGATGTTGCTTTTGATTATCTCTGGATTTCTCTATCTATTTGAAAATGGTCTGTATTAAGATTTCGGAGAATGTTTGTGTAATGTGAAAGTATGAAGTTGTGGAAATTGGATTAGCTAATGATGAGGTGGTATTTATTTGAAAATTTGCTAATTGAGTTTGTTATGATGGATTGCCTTGTGCTTTGATTGACTCATAGAATTTATGCCTTTGAATTGTGATTGAGCATGAGAAGATTTGAGCCTAAGACTTGTGGTCTTATTCGTTTCTGGTGTGAATATCAATTTTGCGTGTGATCTCTAGAACTTGCCTTCATATCTCTCTCGAGACTACGTGTTGTGTGTTGATAATTTGAAGATGATTTAAGGCCATTTTTGTTAGCCAAATTTATCCATACACTAGTCCAAATAAATTGATTATCCTCAGTTAGCCACGTTGAGCCTTGAAGCCTTTTTCTTTGAATACTTTTTCATTGATAATTTGTGGAGAAAGGATAGTTGGAAGTTGTGGAGTGATGGGTAATCAGTGTTCATGTAGAGGTTGTTTAGCCCAAAAAAATTGGTATGGATTTAGATGCTCGCATTGATCACTTCAAAGAAGTGAAAAAAAAAAGAGAAAGAGAAGAAAAAAAAAAGATTAAGTGAGCATGGATTTTAAAATAATACCAATGGAATTGAATAGGACTCGAAGAGTCTAATGGTGCTGGAGTTTAAGTGAGAAGGTTGGAAGAGGATCTAAATGATTCTACTGAGGAATTGTATTTTTGGGCGGTGTCGGAGTTCATTTAACGTAGTCACTTAGCCAAAATTTTCCCACCTTAGCCGAAGCCTACATTACAACCAATGATAAAGTCCTTTTTGATTCTTATTTGAAGCACATATTTTTGTAGTGGAGAGATGAGATTGATTGCAAGCTTATGGTAGATTATATGCATTGAATTGATTTTGAGCGTAAACACTACCTTTTAAACACTTGTGTGATGAGGGAAAAATAAACACCTGGAGAGTTCACTTTTTGAAGGCTTGATTTCTTTGAGTTTATCTTTGTGTATTGTGGTTTTGATTTTCATACTTGATTGGACAAAAATTCAGTTTACTTTCTTTGAAGCATTGCACATTTGATTTTCCGCACTTCAGTTCTTTCATGTTTCTCAGATGTTCGAGGACGAACATGTCTCTAAGTTTGGGGGAGTTGATAAACCCTTATTTTTCATATAATTCATGATAGTTTGAGGCCTAGGTTGATGGGAGTTCATGTGCATTGTATTCGTTTATTGAGAAGTTGCGCATAGTTTTCCATATTTTGTGCAGTGTCACGTATTTGCTCATTTTGAAGGGATTGATGCCATTTATTTTATGAGACTCAATTGAGCTTGAAAAGTGCCTAAGAAGATAGAGGGTCGAGTGAGGAACGCGCTGCAACTTGAATCGGGTCAATCGGACAAGAAACGAGTGAGAACGGAGCAAAACGGTGAAATGTGTCGGCAGCGTGTAAAACGGCACGGCCCGTGCCATGTGTCAACGTAAGAAAAAATGTCTCGGGACTTGCGGCACGGCCCGTGCCGCCTGCCGAGCAACCTCTGGGCGTGTTTTGTCATGCGGCACGACCCCTGCCGCATTGGCACGACCCGTGCCGCCTATTTCCGCAAATTTGGAGTATTTCCTTGTATGGACTCTGTATTTCCTCAACTATATAAGGCTCTACTTTGTACGAAAATTCCAACAACTTTTACCCTATAGAAAACAGCAGAGACATACCGGAGAAGCCAGAGAAGAGACCATCGAGAGATTGAAGAAGCACATCATAAGACTAAGTTTTATTTTATGCTTTATTCATTCCGGATTATCATGACAGCTATTGATTTGTATTTAGTTTCTTTGGATTTTGAATACAATATGAGTAGCTAAATTATTAGCGATCCTAGGGTTGTGGATGTTATATGGATTTATGATTTGACGTAATTTATTGTTCCTTTCTATTTCTTGTTTATGCATCCTTGTTTATGGTTGTCTTTTGTGAATGAGTTGATCAGCATTTACAATTGTGTAGTTAATTTGTTATTCACTCGAGAGAGGTTAATAATTAACGGATTAGGATTGCATAACACGATTCTGCTAGATCGAGAGATTGGTAGGTATCGTGAAGAGAACAAATCTGAGGTGCTAATTGGGGTTAGATAATAATTCAAGATCGAGAGATAAGAATTAGAATCTAATCTACTTTCATAACTTACTCGAGAGAGAGGCTGTGATTAATTTAGTGATTCTCCTACAAGATTTAGAATTAAATTGGTCTGATAAATTATCTGAGATTCGGTAAATCCATTTAGCATCAACACCCTAGGATCCGTCTTTTATCTGCTTATCCAGTTATCTTTGTTTGCTTTGTTTATTTTATTTTCAGCATTTTAATCAATTATAATCAAACTCTTAAATTGGTTCTTTAGATAAAGTGAAATAATAAAATTGGGTAATTAGCTGCTTTGTATTATCAGTCTCTGTGGATACGACCTTGCTCACCATAATTTTGCTACATTTACCTCGTACACTTGCGAGTAGTATTTTTAGTGAAATAAAATAGTGAACAAGTTTTTGGCGCCGTTGCCGGGGACTGGCGTAATTGACGGCTAATATTTGATTTACTTGTTGAGCTTTAATTTAGAGTGTATTTTATTTTATTTCAGTATTTTTATTTTTCTCTGTTTAGTTTAATTCTCTCTGCGTTTCTGGTTTTATCTGGTGTTTAGCAGGCAGTGCATGAAATTGAGGTCTAGAGGCGCAGTTGACTTAGTACCGCTAGACCCTGAGATCGAGGCTTCTGCAAGACACAGAAACGCAGAGAGAATCAGAGTTGAGAGGATGGCAGCCACTAGAGAAGAGGAAATGGCTGCTATGCGCCAAGAGATGGAGGCGCTAAAGGCATTGCTGCAGCAACAACAGCAGCAAGTGCAGCCTGCTGCCGCACCACCAATTCGGCAGGCTTTGGAGCCGGAGGCTACTGGACACTACGGTGGACTGAAGATGCCGGCTATCGATGCTAACAACTTTGAGCTGAAGACAGGACTCATTTTGATGGTGCAGCAGAACCAGTTTGGGGGCGGAACACTGGAGGATCCACATGCGCATCTGGCGCAGTTTCTTGAAGTATGCAGGACTGTCAAGATAAATGGAGTTGGAGCAGATACTATCCGGCTCCACCTTTTCTTATTCTCTCTGCGAGATAAGGCAACATTATGGTACCATTCTTTGGATGCCGATTCAGTTCAGACGTGGGAGGAATTGTGCAAGAAATTCTTAGCCAAGTACTGTCCACCAAGCAAGACTCTTAGGATGAAGAATGAGATCACGCAGTTTCGTCAGTTCGACCAAGAAGCTTTGTATGAAGCTTGGGAAAGGTTCAGAGATCTCATCCGGAAGTGCCCAAAATATGGATTCCAGCCTGATCAACAAGTGTGCTACTTCTACAATGGTCTGATGGAGGGCACTCGAGACAGAATTGATGCAGCTGCAGGAGGCGTATTGTTGGAATTATCTGCAGAGGAAGCCATGGAGTTGTTGGAGAGAATGGCTTCAAATAGTGCTCAGTGGCCATCTCAGAGGAATTCAGTTCGTAGAGTAGCAGAAATCTCATCATCTTCTGAGGATTTGAAGGAATTGACAGCGCAGATGTCCACCATGGCGAAAGCCATCACTTTTTTAACTAAGAACAGCTCAATGCCCCCTGAAATGGCATCAGATCAAGTTGTAGTAGTTCAAGATAATTTAGCCGCTGTGAACTACATGCAAGGTCGAGGGTACAACAACAATTACCGACCAAATCCAGGAGGGAACCCCTACAATCAGTTTGGGCAGCGAAACAATGACAAGTTGAGTTATGGCAACCCCAATAACTTTCAACAGCCACCACCTGGGTTCTCCACCACCAATGGAGTCATCAATGAAGAGAAGAAGCCGGATCTAGAAGATATTCTGGGGTCATTTATGACTGCTACCAAACAGAGGATGGATATTGAAGCTGTGAAGGTGGACAATCTGACGATTGCATTCAACAAGTTCACTGTCAACACGGGGGCACAACTAAAGTCTATGGAAACTCAGATTGGTCAGTTGGCTAAAATTGTTGGAAGCCAGCAGCAAAAAGGCCAATATCCGAGTAACACAGAGATTAACCCGAAGGAGCAATGCAATGCAATTTATGTGTGCAAAGGAACAACTGAAGAGGGTGAACAAAAGGTTGCAATTGTTGTTGAAGATGCTCCTGAGCCTAAGTATGTGCCTCCGCCTGCTTATGTCCCTCCACTACCATTTCCCCAAAGACTGAAGAAGCAAGAAAAGGATAATCAATTTGCTAAGTTTCTTGAAATTTTTAAGAAACTGTCCATCAATATCCCATTTGTGGATGCTCTTGAGAAGATGCCTAAGTATGCTCAATTTATGAAGAGGATTTTGGCTAAGAAGAAGAAGATAGGAGAAGGAGAACAAGTGCATTTGACAGAAGAGTGCAGTGCAGTGATACAGAAATTAGTGCCGACAAAGTTGAAGGATCCGGGAAGCTTTTCTATCCCATGCATCATTGGGAGCTCTCACTTTAGTAAGGTGCTTTGTGATATGGGAGCTAGTATTAATCTGATGCCTCTGTCTGTATATTAGCAGCTAGGACTGGGTCCGTTGAAGCCAACAGCTGTAACTCTGCAGCTAGCTGACCGGTCTCTGAGATCCCCAAGGGGAATTGTTGAAGATGTGTTGGTGAAGGTTGGAAAATTTATTTTTCCAGCCGATTTTATTGTGCTAGATATGGAGGTAGATCACCGAGTTCCTTTGATTTTTGGGAGACCGTTCCTTGCTATGGCGGGCGCAATTGTGGATGTGAAGAAAGGGACTCTACTGTTGCAAGTGGAAGATGAAAGTGAAACTTTCTCTGTTTATCGACCACTCGAAAGCTCGGCTTTTGCGGAGGTAAAGATGGTGGAAGTGGTGAAAGCTCTTGAAGAATTAGATGAACCTCCTGTGTCTGTTAAGCTGAAGAGGCCGTTCCAAGTTCAAAAAGAAAAGAAGACAAAAGCCAAGAGAAAGGATGTAGAGCATTGGGGACGAGCTGTTTTGATATCCCCAAAGGAGTTGATGAGATGAGGATTAGTGTGGCATCGTGCTTCACCAAATCCTCCTTAGCCGTTTTCAAGAAGATGTCGAGCTCGAGACAATAAATCAAGCGCTAATTGGGAGGCAACCCAATTTTTTGGTACTTTTTTTCGCTTTTTTTTCTTTATTTTTTTTTACTTTGTTTCTTTTTGTTTTTTTTATGCAGGTTAAAGAAAAGAAGAAAAAAAAGAGGGCCTTCAGTTACTCAGCCTACACCTCGGTGAGTTTGTTCTTCAGGATACGTAACTTCTTTTCCCTCCAAACTTATTCTCCTGGCGTGTGAATAAGTTTGGGGGAGGGGTTGGTGTGGTAGTATCCTGAATTTTTCTGCTTTTTTTTATTTTATTTAGGTTTTTTTTTTATTTTAGTTGTTTTGTTTTTAGGAGTAGTTTGATGTTGCTTTTGATTATCTCTGGATTTCTCTATCTATTTGAAAATGGTCTGTATTAAGATTTCGGAGAATGTTTGTGTAATGTGAAAGTATGAAGTTGTGGAAATTGGATTAGCTAATGATGAGGTGGTATTTATTTGAAAATTTGCTAATTGAGTTTGTTATGATGGATTGCCTTGTGCTTTGATTGACTCATAGAATTTATGCCTTTGAATTGTGATTGAGCATGAGAAGATTTGAGCCTAAGACTTGTGGTCTTATTCGTTTCTGGTGTGAATATCAATTTTGCGTGTGATCTCTAGAACTTGCCTTCATATCTCTCTCGAGACTACGTGTTGTGTGTTGATAATTTGAAGATGATTTAAGGCCATTTTTGTTAGCCAAATTTATCCATACACTAGTCCAAATAAATTGATTATCCTCAGTTAGCCACGTTGAGCCTTGAAGCCTTTTTCTTTGAATACTTTTTCATTGATAATTTGTGGAGAAAGGATAGTTGGAAGTTGTGGAGTGATGGGTAATCAGTGTTCATGTAGAGGTTGTTTAGCCCAAAAAAATTGGTATGGATTTAGATGCTCGCATTGATCACTTCAAAGAAGTGAAAAAAAAAAAGAGAAAGAGAAGAAAAAAAAAAAGATTAAGTGAGCATGGATTTTAAAATAATACCAATGGAATTGAATAGGACTCGAAGAGTCTAATGGTGCTGGAGTTTAAGTGAGAAGGTTGGAAGAGGATCTAAATGATTCTACTGAGGAATTGTATTTTTGGGCGGTGTCGGAGTTCATTTAACGTAGTCACTTAGCCAAAATTTTCCCACCTTAGCCGAAGCCTACATTACAACCAATGATAAAGTCCTTTTTGATTCTTATTTGAAGCACATATTTTTGTAGTGGAGAGATGAGATTGATTGCAAGCTTATGGTAGATTATATGCATTGAATTGATTTTGAGCGTAAACACTACCTTTTAAACACTTGTGTGATGAGGGAAAAATAAACACCTGGAGAGTTCACTTTTTGAAGGCTTGATTTCTTTGAGTTTATCTTTGTGTATTGTGGTTTTGATTTTCATACTTGATTGGACAAAAATTCAGTTTACTTTCTTTGAAGCATTGCACATTTGATTTTCCGCACTTCAGTTCTTTCATGTTTCTCAGATGTTCGAGGACGAACATGTCTCTAAGTTTGGGGGAGTTGATAAACCCTTATTTTTCATATAATTCATGATAGTTTGAGGCCTAGGTTGATGGGAGTTCATGTGCATTGTATTCGTTTATTGAGAAGTTGCGCATAGTTTTCCATATTTTGTGCAGTGTCACGTATTTGCTCATTTTGAAGGGATTGATGCCATTTATTTTATGAGACTCAATTGAGCTTGAAAAGTGCCTAAGAAGATAGAGGGTCGAGTGAGGAACGCGCTGCAACTTGAATCGGGTCAATCGGACAAGAAACGAGTGAGAACGGAGCAAAACGGTGAAATGTGTCGGCAGCGTGTAAAACGGCACGGCCCGTGCCATGTGTCAACGTAAGAAAAAATGTCTCGGGACTTGCGGCACGGCCCGTGCCGCCTGCCGAGCAACCTCTGGGCGTGTTTTGTCATGCGGCACGACCCCTGCCGCATTGGCACGACCCGTGCCGCCTATTTCCGCAAATTTGGAGTATTTCCTTGTATGGACTCTGTATTTCCTCAACTATATAAGGCTCTACTTTGTACGAAAATTCCAACAACTTTTACCCTATAGAAAACAGCAGAGACATACCGGAGAAGCCAGAGAAGAGACCATCGAGAGATTGAAGAAGCACATCATAAGACTAAGTTTTATTTTATGCTTTATTCATTCCGGATTATCATGACAGCTATTGATTTGTATTTAGTTTCTTTGGATTTTGAATACAATATGAGTAGCTAAATTATTAGCGATCCTAGGGTTGTGGATGTTATATGGATTTATGATTTGACGTAATTTATTGTTCCTTTCTATTTCTTGTTTATGCATCCTTGTTTATGGTTGTCTTTTGTGAATGAGTTGATCAGCATTTACAATTGTGTAGTTAATTTGTTATTCACTCGAGAGAGGTTAATAATTAACGGATTAGGATTGCATAACACGATTCTGCTAGATTGAGAGATTGGTAGGTATCGTGAAGAGAACAAATCTGAGGTGCTAATTGGGGTTAGATAATAATTCAAGATCGAGAGATAAGAATTAGAATCTAATCTACTTTCATAACTTACTCGAGAGAGAGGCTGTGATTAATTTAGTGATTCTCCTACAAGATTTAGAATTAAATTGGTCTGATAAATTATCTGAGATTCGGTAAATCCATTTAGCATCAACACCCTAGGATCCGTCTTTTATCTGCTTATCCAGTTATCTCTGTTTGCTTTGTTTATTTTATTTTCAGCATTTTAATCAATTATAATCAAACTCTTAAATTGGTTCTCTAGATAAAGTGAAACAATAAAATTGGGTAATTAGCTGCTTTATATTGCCAGTCTCTGTGGATACGACCTTGCTCACCATAATTTTGCTACATTTACCTCGTACACTTGCGAGTAGTATTTTTAGTGAAATAAAATAGCGAACAAGTTTTTGGATTAAGCCTTCCCTCACAAACTTCTTACAGCTACATATTGTAGTATCTTCAACCTTGTCATACGAGACAGTAAATGTTTGATCAATACCATCTTCAAACAACGTAAACATGTCGATTTATATTAAGGTTCTAAATTAGCAAACATTTATAAATTAGTTAGCAAATCATATGTCACATATAGCAACATTCTGACAGTTAACATAAACACAAACACAACTTATATAAATCATACAAATTAAAAATCGTCAACATACATGAACTACATGAAGGTTCTGAATTAGCAAACAGTGATAAACTAGTTAGCAAATCATATATTGTAGTTAGCAACATTCTGACAGTTAACATAACACAATCTTTTTTGTCATGAACGTCCCATATATATCATAGATGAATACTCTGCAACTTTGCCTACAACGTTTGAACACAATCTTTTTAATGTATTATTTATGTTTACACATTGATCAATCGATTAATATACTAAATTATTATAACACCCCAGCTTATATAAATCATGCAAATTAATAACCGTCATCATACATCAACTACATGAAGGTTCTGAATTAACAAACAATGATAAACTAGTTAGCAAATCATATATCGTAGTTAGCAACATTCTAACAGTTAGCAGACCACACAACGACAACTCGAAAACCCTAAATATAAGATCAAAAATATCAACTCACGTATATTTTGTCATTAACGCATAATATATCATATATGAATACTCTGCAACTTTGCCTAAAAGGTTTTGACACAATCTTCTTAATGTATTCTTTATGTTTACACATTCCTCAATCGATTAATATACTAAACTATCCTAAAATCCCATCATATATAAAACCATAGAAATTAAATAAACATACACGAACATCAACCACAAAATTATTTTCAACGCAATAATGACATGTTGAATACTTGGAATCCCTATATATGTTGCGATCTTGTGTATATAGCACATAATTACCAAACAATACACTGTAAAAACCAATTGAAAAGGACGATAAGAATTGAGCAACTATTTCATTTTTTCAACTTCCAATAAACGGTTTCTGGAGGAGTATACCGTGTTAATACCGAAAATACAATAACTGTTATCTTTTAAATTGATAAAAAAAAAGCGATATGAAATATTTAAAAAAATAAATGGAAATAAAATCCAATATTGTATGGAGATTGGAAACTTCCTTCAAACGTGGGATTTGATTTTATAGCATCATATATGAATTACAGATATAACCCTGGCTTAATTAAATCATTAAGTAATTGCAATCTAATCCCTCCTTCATAGACGGATCCTGGCCAAATAAATAATTTGATCCCATGACTGATATTAATTTCTATTTCCTACAGGGGGTTTGTGTTCCTATTTCAACACTACTCTCTCTCTCTCTCTCTCTCTCTCTCTCTCTCTATATATATATATATATATATATATATATATCACATAAAAAATTAGTTAGATCAATTGATGATAAAAGTGAAAAATATAAAAATTAAAAAAATATGTGTCGCGAGGGGCCTAGCAATTGTTTCATAAAAATGGGAATGACTTTTCGAAAACAAAATTGAGTTTAACCACCATGGGATTGGAACACATGATCCACCAACTATAAGCTAAAATTGTCTTTTTTGCTACTAATATTATTATGAAAAGGTCATTCAATTCGCAGTACTCTTTACAGGAATAATAAAATTTTATTTAAGAATGTGTGATTATATATATATATATATATAGTAGGGTTCACATGAGAACCAATCCCTATGTGGAAACTAGAAACTAATCTCAACCACACAATGCTTTGATCTCAATGGCCTAGATTTAAATAAAAAGACGGTGGCATAATAGTAAATATGAGGAAGTCAAACTTACCCCTAGTCAAAGCTGACATCAGCATCCTTACGCAAAATTTATTTAAATTTTAAATATCTATAACTTGCTCATTTTTCATTAGATTAACGCAAATTATATATCAAATTAAAGCTCTTTCTTGCTCTTTCATTTAAGATCCATTGTTCATATGTTTATTCGAAAATATATTTTTTCGTCAATAATAGCGTGATGTTAAACTCATAATAGCATGACAAAATATTCATGATAACATGGAAGTATACACATAATAGCATGAAAAAATATTCATAACAGCATGAAAAAATATTCATAAAACACATAAATTTTACTCATAATAGCAGTATTAGTGTTCGTTAATAGTATGACATTATCTGTTCATACTAGCATGCATATATATATATATATATTCATATTAGCATGTATATATGTTCATAATAGCATGATAGTACTCTAATTTTAGCATAGCGAAATTTATAAGAATAGACAACGGTTTTAAAGTGTTGTCCATATGATTTCCGAAAATTATGTTCAAATATTAAAAGTTTGCCACCGCCTTTGACCAAATCTTAGCCATCTAATTAAAGCAATTGATGGATGAGGCACGTGGGGGATGGGTTCTCATTTGATCTGTTCCCTGTATATATATATATATGTGTGTGTGTATTATATAACTTGTACGTCAAACACATCATTATAATCTACGTGCGCGGTATTTATTAACGTGGTGATGAATTAAATGATCATCTAATGATGATGTTATCAACGTACAAATAATATATCAATAAAATATAATGTCATAACGTACAGATAATATATCAATAAAATATAATGTCATATAAAAAGGTATTTCATATTAGAAAATCGAAGTTTATTGATTACAAGAAACAAAGACGGAACGATTGTGTTCAATGATATCGACCAAATTAAAAAAGGAAATAAATGTTATATGGAAGAAGTATTTTATCTATTTATTTATTTATTTATTTATTTATTTATTTATTTATCGACACCAAGAAAGAAAGTTTGAATTAATTATAAGAAACGACGAGACGGGATTTAAAAAAATTGATCTTTACTAGTTTTGTCAATGCGATTGATTTGATTTTAATGAACTAAATGGATCGGGTCCATCGTCATACTGTCACACTAGTTATTTAATATCTAGGTATCTAATTAGCATCAAAGCCATAAAAGGAAGATGACATTTTTATTTAATTGGGACGCAATTACAACTTATAAGAAGCCAACACATATAACGGTAGCAACCAACAATAATTATGATAGGAAAACTACATTTCCTTTAGGCCACACTTGTGTGAGACCCGTCTCTTACGTTAGACGGATCTCCATCCGATCAAATTTAAATATAAAATAATAAAGAAAAAAGGTAAAAATAGAGCTGCTCCTCTTTCTCTCCCCCTCGTGCAGTGCCGCTTCTCTTCTCTTTCTCTCCCCCGCTTCTCTTTCTCGATTGAGCAGACAGATTTAGCAGAAGCAGAATCGAATCCTCCAACACCAAAAAGCCGCTCTTCTTTTCTCTTTCTCGATGGAGCAAATAAATTTAGCAGAAGAAGAATCGAATCCAGGTCTCCAATACCAAAAAACCACTCTACTTCTACGTTAATCTCGCTAAGGTACCTGCTTGTAATCTACAATTAAGCAGATATATACAATCGTCCACGCACATCAGACACAAATAATTTTCAATTTTATTTTCATACTCTTACTCTCCATTGAATTTTACCATCTTCTCGCAAATCTTGGGTTTCACAAATTTCGTTTATTTTCACTAATTTTAAGCTAAAATTTCCCAAATTCCTGTTTCCCGATCTCTAATTTTTGATTTGGAGGTTAATTCGTTAAAGCATTTATATTATTGAGTTGTTGACAATTATTATTGATTTGTTTGTATGCGTTGCGACTACAATAACGAATCTAATTTTGATTTTTTTTATCTGAAATTGGGGATTTGAATTGCGTGCAGAAGTACATGCATCAACACTAGATCGAGATCGTGTTGAAGATTTTTAGTGATACTTTTATTTGTAATTAGTGTTACTTACTTTTGTAATTAGTGATACTTTATTTTCTAATCAATAATATTTTTCTCTAGGATAATGAAATAATTTTTTTTACTCAAGAATGAGTTTTTATTATATTCATAAACCCGATTCTTAATTTGATATTATGTTTTAAACTGACACTTTTTTTTCTAATTAGTGATATTTTCTTTTATAATTAGTGATACTTTCTTTTGTAATTAGTGATACTTTTTTCCATAGTAATGAAACTCCACTTCATAGGTGATGATACTTCACCCCATAAATAATGATACTCACATGTGAATTAATGATACTTCATCTCATAAATAATGATACTCACATGTGAGTTAATGATACGTTACCCATAAATAATGATACTTGAGTTAGTGATACTCCTTTCATAATTAATGGCATTTATCTATTCTGAATTTGATAATTAATGTTTTATCATCAATAATACTCCCTCCCTCCCGATTATATAGTCATTATTACTATTTTGGGGTGTCTTAATTGTATAGTCTCATTACTAAAAGTAGCATTAATTTTCATAGTAATGTACAAATATACCCTTATTAATTCTTGAAAATTAAAATACTAACCACTTAAATTTTAAAAGTCATAAATATTAAATAAGGGTATTATTGGAAGTTTAGCTTTAATCTCTTATTTTCATAAATATTTTTAATCTACGTGCGACTAGAAAAGGGACTATATAAATGGGATGGAGGGAGTATCATATTATACTCCACTTCTGAATTAATGATACTTCACAGACAGTTAATGATACTCACCGGATATAAATCTAATGATACTTCACTTAATAGTTAATGATATTTCGCCAAATTTATATCTAATGAAATTTCACTTCATAGTTAATCATACTTCACTTCATAGTTAGTGATACTTCACACATAGTGATACTTTACTTTATACCTAGTGATACTTTACTTTATACATAGTGATACTCTAGTGGCTGCGCCTGGGGCGCGTGTAAGACACGCGCCTGCGCATGAAAATGGATTTTGGGGCGGGCTTTGGGTGGATTTGGGTTTTATTTGACCCGTCTAACGTAAGTGACCCGTTAGATGGTCTCATACAAATTTTTGTCTTTTCTTTGAACCCAAACAAATGATATGTAGAAAATTTTGAATTGCTAAATATCATTGATTATATGGTAAATTTTTCACTCTAAATCGTCTATTACACTTTGTGTTCTATTGCACTTGTTATTTAGGATTCATCCGATCCAATTAAACTTTATTATAATTTTTTAATATTTAATTTTACAAATAGTCAATTAATAACTAAAAATTAATAGTTAAATACTAAAAAATTACAATACACCTTAATTGGGTATGAACCCTAAATAAAAAATGTAAAACTAAACTAAAACAACAAAAATTGAAATTGAAAAAAATGAAAAAAAAAAATGATTGTGCAAATAGAGAATACAACACAAGAAATGCAAAGCATCAGTGACCTCATCCCATCTTTTTTGATTTGATTTATTTATGTAAAGAATGAATCAATTAAATTAATAAATTATATATAAAGCTTTATTTTATTTAATAATTATAAATTATATACACTCTTTAAGGGAAAGTATATTTGGAATAATACAAAATAATAAAGCTAAGTTGGGCATATTTTGAACTTAAGGGAGTTATTTGAAGCGTAAAGCTTCTTCTCTTTGTCTTATATTTTATTTTAATCTTAGTATATATTTTTGCAGCAAATCGTAAAATTGTGTTATTATTGTATATATTTTTTTTTCTTCCACAATAAGTATACATATATATCACTACAAAAAAAATGATTTTTAGAGACAAGATTATTAGTGGCGACATTAATACTAGATTTTTAGTAACGACATGTCGTTTCTAATCATCACATGTTATCTCTCTAATAAAAATTTTGTGATGACATTGTTGTCGCTTAAAAATATTTTTTGCAACGACAACATGTCGCAAATAGAGCGTCCCTAAAAGTTCGTCCCAAATAAGTTAAAAATTATTTTAAGTGACAACATTGTCGTCACAAAAAATGTCATTAGAAATGACATGTAATTATTACTTATTAGAGACGACATGTTGTTACTTAAGTCTATTATTAGTGGCGACATTTATCGTCGCAAATAATATTATCGCTAAACACCGTTTTTTTGATAGTATATATATATATATATAATACTATAATGGCTCACTATTGAGCAGTATCATACATAATATATAAAAAGAGTGTTGAAAATTAAATGAAGGGCTGGAAAGCTGAATATGCTTGATGTTGCAATTGTTGTATAGCTCCAAACATAAGTTTAATATAATAATGCAATTTGTTTCATTATATGGTTCCAGGTCACATAAAAGATAAAGTTTCAGTTAATTCATTTACAGTTATTTCTTATTCGTCCTTACATATAAATGTTGGCCTATACTATATATCCATCGTCAATATACTTCCATCAGCACTCACTCTATTTAATGTGCTATAACGGTAGATTATGAAAAGGATTTTATTTTATCTACAACCCCCCAATTTCTTTTTATTTCTGTTTTTTTTATAATAAACACTTTTACCCCATAGCCCCAACTATTCACAATTTAAAATCATATTAAGAAATTAAATCTTATAGAGCAAACACAACTTAGTGTAAGCAAATTATAATTCCCGTCTTCAACATTCTTCATCAATCGTTTGCATGTGAAACTTCACGTTTGTCGGTAACTGCAATTATTTCCATAATTTATGATAATTTATCCAGAGCCATCGCAAATTTTATTTTTAGGTCATGAATGAATTAATAAACCTTTTGTTGTTCTTCAAGCAGAAAGAAGGCTCTCAAGGATACTTAAATTCATTAGAAGTCATCCTTTAAAACAAAATAAAATTTTGATTGGTTCTTGCGAATGAATTTTATTTTATAACCTTAATTAATGAGATTTCACGCATTAAAAAATCGAGCATACCTTGGAGAAAAAGAATACATCCAATTCAATGGAACGGCTTGTCTGCCAGTCAATCATTTTATTATGGGTGTTTCTAAATACACCACTAAATTCTCATAATACACCACTATTAAATTTAATTAAAAAATAAATAATTACTAATTTACTTAAACATCCCTTTTAATTTAAAATATATTTATTTTAAAAAAAGGAACTAAAAATAAATTAAACAAAAAAACATAAAATCCGGCGTCCCCAATCCCATCTTCTTCCCCACCCAATTTTCTCTCACACACCTCCCTCCATTTCTTCTGCAAATCCACAACCAATCCAAATGATACATGAATCGAACATAAAATTCAAAGTAATCAGCTGTCGAATCTCCCATGCACATCAGAAATTCAATATCTGTATAAATTCAAGATCTGTATCGCAAAATCAACCAACATTTTCTACACAAAGTTTGGAAGTTCGGAAAATAGATTTTTGGAAACTGAGGTTGGTTAGGAATAGAGTTTCGAAAATAGACGCCTAGGTTCGAAAATAAATTATCAAAAAATTCAGTTTGATTCATGATCGGTGGTGGGAAGAAGGGGCTGAATTGGCGCCTGATGGAGGTTGAGACGAGCTTGGTAGTCAACAGTCAATGGCGTCGCGCGTTGATGTCGCCAGCGATGAGAAGAAGCCACAGTTTCATCCCAAAACTTCCGTGGAACACTAACCCGGTACAATAAAGACTAATAACAATGAGAGAAAGTTGAAGACTCAATGAGGCGGAACAACATTTTATTGACAAAAACATGCCAGCATTATGCCAGGAAAAAAAAAACAGAATTAAGACCCTGTTCCAAGAATTGACAAAACATGCCAGCATTTACGTTTTACGATTCCCAGGAATTAGTTTTCACTTCAATAGTCTTGTTCTCTCCATTTTTGTAATTAGTTCTTTTTTATTTTATTTTAATTGAAGGTTAAAACTGGAAACTAATGTGATGTATAAAGTAAAAAAAATAAAATAAAAAATTTAAGGAGGTGGTGTATTTAGTAATGTGGTGTATATTGAAAATTTGGTGATGAAAATAGCAACATCCTTTATTATTGCAAGCCCATCATTTTATTATGTAGTATTGTATTTCGAAGAGGTTGGAGAAATATACCTTTGAGAGAAAGAGAGAGTGGGGTACGGTATAGATTAAGGCTTTATTTATATTTTAGTAAAGTTTTAAATATTAGGGTTATGAGAGTATAGTTGCTTAACAAAAATAATAATTATATACTAATTATTTTGGAGGTTATAAAGAGTAAAATAAGACTTGTGATTTGTGAATAGAATAACCCTAATATAAAAAAAAATGGGAAATTCTAAACACACTCTTCATTTTACTCTTCACAACCCTCACTATTTTATAAAATATAAAATAATTATGATAAGATTTTTTTATCCCTTAGTCCCTAAATTTTAAAACCCTATCATAGCCCCCCATCCTGCAACCCCATCTCTTTTCATGGGTTAAAAATCAAATTTATGATTTTAATAATATTTATTACAAAATAAAAATTAAGTATAACATAAATAATCATAGTCAACACTTATCAACAAAAAAGTGAATTAAAAATTATAAAACATAATTTTGAAAAAATCAACCATAATAATGAATTATTAATTGAAAATAAAAAATTAAATATTAAAAAATAATTATAAACCCTAATTCGGTAAGGTGGCCCTAAAAACAATCATAAAATTATACCAAATCACAAAAAAAATGAAGAAAAAAATACAAGAAAAAATCATAATTTAAAAATGTAATACGGAGAGTGTAACAGGAAATTTCATGCGCATTTTCATATAACTAAAAAAAAACAGGCTAAAGAACATAACAAAATTAATCCATAATATGAAATCAGTTTTTTTTATCAATACGTGTATATATACATACATATGCTTCAAGGGAACTCTCCACTCTTACATATATCTTACTTGTAAAATCCTATTTTCTTATTTTCAGCAACTTGGTTATGCAATTTTTTGAAAAAATATCACTCTTAAACCTTAATCGTTGTTGCTTGAAAATGTTTCTTTAGTAGTGCAGTGAGTTTCAATTACAAAGGAACTACTGGATTACTTCAAAAGTGCCATTTATCAAAACATAGTTTGTTCACAGGTCATGGTTCCACTCATACTTAATCAATTAATAAGGAAATTTGTGAGATGCTTCAAAAAAAAAAAATAGTTATGAACGTTGTACAAAAATTATTTGTCGAACGAATTAAAACTAGTGGGAGGGAAGGAAAGAATGTCCAATGAAGACCTGCATGTGCATGGTCTGCAAATTCATTCCGCCCCCAACGCCTTTTTTTCCTAGTTATGCACTTGGGTGAAGAGTCAAGTATTAAGAATTTTCCAAAACATTTAAATCATTTGTCCAAATAAAACTTAATTATCTATTATTAATTAATTCGGATATTATCTAGGTTCAAGAAAAAGAGAATATTTAGGTTTTATTTTTTATTATTTCTTTTTTTTTAATAGGATCAGTGTTCTTTCATTTGTAAATATCGAAGCAATGAACTTTCATTTAAAATTTTGGATGTTTCATTTTTTTTATTTTATTTGTTGAAATGGGTCTCCTGAATATTCATTTGCAAATATTAAGTCCATGTTGATTTAACGCAAATCAAAGTACAAATGGCCTTAATTTTACATAAATAAAAGTACACAATTTAAAAAAAAATAAAAGTAGAAAAAATAAATTCAAAAACTGTGGAAAATAGATGAACCATGCGTTTTTCCTATTATGCAACGACAGATGACCCAGCATCAGAAATGAAAGCCAATTAATGAGGTTGGTAATCTGGAAAATTTAAGAAGATTTTAATGGAAATAAAAACAAAATCTTGGCTCTCACAAAATATACATACATACATATATACACACATATACAGAGAGAGAGAGAGAGATAAACATAAATATGAGAAATAAGGGCCGTCTAACACATGCAAGAACTTAAATATATCTCTAGGCAAAATTAATAATGGTGTGGTTGGATTTGTTAGAAATTAAGTGACGCTTTTAATGGCTGCTGCCGAGCCTTCCCTGTTAAGTTGTATCTATAGGTGTATATATATATATATATTATGTATGGATGTATCTATATACACACAGTAAACACACACCGACTATCCAGGCAATGAATGACGGCCTTCCTGCAGTTTCGCGTAATTGCAATATTTACTACAAAATTTCCCATTCCTGCAACCATCTTGAGATTTTTTCCAACAATTAATACAGCTCCTGTCCCTTAATTTACACCCTCTCGTCTTCTACCTTTCCTCTTCCAATTCAATTCATTAACACCCTCTCTCTCTCTCTCTCTCTCTCTCTCTCTCTCTCTACAACCTCCACCTCTCACCATAATTTAATTGAGCTTTAAAGCAATCCTACTTCTCCCCTATAAATATCATGGTCCTAGAGGTCTGAAACCAACAACCTCAGCCACTTGTTGCTGGTGATTACACTGCTAAAGGGGTTGGCCATAACAGCTGTATATCCGGCCATCGGCACTCCAACGACCTTCACCTTTCCTTCTCTGCTTCCTCTGTCTTAAAGTTTCTAAATTTTCAGGTATCTAATTATTTGAACGTTACGACCACAAGCTTGTGTATAGCAATTCAATCAATTATTCATGCTCGTATTGGTATTTTCCTTTCTTAATCCTTTGTAGCTAATCTAGACGGAATTCATCATTCAAAGATAGAGAGAGGAATCAACCACCTTGGAGACGATGAGCCGAAGAAATGGAGCGAAGCTGGACCTCAAGCTGAACTTGTCACCACCAAGAGCCAACCAAGCTAGAGTTGTCTCCCCAAGCCATTCGCTGACCGTGTCCCCTACGAGCTCGTGTGTCTCGTCAGAGCTGAACCAACAGGACGAGTACCTTCGATACTCAACGAGCCCAGAGGCCACTTCGATGATGCTCGTGGGATGCCCCAGGTGCCTGATGTATGTGATGCTGGCGGAGGAGGATCCCAGGTGCCCCAAATGCAAGAGCTCTGTTCTGCTTGACATCATCCATGACAACAACGATGCAAACACCACCACCAGCAGAAAGGCCAAGAAGAGTTAGCCACACAGAAATAATAAAATCTTGAAGATTCTGATGTTAATAAAAAAAAAAAAAAAACCCCACCAGAAAGCAGCTATTTCTGGGCCTAGTTAGGAAGTAGCACTATTGGCGCTCCGTTTCTCGATCAGTATGTACAAGGATGAGCGGAGCCTTAATAGTGCTACTTTATTTATTTCTTTTAAGTAGTTTCGGTCCAATTCAAGTAAGCATAGGAATTAGATTGGCATGGATGTGGCTTTGGTGGGGTGCAGATGTCTGCACAACAAGAATGTGCCTAACAGCTCAAGTTTTCTAGTAAGGAATTCCTTTTTCTGCGTGTGTGAGAATCGAACAGTTCTTCCAACCAGACCAAGACACTTCAGCAAGTACCAATTACTTAGCCAGTCAGCAATCATTTTTTTTTTAAAAAGGAACTAAAGAAAGACGTAGAAAGAGAGAGAAGGAGAAATAGAAACAAGAAATTCAAAATCATTAGCGCTGAAGAAAGGGAAAAAATGAAGCTACTGATGAAATGAAACTAAAGAGAATAGGTTTTGTTTCTTGGACCCACAAAGCAAGAGCAGACTCCACCTATTAAAAAGTGAAAGCGATGCCCCGTTATCACCTTAAATATGTGACAATTAAGCTGCATGGATGAAATACTATTTTCATCAATTGCCATGAACAGTACCAAAAATAATGAAAACTGTAACAATATTGCCTGATTCATAAGTTACAACTAATTGTGTCCTAATCACCTAACTTAGCTCTCCCAGTCGATTATACTAAGAAAATTTTTGCTGTTATTTGTTCATATATGGTACTAGTTTTCTAATCAAGCAAAGGCATTAAAAACTCTACATGAAGAAAATATCCAATAGGGAAGGATCTTAGTTTGAAGTACCTCTTTAATCAGAGCTTAGATATCATCGCCAACAACTGATACCAACAATTAGCTAGCTAACTTATGATAGGCAATAGGATATTAAATGTCAATATTACTAGTAAGCAAACAATCAATGAACGATGATACCACTCAAAGTATGTCCATGTGAAGTTATTATAGGAAAGAACCAGGGAAGGCTGATTAGGTAAATGCACCAGGACTGGCTTGTAATGAGGCTGAGGTAGTTCAAGCATTCAAAGAAAAAGGAGACTACATAAGATTGACAGTCCATTAAAACCAAATAAATGCAATAGTATTTGAGACAGTTGAGGGAGAATAAGGGTGCTATTACGTCATAAGATAAATAAAAATTGAATATACAGGATCTTTACGTATTGTTCACTGCTCATCTTTTAAATTTTTCTGTGTTTTTCTTTTTCATTTCTGCCTCAACTTCGTATGGTACTGCCGTCTTGCATGTACACTTAACACCCCATGTCTCATACTCCTACCTTTACGTTTTCATCTAAAGCACTAGATTACATCGGCTAGCAGCCTAGCACTCCTTTCCCTTGAACCAGCAAAAACTATATTATGTTCACAACATAATACTTTCTCCATATATTATGGATCCACATAAATTTCTCAAATTATATTATATAACCTCTCTTAATCCCAACATTTTGTTGACTTCGATAAACTGAATCCAATATTGTGGAAGTTACTGCTATATGTTCAAGTATAACTAAGTTGAGGTAGAATATTATACAAAACATGGGATCTAAGTATGAGGAGGTTACAACCTAAAGTGCTCCCTGTCTTAACCTAAAAATATGTTGTAACAAATATATAACATAAACTGGTAATAGAAATGGCTTTGTATGTAGTGAATTAACGCGTAGCACCAGAATAGAGACTAGGAATGGACTCAGACGAAGCTGACCAGAGAAATTTTCTAAATGCGGGTGAACTAAGTTTCCACGGTCCATTGCAAATTGCAATCTACACAACTGAAATTTCATTTACCTTGGCACACATACCTACAAAAGATCGACTTTACAGAGTTTGCAAATATTTATTCCTATCTTCTCAAATTAAGCACAGCAATAAGATATTTTGGAAACTGCCCAACAAAATTGCCTTTCAATTTTTAATCAATCAATCCGTATGTTTTCATCACCATCCAACTCCCAGTTTACTGTTACATATACTGATTGCAGTTCTGATTTTATGACAAACTCACATGTAACTATCATCCATTGTCTGGTCATGTTACTTTCCATAATCCCCTTCATTTCTTTCTCTTTCTCAGATAAACTTTTCCGCTGAATGGATGCATGCATTGTTAACATCAACTTGTTTAGACCAACCAACAAATTTAAATTGATGCATTTACTAGCTGTGGCAACTTGACTTGACAAATCAATGTCAATAACTATTTACGAGAAAATTTTCAGAACTATAGTTATAGACCTAATCAAATCATCTATGTCACTTGGGAACTAACTGCTTTGTTATTTAAAAGGATTTTTTATGATGTAAAAAAAGAAGGAAGACAATTTGGTTTTTTAGCAGCTAGCAAGAATAAGGATACTTAAAGAAGATATCAAAGGATGATGAAAACTAGAGAAAAGTTGATTTGGTCCTCTCTCCTTGTCCAACTCTTGCACCACCTAACTATTCCCTAAAATCCTCATTGTTTTTTGAGATAATGTAACAAATTGAGATATTTTTTGAAAATTTTCCTTTGCCGCAACCCTTTTCTGTCATAAAAAAATCCCTTAACCAAACATGAATCTTTGTACGAAAAAGATACTTAGTATTCAGACTTGCTGATCAAAACTGAAAGAATTAAAAGTGCGTCGAATACAGAATCAGTACAATACTGATGACAATGAAAAAATTTATTACCCAAAACCAAAACTAAAAGCCCTCAACTTCCCATTTAAATTACACGAAAACAAAAGAAATCCATACCGGGTATCACTATCAGTTACACAAGGTGAAAGATTATGAAGTTGGGAACTATCTCAGCAGATCCACCTAATTAAGACTGGCCAAATAAATCAATAGAGGACTAACAAATGGATGCGAGGGCAACAGAAGCCCGGACTCATGTTAAGTACAAGAGTAAAGGAGCAGGCGAAACTGGCAAACAAAGTGATGAAGCAGCCCTCTCAGAGTAGAAGAAGGAACTCATTCTTTCAGAGTAAAAAAGGAACTCAAGCTTAGTTCAAGGGTAGGAGCAAGAAAAAGTGGCATATACAGTGATGAAGCATCCCTTCCCTTCAACATTAGATGAAGAAACTCAATTTTCTGCACCATTACATCAACTTCAAATTTTCAATATTTTTATCTTGTTTATGAAAATTTAGGTTCCGACTTCCGATACTTCTAGTCTTACTGGTTCAAATGTGAATCCACTTATCCACCCCTTACATCAACTTTGCAATTTCAATAATTTTATCTCAGTTTATGAAAATCTTAGTTCCAACTTCAGATACTTCTAGTCCTATTGGTCCAGAAGGGGATGCCACCTACAAACACAGCGATTCCCTGTCTAATAACAACGTTTAATGTCCCTTAGCATTATGAGTCCCGAACAATGTAGAAAATCAACTTCGTGCATTCATCAAATTATCAGCAAGGTTGCAAAACTCGCTGGGTGCTAGTCGGGCGGCTAGGTTGCTTAGGCAGAGCCTAGGCATTTTTATTTTTTATAATATATTATCACCTGTTATTTATATTAAAAAGTCTGTAATGAGATACAACTTGAAATCTGGTATAGTGGCTAAGTATCTTTGAATCAATGAGGTCCTTGGATAGACCCTTGAGAGTGTACAAATATTTCAATTTTGAATTTTAGTTCTCCAACTAATTTCCTTCATCCCACATCGGTTATAGATTGAAAAATTGGACGTGGGTGGTTGTATAAAAGGTTACCTATAAGTTTTCTAACTTTCCTCCATCCCACATCAGTTATACATTTGTATAAAAGTTGTCCAACTATGATCTAAATAATTCATAATTTTTAAAATTTAAAAATTAAAAAAAAAAATAGTTAGGCGCCGACCGCCTAGGGACCAATTTAGGCAGCAAAGTACATGGTTTTTGGCTCGGCCATTGGCCATCGAGCACCTAGGCCGATTTCTGTAACCATGATTATCAGGGGAATATTTGTGCAATAGTATCAGACATGCCTAATGAGCCATAACAACTCCATCATGTAGCATCCAACCCCACCTACCACAGAAAATGAAAAGATAACAGGCAAGCCAGGTTCACAAAGTGAATTAATTATTATGTTATAGTAACATCAAAATGCTATATGATTTAAAGTCTCACGACCATCTGAACATCAGCCTTATTCTCGGGATGATAGAAAGCAATTTTAAGGAACACAAAAACACACTACACTCAAGAAGCTCGGGATAAACAAGTAACTCAAGTGCAATCTGCCAAACCCTAAAGTGATGCCAACATTGACAGATCCTCAAACTTTCCACGGTATTGAGATAACTTCATTAAAGGTTAAACTAATGAAACCAAAGCAAGCTCCAATCTCAAGTTCCCTTTAAAATGTTTCCTTTTAAGCCCTCAACGACACTGTTAATTTAGTTATGTAGCCAATCTGAAAATATAAGGAATTATACAGTATAATATCTGAATGTTCACTAATGAATAAGGCTCTATAGTTCTCCAAGCCACCTTAGGATGGTGAATGACCAACTCAAATAAGTGGACTACCTAGCTAGAAACTTTTTAAAAAAAAAGTATTGGGTAAAAAACTGAATGAACTAGAGTATTGACACTCTCTTCACATCCTACGCTCCTTATCTGTGGCATACTTGGAGTTTCATGCTTAGATAATCCCCTCAAGCCATCAATCTGCTTGCTAGATCAATGTCTGACAAAAAGATCAGAAGCAATTCTGTCCTTTCTCTAAAAAACCTACAAGTTACAAAAGATTACATGAAAACCACAATGCAACCTATACTATGTGAGAAATCTGATGGGGGGAGTGAGAAAGGAAATCTCTTTCGGATTTCAATTAGTCATTGAAAATTAGAGTTTTTTTACATGCATTCAATTCCTATCATGCCAGCATGCATGATCAAATAAAATTATTAAGATCAACATATTAACATAACCTATATTCAAGTTATGTTAAAAAAAAAAGTCAGAAGTTTCACATTGGAAAACTACAAAAACAATAAAATAAATGCTGACATTTATCAAAGATGAGAAAAAAAAAATCATGTTTGTAAATAAAAGTTACCTGCTGTAACTGCACTTCAGGTACATGTTCTTCTGCTTTAACCCACTAAATCCCCATCCCATACCTTACACCATGGATGGCAAAGGGTTCCATCCATGACCACGGGGAGTGGCTTTGGGTAAATAGAGCATGGGTTGGGTAATAAATATTCTATCTCTGGACACAGTCAAGTTCCAACCAGTTTCCTGTTTTTGATAAACCTGCACCCAACCCAACCTGCTGCATTAGATATATATCGTTTTCAGGTTTTGCTCAAATGTAAGTTCACCTTCAACCTCTCAAGAGATCTGCTTTTGCTGCCACTTGATGCATCCTCAATATCCAGTCAAAGCTACAAACCAATGGCTCCAACTCTTGCATGACTTGAGGCCAGTTTCCTCTTTGTTTCTTTTCTTTCACCTCTTCACTTCTCCAGACCTTAGATATCTTATTTCTTAGCTAAAGCATCTTCTTAATGGTTATCTACATATTTGAAACTGGCATATGTAACAGGGTTGTTGCATATTTGATACTCACATAAACAGCTCTAGGAGTTAAACAAATCCAATGAGTTTGCTGGGTTTAACCTGTTTCTGAGTTTAACTACAAGGCCATGTGGTGGTTTTGGACTTGCCTTGAATAGGACAAGTATGAATTTTGCTAAGCGGCTAAGCCCAAACAATTTCCATCCCTTCCCACTCTCAAATGGGCAGCTCCAAGTAAGCAGTGTCATTCAAGAATCATGTATCAATACAGACACAGACTCATATATCCCCCAAAAAGAGAAGATTGTGAGAAAATCAAAAGTGGAAAGTGTCCAGCGCTACTCGTCATTCCTGTGTCATGTTTATTCATCTGATCTTTGACATCAAACTATATCGAGAGCAACCAGAATAGCTTCCCTAATCTGTTAGTTTTCAGAGCGTTCAGGTAAATTCTAACGTGAATGCATCCCCTCCTCCTGCAGCTCACAAGTGTCCCAGGGCCCGCAAATTTTGGTTATTTACAGCCCTTTTTTTGTAAAGTTTTGGCCAAAAATTTCGGCCGGCCGAAAAAATCTATCGTGACACTTCAACTAAAATATTGTGATACTTTGACTACCTATTGTGACAGTCCGAAACCGAAATTATTTTATCGGCCGGCTGATAAAGATTGGAAATAGCAAAAATTGGTTGGAAATAGTAAGGGGGATGTATTTACACTTTCCAGGGCCCCTCTTTTCTAGACAAATAGGCCAGTCTTTTAACTAATGGTCAGAAATTACAGAGTTGTAAACGAGCATACCAAAGGCACTATAAACTATAAAGCTCTCTAAGGCAGATCCATCAGTAAATGTTAGAGAAGCTAAAGAAAATAATAAAAGTATATAACTACAATGAAAATTAACTTTGAGGAGTGAAGATTAGTGTGCATGTGTAGAAAAACTTAAAACCAAACCAAATCAATTCAACTTGAATATAAATCACAACAAAAAACATCAAACACTATGATAACCATCAGGCACATACATGCTCCACTGGAGGCAGATTCACAACCCCCCCCCCCCCCAGAACCACCCATGCCCACTTCTTGACCAACAAATAACAGCTAATAAACAATCAAATTGATGAAATAGCTGCAAATCAAGAGAAGCCAAGTTAAAAAAGAAAGCAAAGAATGGGTTTAGAATCAGTTCGGGCTTTTTTGTAGTCAATACCACTCCCATTGCATTTTTATCATCTGAATGCCAAAATGCTACAACATCTATCATCAATTGTTTGAAGCAAACTAAGAACTTTAAAATCCCAACTCAAAAGGAAGTTTAAGATTTAGAGAACCCAATTCAGAGTTTCTTTAGTCCAACTCTGGGGCTATTAGATTATAACCCCAAAGAGGGCAATACTTTATGCATAGTAAGCTTAACACCACACCCAAAATTGATGATAATAATGTCAACAAGCAATATTGGAACTAGTCACAATTCAAATGGAAGCAGCAGAAAGGCAATAGGATTAGAAGCAAAACTTATTGCAGACCAAAATGAAAGAGCTCTCAACAAAAGACAGAATAAGTGCATATTCAGATCAAGACTCAAAAAACTATATTCATTAAAATATGATATACAGATGTGTAACTAAAACCATGACTAGCTCTACTACAGATGTCAAAAAAACATCTTACTTGATGAACTTCTCATGTGTGGACACATTAGCAATTATAACCAGAAGAAACCTACAAGTCTCGTGCATCATGCTATACCCTATGGCAAAAGATGATGGCAGGGTTCTAATTGAACTTTGAGCAACATGCTTACGAACATGACCAGAAGAAGCAAAATTGTCGGTGCCCAACCAAGACTTCAGTAAGAAACTTCTGAAGCATTAATAACACGGATGAAAGATTAAAACAGCACACTTGTACTGTTGAGGAGCAATGGAAACACTAATCAAACAAAAAGCTGCTCTAGGAGTCAAGGATTGTTCTCATGAAGTTCTCCCCATCCACTACTGCCTCTAATATATCTGTCAACGATACCAAATTCTGCATTCTGAGCTATTCTCCTTGAATAGTTCTCAGCAGATATAGGACCCTTCTTCAATCTCCTATAGTATATCATCTCCCAAGGCCACATGCGGGCAGAACCAAAATAAACTTCCACAGGTAAGTCCTTTTCATTTTGCTCAGGATGCTGCAGGCCAAAATGTTTTAAAACCATTTGTACTTCCTTCAAGGACATTCTCACTGAACTGGAAGCATTGGACTTTAAAGAATAGCTAGACTCTGTTGATGCTACATGTTGCTCATTTTTTGAATCTCTCATCCCTTTCATAGAGTGCATAGATAAATTATCAACAAAACGACCATCACCATCTGACAGTGGTTCATACGGCTCTAACAATTCATGTGAGTCCCTGGATAAAGAATGACAAAGATTGTTATCCTTCTCAGATGGATCCTTCAGCATATCCTGTTCCAATTTAGCAGGTCTTATTTCACATTCATTTTCTACACCGAACGAGATACTTTGAGATCTAACGGAACCTGCACTTCTCCTTAACTGTGATTCCTCTTCAAATAAATCCTTGGAATCTTCTTGAGCTTCATTTGGAGAGGGAGATGCATTTTTATCAACTTCTTTAGGTAATAAAGAAGAGGTAGGAGACATTGACCCAGATTTGGACAGTGACTTAAAGAATATAGATCCCGAATGGTGTGAAGGTGAAGATCCATGAGGAGATAAGGAAATTTTCTCAGAAGGTACTGATTTCAACTTGGATCGTGATGAGGGTTGAGACAGAGACCTTAACGATCTAGAAGGGGACTGTGATCTGGATGAAATATAATCAGAGTGGATTGAAGATGATGATGGACCTCTTGCTCTCTGCAAATGATTTTTATCCCGACCTTCGTAATCCCTCCTATTTCTTTTTTTATCTCTGAACGCTTTCCCCCTACCTCTAAGAGAAATCTTCTGAGTGGGAGAATCTCCATGTCCCAGCAATCTCTTATGGATATTTGAAGTGGATGGCTCCCTGTCACTGCCCTGACTCCTGAGGGGAACAGTGTCACCACTGGGATGCAGCCATCCTTGGCAACCTGGCACATGCCTCCTTGGCTCTAGCGGACAATTGCTCCTTTTGTGACCCACCTCCCCACAAAAATAGCAACTCTTTTGAGATTTTTCATTGTATGAATGCCCTCTTCTGTCTTGTATCTTCTTGACGGAAGGTGAACTAACCAAAGGAGATATGTCTGTATGTTCATCCAATTCCTTTTTATCATCGCTGTTATGAGGCTCATAACGGTCAAAGTCCAAGTTATTTTCCAAATAGTTTTCATTTGATGGGTCTACAACCTGCTCTCCCCACCTACTATCATTTGGATGGTTCTTTCCAACATCTCCTATCCCATGATGATCGCTCAGAGAAGTATGTCTGTGTTCTCTCACATAACCTTTTGAATCATCTGGGTGGCAGCTAATTGATTCATAAATCATGTCAGAAGAACCAGTTCTGAGAACACCATCTGCTTCTTGGGAATTCATCTCGTTCTCTCGTCGATCATATGAAACCAACCTTCGATGAGCATATTCTTTCGCTGTGTACCTTCTGTGTGGTGGCTCATTCGACTCTCTCCCTGAGGTGAATCTTTGCAAAGTCCGAGGCTGCCGATTAGACCATGATATTGTTATGGCTTGTCCACAAATCCTAGTCCCACGTAGTGTTTTGAGGGCTTTTTCAGCACTAGCAGGATAATTATAAACTACAAACCCATATTTGTCCATCACCCGTACAGTACAGCTACCGAATCTCCGGAAAACACGTCGAAGGTCATCTCTATGAGTGTCAGATGACAGGTTTCCAATATGCAATGACATCTGGAAGATACAACAACAAAAATTACCAAACTAACTAACACAGTACCTTGAAACCTATATCACATTTATAATTACTTACACATAGGCATTCATGCATATATGTAAACAAATATGCATATAAACCTAAAGACCATATCGCATTCATCTGTACATTGCAACTGTAACAGTCAGTTCATCGTCTCCTACTAAAATCATGATGAGGTAGTGCACTTAAGCCCTAAAGACTCGGATGTACAGAATTAAAACTATATTTAGTATGCAGGTTAGAATTTCTTTCTCTTTTTGTTTTCTGTTTCAGACAGGCAGCATTAATCAACAGTTAGTGCTAAAACATGATTACTACATTTTACACATTCAAAACTTCAAAGAAACGTCATCAAAGCCAATATTAACAGGTAGCGTGTACAAATTCGTAAAGGGGTAAATAACAACCTTAAACGTGAACCAAAAATTCCAACCAAAACACACACGACGAAGCGAGAGTTCTTTGATAGTCACACATCGAACTCATGTGCAGATGATCAAACATTTATAAGCTTCTAACATGAATTTATGGGCTAAAAACTGTAATCCAAATAAAACAACCCATAAATAGAATCGAGATTCTAATACACAAAATCGAGCAGCTGAAAAACATTCAAAAACTCACCAGTCTCAGCAGAAAAAATACATCAAAAAAATACAAGAACAGAATGGAGTAGCAAGCGAATGTAAATTACCTCGAAACTATGATGAAGAGTAACTGTGTTTTGCAGTGTGTGAAAAAATCTGTGATTATATGAGGCAGGCAGGCAGCTGCCGTATCAAATTCACACTACGGAGAAAAATTTGCAGATCGTCGCTTTTTCGTGCCTTTTTGGCTTCCTTTTTTATTCATGTTTTTCAATTCTAGTACCTTTCCGGTTAATTATTTACAAGTCCTTTACTTTTTGCATAATTATACTTAATCCCTTTTTTTTTTTTTTTTTAATGACCCCAACCAATTTGAGATATTAATTATACTTAATCCCTTGAGAGACTGTATTTGTTTGATTAGGGTCTCCAAAATCCAATCTAATCGATTCCTTGTTTTTTTTTTGTACTTTTGGTCCAATTTGATTAAAATTTTCAAATCAAACTAAATGTTAGGTTTTTTTCAACTAATTCAATTTGGTCGTTCAAGTTTCGGAAACCATCAATCAAGCCACACTCCGATACGCTGCCTGTCTTCTATAGCTTCAAATCCAAGCTATAGAAAATACTTTGTACTTCATAGAACTATCCAATTGTATTTTTTATCTTCATGTGTTTTTTTATTGAATGTTTCTTAGTATGTTAATAGTATTTTTTTGAAATGACACATGTGATATAAAAATCTATACACATATTAAGGCAAAATTATGAAGGGTAAAATTATAATTAAAAAAATGAATAAAACAGTAGAAATGTAAACTCACCAATTCAGTTTTCATGAGTGCATCTTTTTTCGATATGTACTTTGATATTGAACACTATTAGCCGCTTGATAAGAAATAAACTTAACAATTATATATATGTGTGTGTATGTGTGTTGCATATATATCTAACAATGATTATAAGAAATAATGAACATTGGTTATTAATTTTCATTAATAACATTATTTGTGATAATTTTTGACGGTCATAATACGAACGGATACAACTCCCGTCCAGCATTGGCGGCTGGTGGACTCAAGCCTATTGTTTATTCTGGGCCGTTGGGCCCCCATCACATGCTGCCTTACCAAATATATGAATATTGGGCTCGCCGACATTGGAGTCGGCAGTTCAAGTGCTTTCAGGCTCGGTGGTTCTAATCAGGGCATGTCAGGCTTCACGGGATTAGCCACGCCAAGTGTTGTATCAATTTGAGAATGTTCCTGAAACCACCCGGATGACGAATGAAATTGAAATAGAAAAATAATAAACTATTACAAATTATTATTATTATTATTATTATTATTATTATTATTATTATTATTTGAAAATGCCCCTGAACCACCCAGGTGACGAATCCTACATAGATTTGTTTCGTAAGTTGTAATTATGTTCGTGACTAATCCGATCTAGATTTATCTCTTAAGGAATAATCATGTCCAACTTAATTGAGCATATTGAACACTATTAGCTACTTGTGTACAAAAATTAAAGTAAACTCACCAATTCTTAGGGATGAGCAAAAAATTGAAAATCGGACCGAACCAAATAAATTTCGGTCCATTAAGTCCGGTTCTTTCAATTTTTTGATCTGGTTCAGTTATATTTTAATAAAAATTCGGTCATCGGTTCAGTTCAATCCGACAAACAGCAGACCAAATAGACCGAGCCTTTTTAATTATTATTAATTTATTATTTTTTAATTGTTATTTTTGGATACTTCAAATGTTTGATTCACCAATCTACATATACAGAAAAAGTGTTAAAGTGCTTTTACATGGATAATGCACATCCATTAGCATCACCAATGGTCGTTAGATCTCTTGATACAAAGAAAGATCCATTTCGACCTATTGAAGATGATGAAACGGTACTTGGTCCTGAAGTACCATGTCTAAGTGCAATTGGAGCATTAACTTATCTGGCTAATTATACTAAATCACATATAGCTTTTTCTGTAAATCTTCCCGTAAGATATAGCGCTGCACCCACTTTGAGACATTGGAATGATGTTAAGCACATTCTACGTTATCTGAAGGGTACCATAGACCTTGGATTATATTATTCAGAAAATTTCGATTCTTCTCTGGTAGGGTATTCGAATGCAGAATTTTTATCCGATCCACATCAAGCCAAGTCACAAACTGGCTATGTTTTCACATATGGTGGAACTGCTATATCATGGAAGTCTGTGAAGCAAACCTTGACTGCAACATCCTCAAATCATTCTGAAATCATTGCAATCCATGAAACAAGTCGAGAGTGTGTGTGGTTGAGAAATATAACAAGCCACATCCAAGAGTCGTACGTATTAGCTTCATCAAAGATCAATCCAACTATTTTGCATGAAGACAATGATGCTTGCATCGTGCAACTCAAGGAAGGATATATCAAAGGTGATAGGACAAAGCACATTTCTCCCAAGTTATTCTACACACACGATCTCCAAAAGAATGACGATATCAACGTTCAACAAATTCGCTCAAGTGACAATTTGGCGGACTTATACACAAAGACATTACCAACATCAACATTCAGAAGGTTGGTACACAAGATCGGCATGCACCAACTCAAAGATCTACAATGATCTCAAGATCAGGGAAGCAGTTGTACTCCTTTTCTTTCGACTAGGTTTTGTCCCACTAGATTTTTCTCGCAAGGTTTTAATGAGCCAACATTTATTTTAAGGATTGGTCACTCAAGGGAGAGTGTTGTAAATATATCTAATAGATATATATGATATGAGTGACGGTCAAGCTACTAGCCCTAAAACCCTAACTCTCGTACTATTATATATAGAGGCATTTGGTCCTCATATTAAATACATACAATTGATATTCTCTCTCATCTCAACATACGTAGAATTATGCCATAATTAAGTCAACTAATTCTTCTCAAAATGTTTCATCTAAAAATAATGCTTACCATTGAAGATAGGGATGACAATGGATAGGGTGTGGATAAGGTATTATGGTACCCGTTTTCATACCCGCGTTTAAAAAAAATGCATGTACATGTCTCCGTACCCGCGTGGATAGTAATTATTATAGCCGTGCTCATATCCTCTGGGTACCTAACTGCCCATATTCATGCCCGTTACCAGCAATTTCACTAACTACAAAAAAAATATAAATTTAAAAAATTAATTAAAACTAAAATCATAATAACAATTTGATTAATACACAATTCCAAGTTCTCATAAAAATGATATTAAATAAATAACTAAAACGAATATAACAATATATTATGAATAACAAAAAAAAAGGCACTTATGTTACGTGAACCAGTAACATAGAATCAATTAATTTGCGTTTTTTTTTCTTGTAATATGTGCTTGCAATTAAAAAAACTAACTTTATATTATTGCTTTATTTTCAATTTTCAATAAGTATTCAACTTTTAACAATATATATATATATATATATATATATAGGTTGGATCAAAAATACAGATTTTTCTGGTGTAAGAACTAGGAACCCATCTTATACTGTCCACCTAGATGATCTAATGGCTGAGATTAAATGTCAAAGTCAAGGCAAAAACAAAGGAGGCGGGGGTATAATCGTCCAATCCCCATAAAAAAGATGATGTCATCACTTTGTTAAAAAATCTTAAAAACTTTGAACAACCATATCTCACTCGTTTCAAATCGGATAAACGCAAATAATATACTAAATTAAAGATCTTTTCATGCTCTTTAATCCAAGACCAGTCATGGATATATTTGTTCAAATAAGTATAGACGAAAAATACAAAATATACATTTTTACTCATGTCCAGAGCGAAAATGCTTTCGTTAGCTTTTAAATAATTGTTCGTCAGCATCATGATAAGTTGATTAAGTATGCTAACGAAGCATTTGTATATGCTAACATATTGTATTCATTGAGCTAATGAATGATTATCATAATGTTAACGTAGTACGCATACTTATATTATTATTATGAGTTATTACATTTCAATTATGACTTATAATTATTTTTAATGATTTAGTTTTTATGTTTTAGTTACTAATTGATTATTATATATTATTTATTTCATCAAATTAGAATATATTAGTTAAAGTTTTTTTCATCCATTTATGATTTATATCTTATGCTAACGATGAATTGTCATATGCTAACATAGTTTATTCGCAGTACTGGTAAAACAATATCATTATGATAATATTGTATATTTATATTGCTATTATGATTTATTCCATCCAATTAGGGTTTATAATTAATTTTTAGAATTTAATTCTATTTTTTAGATCATTGGAGTTTGTTATATTTGAATTATGGTTTATTTCATCCCATTATAATTTATAATTACACTTTAGAAATTAATTTTTCGTTAACAATATGAGAAAAATTTCATTATCATAACGATAACGCTTCGTTAACATGATGGTAATACTTCGTTAGCATGACGATATGTTATCAAATATCATTCGCGATTTTTATAAGAATTATCAAATTATGTTAATACCCTGTGCGATTTTTTTTCCAAATATTACAGAATTGCCACTACTCCTTTTAATCAAATCTAGATCATAGATCTTTACTGATTGTATGGTGTGAGATGGGTTCCTAGTTCTTACATTGTGATTGGTTTGCATTATAACCACCCCTATATATATATATATATATAATATCTTATACAAAGTACAAACTAGGAAACAAATTAAAACCTAATATATGTAAAATAAAATACTAATTAAATAAAATCAAACTTAATTTAATATTTATAATAGTAATAATAATAATTTCTATAAATATACTTATATATAAAAATGTATATATGAATATATACACAAACATGTGGGTATGGGTGGGTTAGGTACTTAGGCACCCATACCTGCATAATTACTCGTATGTGTCCGTCCCCGTTGATTGGAAAATTACCTTACCCATTATGGGTAGTTTTTGCAGGTACCCATATGACTTGTTACCCATCGTCATCCTAACTGAAGACTTTGTGAAAAACTAAATGTCTCAAATTATATATCCAAGGTTTTCTGTACTCAATTCAAAATAAAATTAAATTAAGAGAAATTCTAAACACAGTCTTATTGGAAAATTGGATGTAATAAATTAAGTCGTGTCTTATTTTATCAGATTTTTAATGTCCAAGTTATTTAATTCTAGAGCAATTAAATAGTGTATGATTGATTTATATTTGTAGTAAATAATCGTATTATTTTTATTTTCTCAAATTCGATTTTCGGTAAGTGGAAAATTAATTGTTGAAGTCGGTCACACAATTGGACATTTATGGAGTGTGGAAAAATGTGTTTAAAACACATTTAATGATCACACATTAAATTCTTAACATAATTAAGAAGCGTATTTAAGTGTTTTAACACTTAAAGTAGAATATCTAAAGTACACAAGAATGTGGATCATGACACACGCGCATCTGAGGTTGTGCTCGTCTCATCTCGTTTTAGCCCCACCACTTCTGTATAATTAAATTTTACAAATTCATACAAAAGTGCACGATAATGAGTGTTTTTATGTATCTGTTTTGCGTTTTTCTCCAAACTGAGTAGAAAAAATCTTAATGAATAAAAAACAGAGCATGATAATGATTATGGTGTTGCTTATTTTATAGGGTAAAGGGTAAAAAAAACACTCGAATTATATGCCCAATCCCATCTAGATGTACGAATTATTTTTTGGTTCAAATACACACCTAAACTATTTAAAAAGTATAATTGGCCTCCTCAACTATTCAAAATATATCAAATTCACATTTTTCGTTTAACACCATTAACTTTTTCCATTAAATAAAATGCACATACCATGTATTGTGGTATGATTAAAAAGCTATCGTCATGGGCTTTCTAATTATACTCTCAATTTTTCAATCGGGTGTTAAATAATAGAATAATTACTTGGAGAAATATCGATGACGAGGGTTTGTATTACGAATTAAATTTTAAATCTCGATACCAATTCGATGTTAGATTTTGAAATTAAAAGAGGTGTTTGAAACTCCATAGTGTGGGTTATTTGGCCGTGGTTTCAATTTGTTTGATCGGAATTTATGAGTGATAGAATTGAGCTCGACACATTTTAATTAACGGAAAAAACTAACGGTGTTAACTTCAAGTGCCAATTTGTTCTTTTTTAAATAGTTTAGGTGTGTTTTTGGGCCAAAAAATAATTCGTACATCTAGATAGAATTCGATATATTGTTCGGATGTTTTTTTTTGCCCTTTGCCCTATTTTCTATTATCAAATTGATGAAGAAATACCACTCTGGCTATTGAGAAATTTAACCCAATTTATGTAATGTAATGTAATATAATGTATAAACTCCATTTTTCTCTCTTAAATAAATATCTCAGGCGTATGAGAATTAAAGATATCATTATAATGAATGAACGACAAATATTTATACACTCGTGCTATTTTTTATGCATATGTGAAATTTTAATTATTCAAAAGGGTGGGGCTATAGTGTGGGACTATGGTTTTGGATCTTATTGGCCCAATTCAGCTCAAACTCTTCTTCTCGTTATTTATTTCCTATTATTATTTACCATTTCCTTTCCTTTATTTTGGAAAATGTTGTATAGCATTTAAATTAGTATTTAATTATCTACTCTTAAAAGTCGCATATAATTTACAAATTAGTGAAAAAGTTATAACTTTTTTTAGCAATTAACCCTTTTAAATACTTGTACCGTGATAACTTTAAACAATTGCACAAATTTACATTTGTACTCAGTGCTATAGTTAGACATCAAGAGAGGTCTAATTTTCTGCCTCCATGAGACTTTGTGGAGGAAAATAATCATAAAATTACAAGGTCATGAATTTTTATTTTTTTATTAATTTTTAGTGAGAGAGGGAGAATTATGGGTGTACATACTTGATGTAGCGTGTGCACATGTTATAGAATTTCACGAATTATGGATTAATCCTCGGTCACTCATCATCATGGATATAAATAAATAAATATCAAATTACATATGTTATTTTAATTTTAATAGTTTAACTAAAGTTAATTTATAAATTAAAAATAAATAAATTATACTTAATATGCGAAACATCTCAGCCAATCAGAAGTTACCGTGTGTTAATTCAAAGCATAAAATAAAAGATTTGATTCTACAACCATGGTGGAATTGATAATAAGTAAATAAAAACACATGTACCAATGTACCATGTAAAAGTAAAAAGAATTGATATTTTGTGTAGAATCAAATATTTGGTCATCGCTCTGATCTTTTACATTCACGCATCCATAACCAGTGTAAAATTATCACAGCAGCCATGGATAGGATAGCTAGAACAGAAGAATTTGGAAATTGGCCAAATAGTTCACAAGATAATCGAAAAACAATAAACGATAGGCAGGAAAATACTATTTAGCATCTAAGAGCCCTGCAATATATATTCACCATGGGCATATTTTTCACAAGCTACAGAATAAATGATGTTCTTCCCAAATTTTCCGTTCAAAGAGAGGCCAACCAAAGAATTCTTGAACACAAGTACTAAAATATTAACATGATATTCAATGATTTTCACACACAAGAAATCCCATCACCAAGCATCCCAACATAGTTCACAAAGAGAATAAAGCAAGATAAAACATGCGATGAATCCAGGAGAGTTGTAGGAGAGCGAGCTTTTCAGGCATTCGCCCTGTACAACATCCATCTGAACACGATGAGATAACTATAAAATCAGAATATGGTCAATAGGACCTTCATATCTTACACTAGAAATAGGTTCCTTCGGGAGGCTGGACCAGCTTACGGTTGTGTGGAGCAGCCATCTCTTTCTTCAGCTGTGTCAGTATGTCTTCCATTGTGTACTCCCTCTGCCAATTTGATAGAAGCCCAAATTTTTTTGGTTCCACCTAGACCATGAATGTCATATTAATCATTTCACAACCATATGCTTCGACAGGGTTTAACACATGCAACAGATCATTCTCAACTCAGATTAAGTAAAAACCAACAAATACACAGAATCCTTACTGAAAAGATGAAAAGCTAGATTTACCACCATCAGAAACTGGGCTCCCAGAGATAAACAAGTTGTGTGTGTGTTCATTTAGTAAATTACATGCTATGGACTAAAGAATTTACTTCAAGGTTTTTCATTGTTAGCAAGGGAATATATTAGCTTTTCATTGTAGTTCTCAATCCACTCCATGATGTATCATATCAAAAAATATAACTGGTTCTTCCACAGAAACACACCGGAAGTAGGATTCAATTAAATAAGATCTTCTCATTTCAATTTCAATTGCCATTAAAACATTAAACTTCATTTAAACATGAATTTCTTATTTCATTTGCCATTAAAATTTCTATATAAAAAAACACTATATATTCTGAACATTAGCATTATTATGTAAAAAGGTGACATCAATTAACATTAGCAACAAAGAACAAATGATGATCATAGTTTTGCAGAATTTTGAAAAAATAAATCATTAAAAATATAATGAACCAATTCTAAAAACTTTGAGGATCTAACACAGTTCAAGGTAAAAGCTCAGAGTTAAATTGACAACTCTTCTGGCCCACTTAAAGAAAGAGAAAATGAAGGAAAGGCAGGATAAAATGAAGTCAGTGTTCGAGAACGGGTCCAAATATGGCATAGAAAGATATCATATTTACTTTTACCATTCATTCCATATTAAATAGTTCTAGAATAACTCTGGCTTAATTAAACAACATTGTGAACTTAGCCTTGAGTTGATTGTATCCGTACCACTCCAGTTTCATGGTTTACACAAGTCATGTTAATCCGGGAATGGAAACGAACACTGGGAGGCTTCTCTGGATAATCTTTGTCACAAAATAACTTCAACTGATATATGCGTCCCTCATGTACAGACTGACAGAAAAAAAATAATGTGAAATTAGTTTTCTGCATTGAATTCACAAGTAGTTCAAGAACACCCTCCAACAATACTTTCACCAAAATTTACGAACGTAACACACTCAGACCAGCTTCGAAAAATGTCATGCAATGAAAATACAATTGTCATATCAGCATAGCAACCATCAAAAAGCAAGCAAAAAAAAAAAAAAAAAAAATTCTAAAATCCAAAAGCGCAGAAGATAAGGTAAGATATTGATGAGAAAATGATTGAACATGTACTACATGACTAGTTGCATTTGACCTGATCTACTGCAGAACTAAGGATCACAGTAGTTAGACACTATTCGATTTATAGCTATGGTGTTTGATTACCAAATTAAGGTAAATCTGAGGTAGAAACAAGATTTTTTAATTTAAAGAAAGAGAAATCTCAAGGAAATTATCCCCTTAAGTAGATGAAGAAGTTTGTTTATTACGGCAGGTCTATGAGAATTTCAAACTACTATGTTCATGTTAAATCATGCATTTAAGAACCAATATATGATCCATCAAAAAAATAATGCATGTTACAAATTTATTTTCAACATCAAAATGAGATGGTATAGACAGAAGATGCTCACATTGTGAGGACCTATAATGGTGCCAGTCCATGAGCGCATGTAGATATCATCTCCGTCATCCATTCCATAGCTTACAGTACCATCCCCGATTCCCTTTTCTCCACGTTCAAGTTCCTCCAATAATCTGAAATTTCTAGGAACTACAAAAAGGTATGAGAATTAAAATGCAATATTTTTTCTAACCCAGCAAATGATCTCCTATATCAAGTGTAGATAGCAGAGATTGATAAGGGGGATTCCATTTATCAGTCATTCACGCATGACCAGTGAATTCTATATGCAGAATGATTACGATAACAAGGTACTCTCCGTAACATATCCTTTGAACATTTAATCAGCAAAACCACTTTGTAAAGAGAATTGTGTATATTAGCACAGCTAGTTGGGATATGGTTGAGATAGAATCTAAATGGACCTTTCATTATATTAAAGCAGCTACCAAAGACACCGAGTAGTCCACAACCTCGAAACTTTATAATTAACCTGATCGTTCACTAAGACAACTCATTCCGTGTAGACTTAGACTCGCTTCGTGTGTTTATCCCGTTAATAACCCTAGAAACAGAGAGCAATGTGAACCGTGGACATATCAAATGAAAAGACAACGCATAAACACTCGACGTTCAATTTGATTATGTGACTGGAGATTTACAGAATATTTCAATGTGTTTAAAACTCGAGTAGGCAAATTCAGGTTGATCAATACTTCCCCGAAAAACCCAATAGAAAAGTTTATATTCTTGAGAAGAAAAAAAAAGAATTAGCTAGCTGAGATAAAAAAAACCCCAACAAAATAAGTATGAACAATCAAAATTAAGAACAATATTCCTTATTTAGATCCGCAACTAAAATCTCAAACAATCTTCCTTTCAGACAATTGAGATGCTAAAACCCATGAAACCCAACGACCCATTTGCAGATTGACCACGAGGAACATGAAAACCATAAATAATCGAAATTAATAACATTAGAGGAATATATTCGTGAGAGGGGAAAGTCTTTACCCACGACGCTGGATCCTCCTGAGCCAAGAGTCATAGTGTAATATTGGGAATTGGATTTCTGCGAAGAGGTCGATTTGATCGAGGAGAGAGAGGGAGAGAGAATCTGAAGAAGAGAAACGCGAGGTGGAGAAAGGGTTAAAAGGGTTTGAGCGTAAGGGAAAATAAAAGTAGTGTGCGGATGTGGAATAGTCCAAAATGTCAAAGATTTGGGAATTTTTATTTGCACAACTAATTTTACTTTTTCTACTTCAGTTACTATTTACACCACACACTATTACATTAATATCTTTCATTTTAAAAATATTTATTTTACTTAAAAATAAAAAAAATGTGTTCGGAAATAGCGTTCGTCTTATTCGAGAATATTAATTCGAACGACTCCAATACTTAGAAAAAGAAAATGTTGGTTCGAAAACTAAAGTTTGAACAACCTTAATTTGTTCGAAAATTAAAGTTTGAACAACCTTCATTTGTTCGAAAACTAAAGTTTGAACGACACTTACAAAATTTCAGGGTGCAAGGGTGTTAGAAAATATTTTCCGAATGAACTATGTTCGAAAATTGAAGTTCGAACCACCCCAATATGTTCGAAAACTTAAATTTGAACGCCTTAAATTCCGTTTTTTCTTCAAGTGTTGATCGAAAATTGGAGTTCGAACCACTTCAAAATGTTCGAAATTTCCAACTCGAACGAATCGTGATCTGGACAAAAAAAAACAAACTCCACAACACGTTCTAAACTCGATTATTTTTCAATCAAAACACTCATGCTAGCATCTAATACTTCTAGTAAACTATTAGAAGTTAATGAATACTTTGCTTTATTTTTTTTTGTAGTTTTGAATTTGTGATGTATTGAGTAACTTTAGTGGTATGAATAAGTAATAAAAGAGTATTAAAATAACTTCACAATTATTTTATTTTTATTATTTTGTGGTGCAAATAGTAAATTTATTATTAGTGAAAATCATCGCTCCCTTAACATTTATTTATTTTATAGTTCCAAATACCATGTACATACTCGTGATTGTGGGTATAAAATTCAAGTTAACACAACAATTTTTTTGAAAGTAAAAATAAAATATGATTGGTTGATAAAATAACAAATAAATATTTGTATGGTTCAAAATCGGGAATCATTATTTCCGATGGAATCCATATTCCCAAAGTAAGAGGAATAGTCATTCCACCTACTCCATGGGTTTAGCTATTTCCCATGACCAAAAATATTAATATATGATATATTAATACATAATCATGTCTTATAATATTATTTTATCATATTTAGAAAAATAAATTGAAAATCAAATTAAATAATTTATTATTATTATTTCATAATTATTTTAATATTATTTATTTATTTTCAAAATATATGTTAAAATTAAATTTTGATAGCTTTTATAATTTTGTTGAAGAAAAATGAAAGTAATGCCGAAATAAATACAACATAAAAATATGTTATAATACAATATAAAATATTTATGTATTTGATATAATTTAATATATTTAAATGAAAAATTGAAATATTAAAGTATTTTTCTGTTAGGAAAAACTATCAATGTTTTTCTTATAAGGGGTTTTGATGAGATGTCAAAATATGAAAAGAGCCTTGAAAGAACTGAAAAGAAATCAAGCAGAAAACTAAGAATGATCGTACAGAGTCAAAGCTGTCAAAGCCAACAGAAATGATCAATTCGTGTGAAAGAGGAGAGAAGAATGGAGAGAAAAAGAAGACTGTAGCTTGCTAGAATAATTAGCAAGGCAAACTGCAAGTTGCAGGTACCAGCGAGAGAAGGTACCAACTGCCATCAGTCTACAGTAATGAACTGATGACCAATACCAGTTCAAGGCCAACACCAGCTGAAGAGATGTTCCAGCTGAAGTGATGAACTGATGGACATACCAGTTCAGGGCCGACACCAGCTGAAGAGATATACCAGCTGAAGTGATGAACTGATGGACATACCAATTCAAGGCCGCCACCAGCTGAAGAGAACTGAAGCACATACCAGTTCTAGGTCGCCACCAGCTGAAGAGAACTGAAGCACATACCAATTCAAGGCTGCCACCAGCTGAAGAGAAGTTCCAGCTGAAGAGAACTGAAGCACATACCAGTTCTAGGCCGCCACCAGTTGAAGAAATGTTCCAGCTAAAGAGATTTGAAGCACATACCAGTTCTAGTCCAATACCGACTGAAGAAATGTTCCAGTCAAAGGAAGATCCCAACTGAAGGGAATACCAGCTGAAAGAGAAGAACTGAAGTGCATACCAGTTCTAAATCATTCCCGACTAAAGAAATACCAGTTGAAGAGCACATCAGTTTAAACTGATGAACATGCCAGTCCACGATGATATCAACTGATGAAGACTGCTAGCCGAAGAAAAAACAATCATGAGCTGAAGAAAATACCAGCTCAAGATATTCCAGCTGAAGAATGAAGTTCCAGCTGATGAAGCACCAGTTCGAAGAACACCAGCTGAAGACGCATCAGTTTTGAAGTCCAACTGAGAAAGCGCCAGCAACCAAACTGAAGACCAGTCCATAAAAGTTCAAGCTGAAGGGACACAAGTCCAAAATACCAGCTAAAGAACACTGGTTCAAACTGCCAGCTGAAGCAGAAGCAAACTGGAGCTCAGAAGGCATCAAGCCCAAGCCCATAAACGCCAGCTGAAGATGATCTCAACTGAAGCTTTCCAAACTGCCAAGGGACACGCAGAACTAACAGACAAAGGAACTGAAGATTCCAGATGCCAGACAAAGCTCAGAACTGAAGATCAAGAAGGGAGCCGCAACTGAAATTCAGATAAGCCAAAGAAGATCTTGAAGTTAATGCAACCGAGATCTTGAAGTAAAAGCTCGTCAGAAGAGCAATGACAACCCAACGGCCCCACTAAATGAAAGCCTTGCAACTGGCTTTATCATTTATGATCCAACAGTGATCACCAGCGGTCACCAACTCACCTGTCTTTAAATGGTGAGCTACTCCAGAGAAGACCGTGTGACTTTTGAGAATTTGGAGAGCACTTTAGTTAAGTTTTTCAGCGAAGACGTTCGCCAAAGCACTAAAGCCTCACGCTCAAAGAATTCAGAAAATCAAAAGTTCCATCTGATGAGAATGAGCCTTAACGCTCTTCGAGCTAGCTGTTGAAGATTTCCAGCCAGAGCTGTCCTCTCAGTCACCGTGCTTAAGTGATCAACTACCCCAGCTCAGATGCAGACGCGCAAAGGAGCAACCCAGTTGATACCAGTTTTAAGACTGTACTCTTGAAGATCGAGCGAGATCTAAAATCATGAAAATATGGGCAATAGCACCTTATCTCTCCAGCGAGCAGTTGGGGATCTCAAGTGTGAGCTGTCGACCTATCGGCTGAGAAAGTTGAGAGTGTAGCTTCCGGGACAACAACTATCTTCACTGTGTAACTGTAATAAAGGAACTTTACACTTGCATAGTGGATTTCCCTTCTGCGGAAGGAAGAGAGGAGATAGAAGTTGAGCTTCGAACCTCTATAAACTGCTTGTGTGCTCTGCTTTAATTTTCAGTTCAGTTGCATGTTTTTAACTGCACACTATAAGCACACACAGCACTCCGAGCTAGCAGATCTTCTCAACTGATCTTAACATAGCACATATAGTATTTGCGAGTCAAAACGGGCCCTGAATATTCGGCATCTAAGTTCAGTTTTGTAATCAGTTTATTCACCTCCCCCTCTAAATTGATTCTGACTCGCCTCGGGACCAACATTTTCTATGAAGTAAAACATTTTTATTAACTTATACAAGTTATTATATATTGATTGATTAAATATTTTAGAATAAAGTTTTTCAATAAAAAAATATATAAAAAATTATAAAAATCATATACTAAAAAAGAAAATTAACTTTTAGAAATATAAAAATAAATTAAGGCATGTGTTGATATTTATTAGCTACTACATACACTTTATTCAATTATAAGAAAATTTGAAAGTCATAAAATATTTATTATGTAAGATAAAAAAAACTGATATTTCATTCCATTCTTCATTCCGTAGACATATCAATCATAAGAATCTTCATTCCATTCAGGCTCTCGTTCCATTCCAAAGTTCATTTCATTCATACCTAATTCCATTCTATCATACCAATCACATCTTTAGAGAAGTTTGAATGAACAAATTAAATACGTATCCCCCTACCCTAATGAATAAATGTCATTCTAACACTTTAATATTATTTAACAAAAAATGTCATTCTACACAATCGAGATGGAAAATTCACATTTTTTTGGCACATTTGTCCTCATTTAATGCATTCAAATATTCATATTCGACTTATTTAATGTATTCTCTTAGGAGTGTACAAGATAATTTGATTATTTTATTAATATAGGTTAATTCATTCAGAATGACGCTTATTCAAAAACGAAAGGAGTATAATTTAATTATTCAATTTTGAATAAATCTTGTTTTGAAAAAAAAAGGACACCTCAAATTTAATTTACATTCTCCCTCATCCAGTTCAAAAATACAATTGCAATACTTGTTTCCCCTTTTTTAACTATAATGCAAACTTGAACAAAACTTGAACTAAAGAGTACTCGCTCCAACAATTAACCCATCTAAAATGTTTGTCTTCATTTTCTAAATTATATATTTATATATAGGGTTAGGTTATGGTGAAAAATGAGAATAAATCTGATTCATCTATTGTTGAATAATTAATGGTTGATATGTTAATTAGGGATGGTTGATAATTTGATATGCTATTATATATTAGAGAAATAGATTAATTACTAATGGGTTATTATTGTAACTCTAACATTTTGCTTCATTTTACAACATTTTCAACTTGGAGAACACTTGTGTGAGACCGTCTAACGGGTCTCTTATGTTAGACGGATCTCCATCAGACCCGATCCAGATTCGATCCGACCCGACCATATATATATATATATATATATATATATATATATATATATATATATATATTAAAAAAAATCAGGTTTTTTTCCTAGGCGCCGCTGCTCAACATCGCATCTTCCAATCTCAACATCGCGATTTCTTCCAATCTCAACCATCGCGATTTCCACCTCCATGCACGACACATTCAACCATCGGAGATTCAACCTCTGGTGATTCAATCAATTCCGGCAATGCAACATTAGCAACAACAGGTATATATATTCTTGTTCCAATCGATGATTTAATGGATAAATTTCTTTTCTCTCTATACGATTCTGGTGAAGATACGTCTGTAATGAATGGTGATGTTTTTTTTACGTGATTTGTGAAATTGTGATCCTTGATCAATAATTAGGTTTACGAAATTATGCATACCATGTGTTCGATAATGTCTCTAAAAGAATTCATTTAAATTTATATTTTCATAGACTATTTGTTATTGTGATAATATTTTTAGTACTAGTTTAAATTTCAATTTTATAATTCTTAGATATTGTTCTACTTGATGATGAATCAAATGATGAAGATATAGAAACTATATATCTCAATGAATATGAATATGTTTGTTAGGAAAAACTATCAAGGAACATCTAAGATAAGGTTTTGATGAGATGTCAAAACTATTCCTGAAAAACTGACTAAGATCCAAGCTGTAGATCTGAGCTGACCAATCCAGATCTTCAAGAAGGAACTCAACTGAAGCTAGAGTCAACCTAACTGGAGTATGGTCAACCAGCTGGAAGGATATGCCAACCAGTCAGAACTCAATTCAACTGAGGGTTCAAAGAGACGAACCAGTCAAAACAAACTGACAGCTAAGTCAGCCGAGCTGAGAGAAAAATCAACAAGACTGAAGAAAATGATAAGAGATCAGTTTAAACTGAAGACTGGAAGTATCCAGTTGATGGTGAAACTTAACTTCAGCCAAACTGAAGTAAACAGACGAATTAATCAAAGGCCAGAACTGAAGTCAGCCAGCTTGTAGGAGAAAACAAGCAAACATCTGACAAGGAAACTTGAGAAAGATCAGTCAAACTGACAAGCTAGCCAACAGCTTGTGATCAGTTAAGCTGACAAGAAAGCTCAAAGAAAGAATAGTCGAACTAACAAACTATTCAACAACTTGTGATCAGTCGAACTGGAGGAAGAAACTCAGAACTGCCAAACTGGAGTGATAGCCGAACTGAGCAGACAAGCTCAGAACTGTCAACTGGAACTCAAACTTGCTAAACTGGAGCTCAGAACTGCCAGCCAGAGAATCCTGGAGTTAATGCTAAAATAAAGATCCTGGAATTAAATATCCAACAGAGATCGATTGGCAAAGCAACGACTACTGGAATTAAATATCCATCAGAGATCGATTGGCAAAGCAATGACTACTTCAACCAAAAGCTCCAACGATCATAAAGACCATCTGCCATTGATGAACCAACAGAGCCACCGATCAATGGAACTCAACGGTCACAAAATCACTCATCTATAAAAGAAGAGTGAATCAAAGTTCTAAAAAGACTTTTCGCGACTTTCATTCTTGAAGCCTTCATTCAAGTTACAACTGAGCTTTCTTTCTCCCTCCCACATAGCTCAAGTTCAGCATTTGCTAAAACTGCGAGAGTCCAACTGAGAAGAAGAATCCACAGAATCAAATCATTCAGCTAGCTGTTGATAATCCAGCCAGAGCAACCTTCTCAGTTTCAGCAATACATCGATCAACTACCCAGCTCAATTGAAGGAGCACATCAGTTGATATCCCCTGTTCAAGACTAACCTCTTGAAGATCGAAAAAGATCTAAAACCTTGTACAGACATCAATAACACCTACCTTCCTAGCGAGCAGTTAGGGACTGCAAGTGTGAGCCATCGACCCGCTGAGGTAGCGAGCAGTTACCAGGTTCAGCCAACTGTCCTTCATTGTGTAATTTGTAAAGAAACTCAAGTTATATAGTGGCGTTGCCCTTCTACGGAAGGAAGAGAGGACGTAGAAGTTTGAGACTTCGAACCTCTATAAATCATCTGTGTACTGTACTGTTTTGCTTACTCGCATATCTTTGGACTGAACACAAGCTCACACAATCTGCACTCAAGCTGTCTAAAAAGTGCTCAACTGAATTGTGCATAGATAAGTTACTAAGCGAGTCAGGGGCCCTTATCATTCCGCATTTGAAGTAAAGTTTTTAATCAGTTTATTCACCCCCCCTCTAAACTGACATCGACTCGCCCGGGACCAACAATGTTTAGTTGCAATCCGGAAGTAAATCATACTTCTCTTTTGTGTTTGTTGTAATTCGTCAATTGCATGTAGTTAAGACAGTAGTGATACTTCACCAAGTAGCTAGTGATCTTTCACGCACACTTAGTGACACCTCTCTGTTTCTGGATATACAATTCAATGTTATAGTTTGTTCTAGATGTACTTCACATTATATTTAATGGCTCTTTATTTCAGATATAATGATATTTTTGAAAAATAATAAATTCAACAACCGATCGACTTATATTGTTTCACTTCAATCTTATTGTTTTAGTTAGTGATCCATTTAGTTAGTGATCTTTAGGTTACAATTAGTGATACCTCTCTGTATCTAACTCAATATTTCAATTCAGTGTGATAGTTAAAACTGATTTTTTTAGTTTTCGAATCCCCTTCCGATCTGTTGTCGTTGGTGCGTTGGAGGATGTCATTGTTGGTCTTGCAAGGTGGAAGATCGAGATGTTGTTGAAAATTTTTAATGATACTTTTATTTGTAATTAATGTTACTTTCTTTTGTAATTAGTGATACTTTATTTTGTAATCAATGTTATTTTTCTCTATGATAATGAAATAAATATTTTTACTCAAGAATGAATTTTTATTGTATTCATAGACTTGATTCTCAATTTGAGATTATATTTAAATTGATATTTTTCTTTCTAATTAGTGATGCTTTCTTCTGCAATTAGTGATACGCATATGTGCTTTAATGATACTCCACCTCATAAATAATGATACTTGAGTTAATGATACTCCACTCATAGTTAATGACATTTATCTATTCTTAATTCGATAATTAATGTTTAATCATCAATAATATCAAATTATCCTCCACTTCCAGGTTAATGATACTTCATCTCATAATTAATGATACTTCACATCACAATTAATGATACTTCACAAGATATATATATATATATATATATATATCTAATGATACTTCACTTAATAGTTAATGATATTTCGCCAAATTTATATCTAATGATACTTTACTTCAGAGTTAAATATTGTTACTTCACTACACAGATAGTGATACTTCAGAGTTAAATAGTGTTACTTCATGTTATACATACTGATACTTTCTTCATCAGTATTGATATTGTAATATATAACTTATGATCGATGAAATTATTTGATATATTGAGACCATAATTACTGTTGCAGATCATTTTTTATCGTTTATGTATGTCTCTCTATTTTTTAACATCAGTAATAAACGAAATAAATTAGTGTTACTTTCCTACACACATAATAATACTTTTTTGTATAAATAGTGATACTATCTACAATATCAAAAAAATATATATATTCAAAAAAGATTTCTAAAATCTGTTCAGAAATACAAGAAAATATGCAGTTCATTAACAAGAACATCTGTAGTTTGCATATCCTAAAAATCTTTTGGAAACATTACAAAAAGCCAACGCCTCCGAACTTAGTAAACTTTCCAATCATATCTGCACAAAAACTAATTATTTGTAGTTATTGTTCCCAACTATGTTAAACTTCCCCAACAGTTCAATGTTTTCCAACCAACTATTCATTACAAATACCACCCAACATCCAACCAAATACACATTCCCCTACCATGTTTGACTATGCACTATCTATCTTTAAAAAATGAAACACCTTACATTCTGCCATCAGCTACATTCGTATCCCGTGAACACCAGCAACTGCTAACTGTGTATATTATGTTAAAAATATAGAGAAAATTTAAAAAAATATATAAAATATGAGAAAATTGTTCATTAAATATTGTACATGTTTATATTTCTTGATATTCTTGATGACTTTAAGAGCATTATACTGTATCTTTGCTCTCAAACCCTTTAGTAGTGAAAGCATCATCCTTGTACAGTATTGACCTCTTAATCTTTTTCTTCCTTCAAGTTGGAATAAAAAATAATTTTTGATCAACAACTATAAACAATACAGCCATGTACACAGTCATGTATCACTGATAATTCAGTTAAGAATCACTACCAAAGCAATTAAGTAGCACTATTAATAAACAAGAATTACCTCTTATGAACAACTTCATCCACCTTAACATCAAATTCATCACCTTTCTTAGCATCATGATCGATGCAATATAAAATTAAATTAAAATAGTAATTTAATGAAATATATTTACTTAATTGAACATTATCAGTTATTTCATAACGATAACTTCCTTACAATCAGTAACAATGCAATAAAGTATCATTGATAATTCAGCGAAGCATCACTAACAAAGCAATAAAGTATCAATAATACTGAACAAAACTCGCATGCCAGATTCTTAAATTTTAATCAACTTCCTTAACAATGCAATAAAGTATCACTAATAATTCATTTAAGGATCATTATCAATCAACGAAGTATCACTAATAATGAACAAGACTTGCAAGATGATATTTGCTAAACTAAATACAATAAACAGGAAATATGGCATAGATATAGCACATTAACCAAATATATAGTACCTGACTACCGCCTCTTTATCCTTGTTTTTCTTAGCAAATGGTTTTCTTCTCTTATATATATGTTTAACATCAAACTTGGTCTCATCATCTCATCTCTTATATCCTCAATAGGTCGTTGCAGCCTCTTTTTAATTCTTTTCATCATTTATAATTTTTTTTCGAAAATCCAACTGTAAAAATTATAACCAAAAACAGTATTTAATCAATCAATACTAGCATCTGAAATATTATAAAATCCCATGAGACATTGTTGGTCCCGGGTGAGTCGATATCAGTTTAGAGAGGGGGGTGAATAAACTGATTAAGAGTTTCAAAAACTTTTACTTTAGATGCGGAATAACAGGGCCCTTTGACTCGCTTAGTGAAACTTATCTATGCACAAACTTCTTGGTCAGTTAAGACAGTTCGAGTGCAGCTTGTGTGATATTGTGTGCAGTTCAAAGAGATGCAATAATCAAAGTAGTACATCACACAAGTGATTTATAGAGGTTCGAAGTCTCAAACTTCTACGTCCTCTCTTTCTTCCGCAGAAGGGCAACTTCACTATGTAAATTGAGTTTCTTTACAAATTACACAATGAAGGACAGTTGGCTGAACCTGGTAACTGCTCACTACCTCAGCGGGTCGACGGCTCACACTTGAAGTCCCTAACTGCTCGCTAGGAAGGTAGGTGCTATTGTCGTCTTTACAAGGTTTTAGATCTCTTTCAATCTTCAAGAGGTGAGTCTTGAACAATGGTTATCACCTGATTTGCTCCTTCAATTGAGCTGAGTAGTTGATTGTTGTATTACTGGAACTGAGAAGGCTGCCCTGGTTGGATCGTCAACAGCTGGCTTAATATCTTGATTCTGTGAATTCTTCTTCTCAGTTGGACTCTTCACAGTTTCTATCAAATGTTGAACTTGAGCTTGAGTGGGAGGGAGAAAGAAAAGCTCTTGCTTGTATATGTGAAAGTTGTGAAGGCGTAGAGTAGGGAGTTGGCAAAGAGTATTTTAAACTTTGATTCACTCGTCTTTTATAGAGGAGTGATTTTATGACCGTTGAGTTCCATTGTCCATTGATCGGTGGCTCTGTTGGCTCATCAATGGCAGGTGGTCTTTAATGATCGCTTGGAGCTTTTGGTTGAAGTAGCCGTTAGTCTGCTGATCGATCTTCATTTAATTCCAGGATCTTTGTAGGAGCATTTATTCCAATATTCACCGGTTTGAGCAATAAACTCCAGGGTTCTCTGGCTTCAGCTTTCTTGGCAGTTTTGAGTTCTAGTTGGCAGTTCTGGATTTGTCAGCTTAGTTTGATTATCGCTCCAGCTGGCAGTTCCAAGCTTGTCAGCTGAGTTTAACTGTTACTCTAGTTGACAAGCTCTGAGCTTGTCAGCTGAGTTTGGCTATTGCTCCAGTTGGCAGTTCTGAGCTTGTCAGTTAAGTTTAGCTATTGCTCCAGTTGGCAGTTCTGAGCTTGTCAGCTGAGTTTGGCTATTGCTCCAGTTGACAGTTCTAAGCTTGTGTTTCTCCAGTTCGACTGATCTCAAGTTCTTGGCTATCTTGTCAGCTTGACTGATTTCTCTTGTGCTTTCTAGTCAGCTTGACTAATCATAAGCTGGTTGACTGCAGTTCTGACCTTCAGCTGATCTGTCTTGTTTACTGCAGTTTGTCCATCAGTTGGATACTTTCAGTCTCTAGTTGAAACTGATGTTTTATCAGTTTCTTCAGTCTTTAGTCAACTCTTTTCTCGCTCAGCTCAGCTGACTTGGTTGTCGGTTTGTTTCGACTGGTTTGACTTTTCAGTTGAATTTAGACTGGATGACGTATCCTTCAGCTTGTAGACCATTCTTCAGATTGGTTGACTTTGACTCTACTTGAGTTCCTTTTTGATGCCCTGGACTGGTCAGCTCCGAACTACAACTTGAATTTCAGTCAGTTTTTCATAACTAATTTTGACATCTCATCAAAACCTAATCTAGGGGTTCCTTGATAGTTTTTCCTAACAATTTCCCCTTTTTGATGATGTCAAAACTTTATTGATGATGATGGAAAAACTGCAAGTGTAGCAAATGTTTAAGTAGAATCTTGAAATCAGAGCAAATCCAGAGCAAATTGAGAAAAATTGATTCATGATTTTCATTCAAGTATCAGAGCATTTGTCATTCATGCTATCATTCAAGTATCAGAGCATATCAAATTCAAGAGCAATTTGGACTTCAAATTTCAGAGTATTCTTTCATTCAAGTGTCAAAGCATTCAAACTGAAGTATCAGAGTATGTCATAAACATTCAAACTTGAAGTATTAGAGCATGAAGTATCAGAGCATGAATCTGAGCATGAGTATTATAATCATGACAAACTTGAAATATAATCATGATTAAAACTTGTATTATATATTCATTTTAAAGCATATTATATTTTCAAGAGTAGTTAAAACTACTAATCTACTTCCTGAAAATTGCTCCAATTGCTCCTTTTTTGTCTGCTCGATTCTCCTCTTTCTTGGACTCTTTATCTGCTCGATTCTCCTCTTTCTTGGACTCTTTGTGTTCTCCATGCTTCCCCCTGAAGCTGATCTTTCCCCTCATGATGAATTTCTCTTTGAATCTGATCCCAAAGAGTCAAGCATCCATCATCATACTGTCCATCTTCCCCCTTTTTGGCATCATCCAAAAGGTGGAATGGATCGCATGATGTTAGTGACTAGTTTGGCAGGAATGTGAAGGTAGTTGCCAAATTGTCATCAGGGATGGAGGGAACTGAAGGAAATTGTATGGGTGAGGAGAGCCACGCATAGGCGTCTTCAGTTGTCATGAACTGACCTTGATCAGAGATGTCTTGCTCTCTGAAGTTCATTGAGGCCAAGTTGTTGAAGATCTCATCAGTTGAAGAAAGGGGTGGATCACCAACGAAGGGTGTGCATGAGGAATTGGCCGGTTCATTATTGGAGAGAGGAGCATCGGCTGATATCTGGAGCTAGATTCATTTGATCATCGAATCCATGATGTCTGAAAGCGTTGGTGGCGAGGAGAGTGGATGATTCATCCAGATTCTACTCCATGTTCCTTCGTTGATCCAGAAGGTGGAGTCACGGGTGTGGATGAGGTGGAACATTGTTGACTCATCCAGTTAGAAACGCCATATGTGGTACTGCAGGTACCGCCGCAGTTACGCGAATAGGGAGGAGTCTGAGTCCTCAATGAGACCAAAGCAGCTTCTGAGCTGATGGTCTAGAACTGCTTCAAAATCAACCTCAATAGAGTCACGTTGGACTAAAGGTAGAGGTTGGGAGCTGGCTGATATTGTGGGCTAATCACTCAGCCTTGAAAGAGGTGCGCTCTCAAGCATCAGCTCTCTTTCATCAGAGGAGCTGACGGGTGCCTCCAAAGGTGCCTTTCCACGATCTGAGTTGGAAGGCCCTTATGGACGTGAACGCTTCGGGATCTGATAGCAGTAGATAGTTGGGAGCATGTCCCTTCTTCCGAGTTGTTCGCCAGTTGGGATGACCTTATCAAACTGGCTTTGAATGATATGGCTTATGCGATTCATAAATCTAACCTTCTCGCGAAATGAGCTAGTTGATGGATCATATGTCGCTCGCTCGACGTTGGCTCTGAGTTGAGCAAGGATGAAAGAGGCCCAGTCAGCTTGACATCCGAAATATAGAGCGGCTGTGAGATGGGCTTTGAGCTCGGAGAGTTGGACTGTCTCGAAGTTACCATGTAGGATATGGCCGGTGATATCTAAGAGTTGGATGATATCACTTGGCATGCTCTCCTTCAGTCTGTGTGCACTATCATGGTGGCGCACGTGAGGAAGTTTCCAAGCATCCCACAGTGTGTATTTGCTTGGCAGTTTCAGGTCCATTACGTCTGGGCCTTTGCCGGGAAGGTGAAGAGTGGACATCATCGTATCTTTTGGCCTCCAATGGTCTATAGATCTTTTGAAAAGCATCTGGGCCGAGACGTGCATTAATCATCTCTAGATTTAGAGACTTGTCCTTTCTCATCTTGCACTCAAGAGATTTGATATGCACTATGTGAAATGGGGGCTTCATTTCTGCAAAAATATGCTGTTTGAGTTTAGAAATGCAAAAGTTCTTGATGAGAGAGAGAAGGCTAGTAAATGATCGAAGCAAGAGAGAGAAAGAGTTTTTCAGATGATCGGAGCCTTCATCTCTTTGCACATATTTATTCATCTTTGCATGCAGAAATCGAGGGCACTCGATTACTTTTATTAGCTGATCAGCCATCCGATTTGATAGTTGATTAGCTGAATTAATGATGCTTGCATCTCAGCTGTTCAATTGTTAAGTAACTTTATGATCATCTGGCTGAGATGTAGCGATTTTGAAAATGGGGTAGTTGCCATAAATAGCGAAATATTTTCTGCAGATCCTTATATTTATATCTCATTAAAAAATTATATTTTCCATCTCCTCTTTGAAGAGTTGTTTTAATATCAATGCAGAGATATTAATGGCAACTTTGTGAGATAGAACCCTATTTTCAAATTGTAACCGTTGAAATATAATATAAGAAATTTTATAATCGCAACGGTAACAATATAAATAAGATAAGCTTTTGAAAATAAAAAACTTATCCGTATTCAGTTAGGATACAGTCCAACTGATTGATGACTCGGCAATTGGATGATCAGTTGAGTCTTGATTCTCAGTTGTTGCTGATGAGCTGGCTGCATATGAAGCTGCAACTGAACTGAATTGATCAGTTGCTTGACTTTTCTGTAGACAGTTTGCGCTTCTTGAAGGGCCTAGCTGGACTAGCAGCAATGCTTCCTTTGGATGTACCTTTGTGCGTTGACAGTTCAGGCCTTGTTGTCCTCTTGGCTTGGCGAAGGTGAAGCTGGATATCAACTGACGAGCTTTTCATCCTTTGACTAAGGGAGTGTGAAGTTCCCTTTGGTGATGATCCAAACTAATCATTTCTCATGGGCAGTTGCATGCCTTTTGAGCTAGAGGTGAGCAGTGGAGTCACATAGCTCTTGGATAAGAGACTTGGTGATGTGGCAGTATCTTTATCATCGCTATTGCTCTTATCAGCACACCTTGGATTCTTGTGAGAGGCCATGCCTTTAGCAGGTGAGAGATGAGGTTCTCTCCTTTTGATGGCTGGTGGAGTTTTTCGTGATGGGTCAGCTGACTGACTTGATAAATTATCAAAGTTTAGTTATCGACAAAGCGAGCCAGGTGGGCAGTTGGCTGGTTGATCTGCAGTCCCAACTGCTTGAGACATGATGCTGGATTTAAACTCTGCTAGTAAGGCGGTCACTGGAATCTTGTTAACAAGCCGGTGATTCATGATATGCTGAACTTGCACCATGGTTGGAGGAAATGGATTTGATGAACCTATCCATTTGATGCTCCAAGTTTTTTCTCGTTGCCAGTAGCTCATGCCATGAAAGGCAGTTAGAAGAAAATGAGATTGGATGGACATAGAATGTCTCCAGTTGTACAAGTAGAAGTATCGGTAGAGTTGTTTGAACAACTCTTGGTCACGTTGTGCGACAAAATCAAAGTGAGTGAGAAGGAGATTGGTCACTTCCTTTTGTGCACCTTTGACTGCATATTCACCACTATAGAAAGTGCGAATATTCTCTTCAGTTAGCTGGAGAGGAGGGTATGTGCCTCTGAAGTAGTCTGCTCCATAGTGTGGATGAGGGATTCCAACGAATGGAATAAGCTCATCTAGATTAGAGCAAACCTAGAAATCAACTGGTGATCCGTTCTTTGATTTTGGAGAATAAACGGCATTGGCAGTTGAGTTGCTTGAACTTTGGTTGCTTATTTTGGCCTTGCCTCTTCTCTTTTTCTTCAGTGACTGAAGATGGGCAGTTCCTTTCTTGGGAATCCAATCAGAGATAAGGACTGGTAGTGATTCATCACTTGGAAGCTTCAGCAGGTCTTCAAGAATTTTGCTCATTCTGAGAACAAGTCCCACCTTGGACTCAAATTTGCCAGATTTCTTTGAATCTGCAGCCTTGATGACTTGATACTTGAACTGTTGAAAGACAAATTCTGCCCAGTTTGTTTGTCTCCCTTCAGCAAGGTGAATCATGGCCTTGTATCTCTCCTAGGTGAGTTGACTCAGGCTTCCAATGACCCCAAACATCATCTTGTTCGTTATGTCAAGTAGAACTCCATACTCGGGCTTGAGGTCAGTTTTAGCTGTGGTAAAACTGTATTGCTTGTTACAGGTTGAAGCTTTCCATTCTCTCCAGTGTGACTCTGCAGATTCCTTTAGATCTTGAACGGATGAACCTTCTTGAGGAAGTTGAAACACTTCAGCAATTGTTCTCTCAGTGATTTGTAGCATCCTTCCATGAATCACTGATAATATCATCTTTCCATCTGCAGATAATTTTGCTTGAAGCAAAAATTCACTCACCAAATTTTGTCTAAAGAATTTTGGGGGTGTTTCCAGGTAGTGAAGAACTCCTGTCTTGTGAAGATTTGACAGAAGGATTGGATTGTTTGATTCATCTAGAATCAATTGAAACTTCTTCCTATCAAGGAATTTATCTCTCATAAGTTGTTCCTTGAAGGAATTTGAAGATTTGGATAATTCAACCATCTTTGAGGTTGGCTGAAATTTTGAGAGATTCAAAATCTTTAGAGAGAGAAAGAGAGAGTTTTTGAGATTGTAGGAGGAGGAGGAGGCTTTTTGAGAGGCTTTGAAAGAGAGAGGCTTTTTATGAGTGTTTGGGCAGGCTCACAGATATGATGGATGGAATGGTACTAGCCTCTGATTTCTTTTGATCGTTGGCAATTAATGACCTTGACACGTGTCATTGTTTTACAACGGTCAAAATTTCAAAATAAATGTAAAGCTTGACATTTATTTGAAATAAAAAAGATTAACTTTTATAAATATAGATCAAAAGATAATTACAAACTGATTAATAAGAAGTACACTTAGGGCTTTTCTAATCATGTTTAATTTGATCAACCACTTAGTCCTTCTTGTGATTAGTTTTCCTCCTTTTGGCCAGCGGTTCAGTGAGCTCCTCTTCTTCATCCTCATCGCTGCTTGCTGACTCAATTTCAGCTAACTGGAGTCTTTGATGAGCTTGCAGCTGCTTGATCTGCTCAGTATACAGTTTAACCTGTTGCTGCAGAGCATCGATCAGTTCTACATAATATCGAGGGAGCTGGACTGTGGAACTGCTTGGTTGAGCAACGAACTGGACTGCTCTTGAGTCTGCTTCCTCTCCTTCTTCAGTTCCAACATGTTCCTCGCAAGGAACTGTGTGTGATATCTCGTCCGGTTCCTCACTTGTTTGATAGACAAGTTGATCATTTCTTTGACCTAACTGATCAGCTGACTTGTCTGAATGAGTTGGCTCTGGATCAGCTGGAGGAATAGGTGAGGTTATTCCTTTCTTGGCAGTGGGGTCTTGTGAAGGAGCTGTCTGGAGCTCAGCTGCTTTTTCAGACTGATGAGTCTTCTCAACTGATTCCTCTAACTCTTCAGGGATAATGTTGATTTCAACTTCAGCTTTGTGAGAGGATTTCTCAAAGTGTAGTTGTCTTATCACCTTATCAATGATATCATCCACTGGATTGAATGTTTGATCGATTACGCCAGTTGGTGGATGTCCAGATTGATGGCTTTTTGATTTCTTCATCAACTGATTGAATAGCCATTTGTGTTGAACATGGAGGTGCGACCATCTTTCTTGTTCCATTTCTGTAGTGATGACTGGCATTGTTAAGTTGTGAATCTTGCACAGTTCATCAAACACGTCTTTCATCGATCCGTCAGCTGGGTTTGGGCACTCTTTCCTCAGCTGTAGCTGCCTCATAAGGTGTTTGCCCTTAGTGATACTAGCATTCTCACTGTCCGTCCACCATAGACTCCATTCTTCCTCTCGTCTCCAGAAGCTCATTCCATGGAATGCGAGCAATGAGAGAAATGGCTCTGACTGGTATACATGTCTCCACAAGAACCAGTAGATGTACCTAGTTAAGGTATGGAAGAGCTCCTCATGACCAATTAGCTCCTGAGCATAGTGTTGAGCCATATGTTTTTGTGTGGTTTCATCAGCCCATTTCTTTACGGACTCTCCTTGTGAGTAGGCTCTTATATTTTCTTCAACTTGAGCCATTGGTGGGCATGTCATTTGGAAATAATCGGCTCCAGCTCCATTATGAGGAATCCCTCTTGCAGGGATGATATCATCTGGATTTTCGCACGGAGCTGTATCTTCAACAGTTAAATTTGGTGGGATCGTTGAATCTTGTATAGGGCTTGATCCCTTTCTCTTTCTTGACTGAGAAAGTAAGATTCTTCGCCTTTTTGGTTGACCAGCTAGCTTCTTCTTTGTAGCTGATCTGACAGCTGCTCGCCTAGCTGATTGTCCGATGATGTCAGTTTTGGTGGCAACTGAGCCTTGTTACCTGAATCTCTGAGCTATAGGGATGTCATCTTCAGAGTCATCAGTAACTGGCTTATTTCCCTTGCCTTCAGCTGCAGGCTTCTTTCTCTTTGGCTGGTCAGTTTGTTCAGGATCAATCTCCACAATTTTGAGAGGTTTTGAGATGAAGTCATTACTGACTATTGTTTTGAATTCTGTCTCCTCAGCCATCCAAGGAAACTGCCTCTCCAGAATGATGTTGACCCGACTGATATATCCAATCTGTTGAGGAAATTTCTCACCATCCCAGCTTCTCTCGATGATATCAACATATCTCTTCAGTTGTTCAAAGAAGTATTGTGCCCAGTTGATCTCCATTCGGTTGTAGATGGCGGCACAAATTTTGTACTTTGTCGCTGACATTTCAGATTGGCTGCCAGTTGTTCCTACCATTATCTTTGAGGCGATGGCAGCGAGCACCTGAAATTCATCTTGAAACTTTGAGATGAGATGATTACTCTTATATGGTTGAGGCTCTCTTTCCTTTTTCCAGAAGTCATAAGCTTCCTGGAAATTGACTTGAACGTCTTCCAGCTTGAGTCCGTTATTGGGTAGTTCGAACATGTTGCTCAGACACTCAGCTGTCACGATGATAACGTGTCCTCTTACTTCCCATCTGATTTCCTTGGGATTTGAAGACCCGTTTGAATTTAAATAAAATTCAGCAACTTGTTCGGTGTAGATCCGTTCTGGAAACACCTCCAGAAACTTCTTTAGCTTGGCCTGAGAAAGCTTTTCGACGATCATTCTACTGAGAGAAGAAGCTTTGCAGGCTTGAAGAAATCCGGCTGTATTGAAAAACTTGTCTCTATCGAGCTTGTCACAGAAAGCTTTAGAGTCTTCTCCAGATTGACGGAAATTGAATCTTCTGCGAGTTGGATTTTGGGCCATGATTCTTCGAAGAGAGATTAATTTGAGAGGCTGAGAAATTGATCTTTCAGGGCTGAAGAGTTTTGCTTTTGACGAGAGGTAGATAGAAAACCAATAACTTTGCAGTAAAAATCGGGAAGTTTATCTCGATTATTCAGCCGCCCTATTTATATATTGAGATAAAGCTCATCCAACGGTTGAAACATTTTGCAAGCCTTGACTTCAACGGTCGGATGCATTCAATCGACCCGTCGATTGGCTTTTCATTTCTATTCGTTGGGGATAAATGAGGAGAGAGAGAAGGTTCAACGGTAACATTCAAGTGACACGTGTTTTTACCGTTTCCACTGTTCGAACTTTTGAACTTATCTTTTCTCTCTAGAAGTTTCTCCTTGGCTTGAAAACTAATTACGTCATCAGTTGGCTTCGAGTGTAACTGATGACCTTTCTGTTGATCAGTTCCAACTGAGATGTCTTCTCATCAGTTCCGAACTGGTCTTGACTGCTTGGACCTTTATTCAACTGCTCTCTAGTTCAGTTGTTCTCTTTCAGCTGGTCCTTGAACTGATATCTCCTTTTGATTTGACTTCAGTTCCTATGACTCCTTCATTAGTTTGATCAATTTGCAGCTCATATGTTCTGCATAACTGACTGGATCATCAGTTTAAGCAACTGAACTGATGATTCAGTTGAACTGATGGGGTAAACTGATCATCTCCAGTTTACTTTTCTCTTCACAGCTTCTTGCTTTATTTCAAACTGATGGCTTATGTGTCCAACTGATCAGTTTCTCGCCTTTTTGGTTCAGTTCCTCTCTCAGCTGGAATGGATTCCTGGCCTTTTTCTTCCAGTTGATCATCTTCATCTTGTGAAGCTAGCTCAAGTAGTCCCAACTGTATGCATAGCTCCATGAACCTTGCTTCAGGTAGTGTAATACCCCAGATTTTTGAATAAGGATTAGAAAATTGTTAATATTAATTAATTAACTAAAGAAGGAATTTAATTAAGGTTAGCCATGGTTGGATGTCAGTCACGACTTTAGGAGTCAGTTTTTGTGAAGATCGTCTTTTTAGAAAATATAATCTAAATTTTATTATTGCCAATTATGGTTTCTTTAGAAATGTTTTAACTCAAGGAGTACACCGGTGTTTTCAGATTTTAAATCTGAAGTCATTTGAGTTTCCGGTGATGGAAAACGTATTTAAAAGGGAAATGAATAGTAACTTTTGCGTGCGTTCATGTTTTGTGAAATTTACGAAATCTTCCTCGTTTATTCGAGTTCAGTTCTGTTAGGCCTCTCTTATGGAAAATGACTCAAGGATTCCGTTGGCGTTCACGGATTGTCATTCTGAGGTCAATCGAACGCTCGGGAGCCAAATCTGTCAGTCTGAGTGAATAGTAAAAAGTAATTCCAAAAAGGGAATCTTTGCTCGTCTTTTTTCTGACGACCCCATCTTTTTCACGAATCGAGTTGGTTCACTAGTGTTCGAGCCAATGAGTCTTCCGGTATTTTTAGATTTCGTGTCTGAAGTCATTTAGACCCCGGCATCGAATAAAACAGCTTTTAACCAAACCCGGGGTAGCTTTTGCAGTATTCCCGCATAGCAATGGCTTTCAAGAGAAGCCAAAGCTTTTCCTATAAATAGGGGACCACCCCTTTGGGTTTCCTTGCTCATTTCACATTCACTTCACTTCTAAATCGAGAGGGTGAAAAGCTTTGAAAGCCGAGAAGGTTCTGTCGAAATAAAAAGCGTTCTTCGTGAGTGTTCTTCAAGACAACGAGCGGAGTGGCGCGGAAGGGATGCGGTGAGGGAATGTGCTAGGGGCGCCGTTGAAATCGTAGCAGGCGGCTCTGCCGCCGTTGTGACTCGACGAGACACCGAGCTAACCACATTCCTTCGACGCACCTGACCCCGTCCATTCTTGTTCGTCGGTTTCGATTCCATTTCTTTTTCATCTTTAAATTTCGTATTTACTTTCCGTTCTTTACGTTCTTCGCGTTATTCATTATTGCTCGTCTAAAAGTTACATTTCGATTTTTGTTGAAATTCTAAGTTAATAACGTCTATGTTATATTTCTCATTCTACTTCCGTTATTAATATTCCAAGAAGATTAGCCTTGTTTTTTCTGTTAAATTCCGTTCAAGCCACATTTAGTGATTTTGTCGTTATTCTAATTATTAAATGATGATTATCGTGTTTATGCCGTTATAATGCCAAAATTCCTTTTAAGTTAAAGCATGTTGTTGTATGTTAAATTCAAGTACATTGTTTTTATGAAATTTCGGGTTAATTGTTCTTCGTGTTCATCGAAGGAATCAACGAACACGAAGAACCCAGTTGAAGAGAGAGAGAGAGAGAGAAAAAGAAGAGCCCCGTGGGGGGTGTGGGGGAGTGCGCCGCCGCGCCACACTCCCCTCGGCCGCGCCTAGCCCGCCGGGGCAAGGAAGCCCCGCGGCGGGTGGGGGGGGAGCCCACCGGCGCCCATGTGCACCGCGGCGGCCCCCCCTTCTCCGTGTTGTTTTGTTCGCCGTTTTTTTTCGGCCATTTCCGTATCGCTTTTTCCGATCTTTTCGAGTCTTCTAAATTATGTTACTCTCAAGCCATATTCAAGTTTAAATTATAGTAAGGTATTCAATTTAATTTCAATTTATTTTGAATAAGGTATTCAAGTTATTTTCCGTCTAAAAACTTAGAGATCAAGTCGAGAAGTTCCTTAAATAAAATAAATCCTTCTCGAACCCTTATTAAGTCAAAGTCGTGCTATCCATGTTAAGTCCTAGCTAAGGGAATATTAGTTGGGTATTATTTAATATCATGTTATTAGAAATCTTCGAAGGAGGCCGTTAAGTCGATGATTCGACTTTTGTAGGAGGAATCGAGCCTCGGAGGAATACCAAAGGAGACCACCAGCTCGTTGCCTCGTCTTCCATCCCGTATTCAAGGTGGGTAAATCTATACTCATCTAAATTTTGAGCTAATAAGCTCTAGAAGCATGTTAGGACAAATGAAATATCCAATAAAGTATTTTTGCTCAGCCTGATTGATCTCTGTACAAGGAAGGAAGAAAGGAAGATATTATGTTTTACTTGAGCTCCCAAGCATGTTTAGAAATGATAGAACTACTAAAGTATTGTTTATGCTTAGCATGAGATGTTTAGAATTATCTTTAGTTTCGATCCGTACTTATTTACGTTCTTCTCCTGTAATTTAATGTTTATGCTTGTTAAGCTCGCAGAATTAAGAATTAAGGTTTGCCTTGTTAGAGTAGCATTAAACCCTTGTAGGCCGAGATCATGTAATATTAAAGGATTAGCCTTAGACATTGTTCTAAGCTTGGTATTGCTAGCAATGATAAGAAAGGAAAGAACTTAGCTTGTCACTTAAGCAGGATATGAGCTCGGAACTCTTAAGGGAATCACTACTTGGTTTATCCTTCGCAAACTCGTTCGGATTTGAGATAACCCCTCTTCTATCCTATGGCATGCCTAAGGGTACAGTTGACGTCAGGTTTGAGCCAAGATGGGCCCAAAGGAAAAAGAAAGGATTTTACGGATATGGAGAGGGCTTTAGTGTTTTGCTCTCTATATACCGTCAATTGATTATTGGATATCTTGAAGTTTATTAAAGTGTTTTACTAAAACCCACTGAGTACATTAGTGCTCATGCCCCCTCTTTTTCAAATGTTTTCAGGTTGAGATGCTGAGGATGTTGGGGGCTGTGGATGTGGGTTGGCTGCCAAGACTGTTTTGTTATTATCTAATATTTCCTTGAAATCCCACTATGTGATCTGCTACTTTGATACACTCTTTCTAATTCCGTTTTAAGTCTTATTATGATTATCAAGACTCTATGAGTAATCTCCCCAGACATACTTATTTGAGTATAAGATGCATACTAAGTTTTATTTCTACTACCCGAGTATGATTTCCTTTCGTCTAATCAATGGGCTTGCATGTATTATTAATCATTATCATCTACGCTGAATGGTATCCGTCTGTCTGTTTAATTAACCGTCTAGTAAAAGTGAATCCGAGTATCCCCGTCTAATCTCTAAAAGCATATCTCGACTGTAAAACCACCCTATTAATCTTCTATTTTACCTCATTAACCCTTTAATAACACCCTGTCCCCATTCATAAACCCCTATCTCGGGACCGAGCTGTTACAGGTAGTGTTTTGGTGAAGATGTCAGCTATCTGTTTCTCAGTGTTGACATATTTGATGCATATGTCTTTCTTCTCGATGTGATCTCTGATAAAGTGATGTCTTATATCAATGTGCTTAGTTCTTGAATGCAGAACTGGATTTTGAGATATCGCAATTGCACTATTGTTGTCACAGTAGATAGGTACTTCTTCAGTTTCAACTTTATAGTCCTTTAACTGTTGCTTCATCCAGAGTATCTGAGCACAGCAGCTTCCAGCAGCTACATATTCTGCTTCAGTTGTTGACGTGGCAACTGAGTGATGCTTCTTGCTAAACAAGGATATCAGTTTGCTTCCAAGAAACTGACATGTTCCACTGGTGCTTTTTCTGTCAATCTTGCACCCTCCAAAGTCTGAATCTGAATAACCAATCAAACTCAAACTGTCATCTCTGGGATACCATAGTCCAAGATTTATGGTTCCTTTGAGATATTTGATAATCCTCTTAGCTGCTTCAAGATGACTTTTCTTTGGATTAGCTTGAAACCATGCGCATAGACCGACTGAATAAGAGATGTCTGGCCGGCTAGCTGTTAAGTAAAGTAGCGACCCAATGATTCCTCTGTAGTATGTTTGGCTAACTGATTCTCCTTCTTCATCAAGAGTTAGCTGAACTGATCTATTCATAGGAATCTTGAGAGTTTTTCCTTTACTTACTCCAAACTTCTTTACTAGCTCCTCGGTATACTTCGCCTGGCTGATATGGATCCCATCTTTCAGCTGCTTCACTTGGAGTCCTAGGAAGAATGTCGTTTCTCCCATCATGCTCATCTCAAATTCACTTTGCATCAATTGAGCGAATCGTGTGCATAGATCTTTGCTTTTTGATCCAAAAATTATGTCATCCATATAAATTTGAACCATTAAGATCTCAGTTGATCATTCTATTCAGAATAGAGTTCAATCAATGACTCCTTTCTGAAACCCATTTTTCAGCAAAAATGTTGTTAGAGTTTCATACCATGCTCTAGGAGCTTGCTTCAGTCCATAGAGGGCCTTCTTCAGTTTGAAGACTTGATCACCAATTTCAAAGCCTGGCGGTTGCTCGACATACACGTCCTCCTTGAGCATTCCTTGAAGAAAAACACTATTGACATCCATTTGGTAGACTGTGAAATTGAAGTGAGCTGCATAGGCTAGGAACAGTCTGATGGCTTCCAATCTTGCAACTGGTGCGAATGTCTCATCAAAGTCGATCCCTTCACTTTGTGAGTAACCTTTGGCTACCAGTCTAGCCTTGTTCCTTGTGATCACTCCTTGTTCATCCAGTTTGTTGCGAAAAACCCATTTTGTGCCAATGACCTTCTGGGTTTTTGGCCTATCAACAAGAAACCATACGTCATTTCTTGTGAACTGGTTCAGTTCTTCTTGCATGGCCATGATCCAGTCCGAGTCTTCTAGGGCTTCTTTGACGTTTGCTGGTTCAGTTTGAGATATGAAGCATGTGAATAATGCATGCTCAGTTGAACTTCTGGTCTGGACTCGACTTCTTGGATCACCAACTATCTTGGCTTCAGAGCCATTTGGGCAAGATAGCTTCAGCTGGCTTTCCTGTGGTGATGTCATCAGTCGCCCTTTCATCAGTTGGTTCAGCATTTTCATCAGTTCTTCCCCCTGCTTCAGTTGCGGGGTTTGTGGTCTCAGCACGATTTGTGTCTTCATTGACCAAGTTGTTCTCAACTGGTTTTGTACCAGTTTCATTGCCTTCTTCTAGTAAAACTTCAAACCGCTCTGGAACAATGTGATCCACATAGTCCTGCGAGTTCTCAGTTTCACTAGGTAGTACTTGAACTGATGTGTCTATTCTTTCCTTGTTCTTGTACTCATTAGCAAATTCATCAAATACCACATGATATGTTATTTCCACAATAAGAGTTCGTTTATTGAACACTCTGTAAGCTTGTGCATAAGGAGAGTTATATCCAAGAAATATACCCTCATCAGCTTTAGCACTAAAAGCTTTCAATTGAGTCTTGCCATTGTTGTGAATATAACATTTACAACCAAATATTTTAAAATATGAGATAGAAGGCTTACGACCTCTGTACAGTTCATAGGGTGTTTTGTCATGGGTTGCTACAATGGCACTTCGATTTTGAGTATGGCAGGCTGTGTTAACTGCTTCAGCCCAGTACCCTTCAGCTATGTTGGCATCAGCTATCATTGTTCTAGCTGTTTCCTTGAGTGTCCGGTTACGCCGTTCGGCTATACCGTTTTGTTATGGAGTTCTTGCAGCTGAGTGTTCGTGAATGATTCCAACCTGGTTGAGAAAGCTGATTAAGTGTTGGTTCACAAATTCAGTTCCATTGTCGGAACGAATCCTTTGAACTGATCTTTCCTTTTTAGTTTGTAGCCTTCTGATCAACGCCGTTAGCTTGTCATAAGTTTCATCTTTGCTCCTCAAGAATTCCACCCATGTATATCTCGAGTAATCATCAACTACTACAAGAGTGAACCTTTTGCCTTTTGGAGTTTGAGGTCTAACTGGACCAAATAAGTCCATATGTAGTAGTTGGAGGCAATCAGTTGTTCCTGGTGGATGACTCTTATTCTTGAAGGATGACTTCACCTGCTTCCCTTTTTGACATGGTCCACATACACCTGTTTTCTTGTATATTTCCTTGGGAAGCCCCTCAACTAACTCTTTCTTGGCTAGGTAGTTGATTGTTTTGAAGTTGAGGTGATTCAGTCGTTGATGCCATAGCCAGCTTGCTTCAGTTGATCCTTTAGAAAGAAAGCAAGCTTTTGAGTAGCCGATTGACCAGTCAATAATGTACATGTTGCCTCTCCTGATGCCAGTTAGCAGAATTACTCCAGTTGACTTGTCTCTTATATTGCAGGAGTTTTCGGTGAAGTCAACTGAGTAGCCATTGTCGTACAGCTGGCTGATGCTTAGTAGTTTGTGCTTCAGTCCATCCACGTGGGAGACTCCATTCACTACTACTTTTCCCTTGACTACGAACCCTTCTCCAATGGTTCGGCTTTTGGAATTGTCTCCAAATATGACAAGTGGGCCTTTGATTTCTTCATAACCGTCGAGATCTTCTCTGTCTCCGGTCATGTGCTTGGAGCACCCGCTATCTAGATACCAAGTGTCTTTGGTTTTCTTCATAGATAGGATGCTCTTGTCCTGCAAAGAAAAGGATTAGCATTTAGGGACCCATTTCATATCGGGTCCTTGTTGATACATTAAGCTTTTTGGAATCCAAACTTGCCACACTTTTGGCTTTTTATCACTCAGAGAGTCAACTGATTTGGATTATTTGATCAGTTTTGACTCTCTTTCAACTCTTCTAGAATCGGTTGAATGATACATGCGTTGCAAGTTAGTGGGATAAAACAGTTCAACTAATACGCAGTTATCTCGAGATTTTTGAGTTATTCTATCAGGCCAATGCCTTGTGTGTTTCCAGTGTACTGGATTGAACCCTTTTGGATCAGCTCTTGGTTCATTTCTTGAGTCCAGATACTCATTATAATGATGATAAAGTTGAAATGAGTTTCTTTGATCTCTCTTAGAAGTGCTTTGATTGAACTACTTGGCAGGGTAGGCTTGAGATCTAAACTGGTCCTTCTTTTTGAAATGAACTGACCTATCAGTTTACCTTGTCGGCATTCTATATTGAGTTGGTGGCCTTTGTTGAACTGGAGGCTTTAGACGATTGGATTGACTTGAATGAACTGATGGTTTTGGCTGAAAATTGGGCTTCAGCTGGTTTGTTGCTTTTGGTTGATAGAACTGACCAAACTGTCTAGGCTGAGTTTGGGGATTTTTCAATATTCCTTTTCCTTTGGTTGACTCAGCTAGCTGATCATGAGATCTAGTGAACCCTTTTAGGATTCCCTTATCATTGGGTTGAGCAACTGCTTTTCCCTTTTCTAGAGCAGTGAATTTGCTATATCCTAGCCCTGAGCTGCTAGTTCCAGTTCTTTGATGATTCAGTATCTCATCTAAAGTTTGAGATCCCTTTTTAAACTTCAGAGATACTTTTTCTCTCTCATGGATCTCTTGTTTGAGCTTTTGATTTTTAGCCTCTAGATCAACAGTTCTCAATTTCAATTTCTCAAATTCTATAAACTGAGACTCAAGATACTTCAATATTTCATGATCTATGCTCAACTTTCTAACTTTATTTCTCAGTTCATCATTTTCATGTTTCAGTTCAACATGTAAGTAGGAAATTGAAGCTAATTGGTCTTCTAGCATCATAAGTTTTATATCAAGTTCGTTGCTAGAGACAGTTGTTTCATTTATATGATAAAAAGAGGTTTGAGAATTAGATGTACTAACCTCTTCATCATTGTCAGCCATGAGGCAGAACAGTGCTTCATCATCTGAGCTGTAGCCATCAGAATCGATTCCAGAAAGATAATCTGAATCATCCAGCATGGCATTCTCGAGATTTACAACCATTGCTTTTCTTTTGAAGAAGCTTCTCCTCACTTTGGCTTTCTTGTCTTCAGGGAGTTCTGGACATTCAAACCTATAATGTCCTTGTTTATGGTAATGAAAACATTCTCCAAGATTTCGGTTGCTACCCCTGAATGGTTCAGCTGACCGTTCAGCTGGTTGGTAAGTTTTCTCAACTTTTGGGATTTCATCAGTTTGAGGTGGAACTGATTGTTTATCCCGAGCTCTCTTCAACTTTTCTAGCAACTTGGTAACTGATTGGATCTGATCAATGATGTCGTCAGTTAGATTCTCCTTCTTTTCAGTTGCTTCTCTTTTTCATTCAGTTGAAGATCCGCCTTGGTTTTCTTTGGCTGGTGAGCTCCTAGGTCGGAAGTTGTTTCTTCCTCGAGTGTCTCTAAACCTGTTCATTTCACCGTAGAAAGTTGCGTCTTGAGCTGACGATGTCCATGCTTCCTTCTTTCGGTTTAGACTGTACTCATGAGCTTTGAGAGAACTAAATAGTTTCCTTGGAGTAATGCTATTTAGATTTCTTGATTCCTTTGTAGCTATCACTTTCATATCCCATTCGTCAGTGAGATTATCTAATATTTTGGAATTCATCTCAGAGTTGGGATAACATCTCCCGAGGTTGTTCATCTCACTGATGATGCCTAGAAATCTAGTTTCAAGGCTTGAGATGGACTCTTCTGCCTGCATTTTGAAGGATTCATACCTGTCAACTGCCAGTTGGAGCTTATTTCCTTTTATGGCTTCAGACTCTCTGCAAAGATCTGTTAGTAGGTCCCATATCTCCTTGGCAGTTGTGCAGTTCTTTGTATCCTTCATACGATCTTCATCTAGAGTTTGAAATAATGCGGCTTGAGCAACGAACTCTAGATTCTTTAACTTCTTCTCTTCATTGGTGAGAAGATTAGTTGGCTTCGGGATCCTTACCGGTTGATTGATATCAACTATGTGAGCGTCATTGTCCATCATTATGATGATTGGACCGTCTTCGATGACTTCCCACATATTCTCATGAATTGAGCAGAGATGCGCCTTCATTCTCCTGCTCCAGTTATCATATTTCTCAACTGAAAACAAAGGTAGCTTATGGTTTCCCATAGCTGGAATGTTAGCACAAATAAGTAGATCTGATTCAGTTGATCTACAGAAACGGCTGATCCTTAGAATCAACCGCTCTGATACCACTTGTTGGTCCTGGGCGAGTCGATATCAGTTTAGAGAGGGGGTGAATAAACTGATTAAGAGTTTCAAAAACTTTTACTTTAGATACGGAATAACAGGGCCCTTTGACTCGCTTAGTGAAACTTATCTATGCACAAACTTCTTGATTAGTTAAGACAGTTCGAGTGCAGCTCGTGTGATATTGTGTGTAGTTCAAAGAGATGCAATAATCAAAGTAGTACAACACACAAGCGATTTATAGAGGTTCGAAGTCTCAAATTTCTACGTCCTCTCTTCTTTCTGCAGAAGGGCAACTTCACTATGTAAATTGAGTTTCTTTACAAATTACACAATGAAGGACAGTTGGCTGAACCTGGTAACTGCTCGCTACCTCAGCGGGTCGACGGCTCACACTTGAAGTCCCTAACTGCTCGCTAGGAGGATATGTGTTATTGTCGTCTTTACAAGGTTTTAGATCTCTTTCGATCTTCAAGAGGTGAGTCTTGAACAGGGGTTATCAACTAATTTTCTCCTTCAATTAAGCTGAGTAGTTGATCGTTGTATTGCTGGAACTGAGAAGGCTGCCCTGGCTGGATCGTCAACAGCTGGCTGAATATCTTGATTCTGTGAATTCTTCTTCTTAGTTGGACTCTTCGCAGTTTCTATCAAATGCTGAACTTGAGCTTGAGTGGGAGGGAGAAAGAAAAGCTCTTGTTTGTATATGCGAAAGTTGTGAATGCGTAGAGTAGGGAGTTGGCAAAGAGTATTTTAAACTCTGATTCACTCATCTTTTATAGAGGAGTGATTTTATGACCGTTGAGTTCCATTGTCCATTAATCGGTGGCTCTGTTGGCTCATCAATGGCAAGTGGTCTTTAATGATCGCTTGGAGCTTTTGGTTAAAATAGTTGTTACTCTGCCGATCGATCTTCATTTAATTCCAGGATCTTTGTAGGAGCATTTATTCCAAGATTCACCGGTTTGAGCAATAAACTCCAAGGTTCTCTGGCTTCAGCTTTCTTGGCAGTTTTGAGTTCTAGTTGGCAGTTCTGGATTTGTCAGCTTAGTTTTATTATCGCTCCAGCTGGCAGTTCCAAGCTTGTCAGCTGAGTTTGACTGTTGCCCCAGTTGGCAGTTCTGAGCATGTCAGCTGAGTTTGGCTATTGCTGTAGTTGGCAGTTCTGAGCTTGTCAGCTGAGTTTGACTGTTGCTCCAGTTGGCAGTTCTGAGCTTGTCAGCTGAGTTTGGCTATTGCTCCAGTTGGCAGTTCTGAGCTTGTTAGCTGAGTTTGGCTATTGCTCCAGTTGGCAGTTCTGAGCTTGTCAGCTGAGTTTGGCTATTGCTCCAGCTGGCAGTTCTGAGCTTGTGTTTCTCCAGTTCGACTGGTCTCAAGTTCTTGGCTATCTTGTCAACTTGACCGATTTCTCTTGTGCTTTCTAGTCAGCTTGACTAATCATAAGCTGGCTGACTGCACTTCTGACCTTCAGCTGATCTGTCTTGTTTACTACAGTTCGGCCATCAGTTGGATACTTCCAATCTCTAGTTGAAACTGATGTTTTATCAGTTTCTTCAGTCTTTAGTCAACTCTTTTCTCCCTCAACTCAGCTGACTTGGTTGTCGGTTTGTTTCGACTGGTTTGACTTTTCAGTTGAATTTAGACTGGATGACGTATTCTTCAGCTTGTAGACCATTCTTCAGATTGGTTGACTTTGACTCTACCTGAGTTCCTTTTTGATGCCCTGGACTGGTCAGCTCCGAACTACAACTTGAATTTCAGTCAGTTTTTCTTAACTAATTTTGACATCTCATCAAAACCTAATCTAGGGGTTCCTTGATAGTTTTTCCTAATAGACATAACTTATAAGCAAAATATAAAATTTCTTAGTTAAAAATGCAACAGAGTATCACTAATAATGAATGTAAGCAACAATACAAATACAATGAAGTATCACTAATCATAAACAAAAATTGCTAGAGCATATTTTTTCAAATTTTAATGATAAACCACAACATATTTTAATGACACAAGTACATAACTCGTTTACATCAGTATTATTTTAAATTTTTAATTAATTATTATAAACAATGACATCATGTATCACTAAAATTCACGTAAGAATCACTACCAATACAATGAAGTATCACTATCAATAAAACAAGAAATCATAGCAGCACACACTATAGTGTCTTTCAACATTTCAAAATTTACAAAACACATCAGACCAATAGAAAATAAAAACTATTAATATCTAAACAGAATCAACAAAACATAGAGTAATAGCACATAAACAAAACCAACATTACCACAATCAACTCAAATTAGGATGTCGTGTTATCCTAAATTGAAATGCCCTAAATTAAAATGCACTAAATTAAAATGCCCTGATTTAAAAGCCCTAGAATAAACTTACAATAAGAAATTCAATGATGCAGCAGAGATGTTGAAGACAGAGCGCCGATTTCATATAGGACTCTGACGCCAGTGGTCACGACAGTTGGTGATGGTGGTGGCACAAATTCCTGCGGTGGTGGTTGCGATAGCTGACGGTGCGCGGAGGTTAGCGGTTGTGGGAGAAGATCGTGGAAGGGGCGGTTGTAGGGAGAATCAACGATTATCAGCGCGGAGAATCGCCGGTGGTGAGAAATAGTGAGAGAGAAGATGCGTGCGCCATGCGGAGAGAAGCGCTGGAGAAAGAGAGATGAGAGATTCTATTTTTTTTAATATATACAGTATCAGGTCGGGTCGGGGAGATCCGTCTAACATAAGAGACCCGTTAGACGGTCTCATACAAGTTTTTGTCTTTCAACTTTATTTTACAGCAAGATATGCATTTCATCTTGAACAGTCTATTCTAAATTATGCACTAAAAAATAATATTTCATAATATTCATTTTTATGTATTTGTATTTTCAATGTTTTTATGTTTAGTTATTTTATTATGTAATTTTTTATTAAATGCCATTTGTATTATGACATTAAAAAAATATGAGCTCTCTTATGTAATTTGATGTACAATTTTATATTTGAACATTTAAAGGAAAAATGAATAAATAATAATAAAAAGATGATTTCAACTATTAAAAGAAATTTGGAAAAAAAGGAAAAAGAAAAGAGAGGGAAAAAAAGGGAAAAATAAAATACAATTAACCTATTAAAAAAAGAAAAATAATAAATTGTATAGTAGATGAACAATGTTGACTGATTGCTTAAAAAATGAAGCAACGTTGTTCAAAGCTAGATAATACAACAATGTTTAGCACAACTATTGTAGATTGCCTAAACTTAAAGACAATTCAAATTTACAAATTTATTTTTATATATTTTTTTAATTTTCCAAAAGTTACTTATTGATAAGTCCATTTATTTCGTGTTTTTATGGGCATTTTATCCTCTATAAATGTCCCTTTTAGTGTGTTTTGAATCGAAAAGAACCAGGTTGCGGTCAGAGGGCATTCCAAGAGTCGAGTCTGGCGGAAGGGGCATTTTATGCCCAGTTATTCACATTTATCTCACACATATGTTCCTCAGAGGCACAAGAGACTTCTTCAGTATCCATTCCATATTCGATCGGTGAAGTGGGCATATCAGATACGAATGGAGCTGACAGATGAGGCCGTGCCCACAGTACTCGCACAGACTCGACCACAGGTCAAAATGGGCATTCCCGTGAAACTCGGAAATCAGTCGGAGGAGAGATGGTGGAAGATAGCTACACTTCCGAAGGAGAGTTGGAACTAAGCTGGACTCCTAGAAGGCGCTGCAACAAAGAGATAAGCTCAATCGAAGAGATAAAGCGCAATCCCTAAAAAATAGGGATTTGATAAAGCTGAAGCTTATCCAAACCGCTCAGAGAGGGCACGTCGTTCCGGAATTTGAGCAGAAGACCCCCGCCTGTGGGGGGAAACTCCACTCGGAAATGTAATTATTTAAGCAAATTTAATTACTGGAAAAATAATCTTTAGACAGTCTGAAACATTTCTACATTTTATATTTCTGCATTTTCATTTTCAGTACACTGTTTAGGCGGCAAAAAACAATCCGAAAGGTCTTAAACCTTCGGGACTTAGGATATGTTTATGCTTCTCGACGTTGGAGTTGATTTTCTACTTAATTAATTCAGTAAGTTTTTGTTTATTTTATGTATTTAATTTCTGCAATTTCAATTATGTCTAGCCTTCTCGGCTAGATCTTTAATTCTGGCATTTGAACAATGAAATTGGTTTAAGTATAAATCTGGACTCGTGAGGCCAAAATGGGCACAATAATGCATGATAAGTTTCCGTTGATTCTTGAGCTTTGTTCCACGTGAGTGTGTGTCTGAAGTGCCCAATGTGGCTGATCACTCGTTAGGTAAAGAGGGCACACCACTATTAATTGAATTGGCGAATCGTGACTGTGTGTCAGTTCATATAGTAATAAGGGAATTAATGGGGTATTGTGGGCATAAGAGGAATCAGTTGAACACAACAGATCTGGGTCCGTCTAGGGCACACTGCTGCTTGTTTGCTTACATCTCTTAGAGGAATCGGGAGGTGGGTAACTGGTTAGGGGTTTAATCAAAGAGGAATCACTTTTAAACCTAAAATGAAAGGATGGATGAGGAGACGTAGAGAGGAATCCGGTTACCATAACTAGATGACCTATCATGTATGAAAATCGGTGTGCCCGTGATCGAGTTGTTTTATGTTTAAACCAAATTTCTAATTCAAATGCCAGAACCTTTTATTATTTGATATTTTGTTTATTCCTTTTGCATATTTAAATTCAGTTTAGTGACAACACCAAAACCCCCTTTGTGATTGGTTACTTGAAGATAGAATTGCAACAGCTCTCTGTGGGATCGACCCGTACTCATTGGGTAGCTATGCTCGCTGTGGGCACAGGAGTTTACAAATATATTTTTGAGCCCGAAACGACCGCGTGTCACTTATTTAAACTGTTGGAAAATTAGTGGCCCATTTATGTTGGGCTCGATTTCCTTCAAGGCCCAATACTGCCCGACCTAATCTCTGGAAGGCCCACATCCTCGCTGCCCTAGCCACCGATCTTTAAGTATCTCTATTGGGATATTTTCTACACAAAGTTCTCATTCTTTTGTGTGTGCGGATAGGTCTTAGAGAGAGAGAAAGAGAGAGTGGATCTGAGATCTTTGTGCTCTGTCTCAGTGCGATCCTATTCTTCTTCTTCGTGCTTTCTTCTTCTCTTCTGGTGTGTTAGAGCGCCTCGCTCTTTGTGTGTGAGGAGGAGTTCTTTGTGGAGCAACCGAGGTTGCAGCCGTGTGCGGTCGAAGCTTTATCTGCCGACGATCTTTGTGATCTAGTCAATGGTGGTGGAGATCTATCTGTTCTGAGCCAATTATCGGATTCGGTTTATAGAATATAAATATTCTTTTGTATTATTTCATTTTGTATTCTTTTGATAGTGTTCTTTGGTAGTTTTGGTTATATCTATTTGATGAGCTATATGAAAGATGAATATATCATCTACAATGATATGTTCTCTCTTCAGTATCTGATTGGAAGATAAATAATTTATTGAGATCTCATAATTTTCAGATACTTGTAATTCTTCAGGAATTACATCACTTTCATTTGATTGATTAATCATTTTTGTCATTGTTTGGTTTCCATCTTGCCCCTTTCTTTTTCTAGGCACAAAATCTTTGGAACCAACTAGTCGACCACGTTTTTGACGAATTTTAGACTCATTTTCTGCCAAAGCTATTTGTCATTCAGGGACATCAATTTTGGCTGGAGTATTTGCAGCATGTATGCGAGATTGTGTCACTTTTCTTGTATTTATAAAAGCATCAGAAAGTTGGTTTGTAATCTTTTGCAAATGAATAATCTTTTCAGCTTCTTATTCACATTGATTAGTTCGAAAATCAAAATGTGACAAGCTTTTCTCATTCCAAGATATTTTCTTGTGCTTTTCTAGATGTAGATTCGTTTCACCTAATGTTGGAAATGTCATTTCATCAACATGATAATCTACAAAATGTGCAGTAAATATATCATCCGTTAAAGGTTCAATATACCTTATGATCGAAGGTGAATCAAATCCAACATATATCCCAAGCCTTCGTTGGGGACCCATTTTTGTTCATTGTGGGGGTGCAATTGGGACTTGAACCGCACCACTAAAAGTTCGTAAGTGAGAAACATTTGGTTCTCGACCAAAAATAATTTGCATTGGGGAGTATTCATGGTTGGCCGATAGTCTAATACGAACTAATGTTGCCGCATATAATATGGCATGACCCCAAGCAGTAGTTGGGAGTTTTGACTTCATAAGTAATGGTCTAGCAATAAGTTGAAGACATTTAATAAATGATTCTGCTAAACCATTTTGAGTATGGACATGAGCGACTGAATGTTCAATCTCAATTCCAATAGCCATATAATAGTTTTCAAATGCTTGAGATGTAAACCCACTAGCATTATCAAGATGAATTCTTTTAATTGAATTGTCTGGGAATTGAGCTCCTAATTTTATAATTTTAGCAAGTAGTCTAGCAAATGCTGCATTTATAGTAGAAAGCAAGCATACATGTGACCATCTAGAAGAGACATCAATCAATACCATAAAGTATCGAAAAGGGCCACATGGTGGATGTATAGGTCCACAAATATCTCCTTGAATTCTCTCTAAGAAAGATGGAGATTCAATATTAACCTTCGTATTTGAAGGTCTAATGACTAACTTACTTTGCGCACAAGCATCACATGGGAATTCATTTGTCATAAGAATCTTTTGATTCTTCATGTTGTGCCCATATGAATTATTAATTATTCAGCACATCATAGTTGCTCCAGGATGTCCAAGCCTATCATGCCAAAGCATAAAGTTTTTTGTGTCACTGAACTTCGGGTTCATGACATGGTTTGTTTCAATTACCTTTATGAATGTGTAATACATCCCAAAAGGTAGTGTTGATAATTTTTCTTTTGTTCGCTTATGGCCGAATACAAAAGAATTTATGCAGAGATATTCATTTCCACCTTCTGATATAGTCTCGATGTGGTATCCATTATAGCAGATATCCTTGAAACTTAGTAAGTTTCTTTTGGACTTACTAGAATATAGAGCATTTTCAATATCTAATTTAGTATCATTTGGTAAAATGATACAAGCTCTTCCGAAGCCTTCAATGATGTTTGATGCACCTGATATCGTGTTAATATTATCCTCAGCTAATGTCAACTTAAGAAAATATTTCTTATTTTGAAGAATGGTGTGTGTAGTGGCATTATCAGCAAGATAAATATCACAAGATTCCAGGTGAATGTCTGAGACGTTTTTAAAAGAAGATCAATTATTATTGAATAAAAATGCAAAAGGAAAATAAGCAATTGTTTTTAACGGAAAAACAACAATGTGAAAGTAAATAAGCAATGTTTTCTTATCAACTAGAAATAAATGATAAAGGACTAAACAATGTCCATATGATTGTCTTCAAGCACACCACCACCAATAAACTGATCCATATTATCTCCTTTTGGGTCATCAAAGAAGTCGAAGACATCTAAGTGAGTAGTATCAATTGGACCGTCAAAGTCAACGACATTGATTTCCTATTTATCTTTTCCCTTGATCGAATCTTGATATAGATCTGCAAAGTGTTTTGCCATTCGGCAAGTACGTGACTAATGTCCATTCATACCACATCTATGACATGCAACTTTCTTCTTGGATGAATTGTGCTCGTTGATGTTTTCTGCCTTTTGTTGTTAGAGGTTGTATCATTTGGTTTACCGCATCCACGACCGCGACCATATCCACGTCCACGTCTACGCCCACGTCCACGTTGGTTCCCACAACCACGTTCCTTGTCATGGTTGAAAGTTGCATTGGCTTCAGACAATACAACGGAACCAGTGGGGCGGAGTTCATGAGTAATTCATTATTTTGCTCGGCAACCAACAAACAAGATATTAGTTCAGAGTACTTTTTGAAACCACGCTCCCTATATTGTTGTTGTAACAACACATTAGAAGCATGAAAAGTGGAGAATGTTTTCTCAAGCATGTCAGCATCAGTGATACTCTCTCCACAAAGTTTCAATTTTGAAGTAATTCTAAATAATTCAGAATTATAAGCACTCACAAACTTAAAGTCTTGCAGTCTAAGATGCATCTACTCGTAACGAGCTTTATGAAGGACAACAGTCTTTTGATGATCAAACCTTTCTTTCAGGTTTGTCCACAACTCACTCGGATCTTTAACGATCAAATATTCCGTCTTTAGATCATCATGAAGATGATGACGAAGGAAAATCAGTGCCTTAGCGCGATCCTATTGAGATGCTTTGTTTTCTTCTTTGATTGTCTCCCCTAGATGCCTTGAGATCATGTGAACATCAACATCAAGAGTCCATGACATATAATTCTTGCCTAAGATGTCAAGGGTGATGAACTCAAGTTGGGCTATGTTTGCCATTCGTGCAATTCCGCACAAAGAATCAATGATATATTATCCACATGTTTAATCTATTTGCCCTTTAGAGCATGTAATATACTTCAAGAATATTACTTGTGTTACTTTAATAGTATCAATTTATGATCTTGAATGTAATATTCTTCATGAATATTACTTGTGCTACTCGAATAGCATCAATATTTAATTTTTCAAGATTAAATCGGAAAAGACCGATTATATAACAACAAGAAAAACAGACATAATATATTAAAGCCAATAAACATGATGTAAAAGAAATTTGCAGTTCGAGTCCATCATAATCCAAAATATTATCAGACAAGAATAATACAATGGAATTGTAACACCTCGAAAAAAAAGGTGAGTTTTTACTTTTTCGATGTTTCTTTAATTTTAATTCAACGTTATTGATCTATTTAATTTCAGGTTTGGCCATAAAATATTGAATGAACCCAACTCCCAAATTTATATTCTTCCAGTTCTAGTGTAGTACTTGGCAGTTAAGTTAGGATTTTTAGAAAATGTTATTTAGTTGTATAATTTTCAAATGTTATATTTTGCTTAAAAAGAAATTCTAAATATTATAATTCACTCCTAGGTATTAAACCAAGCTTCCTGCTAGTCATTGAATTCCAATTCATCTTTTGTATTTATTCAATTCAGCCCAGAAAGTTTGATAAATTCTCAAATAGAATCACTAACTTGATTCAATCCGTCAAATGCGCATTATTCGCTCATTTGACTCTATTTCAATTCCAAATGATCCCAAGTTATAGAAAATTATTACTCAAGTTATTTATGACCTAAGTTATATTTTTATTGACATATATTAGAATTCTAAGTTAGAATTCCAATTTTATAGGTCGAGACGATCGAGAAGCATAGTAGCATCGCATAATAATTTCACCGCACTTTGAGATCATTCAGGTGAGTTTTTTTTATAACTCACAATTATGTTTTAAATTCGTCTATAAAAAGTATGTTAAATGTTTTAATAACATTGTTTACGCAATGATTGGATGTGTTGAGACTTCATGCATAGAGGAATTCCGACTTACAAGCAAGACGGTTTACTTTGTGACTAAATGTCTAGATAAGTAACCGTAAAATATCATGTGATCACATTGGGTCTCTCATCCAATAAAGTAGAGTAAACTTTGTTATAAAGTATGTTCATGGTTATTTTCCATGATTTATGCAGCATAACAGTTTTAAAGTATGAAAGAATGACTTGGACGAATATTAATGCCCACTGAGTGTTTTCTGGCACTCAACCCAAAAATTTTCAAATATTTTCAGGTGCTGGAGGTCAAGCTGATTGAGAACGAGCTGTTGGAGTGGGTTTGATGGTTGACTCTTATGTGGTTTTTACTTAAAACCATCTTTAAACTTATGTTTGTATATTAAATATTAAATGCTTCCGTTGATACTTTGCAAAACTTTTAAGTTTGAAAGTTGTTGACCCCAGTGGTCAATTTTTGATTGTATATACAAATATTTTGAATATATATAAAGGTTGACCGTGTTGTTTTTAAATGTGTGGCCTGATTGGTTATGTATATTGTTTATTGACAGGTCATAATTTGGTTATGTGTGAATTAATGATTTCGAAAAACCTTGTTGAAAGTTGACTTTGAAAGCACCTGAGTGTGTGGTTTGAACATTTTTAAGTTGAGGTGCTGCCCGTTTACAAATTATTTATAAAGTTAATTTAATTTCTTGAAAAATATTTATTACGTAAGCATGTAAGTATGTTTTTTGTGACGTTTTGGTCCTAGTGGGACTGAGACGTTACAGGGGATGCGCCAGGCCCGTGCAGTAGTGCAACACATGTAACACCCGGGGCCGAAGCATGGAGTGATCGCCGGTGCAAGGCACGGATAAAGAGCGGCTCCTATAAGACTTCCAAGCGAAGGGGCACATGAATGAACCGAATCCACCCGAAAGAGAAGGATTCTGAGGCTATACAAGAATAAGACTGTATAGTTGAGGAGAGCTTAAAGGATTTGATTGGTGCTACTCATACTAACAAGGTGCATCTTCTTTTCTGGCGCTCATTCCACCAGAACTCCAAAGTTAAGCGTGCTTGACCTGGAGCAATAGTGGGATGGGTCACCCAGCCGTCAGTCCGGTAGCCAGGTCATTACAGGTGGTATCAGAGCCGAACCTCTCGCAGTAAGGTGTGGTTCGGGGACGAACCAAGCGGAAGCTGGTGGACATGTGACGTCCGGGGCCGAAGTATGGAGTGATCGCCGGTGCAAGGCACAGACTTCTTTTCTGGAGCAATGGTGGAATGGGTAACCTCCTGGAAAGTTTATCAGAGAGCGTGTGAAACATGATCAATCATTAAAGATGATATAATATTTTTCATTAGCAAACCTGACATCACGCATATAATTCACAGATTGACGACAATACGATTTGGGCGAATGAAAAGAAAATTAAAGAATGTACCTTCTAGGATCGATGGACTTCAAAGAAAGCGTGTGAAACATGATCAATCATTAAAGATGATATAATATTTTTCATTAGCAAACTCTGACATCACGCATATAATTCACAGATTGACGCCAATACGATTTGGGCGAATGAAAAGAAAATTAAAGAATGTACCTTCTAGGATCGATGGACTTCTAGAATTGAAGTAGAGGGTAGAACAATCGTGCTGATAACGTGTTGTAAACTAGAGATAGACGAGAGAGAATATCAATTGTATGTATTTAATATGAGGACAAAATGCCTCTATATATAATTTTACAAGAGCTAGGGTTTTAGGGCTAGTAACTTGACCATCATATATATCTATTAGATATATTTACAACAACGTATTATTTTTGGGACTATTTTTTAAGGAGTTATTTAGACTACTTCAATGGATTTTCTTTTAAATATTTTCCTTTTAATATTAACCCCTAGTTAAATCTCAATTTAATCTAAATAACACCTAGTTCTTTAAAGTCGTCAAACTTTAGGTTTTGTTTGATGTTAACACCTTTTCTCGTGGGATGATTCTTTTTCATTATTTTACAATCTCTCTGATTTATTAAAAATAAAATAAAATAATCCGTATAAATACTTAGAACATTAAAGATGTATTTGATGAATTTACATAAGATAAAGAGAAATTACTATTTAATAACCTAACATTTACAGTTTTTAACAATTATGTTGAACAGTATTACAGTGTTTTTGGAATACACTATCTGAAGTACAAGAAACAAAAACGAGTAAATAACAAATACATGAAACTGAATTGAAATAAATAAACTAAAAACCGGTGAAGACTACAAATTTATGGGATGTAAAATAGAGTTGAGAGGACCTTTTTCCGCAAGACAAATACGCTCCGGTTAGTGCTCACAGTTTGATGTTCTGTCTCTCAAAAATGAAACGGGTAAGACTCCAACGAACTAGACAATGTCAAAATTGAGAAAATAAATGTCCAATCGTATGGCCGATTTCAATAATTAATTTCTCACCCACCAAAAATTAAATTTGAGAAAATAAAAATACTATGATTATTTACTATAAATATAAATCAATCGTATACTATTTAATTTCTCCAAAATTAAATAATCTTGATCACCAAAAATCAGATAAAATGAGTCATAACTCAATTTATTATATTTGATTTTGCAACAAATTATACCTCAACCTATAATCTATACTTAATATATAGCAACTCAACCCTCACAGTGTTTCAATTTTATTTTCCCACAATTTTGTTATAAACCAATTTATCCGACGACGGAAAACTAACTTAGCCGGCATTATTCTACATGGACTAAATCAAGTATAAATAATGATATTATTATGAAAAGTTGCAAAATATTAGATAGTATTTCCCTTTGTTAACATAAATTATGATACTATCATTATAGTCCATCTGCACCCAATATACAATGCATTGGAATAATAATAATAATAATAATAATAATAATAATAATAATAATAATAATAATAATAATAATAATAATAATAATAATAATCTGGTTCCAAAAATGTACTGTACTGTACAGTAATACTACTAATAGGATAGTTCATTATTCATTATACATTATTATAATAATAATAATAAAAAGAGGTGGCGAGGGCAAGAACGTCATTTAAAAAGGCAGTTTATCCCCACGTCGTCGTTCCGATGTACATATACAGTATAGTAGAGCCACACCAAATAGTTAAGTAACGCACTCCACAGAGTCCAACTCCTTTGTATAAATCATGGGTTTGTAGCCCTAACTTTTCCCCCAAATTCAGCAATCACTATCAATCTCAATCTGGATACCCCACCATGGCCACCGCTAACCCCACCGACGAACCCCCCCTCCAGTCTCCGCCGCCACCCGCCCCTCCTCCCCCTCCTCCTTGCGCCAATCCTCGTGTGCCGCACCCGCCGGAGATCTCCAAAAAACCCATCTTGATCCGCTCCGTCTGGTCCAAGAACGTCGAGTACGAATTCTCTCTCATCCGCACCCTCGTCGATCGCTTCCCCTTCGTCTCGATGGACACCGAGTTCCCCGGCATCGTCTTCCGCCACCACAACCATTATTCCGACCCCCTCGACCACTACCAAACCCTCAAATCCAATGTCGACGCGCTCAAGCTGATTCAGGTGGGGATCACTCTCTCCGACTCCGCCGGTAACCTCCCTGACCTCGGCCGCCACGACGGCCGCTTCATCTGGGAGTTCAATTTCTGTGATTTCGACATCTCTCGTGATGACCATGCTCCCAACTCGATCGACCTCCTCCGCCACCAGGGCATCGATTTCGACTCCACTCACAAGCACGGCGTCTCTGTCGCTCGGTTTGCAGAGCTCATGATGTCGTCTGGCCTTGTTTGCAATGAGAATGTTACTTATATCACCTTTCACAGTGGCTACGACTTCGGTTACCTCATCAAGGCCATTACCGCTAAAGCCCTGCCAGGGAGCCTCCCGGAGTTTCTGAATTTGATGAGGATAATTTTCGGGAACCGCATTTATGATGTGAAACACCTGATGAAATTCTGTCAGGGATTGCACGGTGGGTTGGACAGGGTGGCACAGTCGTTGGGCGTGCTGCGTGCTGTTGGGAAGTGCCATCAGGCGGGTTCCGATAGCCTGCTAACTTGGCATGCATTTCAGAAGATTAGGGATGTCTACTTCAGCAATGGTGTCAAGGAGGTGGGCTGTCCGCCAGACAAGTATGCTGGCGTGCTCTATGGGTTAGAGGTCTCTCATCCTTAACTAGCTTCTTTACTTTAGAATGTGCTGAAGTCCGCCGGCGATGAAAAAAAGAGGATTGGTTTTTAAAGGGTTTATTTCCCAGGACATCTGTATAACAGTTTCTGAGTAATATCCAAAGCCATGCTCCGGTTTAAATATATTCTTTTGTGATTTCTTTAATTGTCGATGCTTCCTTATCTGTGAATTGGTTGTACATATATACTGATATACATATTAGTATGATTTTTTTGTTGATTGTTTAGGTAGGCCATTCTGCTTCATATAGTATACAGTAATATGAGTTCTTAGGAAATGAGATTTTGAAAGATAATCTGAAAGAGTAATTTAGGTGATGAAGAGATATGGCTGGTGCCAACTGCCAAAGTGGTTTTATAAAACAATGAGTTGGTTTCCAGGATTTCTTGTTGCGTTTTTGTTTTTCATCGCTTTATTCACGGGGTGGTTGTGGAAATTGCTGGTGCTTTTGCACTAGTAAATGCAGGATAAGGTTGCTATTTGGACTATCTGATTGAAGTTTGGTGTGAGAGATGAGTCGGTGCTTTGTCGTCTTGTATTGTGCATAATTATCATTCAATTACTCATGTGAATGCATACTTGTTTGAAACGCCTTAATAATAGAAGTTTAAGGGAGCTTGCTCCATTTATTGCTCTATGCTGAAGCACAGAAAGGCTGTTGATTGTGCTTGAGTCTAGGGTATTTTAGGGAACCCTGAAAAGGTACTAGTACTGCTAGCTTTAGGGTGAAGGTAACTCACGCACGTGTAGACTGGTGGCTAAAAAACTTGACGGCCTTGTAAGTTTGCGTGTTATGAACATTCTCTTAAGGTAGAGAATGAATAGAGTTGTTCCAAATAGGATCTTGATGGACGTGCATCATGCATTGGCAGCTAAGGCATCCATTGACAGTCATATCATTAGGTAACATTTTGTATGTCTTAGAAGCACGTAAAAGTTTGGATATATTATTTTCAATGATTTAATGAACTTTTGAAGATGCAAAGAGGTGAATTCCATATTGTTTTAGATATTGTGGTCCCTTGCTCCCTAGTAATGAAGGCAGTGCAAAGACTTTGTTTTTTCCACCATCCTTTTGTTCTTTTAGTTTGAAGGAGATTCAGGATGACGGGAACCCACATTTCTTTGGAGTGTCTGGTTGCATGAGCTAGTAGCCGTTAACTTTAATTCTTTAACATATTTTGGCTTACGAATGACAAGTCTGTTATATCTGCAAGTTTATTTTAGTTTTCTGGTGTAAACGGGATAACATTTTGCTAAAATTGAAGTAGTTGATAATTGCCAGCCGAATCTTGATTAGACATTAATATTATTTCATTTTGGGGTGGTTCGTTATTTTGTGTTGATACCTGGTTTAATTTTCCCTTTCATATCTGGTTGTCATCCTACATTTTGGTTTGCTGAAGAGTGGAGCAGAATCACGTTATGTATTTATGCTTTAAGAAGATAAGAGGCCCATCTACATTTGCCTTTTGGGTATGATGAATTTCGCCTCAGGTTATAATTAATTGATCTGTAAAAATTTGAGCATCATTTTCAGTGGAGATTCTTCTCCATGTTACATTCAATATGTTCAAATAGTATGCTGGGATGTTCTATTCAATCAGTGTCAACATTGTTCGAAAATTTCCTGTTGTGAAGAGCCTGGAGTGATGTCTGTGCCAGGAGATCAATTAGTTGGCAGTGGCCTTTCAGTGGTTATCATTGCGATTGGATCTAGATGAAGCAATCTGCACTGCACCTTTTAGATTCATTTTGGGAAATAAATTGAAGTCAAATTAAAGTGACTCAATAATGGCAATTTGATCTACTCTTTCTTAGCAAAAAAATATAATTAGGCACAATGGAAATCTATACAAATTTATCTAACCTTTTTCCATTGAATATAATCCCTTGACATAAACAACTGATAAGCTTGTTGATTAAGTAGTCATTATCTGACATTATTAATCTCCTTTTTAATCTCATTCGAAGAAGTAAACAACATCTTATGAAATATCAAATTTTGTATCTGATGCAAATTTGGCAATGACAATTTAATAAATGTATATTTTTTTTCTCTTGGTTTTGATTCTATACGTTGAAAAGAAATCTTGACACATTGCTGCATTTCTAAGAAGAAAATCTGAAATGTCTCTGTATTTTGACTAACTGTGTTATGCATGTTAGTTAGGGAATTTTTTACCCTTATCTAGTTCGACTACTTATATATATATATATATATATATATATATATATATTATGCTGGGACTATTACGTAGATGGAATGGAATATAAGATCTCTGATTATGGTTTATGGAACAATATCATTCATGGTGGCAAGTGTTGTTTGCTTTACCATAGGAATGCATGTAACTACCTGTCTGCTTAAGTGCTGTTGCCTGTTATTTATTGGATACACCTATGTGCTTGATTTAACTGTTAACATTTATGATTGTATCGTCATCTTAGACTGAGTATGATCTTGTATCAAGAATATCATAACCTAGAATATATTGTAATTGATCACCGAATCAATGCAGTAAGAACTATAATTCAAGAATCTGTATGATTTAACACTTATGTACAACTAGATTTAGTAATACTTATTGAGCTTGCAGGATCCTACATTCTGATTTCATGTTTAATAATCATATGGGATTTCTATCTATAGCTTATGGCATGTATTGTTAACTAGTTGTAGGTAGAGAGCTTTTCCAGAATATGTGGTCTATGAACATTGATCTTGTTTCACCATCGATTGGTTTTAAGGTTATGTTATGATAATCGACTACAAAAGTATGAAATAGTTCACATCTTCACAGATAGATGCCAAGAAACCATTTGGTTAGTATCATTTTGTGTTAAAGGTGCTTCACTGCATGGTAGTTGTAGCAATGAACTCACTTGAATTAATTTTTTATGTTGGCTTGTGATTAAGGATTTTTGAAGTTTGTCTGGCGCTCTGGCTTCATTGATGTGTTCTGAACACGGTTCTTTGCTGGCATGTATACATCATATTACCCAGAAGCTTTGAAATGGTGGGATGGTTTAGCAGTCAGATGGGAATATTTTCTTCTTGAATCTTAATATTGATCATTATTCTGAATCTGTACCTGTTAGGCTTGACACGGTAGACGGACTGTATGCGATCTATGCTGTTGTCCCTGATGATTCATGCCATTGTGGTAGATATGATTGGCGGATTGATTGCTGATATTTCTATTATTATTGTTGTGGCTATTTCAAATTGGTAATTTTTATGTATAGGTTCTTAGCTGTTGGACAGATATATCTGAATACCCGTATTTTGTTCTCGTGGTGACGGATCTCACTACTGGAGACTACATATATGATGCATGTAGTCTCATCAAGTATTTCTCGTGTCTTGGAAGCTATTCATCTCCATTCCTTGTAAATAAGTTTGGCTTCTTGATTTATATTGTTGATCTGCATTTATATTGTTAGATTCATCTGATTTGTTGGACTAGTCACCTCTTATATGGATTTCTCTCAACTCTTGGGTGGTTTTATTTGGTGAGATTTTAAATGTATGTGACTGCTCTTGCTACTCATCTCAATTGAGTAGGCAGTTGTAATAATGTGAAGAAAAAGAAGATTGTAAGCTTCGGTGTTCATGCCACCTTCTCTCTCTCTCTCTCTGGGTGAGTTATTCATGTCAGTGAAAGTCTGACAATGGCAGCGAGGTTTGAACCACCTGATTGAAGTAAAAAAGAAGAAGATGAATTAGCCATTTTGACCTTTGCTCTATTTTCTTAATATAGAGGATAGAGGATGGTATTTATTTTGATGTAAAAAAGAGCAGGAAAAGGAGCATCTACTGTAGAAATACAAATATAGAATGGTCCCTTAAACTATCCGAAGAAATTAAGACAATAGTAGTGTTGTATCTTTCAAACCTTATTTTCACATGTTATACTTTGCCTAGTGTGGTCATAACGGACCCCTCTACCACTTGTCCCATAATATTCACCATCTTACTTTCCACAACTTGACGAATGATATCTTTTCTTTTCTATTACATTCTACTTCAGTTTTAATACTCCCTTCGTCTTACTAATTATATACTATCTTTCCTACTTGCACATATAATAAAAAAAAGATATTAAAGCTAAATTATAAATATTATCCTTATATTTAAGATTTTTGACTTAAAAAAAATTAAGTGGTTAGATTTTTTTTAATTTACAAGATCTAACAAGAGTGTATTTGTATATTACTATGAAAATTAATATTATTTATAGTAATTTATATAATTAGGGCACCCAAAATAGTAATATGAACTATATAATTAGAGCGGATGGAATATTTACTTTCGGGTTAATACGTAATATTGTTCATTATTAGATCATATCACTTGCCAATTGCCACAAACATAACTGTCCAAATTCACTACTTAAAATAATTAAGTATAAATTGAGCATCTCCCGTAATACAGATGAACTCATGCATTTTCAAAATTCAATTCAATGTTGGGACATTGTTGGGATGTTATATATGACATTCGCCCAAAGTTTTAACCACGGTTGGACACATGGCATGTTATTATCTTTCAGATGAATCTAATGCATAAATCTTGTTCAGCATGGTTTGTCTCTCTTGTGTGGTTGTAATTATTACACATAAACAAAGTTTATTGAGAATTTTCTTTTGAAACATTCTGACTGACAAATTTATATGTAAATTGATCGAGACGATGAGATTTCCCCAACTCTCCAGCAATTCAATCACCCTTATATGTTAATATATTCTACATTTCCAAATTGTTTTCTAGAAAATTACTACAAGTGAAAATAATCATAAAAAGAACAAAAAACAAATCTTCAATGTCCTTATTTATGTCTAAGCCTTACCTGTGTGCTGTAGATGTAGAAGTACATTAAAAGTTCACATGACAATGCACCACATTTGGTGTCTCATTAATACTTTCTAAACACTTTTTAAAAACTTCATCACTTAGCAAATTTTGTACAATCTCTATTTTATTCCATATTAAATGTGGCATGCTTTTATTTATTTACCCTATAATTCTAATGTATCATAAATAATGTAACTAGATTCAAAAGAACAAAATTATTTAGCTAACGGAGTTGACGCAGACATGCAGCTATTAAGTTCCTCAGCAGACCTTTCAATTTATTGAGTACGAGCTAGTGAATGGTTACGAGTTAATAATAATAATAATAATAATAATAATAATAATAATAATAATAATAATAATAATAATAATAATAATAATAATAATAATAAGAACAACAACAACAACAACAACAACAATTATAATAATTTGTAACCAATCAAAAGCTAGTACTTGATAAACTGAAAATGTCGGATGGGGAGCTCAATGTATAGCTGCATGACTAATTTGATATACTTTTAATTAAGTTAATTATTTAGGTAAATAACTTCTAAAGAATTAACTAATGCAAAACTTATGGCTTTTTTTTTTGTTGCCAAGCAGCCTAAGAAGAATAATGACATAAACTGATATCTAATGATATCGTCAACTATATATTAATAACATTAATTATCAAGTTAAAGGATTAATCTATGAACTAGGACTGCAAAAATTAGAAGGGGCCTACTTATTATTAATGTTGTAACGATATATTTTCCCCTTTCTAACTTGTGTATAATAGAAATGAATTATAGAGATAGGTAAACTTAATTATATATATCTGAGAGGTCTGCTTCAATTCAAAGTAAATATATATGTTTCAAGTAGGACTAACATGACTAGACCTAGCAGCTAGCCCAGCTCATTCTGATCGACCCCATATATATACTTAACACTTGTGATTGATTTGAGTCTAATTTAACCTTCCATTTTGTTGGATGACGATTCAATTATTGAAGAGAAGAACGAACCCCATTCCTACAGAATGAAAACCTTATTAAGAAATAAACAGAAAATAAAAATGTGTGATTTTTTGCATACGAAATCCTCTATTGCACATTTACACTTGATTTTTTTATTTTAATTTTTCTTTGATTTCAATTTATTATACTTTGGTTTAATATTACACTTGTTATTTGGGTTTCATCCTACCCAGTTAGAGTTTAATATAATTTTTTAATATTTAAATTTTTAAATAATCAATTAATAACTAAAAATTGAAAATTAAATACAAAAAAAATTATAATGCATTCTAATTGGGTATGATGAATTCTAAATAATAAGTGTAAAATGAAACTAAAGTATAAGAAATTGAAATTGAAGAGAAAAAATTAAAAAAAAAAACTGAAATAATCGAATGTGTAATAGCCTAATAGGAAATGCAGCACCAAATATGTAATAGAAAATTTCAGCTGAATTTTTGGAGCCTTAAGTTGAAATTTTCAATCTAAAATTAATTCTTGACTTTATAGTTTTTTCTTTCAAAGTGCAGGATCGTTAAACAATTTATTTTTTAGTCTCGGATATCTATTTTTAACTGACGATAATTACAAATTTGAATTTGACAACCCATGATCAAGTGTATAATTTTGTCAATAATATTTGATAAAACGTAATTTGTATTGTTTGATTATCTTGTTGTTCTTTATGATGTTCAGTTGTATGATTTATAGATTAAAAACATAAATAACGAAAGTATAAAGAAGACACAAGATATGATCGATTACCCAGTTCGGTGCACACACCTACATCTGGGGGGTCTCGTCCAGTAGAGAACCAACACATGCAGTCCTTCAAAGTTAGTTTTCGACAAGCGCTTGTACAATACGACCACCTATCTGAGTAATTTTTCGAACACTACCTCTTCTTCAATGGATTGAAACCGTAAGAACCACCTACGAAGGCGGTAATTAAATAACCTAGTTTGATCCATTAAGAATCGGAAGCCCACAATCTGTTTCTCCAGAAGGAAACTGACATAAGTCATCGTCAGAACCACCGTCCTGAACATCCTTAGGAACATCATTCTCTTCAAGTTTGACACCTTGTTTCGACATGTTCCTTGAGTTGCACAACGAAAAAGGATCGTGGATTGAAACTCTGCAAAAATCACAAACATAATAGATTATTTGCCATAGAAAACGACAATTAAACTAGTGCACACCGATTGCACTAACAATTGTCTTGTTATTATCTTTTGAAATTCAGAAAAATAAATATAATAATAATTTGAATGAGTAGACCCTACCATGCATCATATATATGCTCCTCTAACATGCGTGGGATTGTTTGTTTTTATTTTCAAATGGGAATTTTCAATGTTTTACCATGCAAAATATCAAAATTAAAACAAGTTTGTTTCACTTATGTCAATTTTCAATTGACATTTTTTCAATAATATATAATAAATTCATTCACATCACTCAAATATTCATCAATTCATCTTATTTAATTCTTAACCACACTAATATTTATATTTTCATATCAACCACGAATTCAAATTAACTGGAAAATAATCAAACAAACATATTAATTTTCATTTTCCAAACCTATTATTATAAATATCAAATCATTCGCTATTTTTTAAAAAACCGATACACTTTATAAATTGAAGTATTGAACTGAAACAAAAAATTGAAATTAGAAATGAAAACAAACATGGGGTAACTCAGAAGCGCTATTAATGCTGCAGACCAAGAAAACTAGGCTACACACTATTTCAAACCACAATATTTTAATTTCCCACCTCTCAACAAAAATGAAGTTTCCATTTCCATTCAAATCCACCGAAATAACAATCACCACCACCACCTCCGCCGCGTCTTCATGGCCGTGGCCTCGCTGCTCCACAATCCCTAAAACACTCTCCTTCCGCACCGCCACCACCGGCGACAGTATCTACAAAACCATAAGCCCAGCAGCCTATCTCAACGACGACGACGACAAAATCATCCCTACCGGAATTGCTATCGCCACTCCAGACGATGATGAAGAAGAATTGTTTTCCAGCATACCAAACGAAAACTTGGAGATTAGCGGGCTGAGGTCGTCGGACAGGCTCTTCTTCGAGCCTGGCGCGACGAGTTCCATTCTGGAAGAAGCAAAAGCACACGAAGAAATTAGCGCGGCGGCGACGGTGGTGATGGACTCGAGGAATCCGTTTCTTGATTTTAGGGTTTCGATGGAGGAAATGGCGGAGGGTCGTGGGCTGAGAGATTGGGGATTCCTGGAGGAGTTGTTGGAGTGGTATTTGAGAGTTAATGATGAGAGCAACCATGGCTATATAGTTGGAGCTTTCGTCGACTTGCTCGTTCATCGTCTCGCCTCCGCCATTGATGAAAACTCTTCTTCTTCTTCATCAGCTTCGTCTTCGTCGTCGGCTGTTACCAAGTATTCTTTCACCTCTCCTCTCTCCTTTTCTTCGTCTTTCATTTCAATGGAGAACGAAGATCAGATCGTTGCTGTCGACAAAAATATTGTATGATATATGATTTAGTTTTTAGGATGACAGTTAGCTCGTTTTGGTTGACCCTCCAACCGCAAGTCGTGTGTGTGTGTGTGAGAGAGAGAGAGTAGGCATCGAAGTTTTCTAGAGAGAGAAGGAGTTTGAAGTAATTTTCGGCGCTTGGTTGATGAAGATGACAGTTGAATTTTACTGTCTCAAAATTAACTGTGCCATCAATATTGTTTTCTCTCTTATATTTTCATTTTGCATCTTACGAACCATGCTTTATTTTTTTAGCACATATTATTAGCATCTCATTTAATTAATAATATGATAATTAATATACGTGAAACGTAGATCAGTACCTGTAAAATATGAATGTAATACTAAAATATAACATAAATTCTCCTAAGACTCCATAGTGCTGTTTGTTTGCAACACGGGGGAAACAATCACTAGGGCAGGAAATTTGTATAATCACATCAATACGATAATAACATAACATGATAAGCTATGATACGAACACAAATATGAAAATTTTCATGTCGAGTACAACAACAAAAATCATATTAAAAATAATAATAAAATTTAAAAATTTTAATAGAAATAATACTAATAAATATATAATTTATTAATTGTTATATAATACTGGGTCACTAATTAACATGTCATTATTAGATTATCGAGTTGTTAGCAAATTGCATATTGCACACTAACAAGTTATTATGTTAATTGATCATTTTGGGGCTGTTAGCAAATAGCAAGTTATCATGTTTACCATAGGTGGACATGAACAAAAACACGACACATTTTTTTTTTGTGTATTTATGTGTTAGCATGATAACGACATGAACACGATAAATCTAAATACTAATTAATAAATTATTTATATATTGTATCATGTTAATAATTGTCAGCTCTACCGATCACAATGAAAACCCTTTGTTAGGGTTTAGGAAAATGTTCCAATATGATTATTTTTGGAACACTTATTTTTGTATAGTGTTTCATTTTTTAAGGATTATAGTCGTTTGATTAATTTAGTTCGAGTGTTCGACATAAAAGGCTTCTTCTAAACATGCATGCTTGCATGCAATATATGTAGTGTTGTTATTTAATTAGGACGATTTTTAGAATCACAAAATAATTACTGATACAGTAAAATCTCTATACAGTAATATCGTTGGGACCAGAAAAAAATATTACCGTAGAGAGGTTATTCTTATATAGAGTTTACATATAAAAATCATTATTTTTTTAAAAAAATAATATACATTATACAACACTTGAAAATGTCCCTTCATATTTAAAAATATGAATTTAAAAGGTATATAAGATTCATTCACGTGCTCTAACCGAAGAATACATCATATAGAATCACGCAAGATGCGCATGTTGATAATCCAGAGAATGATAGTGTAGAAATAGAAAAAATAGTATATAAATAGAAAAAGTATTATGTCAACGAAATTCAAACATGTTGGACAAACTGTAAATATTTTAGATTTAATAAGAAAGTGATCGTGTTGACTAATTACTTCGAACGTGTCAGTTAAAGGGTGTGATATTAACCCAAAAAAATTAAAGCACTACCATAAATAACTTTATATAAATATTTCATACAATCTTAAGTTTAATGTAACATATGTAGTTAAAATAGTTCTAGAAATTTATATAGATATTTAAATATACATAAAATTTTATGTCACTTTATTACTATATGGAGGTAAATTTCTTAAAGATGGTCCTAAAAAAATGCCGGAATATTACAATGTAGAGGTTATTCTTATTTATAACTAGTCCCGAGTTGGGACCGTAACTTTTTATTACTATAAGGATGTTATTCTTATATAGAGTATTCTTATATATATAGAGGTTTTACTGTAATTATTTTTTTACCATCAATTGCTTTTGTGTTTGATAAAAAAATCAAGCCCACCCTCAGAATAATAAAAAAGTATAGTACTTTTAAGTCTTAAAAAGAAAATTAAACAAGATAATGTGTATATATATATATATATATATCATATTATCTGAAATAGTATTTAATTTCAAATTCATTTTAATAATTTTAATCGTATATTTATGATATTATTGATTCTTAATTAACAGTATTAGTAAAATAATGAAATATCCTAAACAAAAGAAAACCTGTAAAAGTACGTAAAGAATTGCCTCAAAAGGAGTTTGTTTATTGCTTTTTGTTACTGCAAATTACCTTTCATGTAAACATAGGCGGCAAAGCCTATAAATAAGCAGTTTTATGTAACAAAAATGTACTCTACAAATAGGTTTATTTCACCCTGGAATTCAAATTGTACAGTAACTATCATTTGACAGAAACAGTAGTTGTGAATTGTGATTAAAAATAAAAATAAAAAATTGGAGTTGTCCTCTCTCCACGGCCAGCAATTTTTGAACCATAAATAAATAGCAAACCTTAAAATTTTACTTGTACAACTACAAGACAAACACACTAATATAACGTATATGGTGCGGGTGCCTACATTTATAGGTGTGAATTTGTGTCAAAGTGTCTAACGGTTCAAAATTTCTTAAGATTTTTTCTAATCCAAATTACACTATCAAAATTATTATAAATATACGACTGAATATATGTTTGCCATTTGGATTCGAATTTTGACCCTTCTAAAGGATTTTGATCTGTCAGATGAAGTTAGTGAAAAGCACTGTTTTTATTATTATACAAATTAATAATAATTTTTGTAGAATAATTGAAATATGGGAAAAAGAAATGGAGATAGATAAAGGTACTTTTCATATAGTCCCATTCATATGCATGTGTCTTTATGTTAAGAGAGGAACATTAATATGAGTTGAAATGAAAAGACAGGAGCTAGCTACATATTCATAATCAAATATATATAATTATATATATATATAAATATATATATATATATATATATATTTATTCAATTATTAAGAGTGAAAAGTTCCTTTTTCCTCTGCAATTTCTTATTTTCCCCACTTAAAAACAGAAAAAGAGTTTTTGGAGGGTAGCTTATCTTTATCAGACCTCACTGGCTGAAACAATTTGAGTCATTTTCTGTCTGTCAAAGCAGCTCAGAGAAATGGAAGAAAACAACAAATAAAAAGAAAATTATTCTGCGAGAATGTTACTCTAATTGCTTAATTTTAAAATTTGGTGGTCCATTCATGGAACATTTCACTTTGAATACTATGAAATCTGGGCATGGAGCTGAGTTTGATCACTCAAGATGAATGTTTTTTCTTTTTCTTTTTTTTTTCGGGGGGGGGGGGGGGGGGATCGAGGGGTTGGAATTGAAATTAGTAGGTTGTTTCTTTATTATCGATACATACCACGTGTATATATATATAATATATGTATGTATTTATGATTACAATTAATGGAAATATAGCTGATCAAATTTGCACTAATTAATGTTCCATGAGGAAAAAAGGAAAAGGAAAAAGAACGAATTGAACACATCAACACATTAATTTTGTTGAGTGAAAACTGTGGCAGGATTTTAAAAACAAAATTGACTTTTTTCTCATGGTCTTTTGAAACTATATATTAATATGGTGTCAGAAATTAATCCATATTTTTGTTTTAAACTTTTTAAGCAACATTAGTTTGAAATTAAGGAAAAGAAAAAAAGAAACTAAAAAGAAAAGTGTACCACCCCAAAAAAAAAAAGTTTCGTTAGAAGTGGAATCTCGTCCCTTTGTCGCTATAAGAAAACCATAGCAGGATTATTAAAACATAAGAGATTTTCGACAATAATTTTTTCTTTTTGGGACAATAAATTTATGACAACGAGATTAATTTGATGCAAAAGTTTTGAAAACAAGAGTGTTTCGTGCATTAAACCCGGAGGAGGTAACTTGAATAGCCTACTTCGTTGCTGAAATTTGAATGCAAATGCCAAAAAGCCCAAAAACTCCTTCGAAGTTGGTTTATTATATAGATATTCACAACTGCTATCCACATATATACACAGTCATACAATATCACAACTTAAAAGTATTAGTGAAATTCAAATTCATAACCTTTCAATCATAAATTAGTTATTTCATAACTAAATCACCCACAAAGAGTGAAGTTGGATCGGATGAGAGAATCGGGCACTCGAGATATTATTATTATTATTATTATTAAAGCAAAATCGCAGAGTATCATGTAAAAATATATGAGGGCGTGCACGTTCGGTTCTTATTGTTTACTTCTTTTCTCACATTCTATTTTTTTAGCATAACTTTTATCTTCGTTTTTTTTTCTCTTTTTTTTTATATATATCTTTTCTTTTTTTAAACAACTTTTCTCCACATTTTTTTTTTAATTTTCTTCATTTACTTGAGCGAAAAAATATAATATGACTAAACTTTAATTTTCTTCTTTGCTCTCCAGAAAATTTCTTATTATTTTTTTCAGCACAACTTTTCTCCAATATTTCAATCCTTGCTTTTTTTCCATAACATTTTTTTTTTCCACATCTCTCCACATTTTTTAAAATTTTCTTCACACATTTCCCCCTTTTTTTTCCGGTACAACTTCTCTACATTTCAATCGTTTTTTTATCATATTTTCTCTCTTTTTTTCACATCTTTTCTCCACACTTTTTAAAATTCTTTTCTTTGCTCTCCAAAGATTTCCTTTTTTCCAAACGTAGTGTAAAGCTCTAGAATATATAGTGGGTAACAAATATTTAGAAAGTATATCAATTAACCCTTAGATTTCATAAAAACATAAGAATAATCATAGAATGTGTAAGAAAATGGACGATAAGAAGAATCTGAAGAATGTTAGAAGTAGTACTGTAGCCGCTGACAGAGATAACCCTAGAATATAATGTTGTTTTGTATTTCACGTATTAAAATAAATTCATGCTTTATTTGTAATTTCAACCGATCGATGTTATTTTGTAGTCCTAATCTGAAAATGATATTAATTGAGCCTCTTGATTGTGACATTTGTATTATAACTATTTTGATACAAAATTTATTTTGTAATTAATGGTCAAAAACAGTACCAACGAAAAACTGTATGTTACAATAACATCACAAATGGATTACATAAAATGGGAATTTAATTCTTAGAAATATTTAAGCAAATTAACAAAACTTAATTTTTTTCCATTAACTATTTATTATTCTCAACAAATTAAAATTAACTAATTTCAATCTTATTATTATTATTATTATTATTATTATTATTATTATTATTACAAACACATCAATTATCATTAACTTTAAACTTAAAGTGCATACAATAATTTCCGTACATTACGGGAACAATATTAGTTATTATTAAATTGCAACCTTTACCATTCGACTGTGACTGAGCAAAAAATATTTTGACCTGAAAGGCGGAGGGGAAATGACGACACAGGAAGTAAGTGAATTAAGTAATCAACAAATATATTTTTTCCAATAAAAATTAATTAACCAATAAATAAAATAAGTAAGAAGAAGAAGAAGTACATATATATTTGGGTGTAAGGGCACGTGATTTGGTATTTCCACCACATTTTATGAAGGGTCAAATCTGTACTTATGTCCAGAATTTTGACCAATTTTTTTAGAAACGTTCCAAATTTTAAATAATATTAAAATATGTTTTGAAATTTAACATTTTTTCTGAAAATGCCCCGAACTTTGAATCTTTGTCTAAAAATGACATATACTTAAAAAATACAAAAAAAAGAACTTTCCATTTTTTTTGTAAAAATGGCGTGTGATTGAATTTCGAGCGTTGGATTAATGATAAGGTATACCGAAGTCTAACATGTCAAAATGATGTAGAATTTGTAATTTTTTTAAAAATAAATAAATAATGACAATATTATTATCCGCTTTTATCTCTAAAATCGTAACTTCTCATCCCACCAAATCTCTCATTACCAATCTAATTTGAAAGAAAAATTATTACTTTTCATTCGTTTTAATATTCTCAATCATAATGGAAAAATAAAAATAAATGCTTTATTTTCATTCATCTCTAAATCTCAATCTGGATAGAACCAATCCGAATCGAAGAAAAAATTATGTACCCTTCAAATTGAGATTTAAAAAGAAATCCAATTCATTTTGACATGTTAGACTCTTGTATGCCTCGTAATTAATCCGACGCCATAAATTGAATTCCAAGACATTTATACAAAAAAGAAGTAGAAAGTTCAGGACTTTTTTGTATTGTTTGAAAGTCAAGACATTTTTAGAAAAAATATCAAAATTCAAGATATATTTTGATATTATTTGAAATTCAGGACATTTTAAAAAAAGATCAAAGTTCAGGACATAAGTATATATTTGACATTTTATGAAGTGTGTCAAGTTTAGGGGGGTGTATTCAATTGAGATGTTATTAGATTTTAAAGGATTTTAAAAAGTTCATGGATTTATAAAATTCATAAACTCCACATGGAGGCTCCGTGATTTGGGTATGGATTTCGGACCGATTTCGGACGATTTTAATGAATTTAAAATTTTTCTTACCAGCGCTCGCTGAAACACAACGATCGCTGGAAACCAGCGGAGGACAAAATTAAACCCAACGACCGCTGAAAACCGCTGGAAATGATGATAGATAAAAAATGAAGTGTTTTTCGTCTTTTAATGAACGTATCATATCCCTTTTGTAATGATAATAACAACTGTATCTAACATTAACAATTATTACCTGAGCCACCAATATTAATAGTGTAATAAATCAGTATCAATAATTAATAGGATTGATGGTTTTGACCATAATTGTTATTATAATAATAAAATTATAATTAGCATTAAGTAATTAGAGATAACTTTTGTTATGTATGTTTTGTTCTCACTATTCATTAATCTATTTAATAATAATACATATATATATATATATATTAGAAGGTATAAAAAATTATCAAGTTTTATAAATGTTAATGTATAATATTTTGATTTTTTTTTTATCATTTGCTTATGTCTGTTTATTTGATAATTACGATAATATTTAAAAAAATTAGAGCAATTTAAATATTAATATTAATAAAAATTACATTAACATTATAATATATATATATGTGTGTGTGTGTGTGTATGTGTGTGCATAAATTTAATGAGTATTATAAACAAATTTTATAATCTATGTAATGTAAATTTTTTTCCCGTGCATCATAGGGTATAATTAAAGATACAACCGACTTAAGCCCAACGCCCGTTGGGCCTCAGTGGTCGCTAGGAACTAACCGACTTATTCTCAGCGACTGTTGGAAACCAGCAACCGTTGGAGTACCCTAATCGGCTACTCCTGCGGCCGCTGGGGTCAACCGCGCGCTGGGATGCCCGAATTCAATTCCTTAATGGCCGCTGGAGTACACCGCGCGCTGGGTTTTACAAATTCATGAATATCTCGTGTGTAGAGGTCGGATTTCATCCTTTGTATATTTAACGTGATTTTAAGGTGAAATCCAATAGAATCAATGACTTTAAAGTCCATGGAGTTTTGAATACAATATGATTTTTATAGACATTTTAAAATCCGTGTTGAATACCTATGGATTTTTAAAGACTTTTAAAAGTATGGATTGAATACACCCGGATTTTAAAAGATTTTTAAAAGTCTGAATTGAATACACCTGGATTTTAAAAGTCCAACAAAATCCTACAAAATCTCAATTGAATACACCCCCTTAGTGTTTTTTTTTTGCGCGTATAATTCTAAAATGTATATGGATGAGTGTTTTATGATTTTCTAGTCTTATAAGTTTGAAAATAAAAATATACTAGTTAATTTGTTGTATTTTACTGTGAGTTAGACAATTTTTTAAAAGGTGAAAAGGAAACGAAAAGAAAACTTGTTTAAATAAGTGGAACGAAAAAGATTTACTTTTAGTTTCTCTTGTTTTTTTTCTTTCAATAAAAAGAAGCACTTAGTCCTGAATTATTGGGCTTTAAGTAGTTGGGCTCATAATGTTTGGCAGGCCCATCCATTTGCCAATGCCAAAGCCCAATATGTAATATCCACATAAACAAATTGGGCTGAAACCCATTCGCCTTTAGAAGATTCAAAATTATTTGCTAATATTCGATTCAATTTTTGGACTCTTATCAATGTATAGTTTGAGTAGAGGAGGACTTTCGTGCATCCCTCATGTGAGGCCTTATTTAAGGCGGCGCGCCCATCCTTTTTTTTCCTGACAGTTTTTTTCTGTTTTTTTTTTCATTTTTTCTGACAGTTTTTTTACGTTTTTTTGTCTTTTTTTTTTCAATTTTCTTTGTTCCTCAAAAATATACACCATAAAATTAAAATAAATTGATTTAATTTGTTTAAAATAAGTATGAAATAGAATTAATAAACTCTAAAAAATACAAAATAAACCCTTAAAAATACCCCGCAAAAAATTCCTAAAAAATACAAAATAAACTCCTAAAAACACCCCCAAAAAACCCTAAAAAACACAAAATAAACCTCTAAAAACACCCAAAAAAACCCCTAAAAAACACAAAATAAACCCCTAACCCCCCCCCCCCCCCAAACATTAAAAAACACAAAATATACCCTAAAAAAATTGGGTCAAAGGGCGGGTTTGACCGCATTGACCAGATCAAAGCGCGGATTGGTCCGACCCGTCTCAAATAGTCTCATTTAAGGGCTGATGCATGAAAGTCTTTGTCTTTTGAGTAAGATTAAACATATATGAAGTACAAATTCGAGACAGTGATGTTCTTTTCTTTTATAAGGGTGATAAACCGTGACATGAACTCCGATCCTCCATTCCCAACTCAAATAAAAATAAAATTACATAAAAAACTATATACAATAATACGATTACAATACCATGGTTTTATTAATTATGGAGTGTTTCTCACAATAACGCCAAATGATAACTACGAAAAATAATTAAGAATATTTATGTGAGCGGTTTGTCCCAGTACAGTAGTAAATTACATAGGTTAGGGTTTGAGTAGGTACTTGTGGTTGACTGCAATTTCATTGATTGTGACTTTATTAGTTCAAAAAAAAAAACATGAGTGCAGTTAATACAGTTAATTAAAACGATTCTTCGATATTATTATTAAGGGGCCCAATTTAGTCGGTGTCCTTTTATTTTCATCTCCTTTCAGACCGGATCTGCCTTTATGGGCTTTCTTTTCTAGATAGATTTCAAAATCCAAATTTAGAGTTGTTCATAAATCACAAGTGGAACCATCGATTATGATATCATCTGTCACGGAGCGCTTGTAGTGATTAGTATTAATGAGTACTGTGCAGTTAGTAGTGCATTCTAAATTACGTACGTCTCACTACCGTTAAACTTACTCACAAGTATGGTGCACGATGACAACGCAAATCACACTTTTTGATTTTTTAGTGGTCTCGGTAAATACGATTGTGCAAAAAAAAAAATCTTCATTAATGCAAAAAAATATGCACATTATAACTGACAATAATTAACATGTGTTGGTTGAAGAGGGGGAAGGTGATAAAGAATTGGCGGACTAGTGAGTGTTGCGAGGGAGAATGATGATTTCATAGTCGAGTGGTATAATTTAGGACTAAAGATCTCGATCGAGTTCAAATCCTATCTCAGACCTAATTTTTTAAATATGGTTTACATGTTTTATGTGGTTTGCAGACTGAAAACAAAAAATCATTTTTAAGGAAATGTTAAATTAGCAAAAATTGTTATTGTTAACAACGGTTCAATATTAAATTTTTGTAATATGAACTCATTAACACACTTAACACCGGTCAATATGAATTTTGGCTAAAACACACTTTGCTATGCATTTTGCTAGAGTTGCATTTGGCTACAAGCCTACAACAATATCATACCACTTTTTCAGATGACGCAAGAAGCCGGCAACAACTATCAAGAGCATAAATCAGACACATGTCTGCAAATCATACATGAAGTGTATATTGCACTGAGAAAATCGAGTGGATAGATTCGACCAATAAAATGTTGGTGTGATTCAAGTTGATATTTTTTTTAGTTGCCTGCTATTTTATTCCACGGATAGATCACTCCCAAAGGGAAAAAAAATTGTATATTTAATGAGTATGAAACAATGATAAAATACGTAGGATGAATATATATTTCATACTACGACGTGCGGATAGTTTTTATTTAAATAGCTTTATAGACTTATACTTCTAAGCTTATACATTTTGAACTTGTAAGTTTGAAATTGTTGGATAAAATAAAAAAAATTAATAAAAGCATTAAGGTATCCACAAGTCAAACATAAACTGCAACATTTATTCAGAAAATGAAATATCGATATGAATTGGGAAATGAGAAGTACGCAGTAATAATTACTCTAATTGTTAGGGACCAAACTTTTTTACTTGGATTTCAGCAATACAATACCCTATCATTTTTTCTTCACACTTCAAAATGATTAATCTTAGTTTCTAGGAATTGATGACAGAAATTGACCCCTTCTTGAGAGGTTTCCAAATTATTACCGTAAATGTATTTAAATATTCCTCCGTCCATCTCAATTATATAATCTTATAATAATAAGTAGTATTAATTTTTATATTAATGTCTAAATACATCCTTGTTAGCTCTTAAACAAAAAATATTAACCACTTAATTTTTGAAAATCCACTCCAATTTTTTTAAGTCTAAAATTTAAATGGGGATAATATTGAAAATTTAACTTTAATATATTATTTTTATGAATATTTTTAATCTACATGAGTGGAAAAAATGGACTTTATTATATTAATGACTTATATATCATTAAACAGGTTATCTTCATTGAAAAGACTTTGAATCTTTTCTTTTGGAATAATGTACTTATGTACATCTCATATGTTATATATATAGAGGGAGAGAGAGATGAGATCATGTGAGAACCACACCCTCTGTGAGAATCGAGAACCAATCTCAGCCACATATTGCTCTGATTTGGACGGCCAAGATCTGTCTCAATATTGAAAAAAATGCGGTGGCATATTTGTAATATTAGATAGTTTTTAATGAACCAAGGGTATTTTTGTAATTTAGGAATTCTGAATCTCCTTCCATCTACAATTCGTCTTCTTCCTCAACATCTCCCCATTTTTCTTCCTCGCAGTTACGCATCAGGTCGAGCCATAGGTATTTCTGCTGAGTTTTGAGGATTATTCCTGTGTTTGGAGATAGCGGATCACGATAGCAAGGCTAAATCGGACATCTCCTTCGCTGGAACGTTTGGCAGTAGCGCTTTTGCGGCTTGCTTCGTCGAGGTACAACTCTTTTTCTTCTTTTTCCTTTGTTTTTTTAATTCTGGCGTGATTCAGTGCGTGATGTAGCTCATCAGCTCTACTCATCATTTTTGCTTTTAATTTTGACAAATTGTCAACTTAGGCTTCCATTTGTGTGTGATTTTATTGTCCGTACACGAAACAGAAACATTGGTGACAATTTTGGTGATGATATTTGTATTCTGACGTATTATGCAGATCAAATCGAGTGTGCATGTCAACATCGTTGAGGTCGACAAGGTTACCTGTTGACTTGTTTGATCGGCTATTTTAGCCTTGAATACTCGTATTGTTAAACTTTGCATTTTTGTTGATTTCGGATTATTTTTTTTATGGATTATATTTGTATACAAGTTCAGTAACTATAATTTTAAGATTTTCCTCGAAAAATATTGATGTTGCTCTTAAGTGTAGTTGATTTGATTCTGAATCTTTGTTGACCGTTGCGCTCACTTGCCTTATAATAAAATGTTGTTAATGGTCTTGGATTTGGTGGCATACATTTGTTTTAGGGCTAATTTATCTACTTGTGGATAGGTTTGTACTATTCCATTAGACACTGTCGAGGTCCGGTTTCAGTTACAAAAGAAAGCTGTTTTACACGGAGTATTTTGCACGATGAATGCAACATTTGCAATAACAAATGAGTATTATAAAAAATATTTTGTTAACATGTACTTTAGCACTACTGTGATCTATTTTAGCACTGTTGTAACCTATTTTAGCACTACTGTGAATTATTTTAGCACTTAGATTGACGAAGCTGATTAAGTTGTTATTTTGAATTTTTCACTATCAGTACTTTAGCACTACTGTGAACTATTTTAGCACTGTTGTAACCTAGTTTAGCACTACTGTGAATTATTTTAGCATTGCTGGACTTAAATAGAAATCAAATGGATTGAAGAGGAAATTGTGCAAGAGAAGGAGCACGCATTGATTAAGGATTTGACTGCTGTTGGTGGAGTTGAATCTCGACATGGCTACAAGAAGGAAGTTGATACATTGATGGCGAAAGCATTGCACAATAGAGGGAAAATGATAGGAACAGTCGAGTTGTATGATTCTTCGTTATTCTAGATGAATGATTCTTTCGACTACATGATCATCAATTTTGGAGAAGGAGAAGAAGGTAGATTCAAATTTTGTATATAAACATGATGTCTTGCTTCATCATTAAAGATTTTGCTTCTGTAAATTAGCTAGCTTATGTTACAAAATCACTTTTCATTATTCTAATGTAAAGAAAAATATTTATCTAACTTTGAATCTAACCATTCATTTTTATATTGTTTCCGCAATGTTTGAAAATTTCCTTTGCTTGATTATAGTTATTATCTATGACTTTTGCATTTGTTTCTTTGCAACCACCTGTTACAACAGCCAAATAAAAATCACTCAAGTAGAAGAAATACAGTACACTGATGTCATGCTAAACAAGGGTCGTGTTAGTGCTAAAATAAGTCATGACAGTGCTAAAATAGGGACTGACAATGCTAAAACCATAAATTGAAAAAAATATATACGTAAATTACATATACAATGCTAAACTCTAAACTACAGTGCTTAAAATGGAAGATCATGAAGCATAAAAAGATGCCGATGATATTTGTTTATTGTAATGTTAAACAATTGTCATGCTAAACAAGGGTCATGTTAGTGCTAAAATAAGTCATGACAGTGCTAAAACAAGTCACAACAGTGCTAAAATAGGGAATGACAATGCTAAAACCCTAAATTGAAAAATATACGTGTGAATCACATATACAATGCTAAATTCTAAACTACAGTTCTAAAAACGGAAGATCATGAAGCATAAAAAGATGCCAATGATATCTTTTTATTGTAATCCTAAACAATTGTCATGTTAAACAAGGGCCATGTAAGTGCTAAAATAAGTCATGACAGTGCTAAAATAGGGAATGACAATGCTAAAACCATAAATTGAAAAATATACACGTAAATCACATATACAATGCTAAACTCTAAACTACAGTGCTAAAAACGGAAGATCATGGAGCATAAAAAAATGCCGATGATATTTTTTTATTGTAATGCTAAACAATTGTCATGCTAAACAAGGGTCATGTTAGTGCTAAAATAAGTCATGACAGTACTAAAATAGAGAATAACAATGCTAAAACCCTAAATTGAAAAATATACGCGTGAATCACATATACAATGCTAAATTCTAAACTAACGTGTTAAAAACGGAAGATCATGAAATATAAAAAGATGCCGATGATATTTTTTTATTGTAATGCTAAGCAATTGTCATGCTAAACAAGGGTCATGTTAGTGCTAAAATAAGTCATGACAGTACTAAAATAGAGAATAACAATGCTAAAACCCTAAATTGAAAAATATACGCGTGAATCACATATAATTGAAATTTTCAATTTTACCCTTATTAAGATTCAGGGGCAGCGAAGTTGGACGTTATTACAATTATGCCACCGCGTTTTTTAATTTTGGAACAGATCTTGGCCATCTAAATAGGCGAGATATGTGGCTGAGATTGGCTCTTGATTCTCACCTAGAGTGTGGTTCCTTTTGAAACCCAACCCTATATATATATAATTAAATTGAATAATTATGTGTTATTGGATTGCTCTTTAATTGACAAGAGCTGATAGTACAAAAGACTCAAACGTTTTCCGAGCCCAATAAATTATTTATAGGGTCATGCCCTCAAACAAAACATTCGAATAATATGTTAATATTAGAAAATAGTCATTATTACTTAGTAAATAATGTAAATAATTATTTTATAAAAAAATAATATTTCAAGTTTTTTAGAATGGGAATATACATCAATACCCTTAATAAGAATATAAAGAATTTTTAACATTAATTATTTCCTAAAATAAAAACACCATAATATATTAGCAAAAAAATCATGAACGATGATTCCAGAATCTATATTTTGCACCCTAAAAAAAAGATTATATCTTTTACTGTTGTTTTACGTCGAAGTCTCACAAATCACAATTATCATGTTTTTTGTTGCCGTCTTCTATCGTTGTTGTTGCCGGAGATGAAAACTACAATATTCAACTGCAGTCTCTGCCAAGGTTCAAACGCCCTTGTCATTGAACAATCATGGACGGTGATTTCACTCATCCTCATGATGAACAATTTCTGAAGAGGTAATAATTCAATAATAATGATAATGATGTAGGATAATTATGTACTAGTCTAGCAGTTAAAATTATAAATGTAACATGAGTAGTTCAAGTCGTGTTCTCGTGCATTAGTTCAATAATGGTTTAATACACGAGTACACGATTATTTCAATGTGGTAGTTCAAAAATAACTCATACACAAAAACACGATTAGAGTTGTTCGTGTACACATGCAACAGTTGATCATTAAACACGACTGCATGTGCATGTCTATTCGTGTACCCATGCACTAATTAAAAAATGCATAAATACATCAGTGCATGAGTCTGCTAATTCGTACCCTCGTGCAACAGTTAAAAATGAGATATTGCATGGGCTTACAAATAAATTATTGCATGAATCAACCCAACACTCATATACCGAAAGAAATCGATTCGTGCATCAAAAAACATTCTATTTTTTACACCCATTCCAACGAAAGAATAAAAAAACTTAAATATCTAGAATGATAAAAAGAGTACAAATACGTAAATATCAAATCTTATTGCCGCAAAAAACAACATGCGCGATATCAACAAAACTTCAAAAAAATCCCAAATTCACAATGAATCCCTAATTTTTGATATTGCATCTGATAATTTATTGCTGAAATGAGGATTAGAGAGATGAAGAATCTTGATAATCTTTAAAAATCATAACTTGGTGATTTTCACCAATGGTAATTTTTTTTCAATTGATAAAATAGAGATTGAAAAAATAAAGAGGCAGGAGAACGATTTGGAGAGGGGAGAGAGAAAAAATCAAATATTTTCCTAATATTATCGATATAAGAATATATATATATATATATATATATAACTAATAATTATTAATAATAAATATGAAACTAAGGATATTATAGTACTTTTTTATGATAATGGCTAGAAACACTATTTTTTTTAAAATTGACTATTATACATGATTTACTAAGTATTACTTATTTAAAAAATTTCCTCTTCAATAATTGAGTGAAAGAGATAGGTCATTCATGGCCCTTCAACAAGCACTTGAGATCCTCTAGTCCTATCCTCTGTGTGCCAATCATGTACCAAATAAAAATTATTATTTTTTCTTTCATTTTTTTATTCAATTTTAATTTCTTTAGGTTTAGTATAATTTTACAATTTTATTTATGGTTTATTCCACCCAATTAGGGTTTATAATTATTTTTTAATATTTAATTTTCATTTTTTAGTAATATAATTAATTATTAGGGTTGATTATTCCAAACTTAAGGTATATAATTTTTTAAAATTTCAATTTTTAGCAATAAACATTAATCATGATTAGTTATAACATAATAAATTTTATTTTTACAAAAAAAAATATTAACAATATATAATTTTAATGTTGACACACGGTTGACACACAAAATGTGATTATAGAGCTACATATGTATATATATATATATATCATATTCATATCTCACTATACTTTCATTAATATGTGGTTAAAATAAGAAAACTGGGTGCTGGTTTGTTTGAGGTGGAATTGGAAATGATTTTGAATGTTCAAATTAAATTGGGAGTTATTGTAGTGGTGGTGCACTTCACTCGATTTCCGAAGCACAAATTGTAAATTGACATGAGAGAGGAATGCAGATTCAGTAGTCTGAAATTTGGATATGGATGTTTTTTCCTCTATCATTACATATATCAGTAAATTAAATGAGCAGCCCAATTATTATTGCTATTATTATAATTATATATAATTAATACATCAGGCATTATTGCATGTGTACTGAAGCAGATATACATCACATCATCTATAACTCTAACTGGACCATCCCCTTCCTTACCAAGCATATAATTATATATATGATAATCCATCAATTACAGGATTTAGCTGCGAATTAATTCAACCCCTTACTAATATGTTATATTTCATGATTTTGATCCAATTTTCAACTAATTAAAATAAAAGGATGCATTTACTACATCAGTCTTGATTTATTTTTAAATATACATACTATATCACCTTTCCTCGCATAAAACATAATAAGAGATATTTGTGAAAATGTGGGGAAAATGCACATTTGAATTTGGAAAATAATTTACTTTACTACTCGGAATAGAATTAAGTTATATACCTATTTAGATAGACAAAATGACTATTACACTCTGTCAACTTGGAAAATATTTTAATTTAGATAGACAAAATGACTACTAAAATAGCGTCACCTCGCTCCTTACCATTTTCGAGACACATTCATCATAATTATTTAGTCCCCTAAATTTGATAATTTTGAAACCCAAAATCACACCAATTTAAAGAAAATAACAATTTTGGGACCCAAATTTTGCAGTTTTTGGCGTTACTGTCAGTCTCTCTTCTTTTCACTCCACGTCCCCTTTTAATCCCACCAATGACTGACTGCAGGGTATGTTAATTTGTTTATATATTTTTTAAAAATGAGTTAATTATAATTTAATTCTTAATATTTTAACAATTATAATTTAATTCTCAACGTTATTTTTTAGTCTCCAACACTTCAATTTTTTTTGAAAACAAGGGTATTTTTGACAAAAAGAAATTAAAAAAGAAAGTTGTGCAAAGTTTCAATAACAAGAGAGTTTGAACAACCCCATTAATATGAGTCTTGGGCTTTTACTTATGAATCAGCCCATATGGCACATACAAAAACCCAATTCAACAATTAATTAAGTCCATGATTAAGTTGCATCATTTTTGTTTTGTTTTGTTTAAGCCGCATCAATTTATCTTGATAGCCGTGTGTTTGGTAGCCATTATTTGTTCACGTGAGGTCCGATCCTAACGTGAGGCCCGAGATGTAATTTACTGATTCGATTGGACAATGTATCCGACGCCTCTCCGGTTACAGTTTCTAGACAAGGTATCCGACGCCCCTCAATCTACCAAATAAAACAATGTACCAAATAGATGTGTGAAGCAATCTAGTATATTTATCTTAATAACCAAACACACAATTAAAATAGTTAATATGCAATTATCTTTCAAAGCAATCCAGATTTTATTAATGTGGGTATATCCGTACCACTATACCAAACATTGCCTAATAGTCCGATCTTCAACTCCAAGATCAATAATAAAACCTATTAATATATCGCACACGTATTTTCATTTCTAAAATATCAATAACATTTTTTTCTAATCAGTCAAATAATTGTTTATTAACAAAAATATTTTTAACAAATGGAATGTATATTTTAATTAGAAGCTAAGTTGGTTCATGTATTTTGGGATAGTGATCCACTGCTGTGACAAAAAGCACAGCACGGTGTACTGCGTAACAAAACAGCGTCCCTTAACATTTATTTTTTTTTCTAATAAAAATTTAAAAAACCAACGGTGCAGTAAGAATTCCCACTTTAATTTACTCCTCTTTAATTATTTCCAACCCTAAATAAAAAACAAACAATTTAGTTAAGTAAGAAACTTTCCCTTTGTTGGTTCTACACCACATTCAAAAGAGAGTAAGATCATCATCATTTTCTCCAAATCTTGTGATTTTGCCTTCACCTCTTTCCCAAGGAAAATCCTAAATAGCAGGTGATGGAGCCATATATATCTGAAGCTCACAAACTTAAATTCTATCAAATCTCAATCAAATCCTTAGAAGAAAAAATTAAAAAACGAAATTAAAACTTAAAACCTCACATTATGATTGTTTGCTCTAATTTCCTACAATAATTGAATGAACCAAATCCTCCATGTTAACATATCAAGCAAGACGAATCCTCCCACAGAGGTAAACAAAATTTGTTACAATTTCTGCACACTAAAGGACCTTGAGTCGAGAAACAAAGGAGGTTTGCTCTTCAAACAATTCTACCCAATATATGTATGTAAGTTTTTCTCTTGAGTTGTGGGTTCTAAGAAGAAAATATTATGCCATCGGTGGGAAAATGAAACAAAAGGGCAGGGGAAATTCGCTGTTTTAATAAATTATAAAATGGAATTCTTGCTACGACGTCGTTTTTTCAAGTTTTTGTTTAGGAGAAAAGTATTAAAGCGGCACCGTTTTGTTCCACAGCATACTTTTTACCACAGCAGAGGACCAGTATCTGAGTTGAGTTGCCCATTCCATGCCAATTAATGGTATATATAATACAGACACTATTATAAATGCTACAAAACTAGGGAACAAAATATCTATGTACATAAATTGGTTCATTGATTTTCAACATAGAAAAAAGATGAATACAACCACATCTATTAATCCCCAGATCACATATTCACATGCAAAGGAACTGATCAGAACAGTTAAGTCGCTCTATCCAATCACATTGCAGTAATTAATTTAAATCTTGAATGAATTAAATTATAACATCTTAAGGTTTTTGGCAGATGGGCACTGTTTGAAGAGGTCAAGGAATAGATCCATAGTCACATAAATATATATTTATTGTCTCAACTGCTACAGTAATTTATTCATTCATTAATTATCAAACCTCAAACGTTGGTTCTAGTTGTGAGAAATTATTTCATGGAGAAATTAAAGGTTGGTTAATATCAATGACAGCATTTTTTCTAATATTATTATTATTGATCAAATTATCGGTAAAACAAATCCAATTAATATATCCGGAAAAACGATGTCATGTCGCTAAATTCACCAAAACTAAATGACAAGCTTTGTTAGCCAAGTTTGCTAAAAATGTTGGATTTGTTTTATCATTAATTTAATGTATATTGTTTTAATTGCAAAAAAAAAAAAGGATTAGAAGTTCATGAATTGATACAATTTAATTAAAAGTCTTATTAGAATTGCAAAATCAACCAAAAATTGTACAATCCTATATAGAACAGTGGACCGAAGTAATTTTGGAGAAGGAACTATGGTGACAAGTTTGAACTGAGATGATTTATAATATATTTAAAATGTGATTACGGTTGAAATGAAATTAATTTGTCTCTTCTGTATCTCTGTGGAAATTTTGTCCTACCTATTGAGAAATTATCATTTATGTTGTGAAACTAGGAATGTCCTTTTTAAGAAATTATTGTCTCATTTGTTTGGGATAGATTGATAATCGTAGAACAGGGGAAATTACGAAAAAAGCACGCATACAATTCGTGCAAATAAACTTGAACTGCATATTCGATGAGTATACAACATTACAATATGACAGCTAAGGAAGGAACAACAATACATGACTACATGCATTTCTGTGCTACTTAATTAGCAATGCTGAATATATATAGAGGTCGTATTTTATTTGATCAGTGCGTATCTTCGTTATGCAATGCGCACTGATAATAAAATACGACATAGCTAAATTTAAAGACGACGACAAATAATTAAAAAAACCCACCCTCTAACTATTCTTAATTTCACACACATTCTTGAAAGGTACAAGTGTAGAACTACAAGTATTCACCGGACATCCACATTCCGGTGGACGGCCTAACGGAGCCGACGCCGTTCCATATCTCCGTGAAGGCTCTAACGATGACGCCGTGGTAGTAGGGAGAGTTGAGCTGCAAGAAGCAGTTCAACAGCTCTTTCAGCTCATCTTTTGAGTACAACTCTTTCTCCAGAATCATCTGCAGCATTGACCGCCGGAAATCCAGATAAGGGTCGTCGGAATCTTTCTCCACCGCCACGCTCTCGCCGCCGAGCCTCCCGAACCCTTGAACAGCCCTCAGGCTCTTGATGTCCGACTCCGTGTCGGAGGAGTAGCAAGGCCAAGCCGGCGGTGTGTCGGCAGTGGAGGAGGAGAAGGTGGCGGTGGCTGTGGTGGTGGTGGAGCTGGAGGAGGAGGTGCGGCTGCGGCGGTGGTGGCGGCGCCGCCTTGATCTGCCGGTGAAGAGGGCGGTGAGGCTTGGCCCTGCGCAGCTGCTGCTGCTGCATCCTAGCTTCACACTCACGGTGTTAAGAATGTAGTTTTTCTTGCCGCTGCCGCTGCCGCCGCCGCCCGACATTATGATTATATATATTGTAGAAGAAGAAATTAACGAGATGAAGTTGTTCTGTGTCTGTCTTATGTTAGTTTATATATGTTGTTTCAGTTATAAAGTGGAGCGTGAGAGTAAGAGATTGTCTCATTTTATATATGCATCATGCATGTGTGTTTTTGATGTTCAGCCCCAATTTGTATAAGTGGACATTATGGAAAATGCCTATTTATGGATGGGTTGATTGCAAAAAAATAAAAAAGAATCACAACATTTTATCAGCAGCATTTGCCTAAATAAATTATTCTTGCTCATTCAATAAATGAATGACAATTGAAAATATTTAGGGAGCCATTTGTTCCACCATTGTCCTAAGCTAAGCACGCTTAAGTTTAGAGTTCTGATGGTATCATGAACATCAGAAAAGAAATTGCACTTTGTTGGCATGAATAACACCTATCAAATCTCATATATAGTTTCATTCCTTCCTGTATAGTCTCGAAATTTCTCTCTTTTAGGTGTGAATTCAGTTCATTCATGTAGCTTGCTTGAAAATTTGATGGAACCAGATATTACAATATCCCAAAGAGTTTTAATGCATTTTACATTTCACTAAGTTGAAGCTCTCCCTCTGCCGTACCCACAATGTACTAGGGTTAAAATAAGGAAAAGAAAAGAAAAAGGAAAATCGATTCTCAAAACTAAATAACTTATGGAAGTGGCTGAAAAGTATATATATATTTTTTAATTTTAATTTTTTACCCCATGTTTTAATTAAATGTCACAGGTGATATTGTCATCTTGTCATCTATCAATTTGGGTCACAAGTGTTTGGCAGATAAGGTCAGAATGATTGGCGTTGAAAGTCATCATTATATTATTATAATAATTATTATTACAAAGTAAAAGAACATGAGAAGCAGAAGGCATTCATTTCTTGACAGTAATCCAGTGATGTTGCTCATCAGTCTATGCTTCGTTTGCAGAAAATTATTATAAACTCCTCCAACAAACAATGCTTTACAGGTCACTCATGAGTTTTGCTCCATTGCATGCTCCACCTCATACATACAGATCATCACAGTCACACACACATGTAATGCCGCACGTGTGGGTAAATATGGATTGATTTTACTTAAAAAAATGAATGTATCTCCCTTTTTTAATGACTCCCATTCTCGGCATTGTATTATCTAGAATCTGTACTTCTCTAATGACAAAATAGATTTCAGCAGCGAGTGAATCATAAACAATGCAGAAGATGATTAATTATGTAATATTTTCCACATATATGATATATAGGTATATGTGTATCTCTAAGTATTCAAACATAAGAGCGACTGGTTTTCTAACAATCCCCATAGAACAAGAAACAGAAAGTGAAAGACGGCTGATATGTCAACTGCTTTTTGCAAGCTGTATGTTGTTCATGATCAAACTGGAGACATGCTCAGCAACCCATATTGATCCAGCTCCACTGCAAGAGAAAGCATGAGTATGACCCTCGCGTTCAACCTCCACACGTGCATTGGGTACCTGTTTGCGGATCTGTGTTTTCCCAATCAGAAAAAAAGGAATAGAGATGGCAAATTACAAAAACATTCTAGTCTCAACAGCCAAGGAAACCAAAACTCATGTTAAAATGCAAATAGGACTAACGATAAACAAATGACTACCTCTTCATATAAATGCATGGGACCCCAGTGATCATCAAGGCCAAAAAGAAAAGCAATCTGCCTTCTCTTACTTCTCATGAAATCCCAGTCTGGTTTTTCTGGCATCTATATGGAAGAGGGCAATCGTTAAAGAAACAAACAAACAAAAACATCATAGGAGAGGAAACATGTAGAAACATTTGAAATTGATATTATATATATTTAAAAAATGTCTGCTTACAGGAATTAGCTATATCTGCTGGATTTTTTTTCCTCCTATTATCTCTCTACTTTTTCATCATCATCATTATTGGCGGGTAGTTCATGATCTACGTCTATTCTGGATCGTGTTAAAATATTTTTTAGTTCAGTCCTTTATTCACGCTGCTCCTCTTTCTCTTAATGACGCGTGAAACTTGAAATAAAGAAAATTGAGTAGAAAAATGGCTAAACTCGTTTCTGCCTCAAGTGGAGCTCCACATTCTACCAACATAACTAACTATAGAGATTGCATTGTATGCTTTAAGCAGATTGACAATGCTGTAAAATGTAAATTATAATGTTTTTCCAAATTGACAAGTACGGAGCCATAAAAGAATGCTTACTGTCTGAAATTCGGTCATCGCCATAAACAGCATATTCCGCAGTGTATGATACTGGAAAAGAAAAGTTTTAGTAAGCAGTCAGTGACTCAAATCAATCGAAGTTAAACAAGTAGATAAGTCTCACGAGCATGGAGCAACTCAGATGAAGCAAGTATCATTACAACAATTGATTAGCAAGAATACAGTTGCACCTTCAGAACATGTGTGCATAGAACCTCAACAGCAGAAGAAGACCATGACTTCCCCATGGATATTTTCACGAGGAATCTTGTAACCTCCGATGGGAGAACTCCCAACAAGGCCCCAAGGGTGCTAAGTGCAACACATAAAGCTGGAGACCTGGTATATTAGATTATAAGTTCAATTGCAGAGGAGTTTTTAATGCTTCCACAATTTTCAGACACAGTTACATAGTACACGCATAGATAAAGATTTGTTCACACCAGAGATAGAAGGTCAACATAAAATGACTATCCTGAAGCTCTGTTATTCAAGTGAAACTATAGATTAATCATAAGTTTAATAGTGTGGTTCTCTAGGTGCCTATAAGTCTCGGTGCTGTCCAAGCTTAAAGTTCTAGAGGTTCTTTTAGTTCTTGGAAGGAACAATCTCTGAAACCTAATTCATAAAACTCTACAACTTAAAGGCGTTGAATTTATCCTTCAACTCCTTGCTTTGCACCTTGCCCCTGATTGGAGCCCTCTTTTTTGATTGGATGTTAAAAATTTAGCAGGCTGCAAGCCTGCAATGTGGGCCCAGATTTCCCTAAATGGATTCAATCTCAGATGAATCTCCAGGGGTTTGATCTCTCTAATGTATAGTAGATCAAAATCCTAACAGGTTGTGGAGTTAGTCTCCTTCATTAGAATGCTTAAGTCTCTCTGGCAATCATACATGAGGTACCGTTACTGATCACTCTTCCACTTCCATCGATCTCGTAGAAGTTAGTTCGAATAATATTCAAGGGCAGCATACATATAAAACCAGAGAAAACGAAATGGAAGAACTCTACATTGCAAGGAAGAGCTATACACTGCAAGTCTTCTAATGGAGGACTGTGTTGAGGATGCAGTGTTCACAGCCAAAAAAGGATACAAACCAATGCAATATATAACCTATAAAGGATTAAACATGCATCAGAGAAACTTCTGTCAAGTGTCAAGACAGATAACATATGATAGAAGAAGGCAAGAGATAAGGACTGTGTTGACTGCATGCATACCTTCTTGTGAGATCTTTTAAGTATTTCAAGAGATATATATGAACCAATGGAATGGCCAACCTTCAGATACAAATTCAACATTAATCATCACAAACCAAAGAAGTCTAACAATTCAATAACTAAAAACTTATAGAAGTTAAGTATGAGTTGGGCATACATCAGGAAATAGGTTCCGGGAGAAGGTTATAAATCTATGAGTGATCACATTTCAACAAAATTAAGCTTCTTTTGCTGTAAGGTGGAAATGTTAAACATGATAACCACTTACCAGTATTATAGGCACTTCAACATCTTGAAGTTCCTGCTCTATAAAGCTCATCTGGAAAAGGTGACACATTTGTTAGGAATTCCATTTAATAATCAGAAATTACCTGAAGAGAAGGAGAAGTAGAGTATCAATATTAACAAATTGAAACATCATATTCCATAGCACATTTTTGTCACACAAACTGCACACCCTCCCCAGAACAGAGGAAAAAAGGGAAAAGTCATCCACACATCTGTAGATATTCATTTTGTATATATTAGCATAAGGTGTATCCAATATAGTAGTTCACTATTTGTAGCTTTTCATTATTTTTTGTTTACTTATGCAAGTTTTGAGTAGGTAAGAGATGTAACACCTTGAAAAGAGCACTCAGATTCTACTTTATAGAAATTAAACATTCACTTTTTTCAGCAGCAAATCAGGTACGTGAAATCACACACACTTCATATGGATTCTTTTCATAATCAAGTAACCGACAATCCAAATCTCCTTGATGAAGCCCTTTTCAGAGATATCATATCACAATGCTGTAAAAATTTACCTTATGATTGATTTGTTCTTCTAACGAGAACAACCTTCGAGACTCCCAGTTCTGGCAAATGAAATGCATGAATTCCAAGTTATTCTCCAGTTATTGCTCCAATGTAAGAGGGCATGCAAATTAGAAGTATTTTAAGGAGAAGACTAAAAAGCCATTCATCAACTGAAGGGCATAATTGTATAGTATAAAATAATTTGTAATAATGTTATTGAAAAAAGGATATATGTAAGATATGCAGCCGTAAATAACACAAAATGTGGGAAAAACAGATATCAACTACCACTAAAGGTAACATCCTAGGACTAAGCAGTCTGATTCACATTCTGTCAAGCCTTGATCTAAAAAAAAAAAGAAAAAAAGTAAGATTAAGGGAAACTCTGTAAAAATGCAACAGAACCAAGAGTGATGCATGGAAAGGAGAGTTGGCTCTCAAGTACTAAAAGATGAACTTGAGGGTATCTAAGATAGTCGAGTATAATTCTGTGCTTACTTTCAATATTCACCAAGAAAATGCAAGCAAACACTGTAGTGTTTGGTTCCATAGTATCTACAGACAGGCTTAAAAGACCTTATTATCTACAGACTTCTGACCACCTAAAGAAGACAGCGTAAGCAGGCAGACTAACGATCAGACTGCATTCGTCTGCACTCTGCTGTATAGAATCTGAGAGTGGTACTTCTGAACTACAAATCAAACTCCAACTTTACGAGTATTGTTTATGAGAATTATCGATATCACTTAGCAATCTAATTTGATAAAAGGCAAATACCTTTTGCGAGTGGGATATGTGGCCAATACCTTCACCAAGGAAATGAAGGAAGCAATCAGCAGAAGTTCCATAATCATTGAATTTCAAATTTAAAACACTATATTTAGTATAAACCAACAATAAGAAGTAGATCATTAGAAGGTTCAAATCTTTACTTGCCTGTGATAGATGCAGTCCCTCCCAGTAGCTCATATAGTGACTCCAAAAATTCAGTGTAAAATGAAATAACACCTATATGACATAACCATTCCCACTTTCAAAAACAATAAAAAAATCTACTCAATCACTCACACTTCATACATGTGTATGGAACAATTAAATACCCGGGTTGCCAGGAATAAACAACACATGAAATGTAGGCTCGTGGCTATTAATCTCCAACAAATCCGTCTTAAACCTGACTCAAAATGGGTGCAAAATCAATAACAGAACAATCTCTGATGAAATACAGCTATATCATTATGATCATCACAGCTCTTGAAAGTACCCAGAAACATTAAGAAGCCTAAAATCAGCCTTCTTCTTTTTCTGGACCAAACTCTTGCTTTCACTACCCATTGAAAATTTGGTCTCTTGAGAAAAATTCAAGAAGTGAGGTCTGCATAATTGAATGGTGGAAGTGTGTCATTGGTAAAAAAACTTGGAAATCTTCAGGCATTTGGGAGTTTGATAGAGAGTACCTGGGGTTGGAATGAAGAAATCTTGAAATGGGAGCGATAATTCTCAGAAGCATTGAAAGTGTGTGATAAGCTAACCACTCATCTAATTACCAATTTACCAACGAATTATTCATATTAGATATAGCATTATAAATATATGTAGGGAGTGGCGAGTGGCTAATTGGTTGGTAGTTCTATAAGACTAAATTCTAATAATAAAAAACTCCCGACTTCATTCGGAAAAATAAAAAAACAAATTTCAAACTCGCTTTATTATAAAGAAAAATCAAATACAAATAATCAAAAGAATTTTGGAAGTTTGTTTCAATGCTCGCGAATTGATGTTGTTAGTCGTGGTAAATTAATACATTGCTGCATTAATATAGGTTATTTTTTCCATCTTGCATAATGAACGTTTTGATTTCGTAATTGCGTTTTGTTTGAATTTTATATTCGAGCTATCTTTGAATGTTCTTTTAATTGCAATCGATTACAATAATTATATTATTCAAAAATAACATTTAGATGGGGGATAAATAACTCATAAAGTTCCCATATAAATTGTTAAAGTTAAATTTTATGATACTTTTTATTAGTTTCAAAGTAATGAAACATAATTAAATTATGTTAATTTGCCAGCATCGCTCGATAATTCTTTTAATTTTGAATATATTTGTTAAATATTCTATCTATTTCAGTTTGAATATTGCTCTAGTTGATCCTCAAACGTTATCAAGGTTTATATATTTTGTATCAATCAAACTATTTATGTTGCGATAAATTTAAAATTTAAAGAGGCCAAATATATACTTATGTCCCGTACTTCAAATAATACTAAATTATGTCCTAAACTTTGACATTTTTTCTAAAAATGTCTTGAACTTCAAATAATAACAAAAATGTCCTGAACTTTCCACTTTTTTATAATGTCATATGATTTAATTTTCAACGTCGGATTAATGACAAGGCATACCAGAGCTCAGCGTGTCAAAGTGAAATAGATTTTTTTTTAAATCTCAATTTGAAGGGTATACAATTTTTTCTGCAAATTGGGTTGATTCTGTTTAGATTGAGATTTTGAAAAGAAATAAGAAGAAGTCATTTAATTTTCTTTTTCCATTAGGATTGAGAATTTCAAAATGAATGAAAATAATTATTTTTTTCTCTTCAAATTGGATTGGTATGAGGCATTTGTTAGAATGAAAAGTTACAGTTTTGGAGATAAAAGCGAAAAATAATATCGTCATTATTTATTTATTTAAAAAAATATGAATTCCACGTCACTTTGGCATGCTAGATTTCGGTATGCCTCGTCACTAATCCACCGCCGAAAATTGAATCTCATGACATTTTTGCAAAAAAAAAAAAATGAAAGTTCAGGACATTCTTTTTTTACTTTTTTTTTTAAGTTCAGGTCATTTTTAGACAAAGGTCAAAGTTCATGATATTTTTAGAAAAAATGTCAAAATTCAGGACATATTTTGATATTATTTAAAATTCGGGACATTTTTTAAAAAAGAGTCAAAGTTCAGGACATAACTATACATTTGGCCATTTAAAGACCCCAAACTTTTAAATCATGACATGAGTATTTGGGTCATTTCCCTTTAAATTAGTACGTGAATCACAAAAGAAACATTTCCCATCTATCAATCATTTTATCACCACCAAAATATACATATTGGCTCTAATTAAGGAAAAGAAAAGAGTATATTCTGTCATATTTGACATATCCAAAGTCAATACTTTGGGATCAATTTATATATCGGTATGTTGATTTCAATCATTTATCGACATTAAAGGGGAGATATGAATGAAATAATACCAACAAAATTTTATTGAATTAAATATTTAATTTCGCGCACTACATGAACTGGAAGTTCAACATGTTATTAATTGTCAAAAGTTGTCATAATGGAGATATTAAATATATTTGCATTACAATAGTGGAAGATCCACATAGATTTAAATTGCTCATCGCTGGAAGCGAGACAATTTATTGACGTCAGAAGCGAAAAATTATTGAAATATAAAATCCGCGGAAAACAAAATCAAAGATATGAAATAACTCCTAGAACCGCCTTCTGAAGATAAAAATCTCAGTACATTTGCACGTGCACCAAAAAATAATCATAATACTGAGATTGCAGAACAATCAGATTGAAACATTATGAGAAATGACAATAATCTGGTTAATATTAATGTTGAAGATACCATATATTTTATAAATATGGGAGAAACTTATAGCATAAATGTTATAGTTGTCAACAACATATTTACCTCCACAATTGCTTTTATAATCTTAAATGAAAGCAAATTGCTAGAAGCACTCTAATTATGTAAAATGAAAAGTAGCAATTGAGGCAAATATCAACCCATGACACAATTGTTGTCTTAGTAGGACACAGATGAACATTTCTATGAAAGAAAAATAACATAATAAGGTGGTGGGACATAAAGCAGGGTTATGATCAATGGGTTTTACACAGAGACCCTGTTTTAATAAATTACATTCTCCTATTAAAAATGAAATTTCATTCTGCTACATGTTATAAATGACAGTAACTTTGGCATTTGATATATAATTAATGGATGTCGTGACCACATATTTATATGGGTCATCGGTCAATAATATTTATATGAAATTCCCCAAAGGATTTAAAATTTCTCATATAACATCGTAACATCTATTGTGAAAAAAAAGGTTAACTCATGCCTAAAGTCGGAGTATTTGAAATAAAAGACTTGGATAACACCAAGTATTGTCCTTTAAAAAAAAACACCAAGTATTGTCTCGATTTACAGATCCATGTATCCCATGATGTGATTTTATACACTAGTTAATCGACTTGAGAAAGATTTTGGATATTTTATTTATGAATAAGTTTATTCATTTAGCACACAAATGTTTGTTAGATCATTTGAAATGACGAATGAGTATTGCTTTAAACTAAAAATGATAATGATGATTGCAGAGGTCATATTTCTGCATAGGCCCAGATATTAGACCCACGTTTATTTAAAGGTCTAAAGAACTAAATAAGATCAACATCTGGCGATCGAACCCTTCGAGGCCCATATCTCTAAGTCACCCCATAAGATCTAAACCTCGAGGTCGAAGCGTGAGGCCTTGAAGGCCGAAGTTCTGAAAACAAGAGTCCATGATAGAGCAAACTCGAAGGGAAGACTCGGTCAAAATATCCGTTGGTGATAAGTCTTGACCTCGTCAAAAACCCTAAAAGGGATAAGAGAAGATCCCTAAAATAGTGGGATTAAGTTAGGAGCTCACCAGTATATATATGCTTTTCATAACGATAGTAAAGGGATCATTGATAACACGGACAACACTCACTACTCCATTCAAAGTAAAAGCGTTTATCACACAACTCCACAAGTAACATACACATAAGGATCCGAAATAGCAAAGCTCGACCCTCTTCGAATTACTGAATAACTCTTACAATTCTGTCATTTTATTCACTTTTACCTTTATTGATCCGATTCTGACTTGAGCGTCGGAGTCCGTTCGATCGTCAACCCCCCCCCCGACGGTCCTTCGGCTTCATGTGATTTCTTTGTTTTGTAGATCGCCGGAGCCCGAACTCAAAGAATGATTAATTGTAGAGATTTTTAGCTTCTACAATTTGGCGCCCACCGTGGGGCTCCGATCGATCACTTCAAGATGATGAACAACAGCCAAAAGGATGTAACGATTGTTCCTCAAGAAGCCCGAAAAGATGGAGCAACAACGACCCATTCAACTGAAGGCGATGGCGATATCTCATGGCTTCTACGTTCGATCCAGCGTCAATTGGATACCACTACGGTCGAACTTGCAGCAATTCGAACCGAGAACCCAGCCTTAAAAGCTAGAGTCGAAGCCATTTCACAACCAAATTTTTTCCCGAACGGATTCGCACGAACCCAATTGTCCCCACTCTCACGAACTCGCACGACAAACGAACTCCGAGAACATGTACTTCTGAACTCAACGCATGAATTAACTAACCACTTCAATGCAGGCACAAGCAAAGAACCCTTGATTAAGGGTAAGGGGAAAGAAGACTTCCCTCTAGGACCCCCTCCTGAATTCGAAGATTATGAACCAGGATCGGAATCCGAGGTTGAAAAGAAGATCCAACGATTAGAAGATATCTTAACCCGAATCTCAGGAGTTCCTGCTCCCATTAAGAAGTCAGCACCAACAAGCTTTGCAGATTCTCCCTTCACTGACGAGATCAGCCTCGTAGAGATGCCCCCAAAGTTCACATTTCCAAGCATGAAGCTGTTTGATGGATCATCTGATCCCGACGACCATGTTGCCCAATATAAATAAAGAATGTTCACCACCACAATACCGCGTCATACTTGAGAGGCCAACATTTGTAAAGGTTTCGGATCCAGCCTTGTTAGCCTAGCACTCCAATGGTTCATCAACCTACCTAATGAGACAATCTCGTCGTTCGCCCAGCTTAACGACCTCTTCGTCGAACAGTTTGCCAGTAGCCATAAGATTGAAAAACATGCCGACGACCTCTATACAATCATGCAAAGGATGGAAGAGCCCCTACGAAGTTTCATCGGAAGATTTAACAGAGAAAATGTATCGATCCCCAACTACAATATTGATACCGCAATCTCGGCTTTCTGAAAAGGTCTCAAGAAGGACTCCGACCTCTACAAGGAGTTAACCAAATATCCCTGCAAAATAATGGAAGATGTGCTTGCTAAATCTTGGAATCAAATCAAATAGGAAGAAGATGAAGCGAACTCAGCCAGACCTCGTACCAGGAATGAACATCCAAGAAAAGAGCAAAGGAATAACATGATAGATAGATTCAGAACAGATCCTTATCCACAAAATCCACGATTCGACCCAAGAAGTAAACGAGATCAAGAACCTCAAACCCACAGAAGACTTCCAGAATACAGCCTCTGCATATCACCATTCGAAGCAGTCCTAGCCCTCAAGGGACTCGATCAAAACGTAAAATGGCCCGCAAAGATGAAAGCCCCAGACAACGAACGTGACAAGAGTAAATTTTGTGAGTTCCACAATGATCACGGGTATAAGACAGACGAACACATAGCTTTGAGGCTCGAAGTCTCAGAGCTCCTAAAATGGAGATATCTCACCGACCTCCTGACCCCGAAAGGAAAAGAAACCTGGTCACGAAGGGAAAATCAAAAGGAAACGCAGCTGCCAGAACCCCCTAGGGTCGATTGTACCTTGGATTGTATAACAAGAGGTTCAAAAGTAAGCGGAATTTCACAGTCCTTGGCAAAAAGACATTACCGTTCGATAAAGTACAATGAAATATCCCCAGACACACTAGATTAGATGACCTCATCACCATCGATTTCACTAACAGAGAAGCTTCCGATCTCTCACACCCTCACCACGATGCACTAGTCATTTCCTTACTAGTCTCTAATTGTTTAATTAAGCGTGTTCTTGTAGACAATGGAAGTTCCTCTAATGTGATTTTCTTGAGCACATTAAAAGGCATGCAGGTGAAAGAAACCGAAATTATCAAAAAGTCAACCACCCTAATCGGATTCAGCGGAGAACAAAAAGCCACCATGGGTGAAATCACACTTTCCACCTATATCGAAGGAATGAACATCTTCACCAAATTCCAAGTAATCGATGCTCTTTCAGCCTACAATGTCATAATGGGGAGACCTTTGATCCACGAACTCCGAGCTGTACCATTAACTTATCACTAACTCATGAAATTCCTACTCCTTGGGGAGTTCGAGAAGTCCGAGGTGAACAAGTAACAGCTTGAGAGTGGTACGTCTCCACCTTCAAACACAAAGGAGCTTTGAAGATCAACCAAATCGAGGCCGAATCATCTTCAACCAGTATTGAAAATCACAACTATGAAGAGCCCGATGTGGAGGATCTCGATGAAATTCAAATACATTCTGATTTTACTGACCACAAAGTACAAATCGGATCAAGGCTCACTGCAAAGATACGAGAACAACTAATAAAATTTCTCATCGAACACCATGATTATTTCGCATGGTCCTTCGAAGATATGACAGGTATCGATCCCTCAATTATAACACATAAATTGCAGGTCGATCCATACAACACCCCGGTAAAATAAAAAAGATGAAAGTTCGCAGTTGAACGAAACAAAATTATGGATGAAGAAGTCAATAAGCTACTCAAGCATGGGCACATTAGAGAAATACAATGTCCCGAGTGGCTAGCCAACGTTGTGATAGTGAAGAAAAAGAATGGCAAAATAGGCTATGCATAGATTTAACCGACCTTAATCAGGCCTGCCCAAAAGACTCATTCCCCTTACCTCACATCGATGCATTAGTGGATGCAACGGCTGGACATGAACTGATGAGTTTCATGGACGCCTTCTCAGGATACAACCAGATTCTTATACACCCAGAGGACCAAGAAAAAACTGTCTTCATCACCCATCAAGGTATGTTTTTATATAAAGTTATGCCTTTCAGACTAAAAAATGCAGGTGCAACCTACCAAAAGCTAGTGAACCGAATGTTCGAAGAGTTAATTGGGGATACTATGGAAGTCTATATCGATGACATGTTCGTAAAATCCCATAGAGCTCGAGATCATGTTGATCATCTCCGCCGAACATTTGAAGTCCTTCGCCGGTATAATATGAAACTGAATCCCGCGAAATGCGCATTTGGAGTGACCTCGGGGAAATTCCTCGGTTATCTCGTTACGAAAAGAGGTATCGAAGCTGATCCCAGTCAAATTAGAGCCGTCAGAAACATACAACAACCTCAAAATATAAAAGAGGTACAAAAGCTTACCAGACGACTTGCGGCCCTTAGCCGCTTTATCTCGAAGTACTCGGAAAAAAGTCACGTCTTTTTCAAGACGCTATGCAAAAACAAAAGCTTCGAATGGACCACTGAATGCTCAAAAGCCCTCGAAGATTTGAAAGAATATATGACAAGTCCGCCTCTATTATCAAAACCCTTAAATGGAGAGGTACTTTTAATTTATTTATCTATTTCGACTAACTCTGTTAGTGCAGTTCTAGTCAGAGAGGACAATGGAAGACAACAGCCAGTCTACTACGCAAGTCGATCCCTACTAGATGCTGAAACTAGATATCCACAATTGGAAAAACTGGCATTGGCCTTAATCATGGCATCAAGAAAAATGAAGCCCTTTTCCAGAGCCATTCAATCAAAGTGGTCACCGAACAGTATTAGGAAAACCAGACCTCACAGGAAGACTCTCTAAGTAGATCGTCGAACTTGGGGAGTACGAGATAAACTATGTATCCCGGACCTCGATAAAATCCCAAGTAAAGAATGAATTAATGAATATAGAGAATTCGAAGTTCTGGACCCTTCAATTTGATGGCTCCAGCACTTCGAAGGGGAGTGGTCTAGGCATGGTATTAACAAGTCCAATGGGAGAAACTACCGAATGATCTGTTCGATGCGGATTCAAAGCAACCAATAACGAAGCCCTCATAGCAGGATTAAACCTAGTTATCGATCTCGGAGTCAGAAACATCCGAATTCAAAGCAACTCTCAGTTAATAGTGAATCAATTCGAGTGAGAGTTCCAAGCAAAAGATTCTAGAATGATCGCTTACCTCACTGCAACAAAGGAGACAGCTTCAAAATTTGAGAAAATCAAAGCCCAACACATTACGAGAGAAAACAACAGACATGCCGATGCACTGGCCAATTTGGGATCAACTATCGAAACCACCGAAGTCAAAAACATTCCAATATTGTTCGCAAAATGGCCAGCTGTTTGGAAAAAGGAGATTTCGAAAATTTTACCTATCGAGAACAGCACGAATTGGATGACCCCTCTCACCAGATATATAATCGAAAACGAGCTTCCCGAAGATCCTCTCGAGGCAAAACGAATTAGGGCTAAGGCCCCGAAATTTGCCATGATCTCCAGATCCCTCTACAGAAAATCCTTTTCAGGACCTTATTTGAAATGTGTCAGCCTCGTGCAAGCCAAGTACATCCTAAGCGAGCATCATGAAGGTGAATGCGGAAATCATGCAGGATACAGAAGCCTAGCTAACCGGGCCCTAACGTCTGGATTTTACTGGCCAACCATGAGAGCAGATGCAAGGAACTACGCCAAAACATGCGATCGATGTCAAAGGTTCGCACAGACAAACCACGTCTCCAGAACCCCTGCACACAGCGACCATTCCATGGCCATTCATGAAATGGGGGATGGACGTAGGACCATTACCCAAAGGTGAAAATCAGAAATGCTACATCTTGGTGCTAACAGACTACTTTACCAAATGGGTCGAAGCTGAAGCCTTCGCACGAATCGGGGATACAGAGGTATAAAATTTTTTATGGAAATTTATTTTATGCAGGTTCGGAGTTCCTAGAGAAGTCGTAACAGATAACGGATCCCAATTTATAAGTTCAAAATTTCAAGACTTCTGCAAAGAATGGAACATCAAGCTTTCCTTCTCCACTCCAAGATACCCCGCAGCGAACGGTCAAGCAGAGGCCACAAAAAAAAAATTCTGAACATCTTAAAGAAGAGACTATCCGAGCATAAGAATCAATGGGTTCAACAACTCCCGAGAGTCCTATGGTCTTACAGAATGACCTCGAAAACAAGCACGGGAGAAACCCCATTCGCCCTCACATACGGAACAGAAGCCGTGCTACCAGCAGAAGCAGAGATCGGAACAGCTCGGACCGAATGGTCCATCCATCAAACAACAAAGAGCTCAAAGCTAACCTCGACTCTCTTGATGAACTACGAGATCGAGCAGCAATGAAAATAGCGGCATACCAACAGATGATAAGCTGACACTTCGACAAAAATATACGGCTTCGAACATTCCAACTCGGAGATTGGGTACTCAGGAAGGTGTTCCAGAATACAAAGGAAAGTGGGGCCGAAAAATTGATACCGAACTGGGAAGGCCCATATCAGATCGAATAGGTCGTAGGGAACATAGCTTACAAACTTCGAACCAAGGAAGGTCGACTCATAACCAATAGTTGGAACGCACTACATTTAAAACAGTATCACTTCTAGAACTCTTAATATAATTTCTCATTTTCTGTTTATTTATTTTTAAAGATTTGATTACTGACTTGAGCGTCGGAGTAACTATCAGAACTCCAAGCACAGGGGGTCCCGATCCTCAAGAAAATGAGAGGCTCCGGCCCCAAAGTCAGCCTTGCAAATGAAGAGTAATTTAATTGTTCATTATTTACTTTTCAAATTCATGTTATTTATTTGAAGATTTGATTACTGACTTGAGCGTCGGAGTGACTAATAAAACTCCAAGCACAGGGGTCCCGATCCCCTCGGGTTCGATAGGGTCCTAACCGTAAAAAACTACGATTCCACTTCGAAGCTAAAATTAGTTCATGAAGTCAAATTGAAGAGGCCCAAACCTACGACTCGGAATATAAGAGCAAGTCTTGAAGCTCAACTATGACTTCAAGAGGTACGCCCGAGTTTATTGATTTTTATTTTGTTTAACTATTATCCAATCTGTATATAATGACCCTTGCAGTTTGTACTATCTCCAAGAGACGATAAGTTAACGGAATATTCAAAATGGGCACATATAAAAGCAAAAAGATCAGTGCATCGAAATTTAAAATTGGTAAAATGCCAAACTGTCTAGAGCCTTCATGAAAGGCTCAAAAAATATATATTTACATATAAGTTGTTTGTTTGAAAAAGTATGATAAAAAGTTTGTGCAAGAAAAGATCGAATTTAGGCCTCATCCACGGCCTTAGCACCATCATTAACGGGCTCGACGCCCTCCACCTGGACTTTCGTTCCCTTCACACCCTCAACATCAGTCTTGACCTCGCCCTCAGCAGCATGATCATCCTTATGTGCCTTGACCTCTTTCTCTTCTTCGAGGAAAGACAGGTCGAGATCTGGCATCTTCTCCTTGATCTCCTCTACGACCGCCGCCCCGCCTTTTGGATAGAAAGCCTCCTTGAATGGAATGAAATCCGCAGATTCCAGTATAACATTCAGGTCCAAGGAGGCCTCCAGGTCTCTGATCCTGGCCTCCGCAAAGGCTAGCGAAGCCTGAAACCCGCTTTTCTTTGCCTTCGCCCTAACTTGAGCCTCGAGGCTTTTGTCCAGTAGGGTTTTGGTGTCTGCAGCTTCGGCCCTGGCCGCATCCTTCTCCACTAGAATAGTAGACTCTCTATTAGCCATTTCTCTCCTCTCTTCAGCCACGTTCTCCAGCTCGGAAATCCTTGCCTGGAGCCCCTCCTCGTGGCTAGCAAGACACTAGCGAAGCCAGAACTGACTAAACAACACCTAAAAAAAAGAGTAGGAGAAATTAAAACCTCAAGTTTGGAATTATGAGCATGTAAAGAAAGCGTTAGGGAAGAAATGCTACCTTAGCCATTTGATCAAAAGAAAGGAAGACCTATTGTTCGAGGCTATCTTTTTCTTACGCCTCGGGGGCACCAAGGCCAGCAACGGACTTCTGGATATCCATTATAAAAGGCTTCAGAGATAGCGGCTTCGAGCTCGAGGAGGTTAGAACCTTCTTAGATAACCGAGGAGCTTCCAGGTCAACCACTGCTGAAGGAGGAGGCATTGCAGTGAGGGTAATAATTATAGCATCATCTTTCAACTTCTTCAACGGAGGCGTAAGAAGAGGACTTACGTCCCTAGACCTCTTCGACCCAGAGGAAGAAGAGGCCCCAATCTTGGTGGCAGCCAGAGCTTTGGCCTTAGCATCTGATGGCTTGATTTTCAACTTCTCCATATCATAAAGGACTCGATCTTCTTGAAGCGTCTCGAATTCACGCAGCTCGGAAAACACAAGGAATGCTTCTGCAATGTGGCTGGCCTCCTCCCTAGCAAGCTCACCTCGTGGAGGAAAACCTGCACAGAACAAATGATTATAAAGTTCAGAACTGAAAAAGTAAACAAAGACGTCGGCGTAAAAGACCCACAGGCTTCATAAAATTCAGCAGGAAAGATCGCTCCTTTAGAAGTCTGCGTCGGGACAAAGATGAATCTGGGATTCCAATCACCCGAAGAAGATGGTAAAGTCGATATCAGAGGGGGTCGGTCCCCTACCCATTTGGTAAAATAGTAGTAGCCCGGTTGTCCAGCATTAGCTATCAGCCTGTATGCCTCGTGCCACTCGCCGACAATAGGTTCCGGAAAGCCGAGCTCCAACCACATATAGTATATCCCAAGCATATGAAACCAGTCTACTGGTGTAATCTGAGCAGAGGCGATACCATAGAAGCCCGCAATATTAGCAAAAAAAGGATGAAGAGGCAGTCCGACTCCCTTCTCGGTGACTAAGGTGTAAAAAGTGGTGAGTCCACTAGGAGGTCGATAGGCCCTGTCGAGAGGTCCCGGAGAATAGACTTCGACCCCGGCACCCGAGATCGTTGGAGAGGTCAACCTTTTCAATATCTCATCAGTTACCTTTAGAGCGATGTCTGCCGCCCGAAACCCTTCACCTACAGGTTGTACCTCGCGAATCTTCACTTTCTTAATCTTTGACAGACTACCCGTATCCACCGGGGCTCCCCTTTTGCTTATTACCATTCGACCAACTAAGCGGGGAACGATTACTAACGACCTCTTGCCCTTAGCTCCCTTAGTAATCCTGGTTATCACAGGAGAATCGGAACTACTGGAATGCCTTGACTTCGAAGAAGTTTCTTCCTCTTCTCCTCCATAACTTCTTGTCTCCTCAGCGTTCGAGTCGTCGCTCGCACTCATGATTGATTCAAACGCGTTCTAACAAACTAAGCAAAAATCGACCAAAGAAAAGCCTAGATGTCCTCCTACAAACGTTTCACCCCAAAAATAACTATCACCCAGAAACTTCAGTAGCCCAGAAAATTGATAAAAACACCCAAACACTCCCCAGAAACCCAAAACCCTAGAAATTGCCACAAATTCTCTATATATCCCGAAAATCGCCAAGAAATACCAGAAAATACTAAGAGATACTACTAATATCCTCGAAGATTTCTTAAAGACTACGAGAAGTACTAAAGCTACATATCCATTGTACGAAACAATAAAGAGAAAAAAGAACGAGAAAATAACCTGGAAACCGTACGGCAATGGGAGTGTGAAAATCCGGTAACAAATGTAGCAAGAGCCCTTAAACAACAAGATAAAAGCGAATATGGCAGCGAAAAGAACGAAGTAGAAATCTTTCAAGAGATTTTTTCGGTAGAAAGGATTTTTTCTCGCAAAGAGATTCGGTTGAAGAAGGAGACTGTTGGAATTCTGAAGAATGAGGAGAGAGAGAATAGTTTCTCCTCGATATTTGAATTACGGAAAAGAGATAGTTTAATCTGGACACACGTGTCCTCATCTAACAGCTAGGGTAAACCTAGGGAATGGAAAAAGTAAAGTCCGTACTCAGGTCTGGAGCTCCACGAGGTCCGCTCTCACGACCTCTTAAGCTCTCCAGGACCTGCCTTCAGGTCTAGAGCTCCGCGAGGTCCACTCTCATGACCTTTTAAGGGATCTTCTAAAGTATGGGATACTAATAAGAACTCGTCTACGGGTATCAGGTTTAAACCGAATGAAATTTGGAATCTGAAATCGAAGCAACGCTAAAATTCATTACCCGATCATTGAAATACAAGAATCAAGTAATGAGAAGCTAACTGCATAGGTCATATTTCAGCATAGGCCTAGAAATTAGGCCCATGTTTATTTAAAGGTCTAAAGAACTAAATAAGATCAACATCTGGCGATCGAACCCTTCGAGGACCATATCTCTAAGTCACCCCACAAGATCTAAACCTCGAGATGAAGCGTGAGGCCTCGAAGGCCGGAGGTCTGAAAACAAGAGTCCATGATAGAGCAAACTCGAAGGGAAGACTCGGTCAAAATATCCGTTGGTGATAAGCCTTGACCCCGTCAAAAACCCTAAAAGGGATAAGAGAAGATCCCTAAAATATTGGAATTAAGTTAGGAGCTCACCAGCATATATATGCTCTTCATAACGATAATAAGGGGATCATTGATAACACGGACAACACTCACTATTCCATTCAAAGTAAAAGCATTTATCACACAACTCCACAAGAAACATACACACAAGGATCCGAAATAGCGAAGCTCGCCCCCCTTCAAATTACTGAATAACTCTTACAATTCTGTCATTTTATTCACTTCTACCTTTATTGATCCAATTCTGACTTGAGCGTCGGAGTCCGTTCGATCGTCAACCCCCCGACGGTCCTTCGGCTTCACGTGCTTTCTTTGTCTTGTAGATTGCCGGAGCCCGAACTCGAAGAACGATTAATTGTAGAGATTTTTGGCTTCTACAATGATATTTTAGGACTATAAGTTTCATACAATATTTTATCTTGCAAGATTTTTTGGCCAAATACTACATTTATAAATAACTTGCTAGCAAGATTTAGTGTTTTTTAACAATAAGACACTAGTATGTCGATTACTATATCCTTCATTATTTTCAAATTATAAATATTATTTATTGAAATAAACAATGTCTTGATATTGGTGGACTATTCAAATATTGACTTTATGTATATGATTCTCATATTGCCATATCTGAGACTAGTTTTATTTTATTTGTAGCGGTATTGTTTTATTTTAGGGATTCATACATTATTAGACCACTGAAAGACTGTCACATTATATAAACACCTCAAAAAAATGTTCAGTATTAAAGAGAGTCCATACTTCACATTCATGATTTGTATGGTATTGCGACGAGTGATACTATTCCCTATTGTCTATTTTAAGACAATATATTTGTGTTGCACATCTGAATAGTGGGTGGGTTAAAGGTTACCTGGCATAACATGCATTATTCTTTTACCCACATAAACTTCAGAAGAGTTATAAAATTTAGAATTCGCTCCTAGTTTTGAGGCGGAACGATACTTTCAAAATAATCTTGAAGATTATGCCCTGAAGGTCTACATTATGCGTTAAAAGGCTAAATGGTTGTACTTTTTTTTCCTTAGTCTTTTTTTCTCATAGGGTTTTCTTAGTGAATTTTTTAATGAGTCAATTAATGCAACATATATAAACATATAACATGTACTCTTTTTTCTTGATTGATTTTTTCATACATAGTCTTTCAGTGAGATTTTTAACGAGGCACAAGTATCACGTACGTAGTAATGTCCAAGAGGGAGTGTTATAAATATTATTTATTATTTATGGACAATACTTGTTCTCTACTCTATGATTTTAGTTTCTAACCCTATATATATCTTGTATTGTTTAGTAGGTCAAGAAACTGATATTTACACTGATGTATAAAATCATACTTCCCTAATATTATGTGTTCTTCTACTTACATATATTTATAATTGAGTATTATTCTGAGGTTCGATTAACAATAAGAATAATATATTCGAAATTCTTAAACACATAATAATAATAATAATAATAATAATAATAATAATAATAATAATAATAATAATAATAATAATAATAATAATAATAATAATATTTGCTTTCTTTAGGAAGAATCATACGTAATAAATCTAAATTATGAAGACATAAAACATGATGATGTGCTTAAATTAAAGTTTTTATTAATGTGAAAAAAATTATATGGCCCAAGAATTTTAGACCACATCAATATATCGGACTATATAAATTATATATAGGTATATGATATGTCGCTCTATATTTTAATTAAAGCCCCAGAGTTTTCAACTAGATGATGTGTGAGTGAAAAAATAAAAAAAAAAATAAAAAAAGGGAAACAAAATGTTTCATAAATTATTTATAATATATAGATTAAAAAAAATTGAACGCATTTGAATTAAATATAAACACGGCCCAAGTTCCTCTATCTTGAAATATTGTTATTTTTTGACAAGAAAGATCCTAGAGAATATTGGTGTTTTGACAAGAATGACCTTTACCAGAAGATATATAACTGCCAAACGGTAAACCCGTTGAATGGAAGAATCCCAAGAAATCCACCTGACCGGGAGTTTTGAACTACGTCGATTAGAAGCCAATAAATCCCTTCATTCTCTCTCTCTCTCTCTCCAACTTTCAATCTTCTTCATTCTTTAATTATTCAACCTCACTTTCTCTCTCTACGCACATCTATATATATACCGCAATACTAACACCGATGCACGTTCATAATTTATTTCTATAGAGTATTGAAGAACTTGTCTTCCTCTCTCCCTGCCGTCTCTGGTTTCTGAGATTTCATTTCATTTCTCAGGAACCCATTCATTTTTCCTAAGGGTAATTCAAAATTCTCTATGATCGATTTGGAATCAATTTAATTCCCTATGATTTGATTATTAATTTTTTTTTACATTTCTTGCGATTTGATCAATCGATCATGTATGATTATATAAGGATTCACTTATAATTAATCATTATTTTTTTTTCTTTTTTCAATTGTGGTCAGAGATATTGACAGGCGGGGAGATTATTACATATTTGTAAAGATGATTGAGGAATTGATTACCCGGAGCTTAATGTATGTATTTTTAAGGTTAATGGATTTTGCCTTTTTTTATTATCATTATTATTACGTCACGTGTCTGAATCTTTCTATATTTTGGAAGCAGATTGGTTTTTGGATATGCATATCCTGCATTCCAATGTTTCAAAACTCTAGAGAAAAATAAAGTTGCGATTCCAGAACTCAGATTTTGGTGTCAATATTGGTGAGACTTCTTTCGTATTTTATATTATTTTTTTCATTTTGTGTATTTAATTTCATGCTAATATTATAATGTTGCTGCACGGCATTTACCATTTCAGTCAGATTGCTCTATATATCGCAAAATATACTATATTTATTTTAATGCACTTAGCTTGTTTTGATAATATATGAAAAAATGATTTTTTTGAAAGAATATATGAAATTATGAGATGAAACTTTATTTGTTTTGAATCTTTTGATAATGTATAAATAATGTCATTTTCAGCAAATAAAGGTTTTTTTTTTTGTCACGTATAAATCAACTTCTTTTACGTAAATTTTTCTTGTTATCAATAAATTATCTTCTGCTCGACGAGTAGTGACGACAATCTTTTCTGTTGCATAAATGCATAATAAAATGGTGCTTGTTATTCTTTAATTAATGATTGTAAAAAGAATTGTATAATTAATCCATTTACCATATTTAATTTAATTTACTATTCGTGCAACCTTTTTCTGCAGGATAATTGTCGCGGCATTGTCAGTTCTCGAAAGATTTCTTGATATATTTATTTCATGGTAATAGACATATAATCAACGCTCATCGACAAATTAATTTCACTTAATTACATTTTGTCCCATGCACTCTAATTTTCACGTCGTGCTGATATTCAATTTTCTACATAGGATACCTTTTTACCGAGGGATAAAGTTAATAATGTACATTTACTTGTGGCATCCCGGTACAAAGGTTAAAAATCTCACCAACACTTATATTTTTCATTCGTATACATGATACCAATCATTTATTATTTCATATATATATATATATACATATAGTGTAATGTGAGTTAATCTCGTATTAATTATGATAGGGGAGTAGCTATATTTACGACACTTTGGTGCAACCGTATGTGGCGAGGCATGAGACAACTATAGATAGGGGTATTGCGGAATTGAAGGAAAGAATATGGAATTTTATGCTTAGTTATTGGTATAACTGCGCAGACATGAGCTCAAAAAAAGTTATACAATGTCTTCAATTGTTGATGACTCAATTGATGAATGCTGCCTTATCACGCCCTCAACCGCAGGTTTATTTAATTTCCCATACTTTATATGGAGTATTTTCTGCAATTTTATTTATATCAAGTTATTTACTTCTACTTTCAATTAATTCTAAGGGTTTAGTTAGTTTCAGAAGAAAAAAGGAGACGAAGCAAAATATATAATTTAATTTACCCTCTTAGAAGGGATCATGCAAATAAATAATAATTTTGTAACAGAAAATCCTATCTAATTGCTCCGTAAATATTTAATTTTCCAATTTAGTAATGTTTATTTTGGACTATAGAGGACTAGAGGTTTCGTAAATAATACATCAAGTAATTATTAAACATAGTATATCTATTGTCTATTCGCACATGCATGTGTGTGTGATTGTATACGATATATTGTTTTCTTACCTGGAATGGCATAAGTTATATACTGAACCAAATCTGTTGAATTGCCATTTTTTTTTCTTCTTGAAAGAGTTGTAATTCCATTTGATTGCATCATTGCCCAATCATTTGCTTGCCAGATGTCTAAATCGACTATGCTGCACCTCATTCTAGAACTTGACGTCATTGAAATAAAACTGTTGTAGAAACTTGAAATATCATTAAACTGAGGTCATGACGTCTAGTGTCTGAAATTTTTAATATGTTTAATACAAATTGATGTATATATATTATTGGATTGGACAAACTTCACTTACAATTCACGTGAATCGCATATATGATATGTGATGTCCTAATTAAAACAACACTGTTTAACGTACTAATTGAGATCTCATCTTGTAAAACAATTACATTTTACTTTTTACATACATAGTGATTAGTGACCATTTTTTATATTGTTGATGCAAATAATAAATACAAGACTTAACTATAAAAGATTTTAATTTTAATTTTTTTTAATGCCCACACTTGTTTAGACGACACTAAACAAAAGTTTGGACCAAAAAGGGATCACAACAGGAGCCACAAGTTTGTTACTACTTTACTAAAAAATTCCGAATTTGAGTAAAGTCACTCTCAAACTAAATTATTCACCTTTTTTCAGTCATGCCAAAGTGATCAGTGAGTAGTGATTACTATTTACTACCCTGGCCTAATTCTAATCAATATCAATTGGTTAATTTGCAGGCTGCTGATTCCCACCAATCCAACGAAGCTCCGTCGCCAACGCCGCCGAGCACACCTTCCGGAATATTCAAGAGGAACGTTTCCGAGAAGCGGCGGCCGCCCGTTCCGCCGCTCGGAAACTCCCCTTCCAGCCATAGCCTAACACCTAAATCCGATTCCTTCAAAGTTAAACTCAACAATGACGCACAATTTATTCATAACGAAGATGTCCTTACTCCCAATTCAGCTAAACAAGATGGCGATCAGGATTTTCTTGCCGCCAGAGTCAAACTCCGGCGCGTCAAAAGCAAGGAATGAGATTATTTCACAATAAATCCAATAGATTAAGATAATTTTATTCCAATTTTGTTGCTCATTGTATTTTCATTTCATTTTTGTTTTTGTTTTTTTCAATACATTCCAAATTTGCAATAGAAGCACCCCGAAAAAAAATGAAAATTGTACATTTCTGTGTGTTTGTGTTTGTGCGTGTGTGTGAAATGTGATTCCCCACCGTCAAACACGTTGTGGACCGTCGCTATCTGGAGCCGCGGATCCACGTCACCCGGACCGTCCAATCGATGACCCGAGCAACGTTGCGGCGGACCAAGTCAAACAAGGCAGCGATGCGCGGCCATATACGGCGGAGGAAGCTGCCGTCAGCGGAGCGGGGGGAGGTCGACATCGGCTGGAGGTACGCCCACGCCGCCTGCTTGACGAGCCGGTTACGGATGCAGATGTCGGATCCGCCTTGGCCGAGCGGAGCGGAGCTCGGCCGCGGGGAGTTGACCGCCGCCGCTGGGAGAAGGTCCTTCAGCGATGTGTAGCTGTGTGAATTAGGCCTGATCGACAGCAGCTCCAGATCATCGGACGACGATGATGTAGTGGTGGAGGAGCTGTGGTGGTGGAGGAGGAGATTGAGCTTCGCCGGCGCAACTACGATTGAGGAGGGGATTGAACTCCGGCGGCGGAGAAGGGGATGATCGTGAGCCTGCGGCGGTATTGATACGACGTCGTCCATGGCGGCCGGGAGGTCAGAAATTTAGAGGTTTTGGTGTGTTTTTTTTTTTTTTTTTTTTGTGTTTTCAGTGGTTTGTGGAAAAAAAAAGTGTTCGCAGCGGCATTCGTGTTTTTATGGTGGGGAGAATTTGGACCCTTTTTTATTTATTAATATTTTGAATTTTGTAATTGGGAAATGAAGTAACGCAAATTATTGGCGTATGTATGTAGTCACTGTCTTAGAATATGGTCTACTTATTTAATTAATATATTATTTATTGCTTGAATTCGGCATTATGCTGTTTTTGCACCCATGTCTTTTTTGGAATAAAAAATATTTAGTTTTTCTTTTATTTGACTTTTCAAACAGTACTGTCCACTTTCCCTTAATCAAATACTCATATTGTATATGTATGGGGTGGTCCACCATAATCAGTTTAGTTTGTATTGCATATTTCATATGCCAAGTATAAAATATAAATAGCGTATGATATATGAAACACCATTCAAAAAAGAGAATATCATGTGTAAATAAATAAATAAGGCAAAGGTTGGTTTAAAATTTTCAGATGACAACGATCATGGATTTGATTGAGGGAATCACTGATAATTATAATTATAATTATAATTTATGGAGGGGGTTTAATCCCTTAATTCTGTCCATACATTCCAAACACCCTCAATAATAAGATCGTTTATTGATATTTCTAATTGTCGCGTTACCTCAAACGAGAAAACTTCTAAAAAACTTATAATATACATAAAACATCAATGAGAATGATTGGTTTTAAAGTACAGCATAAAATAACTTATATGTATTAATCGAATATATCATAAAAAAACTTTAATATTTTGATACCCTACATAAAAATTAACTATATATGTATAAGTCATCCTCAAATATACTACGTACATTTTTATTTTCTAGCATAAGTTTAAAAATAAACCTTAATGTGCCTGTACATGTTAAATTCCAAGTTTGGTATTGTCACGTTTATTAGTTAATCTTAGCCGCTATCTTTAGGAGAAGACCTGCACAATCATAAATCATAACGGGGCGGACTTGTGTGAGACCATCTAACGAGTCTCTTACGTTAGACGGATCTCTACCCGACCCGACCCGACCCAATAATTATATAAAAAATCTGATTTCTTCCAACTCATCGTAGGGTTTTATTTTCCAGCTCCAACGCACAGCGCGATTTCTTCCATCTCGACTATGATTCAATCTCGTGATTTTTGCCACACACACGACGCGCGATTCAACCGCACGATTCAACCTCACGATCCAGAGTTGAACCTTAGCTGCTCGCGATTCAACCATCGGCGATTCAACATTCGGCGACTCAATCTTGCGATTTGTGTACGATTTAATTGATAATTTGGGAAAAGCAAGTAATGTTCCTTCCGGTGGAATTTGGGCTAATTCCGGCAAAGAAACCATAGCAACGACAGGTATGCGTTGTTATTTTGGAAGATTTGTAATTTTGTTTCAATTTTTCACCAATTATTAGGTATATCAAATTTTGCATTCAAACTGTTCGATAATATGCTACTAAGAACTGATTCAACTATTGATTTAGTAATCTATTAGTGTTATAGTAGTTCTAAAAGTGATTTAAATTTTGTAAATTTTAGATGTTGTTATACTTGATAATGAAGACAATGTTGAAGATGTAGAAACAACATCTATCAACGAGGACAAATTTGTTATGTTGCAAATTGAGAATAAGCACTACTTTACTTCTATTCTTTGATTTTGTAACCCATCAACTGCAAAATGTATTTTGTAAATTAGTGATACTTCTATAGTATTTAGTGATACTTTATCCCGTGATAGTAATCTTTTGCTTAAAACGTAATTATGATTCGCTGATAGTAATGGTACTTGAACAGTAGTTATTTCTGCCTGAATAAATCAAGAAAAATGTGTATCACAAGTATATATTGACTTTTGAACACTAATAATACTTCTATGCCACACCACGCCCTTGTTTCTTTCTTGCAGCACGTACGAAAATTGCCACCAGCTAAGGTCGTGCATTTTCAATTTCATGCATTTTGTGTGTAATAATAATAATAATATATTAGTGTGCTACACCAACACGCTCATCACTTTAAAATATACTTCCACTCAAATGGAAATTAATTTTGTACTTGTGTTTTTTTGGTTTGATGCATGAGGGCAAAAGAGAAAAGGTTTCTGATTTACAGTTGGGCAATTCTTTTCATAATAGAATTGAATTCCGATTCTCCAGTCTAGAGTATATAGTCATGCTAAAATAAGTTGTGACAATGCTAAAAAAGGCCATGACAGTGCTAAAATAGAAAATGACAGTGCTAAAAACATAAATTGAAAATTATACACGTAAGATTCAGGGCTGCGAAGTTAGACGTTATTACTAGATTGCCACCGCGTTTTTTAAAATCTGGAGCAGATCTAGGCTGTTCAAGTATATCAGATTCATGGCTCAGATTGATTCTCAGTTCTCACCTAGGGTGTGGTTCATCTGGAATCCAACCTTTTATATATATATATATATATATATTATGTTTTATTTGGAGTTTCCACAATACTCATATATATGACGTGGTCCTAATTTTAATTATCAATGCAGATCTTGTACGAAAAAAATGAAAAATTATCGATGCAGATCAAGACAAATTTAAAAGGTAAGAGCAACTGGACAAGAAACGTGATATTCATTTGTTAGATAAGAACGCATTTAAACTACAACAATTGAGGATTTTTTTTTTCTGGCTCTTTCTCTTATTGAGTTCGAGACCTATCTATTTGTTTTTAGCTTTCTTTTTTTTTTTTCTTTCCTTTAAAAAAAAGAAAAAGATCCATATCATATACACTATACATATTTAAACTATTGCTATTCTTTTAATATTTTATATTATTTTTAAATTATTTTTAAATTTTTTAACTTTTATTTTTTAATTTTTCAATTACTACTAGTTATGAATTTGAAATTAATATTTTTGATAATTTATATTTTTTTTTATTTTTTCACTTTTTCAATATTTTATATTAATTTTATTTTTATTTTAATATTTTATAATACTATAATATTTTAAAATATTTTTTAAAATATAATTATATTAAGTCATTTATTGAATGCTTTTAAATAAATGTGCTAATCACATAATATTAATTAAAATAATATAGTATTAAATAAATGATGTAATATAATTAAATTTTATAATAAACAGATAATCATAATAATTATAATGGATATTTAAATAAATAAGAATATTATAATTATTTAATTAAGAAATTAAATTTCAATCAAAATAGATTTCGTGTGTGTGTGTATATATTATTTTTAAATTATAACATAAACATTCATTAGTCCACATGATTTCAGGGGAAATGTTTAAAGCCTTGCCATTCGAGAGGACTGGGTCGAATCCCGCGTGGATTAAAATTCAGCACTCACCCGGCTTCGCCTGGCTCCGCAGCTTGATCCTGGTCGTACCCTGGGCCAGGCCCTGGCTTAGCGCGCGTGTGGATACGCGGTTCGGACGCGTACGTGGCTAGTTTTTTTTAATAACGAAGTTTAGCGACGGAAATATTTCGTAGCTAATTTCGTTGCTAATTTTTTTTTTATTTTTTATATTCTGATAACTGAATTTAGAGACGAAAAAATTCGGCGCTATTTCCGCTGCCTTGGTTCGTGACGAAAAAATTACATTGTCCGTTTTATTAGCGACTAGAAACAGGTCACAGACGCGTTCCGTGGCTAATTCCGTCACTCGTGTTATTGGCGACGTAATTTCAGGTTCGAGTAATGGATTTTCCCGTCGCCTGAATGTTATTTTCTTGTAGTGATTAGAGTTTGGGGGTTTAGGTTTTTTTAAGGTTCATAGTTTTTAGGGGTTTTTGTTGTGTTTTTAGGATTCATTTTTTCTTAGGTTTATTAATCTCAATTAGGAGTTATATTTATTTCAAAAAATATTAAATTCATTCATTTTATTTTAGGGTTCACTAATTCCATTTAGGATATATATTTGTTTCAAATTAGTTATTTTTTTTCAACTACCATTTATATTTATTTCGAAAAAATTAAATTAATTATCGAGCGCAGTGCATGAAGCCACACGTTAGCGTTGGGCGAGTGAATTGTGCGAGTCGCCAAATTTAAAAAAAATAATGCACTTTCATTTTAGGGTCCATTAAATCAATTTTAGGATATATATTTATATTTATTTCAAAAAAAATAAATTTATTTATTTCAATTTTTAGGGTTCACTGATTGTATTTTAGGGTATATAATTTTGGGGGGAAAATAAAAAAAATGAAAAAAATATAAACAAATTAATAAAAAAAATAAAAATATATATATTTATGGCGTGTGTATCCCACACGCGTGAAATGAATCAATTTTCTTTTTTAAATGTTGAGCCTTATTGGGCATATACCCTTCTGATGGCCCAGACCCATATATCTAATATATTGGAAACCACCTCATAACTCATAAACTTTAATAAAAAAAAAACTCGTAAACTTCAATAAAAATTAGAACCATACGATTTCATAAAGCATATATTCAACAAGTTATAAATAAAAGTATAAAACCATAAAACATCCTATAAATACATGAAGGTGGACTTCAGTGCCTTGAAGAGGAAAGATTTATTTCAACCATTAAACTATTGTCACGTACATGTAAAATCACGTACGCCCCCCCCCCCCCCCCCCCCCCCCCCCCCCCCCAACAAATAAATACACATAGCCTAGCCATCTTGGTTCTGTTGGGCTTATAATTATGATGAACTCTTTCTGGGCTATGCCATTAGGATTGGGCTCTTGCTACATAAAATGGGCTCTGCACTTTATTTTTCAACATAATTCCAAGTTATTACAACCATAATATTATTCAATGTGCATATGATGGAAGAGTTCTCATAATTGGTTGAACATTGGGACGATGCAAAGAGTATTTTTTAGATTTCCTTTTTCAATTGTTTCAATGGGGTTAATTACGAAAGAGTATTTGAGATTTTTTTTTTTATTGGGGTATGGATATGTTTGAACTGTGGTATGATCTCCTTGTTCGAACGTGAAATTAATATTTGTATTTTTCAAATTGACAAGAAGAAGAAAATAAAATTGTGTAAAATAAGTTGATGGTAGATCATGGTGTTGTATCCCTTATTCCCCTCCAATTTTGTGCAGTACTAGTAGTTACTATATGTGGATTGAAACTTGATCAATAGGTAGCACAATTGTTTGTTTGGCCTCACGTACCCTCTTCATCGATCATAACAAATTGCAAAAATAAGGATTAATTGGAGATTCTTGTATTTGTGTATCCATGCAGAAAAATTATGGTAACAACACAGAAAAGTTCACACTATACACACACGAAGAATAAATCATGTGTATATTCATTAATTAATTAGTTAATACAGATGCATGTTAATGAAATATATTTGTACAGAAATAAAAAGTTGTGGACGAAATTAAAGAAGTTGTTCCGTGAACCAAGCGTGATTGAGAGCGTCTCCGGCTGTTATCCTGTTGTGCGGGTGGTAGGCCAAAAGTCTTTGGAGCAAGTCAAGCCCCGAACGAGTAAGCGACGAAGCCATCTTGAGTCGAAGCCGATTAGAGGAGGAGGAGGGGCCTATGAGCTGGTGTATGCAGGGGAGTTGCTGATTGTTGGATTCCCCTGGGAAAAGGGGTGTGTTCAACACCAACTCCCCCATGATGCACCCCACGGACCACATGTCCACCGCAGACGAGTAAGTGCGCGACCCTCGAAGGAGCTCGGGGGCTCTGTACCACCGAGTTCCCACACCAGGGCTGTACTCTTTGTCCCTCAAGGGGGCCGAACACCCGAAATCGCAGATCTTCAACTGGGCCTTGCTGTTGATCAGAATGTTGGCGGGCTTCAGATCCCTATGCATCACGCCTTTTTTGTGAAGGAAGGCCACGCCTTCTACTAACTGTTTCATTAGGTATCTGATTTCCGAGACCGTGAAGCCCTCGTTCCTTGCCTTCATGTATCTCTTGAGGTCGTATTCCAGATACTCCATCACCACGAAAAACCGATTTTTGAGCCCGTCATGCACCACTCTTTTGAATTCGATGATTGAGGGGTGCCGAGGAAGGTATTTCAGAATCTTGATTTCTGTCAATGTTGAATCGCACAGTCCCCGGAACTCGTGCTTCATCGCCACGGTCTCCTCGTTTTTGTTGTCGTGCGCTCTGTACACGACGCCATATGACCCTCTACTTATCTCGTTCAGAATCTCGTACCGGCCGTAACTCCGCCTCTGCAAGAGATCGAGATCGAAATCGTCTCTGTTAGGGTTCTGATGATCAGTGGCAGCAGCCATCACGCATGAGCGTTAATGAATAATGATTATTTGATCGAGAGGGAGAAATTTAAAGAAATTGAGATGATGTGAAGAAGAAAATTGTAAGTATGATTGTAGCGTCTGGGATTATATATATAGACATTAGAAAATCAATCGTCCGATTCCTAATACAAGTGTGAATATAATTGTGGCTTGGAAATCAAGCAAGTAATTAAGATTTTGTTGTTAGTTTACTTTAGGGTTGTATGTCCGTTTTATATTTGGTAACTAGTAAGTATAAAAATAGTAAAAATCTAACCGTTAGTATCTGCCAAGATTTGATTACCCTCGACGTTGAGAGTCGGGGATACTAGTATTCACAAATATATTCACTCATAATCCATCTTTTTTCTTCTTTTTTCTTTTTCAAATTGTTCCTTGTTGCATTATTGCTGGTTATTTTATAAACTGTTAGCTAGGATCTATGCTCACATTCAGGAACTGCGGGTAGATATACAGTAATAATAATATTGATATTTATTTGACTGACAAAGTGATAACATAAAATAAATTTATTAATTGACTGATAATATTAAAGACTTTCCTTATAAGTTTTCATAATCGATTGATCGAGAATAGAAATAAAAATAATAAAATTTCATCCGACATAATTATATCCATGTAGATTCTTATGTTATTTATTTCGGATCAAACAATACTATGTGAAATTTAAATGCATTGCAACATCTAATAATAATTCTGGCCGATAATAGGGAAAATGTGCAATATTGATCAGCTCCCAAATTACTTTTCGATCGGAGTTGAACTAGGCATTTAAAAGTAGTTTTGTAACTTTCAGTTTTAAACATGGTATATCTAGAAAAGATACTTTGTTTTGGACGGAATTACTAACGACGTTAGATTAAACCTAGCGATGGACGTTAATTAAAAACTAATTAATTACAAAAATACCTAAATGTATTTTCTCTATATTTATTGTCCCCCCTCCCTCTTTTTTCAATTCAGCACTGTCATTCCACCTTCTAAATCTGGATCAAGATATTTAAGAGTGGCCTGATTTATGATTTTACTAACTCGAAAAAAATTGGCTTTGATTTGGCCCGTCCAAAATAGTGCATTGGTCCAATGGACTCGAATCAATTCGAAAACTCGCTTTTTGGGCAAGTATAGCTGCCCAAAAAGTGACCTGAAATTTTCAAAAAATATATTTTCTAAGGCTGCCTTCAACGGTGAACACATATGGTCGTCGTCTACATCAGTCTAATTAAAAAAAATGCTCAATTGAAATTTCGGTTGGTCAACCACCCATCTTTGGTGACCATTCTAGGTCCCATGGCAACCATTTCTTTGGCCAATAGGATGGAGACACTTGTATCCATTCTATTGGTCAATCAATTTTATTTAGATATATATATATATATAGATAAAATTGATATTTTTTTATGTTATATAATAAAAATAAATAAATAATATACCAAAATTCATATTTTTTTCATTCCCTATAAATAAACATCAATTTTGATATATTTCAACCGACTTTAAAATTATCCATTTTTTTCTCTAGTTTTCTATATATAACCAAACAATAAATTTTTATTTTATGTAATTTTAGGAAATATCGTTAAATGAGTGTGATTTTATTTTATGTAATTTTAGGAAATGTTGTTTGATTAGTGTGATTTTATTTTTTATAATTTTAGTTTGTAATATTTTTTGTATTGACTATTTTATGCAAGTAATAAATCATAGACAATAAATTGGTGTGATTTTTTTTTTTTGCATTGACTATTTTATGTCAATTTGATCTCCATCATTTATCACAAAAGCAATAAATATCAGTGATTCGTCAAAAGCACAATCCTATCACAAAAACAATAAGTCTCCACCATTATAATTTTTTATATTATTTTTATTACAAATAATATTTTAATTTTAAAATAAAATAATTATATATAATGTTGTAGTTGGGTGGTCATGGATAAAACATTCAAAATAGACGTGGTTGGGTTGAATGAATATTAATGATGTGGAAGAGAGATATTAATTAAATATTACGGTGATTGGATGGTTGGGTAGTTGGAATGATTATTGTTATTCGTACATAGTCTAAACCCGCGGACTGTATTTTTCTTTTAGTTTTCGAAAAATCAGTTTGTTTGTTTTTTTCTTTTTAATCTAGTTGTTGTTATCTTTTTTGTTTTTTTTTTTAATCTAGTTGTTGATGGGATATGGAGATGGCAGTGGAGTGGCAGCGATGGAGGCGAAGTGGAAGGTGGAATGGCAGCGGCGGTAGCCGGTAGAGAGGATCTGGAAATGGAGGCGTTCTTCAAGCTTTCATGGAAATAATGGAGTTTGGAAAATTCACGTTCATCACATTTGCTTTCTCACATTTTTTTTAATTGAGGAGTAAAAATAGAAAAAAATTGTTATTAAAAGTAAAAATAATAATTTTTTCTATTTCTTTTTTAAGTTATCTTTTTTTCATGAAAATGTTTAGGGCTGACAATTTTTGACACGACACAACACGCATGAAATTAACGGGTTAATGTTTAGTCTTATCGTGTTCGTGTCCTTATCGTGTCAACATGATAAGGACATGAAATTTTCGTTTCGGATTCGTGTAACCCGTTAATATTATGTAAATACAAAAATAAATATATTAATCATATATAATAATTTCACATATTTATTTAATCAAAATTTTAGTTAAAATTCAATTATTTAATTTAAAATTTATATATTTAAATTAAAATTTATTTATTTAAATTATAATTTTAATTTAATATGTACTAATAGTCATTTTATACTGTGTCGTTGTCGTGTTCGTGTTCGTGTTTTTATCGTGTCGTGTCGACACGATAATAGATCGTGTTTTCCGTGTTCGTGCCGTGTCCGTGTTTATACATAACAGATCGTGTTCGTGTTGAGCAGATTCTTAATAGATCGTGTTCGTGTTTGGGCTTATTGTGTTGTGTCGTTATTGTGTCGATCCGTTAACGATCCAACACGCACGAATTGCCACCCCTAAAAATGTTATATACGTATATATATGGTGGAATTACTTTGGTTTGGTAGCTACAAATAAAATTTATACTACAGTAATTCGAATACCAAACAAAAGTTGCTCTATATATAATATATATGATGCAGATTGAAAATTCGCAATTTATAAAATAAAGATGAGAAAAAGCATACACCTTTTTTTCAACTTAATCCATGCACTCCAGTCTAAGACATTACTAACACGTGGCACACACCGTTAACCTAATTGTTGGTGAATTAATGACTCGATGACTATATTGGTTTGCTGTTTTTTTTTTTTTAGCAAAGGAACAAGTAGATTAAAGATAAAGTCGCTCAATTGACGGAATGTGAGATAAAATAAGATATAGTATAATGCCGTTATAAGAAAAATAAATAAATGATCAGTACGTAATAGCTAATTATTTTGCAAGTGCATGAGCCATGAGTAAACCACATCATTAAAATGAATAGCTTCCGACCGAATAGATTTGCACAGCTAGCTCACCTTAATTTATAAGAAAGATCATAGTATTCAATTCATTCTTCATCTGCTGGCTTCTAAAATTAAAATCTCAATAAAAACAAAAGCGAAATTCTCGTAGAAAAATAGATCATACAATCATAAACCGTGATGACAAGATTATTCATTGCCGTTCAAATATAAACATCACAGGAAAGATTAAAAGATCAAGAAAATTTTTAACACAAAATATTATATAAAAGGGTTGAAGGAGGGAAAGATTTCGATATGGTGGAACAACAAACCGGACAACTGATACAGACATAGATTTGGTGAAGATAACAATATAAAACAAGAAAATAATTTTAATTTTTAATTTGGAAAAGACGAGGAATGCATACGAAATTGAACATATATGTTGGGTATCAGTTGCCGTCGAGAGGATTCACCGTTCACTGCTTTCACCGGGCGCGGCCGTCACCAATCGTTGCTCAGGCAACACTCCTTTAACTTAGCTGCAACAGAAGCAAATAAAGAGGGAGGGTGAAACGATCGGCTCAGGTAACCCAAGTTACCGGAGCGCCTCAACGTTGACAGAAACGCACAGAGCACAAAGGAGAACCACAGAGGTAATCGGAGACAAGCCCACAACCGACAGCCACTCAACCTTCACGGCAAGCCCCTCGTCACTCAACCACTGACACTCCGGCAAAGGCTACGGTATCACAGAGATACAAGGTTCCCGGAGGAAGTAGCCGGAGATGGGAGAGAGATCACCATCAAGCACAGAGCTTAGATCTAGGGTTTGCTAAGAGAGAGAGAGAGCGGCGCAGATTAGGGATAACTAATACATATAGTATCAGGGCAACACTTAAGTGGGCCGAGAAGGGAGCTGGGCCGCCAAGGTTAAAATGGGCTGAGAGACAAAGCCAATTAAGATTGGGCCAATATAACTCACAATCTCCACCTTTGGCCCAAGTGCATCAACAATCAACAGAGGAGTCCAAGGGGTATCATCATTGCCATTTTACTTCTTCAGAATCACAAAGACAAAGAAGAAGAGAGGGAGGAGAGCACAGAGCAGAACCTGGCCACAGAGGCCAACCCAACTTAACCTGAGATTCACAAAGAAAGATCAGGAGGGTGAGAAACATAAATGACACAGAAATAATCATAAAAAAATGAAACTTTAACCAAGATCAAACTTTACGATTTTCATGCACAACCTCAGCTTTTCAACTGTAAGGCATTTGGTACCCATATCAGTAGGGTTGTAATCTGTATGGATCTTGTCAAGTAAAGTTTCACCTTTTTCAACAATGTCATGAGTAAAATGAAACCTAACATCAATGTGCTTAGTTCTATCATGGAAGACAGGGTTTTTGCATAATTGTATGGCAAATTGACTATCAGAAAATACAATTGGAGATTTATCCAAAAAACCAATTTCAGACAGTAAACCATTCAACCATACAACTTCCTTAAAAGCTTCAGCTGCAGCAACATACTCAGATTTAGTAGTTGACAGAGCAACAATGTGTTGGAGTTGAGATTTCCAACTAATGCAACCACCACACAAAGTAAATACATACGAAGTTGTGGACTTTCTATTATCCCTATCATTTGCATAATTAGAATCCACATATCCAACAAGTTTCAAGCCATCAGCTGACTTGGAGAAAGTCAGACCATATTTCTCAGTGGATTTCACATATCGGAGAAGCCATTTCAAGGCTTCGCAGTGAGGTTTACCCGGATTTGACATGTACCTACTTAGACAACTAACAAAGTAAGCAATATCAGACCTAGTGCTAATCATGAGATACATAACAAACCCAATAGCATTAGCATAAGGTACACTTTTCATTTTATCAATTTCAGATTCAGATGAGGGACACATGCTTTTACTCAAGTTGAAATGAACAGCAAGAGGCACATTCACAGGTTTAGCATTGGTCATAGAGAATTTACTCAAAATCTTTTTAACATAGTCAGTTTGATTCAAGACCAGAGTGGAAGACTTCCTATTTCTAATGATATGCATGCCAAGAATCTTTTTTGCATCTCCTAAATCTTTCATGCCAAAATTTTCACAAAGTTTATTTTGCACATGCTTAATTGAATCAAGTTTAGGACTAATTAGCAACATATCATCAACATATAGGAGCAGAAACATAGGAATATTATTATCACATTTGTAGTACATACAGTGATCAAAATCAGATTTCTTAAAATCAAGTGACTGCATGCATTGGTCAAATTTAATATTCCATTGCCTAGAAGATTGTTTCAACCTATAAAGGGCTTTCCTAAGCAAACAAACATGCTCTGGATTTGCAGAATCAACAAAGCCTTCAGGCTGTCTCATATAAATATTTCTATCCAAATCACCATGCAAGAAGGCAGTTGTAACATCCATTTGTTTTAATTCCCAGTCAAACTGAGCAATAAACCTAGCATTATTCTTACAGTGGTGAATTTGACAATAGGGGCAAATATTTCATTGTAATCTATCTCCTCTTTTTGAGTAAAACCCTTAACTACTAACCTAGCTTTGTACCTAACAGATTCAGATTCCTTTTTAAGTTTAAAAAGTCATTTGCACTCAACCACAGAGGTATTAGCAGGTTTTTGAACAAGTATCCAGGTTTTATTCTCATGCAAGGACTTCATTTCACATTTCATTGCATTCAACCATTTTTCAGAATCAACAGACTTCAAAGCTTCTTTATAGGTTATAGGTTCATCACCTTCCATGCAAATAAACACATTAAAAGCAAGAAAGGACATTGCATAATCATCAAATCTAGGAGGCTTTCTTACATTTCTCCTAGCTCTATCCCTAACCAGTTGGTAATCATGCAACTCTCCAGGTTCATTATTATCAACTTTTTCATTAGGAATATCATTATTTTCTACATTAGCATGCTCAGCAGGTAAGGTTTCATTATTACCAGGCAAATGCTCCACCTTAATTGGAGTAGTATTAGGAGTAGATTCAGATACAGATAAAGGAGCAGATAAGCAAGGAAAATCACTTTCATTAAAGACAACATCTCTACTGGTAATGGCTTTGAAGCCAGCGACAGATTTTCCCATAATCTCTAGCCTTTTACCCCCTCAGGGTAACCTAAGAAAATGCATTTCTTGGATCTAGGCTCTAACTTATCACATTTCATATGCACAAAAGCAGCACAGCCAAACACCTTTAGGTTAGACAAATCAACATGCTTCTTGTAAAAGATAGACTCAGGACATTTATGAAGCAAAAGGACAGAGGGTGACCTATTTATCAAATAGGCAGCTGTTAAAACAACTTCACCCCAAAACTTTTTACCAAGACCAGAGGAAGTAAGCAGACATCTAACCTTGTCAAGCAAGGTTCTATTCATTCTCTCAGCAACTCCATTTTGCTGAGGGGTATAAGGCACAGACTTGTGTCTTTTTATACCAGATTCAACACAAAGAGAATCCATAGAAGCATTGCAAAATTCCAAGCCATTGTCAGTTCTTAAGGTTTTTATTTTCTTTCCAGTTTGGTTTTTAACAGAAGTTTTGAAATTTTTAAATTTATGAAACACATCAGATTTGTTTTTCATGAGAAAAACCCACACATTTCTTGAAAAATCATCAATAATAGAAAGAAAATACAAATTTCCTCCATGTGTGGGATCCTTTGAAGGTCCCCACACATCAACATAAAGATATTCAAGCACATCAACAGATTTAGGCACATTAGGAGCAGGATTAACAGAAAAACTAACTTTGTGTTGCTTACCAAGCACACAAGTATCACAAAAAGGCAGCTTAGAGACTGCATCATTTCCAAATACTCCAAATTTTGACAAGCATTCAAGACCCTTGTTACTCGAGTGTCCTAATCTAGCATGCCACAAGCCAGTAACATCAGAAGCAACCGCACTCACAGAGACATCAACAGTAGCAGAAATAAAATACAGATTGTTTTTTCTGAGGACTTTGAATAAAATAAGATTTCCCTTTAAAATTTTCATAGCACCACCACCCCATTTGCCTTCAAGACCAGAGTCTTCAAGGGCAGTGCATGACATCAAATTAAAGCTTAATTCAGGAATAAATCTTACATTGGACAAAGTCAAAGTAGACCCACAAGAAAATTTAAGGCAGATATTGCCAACACCCACAACCTTCAGTTTTCTCCCATCAGCAAGTTTTACAAAAGAATTTTGGACAAGGGAGATAGAAGAAAACAATTGACTGAAAGGGGAAATGTGAAAAGAACACCCTGAATCAAGGAGCCATTCACCTTCATCACACTGATTAGCCACAGAGTTTATGTCAACATCAAATGAAACCATGTAAACATCAGAATCATAATTTCCGAAAGGACACACAACAGAATTTGCATGATCAGTTTCATTATCATTATTTCCTTATTTTTCCCTTTTCTTTTTGGGGTTGGTACAAGTTTTGGCAAAATGCCCAGTTTCTTGACAATTGCAACAGATTTTTCCTTTCATAAAATGTTTATTAGATCTACTTTTAGATCTACTCTTGTTTTTTCTTTCATTTTCACCAGATTTTGTAGAGGTTCTCCTTCTAACATGATGAACTTCCTTACCAGAACTACTACCACCATATTTTATGTCTTTTTCTTTAGCCCTCAATGCAGCACATATAATATCATAAGTTATGGCATCCCTACCATACTTTATGGCAGATTTCACATCATTATAGCTATCATGAATTGCATTCAAAAGTACAGAAGCAGTATACTTATCAATGTGTTTATCCCCAGCAATTTTCATGTCTTAAATGAGTTTATTAAACTCATCCAAATTGGAATCCATGTCTTTTGAGGTATCAAGCTTAAAACTGAAAAATTTACCTTGCAAGTGAATTAAATCAGTTATATTTCTTTTAGCATATAATTCATGCAATTTTTCCCAGATTTCCTTAGCAAAATTTAGGTGAACCACCTTTCTTAGCACATAATCAATCAGATTTAACAAAATAGAAGCCACAATATTTTTGTTCATTTATCGATCCTGTATCACCAATATGGAGGTGTGCTGCACCACGGGCCTCCTGCCTGGTCATTCCACTACTGCCAATATTGTTTGCTGCTCTCTTTTTCTTCAAGGATTCGATAATAACTTCTACAACATGCTCAAGTCTTCTAACTGGCCACCTACTGTCCATCTTAGTAGCAAGATTTGAAAACTTTGTTATGCTCCTTCACACCAAAGCTACCATGGCAGAATCAATACCCCCATTTACCAAACCATGAGTGCCCATAAGCAACTATCCAAGAAGTCTATTTTCTCTTTATAAAGGACTCTGAGCCTTTCGATTTTGCCTTCGTTCTCGTGAATGAGCCTTTCTATTTCCCGTTTGGCAAGGGCGAGTTCGAGTGGTAGCATGTCATCTCCTAAAAAAATAAAAAAGATCTCATAATGAAATGAATAATAAATTCAATTGCTGATTTCGATTTTATAATTAAGGAACTTTTTTATGATATTTTCAACTTTAGAGCATATATTAACTCATATTTCTTTTTCGACTGTTTCAATTCTAACTACAATTCATTTGATAACCTTTTTTGTCAATGAAATCATAAGATTATATGATTCATCCGAAAAGGGGCATGATAAATTCTGGCTGTGTCAGTGACATCACTGGGACAGCCAACCTCTATAGCTTGATCAGTACTAAGATGAACTAAAACACACTCCATTTTCTTCTTCCAAATTTGAAAATCAGATTTTCTATCAAAAGACGGATTATGCATGGTGGAACTTATGGTGACAGCAAGAAATAGCAACAAAAAAACCATAGACAAGCGCAAAAAAGGATAAATAAAAGCCTTGATTAGGCGGGAAACCACACAAGCACGCAAGCACATAACTCGAAGGCAAACTGAGGAGACCCCAGTTCACGGGCAGTTTAAACTGTTGCGCAGGGGGTCACTCAGGGCCTTGACAGACTTAGAGGAGGGTCGATTCATACATAAACAAGCAGCAAAAGCAAGCAAAGCACTTAGCAAGCACAGATAAAGTAGGGACAGAGAGATAAGCGGAAGCAACCAAGGCTCAGAAGAAAATACCCAAAAAAATAAAGCCATAGAGACTCAAGGGCCCTAGGACTACTATACCAGCAAGCAATCCCAAGCCTATCCGGCCTTTTGAAAGGGGCAGAGACTAAGTATTTAAAACCGGAAGGTTTCACCGCTTTACCTGAGCGGAAACCCCAGGGAGGGTTTTCGACTTACCTTTTAGGGGGCTCCGAGAGCCGGGGAACGGCTCGGCCACTAGGGCGGAGGGATGGTGATGGTGCGGTGGCAGTGGGTGCCCTCGACGGAACCCGTGGCTCTGATACCACTGTTGGGTATCAGTTGCCGTCGAGAGGATTCACCGTTCACTGCTTTCACCGGGCACGACCGTCACCAATCGTTGCTCAGGCAACACTCCTTTAACTTAGCTGCAGCAGAAGCAGATAAAGAGGGAGGGTGAAATGATCTACTCAGGTAACCAAGTTACAAGAGCACCTCAACGTTGACAGAAACGCACAGAGCACAAAGGAGAACCACAGAGGTAATCGGAGATAAGCTCACAACTAGCAGCCACTCAACCTTCACGACAAGCCCCTCGTCACTCAACCACTGACACTCCGGCAAAGGCTACGGTATCACAGAGATACAAGGTTTTCAGAGGAAGTAGCCGGAGATGGGAGAGAGATCACGATCAAGCACAGAGCTTAGATCTAGGGTTTGCTAAGAGAGAGAGAGAGGCGCAGATTAGACGTGGTACCATTCTTTGGATGCCGATTCAGTTCAGACGTGGGAGGAATTGTGCAAGAAATTCTTAGCCAAGTACTGTCCACCAAGCAAGACTCTTAGGATGAAGAATGAGATCACGCAGTTTCGTCAGTTCGACCAAGAAGCTTTGTATGAAGCTTGGGAAAGGTTCAGAGATCTCATCCGGAAGTGCCCAAAACATGGATTCCAGCCTGATCAACAAGTGTGCTACTTCTACAATGGTCTGATGGAGGGCACTCGAGACAGAATTGATGCAGCTGCAGGAGGCGCATTGTTGGAATTATCTGCAGAGGAAGCCATGGAGTTGTTGGAGAGAATGGCTTCAAATAGTGCTCAGTGGCCATCTCAGAGGAATTCAGTTCATAGAGTAGCAGAAATCTCATCATCTTCTGAGGATTTGAAGGAATTGACAGCGCAGATGTCCACCATGGCGAAAGCCATCACTTTGTTAACTAAGAACAGCTCAATGCCCCCTGAAATGGCATCAGATCAAGTTGTAGTAGTTCAAGATAATTTAGCCGCTGTGAACTACATGCAAGGTCGAGGGTACAACAACAATTACCGACCAAATCCAGGAGGGAACCCCTACAATCAGTTTGGGCAGCAAAATAATGACAAGTTGAGTTATGGCAACCCCAATAACTTTCAACAGCCACCACCTGGGTTCTCCACCACCAATGGAGTCATCAATGAAGAGAAGAAGCCGGATCTGGAAGATATGCTGGGGTCATTTATGACTGCTACCAAACAGAGGATGGATATTGAAGCTGCGAAGGTGGACAATCTGACGATTGCATTCAACAAGTTCACTGTCAACACGGGGGCACAACTAAAGTCTATGGAAACTCAGATTGGTCAGTTGGCTAAAATTGTTGGAAGCCAGCAGCAAAAAGGCCAATATCCGAGTAACACAGAGATTAACCCGAAGGAGCAATGCAATGCAATTCATGTGTGAAAGGAACAACTAAAGAGGGTGAACAAAAGGCTGCAATTGTTGTTGAAGAGGCTCCTGAGCCTAAGTATGTGCCTCCACCTGCTTTTGTCCCTCCACTGCCGTTTTCCCAAAGACTGAAGAAGCAAGAAAAGGATAATCAATTTGCTAAGTTTCTTGAAATTTTTAAGAAACTGTCCATCAATATCCCATTTGTGGAAGCTCTTGAGAAGATGCCTAAGTATGCTCAATTTATGAAGAGGATTTTGGCTAAGAAGAAGAAGATAGGAGAAGGAGAACAAGTGCATTTGACAGAAGAGTGCAGTGCAGTGATACAAAAATTAGTGCCGACAAAGTTGAAGGATCCGGGAAGCTTTTCTATCCCGTGCATCATTGGGAGCTCTCACTTTAGTAAGGTGCTTTGTGATATAGGAGCTAGTATTAATCTGATGCCTCTGTCTGTATATCAGCAGCTAGGACTGGGTCCGTTGAAGCCAACAGCTGTAACTCTGCAGCTAGCTGACCGGTCTCTGAGATCCCCAAGGGGAATTGTTGAAGATGTGTTGGTGAAGGTTGGAAAATTTATTTTTCCAGCCGATTTTATTGTGCTAGATATGGAGGTAGATCACCAAGTTCCTTTAATTTTTGGGAGACCGTTCCTTGCTACAGCGGGCGCAATTGTGGATGTGAAGAAATGGACTCTACTGTTGCAAGTGGAAGATAAAAGTGAAACTTTCTCTGTTTATCGACCACTCGAAAGCTCGGCTTTTGCGGAGGTAAAGATGGTGGAAGTGGTGAAAGCTCTTGAAGAATTAGATGAACCTCCTGTGTCTGTTAAGCTGAAGAGGCCGTTCCAAGTTCAAAAAGAAAAGAAGACAAAAGCCAAGAGAAAGGATGTAGAGCATTGGGGACGAGTTGTTTTGATATCCCCAAGAGAGTTGATGAGACGAGGATTAGTGTGGCGTCGTGCTTCACCAAATCCTCCTTAGCTGTTTTCAAGAAGATGTCGAGCTCGAGACAATAAATCAAGCGCTGATTGGGAGGCAACCCAATTTTTTGGTACTTTTTTTCGCTTTGTTTTCTTTATTTTTTTTACTTTGTTTCTTTTTGTTTTTTTGTATGCAGGTTAAAGAAAGGAAAAAAAAAGAGGGCCTTCAGTTACTCAGCCTACACCTCGGTGAGTTTGTTCTTCAGGATACTTAACTTCTTTTCTCTCCAAACTTATTCTCCTGACGTGTGAATAAGTTTGGGGGAGGGGGTTGGTGTGGTAGTATCCTGAATTTTTCTGCTTTTTTTTTATTTTATTTAGCTTTTTTTTATTTTATTTAGGTTATTTTTTTTTATTTTAGTTGTTTTGTTTTTAGGAGTAGTTTGATGTTGCTTTTGATTATCTCTGGATTTCTCTATCTATTTGAAAATGGTCTATATTAAGATTTCGGAGAATGTTTGTGTAATGTGAAAGTATGAAGTTGTGGAAATTGGATTAGCTAATGATGAGTTGGTATTTATTTGAAAATTTGCTAATTGAGTTTGTTATGATTGATTGCCTTGTGCTTTAATTGACTCATAGAATTTATGCCTTTGAATTGTGATTGAGCATGAGAAGATTTGAGCCTAAGACTTGTAGTCTTATTCGTTTCTGGTGTGAATATCAATTTTGCGTGTGATCTCTAGAACTTGCCTTCATATCTCTCTCGAGACTACGTGTTGTGTGTTGATAATTTGAAGATGATTTAAGGCCATTTTTGTTAGCCAAATTTATCCATACACTAGTCCAAATAAATTGATTATCCTCAGTTAGCCACGTTGAGCCTTGAAGCCTTTTTCTTTGAATACTTTTTCATTGATAATTTGTGGAGAAAGGATAGTTGGAAGTTGTGGAGTGATGGGTAATCGGTGTTCATGTAGAGGTTGTTTAGCCAAAAAAATTGGTATGGATTTAGATGCTCGCATTGACCACTTCAAAGAAGTGAAAAAAAAAGAGAAAGAGAAGAAAAAAAAAGATTAAGTGAGCATGGATTTTAAAATAATACCAATGGAATTGAATAGGACTCGAAGAGTCTAATGGTGCTGGAGTTTAAGTGAGAAGGTTGGAAGAGGATCTAAATGATTCTACTGAGGAATTGTATTTTTGGACGGTGTCGGAGTTCATTTAACGTAGTCACTTAGCCAAAATTTTCCCACCTTAGCCGAAGCCTACATTACAACCAATGATAAAGTCCTTTTTGATTCTTATTTGAAGCACATGTTTTTTTAGTGGAGAGATGAGATTGATTGCAAGCTTATGGTAGATTATATGCATTGAATTGATTTTGAGCGTAAACACTACCTTTTAAACACTTGTGTGATGAGGGAAAAATAAACACCTGGAGAGTTCACTTTTTGAAGGCTTGATTTCTTTGAGTTTATCTTTGTGTATTGTGGTTTTGATTTGCATACTTGATTGGACAAAAATTCAGTTTACTTTCTTTGAAGCATTGCACATTTGATTTTCCGCACTTCAGTTCTTTCATGTTTCTCAGATGTTCGAGGACGAACATGTCTCTAAGTTTGGGGGATTTGATAAACCCTTTTTTTTCATATAATTCATGATAGTTTGAGGCCTAGGTTGATGGGAGTTCATGTGCATTACATGCGTTTATTGAGAAGTTGCGCATAGTTTTCCATATTTTGTGCAGTGTCACGTATTTGCTCATTTTGAAGGGATTGATGCCATTTATTTTATGAGACTCAATTGAGCTTAAAAAGTGCCTAAGAAGATAGAGGGTCGAGTGGGGAACGTGCTGCAACTTGAATCGGGTCAATCGGACAAGAAACCAGCGAGAACGGAGCAAAACGGTGAAATGTGTCGGCAGCGTGTAAAACGGCACGGCCCGTGCCATGTGTCAACGTAGGAAAAAATGTCTCGGGACTTGCGGCACGGCCCGTGCCGCCTGTTTCCGCAAATTTGGAGTATTTCCTTGTATGGACTCTGTATTTCCTCAACTATATAAGGCTCTACTTTGTACGAAAATTCCAACAACTTTTACCCTATAGAAAACAACAGAGACATACCGGAGAAGCCAGAGAAGAGACCATCGAGAGATTGAAGAAGCACATCATAAGACTAAGTTTTATTTTATGCTTTATTCATTCCGGATTATCATGACAACTATTGATTTGTATTTAGTTTCTTTGGATTTTGAATACAATATGAGTAGCTAAATTATTAGCGATCCTAGGGTTGTGGATGTTATATGGATTTATGATTTGACGTAATTTATTGTTCCTTTCTATTTCTTGTTTATGCATCCTTGTTTATGGTTGTCTTTTGTGAATGAATTGATCAGCATTTACAATTGTGTAGTTAATTTGTTATTCACTCGAGAGAGGTTAATAATTAACGGATTAGGATTGCATAACACGATTCTGCTAGATCGAGAGATTGGTAGGTATCGTGAAGAGAACAAATCTGAGGTGCTAATTGGGGTTAGATAATAATTCAAGATCGAGAGATAAGAATTAGAATCTAATCTACTTTCATAACTTACTCGAGAGAGAGGCTGTGATTAATTTAGTGATTCTCCTACAAGATTTAGAATTAAATTGGTCTGATAAATTATCTGAGATTCGGTAAATCCATTTAGCATCAACACCCTAGGATCCGTCTTTTATCTGTTTATCCAGTTATCTCTGTTTGCTTTGTTTATTTTATTTTCAGCATTTTAATCAATTATGATCAAACTCTTAAATTGGTTCTCTAGATAAAGTGAAACAATAAAATTGGGTAATTAGCTGCTTTGCATTGCCAGTCTCTGTGGATACGACCTTGCTCACTATAATTTTGCTACATTTATCTCGTACACTTGCGAGTAGTATTTTTAGTGAAATAAAATACCGATCAAGTTTTTGGCGCCGTTGCTGGGGACTGGCGTAATTGACGGCTAATATTTGATTTACTTGTTGAGCTTTAATTTAGAGTGTATTTTATTTTATTTCAGTATTTTTATTTTTCTCTGTTTAGTTTAATTCTCTCTGCTGTATTTTGGTTTTATCTGGTGTTTGGCAGGCAGTGCATGAAATTGAGGTCTAGAGGCGCAGCTGACTTAGTACCGCTAGACCTTGAGATCGAGGCATCTGCAAGACACAAAAACGCAGAGAGAATCAGAGTTGAGAGAATGGCAGCCACTAGAGAAGAGGAAATGGCTGCTATGCGCCAAGAGATGGAGGCACTAAAGGCATTGCTGCAGCAACAACAGCAGCAAGTGCAGCCTGCTGCCGCACCACCAATTCGGCAGGCTTTGGAGCCGGAGGCTACTGGACACTACGGTGGACTGAAGATGCCGGCTATCGATGTTAACAACTTTGAGCTGAAGACAGGACTCATTCTGATGGTGTAGCAGAACCAGTTTGGGGGTGGAACACTGGAGGATCCACATGCGCATCTGGCGCAGTTTCTTGAAGTATGCAGGACTGTCAAGATGAATGGAGTTGGAGCAGATACTATCCGGCTCCACCTTTTCTCATTCTCTCTGCGAGATAAGGCAACATTATGGTACCATTCTTTGGATGCCGATTCAGTTCAGACCTGAGATTCGGTAAATCCATTTAGCATCAACACCCTAGGATCCGTCTTTTATCTATTTATCCAGTTATCTCTGTTTGCTTTGTTTATTTTATTTTCAGCATTTTAATCAATTATGATCAAACTCTTAAATTGGTTCTCTAGATAAAGTGAAATAATAAAATTGGGTAATTAGCTGCTTTGCATTGCCAGTCTCTGTGGATACGACCTTGCTCACTATAATTTTGCTACATTTACCTCGTACACTTGCGAGTAGTATTTTTAGTGAAATAAAATACCGATCATGGGCCAATATAACTCACAATATATATATATATATATATATATATATATAAAGTAATGCTATTTTGCTACACATGTAGCTGGTCATAATATTTAATTAAATAAATTTTTAATATTTGGTAATTAAGTAATCAATTAATATTTTAAGGGAGTTTCTAAATGCACAACCTATTTTACTCTTTGCACCACTAAATAATTAAATAAAAATAAAATAAATCTGAAATAATTTATTTACCCTTTTATTACTTGTTTGCACTACCATTATTACTTATTGCACCACAAAATAAAATAAAATAAAAACTCCCATCCAGCCGTCGTCTACATCTTCTGTTCTTCACGCTTCCTGCAACCCCCACCCCCATCCTGCCACCACGGCCATATATTGAGGATCGACATTGACGTGTGGTTATTTCGCGGTCAGAATAATTCTCAAGAGAGAGTTATCCTTATGCCCACAGCAAGGCGTAGCTAGCTAATGTGAGTAAGGGTCGATCCCACAAGGAGCTGCGAATTCTATCTTCCAGTGTCACTTTTCCAAAAGGTTTTGAGGATTGTTGTGGTCTCCGTACTTGTATGTAAAGACTGTAAACTAAATAACAAAACAAAATAAAAGATAAGAAAATATTAATAGTAAAAGTATTCCGGATTAGAACTCAGATTTCGAACTTAACAAGCACTTGACCGATTATGGGCACGCTGATTACTTATGCGAATCTAATTACCTGGTTATAGGCAACATATCTCTCACACTTACCCAATCTATCCTTTTAGTTTTTAGCCTATAGGTGATCTCTCGTCCCCTAAACCCTAACTTGTTACCCAACCCCGATCTCTCATATGATTGTAAACAACAAAACAGCACTATGATCTAGACAGACCCAGATTTACCTAGACAAAGATCTCTCTTATGCCCTCAGTACCCGTGATGCATCCCATCTCTTTATGACCAACACACAACTACGATTCATTGACCATTTATAGAGATAGTGAACACAATTCTAACTAGTATTTCTCCTGTACGATGGACGGAAATTACTTTGTCTACTTTAAGTTTAAAGAGAATAAAGAGAAAATATTCAAATTCCCTTAATATTTACTCGAAGACTTAAATAATAAGCCTTTTTTTTTCAAATATAAATAAGTCATCAATGTTAGTATTTGTGTTACATTCATTTCCTTGATCACTACCTCTCCAAAATAGGTTCAAATTTTCTGTTACATTTCTACATGTTTTACTCCATGTTTCATTATAAAATTTATTATTTTAATAATATTTATTACAAAATAAAAATCAATTCTAACATGAATAATTATAGTCAATATTTATCAACAAAAAAATGAATTAAAAAAGTTATAAAACTTAATCTTGAATTAATCAACCATAATAATGAATTATTAATTAAAAATTAAAAATTAAATATTAAATATTAAAAAATAATTATAAACCCTAATTGTATGGGGTAAACCCTAAAAAATAATCTTAAAATTAAACTAAATCACAAAAAAATATATTTGAATATATATATATATATATATATATATATATTTATGAAATCTCAAGTACTCCAAAATGACTTTGTACAAAAAAAAACTATTTAGAGCCTATATAAACCAAACCATAAAATTATTAATTTAAAATTTATTTTATATCTGTATATTTTAGTTATTGATAATTAATTATCTTATTAACTTTTTTTTTGTTAAAATAAATAATAGTAGAAATATTATATTATTAAAAATAAAATATTTAAAAAAAATTAAATTAATGATTATTTAAATTTAAATTCTACGGCAATGACTACACTTGATTTTATTTATTATTTTTAATTATATTTTGAATGATCCATACAAATTAAAAGATGCAAAATCGTTTACTTTCTTTTGAAAAGTGGTTCTCTTCCCAAAATGACATAAAAATCAAGTTCCAAAGTAAAATAAAAATCTTATGAGTTCATTTTATAAATAAATATATCGAGGGCTCTTTTTTATTGAAAAATGTTGAATATTAAGAAAAACTAAAGAAATTTTCTTTTAATTGAGTTAAGCTCAAGTTTAGTTTGTTGAATACGGACATTCAAGATTTCTTATATTCAAGTTTAATCAAGTATAAACATAATTTTTAATCATATAATTAAATTTTAAATACAGTATTCACCGTTTCTTCTTTTAGTACCATTTTCATTTGAAAAATATATAATTTAATATATATATATATATATATATTATCGTGATAAATAAAGTATTCGAAAAGAGAACCATTTTAAAAAAAGAAGTCAACTTATGATTATGAAAATTTTATAAACTAATAGGCGAAAAATTGTGTGAGCCACTGACATAGAATTAAATTTTAAACTGTCATTATTTTATTTTATAAAAATAAATTAAAAATTAAATTTAAATAATTACTCCATTATTTAGAAAAAGAAATTATTTTAATTTAGAAAACATAATAAATTTTTTATTATTTGTTTTAACAAAAAAAAAGACAAATAATTATCAGTAAGAAAAAAATATATTGATATAAATTAATTATCAAATTAATAATTTTATGCTTTCGATCCTAACTCTAAATAAATAATTTTTTATTTATTTATTTGTTTTGCATAAAGCCATTTTGGAGTGATAATGAAAGGCTTGCATGTACACAAATACTAACATAAAATGTTTATCTATACCCGGAAAAATATAAAATACTTATTTGACCCTAAGAATAAACATTAGAGTTGTATTCGAACCTTTTTTCCAATAATAAATTATTAAGTGATACGAATGATGTTAATGTGAATATTCATTATTTAATCTTAATTATTTTTTTATTTTTTTTCTAATTATGTACAGTTTATTTTCTTATTGTAAGTTTATTTTATAATTATGCTAAAAAATTATACGTAATTATTGTATTTTACTGTTTTTATGTGTATAGGAAATAATGATATTAAAATACAGTAAAAAAAACATACAATTTTCGAGCCGTAATTAAATGTTAGATTTGTAATTTTTTTGAAAAAGTGAATACCATATATTTTGTTAATTTTGAAAAAGTTAGCCATTTTGAAAAAGTACACAGAATATAGATATTAAAGTGTAATTTATCCCATAATATATGTATTAATCATTATAAAATTGATTGATATATGTAGTGTAAATTGATTACCTACAAAACACATATAAGAATATATATATATATATATATATGTGTGTGTGTGTGTGTGTGTGTGTGTGTGTTACTTTTTAAGCAATTAAGCACAAAAAAAATTATAGTCAAACACACAAATCATACCTATATGTAACCGGGAGGTGAATAGATGATTATACTTTATTATTATGTGTAATTAATGATTATTTGGGAAAGTGTTTTAAATTTTGTCGCTTGCTATTGGAAGTTAAAAAAAGACGTTTAACTTCCACTAGCAAACCAATTGCAGCAAATACATTGTTATACAATTTTAGGCAGAAAATATATCTTTTAATTAAGTTTTTACTAATTTTTTTTAATGACGATTTTGCTCCTACGATTTTGCTTTAATATATGTATAGATTAATGAGTGATCAGCCACAATTAACTAGCTTAGTCCACTGTATAATGCAACAAAGAAAATGATTACATGACGGAACCAAATTCACGTAGTTTATGCCCATAAGCCTCACAGTTCTTACGTGTTCATTAAGTTCTCATCCTTGTTCAATCTGGAATAACGAGTCTAGCCGCTCATGCTAGACTTAGAACAACAAAAATAATAATTAATAGAATTAAAATAGGACATAATATAAACAAAAAACTTACTTATATTAATTGCAAAAAGAATCCAACTCCAACGCTGGATTGAAGAACATAAAACTGGAAATCCTAACTGCCTGCGGGCATAAGGCCTGAGACAAAATGCAGAAAAGTAAAATAAAGCAAAATAAATTAAAAGTGTTATAGTGTGTAGAAAGGTGTTTGTTTTCTACCATGAATTCTACTTATATAGGAGTACAAAGACACAAGGTAAACTCCCCCATAGGCCGGGGGATCTTTAGCCCAGTCTACAGCCGCCGTGCCCAAGACTTTCCATATCTGGCAGATTCTTCCCTTATTTAGAAGATTCTGAGTTGCAGATTCTGTACTCCCTGTGCCCTAGTATCGCCAACACAGCAACTTTCTTTGTAGAGCCGATCCTCCTTCTGGAAGATCTCACTTTCCTTCCGCGGCTCTTCTTTCCTTAGGCGGCTAGGGTGCACTGCTCCTGCTTCAGCTGATTGCGATTACTCTTGTGCCCTCGTCTCCTCTCCTTCACTCCAATCACTCTAGGGTTGTTGTGGGCACGATCACGAACTTCTCCTTCAGCTTTTGCTCGAATGGTGGGCGATTTCCGCCAGACTCGAGAGAGAGATTTCTGCTGAGAAATTGTTGCCCATCTTGGTATCATTGGCACCATTGTGCCCTCCAGAAGTGATTCTCTTACCTCCTGCCTACCCATGTGCCCATTCTGGCTCTTTCCAACTCAAAAAATACAAAAAATAAAGGATAAAAGAACGAGAAAAAGACACAAAAAAAGAGAGAAATTGGACTTGTCAACATCATATTTATCCAATGCTCAAATTGCCAAAAACATAACTTTAAATAATCCAGCAATGTTCCCAAATCCCTGAAATATGTCTAATTCCCATTCATTTCTACAGTTCTACTGGTACCTTACTACACTCGATAATTACATAATTGAGTTCAAACGAGATCAGAAAAAAGACAGTACCCTTCGACCACCACGCGACACAGTCAAACAACAATCAAGAACCAGAAGTGGGTTCCTATAGGCATTCAAGAAATAAATCAATCTCGAACAAAACTTAAATAATTCAAGAGTTCGTACAATTCAAGAAACTGATGAGATTTGTTAGGAAAAACTATCAAGGAATCCCTAGATTAGGTTCTGATGAGATGTCAAAATTAGTTATGAAAAACTGACTAAAATTCAAGTTGTAGTTCGGAGCTAACCAATCCAGGCCATCAAAAAGGAACTCAAGTAGAGTCAAAGTCAACCAATCTGAATAATGGTCTACAAGCTGAAGGATACGTCATCCAGTCAAAATTCAACTCAACTGAAGAGTCAAACCAGTCCAAACAAACTAACAACCAAGTCAGCTGAGTTGAGGGAGAAAAGAGTTGACTAAAGACTGAAGAAACTGATAAAACATCAGTTTAAGCTAGAGACTGGAAGTATCCAACTGATGGCCAAACTGCAGTAAACAAGACAGATCAGCTGAAGGTCAGAACTGTAGTCAGCCAGTGTTCGGTATTTTATTTTCACCTAAACTACATGTGTACAGCGAGGTTAATAGCAAAGCGGTGAACAAGGTCGAATCTACAGAGACTCAGTATCTAATTACTAGTTATTCTATTTATTCTACGGCTGTTATCTAAACTAACAAAATGATGAGTGTGAAATTAACTGAACTAACCAAACAAAATAAACAAAATTACCACAAGCATAAAATAAAAGAAAATAACAAGTACAATTATCAGGAGAACAAGCGCATTCTAGGATTGTTTAATCATCAACTACTCCACCTGTTTAACTAACACAATTCCATGCCTATATTCAGATTCACATCACACTAGAGCAACCACAAAATTATATACAATCCCTTCTCAGAGAAATGTAAATGTTGATTACAGATTAAATAAGAATGTCTCCATTAATTATCCAATATGCAACTCCAAAATGATCAACAGGTCAAAAGCTCTCTTAAATAATCTCAACTCTCTCGAGTATTATCAATTATCAAGTTAATTATTCAGAATCTCGTGCTAAAACTCATCTTTCGAATTATGAATTAACACCTCTGATTGCATCAATTAATGGTCAATTAATCAACACAACATCCAAAATAAGAATAATTAAAGCATGAAAAGAACCATAGACAAGAGAATTCTATTAATTAACTGGTTTCATAATTGAGTCATAAACAACCCTAGAACACTAGGGTTTAGTTATCCATAGTCAAACCGATAGATAAATATCCAATCCAAAAATCCATAGAAAAACAAGAACAAAAATAAACAAAACCCGGAAGGTTAAATCTGCCTCTAATCTTGTACTCCTCGAATTCCTAGAGCTTGTTCTTCACGATAGCTTCTCTCCGTTATTTTTCTCTGCTCCAAAACTTATAGTAGGGTTTTCTCCCTGTGATTTTCGTGTATTTCCACCCTTAAATACTAAGTACGAATTTGATCCAAAGTAGGAAACCACAGCTGCACCGCCTTGAAAATTCACGAGCTCGCTCCCGAGCATGTCGGTCGCGACTCAGGTCGCAACTCCACGTGGCATCCAGCTGTCATAGAATTCGCGAGCTCTTCGGATATTCGCGACCGGGTCGCGAATTTATCAAAGATGACCCCCGTCTCTGTCGCGATCAAACAGTTAATGGCCCTTAGTGATTCGCGGTCTCATTCGTGACTCGCGACTTTTCTTCTTAGCACCCCAGCCTCTGTCGCGATTCGACAGTTAATGGCCGAGGTCTTCACTCGCGAGCTGCCACGTCAGCACACGATTCTCGACCATTTTTCCATGTATTTTCCGGGACTTTCATACTTCGTTCAAAACACCATCTTTCCAAGTCCAATTCCTACAAAATTCCAACAAGTAATACCAAACTCCCAAATGCATGAAAACACAAATAAACTGAGATAGAACACACCCAAAACAATTCAAACTCAACACAAAAGTGTATCAAAATCAGTGTAAAATCTCAGTTTATCAACTCTCCCAAACTTAGAAGTTTGTTTGTCCTCAAACAAAGAACAAGACTTAACTCAAGGATCAATACAAATTATGCATACAACTCACAATCTAGCAATGACGAAATCAAGAGGTAAGAAAAATGCAAGCTTAAAATCCATAAGCCCTTCAAATCACCCACATGCACATTTGAAACCCAACACACATGCATCAAACCAATGTTCTTCTCAAGTGTGTGTGTATCACTAAAACTCTCACAAAATATATATCAAGGTAACTACTCATCGAACGTCAAACATATGAAAACATCAACCATAAACTTGCACTTCTTCCCCACTCTCTTCAAATAAAATCATGCCAGAATTAAAGATCAAATAGGTCTTTTAAATGGGTTGTAATGTAGGCTTTGGGTTAGGGTTGGAATTATATGGCTAAAGTGACTCAAAAACCCTGCAAAAATCACTGAAGTTCACAGCTTTATCAACTCAACTCTACCAATCAATCTAAGCACCACCCCCTTTTTTTTTAACAAAGGCACATGTTAGACTTTATCTAACTCACTTCTCCTACACAACCACGTTTCTCAGACTCTTTGAGTCCGTTATTTTCTTCTTTCATCTATGTTGTTGGCATCCTTTTTATTCAAATTTTTCTTTCATTTCAAATTTTTTTTTTAATTTGGAGTGCCAACAACACTCATCACCTCACAACCATTAACACTCACAGTGTTCTATCATTCCCCATTACAATCCTTCCCTTTTTCTCCAATCCTATTGTCCACACGTTTTATCATTCATACCATAACGAGATTCTAAAAAAAATGATGATCAAGCTCGACGGGGTTCACAAAAGAAGTAAGTGTATTTAGGGACCGTGTTTAGGCAAATGGTTATAAGAAAAGATGGCCTAAAATCATTTCTTTAATCCTAAGCATAGTCAAATCACGAGTGAGGAATCATGCAAGTTCTAGTGACATCAACACATGCTGACCAACACACATCAAGAAAAATACGGGTTCATCACCCTTAGGCACAAAAACTCACGGTTAAACATTGGTCTTAATCATGCTTATCAAGCTCAAATGTACACATGTGATCAAATCAGAACTCACAAACTTCAAGACATACATATCCTCACTTCCATCAATTATCATTACCAAAGCATGAATTCAATACATAACTCGATCAAGTTCCTCAAAACCCAAAAGATTAAGGCAGACAATTCAAATTCAAAATTTTTCCGGTTTTCTTTCTCTCTTTTTTTTTCTTTTTTTTTACTACTATAAAATAAGAGAAATAACTAACTAAGAAAACAACTAACTAAGAATACAGGTAAGAGAAACAAATTTGGTCGAGACATCGTAAGCGCACACCCCCCCAAACTTATTCAATACAATGAGGAAGAATAAGTTTGAAAAAAGATAAAACGGTGTCTCAACCACTTACAGCGGATCAGGAGGACGGGGGCGGTCGATATGGCGGGTATTCGTACGGCATGTACCGATACAAGTGTGGCAGCATCTGTCTCTATTGAGACTGAGACTGGGAGCGGCCAGAAGATGTGGGCTCTTGGGGCTGGTGTGGACCAGACGGGCCGGCACCGTAAAATAGATGAGGGTAGTAGTCGGGTGCCGACTGCAGGCCCCTAACCACGTCTCGAATCTCGTGCATCTCCCCTCTCATAGTATGCACATCTGTCTGCAACGTCTGAAAGGCATCATTCATGGCACCGTAGTTTGTGGTCAAGGTGCCGACGGCATTGTTCATCGAGCCAATGGCCGTGTTCATGTTGGCCATCATTTGGGTGATAGAGTCCCATTGATCTTCGCTCATCTCATCCCTAGTCCGTATGTGGCCTCGATGCTCTGTTTGAGCAGAAGATTCTCCCAAAGGAACATGCCTTTGAGCCTCAAATACTTCAAAGTTAGTTCGGCCCTCATTTGCGACTCCAGCAATCGCGTGCCGATGGGCCGGTGTATCCATCAACCAGTTTCGAGTGTCAGTAAGATCCGACACTGTAGTGAGTGCCCTGTTGGGCAGCAGAAAATAGTGAGAACCGCGCAGGTGCAACAGGAACCGATCCGTGCGAGTGGCCAGCATCCGAGAATTTCTCAAAGTGGTAAGATCAATGAGGTGAGTCTCAGGGAGGGGCCCGTAGCGGTTCAGCGGGATGCCAAAGTGTGCAGCAATGAGTGTAATCATCCCACCAATCTTAATTGCATCGGTGGCCTGAGTAGATTGCCTTTTGAGCTACTGCATCAAGAACACGGCAAAGTTGAGGTTGTGGGCACTCAACATGCAGTAGAGAAACAGGACTTCGGGTAAGCGCATGCCGGATGTCTCATGGCGGGCCAAGACTGTCGATGCGAAGATCTTTTGAAGATACCTAAAGACTAGGTTTGGCATCATAGACGCTTTGACTCTCTTGTGATCAAAGCGAGTCATCTCTGTCTGAAGCTGTCGCCAAAACTCCTCAGCTGTAACTGGAAAACCATTGAAGATGCCTCCTGGAGGCACATGGAAGATGGTGTTGACTTCTGCAGCTGTGAGAATGCGTGAGACCCCACCTAACTGAAATGTCATCGTGTGTAGGCCGCGCATTGTGGACGCCTGTACCTCCAAGGTACTCAAGAACTCATACACCAGGATGGGATATGTCGACCATCCACCGGCCAAGGCGTGATTCCACCCGATTCTATTAATGAGGCCTCAGACGTCTTCATAAATTTCCAAGGCCATAGTCATCTCGGCACAAGGGTATCTGGTGGATAAATATTCATCACGGCCAGATGGGCCCAGGCGCGCTGCTGCTCCTCCATTTGTAGGCGGATCCCATACCGGTGTGGATGGTATAGGGGTTCCATCCCTTTTTCATCATCCTTAGCTAACTCGGGCTCCAGTTCCTCAACAACATCATCCTCTTCAGACTCTGGTTCATAGTCCTCGTCCTCAGCACTGTTGTAGTCGTCCTCTTGCTCATCCGACTGGCCGTCCTCCTCAGACTAGGACCCGGCATCGAACTCCTCCTCTCCTGAATGGTACTCCTCGTCCTCTGGATTTTCTTCATAATCGCGTCCTTCATCCTCAGAGGACGAAGAGGAACTAATGACCCGTTGGCGACGTTCACGAGCCATTGTGATATCTGCAAAAGATGTTCTAATCAAAACCACACTATGCGAACTAACACCACAAGATGAGCATGGCTCCCCCAAACTTGCATAAAAGCAAGTTGTCGACAAAATCATCCCCCAATTTCATCAATCCAAACAAGCATGGAAAATCAGCCACAATTCCACAATCACCACACAAAACCATGAAATTTTGAAAAATGAAGCACAAGATAGACGACATTTCGAGTATGAACACATATCAACACCACCAAAACAATTAGCACATTAAGAACAAAGCAAAACAAGGATTTATCCCCAAATTGTCTCCATGTTCTTAACATACAACCAACACATACTATGAATAACATCAAATGTAGTCAAATCCTCACGTGTACATGCTTGGGCAACAATGTAGGGGTGAAATGGGTCATTAATTAGAATATTTAGCCAAGAAACACAAGAAAATCCCAAATTTGAACTTCAAAAACCTAAAACATGGGTATACCAATTTGTCCATATAATTTGCATAGAACTCATGAAATCCATACCTTCACATGATGGGTAATTGAAAAACATAAGTTCGATGGGTAGAAAACATACATTGAATGCCGAATTTGGAGAAGAAATTTATGTGTGTGCGTGTGTGAGTGAAGTGAGAATGAGATGTGGGTGAAAAGTGAGAGAATAGAGGGATAATACCAATTTCCGCATCGCCACGTCAGCATATGATTCGCGACCTCACTCGCGACCGCTACTGAGGTCGCGAATTTCCTTCAGTCAACCTTGGAAAATTCGCGACCCAGTCAGCATCTGGCGTCCACCTGGATTCGCGACCAGGCTCCAGATTCGCAACCCAGTCGCGAATTTTGCCTTAGCAATCCCCCTCTTTGTCGCGATTCGACAGAAAACGGACCACTTATCATTCGCGACCTCATTCGCGAGTCCGGACTCGTGAATTGGGTCGTAAAAATCCTTCAGTGCAATCCGATGAACTGAACGGCCTCCGATCTGTCGCTGTTCTTTGAAAATTGAGATTGGATATGATCGAATGTACGAGAAAAGACCCCAAGTAAAGGTACAACCGACCCCAATCGCAACTTTCTTTGCGCATGTCCAATACGTGGAACACACGTATTGAAGGTTACTTGGGACACTTTTATCATCATTCAATCACTCCCTCAGAAATCACCTGCAAAACTCAGCAAAAAGACAACAACATAGGAAACAAAACAAAGAAAAACCAAAAAGACTATATAAAATAAAATTGAAACCATTGGGTTGCCTCCCAATAAGCGCTGCATTTAATGTCGACAGCCAGACGATCGTGCAACTTAAGGCTCTAATAACTTGATGTGAGACACCTCGTGTCTTTGCTCCGGGCTATAGTATTTCTTGACCCTATGGCCATTGACAGTAAACAGCTCTCCCGTATGTGACAAGAGTTGAACCGCACCACCGGGAAGTACCTTTTTTATCACAAAAGGACCCGACCACTTGGACCTCAACTTTCCTGGAAACAATTTCAAATGAGAGTTAAATAATAACACGTTATAACCAGGTAATAACTCCTTTTGAACAATCATTCGATCGTGGAACACCTTGGTGCGCAGTTTGTAAAGTAACGAGTTTTCAAAGGCCTCCGTGCGGAATTCATCGAGCTCATTGAGCTGGAGCACTCTCTTAGTCCCCGCTGTCTTGAAATCGAGGTTCAGCTGCTTCACCGCCCAATAAGATCTGTGCTCTAACTCAACCGGCAAATGGCAGGACTTCCCGAAGAGCAGCTGGTATGGAGACATTCCTAACGGTGTCTTGTATGCAGTCTGGTAAGCCCAAAGTGCATCATCAAGCAACCCGGCCCAATCCTTTCTGTTGGTATTCTTCTTCTTGTCCAGAATTTGCCTTATCTCCCGATTAGCTAGCTCGGCCTGCCCATTTGCTTGTGGGTGATACGGTGTAGTGACCTTGTGCTTGATCTCATACTTGGCCAACAATGACTCCAAGGGCTTGTTGCAGAAGTGTGTTCCCCCATCACTTAGTAAAGTTCTTGGTGTTCCAAAACGAGAGAACAGCTTCTTCAGAAAGCTGATGACGACCCGAGAATCATTGGTGACTGTTGGAATAGCTTCGACCCACCTCGAGAGATAGTCCACGACTAGCAAAATGAATTGAAAACCGCTTGAAGAGACTGGAAATGGGCCCATGAAGTCGATGCCCCACACATCGAATAACTCGACTTCCACGATGTTTATGAGTGGCATTTCATTCCTCTTGGAGAGCCCCCCCATTCTTTGGCATTTGTCACACTCCCGGGTGAACTCATGGCAATCCTTAAACAAAGAAGGCCAATAGAAGCCACTTTGCAAGATCTTAAAAGCGGTGCGATTGGCTGAGAAATGGCCACCACTTGGCGAAGCATGGCACTGCAAATAGATTGGCCTCCATTCTTCTTGAGGCACACAACGGCGGATGATAGTGTCCGAGCAACGTCTGAATAGGTATGGGTCATCCCACATGTAGAACTTCACATAATGGAAAAATTTCTTTTTCTGATGTGAAGACAAATCCGATGGCGGCACATTTGCAGCAAGGAAATTGACAAAGTCAGCAAACCACGGAGCTTGAGATTGTACTGCGAAAAGTTGCTCATCGGGAAACTTTTCATTGATTGGCACGTGAGCCTCCTCGCCATCCACGTGGTGCTCTAATCGAGACAAGTGGTCCGCAACCACATTCTCGCACCCTTTCCGATCTCGAATTTCGAGATCAAATTCCTGCAGTAATAAAATCCAGCAAATTAAACGAGGCTTAGCATCCTTCTTATCAAACAAGTATCGCAACGCAGCATGATCAGTATAAACAATTATTTTTGCACCAATAAGATAAGCACGAAATTTATCAAAAGAATAAACAACTGCTAATAACTCCTTCTCGGTGGTCGTGTAATTTACTTGTGCCGAGTCTAAAGGACGACTAGCATAGTAGATTACACGAAACAGTTTGTCTCATTTTTGTTCCAAAGCTGTGCCCACAGCAACATCACTGGCATCACACATAATTTCGAACGGCTGCGACCAGTCAGGAGTGATCAGTATAGGTGCACTCACCAAAGCCTTCTTTAACGTCTCAAAGGCTTGCAAACACTCATCAGAGAAGTCAAATGCAATAGATTTTTCTAATAAATGCCTAAGAGGCTTAGCTATCTTGGAAAAATCCCGAATGAAGCGCCTATAAAATCCGGCATGGCCAAGAAAACTTCTCACGGACTTCTCATTGGTAGAAGGTGGCAACTTCTCGATGGCGACAATCTTGGCACGATCAACCTCCAAACCTGCAGAAGACACTTTATGTCCCAACACTATACCATCCCGTACCATAAAATGACACTTCTCCCAATTAAGGACGAGGTTGTTATCCTCACATTTCTGCAAAACTTGAGTTAAATTGGCTAAACAATTATCAAAGAAATTTCCATAGACAGAGAAATCATCTATAAAAACTTCCATGATATTTTCAACCAACCCATGAAAAATAGCCATCATGCATCTCTGAAAAGTAGTTGGGGCATTACATAGACCAAAAGACATATAGCGATAAGCAAAAATACCATAGGGGCATGTAAATGCAGTCTTTTCTTGATCCTCAAGAGCAATCATAATCTTATTATAACCAGAATAACCATCTAGAAAACAATAATACTCATACCCAGCTAATCTGTCTAACATCTGATCAATAAAGGGAAGAGGGAAATGATCCTTTCTAGTGGCAGCATTCAACATGCGATAATCAATACACACACGCCAACCAGTAACAACTCTAGTAACAATTAATTCTTTCCCTTCACCCTCTACCACAGTCATGCCCCCTTTTTAGCCACAACTTGAGTTGGGCTAACCCACTCACTATCAGAGATATCAAAAATGATCCCCGCATCCAGTAATTTCAACACCTTTTTTCACACTACCTCTTGCATTATGGGATTTAACCTACGTTGATTTTGCACACGGGGTTTATAATCGTCCTCAAGTCAAATCCTATGCATGCATATCGACGGGCTAATCCATTTCAAATCAGAATTAGACCAACCTATAGCACTTTGATACTTCCTCAAGACATGCAAAAGGCTATCCAACTGAGATTCAGAAAGGTAGGCAGAAATGATTACCGGTTTAGTGTCATTTTCGCCTAGAAAGGCATACTTGAGATGGGCAGGCAACGGTTTTAACTCCAGCTTTTTAGGCACAGTTGGCTCTCCATCCTTGGACTTTTCACCCTCATCCCTTAGTGGGAGAAACTTGGACCCTCGCCTTGGGATTTCCTGCAAAGAATTCAACTCAGCAATTATATCGGTTAAATCCAAATCATTAAAAATGAATTCATTTTTATGAAAATAAGACTGGAGCAAAGCTTGCTCTAAAAACTCCCTCGGTGCCATGAAATCGTTCATGTCAATGCATGAATCCACCACGTGAAGCACTTTGCACTCCTCGATTTGTTGGGCATCTTCCTTATCATGGAACTGCATAGCTTTGAATAGAGAGAAAGTAACACTCTCATCATTAACATGAAGTGTTAATTCCCCATTTGCTACATCGATCAAAGCCTTGCTCGTATTGAGAAACGGGCGCCCCAAAATGAGTGGGACCTCAGAGTCTGCTTCCATATCTAGTACCACAAAGTCAACGGGAAAAATGAACTCGTTGACTTTCACCAGGACATCTTCGACTATCCTCCGCGGATGAGTTACGGATCGATCGACCATCTGAAGACAAATGGTAGTGGGCTTTATCTTTCCGATGTTCAGCTTCTGAAAGAGCGACAAGGGCATGAGATTGATGCTGGATCCAAAGTCACATAGAGCCTTTCCAGTATGATCTCCTTCAATGGTGACGGAAATAGTGAAACTTCTGGGATCCTTAAGCTGAGCTGGAAGCTTCTTCTGAATGAGAGCACTGCAATTTTCAGAGAGATTCACAGTGGCATAATCCCCCAACTTCCTCTTCTTCGAAATGACATCTTTGAGGAACTTGGCATAACTCGGCATCTGCTGTAGAGCCTCCACCAGAGGTATATTAATTTGCACCTTTCGAAAAATCCCTAAAATTTTTGAGAATTGTTCATTATTTTTCTTCTTTTGAAACCTCTGAGGATAAGGAATGGGAACAGAAGATGATGTAGGGACAGGGGCCCTCAGAGGAGACGATGGTGGTGGCGTTGTAGGTCCACCAGTGCTCGGAACTGGATGTTCCGAATCCTCCTCTATCTTTTCATTCTCGTCTTCAGGAGTGGATGTATGCTCGGGGTTCTTCGGCCCTTCATAAGAAGTTCCACTTCGCAATTGTATGGCCTTGCATTGCTCCTTTGGATTCACAGTGGTATTACTGGGGAATTGGCCTGGCTGATGCTGATTTCCCACAACTGTAGCCAATTGTCCCAACTGTTCTCGAACATCTTCATTTGAGTATCCATAGCTCCAACAGCATTCTCTAGCTTCTCAACTCGAGTTTGAGACTCGCCCATATATTTCTCTGTCTTGCCCATAAAAACCATCAGAAGCTCATCCAATTTCGGCTTCTTTTCATCATCAATCACCCCGTTAGTCACGGAAAATCCAGGTGGAGGCTGCAATGCGGCATTGGGATTTTCATAAGAAAGGTTGGAATGATTACCTTGGTAGAACTGATTCCCACCTCGGTAGTTATGATTGTTGTTCCCATAGCCACACTGATTAACGTAATTTACATCTTCCATAGCATTTCTGACGGGGTTCTCTACACCCGTGCGTGTTATGGCATCAAATCGACTGTTGATGGTAGCATTCAATGTCGAAAGCTGGGCAGCCAGCTTAGAAATAGGATCAGTGTCCTCTACTGCAGCAGCTTTCCTCATGATCTTCACCTGTCGATCGTTGGTCCATTGGTAACTGTTTGTGGCCATGTCTTCTATGATAGATACGGCCTGATCATGTCCATTGTTAAGTAGGGATCCACCTGCCGAGGCATCCAGAAGCCTCTTCACTTTCGTGTCACATCCGTTGTAGAAGATGCACACTTGATGATCTATCCCAAATCCATGATTAGGACATTTCCTAAGCAGCTCTCGAAACCGCTCCCAAGCTTCGTACAGATTCTCATCATCATATTGGCGAAACTGGGTGATCTCGCCTTTCAGTTTCAAAGTCAAACCGGGAGGGAAGAACTTATGAAGAAATTTGTGTGCTAGAGCCTCCCAGGTGTCGACTTCCTCAGATCTAATGAATGGTACCAATCATTGGCAGCATCCCTTAGCGAGAACGAGAACAGGTGAAGCCGGATAGAGTCATCCGACACCCCATTCATCTTTATGGTGCTGCAAATCTCCAGGAATTGTTGAAGGTGTGCATTCGGATTCTCCGTCTTATGCCCCCCATACTGGTGCTGTTGGACCATTCCTATCAAGCCTGACTTCAGTTCAAAATTGTTTGCATTGATCCCGGGGCCCGGAACTTGACCATGATTCAGCACTGGTGTAAACAACTGATTAATAGGCGTCGGGGCAGCTGCTCTAGCTTCCTCTTGCTCTCGGAATCTCTGTTGCATTTCCGTGAGCTGTTGTTGCATATGACACATCTGCTCAGCAGTGACAGGTGCTGCTTGTTGATCCGCCATTGTTCCTCTTCTTCTCCTTGCGTTCTGGTGACGAACAGTAGCTTCAATCTCAGGATCAAAAGGTTGAAGTGGTTCTCCTTTTGAGCGTGTGCTCATACACTTCCTATGAATTTGCAGAGAAAAAGAGAAAAATGAATAAAAATAAAAACAATGTCTAGAGTAACAATATATAATAAAATCGAATAATTGCAATAAAAGAATTTGAGTCCCCGGCAACGGCGCCAAAAACTTGTTCGGTATTTTATTTTCACCTAAACTGCAAGTGTACAGCGAGGCTAATGGCAAAACGGTGAACAAGGTCGAATCCACATAGACTCAGTATCTAATCACTAATTATTCTATTTATTCTACGGCTGTTATCTAAACTAACAAAATGATGAGTGTGAAATTAACTGAACTAACCAAACAAAATAAACAAAATTACCACAAGCATAAAATAAAAGAAAATAACAAGTAAAATTATCAGGAGAACAAGCACATTCTAGGATTGTTTAATCATCAACTACTCCACCTGTTTAACTAACACAATTCCATGCCTATATTCAGATTCACATCACACTAGAGCAACCACAAAATTATATACAATCCCTTCTCAGAGAAATGTAAATGTTGATTACAGATTAAATAAGAATGTCTCCATTAATTATCCAATATTCAACTCCAAAATGATCAACAGGTCAAAAGCTCTCTTAAATAATCTCAACTCTCTCGAGTATTATCAATTATCAAGTTAATTATTCAGAATCTCGTGCTAAAACTCATCTTTCGAATTATGAATTAACACCTCTGATTGCATCAATTAATGGCCAATTAATCAACACAGCATCCAAAACAAGAATAATTAAAGCATGAAAAGAACCATAGACAAGAGAATTCTATTAATTAACTGGTTTCATAATTGAGTCATAAACAACCCTAGAACACTAGGGTTTAGTTATCCATAGTCAAACCGATAGATAAATATCCAATCCAAAAATCCATAGAAAAACAAGAATAAAAATAAACAAAACCCGGAAGGTTAAATCTGCCTCTAATCTTGTACTCCTCGAATTCCTAGAGCTTGTTCTTCACGATAGCTTCTCTTCGTTATTTTTCTCTGCTCCAAAACTTATAGTAGGGCTTTCTCCCTGTGATTTTCGTGTATTTCCACCCTTAAATACTAAGTACGAATTTGATCCAAAGTAGGAAACCATAGCTGCACCGCCTTGAAAATTCGCGAGCTCGCTCCCGAGCATGTCGGTCGCGACTTCACGTGGCATTCAGCTGTCATAGAATTCGCGACCTCTTCGGATATTCGCGACCGGGTCGCGAATTTATCAAAGATGACCCCCGTCTCTGTCGCGATCAAACAGTTAATGGCCCTTGGTGATTCGCGGTCTCATTCGCGACTCGCGACTTTTCTTCTTAGCACCCTAGCCTCTATCGCGATTCGATAGTTAATGGCTGAGGTCTTCACTCATGAGCTGCCACGTCAGCACATGATTCTCGACCATTTTTCCATGTATTTTCCGGGACTTCCATACTTCGTTCAAAACACCATCTTTCCAAGTCCAATTCCTACAAAATTCCAACAAGTAATACCAAACTCCCAAATGCATGAAAAGACAAATAAACTGAGATAGAACACACCCAAAACAATTCAAACTCAACACAAAAGTGTATCAAAATCAGTGTAAAATCTCAGTTTATCAGCCAGCTTATGATTAGTCAAGTTGACTAGAAAGATCAAGAGAAATCAGTCAAGCTGACAAGATAGCCAAGAACTTGAGATCTGTCGAACTGGAGAAATACAAGCTCAGAATTGCCAACTGGAGCAATAGCCAAATTCAGCTGACAAGCTCAGAACTGCCAACTAGAGCAATAGCTAAACTCAGCTGACAAGCACAGAACTGCCAAATGGCCAAACTCAGCTGACAAGCTCAGAACTGCCAAATGAAGAAATAGTCAAACTCAGCTGACAAGCTCAGAACTGCCAACTGGAGCAATAGTCAAACTCAGCTGACAAGTCCAGAACTGCCAATTAGAACTCAAAACTGCCTAGAAAACTGAAGTAGAGAACCCTAAAGTTTATTGCTCAAACCGGCGAATCTTGGAATAAATGCTCCTACAAAGATCCTGGAATTAAAATATCTAATGAAGATCGATTGGCAGAGTAACGGCTACTTCAACTAAAAGCTCCAAGCGATCTTTAAAGACCACCTACCATTGATGAGCCATCAGAGCCACCGATCAATGGACAATGGAACTCAACGGTCATAAAATCACTCCTCTATAAAAGACGAGTGAATCAGAGTTTAAAATACTCTTCGTCAACTCCCAATACTACGCCTACACAACTTTTGCATATACAAGCAAGAGCTTTTCTTTCTCCCTCCTAATCAAGCTCAAGTTCAGCTTTTGATAGAAACTGCGAGAGTCCAACTGAGAAGAAGAATTCACAGAATCAAGATATTCAGCCAGCTGTTGACGATCCAGCCAGGGCAGCCTTCTCAGTTCCAGCTATTCAACGATCAACTACTCAGCTCAATTAAAGGAGCACATTAGTTGATACCCCTTGTTCAAGACTCACCTCTTGAAGATCGAAAGAGATCTAAAATCTTGTAAAGACGACAATAGCACCTACCTTCCTAGCGAGTAGTTAGGGACTTCAAGTGTGAGCCGTCGACCCGCTGAGGTAGCGAGCAGTTACCAGGTTCAGCCAACTGTCCTTCATTGTGTAATTTATAAAGAAACTCAATTTATATAGTGAAGTTGCCCTTCTGTGGAAGGAAGAGAGGATGTAGAAGTTTGAGACTTCGAACCTCTATAAATCGCTTGTGTGTTGTACTACTTTGATTATTGCATATCTTTGAACTGCACACAATATCACACAAGCTACACTCGAACTGTCTTAACTGATCAACAAGTTTGTGCATAGATAAGTTTCACTAAGCGAGTCAAAGGGCCCTGTTATTCCGCATCTAAAGTAAAAGTTTTTGAAACTCTTAATCAGTTTATTCACCCCCCCCTTTAAACTGATATCGACTCGCCCAGGACCAACAAGATTTTTCTTTCACAACAATTTGATCAAAAATCAAGTTCTAATTAACCAATCTCACTATGTAAGCGGACACGTATAACATAATGGACAGGGTCGAACACAAGGAATTAAATGCATTTTTGAGCCTACAAGTACCATAATATCAAACCTTTCACTAGTTAAACAACTCGAATTTTTTTTAGATAATTAACTAAGACAGTGGAAATTGCAATAACTAAACAATTTAACAATAATTGGAAATAAACGGAAATCAAATCACGCAAAATCACTAGGAGGAAAAATGGCTCTAGGGTATTGTTCATTAGTGAAAGTTTGTTCATTAAATAATGGATTTATGCATAATCTCCCTAAACAACAATTGATATCAAATTTAGTCGAAGCCCTCTCTCGAGCAACTAAGACATTTCAATTAAACTCAATTCCCCTATCTCTAGGGCTAAATTGTAATTTAATATAATCAAGCACAATAAATCAATAAACATCAACTAAACATTAATCTCTCGATCTAATGCAAAATTGAAACCATAAATCATTTACCCATGCACAATTGATTCTCTCGAACCCAATTATACACAAAATTCTATCCTAAGATGGCCAATCAAAGAATAGAAGCAATCAAATCATGATTTATGAGAAAGAAGGGGAAGATTAAGCAATAACCCATGTTTAATTCACAAACCCATCACCAAATCATAACACCCTAGATACCAAGAAATTTAGCTATTCATACTCAAAATAACAAACAAAACAACACAAAATAGAAGCATAGATCAAGGTAAGATGAAACCCAAAAACTTGTATTAAAATCTCCAAAATAGCTCTTGTTCCACAAGCTTCAAAGCTCCAAATGCACAATTCTCTTTCTCTCTCTAAAAGTGGAAAAATATGAAGTTGGATCCTCATTTTCGAGCTAAGGTATCTATATATACAAGGTGTGGGAAGATAGGGTGAAAAATAGAGCAAAAACCAAAAATCCTAGAAATGTGACACATGGACGCGACACGGGGTAGGTCGCGCCCCTGCGGCTCGCGTCACAGCTAGGAGGCGCGACCTGGACGGGGTCAAGTGATGTAACCCGGACAAATTGTACAGGATACGAGTACGCGCGGAAGACTCCTAGAATCGAACACGTCAACTATGGAAGGACTTAATCCTACTCTATGACTCAAATATATCGAAAATAAACTGAACTAATAATAATAAAACTCGAACTAATGAAAAATGAGGAACTAGACCTAATTATGATACCTAGACGATGACACAAAAACGACACACAAATCGAACGAAAAGAGGGCTGAAATAAAATGATAGATTAGGGGAAAGTATATGGGACGTATGGGAGGTGTATGAAGGGTTTAGAATGGCTTGAGTAGATAGGGTATAATAACAGGTAGGAGAACTTACGGTATTTGCTGTAGAACACGATGGACGGATCTGAATTTGCACTCGAACTGGATGATCGACACACGATCTGAACTAGGTGGCTTAAGACAGTTATAGACGTTGTTGAAGGGTTAGAAAGGCATTGAGGATGAAGGCGTTGATGGTTGTGTGTTGAATTACAATCCGATTAATCCCCGGCGTATCTTGTACGATGAAAATGAATCTCTAAGTTGTTCTTCGTAGCGAGTTCACCTTAATTTTTCATATGAATTAGAACGTTCCCTTGGAATTAAGACTCAAAGTTTTCTAGGCTTCAAGAATTATAGTTTTCAAAGAAAACAATCAAAAGCTTTAAACAGTTGAGATACAAATTGAATGCAAAAGCAATTTTAATCAATAATGTCTAAAATATCAAAGTAACATGGTTCCCCTATTTATAGGGCATAACATGCACGAAAATATGGTGGAAAAAAAGGCCTAAAAACCGATCCAAAAAGGATCTCTAACTATACTATAAAAATACATAAACTAGAATTCTATTCAAGGTAGGAAATTGCCTTAAATACAATTCTAGTCAAGCCTATACTATAATGGACGAAAATTACACTTAAAATTAAATAAAAACTGATCTAAACTATAGTCTAAATTAATTAAAATAAATACTATAGTCTAGATAAAATTCAACCCTTATTTAAATAAATTAAAGGCCGATTTCTTCACACTTGCACACGTCCACTTTGTATCTTCATCTTCAACTCTTCAAGTTATATTCTCCATGGTATGATCTTGATCTTCATTAGTTAATATATTAACTAAAACATGGCTGCCCTTTGCAACTTCTAATTCATCAAACTTCTTGCGAATCAACACTTGGAAATATCATTGTAATTTCTTCGCTCGAAGTCGAGTTATTGGACCTTTAAATTGCAGCTTGGGTTCAAGGCCTTCAATGTCTTGCATGGCTTCATCATCAAAGCTAGCCCAGGTTGCATTGCAGGCCATGGTTTTTCAGCCGCGGACACGGAGCGGTGGTTGTCGGTCCTGGCTCTGGGTCACACCGGGCTGCAGTGCCGCTTCGTGCTGCGGCTTCGACCCGAACTTCGTGATTTATCCTCCATCCGATTCGGCTTCCCGGTTGCTTCCGTCTTCTCTCGATACACACTTCGACTCTCCATTTAATCTTTTCTCGATTCTCGGGCCTTGGTTTGCTTATTTTACCATGTTTTCTAAATTAACGGTGTTAGCAACACTTATTCTAAATATCAACTAATATTACTCTATACTATTACTAAACATACTAAAACATGATAAAAACATATGGACTAATGCTCGAATTAGGACTAAAATACGAGTATGTCAACTCTCCCAAACTTGAACTCTTGTTTGTCCTGAAACAAGCATTTGGATATAACAAGAGGAGATCAAGACAAAAATGAAAAACATAGCCACAAATGCCTCAGCTTTTTAAAACCAAAATCCACATGCAAGAACAAGATCAAAGCTTCATATCAAAAGAGCAAAATCATGAGAAAAATGACCATTCTCTTTGAAAAGCAATTCATAACACAATGGTCTTCACACATGGAGATAAGGGGCATATTTTTACTCAACATCAAGTAATAGAAGCATACCACCATAAGCTTGCAAAATAACTCAACATGATTTGCCAATGTGCTCTAAACAAGAATCACATAGGTCTTTAGGGTTGGTAGCGTTTGGCTCTTTGGACGGGTAGGGAAATTTTAGACAAGAGTGACTCCAAGTCCTTTCCCACATCCTACTAGCATTCCAAATCTAGTAAAACTAAAAGTTTTCTTCTACCCATGTCACACAAAATGAGCAAGCTTAAGCAAAATACGGATGATCCTTAGCCTTCTCGTTTTCTTCTAATTCATTCCCCCTAAAGACATTTTGATCACACATTCTTCCACAAGGAATTAGAATAGACATTAACTTATTTTATTTTTCTTCAATTTAATTCTACATCACGACTCTAATTATTCCCATTTTTTTTCATTTCAAGGGGAGACTTTGAGCTTCACAATCCAAGGCTTAAACATGTTTCACATTTTTTTTTCTATCCAAATTTTGCTACCCACGGTTTTTGACATAACAATTCCTTCCCTCTACCCCGGGCTATTCAATAAAAATCAATCACCAAATACTCAACGGGGCTAACAAGGATAAATTGCAAAGAAAGGAATAAATAAGGCTCAAAATTTTCGACAAAAAAATGCCTTAGGTCATCTTCAAGTTCTAAGCACATATAGAATACATGAAAGTTATGAAGCAAGTTCTAGATGTGCAAATATCATTGACGAATCACACATGAAAGAACAAAATAGGCCCAAATCTCACAAGTGGCTAGAAATCAAGCCAAATTTCCACGATTTTGACTCGCATGATATTTCGGCTTATCACTCTTCTCATGCATGAATTTTTCAAAATTATCGCATAAACACAAAATAAATTATCATAGGCTTGGCATGATTTCCTATGTCTATCATTCTCTGTTTGCATAACCAAATTCAGCAAGACAAACACAAGCTCAAGCATGGAAAAATTACCACACACGATTAAAGCCTAATCCAAGCATTTATTACAAACCTAAATATTGAAATAAAGATGATCCTAAAGATCAAATATATCCATACAAACCAACATAAAATACTAAATCAAAATATCAAATCATAATTAAATAACAGTCATCCAAATATCCAAATAAACTAAAATAAAAGTATTCACTAAAAGCAGAAAAAGAGAGATTACCGGTCACCAATTCACACCCCCTTCCCCAAACTTGTTACATTCCAAGGAAAGGACAAGTTTGAGTGGAAAGATAGTGGGATCGAAATTGAGGGACAGGCTCTCATTCTTGCTCCGAGGCTTCTTCCTCGGATTGCTCTTCATACATTTGTGCTTCCTCTTGCTCTTCCTCAACTCTTATTCATCACAGGCTCTCCTTCGGTTTCCACGCCTCCCTCTTTCTACTATTTTTGTAGAATTTCGAGGAGCAAACGCTCAAGTACCTTGCAAACACAATGAGGGGTGTCATTTTAACACAACCAAAAATAGGCAAAAATGGTCCAGGGGCATAGGCTATTAACAAAATCACATAAGCATTGGATCTCAAGCCTTTCAACAATCCAACATCATCTTTTTTATACCTCTACACATCTCTCACAATATTAACCAAAGGGCACTCCATTACCAAAAATCCCACATCAACTAACATAAACATTTATAAATAAAGGAGTCCCATTCAAATCACCATGAGCATGCATAAAGAGAGAAGGGTCGGCTTATATAAATCAAAATAATAAAAAATGGAGCATGAGAAACAATGCATACTCATTAATACCACAATTTCCTTATGAAGCATAGAAATCCCCTAAAATATAGCTCAACCTTTCTCATGCTTCCAAACACTCTCCAACCTGCTAAATCAAACAAATTTTTCTGATTCAAGACATCAAAACACCTAAAGCACCCAAACAGAAACAAGAAAAACATAACAAAAATCAAATAACATGAAATAAAATTGAAACACACCAAAACTAACTAAAATAAATAAAATGAAAACAAGAAATTGGGTTGCCTCCCAATAAGCGCTAAGTTTAACATCGCTAGCTCGACGGGATACCACGGGTCAATTTGTCAACCAATGAGATATGGTGGTTTCCTTCTCCATACCAAAGCTCCCTTCTGAGTTCTCCGAGGTATTTCACCCAAGTTCGGATTGAAGATTCTAAAGTACTCCTTGGGAATGTCTTCTTCACTCTTCTCTTGACAAATCCTCTTGCTTGATTTGATTTCTCGAATCACCTTACACTCATCTAGGTCTCGGGGCCTATCTTCTTTGGGAACTTCTCTTCTCTTCTTTATATGGTACACAACCGACAACTCATGAACTTTAAGAGTGAGTTCACCCTTTTCCATATCGATTAAAGCCCATGCGGTATTCAAGAATGGTCTTCCAAGGAGGAGAGGTGTCTCTTCATTTTCTTCCATGTCCAATACAAAAAAATCAACTGGAAAAATGAATTTACCAACTTGCACAAGAACATTTTCAAGGATCCCCTTAGGGTGGGTACCGGTATAGTCCGCCAATTACATGCTAACATTCGTTGGCTTCCAATTCCCAGCTTTTAGCCTATGAAAGAAAGACAGGGGCCTAAGATTCACACTTCCACCCAGATCACATAGTGCTTCTCCAATTAATTTTCCGCCAATATCCCATGGAATAACAAAACTCTCGGGGTCTTGTAACTTTTGTGGCAACTTCTATTGAAGAAAGACACTACCCTCCTCTGTAAGGCTCAATACTTTGCACTCCTCTCACTTTTTCTTCTTTGAAAATATTTCTCTAAAAACTTTTGCATAATTCGGCATTCTTTGTAATAAATTCACAAAATGGTGGTTAATGTGGATTCTCCGAAACACCTCCAAGAATTTCTTATATTGTTCATCTTGCTCATTCTTTTGCAACTTTTCAGGATATGGAATAGGAATAGAGATGGGAGGCAAAGAAGCTAGTAATAACTTACTTAACGTTTTCTCCTTCGGTTTCTTCTCAACTTCCAAGTCACCCTCTTTGGTTTTCAATCCATCTTCAACTTCTCTTTCATCGAGATTTACACGGGGGACCTCTGAATTTTCCTTTAACCCACTCAATACGTGTATATTCTTACATTGCTCCTTTAGGTTGATGGTTGTAGTACTCGGGAATTTTCCTTGTTGGTGTTGATTCCCTATGTATTTAGCAAGCTAGCTCATTTGTTTCTTTAGTATATTCACCTGGCTACCTATGACTCCCACTTGATCTTCCAACTTCTCAAAACGAGTTTGTGACTCACCCATGTATTTTTCTATTTTGTTCATAAAGGCCATGAGTAGCTCTTCCATTTTCGGCTTTTTCTCTTCGTCGATTACCCCATTGGTAACCGAGAAGCCCGGTGGTGGTTGGAGGGCGTTGTTTGGATTCCCATAGGATAGATTTGGAAGTGGTGGTCGATGTTGATATTGGTTGTCCGGTCCACTGACAGAGGCTCAGTTTACCTTAAAACCTACTGTGATTTGTTTCAATATTTATAACTCGTGTCAATGCCTACAAGTGTACAAGCATGGGATTGTAGATATGATGATACGAGATCGATCCACAGGGAAATGGAATAGAAATTAGACAAAGCAATTACCACGACGGAAGATGAGTGAAATATCTAGACGACTAAAAAGGAGAGGGTGTATTTTACTAAATCAAATCGTCAACAAGAACAACAGACATAAAAGCATAAACATTAAAATTATCAAGATATTTATTACTCAGGAGGCAATACCAAACGAACGAGAGCTTTGAAGATGACAAATAAGGCGAAACTCTAGGACATGGCTACACAATGTTCATATCGACCTACAATGAGGGATTACACATACATTGTTGCAAAGTTCATAGATAAGAAGACCACAAATATAATAAGAGCATCTCTTGAATATCTCTTAAATTGCGAATGCGACAAAGATGGTTATCTCTAACGCATTCTAAGGTCGCACCTACAAAAGGATCTAAAGGTCACATTTCCTTCCACACAATGACATTCGACTAAGAAGATAAATATGTAGATTTGATCTAGGCATGCTTATGATCACGGGATTGACTAGATGCAAGTGATTCATACATGTGATGTTAGTGAGAAGGCCAACCAAACAACATCATTCAAGCCCTAGCATAGATCAAAACCTTGACAAAGCAAAAACACACATATATATATCCCAAACCAAGGATCAATATTTACATTGTTTCACCACATCCTAGAGCCCTTAAGGCTCTAGCCAACCATATTCACAATAAAATCAAGATTACAAAATGAAGAACAATAACCCATTCTAAATACAAATTAAAGAAGAGAGAAGAGGTGATAGAACCCAATGTAGAGTCCTCCTTCTTCAATCCTATGGCTTGGATTCCAAGTGGATGGTTGAATCTTCAATCTTCCTCTTGATCTTCAAAAATCCCTTCTCTAGCTATTTCTCTAAGTGATTTTTGTTCCTAGGGTTCATTGGTTGTTCTTTTTGAAATGCCCAAATGATATATATATGAATGGACCAATAATTGAATGCCAAAAGTCACTTTTTATTTTCATCAGTGCGGAACTCGACCCTAGGAACTCGCGTTTGAGGGTCGAGTTTGGAACAAAGGAAATCAGGTCTCTGAAGGCTCTGCAACACGGGATGTAGGTCGCGTTTCGGGGTCGCGTTTCGACTGAAGGCCGAGGCGCGACCCCAGTAACTCGCGCTTTGGACCCACGTTTCGCCTGAAGAAAATCGGCTCTCTGAAGTGTCTGCAAAGCGAGCTTCCGGTCGCGTTTGGGGGTCGCGTTTCGCCTGAAGGTCGAGGCGCGACCCCCCTAGGTCGCGCTTGTCCCTCGCGTTTTGCAATGTGTTTGAAGCGCGACCCCCTGAAGTCGCGTTTGGGGGTCGCGTCTTCAAGTTTGGTTGTTTTCTTGCTTGTTTCTTCATCTTTCCATGCCTTGTGTATTCCTTGTTGATCCCATTATCAATTCGATTTTGTTTTTGCTCTTTAGATCCCAAAAATTCCCTATATTGGCCACATTTCATTAAACAAAAGATTTAACAAAAATAAACAATAATTACAAAATATGTACAATAAAAACAAATGCAAAAGCACTAATAATGAGTGCAAATGAGTGTAATTTATGCACTCATCATCCACCATGTTGACCTTGGAAATGTGGCTTGAACCCTTAATTATATGGCCTTTGGTAGTTCCCATAACCACTTTGGTTGACATAATTAGATTCCTCAAGATGATGTAGAGTAGAAGCTTCGATCCTTTACATCGCCATGCTTCGATCTTGGAATTTAAAGTCGACATTTAGGCGGCTAAAAGGGCTATCGAATCCTTGCTTGAATTAGTGTCCACCGTCTTCAACATTTGAATTCCGTCTCATTCACTCAGCCATTGGTAGGCATTAGAAGCCATCTCATAAATGATAGCCAATACTTCTTCCGGTCCTCTTCCTAGTAGAGATGCACCGGTGGCGTCATCTAGGATTCTTCTCACCTCGGGTGTTGATCCGGAGTAGAAAAGGCACACTTGATGGTCCGTACCAAAGCCATGGCCCGGGCACTTTCTCAACATCTCACGGAATCGCTCCCAAGCTTCATACATAGACCCATCGTCCATTTACCTAAATTTGGCGATCTTCCCTTTGAGCTTGAGTGTCTTCCCCGGCGGGATGAACTTTTGTAGAAACTTGGAGATCATTGTGTTCCAAGACTCAAACGTCGATGGGGGTTGGTTCGACCACCATGCCCTAGCTCTGTCACGGAGGGAAAAGTAGAATAGCCTAAGTCTCACGGCATCTTCCGGTACTCCATTCATTTCACCGTCCGGCATATCACAAGAAATTGGTTGACGTGCTCATGAGGATCTTCAATTGCAGAGCCCTCAAATTGATTTTGGGAAACCATTGCTATCAATCTCGGCTTGAGCTCAAAGTTATTAGCATGAATAGCTAGTCCATTCCTTGCTCCTTCATTGACAACGGGTTGAAACAAATTCTGAATCGGAGCTTCCTTTTGGGCTCTTGCTTCCTCTTAGGCCCTCAATTACGCCCTCAACTCCTCCATTTGTGTTTGCATCTCAAGGAGTAAGGGGTCTTCAATTGGGGGATTAGGAGATTGAATTGGGGGATTGGGAATTTGGTTGTTGTTATCCATCATCTTCATTCGTTGCCTAACCGCGTTGAGATGACGGCTTGTAGCTTCTATTTCGGTGTTGACTTCAAACAAAGGCTCTCCACGCGACCTTGTTCACATACACCACCTAACAAAAGCACAAGGTAAGTTTGGAACTTAAAAGAAAATAACACGTTTAATCTAGCAAAACAATTCTTGAAATGATATTGCATATACTCAAATAAACAAATTAATTCCTCGGCAACGGCGCCAAAAACTTGATAAGATTTTTCTTTCACAACAATTTGATCAAAAACTAAGTTCTAATTAACCAATCTCACTATGCAAGCAGACACGTATAGCATAATGGACAGGGTCGAACACAAGGAATTAAATGCATTTTGAGCCTACAAGTACCATAACATTAAACTATTTCACTAGTTAAACAACTTGAATTTTTTTTAGATAATTAACTAAGACAGTGGAAATTGCAATAACTAAACAATTTAACAATAATTGGAAATATACGGAAATCAAATCACGCAAAATCACTAGGAGGAAAAATGGCTCTAGGGCATTGTTTATTAGTGAAAACTTGTTCATTAAACAATGGATTTATGCATAATCTCCCCAAACAACAATTGATATCAAATTTAGTTGAAGCCCTCTCTCGAGCAACTAAGACCTTTCAATTAAACTCAATTCTCTTATCTCTAAGGCTAAATTGCAATTTAATCTAATCAAGCACAATCAATCAACAAACATCAATTAAACATTAATCTCTCGATTTAATGCAAAATTGAAACCATAAATCATTTACCCATGCACAATTGATTCTCTCGAACACAATTATACACCAAATTATATCCTAAGATGGCCAATCAAAGAATAGAAGCAATCAAATCATGATTTATGAGAAAGAAGGGGAAGTTTAAGCAATAACCCGTGTTTAATATACAAACTCATCACCAAATCACAACACCTTAGATACCAAGAAATTTAGCTATTCATACTCAAAATAACAAACAAAACAACACAAAATAGAAGCATAGATCAAGGTAAGATGAAACCTAAAAACTTGTATTAAAATCTCCAAAATAGCTCTTGTTCCACAAGCTTCAAAGCTCTAAATGCACAATTCTCTTTCTCTCTCTAAAAGTGAAAAAATATGAAGTTGGATCCTCATTTTCGAGTTAAGGTATCTATATATACAAGGTGTGGGAAGATAGGGTGAAAAATAGAGCAAAAACCAAAAATCCTAGAAATGTGACACATGGACGCGACACGGGGTAGGTCGCGCCCCTGCGGCTGGGAGGCGTGACCCGGACGGGGTCAAGGCTGGCTCGGGTCACATTGCAGGCCATGGTTTTTCAGCTGCGGACACGGAGGGCGGTCGCGGGTCCTGGCTCTGGGTCGCGCCGGGCTGCAGTGCTGCTCCGTGCTGCGGCTTCGATCCGAATTTCGTGATTTTTCCTCCATCCGATTCAGCTTCCCAGTCGCTTCCATCTTCTCTCGATACGCACTTCGACTCTCCATTTAATCTTTTCTCGATTATCGGGTCTTGGTTTATTTATTTTACCATGTTTTCTAAATTAACGGTGTTAGCAACACTTATTCTAAATATCAACTAATATTACCCTAATATTAAAACATGATAAAAACATACGGATTAGGACTAAAATATGAGTATATCAGAAACATAGTAACTCGTTCCATCACGATACAAACACCAACAAAACACGCATTCTAATCATTAAAACAAAATGGACAAGTAAGAGTGAGAAATTACACAGAAGCAATGTCCTTCAGAGTAGCGGTCAATCCGCCACCACCAATCACCACCCAAACACCATCCTCCTCCGTCTTCCCCACCCTACTCTTTTCGTGACAAATAAGTAATACACTAATTAATTAGCTAGTTTATGCAATAAATACATCGTCTAAAAAAGTTCCAATAAACTAGCTACTCCATTATAAAAATTGTGCAACTGGAACATATTAACAAAATGCCCTAATGTCCCATATCCGATGAGAAGTCACGTCTCTAATTAGGGAGAATGTTAAATTATTAATATATGAAGGGTAAATTGTCTTAAAATACAGAAACTTTGGGGTGTTTTTAGTTTTTCACGCGTTTTAAAAAACGTAATTTTAATAACATGAACTTAGTCTTTGTTTGTTTTTTCACACGATTTTCAAATTCCGGCAAGTTAAATCTGACGTGGCAGTCGTAGACTGTCACGTGCACATCTACGTGGACACCCACTTGCCTTAAAATACATGAACTTTGAGTTGATTTTGTTTTTTCACACGAATTAAAAAAAGACAAATTTTAGATTTTGTTTTTACTTTTTTTCTTGTAATGTGGCAAACGTAATATAAATACTTCACTTTATATTTTTCCAAATTAATTATCGAACAAGATATAAATTTTAATCAACATCATTTGACAGTTATGATCTTTTTGATCTTATCTAATTCATTTCATATGCACAAAAAACATACTGTGACTTTAGGGTGTGTATGATGTGTACATTTATCATTATGAGGTTTGGAAAAATTGGAGCCACTATATATTTATATTATTAATAGGTTTAAACAATAATAAAATAGACGAATTAAGAATTTATTCAACAATTAATATAAACGGAAATGTTCAATTATAAAATTATTTGAGATTATCTAACATATAAAGTTATATCAAAAGATGTTATTAAACATATGTGAAAACTTAACATGTAGTTTCTACGCGATTAATTTATTTGTTAACTTAATTGATTGATTGTGTAATATTATTCATCAACATATACGATACATCATAGACCATTATTCATGACTTGATGATTGTTGTATTCGGAATTCAATTATCTATACCATTACACTAGCTTAAGTCATATTTTTATAATTTTTTTTCAAATAGAGAACTAAAAAGCTCTGATAGTTATTTTATTTAATTTTTTCGAACCTAAATTTTATACATGCATGAACTAAGAAAATTCAAAATATTTCATAATGTCTACTACAAAACTCTATAGTAATAATTGATGAATTTTCTGTATTACACAAAAAAACAAAAAAAATGATATTTTTCAATTCGTGTGAAAAAATAAAATCAGTTCAAAGTTTGTGTATTTTAAAGCAATTTGGTATCCCTGTAGATGTACATGTGGCATCCCCGGTTGCCACGTCAGATTCAATTGGCCGAAATTCAAAAATCATGTGAAAAACCAAACAAAGGCAAAGTTCATGTTATTAAAACTATATTTTTTAAAACGTGTGAAAAACTAAAAACGTCTCAAAGTTTATGTATTTTAAGGTAATTTATCCATATGTGAATGATGAAGATTGATGTCAAATAGTTGTCATTAGACCCATTGTGCCATCGTACCGATGGTTTGGGCATAACGTCCGTGCTATATTCTTGATCTATTTTTATCTCATGAGTTGTTGGATTGCGCCTTTGTTTGATTCATTCATAAGACTACCGATTATTATAAAATTGTGTAGGGCTTGTGGATATACATAATTGCAAAAATGTAGCAAATTAAAACTTTTATATTATACTCCATATTGCAGATCGCTTATCGTCATTCACGTTAGTTACACACTTACACATGATAAGAAAAAAAATAAAAATATATATATATATATAACACTATTTAATTTATACATTTAATACTTACTAATAAAATAAAATATCGTGGACTCATCATGGTGTACATGTAATATCAAAATAGTAGTACTCCATTATTTAAAGACTTGGAATCATGGAATCCAGTTAATTAAATGCCACCCTTCTACGAATTCACGGCTAGTAATTTTTGTCGAATTTTAATAGTAATATTCTTGATTTGCAGTAAATTTTATTTGTGGGTACACAGAAACCAACACGTACATTTGCAGCAAATATTGGTGAGAAGTAAGCAGAAATATGGGAGGCATCCAAAGCAAGATTGGCATCCCCACAATACGGGGACCAATTATCTTTTCTTTTCTTTTTTTTTTTAATAGAAAAATTATCTTTTTCAAAGCTGTAGATCCATTATGGTATGCAGATATACACACATAGTGGAAAGAACATTTGTGAAATATGTTTTTGCGTGTTAATTTGTGAATAATGTTATTTTTTAAAAATTTAAATGTTTATATTAATCATTTATGATGATATTTTCTATAAGACCTTAAAATCATGAACTTTGAACGTAGTTGTAACTTTACAAATGAAATTTTAAAATTAAGTAATTAAAACATTAATTTTTAACTTAAGTATTATTTAACACTCTCAATTTTTTTAAAAACAAAATAATTTCTGATTCCGTCGCCAACTTGCTCATCTCTCAACCTCATCATGATTCGATCATCAATTTTTTAAAAAATATGTTCATGTGGCGGGATTTAACAATCCCCATTTTTTTTTTTCCATTGATGTAAGTGTGAAATTCTATCATTTTAACGTCATTTTTTAAAAATTGATGGTCGAACCACGACGGGCTTGATTAGACGAGTAAGTTATTTGTTGAATTGGAGGTCAATTTATTTTACAAAAAAATGGAGATGTTGAATAACACCTAAGTTCAAAATTGATGTTATAATTGTCTACTTTTAAAGTTCATGTTAAATTTGCAACAATGCTCAATTTCATGATTTTTAAGGCAATTAACTATTTTTATAGTGATGTTTTCTGTTTTTTTATTGTTCGAAATTGTTTTTTTTTTTGTGATAACATATGTTGTTTTTCTTACTCTAGATGTTTACATTGATACTTTGTAATACTATTTTTTATTGTTTGAAATTTAGGATTTTTTATGATAACATATGTTGTTTTTCTAATTCTATATATATGTTTACATTGATACTTTGTAATGCTATTTTTTGTTGTTCAAAATTGAGGGTTTTTTATGTGATAACATGTGAACTAAATCTTTAGATGCTATTTTTCCAATTTCTAAGGCTTAAATTGAGGCTTGGTGATGCTATTTATATATTCACATGTTAATACACTAGGAATAATATGCATATTTATTTTCTCTGGTAATTAATTAATGCTTAATGTAATTGTTTCATTTTGCTCTATTACGTTTCTATTAATTTGATAGTTTTGTAATTAATTATAAGTTGTTTTTAGAGATTTTTTTAATTATCTAACTGAATGAATGAAAATGGATTATGGATTTTAAGATATGGATAATACAATGACAATTTTGTTGTAAAAATGAAAAAGAAATATAAGATTTTGGAAAAATATAAGGTCTAATTATAGTCCATGAATCAGAAAAACAATAAGCGCACGTACTTTAATATATATGTTGACATGAAAAATTGCTGAACACTTTTGAGGAGCTTATAATTAAATTACCCCTAGCAAACTATTTTACAAATTAAGCTCAACAAGCACTGTTAAATATATTTTTAACATACTTTAATGTTATATATAATTTGTCAAAGCCAATTTTCTTTTCTTTTCTTTTCTTTTTTTCTAGAAGATTAATGAGCAGCAAAGTAACAAATTAAACCCTTCAACTAGCTCAATCATAAAACCGGGATTCACTATGATATTATATGTGATGATAACAAGCTTAATATTGTTTGACTAAATTAATTTATTTGATTTTATGTTTTAACAATAATTCATGCCAGAATTATACTCATTTAAATAGGAACACATGACGGTTCATTTGCTAAATACAATAATTATATGCCCAAGGTTTTTGTTATTTACGAAAAATTTACGCCTCTTAATTAATTTGCAAGTCTAGAATATATATATGGCGCAAATTATTCGGAAGAAGTTTTCGTAGATAGTAATACTGACATAATTAAACATTTAAGAAGCATTAATAATTATAAAGTAGATATATATATATATATATATTACTTACAAATAGAACAAATCAATTTCATGGATGATTAATTGTACTCAAATGTCCTATATTGTGATTATTGTCAAACTTGTCGTTTATATTTTACTTTATATATATATATATATATATATATATATATATATATATATATATATAGGGTTGGGTTCCAGAAGGAACCATACCCCATGTGAGAACCGAGAACCAATCTCAGCCACAATTTCGCCTATTTGAACGGTCAAGATCTGTTCCAAAATTAAAAAAAAAACGCGGTGGCATAATTGTAATAACGTCCAACTTCGCTGCCCCTGAATCTTAGTAAGGGTAAAATCGGAAATTTCGATGTATATGTGATTCATGCATGTATTTTTCAATTTAGGTTTTTAGCATTATCATTCTCTATTTTAGCACTAGCATGACTTATTTTAGCACTGTCATTACTTATTTTAGCACTAACGTGATTCTTGTTTAACAGGATAGTGATGGTGGCGGTTAAGGCGAGAGCAGGATGACGGGAAATGAAAAGAAAATGAAAGTTTTGGAGAAGAATCAAAGAGGCAGCTTCAGGCTTTGCTTGAAAAGGATTTGAACGTAGATTTGGATTTGATTAATAGTCACTTCCAAAAGTTGATTGCAACGCTCTCTAGATTTCTGTGTTTCCCATCCCACCATCCTGCATATTTTATTTCCTTCAATTCTCAATTAAAGTTTTTTTTTTTTTTTTTCTGTATATAGTTTTGAAGTACGACAGTAAGAAAGATTCAGTGGTGGAAGTGAGTGAAGCAGACTACAGAAGCTGCATTAAAGCAAATCCCATGAAAACAAATAACGACGGAAACACCAAAATTACTCTCGAAAAATCTGGTTTATTTTTCTTCATTAGCGGCGCCGAAGGTCACTGCGAAAAGGGCCAAAAGTTGGAAGTCAGAGTTCTTTCCGCTAACCACCACCCTCATTCTACACTGGCTCCTGCCCCATCGCCGGTCGCTCACCACCATCATGCCCCTGCACCGGCGCCTCACAACGGCGGTGCTACGCTGCAATTTGGGGTTTTGGGCGGCGTCGCGGCGGCTTTGGTTATTGCTCTTGTTTAGTTTCTTGGTTTTTATTAATTAATTATCTAGTAAAAGCTGCATGGTTTAGTATTTGTATTGCAATTTAATGTTGGACGTTTGGACGTATTATTTCTGTTGGTTGTATTTTTATATCTAGATTAATATTTTTTTATCATGCATTGTCACCAGCAGCTATTTATTTTGAGATTTGTTAGTTTCTTGTTACTAATTTTCATTTTCATTTTTGTGGAAGTGTCAAGTATATTATTCTACTCTAGTACCTTTGTAGTAGTGTTTATAGAATATTCAGCTTGTTTTGACGTTTATTATCAAAACATCAATTAATAAGAAAACTTGCCAGACTCTTGGTAAAAACATCAATTAATATATTCAACTTGTTTTGACATTTATTTTTGTTGGCATTAAGATGGGGATTAGTGTTGGAGAGTAATTAAATTTGAATGAAAGTTCCCGCTTACAAGAGAGTGTACTCTGCCAAACCACCCAACGTCGTCGAAATTTTTATTCTTGTCAATATTTTAGTATAAGTACTAGTAATTGAGGTTTTAGCACTTGCATTTTTTTTTAGCACTAGTTGCATAATCATTTTAAATTTCGAGTTTCAGCTATTTTAGCACTTACAAATCCTTTTTTAGCACTTGTCATTTCTTTTTTAGCGCTAGTATTTGAATTATAGATTTAAAATTCTACTTTAGCACTAATGGTTCATACTTTAGCACTTACGTTTCCTTATTTAGCACTGCACGTTTCGTTGTATTAATATATATGTCACATTTCTCCGGACATATATATTCAAAAGTTGAAATGATGGATCTAAACTATTTTTGGGAAAAAAATACCAATAATAATAAAACAAAATAAAAAGAAGTTTGAATGGTTTTGGATCTAAACTCTATGAAATATATGGCATTAAATCTTTTAGCACTTATAAATCATTTTTTAGCACTTAACATTAAATTTTTAGCACTAGTATTTGAATCCTATATTTCAAATTCTACTTTAGCACTGAAAGTTTGAATTTTAGCACTGATGGTTTGTTCTTTAGCACTTACGTTTCCTTGTTTAGCACTCATGTTACACACCTGCTAGAAATATTAAAACCTTTATTAGCAATTCAAAAAATGAAACACCATCTATACCTATTTAGCATTTCCCCTTCTATTAAATGCAGAAATAAATCAGTACAGCTTACTTGATTAAAGTTGTAAATTCTCAAGTGCTAAAATAGTTCACAGTAGAGCTAAAATAGGTTACAACAATGCTAAAATAGATCACAGTAGTGCTAAAGTACATGACAGTGCTAAAATAGTTCACAATAGTGCTAAAAGGTGATTGCTGCGGGCGACAATGATAGAAATCTCACCCGTGAAAAAGGTGATTGCTGCGGGCGGCAATGATTCTGGAGAAACCAGATAGCTTAGTTGTTCGAGACAAAGAAAAACATAGTGGCAAATGACAATATTTAATTTGGATTGTTTTTTTTTAATAAAAGACTGTTACTTTAGTGGTTATGTATATATGTATGTATTCTTACGTATATATTTGGCAAATACAAGTGAAGGATAAACTCCTCCACATTTTGAGCCCGTGTCTAGCCATACCACCCACACCACCACTCTCTCTCTCTCTCTCTCTCATCATAGACGCCCACACCAAAGAGTGCACGTAGTACTGGTTTAATTGCCACACTCAAAAGCGAAGATTTGTTCATAATCCCAATTTTCTTTGGCAAATAAACGCGTATATAGACAGCTATCTCGCTACTTTGCAGGAACAAACTTAATTCCTATTTATATATATCTTTCATATTCATTTTGGGTTTCGATTACACAAAACTTTGATTCGAAGAAGAAAGAAGCAAGAATGTCTGTGAGAGAAAGCATCAATTGTTTGATATTTGTGATTCTTGTGGCTGTCGGAATTCCTGTTTTTAGTCTCCTACTTATAATGTTACAAATCCTTTTTTAGCACTTGTCATTTCTTTTTTAGCGCTAGTATTTGAATTATAGATTTGAAATTCTACTTTAGCACTAATGGTTCATACTTTAGCACTTACGTTTCCTTATTTAGCACTGAACGTTTCGTTGTATTAATATATATGTCACATTTCTTCGGACATATATATTCAAAAGTTGAAATGATGGATCTAAACTATTTGTGGGAAAAAAATACCAACAATAATAAAACAAAATAAAAAGAAGTTTGAATGGTTTTGGATCTAAACTCTATGAAATATATGGCATTAAATCTTTTAGCACTTACAAATCATTTTTTAGCACTTGACATTAAATTTTTAGCACTAGTATTTGAATCCTATATTTCAAATTCTACTTTAGCACTGAAAGTTTGAATTTTAGCACTGATGGTTTGTTTTTTAGCACTTACGTTTCCTTGTTTAGCACTCATGTTACACACCTGCTAGAAATATTAAAACCTTTATTAGCAATTCAAAAAATGAAACACCATCTATACCTATTTAGCATTTCCCCTTCTATTAAATGCAAAAATAAATCAGTACAGCTTACTTGGATTAAAGTTGTAAATTCTCAAGTGCTAAAATAGTTCACAGTAGTGCTAAAATAGGTTACAACAGTGCTAAAATTGTAGAGCGGACGGCTAGTCTATTTCATTACAGCATCCCTCTCTATTATTCACTCCGCGATCACTCTTAACGATTCTTCTGCAAAACATAAGAAATTGAAGAGGCTCACAACCATCATCTACGCCCATCGCTGAATAGAAGAAATCGAGTGAGAGATGACTCACCATATTCATCGTTCCCATAAGAAGGCGATTCCTACATCTGTGAAATTCACATCTTCAAGGCCTTCTCTGTACCCATACCAGCGGCGATTCTCTGAGTTTGAAGGCATTTCTCAAATGCTTCAAGCATGGAATTGCGATCTTTAAACCTGAAAACAAACCAACCATTAGAGTGAAAAGAAACACTCTCATTAGAGTGAAAAGAAACACTCTGCTTTGCAACCCATGACTTGGCTAATGCGTCAATTGTTTTTTTTTTCGGAGAAATGTCCGATGTAAAGACATGCAAAACAATAACCCCAGCCTATTTCCACAAGCTCTGAATTATCTAATGTGAGATCGAGGATCTCATTTGGGTCGTTACTTGCAACAGATTCAGGGGGGAATTTTAATTGAACAATAGAAGAAATGGGCGTTTCTTCTCTTATTTTTGGGACTGCTTGATTTGGTTTATTATTCCTTCCACGAAAATTCATCTTGCAACCATTAAACACACAAACATAAGTAAAGAAGTTATCTTATAATTCAGAATTGAAGTACACGATTCTTACAGCTCGATTGAATCACAATAGCATGCAAACACTAGTCTCGGTCTAGTGATGATTAGGTGTCAAAATTCATAAAAAAATTGCCAAATTCATTGAATAGACACTTTGTTAATCCACCACAATTACCAAATAATGATTACAATGGATTATGGCAGATTATTCAAATACACTTCACAGCCACAACCTTCGAGCAGTACCTCCGCAACCACCGGTCGTCGCTCTCCCTCTCCCGCTGCAGCGGTGCACATTTGCTTGAAATACCTACGGCTCGACCTGGTGCGTAATTGCGAGGAAGAAAAATGGGAAGATGTTGAGAAAGAAGACGACTTGCAGATGGAAGGAGATTCAGAATTCTTAAATTATAAAAATAGCCTTGATTCATTAAAAACTCGCTAATATTACAATAATGCCACCGCGTTTTTTTTAATTTTGATCTGATCTTGACCGTTCAAATCAGAGCAATCTGTGGCTGAGATCGGTTCTCAGTTCTCACATGAATGTCTAGTTCTCACATGATCCCATCTATATATATATATATATATAGGGTTGGGTTCCAGAAGGAACCACACCCTAGGTGAGAACCGAGAACCAATCTCAGCCATAGATTATTCTGATTTGGACGGCCAAGATCTTTTCCAAATTAAAAAAAAACGGTGGCATTATTGTAATATTTTCGAAGTTCACTGCCCCTGAAACTTAGAGAGGGTAAAATCGAAAATTTGAAACTATATACATTTTGAAAACGTTTGCAGACAAAAGCTCTCTTCCCACCACAACTGCTCGAGCTTCCTCACGCGAATCCAGATAAAGAAATCTAAAAAAACCCGCAAAATCGTCGAATTCAACCGTTCAAGTCGTCTGAAGATTAAATTTCCGATCAAAAATCATGAACTCTCAAGGTAATACAACATTCAGTTTTATTTTTTCAAACTCTGTTGGATATTATTGTTTGCTATAAAAATTCATTTCGCAATATATAATGATGATTTAGTAATTTCTTTCGTGTTTTTTTAGCATAATAGTACATCGCCGGAGACATACAAAACATAATCTTTACAAAAATATGTTCTTTTTATTGCATGATAATTTATTGGTTTCATTTTTATTCTATTGACGACGGAAAACTTGTATAAACATGTTAAAGCTAATAATGTTGGAAATGTATATGTGATTTACGTGTATATTTTTGAATTTAGGGTTTTAGCATTCTAATTCCCTATTTTAGCACTGTTGCCTCATATTTTAGCACTAACATGACTCTTTTTTAGCATTACAATTTTTTTATCATTGTTATTGATTTATGAGTTTCACTTTTTGTTTCTTTGTTTTTAGCAAACTAGTTTGGTGTTTTAGCACTGTCCTCTCGTATTTTAGCATTCAGATTATGTTTTTTAGCATTTTTACTGAATTAGCAGTTTCAAATTTTTGTTTCTTTTTTGTAAACCTAACACTTTTGTCCATCTGTGATTTACGTGCACATTTTCTTGCTTTTAGCACTATAGTTTAGTGTTTTAGCACTGCCATATCCTATTTTAGCATTCCCATTATGTTTTTTAGCATTGTTATTTTTCTTTAATAGTATTATATAAAAAAATTATAGGTGCTAAAAGGACTACAGATGCTCAAAGTAGCAAAAGTAAACGAGCTAAAACTGCCCCGGATAATGAAGACAATAGACTCAGTACTATATGTAACAAATATTCATTCTTAGAAGCAACAACATCGCCATCAACTCTCTCAGACGCTGTGAGGAGAATGAATACAGAACAACGAGAAGCAGTGAGACAGCTTGGATTCGGCAGCATTCTTTATTTCAATATAACACTTTATTCTAATTTGATAGTTATTAATTCTAATTAACTCACTTTATTCTGTTTTAAATAACACTACACATTTATGTTTCTAATTAACTCACTTTATTCTATTTTAAATTTGTTAGTATTGGCACTAGTAATTGAGATTTTAGAACTTGAATTTTGTTTTTTAGCATTAGTAAAGCATTTTTCAGTTTCCAGTAGATATGTAACCTTCGACATTTCAATAAACCAATGAATAAACAGTGTTACATGTTCAAAAATTGTCATCTCCTATTTTTTAACTTGTGATTTTTTATTTTAGCACCCTCATGGCTTATTTTAGCACTCTTGAGACTTATTTTAGCATGCCACTTGTTTTTAGCATTAGCATGAAAAAAAATGCCATCAGCGTTTCAAAAAATCCATCAACAAACTGTCATTTTAGACTTATGTTTCACACTATTGTTCATCTCCCTTTATCTTAGCATGACTTCTGTTTTAGCATTAGCATTCAAAAAATATCATTTCTCACAGACCCTACTCCCACTTATTTTGAAGCACTGTCATTTTACAAATTTTAGCACAGTTATTTTTCATTTTAGACTTATGTTTCACACTATTTTACAAATTTTAGCACAGTTATCTCTCATTTTTAAACTTATGTTTCACACCTTTATCTTCAACATTAAATTATGTTTTTTAGCATTGTTATTTTCTTCTACTTAATAACATTATATAAAAAATTTATAGGTGTAAAAAGACTTGCAGATGACCAACAAGGGAGAAAATGCACTAAAATTGCCCCAACAAATAAAGATAATAAAAGAAGAGATATATTTCAGAAATATCCCTACTTAGAAGTCACAACAAGCCCAGAACATCTATCAGAAGCCGTTAGTATGCTTAATACAGCACAACGTGATGCTATTAAAAAACTTGGATTTGGCAGCATCCTACACATTGATATCATCCGTTTGCCAGAGAGGATGAACTACTGGCTTTTGGAAAACTTCGACCCAGTGTCGAGAGAAATACAATTGCAACACGGGAGGAGGATAAGGATTGAAGCTTTTGATGTCTCTGTAATATATGATTTTCCCAGAAGACGACGTAACATAGGGAAGAGTGTTAGAAATCAGAAGTGTATTCTAGATTTTGAATTCTACTTTAGCACTAAAAGTTTTTATTTTAGCACCGATGTTTTATACTTTAGCACTAGTAGAGCAGTTTTGAGTTTTCAACAGTCTATGTATTTTATCATTAAAATTAGACATATAACCTCATAATAGCTGGTATTTTGTGTTTTAGCAATTATAGTTCTTTTTTTAGCATTGCCATTTAACGACAGACTACCATCTTACTCTACTTATTAAAATATAACTGAAAGTTTGATTAATTTGAATAATACATAGTAATCATAATTTGTCATTTTAGACTCGTTTTTCTTCCATATATATATATATATAGCATTTTTGGACATTCTAGCAGTGTTAATATAAATGTAATGCTCCCCCTAAAGTTAGAGGGGGAGCAACCACTAAATGGAATAGTTCAGCAGTTTTAGCACTTGCATATGATTTTTTAGCACTTGCCATTTCTTTTTTAGCACAAGTATTTCAACTCTAGATTTCGCATTCTACTTTAGCACTGAAAGTTTTAATTTTAGCACTAAAGATTTATACTTTAGCACTTACGTTTCCTTGTTTAGCACTGATGTTACACACCTACTAGAAATATTAAAACATTTATTACTAATGAAAAAAATGAAATACCAGATATGCCTATTTACAATTAAAAGAAAGAATATTACTATCATTAATAAAAAAATAAAATATAATGTATCTACTTCTTCTTGCCACAGTTTCTAGAATCATGATTGGCTTTCTTCCCACACATCTTGCAGGTTCTACGAGGTTTCTTTGCGCGTTCAACTATCGGCTCTTCTTTTGATTTTTTACGACTCACACTGCCTTTAGTTTTCATGAATTCAAGTGGATGCACCTCAACTTCACTAGGTGTACACAAATCCACAAGATGAGGCATACACCTTGTAAAATGTTATACCATCATCTAACGTAGGGAAGGTCTTGCCCAATGCAGACTTCAAAGATGATTCACATTCAGATGTGTAAAATTCAGAAAAAACAGGTGAAATCTCCAAATTGGAAGAAGCACAATCTGCACATTTATCAATTCACAAACTAAAATCACATTAATGCATAAAAACATATTCTAAGATCATATAGAAACAATTTCACAGCAGTGCTAAACTAGGTTACAATAGTGCTAAAATAATTCACAGAAATCCTAAACTAGTTTACAATAGTGCTAAAATACTTCAAAATAGTGCTAAAGTACACACACACACACAAACATATGCATATATAAAGTTTGCTGAATGGTTTCTTAAATTGAATCTGGATATTTTATTAATTCACAAACTGAAATCACATTAATGCATAAAAAATATATTCTAAGATCATGTAAAAACAATTTCACAGCAGTGCTAAACTAGGTTATAATAGTGCTAAAATAGTTCATAGAAATGCTAAACTAGTTTACAATAGTGCTAAAATACTTCAAAGTAGTGCTAAAGTACACACACACAAACATATGCATATATAAAGTTTGTTGAATGATTTCTTAACTGAATCTGGATATTTTATCAAATTATGAAGTACAAGGATGAAACTCTGATATCAAGCAACTGCTACTTCAAGAAATGCACAACTCCCCTTATGGAGGGCATTCAGGCATCTATGGGACTTATGGCAGGTTAAAGAGGCTCTTCTACTGTCCACACTTGAAGGATGATGTGACTATATCACACCCTTACAAAAGAAGGGTGCAATTTTAGTGGTGGTGGACAAGCTAACAAAGTATGGGCATTTTATCCCTATATCACACCCTTACACAGCTCAAAACCATTGCTAAGGTGTTCCTATACTTATTCTACAGCTTGCATGGTCAGCCCCTAAGCCCTAAGCATTGTGACAGACAGCGATAAAGTTTTCACAATAGTTTACAATACTGCTAAAATAGTTCACAGCAGTGCTAAACTAGTTTACAATAGTGCTAAAATACTTCATAGTAGTACTAAAGTACACACACACACACACAAACATATGCATATATAAAGTTTGCTGAATGATTTCTTAAATTGAATCTAGATATTTTATCAAACTATGAAGTATAATGCTTTATTTGAACTGAGAGGTTTTTTGTCATAAGATTTATTACAGAAGCATAAAAATGTTACAGTAGATTTTGCAATGATAACAACAGTGCTAAATATAGTTCACAGCAGTGCTAAATACTTCACAGCAAAGAACAGCTTATCAACTTCACATAATTCACATAAGTGCTAAAGTAGATTACAGAAGTGCTAAAATAAATTCAAGAAGTGCTAAAATAGTTCACGTAGTGCTAAAGAACATGTTAACAAAAATGATTTTCATAATACTCGTTTCTTATCACAATGCTGCATCCATCGTGAAAAATACTCCATTAACAAGACATATTATGATACTCAATCTGTTAACTAAATTCACAATGCTAATAATTCATATTGTGATGCTAATAAGATCTACATATATACAGAAAACCAAAAACACACAATATGAAGCATAAAAACACATGCTAATCGTGAGAAACTCAAAATAACAGCTTAATCAGCTTCCCCAAACCTTGTCGAACAAGTCTAAAACAAACGGATAAAAAAATCGCATCAAAACTACAGAATAAAGTTTTTTACCCGACATGTTCGTCAAATAACAGCGAAGAACAAAAACTCCAGCAAAAAATCACGTGAACACCGATTAGGTTGAATAAATTTCAAAGAGAATCGACTAATATATACAAGGAATTTGATATATACAAGGAAAACGAACTGCAGATCGAGAAGAGATTCATTCCAAATATAACATAATTCCTGAATTACTAAAATACCCTTGCTTCATTAAAAAATCTAAAATATTACAATAATGCCACCGCTTTTTTTAAAAATTTAGATCTGATCTTGGCCGTCCAAATCAGATCAATTTGTGGTTGAGATTGGTTCTCGATTCTCACATGGAGGTGTGGTTCTCACATGATCCCATCTCTCTCTCTCTATCTATATATATATATATATTAATAGTTTAATACTTTTTGCCCTTCACTTTTTTTAAGAGTAGTAATTGCGAATGAGTAGAGATTGCAACAAGCACTCCCAACTTGCACTAAAACATTAACTTTTGAGAGTGTAAATGACAAATCAATTTTCCAAATTATATAATAAAAATAATTAAGCAAACTTGCATGATGATTGATGAAACATTTATATATTCCATTTTTGTCATTCAATTCTTTGTAGTTTTCCCACTGCTATACTACTACATAACCCTTATTTGCCGCTCTCTCTCTCTCTCTCTCTCTCTCTCTCTCTCTCTCTCGGCGGCTGCTGTTTGAAATTTACCGACAGTTTTGGCGTGGTTATAATTATTTCCTTGTTGAGACGGCTGTTTTCTTTCGCTTCTAAGATAATAGGTATACGCTCTACTCTTGTTCCTCCTCTTAATTAATTTTCTATAACTTTGAGAAACAGGTACTCTCTCTCTCTCTCTCTCTCTCTCTCTCTCTCTCTCTTGATGCTTTGGTGTCAATTTTGAAATTCTAGCTTTAATTTACTTTCCTGCAGAATACAGACTTGAGCAAATTGAAACAGAAAAGGTTCAAACTTTTATTCATGAGGTGGCAAATTGTTGAAAGATGATCGATGCTCATTATAAATTTCTACAAAAAAGAGGAATATATAATTTCATCTAGATTTGTTCAGTTAGAGTTAAATACACTAAATCTTAGCTACTTAGACCTTGTTTTTATATCTATATACGAGAACATTGTATGTCAATTTTGTTAGGTTTGCCAGCTCATTACGATTCAACTACTTATCTTACATCTGCACAAATGCACAATCTATCCGTTTTTTATTCAGATTAATGGGGGGAACTTTTTTTTTTTTTTACATTAATTTTAGTTTTATTATATATAATCAGACTCAATTCTTGTTTGTTTCCTCTTATTGAATAAATCTGCTGGTTTACGCTGCATAAATTACGCTGCAGAATAAAGGGTGATAATGATTTTAATTGATTTAATTCTCGTTTGGAAGTGATCAGAATGAGCATGCACACTATATTCTTCAAAGAAAATGAAGGGATTAATTTCCCAGATTCCACAAACGGGCGACAGCCAGAAGTTCCGTTGTGGAGTGTGGTGGGATCTCAACCGGCGGCGGCGGCGGCGTATCAGCAATCAAAGCCACCGTCTCTGGGAGTTTCAGCCGGAACAAATCTTAAGTTAGCTGCGGCTAAACAGTCTGACCAAGCTCTTGCAAAGAAAGATTCCACTCACTTCAGTGTTTTTCCAGCTGGTAATTAATAATTTATACATATATTTTTTGTTTTTCTTTAATTTACTCTTTTCCCGGCCCCACATATGTTAATTACTAGGTGAATCATATGTACATACCTGCATGCAGTATTAAGAATAAATTAATTAGCGTGATATGTACGTACATCTACAAAAGTGAAACTAGCTATAGTAATAAATAAACTCTTAAGCAGTAATATGTAAAATATACTAGTGCATCTATGTAGGGCACGATCGATCTCATGAGTGAAGTGGACATACACATGTTAAAAAGATTACGATTTAGGTGATTGCAGAACTGCTGAAATGAATGCTGCAAAGACCACTAATTACCAGACTACTTCACTCGAATATGATCAGGGACAATTCAAGCTCGGACTCGCCCAACCATTGGTAATTAATTAATTAGTTAAACTCCGATCCATTATTCAAGAACAATTCATATCATTATAATTAATTTCCTCCTTATATATATACACACACACAGTAATTAAAATTAATATATGTTTGTGATATATTTCTTGAGATGATCATGCAGATTTGTGGTCAATATCCTTACAATAATGCAGAGCAGTGCTATGGTATATATTCTGCGCATGGAGCTCAAATCGAGGTTCATTAATTTGTGCCTCTCTCTCTCTCTCTCTCTCTCTCTCTCTCTCTCTCTCTATATATATATATATATATATATATATATTCCTCTTTTTCAAGCTCGATCAGAAATAGAAATTGTTTGGCGTGTGAGATTAATTCAAAGTGTAAAAATGGGGTGTGTATATATGAATATATTTATCAGGGGCGGCATATTATGGTGGCATTGAGCATGGGTAGCGAGGGAGGGCCGATTTTTGTGAATGCGAAGCAGTACAATGGGATCATGAGGCGCAGACGGTGGCGCGCTAAGGCAGAATCAAAGAATCAAGATATGATGAAATTACGCAAGGTAATATTAATTTCATTTGTTATATAATATATATAGCATTCATTATGTGTTGGTTGATTAAATTATTTACATATTTGATATTATATATTATATTGTTACGTACGTACTACGTAGCAGCCATATATGCACTTGTCTCGGCATCTCCACGCATTGCGGCGGCAGAGAGGCAGCGGGGGTCGGTTCCTGAGCACGAAAGAGATGAGCGAGAAAATGCAGGGTGATGAGAGAGAAAATCATCATGGCTCCACAGCCACTGATGAATCTCAGATATCTGAAGTCCTTCAATCTACCAGTAGTCCTGTCTCCGAGGTTACTAGTTATCTTCATCGTCACTTTCAGTTTGATATATGCTAACTGAAGCTAGTGTACGCGATCGACCTGAGGGTAATTAATTAATTACCTCAAATATGCACTTAATTGGGCAACTCATTCTTGGCTAATCATCATCACCATCTCTCATCTCCCACTCCGATCCCATGCACAAGGACAAACACAACTATATATATATATGTACATGTTGTGTGAAAAATAATCTACTAAGTTTGGTGATATGTGTGTGTGTGTGTGTGTTTGTGTACGTGTGTGATTTTAATCAATTAGTTTGCCAATAAGACCTGGAGAACTTGGATTTCCAGTTTGTGAGGTTGCATGCAACTGTTGGAATATGTCATGTACGTGGTGATCATGTCACTTTCTCAACTCTGTAGTGTTGTGGTGTGGTGTGTTGGACTTTCTTAATTTGTATGGAACTTATGTTATTACAAATCGCATTTTATTTATATTGGATTGGCATTTACCAACCCATGATCATGTTGGTAACGTTATATATTCTATTGAAATACAAGTAATAAACACTTGAAGTATGAAGGCAGGATCCAAGGAAATATATATGGGTCCATATTGATCGACGGATCAGATCCGAATGTTCAATTATGTTACATTTCGTGTATCATAATTGTTTTTTTTAAGTTATTTTTAATTTTTTTAATATCCTAATTAGCCTCAAACTTACAATACTCTATCAAATTAAGGTCTCAAACTTACACTACTCCATCACTATGCCATCCTTAAGGAGACTTTTTTTTTTTGCTAATTAATTTTTGAGAATGTTGCCTAGCAGCTGTATTTATACTAGCTAATTAATTAGATAGATGAATGGTGTATATTTAGGATAATTACATCTTTTAGAAATGTCAGTAAATTCAAAAAATAAATTAATCTTGTTTAATTATGTTAAAATATTCAATAAAAAAAATATTGGTATTCAATCTTCATCACCTCATCAATATATTCTATGATGAATGAACTAGTATACATGATTGTATGATGATTATTATTGTTAGGGAATAGCTCAATTGTGAATCATATATAGTAAAACCTATATATAATAATACTCTATATAAGAATAACCTCCTTATAGTAATAAAAAATTATGGTCCCAATTCGGGACTAATTATAAATAAGAATAACATGTACATTGTAATATTCAAGTGTTTTTTAGGACCATCCTTAAATTTACCTCCATATAGTAATAAAATGACATTAAATTTCAAATATATTTAAATATTTGTATACATATCTAGATTTATTTAACTACACATGTTGCATTAAGCTTAATATTGTATGAAATATTTATCTAAAATTCCATGTGATAATGCTTTAATTTTTTGGCTAATATCACATCATTTAACTTGCTCGTTTGAAGTAGCTCGTCAACACAATCACATTCTTGTTGAATCCAAAACATTTCCAACTTGTCAAACATGTTTGAAGCTTCTTGACACGATACTTTTTCTATTTATACACTATCATTGATTATTACCATGTGCTTCTTGTCTGATTCCAATAATGATGTCTTCTTCGGTCAAAGTACAAGAATGAATCTTATATACCTTTTAAATTCATGTTTTTAAAATATGAAGGAACATTTTCAACTGTTATATAATATATAATATTTTATAAAAAAAATAAGAATTTTTATATGTAAACTCTATATAACAATACCCTCCTTATAGTAATATTTTTCTCTAATCTCAACCATATTACGAGGTTTTACTATATATATTTCTGCATAAACTATATTTTTTATAATATTTGTACTTCGAATAAACATAATGGATGAATTTGAGATATATTTTTCCTAAATTGTCGAAATAATAATGCTTCGAGATTGACTTAATTACTTCAATAATAAAACAAGATTTTAAATAAAGAAATATCCGACTATGCTTAAAGTTTGAAAGCCCAAGAACTGACCCATTGAAACAATCGGTCTGAGAAACATTTGGGAGCAGCCCGTCTAAGAAACGCGAGGCTTAGTGGTTTTATTATTCCAGAACGGCACGTGGAATTGTGAAGGCGCATGCGCTCTTTAAATGTCGCGCCGTCTGCTTCTCAACCCCTACCTGCATAACTACCGCCTTTTCACACTCGCTCCACTCACAACCGCTGCGCGCCTTCCCTTAATCGCCAATCTACAAATCAATTTTGTTCGGATCTCAAGTTTTACTTCCATGTCCTACCGCCCTAACTCCCAAGGCGGTCGTCGCGGCCGCGGCGGCGGCCGAGGTGGCGGCGGCGGTGGCAGAGGTGGTGGAGGCCGAGGTGAGCAGCGCTGGTGGGATCCTGTCTGGAGAGCTGAGCGCCTGCGCCAGATGTCTGCCGAGGTAGTCTATTCCGTTTTCGTGAATATGCGAATTTGATAGAAATAGAATTGCTAGCTGCGATTCTGATTGAGGTGGGGAGGAGAAGTGTCTGCTGATTTTTTTTATTAGTGAGATTGAAATGAACAGTTTTTGGTGTTATAAAAGAAAGTTGCCATTTGATGATGACTTATGATACTTGCAGAGAACGGTGAAATAATTTTGGAAATTTGTGTTCTGATTTGAAAAAAAAAGCAAAAAAAAAACCGAGTCTCTGATGAGAGAATTAATTAATATATAATGAGAAAGTTAGTTGGATGTTTGAAACCTCTGGTTGAATCTCTTAAATAGCACATTGGTCCGACTCAGTTGTTTTCTTTTGAGGTGTCTGCTCGTAGTAACTCATTCAACTAGTGCTAATCATTTTTGCCATGGACACTGTGCATCTGTATACATTTCTGTGGCTATAAATGATGGATCAGAATGGATGCTGAGAAAAATAGAATACATACTAACGGTATATATTCTGTATGTCTGATAAAAAAATCATTATGATCGTCTAATTTGGTATGCTATGGGTGCGTTTACATGTCTGCAGAAAGAGACAATGGACCAGAATGAATGGTGGGGGAAAATAGAACAGATGAAGACTGGAAATGAGCAGGAGATGGTAATAAGGCGAAACTTCGGTAGAGATGATCAGCAAATCTTGGCTGATATGGCTTATCAGTTGGGTCTATACTTGTAAGTTCTTTTTTTTTTTTAACCTCTTTAGTATTTTGCATGCAATCACTTTTTACAAACAGTTGCAGGAAACATATTTACGCTGAACTTTGTGCTCTGACCATCACTTAAATATTTTCACCTGGCTATTCTTAGGTGAGCTGAATTTGTCTGTCTGGCTTGGTATGATATTTCAGATTAGAATTAGTTGAAAGAAATTTCAAAATGTAATAAATTAATCTAGAACCAGGTCGCTTCAAATTTAGTTCTGATCAATTAAGTTAGTTGCATGTTTGTTGTCATGTACACAATAAATGAACAATGAGTTAAGCAATTCATGTATTGTATTTTACATGTGGCCATTAATTTTATGGGAAATCCAATTGTGTGCTTATGGTGAAACCAAAATCAAGCATTTAAGGTCATGAACTTTGCTGATTAATTCAATGGGACATAAGATATTCCTATTTCCTATACTATTCAGTGCAAATGATGGAAGAATATTTCTGTGATATTCCATAGGCAGCGGACCTGGAAAAATGATGGAATATTTCTGTGATAGAACTATTCTGATGGGAAAGGAAAAGTAAAAATAAAAACAAAAATAAAAATAAAAATCACAGTTTGTTTGGGAGCTTACTCTTAAAATTAAGTATAGGTATCATGAATCTATGATAGATATACAAGTGCGAGATTAATTATACATATACCTTCTCCTGTTAATGTTGGCTTGGGATCTTGCTATTCATTCTTGTTCTTTGAAAAAATGTGTTTATTTCTTCCAGAATCACTTATCATGTGTATTTAACTGACTATTTGATTTGTGGAAAGAAAGTCATGCTTATAATAAAGGAAAGGCACTTGTTGTGAGTAAAGTTCCATTGCCTAATTATCGTGCAGATCTTGATGAACAGCATGGTTCCAACAAGACAGAGGTAGTTCTTCAATTTTTGAAGGAAAATTTAAAAAAAAAATTGTATGCTTAACTTACAACATATTTCATCTCTTTTTTGGATACCATCTCAGATAAAAATGTCCACAGAGATTGAGGAAAGAGTTGGACATATATTAAAAAACACAAATGGGACAGATTCAGTCCAGAACAATTCTTCATCATCTTCTGGGTCTGCCACATTACAATCCAAACCTGTTGAAATGGAGAGGGTAGCATCACTACCAGAGATTGATACTGACTTCAAGGGACTTAATATTAAACTGAAAGAAAAACAGGAAAAGATGAGGGTATATGACTTGATATCTTGAAGTTTTAGGTTTAATTTTCTTTAAATAATTTGCAAATGTTGATTTTTTCTCCTGACTTGTAGGAAGGTGATAGTGTAAAGGCAATGCTAGCGTTTAGAGAAAAGCTGCCAGCATTTAAAGTAAAATCAGAATTCTTGAAAGCTGTCGCCAGTAATCAGGTGGATAATTTCTTCACATGTTAATCATTTCCTAGTCCTGCTGTTGGCATATCACACCTCAGAAATAAACAGAAGTCTTTCTTTTTTTCTACAGTAGTGTGTTTCTTCTTTTTTCATCTTCTTCCTGTTTTGATTTCTGTTTTCTATATACACTACCTTCTCAAATTTCTGTTCTTCTGTTTTCTTTCTTTTAGCTCTGCTTCCTTGTTCGGTCATTTTTACTTCTTTGTTATTTTTCATTTGCTTAAACTTTTCTGGTATATATCTGAATCATATTTAAAATTTTCTTCAATTAGAAAATATATCGTGCTATTTTTATTTTAGAATTTCTTGATTTTTTTTTAAATGCTGTAATGTTATGCGGGTAAGTGTTTCTATACTTAGGTAATGCTGAAAAATGATGCTTTTTTGTGGAGTACTTTGTGAAATCTCTTTCTATTTTATTAATGTCATTCAAATTTTTGCATTTAGATAACCATTTATTTAGCTTTCCCTAATGAGGAACTGGCATGACCTTGCACCTTGTTCATTTAGCAACTACTAATGGCTGGCTATTTAATAATTTATACAGCCCTTCTATATAACTATTAGTGATAGGAAGAACACATTGTTCAATCTTCTCATTTAAAATTCTAACTGATTGAGTCATTGAGATTCTCTTTATATTTATCTGAAGGTTTTTGCTGATATTTTGGACCTTTTTTTTGTATCAACTGGCAAATACAGGTGCTGGTAGTCTCAGGAGAGACTGGTTGTGGTAAAACCACCCAGCTACCTCAATTTATCCTGGAAGAGGAGATATCATCTCTTCGAGGTGCTAGCTGTAATATAATATGCACTCAACCTCGTAGAATATCAGCAATATCAGTTGCAGCTCGAATATCCGCTGAAAGAGGTGAGGAGCTTGGTGAAACTGTAGGTTATCAGATTCGTCTTGAATCAAATCGGTCAGCTCAAACAAGATTGCTATTTTGCACGACTGGGGTGTTACTTCGGCAGCTGGTATTGTTCTTATTTGGCATCTAAATAAACTAGTCTTGGACCAAGTTCTCAAGATATAATTTTCTGCAGAGATTCAGGATGTTAATTGCTTTCCCCTTCCTCGGTACAGGTGCAAGACCCAAATTTAACGGGAATTACTCATTTGCTGGTGGATGAAATTCATGAAAGAGGAATGAATGAGGACTTCCTGTTAATAATATTGAGAGATATCCTTCCTCGCCGCCCCAACCTTCGTGTTGTCCTTATGAGTGCCACTATCAATGCAGAGTTATTCTCCAAATACTTTGGAAACACTCCCACTATTCATATTCCTGTAAGTAAAACAGTATTTAAGTGTCATAACAACTGTCTGCAAGATATATTGTTTTATGTGCAGTGGCCTAATATTTTCGTTTTTATTTTATTTTTCCGTCCAGGGTTTGACCTTTCCTGTTAAAGAACTTTATTTAGAAGATGTGTTGGAGAAGACTCATCATTCTATACAACCAGAGTCTGAAAATTTACCAAGAAATTCAAGAAGAGGTCGTCGGCAACAGGAGCCTACAAAAGACCCTTTGACAGAATTATTTGCGGTTTGTTCCATTCTCACTATTTTCTTTATAATATCTTAATTTTCTAACGACTAGAATGTTACCAAAATATTCTTAAATCTTAACTAGCTCACATATGCGGAAGATAATAAATAATTCAAACATATTTAGCGATAAGTCATAATATACCCAATATTTTTTTTAAGAGAAAGCACTTAATTCATATATATTATATATACCCAATATGTTTGCTGAAAATATGTGCTTTCCCTAACTGATACACATGCTCTTAATTTATTTCATCAGGATGCTGACATTGACGCACTCTACAAATCATACAGTGCAAGCACCAGGCAATCTCTTGAAGCTTGGTCTGGTTCTCAGCTGGATTTGGGCCTGGTATGTATCTAAACAGTTTATATTTAACTTTTTGCACATACCTAATGGAAGAAAGTTGAATGAAATGGATCAATGAAGAGCATGACAACTTTTGTTCTGCCTCCGCTGAATCTTGTGGGCATCTATACATTTGAAAGTTTTATTCTTGACTAAAAGATATCTTCCCTATCATTATAGGCAAAACTTTTAGAAGCTTATTTTTGTCTTGATTTTCCTACAGGTGGAAGCAGCTATTGAGCATATCTGTCGCCATGAAGGTAATGGAGCAATTCTTGTCTTCCTTACTGGTTGGGATGAAATTTCCAAGCTCCTTGATAAACTCAGAGCAAACATTTTTGTCGGAGACTCAACTAAGTTCTTAGTGCTTCCTCTTCATGGTTCAATGCCTACACTCAATCAGCGTGAAATTTTTGATCGCCCACCTCCTAATGTTCGGTAACCATCTATACCTTTTTTTTTGTCTTTTCCTTACATGTGCATGTTTATGGGCCAGTGGTCAATTGATGGATTAAGGTATAGGTAGCAGTTAGAGTTTATTTCTTGAACAGCCGACATAGTTAATAGGCTCCAATTAATATAAGAAGTTCAGTAACATCATTCTAAATTTTTTTTTAGTCCAATTTACTCAGTAACAACTTCATATTTTTGTTTTTGCTAGACGGCACGATTTAAATGCAACATGACCTATGAACATAAATTTGACATGAAGCAAGAATACATTGGAAATAAATATATTTCTTTTAAATGACAGGTCGTCATCACAATGTGCATTTTGCATCAGCCAAGCCCGAAATATGTTTCTATGTATGGCTTGTTTTCTATTCATTTACTGGAAATTTATGCAACTTTTGACAAGTCAAATACGCCATCTAATCTCCTTCCGTCTAACTTCTGTTTTGGTTTTCTTGCTCTGACTATATACTTTCATAGCTTGGCACTACTAGTCTGAAATTGATCACACGATGTTCTTTATATTTTGTTTCCCTTTCTAAATAAGAACTGTAAAGATTGTTCTTAACTTCTTTATGGTGCTTTTTTTTGTTACTTCTTTGAACGCTATTCATTACTCTACACGTGTCCCTTTCTTTTGTCCTTGTTGGTCATGGGATGGTTAAAAAATATTTCTTAATAGTTGAATGGATTTCTATTGTGCTAGCAAGACTGTGATTAGTGATGCATATAGTTGGTCATGGGATGGTTGAAAAATATTTCTTAATAGTTGAAGGGATTTCTATTGTTCTAGCAGGACTGTGATTAGTGATGCATATAAAACAAGATGTATGCTTCATTTCTTCCAAGCTTTTCAAAATACCTTATAAACAAATAATTTTGATGTTATTCTGCAGAAAGATTGTGCTAGCAACCAACATTGCTGAGAGTAGTATTACCATAGATGATGTTGTGTACGTTATAGACTGTGGGAAGGCAAAGGAAACAAGTTATGATGCTCTCAATAAGCTAGCTTGTCTTTTACCTTCATGGATTTCCAAGGCATCAGCACACCAGGTATTTGACAAATAATCGTATTATCTAATTGTCTCTGTAAGTAGTCTTCCAAGGAAATAAGAAACTTTCTTTCATATGACTTGACAATATTTTTCCTTCATCATGCTGTCTTCTGGTTTAATGCAGAGACGTGGTCGAGCAGGTCGTGTGCAACCAGGAGTTTGCTACAGATTATATCCTAAAATTATTCATGATGCTATGCCTCAGTATCAACTGCCTGAAATGCTTCGAACACCTTTGCAAGAGCTTTGTCTGCATATCAAGAGTTTGCAGCTCGGAGTAATTAGTACATTTTTGGCCAAAGCAGTTCAGCCACCTGATCCTTTATCTGTGGAAAATGCCATTGAGCTTCTTAAAACAATTGGTGCCCTAGATGATAGGGAAGAGCTCACTCCCCTTGGTATGTTATGTTTCATGTTTGTCGTGTCTTTCAGTTTGCGGAGAACTTATAAAGTCACTTATTATTATTAAATACCCCTCACAACAGGACGTCATCTCAGCACTTTGCCTTTGGACCCAAATATTGGAAAGATGCTACTGATGGGTTCCATTTTCCAGTGTGTCAACCCTGCACTCACAATAGCTGCTGCTGTTGCTCATCGTAGCCCATTTGTCCTTCCATTAAGTAGGAAAGAGGAAGCAGAAGCCGCGAAAAGATCCTTTGCTGGTGATTCATGCAGGTTAGGCTACAGAAAAATTCACAATCTCTTCACTTGATAAATACATTTATTTGCATGGTTGATGATTGTCTCTGCTAATTTGGAAATTTGAATTCCTTTTCTTCCTGTTTTGGTCTTTCGTCTTTTTTGGAGACAGTGACCACATTGCACTTCTTAAAGCATATGAAGGATGGAAAGATGCTAAACGAAATAGAAATGAAAAAGCTTTCTGTTGGGACAATTTTCTTTCACCAGTAACTATGCAAATGATTGAAGATATGAGATATCAATTTCTGGATTTGTTGGCAGGGATTGGTTTTGTGGACAAATCCCATGCCAAAGTAAGTGACTTTTTCTGATTGTTACATAGATCCATATAAAAACCAAATTTGAATGATAAAAGTTCCAAATGTCCTCTAGAAATTACTATATTCAGTTCGTTCACGCTATATATGTGCAGGCATACAACCAATACAGTGATGATTTAGAGATGGTATGTGCAGTACTCTGTGCTGGATTGTACCCAAATGTTGTGAAGTGCAAAAGAAGAGGAAAGCGAACAGCTCTCTACACTAAAGAAGTTGGGAAAGTCGACATTCATCCGGGATCCGTCAATGCTGGTGTTCACCTTTTCCCTCTTCCGTACATGGTTTATAGTGAGAAAGTGAAAACTAGTAGCATATACCTAAGAGATTCCACCAACATATCGGATTATGCTTTGCTGATGTTTGGTGGCAATCTTCTTCCTAGCAAAAGTGGAGATGGTATTGAAATGCTTGGTGGATACCTTCACTTTTCTGCCTCTAAGACTGTATTGGACTTGATACGGGTATGCTCTCTCTCTCTCTCTCTCTCTCTCTCTCTCTCTCTCTCTCTAGAGCGTCTAACGTGTAGTTGAAGTTGGTTACTTGATTATGAATTTGCAGAAGTTGCGTGGGGAACTTGACAGACTTCTAACGAGAAAGATTGAGGAACCAGCGCTAGATATTACAGTGGAGGGAAAGGGTGTTGTCGCAGCTGTAATCGAATTGTTGCATAGTCAAAATGTGCGATATAGGTGAAATTTGAGTTGTAAGGTTCTTCCGATATTTATTAAATCCATGTATTGATACACATTGTAGTAGGACTAAACACAATTTGATTTTTGTTTTATTGTTATTCATATATTTAATTTCAGCAGTTGATAAACACGTAGTTTACATGCATTTCGGGTGTGCTTTATACATATTTTGAGAGTTGAATGCATGTGGTTGTGACTAGTTTGTATTGAATTGTGTTATTTTGGTACAGTCACGGGTTTATTGAGCTTTGACAAGAAAAACTGCTAAAATGGATTGATTTCGAGGTGTACAAAGTCACCTAGTGGAAAGAACATATGAGTCGAGGTTGGGAGGTGAAAACGGGACAAAAACGGATTGAAGTCGCAGCACGTAAAACGGCACGGTCCGTGCCGACTTGACACAGCCCGTGCCGTAAGACGTTCACAGCCCAAAACTCTCGGGACTCGGGGCACGGTCCGTGCTACTCCGGCACGGCCCGTGCCGGTTGCCGACAAGATCCTTGACGTGATTGTGAAGTGGCACGGTCCGTGCCACTCTGGCACGGCCCGTGCCGTTTATTTCTGGAAGTTTAGGAATCTTTACCTTTTCAAATTTTGTTTCCCTCGACTATTTAAGGGTCTTTTGTGCACGAAAAAAAGGGCACTTTTTACCTTATTGGAGAGCAGAGAAAGCAGAGGAACGACGAAAGAACATCAGAGATCAACCGAGATTGAAGTTTCAACCAAGCATAAGTTGTTTCTTAATTTTAGTTTGCTTTACTCATGTTAGCTACACTTGTTTGGTTATTTCCTTTAGTTTGTAATCCGAACATGAACGGCTAAACATCACGAGATTCTAGGGTTTGCTACAAGTATGAATTTATGACTTTTGATTTTTAATATTGTTCCGTTTCTTAATTTGCTTATGTCTCCTGGATTTAATTGTCTTGTGAATTTATTTGGCCAATAAATACGCATGATTAGTTGATTGTGTTATCGCTCGAGAGAGGTTAAATGAATTAACGGAATAGGAGTACATAACACATGAATGTCAAATTGAGAGATTGGTAATTTATGTGAGAGTCATAATCTTGTGTTCGTTTTGGAGTTAAATGACGAATTGAAATCGAGAGATAAAATTTGGCATTTGACCTACGTTTAAAACTTACTCGAGAGAGAGGGTTTAGACATTGTCGTGATTCTCTGCAGATTTAGAAATTGAAAATGGTTCAGTATGTTAATTGAAGTTGATAAATCCATATGCGTGCATTCCCTGGAATCCGTTTATCTTTACAGTTCTTTGTCAGTTTATTTGAGATTTTGTTCTCCTGCTGTTCAATTTATTAGTGTTGTTTATTTAGATTTATTTAAAGCATACAATATTTGTTCTGATTATCTATCTAGAGTGGAGTAATTTATAATTGAGTATTTAATTGGATTACACGTCTAGTCCCTGAGGATACGATATCTGTTCTCACCGTGTTTTACTATAATTTGCCTCGTACACTTGCAGATCGTTTTTTAAGTGAAATAAAAGAGCGAATAAGTTTTTGGCGTCGTTGCCGGGGACTAGAGTAATTCTAATTTCTATTTGATTTGATTATTCTGCTTTACTTTAGATTGTATTTTTAGTATTTATTTACTATTAGTTTCTCGATTATTTAGTCTCTGTTGCGTTTTTACTTTTATTGTTTAGCAGGTAGTTTATGAACTTGCGGTCTAAATGCACAACTGATTTAGTACCTTTTGACCATGAGATTGAGGCCTCTGCTAGACACCGGCACGCAGAGAGGAATAGAGTTGTGAAGATGGCAGCTACTACGGAAGAAGAAATGGCTGCTATGCGCCACGAGATGGACGAACTTAGGGCATTACTGAGGCAACAACAGCAAGAACCACAGGCTGTAGCACCACCGATTCGTCAGGCTTTGGAGCCTGATGCCACTGGACATTATGGTGGCCTGAATATGCCGGCTATCGATGCTAACAACTTTGAGTTGAAGTCGGGACTCGTTTTGATGGTGCAACAGAATCAGTTTGGAGGCGGAGCACTGGAAGATCCGCATGCGCATCTGGTGCAATTTATTGAAGTATGCAGGATGGAGTTGGAGCAGACACTATCAGGCTCCACCTTTTCTCGTTCTCGTTGCGAGATAAGGCAAAATTATGGTATCAATCTCTAGATGCTGATTCCGTCAGTACATGGCCCGAGCTGTCTAAGCGCTTCTTGGCGAAGTACTGTCCTCCGAGCAAGACACTGAGGATGAAAAATGAAATCACACAGTTTAGGCAATTCGATCAGGAGCCGTTGCATGAAGCATGGGAGAGATTCAGAGATCTCATTCGGAAGTGCCCGAAACATGGGTTCCAGTCTGATCAACAGGTATGTTACTTCTACAATGGATTGATGGAAGCCACACGGGATAAAATAGATGCAGCTGTAGGAGGGGCCTTGTTGGAGATGTCTGCAGAAGAAGTTGTAGCATTGTTGGAAAGGATGGCATCGAATAGTGCTCAGTGGCCATCACAGAGAAATTCGGTTCGTCGGGTAGCTGAAATCTCATCGTACTCTGATGATCTGAAGGAGTTGACAGCTCAAATGTCCACTATGGTGAAGGCCATTACGTTGTTAATAAAGAATAGTGCTCTACCATCCGATGTAGCACCGGATCATGTAGCTGCAGTTCATGATGGTCCAGCAGACGTCAATTACATGCAAGGACGCAGCTACAACAACAACTTTCGGCAGAATCAAGGTGGCAACCAGTACGGGAATCGGGATAGGCTCAACTATGCCAATCCCGACAATTTTCAGCAGCCACCTCCCGGGCTCTCCACCACAAATGGGATGATCAATGAAGGGAAGAAGCCGGAGTTGGAAGAAATTCTGGGGTCATTTATGACAGCCACCAAGTAAAGGATGGACATGGAAGCGGCAAAGGTGGACAACCTGACCATTGCATTCAACAAGTTCGCTACAAACACGGGGGCTCAATTAAAATCCATGGAGATTCATATTGGTCAGTTAGCTAAAATCATTGGAAGCCAACAACAGAAAAGGGCAGTACTCGAGCAACACAGAGGTAAACCTGAAGGAGCAGTGCAATGCAATACATGTGCGCAGTAGTATAGAGGAAGCGGGTGAGCAAAAGACTAAAACTGTTGCTGAAGAGACTCCTGAGCCCAAATATGTGCCTCCGCCTCCATATGTTCCCCCCACTGCCATTTCCTCAAAGATTGAAGAAGCGAGACAATGAAGCTCAATTTTCTCGATTTCTTGAAATCTTCAAGAAATTAACCATAAACATTCCTTTTGTCGAGGCACTAGAGAAGATGCCGAAGTACGCCAAGTTTTTAAAAGACATTTTAGCTAAGAAAAAGAAGATTAGTGAATTAGAGAGGGTGCATTTGTCTGAAGAATGCAGTGCTGTCATCCAAAGAAGTGTGCCTACAAAGTTGAAAGACCCGGTGAGTTTTTCTATCCCGTGTGCTATTGGAAGCACTAGTTTTGATCGGGTACTATGTGATTTGGGGGCCAGCATAAATGTGATGCCACTCTCTGTCTACCATCAGTTATGACTTGGTCCATTGAAGTCAACTTCAATGACACTGCAGCTGGCAGATCGGACTCTGAGATGTCCACATGGCGTAATTGAAGATGTTTTGGTGAAGGTTGGGAAATTTATTTTCCCAGCTGATTTTGTTGTTTTGGATATGGCCGAGGATCACATAGTTCCACCTATCTTAGGGAGACCGTTTCTAGCCACTGCAGGTGCAGTTATCAATGTGAAAAGAGGGACTCTGGTGCTGCAAATTGAAGATGAATCTGAGACTTTTAATGTCTATCAACCACTTGAAGCTCCAGTCCATGAAGAAGTGAAAGTGATAAAAGTGGCCGAGTCGCCGGTAATCAAAGGTAGGTCATCAAGGACGGGCAAAACAGATCAGCCAGTCCAAGTTCCCGACACTGTGAAAACCAAGATCAACAAGCAACACGGAGAGTGTTGGGGAATGACTGTCTCCATACCCCCTAAGGAGCTGAAGAAGAAATGATTAGTGTGGCGGCGCATCTTCCACACATCTCCATAGTTGAGCTGCAAGAAGAAGTCGAGCTCGAGACATTAAATCAAGCGCTTTCTGGGAGGCAACCCAGTTTTTGAATTTGTGTTTATAAAAAAAAGCGTTGAGTGGAGTTGTTGTGGTGTGCCGATAATGGGGAGTGAATGCTCGGAGAGATTAACGCCAATGTAGCTACAACAGTGGGGATTGCAGTTCCCCTCGAACCTGCCTCCGTCATGCTCCATATTGAGGTTAGCGATTCAAGGTCGTCCCGTCCGTCTTTTCAAACTTATTTCTCTGTTGAGAATAAGTTTGGGGGGGTGGATAGATGTTATGCCTTGAATCCCTGTTCGAAAATTTTCGCTTTTTTGCATTTAGATAGGTCATTTGCATTAGTGTTTAGTTTTTGGTTTAGTGCACGTTTACTTTTTTCGAGTTTGTTGCCGGTTGTATGATGGATTTTGTTGGTCTCTTGCTGTGTACTGTGATGTATGATGGCTGCCTATGATGAGTTTTGGATTATTGAAATCAATGTTTGAATTGAGTTTACTTTGAGCTTAATAGATGCAATTGCTATGAATTGCTTGGTTGACTTGAACTGTGACTATCCTGTGAGAATTTGAGCCTAATAATTCATTTCTTGTGTGTGAAAATTGGTTGCTGTTGAATGTCTAGAACTTGCCTATGTTCTGCTCAAGTTTAACAGAATGTGTGTGGAATTTTGAGATGATTAAAGGCCATCTTTTGTTAGCCCTATTTTGTCCTGTTATTTTTGACCAAAACATTTCAAAAGACCATTGTGAGCCCCGTTGAGCCTTTAGCCGTTTCTTGATAGCCAATTTAATTCAATCATGTTTGTCGATATATTTCTCCTATCTCTCGGACCCGTTGCGTGGGTAGAACAGTTATAGAAGGGATGAATTGCTTTGGTGGAATTTGGGGAGGAAAAAATGACGAAGTGTGGTTGTAAAAAGGGCTTGGAAGATGTTGAAATTGAAATAAAGATATGGCACTTCGAAAAAAAAAATGAAAAAAAAAATTAAAATTGATTGTTTTGAGTTTTTAGAAAATCTAAGTAGCCATATTTATAATTTGGAGATACCGTTGATTTATGGTTTTGGAAAAGGAGGAAGAAATTTAGACAAAGTCTAGCTTTACTAGTTCGATACTGGGGTTGAGTATTAATGAGGAATTGTTGAGAGTGATCAACTTGATGAGTCCGATTTAGTCACTTGGCCTATATTTTCCCTACCTTGTCCAAAAGCCTACATTACAACCAAATTAGAAAGTCCTTTTTTATCTTAATTCCACGTTCATTACATGTAAAGGCTAGATTAGATATTGGGCAAGCTTATGGTTAATTCTTCAGTTAATCCAGTTCTGAGTGCTTTCATTTTTATCCTAAACACTTGAGAGGGAGTGATACACGAATCCGGTGAGGTCATAAGTTCAAGGCCAAAGACAAGTCAGTAGTCGTGTTGTGCGAGATTATTTTGCTCATTGTTTATTTGATTTTGATAATTGATATTTTTTTTGTGTCTAAGGCAATGAAACTGTCAAAACATCCCCTCCATGCTTGAGATTAATTTTTTATTTTTATTGTTCGAGGACGAACAATGGGTAAATTTGGGGGAGTTGATAAACTCGTAGTTTACATGCATTTCGGGTGTGCTTTATACATATTTTGAGAGTCGAATGCATGTGGTTGTGACTAGTTTGTATTGAATTGTGTTATTTTGGTACAGTCACGGGTTTATTGAGCTTTGACAAGAAAAATCGCTAAAATGGATTGATTTCGAGGTGTACAAAGTCACCTAGTGGAAAGAACATATGAGTCGAGGTTGGGAGGTGAAAACGGGACAAAAACGGATTGAAGTCGCAGCACGTAAAACGGCACGGTCCGTACCGACTTGGCACAGCCCGTGCCGTAAGATGTTCACAGCCCAAAACTCTCGGGACTCGGGGCACGGTCCGTGCTACTCCAGCACGGCCCGTGCCGGTTGCCGACAAGATCCTTGACGTGATTGTGAAGTGGCACGGTCCGTGCCACTCTGGCACGACCCGTGCCGTTTATTTCCGGAAGTTTAGGAATCTTTACCTTTTCGAATTTTGTTTCCCTCGACTATTTAAGGGTCTTTTGTGCACGAAAAAAAGGGCACTTTTTACCCTATTGGAGAGCAGAGAAAGCAGAGGAACGACGAAAGAACATCAGAGATCAACCGAGATTGAAGATTCAACCAAGCATAAGTTATTTCTTAATTTTAGTTTGCTTTACTCATCTTAGCTACACTTGTTTGGTTATTTCCTTTAGTTTGTAATCCGAACATGAACGGCTAAACATCACGAGATTCTAGGGTTTGCTACAAGTATATTTATGACTTTTGATTTTTAATATTGTTCCGTTTCTTAATTTGCTTATGTCTCCTGGATTTAATTGTCTTGTGAATTTATTTGGCCAATAAATACGCATGATTAGTTGATTGTGTTATCGCTCGAGAGAGGTTAAATGAATTAACGGAATAGGAGTACATAACACATGAATGTCAAATCGAGAGATTGGTAATTTATGTGAGAGTCATAATCTTGTGTTCGTTTTGGAGTTAAATGACGAATTGAAATCGAGAGATAAAATTTGACATTTGACCTACGTTTAAAACTTACTCGAGAGAGAGGGTTTAGACATTGTCGTGATTCTCTGCAGATTTAGAAATTGAAAATGGTTCAGTATGTTAATTGAAGTTGATAAATCCATATGCGTGCATTCCCTGGAATCCGTTTATCTTTACATCCTATTATCTTCTATTTTCCTAATGATGTTTCTTGTCTGACCCATCATCATGTAGGTATAGTTACTGTCAACAAAGTTGGAAATTGGAATACGAGATGAAACACCGTTTGAAACCGTGAAAACCGGCCGACTGTCTTTTGCTGTAGGAGACTTCGTTTAACATTTTACGTATGGCTCTTGATTATTGACAAGTAATTGCAGATTTTGGTTATTATCATAATTTTGTAGGCGTAAAACTTAAAAAAAAACACTTAATAGTAAAACTAAAAATTAAAAGAATCGTTTTTTTTAGGGGATAAATAGGATTATGTTCTAAAATATTTCTAGCATTTTATTTTCAAATCAGGTGTTACTTTACGCATTTATGAACGCAAATTCTGATATACACTAGATGATGTGTTTTGAATTTTGAGTGATACTTTTTAGTGTTATGGTTGATACTGATTTTAACGTTTTTTTTTACTGATACTTTTTAATGATACATGTGATATTTTTGGGTTTTTGAGTGATATTTTTTTAATGTTACGATTGATACTGATTTTGACATTTCTTTTTGCGTGTTGACCACGTGTTGACCGTCTGATGTGTACTAGTGCACACAACTACTTCTTTGATGAAATGATGATAACTAGTATTTTTAAACACAAGCGATTGAGTTTTTGATTTAAAATTAGTATTTCTCATGTGCGATACATAAATAATCATTATTTTTTAGATTTGTAATATTATGATTATTTTTTAATTCTATATGTTGCGTTCAATTTAAAAAATTAATAAAATGATATGAACATGTGTTAATTAATTAGATAAGAAGATCAATTTTGTGTAGTTACGATAAACAAATATAAAATTAATTAATTTTTGGAACTGAATGAAAATCCATACTAGAAAGATCGAATTGGAATATTTCAAACGACACAATTTTATAAATTGAAATGTATAATTGTCCATGATCAAAGAATGTTTGATTTCTTTGAATATATGACAGGTATAAAAAATATAATTATTTTAAATGATGAAATTGAAATAAAAAATAACAAACTATTTCAAATTATATTATTATTATTATAGTGCAATACAAATGAAAATTATTATTTTAGGCCACATATGTAGAGTACTACAAATCTTCTACACATGCATAAAAAAATAAGGTTAACCCATCATTTATATCACAAACAATTTTCATTTTCGCAAATCTATCTCAAACTAACACATTTATCAATGAAATACCTAGACTATTAAAAAATAATCAAATACATCCTCAAATACATTTTTAGGCCAAAATTGTATCTTAAAAGGAGTTGAAAAATTAGAATAAAAATATTATGTTATAGATATGGTCAATTTGACTACAACACAAAAGAAAGAACTAAGTATTTAGTCAAAACATTAGATAATTTTTGGTCCAAAAATGTATCAGGAGAAAAATATGATTATTTTTTAATAGTTCAAGTATTTAATTGACAAAGGTGTTAGTTTGAGATATAATTGATAAAATGAAAATAGTTTAGGATATAATAAATGATTGATTTAGCCAAAAAAAAATTAAAGTAAAAAAATGTTACAAATCTCAAATTTCAAAGTAAAAAAATAATAATAAATAAGATTGCAAAAATTTGTTAAATACAACGGTCGTAATCTTAACCGTCGTGGAAAATGGAAAAAGAAGAAGAAGAAAATTTACAACAAACAAATGTGATTACCGTTGTCTATTAACTTAAAATTGTTGTCTATTATACACAAACTGTTGTCTAAAATATTATTGTTAAATCGTGTAATAGACAACAATTTATACCAGAACCGTTGTCTATCATACAATTTTACCTTAATATATGTATAGATTAAAGAAAAACTATAAATGTTAATAATCCAAATAGAAAACACAGGGTCATAGTGATCGTATTGCAAACATTTTATGGGTCAAAAAGTTATCTATGACCTGCGTCGTAAATATAACTGGATTAAAATAATTTTATTAGTGTCATCCGCACTAAAGTGTTCGAGATTGTCATGATCTATATGGCAATATCAAAGAACACAAATGTTTTGATTGTTCAAGATTGAAGGCTATGTTCTGGACATTATACTATGAACATTCCGCTGCCAATCTGATTAAAGATTAAAGAACGTACTTGATCATGTTCATAAACATGATCATGTACATGCATGGTTGTCGAGAGAGTTTACAAGAGACGTGCCATGCTGGATTCAAGAAGTTGAAGTTGCTGATTCAAAATGGACGTTTCATAATAGAAGATGTCTTGTTCGTGATGAAGATCAAAGAAGGAAAGCAGGAATTCTATTCAAAGAAGACATCTAAACTAGGCAAGTCCGAATCAAATAAGGAAAGTTTTCTTTTAGAATCTGATTCTAATTAGGACTTCTGATTACCTTGTTAAGACTATGTCTTTCATCTATAAATAGTCTGGGAATCAGACTAGTTTAGTGGCGCACATACACGAATGCACAGAACTGATTAGAGAGTCCAAAAGAGTTCACATCTGAAGCATTAGGCATCCGGTATTGTTAGGCTAGAGTTGATCTGTTGATCATTATTTTTCTAGTCTGTGTTTGAATTTGTTTCATTCACACTTAGAGGAGTCTCGAGAGACATTTCTTGTGGGAACTAGAGGGAGTCTAGGTTGTGAGGGGAGTTCACAATTCAGTTCAACGAAAGAAGTTGTAGTGGGTATGTAGGAAATGGGTCGAGTGACGTGCAAAAGCCTTTGTAACCATACAACGGAGTAGTGAATTGTTTCTCACGCACTTGGGAAAGTCCCCCTGACGTAGATCAGTTGATCGAACAGGGTTATCATCCTTGTGCCATTTATCTGCTTTCATTGTTGTGTTATGATCTTGCATGTTCATAACAATGTACATGTACATGATAATGAACATGATCGCACAGTTTATGTAACTTCAAATTTATATATTGTTTTTCGGAATAAATGACACTAATTAAATAGAAAAAATAATATTTTTTTTGAACGAATTGTCGAATTATATTTACAGTGTTCGCAATTCTTTATGAAGTTGTTAAGTATTAACCATGATTTTTGCAACTTATTGCTATTTTGGCTAATTAATTAATGACTTTACTCTTATGTTTAGAAGTATTAATTAACTAATACTTTATAAAAAGTGAGATTAATAAATTTCGTTTGAATCTTCTGGTCGCGCGTATATATAAATTATAGTATGTGAATGTGAGAGAGTCGTCTCATAATTAAGAAACCTTGTAATTTATACGACCAGGCTAGCTATCACTTTGGCGTTCCTGTGTCTATTTTGAGATCAATGATCAAATATATACATATATGGTTAGATCCATTGGAGCATTTGGTCCGCAAAGAGATTGCATTGTATATTTGTATGTGTTTGAATTTCCAAATTATGAACATATATATATATATACATATATATATATAAATTCATGAATTTTTCAACGTCGGCGAATGAATTTTTCCTATAACTTCTGCTTTGGACTAGTTATACGAATTAATGACTAAATCCTTGTTCATCTATTAAAACACTTGAAATTTCTCCAGAAAGAAGAACAGTCTCTGACTTATTCAATTTTGCATGCATGAAGATGGATCATTAATAATATTGCAACCAATTATGAATGGTCAATATTGTCCTATTTACATAGACTTTCGATCGATATATGTGTGTGTGTGTGTGTGTGGAAGTGGTCCAGTGGATGGAGAAGAAAACTTGTCACATTGTTATTTGAGAATTGAGGGTACATGTATTTGAGGTAATACTCAGTACATGTATAATTATAATCACAAAACATATTCAAGAGACAAATTGAACTAGGCAAAGCTTGTGACGAGTTTAAATTATCTATCTATTTATATATATATATTAAAGTAAAATCGTAAGAATAAAATTATAAATAAAAATTATTAGTAAAACGTCACCTCAAAAACAAATATCCTGTAAAATATAATAATTATTTATGTTTGGCATAGTGGTCACTTGGATTGCCTAAGACCATTTTTATCGATAGCAACCAATGGGGTTGGTCGACCCCCACGTATGCAAATAAAAAATTACGTAATTCCTATTTTGGATGGTCAACCACAATAGACCAACCAACCTACGTTCCCTTTCTCTCTATTGTCTCTCTCCTTCAATAGAATGGAGACATTTGTATTTATTCTATTGGGTATATAAATTTTATTTGAATAAATAGTAATATGCATATATTTTTTTATATAATACATTAAAAAAAATAAAAAATACCAAAATTTATATTTTTTTCATTCTTTATAAATAGATATCAATTTTGTAGACTCGTTTTGCTTTTATCAAATGTCCATGTCTTATTTGGGATCGTGACATTATTGAAAAATAATTATTGCTTGCATAAATATGATAGTGGAGGATGACAAAAGACACTTATCTAAACTATCATGACCCGACAAAAATTACAGAAGATCGAGTTAGATAGAATAATCAACGAAGGGAAGAACAAGAAGAAGTAAATAATCTCGTTTACTCTACGGAGAGGATTGCAAGCTTGTCGAGCTATATGAAAACTAGGTCACAACTTCGCAATCGAGAATCTCACGGCATTCGTGGTAACTTGATCGAGCAAATATGGCAAGATTTGGCGATCGCAACTAAATTTATATTTTTTTCATCTATTTTAGTTGTTGTTTGTTTGTTTTCAATTCATGCTTATAGTTTATTATTATTTATGTTCTTAGTTTGTTTATTTTGTATTGTATCATATTATCTATTTTATATAAGTTTGTTATTTTGTGTTGTTATACAATTTTCAGTAATAATAATAGTTTGTTTTGATTCTAATTAATTATATTATGTTTATTAATAAAAGAAAATGAAAAATAATATATAATATTGTGGTTGAGTGTTTGAGGTGGTTGCTAATAAATTATCAAATTATATGTGGTTGAATTGAGTAAAAAATTGATAATGTGGAAGAGAAAAAAATTAATTAAATATTGAGATTGTTTACCTGATTGGGGTATTTGCCCGTTGCTGATAACATTACTCATAAGTCCCACGCTGTGTTTTTGTTCATGTTCGCCTCATGTTGCCTACATTTGGGTAAGTTAACGATTTCTTTAATGTTTATTTTATTTATTTATTTATTTAATGAGTTTTTATGTTTATAGTTATTTTTTACTGCATTTAATTGTAATTATTTTATTTATTTAATGAGTTTTTATGTTTATGTTTATGTTTTTCAATGATCTACATTTTGGTTTTATGTTTTTTATGATTGTTTTTTTTAATGTTCAATTGTAATAGATTGTATTCCTTTGTTTATTTAAGAGTTTTTATGTTTATGACTAATTTTTAATGCATTTCAATTGTAATTATTGAATTAATTTAATGAGTTTTTATGTTTATGATTTTTTAATGCATTTGAATTGTAGTTATTTATTAATCATGTTTTATTACCTATTCAAATAATATACTCCCTCCGTTTTTTTTTTGGACTAATATATCCCTCCCTTTTATATTACATAAAATTCTATTCATTTATATTTTCCTAAAAAATTGAAAAAAAATTCTCTCTCCATATATTTATAAGGTTAAATTTGAGAGAGAGTGTATGTGTCAAAATATATAAAACAACAAATATTTTAACACAAAAGAAAAAATCTAAAACAACAAACAAAACGAAATGGAGGGAGTATATACTTTTGTTGTTCCCCTTCAATTAACCAACATCCTTAATATCCACAAATAGGTAAATAATGCTAAGGTGTGAGACTTGTTCGTACTTTTATTTCACTTAAAAATGACTTGCAAGTGTACGAGACAAGTTATAGTAAAATTAGGTGAGAATAAATATTGTATCCACAAAGACTAACTATGTAATTCAACTAAGTGCTTCATTATACTATTCCACTGTATCTAGAGACTCAAATTAAGGATTTTGATTTAATTAAACTAATTAAGCAAGTAAAACATGAAAGTAAGAATAACTCAAACTCAAGGGACGGTGGAAACTTTAGAGAAAAACGCAAACTCTAGGGAATTATACTTCTATGGAACCTATGGATCTAACTAACACATTCAACCAATTTAATTCATAACTTTACAAGAGAATCACTTAAGTATATGACTTCTTTCTCTCGAGTAAGTTCTAGTAAGTGGATTATGTCCTAATTTTCATCTTCCGATGTCAAATAATTACTAACTCCAAATGGCCCATTCGATTTATTCCCACGATAACATACCAATCTTCTGATCTAGCAAGCTCGTGTTATGCATTCTTAATCTCTTAACAGATTAACCTCTTTCGAGTATTAATAAGGAATTAACTACACAAGGGCAATTGTTGGCCAAACATTCACACAAGACAACATAAATGAGGAAGCATAAGCGAATGAAGGAAAATAACAATATGATTATATTAATCAAAATCCATAGAAATCCATATTGTATAAAACCCTAAAAATTGTAGGAATTTAGCTATTCAATGTTTGTTCTAAATCAAAAGATGTAAAATAAACAATTGAACTAGCAGAATGGTCCTGATAAAAGAAATCATAAAATACAACTTATGGTGAAAGTCGAATCTTCAATCTCTGTCTTCTCTATGTGTTCTTTGTTGTTCTCTGCTCTCTTATAACGTAAAAGTTGTGTGATTTTCGTCCAAGAGTAGCCCTTAAATAGTAAAGGAGGTTCAAACCCAAGGATGGAAAAAATGTTCGGTCCAAAAGAAAATTTACTAAAGTCAAGGAAAAGAGCACAAACTATGCTTGATCTTGCTCAATCTTTCTATTTCGGAAATAATAGAAGCACAGTCCGTGCAGCTTTCAGAATACTCCGTCCACCGTTGTCTTTGGGAGTACGTATCGTGCTATGTGCAGCACGGTCTTGCTCTCCTTTTGACGTCCGGTACTTCATTTTTCGGCCTCCGTTCATCTTTTCCTGCTCCTTTATGCCATTTTTGACCCACAAAGTCCTTCACCAACTTCATTTATCTCAAAATTCATTCAAAACAAGTGATTTTGCTGTCAAAACTCAATAAACTCGTGATGCAACATTCAACAAAACCAAGCTATACTCGTCACAAAGACATGCAATCGACTAAAACACATGCAAAACGACTCTCGAAATACATATAAATCACATGTTTATCAAGACTTTTGTTGTACTTTTAGTATTCTCTTTTGGATTTTTTTTTGTTGGGCAATTAGATTAAAATTCATGTGCAAATTTTGATTATACAAGTACAAATCATACACCCTCAATTAATTTCTTTTGCGCTTTTTTTATAATATATTTGAACTATTATTTACTCTAAGATGATATTCATGTATGTATTTATTTAAGTAATTATGATAATTATTCTTTATATCCATGTAAATAAAGTTTAGTTTTTTAATTTATTGATTATTTTTATGCGTACACACACTTTTATTTTTAACTTTTTAATTATTATAAAATAAAATAGTATCGAACACCGTGGGAGACATATTAGTTTAGACTTTAACCACGATGCGTTAACGTATTTATTAACTATTTATTTTATTTTGACTTTTTCCATATAGTGATCGAGATACGGTCATTACTTCCGATTAGTAAGTTTAGCCAAACACCTTGATGAGTTCTCTATTATTGAGTCTAGCTCATTTTCAAATTGATTGTTAAGTTTCTCATTTTCTACGTGATGATGATGATGATGGTGATGGTGGTGGTGGTGATGATGATGGAAAAACTAGAATATTTGGCATTCTCAATATATAGGCTTGAATTGAAGTTATCTTTTGAGTCTTAATTTTTAATTGGGTAATTAATAAGCATTAATTAATGAAATAAATTTCTCAAGATCCAAAATATTATAAGTTCTAGAAAATGAGATACAATTAATTAATTTGGAAATGTGCTCGACTTAATAATAAAATTGACTTAAAAGTATAAAATTCATTCGATCAAAAAAAAAAGTATAAAATTCATGAATATATATAAGTTAAATAATTCTACAAATATAAACTCTTTTTTGGTAGTGTTCCTATAATTTACAATATACCAATATAGTACACTTTTCTACGTGCTCAAGGCCGCCAGTGCCTAGCTGTAAACAAATGGTTATATGAAGTTCTACGGATCTTGTGGTGGAGTATTGGTATGAGTTTGAAAATGAAGATCTTAAGTTCAAATTCTATCAATACCGACCATTATGTTTGAGCTTATTACATTTGATTTTCAAATATGATTTAATTCTCTGTGTGATTTGCAGGTTACCAAGTATACACCTTTGAATAATGGTTGTGGGTTATCCACGTCATTGAAAAAAAGGCTACGTGAAATTTGGTCTTTAACGTATCATCATCCATTACACTATATCATACCTGCGGCTACATATTATCTATTATACATACATATATTTGTCTTTAGAATCATGTTAAATTTGGAAATGATGGAAATGAATTCAAGTAATAAAATCGCCAAAGTTATACTGCCATTTTACAATGAGGTGGTCTCCTATACATGTGGGGTATGGGTCTGGGTCCATCAGATTTGTCCAGGCCCGATAAGGTCCAATAGAAGAAAAAAAATGACCCGTCTCTGGCATGTGGCTCCACGCGCGGCACATGAGTTACACAGGCCAGATTTTTTTTCGGTTTTTTTATTATTTTTCTCGATTTTTTTATTTTCTTTTTCAATTTTTCTTATGTTTCCCTGAAATTATAAACCCTAAAATTAAAATGAATTAATTTAATTTTTTTGAAAAAAAATATAAATATATACCCTAAAATTGATTTAATGAATCCTAAAATTAAAGTGAATGATTTTTTTTAAAAAATTTGACGACTCGCGCAATGCACTCGCTCGACGCTAATGAACTCGCCCGACGCTAATGAGTGGGCTCGTGCATTGCGCTCAACAATTAATTTAATTTTTCCAAACAAATATAAATGGTAATTGAAAAAAACAGTAATTTTGAAATAAATATATACCCTAAATGGAATTAGTGAATCCTAAAATAAAAGAGAGTGAATTTATTTTTTTTGAAATAAATATAATCCCTAATTGAGATTAATAAATCTGATAAAAAAACTTGAACACTAAAAAATACAATACAAACCCCTAAAAAATACTAAAAAAACTTTAAAAAAATCCTAAAAAACCATGAACCATAAAAAAACCTAAACTCCTAAACACTAAACATTAATTGGAATGGAAAAAATCATAATTGAACTACAGAAACTCATATAAAATAAGTAGTAGACCAATTACTTTTTAATATATGATACGAGTCATGATACTTTTTTTTGGCGGGTCAACGCAGGTTGACCCCTATTGGCCCCGACCCGTCTGATGGATGTATGGGTCTTATTGGGTCCGGGGTGATGTATAGGAGAATTGCTATTTTACAATATAATATGTGGGGTAAAAAAGCATCATCTTACTTTAGATGAAATCCTCTACTACACTTTGTGCTACACTTGGTGCTACACAATTTAATTTATTAATTTTTCTTTGATTTTTTAATTCAATTTCAATTTATTGTGCTTTAATTTAAGTTTACACTTATTATTTAGGGTTCATCCTATCCTATTAAGGTATATCATTATTTTTTTATGAAATAATCAATTATTAATTAAAAAATGAAATATAATATTGAATAATTAATTATATACCCTAATTGGGTAGGATGAATCCTAAATAATAAGTGCAAAATGAAACTAAATTAAGCATAATAAATTGAAATTGAATTAAAAAATCAAAGAAAAATTAATAAATTGAATTGTGTAGCACCAAGTGTTGCATAAAGTGTAGCAGATGATTTCATCCGATCTTCCAACGACTAATGGTTCAAATTAAATGTGAAGGTCGTGATTATTAATTTAGATTCAACAAAAACACCTTAATTAGTAAGTCCGATCAAAATTATCTATACATATATTAAGGTAAAATCGTGTGATGGACAACAATTTTGAAAGAAACTGTTGTCTATCACACGATTTAACATTTATATTTTAGACAATAATATTTTGTATAATAGACAACAATTTTTAATTAATAGACAACAGTACTGACATTTATTGTTGTAAATTTTCTTCTTGTTTTTTTTTTTTTTGCATTTTTCATGACGGTTTAGACTACAATCGTTGTATTTTAATAAATTTTTGCAATCTTATTTATCATTTTTTTACTTGGAAATTTGAGATTTGTAACATTTTTTTTTTTTTATGTATAGGTGGAGGATTTATGATACTCTACATTTGTCGCCTAAAAATAGTTTCCATTTGTGTTGCACTATAATAATAATAATAATAATAATAATAATAATAATAATAATAATAATAATAATAATAGTAGTAGTAGTAGTAGCGGCAACAACAACAACAACAACAACAAGAATATAATTTGCAATAATTTATTATTTTCTATTGCAATTTCATCATTTAAAATAATTAAATAATTATATTTTTTATACATGTCATATAGTTAAAGAAATCAAATATTCTTTAATCGTGGAAAAATTATACATTTCTATTTATAAAATCATGTAGTTTGCAATATTCCAATTTGATCTTTTTAATATGGATTTTTATTTAGTTGCTGAAATTTAATTTTCTTTTTATTTATCGTAACTACACAAAATTGATCTTCTTATCTAATTAATTAACACATGTGCATATTATTTTATTAATTTTTAAAAATTAAACACAACATATAGAATTCCAAAATAATTATAAATTATAGATCTAAAAAAATAATAATGATTTATCCATCGCACAAGGAATATATTAGTTATTATTAACCTACAATCGCGCCAATTATATATGACAACAAAAAATAAAAAAGACAATATGCAAATCGATGGAATTAATAAAGCTAATTCAATTCTATAAATCATAAGAGATCAACAAGTGATCGAATGTCGTAAATTAATCATTTTGAAACTAATTAAATTCATGAATTTTTCAAAATCATGACAAATTAATTTCTTCAACAATTAATATCTCGTAAATGGGCACTTTGTTTTTCTGCCCGTATGTATACCAATATAATCTATCATCTAAAACCAAGTATATATATTCACATGTTTGGGAAATTTTACAAAAAAAAAAAAAGGCGGCTAAATGAATTAATGATATGAATGAATGAAGAATAATTCAAGATGGATAGGAAGAAATCAAATTGGGAGGAATGCAAGTTGAATGCCTCCACGCTTTTGCATGCGTCTTCAAAATATCCCTCGCTCTCTCCTTCGTCTTCGATCCACAATCAACTTGAAGAATCAAGCACATTTTCGCCACCACTCCAATCTGCAGCATCTCCGCCACAACTCCCGGCGTCGCCGAGAACCTCGAAATCGAATGCAGGATCCTCACCGCCTTCTCGCTCGCCGCCTGCGAAACCCTCAATATCTTCTTCGAAACCACAGCCATTCCGGCGGCATGCCTCAGCACCTCCGCCCTGCCGTCGGCGCACTGGCACAGCTGATCCAGCACCGTCAGCATCATCTCACACGCCCTTTTCTCAGTCGAGTCGAGTAGAAGATCGATCAACACTGCAACTACTCCTGCTTCCACTGCTTTGATTCTGTTGCGGCCCCACGGGCACGCGCAGATCAGGAGTTTCAGTGCCGACTTCGACCCCTTACTCGAATTGTCTTCGCTAAGAATGTGAGCTATTTCTGAAAAGAATTCGGATTTTAGGCCGATTAGCAGAGATGGATCGGCTACTTCCAGCATTGATTTGAGAAGCATCACGGCGTAAGCTCGTGATTCGTAGCTCCCTTGCTGCATGATGAGGGTTAGGGTTTCGATGAATTCGGCGTTGTTGAGGGTTTTGAGGCCGGATTCCGATAACTGCAAGCTGTAGATGATGCTGAGCGCGTCGTCGCAGGTTTTTCTGTAATCGGATAGGTCTTCATCGGAGCTGGATGGTCCGGGGAATTTTCCGACGATGAGCGCGGCGAGGAAGTCGGCGGCGCCGGCGGACTCCATGCATCGCTTGTTGGTTTGGTTTTGGGAGGCGATGGATTTGAGGGTTTGGAGGGAGTGGGAAAGGAGGTGAGGGCGGGAGGCGTCGTGGAGGAGCTTGAGAAGCTGGGGGCGGGTGACCGGAGCTTTGGGGGTGGGGAGGCGCTCTACGCCGTGGGTGGAGTGGAGGGTGCACCAGGACTGGATGAGACGGCGGAGGGTGGTGTTGGGGGTGAGTTCGAGGTTGTCGAAGAGCTGCTGGTTGGTGGCGGGGCAGCTGTTGTTTTTCTGAGTGAATATCCATTTCTCGATGCTGTCTCTTTCATAGGTTATGCCGGTGGAGAGTGTTACCGGATCTCTCATGATGTCTAGCGTTATGGGGCAGAGGAAGTACGATGGGATCTCAATTTCTGCCATTGATGATCGATCAACCTACCTCAATAATCTGATATATAAATATATATATATATGTCCGATCCGATCGATGAGAGTACTTTTAGTCTTTTAGAGAGAGAGAGAGAGAGAGAGAGAAGAGGTTTTGATGAGCTAGCTAGTAATTGAAGAAGATGAAGGTTGTTGGGGTTGATTTGAATTTGATGAGATTAGGATTTGGAAGGAGTGATTGTGTTTTATATATGGGGAGGAAGAGAGAGAGATTCAAAGTCAAAACACGGGAAAAAATGTGTGAAGTGTGTGTTGGCCGAGAGAGAGAGAGATTCATGTGGATTAGATAAATTAGCTAGGGAGGGGGTTGGACCAAGACTTTTCAAACTACACCCAGTCTAATGTGTGTGCAATTATATGGGTGTGTGATAAATTGTGTTTTGACTTTCTCTTCATAGAATATAAAAGCACGTGCCCATTCATTTATGGCTCGTGCTAAATTTAGTTATTAACATACAATATATACTGTAATTATGGAGGCGCATTCATGATATATATATTGGGATAAATTCGGCTAATTTCCTATACTTATCCCATCAACTATTCGGACCCGAATGAATGAATGTACGTATAAATTCATGTGCATATCTGATTCAAAAAAAAAAAAAAAAATAACAACAACAACCATGTGCATATCAATAATCTGATACTTATATTAAACTAATATCTAACAATAATTATATTTTTATTTAATGATTTATTTTTCAAATCTTAAGCTACGTATTTATTAGATCAAATAGTAAGAACGGAGATATAAAAATTAGTGGGAATGCATGGAAGTAGCCAGTCAAACTTTAAAAAGAATTATTCTAGCCAGTAAATTTTAAACATATTTTATTTGGCCAGATTTACCAGATTACCCCTTTCATCTATTAACCTTGAATTAAAAAAAAGCGAAAAAGAAAAAATTGAATCCCTCTCCCTCCCTCCTAAATTTCAGAAAGTAAATTCGGCCGGAATCTTCCCTCTCAAAATCGGTGCACTTCTCTTCGTTTCTTCCCGTCGCTGGTACACTCCATAGTGATCACCGGCTCCCATTATTTCCGGCAACTGGTACATTAGTGTCGACCGAAGGTGAGAATTATGTCGGAAACTCAGTATCGTAGGGTTTGTGTGTTTGAATGGCTTGGGCAATTGCGCACTGCAAGGTTCTTAGGTTTCTGGGTAGACCTTGTTATTGCTTTAAATCGGGGATTTCTAATAGATACATATCCGTGCAATTTTTCTGTCTTGAAGATCGAATTCTCGGAAAATGTCAAACACAGAAGAACGACAAGAAGAGGGTCCTTTGCGCAAGAGGAAACGTGCGCCTGCGTTAGAGGTATCTTCATATACTAATTTAAGTGGGTCTTTCAAAAAATGGACAATTTAGCGTTATTTTTGATGTAGACAGTAATCTGAAAATTTTGATGTTCTTAGCTGCGCGGCCAATGTATGCGCGCAGTCTGTTTGCGCGCACTTTGGTTGCAGAGCAGCAGCGGCTGTGCGGACATGGGTCTTGCGTCCCGCAACCCTTGTAGGCGCATGACTCTTGCGCGCAGAAGTTGTGGTTGCAGACGCGCAGGGACATGGCGCGCAGCGCTTATGCGCGCATGGTCGCTGCGCACAGCAGCAGCTGTGGGCGTAGGGCTCGAGCCACAACTGTGGCACGAATCGTGCGCCCCAGGATCGTGCGCGCATCAGTGCCGGGCAATGGTGCGCGTAAATATTATCGTGCAGAGCAATGGCTCTTGCTTTTGATTGTCGGCAGATACTTGCCCAGCATTCCATTGCAACGCCACAAAGTTATTCGTATTCGCACACACACAAATGAAATATTAGTCCGGAATTTATTACATATCCTCTAGCCATCTAAGCATTCGCATGTTATATTATTGGCGCGTTGTCGTGTTGTGCTCAGGTAAATATCGCGCAGGACCATTGTGCGCATAATATGCGCGCAGTGAGGGCAAGCATCGCCTTGCGACTTGTGATCATCGGCAGACACTTGGCCGACATTCAATTGCATCGGATATAAGCGTGCCTAAATCTTACGCGCGCACTAACAGAACATTCATTTGATCTATGTTCCACTAATGCAGTTTTTTTATTATCGTATACGTAGGATGGGTGGCAATGGAAAAGGCCGGAAATGAGAAATAGCAACTACACAATCAGCAACCACGATCGCACGACATATATTGCTGAGATCAAAGGTGTACTGACTGGTTATGGTGATGATTTAATTGCCAGATTCCGAGATTCGTGTTTTGGTAAGCTGCTGCAGATTCCAAGCAAGGTTGATCGATGCAATAAAGCAGTCCACCACTTCCTCACACGCGAGATAGTGAAGGATGGAAGTGATTAGACTGAGATGTGGTTTCAGATAGGCAAGAAAAGGCTTAGATTCAGTCGGTTTGAATATGCTCTGATCTGCGGGTTGAATTTCGGCCCTTCAAATTTTGATCCACATAAAGCGCACAAGGTTAGATCATCCCACTTCTACAGTCGGGTCCTATGGAAGAAGTCGATAATGCCGGGTGCTCTGAGAAAGAAGTTCAATGAGAAAAGTGGACTTAGGGATGAGTCGTTGGACTATTTGAAGGCTGCCAAAGTGTTGTTTGTCAGTGGTGTGTTGTTTGGACTGGACTCCGGAAATTACATTCCTGATTGGTTGTGGGTGTTGGTTGAGGACGAAGAAAAATGGGAATCATTTCCTTGGGGCAGCTACTCATACCAAAGACTGCTGCATTACCTGAACAATATCCCGACGGCGCGGAAGGAAGATGCCGTAAGAGATTCCTACCACATATATGGGTTCTCACTAGCATTCACGGTATGCTGAGATTAATTCCTTGAGGGGTTGTTATTTAACTGTAATTATATGATATTTTGCAATAGGTTAAATTCACGTGAACTCAGAAGTTTGTATACACTATCTTGACGCAGGTATGGATATATTGTGCTGTCCCACTGCTGGGTGAGACTTGTGGTGGTGTTGCATCATCCGATGCTACGCCGAGAGTGTTACGGTATCTGTATAAATTCAAGAACTGTGATTTGAAAGACATCAGAGGGCAGGTGTGGATCCTTCAGAGCGTTCCATTTAACGTTCCTTTGTTTGTTCGGATTTTTAAAACTATCACTCATGTGTTCAATCATTCTTTGAATGCAGCTGTTCCGCAAGTTGAAACCATCGGACCTCGAAAGTGCCTCTCAGTATTGGAAGAGCATAGAACAAGGTCCTTTTCTTTTGCAAAACGCTTTTTCACGCCGTGCAGCTAAAAAACGACCGAATGTGGCGGCTGAGGCAACTCTACCTGGCCGGGCAGCACTCCCTGGGCCGGCAGCCAACCCTACACCTGCGGAGGTGTCGTTCACGGATAGCCCGGCAGACGAGCTGTTGACCAACAACCCTGAACAGAATACGAGCACCATTGCAGACGATTTCTTCTTTACTAACACCCTCGAAGGCAATGAGTCGTTGAATATGGAAAGTTTGGACCAATATGGACAACAACCTGGACCTTCCTGCAGGCCAGTGGAACCTGGCACAACTCAGCCGATGTCCATGAGAGAAAGAGAGTCATTTATGAGGGAGTGTCATGATGTGGCCGAGAGAGCTGCTCGATTAGCGGCTGAGCAAGCCTCACAGCTTGTGGCTGAGCTAGCAGCACAACGTGCGGCTCAGGAAGTGATGGACAGAATGCAGAGCTGGCTTTGTCAAATTCTGCCGCAGCCCCCCAAACAAGAGGGTAGTCCCGAGAGATCCGATCAACATGATAGCAGACAGGTGCGTTCACGTTGGTTGCATATAGTATATATGGTGAAAATGAATATTAATTAACAACTAAGTTGTTCTTGTAATTCAGGACGACTGGGGATGGCAACCACCTGAATTCAAATGGGGTTGGAAGCCCCCGCAAGACACACAGTCAGGGGATGAGAGTGGGGGTTGGCCTATCCCGAAGAGTACGGGAGCAGTCAGCGCATGGCCCTGCCGGCAGTCGTAAGAATGGGGTGCACAGGAGATGTCAGAGGCGGAAGACACGATGTCGTGGCATAGCCGACTATCGTTCGATTCAGCCGGAGCTCGGCCGACACATGTAGGTGAAAGAATGTGATCTGGTAGCCCGCAGCCGTGGGTAGAACCAGCAGTGGAAAGCGTTGTAATTCCTACAGAGACAACTCCTACGACATCAGGTACATCTCTTCCGGTCGTGGAAAGCGGTGCAGTTCCTTCAAAGAAGACTTCTACAATGCATGGTGATAGCCCGCACCCGCAGTCCGCACAAGGTATCGGTAGCTGTATAATTCCTTCAGAGCTAACGCCTCTGAAGTTGAATTACAAAGAAGTCCGAAGAAGGGCAGCGTCTGCTGCGTTGCGCAGCCCCTTTCGACCTACCGAGAAGCGATTTGCAGATTTTAAGACATGGAGAGTGAACAACTCGAAGGGCTTGTGAGTGATAGTTAATGTATTTTTTTAATCGCTTTTCTAATTGCCTTTGAGAATGCAATCGATGATGTATGCGATGGGTTGATGTCTGGCTGTAGCAGGAATGTGGGCATAGGATATGGTGTTCCAACGGAATTCTTTACTGAAATCCTGAATCCGATGGTAGAGTTGTCTGAGGGTCATATCGATGCTTATCTCGCCGTTCTGCACAGCGATCCCCGCTTTGCGAAGTGCCGACCTTGTCGGAAAGACACCATTCTAACCTCGACTGGATTCATGGTACGATCTTGTTATCGTAGTACTCCTTGTTATTGCTGTCTAAGCAATAAATAACTATCCTGTTTGTATAGTGCACTCAAATGTCCTTGTATCTTTTTAGGCAGCCATTCGTAATGTGTTCAAGAAATACCATCCCGAGGGAGAAGACCTGTCCAAGCTTGGTGCAGAAACTGAATACGTGTCTGGAGAGCTTCCTGATTAGGGTCCTTTGAAACCTTGGTATGACTATGACAAGGTAATAAATTCTGCAGTGTTTTCACTTGAATGGTTGATCCCATTGGCTGTTGAACTGTAACGGTCAGTACGTACGTGTTTATGCAGCTTGGATTCGTAGTCCATTTACCGAGGCATTGGGTAGCATGCTTGGTGGATTTCAAGCGGTATGCCTTAACGGTGCTTGACCCCAAACAACACGTGTGGACAGAGGACCTCGAACGAAACCGGAAAGAGTATTTCATTCCACTGCTGCGCATCTTGCCGCAATTGCTGAAATACTGCGGATTCTGGGATAAAAGACAGGTGCTCCAACCGAGGTATGCCCAGTGGTACTGGAGGCCTCTCAAAACAAATCCGTACAAACAGAAGAACAGTGTCAGCTGTGGTTTGTTTGCACTGCGGTACGTGGAAATTTTGTTGTCGGATGAGCAAAGCAATATGGAAACAGAGGAGGATATGAAGAAGTGCCGGAAGCATGTTGCACAAACCGTGTGGAGATTTAGCACGGATGAGAGCACGTTGTTGCCGTCCGAATGATATAGTATAAATTCAATCCGAATGTTATGTAATTATACACTCTTTGCTTGTATAAGACGTTTGCCGAACGTGCTCTATGTTGGACGGCTAAACGTATCACAAACAAAACACATTTTGCGCATATGCGTCGATGCAACATGTGGTGTGAATACGTGGTATACACCTGTAGGAGTTTTTGACAATGCCCGATAGCTTACTTTGTCATATCCGCAAAGGCCAACTAACTTACAGTAATCGGCAAATGATCGGCACCGGAAAAGGTGCATCGGCCACACCTGGGATCTGGTCCGACTTGCACCTAAGTATTTAAAACTCTGAAATAATTTAATATGGATGACCCTATTGACGCAAACTGTAATGCATGGGGCCATACTCATGCAATGGGATCAGCACGAACCTCACCCATTGTTGGCATCGGCCGATGATCGGAGTAAATGTATCTTTCATCGGCGAAGTTGATGCAGGTTTTAGACTCTACCGTTTAATGTTTAATATGTTACTCCTTTAGTACGAAACAAGTAAAAACCGGCCATCACAATGCGCGTTGTATCCAAACACGTAATGATACATGCGCACCAATAAGCGCGCAATAAGAAAATGTTCGCACGCGCAAGCAGCTATGCACCGTGGTCGCAAGGGCCGAAGGCCGAGCGTGCATTGTTGATGTGTACGAAAAGGGAAGAATGTGATAAATCCTAATACAAAACAAACATGAAGGAGACCAACATACATGTAGACAGAGACCCATTGTTAACATCGGCCGATGATCGGAGTAAATGTATCTTTCATCGGCGAAGTTGATGCAGGTTTTAGACTCTACCTTTTAATGTGTAATATGTTACTCCTTTAGTACGAAACAAGCAAAAACCGGCCATCGCAATGCGCGTTGTATCCAAACACGTAATGATATACGCGCACCAATAAGCGCACAATAAGAAAATGTCCGCACGCGCAAGCAGCTATGCACCGTGGTCGCAAGGGCCGAAGGCCGAGCGTGCATTGTTGATGTGTACGAAAAGGGAAGAATGTGACAAATCCTAATACACAACAAACATGAAGAACACCAACATACATGTAGACAGAGACGTCAGCTCAGCATTAGAAAACCATTTCATAACATAAACAGATAGGGTGGCGATGAACAGGTGCCATATTAAAAAGGAGAAAGGAAATACAGAGAAATACCAAAGAAAGCGCTGATTGTTCAAAATAAAAACATCACACAAACGGAGAGGGGGGTACAACATCTAGGGAGAGGGGTGGAAACACCGGACAACCATCGACCACCTTCGGACAACCATCGGCACACCTCCGTCCAAGCATATGCTTCAAGCATAGCTACTCTCACCAGTTTGAGATCCGCCCGCGTCAGGAGCGGCACTAGCGTAGTAGCTAGGCGGCTGACACTGGTTGGTTCCACCGTCGTCGTCGGAGGAGTTGTCAGAAGAGTTTTCCGGCGTCGGAACGTGGTAAGAAGCGCTATCCGAAGCCAGATTGATGACCACACGGAAGAGGTCTCTTAGCATTTCCCAGTTGACATCCCCCTCATTCATGTAGTGCTGGACGAATCCGTGTTCCTGAAGGTACGCACAACTAAGCATTATATTCATTCTGAATGGTGGCGGCATATCGATATGAAGAACAAAGCTCAATGGGCATTCGTACAGGAATAAAACAAGAGGGAAATTACCAGCAGCAAGTCTGTCCATCTGGCTCGAGAGATGTTTACGTAGTTGAGACGCTCGTGGTACTGTACGCCGGTCTGTGACAGTAGCCAGTTGAAGGAATAGTACCGGTTGTTCCACTCGCTGACCTTCGCCACATAAGCCTCTAGCGGGATATCAACAGCATGATATTTTTTCATGATGGCTCTGATATTTGGGAGGCACTTCCTGTTGGCGTCGTGCTCTCCGGGTACCCACTTGTGCTTCCGTTTCTCTACCTGTAGCAGAGACAGTACCAGGGCCTCGCGGTGGCGAGTCCATGGAGCAACATAGAAAGTGTCGTTCTGATTGATCGCATGAGGGACCATGTTTTGCCGAGGATTGTGGGTAAGCTTGTTTAGAGGACAATTGATGATGAACATTGAATTAGTGAACCAATTAGGTGATTATTTATAGGATCCCCATTATGTTAATTAATGCATATAATAATATGGACTGAAAGGCCTGGAAAAAGTCTGTGCGAGATTCCATGGAGGATGCGTGCATCAATCACGTGTGAATAGTAAGGCCATGCGCAACAAGATAGTGCGGAGGATGATGCATTGTGTGTTGTCAAATCAAAAATGGAATCTCGGTGTTTTTTATTACCTATATACTGCACAACAGTACGACGATTATTTTATTATCCCAAACGATACCACACCGATAACAGGGTGAGTGCGCCGATAACTAGCGCGCACATAGACGTTGTGCTTTGTAACGCGCGCAATCTCGTCAGTGTTGTAACTTGAATATGTGATGTCCATGGAAATGAGTGGAATTCGTATAGTCTCCGACTTCATGAGAAATGAAATCTTATTTAGTTATAGTATACACGTAGATACCGATAATATGTTTATCGTGCCGAAGTGGTGTCGATAGATACAAAATCAACGCTGATGCACGCCGGGTGGTGCGTGGATATGAATGAAGCAAGATACGCGCACATGTAGTCGCGTGTAATTCGGTTCACGGCTTGGAAAGGTTCTTTTCTGCGTCTGACCACTTGAATCACGCTTCCTTCCTCCTAAATAATATCTGACGACATGAATATACTCTTATAATCTTTTTGAGTATTAGTCGAACACTATGTTTTGGGACCGAGGTGCGGCCGATGTCAATTCATGAACTTGCCGATGGGCCTTGACGATGATTGGGATTGCGCGAGCACTTGTGCGCGCAATGACATTTTCCCGACCTTGATAATCGCGCTGAATGCAAATGAAAGCCGTTGTCGGTGTTCCTTAAATATGGTAACTATTTTTTAATAATGAAAACACGGGAATTCAAGCCCAACTGACTGAATTGATGATGGTTCACTTTTTGTCAATGGTAAATTTTGTACTTATAATTTCACCATAGTAAACTTAATCGCCAGGGTCTTAAATGACTTGTCGGGTGAGGAGTTAGGATATTTAACCCTAGGTTTGACTTGAGAGAAAACACTCGAGGGAAATCCTAAAATGGCGCCGCCACAATCTGCCTACTTCTATGACTCTCGGTGGACAGAGCAATTGGAAGGCCGGGTGGTGAATGCGCTTCTGGATCAAAAGCGTAGGGGGGTCTGGGAAGTTGGTTACGGCGACAACATCCAGGCCATAACCAATGTCATGGAAATCGTCAATGCGGAGCTCCCGACGCCAGAGAATGATGTCGATTGGTACAGGTCCCATATGTACGGTATCGCTGGATGATACGCGACGTTGAAGTTGCTATGGGACTACACTCCTTCGGAGTTCTGCTGGAAACGTAAGGAAAACAAGTTTTATGCGCCGGAGCAGACTTGGAAGAGATTTGAGGAGGTCAGATCAGTATGCGCCGGAGATAGTTGTTTTATTGTTTGTTCTGAAGCTGACATTTCTTATTCATAATTATTTACAGATGAATCCTCTGACTGCAGTATACCGTGATGAGGGTAAGCCACACTATCGGGCATTGGCCACGCTCTTTGATGAGGGGGAGTCGCATATAGGGAACCCAGATGACTGGGGACCGTTTCAGTCCAGCGACTCTGAGCCGGAGTGAAGATGCGACGGATATTTAGATAGCATGGTTACTTGTGAGTTAACTGCCAAGTTAATCCCCATTGTCATGTTTTTTTTCTTCAAGCTTTAATGTGATTGTAGGCCCCCAGCATTTTGGTGGGAGTGTCAAAAAGGTGTCATTTTTTCGGTACAGTGATTTGGCGGGAATTTTGGGAAAGTGGAGGGAAAATTCGAACCCTAATGGATGCATTTATGTATCATACCTATATGTATATATATACATATACACACATACATCCACACATTTAGTTAGGCTACATCTACAACCCAAAGAAAACAATGTCCGAGTCATCGTCCAGCAGGGATGACAAATATTTACTAGTGTGCGATTATCAAAAGCCCGTGCGCACCTATGTTTCCAATCGTCCACATAGCAGAGGGATGCATTTTTATACGTGTCCGGATTCCTCCTTGCGATGGGGTTGCATGTTTTTCAGGTGGATCGACGAGTGTCCATCTCAAGAAAACTCGGGGGAGTCCCACAGCTCGAAGTTCAATATGTCGCCAGAGGACGTGACTGAAGACCTGAGGACAATGGCTGAATGCATAAGGCTGATGGCAGGAGGTTTGAAACACAGGGATGCAGAGGTTGCAGCCCTTAGGAAATGGGTGAAACTCGTGTTTACGGTGTTAATGTTGGTTGCAGTGACCGTGTTCTTTAAGTGAATGTTTCCATGTTGCAGTTCAAGCTTATGTTAATATGATATGTAAAGTCTTTATTTTCATAAACCTTATATGTGTGCCTCTGAGCAACTTTTCCCAAACACGGAAGAATATCAAACCATTTCAGTGGCGGCAAAAATCAAAAACTAAATCGAAAAATAAATTTAAATCAGTAACAATAGATGCGTGGTCTTTTGGGTGAATTTTGAACAAGGGGGGATCGGGAATCTGCTTTTTGTCATGTATTTAATTGGGGATGTGGGTATGTATGCGGTCGGAGCAGGTACACTCGGGAGGATCGTGCGAATCAAGTGGACCACTTAAATCGCTCGATTTGGACCGAAAGAGTTTGCAGTAATGACTGGCCTAAGGCTGGCCGACGACACAGAGACACCATCCACTTCTGCTTTCTACAGTGAAGTTTTCAAAAACAAAAAGCCGCTCTATTTCGTTGATATTGAGAAGAAGCTTGAGGCCGCGCACAAAGCCGGACAAGCCGGAGCAGAGACATCTTACAAACTTGCCTTGTTACTCATGGTTTATGGGATCCTATTGGCAAAGGATCGTACTTCGAAGGCGGTCACCCTGGAATATATGCACGTGGTTGATGATGTGCAGAGGTTTAATAACTTCCCGTGGGGAAAAGTTGCATATGAGTTTCTGATAACGAGCATGGAGCATGCCAGGTCCTGTCTGGCTCGTGCCAAAAGAAAGGATGGGAGGCGGGCCATTGATGTACACGGATTTCTGTATCCCGTTCAGGCATGGCTGTATGAGATAATGCCATCGATTGCGAATCGGTATGCTCTATCAGTTGGGGAGGGAGGTGATGTGTTTCCAAGGATGCTTCGGTGGTGTGTCCCAAAGAATATGACAACCGTTTACGACAAAGTGAGGCCCTTCTTTTCTAAGAAGAACAGTGAAGTAAAGGTAACCGGCATCTACTCACTCATAGTTTGAAAAAGATCTTAATTGCAATTGCAGTCTTGTCTCATTGTGTTATTTGCACCCTCTACAGCGGCCTCTTGAAACGACCGCGCAGGAGGAGCCCATCCTACTTGAGCTGGGACTGCATGAATTCGAAGAAAGCATCGAATCGCTTAGAGATGCCGTGGACGACTATGGATCGTCTGACGATTGCCTTGATAGCTCTGATGATGAAGTCAGTACAGATGGTGCCCATGTGAAAGGTAAGAGAAAATTGGATGGGTCGACGTCCAGCCCCTGGAGCCGTCCTGGCAAAAGGACCCGAAGCAGCCAGCCAGATGATTCCACTTATCATGTCCTGTCCAGACTGTGCGCAAACTCTGAGGTAAGGTACCCCGCCCACATGTTTCCTTGACTGAATTTTTTTTTTTCAATGGTTACACAGCTACTCCATGCCAAATGATGTCTGTGAATCATAGGATATGTTGTCGGTGATGCGTGATCTATGCAACAATTTCGCAAGGATAGCAGACAACGTTGCAGCGATGCAGCTTGATCTGAATCGATTGGTGAAAGATGGCCATGGACACGCCAGATCTGATATGTTTGGAGCTGGTGATGAGCACTTCACTGGGGGCGAGGATGTGCATATTGTTGGGACTTCATATGACCCGCATGGGGTGGGGGCGAATGAGCCTCCTTCACAGCCGGCCACAGAGGGTGTAGAGGCGTTGTTGGTGCATCTGCCCAGTCTGAGGGAGGGGATGAGGCTATTGATGCTAAGGAAGAGTCAGCCGCTGATACTGAGTCAGAAGACTCTGATAAGACCAGGTCACCGAGGGAGGGTGAGGGGAAGTTGAATGCCGATATGGAGGCTTCTGTCCATTCGGAGGAGGAAGATGGCGACAATGAGAGTTCATCAGAGGAGGGAGAGGCCGAAGAGGAGGCCGGTGACACGGATGATGAAGAGTCATCCGCAGAGACTGAAGCAGAAGTCTCTGACGAGTCCAGCTCAGGCATGGAGGAATCGGGGGATGCTGAGACACTTTCTGTCCAAGAACGGAGTGAGAATGAGGATGTTACGAAGGATGCTGGCGATTCATCCTCCGACCAGGCAGCCGATGCAGTTGGCATCGACTCGCAGCCCGCCGATACGAGCGCCGATACAGATGCCAGTTGGGGTGTCACCTTGGCTACTTTTTTGGGGCAGGGAAAGGCAGAGGGATCGCGTGTCTCAGAGTCTGCAGGTCAGGCCGCAGCCAAAGGTCCAAGCCAACCCACGGGGACGGGAGGTGCAAGCCTGGAAGATATTGTCGACGCCGCTATGGCTGATTGGGCTGTGAACCCGGTGGTTGCCCTCAAAAGACATGACCCGAGCATGGTGGAGCCAGTTTCAAATCCATCGCTTGCAGAATTCAGGCTATGGTACAAGCAGCAGCGAAAACTCCCACAGTAAGTTATTGTAAATCTTTGAACGCATACATTAGACAACTTATCCAGATTGTTTATAGTGATACTGGTGTATCCATTCTTATGACAGCTCGAGCCAGACTGAAGTGAGGCTGCCTAACATTGATATACTGTGGAGCCCCGCCCCATGGTTTGACGGGCTATGCAAGCGATTTGGTTGGTTGAACACCCAGGTACGTTCTTAATATTACATGTCGTCTGCTTAAACACGATGCAATACTCCCATTATATGACTTATTTATGGTCCTGCGTTGTTAGCACATCGACGCACTCCTGAATCTAGTTCTCAGCAAGGTTAAACGCGCACCTGACATGTTTGCCGACAATTGGGCGGTGATTGAGACATATTTATGGGTACGTGTTGGAGCTTTTTCTTTAGTTTTATGGAGCATATAATCATAAACCCATGGCACCACTGCTTGCAGGGCACACTCCAGAAAGGGGAAGCGACCTATGCTGTTGGGACTCTGGTACCATACATTCTGGGGACGAGTCCAAGAATGCTGAAGAGGCCGTGGGCTAAGGTGGAGAAGGTCTACGGGATTGGCAATGTCAACGACGATCACTGGGTGTGCTACGTCGTTGACCTTAACCAGCAGTCAATCACGGTCTACGATAGCCAATTTCGATCTAGGTGATGGGATGATGTGAAGAGGCATTTCACCACCATCTCCAGGTACATCCCTACTGCGTGCAAGAAGGCAGGACTCTGGAGAAAACGTCAACTGCTGCGTTGTTGGATCAATGGCCGGTGGTGAGCCATGAGGACACCCCACAGCAGACCAATAGCCATGACTGCGGCATTATGGCTCTGAAGATTTTAGAGTGCCTGTGCGCAGGTGTCCCCATTCATGTGATTGATCCGGCAAAATGTGGCCAATATCGCAATGATTACATGGCTGCACTTTTCCAGTTGACAAAGGAACTAGGCGAAGAGGAAGCGAAACAAGGCCGCGCAGCAGCGGCAACGTTTTCCACCATCAGCCGGAGGACACGGAGGGGCGGACAGCAGTAGGTTATTTGTATTTATTAATATATCTGTATTAGTTATTAACGCCCTCTAGCGGAGTGGCGAAGAATGATGACTTTTATTGTATGTAGGAAGATTACGGTTGGAAACGCCTTAATTTATTTTTGGATGCATGTGATTAGTAAGATAATAGATACACGGAAGAGGTTGCGCGCGCTTATGCTGGCGTATTTAATTTTGATCTTTCTGCGTATTTATTGCGCGTAATATATGTGCTGAGTGTTGAGAATCTCATTGCCGATATGGTTAGTAATAAGACAATGAGGGGGCGAAAGTGAATGGTGAGGTTGCCGATACACGAAAGAGGTTGCGCGCTCTTATGCTGGCGTGCACCACCCTCTGAGGGGTTTCGAAATCGCGACTTCACATGCTTTCAAATAATATTCGAGTAATAGTCCACATTTGGTGATGATTTACCGGTGGTCGATGCATGATGAGCCTGCGGCGAATGTTTGACGACTAAAGAAAAAAAAAACTTTGGCGACGCAGTTGCAGTGAGCGTACACTGGTCGGGCCTACTTTGTCCTCACGGTGGGAACTCATGTATAGTGAACTTGAAAATCTCATTGCCGATATGGTTAGTAATAAGACAATGAGGGGGCGAAAGTGAATGGTGAGGTTGCCGATACACGGAAGAGGTTGCGCGCTCTTATGCTGGCGTGCACCACCCTCTGAGGGGTTTCGAAATCACAACTTCACATGCTTTCAAATAATATTCGAGTAGTATTCCACATTTGGTGATGATTTACCGGTGGTCGATGCATGATGAGCCTGCGGCGAATGTTTGATGACTAAAGAAAAAAAAAACTTTGGCGATGCAGTTACAGTGAGCGTACACTGGTCGGGCTTACTTTGTCCTCACGGTGGGAACTCATGTATAGTGAACTTGAAAATCTCATTGCCGATATGGTTAGTAATAAGATAATGAGGGGGCGAAAGTGAATGGTGAGGTTGCCGATACACGGAAGAGGTTGCGCGCTCTTATGCTGGCGTGCACCACCCTCTGAGGGGTTTCGAAATCGCGACTTCACATGCTTTCAAATAATATTCGAGTAATATTCCACATTTGGTGATGATTTACCGGTGGTCGATGCATGATGAGCCTGCGGCGAATGTTTGACGACTAAAGAAAAAAAAACTTTGGCGACGCAGTTGCAGTGAGCGTACACTGGTCGGGCCTACTTTGTCCTCACGGTGGGAACTCATGTATAGTGAACTTGAAAATCTCATTGCCGATATGGTTAGTAATAAGACAATGAGGGGGCGAAAGTGAATGGTGAGGTTGCCGATACACGGAAGAGGTTGCGCGCTCTTATGCTGGTGTGCACCACCCTCTGAGGGGTTTCGAAATCGCGACTTCACATGCTTTCAAATAATATTCGAGTAATATTCCACATTTGGTGATGATTTACCGGTGGTCGATGCATGATGAGCCTGCGGCGAATGTTTGACGACTAAAGAAAAAAAAAACTTTGGCGACGCAGTTGCAGTGAGCGTACACTGGTCGGGCCTACTTTGTCCTCACGGTGGGAACTCATGTATAGTGAACTTGAAAATCTCATTGCCGATATGGTTAGTAATAAGACAATGAGGGGGCGAAAGTGAATGGTGAGGTTGCCGATACACGGAAGAGGTTGCGCGCTCTTATGCTGGCGTGCACCACCCTCTGAAGGGTTTCGAAATCGCGACTTCACATGCTTTCAAATAATATTCGAGTAATATTCCACATTTGGTGATGATTTACCGGTGGTCGATGCATGATGAGCCTGCGGTGAATATTTGATGTCTAAAGAAAAAAAAAACTTTGCCGACGTAATTGCAGTGAGCGTACACTGGTCGGGCCTACTTTGTCCTAACGGTGGGAATTCATGTATAGTGAACTTGAAATATCATTGCCGATATGGTTAGTAATAAGACAATGAGGGGGCGAAAGTGAATGGTGAGGTTGCCGATACACGGAAGAGGTTGCGCGCTCTTATGCTGCGCGCAAACTTTATGCGGCTATTTATCATCGCGGTTGGCCGCATCCGAAAGAGATGGGGCCGCGATTTCGCAATAGACCAATATATTTTACGGATACATTGTCAGATTACGGTGTAACTATGTGTGTGGCAATTAAAAACAATACTGCCGATTGGTTTATCATTGAAAACGATTGTCTGCCGATTGGGATGTCATGACCAGTCACAAGAAGGTGCGAACACAACAATTAAGGAGGAACGAATAAAGATCAATAGTAAAAGAAACAGTCATCATACAAAGGGCATTACAATGAAGGGCGCGCACGTCCCAAAAGACCCATTTAAGACTACGTTCCATTACAATGAAGTTGACGGTTACAAACAGTCATCATACAAAGGGCATACTGCACCCCTCGGTAGGCCATCAATCGCGTGAGAAGTTCAAAAGCCACTCAAAGTCCACATAACCCAGCCTGCCGCGGTCAATGATTTCACGAAGGGCGCGCACATTGTGTAAGCCGCGACGACGGAAGCTTCCATATGTGGGTGACTCCTGAGTGTATCACATGTAATAAATGTGTTAGAACCTTGACATCTGAATAATATAAATTGTAACACTTAACAAAAAATAACCTACGTCGTTCACATTTGCGAATCGAGCGAAGTACTCCTCGTTCACCCTGACAATATTTCTATCAGGTATGTATTCGACTCCCAGCTGTTGTATAAAGAACTCAAACGCCCACAGGCGCTTACGAAGTTCGTTTAGCTTCAACACCAGGTTCACCATCCTGAATCGACAGCGTAGTGTCGTGCTCATTGACAAAGCCATGTTCGTCAGAGTGTCTGCAACGTCGTACTTATCGGTAATGTCGACCCACCATAGCTCATGTGCAACATGGCGATGAAAACCATTTCCTCGTGTGTGGACCACTCCATTCCTGTGGGGGGGGGTTGATTAAATTATCTAGAATTCGGTAAGGTTAGTGTCTAAGGAGGCGATTGTTACTCTAGAATTTGTGCGTAACGGGATAAGTTTTGGAGCGGTGGTTATTTTATATACCCAGTCGCATGTTGGAAGTTGGAACGGCGCATGCAACCGTACGCGACCTTTCGGCTTCTGATGCATGCCTCCGTTTGTTGTTTGGGTATTTGCTGGAGGTCCTATCATAACCGGTCCCACTTTATGGGGGTGAGTTCATCGAAGCGCCGCCTCAAGATTCATTACAACTATTCAGGATTTTGTATTTGTACACACATATAGAAATATTGATATAGTTACAAACATAGAATCAATTTACAAGCGACAATATGATATATGTTATGAGCATGTAACGTCCATTGCGGGTAACTAACTGCCTTAGTATTGATGTAGACCGATTGAGAGCGAGTGTAAAAAATTGGTCCGCCGATACGAAGCGCCGATAGCAGAGACTTGCGCGCGTATAATGCGCGCAGGCATGCCCGCGGCTCTTGCGCGCGGGACCAGTGTTCGCTCTAGAATGCCGCTTCATGTTAAAGATGAAGGCTACAGAAGCCCATAAACAACTTTAACTAATTCACAACAATGAAGCAACACATCAGCTGAATCGACAACATCCAAAGTGGTCGCCCCTCCTCCTCAGTTTCTTCTCCAACTATCACGTGCATTATGTTTGAAATCCACACACGGAACGAACGTAAAATTGGAGAAGAGAGTATTACATTAGCGGGACTGGCAATGTTCATTTACGAACTCCAATCTCATAAACCTCTTCCCCGCTTTCTTTACCCCGGTATCTCGACACAACCAATAATCCTTCAAGAACCGGCCTAGACGCCAGGATAAAGAAAATGGGTGAAGATGTTTACGAAGATCGTGACATGGTTTCAAACAATATGAGGAGGACTCATTTTTAGGCGGGTTGGGAAGTTATATAATGCAAGTGGAACACATGCGAGGACAACACATATCACAGACAACAACTGGTAAACCACCTAGAAAAACACACTAAAGCATAATGCATACAGTTGTTGACAGCACTATACAACACTGTTGAGCTCGGCTTTTGATGTTGTCCCGCATGCAAGTAAGTTGGGAAAGCGACAGTTCAATGTGTACAGCGATCAGGATCAATCATAACACGATGTTTCGAATTTTGTACAGGAGGAAAACATGGGCTGCGCGAGTTGACAGTTCAATGGACAAAGGCATGCATGTGGGTTCAGAAAAGCAACAGTACATGCATGCTGAAGTGGACATGCGTGCGAGATATGCGCGCACGCTGCTAGCGCGTTGGCTTGTCCGCGCATTGCGAATCAATTCGGATAAGTGCATGGCCAATATGGTCAACCTAGTCCACCTCAATCGTTCCTCCCGTATGTATGGAAATATGAACATGTATTCTAATGCATAACTTATCTGGCGAAAAAAATATACCTAAGGCGATTAATGCTCGATTATAAATACTGAATTTGGCGATACATTGTTTGGTTCGGCAACATGAGTCTGGATTTTAAATGCTGAATTTGGGGTCACCCTAGGCCTGTAGCGCACCTGCCGCCCAACGACCATGCGTTCTGTCCAATCGGGTAAATAAATTCTACGAGACCCCATTATGCAGCCCCCTTCAGATCGTACAACACCCGTGACCACGTGGAACCGTTCGATTTGGGGAGACGCTTACATGTCTGGAATTTCGATAAACCTTTTCGGAACTCGATTATGTGGCGATTGTGAGAACCGACCTCGCCGATAAGCTACGCATATTGCTCCGCATTTGCGCTTGATTACAACGCGCGTTGTCTATGCGCGTTGTTCTCTACGCGCATCCAGAAACGGCTCGGAAAGGTACAACGACCGCATTCCTCCGAGCCGTACATTACATACTCTATCACACCAGTTTAGGTGAACACGCATACATGGTCTAGTGTATATCATGACTGCCGATCCACTACTCTCATAAAAGGTTTTCTCGGCGAGCATGAAAGCTCCATATACCGATACAGTCCACACATGTATTCCAACCAAAACCATTTCTGTTCCTCTCAACATACATTTTAAAATCCAGATAACCAATGATATAAATACATATAGATCTTACAACTCAACAATTACGGGCCCCTGTTCGGACAGGTTGTCCGAGTATGCCCGGATCCACGGCATATGCCACATCGGTGCGGCCTTCGTGCACCGATGGTATTTGTTGCAGCAAATTCATTGCTACCAACCTGTGAACCTTCTGAAATGGGAATGAACTCTGTGCAGGTGGCTCGGTTGTGACCACTTTGTCCGCATCTAGCACATCTAGCTCTAACCCGACGCCCTCCCAATGATGACTGACTTGCTGATCGGATTCTACTCATACGTGGGCGGCCGGCCTGTGGCGGATTAGGAGGCGCCAAGACGAGCCTACTGTCCATTTCAAGCGGTATTTTCCATTCATCAGGATGGGCAACCGGAAACACCTCTGCCGAATACATCTTGCCGAGGTTCTCGGTACTATAATAGTTGTTCACATATGCATATGGATGCTGATTTGCTTTACTGTAAGACAGACGTAACTCGATTAGGCATCGTCATCGAACAAATGAATAGGAAATGCAATGATAAATCATTTGGTTTGAAAACACGTGCCTACCAAGTAAGATGAGACTTCAGAGTTTAAGAACTGACCTGATGGCTGCAGCTGCGTGGGGGCAGGGGATGAGATTAAGATCGAACTCAAGACACGAGCATTTTCTCACCGAAAGGTCAACGGTGTAGTGCTTCATTCCGCTTGTAACCTTGAACTTCATGGCGCTAATGGGCTCAACAGTCATTGTCTTACCCTGCTCAATCGATTTCGCAACCTCACCAACGGCGTACTGCGTCAATGGATGTGACCTCCCTAGAGCATTTTTACGTCGCTCGTAAAACCAGCAACCGATCAATGTTCATACACACTCTAATAGAGTGCATACCGGCAACCTTCTCGTCCAGCGAAGTCGTCCATTCAAACACTCAGCACAATTAGAGGTCATAAATTCGTAGCGACGGACTGGTGACTTACACCGTGCCCATCGGATCGGATCTGCATCCAGTAACCTCTTGTATGCACCATTCTCAGAGGCAATCGAAATATTCCTCATGTGTTTTTCAAATTCTTGAGTACGATAACAATTGGCCGCTTTCTGGAACATGGCCACCACATTGTCGCCCCACCTCTTTATGTTGTTCTGTAAGTGGTAGACACAAATTCCATGGGCGATTCCTGGATACACCGCTGCAACAGCATTCTTTATGCTCTTGTGCTGGTCTGAAACAAACATCATGTCGTCACGGCAACCATATGTCCTCCTAAGTTGTCGGAGAAACCAAATCCATGCTGCATCGTTCTTCTTGTCTCCAATGCCAACTGCGAACGAGTAAATCTGTTCATTTCCATCCTTTGTCGCAGCGACAAACATAATCCCTTTGTACTTCCCTTTCAAATGAGTACCATCCACAACAATCACAGGGCGGCCATAGGATGCAAAGCCACTTATTGAAGCAGCAAGGGCCATGTACACGTACTGAAATTGGCCCACTGCATCTGTTTGCAGCTCTACAACCGAACCGGGATTGGACTGCTCCAGCATATACAAGTACAACGGCAATAGATGGAAAGACTTGTCGCTATCACCGTATATCATTCGTATTGCATGATTTCTCCCTGCTAGCACCCGAGTATAATCCACCCTAACTCCAAACTCCCTCTGCAATTTCATCTGCATTTCCTTCGGCTTTAGGACTTTCCCCTCGTCCAGTAAATCCGGAGCAAAGTATGCGCCAATTATTTTGGATGGAATCGTTCGCTGTCCATTGTCGCAGAAATCTTCCTGACATGAATAGAGCACGTCCCATTGGAAAACCCTCCACTGTTCACCTTGAGCTGAAGCGCGCATTGAGAACGTACAGCACTCTTTGTGCCTGCAGAGAACAGAAAACCGAGTCTTTGAGGAACGCTCGATCCTGTACTCCACCCGATTCAGAAGATGATACAATCCCAAAGAAGTTATCATTGAATCTTTACTAGCGAAGGTAGCGCCCAAACAAAGTGTATCACGGGTATTAACACTCAAATCGATACCCAAATCATTCAAAGGGAGCGCCGCTTGATAAAATGCCCCTGGGATGATCCACTGCCGCCCATGTCCGCACGATACCTCGAAAGCATCGTCCTGCACATCGTTTGTTTCACACCTGGAGACACTTGGCGGGCCTGGCGTACGGTGCATTCCACAGCAGCCGTCGAGGTCATCAGCCTCTTCATCGGCATGTACTTCTTCCCCGTCATCATCATAATATGTGTCATCATTCCCCTGATCATACGTTCTGCACCGCTCGTCATCGCTGAAATTGTCATCATTACTGCGGACACTGGTCTCATCATTCACACGCTCCTCCTCATCATCAAGTGTCACATTGTCCTCTTCGACACCCCCAGTATCATCGGCATAGAAAAAATTTTCAACACGGTGCACTATTTCAGCCTCGGACCGTCTATTAATTGTATTATCATGTGCGTGTGATTGTGGACAAACATTTTGGGAATGCAATAATCCCACAAAGCTATTATGGGCTGGTATAGTAAACCGGTGCTGCGCTTGTGTAGGTGCTGCCTTATCAAAGGTTTCAACGTATAATCTCAAAAACGGGAGAACACTGTTAGCATGATCCAAGTATGAATCATTTTTAATCCTAAAACGAATCATTTTACCATCGGCGGATAACATCAGAGTAGAAATAGCATACTTATAAAGGTTTGGATCATCACCTACAATCCCAACAGCTTCGTTGAATAAACGAGGGTACGTCATGCCGCCCGATGGAACATGGACATACTCTTCAATCCCATTTATGTAAGTGTTGCCTCGCCAAAACCCACCGTGGTGCAAAACAATGTTTCTGTCGGCCATCTGCGCGAGGAGAGATACAAATGCATATATAAGAGTACCTCAATCAATTTAACGTAAAATCGTGGACTCCCTGTGTAGAATGACAATTCAACAGTAGGGGAATAGGTTTTCAATTGCATGTTTCACAGTTTTAATGGTGTCATATTGATGTCAATAGACAAAATATTGAAACGGAAAGAATGGCAATGTTGTACACCCATATGCCGATGATGTTGCCAGTGTCAATTAAAGAATGGAAGATGCATGCGTGCGAGAATAAGTTATTGGTTAGAATTTGCCTAACGTTCTATTTAAGGATTTTAATAGACATTGCGTAGAAGCCGATACACATCTACACAGACGGAGGCAATGGCGATGTTGGACGTATATCGGCGGTTAATCTTGTGCTGAGCAAAAATATACTACGCGTAATATATGCGCGCAGGTTACATGCGCGCATCATGGCGGAGGCCCTGCGCGCATGAACGCCCTCCGACTCGCGCGCGCCCGGTGAACGACCGTCATGCGCTGACCATTGCGTCCACTCTGCGCGCGGCGTCGTGCGAGTAACATCAAGCGCGCGCAATATTGTCGGGGTGTAACTCCTCGCGCAATATTGTCAGGGTGTAAGTCCTCGCGCGCAAACTCATCTGCGCGCTACAATTAGCGCGCAATTAAGAACATCCCAGCGCGCAATTAAGAACATTATATATTTTTCCCAATGATTTGATTCAAACCGAAAATGTGAATGAGGTGAAACAGATACCTTTCACATTAGACTCCAGAATAATGTAGTTCACGTTTCACACTTTGCTGTTGAGCGACGTCTTCTGCTTTCCGCGGATCCTGTGTCAGCAAAATCAAAATCGACTCCACTCCAGTTCTTCCCCGCATGCGCCGCCGGGCAGAGAAGCTCTCCCACCTCTGATCGAATTCGGCTTCGTCTTCTTCTGCGTCTTGCCCCGGTCGAAACGCAGGTTCAAATTTTAGGGTAGATAGATTGGGAGGGGGGAGGGGGGGAAATTTCGAGATTTGGGGACTTTTATTTTCAAAAATTAAATTCATATTCGTATTTATATTTTCAGGTCAGAGGGGCATAATAGTCCAAAGTGGCTAAAATAAATATATTTAAAATTTACTGGCTAAATTAAATCTTTTAAAACTTTAATTGGCTAAAATAGTATTTCTCTCAAAAAATTATGCATTGGAATTTCTAATTTACATGTACTAAGTTTCAATCGATAATTTACATAATGTGAAAATTAGACACTAAACTGAAGATCCGGTTTACAACCAAAAGTTAAATATAACTTTTGATTTTAATGTCCACAAAAGTTAGAAAGAATAAACATAAAAAAAAAGTCGTGCTTAATTAGTTATGAGCACGATGCACGTATTTGGCTGCCGACAAGAAATGGTGGATTAAAATTTAAAAATGGGGGTAAAAAGGGAAATAAAGAAATTATGATGAATGGCTCTTATTCGGCTGCTGGACATTAGCTGTGTGGGCAGTGCCCGGTTCAATTGACCAAGCCTCGCTGGCTCGAACCTTACAAGGAATATGCAACTTCAATTTTTCTCTGTCAACCCTAAATTTGAAGGTTGACATTTAATTATAAATAAATAGAAATGCATTTTAATAAAGTCAACCTAAGGTGGGATTAAGAAACAAGTAAAAGCATACAGAAATAATAATAATAATAATAATAATAATAATAATAATAATAATAATAATAATAATAATAATAATAATAATAATAATAATAATAATAATAATAATAATAATAATAATAATAATAATAAAAAATGAAAGTGAACCACCTAATTGGATTTCCATATATAGAAGCATTATATAGATTTTTATATACATGGATATATGCTTACTGACTTACTCAAGCATAAGATACAATATTGCAGTATATATATATATACATATATATATATACATATATATATATATATAACACGAATTCAACCATGTACGTATCATATAACATCTTACCTTTTAAGAGATTGGTCCATTTTAATTCTAACTTATTTAATGTTTAAGCAATAAGTTACATATTGTACGTAACACTCTGTGCCTTGTATATATATTAAATTTCCGGAATTTGTCAAAATCAAAGAAGTATTAATGTATTTTCATTAGATTGCCCCCCTTGTCCCCACTTAGTACAAGTTGTAAACATTTTAATTTACTTGTTTTGAAGGTTTCGTGATAAATTTCAACGCATAAAATAATTGTAAAGATGGAGTATTTAGTCCAAGTTGACCAGTGAATTATTTGAGATAAATTCGAATAAAACTCAATTCAACTCGAAAGTTGAGATCAAGCTTCTCAATTTGTTGAGCTCGATATCGAGCTAAATGAAACTAGACTATATTGATCGAGCATTAACTAATTTTACAAATCTAACCTTAATTAGTATGTTTATTATGCTAAACAAATTCTATTGAACCATCTCATCCTAGAAAAAAGTTGGTGCAATGCAAAATTAGTGGGTTTTTTTTTGTAACAAGGATAATCTGCAACCTTTGTCCAAAAATTCTGATCGTGTGCAATAGTATGCAAAACACACTAGAAAAACTATGTGTGAATGGCTCGATCTAAAAGGCATATTTATTGGTGAAATTTAAACTTAAAATATTTGACTGCAATTGATCTAATTTCACCGTAGTTAGGTCATCCCCAAGGGCGTAGATATGTGGTTATCATGAATAGTTATAAAAATGAAGAAAATTGTAAACAAAAGGCAAAATCAAGGTTGCAAACTTGGAATCGTGCTTCAAAGCCAAAGTAAACGGCGGTGGCCCATGCCATATATAAGCATGTTAATCTTGCGTATAATCAACTTTTGTGTTTCTTGTGACTACTTTTTCTTTTTTGTTTTTAATGTTTCCCTTGATTCCAATAGTCTATTAATTTACGGCGCACGTAGCTTTTCATATTTCTTTTTTTTTTTTTCTGTGTGTAAATATATAAAAGTAATTATCTTGGATAAAATATGAGTTTTGTAGTCACTTCTATAAATAAAAAAAAAACTATATATTAGTCATTTTTAGGGTTGAAGGACACTCCTATAGAAAATTATCGAGTATGTATGCTGTCTCTATATGTGTACGTTTTTTTTTCCTACTAAATACAGATCAGGTAAATACAAATTCGACTTGGTAAAATTTATTCATATGAAAAACTGACAAGCACATTGTGTGTGTGTAGAAAACTGATTCTGTAAATTTATTCCCAATACAAACTGTTGTGGTATCGCCTAGCCAGGGGTTCACTACTTGATTCCCTTCCTCTTGCGGTCTCACACACAAGCTACTCAAGTAGCAAGACCCAAATACACATAAACTATTACAAGCTATTACAGAGAGTGCAAGGAACCGGACTTCAAATCTTCACAGCAACAAGGTCTTTAACAGGAGATGGCCTCAAATGTGTAGATCTAAAGGATCTACTTGCTTTCTTCACAGGCAAGGGACTGAACTTAGCCAAATCTGCACACACAGGGACACAAAAAGTTAGAGCAGAGAGATAGAGCAAGTAGCAAGTAGCAGAAGAGATATAAAGCCAGATATAGATGAAATCAGTAGATAATCGGTGGGAAAAGTGCCCAAGGGACACGGTTGGCTCAGATTTTCCCACGAACGGCAGCAATGGCGACTCCGGCGACACAGAGACCCAGACCAAAGGGAGGGGATGGTGAGATGATCCCTCTCGAAGCACTCACAAACCCTCTAACTCAGAGAACAGCACGGCCGACTACACTCATAGGCCAACAGGAATCACGGTCAGATTCCGGCCAGAGAAACCGAGAACGGTGGCAAGAAGCACAGAGAGAGAGAGAGCTTTTCAGATTAAGGTTTAGGATCAGAGTGAGGCTTGAGAGAGAGAAAGGAACTCTCTCGAATGTTATAGAGAGTGAAAAGGCTTTGGAAAGGTAAAACAGATTAGGTTAGATTAATGAGGGGAGGTGAAGGGTTAATTAGGGTTAAGGGTTTTGGGCTTCGGGTTTGGACCGCAGCAATAGATAGGCACATGGGCCAATAATTAAAGATCAATTGGGCCAACCCACAACACAAACTAATTAGGTATAATTTTCCTATTAAAAAACAGACAACGTAAATAGATTTCTATTGATCCAATAAATTAGTCTTCTTGTACGAATCTGACCAAGTAGACTTAACTTTTAATTTTGCCAAATAGCAGAAAACCTCAACAAAAAAGCACCTCAATTCAAAAGGTATTTTTATTGTTCTTCTTTAAATTCTTGTTTCTGTGTTGGATTCTGAATAGTATGTAATATTATTATTAAATAACTACAATTATGTTATTTTTTTGTATATATGAAGTATTAATGGCTGAGAAATGTCAAACGCAGCTCATAACAAAACAGTGTGGTTGGAAACGAGATGAAATCCTCTAATCCGTGTTCTCTATCCCATTCTTATGTTCCACTATTAAATTTAATATTTTATAATTGCTTATTAAAAAAGTAAAATTTATTAAAATATAACCAGTCATGATTAACATTTATTGCTAAAAATTTAAATATATAGTCTAATTTTAAAATAATCAACCCTATTAATCAATTATACTAACAAAAAAATTGAAAATTAATCACTATAAATAAATATAAACCTAATTGGGTGAAATAAACCTTAAATAATAATTATAAAATAAATTAAATAAAAAAATTGAAATTGATGAAAAAATGGACGAAAATCTAATGAAAATTAAAATGGTCCACCAAATAGAATAGAGAAAGATGATTACATTTGGAAGGAAACAACCCACAGTAAAAATCATATTGCTATGTTCTTATCCATACGTTGTATCAACACTTTTCTACTTATCAATTCTAATAAATTTATTGCAATTTATCTTAAACAATAAAATTTTCAAAATATTGAATTACAAACTTACAACGAAATCAATATACATTAATCCATATGAATCAAAACAATAATCTCTCAGTGAAAGTCACTAGTAATTTAAAAAGCAACTAGCAACTAACAATCAAAAAATAATAGCATTGGTTAATAGCAATATTTGCTAGCAAATTGTCACACCATTACAATGCTACAAACCTTTATTCATCTGAGAACGAGAATTACAACTGTGTAAAAATTAAGGAAACAAAATCATGAATTTTTACAACAACGATAATATCAGTACATGTTTTGCACGTGAAATTTAACCAGTACGAGGACTCTTAAAATATGTCTGTGCCAACGCAGAACACTTACCCTTCTGCTTCTTGTATTCGTTGTACCTCAAGAAGAAGTAGCTCAGATAATCAAAATCGATAGGAGACATTTTTGCCTGTTACGTACAAGGCGAAAACTTCATATTAAAGACTATCCTCATTCGACTTGAAAAGTAAATACACACACACACACACACACACACACGACAATATGAGAATCATCAATACCTGGATTAAAGCCCACAATGCCCAGTATAGGTGTGAAGTTAGCATATAAGCACTTGTTTCCGCATAAAGAGCATCGAGAGCCTCATTAGAAACCTGAAGTTTTTTTTGCCAATTGTCATTAGATTACAAGCATGTCATCATCATCACTACAGAGAGCACATTGTCCCAATAAGAAAGGTTAAATAAGTAAAATAACAAGTGAATGCAGTCAAGATGTGATGTTCATTCCAGAGAAAATAATGAAGATGATTCAAGTCCCCTGCATATTATGATTATGATGGATGACTTTTCACATACCTCTTGTAGTCTATCAGGTCTTAGATAGTGTCTGAAGAAGTAAAATTGTTTGTCTTTACTTGGGTATCTGAGGCAGTAACATGTCCAACAATAAGAATTATCATCCTATTATCAGTTTAAAAAAAAGGCAACTCATAACAAATATTTTAATGAGGATAAAGACATACTGTTTATAATCACAATCGTAGCTAACGTATTCATTGAAGTGATTTCCAAGGTCAAAACCTCTATAATTGTATGATCCATACTCAAAGTCGATGAAGTAAAGCTTACCTGAAAATTTCAAGGATACATTGGGATGTCAGGAGAATGGAAATAATGTCAATGGATATGTTATAAGCAGCTGATAATAGCTTATATTGACATTAATAAAAGTCTAAATGGATAAAAGTAGACAAAAGTAAATAGTAATTGGGAAAAAACAACAACCTTTAAAAATAGGTAGTTTGTTAGGCAATTTGTACTATATTAGACTTGATCCCCACACCCAATGATTGACACATTGTACTTTTGTCAGGCATTAAATGCACCTAACAGCCAAAACCCTAATTCTAAAAATGAAACCCTAACATTCTAACTGCCTCGATTATATATAGTAAGCCTCGATTAATTTTTAGCTGCGATTATTTACTGAAAATCACCTCGATTGAAATTACAATATTCGATTAATTCATAACCTCGATTAATTTTATAAGTTGAGCCTCGATTATGATGATTTAAGAAGAATTGATTATTTTTTAGATTTAATCGATTATTTAGTATAACTAATCGAGGCTTCTTAAAAGCCTCGATTATTTTAGACTTCATCGATTTACATTACATATTAAAAATAATTGAGGCATTTAAATTATTAATCGAGGCTATTAATAATCAATCGGGGCATTTTAAATATTAATCGAGGCTCTTAAGATCAATCGAGGAAATTTAAAAAATATCCTCGATTGATCTTAAAAGGCATCGATTAATTTTTAGGAAGGCCTCGATTGATTATCAATAGCCTTAAAGTAGTCGATGCTACTAATTAATAGATGCTAATCGATTAATCGATGTTTTATAATTATTAATTGTGGCTTTTTTTATATTATTCAATGCTATAATTATTAACTGTGGCTAATTTTGTATATTAATCGATGCATCATCGATAGAATATGTATTAATATGCTTCATCGATTAATTAAAAATATGCATAGATTAAGAAAAAACTCCTATGCTTCATCGATTAATATTTAATATGCATAGATTTAAAAAAACTCCTCGATTTCTTTTTTAACATTTGCTTACTCGATTATCTATGAACGATTAATATCTAACCATTATTGATTAATGTTATTAACCGTGATCATGCAATTTTATCGAGACAATCTTCCCTACAATTAATCATTTTTTTAGTGAATGCATTTATTTCTTGTCTAAGGTAGGTACTAGTTTCAATAAATAAAAAGAAAAGGTTGTTGGCTTCATTAAATGAAAAGAAGGGGAAGGTAGGACCGAATTAATGAAAAGAAGAGGATGTTGTACCGAATTAAATACATTCTAATGTTTTATAACGAGGTAGGTGAATTTTCTGAATAAATAGATGTAGAATCCGGAGCTCATTCATAGTACAATACAAATCTCATTCACAAAAATCACACAAGTTTTTATTCACACTACTACAAATCGACGAAGAGTAGGAAAAGTTGGAGAATTTTTTTCGAGCAAGGTGCGAAAGGAAAAAATGTTCTGGAGAAAAAAATAGTGTTCGGAAATTTTCACCAATTTTCAAAGGTACGTTTTGTACTCCATCTTTTTGAACTTATTTTGCAAATATTTATGTTTATTATTTTGATTATGTATTGCATGTGTTGTTAGATTTGCTTTGAAAATAGATTGATACGGCCTTTTTTTTAATTGTTTGGTAATGTTTTATTTAGGTTAATTGTTGTTGGTTTTGAATTTAGTCGATGTTTATGTGATTTTGAGGGTTGTATAATGTTTACCTAAATATAAAACATAATCGAGGAGCTTACAACATAATCGAGGAGCATAGAAAACAATCGAGGCCTTCCTCGATAATTATTTTAATAATCGAGGCCTTACTCGATTAAATTACATAAAAAAAACGAATCAAGGCCTTACTCGATTAAATTATATAATCAAAAAATGGTCGAGGCCTTCCTCGATTAATTTGAAAAGTAAAAACAAATGGATTAGTTAAAAAAATTAATCTAGTTACTAATCGATTAATTTTAGAAACAAAAAGTAAATCGACTCACTAATCGATTAATTAAAAAAATTAATCGATTAGTAGTTTAATAAAAAAAACTAATCGATTATTAGTTTTTTTAAAAAAACAAACTAATCGAATAATAGTTTAAAAAAAACTAACCGAGTAGTCCTTTAATTAAAAACAAACAAATCGATTAAAAAAAATAATCAATTAGTAGTTTAATAAAAAAACAAACTAATGGATTAATAGTTTAAAAAAAAACTAATCGTGTAGTCCTTTAATTAAAAACAAACGAATCGATTAATAATTTTAATAAAAACTAATCGATTACTACTTTAATTTAAAACAAACTTATGGATTAATAATTTGAAAAAAAAAACTAATCGAAGGGTAGTTTAATTAAAACGAATCGATTAGTAGTTTTTTTTAAAAAACAAACTAATCGGTTTAAAAAAAACTAACCGAGTAGTCCTTTAATTAAAAACAAACTAATCGATTAAAAAAAATAATCGATTAGTAGTTTACTAAAAAAAAACTAATCGATTAATAGTTTAAAAAAAACTAATCGAGTAGTCCTTTAATTAAAACAAACAAATCGATTAATTTTTTTAATAAAAACTAATCGATTAGTACTTTAATTAAAAACAAACTAATCGATTAATAATTTGAAAAAAAACTAATCGATTAATAGAGGCTTGGGGTTTATAGGGTTTTAGGGTTTACGTTTAGGGTTTAGTGTTTTATAGGGTTTAGGGTTTAAGAGGTTTTAGGGTTAAAGGGTGATCTCATGTAGCATTGTTTAAAAATTGTCCAGATGGTTAGACGCCGCATTATTGTACGTCACAGTGGACGATGGGAGAGATCAGAATATATAGATGGGGACGAACAACTCGTGACGATGTCATCCGATAAGCTGTGCTTTAGCTCACTAGTGAGGGAGGTTCACAAGTTGTTGCGGACTGACCCGAACAGGATCGAGTATGAATTATTTTACCTCACCAGCACCAATACTGGCAGACGGATCAGAGCATCTTTGCAAGATGATGGAGATTTGCTTGATTTGCTTCACGAGCAGACTACTGAACTCGTCGTGTACGTGATTTCAAGACAGTTGGAAGGTTCTGGAGCCGGACCATCTATGAGGGATGACTATGTTCCCTACTTTTCACATGGAGAGACGCATGGTCCTACTGCAGAAGAAGAGGGAGATGGAGAAGAAGAGGCTGAAGGAGAAGAAGAGGAAGAAGAAGAAGAAGAACAACAAGAACAAGAAGAGGTGAATGATAGAACGAGGTTAGTGGAGTCACTGTTGACAGAATTTAGTGGCTGGCTTCGTTCTTCTGCTGATCGTACAGACAGATTGCTATGTTTGACGGGAGTCGTCCCACCATCTACCACCGGTGTTCCGTTTAGATCTGACGGGCCTTCGAGCAATTGGGTGGTTCCCCTTGCTGACTGGGACATTGCGGGCCCACTATCTTGGGATGAGGGACCAGCACCAGAAACAGATACACTGCACCAGGGAGCTATTTTTCGGACGAAGGATGATCTCGCCCTGGCGGTCGGTATCTATCACATGCAAAATCGAGTGGAGTATGCCGTGTATCGCTCAAACAGGTTACGATTGGGCTATGTTTGCAAGCATGGTGGTGATTGCCCGTTCAAGTGCTTTGCGGTTGCTGATGGGCATATGTGGAGAATATACAAGTTCAACGGCTCTCATACATGCCATCTTGATATGGGTCGAATTGCTCCGCGACAGGTACCTGCACGAGTGCTCGGAAAATACTTTGCTCATAGATTGGTGGACGAGCGGGTTGTCCTGAAGCCGAAGGAGATGATGGCGGAGCTTGTGCGTGAGTTTGGCATCCACATCGACTACAGCTTCGCTCTGCGCACGAGGAACATTGCCATTCAGATGGTAGATGGAGACTTTGACAAGTCCTACGCACAGTTGCCCGCTTTCCATCACACTCTGCAATTGATGAATCCGGGAACTGTAGTAGACATGGAGATCACGAGTGATGGTCGGTTCAAGCATTCATTCCTTGCTCTCGGTGCGTGTGTCAATGCATTTCTCCAGTATGCTCGTCCAGTGCTTGTGATCGATGGGACCCACCTGAAGGGAAAGAACAAGGGGGTTCTCTTTGTTGCTGTGACGAAGGACGGCAACGAACAGGTCTTACCTGTTGCAGTTGGGCTTGGACCGATAGAGAACGATGAATCTTGGATATGGTTTCTGGCCCACGTGCACATGGCTCTGGGTGATATAGATGATCTTCTAATCGTTTCGGATCAGCATCAGAGCATTAAAAATGCTGTGGAGGCCGTTTTCCCAAGTGCGACGCACGGACTGTGCTACTACCATTTGAAGAATAAGATGACGAAGAGAGGGAAACACGTGACGACGCTGTTTCAGGAGGCTGCCTATGCATATCGGAGAGAGACATTCCAGGAGAGTATGTTGACGTTGGAGCAGGTCTGTCCAAATGCATACCAGAAGCTGTGTAATATTGGCCCAGTGCATTGGGCTCGTTCACACTGCCCCGTACGGCGCTACGGGTTCATGACATCTAATGCGGCGGAGAGTCTCAATGCTCGTCTGTTGTGGGCGAGGAGGTTACCTGTTTGCTCATTGTTCGAGATGTTTAGATCGATTGTTGAGCAGTGGTTCATCGAGCGACGTGCGGCAGCAGTGGGTTCGAATCATGTGTTGACTGATGGCATCGCACTTAAGCTTTCGGGTAACGTCGAGCCTCCTGTAAGAAACATCAAACGATTAAGCGTCTAGTAAGAAACAAGACAAACTATTTTCAAATAAGTACTTGAACTCACATATAGACCAGTAGTAGCCACCGCCGTCCGACAACGGTTGTCCCTCTTAACTCGTCGAGCCGTGGCGCTCAGAAAGTAGCTCATGTGAACATCCTTCAACTCAGTCCTCGGATCCTCGAGGTGATCAAACCATCCCTGCCGCAAGCGATCGCCGTTGAAATGGAGCTGAACAACGGCATCCGGACCTAAGGATCTAAATCGTGGGTAGGTGACCTGGAGTGTGCTATCATCGATGTCATTCATGAGCTGATAGGTCGCGCTAAAACCACCATGGCGTGGAGCCGAAGTGCTAGTACCCTCCGGCTCCACAGTGGGCTGTGGAGCCTGATCACCAGGACTACCGTCGCTCGGCTCCGGGCTGTGGCGATCTCTATCCTGAGGCATGTGTGACCTCCGAGAGCGGCTACCCAGACCAGCTAATGCACGGTCAATCGCCCGATCCACATACTCCTGGACACGGGGCGCAATAGTCGTGTCAATAAGCTCCTGGACACGGGGCATCACTCGATCCACAATCCTCTGAATGAAACCCTCTGAGGGCTCCCCACTGCTCGGCGTGCGATCCCTCCTCGAATGCTTCATTCCCCAAGCTCGAGGAGGGCTCTCTGGATCGATCGAATCAGCCGTGTGCACTGGTGCGTCCTCAGTGAGGGGCCGGGCTCCAGGCTCAGCTCGAGGAGGGCTCTCTGGATCTGGCTCGTCCCTCAATGCCCGACTAGTCGAGGGTCGACTGGTCGCCTGACGGCCCGTCTGTGGTGTCCGAGCAGCTCTGGTGCCTCGGGCTGACGGGGGGACAACCGCCTCTGCCGATGTGGAACAACAAGATGCCACATTTGCAAGCATCTTCTTCTTGTTCCTGGATCGAGCGGGAACATATCTCACGCTCTGAGCCCCAGGCTCCAACTGCAGGCTCATGTAATATGAAGTTGCCGTCTCCTCGGGAGATGGCACCAACGTAACCACACGTGACTGCATGGAATTATTAATAATATCATTAAGATGAATTAACAAATATAGATCGAAGATTCTAAATATATCAAGAAACATCAAAATGTACCACTCGCTGTAATAAGATGGCTGGGTCGGTGGCAGGGAGTCTGAACGTCCACCTCAAACATCGAGGCACAGTGAGCTGTCCACTGTGCAGACCAGCCTCAGTGGCCAACTCCGGTATCACCTCACAAGCCCATACCTGTAAAGTGAATTAATGGATTAGTTACGTATTCACTTGATTTAAACTAATTTAGAAGAATTAAATTTAAACTAAGTACCTGGAGTGCCCAGATCGGCCCATAAAAATGATACTGTCCCGATCCTTTCCCGCCCATAGCCCCGCGAGTCCTGGGGAGGATGCCAATGTAGTGCATCAACGACTGGTAAGAATATGCACCCCATGGAAACGAGTTCCATCCCTCCACATCCTCCGCTAGCGCCCACACCCATGGATCCACGGCCCGGTGCGGATCTAGGCACAGAATCATCCGGTATACGAACAATATGTTCGCAACCTTCACATAATCCGCAGCGTCTCTGGCCATCCCAACCGCCTTGAACCTGTCCTCCATCTGCTTGACTGTCGTACGCTTCCCTTCGAATAGACGGTGGTAGACCGATCTCCTCGGAACAATATGAGCGCCATGAGGATCGAATGTCGAGCTGCCGAAGCGTAAACCTGACACCAAGGCGTACTCACTCGCACCGAACCGCAGCAGGGAACGATGAATGTGAAACCATGCCTCCAGCCCCACACGTGCACGATCCGGCGCGTGCACCTCGAACGTCATCAGCGCGTGCATGACCCTCTTCTGGACGTCACCACCTCTGTAGTCTAGAAAATATCCGAAACACCCCGATCTAAACAATCGCATGGCGTCACCACCAATCGCGAGCAGTGTGTCTCTAATCGTGTCAATGACACCGGGGATGGCGTACACGACGACCGAGGGCGTCCGGCTCCGTAACGGTAGTCTAACCCAATCAATCTAACAACATTTTCAAAATTAAAGTAAATTCTTTTAATATTTCATATAAATTGGAATTTCTTAAAATTTAAATTTAACATTAATCGATTAATTTTTTTTTATAATTAATCGATTTACATGAAATATTAATCGATTAGTCTTAAATTAATAGAGGCAATTAATCGATTAGTTTTATTTAGGCTATTATGTTTTTTAAACTAATCGATTAGTTTTTTTTAACATTAATCGATTAGTTTTTTTTAAAAAAATTAATCAATTAATTTTTTTAGACTTAATCAATTTACATTATATATTAATCGATTTGTATTAAATTAGGTTTTCTTAAACTAGCCATTACTTTTTTTTTAAATATTAATCAATTAGTTTTTTTTTAAATTAATCGATTAATTTTTTTAATAATTAATCGAGTAAAAAGAAACTAATCGATTAGTCTTAAATTAATAGAGGCAATTAATCGATTAGTTTTATTTAGGCTATTAGGTTTTTGTTTTTTAAACTAATCGATTAGTTTTTTTAACATTAATCGATTAGTTTTTTTTAACATTAATCGATTAGTTTTTTTTAAAAAATTAATCAATTAATTTTTTTTAGACTTAATCGATTTACATTATACATTAATCGATTTGTATTAAATTAATCGAGGAAGACCTCAATTAGCTTGTGTTTTTTAAAATTATTCGAGAAGGCCTCGATTTGTATGAAATTTATCGATTTAAATTAAATATTAATCGATCTCGATTAGTCATAAATTAATCGATTAATTTTTTTAATTTAATGGAGGAAGGCCTCGATTTGTTTTAAATTAATCGAGGAAGGCCTCGATTAATTTCTGTTTTTTATAATTAATCGAGGAAGGCCTCGATTAATTTGTGTTTTTTATAATTAATCGAGGAAGGCCTCGATTTGTATTAAATTAATCGATTTACATGAAATATTAATCGATTAGTCTTAAATTAATAGAGGTAATTAATCGATTAGTTTTATTTAGGCTATTATGTTTTTTAAACTAATCGATTAGTTTTTTTTAACATTAATCGATTAGTTTTTTTTTAAAAATTAATCAATTAATTTTTTTAGACTTAATCAATTTACATTATATATTAATCGATTTGTATTAAATTAGGTTTTCTTAAACTAGCCATTACTTTTTTTTTAAATATTAATCGATTAGTTTTTTTTTAAATTAATCGATTAATTTTTTTAATAATTAATCGAGTAAAAAGAAACTAATCGATTAGTCTTAAATTAATAGAGGCAATTAATCGATTAGTTTTATTTAGGCTATTAGGTTTTTGTTTTTTAAAGTAATCGATTAGTTTTTTTAACATTAATCGATTAGTTTTTTTTAACATTAATCGATTAGTTTTTTTTAAAAAATTAATCAATTAATTTTTTTTAGACTTAATCGATTTACATTACACATTAATCGATTTGTATTAAATTAATCAAGGAAGACCTCAATTAGCTTGTGTTTTTTAAAATTATTCGAGAAGGCCTCGATTTGTATGAAATTTATCGATTTAAATTAAATATTAATCGATCTCGATTAGTCATAAATTAATCGATTAATTTTTTTAATTTAATGGAGGAAGGCCTCGATTTGTTTTAAATTAATCGAGGAAGGCCTCGATTAATTTGTGTTTTTTATAATTAATCGAGGAAGGCCTCGATTAGTATTAAATTAATCGAGGACTCGATTAGTTTTATTTAGGACTCGATTAGTATTGAATTAGGTTTTTTAAACTTTCTCGATTAGTAGTAAATTAACAAAATACAAGCCTCGATTATCAAATACAAGCCTCGATTAGCATAACAAGTCAAGATTAACATACAAATCCATTATTAACATAACAGGCCTAGTTCTAAAGCCATAACACAACCACAACCATTGCAATCATAAACAAAAACCAATTGCAAAATACGGTGATTAAATAAGAAATGGGAAAAAACATCAAGATTTAAGTTAAATTATCCACCATTAAGTTTCAAAATCCATGATTATTTTAAAAATCCACGAGATCTATTTCAAAATCCACAGTTATTTTCAAAATCCAACATTAATCAACCAACTAAAAACAAATTTTAAATACAAAACGGAGACATACATGTGCTGCTGAAGACGTCGCTGGCGATGATTCCCTTCGTTGCTCCATTGTCGACCGATGATTCACTATGAGCAATCGGTCCGTTAGAGAGAGAGAGAGAGAGAGAGACCTGGGAGATGAATGCCCAATGAGAAGGTTTTTTTTTTAAAATTCAATCGCCGACTCAAGTTCAATCGAGGAAGATGTGGCCGTTTTTTTTTAGATTAACTGATATTGGTGGCTTTTTTTGGCAAAATTAATCGAGGGGCTTTTGTTTAAAAAATTCGAGAACTTCTAGGGTTTTTGTGAAGAAGATACAGTGAGGAGGAGAGAGACACGGTTGGTGGGATAATTTAAGGGTTCAAACTTGGTGAATTTATTCCGGCAGTTGTGTGTCAGTTTTTAAAGTAAAAAACTGATTTTGTGGGACCTTTGCATGGATTTTGTGAAAAGTAAATACAAATTGTCGAAATAACTCATGTATTTTAAATCTTGTTGCTTTTTCCTTTTCATTATATGCTTTTGTCGATTTTAACATTCCTCTCTTAATAAAAACTCATATTTCGAATAGAGGGAAATCACTTCAATTCTTGTTAGTTTTTAATTACTTTTTTCTATTTTGGTTATGTTATGCAATACCAAATGTTTTCGGTAATAAAACATTCATCTGACCACATCTAGTCACATATTCTGTATCCACTGAGAAACTGTTATTAAACTGTTCAAGAGAGAGTTTCCATTCAGTCCTCTTCTTTTCTTTTCAATTCTAAGATCTTGATTCCCATTTATAGAGTATAATTCCAGAAATATTTGGCAACATTATTCTGTTATTGTATAAATAAACAAAACCTATGACCTGACAAGTATAAATAATTAGGGCTGAAAAATCATTCTTGAATTTACTCACACAGCAGCACTCACCTACATCAGTTGTGCATTTCCATAGGTTTATATATAAAAAGGGTAAACAATCTAAAACACCATACAGATTTTCCAGACACACCCATATGCAGAGAAAGAGAGGGAGAGAATAATTCATAAGATTTTGTAAAGATATGCACGATAAGTTACCTTCATCTTCATTAAGCATCAAATTCCCGGAAAGCAAATCATTATGACAATATATAACAGGAACCTTAAAACGATCTGTCATTTCCTGTACCAATAACATAACTTGTTTACAAGTAAAATAGGTATTTGACCAAAGTGAAAAGCAAAGTAAACATTATACACGTCAGGTAAAGATAAAATGTCTATGTTATCCAAAACAAGATGTCTTTCCTGAATTTGGCGACTACTGACTTGGAAAGTAGGAAAAACGGAAACTCCTAACAAACAATAAGCTTCATCACATTCCTTTTTCTACCTTTGTTCAATATTGACACAAAGGAACTCCAGGATCTTCCAAACAAAGACAAATTAAAAACCTATTTTGAAGAAAAACACATTTTTCATATAAAAAGACACTAGACATGCAAAGTGCACCACGTCATTCCAGCATAAGGCAACAAGCAATAAAATCTTGAAATGAAATAAAAGTAACTGCTCTTTCTGTCAAGAAGCAAGCAAGATGACAACAGAAGGACATAACAACATAGACAAATTCCTCTTCCACCAAAATGTTATTGTTGATGAGAAGAAAAGTATATCAAGACTTTCAAGATATGGAAGATACTTTCTCACTGTTACAATATGAGCTTAGATAACTGCTAGCATGCTTTCTCGAACACAAAAAGACAAAATGTCACCATGCATATCATAAGCAAGAAAGAAGCTAGGCAGACGATTTACCTTGAGATCGTTGACTTCTTTATTGATTTCTTCAAATGAAACCATCTCAAACTTCTTTTGCTTCTTGCTATCATCAAACTTGAGGGTTAGTGCTGCATGCATGGTGAGATTAAGAGAAAAGATAAACCCAAACAGCAAAGAGAAAATCAAACACAATTTATGTAAATAGATCTACTTTTCTACTAGAAATATTATCATATAACACCTCGTGAGAAAAACTTGGAGATGTCATTCCATAGTTGGGGTTCTCTAGAACCAGGGATTTCCACCTCATGGAATCTCCGCAGTTGTTTAAAGATTTCTACAACAAGCTTTAGTTTTTGCATGTCTGCAACGAAACATTAAGAAAGCATTGTTAATGTAAATAAGACAACGAAAAATAAATTGGGCATTAAGCTGAGTTCATTATCCATTATCAGGAATATCTGTAGGAAGGAACTCAAACATTTACAATTGGAGACTATTTCTTTGAAATAGGCATGAAAGAAATGTAAATAGTGCCAAGTGACACTAAAGTTGAGTAATCTAGTGAAAAAACATAGCCATCTTTTAGGATATGATAGTAAAAAAAAGTGTAGAAAGCTAAGAAGCTCTTAATAGTGGCTAACAAACAATTATATTAGTTACGTACTCCAATGACAAACATCATTTTTCAATCAATATCGATAAATTCGACCTTTCTCTATCTTTATTTAAATTTAGAAAAATCTCTAAGTTAGGCATAGTTATGAAGCATGGACCACACAATCATGAATATAAAGATAATCATAACATGCATAGTCAAGAAATATGATCAAACATATGATGCCAATAATAAAACACGTAGCTATTGATAGGCCTTGGCGCCTTGCCATTCCAAAAATAACAAAACCATATTATCTGTGGTTTTAATTTATTACATTCCAATATGCGGTCATGTATCTTACAAGTTTTCTTGATGATCTTTGTGATTTTATCAGCTATTTATAGAATGGATAAGAATAAGCTTATTCTCTTTTCCAATAAGTCTGTCTTTACCTCCTTAGTCATTTCTTCTTATGATTGTTGTTTTTTTATATTATTACTACTATTTCATCCCCTAAAAACACTTTAGTACATCTCTTTCTCTGCAAGCTTCATGGTTACTAGCCTGAATGCAATATGATCTGATTGTGGAACTATTTAACCGTGAGATTTAGTTAAATTTACCATCCTTTTGCATAACTAAACCTCTTGTCCTCCTAATATTATCTGAGAAAAGGACTAGCTCCACCATCTTTTCCAAGAACTATAGCCGAACTTCCAGCTAATGTAAATCTAAACAAACTAAAAAAACACATCATCCAGATTCCGTTGAGGCACAAAGCCTAACTGACCTCAGCACATAAACAGAGAAGAAAATAGAAATAATAAAAGGATGATTTCTAAAGATGTTATGATATGGTTGTCCATGAAGAAACAAAAAGCATAAACACGTATATAATGACAATCAAGTGTGGCTTTGTCAAATTGACTTCACAACTTGATGATTACCTTTTAAAAAATAATATATTCACTATTGTTATCATGGACATTCAATAAAGGACTAAAGGGGTCAAAGTAGTAGCTACCTCTGACTTCCTCAAATAAATCAGACACCACCATCATACAAAAGAATTGCTTGAAAATACTCATAGATGGCTTAATCTTGAAAGAACACTATCAAGAAGAGAATATTTATCAAGGAGGAGATAATGTCTATTTTTGATAGATGGTTTGTTCCAGATGCTTACCCGATGGAGTAAGTGTACGAGCATCGATAAATGATTGCACCATTCCATTGCCAAAAACTCCCAGCAACTTGGCACCAAATCCTGCGGCCAAGAGGTGTGGAATAGCCTAAAGACAGTATGATGATTTGTATTTAATTAGAATCAACTAAAAGGGTGCCAAACTATCCACAATAGGTTTGAAGTTTAGAAGCGCGATGATGTATGATATCACTCAATTTAGTCATTTGCCGGTCTAATGAAATAATTAACTAAGAAATCATTTCAGAAAAAACACAGCATAGCTGCAGTTCTCTCTGATGATCAATCACATATTCAGTATTTGGACCATATAATCTAACTGTTGTACTAACAACACTTCCGTCTTTCTCTCTCACGGATACTTTGAGTACTGTTGAAATAGAAGAAAATTCAAGAAATATAATTTACTGTATTACACATGAACCCACCATTACCTAAAAGAAGTAACTCAATGAGATTTCCTCAAAGTTCCAGATTTAGTAGTGAAATATATATCTCTTCAAACTAGCCCGTCGAGAAGAATTTGCAATGTTATTAAAAAGCAAAAGGATACGCACACAAATTTGTGATGCCACCAGACACGGTCTCAAAGGAGAAATCTGACTCATCCAAATTCGACCATTGTTTGAATAAATCATTGAAAAGTTCCCTGCATTAGTTCATTTACTCAAAAGGATAAGAGAAATGGATCACAACCAGATAGCATACTGCACATAAAATAAAATGCATGTTCACAACCTTTTGCTTCTAAGTAATACAGGTTATATAGAAAATAGCAACAGAATATAAGTATGAATAGATGAAAGAAAACTATCTAGGCCACTTCCATCATTAAAATGACTAAATTATAGTCATATTCTAGTTTCAAAACATTGATAAAATAGGCCCAATAATCGAATTTTTTAATTTAGCAGTGGTAAATTTCCAGCATTTGATACACACATGGTACAATGTTTCTTATAAAATGAGTACGAGAATAAAGTAACATTTAAGAAAAGAAATCACCAGGCCATTTATAGAAGAAACTTGAGATAAATTCCATAGAATAGCCTAAATTGCAGCTTTTGAGTTTAATAACACATAATAACACATCAAGACTAAGAGACTAAGAACATTTTTCAACATGACTGATTTTCTTTTCAAACACCCACAAATCTTTCTCTTCTGTTTCTTTCAATCCAAATTCAATGACCCCGGTAATTTTGAACTTTCTCTTCATTATCCATTTTGAAAATTTTAACATCCTTCCTCCACAGACTAAGTTGAGCAAGTTCCCCATATTCAAAAGAAGAAACATAACCTGCATATAGATCTCATCACGAACTAACACCAGTCTGCAACTCAATCACGTGATATAAGCAATCCTTCAACATTAAGAACATATGGTGTTCGAAGAATATGCAACATATTAGGACTTAATGCAGTAAACGGTGTTCGAAGACTATACAACATATTACAAAACCTCACGGTGCAGCGGGAAACTAAAACAGATAATTTAGCTAAATCCAAAACGTTTACGATAAACAACAGAAATGCGAAGAAAAAGCAATATACTGACACAATGCGGGGTTTCATTTGAGGTAGAGAGAGAGAGTGATCAACGGTGAATGAAGACGACGGAATCTCGGAGCTGTGCGTCTCCGCCACTTCCGTCGCGTTCCAAATCTTCTCCGTCGCCCCCATGAATTCAAAATAATCCCAATTCGAATAACGACCATCTCAGCAAGACAAATTTCGATGAGGAAATTTGATTTTTAGTGTAGCTACCTAAATTTTCCTCAATTTATGCCAAAAAGAACAAGAACAATGGCAACCCGGGAACGCATAAATCTTTTTTGTTTTTGTATTTTTTCTTTTTCTTATTATCTTCGACAGGCCCTGATGGGTAATGCTATGGAATGATTAAAATGACCCCTGATTTCTTGCACGGCACAGCCAGTCACGTGCCACCTATTTGAGTTTGACTTTGATAATTTGCTTTGCATTGGCGGAAAATTCAATTTGAAGCTCTACGCACTGCACATCACCGTCCGGAATACGACACGTGGCACCAATCCCTATGAAATGAAGCTTTTCATTTTCGAGTTGACTCGCTGCTGAGTTTCCGAACTCGTCCATTTCGAAGAAGTCGAGCCTTCTTCTATTCAAAGTTTCATGCCTGAAAAATAATTTTTTGACCATTTTTTCAGTTTCTCATTTTACCCCAATTTCCAAAACCGCCATAAATTTATCAATACCAACAAATTCAGATTAAAAGTGGAAAAAAAAATTAAAAATTCATGTTTACCTGAACGCATATATGATGGATTACACGTATATAAATAATGATATATGATATTGTTTTAATTTAATTACAAAATGAATTACAATATATATATATATATATATATATGAGAGAGAGAGAGAGAGATTTACATTATTATTATGTTTCTATAATTAAATCAGTAATTTATAGATAGATTGCAAATCATTCAATTCTCACATTTAACTCAATTAATATGGTTGATTTTTCAATCCAAATTAGACATATTGTAAAAGGTTTATGATTGATTCAATGACCTTTTTATTAAAAGTATTGCAAATCCATATATATTATTTTCTATACTAAATTCAATATACAGTGCATATTATAGATTAAAATATGTGTTAATTTGTTTCCATAAAATTAGCAGAGTAACATAACTATATATTAATTTATTTCAATTTGTTAATCATTTTAAAAATTTACCAATAATCGACTAATCGTATGAATAATAATTATATAGCCTATATGTATCGTTATTAATATTATAGTTTTAAAATAAAATAAAATAAAATTCCACCCATTTGATAGGAATGAAATAGTTAATTAGTTCATTTATAATAATTATATTAATAGTCAATTATCATTAATGAATCCACAACTAATAAGTTAATTAGTCTGTATTTCTAAGATTGTGATGAAAATCAATAATTAATAGCTCCCAATTCACCGTCCCAATTTAATTAAAAGAATTATGGCCCCAAATCCAATTCAACTTCCAGATTTTCTTATAATATAACACAAAAATACGTCTACAACAAAAATTCGTGGACAAGCATATGAATGTGATTGCTCAATTTTTATGCTCTCATGTTTTTTGCTCTTGCATCAATATTGATCTTGAAGATTTGGCTCACGAATGTTCTTTGTTGTCTGTCATCGGTTCTCTCTTGCTCGGCCTATTTCATTTTTACCAATGAGCGTCAACCAGCTTGATTTTGATTTGCAGATTGAGAAAACCTAACGAAAAAAATAAAGAGCTCTTGGTATGCCATGTTGGCGGATGATTATTTTTTTTTTTCAATATATTTATCAAGTCCTTAATATTATACTAGCTTTAACAATCATGCGATGCACGAAGATAATTTTATAATTATATTTTTAAAGTAATATATTGCAAAGATTTCTATATTCATTATTAATTAACAATATTTTATTTTAATTTAATGACAAAAAATGTGCGAGATCATCTTATGGGTCGAAATTCGTATATTCCGTTATTGCAAAGATTTATTGGATGTACTTACAGTGTAAAAATAAAATAGTGTGACTTTATTGTTTAAGAGATTTTTATTTTTACAAATATATGTTTGCCAAAGAATAAAAATGAAGAGGAATTTGTGGAAGGAGAATAATGGACAGATTTATAAACATGAAGAGAATTGCGAAGAAAAATGGAGAGGAATTTGTGGAAGGAGAATAATGGATAGATTTATAAACATGAAGAGAATTGCGAAAATAATTATAGACAATACCTATTTTTATGAGAGAGAGAGAGAGAGAGAGAGAGAGAGAGAGAGATTACAACACTGAAACACTTGGCTAAGTTATTATTATGTTTTTTTAATCATTAGATAGACTGAATTTTTGTTTTTATTTTTAACAATGTCTATATTACGTCATTTACACTTGGGCCGCTATAATTATATTTAGTTTAAATTATGCCATATATATTTTTGAAATTCTTTTTTAGTAGCGTATCTCAAGTCTTATTTATTATAATCAAAATTAAATGTATGATGATTTTATGCTCTTTATAGTGCAAAAAGTTTAGGACATTTTCTTATATGTTGAAGTTGTGATTATACTATGAATTAATTATCTACATGCATATCTCTTATCAATTATTGCTTTCAATATAATATCAATATCAATATAGGTTGAAAAGTGTGAGAAACCTATATATCAAATTAAATTAAAATGAGTCTTGTGTGAGATCACCTTATGGAACAAAATTCATAAGACATGTTAAAATTCGAATTTAAATACCATTAAACATTAAAAAAATAACAAAATGTGATATTGAATATAAATTTGGATACGAATCTCACGAATTTCGATTTGTAAGACGGTCTCACACATTTTTGGTCATTAAATTAAAGTAAAATATTGTTAATTAATAACGAATATAGAAATCTTTAGAATATATTACTTAAAGATTATAATTATAAAATTATCTTCATGCATTGCACCAGGTAAAAGTTAGTAATATATATATAGGGATGAGATCTGGTGAGAACCGGTCGCTAGGTGAGAACCGGAAACCGATCCCATCCGTCCATCCTGCAAAATGGACTCCCCAGATCCATCCAGATTTTCGGTGGCATTTTTGTAATTATCGCGAAAATCTTCAATTCGCGCGTCTCATTAAGGGTAAAATCGGAACTGAACTCAGAAATTGCCCAGATTCAATTTTAGCATCCGACTTCGCACATTTTAGCCTCATGCATTTCTCATTTTAGCATGTGTTGGTAAACAAAAATGGAACGATGTTTTCATTGGAATGAAATGCAATACACCCTATTTGGGGACAGTGAACCCTAATGGGAATCTCATAATTACTAGTTGGGATCAGGAACTTAATAAACCCTAATTGAGAACGGTGAACCCTAGTGGAAAATGTCACATCAATTTTAGCCTCCTACTTTGATAATTTTAGCATTATGCGATTCTCATTTTAACCTCATGCGATTCTCATTTTAGTCTCAGAACAAAATGGAAGAATTATTAAATTACTATATTACCCCTCCGTCCAGAAAGTTGCTGAAAATTACAGGAATGCCACCACTCATCCACTTAAATCTGATTTAATCTGGACCGTCCAGATTGAGTCAAACAGGGGTTAGAATTGGTTCCTAGTTCTCACCTAGAGGAAGGGTTCTCATTTGATCATTTCCCTATATATATATATATATATATATATATATATATAGGGATGGGATCTGGTGAGAACCGGGAACCGATTCCATCCGTCCATCCTGCAAAATCGACGCCCCAGATCCATCCAGATTTTCGGTGGCATTTTTGTAATTATCACGAAAATCATCAATTCGCGCGTCTCATTAAGGGCAAAATCGGAACTGAACTCAGAAATTGCCCAAATTCAATTTTAGCATCCGACTTCGCTCATTTTAACCTCATGCATTTCTCATTTTAGCATGTGTTGATAAACAAAAATGGAACGATGATTTCATTGAAATGAAATGCAATACACTCTATTTGGGGACAGTGAACCCTAATGAGAATCTCATAATTACTAGTTGGGATCAGAGCCCTAATCAGAACGTAATAAACCCTAATTGGGAACGGTGAACCCTAGTGAAAAATGTCACATAAATTTTAGCATCATACTTCGATCATTTTAGCATCATGCGATTCTCATTTTAGCCTCATGCGATTCTCATTTTAGCCTCAGAACAAAATGGAAGAATTATTAAATTACTATATTACCCCTCCGTCCATAAAGTTGCCGAAAATTACAGGTTTGCCACCGCCCATCCATTTAAATCTGATTTAATCTGGACCGTCCAGATTGAGTCAAACAAAGGATAGGATTGGTTCCTAGTTCCTATTAGGCCAGTATAATTAAACCTTGAACGAAAAACCATAGCGAACAATAGGTTTTGGTCTAATATTATTTCTCCCGTAACTTCCCCAAATACATTGAAGTAGTCCAGCTCCAGCATGCCCACAATCTCTGCAACAACTGTGGTAGCCCCCGCCGTCCCTCCCATCCTCGATGCCCGATGCTCGGCAAGTTTCGTCGAGTTCTGACGCTGTAACGAAGAACGCGAAGTCGTGATTGTCGAGTCCTCACGTTGTCTCACATTCGCTTTGCAATTTTTGTTCTGAGTAAGGATATATAATGAGTGTTTTCAGATTTGACTCTCTCCTCTTAATGAAACAAAGAGATTAATTCATGCCACAAATCATATATCACATTCATATTAGCATTACAACATATTTTCCCAGCGGAATTAATTGTTGCTTTTGTTTCTTCACTTGGTTGAGCTGACAATTGAGAAAAGAATTGAAGAAATTCATAAATTCGGTCGAAACCACTGAAACCGAAGCTAAGATTTGGTTCTGGTTCGGTTTCGGATTCGGTTCAGTCGAAGCATGTACTATCGGCCGGTTCGGTTTTAGTTTATGAAAAATTTCGGTTAATCGGTTTTGACGATTCGGCTCATCCAGTGAGTGATTTGTAATTTCTCCTTCATCTGGGAGCGGGCCTTGACGGGTCAGCCCGTTTAGCCACGGGCTGCGCAGGCTGAGAATGTGTGGGCACACAGAAAGAAAACTGGAGAAGAAGAACCTCTGTTGATTCCCTTTAAGATTTCTTATTTTTGTATGGATTAACACAAGCACAACTCATATGCCTTCCTCTCGATAAATTTTCTTTAGTTTCTGATTTGCGTAATGGAATAGAGGGCCCTTTTTTATATGCCTAATTAGACATCTCGTATAGTTGCTCATATCTGGTTTTCACAATTGGAGAAAAATGTTCAAAGCAATCCGTTGGAAGCCTGCTTATAGGCAAATCACTGTAAATGCTGTTTCTCCTCGGTTCAATTTGTGGGTGAGTTCTTTTTTTTCACAATATTGATGATAGGAGGCTTTCTAATTTTCTTGATTTTTATTTTTATTTTATTTTATCCTGACATGTTTTTCTTTGATATCTATAACAGAGAGGAATGCATAGTAGGACTAAGAAGGCAATGGAGCTCATAGCCAAAGGATTTAGTGCTTTGCAGGAAGTTGAAAGAGTTATCAATTATTGTGAGCTTAATGATAAGCGTCTCATTCCTATGCTTAGGGTAATTTCATGCTTACATGAAAAATAAGACAATCAGACTCGGTAATCTCATTTTGCATGTTATTTGTGACTGTGTGGATCATGTTTTTCTTTGGTACTAATATTATGCCATAGTGATTCTTCTGTTTGTGGAATTACAAATTATGAAATTATCATGTTCTTTATTTTTAGTTTGTGAAGTTGGATTTATCAAGTTATTCCAGATTCTAGATGAGTAAGCCTTTTCTCTAGTTGATTACTCTGCATTCTTTATCTGTCAGGATTCTTAATCAGCAGCCATCACCTGTTTGATTAACTCTATTGAAATGTAATTTGGCGATTGTTTTAATTCCTTAATTAATGTCATGATCGTGTGTTTGTTGAGGAACCCCACACGTTCTTAAGGTTTCAATATTGAACTTTCATTTGTGATCTTGTTTTTGCTAATGTATCTATGATTGATCATGTTTCTTGTGATGTTATTTTGCAGAGTTTAAGTCTATAGGGACTGTCTTTTTCCAGATTTAAGTGTTTAGACTGGTGAACATTGCTTAATTAATTGGTTTTGATGTCTCTATCCGTATCTTTAGCTATTCTACAGTGGTTAGTGTGCTTAGGATGATCACTTGTTTTATTTTGTATATCGAAGCAAATCTTCCATTAGCTAAGCTACATTCTTTCTTTTGGCTATTGATCTCAGGCAGCAAAGCAAAATTTTGAGTTGGCTCTCGAAGCTGACAACTCGAACACTCATGCTAGATATTGGCTATCCAAAGTGCATCTCAAATACCATTTCTGCCCTGGTGCAAATAAAGCTGTGTAAGACAAACCCATTTCTGTTGCCACTGTCTTTGTGGCAGGCCCTGCATATTTACAGAATTTGATATTGCTGAATCAGCTCTATCTCGAAAAACTCCAATCTGCTTCTCCTTACATTTTAAAAACTTTTTATCTTTTCTTTGGGGCTTGGCACTTCCTCTTTGTTTTATCACTCAATTGTCATCTAACTTGAACGGTTGTTTTGATTTTGATTGTGCTTCAGCCATGATATTACATGAGTAAATCCTAATTGATATGTTCCCCTAAGCTTGCTACATTTAATTACATTTCCTTTAAATATCAGAGGTGCTGCGTTGCTAGTGGAAGCTGCTGAGATGGGCAACCCCGATGCACAATATGATCTTGGCTGCCACCTAAGAGCTGAGGTTAGATATCCTGATAAACCAGAGACATTGACTTATTATCTCAACTCTTTGCTGTTAAAATTAAGAAATTTAAACAACAAAATATAGAAGTTCTACTAATTTATACGTCAAAGTGGACCTCTTCTCTTAGTTGACTTGAATCAGTGATGTTATGCACTTGTTTTCGGCTCACTTCAGTCCAACTTCAATAAAAAGCAAGGAGCATTGATCCACAACCAATGCTTCAACGTGTGTTTAAGAAATGTACAAAAACTCAGACCTCTTGCCATTGTCCCAATCTCAGATCAGATTATTTGAGTTTTTTTTTTTTTTTTTGGGGGGGGGGGGGGGGGGGTTCACTTCATCTAAGTTCAACCATACTCGTGATCCAAACTTACTTGATTTTGCCTTCAAAATAAGCCATCTCTATATGAATGAAGATGGCATATATTCTTCTTCTCAAAGAAGAGTTCATGGAAATGTACTAAAGATAAACTTGGAATGATTGAGGTGTCTACTGAAAGATTTCAAAGTTTTATATTTCGAGCATCTCTCCTTATGAGAACTGCTGAATGTGTTTGTATCTTTAGTGGAATAAATATAATTTCATGACCAAACTGTTTTTTGTACCTTTTCCTTATCTTATTCCAAAGAGAGAAATCAGTCTTCTGAATCATGATTGTCTTGATATATTGTCTTTTCATTATTTCGGCAGAACCCTTATGCACAATCTGAACAGCAAGCTTTCTATTATCTGGAGAAGGCAGTAGACCAGGTATTTTTTGCAATAATGTTTTCAATGCATTTCTCACTTTCTTGTTGTTACATATGGTGTTTAAAACCTTACTAGAACTCGCGACTTTCTAGTTGCATCCTGGTGCTCTCTATCTTTTAGGAGCTGTATACTTGACTGGGGATTGTGTGAGCCAGGACGTTTCCTCAGCCATTTGGTGTTTCCACAGAGCATCTGAAAAGGTAGTCAAAGTCTGTGCTTGTTGAGATCTATATCTGCTATTGATTTTCAAACAATAAGGTTTCTAATCTATCTAAACAGATCCAGTGCATTATTAAAACTGTTTATATTTAAAAGATATGTTAGATGTGTTTGAACCTGAGGGATTATTGAGATATATCGCCTTGATTCGTGCAGGGTCATGCTGGTGCTGCCATATCCTATGGATCTCTTCTACTGGCAGGTTTGCTCTTTCAGATTTTTTGGCAACTAAGATGATTATGTAGTGTTAGGTTGTCATTGCGATTGATGGATTATAAATATCTTTGCACCTTGCCCTATCATACAAGATGTTCATGGATGATTTGAATTTTCATGAAGATCTTTGTGGTTTGTTTAATGCTTTAATGAACACTTTGATTACAAATGTTTTTAGGTGTTCAACTTCCTGAATCACTAACAAAATTCAATGTGAAGAAAACATCCTCAAACAAAAAATTGAGGAAGGATTCTGGAAGAGGCGAGTATAATCCAGTTGAGATGGCAAGAGAACAGTTTGAGATCGCTGCTAATGCAGGATGTGATCTTGGATTGAAATGGTTGAAACTTCTCGACAAGGAAGAGAAAGAGAAAGAGAAAGGCGGGTCGAGTTCTTAATGTTGGTTTTGATAGAAAGTAATTGCTAAGAAATAAAACCAAAGTGAGTTGGATTTGTGGGTTTTGTTTAGATTTTGCTGCTGCTGCTATATGTATTTCGGAAAAGAATTAAGATGTAAATCCTGAATTACAAGCAGCCATCTAGCAAGAACATTTAGAAGCGTTGGCGTAGAAAATTGTGCCTGAACCATTTTATAATCTTCCACCGCGTGAGCAGAAGCGAGAAGGAAACCCCGATGAGAAACGATCCAAAGATGCTTAGGGTCACGGCAACTACTATCTCGATAACATAGCCAAGTGATCGTGTTTCCATAGTGGGAGTGATCACCGTTATTGAAGCTCCATAACTCACTGCGATAGATGTCAGCGACATCAACATCGTGTAGAAGACTGCTGACAAGAAGATAGGAATTTCTGATGCCAGTCTGGTGGCTATCAGAAATATTGTGATTAGAGAAGAAACAAAAGCAACCGTGTTAGCACGAACGAAGTTTTTGTATATTTTGGGATGATTGGATGCCATTATGGCTTCTCCCGCTCTGTGTTCTGATGAGTTGTCTTGCCAAACCCCACCGGGGGGGCTGATGGCGGCCTGGAACGCCATTGTGGCTATCAGGACCACCACCACCATTATCACTTCGCTCATCTCGTTGAAGAATTCGAGTGCTCCAATTGGTAAGTTCAACCACCTTCTGTCGAGAAGGTCTCTCATTTCTAAATAAGTTGCGTCTCGACAGCTCTCTTTCAAGATCCCCAGTGCTGTTCTCCCCATGGAATTCGTTGATTGTTTTATTATTTTCGTGTTTTCCACCAAGTACCGTATGATCTGAAATTGATATTTTCCACCAAGTAAGCAATATTTGAAGAAGAAAAAGCAGTAAAAACTGAGAACAAAATCTCAAGTGAATTTACCTCAACTTGTTTGCACCTTACAGCCCAATGCAAAATTGTTTCTCCATCATCATCCTTAGCACATATAAGCTCACCCACCGTCTCCACCAAAACCTGCAACGCTCTAAGCTGACGATGCTTCACGCACAAATGCAACGCGGTCTGCCCTCGATGCACCCTCTCCATAGCAGGACAAAAATCCAGTCGAACCAACTCTTCCAGAATCTCAACATGCCCTTTCATGGCTGCAATATGAATGGGGTTCATACCTTGGCAGTCGCGTGACCAGCACATCTCAGGACCACTTGATAGCAATCTTTTGGCGATTTCAACGTTCCCTTTTGCCGCTGCAATGTGAAGAGGTGACGATTTTTGGGAGTCTAAATCTCGAGCTAGCTGCGGATTTCTCTTCAGCACCTCCTCGACGATGCCTACTTGTTCCTGCATTGACCCTATGTGTAGAAGATTTCTTGAACATGCAAATGAAACTTCATCGAGAAGGTATGGATCTTGTTCGAGCACTTCTTGAAGTGTCGTTACATCCCCTTTTGCTGCAGCATCGTAAAGCTTCTTTCCTGCTGCTTCTTCAGCCATTGCTTCCTTTCCGCACAGTATTTATTAACGGCCGACTTTTTCTATTTTCTTTACACACACACAAATATAGACACTGCACACCACAGTAAACTATGCTTTGTTAAGACACAGCCAACTACTTCGATTCTTCGAGAGTGTTTAAATAAAGACGACGACACCTTGCATTATGGTTGACCCAAGAGAAATTTCTGCCTACTTTCCTACTTCTCACACATTGATCGGATCATCGGATCCATAGATGTCTATATTCAGAAGAGATGCTTAATTTATTCAAAAATATATGCTGACTGATATTTTGGTGTGCATTTTTAATGTTTAAAGACTAGTTTCATGATCTAACAATGTGAACGTATCCATTTTTTATATGATTTCTTCTAGATTATTTTATAATTAAATACTAAAAAAATAATTATACACCCAATTGGGATGAATGAATCCTAATTAAAAATTGTAAAATTAAATCATTTTTATTTTTACAGAAACAATTGTAAAATTATAAATTTAACAGTGTAAAATGAATGTGTCACACCACTAGTGCAATAGACAATTATAAATCCCCGCACACATAATTAATCTTGCCTAAATATGACAATATGGATTACAAATACCACATCATTTAAAAACATTGCATAAATATGTATTATATATACTCCCTCCGTCCCAATTATATAGTTCTTATTACTATTTTGGGGTGTCCCAATTATATAGTCCTATTATTATAATTAATATTATTTTTCATAGTAATATATAAATCACCCTTATTAGATTTTGAAAATTAAAAATTAATCACTTAAGTTTTTGAAAATTATATATAAAATTTAAAATATGGGTAATGTTGAATGTTTAACTTTTGTATCTTATTTTTATAAATATTTGGAAAAAAAGTGCAAAAACACCCCTACCGTTTATCTTGAGGGGCGGATTCACCCTTAACATTTTTTTGAGAGCAAATACCACCCCCAACGTTGTACAAAAGGTGCAAATTCCCCCTTCCCTCCCCCGAAATAGTATTTTATGTAAATATATATATATATATATGTGTGTGTGTGTGTGTGTGTGTGTAGAAATAAAATTTCACATTTAATTTTATTTCTAAAACTTTTTTGTTACATGTATTTTCATACACTTTATAATAAATTTCATTCACCAAAATACAAACTCAAACTCAAACTCAATAATAATAATAATAATAATAATAATAATAATAATAATAATAATAATAATAATAATAATAATAATAATAATAATAATAATAATAATAATAATAATTTAGGTCAATAATTAAAGAGAGGTTATAATTGGTTAATGATGAAAAAATCATGAATACAAAGGTATTTTACACAAAAAATACTATTTTGGGGGTAGGGAAGGGGGTATTTTCATTTTTTGGGAAACGTTAGGGTTGTATTTGCTCCAAAAAAAATGCTAAGAGTGAATATGTCCCTCAGGATAAATGTTAGAATTATTTTTGTACATTTTTCCTATTTTAATTTACGTGCAAGTAGAAAATAGACTGAGTAAATTTCACTTTTAGTCCCATTAGAATAGGGTCCAAACACTTTCTGTAGCGCTCCGGTCCCGAAAGACTGTGGAAATGAACGCCATGGGGGTTGGAATTAAGAAGAGGGAAAGAAAGGGGTAATCTTAACAGAAAATTCAGAAACCAAACATGCATTATAATTATAAAATCCTAGTTTAACGATAATACGAAGATCAGTGTTATAGAAAAATTTAACAACAATAACAACGAAAGTGCGGAAGCAAGACTTTGAACAAAAGAGAAGTCAACGGGAAAAACACATAATTAACAAAAGCTCGTTCCTCAGCATCGTCACTTCCACGCGCCAGTCTACTGACCTGAAAATATTTTAAAAGATTTGGACTGAGTACTAATGCACTCAGTGGGCAAGTTTTCACAATGAATTTTATGTAATTCGTTTTCTAAAAGTGATATATCCGTATTTATGCATGTAGTAAAGCTTAGGAGGTTTTTAGAATATAAAGTAACCTAAGTTCACCAAAATATTTTATCATAAAGCGCTAAGTGTATAACCAGTCACTGCCCGTAACCTCTACTACATCATCAACGCATAAGAGTATCACCAATGAATATAACCGTTCATTTTAGTCTTCACGACAAGGAATAGGGAATGACAAATAAAGCATGCATACTGTAGCTACTCACATTGACACAACGCTGGTATATGAAACTCCGACAACATACAGTAGCACGTAAATATTTTTAATACAGATAATCACATATGCAATTTAAGCAAAGTAGAGCTTAATAACTCGAAATGTAAAGTTTAAAAAGTTAGAATAGCCCACCTGGATAGCTTTAAAAGCTGAAGCTTTAGTCAAAACTTTAAAGAGTCCTCTAAAATCCTTTAAGTTCGATGTCCAAAGTCCGGTCCTACACGAGTAAACTAAGCCATAGTAATATGTCTAAGGTAAATCCTAAACTAAAAGATAACTGAAATAAAAACAAAAAAAATATATAAGGTATGATATTCTGAGTCTTTAAATAAAATAGAAACTTAAATTATAATATGAAGATTTTTGAAATCTCAAATAATTTAATTTTGTAGAATAGTTGAATTTTTAGTTAGGTGTTGAATTTTTAAAATATAAAGAAATGGAGATAACAAGGTTAAAAATTAAAAAAAAAAAGAAAAATAATAAAAAAAAGAGTGCTAAGAGAGAATTGAACTCTTGATCTTTACTTAATTAATACAAGCATTAACCATTAGGCTATATATGGATTTTCGAAATTTATGCAGTTTAAATGGCTAATTATAACATGATTCCCTTTTCAAGCAATTAATGCAGAGAATAAGGAAGTAAAAAAAATGTATGTAGACCATGCTCGGTCAACTTATTTCATTTTTCATTAAATTCCCGTGTGATATTATATAAGCCCTCAGCTTGTCACTCACGCAACAGCCTAAAAGGTACACATGTTTTTATGCGGATTTTAATTTTTAAAAGTTTTGCATTATTGTTGAAATATTGAATTTGTTTGAGAACGAAATATGCCCGTGAGCATACTGGAAGTTGTTTCGAAAATTATGTTTATCTGATTGTATACATGTGAGAAACTCATTTATTTATGCTACGTGCATACTTGTGAATGTTGTGGATATGCTGATTGCATACTATGATTGTTGAACTGTGTATGATGTTATGCTCTAGATGAGTACTCAAACTTGGAACTTGAGAACGTAAGATGAACTTAGTCTATAGTTGTTGAACTTAGGCTGAACTTGTAGAAACTTGTGGGAATATTTGAATGTAATCTAATTAAAAAAACGTGTTAATTAGATGGCGTCATTCCGAGTGATACCTCGTAAGAGACCCCGATCTCATATTACTTTAGAAGAGCAGATTGAGAAGCTACATACTTGCACATGTCGACCAACAGAGAACGTGCCAAAGTTCACTGCACATTTCGTGACGTTATGGTATGATATCGCTGATAGAGGTGTTATCACTGAGGTGGAGACCATGTCGAGATATATGATCGGACTACCACGTGATCGGGGACTTTGGGCTGCGAGAGCTGCAGTTGATTTCTCAGATAGAGATCGGACCACTTTTGCTGATGGACGAGGTAGGGTTCCTAGATTGACGTCTGCGATTGATGAAGCTACAGATTCAGTTATACTTAGTGTGCCTTTCTCACCGATCTTGGCTGCTGAGAGGATGATTGAGATGGATCGATCAGCTCCACTAGTGCCAGAGCCACTGCATATGAGGGCGAGACCACACGATGATGAGGCAGGTCCATCTAGGACCCAGTTGGAGCCGATTACGGAGGACGACCCAGAGGAGGACCCGGAGGAGGATCCGGAGGGGAAGCCGATGGTTGAGCGTTTTAGCTACTAGTTTGTTCTTGTATTACTATTTTGGGTAGTCTAGTATATACTGAAGTTGACATTTTATTGTTCGTCAACTCGGTAGCTTTTGTAGGTTGGAAACGTTGTCAACTTTATAAGACCGTTCCGACATGAGGCATTAGATAACTAGCCTCCTTTTGATTTACTAGACTAGACATATATATATTTTTGACGGATGTATAGATTGCTTGCATAGCATTCACCCTCTTTTGTACAAAAGTCATATTTCAAGGCATCTATTCGGATATATATAAGTTATTGTTTTATTTGTATATGCTTTATCTATTTACATTTCGTTTTTTCTTACGAGATGGTTGCTTATTATTTGTGTTTCTTTTACAAGAATTTATTTGTAAGTGTTGAACGATTAGGAATCTAAATTGTTGCAGAATGCCAAGAGGAAGACCGAGAAATGTGAACTTGGCTATGCTTGAAGTGCCAAATAATCCGCAAGTTCAAGGACCACGAATTGAGATGGAGTTCATGCGCCATAATCCCCCGACTTTCAATGGGGAAGGTGATCCACTCACCGCTGAAAGATGGATTCGAGCTCTAGAGAAGATTTTTGGGTTTTTGCAATGCACATATAAAGAGATGGTGACATGTGGTCTATACCAGCTTGTGGATGACGCTGATTTCTAGTGGGAGTCTATTCGGAGGATAATATCTGAGGCAGATTGGGAGTTGTTCACCTGGGAGGATTTCAAGATAATCTTGTATCAGAAATATATACCTACACATTATCAGCATCAAAAGGCGAATGAATTTTGGAATTTGAAACAGGGAAATAAGTCAGTAGCAGATTATGATTTGCAGTTCAATAGATTGTCTCGGTATGCGCCACAGACTGTTGATACAGAAGAGAAGAGGATCAAGAAGTTTCATATGGGTTTGAAACCAGAGATAGGCACAACACTAATCGGGAAGGACGACACAAGCTATGGTCAGATGCTGAGTTGGGCACTAAGCATCGAGGCAATGCAGGGAACATCAAAAGCTTCGGCATCCCAGCCAGTAGTGGGGGATCAAAAAGGAAAACGGAAGTGGGAAGGTCCGCAACAAGGTTATCAGGGGAAGAACTTTCAACATAACTATCAGGGAGGAAGGAACTTTGGAACAAGGCCTGCAGGACAAGGAAATGCTGCACCAAAATCCCAGGGCTATCAAGGAAATTCACCGCAGTGTGCAATATGTAGCAGACATCATTTTGGGCCATGTGTCCAATGTTATCGGTGTGGTAGACAGGGTCATTATGCTAATGCCTGCCCACAGAATTCTAGCATGCAAGGGCAACAGCAGCAGCAACAGAGGCCACAATTCAGACAAACCATGAGAAATACGGGGCCGCAAGGTGGAGGTGGTCGAGGGAATAATAACAACAACAGAGGTAATCACAGGCCTCAGCAGAATCAAAATCAAGGTCCCCGGGCACCACAACAAGCCAGAGCGTATGCTCTGAACCAGCAAGAGGCAGCTGGAAACCCCGAAAATTTGACAAGTATGATTAGTTTGAGCGATATACATGTGCTTGATTTATTTGATACTGGAGCTTCATATTCCTTTATATCTAAAAATGCATGTAAACGTCTCAATCTAGAGCTTGAATTAGCAAAGGAAGCCTTAGCAGTAAGCATTCCCTCAGAATGAACACTCTTAGCCGATTATGTATGTAAGAACTTAGACTTGGTAGTAGGTGAAAAGAATTTCACAGCTGATCTCTATGCTCTTGAGATGCGGGACTTTGACATTATATTTGGGATGGATTGACTGACAAAAGAGGGTGCAACAATAAGATGCCATGAGAGAGAGATAATATTTCAGAAGCTAAGCGAGAAAGAGGTAAAGTTCTATGGAGCAAAAATGGAAAATATAATTCCAATCATTTCAGCATTGAAGGCTGTAAAGTTGTTGCAGAAAGGAGATTGTCAAGCGTTTCTAGTAAACCTTTCAAGCAAGAAAGAAGAAAGTCTAATAGTGGATCAGGTACCAGTGGTGCGAGAATACGATGACATATTCCTAAATGATTTGCCAGGTTTACCACCAGATAGATAAGTAGAATTCACAATAGACTTGGAACCAGGAGCAGCACCGGTATCTAAAGCCCCATATCGTTTGGCACCAAAAGAATTACAAGAGTTAAAGGTGCAATTGGAAGAATTACTGGATTTAGGTTTTATAAGACCTAGTGTATCGCCTTAGGGAGCACCGATTCTGTTCGTCAAAAAGAAGGATGGTACTATGAGAATGTGCATTGATTATCGGGAGTTAAACAAAATAACAGTGAAGAACAAGTATCCACTTCCGAGGATAGATGATCTCTTCGATCAGTTATCAGGTGCAAAAGTTTTTTCCAAAATTGATCTACGATCTGGGTATCACCAAGTTAAAGTAAGAGTGACATACCCAAGACTGCATTCCGAACAAGATATGGCCACTATGATTTTCTAGTATTACCATTTGGATTAACAAATGCACCCGCAGTCTTTATGGATTTAATGAACCGTGTTTTTCATGAATATTTGGATAAGTTTGTGTTAGTCTTTATTGACGACATACTAATTTACTCAAAAAGTGAAGAAGAGCACGAGAAACATTTGAGACTAGTACTAAAAACACTATGAAGAGAAAAGTTGTATGCCAAATTCAGTAAATGTGAATTTTGGTTAAGTGAAGTAATGTTTCTCGGGCACATTGTGTCAGCAGAAGGAATCAAGGTAGACCCTGCAAAGGTTGAGGCAGTGAAGAAATGGAAATCGCACCAACGTTCATGAGATAAGAAGTTTTCTTGGTTTGCAGGTTATTACCGGAAGTTTATCAAGGATTTCTCAAAATTAGCAAGATCAATGACACAACTTTTGAGAAAGAAAGTCAAATTTGTATGGATTGATGAATGTGAGAAAAGTTTTAAAAAACTAAAGACCAGATTGACAACTGCACCGGTTTTAACTCTCTCAGAAGGAGTGGAAGGATTTGTAATTTACACCGACGCATCTAAATTGGGTTTAGGATGTGTGTTGATGCAAAATGGGAGGGTAGTAGCTTATGCTTCACGAGAATTGAGACCTCATGAACTGAACTACCCAACCCACGATTTGGAGCTCCCTGCCGTGGTGCATGCACTTAAAATGGAGGCATTATCTTTATGGGGTGAAATGTGAGATTTAGACTGACCATAAAAGCTTAAAGTACATTTTCGAGCAGAAAGAGCTTAATATGAGACAGAGAAGATGGTTGGAGCTGGTGAAAGATTATGACTGTACGATACACTATCATCCCGGAAAAGTAAATGTAGTAGCCGATGCTTTGAGTAGAAAGAGAAAAGGAGTACTGAGATATCTTCTAACGGACAAGGAGGGACTTGTGAAAGAGATAGAAAAGATGGAGTTAGAGTTGGTGTTTCCACCAAGCTCTACAACAAGTATGGTAGCTGTAGTGATAGTTAAACCAGAACTACGACTGAGAATTATAGAAGCTCAGTCAAAGGATGAACGATTGGAGAAGATAAGACAGAGAGTCAAAGCAGGTGAACCAAAGGAATTCAGTGAAGCAAATGACGGAGCCCTAATGTTCCGTAAGAGACTATGTGTTCCCAGTGACGACACACTGAAATAGGAAATTATGAAAGAAGCTTATAATACCCCCTATGTTGCTCATCTAGGCAGTACGAAGCTATACAAAGACTTGAAGCAATATTTCTGGTGGAACAATATGAAAAGAGAGATAGCAGCTTTTGTGGAAAGATGTTTAACATGCCAGCAAGTGAAAGTCGTACATCAACGACCTTCAGGATTACTACAGCCATTGAAATTCCAGAGTAGAAATGGGAGCATATAACAATGGATTTTGTGGTTGGCTTACCGAGAACAGTGAAGGGGAACTCAATGGTATGGGTCATCGTTGATCGATTGACTAAATCAGCACACTTCATGCCGATCAAAACAACAACGGAGTTAAGCAGATTGGCATAGATTTATGTAAAAGAGATTGTTCGTCTTCATGGAATTCCTATTTCCATCACGTCGGATCGTGATACTCGTTTCACATCAAGATTCTGGAAAAGTCTTCAAGAAGCTATGGGAACAAAGCTAAATTTAAATACCGCTTTTCATCCTCAAACGGATGGCCAATCAGAAAGAACAATTCAAATTTTGGAAGATATGCTTCGAAGAGTTGTATTGGATGGAAATACAAGTTGGGAAGAGGTTTTACCCTTGGTGGAATTTGCATATAATAACAGCTACCAGTCAACGATAAAGATGGCACCGTATGAAGCCTTATACGGTCGCAAATGCAGATCACCATTATATTGGGATGAAGTTGGAGAAAGAAAAAATTTGGGTCCAGAGATTGTGCAGATCACTGTCAAGATAATCGACCAAATTCGTGCGAGAATGAAAGAAGCACAAGACCGACAGAAAGATTATGCAGATAAGCGCAGAAAAGACCTACAATTTCAAGTTGGTGAAAAAGTTTTCTTAAAGGTATCTCCAACACGGGGTGTTGTGAGATTCGGCAAACGAAGCAAATTGAGACCAAGATATATCGGGCCGTTCGAGATACTTGAAAGAATTGGTGAGGTTGCTTACTGATGAGCTCTACCACCGGACCTAGCACAAGTTCATGATGTGTATCATGTGTCAATGCTCAGGAAGTACGTGTTTGATCCAGAACACGTTGTCAAAGAAAGTGAAATAATTCTACGTTCTGACATGACGTACGAGGAAAGACCCCATGAAATTCTTGATAGAAAAGTTCAGGTCCTAAGGAACAAACAAATTCCATTGGTACTTGTGCAATGGAACCATCATGATCGAACTGAAGCGACGTGGGAACTTGAAAGCAAGATGAGACAACAATACCCCGAAATATTCTAAGGTACGTGAATTTCGGGACGAAATTCTTTTAAGGGGGAAGGAATGTAATACCACAAACCTTTATTATTAAATTTTAATTAGATTCTCAACTTAATTTTTATCTTAGTATCTTATGTTAATTTAAGTTTAGAGGATCTTTAGAAATTAATTTAATTTAGTTAGTAATTATATAACTATAGCTTAAGTGGGTATGAGAATAATTATTTTAGCCCAACAATTTATCTATGGGTTGTCTAGATTTTATTTAAAAGAAGCCCAACAGTTATTTAATTTTAACCCAAAGGCCTTAGCCCATTAAGCATAAATATAAATACATATTTATTCAACCTAAAATTCATTTCTTCCATTTTCAATCAAGGTTGCTTCTGAATTCTCTCCCCCTTCTCTCTTCTGGTACGATTCCCGGCAAGGTGGCCGGAGGCGGAGCGCCGCCGCCGGACCACCGCCCGCCGCCGCCAAATTTCGGCCAAATTTGTAAAATTTTCAAATTTCTTTTCTCTTTTGATTTCTAGCTCGATTTCACCATTGTAGTGGGGAGATGAAGGCCCGAACGACCGGAAAAGCTCTCACATTGGCCGCACCTTGGAGCTTCACCGGCGAGACTTTCCGGTGGACGGATTCCACATGCAATAGCATGAATCTCTTTCTCTCTTCTTTCTCTACTTTTCCCCTAAATTTATTTTAGGATTTAAGGAATTTTTCAAGTTCTAATCTCTGAAATCTAAACCTAATAATCCCATGAAAAACTCCTTAAACCTCTTCTGTTTTTATTTTAATTTCCTTGGAGTTATGTTTATTTAAAAACTTTCATTATAGTTTAAATGTTGTTCCATGTTTCTGAAATTTTGAAAGAAAGTAAAGAAATAAATAAAGAGAAAAAGAAAAAAAAATGTTTTTATGTTTGTGTACTGTAATTGTCGAAGAGTAAATGTTTTGAAGATAGGAGTTGTTGATTTTTGAATCTGAAAGTTTTGGGTGTGTTTGGTGATTTTGAAGAGGTTATGCGTAAATGGGTTCTGCTCAAAAGTTCAAAGAATTTCTTGAAATATGTTTGGTTTAATAAAAAAAAAACTGTTCTTTACAACAAAATTAATCTAGTTCAGTGGTTAAGCGTCTCTAGTGAATTTAGGGGGGTTCGGGTTCGAAATCCAATTAGTGCTATTCTAACTTTCTTTTATTTTCATTTTATTGCTCAACCATAATCTGGAGGAATTTTAAAAAGGGTTAAGGGCCAAATAGGCCCCTGGACTATTTGGGGGAGAACAGATAGGCCACCGAACTTTTTTTTATCTCAATTGGACCCCTCAACTTTTATTGAGGGCTCAATCAAGCCCCTCCGTCACACCCCTCACTAACGTCCGTTAGGGTTGATTCAAAACGACGTCGTTTTGATCCTGAAATTTTTTAAAAAAATAATTTTTTTTATTTCTCTCTCTCCTCTCTCTCGCACCACCGGCGCCGCCTTCCAAACCCCCACCGCCGCCGCCTCTCCCACCACCAATGCGGTGGTGGCGCCGCAAATCATCCGCCCCACCGCCGGAGCTGGAATAGGCGTTTCCGCCACTGAAGAAGGCCGAACATCTCCAGAAACACCGGCAACCACCTCAGTCGCCGCCGCGGACATGGAATTCTTCAACCCCAACTCCGGCGGAGTAGAAATGACTGGCTACAGCAGTCTCAATCCCGACATGTCTGTAGCTCGGATCCCAATCGTTAGGGTAGACGTCGAATTCGACGGTGAAAACTGAGGGATTATTGCCAGACAAATCGAAGATCCCGAAGCTACCGCCGCCGGCGCCGATGGTGGAGTTCACGGCAGCGACGAAGAAGACGAGGCCGTCAGCCGGACCGCAGCTGCCGCTGTATGGTCTGATGATTAATCTCACGTTGGTCTGGAAGCTGGCCTGCCGCCGCCGCGTGTACAGGACACGGCCGATGCTGTTCGGTTGTGGATTGCCGAACACGTCGGTTTTCGTGAGAGAGGAGAGAGAGATAAATAATTTTTTTTTTAATTTCAGGATCAAAACGATGTCGTTTTAATTAAAACGATGTCGTTTTGAATCAACCCTAACGGACGTTAGTGAAGGGTGTGACGGAGGGGCTTGATTGAGCCCTCAATAAAAGTTGAGGGGCCCAATTGAGACAAAAAAAAGTTCGGTGGCCTATCTGTTCTCCCCCAAATAGTCCAGGGGCCTATTTGGCCCTTAACCCTTTTAAAAAATAAAGCATAGCAAACTTTGATATAAGTTTCCCTGTCAAAGATGGATAGTTCAGTTTTATGTGTGATGAAGGTGTACGGTTTGAAACCTATTATCAAGAGTTCAATTCTCTCTCAGCACTCTTTTTTTTATTATTTTTCTTTTTTTTTTGTTTTAATTTTTAACCTTGTTATCTCCATTTCTTTATATTTTAAAAATTCAACACCTAACTAAAAATTCAACTATTCTACAAAATTAAATTATTTGAGATTTCAAAAATCTTCATATTATAATTTAAGTTTCTATTTTATTTAAAGACTCGGAATATCATACCTTATTTTTTTTTATTATTTTTATTTCAGTTAGCTTTTAGTTTAGGATTTACCTTAGACATATTACTAAGACTTAGTTTACTCGTGTAGGACCGGACTTTGGACATCGAACTTAAAGGATTTTAGAGGACTCTTTAAAGTTTTGAGTAAAGCTTCAGCTTTTAAAGCTATCCAGGTGGGCTATTCTAACTTTTTAAACTTTACATTTCGAGTTATTAAGCTCTACTTTGCTTAAATTGCATATGTGATTATCTGTATTAAAAATATTTACGTGCTACTGTATGTTGTCGGAGTCTCATATACCAGTGATGTGTCAATGTGAGTAGCTACAGTATGCATGCTTTATTTGTCATGCCCTATTCCTTGTCGTGAAGACTAAAATGAACGGTTATATTCATTGGTGATACTCTTAAAACTTACGCGTTGATGATGTAGTAGAGGTTGCGGGCAGTGACTGGTTATACACTTAGCGCTTCATGATAAAATATTTTGGTGAACTTAGGTTACTTTATATTCTAAAAACCTCCTAAGCTTCACTACATGCATAAATAAAGATATATCACTTTTAGAAAATGAATTACATAAAATTCATTGTGAAAACTTGCCCACTAAGTGCATTAGTACTCATCCCAACTCTTTCAAAATATTTTCAGGTCAGTAGACTGGCGCGTGGAAGTGACGATGCTGAGGAACGGGCTTTTGTTTATTATGTGTTTTTTCCGTTGACTTCTCTTTTGTTCAAAGTCTTGCTTCCACACTTTCGTCGTTATTGTTGTTAAATTATTCTATAACACTGATCTTCGTATTATCGTTAAACTAGGATTTTATAATTATAATGCATGTTTGGTTTCTGAATTTTCTGTTAAGATTACCCCTTTCTTTCCCTCTTCTTAATTCCAACTCCCGTGGCGTTCATTTCCACGGTCTTTCAGGACCGGGGCGCTACACTTTCAGTCCCAAAAGTTACTTTTTTTTGGTCCCAAATGATTTTTTTCGACAATTTTGGTCCCATAAGATATTTTTCCTATAATTTTAGTCCTATAAGAATCTTTTTTGACAATTTTAGTCCCAAACGTAACGGAGAAAGATAACTGCTGTTAAAAGTCAAACCACTTGTGTATTTCTATATTTTATCGCTGAATAACTGAGAAGAGTGAAAACCCGAATCTCAAAATCAAAACCCCAAAAATCAAACCCAAATCAAGCACAAATCGCCATAAAATGGGAAAGGAAGCACAAAATCGACGCAACCCGATGATGAAAGAGATTATTTTTATTCATTTTTCCATCATAAGCACAAAATCGACGTAACTCTATGAAATTCTCTGTTCTAATCTTTTAATTTTCAAGAGTTTTTTTTCATCTCCCCTATATAAGTCGATGTCTTAACCTGACTTCCTGAGCTTAGTTGATTATTGAAGCAGTAGTTCTGGATCGAGAGAGCTGGGTGCTTACCTTATTATTTTATTATGAAAAGGAGAAAGGCCTTTTTTATAGAGAGAGATGAGTTAGTTGGGGGGGTTTGTTGGCTAACTTGTGCAACCAACGACAAATTCCTTCACCTTAGTAAATTAGCTTTGTAAGCTAAGCAAGTTTAAGTACTTCTCAACTATAATTGATTTATTTCGAAAACTTGAGTTATTTATGTATAATGTTAGTTTGTTGGGAAGTTGAAATTCAATTTTATTATATACATGCATATATATGAGATTTACTTTGGTTGCCGGAAGGTTTCTACTTTATTGTATTGTTTATGAAGAACTAGACTGATGACACTAGGAAATATCCAATACATTGGGGGATTTGTTTTGATGCTAGAGATAGGTCGATTTTAACAATATTGGAGTGGATTAGACAATACTTGATGAGAAGATTATCCACATATAGGAATAGAGCTGAAAGAAAGTGGGAGGGAAGACTTTTGTGTGGAAGGATTGCTAAAATACTAGATAGAAGAAAGAACAAGGCAGCTGATTGTATTACCCTCAAAAGTGATGATTGGAACTATGAGATTGAGTGTTTTGATGGTGAAAGAGCTACAGTGGACTTGAAGGCCCACACTTGCTCATGTAGGAACTGGAATGTTAGTGGCATTCCTTGCAAACATGCTGTTAGTGCAATGTATGCTCAAGGTCTCAATCCCGAAGACTTTGTAGATAAATGCTACACAGTGGAGAAATATGGAGTTATCTACGAGCGTAGTATAAGACCTGTGGATGGGTCGTTGATGTGGAATAAAACTGGTTACTCCACTCCCGCCTAATTTTGGAAGGGGAGCTGGAAGACCTACAAAAGTAAAGAGACACGAGCCTGATGAACTTCCTAAAAGAGGAAGAAAAAGACAAATTGAAAATGGAAAGAAAGAGTTTAGATTAAGAAAATAAAAATATTCGGTATGTTGCAAATATTGTGGAGAAAATGGTCACAATCAGAGAACATGTGTATGGAAAAAAACTGCTAAGGAATTTAGTATTGTTGACACTATGGAAGAAATCAATCATGAGCCACCAGTGAATAATCATGAGGTTGTGGTAATCCATTTTCATTGTCTTAAAATTATAGTCTTTGTATCTATTTTCATTGCCTTAAAATTATAATATGTGCATCTATTTTCATTATCTTAGGTTGATGAAGAGATGGTACAAGTTGAGGAGACGACTCAAGCTGATGAGATGACACAAGAAGAAAACCATCCTCCATTTGGTGTTGTAAGTGTTTCACAAGAAGAACCACGCTCACAATCAGTCTTTCCTAAACAACCATCATAGAAAAAAGTGAATATCAGAGCACCTGCTCCAATGGCACACCACGATTATGAGTTCACTTCTAAACCAATAGCTTCTTCATCCCAAGATTACAAAGTCATAACTAAAGGGGGTAAGAAATTTGTTACATTGTCTGAGTTAGTTGCTGTGGGAAAGAGTTCAACAAGCATGCAAAAAAAATATTGGTGGGAATATGAAAAAAATAAGTTAGTGATATTAGTTGGTATTATGGCTCATACTCTGTAGCTAGTTTGCTGGATATTTACCCAATATTTTTTGCTGGATATTTCCTTTGTTTGTTGAACTGGGAAGATGGAATTGTTGTTTTTATTGGGCATTTATTTTGTTATTTGATTCCCCTTTCATTTTGCAGAACATTTCCCTCGTGAAATGATGGTTTGTTGGGAATTTCTTTTGTGTTATAATTCAGTATTAGTTCAATATTGGTGTTGAAAATACTTTGCACTTTTTTTGTTGATGTTTATTTTGATATTCTTGATGTGCTTGAGGATGCCATTTTTATTCTTATTTTTTTTAATGATTTGCTGAAAAAAATGAAGGTAAAATGTCTTGTGTGACTATATATAACAGCAGTTGAAAAATGGAGGGAATTAAGTGAAATTTTCCCTCCAAAAGACTTATAATAGGTATTTCACGCAAGTAGTTTGACTTTTAACGGCAGTTATATTTTTCCGTTAGGTTTGGGACTAAAATTATCAAAAAAAATTCTTATGGCATAAAAATTGTTGAAAAAAATTATTTAGGACCAAAAAAATAATTTTTTAGACTAAAAATATTTGGACTTATTCTAATGGGAAAAAAAGTGAAATTTACTCGAAATAGACTAGTTGAACGGATGGAATATATTTTACAAAATCTGGACACTAGCATTAGGATGGCATGGAATTTTTCGATTCGGATTACATGTCAACATTTTGTTTCTCTTGGTTTCGCCCATAATAGAAAGCCCAACTAAAATGAATAATTTATAAAAATAAAGAAGCTTGTGACGAATCATGAATAAATTCGACTAGGCAAACAAATTGAAATGTGATTAATTACAAGTAATAATTGAATGACTCGTATTGTCAAAAAAAATAAAAAAAATAAAAAAAAATAAAAAATTGAATGACTCATTCAAGCTCTAAAAAATTATCTTTAGTGATAATATTATTAGCGACGAGACATATCGTCACTAATACTGGACTTATGTAACGATACGTCGTCTCTAAAAATACATGTCATTTCTAAATTCTAGTGACATTTTTTGTGACAACATTATTATCACTTAAAATAATTTTTAATTTACTTGGGAGGAAACTTTTAAGGACGCTCTATTTGCCACTATAAAAAAAATGTGATTTAGCGACGGATAATATCCCCTCATTAAAATACCGATAAATTACGATGGGTTAAGATTTTGATGTTTAACGATAGATTTTTTTCGTCTCTAACTTAATGATGGAAAAATCTGTTGTTAAACATCGTATTTTATTTTTTAAATTTTATTTTTTATGTTAACATTGGACTAAGGATGAATTTTTCTGTCGTTAAACATTTTTTTTATCTTAGTGACGCTAAAATTAATTTTGATTTTTATTAAATTTTTTTAATTTTCTAATTAATACTTAATTATGAATTAAAAATCATTTTTTTAATTTTTAATTTTTATTTGTTTTATTTTTTCGGATTTAATTGATTTTTTTAATATTTTATATTATTTTTAATTTTCAATTACTAATTAATTATGAATTTGTAATTAATATGTTTATTTTACATTTTCAAATTTATTTTATTTTTTTAATATTTTATACTATTTCCTAATATTTAGTATATTTTTTATTTTTCAATTACTAATTAGTTATGAATATAATTTTTTTAATATTTTTATGTATTTTAATTTTTTAGATTTATTTTATTTTATATTTTTTTTATTATTTTATAGTTTTTTTTATTTCTAAATTACTAATTAATGAGTTTTTTATAATTTTTTATTTTAATAATTGTTATCACTTTAATTTTATTTTTATAATATTATTAATTATAAATATATTGAGAAAATCATTTAAAGTAATATAATATTAAATAATGATATTATAGCGTCCCAAACTCGGAGGCCCGATGCGTTAACAGGAACACACATGAGCAAAGAAAAATCACAATAATTTTTCGCAAACTAACATAAATGATTTTCTCAAATTAAAAAAATTCGGACAACACTTTGTTTAGAATCATAATAAATTCTAGGCTCATAGGCGTTTATTATTCAACAACTAGTCACAAGATAAGACTTTTCAACCAACCTATCATTTTAAAATCACATCTTTCGAACAACCAACTAAAAAAATGTTCAACATTTTAACTAGTCAAAAATCCATTATTCAACATTCAAATTATGCCCACAAGGCCACGACGATTACACGCGTCCATAAAATATTTAAATAATTCATAAACATACAACGGAAGCATAAATAATCATATTTGTTGACCAAAACTAAACAGAGTCAATACAGTAAAACCTCTATATAAGAATATTCTATATAAGAATAACCTCCTTATAGTAATAAAAAGTTGTGGTCCCAACTCAGTACCAGTTATAAATAAGAATAATCTATACATTGTAATATTCTTGTATTTTTTAGGACTATCCTTGAGAAATTTACCTCCATATAGTAATAAAGTTACATTAAATTTCATATATATTTAAATATCTACATAAAATGTCTAGAACTATTTCAACTGCATGTGTTATATTAAACTTAAGATTGTATGAAATACTTATCTAAAGTTATTTGTGACAGTGCTTTAATTTTTTTTTGTTAATATCACATCCTTTAACTTGCACGTTTGAAGTAATTAGTTAACACGATCACTTTTCTTGTTGAATCTAAAATATTTTCAGTTTGTCCAACATGTATGAAGCTTGTTGACACAATATTTTTTCTATTTCTACACTACCATTCTCTGGATTATCACTATGCGCATCTTGCGTGATTCTTATATGATGTATTATTCGGTTAGAGCACATGAATGAATCTTATATACATTTTAAATTCATGTTTTTAAATATGAAGGGATACTTCCAAGTGTTGTATAATATATATTATTTTTTTTAAATGATTATTTTTATATGTAAACTCTGTATAAGAATAACCTCCCTATAGTAATATTTTTCTCCGATCCCAACGATATTACTACTGTATTTCAAAAATTAAAATATGGTCAACCATACAAAATATCCACATTAATCCACATCTACCACCTGCCATCATTGACTACCTAAAAATATTTTTAAATAATGGGACTGAGTGCCAGAAAACACTCTGTGAGAATATTCATACATTTGTCCAATAATTTGCAATAAGAATATCAATAAATCCATATTTGACTTGTTATAAATCATACGCTCAATAAATATAGTGAAGAGTAGAGACCGACCCTAATGTGATCACATATAAATTATAACATATTCATAACATGAACATAGTCATAAGTAATTACACCAGAGTGTCATATTTAGAATTCTCATATAAGTCGTGTCAATTCACATCGAGCAACATAAGCATAAATCATTTTTCATAATGGACGGAAGTTTAAACATAATTTCGAAAGCATTTTGCTAAGTAGACCCACCTTATAGCTAAATTAGCTGAAGCTTTATTCACGACTTCTCGTCCTAAGCCGGTTGTAGGATTATGACTTTATGTTTAAATATATGTATAGTCTTAATCATCTGCAGTCATTCTAATCGTGTCTCGAGTTAGAACCTATACATAAAAATTATGTCATAGTAACATAGTAATGTTCTAACATATACTATAACATAAATAAGGATCTAGGGATCGAGTCCCTAAAATAAGAACGTAACCTGACGTTGCTTAAAGATCGAATGGGATCCTAGCTTAAAATATATCAAAGCTCTCGATCGTGCAAATAAATGTCTTAAATACATAAAAGAAAATTTATAATATTTAATATATGATTTAAATGATCATTTTAAATCATAGAAGAATATGAAAATATTTATTTAATATATCATATACTTAACTTTGAATTTAATCTAAATTAAGCAAAATAAACTAAATAAAAATAAGATAAAAATGTAATAAAATTATGTATGCAAGGGGGCTTGAACACATAACAAATAACATAAAAAAAACAATAAGAGATTAGCAACTAGGCAATGATATATACAACATAAATTAAACCATTTTAGTTAAATACTTCTCATAAGTATTTTAACTTAAATATATAAAAGAAGAATTAAAAACTACATCAATAAGTTTTGAACTCTAGACCTCCAATAACAATTAGAACACTAACCACTAGACTAAACCTCATTTTTGAAAATTAAACTTATCATTAATTATATGATGTTCAAAATGATCTTATGTTAAAATGAATTAAAAGAATAAAAATTGATTCAAACAGATTTGAACCTTGGACTTCTCAAAGAACAATTTGGAGTCCAACCATTAAGCTACATACAATTTTCAAAAATTAAAAAATGCTATTAATTATTTAAGTCCAACCATTAAGCTACACATAATTTTCGAAAATTAGAAAATGCCATTACTTATTTTGAAAATACCATTAATTATTTAAGGTTCATAATGGTCCAAACTTAAAATGATTAAATGAAATTAAATCTACATTAATGAGTTTCAAACCCTTGTCTTTTAATTAATAAATTTGAAACATATCTACTAGGCGAGATGATATTTTTGAAAATTATTCCACTTAAATGTTTATTTAAATATAATCCAGAATGATCTTTCTATAAAATGCATAAATAAAATATGTACATAAAGATATTTGAACCCTAGATCATTTAACAATTAATCCGGAACACAAACCATTACACTAAATCTCATTTTTGAAATTAATAACAAGCTTTTAATTAAATAAAGTTATAAATACATCCATCGATTAATTAAAACATTAAATTACCCCGAGGAGAATTGACTATAGATCTCCCAACATTAAACTTGTACCACAACCATTAGGCTAAAGTACCATTTTAATTTGAGATTGAGACCAGGCTTTTATTTAGATAAATCTGAAATTCATGTATTATTTAAAATAATGAACTTCCCCAAGTAAATTTAAAGCTTAGCCCCTCTCAATACTCATATAATTAATAACTTATCTAATAAACCAGAATTCAAATTTTGTAATATAACATAAGCTCTTTAATTCAATAAGAAAGAAACCATAAAATAAATAAAAAAATGAAAGAAGAAAACAACTCACGCACACGTTCACGCACACAAACATATACATAAATTTCTAAAATCTTCTCTCCATGACATTTCCATCAAAATTTTCAAGGAAAAATTCATCGTTTTTCATCTCTTCTTTCACCCATTCTACTTTTAATGTGTTCAAGAACACCAAAAATAATAAGAACATTAAATCAAGTCATCATTTAAAATGAACAACCAAAACAACCCATAAATTCATATTTATAACCATAAAAATGGAAATAGAAATTGAAAAATAAAGAAGAAAAAAGGTTCTAAAAGGCTAGGGGTCAACCCGTTCTTAAAACCAAAAATCGGATGCCTTATGTAATACCCCGAAATATTTTAGAAGATTTTATTCAACTTATGTTACCCTCTGGTAATTTAGAAAATAAGTTGGGTCCATAAATGATTTAAATAAAGGAAAATCGCAGACAGAAAAATCTGTTACATTTTGTTTTGGTCAAAAATTGCTTTAAAAATATGTTCTAATATTTTTCTCGGGTTGATAGAAAATGTTTCAAGAATCGTGTCAACCTTTGAAATTTCAAATTTCGAGTTCAAATGAACTCTTGGCACAACTTTAAGTTGGAAAATAATAAATTTAATAGAAAAAAAAGGCACATCCGTCATTATCCAATTTCTTTTTCAAAAGATTATCTTATTCGTAATTATCATATATTTTTTCCATCATTATCCTCTTTCTTTTATTCGTTATTATCCTATTTATTTTTCCTCTATAAATAGGAGCTTAAGGTTTCATTTTTCATTCATTTTGAAAATCGAAACGCCGAGCAGCTTCCAGAGAATGTACGACTCTAGTTTCCTATTTCAATTCTGAAATAGTCATTTTGAAGGTGTCAACGTGTAGATCACGAATACATGATTGAAATGATGACACGAAGGATGATCACGATGGAAAATCATCGTGACCGCCGCCAATTCCTCGGAGAAGGTACTTTCTCCGATTCTGGTCATTCGGACCGATGAATTTAGAAATTTCAAGTTCTAAATATGCTTATATTTCGATTATCTTTAATTCTACCGATTTCGATTTTTAATGTTGTGAGCTTTCGGTATTTTTCCCCGTTTTCATTTTATGTAAATCTCAGATCTACTCTTCCTGGATAGTCGTATTAGAAATCTTCTTTTTATAAATAGTCTTTGATCATTTGGATCTTGTAGTTAACCGGAATAGATTTTTGATTTCTCGTCGTTTGAAATCCGGATCCGAATATTATATTATAAATCTGCCCAGTTCGAATTTATGTTCTAGCCGTCCGATCTTTGATCTGATTACACCATTAAATTCCTTATTTTCTACACTATCAAACATTGTACTTTTGAGCGAAAATCCAACGAGTATCGAGCTCGATCGAGACCGATACATTTTCAACTAAAATCTGTGAATATTGTTACCGAAACTCCCGTTTCACCCATTTTGGATAGTCAAATCGAAAATGTTTCTTCTCGAAAGTTGCTCCAAATATTATTTCCTATAAGCCTACCAAGTTTCGCGATCTCGTTGCGATTTTTGAATAATTTCGATTATTTAAAGTAGATAGTTATTTTTATAACGGGAGCATGTATTATCGAAAAAATTCTAAAATTCTCATTCTTTAGTCTTGGCATATATAGTATCATCCCTGAATATTTTCGTAATTTTCGAGCGGTTAAAAAGTGTTGTGGTGTAGATCTGGTAAAATTTGGATAAATGACAAGTTTTTGAAAGAGACATCTGTCAAATCAGTTGATCCCAGTAAAGCAAGAATAACGTTTTGGAATTTATTTCCTTCTTCGTCGAAATTATTCGAGGTCTCTAGAGTCGCGCAATCTATTTTAGAATAGAATAGAATTAATTATAACTCCGCTTATAGTAGATTAATTTCCGGAAATATAGCGTTTATCCTAAGTTAAAGTTTACCTTCTGTAGTACCAGCTGAGCTAGAGAAAGAGTATCAGGGTTGATTCTTCAGGAGTTAGCTTTTTAGAATCCCGAGAAAGGTGGGTTATTCTATACTATCTTTGCAAATTGTATCTTTCGAGTTATTAAGCTCTGCTTTGCTAAAATTGCATATGTGACTATCTGTGTTAAATATTTACATGCTACTATATGTTTTCGGAGTCTCATAAACCAGCGTTGTGTCAATGTGAGTAGTTATAGTATGCATGCATTATTTGTCATGCCCTACTCCTTGTCGGTGAGACTAAAATGAAACACTTATTGGTTATACTATTTGGGTATACTATGGCCATACTCAACGTTATGCGCTGGTGATGTAGTTTGGGTTGCGGGCAGTGACGAGTTATACTCTTAAGCGCTTCACGATAAAATATTTTGGTGAACTTAGGTTGTTTCCAACTTTTAAACCTCCTAAGCTTCACTACCTGCATAAACACAGATAGATTACTTTAACAAAATGATTTGCATAACTTAAGTTGTGAGAACTTGCCCACTGAGTGCATTAGTACTCAGCCCAAATCTTTTCAAACATTTTCAGGTTAGTAGGCTGGAGCGTGGAGGTGACGAGACTGAGATATGGGCTATTATGATTTACATATTTTTCCGTTGTCCCTTTTTGTTAGTATTCTATTAAGAATTGAGCTTTCGCACTTATGGTATTCTTTTGCTAAATGCTAAGAACTCTGATCTTGATATTTTGTTGATATGATTCTGCTTCTCTGATTTTGAACATTTGTTGACTTCCTAATTAACATGTATCATATGCTTAGCTACATAATTATTCCAAGGGGAGGAAGCTCGTCTTTCATTATGTCTATTTGATCATTCATTTTGACCTATGGAAGGGCTTCATTTGTTCAGCATATTGGTGTCTGTTTCTTTTGTCGACCTATGAATGGGTCTATTAATTGTTGGTATCTGGTTATTTGGTTTCGTTTGGCCTATGAAAGGGCTTATTGAATTGTTACAGCTTCCATTCTTCTCTTATAAGCCGTTATAAACGGGGATTCGCTCTAGTTACAGAGGTTATGATGTCTAATTTTCCGGAAGACATAACCTATCTTTGGCATACTCGGTTGTTAAATTTTATTCCAAACATTAATCCTTTTGGATTAACACCCCGTCATTAATTTAATTACCCCATTTCTTTCCCGCTTCTTAATTCACATCCCTGTGGCGTCCATTTCCACGGTCTTTCGGGATCGGGGCGCTACACCTTATCACAGATAAATCATGAAAATAACTTAAGAATAGTATAGAGAATACAATTAGGATTCCAAAAATGATATTGCATGTCGAAAATTCCGTCGAAAAATAAGAGAGCGGCAGCGACCGGTGACGGTGGTGGCCGGCGATGGAGACGAGGGGAGGGCTGAAGAAGAGGCAGCAAGAGAGGTGAGGGAGAGAGGGATAGGGGCTGATCCATTTGTTCTCCAAAAAAATGACCTAGAAAGTGAGATGAATGAATATTTATGCCCCTCAATAACTTAACTCTAAAATTCAATTAATCAATGATTAAATCATAACTTGGCCAATTGAAGTCTAATAAAGATGAAATCAAATTCTATAGATTCGTATCAATGAGCACTATCATTTAACGTGTTCGATCATCTCGATTGGATAATAATTGGGTCATATATAATTAAAATTGTAATTAGGCTAGAAAGCCCATTATTTGGGCATTTTCTTAAAAATGGATACAACTTAACATTTGGGCTCTAGAAAATGAATTGGGCTCTATAATTAGATTTGGGGTGTTACAAATCCACCCCTCTTAAAATAATTTTATCCCGAAATTCACGTGTTTACTATCGGTACGTTTGCGTATTGTCTCATGATCTCTTCTTCGACTTTCCATAAAACTTCATGATTTTCAAGTTGGCTCCCCGAGCCCTTACCACCATTGCTTGTTCATTTCAAAACTTTAGAATTTTTAGATCAGGAATTTCCATTGATGCTTTTTGACGAGTGATCTGGATCCACCTTTACTTCTTCGTTGTGGATGGTATGGATTGAGTCAAATACATAATTCTAGAGTATTGAAACGTGAATACGTCATTATTCTTGATAACTTTAATAGTGAGGGTAAAATTTAGGCTCTCTCTATGATGATTTGAAGATTCTATAAGGACCAATTGATCATGGCCATAACTTCTATTGTCCAAATAGTATTTTGTAGGAGACAACATAAGAAAACGTATTCCTCCAACTTTGAGTTGTAAGCTCGTACAACACTTGCAAGCGTAGGTTTATGTCTATCTTGGCATCTTTGATTCTTCTCATACCCAGTCAAAGACCACTATCGCGGTTGCTTCTATTTGGCCATATGATGTTCTTTCACTTGCTAATAAATCCTTACAGAGAGAAAATCTATAATTCAGATGGTACATGCCTTATAAGATGTTATTTAACTTGTTCCTTGGTAGCTATTACTAAAATCTAATTCTATCATTGGTAAAAATCTTTTTAACCTTCACCTCAATCCATACTGTAACCTTTGGCATACACTCACGCGTGTATACGATCGTTTCTGATTAATCGTGTGAGAGCGGAATATCATACTAACATCGATTCCTTATCCATAACATCTTGTAACTTTCTCCTTGAACCTACATGGGACCTATAGCAGGGTATACTGCTATTAATAATATAAATCTATAATAATCTTACAATCTCTTCAATATGTGCCTCATAAATATGTGCCAACGCACTCAGTTTCTCCATAATTATCCGTATTGCGTGATATCCACAGATCATCTTGGGTAATCCAATAATATAGTTCATCAAAATGTGTTCTCATTTCAACTTTAGAGTTTATGTAGCTTTCTAAATATCTTATGGTTAAGCCTTTATGATTTGACTTCGTAAACTAGCTTTGGGTCTCTTCCACGTGAAATTTCATGAATTAATCATCCTGGTTCGGCGGCTTGGCTTGGCGCGCTGAGTTTTTATTTTATTTTTATGATGGAAGAATTTCGTTGCTAATCTGTCGTTATTTTTTTTTTTCTAATGTCAGAATTTGGCTATAAATTAGCGATGGAAAAAAAATTATCGCTAATGTCGTTGCTAACTTTTTCCGTCATGTCGACTTAGAGAGGACATGTGATAATTAAAGATGACATGTCGTTGTTAAAAGTCTAGTATTATGAACGACATTTGTCGTCGCTAATAATTTTATCTTTAGACACCATTTTTTTGTAGTGAAAACAATAATAATAATAAAATGATCAAAATCAAATAGTTAAATATAGAATAAGGGGTCAAAAGTTACCTTCACCTCTAATAAGAGGAGTGAATATCTCCTTAACATTTTTTTAGAGCAATTAAACCTTAACATTTAGCGGGAGATGCAAATCCATTCTCAAAAATATTTCTAATGTAAAAATACCATTTACATGTGCACAAGTGTTGCACGCTTTGTCGTGTGAGCGAGTGGGCATTCGTCGTGGGCATGAAAATGACTGGCCATCGTGCATTCGCTTGCACAAGTGGTGCATGGTTGCACGCCCGGTCGTGTAAGCGCGCATTGTTGGAAATAAATGGCAGCAACTTGTCTTTTTCTTCCTCTACTTTCCCCGTCCAACATCGATGATTTACTAGAAATTGGAGAACCTTATATTGACTTTTCTTCTTTCATCTAACAATTGTGTTAGCAGTGGGTGGCCTTTTATGAGAGGCAGTTGGAGTGGAGCTCGAGCCCCTGTGCGCGCTGTCCGTCCTGTCCCGATCCAATTGTCACGCGCGTGGGGTGGCTTTATTGGGTTGGGGCTTTCTTTTTGCTTTGGATTTATTTGTTTGCCCTAACTTCTTTCCTTCATTTATTCTTCTAGCCATTTTTTATTGGATTTATTTGTTTTGCGCTAACTTCTTTCCTTCATTTATTGTTCTAGCTGTTTTTGATCACGGGTTTGTGGGTATTTGGTCAGTTACTTTGTTTGGCAGACACAAAAAAATCCTAGTTTTTCCTTCCATCTTTCTTCTCCCGATTCTGAGCAACAGTACGAGAAACAACACGACAAAAAAATATCATTTTAGCGACGGAATTTTCCATCGCTAGACTCCAAAACTCCGTCGTTAAAATGGTTTAACGACTGATAATTTTTTTTAAATTTTTAAATTTTTAATTTTTTTAATATTTAATATTTTTATATTTTTCATATTTTATAATATTTATATAATATTATAATATTTTTGAAAATATAATTAAATTAAAATATTTATTTAATAATTTTTATCACTTTAATTTTATTTTTGTAAATATTAAGAATTCAAAATATATAATATTTGAGAAAATTAATTAAAATAATCTAATATTAAATAAATAATTTAATATAATTAATGTTTTAATTTACAATATTAAAAGATTATAATAGATTTAAATAAATGAAGGATAACAGATTCATATGTATATATATATTTAGTATATATGAATATAAACATAAATATATAATATTTGAGAAAATTAATTAAAATTATATAATATTAAATAATGGTTAATGAAAAAATAATAGATAGAAAATAATATTTATTATTATTATTTTCATTTATAATATTAATATTATTTAGAAAAGAAGAATATACAAAAAAGACATGTATATTATAAATATATAATATGTTGTATATTTCACATCTGATGAAGCTAGTCTAGTTGTTTAATGGTTGGTGGAGTATCTGGGAGCGACGAGCGCCCCGTGTTGGAATCCTTGCAGAAGTGAATTTTGCTCCCATTAATTGTGGGCTTGTGTTTGGAGCCCAGATTAATTTTTTTATTTAATTTTTATTTATTTATTTTTAATTTTAGCGACGGAAAAAATCAATCACTAATTCGTCGTTAAATTTTTTGTTTTTTTTATTTTCGGACGACTGAATTTGACGATGATTTAGCGATGGAAAAATTCGTCGTTAATATAAAAAAATAAAAATAAAAATATTAAATTCAATGTTTAACGGTGGATTTTTCCGTCGCTAGGTTAGCGACGGAAAAATCCATAGTTAATTCATCGTTAAAAGTCTTAATCGCAATCCGTCGTTAATCTGTCGGTATTTTGGCGACGGAATAAACTCCGTCGCTAAGTCCATCGTTAAATCGCGATTTTCTTGTAATGAATCCAATTCCTTTTTTAAGAGTGTGCTTAGTGAACGAATGTTGTGTTAACCTTGGGAACAATCGGCGATGAAAGCTTTACACTCGGGCTTAGCAGAATCGTTTTTAAGGCAGTGAAATTCTTCACCACATTGCAGCAATCTTTTATTTCCAATTGCCTATTCCAATTTTAAAATAGCACGCATGAAGACGAAGTAAATGTATCATGTGTGTATGTGTGTGTGTTTTGTTTATTCATTTTATCATCAAAATAATTAATGAGAGATATTTTCGACCAAGCGAGTAGAATAATTATATCTCATGTATATATGAAAGAGATCAAATTAATGAAAACCAATTCCTAATATAAGAATTATGAACCAAGCGCAACCATTCAAAATAATATATATTATCGAATAGATCGATATATAACTATATAAATAGTGCGAAATACAATTATAAACTTTAGATTAACTAATAATTAAGGACAAATTAAATAATTATCATCCACGAAAAAAAAAGCGCTATATTTTATCGGTTACAGGGTATGTATATTTGAACCATAAAAAAAAACATATCTCCAATTAAGAAAAAATGAACAATTGTATGTATATATATATATATATATATATGTGAAAGTGGATCTCCAGTTAATAATGATGGATGGATCAGGTGGAATACCTAGTTAAGGTAGCCATTTCGATGCAAGGAGAATCTTTCCAAGCATTAAAATGCATTCTCAAAATATTCCTAGCTTTGTCTTTGACGTGAGAAGCTGTATCAGCCAGCATGAGCAGACACAAATTCCCCACCGTTCCAACCCTCAGCATCTCCTGCACTACTCCATTCGTCGCCGAGTACTTCGATATCTCCCAAATTATCAACACCGCCCTATCATCCGCCACCGCCGACACCTTCAGTATCCTCCACGTCACCACCGCCATCCCCGCCGCATGGCTCAGCAGCTGCGCCCTCCCATCCGCGCTCGTACACAGCTTGTACATGATTTCCAACACCATCTCCGTCGTTTTCTTCTCCCTCGGGCACCTCAGCTCCACCTCCACCAGATCTCTAACTGTTCCCGCCTCCACCATCATCACCCTATTCCTCCCCCACGGGCACGCTTCTAGCAGCACCTTCAGCAACGCCTTCGTCCCCTGCTCCGACACCAACCCTCCCCGCAGGTTCCGCGACACACTTTCGAAAAGTTCAGGTTTCAGCCTCTCCATGATCCCTGGTTTCGCCTTCTCCACCACGGTCTTCAGCGCGCACGCCGCGTGAGATCTCACGCTAATGTCATCGTCACCATCACGATCCAAATCCAAGACCCAAACCAACGAATCGATGATCTCGTCGTTTACATACGAGAGTGAGGCTCCCTTAGATTGAACAAGATTGATCATGTGGAGAATGCTCAGAGCTTCTTTGAGGCCATCCGTCGCGCATTTCCTGCGACGGCATGCAACCACGAAACTAATCAGCGTCGTCGCTAACTCGGCCTCCGCCATGTAAACCCTATTCCTCTCGCTCTCCGCCGCAAGCGCCTCCAGATTCTGGAGCTTTTGGAGCTGCGAGCCGGGGTCTCGGAGGTTGCGGACGAGATCGGTGACGTAGAATTTAGTGAGAGGAGTCTTGGGCGTGGGGATGGCGGCGGAGGGAGACCAGGCGTTGATGAGGCGGCGGAGCGTGTGGTTGGGGGTGAGGGTTGCGGGTTCGGGCAGGGGGTGTTTGGTGACCGGGCAGATGGTGTTGTTGTTGCGGAAGAGCCATTGCTCGATGCTGTCACGGTCGTAGGTTATACCCGACGTGGCCGTCACTGGGTCTTTCATGATCTGGAGGGAGATCGGGCAGATGAAGTGTTCTGGGACTTCTACGCATTCGTCGTCCATTTTCTACCAGGATTTTGATCATTAATTTATTTATCTACATCAGAAATTAAATTCGAGACAAAATATCCAATGTCATGTGGATATACACTATATATATAGCCTGGTTCTTCTGGTAAGAGAATGCGGCTAGCTGTGTTCATCAGTCATCGCATTGGTTTATTTATATAACAGAGAGAGTGAGACTGGTGTGTGTGTGTGTGTGTGTGAGAGAGAGAGAGAGAGAGATTAAGAAATATTGATCATAATAAGAAATGAAGTCACGTATTCTCACGGGGTGGTGAGGTGACAGTTGGAGAGCAGAATGAATGATAGAAAAATGACAAGGGAAAAAATTAAACGAGTTTCGTGCAACTTGGAAGTTCCGTAGACCGGGCAGCTTTGAAATTTGAGTAACACAATCCATAAATGATATCAATTAATTGGATAATCAATCTTTATTTAATTAATTATTAGGTTCCCATTTTCTACATTCAATAATAAATGCAACTATAATTACGAATTGCTACTGCAAGGGCTTCGCGAGTAGAGATTCTCTAATTTCAACTTATGTGTACTAAACTTGTGCTTATATTAAAATTATATATTGTTAATAATGTTTTTTATAAAAATAAAATTTATTATATTATAAGCAATCATAATTAATATTTATTGCTAAAAATTAAATTTTTAAAAAATTATATACCTCAAATTTAGAATAATCAACCCCAAAAATCAATTATATTAACTAAAAATGAAAATTAAATATTAAAAAAATTATAAATTCTAATTGGGTGGAATAAATCATAAATAATAATGTAAAATTATACTAAACCAAAAGAAATTAAAATTGAAGATTTTTTTAAAAAAAAAAGTAATTATTTTGATCAGGTTTGACACGTGATTGACACACATAAGTTAGGACTAGAGGATCTGAAGTACGTCTTCGCACAGTCATCCCATATAGATTGATTGTTCTTTCTTTTTCTAATTGGTAAATAGTATTTTGATTTTCATTGTGTTTAATTGTAGTATTCGAATAAGTAGTCATCACATCGGTATACGCATGTGAATTAAATTAAATATTAGTACTAATAATTATACGCAATTTATTATTATTATTATTATTATTATTATTTGTTTCTTCTTCATTAATTTTTTTTCTATTTCAATTTCTTATTCTTTATTTTAATGTTAATCTTGCTATTCAAGGTTCATCCAATCTAATTAGAGTTTATTACAATTTTTTAATATTTATTTTTCAAATAATTATTTAATAACTAAAAAGTTAAAATTAAATACTAGAAAATATATAATATAATGAACCATAATTAAGTAGGATGAACTATAAATAACAAGTTTAAAATTAAACTGGAACATAAAAAAAGTGAATTAAAAAAAATTAAATAAAGAAAAAACTAAAAAATAATAATTGTGCAATAAAGAATATGATACGTACATGCAATAGATAATTTTATCCACCTTTGGTAGCCACATTGGGCTGATTGAATTTTATAGTATCTACATCTTTGTGAGATATATACGAAAAAAAGTATGCATGTCTATCTTAGTCGGCGAAATGGAATATCAATATCCCATCATTCATCCTTTTATTTACACATATTAAAATGTTGGATATTGTAAATTTTTGTTGGTTCTTCCTATTTTACTCTCGCAATATATAAAAATATACTATGACACAAAAGCCAAATTATCAAACTATATAGCATCAAAGCTAATTAACATTTATAAATACGAATATATATATATATATATATATATTTCAGAGCAAATATATTGGATATTGAATACATACTAATATTTTTTATAGGAAGAGAAATCAATCATATCTTATTACGATGAACTCATCATGGAATATGTATTAATTATATTAGATAATTATATATAATGAATTGTGATAAGATTTTGACCTCATTTTCTATATATGTGTTTTCTTATTGAAGCAATTAGAAAAATAGAACAATGGGAATTTGGAAACAGGAGTCTCTTCTTTTTTCAGAAAAAGAAAACAAATTAATTAATAAAGATTATATAAATATATTGCACATGATTCAAAACTTCCAAGCATATATCTAATTAAGTTATTTATCTTTTGCTTTATTCTTCTCTTGAATGTTTATTCATTAATATACAAACTTTGATCTTAATGATTGAGAATAATAAATAATTAATTTGTACAAATAATAATACGATGAATACGATAGAAGTCATCATATATATATATATATATATATATATATATATATATATATATATAGAGAGAGAGAGAGAGAGATGAAAGCCATATAATTAAATTTTAAATGGTTAAGTTTGAGTGAATTTCGCCGTCTAGAATACTCTATGGATAGCTGTAAATCCAAAGTTTATTGAGTTGCGGTCATGTCATCTTTTTAATTAGCTTTTTAATTATTAAGAGACTCTAATGTTTGAATTTCCGTATTTGCTTTCACAATATCAACAAATCGCATGCATACATATCTTTTAATTTGTTATAACTAATTAATTAATCTCCCAAGTAACTAACCATTTTTGTAAGATTTAATTCATGTACAACTCTGAATCATGCACTTGAACTAAGAAATATCATAAATTCGACATGAACTTACGAAAAATGTCTTAAAATTAAATCTAAATTGAAGAAAACAATTTAAAACGATTTTTCTTTTAATTTATGTCAGAACTTAGTACTGAATTATCATTATATGTCAAGATTCTGTTTGAATTAGTTAGTTGTACATTAAAATTATCTAAAATATTATATTTAATCTAATTAATTAGTCTAGAACTATTTTTTATTTTATTTTTCTTTTGTGGTACACTGAAAATTAATTATAATTTTGAGCAAGGAAAAAAAAATGTTAAACATTTCAATTTGTGCAAACTAGAAATGCGTCGTACACTCTAAGGAAAAGGATACCGTGTTTTCCTGTGGAGTCTTTTTCTAAGTGAAAATTTAGTGACATTTGAAATATGCATGTGAAAAAGGAAATTGATTTTTCTATGGAAAATTTATTTAAAGCACTGGTTACACATGATGCCAGAAAAAAAAAGGGTAAAGACTATAGACTACAAATTATTTAAATAATTCTTAGTCCTGCATTTGTCAAAAATTACCTTGACATATTGCACATTAGCTTAACTTATTAAAGAAAAAAAAATGAAATTGAAAAAAATATATATTATTAAGTTGATTAGTTTTGTTTAGTAGTGTAGCTTTATTACGTACGCTTTTCCCAATAAATTAAGAAAGAAGAATCTAAAAAACATCTTAGATATTATGAGTTGTAAAGGAAACTTAAAAGACAGGGAAAGGGAAAAGGAGGTGGGTCTAAGTCTAAGCCCCCAAGAAGACTAATTCAACGTGCATACCGTGACAAAATTATTCAAGAAATTATTTATTTTGTTTACTAGAAAACGAAATGATTGTTGGTTCTGAAATAAATATAAAATCAGTACCACCGCCAAGTCAAAAACAGAGTCAACGGTCAACTGACTTAACTCAGACATTAATTAATGTATTAATATATATGCGCATACATTAATTATTACTACGTCGGCATATGTTACCCAAAAGTTAAAAATAAGATTATACTCCCTCCGTTTTACCTTTTTTGAATATTTGTGATTCTGACTGAATGATACATATTAATAAAAATATTAATTAAATAATAAAATTATTTTATAAATTTTTATATGAATACAATAAATTAATTAAGTATGGTTGTTTGAATGCATTAAATGAGGGTAAATATGAGAAAAATGTGAAATTTTTAACACGATTGTGTAGAATGACATTTTTTGTGAAACAAAATTAAAGTGTTAGAATAACATTTATTATAAAACGAATGTAATGGAGTATCTTCTATCCACAGAATTTTTTGCATGGTTGAGAAAACATAAATTTATGTTTTTGGCTAGAAATATTTTGTTATCTACCTTTAACTACAAAAACTCATTATTATTATTATATATTATATATTAAAATAAAGATTTATAACATTAATTGTTGGCTTGCATATTAATATAATATTTATACAATCACAGTATTTTTAGTTGCATTGGATATTATCATCACGTACTGGTATTATTAATATAATATTATATAGGTACCTATTGTGATTTTAATAATCCATAAAAATAAAATATGTTGATTTTAATAAAATTAAAGATAAATAGTTGAGATTTGTCGCATATTAATTAATTAATTGGTGGACATGACTAGTTAATGTTCCCTTCATCGTTAATTAGGATTGTTTATTGGGAGAAATTTTAAAGTGACTAAAATGAAGTTGTGATATTCTTTTCTAATTTAGAATTTTGAAATCTTATTTTCTAATCAAATAAATAGGTAAAAGTCTAATTTGCCCTTTTTAAATGTTTGAAAAGTCAAAAATGTCATGCGTGGGTCCAAAAATAAAGAATGTACACGATATTGAGGGAAAAAATAATACACGGCTAAAATGTATACACGGTGAGAATTGATACAAAAAAAGTTATACACGGTCAAGCAATTCTTGAAGCCTAATTTTTTGTACACGGTTAAAATTATAGAGGGCAAATTTAATTTATATTGAAGTACACGGGCCAACAATCTTGTACACGGCCCAAAATTCTATGTACACGGCCATGAGAATTGTACACGGCCATGAGAATTTGTACACGACCACTATAAAATTTGTACACGGGCCACAAAACTTTTTGTACATGGCCGATTTTGTTTTGTACACGGCCGAAAAAAAATTGAAGTAGATGGCCAAACATTTTGTACACGGTCTAAAATTTCGTACATGCAATAAATTAATTAATTTCAAAGCTCAATGTCTTGGGTAGTTGGATTTCAATGAAACAAATTTTCAGAAATTGTTATTGTTATTGCTTATTTCTACACGGCGAACAATTTGCATTTATAATTTTCATAAATTGAATAAATTACTTTACATGCCTCATGAAGAAGATTTGAATAGAATTCACTATATAAAAAAAAAATATATACACAAAGACATACCAAATGCATACAAAAAAGAAAAAAAAATTAAAGCCCACCGTGTAGTACACGGTGACCGTGTCTCACCGTGTAGTACACAGTCACCGTGTACTACACGGTCACCGTGTACTACACGGTCACCATGTTTCACCGTGTAGTACACGGTCCTAAACCCTTTTTTTTCTTCTTTCAGATTTGCAAAACAACAGCATCGTCCAACAAAATCCAACCCAATTCACAGTCCAAAATTCCCAATACAAATACCATCATCAATTCAATAATTAATTGAACAAAATAACGTAATTAACAAGAAATTAGAGAATTTATGTGTTCAGCCATTTTTTCGAATCTGCACGGCGGCGACGAATCTGCACAACGGCGGCTCCGTTCGTCGGCACAGCCGTCTCCTCTCTCCGTTTGAAGGTGCCGTGTATAATTTTGGGAGCAAATCCAGGTATAATTTTAGGAGGAGGCCGTGTATAATTTTTGGGGGAAAGCCGTGTAGATTTCTTTGGATGTGGCCGTGTATAACATTTATGAAGAGGTCGTGTATATTGTGTGAATGGAGGCTGTGTATATTTCAATTTCTTATTATTTGTGGGAGTGTATAATTCAATTTCTTAAATTATACAATTCAAGCCGTGTACAATGTTTGTTTGTGGGAGTGTATAATTCAATTTCTTATTATTTAGTCAGCTGGGCCCACAATTTATTAAGGGTAATATGGGTACAACAAATTTGTTTGGTTAGAAAAGAATAGCTTACAGTGTTTGGTTAAAAAAGAATTTTACAAGTTAAAATTGATTAGAAACATACATTAACACTTGTTTATTTGTGTTACCCCGTCCCATTGATATATATTTTTTTGGATGTTTCATAATATATATGCTTATCTCTATATATATGGTTAGCCCATTTACTAATACGTATCAATATTTAATATATTTACATCAAATATTAATACATTATTAAAGAAATAAATATATACAAGCATATTATGAAGTATGCTTATTTAATTATCATTTGTAATAATTTTCTTAATCCTAATAAAAAATTTAATCAGCCTATATGATCAATGAGACGGAGGGAGTATTTGATACGAAATGACAATATCAATTTAGGGTTATGATATTGTTTTTGATTTTCAATATTTAATTAATAATTACTTATAAAGTTTGATTATTTTATTATTTTGGATCTATAATTATTTATAACTTCCAATTTTTTATTTGTTAATAATAAATACTGATAACCCATGTCAGGTAATTCCTAGTATATATGTGGTGTTCAGGCCCGGTCTTGAGGCAATGCTCAGCATGCATGTGCATTGGGCCCAAAAATTTTTGGGGCCCAATTTTTTTTTTTTTAGTAAGTATATGTATAATTCTATTTCTAAGCCCAAAGTGAGAGTTAGTGAGAGTTAGACAGTTAGTGAGAGAAAGTAGAGAGTCATCATCTCATTCTCACGGCCATATTCTCGTCAGACTCGTCTCTCGTCTCTCAATTTCTCCTTGAGCTTTGATTCTAAAACTTGGCTATGAATATAAGAATATCAACCAAATTTTTTGACTTCTGAGAAAGACCACGAGAAATTGAAAATATAATAAGGTATGTATTTCATTTGAAAAGTATTTAAAATTCTAGGGTATGGGGGAGACAATTTGATTTTAAATTAGTTTGCTTAACAATTTTAAGATTCCTTGAAAACATGATTTGCTATTAATGTTGGTGATTTGGTGTTGTGGTAACAATATATAATAATGTATGTGTGTGCTTTGTGTTCCAAAATTTGTTTGTTTGGTTTGTCAATTACCATGCTTTAATTTATCTTTTTTGTTTGTTTGTTTGTTTGTTTGATCTGTCGAATCATTATTTGGTGTCCTAAATAAAGATGCCTCCTAAATATATGTCTGGTGCTCAAAAGAGAAAAAGAAAACAAAAGGAAGCTCAGGTAATTCTAAGTCAAGCTGGAGATATTGATAAATATTTCAAGTTTGGTAGCAAAAAAACATCACCTGGAGAAGATACGACAACAGAGTTAGAAGATAAAATTGAGGAGGAACGTGAAGTTAATGATAACAATCCTAATGAAAGTGATATAGCTGATGAAGCTAGTCAAGAGAAAGTGGTTGAACATCTTGAGTCACAACCAATTGGGGATGAGGAAAATGTTGATCAAGTCGACCTTAAAAGCTCAATTCACAATGAGGAGTCTTTGTTACTTATAAATCTGGAAGATCCTAGGAATTGGAAAAATATTGATCAAAAGATCAGGGATTATTTAGTTGAAATGGGTCCACAAAGAGTTGATGGCATAGTATATCCTACCAATGAAAAGGGTAGACGATTTGATTCATCACAGTATATAAGGATATTGCCAAACGGACAAAAAGATGACAGAAGATGGCTAGTTTATTCAATTTCTTTGAACCGAATATTTTGTTTTTGCTGCAAGTTGTTTGTGACCCAACAGACATTGAACAAGATTGGGGTTTTAGCTACCGATGAATTTTGTGATTGGAATAATATGTATACCCGTCTCAAGAGTCATGAGGGGAGTAAGGAGCATATTCATTGTATGGCTAGTTGGAAGGAGTTGGAAGATCGAATTGCACAGAGAAAAACAATAGATGAAGCCATACAGATACAAATTGACAAGGAAAAAGAGCATTGGAAAAAGGTGTTGAAAAGAATAATTATAATTGTGAAGCGCATTGCTAAAAATAGTTTGCCGTTTCGAGGAGATAGCGAAAAGCTCTTTGTCAATAACAATGGACTCTTTTTGCAAATGATAGAAATGATGGCTGAGATTGATCCACTACTAGAGGAGCATGTTCGTCGAGCTGAAGCACGTGAAATACAATATACATACTTTAGTCACAAAATTCAAAATGAATTTATACAGCTTTTAGCGGGTGAAGTTAGGAGTGCAATAATAAAGAAGGTGAAACATGCAAAATATTACTCAATTATACTTGATTGCACTCCAGATGCAAGCCATGAGGAACAGATGTCTTTAGTTATACGGTGCGTGGATGATTCCACAAACTCGCCAACTTTAGAAGAATTTTGGGTTGAATTTTTGAAGGTGGATGATACTTCTGGACTCGGGCTTGCAACAGAGCTTGTAAATACACTTGAAAAGCTTGATCTTGATGTGAATGATATAAGAGGCCAAGGGTATGACAATGGATCAAACATGAGTGGAAGGCATAAAGGAGTACAAAGAAGATTACTTGAATTGAATCCTAGAGCTTTTTATACGCCATGTGGTTGTCATAGTCTTAATTTAGCAATATGTGATATGGCAAATAGTTGTAGAAAAGCTAGAAGCTTCTTTGGAGTGATTCAACGTGTCTATACATTGTTCTCTTCCTCTACAAAGAGATGGAAAATTTTCAAAGACCATGTAGATGGCCTCACAGTTAAGTCATTATCACAAACTCGATGGGAGAGTCATGTTGAGAGTGTTAGGGCTATAAAAGAACAAACTGTACAAATTCGAGATGCTCTACTCTTTCTTGCCGAGAATAGTGAAGATCCCAAAACACAAAGTGATGCTGAGACTTTAGCAACAAACGAACTCAATAATTTTGAGTTTTTGCTCGGAATGGTGATTTGGTACAGGATGCTACAAGCGATCAACAAAGTGAGTAAATTTCTTCAATCTGAAGATGTTGATGTTGAAATTGCTATTACACTTTTGCAAGGGCTCATTGCATTTTTTGATGACTTTAGAGAGCATGGGTTTAACTGTGCCATGGATGAAGCTAAAGTAATGGCGAGTGAACTTGGTGTTGAAGCTACATTTCGAGAAAAGCGCATTGTCCATAGAAAGAAACAATGTGATGAAAGTGGTAGTGTTGAGGTCAAGCATTCACCTGAGGAATCTTTCAGAGTTGATTATTTTCTCTACATAGTTGATCAAGCACGATTTTCACTCCAAGAACGGTTTGAGAAATTTAAAGAATATGAAACAAATTTTGGATTTCTGTTCAAAGTGGAAAAGTTAAAGACAGAGTCATATGATAATTTGTTGAAGTCTTGTATGAATGTTGAGCGACATTTGAAACACAATGGGCATGCAGATATTATTGGAGATGATTTGTGCACTGAGTTATTATGCTTGCAGAGCTATTTTTCAAGTGAAATGTCAAGAGTAATAGATGTCCTACGTTTTTTGAAGAGGGTGAATTGCTTCCCAAATGCTTATATTTCCTACAAGATTTTATTAACCATACCGGTTACAGTTGCATCAGCTGAAAGATCTTTCTCCAAGTTGAAATTGATCAAGACTTATCTACGATCAACTATGTCACAGGACAGGTTAAATGGGTTGGCTATGTTATCAATTGAAAGAAAATTGGTTGATCAGTTAGATTACACTAACTTGATAAATACTTTTGCCTCTAAAACTGCAAGACGCGTTGTATTTAGATGAAATATCATTTGTCTTTTTTGAACTAATGAATATTATTATCTTGCTGAAATATTAGTTTATATTTTTTTTTCTTGATTCATATATACTCTTAAAAAAAATCTCTATGAGGGTCCAATTTTTAGTTTTCGCTTAGGGCCTCATATGTCACAGGACCGGCCCTGGTGGTGTTGTCATATATATCGAATATCACACATTAAAGTTTTGGTCACAATGTATAGATAATAGATGAGCATTTCATATGAAACTATATTTAAAACAGATTGGATACTGCTGCCGTGGTCTAATTGGTAGGTCAAGTGAATTTGTAACCAAAGATTATGAATTTGAATCTACTAATATTTTATATGTGGAACTCAATGTACGTATATGACTTGTTTGTACAGTAGTCTATTGTAATAACATGTACGTAATTTGCATATTATTGTATACGAAACAAATGTACATGATACACAGCGATTGAAATATCGTGAAATATCACGGATATATATCGTAGATATTGACATTGCGATGCGGATATTAGGGAGAATATCTTTTTTTCCGAGTATCGGCGAAATATCGCAAATTATCACAATATATCGCGATTTTTTTTTCATATTTCTATAATATATTTTGATTTTTATTTAATACGATATATTTTTGTGGTCTTTTTTAGATCTTCAATGTAATTATTTGAGTTGCAATATTCTTTGTTTTATAAAGACACTCACTTTGTAAAAAATTATAAGAGAAAGAAGATCGGGAAACCAACAGATGTCTTAGATTGAAAAGTGAGATGCACCGGCTTTATTTTTTCATTTTTTCAGTTAAGGGACATGATAGACAAATCACTGAAGTTTTTCTCCCCATATATCATACGAAATTGGAGAAAATTTCGATTTTAGTCCCATAGGACATGGGTTAGTCCGATTTTGGTCCCATCTCTATCACTTTTGGTCCCAAATCGATTGAATTATCAATTTTAGTTCCGCCGTAACGTTTTCCGTTTAAAAAATTATCGATTTTGGTCCCATTTTGACATCGATTTTGGTCCCAAATAGAAAAATGATAGAAATTTTTTTCTTTGCAATTCAATTGGAGGCAAAATTAAACTAATTTGGTAGAAATTTAACCTAATTTGGTTCCAAATTTTCCACGAACATGCATCTATATATATATATATATATATATATATATATATATCTACTCACAAAACCATCAAATTACAACTACTAAAGCAAAATAAAGCCATTTTTTTATTTAGTTTAATTTTCTGTCGAGTTCGAGTTCGATCAAAAAGATACTCGACTCGTTTACACAGCTAAAGGTAGGGAATTTTTTTATTTAGTTTAATTTAACAATATTGCTTATGAGCGTTCACCACATCTAATTAGCGTTTATAATTATTTTTAATATTTAATTTTAATTTTCAATTAATAATTCATTATTATGGTTGATTATTTCATAATTAAATTCTTGTAAAATGTAAAGTAAAAAATCCAGGAAAAAATTATACTTTCATACCTACATTTTGAACTTTCACTACAAAAAATTCACATTTTAGCGATGGAAGCGCGCCAAGCCAAGCCCAAAATATTAAAAATAAATATAGAATAATAAAAATATATATAAAGTAATATAAAATTTTAAAAATTGTAAAGTAAAACTAATAAAAATATAATAAAAATTTATACTCATAATTAATTAGTAATTGAAAAATAAAATATATATATAATATTAAAAATGTAAAATAAATAAAACATTAATAATATTAAACAAGTTAATTTCAAATTCATAATTAATTAGTAATAAAAAAATTAATAACATTAAAAAAATTAAAAATCATAAAGTAAAATAAATAAAAATATTAAAAAAATTATATTCATAATTAATTAGTAATTGAAAAATATATAATATTAAAAAATAATATATATTATTAAAACATTAAAAATGAAATAAATTGTAAAATGTAAAATAAATAGAAAATCAATAATATTAAAAAGATTGATTTCAAATTCGTAATTATATAGTAATTAAAAAATTAATAACATTAAAAAAAATTCAAAATTATTATGTAAAATAAATGAAAAATTTTTAAAAATTTATATTTGTAATTAATTAGTAATTGGCTAATTGCAAAATAATATATATATATATATATATATAATAAATATTATAAAAAATATGTCGTTATTGTGTCGTTAACATAAAAAAAATAAAAGATTAAAATTAAAATACGACGTGTGTTCTTTATTAAGTTTGAGACAAAAAAAATCCATCATTAAATATCTTAATCTTAATCCGTTGTTAATGTGTTTATATTTTAAAACGAATTATAATCCGTTGTTAAATCGTGTTTTTATTGTAGTATTTTTTTTAAATAACTCAATTAAAAAAATAATAATAAAAAGTACCCCCTATTTACAAATCTAACATTTGATCAATTCTTCGGCTCAAAAATCGTTCATAGCTGATTACATTTTAGGATTTTTATTTCGCTGAAAATTTCACTTTTGGTCTCATATTATCGATTTTGGTCCCAAAACTAGCGGTCGTTATCTCAGTTATTTTTTTCCGTCTAAATTGTGGGATCAAAATTGATAATCCAAGTCCTATGGGACCAGATTTAATAATAATTTCTGAAATAGGACCAAATGTGATAGGGTTGTGACCAAAATCGGACTAGGCCATGTCCTATGGGACCAAAATCGAAATTTTCTCTACGAAATTGAAATCTAAGAAATCAAGAAACATATCAAGCGCATGTGCATAATTATATCCATAATTACTCTAATGTGATGAGTTGGTATCAATATGTTTAGAACAAGATGACATTCCATCTACTATATTTGAACCTCATAGATCTTAATTTTGGTATTAATTGTACTTTATAATATTTATTTAGTTAATTTATGTTGTATTATGTATTATTTTATCAAATATATTGTCTGAGATGGTATTTATATAATGTATTATTCACATGTTTACTTTCAAAATACAATTCTATCAAAAATTTTAGTGGAATATGTGCATAATAATATGTCATAATAGTTCTTAAAATTTCTTGCTAAATTTCCAAGATTTTAATATGATTTCCGTCATTTTTTTCAATTTTCTGCGATATCGATATATCCGTAAAATTGAAGTTGCGATATATGTTGCGATAGCGAAATTTTCATGCTTGATGATACATGTATCTAATTAGTGTGAACCACTCGAGACTTGACATATGACAGTTATGAATTTATCTTCAAATAATAATAATAATAATAATAATAATAATAATAATAATAATAATAATAATAAAACATAGAATCTGATCATGCATGTTAACATCAAATGTAAATTTGTAGTGAAACTTCAAATCCGCGTGGATGATTTTCCTCCAATTTGGCCGCAATCCCCTGCACCTATCCAATATAATACGGCAGCTAGCAATTCATCATTTTTGCCTTTTCATCAATTTATATAATAAACACATGTTAGAAGTTCAAAACTGAAATCAACTCAAATTTTATGTTCTTTTCTGAAGAGAATTGAAAGCTTAAGATAATGTTTTCTTTCTATTGACGATATAGTCGCCCGGGAGCTAGAATTCCTTTTATTATTATTATTATTATTATTATTATTATTATTATTATTATTATTATTATTATTATTATTATTATTATTATTATTATTATTATTATTATTATTAATTTTTTTTCAACGATGAGCTCGAGAAATCGCACCTATTATTATATGAAGATGTGCTCTAAACACAATATTGAATTCTTAATTTATTACAAAAGCTTTTGGTCAGGAGTATACATATAAATTGGAAGCTGAAATTTAAGCACATTTGAATTGGATTTATATATGTTTTGTTAAATTTTCATGTTGGCAAACATTCACATAAAACTTTGTTACTTAGGATCAGAGTCGGACCATCAGATGGGTAGGTTGCGGATCGATTCAGGTCGACCCGCCTATCCCGTTTCAGGAAAAATAATCAGTATAAAAGATAAGTATCAATCATAATATTAAAACATATTACCCGTAATGTCAGGCAAGCGCACTGTCACTGGATGAAAATAAATAAATTAATTCACTTTAATTTTAAAATTCACTAATTCCATTTCACGAATTATATTTTATACAAACAAAAATTGAAAGAAAATAAATTGGTCCAGGACATGCGTGGCATGCACGTGACCTACTGGATCCTTTTTTTTAATGTGTTGGTGGGCCTGCCAAGCCCATTAGACAGTTGTACCCGAGTGTTGCTTTTTCCAAAGCCGAAGCCTGGGGGTTATAAGCAGTAGGGGGTTATAAGGATAAATATGTTAAAAAAAATATTATTTATATTTTAATTAATTTTGAAGGTTGTAAAAAAAAATTGAGGATTGTGAATAGAATCACCCTAAGTTTAATTTTACCCCCTTCAAATTCAATAAGTGAGGTAGTGAAAGTTGGACTATAGTCCAGATTGAAAAAAAAAAGATTGAACCTCCATTTTTTGTGCTTTTTTTGAGAAGCAAAATATTGATCTCATTTTGACAAGAATAAAGAGATCCCATCATCTAAAACTACCTAAAAATTTGACACACTAATATAAACAGTTGTGTTCATTTTACAATAGGTGAAAAAAGGAGTTGAGATTGTTGTGTTTGAAAATTGGATGTAATAAATTGAGTTGTGTTTCATTTTATGTTATTTTTGGTGACTGAGGTATTTTATTTTGGATGAATTAAATAATGTATGATTGATTTACGTTTGTAGTAGACAATCGTAATATTTTTATTTTCTCAAATCATATTTTTGATGTGTGAGAAATTAATTGTTGAAGTTTGTCACACGATTGAGCATTTATGGAGTGCGGGAAAATGTGCCTAAGACACATTTAATGACCCCACATTTAATTTTTAACTTAATTAAGAAATGTATTTAAGTGTTTTAACACTTAAGTGTAATGTCTAAATGCACAAGGATGTGAGCCATGAGTGATAACCTCGCATTTTGCATGTATTTTGAGGTACATTTGAGTGGTATTTGATTGGCATTGCATGCATGAAGTGTTGAGTTTTGCATAGTTTCTATGTTTTGTGCATTGTCACGTGTTTGTTCATTGTGAAGTGAATTAATGCCATTTTTTGTGTGAACTTCAAATGAGCTTGGGAAGACCCTAGAAAGATAGGAAATCAAGTGAGGAACACGTTGCAAAAAGAATCGGGTCAATCGGACGAGAAACGAGTGAGAACGAAGCAAAACAGTGAGAGACTGCCGATGCTGAAAATTATCCGCGACCAGACTCGCTACCCAGGGGGTCGCGAATCACCTTCTTCCCATTTTTCTGCATGGTCGCGACAGAGGCAGGGTTCTCCTTTGTTTTATTCGCGACCTGGTCGCGAATTTTGAGGTTGGTCGCGAATTTTCTGCCACGTCATGCCACATATTGCCACGTAGATTCGCGGCCCTAGTCACGGGCGCCCTGGTCACGAATCTGGTCACGAGGCGAGCGGACTTGTCCGATCTTTGACCTATTTTTGGGCTTTTCTTAACTTGGTATTTAAGGGTTTGATGCACAAAAATTAAACACAATTCCATCTACCCAAAAGTTGCCATCAGAGGTTTGCTGCAGAGAAAAGAAGACGCGAAGAACAAGACCAAAGGATTCAAGAGTGTTCAAGACCAAAGTCATAATAGAATCTCCGGGTTTTATTTACTTTATTCTTAGAATACAATGTTTATTTTGTGGATTGTTTTAGTTGTTTATTTTTCCATGGATAGCTAAAACCCTAGTATTATAGGGTTGTATTATGATTTATTTATGAAGGTTCTTTTGATTTACTTTATTTTGGTATCTATGATTTGATTATGTTTTGATTATTCCTGTTTTTCTCTGTATTATTTACTTGATCACTAAATGATACAATTTGATGTGTTAATCCATAATTCGAGAGATGAGTTTTAACATAAGATCTGGAATAATTAACTGGTTAGTCAATATCACTCGAGAGAGTTGCGATTAATTTATAGAACAATAAATCTTTGGAGCCATTAGGAGTTGCACAATAGGTATTGAACGGAGACGTTAATATTTGTTGTGTGATCTACAATCTAGGCACTTCGAGAGAAGGTTTAGAATGCATGAGTGATTGTTCTAGCATGATTAAAATCCAACATAGACACTGAATGAATTGATCAAGAGAATGGATTAAATAATGATTTTTTCAATCCTAGAATACGTCTTTTTCTCCAGTGTTTGATTATCTTTGTTGATTTTTGATAACATCATATTTTGCATGTATTTTGAGGTACATTTGAGTGGTATTTGATGGGCATTGCATGCATGAAGTGATAAGTTTTGCATAGTTTTCTATGTTTTGTGCAATGTCACGTGTTTGTTCATTGTGAATGGAATTAATGCCATTTATTTTGTGGACCTCAAATGAGCGTGTGAAGACCCTAGAAAGATAGGAAATCGAGTTAGGAACGCGTTGCAAAAAGAATCGGGTCAATCGGATGAAAAATGAGTGAGAACGAAGCAAAACAGTGAGAGGCTGCCGGATGCTGAAAATACCCGCGACCGGACTTGCGACCAAGGGGGTCGTGACTGCATGGTCGCAAATCCCTCTTCCCATTTTCCTGCATGGTTGCGACAGAGAGGGAGTTCTCCTGTGTATTATTCGCAACCCCACTCGCGAATTTTACACTAGTCGTCAATTTTCTGCCACATCAACGCCATGTCACGCCACGTATTGCCACGTGGACTCGCGACCCAAGTCGCGGGCATCCTGGTCATGAATGTGGTCGCGAGGCGAGTGGGCCTGTCCGATTTTTGACCTATTTTTAGGCTTTTCTTAACTTGGTATTTAAGGGCTTGATGCACGAAAATTCCACACAATTCCACCTACCCAAAAGTTGCCACCAGAGAGTTGTTGTAGAGAAAAGAAGGCGCGAAGAACAAGACCAAAGGATTCAAGAGCTTTCAAGATTAGAGACAAATCAAACCTTCCGGGTTTTATTTACTTTATTCTTAGAATTTCAATGTTTACTTTGTGGATGATTTTGGTTGTTTATTTTACTATGGATAGCTAAAACCCTAGTATTCTAGGGTTGTTTATGATTCAAATTATGAAGTTCATTTAATCTGTTGATTTCTTATGCCTATGATTTTATTGTGTTTTGCTTATTCTCGTATTTATCTGTATTGTTTAACTGATCACTAAATAGTACAATTTGATGTGTTAATTCATAAATCGAGAGATGATTTTTAACACGTGATCTGGAATAAGTAACTTGTTAATCAATAACATTCGAGAGGGTTGAGATTAATTGAGAGAGCAATAGACCCTAGGAGCCATTCAGAGTTGCATGCTAGGTATTGAACGGAGACGTTAATACTAGTTTTGTAATCTACAACCTAGGCACTTCGAGAGAAGGTTTAGGATGCATTAGTGGTTATTCTAGCATAATTTAAGTCCCAATATAGGCATAAGAATGAAAGGATTAAATGAATGGATTAGTTGATGATTAAGCAATCCTAGAATACGTCTTTTATTCACTGTTTGATTTATCTGTGTTAATTTCTGCTGTGATAATTTAGTTTCTATATTATTGTCAGTTTTTATTTAATTAAATTCAACCATGATTTATAGTCTAGATAACTGCGAGGGATTAAATTAAAATAACTAGTAGATTAATCATTAAATCCCTGTGGATACGACCTTGTTCACCGCTATCCTATAAGCCTCACTGTACACTTGCAGTTTAGGTGAAAATAAATACCGAACAATTTATGCTTCGGTAATTTAGTTTATTTATTATTTTAAATTTTTAGATAATTATATTCAGTCATGATTGGTAGTCTAGATAACTGCAGGAAGTTAGATTAAAATAACTAATAGAGTAATTATTAAATCCCTGTGGATACAATCTTGTTCACCGCTGTCCTATAAGCCTCGCTGTACACTTGCAGTTTAGGTGAAAATAAATACCGAACAATGAGCCTACATGCGCACACACGCACGAGCCCGCCTGAGCCCTAACTCTCCACCTGGAGTTTGAGGAGTCAAGTAGATTAGTGGGTCCTCGGGTTGGAGTTGGCTGGCTCCAATAGACATTCAACTCCAACCCACATCTATTTTGCGAAGAGAGGTCCCCCGACCTCTCTCCTTAGCTTGCTCCCGAAAATATGCAGTTTTTCACAGGTTTGTTTTATTTCAGTTCAGTTTATTGCCTTTTCTGCACTCCAGATTGCATTCAACTCCAACCCGTAGCTGTTTTGCGGAGAGAGCTCCCCTCGACTCGGCTTTCTTCCCAAAAATCTACAGTTTTCACCGGTTTATTTTACTTCAGTTCAGTTTATTGTCTTTTCTGCACTCTCTTACATATAGAACTGTAACACTGTACCACATTTTGGCATTAGGTGAAGTATAAGTGATAAATGCATCTTTAAGAAACACATAAACACTTGATATCTACACAGATGGGAAGAATTTGTTGAGACTGAGAGGCATAGAGTAGAACTCTTCACTCCTAGTATCGGTCTTATAAGATCGGAACGTGTCCCGCCAATGCATCCCTCTGTCCTTCCTCGTCATGTTGATGATATTTTAGCTAACTCATTATTAATGTATATTGAGAAATAAATTAGTGAAAATTTTGATGTTGAATATCATTGATGAGTTTGATGGTATGAAGAACCGACATGAACAACTTAAAATGCTTAAATATAATAAGATTACTGAACATTGTTTTTTGTATTACTTTAGTTATTTAATATTTTAAAATATATTGGTTTTTATGGTAAACATGTGATATGAGATAATAACATGTTATCTTTTATTTTGCAAAGTTTATTCTACTATAACAATATTCTACTGTATATCGGAGAATTTGATAATTAATTGGTCTTGTTATAAGGGCAATTTATCCTTTGTCGTTTGTAAAATACTTCTAATTGAAATATGCATATATTATGAGACAATATATTATTAATACATTAATATTATATATATATATATATTAGTTTTTATAATTTGGGTTTTAAAAAAATTTGTTCCCTATTAAAATTCCTGGATCCGTCCCGACTCTTTCGTGTTTTAATGAGTTATATATGGTATGGTGGTCATTGCGATTGGGTTATGATCTATTAGAAATGTTTTTGTGCCACGTATGTATATTTTTGTTTAGTTTATTTAATGGAAAAAAGAAAAAGAAAAAGAAAAAGAAAAAAGAGCTAACTTGTATTTTCCTGTACGTTGCATGGATTTAAACATTTATAAATTAATATTTTAAATTTTGAATGTGGCCAAATTGTAATTGAACAAGAAAATATTGTAGGTCTCAAATGTAGTCAAAATATTTCATCATATGGTTTGTTAGAAACCTCATTCACATATCATGATAATTACATCTAACATTTTAAAACATATAAATATATATGTAGCATTACCAAATATCACAATATCAGTTAAACTAACAATAGAAAACTAGTAACCATGATTATTGAATTTTAGGGGTGTTTTGGTTTTTCACATGATTTAAAAAATATAATTTTAATAACATAAACTTAACACATGTTTGATTTTTTTACACAATTTTCAAATTCCGACCAATTTCCATCTATTGATGATAATGAAGATAGACTGAGAATTCTATTTGAATAATTAGGAACCACAAACGGGTTATGATTCACACTAATCAGTGATCAATAAAAAGTGAAGACAATCCTTCTATACTCTATTTTAATTTTTACATTATAGGTGGAATTAATATTTTGCTTGAAATTTGCAAGAACTTTTGCTCGAAGGCAATCCTTCCATCCTCCGGTAACCACGTCAGTTTATATTGATCGGAAATTGAAAATCTTGTGACAAATCAAATAGATGTTAAGTTCATACCTTTTTAAAACATCCTTATAGGGATTTTCTTTAAATTTTGACATAACCATTTTTGTTCCATGTTGTTACCTACTAAGAGCATCTCCAAGAGAGTACTCTAAACTCTAAATGTGGAGCAAAACACTCAAAATCACTTATCCAACAATTTATTTTCTGCTCTATTTTCAAGATTGCTACAGTGCTATAGCTTGGCTGTATCACTGTTCACGATTTATTTATTTATTATTATTTTTTAATCTTATACTTTAATTTATTTATTTCTTAAAAATATTGAAATGAAAAATTGTATATCAAATTAAAATGACATCAAATAAGAAGGATCATGGCTTTTTATATTAAAATTAAAATGACATTTAATAAAATTACTAAACATAAAAAGAAAGAAAATACAAATAAAGCATTAAAAAATAATATTAGATCGACCATTATGGGAAAAACTATTCTAATTCAGAGTTTTAGAAAAAAAAGTATGTAATTTCGCAATATTTTTTTTTTCTATGTTGAAATATTAGTCTGTAATTTTTATTTTTTTGCAATATTAGTAAGTAATTTTTGTTCGTTGCAATATTATTATGAAATATTCCTTTTTAGAGTAGAATTTAGAGTAAACTGTTGGAGATGAAGTGAAGATTTCGCTGTATAATAGAGATAGATGTGCTGTAAAATAAAGTAAACTGTTGGAGATGACCTAAGTAATGTAATTGTTCCCCTAAAAAAATCATGCATGTAATTATTGGTATTGAAATATTTAACTTCACGCAACTATTTTTCTCACCAATTACTACAATTACATTAAAAAAATTAGTATTGGCCTTGACAAAAAACATATTACGGGTGAGAAAGTCTGTTACATGTTAAATAATACATTTCAACAATTTTAATAATATTAAAATAAATAAAATTAATGTTACTTCCATTTTAGGGTAAATATGTATTATGAAAAAAAAAACAATAGCCTCCACATTAGTGTGGGTAACAAGTGCGGTGCACAAGTCTACACTAAAAGTCGATGATTCAATTTTAGAATGTATATTTTTTGAACTCAGACACACAAGAAAAAAAAAACTAAAAAAAAATTCAGGCGCGTGTCGCAACGACAAGGCAAAGGTGCAATGGTTTGACAACAAAACATCTCTTATTCATTTGTTCCATTTTATTGTTTTGTTTCGTTTGGTTTGTTCCTTTTTTTTTTTTTTCCTTGTAAAGTGCATGCACTTAACATGCACCCGGAAGCTTTCTGAATTAAGCTTCATGTATGGAATAACTTGCAATAAATTTTGTTCCATGCAAAATGGTACATAACTACATAACTACATAAGCATCAGGTGACGAGGGACGAAAGGTGGCAAATATCATTCTCATTTTTAGGGAACTTTGTTCGTCCCTATCATTTATGCATTTTAATTGAAATAACTTATCATTTATTTTCACATTAAAGTATCTCTTGTAAGTTGTATCAAATTTTACATTAGAGGACTTTAATAGTCGATATTATATTTGTGAAAAAATTGATATGATAGGTAATTTGATATAATTTTTGAACGGTAAGTTCTTTTGGCTTAATCGCATAATTTGAGTCTCGAGCAACAATTTATGAACAAATAAGTGAAGATAAATTATGTTATCTGGGCATGCAATTGAAAAAAGGTCTTACTATTCACATAAAAATCATACAATTTTCACATAATATTGAAATGAACAAATTAAAACACCAAATAAAATGATCACATACCTTGATCTGAGCTTAATTTGAAGATAACTCAAACAAGATTAATTTAAAATTAGCATCCAGTCGCGTCAAACTTAAAAATTTATATAAAGATTATTTTCTAAATTACAAAAAATGAGAATATTAATATGTGACAATATGGCTTCTTAGCCACTTGAAAGTTTTAAAAACTTTTTTTAGCCATCAAAATTTAAATATTATTTTTTTGTCCACAATTACTATAATATCCTTAGATAATTTAAAAAATAATTGTAAAACAAAATACTCTCCATCTCTCTCCAAAACACACTCTCTCTCCCTCTTCTCTGCCAAAAACGTGACTCTCGCCTCTTCTCGCTTTCAAAACAGATCTGCAAATCTGCCACCAACAGCACCACTGTCGCCGCCCACCATATCACCGTCGCCGGCGTTCAACGAGACAACAACCGCCACCTTCGTCGTTGCCGGCCTTCTCTCCATCGTCCAAATTAAAATCAAGGTCAGATTTTATAGCCATTTGGGTTTTTTAAAATTGTTGGAGGTATACCATATTTTCAACACAATTTAGACACAAAGTGTAAGAAGTATGTCAATTAAGTTTAATTATGAATAATGTGTAATGTTGTAGGTTTGATTTGGAAGTTTTGAGTTTGGAAAAAAATGGCAAGTAGTGAAGAAGATTATGAAGAAGATAATGAAGAAGTTTTAGAGGTAGTTTTAACCCTCTCACATTGTTTAAATTATAATTCTGCCTAGGATTGGTGTTTTTAAGGATGTTGTTAAAATCTGGAAAAACAAGTTCTTACCTGCGCGCACGGCGCTCGCGCAGGGGCGTGGGGCGGGGGCTTCCGCGCGCAGGGGCGCGCGTGCACGCTCACGGTTGGATGGACGTTCTGGGCGTGCGCGCCGGGCTTCCGCGCGCAAGGGATCTTTGTTACATTTTTTCTTAGATCATTTGTTTGAGGTAAATGCAGCCATTGCTTTCTGCCCATTTTTGTAAACTAATGAGGTCACCATTAAAGGCTTCTCCATGTTTGATCATGACTATTTGTCTCTGTTTATGAACATTACTATGCTGCTGAAGATTTTGAGGTTTTCTTTCAAGTAAAAAAAAAGGATAGTGTTATATAGTCTTGAGCAGGTTTCGTTGCTATATACACCAATGAAAAAATTTCTAGAATAAATAACCTGCCTATGTATGTATAGTTGTGTTTTATGTTTCTTTTTGTAATTGTTTATATATTTTGCATATTATTATAGTTTAAATGAAGATAATTGTATTCACGTGCTCTTTTGTTTATTAAACTTTTGTAGGATGGATGGACATATTAATGTCAAATTCCAAAATGCCGCAATGACGGACAAGGAATTGGAAGCATATCGTTCTCATTTGGCATATACAATTTTTAGATTTAGCACTAATGAAAATGCCCTTATATTTTAATGACATTGTATGCACTATTTTATTGTGAGATAATTATTTTTGTTCGTGTGAAATAAACTTTGAAATATGGACAGTTTGAAATCTATACGAGTCTAGTTTCATTTTAAAAAAACAGGGTAATAATTCGATATTTGGGTTAACAGATACAAATTTTTTAACCAACAATTACCGTATTACACAATATTTAAAAATAATAAAATTAAAAATAAAAAATTAAAATTTCAACGTAATTTATTTGATTTTAACGCGCATCCGTGCGCGCAAGACACTCCACCCGTGCGCAGTACTCAGCGCGCGCTGGAGTCAGCGCGTAGTAAAGAACAACCCGGCACGCATGTATGAACGATTTTTTTTTTTTCATAGCTTCAAAAATTACTAAATGTGGATTATAGAACTAAGCTTAAAAAATTACATTCAATATTCTGTTTAAACATCCCAGAAATTTTGTCTCTAATTTTTAAAATGTAAATATTGAATGTTAAATTCCGGAATTTTATTTTCAAAATTGTGCCTCTAATTTTATTTTGGGATCCCCTTTCATTGATATGTAGATAGAGAGATGTAGAGAGAGAGAGAGAGTGGAGAGAGGGAGAGATGTAGAGAGAGAGGGAATGACAAATATTTTATCTTTTAAAAAAATAGGTGGAAGGGTATTTTAATCCAAACTGGCTAAAATAATAATATTTAAATATAGATGGCTAAAAAAAGTTTTTTTTTCCCCTCCAGGTGGCTAAAATAAAATTTGGCTCATATTAATATTATAGAACAATCTTTTAATGAAATTACGAAATGGGAGAATGGCCATTTTGGCACTACCCTATCTTTGACCTCTTATCAATTTTGATATCAAGTATTGTTTGAAACAAAAATGTTACTTAGGGCCAGCCCTCCCATATGTCAAACATGGGCATTGTCCATGAGCCCCAAATTTTGGAGGCCTTAATTTTTTATTTTATTTTATAATATAATACATGCATTTTTTTTATTTTTTTTAAATCTTGAATAATTGTATGTATTTGAAAATATTTTTGGTCATTTGAGTTATTTCTTTTTATAGCTTTTTAAAGTTGAGAGATAAAAAACTAAAAATTTTAAAAAAAATATATAATTTTTATTTTTAAAAATTTAAAAATATATTTTTTTAAAATTAAAAATATATAATTTAAAAATTTTAAATTAAAATTATGTCATTTTTTAAAATTAAAATTACATTACTATTTAAAATTAATTTTTTAAAATTAAATCTTATAAATATATTTTTAAATTAAATATTAGAATTATACGATTTTAGAGAAAATAAAATTATATAATCTTTAAAAATAAATTATATGATTTTTAAAAAAATTAAGTTATATATATTTTAATTTTATTGTTGATCCTTAAACTTTAAAAAATTTTAAACATGACTCATAAACTTGCTTTTATAGGTAATTGAGACTAAAATGGTTAAAATAAGTATTATTAGGATATAATTTTAATTGAAACAATACATTTAGGCCTCGTTTGGTTAGCAATGAATCTGGCCTTAGAAAGTAATCTGATTCTTTATTTTTAAATTTCTGTGTTTTCTTCAGTTTTTTAGAATTTTGGAAAGTAATAAGAATCCTCAAAACTGAGAAACTGATACAATTTTCTCAGATTCTAAATACCTACTTGGAGTAGGTATTCTCATTACTTGCCTCTAGGAATCTTGTGTTAAATCATTTTTATTATTCAATTATTTCATCCATTATTTTTATTATTTTTATAAATTTTATTTATAATTTTTCAATAAAAATTTTGAAAATTTTGAAAATGTATTTTAATCTAATTTTTTGTGGATTATTGTTAGTTTTAAATTATAAAGTTTAGACTTCCAACAAAAAAAAAGAAATTAAAAATTGAAAAAATAAAAATCCAAGTAAAATTCTATTATCACACTTTATTTTATTTTTACAATTGGTGGTAGATAAATGACAAATTCAAAATAACAAGCAACTCAATTTTAGAACCAATAACAAAATTCGACATAAATAATAATTTATCTTCAAATGATATTGACCAAATATAAATATATATATATACATATATATAATATTAATTTATATTTATTTATTTATTTTCTTAATTATTATTTTATTTTCCTTTTATATTAATTAAGGGAGAAAAATGATGATCGAACTCCGATCCCTCATCATAAAATGGATAAAGAATACCCCCAAAACTACAAGTCTACAGTAGTATTAATGTATCTTAATAAGCCTACTTGATTAATTTAAATAAAAAATACTAAAATGAGAATTCTGATAATTTATTTGTTATGTTCCAAATACATGATAAATAATCTGTAACATTCATTTTACTCAGAATCACTTTCCTTGATATCATAGTCCCAGACAAGTTTATTTTCCTCCCAACCAAACGAGCCAAGTATCAAAAGTGATAAGAGGTCAACAATAAAATACAAAAATAGTCATTTCCCTATTATGAAATTGTATAGGCTCTAAAATGAAGTTTATGGAAAGTCCGTGGTCTTATTATTAAATTGCAATATTTAGGGGTCAAGAACGTCGTTTCTAAAATATGAGGGCTTGAACTTAATTTATCCAAATTTTTAGGGGTAAAAATGTAAGGTGCACATTTTAATTAAAAGAACCCTGATCCTCTCTCTCTCTCTCTCTCTCCATTGAACTCCTTCCACGGTTCCACCACCGCCGAGTACTCTGTACCGCCTGCCACACCGCTCCCTCGTCTCCCTCCCTCTCTCTCTCGCTCACTCACTCCGACCTCTCTCTCTCCCGTGACCACACTTGCGTACCGGCCCCTTCACCGCCGATCACCATCCTCCACTCCGACGACCTATACGAACTACGGGACCCGCGCGAAGACTTGTGTTCCGCCGCCGTTAGTCTACATGAAACGTCACCACGTTCGTGCGTTGCCGATTTCACCGATTCTATATGAGCCACGGTTTTCCCTAAATCCCAATTTTTCTATATATGATTATGGATTTGCTAAACTCGTGAGTAGTTGTCTGTGAAAAATCTATAGGAATCTAACTGTGTCTCTGGTTAAGTGATTATGAGTACGCAAATTCAAGTATTGGAAATACAATTCTACAGAAATACATACGTGTAGGGATATAACAGTTCAAATTCATGGGTTGGTTATGTGAAAGATGTTGAAATATGTTTGATGGAAATTGATAATGGAAGATATTGGGTAGAATTAAAACCTTTGTAAATAATTCTATTGAATTAACAAAACATATACAGATGATGCCCAATTTTCATAAAACTTGTAAGCCTTACTCCTAGGAATTAGAATGCACAGAAATTATTTAAGAAGAAGAAAAAATCCTCAGATTCGTTTCCAGAACAATTAAATAAATTTGGGTGGAAACATACTGCTGAAATATTATGAATGCGTGTAGATGAAATTTGAAACTGAATTGAGAAGAAACTCAAATTGTACATTGATAATTGACAAGGAAGACGTTGAGTTCTTCGTCATAATAGTTTGAGAATGATTTGCTTTGAGAGAACAACAAAATAGGAATTCGGCCACAATGTAGGTTACATGTATGCAAGCTCATGCACATTTCCAAGTTTGTGTGAAGTTATGTCTATATAAAACTGTTCGATAAATTAATATTTGGCTATTAAAGTTTAATATTTATCTACCGGTGCGACTTAGACTAACACATAACCTGAATAATTAAAATTTTACATTTTTAATTTACAATTATAAGATAAAATTGCAAATATAAATTAACAAGTAAATTTTCGGAGGTGGGCTGTGATAAGTTATGATTCTCCATTTCAATAAATTGTGAAGTGTAGTGTGACGCCTCTCTTCTAATTCAGTTGCCAGAAAAAAATTGTGCCGACTGATTACTGTTAATTTATCTGTTTTTCCTTGGTCGACCACAGGTATTACAATGCTTAAAAGCTACAACATTTCACTAGAACACTAGTTGATGGAATTATCTGTGAGTATCTTGCATGCTTAAATTACTACAACTCTTTAAGTCATGCCTGCTGGAAACTACTTAACAATCATTTCTTGGTTCTCTGTTTTGATAATTCTAGGACAACGAATCTAGGACGCTGAGCAGGATTGGTGACAGATCTTCTAGCGATGTTGTTGTAAGGATTAGAACACACGAGGGCCGTGATGATTGGATATACTGTCATTCTCATATTCTTGTAGAGAAAAGCAAGTATTTTGCTGACCGGTTATCTGACAGTTGGCCAACTTGCCAGATTCTCGACTCACGCAACTGTGTTGAGGTTTATTGCGATGAATGTGAGTTTGACCATCATATTGTCATTCTTAGACTTTTCTATATCACCGCAGATGTGACAGTGACCGATATATGTAGTGTTAAGAATGCTCTTGGCATACTGCGAGTTGCAATTCAACTGGGATGCCCTCAAATTGTTACCACCTGTATAGGCTATTTGGAAGCAGTACCTTGGGACGAATCAGAGGAAGAAGAGATTTTGAAAGTTATTCCGGGAATGGGATCCCAAGCAGAACTAGTACTTGCTCGTCTCCAGCCAGTCAATCCTTCGGCTGTCGTTAAGATTTTCATATCAGCCATCCAATTTGCCACATCGTCTCCACCATCTTCAATGAATGATCTAAAGGTCTCATCTCAGGAGCAGCTCGAGTACCTGCTGACTGAGGATGACGATGCTCCTTTGTTAACAGCTGACAATGAAGTCAAAATGGAAGCAAAGCTATGTGTCAACAGATTATTAATGAGATTCGTTAGTCTTGTGGATTCTTTGGTTTGTGATCTCCAAGAATCAATGGCTGAAGCAGGGAAGATGGAGTTATTTCAGTCCTATTTAAGTGATCTATCATGGGCTTCTCAAATAGTAACAAAGTTGGAAACCTCGACTGATTTTGTTCTCACCTGGGTGGAGTCATCTGCAAATATAGTGAAAGTTGCGGAGGAAGCTTGTCGAGAAAGTTCACTACCAATACAGGTGAAAGTTCTTGAGGTCGCTGCTAAAGTGTTGGAAGCTATAGGGTATGGAACTGTCATATTGCCTACCACGAAACGCCTTCAAATGGTAAAAGCTTGGCTTCCCTTTGTTAGACTTGTGAAACCTTCAGTTGACTCTGTCACTTCTGATGATGACAATGATATGCTGCTGAAATCCAACGACGAGCTCTGGCAATCCTTGGAATCAGCATTGGTGTCTATGATTCTTACATTGCCGTCGTCAGACCAAGCAGAAATTTTGACAGACTGGCTAGAAAATAAACAGATACGCTACCCAGACCTGACAGAAGCATTCGAAGTGTGGTGCTACAGATCGAAAGTTGCCAAGCGAAGGCTGGGTTTGCTTGATGGAAACGATCTGACTTCTAACAGAGTATGAAAAAAGGGTGGCTTTGCTCCATGGAAATGATCATATTTCTAACCGAGCATGATTGTCATTTTGTGCCTTTTCTGAGAAAGATTATTGAAAATTAACAATTAGAAAACAGAGTGTACTAATTTGGAAATCATGTAGATATGGTGTATTTTTCATGTAATTTTCATTCATCATAGCCTTATTGCTTTCAGTTCTGAGGAATTTTGGAATTCTTTGAAGCTTTCTTTTGCGCGCTGTACAATTATGGTTTGCAGATGAGAGGTAAATTATGATTTTGTTTTCTTCAACAAAACATAATCAAGAATTGCAGCCAGGATGGATATATATGATGATCATATGCACAAGGAAAGAGAAGCATTCTGAATACTGTAAGTAAAACCACTCTTTATTCTTCTGCACCACCCTATAATATATATCTAATTTTCCCACATTAATCATCTGTAGCAACAAAATTAATATACAGCCCTCAATCAAATTTCTAAGAAAAAAAAAAAATCCCCTAAAGCTGCATGTCCGCAAGAAATCAAATGTTTTCCTGGAATGTTATTAATGCAACTATCTAAGATTCTTTTCCCCCATGTATAAGCAGCTATCAAGCAGTTCTTTGTAATAAACGAAATCTTGTTGGCAAGACCTGTCTTTGCCTATCTAGCTATGAATCCCACAAAGAAACTTATGATCGGCTAAGTTACAAAGTCCTGCAACAACTGCGCTGCGAACCTCTTATTACTGTTCTGAATGTCAATGTTATCATACACAGCTGTCGTATGAGCAGATGCCGGAGCATTCAGGCTGCCGAAAACATCCTGTTGCCCGGTCTCAATGCCGCCTCGTTCGAGCTGCATGCTTCGGCTCTGGTTTTCGCAGTGTTGGAGGCCTAACGTGAGAGAAACACCATTGCCTGAATATGGTGGTTGGAATTGTTGGAGCCCCACGATCGGATAAGATCCAAAGAAATTCATGGGAGCCTCAGTACTAATTGTGAACCCTTCTCTATCCTGCCTTGAGCTCTCATACCCGAATTTCATGCACATTTGCTGGCTGATCTCCACATCAGACGGCATGCTCAATGATGGAGATTGCGACAAGTCAGCATTTCGCGGCTTCTTGGGACTTCTCCCCTGTGTGATGCTCTCCATTTCTGATGATCCAATGAGGTTGAAGCCTGCATTATTCACTAGTTCAGCTGGCGACTTGTTCTTGATTTCGGTTCCTGCATCCTTTGCTTGTGAAGCATTGGATTTTGAGGTCGAGATTTCGTCGTGTTCAGTTTTTGCTGCTGTACATGTCTGATCTTCTGATCCATTTCCTTGGTGCCCTTTCATCTCCTCCGCGTACATCTCCTCCACCATCGGCTTCCACAGGCGAACGCGGGCATTGATGAACCAGTTAGACACCTACAATATATATAATTGCAACGTTTTAAAAGTTAAGTGAATAAGATTATATAAGGAATTCAGTATATATTGTTAGTAGGCTACCTGGCTCCTAGTAAGTCCTGCCTGCTTAGCAAGCATGCTTTTGTCTGTATCCTTGGGATAACTGTTACGTATTTAATCAAATAAAAAGGGAAAAAAAATTCGAATGAAAAAAAGAAAAGTAAAAAGAAATGTGATTGATCAGAATTTCTCTCTGTATCTATATACTAATGTAGATAAAGAACGTACGGGTGGAGGAAGTGTTCGAAAAGCCAAGCGCGGAGCACAGAAACAGAGCGCTCCGGCAAGCCTCTCTGAGGCCTCCATGCATTGTTGTGGTGGTGGATCATATTCATATTCAACTGCTGCAAGGCTCTCTGCTGTCGGATATGGCTATCGATGTATTTAAGCCTCCTCGACCCTCCCTCTATTATTTTGTCGTCGTCTTCGCCTAAGCTTTTTGCGGCAACTCGGATTTGGGCAGATATTGCATCTTTGAGGCATCGGAACTGTTTTGAGATTGTTTGCAGTGCCAAAGCAGTGTATGTTTTAGCAGAACCACCAGTGGCTTCTTCGAACCAACTTATCACCATCTGCATCTGCTGCTCATACTGCTTGTACCTCTGCTCAACCTATATATATATATATATATATAATGAAATTCGATCAAATTCTTGTGCAAGTGCAACACAATTAAACCATGGAATTGAATATATCGCTAGCTACGAATACGATCGATGCCAACAACTAACCTCGTCCAGCATGTTAACAAGCTTGGCTTTCTTCATCTGAATTTCGTGTTTCTCCGCCGTAGTGAGCTCAGCCCCACGTTTTTCGCCGTCTCCGGCCGCCGACTCTGCTGTGATCTTCTGCCGTCCATTACTATCTGATTCATTACCATTCTTTACTTCCTTCTCTATACTCACAACTTCATCAAGAAGCTCCTGTGCCACCTTCAGGTACTTTGAACTCACCACCGCATTGCTCGGAACCCTAACGTCCTCCAGACTCCGATTGGACGGCCCCGGAACTGTCGGATGCTGCGAGGAAAGGCTCAACGAGAGTCCCTGCTTAGCTCGTGTAACTTCACGCGCCGCTCCATCGCTGATTATAGGATTATAGAGATTGTATTGGAAGCGGGGAATTGCGCCGCCGTGGAGTTCGGAGACATCTTGGATGGGGATGCCGGCGAAATGAGGAATTTGAGAGGGTGGCGGGTGGGAGAGGCTGACGGCGGCTTCGGAGGAGCTGGAGTTGAGGAATACGAAGCTGTTGGTGGGTGGCGGCTGGTGTTGGTTGTCGGAGTATCCAACGTAGGCTGCAGGGTTCATGAGAATGAGGGTTTGTAAACCGTCGCCGTTTCCTTGCATTTCTGAATTCCCATGAAAATACGTCGCCATATATCTATCTATCTATCTCAACTTAATTGTATCACTATCCCTGACAAAAAGCACACATCTAGCTTATAAGCTTTTCACACACAACACACACACACTATAGTTTTGGAGAATCAACAGTTCAAGAAAACTGTTCGGATTGACTACTAATACAAATAATTGGTTGAGAGATTTCATATATATATCTATATATAATTATTGCCCTGGAAAATCTTTGGCACTGAAAAGTCCAACGAAGTGTCCAATCAAGACTGCAACCAAATAAAATAATATTTTATAAATCTTCAAAAATTAATGACAAAAAATATGTACCCTCTTCACCATGAAGATGATATGGATGGTGTAGAAGGATAAGGAAACCAACCACATCGAGAAAGAGAGAGAAAAATTTCGAACACTAAATAATTAAGAAAAATTTCGAACACTAAGTCTAAGAGAGAGAGAGAGAGAGAGAGTAGCAACTCTGCGAAAGAGACGGGATGGGGCGGGGGGGTGGGGGATATAGTAAACATTATTGGTACCTGGAGTGATGGAAATATCGGGAGCCCACGTGCAGCCATATCAACAGCATCTGTGAAGCAATGAAAGCAGAGTTTTTGTTAACAATGACGTACAGCAAGATTGAATCAGCAGTTTTTGTATGTGTTTGAGATGAAGTATGCTGTTGAATTAAGGGTAGATAATCTGATAAACTATACATCAAAACAGAGAGACAGGCGGCCATACCAAAAGGGTCCATTTTTTCCACTCTCTCTCTCTCTCTCTCTCTCTCTATATATATATATATATATATAGTTGCTAAAGATATTTTCTTGAGAATATGTTAGCAGCCCCTTCACTGAAATTCTGTCAGGAACTTAATGAACGACTCTCTGCGCAACTCTCTCCTTCCTGATAGGGAAAGAAAGAAGTATAATGAGAGAGAGAGAGAGAGAGAGTGGGACAAGAAAATTGAGGGAAAAGATGCTCATCTTTATTCACTCATTTATCCACAGAATTTATCACCCTTTCCTTTTGTCTCCACATTGAAACAAAATATATGTATATATAAAAAAAGAAAGAAAAAATACATGAAATTAATTGTAAAGGGTTCTTCATCAAGAAAGTCCAGGAGCTAGCTGTATATGAATGTCGTGGCAGATGATTTTATGTATCTCTCTCTCTCTAGTTTTCTTCTTCTCTAGCTCTTAAAGTGGCTGCAACGAAGTGATCAAAGGAGTGAGAATTCAGTGATTTTGACCTTCCTTTGAAGCTGCAGCCAAAGACTCCTGTTCATCAGCCAACAAAGAAATTCCAACTTTTTAATTTTCAGAGTGACAAAGATGTGATATATGCATATATTGTGTTGTATGTGTGTGTGTGAGTTTGAAAATGCCATTATCAAAGTGTCAGAAGATGCACACATACAAACAGCTGAAAAACTAGGAAACGTCCACTTCTAACTAGAGATTATGCAATAATATTATACTATTGCAGCATTTTATAAATGAATAATAATAATAATAATAATAATAATAATAATAATAATAATAATAATAATAATTTATGTATATATAGAAGACCACCATTATATATATGTTGTTGATCATGAATAAAGATCTCAGCCGAGGGCTTCCCATTTTCTCTCTTTAATTTCTTTTTTTTTTTCTTTCTGAAAGGGGGTGGGGTTCGTATAGGAGGGGGGCTCTTCATTATTGATTTGTGATCTTTTGTTTATTTGTTTTTATTTTACTTATTTATATTTGGTTTTTGTTTTTTAATCTAGCTGTAGCATGGTCTTTTATTGTGGTGGATAAAAGAGTTTGAAGATAAAGGCACAAAGCAATTTTAAATGCCAAAATCGCACCACCAACTATCCAGACACCTACTTCTCAAAAAAGTAGATAGTATATATTGCGGAAATATACTTATAATCTTGCGTAGACAACTTCGATTTTTTCTATGTACATCTATATATAACATATATATAACAGGATAAATGGCTTCAACTAATCAAATTTGAGATAATAAATTCTTTTTTAGCCCACTTCCATAACTCATTCATTTTTATTCAAATTTTTTATCAATCTCTCAAATATCCTTACTAAAAGATGAGCCCAGTCAGTATATTCTTTTGACTCTTTTATTCCAAATTTGATCTTTACCCTAAAACCTAAAGGAAGAAATCAATGCCGCTTCTTTTTGCAAATTTTGTCACGAAAGGTTCAAACTGACGAAAGGAAAACTCACGAATGACAGGAAACTCTCAAAACAACAAACTCGCGAAAGACATCAATTTTTTTTTTTTGTCGCGAAAGACCGGAAACTCACGAAGCAGGAAACTCCGAAAGCGACAAATTCACGAAAGGCATAAAATATTCTCATCGACGGCCAAGCCTCCCTCACGAGAACAGCGATATCAAGCAATGAAAAATCTCGAGTCATGGGCTGCTGAGTATCAACAAGTTAGAACCCTAAATTCGAATATTTTATTGTTTAAATCTCGAGTCATGGGCTGCTGAGTATCAACAAGTTAGAACCTTATCACTTTTAGTCCCAAATCGATTGAATTATCAATTTTAGTCCCACCATAACGTTTTCTGTTTAAAAAATTATCGATTTTGGTCCCAAGTTTTCCGTTAAAAAAATTATCGATTTTGGTCCCATTTTGATATCGATTTTGGTCCCAAATAGAAAAATGCTATAAATTTTTTTCTTTGCAATTCAATTGGATGCAAAATTAAACTGATTTGGTAGAAATTTAGCCTAATTTGATTCCAAATTTCCCATGAACATGCATCTATATATATCTACTCACCAAATCATCAAATTACAACTACTAAATCAAAAGAAAGCCATTTTTTTATTTAGTTTAATTTTCTGTCGAGCTCGAGTTCGATCAAGAAGATACTCGGCTCGTTTACACCCCTAAAGGCAAGGATTTTTTTATTTAGTTTAATTTTACAATATTGTTTATGAGCGTTCACCACATCTAATTAGCGTTTATAATTATTTTTAATATTTAATTATAATTTTCAATTAATAATTCATTATTATGGTTGATTATTTCATAATTCAATTCTTGTAAAATGTAAAGTAAAAAATCCAAGAAAAAAATTCTACTTTCATACTTACATTTTGAACTTTCACTACAAAAAATTCACATTTTAGCGATGGAAGCGCGCCAAGCCAAACCCAAAATATTAAAAATAATATAAAATAATAAAAATATATATAAAGTAATATAAAATTTTAAAAATCGTAGAGTAAAACTAATAAAAATATAATAAAAATTTATACTCATAATTAATTAGTAATTGAAAAATAAAATATATATAACATTAAAAATGTAAAATAAATAAAACATTAATAGTATTAAACAAGTTAATTTCAAATTCATAATTAATTAGTAATTAAAAAATTAATAATAATAAAAATTGTAAAAATCATAAATTAAAATAAATAAAAATATTAAAAAATTTATATTCATAATTAATTAGTAATTGAAAAATATATAATATTAAAAAATAATATATATTATTAAAACATTAAAAATGAAATAAATTGTAAAATGTAAAATAAATAAAAAATCAATAATATTAAAAAGATTGATTTTAAATTCATAATTATATAGTAATTAAAAAATTAATAACATTAAAAAAATTAAAAATTATCATGTAAAATAAATAAAAAATTTTAAAAAAATTTATATTTGTAATTAATCAGTAATTCCAAAATAATACATATATATATAATAATAAATATTATAAAAAATATTTCGTTATTGTGTCGTTAACATAAAAAATTAAAATTAAAATACGACGTATGTTCTTTGTTAAGTTTGAGACAAATAAATCCGTCATTAAATATCTTTATCTTATTCCGTTGTTAATGTGTCTGTATTTTAAAATGAATTATAATCCGTTGTTAAATCGTGTTTTTATTGTAGTATTTTTTTAAATAACCCAATTAAAAAAATAATAATAAAAAGTACCCCCTATTTACAAATCTAACATTTGATCAATTTTTCGGCTCAAAAATCGTTCATAGTTGGTTACATTTTAGAATTTCTATTTCGCTGAAAATTTCACTTTTGGTCCCATATTATCGATTTTGGTCCCAAACTAGCGGCGGTTACCCCATTTATTTTTTCCGTCTAAATTGTGGGACCAAAATTGATAATCCAAGTCCTATGGGACCAGATTTAATAACAATTTCTGAAATATGACCAAATGTGATAGGGTTGGGACCAAAATCGGATTAGGTCATGTCCTATGGGACCAAAATCAAATTTTTTTCTTATATTATATATGTCGATCAATAAAAGGCACTTGTATTGTGGCGTGTTGTGAATTAAAATCTGGGAATATAGTCTAATGTTGGGAAGTTGTGAAATCTATGGAATTTTGTGGATTTAGATTCATGGGTTGTTATGTGGATTGTGAATTTCATAGTATAAATCGAAAAAAATATTCATCTCGTGACAATATATACTCAAGAAAACTGATCTCGTGACAATATATACTCACGAAATCTGATTTCGTGATCATATATATTGTTACGAGATTAGTTTTGGTGAGTATGTATTATCACGAAATATATGTTATGAAGACCAAAAAACATTTCACGAACACATATTTTCGGGTTAATGTATTGTCACGAAATGTGATATCGTGAGTATATATCGTCATGAAATTGGATACCGTGAGCATATATTGTCACAACCATCTTTATTGTGAGATTTCTAGCTCACAATGCAACACCGTACTCAATATCGATACCATACTCCCTCAATAGCTCAACGATCATTGCTTTCGTGACAATATTGTCACGAAATCTTGTCTTTCGTGACAATATTTGAGATTTTTTTAATATTATCATGAAAAACACACAATTCGTGACAATATATTTTCACGAACGAATTTAATTCGTGACAATAATTTCGAGACAATATTATTGTCACAGCACAATAAATTCGTGACAATATTGTCACGAATTCATGTGATTTCGTGACAATATTATCACAAAATCACCTGAACTGTGATAATATTGTAATGAAAATATTGAATATCCAAAAAATTATACGTTTATATTAATCTTCACAAAACATCCAAATCTACAAACTCATGTTAATTTACACAAAATATCCAAATGTACAACCATCTATGCATATATATTCTTTAAAAATTACACAAATAAAAATCTTAGAACTTCAATAACTATTAACACAAATATTATGAAATTAACATAAATTACGGATAAATTGCTTAAAATTTTAAAAGGGCATTAAACCCCAACAAATTCGAACAACTTAATTTACGGTGAGAAAAAAAAAACTCACCTTAAATTTTTAGGGGATATGTTGTTTCTCCAATAAAATTGCAAACACCGAAAATTTTCTTATCTTCAATTCGTTGAAAATGCGTACGTTTTTTTTTAAACATGGGTTGTAGATTTTAATGCAAGCAACTACAATTTAACTACCAAAATGTGCCACGTTGTAAATAAATTTAATCTCCCAAATTTTCATTTAAAAAAAAAACTCTGCCACGTATGCACTCGTGAAAATAAATGAGAAAAAAGGGATTGAGTTTTAAATGAGATAAAAAAATGGCATATAAAATTTTTACACCACTTTTTTAAGTAGAATAGAATGGGGTATGGACACAAAACTTGTCGTAGACGCCCCCTCCTCCCAAAAAAAAGAGGAGTCGTATATTAGAGTTGTTAATGCAATATAATGGATGATAACCAAATAGTTTATTTCCCGGCCAAATCCAAGTCCTTGATTAGACGTCATCTGCATGTATATATTTGTGCTGTCACACCTCCATGTTTATATGTAATCCCAAATATATTATTACTTTCTTTTTAAATTATTGTTGGTTTAGAATTTTCTACATAATCAAGTAGTAAATTTGACAAACATGCGTACCCCTCTTTCCACCCCTACATATATCAATTCATATTAAGATATATTTTCTTAATAAATTAATGAGAGAGCATGAGAATATTGTAAACGATAAATATTTTGAAATAAGTTAAAAATTCTACAATGAAAATTAATATGAAACATATGGAGTATTAAAAATATTATAGACTAGACTACCTTTCAGTATATTGATTAAACCCTTAATTAAAGAACATTTTAGAAATTATAATATAATGAAATTTTTTAATATATCCAACCAAATAATAAATTATTAATACATATAAAAAACACAATATTGATATCTTATACTATGGTAAAACACATTTCAGTCAAACATATCAAACATTATGTATCATGTGCTGCCTAGCAAACTAATTAACTAAGTGATTGATTATTATTATTATTATTATTATTATTATTATTATTATTATTATTATTATTATTATTATTATTATTAAGAATAAATTATCTACACATACTCAGAATTTCTTGTTGATACTTATTAATCACCTAATAAGCGTGTATTAGTTGGGGAAATTAATGGACATACATAGACTTATGTGTTTCATTTAAAAATAAATTGAAGTTGGGATGTTTGGGATAATAAGCCACCTTTAATTAGCGGCTAGCTGGAACTGGGAGACCCCATCTGCACGTTCATTGGTCAATCGCTAATTTTATTAACCAATTGGAAATGTGGTCCACCAATACCCAATAACGTACGCTTGGACATACATGTCTTCAATTCTAAAATTATTCCTCAATTCTAAATTATTATTATTATTATTATTATTATTATTATTATTATTATTATTATTATTATTATTATTATTATTATTTAAGCATACTACCAAGTATAAAGTGACATGTCAATTTATATATTTCTGATGTATTTTTTTTCATGATTAAAAACTAGACTCTCTCTCTCTCTCTCTGGGGGGGTTCCAATTAAATTCCAAGTAATAAACCAGATTGAAAGTAAAGTTGTTGTCGGCTGGCATGTTTCACAGCCATTTTCCGACAATATCAATATCAAAACATTTTATTTTTAATTTCATGTAAATTATAGAGGACTTTGGCCTCCTAAGATTCTCCCTTGAAGTACACTGTTTATTGGAGTATTAATATTTTTATACGGTATATGTATAGTTTCAGATAATTATTAATTATTCGTATATTTCTCTCTCATCTCTCTCAAGTTGAAAAATAAGTTGGGACATAAAAATGGTAGATCTCGAACCCGAGATCTCCACCGTTTGGGTATTTCCGAGCAAGTGAGATCCTCTATGGCCAAACCACATGTTGCATTATCTAGTGCATTGTGATTTATTTATTTTTTATATATTCATATTTTTCTTCGAATTTAGTGTATTTTAATTCACTTTAATTTAATACTTGTTAATTAAGGTTCATTTTACCTAATTAGGGATTATTATAATATTTTAGTATTTAATTTTTAGTTTTTAGTTATTAAGTGATTATTTGAAAAATGAATACTAAAATATTATGATAAACTCTAATTAAATAGAATAAATTACAACTAACAAGTATTAAATTAAATTAAAGAATAACAAATTGAAATAAAAGAAAAAAATGATAAAAAATGCAATAGAGGATCTCGAACACTTAGCTCGGTTCCCAAGAGGACTTCATATATTATTCATTAACTAACTGATGTCATAACTGACAACAAAAACATGAATCTGAATCTATTTGCATCTTTTTATTACATATGTTTAATTGGAAGCACGGACACTTACGCTCCCATCAAGTGCTACTAGCTGCATGATTTTGTATCTCAACTTTCAATTAAGTAACTTCCATATTAATAAAATAAATATTATTAAATAGTCACAGCTGCAAAATCATAATTTATCTTGAAAACTACTATACTTTTAAATCATGATCGTTACGTTTATTTTGTCGTGAAAATCAGCACCTAACTAGCTAGGCCCATTCAAACGTAGGTGGTCTTGGCCGTATCTGATTTTTTCTTTTAATTTTTTGAATGGCACACTTAATTAATCTTATCTAGATCCTATTTGATTCACGACTTTCGACAACTAATGCTTGGAATATTATCTTTTACAATATAATTAAACTACATGAATGCAATGCTATAATTAATTATAATGAACTAATACGTGCTAAGTAATATATTAATGTCATCATATCCAAAATATAAACTCCCTCCGTTTCTGAATAAGTATTATTCTGGATGAATGCACACATATTAATAAGGATATTAATTAGATAATCAAATTATCTTATACACCCTATGTGAATACATTAAATGAGCTAAATATGGTTGTTTGAATGTATTAAATGAGGACAAATATGAGAAAAATGAGAAATTTTTACCTCGATTGTGTAGAATGACACTTTTAATAAAATAAAATTAAAGTGATAGAATGTCACTTATTGTGAAATGGAGGGAGTAATACTTAATAATTAAGAGCATTATATTCATCAAAGTATCGTTTGACACCATTTTTTCATCTTTAATTTGGAGAGGCTTGATTAATGAGTTCAAATTTCCTGTTACACTTCTATGTGTTTTACTCCCGTTTCACTATAAAATATATGATTTTAATAATATTTATTATAAAATAAAAATTAATTCTAACATAAATAATCATAGTCAACATTTATAAAAAAAAATGAATTAAAAAAGTTGTAAAATTTAATTTTGAATTAGTCAACCATAATAATGAATTATTAATTGAAAATTGAAAATTAAATACTACAAAATAATTTAAAATTGTAATATAGGGAGTGTAATAGAATATCTCGAAATGTTGATGACAATGCTAAATAAAGAATTATTTAAATATTAAATCACTTAGAGCGAGAAATATGAGAATTGAAAGAGCGTGATACTAGACAATAGAGTATCAAATGATTAATCCTTTTCTTTTCAAATCATCATATTAATATTTAAAGGCAAAAGTATTAATATTTAAAGGCAAAAGTGCGAGAAGATCACATTATTGGTCTTATAGGACACATTATGCTATATATTTGATGCTATTGTTTTCACTTTAGTCTCATAAGAAAATTTATTTCATACGTTTATTTTCTACACACTTTTAGGGATGTGTGTGTATATAATAGTATTCTTTCTGTACGATGCACAAATAATTATTATTTTTTTGGATATGTAATATATAATTATTTTTAAATTTTATATGTTGTGTTTAATTTTTATAAATTAATAAAATGATATTCATATACATTAATTAATTAGATAAGAAAATCAATTTTGTGTAGTTACGACAAACAAAAATTAAATTAAATTTTAGAATCTAAATAAATATCCATGGTAGAAAGATCGAATTGGAATATTTTAAACGTTACAATTTTATAAATAGCAATGTATAATTGCCCACGATTAATGAACATTTGATTTCTTTGAATATATGACATGTATAAAAAGTGTAATTAGTTAATTATTTCAAATAATGAAATTGATATAGAAAAATGATAAATTATTGTAAATTATGTTATACTTCCACTTATTATTATTATTATTATTATTATTATTATTATTATTATTATTATTATTATTATTATTATTATTATTATTATTATTATTATTATTATTATTATTATTATGCAAATGAAAACTATTTTTTTAAACGACAAATGTAGAGTACTATAAATCTTCCATCTATGCATAAAAAAATAAAAAATGTTACAAATATCAAAATTCCAAGTAAAATATAAGAAATAAGATTGTAAAAATTTGTTAAAATACAATGGTGGTAATCAAAACCCTTGTGGAAAATGCATAGAAAAAATTACAACAATAAATATCACTACTATTGTCTATTAACTAAAATTGTTGTCTAAAAATATAATTGTTAAATCGTGTGATAGACAACGGTTTATACCAGAACTGTTGTTTATCACACGATTATCTTAATATATGTATAGATATCCATGAAATACTTATTAATTATACCTTTAATTTTGATCATATTTTATTCACCGTATAAATTTTGTTATTTAAGATATATAATGGTATATAAATAACCAATCCACTAGTGGTGATTCCGCCAACCTTTTAATTTGGAGGGGATCTGAGCCTAAAATTAAAGAGCAAAATAAAAATAAAAATAAAAATTATGGAACCAAAAATATTTGAAAAAGAATAAACATGGTAATCCCAAAAGCTAATGAAGAATGAAGGAAGGGAATAAGATTTATTTAAGTAAGGAATGTGACGGATGGAAAAGTAGGGGTAGGGATGATTTGATCCCCACCATAGTCTATTCTATTAAGATTTAAGAGAGAGATCATGTACCATCCACCTAATGTAGGTTGCGAAAAATGTGTGTATATATAATTATATATAATATTGGAAAGATAAATAATAATATTGTAATATAATATCAATGCTGTTTATATTATTTTAATTAAAATATTGTGGAAATCAGGACTGAGCAACATCCAGTACTAGGAAAATTCTATGACACGTGAGAACGTAGTGTGTCATGTGTCACAATATATCTATTGTGACACATGAAAATGTCACATTAAATCTATTGTGACACGTAAATGATGCGACAAGTGTATTCCACACAATCATTACTCAAATTTTTGTGTACCATGTAAATCTCACTTTTGTGTAGTAATCAATAAACTGCAGGACTTTAAAAATCAGATATGAAATATTATATTATATTTTCCTTGTTTCTGCATGTCGTGACTCATGGGTCTATACAAATTAACATATTTATATTATGTCTATCAAAATAAATAATAGTGACAACTAGGAAAATAAACATAACCGTGGACCACGTTTGGATCAATCAACAAATTATATTTTGGTATGATTTATTGGTGGAGTGGTGTTATCTTAAGGTCAATGATCTCAAATTTGAATCCCACCACCAATATTACTAGGTGTGAATCTGTCACACCTGACCTACTAAGTATGGTTTACCTTTCTTGTATAGTTTGCAGGTTATTACAAAGGAGTGAGATTTACTCAATATGCACCTCAGTAATGACTACTATTACACTTAATATAAAAAGTTAGAGTATATTTTGGTGAATATTTCTTATTATATGTTACTCTAGCTAGCTATAGTCAAACATATCAAGATGGCTCCGTTTTTCATGATGAGTTTCTAATCCTTTTCCTAATTTCAAATATAGATGATTTGGTAGGACGATTTTCCCAAACGGGAACTACCATATATTCTCACTTTTTTTTTATTGTCTTTAATGCACTCACGTTAGAATTAAAAAATTTAAATAAGATTCGCTTGACTCGATTGTAAAAAAAAAACGTTGTAGCTCCATATTGTAACCGTAAGATGAAGATAATTAAAGAAAGGTGCATAGTATATAATTGAGCAAAAATTTAAAATATCCAATTTTACAAACATAAAATATATTTTATTCAATTTAATTCACTACAAGAATTTTGGCTACAGACAACGGCTAATCCGCATTGTCTATAGAGAAAATAGTTGTTGTCTATAGGGATGCATTGAAAGACAACGCGTAATAACCGTTGTCTATTTCACTATAGACAACGATTCTTTCTAACCGTTGTTAGTTCTTGAATACAGTTATGGTAATAGACAACGGCTATTTAGAATATAGCTGTTGTCTTTATAGATATAGAGAACGGTTTCTGTGTACTAGCCGTTGTCTCTGAGTTTACAGACAACGGGTTTGCGATGCAACCGTTATCTATTAATATTATAGACAATGGTTCTCTAGCCGTTGTCTTTTATTTAATTTTGCATTTTTTTATTTTTGCCAAATTGCAATATCATATTTTATTAAAACCTGTGAAATTAATATAAAATGTAGCTTGAATTTTATAAAATACCAAATATCAATATAAATCCAAAATGTCAATCATCCAAAAGTCACAAATGAGTCAAATAAAATTGTCACAATCCAAAATGTCGATAATACAAAAGTCACAATCCATAAAATTCTCATCAAGCTGTATCCCGAATGTCGATAACAAATATCAATCATTTCAACATGCCGACTTCATCAAACTAACTGAAAAAAAGAAACACGAAGTGTCAACAACTACTACATTTCCTATAACAAAATAAATATTAAGGTGAACTAAATTTAAGCTATTAAACTTATATTATTTTATCAATCAATGTAATTTTGAAGACACTCTGCTCACTCAGTGAGAACTTCATCAATGTAATTTTGAGTAATTGTCTCCGACAAACTAATAAATTAATAAAAATTAGAATTAAAAATAGCAAATTGAATACGAAATATAACTAAATTGTAATATATTAAATAACACAGAAATACCACTGAATGTAGCGAAATAGACTCTGAAGATTTGCACGCTTCTACAATGTCTTCATATAGCGCATGATGTAAAACCTGTACTGCTTTGAATTAGGTTGCTTTGGACTCTGAGTCAACAAAATCTTCTAATTCTAATGTGCATCTAATTATATATATATATATATATATATATGACGAGTTGTTAGAAAATAAATACATACCTTGATTATATTCGAGAATGAATTCTTTCTCTCTTTTTTGAAATACTTGCATTGAATATTTTTAGTGCCCTGAATATAATATAAATATAAATATAAATTAAGATAGTATGTTACTTAATATAAAGAAACTTTAAGGACAACTTACATGTCCACATCATGCTTCCACTGCTCATCACGATTTTGGTGACTTAGTGGATCCAACAAATAATCAGTCTCTTTATGTGGATCAATCCCCCTTAGAATCCAATGGAAACTACATATATAGACATATAAATTAATGAAAAATATATATATCAATCAATGTATGTATATTAGATCACGTACCCTACATTGCATGGTAACAATACAAGTTGATTGGTTGATGTGCCAATTAACCTGTCACCTACTTTACCCGTCTTTTGGTCTACACCTACTTTGGGAGAGAATGAGACGTCATATGGATTAGCGAACTGAATTCTACCAAGAAGGTTTGCATCTCGACATGTCTTATACAGGTTCCTAGAAGTGTTCATAATAAATTAGAACTAATTTCAACAACTAATTCAAATATATACATGCTTATCATAAGTAGACACATACATTCTGTTGAGATTGGCTCAAATTCACATAAGTAAACGTCTTCAATGAAGATAAAAAAAGTGAGCTCACAGCCAAGAACGTCATCATCCAATGGTATCCCAATACTCGATCCATTGCGGAGAGCATGCCTATTATAGGAATATAGCAACTTTAATATCTTAGGCACATTCATTTCCTTCAAATCCCTAGTATATGACACCAAACACTTTTTTATTTTTCCCTAAAATCAATCAATCACATTTTAATTCAATGTTTAACTAATACAAATACATATGATATCAAATGATAGCATGTAACTTCGAGCTTTCAACTTTGACCTTCTGTGTAGCTTTGATATTTTCAATTTCTGCCTCATCATCAATCGGTTAAAGGTCATTATTCTTTACCGAGCAGCTGCCCTTTTCTTCACAATCCTTTGATTTGATAAGATTTTCAACCTGCGTGATCTTTGCATTCATTTGAACCATCATTTGGCTCATCTCTTGCATTTTTCCAATTCCTTTTGTCACCCCTTTAGTTAAATTGAAGTAAATGGTTGGAGTAATATGACCTCCAAAACCCTCATACGACCGCAATGTTCAGGAGTTTCAAGGGCCTGTGTGAGAATATCTTAGGTTGGATGCATGCTACAAAATATACCATCTTTCTTCTGTTGCGTATACTCATCCTATAATGCATAAAAACCAAGCACATCACATGCTACAATTTCATAAGTATTTATTTTACATAAATAGGCACATGTTCTTACAATCTTAATAATGGTTTGTGTCAAATCTTCACCCTTAAACCCCCCCCCTTTTTGTTTGCTCGAGCTTGTTTCCACAACATTGTCCTATCAATTTCTTCATCCCCAGAGAGTTTATCCTTCTGCAAATATGAAAAGTGTTATATTAAATTCTAAATATGTACTAAGATATGCAACATGAATAAAATATACCATTCGTTCACGCAAGCCGACATATCCTTTAAGTGAAAGATGATGGGGGTATAAGTTCTTTCTCCGGCGCTGCTTTTGCTCTTGGCTTACTTTTTATTAATCATGTGCAACCAGAATACTATTTTAGAAAAATACATTAGTACAAATAAATTTAAATATAACAAACATTAATTATATCACTTGAAATTCCTTAGACATACGACTAATAACAAAACTCTTCCAATCTTCTTTAAGAATTCCACTAGTAGGTGGAGGGTTGTATAACATGTCAGGCATACTTTGATATGACACAACAAATTTATTGTATAAATTTATTTTCCATTGACGCCATTTTGAATTTGCTGATGCCATGCATCTTTTTTTCCATTGATCATCAACATTGAATGTCAACTATATAAAAAATATCAAGTATAAGTTAAACAACAATAACATAAATATATATACTAATAAATTATACAAATGAATATACTTACTGTAACTGAATCCCAAATTAAATTTTTTTGCCTCTGTAGGGACATTATTCCAGTTTTTGTTACTTATTTTAATTTATTACCGAGTGAGCACACCGATGTAACTCTGCATCTCAGCACCTGATGCACCTATAGGTTGTCCACGATCATTAAAGCTAACATCTTGCTTGATACCTTTCTCCCTTAGCACGACCAATCTATCCAAATACACTTTACCCTTGCTCGCTCTTGTAGATTATATCTACTAGAGTCATGATCAATACCACTACTATCGAGATCATGATCTTCATTAGATGTCATTTTCTTTTAGAACCTGTAGAAATATAACGAAATTAAAAACATAAATAAAAATATAAAGATTGATTTTGATGTAGTAACATAAAATGATCAAATAACATTCAACTACTTTGAAAAATTAACAAAATATGTTTTTTCATTATCTATCCAAATTCCATTACAATCTACAGGAATGTATTGTGGGTTATAATCATTATCTAATCCATTATTAACATTCAATGTTGGCATTTCATTGCTAAAACATTGATGATGAATGGCAAAATCTCCCATTTCATCATCATCATCATCATCATCAATCTCTTTGGTGTATGCTATAGTTGGAGTTGCAAGCACAACAGATCATTGGGAGTCCTGCGAGTCTTCAATATAAAAAACTTGTTTCACTTGATTGCCTAAGATTAAATGATCACTTTTAAATCCAACTTTTTTAAGATCTACTAATGTGAATCCATTATTTATTTTAATGCCACTTTTGTTATCTATCCAAGTGCTTTTCAGCATTAACAATCAGAATTCATTGTAGTCAAGCTCCCATATTTCGTCCATTACTCCATAGCAAGTCATGTATGCCATAATCGGATTTTTATCTTTCGCACTTGCCACTTGCATCGTCTTTTCAACATAGGTTATTCCAGAATTTTGAACAGCTTGTAGACTATCAAAACCCTTTGTGTGATATGTCACGCCATTTATCAAATATGATGAATATTTAATTACTCTTTTGTGAGCGAACTAGCCACTTCAACCTTTCTGGTATTTGAAATGTTGAATGTGAAGTGGCATTTGCAACCTACACTACCACAAAAATGCTCATACTCTACGGCTAAAACCCGTAGTCTTAAGAGATCTGTGACTGTAGAGAAAAGTGGTGTAGAGATAGAGTACCCGCCTATTCTACGGTTTATAACCGTAGTCTTAAGAGCCAATCGACTACGGTTATGACAGCGTAGTCGTAAGACCAAAAATACCGTAGAGATAAGGTAATAAAGACTACAGATTACTCTTGGACCGTAGACATATCACCCCATTTGGACCTGAAAACCGTAGTAAAAGGTATCTTAAGGCTACGATTCTGTTTTACACAGTATTTTTCGATTTCTTAATACTACGGTTTATTAACCGTAGTGATTGTTTTTTTAAGTCCACGGTTTGTTTTGTAATGTCTATGACTTTTTTTATACTGTCTACGGTTGTGTGTTTGTAATGTCTACGATTTTTTTTGTTATCTCTACGGTTAATTTAAATCTGTAGTTCATATATTTGCAATAAAATAAAATAAAATAAAATTACAATAAATTAAATTCCTAAAAATTCAGATCAAAGCCCAATATAGATTCACTATTCAATACAACATCCAATATCAAATACAACATCCATAATATCCAATAGAACATCATTAATATCCAATAGAACATCATTAATATCCAATAAAACTCATCCACCATCAATATCCAAAATGTGTAATCTAAACTCCAAAATATTCAATATTACAAAAGATAGCAACCTGCTCACTTTGATTCCAAATGCCAACATCCTATATTTGTTCTAACGCAAAATCCGCCCACTCAAAATGAACTTCATCGATCTCCATTTGAGAATATGTCCGATTATGAAACTATACAATAACAATAATAATCACAATACTTATTTATACTTTTGTGTAGAAAATAATAATGATAAATACAGATAGATAACAAACTTACATGAGATTTCAGAGATATGAAATCCTTAATTGCAATCTCATCAATGATTTCTTTCATGTAACGCATGACAAAAAACCCGCATTGCTTGGAATCGGGTTGAATTGGACCCTGGTCAGAAAAATTAAGAAGTGAGCAGGCCGGTTCTAATACTAATAATCTGATGCTACTAATGTTGTATTTATTTCAAATTGTACATACCTTAACAATTTCCTAGTGTGGTTGTTTCTTGCCTCTCCGCCCTATTTTTGCATTGTACATAACAATTGCCCTTCAAACCAAATATGAAAAAACAATAAATTGATTATTCATATCAAAGATTAATATTAAAATATATGGACTCCTTATGAGGATCAATTACCGTGAGAATCCAATGGAGGCTAATCTATATGACCAATATATTAGAAATAATTTAAAATGGCATAAACTATATATAAATTCAATTAATATTTGATATTCCCACTTACCCTACATTGCATGGCACTATTGCTAGTTGAGTGGTGGATACTTTCTCAACGCCTTGGAACAAAGCCCGTGCTCGATCATTTTGTGACTGTTTTGGCACATATGACACACTAAATGGATCCACAAATCGACATGCATCAATTCTGTCTTTCTCTACCAATATCTTATATAAGTAGCTGATTCATAAACAAATGAACTCAAGTGTATCCCTATCGTGTAACTATTTGTCTTAAATAAATTTTCACAATTTGCACATGGACATGGTATTTGTTCTGGATCAGTACAGTTTTGCAAAGCAAGTTATAAGAAATGTTCTACTCCCTCCTCATACTCACGCGATAACCTATGCTTTGACATCCATTCTTTATCCATTCTAAATAATCAACAACCTATAAAACATATATTTATAATAAAACGTCTTATATTACCCAAAAAAATAATATTACTATAAATAGCATACCAACTTTGAATAAATGTAAGCAGTTGTCTTGGATATTAAATGAGGCCTTAACCTAAGTGATCATGAAAAAACAAATATTGCAACTTATTCTCATTTGAAGCTCAATTTCCACATAAAAACACTGATATTAAAGAAATAAAAATAATACACATTCAGGTATATATATATTTACAAATTGTACGTATCACCATACATGATGATCGATCGAGTACGTATCACCATATATTTACAAATAATACACATTCAGTGACAGGTGAGATGGTCTCTAATGGCACATTAATTCATTTCTTTAAATTAAAGAAAAATCTACTACTCTTTGTTATAATAAGTTATAACTAGCAGTTTGATTTTCATTTCTAACACTACTCTATATATATTATTCCAACATCATATCAGGAACTATATATTTCCTCTGCCCGGCCATGCATACTGGTAGAATTCTAGAATTTTTCTTCAATTGCAAATTAAATTATGGTTTTGAATCACTAGATTAAATACAATATCAAGGAGGGAAATCAACATTTTCGGAGCAATATATAATTAATAATGAGTTATAAATAAGAAACACAATAATGAGAGCAAGACTGCATATAAAATACAACTATCATTGAGCTGTAATAAAGATAAGAAACAGATATTGCAACTTATTCTCATTTGAAGCTCAATTTCCACATAAAAACACTGATATTAAAGAAATAAAATAAAAAAATAAAAAAAAACAAATATTGCAAGTACAGAAGGCTGCTTTAGGCAAGATTGCTACTACAATGACCAACCACTTATGCAGGGCGTTCTGGTACAATGATTTAAATCATTAAGACCATAACTATCTTCAAGTTGTTTGTATAATTCACATTGATGGAAATTTCAAAACAAACACTTGCAGAATTAATTTTTCCAAGTCCAATATTGAGCATGATACATTTAAATCCATCAAAGGGAAATAAAATATAATAGCAGGAACTTACTTGGCCACTTGACATAATGGCCTTAAGGTTGGCACGTATAGATCATTACAGATGCATATCACCTGTGTATCATAAACAGTGAACTCAGACCATTACATATTGTATATGGAAAATGGTACAAGATAAAATCATTCAAGGATGTTTATATATGTATAAGAAATAAGCTGCAATTAGTGATTAGTTTTCACTTAACTATATAACACAGTTAAAGATGAAACTAAATAAATTAAGTTAAACAAAATGAGATAAATACAAAAAAATAAAAATAAAAAAAATTGCTGATAAGTACTGCATTTAGAAACCACTAACATAGTACAAAGATGTCGGGACCAGAGTTTCATAGGCCTCATTCAGAGTAATTACACCACCAACGCCAAGCTGCTTCAACCAAGGTACATCCTTCGGAAATGAAATAGCGCCCAACAATAGAAACTAATTCTCGATACAAAATCAAATACCTTAGTGTATTTAACACTGAGCAAGTGAACATGACAGTAAAAAATAGTCAGACTTCTATTTCATGGCTTGCAATTATAGGTATGCTTACAGCTGCATCCTCATAAATTGATATGTTAGATACACTGAAACCCTCCAAGACGACACCGCCAAGGAAATCAAAGCATTTTCTCACAATTTCTATAAGCTTGGCAGGCCTACAAAAAACTAAACAAAATAAAGAAAAGAAAATTAATGATACTACTGATGTGTAAAATATCAAGAAATGATGGTAGCTGCCACAAACAGCGAAGTCCAACGAAGCATACGTGAAACAAAAATAGAATTATCCAGTTTAAAGAGTTAAGATACAAATATTTCATTGTATAATCAGATTAACTCAGAACTTGTAAATAATCAGATTGCAACATTCAAGTATATCATATTCTTTGCATAAGAGACGTCTGTTTTTGACCTTTTCATGTTCCGGCTTACACACATATAAGGAAAAACACATGCTGAACTATAACTAGAACCAGTTCAGAATCAGTTCAATGTATTTTAGTATAACTTATAAAGATCTTCAGTAAAATAGGAATACAATACAAAACTTACGAAATACCGAGATTGAGGATGTGGTTAACCTAAATCCCGCCTTTCCCTTCAAATCCACATCTATTCTGCAAAGTTATAGAAATGATAATCATGTCACATTATTAAGAAATGAATCCAACTTTGCTGCTCAAAATCCTTCACACTCATTTTAATTTGATCAAGTATCAAAAAGTACTTCATTGCAAGTTGAGATGGTAATGCCATGTAATGCAACAAGTGTTTCTAACTTAGACGAACCATTAAGAAAAGAATCACATTCACCATCAATTTGACAAGCATTATCTTCAAGCACTGATAAAAAAATAAATAAAATAAATAAAAAAAAGAAAGAAAAAGAAAAGTAACACCTCAAATATATGCGCTTCACCGAAAAATAATTTTTTTTGCTGATAATCATGCATTTCGACTCCCACAAGATAAATTCCAATCCATCATAGTTTCAATATCGTGTGCCTAACAGGCATAGCAATAAATTGAACTCAAATAGGGAAAAAACCCCTAAATTAAATTGAATAATTCTCCAAAATCAGATAAGCCAAATACAAGATACTGTTGAGGAAATAAATAAATAGTGCCACGAATTTGAAGAGTCCAACAAGCCATACCTAATTGATTTGATCCCACCACCGGAATTCCACTTAAATTTTGTTGCGGAAAACGTTGTATAAAAGTGTCGGGTACAACAGGATTCAAGCCCTAATTGAGTCAGCACGACGAGTATGAAGAAGAAGAAGGTGGAGGGCGGTGCAGCGGGAGAGAAGAAGGAGAAGGGTGGGCAGCGCGCGGGAGAGAAGGGGGAGGAGAAGCTGTGTATGCGGGAGTTTTAACAAAAATTAGGGCTTTCATGTTTTTACCCAAATTTTTAAGTCTTAATTTGATTTTATTTTTATTTTTAAAAATACATATATTACTACGAATTTAATAAAACCATAGATATTGTATTTAAATTTTATATTTGATTTATTTATTTTTATTTATAAATATTATTACTACAGTTATGTGTCAGGACCGTAGACATTGGGATCTGTTGAAATCTCTACGGATAATATTCATTCCGTAGTCTTAACAATTCGCACATGCCAATAGACTATGATTTTTATCTCACCGTAGTTATAGGGAGAAAATCGACGCTCATACTCTATAGAAAACTATGTTACCGTAGTCGTGAGAAAAAAATGCGCTCATACTCTACGGGAATCAATAAACCGTAGTAATTAAGTACCTTACTACAATTTTTTTAGTCTTAATTGTGTAGAGTATAAGCGTTTTTATGGTAGTGCTAGTATCAACTATACACTTAATATACTATATTATCTTTGAAGGTAACTTCCAAAATGAAATTTTAAATATACTTACATGATCTCGCAACCATGTAATAAATTCATGATTCTGTTGGTCTTGCAACCAAATGGTGGACTTTGTTTTTGTAATAGGATACTTCTTCTTCAAATGTGTAAAATGTTCTCTTCAATTAATATGTTATGCATATATTAGTAAACACAACATAAACAAGTAATCCTATACATTAATAATAACACAAATGACTTATTTAATGTATGGATTAATGACATCGTCATTTGTTAGCACATATAAATGTGTTTGTTCCCACTCCTCATCACTAATTGATGCCATATGCGGACCCGATAAAGGCTTAGCCAGTTGTACTCAGCGGTGTGTGGATGGTATTCTAATAGTATTCACATTAGATAAGTATTCTGAGCAGAACTCCACAACTTCTTTAGCCACGTAGCATTCGACAATACATCATTCGGGGTGATTGCGATTTCTCACATAACCTTTCAAAAGATTCTCATGAGTCTTTCAAATGGATACGTCCACCTATACCACACGGCTCCACACAATCTAACCTCATATATAATATGAATGGTCAAATGAAACATTATATCAAATAGCGTAGGAGAAAAATGTTTTCCAAGCATACACAACGTAATCGTGATCTCTCTTTCAATCTCATCCAGTTTTGATACATCAATGACCTTGTTACATAGATAATTGAAGAAGAAACAAAATCTAGTGATGGTAAGTCTTACTTGTTTAGGCAAAACACCACATATAGCTACTGGACGTAATTATTGCATTCATGTGTGACAATCATGCAACTTAAGCCCAACAAGTTTCAAATCCTTCATTGACACAAGACTTGAAATATTTGATGAATAACCAGTTGGAATCTTCAATCCACGTAAATAGGCGCAAACTTGTCTTTTCTATTCTTTGGTAAGATTATAGCAAACAGATATCAAATATGTTCTCTTTTCCCCCACTATTGGTGCCAACTCATTCCTTACGCCAATATCTATAATATCTAGTCATGTTGCGACTCCTTCTTTTGTTTTTCCCAGAATATCAAGTAATGTACCGATCAAACTTTCATATACATTCTTCTCAATGTGCATCACATCTAGAACATGTGGAACCTGCATATGTTTTCACTATTCCAAGTCAAAAAATATTGACTTCTCTTCCAACAAGTTTGGTCCTCATCATTTTTTGATCAACCTTTGGCAATTCTTTTCCCCCACACATTTTTGAGACCACCTACCCTTTTAAAGACTTCAAAGCCAGTCAATGCTATTGGTGGATGGTCTGACTCTTGCTTTCCATTAAATAACTTTTTTTTTTATCTTCGATAAGGATGATTGTATGGTAAGAATCTTCGGTGTCCTATTTATGCCATTTTTTTTTACCATGTGTCAATCTTTCAGCACATGTTTGGTCACCACAAATAGGGTATGCTTTATAACCTTTTACTTGGTAGCCAGATAAATTTCCATATGCAAGAAGATCATTAATTGTCCAAAGAAGGATTGCTTTAAGCATGAACATTTCTTCTTGATATGCATCATATGCTTCAACATCCACTTCCCATAATTGTTTTAAGTCATCAATCAAAGGTGCTAAGTAAACATCAATATCATTCCCAGGTTGTCGTGGATTAGAAACCAATCAAGTGAGCATCATATGTCTTCTTTTCATGCATAACCATGGTGGGAGATTGTACATGATGAGAATAATTGGCCAACAGCTATACGTAGATGACATAAGTTTATGTGGATTGATACCATCTGTGGAAAGTGCAAATCTAAGATTTCTTAGCTCTTTCCCAAATTCTGGCCATTGTTCATCCACGTTTTTCCAAGTTGGCGAATTAACAAGATGACATAGATGGCCATCAGAATTTTTCTTATTAGCATGCCAAGTTAAATTTTCAGACAAATCCTTATTACGAAACATTCTTTTGAATCTTGGTACTAGAGGAAAATACCATAGAACCTTTGCAGGGACTCCTTCATTAATCTTGTTATTCTTTCCCAACTTTCACCTAGACATGCCACACGTTGGATAAATCGCCAAATTCTCATTCTCATTTCGATGAAAGATACAATCATTATGGCATGCATGAATTTTGACGTATTCCATCTCTAATGTACATAAACTCTTTTTCGCTTCATACAAGGATGAAAGCAATGTATTATCATCTGAAAGCATCTCTCCTATCTTAATAATTCGGTAAAGCTAGTGTCACTCCAACCGTATTTTGCCTTCAAATTATATAATTTTACAATTACAAATAACTTGGTGTATTTAATGCATCCAGAATATAAAGGTATCTCGCTTTCCTCAAGTAGTTCATTGAAATGAGCTGGATTATTAAAATATGCATTATGCACCATATCTACGGGATCCTCTGAATAAAAATCATATCCTCCAATGCTTTCTTGATTTTTATCAGTGAGAAATGTGTGTGATTCCCAATAAGTCTTACCGTGACATATCCATGTACGATAATTTAAATCAATTCCATTATATATCAGATGTGCCCTAATAGTTTTGATATCTTTTCTCCGTAAATTACCACACTTCACACAAGCACAATGCATTGCTTTAGAATCATTCACATTTTGTTAGGCAAAATTTTAGAAAAATTCAACTCCATCCTAGTACTCCTTCGATAATCTACTTTTTGACATCCAATTTTTATCCATTCTTTAACAAGGAATCTATTTAATAGAACAAAACATTATCTATTTCTTAGTCCATTCATATTATATGTATATAAGCAGCCTTATGCATTTTCATCACATAATTTGTAAACAAAAAAAGACGCATAAAATTTAATTTGAATATGAAAGTCAAGGCTCTTAATCTATCATTTCACCCTAGATAGATAGCACATTAAACTAACAATACATAGCAGCAAGCAAAAATTGATTATCAATTTGTAGAAAATTAATAGCCAAAAATATTGATGCATGATGCATCATCATAATTAAGGAGCGGACAAAGAAAATATAGAAAACCTCCGACTCCATTGAGGACAAAAGATATTCACAAGATAGAAGTTGCTCTAGTACTCCCTACTAATTCAGTTTGATTGTACAATAAATCGTCTAGCAGCAAAATAAAAGAAAAGACATACTCTATAGGAAGCTGAACTTCGGCAATCCCTGTTGTCCACTGAGTATAATTCACCTTTGAGCTTCACTTCTTCACCCGATTAAACAATAGGAGAGTTTGTAAATTGAGTTTCTATTTTACAATGCCATAAGATTTTTAGTAAGAAAAACTATTAAAGTGTGAATTTTGTGAAAGTAGTAACCTTGAAAAAGTGGGAAGCATTGACTTATAATTTTTGTCATCATTCTTTAAGTCCAGAGGTGAAAGAACTGTCTGCTTTTCTATTTCAATAACAACTCATGTAGCTAACTAATTTCAATAGAATAAATACAAACTGTATATCTATAATAAAAATACATAAAAGAATGTTGCCTCAGGTAATATAAGTATTCCTATCAATACTCAATAGTGATAGAAGGGATCTATTTGATGGGTAAGCAGGTTGGGTTTCTATTAGACAACACGGTCACTTTTTGGCCAAGTTAGTTGATCACTATGATTATATTTATTACCTTCTTCACCAACATACACTTGTTCTTGCACCAACCTATGCTTCTTTTTCTAAAATTATTATCAGTATCCATTTTTTAATCTACAACCAACCATGACCAGTGACCACCACACCCCTATTGTATTTCTACCCACTAGCCAGACCTTCACTCTACAATGTGACCTCTGACAAGCTACCTATTAGCATCTCCAGTAGCCATGATATGAATAATTCTATTTCCATAAATGAGCAACATCAAAACTGAAAGAATACGGAGAATCCAATGATTGAAACTGGAGAATTACTGATCGATTAGATTTCTTTTTTTATTAGCTTAATTAGTGACTTTATTATGTGAATAATCAAATATAGTTATAGCACGTAGAATTGGTCATAAGGTATCTAAGAAGTGAGTCTACAACATCAGCTGAAGATATGGACAGACCTCTTGGTCTTGGTCTGATGGCATTTCTGATGAACAACACCAGATGCCAAGGAAGATAGTTGGAAGTTAAAAAAATGTTCCACTTAATTCTAAAATGCAAAAATTACAATTTAACCAGAGGTAATTTGTCCATTTTTTATGAATTTTTTTTGGGAGGGCAGTAATAGTAATCACATGGAAATACTTTAAAGGGTTAGAAATCTCAGGAATAAATAAATAACAAAACCAAAACCACACTGGAGAAAACTGAAAGGCAAATTTAGATAAAAATAGTATATATCAATCCAGCTACCAATGTACAAATAGAGGAGAGCTAAGCTACTGCTATCTAGTTAATGCAAGTAAGCAGCCCATTTACATTATTCGACTCAAAACACATTAACAGCCTGTAGAAGTAGTCTAGTAGCCAAATATTCGATCAAATCTGGACTCACAAATTGATGTCAGCTCATTCTACGTATATAAAATGCAATATAACCCCATCAACAGCTGCTCATTCACAAATATGGACTCATTCCCATCAATATTCTACACTGTACAATCCATTCAATATCACAGTCTGTATTGCATCAAACAAAATATACCTTAAACATTAAATCGGTCAATTATAACACAAATCGAGAAGGCTTATATGAAAACTAAGCATTTAACGATATGTTATAATATGGTGTATTCGTAATCGCGCAGAACACGATGAACTAATCATTTGAATGAAAAATCATTACTTTCCAAACTTCATCACTACAAAAATATTATCAATATGAAATTTCATATATTTGCCAGCACTAATCATTAATAAAATATTCATTTTCTAACCAAAACATAGCAATTGCAAAATGGTAAAAACATCATTGCGAAATAGGTAGTGGCGTCACAGAAATTAACAAAAACAGAAAGATGAGGCAAATACACAACTATGAGATCTCACACTAGCGAAGTGTTTCTATCAGTCAAAAATCCACACATAGAGAAACAATCGGAGGAGAGAGAGAGAGGCTACCTGAAGAGAGAGAGAGAGAAAGAGAGAGACAGGAAACCCAAAAAGATCCAAAACCCATCACTAGAATCCATAAAATTCGTAAATAAAACAAAGAACAACTGAATTTCTTCAACATATGAAAATAAAAGGTGGAAGGCGAGACGAATACTTGATCCCTAAAAAAGAAGCAGAAAAATTGGGGCAATAATGATAATGAAGAATAGAAGAAACGATTGTTGAGAAAGAGTGGCTATTTATAATAGGTGAGATTCTTGGCGGTCCGATGGAGGAATCTTGTCAGATGCAGGTCGGGTCTTCACCTTCTACTTTGGACTTGCTAGCAGAGCCCTTGGTGGCAGTCATCACTCTTAGTCACCGGAGATGACAACGGCGATGATGGATCGATGGGTGAACGATGACAGGAGACGGGAGAGCTGTGAGATTGAAAGTGAAGCACGACACTGATTTAGGGATTTTGGATTGCACAAATTCATCAAACAATTAAAATGTTTGTTTTAAAAAAAAATCAATAGACGATGACCAACTGACAACAGAGAATTAAAGTCATTGTTAATATTTCTAAAGACAACGAGTGTTAATAACCGTTGCGCATAACGGTTGTCTAAATGAATATTGACAACGGTTCGTAACCATTGTCTATGAAAAATATTAAAGAAAAAAAAATTATAAGACAACGATTATTTGTAGCCATTGTCTATAATTATATATACAATGGCTTATAATCGTGGTCTATATCAAAGTGCGGTAATAGACAATGTAGTCATAAATAGCCGTTGTCTGTGCATAAATAGACAACGACTCACATTCGAGTCGTTGTCTTTCGTTTGTTGTCCATAGCAGAAGTTCTTGTAGTGTAAGAAAACATTAAACAAAGATCTACTTTTCAGTGTTATTCTCAATGAACCATGTGATTTTTACCACTTTTCTACATTTTCGGACATGTGTCGGAAATTTTCAAATGTGTCAGGAGCTCGATTGAGATTACAATCGGGAATCGTGATTGGAATTTTGGTTATGATACAATTTTCAGCATGGTGAACATGATAAATTCATTATGACACATATATTTGGTTGATTTCAAGTATAAAAAATTCAGAATATAAATTTTGTAGTGTTTAAAATTTAAAAGTTGAGTATATTTTTTATTAAAATTAGGTGAACTAATTAATTACAACATGTGTAAGAAAATCTATCAATTCACTCATTAAGTCACTTTCAAAGAGATTTTTTTTACAAATACACTAAAATTTGGTACTTTTTAAATGATTTTCTTAAATTGGGTAAAAGAGATTTTTATTTTAGAAAATTGGGTAATTTTATACATTAAATCTATATAATATACAAATAGTAGTAAATAATTAAACGGAAAGCATAATTAATATTTAGTTACACATTTGCAAACATTTATTGTTGAAGCATATGGATAAGATCTCAATAAAGGATAGACACAACATGCATATCTTTTTAGACGGATGAGATCTTTTAGTCTAAATTGTGTGTTCAATTTTATCCGTGTGCCACATTAAAACCGTGTAGTTTTAATAATATGTTTCACAAAAATAAAATATATTATATTATAACTAACCCAAATTAATATTTATTGATAAACATTGAAATCTTTAAAAGTCATATACCCTAAGTTTGGAATAATCAACCCTAAAAATCAATTATATATGTTAGGAAAAACTATCAAGGTTTTTCTTACAAGGTGTTTTGATTAGATGTCAAAATATGCAAAGAGCCTTGAAAGAACTTAAAAGAAATCAAGCAGAAAACTAAGGATGATCATATAAAATCAAGCTGTCTAAGCCAAAAGAAATGATCAATCCACGAGAGAAAAGAATAGAGATAAAAAGAGAATACACTGTAGCTTGCTAGAACAGTTAGCAAGACAAAATGGAAGTTGCAGGTACCAGTAAGAGAAAGTGCCGATTGCCACCAGTCTATAGTGATGAACTGAAGGAGATACCATTTTAAGGCCGACACCAGCTGAAGATATGTTCCAGCTGAAGAGAACTGATGGACATACCAGTTCCAGGCCGACACCAGCTGAAGAGATGTTCCAACCGAAGAGAACTGGTGGATATACTAGTTCTAGGCCAACACCAGCTGAAGAGAACTAAAGGTTATACCAATTCTAGACGAACACTAGCTGAAGAGATGTTCCAGCTGAAGATAACTGAAGGTTATACCAGTTCTAGGCCAACACCAACTGAAGAGATGTTCCAGCTGAAGAGAACTGAATGTTATACCAGTTCTAGGCCAACACCAGCTGAAGAGATGTTCCAGCTGAAGAGAACTGAATGACATGCCAGTTCTAGTCTAATACCGGCTGAAGAAATGTTCCAGTCGAAGAAAGATCCCAGCTGAAGAAAATATCAGCTGAAAAGAAGAACTGAAGGACATGCCAGTTCTAGTCTAATACCGACTGAAGAAATACCAGTTGAAGAGCATATCAGTTTGAACTGATGAACATGCCAGTTCACGATGACACCAACTAAAGAAGACTACCAGCCGAAGAGAGGACGATTTCGAGCTGAAGAAAATACCAGCTCAAGATATTCCAGCTGAAAGAAATACCAACTGAAGAAATATACCAGTCCAAGATCTAAGCTGAAAGAAATGCCAGCTCAAGATATTCCAGTTGAAAGAGCATACCAACTGAAGAAAGACCAAGGTACAAGCTGAAGAAAAATGCCAGCTCAAAGGATACCAGCTGAAGAATGAAGTTCCAGCTAATGAAGTACCAGATCGAAGGATACTAGCTGAAGACGCATCTATTTTGAAGTCCAACTGATAAAGCGCTAGCAACCGAACTGAAGATCAGTCCATGAAAGTTCAAGCTGAAGGGACACAAGTCCAAAATGCCAGCTGAAGAACACTGGTTCAAATTGCCAGCTGAAGCAAAGCAAACTGGAGGTCGGAAGGTATCAAACCCTAGCCCAGAACTGCCAGCTGAAGAAAGCCAAACTGAAGCTCAGAAGGTATCAAACTTTAGCTCAGAACTGCCAGCTGAAGCAAAGCCAACTGGAGCTCAGAATGTATCAAGCCCAAGCCCAGAACTGCCAGTTGAAGATGATCTCAACTGAAGCTTTCCAAACTGCCAAGAGACGCGCAGAACTGATAGACAAAGAAACGGAAGATTCCAATTGCCAGACAAAGCTCAGAAATGAAGATCAAGATAGGAGTCGTAACTGAAATTCAGATAAGCCAAAGAAGATCTTTAAGTTAATGCAATCGAGATCTTGGAACAAAAGCTCGTCAGAAGAGCAAAGGCAACTCAACGACCCTCTTAAATGAAAGCCTCCTAACGGCTTTATCATTTATGATCACACAGTGATCATCAGCGGTCACCACTCACTCATCTTTAAAAGGTGAGCTACCCCAGAGAAGACTGCGGACTTTTGAGAATTTTGGAGAGAGCTTTAGTTTAGACTTTCCGTGAAGATATTCACCGAAGCACTAAAGCCTCATGCTCAAAACCTCTAAAGAATCAAAAGTTTCAACTGATGAGAAGGAGCCTCAACGCTCATCAAGCTAGCTGTTGAAGATTTCCAGCCAAAGCTATTCTCTCAGTCCCAATACTTTAGTGATCAACTACCCAGTTCAGACGCAGACGTGCAAAGGAGCACACCAGTTGATACCAGTTTCAAGACTGTACTCTTGAAGATCGAGCAAGATAAATAATCGTGTAAAGATGGGCAATATCACCTTATCTCTCCAGTGAGCAGTTGGGGATCGCAAGTGTGAGCTGTTGACCTACCGGCTGAGGAGGTTGAGTTCGTTGGATCGCAGTTTCTCGGACAACACTAGCTGAAAAGGACACCGTGACTTGTAAAGTTGCCGTTCGCCAGGTTCAGCAGTTGTCTTCACTGTGTAACTATGATAAAGGAACTTTACACTTGCATAGTGAATTGCCCTTCTGCGGAAGGAAGAGAGGACATAGAAGTTGAGATTCGAACCTCTATAAATTGCTTGTGTGCTCTGCTTTAATTTTCAGTTCAATTGCATGTTTTTAACCGCACACTCCAAGCACACACAACACTCTGAGCTAGCAGATCATCTCAACTGATCTCCCCAAAGCACGGATAATATCACGAGTCAAAACGGGCCCTTAATATTCCGCATCTAGTTCAGTTTTTGTAATCAGTTTATTCATCCCCCTCTAAACTGATTCTGACTCACCCCTGGACCAACAATATATATATATATACTGTATATATACATATTAACTAAAAATAAAAATTAAATACTAAAACATAATTTAAAACCCTAATTGGGTGGATAATAAACCCTAAATAATAATGTAAAATCGTATTAAACCAAAATAAATTATTAAAGAAAAAATGGAAGAAAAACTAATGATTTTGATGTTTGAGACATGATTCTTTCCGATTTGTCCTAAGCAAACTACTTCGATCCGGACCCACAAGAGGACGGGGTCAATTGTAGGACGGTGAGCTAACTTGGATCATGTCTCTCGAGGAAAGCTTCGTCTGGGCGATTGTCTTTTCACGCTACAATTGTTAACAAACAGATGAATTTAAATACAAACCTTAACATTCTAATCATGGATTGGATGGTTTTTACTAAACTACCAATTTAAAGCAAGTAATTTAACTAGTAACTCCAACAATAACAAAGATTGATGAAAAGATTAAGAAAAGATCATTAGGGTGTAGATTCTCTCATTGGTTTCTCTCCTAGCTTGATTCAAGTTGATTATGTTAATTCTGGACGTACAATAGACCCCTTCAAGTGGCTTAACTTCACTTACTGACACTGTCGATCCATTAAACCACCATCGGCTATATCATACGAACAATTAGGCTTATGTACCCAATCTACCTAAAGACTAACAGTTAGCTTATGTACCCAGTCCATCTAACGTTGAAAGAACCTAAGTCGGGCTATAGAATCTCCTCCCGATCTCATCTAGAGGCTAGCAATGCTAAGTAGTAGCCAAGTACTCAACACAAACAAGTACAATTCCAACAACAATAAACCAACCATCACAAGCAAGGGTCGAAACTAACTCGATTATCTACCCCCAATGAATGGAATTAGCCCCTCATGCTCGAAACAACACAAAAATCATATACGTTCTTTATTTTATAAATCAAAAGATAAATAAAATACAAACTCCTACAATATTGTTTGCCTCGTCAGTTTTGGGACAATACCCACAAATAAGCTAAGCTAGGAAAGAAATATCGAAAGGGAAGATCATCGAGCAAGCCTAGCTTCCGCGGATAGATTGAAGTTGGATTGCTCTTCTCGTGCCTCTTCCTTGAGCTTGAGCTTCCTTGCCTCTTCCCCTCCTTCTTTCTCTCTCTCTCTGTAACTGTGGTGGTGGTGAATGAAAATGGAGAGAGAAGTTATCAATTTCCCCCTCCCAGCAGGGAATGGTGAATGATGAGAATTCTGGGGGGGAGAATGTGTCCACAATCCCTCAGAGTCATGTTGAGAACTGATGAATGGATGGAGAAGGTGGATAATTTATTGGTTGATGAGAGAGAAAGGAAAAAAGTGGAGTTATTACTCGATGGTTCCCCCAACTCCTCCTACTCCTAGCTAGAGCCGCGTGCATTTACTTCCCACAGCTGGCCAAATGGTGGAGAGCATTAAAGATCAAAACTGCCGAAACCACAACTGAAACTGATCGACTGGAGCTTGAACTGATTGCGGCTGAAACTAATCAAGGGGGCTCGAACTGATCACCTTGCGTCGGCGGTGTGTCCACACTCACGGGACTGGAATGCTCTGCGCTCATGGGGCGCGTCTGCCATGAGCCCTGCCCTGAGGTCTTTGAGGTCCCACGCCGGCGGGGCTGCTCCAGCTCTCGGCTTTTTCTTCAGTTTAGCGCTCTCATCAGTTGAGCTCATCAGTTAGGAAACTTCAGCTCATCTCTTCAGTTGGGCCTCTAGCTCAGCTCCAACTCTTGGCTCCATCAGTTTTGTTCATCAGTCGGGGGACTTCAACTGATCCCATTAGTTGTGGCGCCAGCTCAGCTCCAAGCTCTCAACTGCAGTTTGACCCCAAAACTGATCAGTTTGGGGTGCCACTTGAGCTCGGCCATCAGCTTGGTCCATTACTGTCGACCAGCTCAGCGAAGCGGGAAAAAAACATAAAAACATCACGAAAATAAAGGAAAATTGAATACTAAAGATACTAATTCCTATGATAAAATAGGACAAATAATCACCAATCAGGACACTGTTGACACATACAAGTTCGGACTAGAAGATCTCATGTGCTTATTAGCAGATGAGATTTCATGTTGCATTCTTTGTGTTACACTCTATGTTGCACTTTCAAATTGCGAGTTCTTCTTGTATATTTTTCTTCAATATTATTTATTTGTGATTTAATTAGTTTAATTTTACGATCATATTTTTAGGGTTCGCCCCGGCCAATTAGGGTTTATAATTATTTTTAGTAATTAATTTTTAATTTTCAATTAATAATTCATTATTATGGTTGATTATTTCAAAAATTAAATTATATTTTTTTTATTGATAAATGTTGACTATGATTATTTATGTTATAATTAATTTTTATTATATATTTTATAATAAATATTATTAAAATCATAAATTTGATAGTGCAATAGGAAATTTGAACCAGTCGACTTATTAAATACTCCATCTATTTCTGAATAAGTGTCATTCTATTATTTAGTTTTGCTTCAAAAAAGTGTCATTCTACAAATTCGAGATAAAAAAAATCACATTTTTTACACATTTGCCCTCATTTAATACATTTATACATCTATATTTAACTCATTTAATGTATTCACACAAGGGTGTATTAGGTAACTCAATTAATTTATTAATCTGTGTGCATTCATCCAAAATGACACTTAATTGAAAACGGAGGGAGTAATAGATATGATATATATGGTATTTGTGTTTTTATCATGTAATAAATAGTTTTCTCATACTTTCATGTAAATTAGTTTAGAAAAGCAAAGTGCAAACACCTCTTGGAGAATGCTAGAAATACAAAGTTCTTCTATGCTATTGTTAAGAAAAATAAATCAAAGCATAATATCAATATACTAGCAAGAGAACATGGCCAAATAGTGGAAGAATTGGACCAGATTAGCTTTGATTTTGTGGATTTTTATATAGATTTATTTGGAATTGAACGCCATACTAGTCCTATTGATATAGCTTTTCTGAGAACAAGGACGAGACTTAATAAATATGATAAAAGAAACTTATGGAGGAATCTCGGTGGAAGAAATCAAAGAGCCATTTTTGACATTGGTGATGAAAAAACCCTTAGACCTGATGGATTCTCATCAATATTCTTTAAAACTACTTAGGGAACAACGGGGCTTGACTTATGAGCTGCAGTCCGAGAATTCTTTAGAAATGGCAAGATTCTGAAACAACTAAACCACACTATAGTATCGCTAATACCAAAAAAGTTACTCATAACCCTAAAGTTGGAGACTTTAGACCTATTGCGTGCTGCAATGTGATCTACAAACTAATCCCAAAGATAATCTCCTCAAGACTATCTAAGGTCATGAACACATTAGTCTCTCATGCTCAATTGGCATTTGTAGTGGGAAGGAATATAACATATAATATCTTCCTTGCCCAAGAATTGATAAGGAAATACTCCTACTCGAGTAATGCCCCAAAATGTACGTTAAAAATTGACTTAAGGAAGGTATATCATACCATCTCATGGGCTTTCCCATGAGAAGTGCTTTTAGGTTTTGGATTCCCTGTCATAATGGTAGGATGGATAATGAAATGTGTCTCAACTACAACATATTCACTATCCATCAATAGTGGCTTGCATGGATTCATTAAAGGGAAGAAATGGCTAAGCCAAGGTGATCCTATGATGCCTTATCTATTTCTCCTTTGTATGGAATATTTCTCTCGACTCTTGGACCTCAGAAAAACAGACTCAGACTTCAACTATCATGTTAGATGTGGTAATCTCAAGATCACCCATCTGGCCTTCGCGGATGACCTTATGATTTTCATGAGAGTGTAAACTAATCTCTGGACTACAAGTTAACACTAATAAGTCAACATTGTTCACTACAGGATTGAATGATCATTAACTTACAAGTATTTAGCAACTAGTAGGATTTTCTAGCGGCACTTGACCGGTCAGATACTTGGGAATCCCTCTAGCAACGAAGAAATTGAGCATGGTATATTACATACCACTCATTGACAAGATTGCAGATAATATCAACAAATGGACAACATCTTTTTTAAGCTGAAAGATTAGAACTCATCAAATCGGTGATACAAGGAATCGAGTGTTACTGGTTGCAAAGTTTTCCTTTATCAGTTAATTGCACCGATCATATTATGGCCTTATGCAGGAACTTTCTTTGGGGATCCAAAGCTACACCCATAGCTTGGAAGGATGTTTATCTAACAAAAGGAGGCCTGAGACTTAGAGAGATCCGTATTTAGAATAAAACATTACTGGCTAAGACATTATGGAATATTCATCATAAGAATAATTCATTATGGATTAATTGGGTCCATAGTGAATATCTTAAGGGAAGAGATGTGTAGTTGTGGAAGCCACAAAATAAGGATTCACCTCTTTTGAAGAATCTGGAGGGTGTGAGAAATGAGATAATTGAGAAAAATGGAGGAAGTGTAAGTGTTACTCAAGGAACAATGGAACGATGGTTCAAGTGTTCTTTAGGAAATAAATAAATAAAATAACACAAATAAATGTAGAGAATAAAATAACTGAACCATTCAATTAAAGGAAAACCTAGTGTTAGGAAAAACTATCAAGGAACCTCTAGATTAGGTTTTGATGAGATGTCAAAAATTATTTATGAAAAACTGACTAAAATTCAAGTTGTAGATCAAAGCTGACCAATCCAGAGCATCAAAAAGGAACTCAAGTAAAGCCAAAGTCAACCAATCTGGAGTATGGTCTGCAAGCTGAAGGATACATCATCCAGTCAGAATTCAACTCAACTGAGGAGTCAAAAAGTCGAATCAGTTGAAACAAACTGACAACTAAGTCAGCTGAGCTGAGGGAGAAAAAAGTCGACTAAGACTGAAGAAACTGATAAGAGATCAGTTTAAACTAAAGATTAGAAGTATCCAACTGATGGTCAAACTGAAGTAAACAAGACAGATCAGCTAAAGGTCAGAACTGAAGTCAACCAGCTTATGATTAGTCAAGCTGACAAGAAAGCTCAAGAGAAATCAGTCAAGCTGACAAGCCAGCCAAGAACTTGAGATCAGTCGAACTGGAGAAACAAAGCTCAAAACTACCAACTGGAGCAATGGCCAAAATGAGCTGATAAGCTCAAAACTGCTAACTGAAGCAACAACCAAACTGAGCTGACAAGCTCAAAACTGCCAACTGGAGCAACGGCCAAACTGAGCTAACAAGCTCAAAACTATCAACTGGAGCAATGTCCGAACTGAACAGACAAGTTCAGAACTGCTAACTGGAACTCCAAACTGCCAAAAAAAGATAAAGCCAGAGAACCCTGGAGTTATTGCTCAAACCGGCGAATCTTGGAATAAATGCTTCAATGAAGATCCGGGAATTAAATATCCAATGAAGATTGATTGGCAAAGTAACGACTACTTCAGCCAAACGCTCCAGCGATCAATAAAGACCATCTGCCATTGATGAGCCAACAGAGCCACCGATCAATGGAACTCAACGATTATAAAATCACGCCTCTATAAAAGACGAGTGAATCAGAGTTTTAAAAACACTCTTCGCCTCCACAACTTTCGCATATACATTCTTGAAATATTCAAGCAAGAGCTTTCTTTCTCCCTCCCACTCAGCTCAAGTTTAGTATTTGATAAAAACTGCGAGAGTCCAACTGAGAAGAAGAATTCACAGAGTCAAGATATTTAGCCAGCTGTTGATAATCCAGCCAGGGTAGCCTTTTCAGTTTTAGCAATACAACGATCAACTACCCAGCTCAATGGAAAGAGCACATCAGTTGATACCCCTTGTTCAAGACTAACCTCTTGAAGATCGAAAGAGATCTAAAACCTTGTAAAGACGACAATAGCACCTACCTTCCAAGCGAGCAGTTAGGGACTTCAAGTGTGAGCCGTCGACCCGCTGAGGTAGCGAGCAGTTACCAGGTTCAGCCAACTGCACCTAGCAGTCATAACTAATCAACCAGTTTGTGCATAGATAAGTTTCTCTAAGCGAGTCAAAGGGCCTTATTATTCCGCATTTAAAGTAAAAGTTTTTAGAGTTTTTTTATCAGTTTATTCACCCCCTCTAAACTAATATCGACTCGCTCGGGACCAACAGGTGGTATCAAAGCGGTTGATTCTAAGGATCAACCGTTTCTGCAGATCAACTGAATCAGATCTACTTATCTGTCCTAACATTCCTGCTATGGGAAACCATAAGCTATCTTTGTTTTCAGTTGAGATGATAACTGGAGCAGGAGAATGAAGGTGCATCTCTGCTCGATTTATGAGAATATGTGGGAAGTCATTGAAGATGGTCCAATCATCATCATGATGGACAATGATGCTCACATAGTTGATATCAATCAACCGGCAAGGATCCCAAAGCCAACTAATCTTCTCACCAGTGAAGAGAATAAGTTAAAGAATCTAGAGTTCGTTGCTCAAGCTGCATTATTTCAAACTCTAGATGAAGACAGAATGAAGGACACAAAGAACTGCACAACTGCCAAGGAGATATGGGACCTACTAGCAGACCTATGCAAAGAGTCTGAAGCCATCAAAGGAAACAAGCTCCAACTGGCAGTTGACAGATATGAATCCTTCAAAATGCAGCCAGAAGAGTCCATCTCAATCCTTGAAACCAGATTTCTAGACGTCATCAGTGAGATGACCAACCTCGGGAGAAGTTATCCCAATTCTGAGATGAATTCCAAAATATTGGATAATCTCACCGAAGAATGGGACATGAAAGTGATAGCTACAAAAGAATCAAGAAATCTAAACAGTATCACTCTAAGGGAACTGTTTGGCTCTCTCAAAGCTCATGAGTACAATCTAAACCGAAAGAAGGAAGCATCAACATCATCAGCTCAAGATGCAGTCTTCTATGGTGAAAGGAACCGGTTTAGAGATACTCGGGAAAGGAACAACTTCCGACCTAGGAGCTCACCAGCCAGAGAAAATCAAGGCAGATCTTCATCCGAATGAAAAAGAGAAACAACTAAAAAGAAGGAGAATCTAACTGAAGACATCAATAATCAAATCCAATCAGTTACCAGGTTGCTAGAGAAGTTGAAGAGAGTTCGGGATAAACAATCAGTTCTACCTCAAACTGATGAAATCCCAAAAGATGAGAGAACTCACCAACCAGCTGAACGGTCAGTTGAACCATTCAGGGGTGGCAACCGAAATCAAGGAGAGTGTTTTCACTGCCACAAACAAGAACATTACAAATATGAATGTCCAGAGCTCGCTGAAGACAAGAAAGCCAAAGTGAGGAGAAGCTTCTTCAAAAGGAAAGCAATGGTTGCAAATTATGAGAATGACGTGCTAGACGATTCAGACTATCCATCTGGAATTGATTCGGACGGCTACAACTCAGATGATGAAGCGCTATTCTGTCTCATGGCTGACAATGATGAAGAGGTTAGTACAGCTGATTCTCAAACCTCCTTCTATCATATTAATGAAGTAACTGTTTCTAGCAATGAACTTGACATAAAACTTATGATGCTAGAAGATCAGTTAGCTTCAATATCCTACTTACATGTTGAACTGAAAGATGAAAATGATGAACTGAGAAATAAAGTTAGAAAACTGAGCATTGATCATGAAAGATTGAATTATCTTGAGTCTCAGTTTATAGAATTTGAAAAATTGAAATTGAGAATTGCTGATCTAGAAGCTGAAAATCAAAAACTCAAGCAAGAGATCCATGAGAGAGAGAAGGTAACTCTGAAGTTCAAAAAGGGATCTCAAACTCTAGATGAGATATTAAATCATCAAAGAACTGGAACTAGCAGCTCAGGGCTAGGATATAGCAAGTTCACTGCCCTAGAGAAAGGAAAAGCAGTTGCTCAACCCAGTGATAAAGGAATCCTAAAATGATTCACTAGATCTCATGATCAGCTAGCTGAGCCAACCAAAGGCAAAGGAATATTGAAAAATCCTCAAACTCAGCCCAGACAACTTGGTCAGTTCTACCAAACAAAAACACCAGGCCAACTGAAGCCCAACTTCCAGCCAAGACCATCAGTTCAATCAAATCAATCCACTCGTTCAAAGCCTCCAGTTTAACAAAGATTACCAGCTCAGTACAGAATGCCGCCAAGGCAAACTGATAGATCAGTCCATTTTAAAAAGAAAGACTAGTTTAGATCTCAAGCCTACCCTGTCAAGCAGTTCAATCAAAACACTTATAGGAGAGATCAAAGAAACTCATTTCAACCCTATCATCACTATAATGAGTACCTGGATTCCAGAAATAAACCTAGAGCTGACCCAAAAGGGTTCAATCCAGCAAACTGGAAGCACACAAGGCATTGGCCTGATAGAAGAACTCAAAGATCTCGGGATAACAACATTTTAGTTGAATTATTTTATCCTACTAACTTTCAACGCATGTATCATTCAACTGATTCGACTCAAAATAGAAGAGTTGAAAGAAAGTTAAAACTGATCAAGCGGTCCAAATCAGTTGGATCTCTAGACGATAAAAAGCCAAAAGTTTGGCAAGTTTGGATTCCAAAGAACTTGATGTATCAACAAGGACCCGATATGAAACGGGTCCCTAAATGCTAATCCTTGTTTTTACAGGATAAGAGTATCCTATCTATGAAGAAAACCAAAGATATTTGGTATCTAGATAGCGGGTGCTCCAAGCACATGATCGGAGACAGAGAAGATCTCGACGGTTACGAAGAAATAAAAGGTCCACTTGTCACATTTAGAGATAACTCCAAAAGTCGAACCATTGGAGAAGGGTTCGTGGTCAAGAGAAAAGTTGTAGTAAATGGAGTCTCCCACGTGGATGGACTAAAACACAAACTACTCAGCATCAGTCAGCTGTGCGATAATGGCTACTCAGTTGACTTCACCAAAAACTCCTGCAACATAAGAGACAAGTCAATTGGAGTAATCCTTCTCACTGGCATAAGGAGAGGCAACATGTACATTGTTGATTGGTCAACAGGCTACTCAGAAGCTTGCTTTCTTTCAAAGGGATCAACTGAAGCAAGCTGGCTATGGCATCGACGACTGAACCACCTCAACTTTAAAACAATCAGCTACCTAGCTAAGAAAGAGCTAGTTGAGGGGCTTCCCAAGGAGATATATAAGAAAACAGGCGTATGTGGACCATGCCAAAAAGGGAAGCAAGTGAAGTCATCTTTCAAGAATATGAGTCATCCACCAGGAACAACTGACTGCCTCCAACTGCTACATATGGATCTGTTTGGTCCAATCAGACCACAGACTCCAAAAGGCAAGAGATTCACTCTTGTAGTAGTTGATGATTTCTCAAGATATACATGGGTGAAATTCTTGAGGAGCAAAGATGAAACTTATGACAAGCTAACGGCGCTGATCAGAAGGCTACAAACTAAAAAAGAAAGATCAGTTCAAAGGATTTGCTCCGATAATGGAACTGAATTTGTAAATAAGCAAATGATCAACTTTCTCAACCAGCTTGGAATCACTTATGAACACTCAGCTGCAAGAACTCCACAACAAAACGGTGTAGCCGAGCGGTGTAACTGGGCACTCAAAGAAGCAGCTCGAGGAATGATAGCTGATGCCAACATAGCTGAAGGTTACTGGGCTGAAGCAGTCAACACAGCTTGCCATACTCAAAATCGAAGTGCCATTGTAGCCGCACATGACAAAACACCCTATGAGCTGTATAAGGGTCGTAAGCCTTCTATTTCATATTTTAAAATATTTGGCTGTAAATGTTATATTCACAACAATGGCAAGACTCAATTGAAAGCCTTTAGTGCTAAAGCTGATGAGAGAATATTTCTTGGATATAACTCTCCTCATGCACAAGCTTACAGAGTGTTCAATAAACGAACTCTTGTTGTGGAAATAACATGCCATGTGGTATTTGATGAATTTGCTAATGAGTACAGAAACAAAGAAAGAATAGACACATCAGTTCAAGTACTACCTAGTGAAACTGAGAACTCGCAGGACTATGTGGATAACATTGTTCCAGAGCGGCTTGAAGTTTCACTAGAAGAAGGCAATGAAACTGGTACTAAACCAGTTGAGAACAACTTGGTCAATGAAGACACAAATCGCGCTAAGACCATAAATCCCACAACTGAAACAGGGGGAAGAACTGATGAAAATGCCGAACCAACTGATGAAAGGGCGACTGATGACGTCACTACAGAAGAACCAGCTGAAGCTATCTTGCCTAAATGGCTCTGAAGCCACCCAACTGACAAGATAGTTGGAGATCTAAGAAGTCGAGTCCAAACTAGAAGTTCAACTAAGCATACATTATTCACATGCTTCATATCTCTAACAGAACCAGCAAACGTCAAAGAAGCCTTAGAAGATTCAGACTGGATCATGGCCATGCAAGAAGAACTGAACCAGTTCACAAGAAATGACGTATGGTTTCTTGTTGATAGACCAAAAACCCAGAAGGTTATTGGTACAAAATGGGTTTTTCACAACAAACTGGATGAACAAGGAGTGATCACAAGGAACAAGGCTAGACTGGTAGCCAAATGATACTCACAAAGTGAAGGGATTGGCTTTGATGAGACATTCGCACCAGTTACAAGATTGGAAGCCATCAGACTGTTCTTGGCCTATGCAGCTCACTTTAATTTCACAGTCTACCAAATGAATGTCAAGAGTGCTTTTCTTCAAGGAAAGCTCAAGGAGGACGTGTATGTCGAGCAACCGCCGGGCTTTGAAATTGGTGATTAAGTCTTCAAACTGAAGAAGGCCCTCTACGGACTGAAACAAGCTCCTAGAGCGTGGTATGAAACTCTCACAACATTTTTGTTGAAAAATAGGTTTCAAAAGAGAGTCATTGGTCGAACTCTATTCCAAATAGAACGATCAACTAAGATCTTAATGGTTCAAATTTATGTGGATGACATAATTTTTGGATCAAAAAGCAAAGATCTATGCACAAGATTCGCTCAACTGATGCAAAGCGAATTCGAGATGAGCATGATGGGAGAAATGACATTCTTCCTAGGACTCCAAGTGAAGCAGCTGAAAGATGGGATCTTTATCAGCCAGGCCAAGTACACTAAAGAGCTAGTCAAGAAGTTTGGCATTAGTAAAGGCAAGATTCCTATGAATACATCAGTTCAGCTAACTCTCGATGAAGAAGGAGAATCAGTTAGCCAAACATATTATAGAGGAATCATTGGGTCGCTACTTTACTTAACAGCTAGCCGGCCAGACATCTCCTATTCAGTCAGTCTATACGCAAGGTTTCAAGCTAACCCAAAGAAAAGTCATCTTAAAGCAGCAAAGAGGATTATCAAATATCTCAAAGGAACCATAAATCTTGGACTATGGTATCCCAGAGATGACAGTTTGAGTCTAATTGGTTATTCAAATTCAGACTTTGGTGGATGCAAGATCGACACAAAAAGCACCAGTGGAACATGTCAGTTTCTGGGAAGCAAACTGATATCTTGGTTTAGCAAGAAGTAGCACTCAGTTGCCACGTCAACAACTGAAGCAGAATATGTAGCTGAGGGAAGCTGTTGTGCTCAGATACTCTGGATGAAGCAACAGTTGAAGGACTACAAAGTCGAAACTGAAGAAGTACCTATCTACTGTGACAACAATAGTGTAATTGCAATATCTCAAAATCCAGTTCTACATTCAAGAACCAAGCACATTGACATAAGACATCACTTCATCAGAGATCACATCGAGAAGAAAGACATATGCATCAAACATGTCAACACTGAGAAGCAGATAGCTGACAGCTTCACCAAACCACTGCCTGAAGCAAGGTTTATGGAGCTATGCATACAATTGGGATTACTTGAGCTAGCATCAAAAGATGAAGATGATCAACTGGAAGAAAAAGGCCAAGAATCCATTCCAGCTGAAGAGAGAAACTAAACCAAAAGGCTTCAAACTCCTCATTAGTAGTTCATAACTGAAAAAGTCGTTGAACTGATCAGTTGGACACATAAGCCATCAGTTTGAAGTAAAGCAAGAAGTTGTAGAGAGAAAGTAAACTGGAGCTGATCAGTCTACCCCATCAGCTCAACTAAATCATCAGTTCATTTGCTCAAACTGATGATCCCGTCAGTTATGCAGAACATACCAGCTGCAAATTGATCAAACTGATGAAGAAATCATAGGAGCTGGAATCAACTCAAAATGAGATATCAGTTCAAGAACCAGCTGAAGGAAAACAGCTGAACTGAGAAACAACTGAATGAAGGTCCAAGTAGTCAAGACCAGTCAGGAACTGATGAGAAGACATCTCAGTTGGAGCTGATCAAAAGAAAAATCATCAGCTACAGTCGAAGCCAACTGATGACGTAATCAGTTTCAAGCCAAGAAGAAACTGCTAGAGAGAAAAGATAAGTTCAAAAATTTCAATAGTAGAAATGGTAAAAACACGTGTCACTCAAATATTACCGTTGAACTTTCTCTCTCTCTCTCTCTCCTCATTTATCCCCAATGGATAGAAATGAAAGACCAATCGACGGGTCGATTGAATTAATCCGACCGTCGAACTTGGGCATACGAAGCGACACAACCGTTGGATGAACTTCATCATCTCCTATAAAAGGGATGGATGAATTCTCATTTTCACTTTTATCGATCCAAAGTTCAGTAAAGAATTAAAGCCTTTCTCTTTCTTCATCTCTTGAAACTGTTCTGCAAAATTATGAAAGTAAAAAAAAAATTCAGTTCTGAAATTCAGTCAAAACCAGATTGTCCCTTCTGAACCATTCATTTCAAAAACTCCATGGCTGATAGACGCACACTAACTGTTCGACGAAAGTTTGATTTTAAGAGAACTGGTGAATCTTCACAAAGATTCCAAACGAAACTCTACAGAGACAAGTTCCTAGATCTAGTTGCTTATAGAGAAAGGTGCTCAAATTCTTCTCTCTGAAACTCACTGATCACGAAGATAGAGCAAAATGGATTGAAGAGTTTCACGGAAGATTATCCATCAAAAATCTACCCAGAAGCCGTAGTTGAGTTCTATTTAAACTCAAAAGGTTACGACGACAGAATAGTAACTGAAGTTCGTGGAGTTGAACTGATAATGATTCCAGAACTGCTCGGAAGATTATTGAAACTTCCCACTACTGAAACACGATTGCAAGATGTAGAAGTTGATCAAGAGGAAGCCTATCGTCACTGGAAACGAGCGGACTGCGCAGATCCTTATAAAAGCAGTACACTCATGTCATGCTTCCAAGAAGAATACAGAGTTCTAGCATCAATTGTAGCTAGAATGATTACTGGGATGACTGAGAGCCATTCAGAGATGTCGGAGCACAAATATAAAGTCTGTGCAGCAATCATCAAAAGCATCAACGTAAAATGAGCTCAGTACTTCTTTGAGCAAATAAAGAAGTATGTCGATATTGTTGAAAAACATTGGACAGAAACTGAGTTCCATCAGAAGATGTGCTACCTCTGCAGGATCAGTAGCATATTGGAGAGCACTCTTAATTCCATGACAGAAGAAACTGACATGTTAATGATCGATAAACTAGATTTTATACCAGCAACTAGTAGAAGGCAACCAGCTGTAAAGTCCATAAACATCAAAAATAGTCAGCCAACTGTTACCTTCTCAAAGAGAGCAGAGGAGCCTGCAAAAAGAAAAGGCAAAGAAATTGCTACTGAGATACCTCAAGAGGGCTCTAACTCAGACGACAATCTCCCAATAAACCAAATGTTGGGAACCACAATTAAAGCTAAGCCTCTGCGACAAGTTCGATGTGGATCAACTGTTGATTCACCTGAAGAAGAGATCTCTACTAGGCCAGTTCAGGCCAAGGAAAGAACTGGCAGATCAAAGAAGAAGCCCACAGCATCTCAACCGAAAGGGAAGAAGAAGAAGAAATCAGGACCTCCACCCCCTCCAAAACTGCCTTCTTATAACATCAAGGTATTTGATGTGGCACCAGTTGAAGGAGATGACATTGTGCCTCTCAGGGGAGTTCCACCAAAGGGCACAGGAGCCGACTTCTTCAGAACTGCGTGCCCCCCGATGGGAGAGACTGAAGAGAACATAAGAGCTCTATCAAGAGCTGAAATTGTCAAGAGCTGGGCTGATGAACAAGTGCAGAAGTTCATAGCCGAAAACTTTATTGAAGATGTGATTGGCACGTGATAAGTCCATTTATTTCGTGTTTTTAGAGGCATTTTATCGTGTATAAATGTCCTTTTTGTGTGTTTTGAGTCGAAAAGAACCAGGTTGCGGTCAAAGGGCATTTCAAGAGTCGAGTCTGGGGGAAGGGGCATTTCATGCCTAAATATTCACGATTATCTCGCACATATGATCATCAGAGGCACATGGGACGTCCTCAGTATCTATCCCACATTCGGTCAGTGAAGTGGGCATATCAGATACGGATGGAGCTGACAGACGATGCCGTGCCCACAGTACTCGCACAGACTCGACCACAGGCCAAAGTGGGCATTCCAATAGAATTCGGGAGTTAGTTGAAGAACAGCTGGTGGAATGATAGCTACATTATCCGCGGGAGAGTTGGAGCTAAGCTGGACTCCTGGAAGGTGCTGCAACAAAAGGATAAGCTCAGTTGAGGAGATAAAGCTCAATCTAAGGAGATAAGAGCAATCCCTAAAAAATAGGGATTTGTTGAAGCTGAAGCTTATCCAGTCCAGTCAGCGAGGGCACGCCGTTCCGGATTTTCAGCAGAAGACCCCCGCCTGTGGGGGAGACTCTACTCGGAAATGTAACTACTTAAACAAGTTTAATTTCTGGAAAAAGGGGAGATTAGATACTCTGAAACATTTCTACACTTTACATTTTTCTGCATTTAATTTCCGTACGCTACTTAGGCAGCCAAACAATCCGAAAGGTCTTAAACCTTCGGGACTTAGGTTATGTTCGGTTTTATTGACGTTGGAGTCGAGTTTTTGATTAATTAAATTCGTAAGTTTTTGTTTATTTTTATGTCTTTAAATTCTGCAAGTTTGATTATGTCTAGCCTTCTCGGCTAGATCTTTAATTCTGGCATTTGAATGATGAGATTGGATTAAACATAAATCTGGACTCGTGAGGCCAAAATAGGCATAGTAATGCATGATTAGTTTCCGTTAATTCTTGTACCTTGTTCCACGTGAGTGTGTGTCTGAAGTGCCCAATGTGGCTGATCACTCGTTAGGTAAAGAGGGCACACCACTATTAATTGAATTGGCGAATCGTGACTGTGTGTCGGTTCATATAGTAATAAGTGAATTAATGGGGTGTTGTGGGCACAAGAGGAATCAGTTGAACACAACAGATCTGGGTCCGTCTAGGGCACACTGCTGCTTGTTTGCTTACATCTCTTAGAGGAATCGGGAGGTGGGTAACTGGTTAGGGGTTTAATCGAAGAGGAATCACTTTTAAACCTAAAATGAAAGGATGGATGAGGAGACGCATGAGAGGAATCCGGTCACCATAACTAGATGACCTATCATGTATGAAAATTGGTGTGCCCATGATCGAGTCGTTTTATGTTTAACCAAGATCTAATTCAAATGCCAGAATCTTTTGTTATTTGATTGTTTTCTTTAGTTTCTTTTGCAGATTTAACTTTAGTATAGTGACAACACCAAAACCCCCTTTGTGATTGGTTACTTGAAGATAGAATCGCAACAGCTCTCTGTGGGATCGACCCGTACTCATTGGCTAGCTACGCTCGCTGTGGGCACATGAGTTTATAAATATATTTTTGCGCGTGAAACGACAGCGCGTCAGCACGGCTTCTCTGTATGTAGCTCTATCAAGGTACATCTACTTGTACCTTTGGAGACACTGCTTCAACTCCGAAGCCCGTTTTCTCCTAACTGCTCTTCATGGGATGAGCTTCTGGAGAAGGAAAGAGAGGTGGAGCATGCAATGGGCTGGACAGGAGACTCCTGAGCAAAATCCAGTCATTACCTTGAAGAGAATGCTTGCCATTCGAAGGAACCACCCACACCCAGAACAACAAACTTTGTTGGACGTGATGAATGATTTACTCAACTGGCCAACATCAGACTGCCACCTTTACAAACTCAAGCTGAATAGCAATACTCGAGAAATCCTCAAGTTCAACAGCACTGGTTGCTCAAGGAACTGCTTAACCTCACACAGCAACAGCTTCGGCAAGGGCAGAACTTGTTTAACAAAGAAGCTCAAAGCAGTCAACAAGGGGCTGAAACTGCTGCAGCTTACAGCACAAGGCAAATTGTCATAGCATCTGTGGCTAGGCAGTTAACATTCGAAGAATCCCCTCAACCAGATGACATCATCATCGATCTTCTTGATGATTCCCCTGAGGTGCAAGCTGTTGACGAGTGAACAGCCAGCGATCTGGAGTTTGAAGAAATGCTCAAATCTCTTATTCTATCAGATCTTCCAAGTGATGAAGAGCCACATAAGTCGACTAAAAAGAATCGACTGCCTGAGGAGCCAACTGAACCTCAAACTGCTCCTCCCCAAGAGTCAACTCCAGAGCAAGCTGAGTCTGACCAGCCAGCTGGACAGATTGCTCAAGTGGATGATCAATCTGCCTATCAAGGTACACTAGCAATATTTGTGTACATTGATCCAATTCAAAGAGCTTTTCAAGCTGCCGCTCAAACTGCTGCACCAGAGATCTCATCAGAATCAAGTTATGAAGAGACCATCATTATGGAGACGGACAAAATATCCCACATAGTTCCTTGCGAGGAATTAATTGGAATTGAAGAAAGAGAGAAAGCTGACTCAAGAGCAGTTCAGTTCGATACTCAACCAAACAGTTCAATAGTCCAGCTCCCTCCTTATATGAAGAACTGATCCAAAGCCTGCAGCAACAGGTTAAGCTGCACACTGAGAAAATCTAGCAGTTGCAAGCCCATCCAAGACTCAAGTTAGCTGAAACTGAGTCATCAAGCAGCGATGAGGATGAGAAAAAGGACATCACTGAACTGCTTGCCAAAAGGAGAAAAACTGATCACAAGAAGAACTAAGTGGCTGATCAAGTTAAAACTGATTAGAAAGCCCTAAGTTACTTCTTGTAATTCAGTTTGTAATTATTTATTGATATATATAAAAAGATTATCTTTTTGATTTCAAATAAATATCGAGCTTCACATTTATTTTTGAAAATTTTGAGCGTTGCAAGATAATGACACATGTCAAAGTCATTAAATGCCAACGACCAAAAGAGGCCAGAGGCTAGTACCATTCCAACCATCAGATCTATGAGCCTGTCCAAACACTCATAAAAAGCCCCCTCTTTCAAGCCTCTCAAAAAGCCTCCTCCTCCTAAAATATCAAAACTCTCTCTCTCAAAGATCTTGAAATTCCCAAAATCTCAGCCAACCCCAAAGATGGCCGAATTATCCAGATCTTCAAATTCCTTCAAAGAGCAACTTATGAGAGATAAATTCCTTGATAGAAAGAAATTTTAATTGATTCTAGATGAATCAAACAATCGAATCATTCTGTCAAATCTTCACAAGACAGAAATTCTTTACTACCTGGAAACACCACCAAAGTTCTTTAGGCAAAATTTGGTGAGTGAATTTTTGCTTCAAGTAAAATTATCTGCAGATGGAAAGACAGTGTCATCAGTGATTCAAGGACGGCCACTTCAAATCACTGAAAGAACAATTACAGAAGTGTTCCAACTTCCACAAGAAGGTTCATCCGTTCAAGAACTAAAGGAATCTGTAGAAGCGTATTGGAAAGAATGGAAAACTTCCACCTGCAACAAGCAATTCAGTTTTACAACAGCTAAAACTGATCTGAAGCCCAAGTATGGTGTTCTACTTGACATAATGAACAAGATGTTGTTCAGGGCCATTGGAAGCCTGAGTCAACTCACCCAAGAGAGATACAAGGTTATGATTCACCTTGCTGAATGGTGACAAACAAACTGGTCAGAATTTGTCTTTCAACAATTCAAGCATCAAGTTATCAAGGCCTCTGACTCAAAGAAATCTAGCAAATTTGAGTCCAAGGTAGGACTTGTTCTAAGAATGAGCAAAATGCTTGAAGACCTGCTGAAACTTCCAAGTGATGAAGCACTACCAGTTCTCATCTCTGACTGGATTCCCAAGAAAGAAACTGCCCATCTTCAGTCACTAAGGAAAAAGAGAAAAGCCAAGGCAAAGACAAGCAACCACACTTCGAGCAACTCAACTGCCAACGCCGTTCATTCTCCAAAATCAAAGAACGGATCACCAGTTGATTTTAGGTTTGCTCTGATCCAGATGAGCATATTCCATTCATTGGAATCCCTCATCCAAACTATGGAGCAGACTACTTCAAAAGCACATACCCTCCTCTCCAGCTGACTGAAGAAAATATTCGTACTTTCTACAGTGGTGAATATGCAGTCAAAGGTGCACAAAAGGAAGGGACCAATCTCCTTCTCACTCACTTTGCTTTTGTTGCACAATGTGACCAAGAGCTGTTCAAACAACTTTCACCGGTATTTCTACTGGTATAACTGGAGACATTCTATGTCTATCCAGTCTCACTTTTTGCTAACTGTCTTTCATGGCATGAGCTACTGGCAACGTGAAGAAACTTGGAGCATTAAATGGATAGGATCGTCAAATCCATTTCCTCCAACTATTGTGCAAGTCCAGCACATCATGAATCACCGGCTTGTCAACAAGATTCCAGCAACCGCCTTATTAGCAGAATTCAAGACCAACATCATGCCTCAAGGAGTTGGGATTGCAAATCAATCAGTCAACTGCCCAACTGGCTCGCTTTGTCGAAAACTGAACTTTGATAATTTATCAAGTTAGTCAGCTGAGCCATCACGACAAACTCCACCTATCACCAAAAGGATAGAGCCACATCTTTCACATACTGAAGCCGTGGCTTCTCAGAAGAATCCAAGGCATGCTGATGAGAGAGATAGTGATAATGAAGACACTGCCACATCACCAAGTCTCCTATCCAAAAGCTATGTCACTCCCCTACTCACAATCAGCTCAAAAGGCGTACAATTGATTATGAACAACGATCAGTTTCGATCATCGCCAAAGAAAACTTCACAATCCCTTAGTCAAAGGATGAAAAACTCGTCAGTTGCCATCCAGCTTCACCTTCACCAAGCTAGGAGGACAGCAAGGCCTGAACTGCCAAAGAACAAAACTACCTCCAAAGGAAACAGTGCAGCCAGTCCAGCTAGGCCCTTCAAGAAGCGGAAACTGTCTACTGAAAGCCAAGCAACTGATCAAGCCAACTGATCAATTCAGTTCAGTTGCAGCTTCAGCTTCAGCCAGCTTATCAGCGACAACTGAGAACCAAGACTCAACTGATCATCCAACCGCTGAGCATTCAATCAGTTGGACTGCATCCCAACTGAATTCGGATAAGTTTTTAATTTTTCAAAGCTTATCATAATTAAATTGTTACCGTTGAGATTATGAAATTACTCATATTATATTCAACGACTACAATTTGAAAATAGGGCTCTATCAAACAAGTTGCCATTAATATCTCTGCATTGATATTAAATCAACTCTTCAAAGACGAAAAGGAAAATATAATTTTCTAATGAGATATAAATAGTAAGATCTGGAGAAAATATTTTGCTATTTATGGCAACTACCCTATTTTCAAAATTGCTTCTTCTTAGCCACAAGATCATAAAGTTACCTCACGATTGAACGGCTGGCATGCATGCATCATTAATTCAGCTAATCATCCATCAAATCAGATAGCTGATCAGCTAAGAGAAGCAATTGAGTGTCCTCGATTCCTGTATGCAAAGCTGAATAAATATGTGCAAGGAGATGAAGGCTCCGATCATCTGCAAACTCTTTCTCACTCTTGCTTTGATCACCTGTAAGCCCTCTCTCTCTCTCTCTCTCTCTCTCTCTCTCTCCTCTCAAGATACTTGCATATCTAAAATAGCACCTTTTTGCAGATATGAAGCCCCCATTTCAGATGGTAGATGTCAAATCACTAGAACGCAAGATAAAAAAGGATAAGACTCTAAATCTAGAGCTTCTTAATGCACCTCTAGGCGCAGACAGCTTTCAAAGAATTTATCGGCCATTGGAGGCAACCGGGTTACTATCATTCTTAACACTAATGCCAGTCATGAACATACCTACTCAAGTTGCAGAGTTTTACCATAACGCAACCATCTGCGGCAACAACATCATCTCCACCGTCCAGAATAAAGTGATCACGGTGACAAAAGATACGATGATGTCTATCATTTACCTCCCCGGCGATGGCCCAGGCCTAATGGAACTGAAACTGCCATGCAAATACGCACTGTGGGATATTTGAAAGCATCCTCACGTGCACCACCATGACTGTTCACATAGGCTGAAGAAGAGCATGCCCAGTGAGATCATCCAACTCTTGGATATCACCGGTCATATCCTACATGGCAACTTTGAGACGGTCCAGTTCTCCGAGCTCAAAGCACATCTCACAGCCGCTCTATATTTCGGATGTAAAGCCGACTGGGCCTCTTTCATTCTTGCTCAACTGCGAGCAAATGTAGAGCGAGCGGAATATGATCCATCAACTGGCTCATTTCGAGAGAAGGTGGGGTTTATGGGTCGCATAAGCCACATCATTCTAAGCCAGCTTGATGAGGTCATTCCAACTGGCGATCAAATCGGAAGAAGGGACATGCTTCCAACTATCTACTGCCATCAAATCCCGAAGCGATCACGTCAACAAGGACCTTCCGACTCAGGTCATGGAAAGGCACCTTTGGAAGTACCCGTCAGCTCATCTGACGAAAGACAGCTGCTGATTGAGAGCGAGCCCCTCTCAAGACTGAGTGATCAGCCTACAATATCAGCCAGCTCCCAACCTCTAACCTTAGTCCATTGCGACTCCATTGAGGTTGAGTTTGAAGCAGTTTTAGACCATCAGCTCAGAAGCTGCTTCGGTCTCATTGAGGGCACCGACCCCTCTCTATTCGAGCAACTGAGACGGTACCTCCAATACCACATATGGCGATTCCAAATGGATGAGACAACAATGTTCCACTTCATCCGCACTCGTGGATCCACCTTCTGGATCAACGAAGGAACATGGAGTAGAAATTGGATGAATCGTCCACTCTCCTCGCCACCAACACTCTCGGAGATAATGGATTGGATGATCAAACGAATCCAGCTCAGTATACCAGCCGATGCTCCTCTTCCTGACAATGAACCGGCCAACTCCTCATGCACACCATTTCTTGGAGATCTACCCATCGCTTCAACCGATGAGATCTTCACCAACTTGGCCTCGATGAACTTCAGAGAGCAAGAAGTCTCTCTCACCTCTGATCAAGGTCAGTTCATGACAACTGAAGAAGCCTATGCATGGCTCTCCTCACCCATGCTAATTCCTTCAGTTCCCTCAGTCCATGATGACAATTTGGCAACTGTCTTCACCTTCTTGCCAAACTTGTCAATACCATCATGCGATCCATCCTAGCTTTTGGATGATGCCAAAAAGGAAGAAGATGGACAGTATGATGATGGATGCTTAACTCTTTGGGATCAGATTCAAAGAGAAATTCATCATGAGGGGGAAGATCAGCTTTAGGGGGAAGCATAGAGAACACAAGGAGTCCAAGAAAGAGGAGAATCGAACAGAAAGAAAAGGAGCAGTTTCAGAAAGTAAATTAGTAGTTTTAACTACTCTTGAAAATTGAATGCCTGGATATAATATGCTTTAAGTGAATATATAATACATACTGCAATTCTTCAAATATCATGTCTCAAATCAAGTCTTGATTATGTTTATAATGCTCTGAAATTTGAAGTCTAAATGCTCTAATACTTGAATTTCATGCATACCTTGAATGCTCTGATACTTGAATGAATATCATGAATGAAAGCATGCCCAAAATGAAAGAATGCTCTGAAATTTGAAGTATAAATGCTCTAATACTTGAATTTCATGCATACCTTGAATGCTCTGATACTTGAATGAATATCATGAATCAAATTTGCTCTGATTTCAAGAATCTGCTTAAGCAAACTACATTATGTATGTCAAATGTACATTTTTAGTTTTTCCATCATCATCGACAAAGTTTTGACATCATCAAAAAGGGGGAAATTGTTAGGAAAAACTATCAAGGAACCTTTAGATTAGGTTTTGATAAGATGCCAAAATTATTTATGAAAAACTGACTAAAATTCAAGTTGTAGATCAAAGCTGACCAATCAAGAGCATCAAAAAGGAACTCAAGTAAAGCCAAAGTCAACCAATCTGGAGTATGGTCTGCAAGCTGAAGGATGCGTCATCCAGTCAGAATTCAACTCAACTGAGGAGTCTAAAAGTCGAACCAGTCGAAACAAACTGACAACTAAGTCAGCTGAGCTGAGGGAGAAAAGAGTCGACTAAGACTGAAGGAACTGATAAGAGATCAGTTTAAACTAAAGACTGGAAGTATCCAACTAATGGCCAAATTGAAGTAAACAAGACGGATCAGCTAAAGGTCAGAACTGAAGTCAACTAGCTTATGATTAGTCAAGCTGACAAGAAAGCTCAAGAGAAATCAGTCAAGCTGACAAGCCAGCCAAGAACATGAGATCAGTCGAACTGGAGAAATAAATCTCAAAACTGCCAACTGGAGCAATGGCCAAACTGAGCTGATAAGCTCAAAACTGCCAACTAAAGCAACAGCCAAACTGAGCTGACAAGCTCAAAACTGCCAACTGGAGCAACGGCCAAACTGAGCTGACAAGCTCAAAACTATCAACTGGAGCAATGGCCGAACTGAACAGACAAGTTCAGAACTGCTAACTGGAACTCAAAACTGCCAAAAAAAGATGAAGCCAGAGAACCCTGGAGTTATTGCTCAAACTGGAGAATCTTGGAATAAATGCTTCAACGAAGATCTGAGAATTAAATATCCAATGAAGATCGATTGGCAAAGTAACGGCTACTTCAACCAAAAGCTCCAGTGATCAATAAAGACCATCTGCCATTGATGAGCCAACAGAGCCACCGATCAATGGAACTCAACGGTCATAAAATCACTCCTCTATAAAAGATGAGTGAATCAGAGTTTTAAAAACACTCTTCGTCTCCACAACTTTCGCATATACATTCTTGAAATATTCAAGCAAGAGCTTTCTTTCTCCCTCCCACTCAGCTCAAATTCAGCATTTGATAAAAACTGCGAGAGTCCAACTGAGAAGAAGAATTCACAGAGTCAAGATATTCAGCCAGCTGTTGATAATCCAGCCAGAGCAGCCTTCTCAGTTTCAGCAATACAACGATCAACTACCCAGCTCAATTGAAGGAGCACATCAGTTGATACCCCTTGTTCAAGACTAACCTGTTGAAGATCGAAAGAGATCTAAAACCTTGTAAAGACGACAATAGCACCTACCTTCCTAGCGAGCAGTTAGGGACTTCAAGTGTGAGCCGTCGACCCGCTGAGGTAGCGAGCAGTTACCAGGTTCAGCCAACTGTCCTTCATTGTGTAATTTGTAAAGAAACTCAAGTTATATAGTGAAGTTGACCTTCTGTGGAAGGAAGAGAGGATGTAGAAGTTTGAGACTTCGAACCTCTATAAATCGCTTGTGTGTTGTACTGCTTTGATTATTGCATATCTTTAAACTGTACACAAGTTCACACAATTTGCACCTAGCAGTCATAACTAATCAACCAGTTTGTGCATAGATAAGTTTCTCTAAGCGAGTCAAAGGGCCCTATTATTCCGCATTTAAAGTAAAAGTTTTTAGAGTTTTTTATCAGTTTATTCACCCCCCTCTAAACTGATATCGACTCGCTCGGGACCAACACCTAGGCTTTAGGAAAATTGGATTATTATATCAAGTATCAATATTCAGTAACTCTTGCAACCCAACTTCTTTCTTTAGTCTATCAATGGTGGGGAATCACTAGTTTGTTATCAGGTTGCTTTTAAAGGTATAAACCATGACATAGATATAATGAGCATGCACTTCACTGCTGTAGATTTTTCACACATGTCATCACTCCCAATCTAGCGCACGAAGATTTATTCAACCATATGTGATACTTGTTCACTTGTTCGGGCCTTCCAATCACACATATCCTGATTTTTATCTTTATATCACTAATTCTTCTTTGGTCAGAACTTCAAATAAATGACTAACATGCATAAATGGTGACCAAACATCCATACAAGATATAAACAAAAACTTATAGAAATCAAGCCCCGAAAGATAGCAGCAATAAAGTAATTAAATCATATTATAGAATCTATAACATCCTATTAGAATTTGTTGCCTGAAAAGTTGTGAATTTCGGATGTAAACAATAAAGTTATACTTAATGTTGAAGCTAGTGTTTCCACTATGCCTTCAACATGCAGCGAAAGAGTAAATAACACTTTATACAAAATTAGTTTTAAATCACACTCCTTACAGTGTGTGATTGCATCATGAGAAATTCACTAACATAAGTGAAATACAAAACAATACAAGTGTTGTCTCAGTTTACTCCCTTGACAACATTACATACAACATACAAGAGATCTATCATACCTTTACTCACTTGAAAAGTCTCTCGAACAAATACTATCTAAACATATAGATAGAAACAGCATTTCAATCTAGATCCTAAGACTCTCAGATTTGACTATCTAACCTACACACACAACTGAATCTAGACTCCAGTTGATTGGGACGCTAGGCAGATATCGAACACTAGATGCAAGTTTCAGAACTTCTCACAAACCACGGTGATAATTTGCTTGCACAAATGATTTCAAAGTCTAAGGAGGCCTTAAATACTTCATCTATCTTGCTCCAGTATTTGCTCCACGAACACATGTGATGTGGCCTTGAATCAACCATTTTAACTCCCCATTGCTATAGTGGTCTTGAGATAACTACTTTCTGCTTTATGTATCACACGTTTTTCAACATCGTGCAATAGTGGCAGTTACTCCAGTCACCCACGTTTACCTACAACGGTTAGTGTTCAAGACAGAGTGGGAACATCACGTCCCCTATAAAATCGGAACAGACTTTGACTAATTCAAAGTCATATAAAATCCATATTTTATCATAGACATAATTAACCAATAATTCCCTAAATAGGTGTAAATAAAAATGTGACATAAATCACAAAATAATCAGATTAATTTAAATTAAATTAATCATAAATAATAAAAAATGATAAGATTAGCTTCCACAGAGTTGTACTCGATGTCACAAGAATGACATAACACATCCGATATAACATTGACTTCGATATTATCAAACAAAGTGATAACATCATCTGAAACGCATCATTCTCAACACATCCAATTCCTAAAATCTGGTTATGAAATTAGCTAGACATAATTAAATAAACAACAAAAACTAGAGCATAAGTCTTCATGACAAAATAAATAATAGAATCGAATAACACGGAAAAATCCAGTTGTCTTGTCTCTTCTGCAGCAAGATTCCGTCTCTAGCAATCTTTGATGCCTCTTTTCGAGTAGATGGTAAACCTTCATCTTCCTCCTTCTCTCTTGTGTATTCTAAGTAATATATTTCGTGTATGTCGCCTCCCATAGACGTGTATCACTTGGAAACTTTTTATATCTAGGTTAAAAATCCTAAATTGGAGATAAAAATAACATTCTCATGGACCCCCACACATGGGTCGACCGAGATAGCTGGGTTGACCTAGAGCCCTGAATTTACACAGGGCCGACCCAGGTGATTTGGGTCAGGTCAACCTGGCCCCTTAAGAAATTACACTGGCTTGGGTTGACCCACACTTTCTGGGTCGACCTAAGCATATTTCGCACTGGGCTTCTGATTTCTTCAGATTTTGATCATTTAATCTAGTCCATTAGGCTTTAATTGAGTAATTAATTAAGCCCAAGAACCTAATTAAATACCTCTTTAACTCCTCTTATCCATATTTAACTGTTTTGCTTCAAATATACGACGAAATCACAACTATTATTGTGAAACTAGCAAACATATCAAAAACTCCAAATGATAACAATATAAGCACAAAAGCTATATAAAATACACAACTTCATATAATAAACATCATCAATTCATATCCACAAGTTGTGTAAAATACACAACTGTCAATACGCTCTACCTATCATAGATAGTGGGAGCGTTTTCTTTTTCATTCTAACTATCCTAGATAGTGGGAGCATTTATTTTCCTATTCTTCTCGAGAAAGTTTCATCGCTTACTACTAGTTACATTATATTAGATGTAAGTTGTGTTTGCCTAATTGACTTCTACCCCACCCCTGCTACCCAAAGTAGTTTCGTTGTAGATGTTACCCATCGATCTTGGGCTTGTCCAAAGACTTATACTTTATAAATACTCATACAGGTTACTGCTTTATAATAAACATTTTTACCCATCTAAAAAAAAGTTTATATTGACGCAGAATATAGAATGGAGAATAACCTTTTCTTTTCCGATAACTCTTTATGTTTCTTTAATTACCAGCAATGCTTCTCCAGAAACCGTGATGTCACACTGTTTTTGTTCTTGCAAAACCATTCAATATATCTCTCTAATGGAAGGCTGTATCAACAAAATTTGGCCACAAATGGCCGAGTAAATATCATTAGTATATCAACGTAACAGATAAAAATTATTAATATATATCCTGATTCACATTTTTTTAGTTCTTCAATTCTTATTGAATATACATAAAATATCACTCATTTATATTGATTTGTAGGTATATTTTAAAAATTGTGGGGAATGTTTGTAAGGGCGGCATCGACTCACTTGTGGTTGTTCGCATGATTTGAATATCACATGTTACACCCACTAGTTGTTCATCTAGGATTCCCTATTGTAGAAAGATTTTATAATTGAGCCGAACGTAACCTATATCATGAAATTAAGCAATTTCTCAATCAAACCGTAGAAACTAACTTTAAATTCACATAATTAATGTTCGAACCGTTAATTTGAAACATACTCATCAAATCTCTTTGTACGTAAAACCTAGATTTATTCTTCTAATTAACCCTAGCATATAATTATTGTAAAATATTATATGATATGATTTTATTTCTTTTTACGTACCAAATGACTTTATTTATTTTGGAATTATGGAAATATGCATTATTTTATTAGCAAGTTGTAGTGTGGCGCAAGGTGGCACATTTGCCAAAATGAGTCATAGTGTCGTCTTTATTAGCAAGAACATATATAGCTAGGATAGTCCTAACCCTAGTCTAGATTCTTTATTTCGTGCAATACCCTATTATTATTATTATTATTATTATTATTATTATTATTATTATTATTATTATTATTATTATTATTATTATTATTATTATTATTATTATTTCATGGACATCATTGCTCGACTTAATTACGTCCTTTTTGGTAGGCAATATGCATAATATTGCATTTTCCAAAGATTTAATATCAAATTTTGAGATTTGAAACATTAAGACATGAAGGTACAAAATAATAATAATTAATAATAAATGCATTCATGTTCGAGCTGATGAGTATGTATCGATCAAAAGCTACTTATAAGGATATGTCGTATGTGGAGATTCAGTGAACTACATATATAATGATATATATCTTCATGCATGGGTATAGTATGGATGGATTAATGGACTAATTAAGATTCATAAATCAATCCCAACCTCTAGATTTAATAGCATATATATGTCAATGCTTAGTTGGCCATATATAGAATCAATCGAGAAAAAGTTATGATGGGAGTGTTGCGTTGAAACAACATATATATATATATATATATATATATATCATGTTTAGAATTAATATATTATAACATAATATGTATTCTTTATTAAGAAACATTATGATTTTCTTCTAATAATTTTCCGTACAATATTGCGTTTGTGGGTGGGTGCTATTTTATACTTCACAATATTGGTCTACAACTATTATATTCCCATTTTGCCGTTCCAAATTTCAACAAGATCTTTTTCGATTTGTATGATTCAAATATTCATTCATTAAAAAACTAATGTTCATTATGTGTATGTAGTGAAAAATGCACATATAATTGGATTATTTTAAACGGTTATCTACAACTTTTATAACTAATGAGCCATTAACATTCGGGAAATTTTAAACACAATCTCAGTTTACTCTTTACAATCTCTTAATTTAATAAAAAAATCATTAATTTATTAGACCTCTTTACCCTCATAACCCCAAACATAAAATAAAATAAAATAAATACCTTTTAATCCATATATACCACTACAACAAAAAACTCCTATTGCTACACCCCTTTTAAGACACGAGAGAATATGTGTTGGGAAAAGACCTATATTACGACATCATATTTAAAGTATCGATTAATGTAACATAGTTTAACACTATTATGACATCAAAATGCGTATGTTGTAATATTATATCTATCATGACACCATAAAATATGCCAAGAATATTATAATATTTTTACTTATATTAATTAACTAAATTAAAATTGTAATAAAAATAAAAAGGGAGAGATAAAACTCAATGATGAAAAGTAATAGGAGCCCAACATTCCCACCAAAATTTTCCCCAAAACAAAAACACCCACCCAATTTATCGAATTTTTAAGAATACAGAGAGAAAATAGAAAAACTGCTCCTACATACTCCAATTCCCCCCTTCTTGCTCCAGAGACGTATAATTTCTTATCTAATTTCCTTCCCTACAAATAAAATTTCCTTTCGCCCTCATTCTCGCGTCCACTCCTCTGACATCTCCCGGCGTGCCCTATTCTCTATTGGCATCCATCTCGTAGTCGCTATTGCCGGCATCCATCTAATAGTCATCACTACCGGTATAAATTTTCTTCAATTATTATTTAAAAATCGATAAGTGGTGAATTTGGTTTGATTGTATAAAGTAGATGATTTTTGTTCATATTTGTTATCTACGAGTAGAATATAGTGGTAAAGTTATGCTATCTCACATGAAGAATTGGGCAAAGCAGAATCGTGCCCTAGTTGCTTAATATATATATATATATATATATATATATATATCTACAAGTTTTAATATATATGAATAGGAAAAATGCAATCCAGTATGCTATTACACATGTGATATGCCTTAATATGCTTGTATGTGTTCTTAAAAGGTTCTCCTCAAAACAAAACCTTCCTAGCAAGTTGACAGTTTGACCAGATTGCTAATAAAGCTACTCGGGTATGCTTCACCATATACATTGCATAAATTATGTCATTTTTAATTGGTTAAACATATTGATTATTTCATTTTTGTTGAAAATATGGTAGTATATTCTCAAACTGCAGCCATTGTTGTAGAGGTTTCATTTAACATGGAAAATAGTATATATATTGTAACTCATGGGAAAGTATATCCTTATATTTTATGTTGTGGCCTATAATGTTTCATTTTATTTTCTTTCTTTTGAGCTGGCATTTGTAGAATATGTTAAAGTAAAATCTTGGTAATTTTGGATTGAGTTATGTTACTTGATTATCAATGATGCGAACTTCATCAAACAAAATCTCCTCCAGAGTACAGATGCTTGCTTTTATTTGATTTATTTACTAAATGTTTAATTGGATTGATAAATTGCTTGTCGTTAGAGATATGTTGTGGTGATTAAAGAAATGGATATAAATGCAATGATTATATTCTTACACTTCTCTTTTTCAATTTCCAGTTCACAATAATTAGAATTATGCAGGACCTTACTGCTTGATTTTATTAGATATGCAAATATCATAATATTTTCTAATAGAAGCTTGCTACTTGTTGTTTGACCCTTCTTATTACTATTTTTAATTGGTTTAAATAAATATTTTGATATATATATTGAACTACAGTTAGAGAATGTAAATAAATTTTGACTAATGTATGGATTAGTTTGCATTGATGTACTACTATATATACTGTATATATAGTAGCTCAACAAGGGCATTTCACCTCATGAAATTGATGTCCCTTGTTTGGGAAAGACTTCAGTAGTATGAGAGAAGCCCTGGTTTTCTTTTTGGATGTACATGTCTTCATCAAATTGGGTATTCGGATGACATTGTTATATCTAATGTTTAAGCTATGTTGTTTGTTGATTTCAGGTTATTGACGAATTTATAAGAAATTGTGTTCATGGATTTCAGGTTCTTAAAAATGTTCTATTTCCATCCTACAAAGTTTAATTGAAGTTTTATTTCTTTCGGCATTGTGCCAACAAAAATGCAGCTAGAGAAAAACTCCAAGTTATAAAAGGTTAGTTCTTAGTGTTGCCATATTTGTTTCTTAAGTAAATCTTGACAAGTTTTATTTATTTTCTATAGTGTGAAACGAAAATTGAGATTGTAAAATCAGAGGAATCTTGGAATCAATATACACATTCTTGGGGAGTTGTGAAATTTCAGGTTCTTGATTATTTTGTTTAGTTTTTACTTGGTGGTTTTTGACAAGTTGAAATTACTTTCGTATTGGCTTGTGCAATTGGATTTGTGTAGTATTTGTTTCATTAGTATTTATTGTTCGAGTAACTTATATAAACTAAATAGCTATATAAAATTTTCTTTTAGGTGACACTTGGAATTTCTTGCATTTCAGAATCTTACAAACAAGAATGGAGAATGCAATTGACAAGCTCTAACGCTTAATAGAAGAATGATGCCACACTAATACCAACAACCTTAGATTTGTGATTAGATAGTATTTATAGTTATCATTCATAAATAATTGATTAGATTTAGAGATATTTCAAAGTTTTTTTGTTACCCAGTTTTATTGTATTGAATTTTGAGTTCATATTTGATATGAATAAATTTTCATATTTGTATAAATCACTACAAAAAAATCGCGTTTTAGCGACGGATTTTTCCGTCGTTAAACATCAAAAATCCGTCGTTAAATCAATTTAACGACGGAGCCGCCGAGCCAGGGGGCATGAGCCCGAGCCACCAAGCCGAGCTGTGGAGCCTGAATTAATTCAGGCAAAATCTGCGCTCCAGAGGATTCGAACACGGGCCAATGGCCATATGCCCTAAGGCTCTGACCAAGTAGGCTAGAAGGTATTTACGTTGAAATATACAACTAGTATATATATATACACACAAAACCTATTTTCATTGATTTTTTATTTCCAAATTAAATAATTATATAATATAAAGTCCTAAAAATTATTAAAATAAAAAATTATTAAAAAGTAATAAATTAGTAATTTAAATATAACAAAAGATATAATATATTAAAAATAATAAAAAAATAAAGATAATAAAATAAAATAAATAAAAATATTAAAAAAAATTCATATTCATAATTGAAAAATAAAAAAATATTAAAAAATAATATAAATATTAAAAAATTAAAAAATAATATAAAATATTAATAAAATTAAAAAATAATATAAAATATTAAAAAAAATAAAAAAAAAATATATCTGAAAAATAAAATAAATAAAAAATCAAAATTTTTAAAAAATTAATTTCAAATTCGTAAATTAAGTATTAATTGGGAAATTAAAAATTAAAAAAATAAAAAAAAATGGAAAAAATAAAAAAAAATTAATGACGGAATTATTCCGTCACTATTCCGTCGTTAAATTTAAAAAAATATTAAAAAAAAAATTAAAAAAAAAATTTCTAACGATGGATTTTTCCGTCTTTAACGTAGCGACGGAAAAATCCGTCGTTAGTCCGTCGTTATATTAAAAAAATAAAATTAAAAATATTAAATTCAATTTTTAACGACGGATTTTTTCTGTCGTTACGTTAAAGACGGAAAAATCCGCCGTTAAACGTCTCATTCACAATCCGTCGTTAATCTAGCGACGGATTTTATTCCGTCGCTAAAACACTATTTTTTTGTAGTGAATGTGTTTTGAGTTATTATCAATTTTATATAGTATATAAATGCTCAAAATGTGTATTTCTTTAAATGGTTTGAAATGAAATTTTTAGGCATCAGAAGATGTCACTAAAAATAATAAATTCATATTTATTTATGAATTATAAATTTCACAAATTAAAATAGAATGATTAGCACAATTTATGAATGACTTTTCCAGACACTAAAACATATCATAATAAATAAAGTGTTATCATGTTACTTCATGCCATCATATGCATATATGAAGATGCTTTGGAGTGTCGTTATATCTATTAAAATTTTAGCTACACGAGAATATGCGGCGTTGTTAATCACCGTTGGGATAGGTGAGATGTTGGGATATGTTCATTATTATGACATTTTTTATGTCTTAATAATCAATTTTTCTCTTGTAGTGTAGGCCATATATATATAGCTCATTCACTTCCTTGAAGATGAATATCAATATCACGATGTTTTTGGAAAATTTGGATGCAGGCTCCATATAGCTAAGCTTCTGATCATTATCAAAATCGCGATTCTAGTAATTCCCACTGCATGCTAGACTCCACCTTCCGGCTTCAAATGCCCAACTTATAAATTAAATGTGTAATTGTTAATTTTTTTATATATTCTCTTGTAAGACTAAATAATTGAATTTATATATAATTGAATTTTGGATTAAAACAATATACATATTCGAACAATAAATTGAATGCCACAATTAGTAACCTGTTTTATAGAAATTAATTAAATTTATAGCCTCAATCCTATTAGAGAGAGAGGGCCAAAATTATTGAAGGTAAAATAAACTGAAACATTGATGGTGAATTGGTCATTAAGATTAATACCAAATATGATCATGATGAAATATATAGACACACACACACACATTATTAAATTACATTAAATCATTTTATAGTTCAAATTATAAAATATCTTGAAATTAATAAATTAAATGGTTAATAAAGCAAGTATATATATATATATATATATATATATATATATGAGATGTACATTAGCGGGACCTTTCTAGAAATTACTTTTTGGGTTTTGCATTACAATGATATAATTGAAAAAGTTAGTGAATGTTAAATTTTGATATGATGCTGATGTGGCATACATAGTATATAACTTGAGTTTTATGATGTATGCATCATGGGTTCCCTAAGAGTGAGCATACTAGAACTCAATGTGAGGAGAGAGTGATCTTAATAGAAGACGTATCTAGGATAGTTCCTTTGAATGCTTTTGTATTTTTGAGGGCTTAGATTATATTAATTTGAGGGAATTGATCTTTGAGAGAGAGAGAGAGAGAGAGAGAGAGAGAGAGAGAGAGAGAGAGAGAGAGAGAGAGAGCTTTTAGACGTGAAAGGATCTCACATTGTAATTTGCATGAAAAGCCGAATGGAGGAAAATAACAACATGACGGAAAGAGGCCGTGCTAAATTTACTGGAAATTCAAAATCAAACCACAGTACTTCATTTTTGTCAAGTCAGAAATAGGAAAAATACAAGTGATAGTTAATTAAAATTAATTGGAGGTGTAAATAGAGTTAACTTAATAGTAGAGTAGGTAATCACATTATTGTAAGGTTATGAATTTCAATCTTACAAACACATTTTAGGTCAAGGGCATTAAACTACTGAACATGCATGCACTTAATTATAAGCATTGGTTGCGAGTTGTTAATAAAAAAAATAGTTAAAGTGGGAGGTGTATTATTTCTATATATCAAGTTTGAACGAGTTTTTATTACATAGATCGTTTATTTTTTTCCTATTTTGTGATGTGAAGAAATACGAAAGAATTTTACGTGTGTCATATAATAAATTAGTATGTTCTTTGCGTAACAATCCATACAACATTAAATAAATCTTATTCAATGAACTCATTTTAAAATATAATTCTGGAAATTAGAATTTACTTTAAACACAAACTCAATTATTCTTACAATTAGATCATATATAAATGTGGATCGACTCTCTCATTCATTGTCTATATATTCATATGAAAGTGTGTATATTAGACTAGTACGTATTTTGATATAAACCTTAACGCATCATAATAAATAATTCCACGGTGGCATGCCACCAACAAGACTATATATTATAATTAATGTCCTACCTTTCTCTATCAAAATATACATTCCTATCTACGTCAAAATACACACACATTCCTATCAAAGTCCTTTAATTTATTTAGTAGTTTTATTTCTTACAATATCAAATTTAGCGCCATGTGAAAATATTAAGACATCAATCTACTTTTTCGTATATATCCATAAGTAATATGCAATGTTAATATGAAATTATGGAAACTTACATGAAACGCTATGCATACTTTAGAAAAATTAAAATCAAACATCATATCAAGTTTAAAAAAAAAACTACGCCAAATACGATCCTGAAATTCTTCAAAATTCACAACCCTAAAATAAAAATAAAAACAGCAATTAATTTAGGATAAGCTCAATATGGTCCACACATATTTATAATAATTATTTGTGATTTAGCTTGGACGCCCAAAATAATCCTTTATAAAGGAGTCCAACCAAAGCCCACGATGACGGCGGAGGCAGCGGGACCCACTCCTCCAATTCCATTTTTCTTTGATTTTTATATATACAAGAATACAACATACTTTCTCCTTTTGTATTCCCTATTACATCTTCTATTGTGCAATTTTTTTTTCTATTTCAATTTATTATAATTTAATTTAATTTTGAATTTCTATTTAAAATTATTCTTCCAAACAAGGATATGTTGAAATAAAAAAATTAAAAAAGTAAATAATAATTTTAATTATGCAATAAGGAATGTAATAGAAAATGCAAGAGGATCTTATTTGTACGAGATGAGGCGGTGATATCCTCTAATGCATCCTTTATGTTGTATTCTTTATTGTACTATTGAATTTTTTTTACTTTTCTAATTTATTATGTTTTAGTTGATTTTACACTTGTTATTCAGAGTTCATCATACTGATTTAAGGTGTATTCTAGTTTTATAATATTTAATTTTTCATTTTAATTATTAATTGATTATTTTATAAATAAAATACTAAAAATTTATAATACTGTAATTGTGTAGGATGAACCTAAATAACAAATGTAGAATTAAACTAAAGCACAAGAAATTAAAATCAAAGAAAAAAAACTACTCCCTCGGCCCTAATAAAATAGGTTGATTGAGATTTTCATAAGAATTAAGAAAAATATTGAGAAAGATAATTAATAAAAAAAACTTTCTAATATGTTTTTATTTATTTATTTGATAATAAATTAATGCTTAATATAAATATATTAAATAGAGATATATATTAATAAAAAAATCTATTTTATTAGAACGAAAAGAGCAAAAAATTAAATGTAGAGGCACAAGAAAATGCAACACAAAAAATTGGGAGAGAGTCGTGTGATATGGTACAACCAACCAATCAGTAGGCCCCACGTGGAATTGAGTGAGAAAAGGAAAAATGATGGAAAAGTCGTAAGAGCAACCAATGGGGGAGGCGTGGGGCCCAGCAGCAATTGGGCACTGCAATTACTGTAATGTGTCGGCAGGACACGTGTCAATGAGGGTGCCGCCCCTCTTCTCACGGTGAAGGGAAATCTAGAGCGGTCAAATTGGATCGTCCCGTTGAATCTACCGGCATATAACAAGAATTCGATCTCATCGGAAATTATTCAGTCTTATCAAGAATCCTTGTCCAAAATACTTCATGAAATCGAATCCATCCATTCAATTTCTCTTGCAACATAACTTCTACCACATGTAGCATGTAGTTAGGTTATAAGCAAAATATGGACATTAATATCTTGATAAATATTATGTATAGTATAATATACGTATAAAACTAAATAGCTATAAATTAATCTATACATATTTGTCTCTGCCCACAAAATAAATAAGTGTAAGACAAAAAAAATGTGGATAGAGGTATAGACATAGGTATGTGTGGGCAATTTGTAGGTACTTAATTTGTATATTTATACATCGTATTGTTCAAAATCTGTCCAAATCTAACATTTAGTACCCACAAGAACAAGACTAGCATATTAATTATTTCACCTCACCTCTTCTTTCATTATTTTCTTGGATCATTATAAGGTTTTACTCGTGCTCTTGTGGTTGCTATATGTGTCTACGTTTTAGATTGTTTGATATAAATATCCTCAATGTTGAATTTTTGTTTGTATAAATTTTATATGGGCTAGTTACAAATACAAAAATAATTGTATTAATAAATAAATAAATATAATAGTATATATTGTGTATTTCTATAGGACATCATTGTACTTCGCTAGAACGACGTATTCGTGTATTTGCTCAGTAGACACATCAAACTCAATCTCCGCCAGTTTTTTATTTGAGTTGTAATTATGGAAAAAATGGCAGTTTATGTTGTCATGATTTTAAAGCTATGCCTAAAGCTAAAAATTGTGTAAGGTTCTTGAATATCAGCGGCAATTCACCATTATAATTTTTTTTTGGGATTCAATAACTACTCATTTAAATTCAATTTGATTAATTAGTTTAATAAACAGTGTAAATCTATAAATATAGACAAAAGAAAAGAAAAAAGGGGGAAAAAAAGCAACATATAAGCACATAGTAGTTTCATGGGCAATTTGAAGTTAAAATATCTTGAATACCCCTATGACATAGGGTCCCCACACCCCAATCATTGGAGAATTGTACCTTTTATATTTTTTTAATAACTCTACATTAAATGCATCTGGCCTGACATAAAAAAATGATTCGAAATTTCATAACGAAATAACTATTGGCATAACGATAACTTTTTATAAACTGCCGTTATGCATTAACGAAAGTGATTAATTGGTATAAAGAATAACGAGTTGCATAAAGAATAACGATTTGGCATAAAGAATAACGAATTGCATTAACGAAAGTGATTAATTGGAATAACGAGTTGCATAACGAAATATTAAAAAGTGATTAATTAAATGTAACTAGTTGCATAAGGAAATGTTAAAAAGTGATTAATTAAATGCATAACGAGTTGCATAACGAAATGTTAAAAATGATTAATTAATTGGCATAAAGAATAATAGTTGCATTAACGAAAATGATTAATTAAATGTAACTATTGACAATAACAATTGAGGAATCATTAGGCCTTAAATTATAATTAAGTGTAATTAAATTTTAATCGATATACCATTAATTAATAAATTATAATAGCCATATCGATTAATAAAAAAAAGCCTAACGAAATGTTAAAAAGAGGCATAACGAAATTATAAAAAAAAGCATAACGAATTGTAAAAAACGCATAACGAATGTTAAAAGAGGCACAACGATGGATCATTTAAGGCATAACAATCTTACTAATTTTGCAAAATCATACCATTAATTAATAAATTAGAACACCCATAACGATTACTAAAATAGGCATAATGATTGATCGACAAAGCATAATGAAGCATTAAATTTTGCATAACGATTGATCCAAAAACTTAACGAAACATCATAATTATTGCATAACGAATTAAGATAAGTATAACGATTAAAGATAAGTATAACGAATTAAGATAAGCATAACGATTATGATCTATCGTTATAGCATAAAAACAATCGTTATGGCAAAAAATTATAATATTAAGCAAGATCTAAGTTTTCATTCATCTATGTTTTCGTTTCGGCAAAAAATATCGTTATATCGTTACAACAATCGTTATATCTCGACCTATCGTTCATCTCTCTAAACACATTTTTATTACAGTAATCGTTAAATAACAATCTTAAAAAACCGTAACACGTTGAATCTAACCTCTCTGGCAGACGGTGGCGGTCGTATATCTTCACTTCATTCCTCCATCGTCTTCTCGTCGAATCCGGCAATTTAGTAGTATTTTTTTTACAGAACTTGCGAGACGCTGGTGTGAGAGAGAGAGAGAGAGATTAATTGCGGACGTGGGTGTGAGAGAGAGGGTAGGGAGTGGTTAGTGGTTACAGAAAATTGAATAGGGGATTTAATAGAGCATGGCAATTTTTTTTTTCCAAATTAAAATCGAGTGAGTTTGAATAGAGATAATAGAGATTTTGTTCGAAATAAAAGCTTTTATTCTTTTGCATGGAAAGTACAAATGTGTAAGGTACTTTTCAGAAAAGGGAAGGAATATTCAGATTTGTTGGTCAAATGGTTCAAACATAGTACAAATTGCCCATATAACTCCTACCCCCTTAAACCTTGCCCAATTGCATCGATTTTAAATCTTTTTTTGTCTAGATAAAAATTTCTCCCTTAATAATATTTAATAATAATAATGATAATAATAATAATAATAATAATAATAATAATAATATTTTGTTTTACCTATTTTATTTGCAGTTGTTTATTGGGGTTAAATTTCCTATTACACTTTTTCGTATTGCACTATTAAATTTATGATTTTACTAATATTTATTATAAAATAAAAATTTAATTGTAACATAAATAATCATAGTCAGCATTTATCAACAAAAAAGCTGAATTAGAAAATTATAAAACATAATTTTGAAAAAACAAACTATAATAATAAATCATTATTTAAAAATAAAAAATTAAAAATTAAAAAATAATTATAAATCCTAATTGGATAGGGTGAATCCTAAAATAAATCATAAAGTTAAATTAAATCATAAAAAATAACAAATTTAAAAAATACAAAAAAAACTCGTAATTTGAAAATGTAACACAAAGAATATAACAGGAAATTCCGTGTGTGTTTAATTGGAGTTTCCTTTCACTTTTCTTATTATGGACATTCAAGGTCATGCCAATAATCGATAGTCGATCAATTTCGCAGCTGCACCATCAATATCACATCAAATAAGAAATGGATATATACACACACACACATAGTAGGACCTTAATCAAATTATCATCTAACAAATTATATTTTCTCATACAGAAAGTCTTAAAGTCATTTTGACTAAAATCCAACAAGAAGCACCCCATATAATTGTCGCAAAAGGCACATGTATATATATACTTTTTATTTTTTAATAAATTGTCAGTAGTTGGATTTAAAGACAATTGCATTTTTTTTTTGAATGCTGAGTGGCCACTTATTTAAAATAACGGTTGAATAATATCATTAATGTTTTATAATTTATATCAAAAGGGCACAAATCAGTTTTTTTTTTAAAAGAGTATAATTGATAATTGCGATATTGTTTGTGATTACTTGATAGAACACGGCTTCTTCTTCTTCTTCTTCTTCTTCTTCTTTAATATGTGACCTTTAATTTGATTATAAAATAATTAACCTAGTCCGCCAGCGAAACCACTCTTGGGTAGACAGTATACACGCACGCACGACTTCTACTATCGTTATTCATGCTTTTAATCGTTATTATATTACACGAATTCGTCGGTTGCTTAATTACGGCTATTCTTGCATCAAAAAGTATACACATAATAACCTACCAAAATTCCTTTTCAACTATATACACTTGTTTCTTTTCAAACACTAACTGTATATATGCCATAAATTCATTGCCTTTTTCTAAATAAAAGTTATTCTATATTGAACTAGGTACATTTTAGGATATATATCTCCTTAGTCCTTAATATTAAATCCACATTATTTTGTGTCACGCCACTTTCAACGATGCAATTTTATGGTTCACATTTGATCGAATTTATTAAAATAACTGAAAACATATTCATAAATAGATCTCTATTAACTATATAGTAATGAATAAATAATTAATGCATGCCCTATAATAATAATCATGCATCATGTTGCTGATGGGCAGGGAGAGCCCACCATTTTTGCTTGGGCTTAATTTTTTCTCCTTTGCTCATTCTTTCGGGCCCATTTACGATCAAGCTAAACCTTCAAATTAAATATAGATATTATTTATATGGACTTTTTTTTTAATCGTTACATGTATATACCCTCACTTCTTCCTAATAACCAAAAACAAAAACATGGAACTAAATGGAATCGTCATTACGATCACAAATAGACGAGTCACATTCAAGGACATTGATTTCAATCAATTCTTAACTTTTTTATTTATTGCATGAATCTATGAAATTTATTAAGGATAAAAATAGTTAGTATTAATAGAGAAACTCATATAAGAACATTTGATAATTTAGTATTAAAGTTTGATTATATAGCCCGCTCCTGAACTTAATGGAGGCCTGTATTGGTACATGGGTTCTTAATACTCGGCCCATGCGTTCGAAACCATTCATTAGCAAAAATAAACGATGGATTTTCTATTTTATTCATGTAGCCCAACATTTTGTGAATGCTACTCGCGTGCAGTGATAGGGGTGTGCAAAACCGAACCAAAAATAAAAAACGGAACCAAACCGAATTGTTTAGTTTGGTTGGTTTGGTCATTTTTTTCTTTAATTTTAGAATATTTTGGTTAAAATTGAACCAACCAAAATATATATACTATATTTATAATTTATGATTTATAATTCTAATATTAATTATACCTAAATTAATAAATTTAAAATGTGTTATATACCTAAATAATATTAATAATTCTTCTAGTTTTAGAATTTTTAAAATATTTACTTATTTAATATATAATTTGTTATCTATTGAGTGCATGTTATTTTCTTTAGATGTAATTGTTTCGGAAAAATATAAAAATAATAATTGAAAATTCGGTTAAACCGAAAACCAAACCAAACTGACTAAAGAATTTTCTAGTTTTAGAATTTTTAAAATATTTACTTATTCAATATATCGTTTGTTATCTATTGAATGCATGTTATTTTCTTTAGATGTAATTGTTTAGGACAACAAAAATAATAATTGAAATTCAGTTAAATCGAAATCCAAACCAAATTGACCGAAGAATTATGGTTTGGTTTGGTTCAGTTATATATATTATCTTGGTTGGTTTGGTTTAAATTTTTTTAAGAAATTTTTTATTTGGTTTTGTTAGTTTAGCTTAGTTTTACACCGAACCAACCATTTGGACACCCCTATGCAGTGACGTAGTTAGAAATATATTTTAGGGGCAATTTGTACGTAGAATTTTAAAAATAAAAAAAAATTAGAGGCTGCTTAATATTTTTAATAAAATCATACTATTAATTTTAAATACAGCACACCATAAAAAAAAAACAGACCAACTAATGACTGTTTAGACTTTTTTTTTAATTTTAATTGTATCTTTACTTTTTTTGAATTGGAAGAAGGGAAAGGTACACAAATCTCAGCTGCTTAGCTGTTTCCGAAATTAAGGACCGTATATTTTAAATCAAGTTTAGCTCAAAAAATGAAAGAAAAAATATGAAATTGAAACTGAAAAAAATGAGAAAAGAAATAGAGTGATTAATTAGATTCTGAAATCGATACAACCTAAATGCAGTTAAGAAACCAAAAAACCTTCCAGTTTTTCAACGGAAAACGTCAGCAAAAATGTCGTATCTTCCCTCTCTGCTAATTAAATGGACTCGAGCCATTAATGGAACAACAACAAAAAAATATTAGAAATTTCGTGGGAACTATAATCAAATGAATCTTTAAATATATATAAAATGTGATGGCAGATTTTACGAACATTTCTTCTCACATAAATTATGGAGATAGTTAGCATAAATCAACATATATATGTATAAGTGGGGAAACATTGTTCCTAGGTTTCCGTACTCGGTTGAAATGAGCCGTACGTTTTAGAGACTGAAGTCCACGTATCATAAATTGTAGTTTGACAATTACTCACCTTCCAATATAATATCATAAATATATTTTGCATACATTGAATATAAATGCCCTTTTTCTGAACCATTTATTGCTCGTCAACTTTGAATTGAAACTGATTACGCAATCCACCAAAGTTTCGTGACACCTACGACTATTGTAAGAAAACCTTATGATGAGTGGGTCGAATGGGAAAACATCAAAATTAAGTTGTAAATAACAATGCAAATATATATATAATAAACTCACTAGTGCTTTTCTATAATGATAGTGCCACATATATTATTTATATACATTTAAATAATAAACTTTAATTAGAACAGTGAGATCTAGTCATATGTCGTGGCAATGTAACATTGTGAATCATGTGATTATTTATGCATCTGCGTTGATAATAGATACATTTTGTGTGATTAATTAATATAATGTTGCGCACAAGATATATTGACATATATATTTTTTTGATAATAAGAGATCGAAACTTGTAGTCGCTAATATATATGGTAAACATTGTTTGTGTACAAATTATATAGGCTAATAACCTGATAAACCACGCATAATAAGTGAATTAAGAGGCAAACCACACATTAGAATTTAGAGGGAAACAGAGAAATAAATCGCACTGAAAATATCTAATGCAATAGACTCAACTTATAAGCCGATATTGAAATTAGAAGTCGAGAGTCTTCCCAAGAGCAAGAGGCCAGATTGGTGTGTGTACTGTTATGTATCTTGGTGGGGAGAGTATAGTAGTGTGTATGTGGGGTGTGAAAGCGTGTTTTATTTCAAACAATTGGTGGGAAACAGCATGAGAGTAAGACCAAACAATAGTTAAAGTTAAATATTTTTACGCTTTAAAATTAAATCATGGGAAAGCTGTACACCAATAGTACAAAAAAAGGGTCTAGATACAGAAAAAATTCCACCTTCGCCGATCTTTTCTTTTTTCTTTTAGTTTCCATGATTACTTTTGTCATCATAAAAAGGATCACAGAAAAGGACATTAGGGTAGTCATGAATATCAATAAACTATAGCCCGTATCAATTGTACTCCTATATACACCCAGAAATTTAATTAATCTCTGCTTATAATTTATTTTTTATAAATAATTAGGTATATGTCCAAATTTGATTCAACTACTTAATTCTTAATTTAAGATACAAACTCCCTCTTTTAATTTAATTTAATTAAATTTGGTTTTAGGAAGGGGATTAAAATGTGTATGATCCTTACTTTGTTGCTTAAATGGAAAAACTCCCCCAATTAAAAGGTGTATAAATTAATGTGGAAGGTAAGAATCCTTCAAATGACATTTATTGTTAGTGTCACTGTATCTCACTCATCACACACACACACACACAGACTATCGTGGTCGATCTCCACATTAAATTTGCCTATATATATAAGTTGCAAGCTCTCACCATCAATTAGCAGTTGGGGTTTAATTTTCTCTCTCTAGCTAGCTATCTCATCACTTTCACATGCTTCCTTCTTTAGGGTGGCTGTTTTTTTGTGATGGCAAGCATGGAGATGAACTTAGAAAACCAAGAGAAATCCCTTCAATCTTCATGGAGGTCCATTAAGTCAAGCACTTCCGAATTTATAAAGAAAACCAAGAAAGTCGGCGAGGAAGATCCAAGAAGAATTCTACACTCCGCCAAAGTTGGATTGGCTCTCACATTAGTCTCTTTCTTCTACTACTTCAGACCTCTCTATGATGGATTTGGACAGGCAGGAATGTGGGCAATCTTAACTGTTGTCGTTGTCTTTGAGTTCACTGTCGGTATGTATATGTGTATGTGTATAAATCTTTGAATTAATTATTCCATTAATTAATATTCATATATAATGCATATATATATATATATATATATATATGTTATAGGTGGAACTCTATCAAAAAGCATAAACAGAGGTTTCGCAACGTTGCTTGCTGGTGCTTTAGGGATCGGAGCCGAGTACTTGGCCGGTCTATGCGGAAAGAAAGGAGAGCCTGTCGTTCTCGGACTTATGGTCTTCTTTTTAGGTACATACATATATATGTGTATGTATAATCAATAATTATATAAATTTCAACTGGAATAATTAATTAATTAATGACATAAAATAATAATGACTAATTACTATGTATAAAATGTGATTGTATGAAATAAATGCAGCCGCGGTGTCTACGTTTACTCGGTTTATCCCGAATGTGAAGAGGAGGTATGATTATGGAGTGTTGATATTTATATTGACCTTTAGCCTGGTGGCGGTTTCGGGTTATCGGGTCGGGCAAATATTGGAGCTGGCTCATCAAAGGCTTTCCACCATTCTCATAGGCGGGGCGACTTGTATCATCATATCCATATTCGTATGCCCCGTTTGGGCGGGTCAAGATTTGCACGATTTGGTTGCTGGGAATATTGAAAACCTTGCTTCTTTCTTACAAGGTTCAGTACATATATACTATATAGACCAACAAATTCCCGGAATAAATTAATATTAATTTGTCTCTTTTTCTTGTTAGAAATTAATATAAACATGAGATAGTGGCTATCACGTTAAATATCTAGAAATAAAAAGTTTAATTAATAAAGTGACTGGTTTTATATATAGTAATTTTTAATATATATATATATATATCACTTTTCATTGCACTAATTATTATTATTTTGGGTTATTTAATTTATATATAGGTTTTGGAGGTGAGCTTTTAACTTTTCCTGGGGATGAAAGTAGCAAGGATTTGAGCTCCAAAAATGTTGACAAATCGTTTCTCCAAAGCTACAAAAGCGTGCTTAATTCTAAGGCCACCGAGGAATCATTGGTGAATAATATATATACATGAATTGAGCTAGTATAGCTATATATATATATATATATATATATATATATATATATATATATATATGAATTAAAATATCATTGTTGTTTCAGGCAAATTTTGCATGGTGGGAACCTCCTCATGGTCGGTTTAAGTTCCATCATCCATGGAAACAATACTTGAAGATCGGAGCTCTAACAAGGGAATGTGCATGCCTCATTGAATCACTAAATACATACACGAATTCAAAATCTCTTACAACGGTATATACAAATGTAACAAATTAGTAATCAGTTTGGATCGATATATATATCCTTGATTTATTAATTACAAAATACAAAATATATAACATATATATGTATGGACATGCATGCATGCAATATAATGCAGGTAACATCAGAATTCCAAATGAAAATCCGACAAGCATGCATCGAAATGAGCAGAGAATCGGGCAAGGCGTTGAAAGAATTAGCCTCGGCAATCAAGAAAATGAGGCACCCATCACCATCAACATCACAATCTGCAAAGTCAGCAGCCGATCAACTGAAAATCATGCTTGAAAGCCCCGCCAAAGCGGAATATTTGCAGGAAATGATGCCGATCATTGTCATTGCATCCGTACTTGTCGACATCATTAACTGCGTTGAAAATATTTCGCTGTCGGTTCATCAACTTCCCCTAAAACAGCGTTTCATCAAGGATCCAAAGTCAACCGAAAAAACTCTTCATCGTGGAATTGTCAAACCCCTCGACGCTGATCATGCGGTGGTTCAGATTCACTCACCCACCACCCACTCGCCGGAGAAGAAGACCCATCACCCGCCCCACTCAGGAGATTAATATTAGTAATTAGTATTTTGGGAAAAATAGATGCCGCCGTACTTATATATGAGACCATGCATATACTTTGGTCGATGATGTATACGTGACGGTGATCATAAGTAATACTAGTATAATAGTGCTAAAAATAGTATATGTAATTATTATTATAATCTTAATAATATATAAATAAGCATGTGAGGCAAGTTATTATAATGAGATAAAAGCAACGGGGAAGCTTCCGGTGGCCGTTTTGTGGTTATCAAAATCAATTTGTTCTTTAAGTTCACTAAATTTGGGCCCATTTTGATGAGGTCGTGCAAGGCAAAGAAGAAGATGATCCGGAGCTGCAGTTTAAAGGTCCAATGACGCGTTTGCGAGCCAAGAAATTGCAAGCTTATTTACAAGCTTCTATTCGTCGCAAATTCGAACTTGGTGAAAATGAAGTCAAGGGCAGCTCGAGATTGATCACCATGCTATCCATAGATGATGAAGAAGGAAGCATGAAGACGTGAGAAGAAGAATGACGCCATTTGGACGTGTGCATGAAGAGTTATACGCGTTTGCATGGGAATCCGACAAGTTGCTGTTTTTCATGCAAAGGTGGTAATATTGATTGTACCATGGGCCACGAAATTATTCATGATAATTCAGCCCATGATCGAGTTCTAAGGTCCAAGATGGTGTGGAAATACAAGCCCAAATCCATTATGGGATTTATCCTTATCTAGTTAGATTTAGATAGATTTTTGTTATCTTATTTTTGGTATCTTTTGATTTTATCCTAGATTGATTAGGATTAGTATTTTTCAATGTTTATCTAGTTATTTAGGGTTAAAATTTCGTCCCCTATGTGTCCTATAAATAGGAGCACCCTGTGACACTCATAATTTAGACAATTGCAAGAAATAAAGAGTTATTCTCAATCTGTCTCCTAGATCTTTTGTTGATCGAGTTTTTACCAACAATTCTATTGATTTAGCACTTCAATAGTCTTAATCAAGTTCTTCAGGGTATATTAAGTACTTGGGAGAATTGCTATCCGGAGAAGTTAGACGTGCGCGTTCGGGTTTTCAACACGGGTTCGCCGAATCTAGCCGATTCCACATCTACACGTCGCCGCTACTCAATCCACCATTCCGACGACCACCGCCGCCTTCACCGCCGTTCACCACCGAGATTCCAGCCCCTTCCAGCCGTTCAAGTGTTCATCGAGTCCTAGTCGTGTCTTGTTCGTTTCTAGTCGAGTCTTTTCTTGTTTTCTCTTTGTTCGTATTGATCCCTTACGCATCCGACGTTGTTCCGTTCCTTGCTTCCGCGTCTTTTCATCCGTGTCGTGTCCCATAGGTCCCGGGTCACATCACATTTAATTCAGCGTTAACAAAGACAGAGTAAGGATCTAAATGATCACATCACAAATTAAATCAAAGGTGTGTAAAAATAGGGTTACGCATCCTCTGGTATTTATTTTACTTCTTTTTTTTTTTTGCTTCACCATCTAAAAATGAGTTTGTCAATATAGGATCTAAACGATGGATAATCTATTAATTTAGAATTTGAAATATGAAAATTATAAATCCAGGATCTGAAAAATGAAAACTGTCAATCTAAGATTTTAAAAATCATGTATTTCGATTCCCTATAAATTTTTTATCATTTTCATTAAATTTAAAAAATAATTAATGAATTCATTGTAAATTAATATAAAAATAATTAAAAAAATCAAAATACATGATTTTGAGGTCCTAAATTGACAATATTTGTATTTTAGATGAATCGATAATTTTTTTATCTTTCACCTCATGAATTAATAGACTATTCATCTTTTAAGTTCTGAATTCACAATTTTTCTTGAAAATATGATGTTGTTAAATATATTAATAAAAATAATATATATGATGTTACATTTGAAACTTTCACGCAAATTAAGTGCCAACAAATATAGAAAATAAATATGAAAATATCTGCACTTAATTTGAATCCCTTTGGCTCACATCGCCGACATTGTGTAGTGGTGCGCGACAAAGGATGTAGATATCGTGATAATTAAGAATTTTCTAAAACAAGAAAAAATAATTGGTTAAAGAATAATTTCATTTATAGGCTCTACAACACATAAGTAATCTAATTTAGTGAACACGATTTTATAACTGATAGAAGTTATAAACTTATAATTCAATTTTTTAAGTCACTATTGAAGGGACTCGGCACCGAGCACTGTGAAGACATTTCTTTTTCATCACTTTTTAATATCTAAATATTGACCTCATGTTTTTGGCATTAATTACGCACAAAATTAAGTTTTTTCGTCCTTTTAATATTTATTTGAGAGAGTAACAATATCTATTGTAATAACTAAATTAGATGAAACCTTTTGCAATCGATCCTGAAAAACATTGGCGTCTATATATAAGAACTTGATTGGAAAATGTCATAAACACACACTTCGCGTACATAACATTTTGTTTAAGTTAAAAAGATGTTTTTTTTAGATTCTGACTAATCTATATTTATGATGTCAGAAACGCTTCAAAAATAGAGGTGGTGACCGTGTAATACCAATCACGGGGGCGGTTTCGAAACCGGGAACTGTTGGTTCCGCGGTTGTAGACAGTTAGAAAACCGTGCAAAATAGCACGGTCCGTGCTTGATATAGCACAGACCGTGCTCTGCTCTCGGCCTCGCGCTCTTTGTGGGTTGATCTTAATTTGCACGGTCCGTGCTGTGTGTGTGCGCGTTTTAATGCAATTTTTTTTCCTAGCATATACTTTATATATTATTGCATTATTAGTATTATAGTATATAATAATGTTGGAATTTGTTGCCCAAATTACTGAAAATAAAAGACAGTTTGTAATATTAAACTCAATGTTAAAGATAATATTTTCACTATCTTAACAAAAAATGCAGTGAATAAAAAACACAAGTTTGCACAAAGATAAATTTTAAATCACACACAACACGTATGTGATTGCCGCAGGGTGAAATTAGGCTTACAGAAGCATAAACAAAATAGTTGAGTATGTTTGAACAAATGTTCCCAACACTTCAACAAAAGTGCATGAACCTAAATCTAGTTTTCAACTAAATCGAATTCAAAACGTCAAATTAACCTACCAGTTAATTTGAATACAATGCAGCAACGATTCCTAAGTTTTGATATCTTCTATCTAAACTAACTCGAATAACCTTTTCATAAGAATTGATTGAATGAATAAAACACATAAAGAAGAAGATAAAACAATAGAAATCTAGTTGCTAAAAGTGACTCGAGCTCTTGATCTTCTCACTCTCAAGGTGATATCTTCTATACTCGAATTACTCTTCAAGTGTAAATTATGCTCCTTATAAACAATATCCACTTGAATCGGTTGAAGGTCAAGTCATCTTCTTGATCGTGGGTTGTAGATAACCGTCACTATTTCTATGCTTTGAAGACAACCGTCTCATGTTATGGCTAGGAAAACAAACCACGTCCTACACCATTTCTAGTCCATTATTCCAGCACGTTAAGCTTCTGAAAAGAACGGTTAAATAGAAGATAACAAGATACCTAAAAAATTGGAGATAAGGTTTGACTTAATCAAACTCTAATTAAGTATTAATATCTCAATCATATATATCCAATTATTTGAAATATAATTTTCGTGGATATATATGATTTAAGATATACAAATTAAATATAATTTATTAAAAATAATAAATCCTATAAAAAGGATAAGATTAGATAATTTGAATGAAGTGGTCCGAGTTATAGGAGTTTAGTATGACATCAGGTTCGACATTGAACTCGATGTCATATACCTCTACAAATACTTTATCACTTGTATTTGTAAAGTTAAAGGAGAAAAATACATTAATAATTCTTGATTGATCATGAATGATGAATTTATGTTACAATTTAAATAAATTTACTTACAACTTGAATTTATAAAAATACAAATTTACAAAATCACAATTGAAAACATATTATCTAAGTTCTAAAAAGTCAAAATTTTCCAAAATATGGAAGGGAAATGGGGAATGGACTTGGGCTTAATTTTAAGATTAATTATAAGTTCAAAATTCAAAGTCTCAAACTTATAATAATAAAATTAAGTTACCTACGTATCCTCATTGAGAAATCAAAGTCCACGTAGTTCTTTTACCTTGTTATAATTACTATACGACATTATCATCGGATTTAATGTTGTCGAAATTATCATCTCCGTTCATCAATGCACTCTAATCATTCTCTTGTTGTCTTCGTTCGGCCAAAGTCCAATCTTTAAACAACAATTGTACTCCAAGAATTTCCAGTGTCATCATCAATCTACGCTCGTTCAACATGTAGCCGGATTGGCTAAATGCTTATTTGACCACCACCGTTGATGCCAGAATCGTAAATACTTTCTTAGCCATGATAGACAATATAAGAAATTGTTCTTGTTTTCTCGACCACCAGTGAAGAACATCAATGTTGTTTGGATCTCCATCTCAATCAAATGGTCATCTTGCAAATATATATCAAGTTCAAAAATCCCCCCTATCTTAGTAGATCCTCTAGCTTTTTTAAATGTTTTTCTTTATATATATCTTGTAATTTTAGTGCTAATTCACTATTTATTTCTAAATCGAAAGATGAACTAAAGTTACTAGGTTGTGAATCAACATTATCCCATATGTTTGGACATAGTTTTGAAAAAGAGTTTCTAAAACAACCTTAAGATTAATGTTATTTTATTAACATTTGGAGGTTCAAGAGGCACTATAGGTAGTGGAAATTTCATAGTTCTAAATAAACATCTAACATTCTACAAACACTATCATATTTTATTGAAGTATCTAATCATTTTGCAATTAAAAATACATTATGAATATTAGTAAAATATTTTAACCACTTAGTTACCATATCATGAACACATAACACCAAATTTTCTTTCTTACTATATTTATTAAATTGAAAAGAAATTAATAAACACTGATGTAAAACTTTGGGGGAAGTAGGATAATAAACACCTGAAAAATCCTTTGTAGCTACTTGAAAAACTCTTAAAAGTTCACATAAATCATAACATGCATCCCAATATGAAGAAATAAAAAAAATAGCCATCAACTTCTGTTTGAAAAAAAAAAAATCAATTAATACATCTTTATATTCAAATGTAGAACTTAACATTTCATAGGTTGAGTTCCAATGAGTTGATACATCCGGATTAAATCTTTTTAGTTTAATACCTTTCCTAATGCAAAAATTATACCAATTTTTAGAATACTAGATTTTCTTTGCAAACTTGTTCGGTATTTATTTTCACCTAAACTGCAAGTGTACAGTGAGGCTTCTAGTATAGCAATGAACAAGGTCGTATCAACAGAGATTTAATAATCAATCTGCTAGTTATCTAATTTAATCCCTCGCAGTTATCTAGACTATAAATCATGATTGAAACTAATTAAAAACTAAAATTAATAAATAAACTGAATTTCCACATAAGAAATCAACACAGAAAATCAAACACTGAAGAAAAGACGTATTCTAGGATTGGAAAGTCATTATTTAATCCATTCTCTTAATCAATTCATTTAATGTCTATGTTGGGATTTAAATCATGCTAGAACAGTCACTCATGTATTCTAAACCTTCTCTCGAAGTGCCTAGATTGTAGATCACACAACAAATATTAACGTCTCCATTCAATACCTATTATGCAACTCCTAATGGTTCCAAAGATTTATTGTTCTCTAAATTAATCGCAACTCTCTTGAGTGATATTGACTAACCAGTTAATTATTCCAGATCTTGTGTTAAAACTCATATCTCGAATTATGGATTAACACATCAAATTGCATCATTTAGTGATCAGGTAAATAATACAGAGAAAAACAGGAATAATCAAAACATAATCAAATCATAGACACCAAATAAAAATGAATCAAAAGAACTTCATAAATAAATCATAATCCAACCCTAGAATACTAGGGTTTTAGCTATCCATGGCAAAATAAATATCCAAAATAATCCACAAAGAAAACATGAACAATCCTAAGAACAGAGAAAATAAAACCCAGAAGAATTAATTTGTCTCTAATCTTGAAAGCTCTTGAATCCCTTGGTCTTGTTCTTCGCGTCTTTTTTTCTATGCAACAAATCTCTGGTGGCAACTTTTGAGTAGGTGGAATTGTATGTATTTTTCGTGCATCAAACCCTTAAATACCAAGTTAAGAAAAGCCCAAAAACAGGTCAAAATTCAGACAGGCCTGCTCGATTCGCGACCTCGCTCACGACCCAGTCACCCGCGACTCAGGTCGCGGGTCCACGTGACGCGGACATGGCCAAAATTCACGACCAGATGCCCAAATTCGCGACCGGGTCGCGGGTATTTCAAAGGAGATGTACAGTAAAATGGAGAAGAAGTGATTCGCGACCAGATTCGCGACTCCCCCCCGGTCGCGGGTATATTTCAGCTCCGGCAGCCTCTCACTGTTTTGCTTCGTTCTCACTCGTTTCTCGTCCGATTGACCTATTCTTTTTGCAACGCGTTCCTAACTTGATTTCCCATCTTTCTAGCGTGTTCCCACACTCATTTGAGGTCCACACAAAAAATGGCATTAATTCCCTTCACAATGAACAAACACGTGACATTGCACAAAACATAGAAAACTATGTAAAACTCAACACTTCATGCATGCAATGCCCATCAAATACCACTCAAATGTACCTTAAAATACATGCAAAATAAGAGGTTATCAAAACATACAATACCATTTCTAATTGGAGAAATAACAAAATTTAACACATTCATTCCATCATGCATACATAAATTTAATATATGAGTAGTACACCTTGTATGAAAATATCCACCACTTAGAGTCGCATTGCATGCTTGGATAAGTTGAGATATACTAGCCGTATTAGCACTAGCATTATCGAAGCCTATCGAAATTATTTTATTAATTAATTTAAATTCATTTAGAATACTTATAATTACAAGAGCTATATTTATGGCACTATGTGAATCATTAAAATCACGAAAAATAATTAAACACTTATTTAAATTTCAAGTATTGTCTATCCATTGACATGTAACTCCCATGTAAGAATTTTTATTAAAACTATATATCACTCCAAATATTTGAACAAATTGAAACTCTATGGAAAAAATCATTAAAAGACTTTATCAAATTAATTTTAGTTTTTTTTTTCATGAGTTTTTTTATTTGACTTTTCATGTTATTACATGGAATTCTTTCAGTAGTGAGATTATAAGCATGTAGCATGTTCAAAATTTAGACTATAAACAAATTGAAAAGAAAGTGAGTCTATAGCACAAAATCTAGCCATTTCATCTCTAGTGCATTCATCACTATATCTAAATAAAGGAGTTTCATTAGACATACCCGGATTGTTGGAAGATGTATATCCTTGTATTTGCGTTTGTCCCCGAGCCATCTACATCTCCACCGAATAAGCTTTCAAATGCTTTTTAAACATCCCATATCCTCCGCCGCTTTGAAAAGGATATTCTTTGCCGCAATAGTTGCACTTGGCAATATACATTTGCTTATCGTGCTCATTTTTCTTCGACACAGTGATTCTCTTGAAGTGGATCAAGAAAATATTCTATATTACTTTTCTTTTCGACACCTCTTCGAATATGTGAGACATTTCTCTATCCATACCGGAAGGTTGATAAGTAAATTGTTGAGCTTGACCCGAATGAGGTGGCATTGGCATTTCAAATTCGGGAGTTTCACTTTCTTGAGTCTCCTGATCATTGACATTAAATTATTGAGACTGAGAGTGTTGGATATCCTCATGTTGTATTTGAGCCGCTGAAAGCCGGTCTTCTTCTTCCATTTACTCTCGTTGTCATCGATTTGGTACTCTTTAGAGAGTAACATTGGGATTTGGATTAGCAATATTTTCTTCTCCCTCATAATACTATATTCCATTTCTTCATTGATCGTGTCGTCAATCCACAATGAAGAACCTTGTCTTGACGTGATGCACGAGCTCATTCTCTTGGTGAGGAACTATCGGAATATGTAATTTCCTTGCCCTTATTGGTTTCGGAACCACGACCGCCCCGGGAGCTAGATATTTTTTTAGTAGTGAAGATAAAAAATAAGAAATGTATAAAAGTAGAAGTGATGAAAATATGAAATGAATTAAATGAGGGTGTAGAAGACTAGAAGTATAGTAGAAGTGTGGAACTATTTGAGACTGGAGAATTGAAGTATTGAAAATTGAAATGAGACTTGAGAGAATAAAATTGAATTTGAGAATTGAGATTGAGAGAGTTTGATCACTTGAGAATTTAGAGAATTGAGATAGTATGGTAATGAAATTGGAATTGGATCTCCATGTATTTATAGATGCAAAAGCAAAAAAACAATAGTCGTTGGAGCCGATGGTTCCCAATGGTTAATTCATCTCCACTGTCGATCTTCAACGGTCGTTTGACATTGGCCGCGTTGATCTCCTCCAACGTCTATATTTTAAAAAAAGATAGGTCGGAACCGTCGATTCCATTTTTCGGGAACCAAAACTGCATCATCGGAAGGTGGTTCTGGTTCGGATTCTGATTCTTAACCGTGTGTCACGGTTCCAGTTCTGAAACTGTCGATTTCAGTTCCGATTTTAACCGGCGGTTCCGGAACCTTTTTCCACCTCTATTAAAAAATAGTATGCTGATTTGTGCGTGCCCGAGCCCAAATATAGCCCATTTTTGTAAAAGGGAAATGTTTAAAAAATATTTTTATTTTTAATATCATAATAATGAATTCTTTACATTTTTAATTTGAATATTTTGTAAAACCATGTAATGTATATTTATAATGTTATTTACGTTTCGTGCGCATGTGATGTTTTATCTATGTTTTTGTTCGATTATCTTATGATATGTGGTTCGGGGATATTTTGACTTAAATAGGTGTATGTTCTCATAACATGATAGGAATTATGAGAGCATGTTTTTGATGAAATTGGAATCGTTGATGAGCATGAGCTTATGTTGAATTTTGTTTGAAAAATGTTGATAAAAGGCATGATTTTATGGCATGAGAATGTAAACAAGGGTCTTGTAGTGTCTCAAAAGTACAATTATTGAAGGAAAAGCTTACCTTGGGAAGATTTTGATCCAAAGATTACACAAGTGTGATCTTTTCTTTGATGAGCGATTGATGGTCTTCTTGGTGCACTAGTTTTTCTCTAGAATTTGCTTTGTGACTTAATTGAGGTTACAATTGTGTGTTTGATTTCTTGAAAATGACTTAAGGCCATTTTCTGTTTAAACCTCATGATAATCCAAATACTTTACCTTCCTATACAAATCGAATCCCTTGCAAGCCCTCTTGAGCTTTGAAATGTTTCCTTGATATTGTTGGGTTTGGGAATGAAATAAATGACAAGATTGTGCATATTCTTTCAATTAGAACTTTTGAGAAATCTTGTAATTGAAAAAAGGTAAAATGTTGAAATATGTGTTGGAAAAGAACAAAAAAAATTGAATTATCTTGATTAGAATTGAAAATGAAGAAAAGAAGAGATAGTTTTACATTTTGTTCACACAATAAAAGAGTAAAGAAATGATGAAAAAATTTGGAAAAATCTCAAATAATTGGGGTTGTGAATCAAAAAGGGTAGAATAGAACTTGTGTGGTTCTTCTTGCTTGGTAATGTATTGAATTTGGTATTCTGGGAAGTCACTTAGCCAAATATGTACCTACCCTTCCGAAAAGCCTTTACTACAACCCGAAAAGCCCTTAATGATTCTTGTTTGAGAACACAAGTGGAGTAGTGGAGATTGTAGTCACTTTGCAAGCTTATGGTATGATTCTAGTGTACTCTTTACCTTAAGCTGATACACATCTAGCCTATACACTCGAGAGTGAGCGTTCATTGATCCTTGTGAGAGCTTGAACTTTGGTAATTGTATCATGATGATTTTATTGTAACTTGTTTATGTTTGATTGTCAATATCATCTATGCATTGCTCGTTTGTTGATTTTTGAAGTAAATTGCCACCTTGATTCCACTTTGCTCTTGTACTCTTGTTTTTGTTTGGGGACAAACAAATATTTAAGTTTGGGAGAGTGGATGAGTGCATAATTTGCACTCATTTTGAGTGCATTTACACTTGGTTATCATGTATATATGTTGTAATTATTGTTAATATTGTTTTAATCTTATGTTTTATTTAATGTGGCCAATATAGGGAGTTTTTAGGTTAGAACAGTGCAAAACAAAGTCAAATTGATAATGGGATTGACAAAGAGTGCACGAGGTATGAAACGACGAAGAAACGAGCAAGAAAGCAACAAAGTGCTTGAAATGCGACCCCAAAACGCGAGACCTCGGGGTCGCGCTTCAAAGGCTTGTGGCACGCGACCGCTAAACGCGACACCTCGGGGTCGTGCCTCGACCTTCAATAGAAACTCGACCCCAAGGCGCGACCAAAAGCCCGTTTTTCAGAGCCTTCAGAGAGTCAAATTCCTTCACTCGAAACGTGGGTGTCAAACGCGAGTTACTGGGGTCACGCCTCGGCCTTCAGTCAAAACGCGACCCCAAAACGTGACCCAAATGTCGTGTTGCAGAGCCTTTAGAGACCTGATTTTCTTTGTTCCAAACTCGACCCTCAAACGCGAGTTTCTGGGGTCGAGTTCCGCACAGACGAAATTAAAATTGACTTTTGGCATCCAATTATTGGTTCACTACTTTATATATCTATTGGGGATTTCAAAGAACGCCCCAACACCCCTCCTACTTGAAATACACTTAGAGAAACACCATATTTGTGGATTTTTGAAGATCAAGAAGAAAAAAGAAGATTCAACCATCCATTTGAAGATTCAAGCCATTAGATTGAAGAAGAATGTTCTACATTTGGTTCTATCATTTCTTCTCCTCTCTTAATCTTGTATTTAGAATGGGGTTTTGCTCCTTCTTTTGTATTCTTGATGTTATTGTGAATATGGTTGGCTAAGAGCCTTAGGGCTCTAGGATGTGGTGAAATAATGTGAATATTGATCTTGATTTGGGTTTTACATATATGATTATGCTTTGTCAAGGTTTTAATCCATGCTTGAGCTTGAATGATGTTGTTGGAGTGGCCTTCTTACTAGCATCACATGTATGAATCACTTGCATCTAGTCAATCCCGTGATCATAAGCATACTTGGATTAAATCTACATAGTTGTCTTCTTAGTCGAATGTCGATTATGTGGGAGGGAATGTGACCCCTTAGAGCCTTTGGTAGGTGCGACCTTGGAATGTGTTAGAGATAGCCATCCTTGTCGCATTCGCAATTAAGGAGATATTCGAGAGATGCTCCTTCTATATTTGTGGTCTTCCTATCTATGAACTTGGCATGATTGTGTGTTTAAACCCGTGTTGTTTGATTAATAAGAGCATTGTGTACCCATATCCTAGAGTCTTGCCTTTATTTATCTTTGGATCTCTCCCTTGTTGGTATTGTTTCTTGATTGCTATTTAGTTTGTTTATTGTTGTTGTTTGGTGTTTAATCATTTATTTATGTATTGGTTTTGTATTAAGATAAACAACCCTCTCCTTATCATAGTATAGATATTCCGCTCGTCTATTGTCATGGTACTTGCATTTTCTTATTCAAATTCATTTTCCCTGTGGATCGATCTCATTTCATCCTTACTACAAATATGCTTTTATACTTGTAAGCATGACACGAGTTTATAAATATTGAAATTATTGTGGAGAGTAAGTCTAAATCTCTATCAAGTTTAGCGACGGAATTTGACCATAGGGCGATGAAAATTTCCGTCGTTATTTATTGATTTTCTTGTAGTGCATCTCCCCTTGGTTTTCCATGTAAAATACTCTAAGGGCATGATTGGTAATCAAGAATGAAGTAGGAATGAAATCACCATTTCCACCTGCATTGCTAATCTCAAATTGTGCTTTTTATTTTTTATTTTAAACAATGAAATCTCAAATCCTTATAAAATAATTTATAATAAATATAATTTTTTTCTAGAAAACATAAAATAAAATTAAATATATGATAAAAAAGTGTATAGATCATAAAAAAACTCAAAAGTCATCCATCATTTGTAAACTCAATTTTTTTAAAAAAACTTATGAAAAACTTCAAATAAAGAAATGACGATAAATAATATAAAATTTTTAAATTTGAGAAATTTATTACATTTGAAAAGCCCATTAATAATTTATTCATGATTCATGAAATTATACAATACAATCCAAAAAAAAAACTACTATTAATATTATAGAAAAACTTTGTATAAATGTATAAAACTTACTAATTATTAAGGAATTGAAATACTCGGGATTTTTGATTTTTCACAAATGTTAATAAGGCTAAAATCGTATATATTGAATAATTTATTTTCAAAATGTAGTGATATTTTTTAAGGGTAATTTTATTATATAAAAATAAATTAAGCAAATTCATGCATTTTGTTTAGTAATTATAAACTACGATAATAAAATCAGTTCACAAGTATCAGTTTCATTCATATTTTATGGATACCAGCTATAGGAATGACAATATTCATCAATTCTATTCCTATTATTATTTAATTGTTAAGTTCATTCCATTCTCATCTAATTTCATTTATGCATACCAGTCATCCCTTAAAAGATCAACCGCGTAGTGAAACGAAAGTGGTCTGAAATTGGTTGTATTTTATACCTTTGTGTTAATTTTATTTTTATTTTTCCTAATTATGTATAATTTTATCTTATTGTGTTTTAAACACGTACGTTATATATTTTCAAATAAAAATAACATAAGAACATATAGTTCAATAAGTTGATGCCACGCATATATGTGTGTGTGGCAGTTTTATCTGCGGAAGCTAATTAGAAAATCAAATCGAAGCATGTCTGGTTGAAAAAGAAAAGCCAAATTCCAAAAATGTAATTGTTCGTACTTTAATATTTATCTAATTTTGCGTTTACATTCATAACACGTGGTGTTACTGCGCGCTTATGTTTGGTTTCATTTGTTATTTCCTCTTAGACGTGCGCGTGGGGGACTCGGATAGCTCGCTAGTGCGACGCAACATAAATCTTCGTGAAAAAAATCCCAAAATTTAACAATAACGAATTTTGATGAAAAATCAAAGCATATTTGATTATCTATATATATACACACTGTGTTTGCAAATTAATCCCATGCCACCTCTCATTATAAAAAAATATATGGTAAATTTATTACTGCACAATAAAAGTAAGACACGAAATTAGCACAGTAAGAATTATCAATTCAAACTGATTTGAGAAGCAATATAAATTAATGGTGCTATATGATGCGATGGAAAGCACTTAACCGACCAAAAAAAAAGCTAGCAATCACGAGTTAGCTATTAGTAGCAGAGTTGAAATCCAGAAAAGAGTAGTACTATCTAAGCTTTCATGTTTATTTTATAAGGTCAATATATAAAAAAGTTTGATAAGGAAAACAAAAGACAAAAAAACATAATTTAATTGAAACTCATTATTTAATTGTATTTAAAGTAATTAGTGGAAGTGAAGAAATCATTTGGCCACCACTAATCATACCTTTTATTCAGGAATTGATGCGAAGGCTCAGAGTATTTTCTCAGTACCACTAATTCTAACTTTTCAACAATTAATGTTTGAAAATCCTGCATGAAGCGGCTACCATGCATCATTAACTCGCACCCATTTATGCGAGATATGATGCTTTTATCTTAATTAGCAACTACACTGATCAGTTATTAAAATTTAATAATAGGTGGATTAATGTACATTTTCACATACCCCATATCACTTGAATTATATTTGCAATTTCATTCATTTTCTTTATTTTTAATTATCTCGATCGATCTATATATTATATGTAATTTCATCTCATAGATATATTAATTCATGTATATTTATTTATAGCAAATTCATCATCCTCAATTACTATATTATTTTTAGGGGTTGATTGCCTTAAAATTCATAAACTTAATTGAGGCAATTTATAATTACAACAAGAGACTTTGTAATTGTTGCAAACAAAACACCAATTTTAAAGTCCGATCCTCTGCAATTATTTTTCATTTCACAGGTTGATGACCGCAAATATTTTGAATGGGAGCTCACATCGTTCCAAAGAGGAAATGTTCAATGTTTGAATCTCAAAGAGACAATAAATATAGAAGAATAAATGAAGTGTGAGAATGTGACGGCGAATCTAACGTGATTATTATTAGACATGTTGGGTAGAAATCGCGACCAAAAAAATAAATAAAAAGAAATCCCAAAATTAAACAAAAATTAAGCTTGTTGTAATTGCAAAGGTCGTTAAAATTAGTGTTTTATTTATAATGATTATGATTATAAAGTCGTGTAATTATAAAATGCATGGTGTAAATATTAATTATGAATTTTAATTAACCATATTTTTCAGTACATATACAAATTACATTTTTGATAAGATAAATATATATGATTGAGAAAAACTTGAGCACTTATAGAGAGGGATTAAATATCTAATGAATCAATGATACAATTATTGTTAAGATCCCACTTAATTCTACAATGATCTATAACCTCTCTGATCAACTTGGGACACCTTTTATTAATTCTTAATTTGAAAAGTAGTTGTACTTATTGAATTAAATTATATATATTTTTTATGTACTACTCATAAGTACTGTCTCCCTTGGTGACAATCCTCCACCACCCAAACTGCCATCCGTATAAGAAATTAATTAAAATAAAATTTAAATGAGCATAAATTCTAGAATCAACTAGTATATGCTCGTTAAGTATGATTATCCCATGTGACTGAGAAAACTAGTTGGATGACGTGGATTAGCTTTTTCTAGTACACTGGAACACATGTACTAATGAATCGTAGTACTTTTCGAGTATTTTAGTTAGGTAAAAAGCTAGATGGTGGTTGTCCATGTTGATTTGCAATATAATTTGGGAGATTAACTATGCTATAAACAAGTGAGTTAATTGATATAGGTGGTCTAACAGCACGTGCAAGGTGAGTTTTTGCACAGAGCCTCATAATTTTTAGGATCTTAATTTTTTTTCCTTTACAAATCATGCTTCTGAGTCTGTTGTCACTATAATTCTACAATTAAAAAGTTTTTCTTTCATTACACGATTCCCTCAAAAGCCAAATCCCCAGTGAGTAATTTTTTAACCCTATTCTTCTTCTTTTTTTTTCAATTTTTTTGTTTGAATGATTCAGAAATTTAAATTTAATTATCTGTTTGAGCGAATTGATGGATAATTCTATTATCTACATGAACGAATTCTTTCATTCCTTGATTCTGATTCCTTGAACAAATATAGGACCCTTGATATTTTGAAGTTTTTTAAAGGTTTAGATTGTTTTCCTAATACAATTGTCAAATATAAAATTTTATTGACTGTTTCTATGACTGGTAGAAGCTTTTCAGAATTGAAATTGTTGAAGTCATATATACGTTTGATAATGTCACAAGACTTGGATTGGCGATGATAGCCATATATAAAATGATATTTTGAAAAAGATTGAATATGAAGATTTGATTGATGAATTTGCTTCAAAGAGTGCTAGAAGAGTATCACTTTTTATCTAAAATTGTAGAAGATTCATATTTGTTTAATGTTGTATTGATAATATTATTAACATTATAAATACTTTGAATTTTTAGTCTTTCTAATAATATTACTATAATTGTAAAAATTATAATATAATTTTTAAAAAATTTAGAGCCTAATTTTTATTATATGCACACAGAGCCTATAAAATGATTAAGATGGCCCTGTTGATTATTAAAGTAATTAGTAGGCAGTACGTATACACTATTTATGACATTCATTACTGAAAGCGAATATATATTTATATGTATGTGTGTGTGTGTGTGTGTGTTCGAGTCATTTGGTTCGTGTAAAATTGTTTACTAGCTAGCCATATTTTTCAACAAAAACTATAAATATAAAAATTGTTTTATAGTTAATCTAAAATTGATTGTTGTTCTATTTTAGTTTTATCTGAATTAGTAATTCGACACTCGCGACTCAAGGCAAATTAAAGTATACATTAATATGAGCATGCACGCAAGAGGTATAAGTACAATATCAATTATCAGTATACATATGAGATTCATGAACAGTGACTATGTATATTCTTGAAGATAGGAGTATATCAGTGTTAATGCAACATATGTATAATAATAATAATAATAATAATAATAATAATAATAATAATAATAATAATAATAATAATAATAAATGCCTAAAAGAAAGACTGTCAGCAGATTGCAGTCACATTACGTGCAATGGGTTCATGGCATGCGTTTGTTACAGGAGCTCGATCTAATGTCAGAAAAAAAAAATTAAAAATGAAAAAAGATGTTATTTAAATAAACCTCCGACGTCATACACACATATGCCGCAGTCAGATTTTACAGTCCAAAAAAAAAGTTTAAAGCTCTCAGGCACGCTTTGATTAGTTTTTTTTTTTTTTTTTTTATCTTGTTATGCAACATTTATTGTTGAAACGGGAATTAAAGAGAGAAAGAATCGTGATAATTTTTAAAAATCATAGCTTTATGATCTTCATCAATGGTAGTTTTGTTTCAATTAATAAAACAGAGATTGAAAAATAAGAGAGACGAGAGAATGGCTTTTGCAGGGGTAGGAGAGATAAAATCAGATCTTTTTCCTAATAGTCTTGATATATGAATATATAGATATACATAAATAATAATTCTTAATAATATATATGGAATTAAGGGTATTATAGTATTTTTATATATTAATGGCTAGAAACATTACCTTTTAAAAAAGTGGCAATTTACATTATTTACTAAGTAATAATGATTATTTAAAAATTTCTTTCTATATATTATCTCACAGTGCTATTTAAAATTAAATTACACATAAAATATATCTACTTATAAATAATTAAATATAATAAAATTTGAACTCATAATCTTTCATTCACAAACTGACCAACTCATTAACTACTAGGTAGAATATATATATATATATATATAGGCAAAATCATAGGGGTAAATTTGTCCAAAAAAAAGTCTGTGAAAAGTTCACTTAAAAATGATTTTCGTTATAATTGGAGAATATGTGGTTTGTTATAGCGGTAAATGGTTGGTTCATAACTTCCATTAGCTTGGGTTCAAAACTGCCTATGCCTTCTTTTATTTCCTCTTTTTTTTCTTTTGGGTTTTCCTTTTTTTTCGTTCCTTTTTTTGTTTTTCTTTTTTTGTTTAACTTTTTTTTTCAAAAACTATTATTCAGTTTATCTCTTTTTTTTCGTGGCGTCTCAAATGTATTTAAAAAATATAATTATTGTAATGATTATAATACGAAAAGTTTATGGAAAATTGTAATAATTTAAATTTTTAAAAATTGTACATATTCTAAATTTAAGGAAAAGAAAAGAAAGACAAAAATTAGAACTCTACACATTCTCTTCTTAAATAATTTCACTTAATGTTCATCTCCACTAACAAATATTTAACATGGAAGATTATGAAGAGGCAAAACAGATTGAATAATAATTAAATATAAATTTAATTACACTTCCATGAACAAGAATTGAATTGTTATTGTTGATATCAAATCTTTGTCGTGTATATATTTTTTAAATTTAGAAAAGAAAGACAAAAATTAGAACTCTACAGATTATCAATATGAATTTTCATTTAATTCCTAAATTTAATTTTCTTTTGTTTGTTGTAACTACACAAAAATTATCTTTTACCTAATTAATTAACGCATGTATATATCATTTTATTAATTTTTAAAAATTGAACACAACATATAAAATTCAAAATAATCATAGTGTTACAAATAAAAAAAATAATTATTTATGCATCGCACAGGAGAAGTACTATTGTATATATAGAGGTGGGAGCCGATTCATTAATTGAGGCAATATATATGTCATCAGTAGGTGTGCGTGTATTGCAAATTACGAACATTGAATCTCGTCCACTTGATAGAAGATAAATACATGATGGGAATATAGCAATCTATTACTAAATTAGAAAAAAGACTCATCAATAAAGTAATTAAAGACCTAACCCTAGTTTTAGCTTATAAACTTCCCTTTTCTGCTCGATTTAGGGTTGGCGGTGAACTAAAAACCTAGTCAAATTGTTCAATTATGTATAGAGTAATATTATCCCGCATGCCTGGTGTTGACACATAGTGTATTTAACGTAATTTGATAATCACTCCAAAACCAAATAAAATATAGGTACATCTATTTCTAATTAATTGGCATGCTATTTCATTTTCTTCTGAATAATAAAGTTAAACTAATAAAAAAACTCAATGCATTTTATGTATATTTGATAGCTAGAATCCTAATATATTATTTCTTGTGGGTTTATTGTGAGGTTTAAATTTATTAGTAAAATGAATTATTTATTGGTTACGGGAAATTAAACATCTAATTAACATAATTTAATAGGAATAAAATGAAATGAAATAAAACATAACTACGAAATTTTAAATGAATAAAAAGACGATGTACATTACTCGATTAATTAATTAATTAATTATGGTAAGTGCAAAATATAAACATAATATTACGTCGAAAAAAATATAAATACATATTTTTCCAATTTTAGTTATTTTAATATGATAATAATATATTTAAAGAGGTAAAGTGGCACGTACTGACAGTAGAAAGTTATGATACATTGAGTAGAAAGTTTTAATACTGTACCTAATTAGAGTTGCAAGGAGAAAGTTAAATCAACCAAGTTTTATAAATATGGTTCATTATTTGAATCGCAAGAGATGAAAAGTTTGTATGTTTATATATCTAAATTGAAAAGATGGTTAATTAAGCTTAACAAATGGGCCAGATTTAATTGTGGTCCAAAACTGATACACAGCTCACAGCTGACTGAAATATCAGGCCCACAATTCTATTCTCAAAAGAAGAAGCCCAAAAATGGTTTGGGGCTCGTAGTTATTGTTGACACAACAAGAAAATAATAGAGTCGTGTTTAAGTTTATTAGTTGTTCGGGCGTTATTGTATTTAAAAAAAAAATTATGTTGTATCGTGTTCGTTTCAATTTATTAAATAAAGTAAAAATTAACAGATTATATGATAATCATCTAACTGCTCACAATTGTTGGAAGGAAAAACCAAGAAATAAGGAATCAAGATTAATATCAAGAATATATGGATTTATATTGATTTATTTCCTTTTATTGTACAAACAAATTTCTCTTTAAAAGAGAATTGTAATTCATCTATTGGAAATATACAATACAATTAATCCCTTTCCTATCTATCTAAACCTCTTCCAATGGCGTCTGTACCATCTAACATGGTATCAAAGCGGGTGATCGAACTGGAGACTCAGAAAAGAAATCATCATCGTCTATAAACCCTTCTCAACCAAATAACCAAGATCATCAAATCTGCATCAAAATCAAAAACCAAATAAGATGTCAGAATCTAGTGAAACCACAGAAAACCAAAACACTGGGAATATCCCGGATGAATTAACTCTTCATCTTACAACCCTGTTACGTAATAGTCTCGATTTGCAACAAATACAGAACACAGAATCTCTAAACATTGGGTTCAGACTCAGCGGGGATAATTATCCCTTTTGGTCCGTATTGATGAAAAAGGCCATTGGAGGAAGGGGCAAATCTCTGTATATCATCGGAGACCCCGCTCCCCATCCCACAAGCGATCTAGCATACAAAAGATGGGAACAAGATGACCAGTGTGTGTTCACGTGGCTAGTGCAGAACATTAGCCGAACCTCATTAATGTCGTGTCGAAACACCCCACATCCAAGGCCGTATGGGATAGTCTGGCTCTCATATATGGGAGCGGGACTGATTCCCTACAAGTTTTCAATTTGCACCGAAAGGCGAACACTATAAAACAATGTGAAGGGACGTTAAAAAGAGTTTTGGGCAAAACTGCAAAAAATATGGATGCCAATCGATCGAAAGGAACCCAACCCTATGGAATGCCCCAAAGACATAGAAATATATAATCGAATCATCCAGACACAGAGGGTGTACCAATTCCTCATGGCCCTAGATGACAAGTACGAATCTATGAAAAAAGAAGTCCTGAAAAAAGAGCCCTTATTCTCAGTAGAAACAACGTATGCTATGGTACGCCAGGAGACTGCCAGGGACCGAATTCTTCGACTGGTAATCGCCGAAGATAATAGAGACACATTATCGGGCATAGGGTTGGGATTAGCAGCTCGAGACAGAACGTACAAAGGTCACAAGGGCAAATGGGCTCGCTAGACCGAGGAGGACAAAAACAAAATGGTGTGCTCGCACTGTGGCATGAAGAAACACACGAAAGAATCGTGTTTTCAGTTGGTTGGCTACCCAGATTGGTGGGATGAAACCAAGAAAACAAAACTACCGATCCATGCTCGGAATCGAAGATGCAATGTCACCGCCATAGTAATCGCCGACCGGGTTACCAATGTCGGACGAGCAACACCGGGGTAGCGAGCGGTGAGATAAAATCAGGGTTCAGAGTTGTAGAAGCAAATGCAGGAGCGGCGGCTGGGGTTTCATATCCCTCTTCGACCTACGAAGGTAATAAGACCGAGATATTGCATCTTAGACCTTTGGTTGTGACAAAATACAGCCAGAACGCCAGAACTAATGTGAACTGTACTCGGACGCCCTACACTACTTGTGGAAATTTCAAAAACACCCCCATACTCTATACTAACTCCTTTCAGGTCCTCAAAGATTTTCCTATTGTGTGTACAGTTCCCGATTTGAGTACTGGAAAAAATAGACAATGGATTTTCAACTGTGGTGCCATAGATACCATAACTTTTGACGTCTCTGATATCGTCAAACCTACAGCACCCAGAAAATCTCATGTGCAGACAGCAAACGGAGAACTAGCACTGGTTAAAGGAGCTGGAACCATTAACTTATCTCCCACACTTCAGTTGTCCAATTATTTATTTGTTCCGACACTGTCACATAAACTTCTGTCTATCAGCCACATCACTAGAGAACTGAACTATACACTGCTAATGCAACCTCATTTTTGTTTGTTACAGGATATCAGAACGGGGGAGATTATTGAACGTGGCATTGAAAGACGTGGACTATACTATGTGGACAAGATAGCTCCAAAAGGTGTTGCGATATGCTATCTCACGGACCTGGTAACTGAGACGCTTGGCTTTGGCATCGTCAGTTAGAGCATCCATCTATCAGTTATTTAAAAGTGTTGTTTCCTAGTCTTATTACTTCTAGAAAAATGCATTGTGATACTTGTTTTTGGGCCAAAAGCTACCGACAGTCATTTAAATTCAATAATACACGGGTTAATTCTATTCTTTCCTTAATTCACTCTGATATTTGGGATCCTGCACCTGTTATTGGGGGTCCCGGGTATCAATATTTTTTATTGTTTATAGATGACCGTTCTCGAATGACCTAGATTTATTTTTTTAAAAATAAGTCTGATATCTTTGAAAAATTCACCCATTTTTATGCCCTAGTGAAAACTCAGTTCCAGAAATCTATTAAGATTCATTCTGACAATGGGGGGGAATATATTAATTCTCGAATGTCACAGTTCTTTGCCACACATAGCATATTTCATCAAACCACTTGTCCGTACACTCCTGAACAAAATGGTGTTGCAGAATGGATAAACAGAATTCTTCTTGAAATGGCTCGAACTATGTTGCTCGAATTCGGCACTCCAAACAACTTTTGGCCGGAAGTGCTCGCAACTTCAGTCTATCTTATAAACCGGCTTCCTACTAAGCATTAAAGCTCCAAACTCCTCTCCAAGCCCTATCCACACAAGCTCAGATCCCTGTGGCACTTACCCTCAAATTGAGAGTCTTCGGCTGCTCGGTATTCATCCAAGTCTTCGGCTGCTAGGTATTCATCCATCTTTGTAAACACAACCATCATAAATTCTCTCCTTGTATGGTTAAGTGTGTGTTCATTGGCTATGGTATCCATCAAAAGGGATACCGATGCTATGATCCCAAGTCTTGTCACATGTTCACCACGATGAACTGTGATTTTCTGGAACTAGTGACTCATTAAGCTGGTTGTCGATACTAATGCCAAACTCTATGCCTATACTGGAAACTGGACCAACAGACGAAGTTAACAACATCCATGAGATATCCTTAGATACAGTACAGTCTACAGTTTTTGGTGACCATGCTTCTGAGACATCTTCTCCTCTACTGATACCCGAGGTACGAACTTCTAATGATATTAGTAATTCTAGTTCTTTCTTGGAAACTGATACTGATGACATGGAAGAAGTAATTGGTGATAAAGAGACAGATAATGAAGCTGTCCTTGATAGTTAAAGCATGGAAGCTAGTACGGATACTGAGGTATGTATTACCACCAATAAGCAATAAAGGGGTCCCACCTAAGAGATATTCTCCTGAACACACTAGACGGAGATCTCAATACTCTATTAGAGATTGTGCTACAAGTCATCTTACTGAATTAGCCCGAGCATTCGAGGCTGCACTACTGAGAGAAGAAGATATTCCATCATCTGTCGAAGAGGCTATGGAACATGAACATTGGAAAGAAGCAATGAAAAAAGAAATTGATGCATTAGCTAGAAATAATACTTGGGAGAAATGCAAGCTGCTAAAAGAAAAGAAACATGTTGGATGCAGATGGGTATTTACCATCAAACGATGACCGGATGGTACAATTGAAAGATACAAAGCAAGACTGGTAGCAAAAAGTTATACTTAGACATATGGGATTGATTATTCAGAGACTTTTTCTCCAACGCAAAAATGAGCACTATACGGGTGTTGTTATCCATTACAGCTAATCGGGATTGGTCTCTTCATCAATTTGATATAATCAATGCCTTCCTTCACGGAGAACTGAAGAAAGAAGTGTATATGGAAGCACCTACAGTCCTTTCATGGGAATTTAAAAGTGGTGAAGTATGTCGACTGAGAAAAACATTGTATGGCCTGAAACAGTCACCTCGAGCTTGGTTTGGAAGGTTTACAGATGCCATGGTAAAATACGGATACAAACAGAGTAATTCTGATCATACTCTATTCTTGAAGTGAAGAGATAACCGAGTAACATGTCTAATCATCTATGTGGACGATATGATCATCACGGGAGATGACATTGAAGAAATCACGAGGTTGAGGAAGAACTTGTTTCAAGAATTTGAAATGAAAGATTTGGGGGGTCTGAAATACTTTCTTGGTATCGAGGTGCTGAGATCACAAAAAGGCATATTCCTGCGGTAGAAAAAATACATTCTGGACCTATTGGCTGAGACTGGTTTGCTTAACTGTAAACCAGCCGATACGCCAATCGTAGTTAACCATGGACTACAGATTCTTGAAGGGGCTGCATTAACAGATTGAGGAAGATACCAACATCTAGTTGGGAAACTGATTTATTTATCTTATACTAGACCTGACATTGCCTATGCAGTAGGGGTTGTCAGTCAATTCATGCACAAGCCTCAGTTGGAACATATGGAAACCGCTTTATGAATTGTCCGCTATCTTAAGAGTACTGTTGGTTATGGTGTACTACTTGAGAAAATCGGACATCTGGAAGTTCATAGATACACGGGTACAGATTGGGCAGGAAATCTTATGGATATAAGATCTACAGATAGATATTTTACATTTGTTGGAGGAAATCTAGTCACATGGAGAAGTAAGAAGCAAAAGGTCGTTGCTTTATCAAGTGCTGAGGCAGAATTCAAAGGGATCAAAAGTGGGCTCACAGAAATCTTGTGGCTAAGGAGATTGTTGACTGAGATTGGTTTCTCCACGTCATAAAAGAGTTAATTGTTCTGTGATAATAAGGCTGCAATCAGCATTTCAGAGAATCTGGTCCAACACGATAGAACCAAACACGTTGAAGTGGACCGACATTTCGTCAAGGAAAAAATTGAAAGTGGCATTATTGAGTTACCTTTTGTGCGGTCTGAGGATCAATTAGCAGATATCCTGACAAAGGCGGTGAATTCCAAAAGCTTTGTTGAAGTTCTTTGCAAGTTAAGTATTAGAGATCTCACTACTTAACTTGAGAGGAAGTGTTGGAAGGAAAAACTAAGAAATAAGGAATCAAGATTAATACCAAGAATATATGGATTTATATTGATTTATTTCCTTTTATTGTACAAACAAATTTCTCTTTAAAAGAGAACTTTAATTCATCTATTGGAAATATACAATACAATTAATCCCTTTCCTATCTATCTAAACCTCTTCAAATGGCGTTTGTACCATTTAACAACAATCATATATATATATAATCTGCTTCTAACATGATAACTTTTCAGTGTGTGATGATATATTAATGACACGATAATGTATAAAAGATGATTTTATATATATAATTCAAGTTATTTTAAAATTATTGTGTCATATTGTGTCAACTAAAAAAAGGTGTTCTGATAGAGAGCAGAAGCAGATGCTTATTGTGTCAACACAAAATATGACTTTATTACACAAATTTTAAAATAATTATTTTTCAATTTTGTGTTTTATTGTTACAATCGTTTAAAGTTTAAGAAATTTTCAATTTGCATCTTGCAGGATTCTAGAAAACCCAATAATATTTCAGAAAAAAAGATAGTTGATGTTTGGTTTTACACTTGCATATGTCCATATGAATTTCTTCAGAAAAATTCAAAGTTACTTGCTCTAAAAATTTGTCGAAAAAAATCTCCAATAACATAGCATTTTGGCAAAAGTCACGCCCATCTGTAGAAATTCATTGGAAATGGGATTTTGATCAAGAATCTGCATGCAAAGCACTCAATATATAATTTTTTTTATGTCGATGGTGGTTGCAGCCGCTATTGAAGTGCGTATTGAGTAAACTCCGCCCCTGTAATAATCTGCAAACCACACAAGGGAGGTAATCCATACTTGGCAACCCAGTTGTGATAGGCTCACACCTAATGGACTTAATATATAACTTCTCACGTGATTTGTTATGATTTTTTTATGCATGATAATTACTTACTAGTTACGAGAGTTAATTATGTAATTAATTTTTGAACTTAGAGGGTTTTGAGTGACCTTGATTAAACAAGTTAATCTTATAAGTTATAACATGCTAAATAATTTTGATATAATTTAACGTCGTATTAGATAGATAGATTTTAAGATACAATAATGAAAATATTGTAATTAAAATAACCAAAGAAATTTCCGACCCATGCCCACGCCGTGAATACGACTTACTATTGCTTCAATGTCTTCGTATTTACAAGCACCAGATATATGTATGATTCAGTGATTGGATTAATTAAAATTTAATTAGGTACACTATCATGATGGATTTTCATTATTATTATTATTATTATTATTATTATTATTATTATTATTATTATTATTATTATTATTATTATAAGATTATGTTAGTGCCACAGTTTTGCACTAAATGTTCGTGTTGCTTTGTTGGCGAGATATGCTCGACAATGTGTGTTTGGGTATGTCCCTGAAGCTATTCATTTTGATGTGCGAGAAAAGAAGAACAGTTGGCAAACTGTTCCCTCTAATGTCCCAAACAGAACTAGGGCACCTGTATATGGCAGTTTCCATAAATAGAAGATCTTGCGCGGATCCATTCATGGAAGGCAAGATATGTTCGATTGACTGCCTTGTGGCGTAGATATCGAGCTACAAATAACCCTCCTGTCCAAAGAAAGTATCTACACACTTTTGAGAAGATAAAAAACCATCGATTCACTTTCATATTGACGGCGCATGAAGATCGGCGACAAGTGTGAAGTGAAGGCTATAAGAAGTCCGATTCATTGTACAATCGATGGACGTTTTGTTTAGATTCTCTTAGCATTTTATTTGAGAGTCAGTATGGTTTGTGTCCCAAGTATTTTACTAGTAGTTGTTCCTTAAAACAGTTCAACGTGATAGACTAGTTTTGAGTGTTTTCGAGTGAAACACGTGAGGGGATTTTTAATCCATTTTGTACGCAATCTCGGGTGAGATTGTAAGTTGAAGTCGTGGGTAGCTAGAGGGAGTCTAATAATGTCACGGTTGTAAGAGGATCTTATAGCTTTCGGCTAGCGAAAGAGTTCGTGGAGAAGAACGGGCAACATAAGGAGGGAGTCATGTATGTGTAACATTCCAAATACACTTCATGAAGGAGTAACAGTCGAATCTTCAAGTTTGGGAGCAATCCCCCCAGAGTAGGTTGATTAACTGAACTAGGTTTTAATTTATGTTCTTACATCTGTCCCGCACATATCGTAGAACAACTTATAGCAGTCTTTATTAAACACTTGTGAGCACGGATTCTCATTTTTCAGATTAGATGACAAAATATACTTATATACAAATATAAGAATATTTGGATATATAGTTTAGGTCATTTCCTGGTTTGCACTAAAATTGTGCAAATTAAAGTTGTAACATTTGGGGAGTAAATCAAAATTCTGCTTAATTGGTCCGCACAACCTTTTCATACAAAAACATTTACTTGTTATCAAATATTTACTTACAATTTATAAAGAATTTTATTTATTTATTTGTTTTTCGAGTAAAATTATAAACACTTCATTGGCATAACACCTTTTTTTATAGTAGAAACACATATACAACTTATAACCAACACATTAAGCCCAACAATCTTAGGTATATACATATATATATATATATATAATTATATGATAATTTTCAGATTACTGATTGAGTATAACGCAAAGATTTGTGTTTATATATATATATATATATTTAATTATATGACAATTTTCAGAATAAATGATTGAGTATAACGCAAAGATTTGTGTTTATTAATAATTTGATTTAAATATTAAAACTATATTAACATTTAACATAAATAAACAATAGCAAGAACAAATAAAAATGTTAATTAGTGCTGCAAGAAATGTAGCTCCACCATGCAAAAATAGCATGCTTTTGGTGCTCCATTAGAAATGTGCTAAGCCAAAATGAATTTAAAGCCAATCAGCCTAGCTATGTGACAAAAAGGAAATATAATACAAAAGAAAATGGCCCTTTCTTTTACTGGTTGGGATGTTATTTTTGACCTATTAGACTTTAATTTTATCAATAATACAGACAAAAAGCTTAAACTAATTAGATTTTGATCCCAACTGCCGATAAAAGTCTCCTTTGCACCGCCTCACCCACTCAAAATAAATAATTAAAGAGTGTGATTTAAGTCGAGTATTTTAAATTTTAATTATCCCACTACGTCGTCAACTAGAATTGATAAATATATACATTATAAAGAGAGCATGAACTAGATTTGGAAGATCTATATCATCCCCTTTTAACATAGATAAAAACTTGTGTTAGACTAAATCTAGAGGTCCTGGGTTCGAATCTCCTCCATGCGAAATTCCACGAATTAATATTGGCTCAGAATTAAATTGATTTGAGATTAACTAATTGAAGTAAATGACAACACCCTAGCTAGGATGTTTTTTTACCTGTTTTTTGTTCCTTTGGGAATGACCTAGTGGTGGAATGATGTTTTTTGAGGCCAAAGGTCTCAAGTTTGACCCACCACCAACACCACTAGGTGTGAGCCAAGCCATGTGTGGTTTACCTCCCATGTGTAGGTTTGCAGGCTATTACACAGGGGCGGAGTTTACCCAATGCGCACCACGGTAGCGGCTGCGGGTTACCCTTAACATAAAAAAAAACTTGTGTTAGACTGTCTAATGAATTTGATAAACTAATCAAATTAATATCTCAAAATCTGTCCCACCCACCCATACCCGTATTGTCCCTCTTATAGGGCTGTGCAAACGGTCGTGTAGATGGCAAAAAATCAAATATTATATATAATGTGTTTATTGATTTTTATATATTTATTTAGTTTTGGAATCATATAAAATCTAAAATTAAATAAAATATTTAAATAATAAAGATATTATTATATGATAAATATCAAGAGTCTTTGACAACAAGTAAATATCTTTCAAAAAGATATATATCAATTTCCAATAGCGAACGAGATAGTGCCACATCAGCCCTAGATATTTCTCCCTGTAACTATAAATAGAGACCTCCATATCAGTTGAAAATCACTCCGGAAGTTAAAATTGAAGAGCTTAAGAAGTTGGAGAAAAATTCTCTACGAAGTTCTCTCCAACATTCAAGTCGTTCTTGGCGGGAGTCATCTCAAATCTAGCGTCCGATCCGGAATCAAGGTTCTGAAATCCTCCAGACGACGTTATAAAGTCCCGATATCCAAGGTGTTCTAGCAAGATTCAAGTCGTTCTTCATCAGAATCACCTCAAATCCAATGTTCAATCCGGAATCAAGGTCGTCGGCCCCCGATTAACGTTATCAAGTTCAAATACCAAGTCAAAGAGGATCGAGGATACAAATCTTCCCCGAAAACTTCGAAGACCAAGTCAAAGAAGATCGAGGATACAAATCTTCCCCCAAAGCTTTGAAGACCATTTGAAAATCAAGTTTTGAAGAAAAGAATTAGAGGATATATAGAGATTGGATCCGTATAAATATGTTTTGATTCGAAAATCATCTTAATTGTGCACCATTTTGTGTTTTATCAAATTAAATACAAAATTTTATATTACAAATTTTGGCACGCCCAGTGGGACAATCTCTACCTCTCATCTCTTCTCTTCATCAATTTCCTCAAGCATCAAGATGTCTACAACTCTGAAAGAGCAAGAAAGAAATGATGGGGGCAAATATTTTGAGGAATATCCAAGTGAAGAAAAAAAAAGAAGCACCTATAAATCTTACCATATGCATGTGACGGTCCATGAAAAGAAAACCAATGCTCCTTGATAAGAGCCTAAACTATCTTCCAAAGCTCATTGATAAGAGCCAAAACTATCTAAATTTGCTCAAACGCTCCTTGATAAGAGCCTAAACTATCTTCAAAACTCCTTGATAAGAGTCAAAACTATCTAAAGTTTTCAAAATACAAACGCTCCTTGATAAGAGCCTAAACTATCTTCAAAACTCCTTGATAAGAGTCAAAACTATCTAAATTTTTCAAAATACAAATGCTCCTTGATAAGAGCCAAAACTATCTAAGCTCTTTAAGAAATACCAAGACTCCTTGACACGAGTATAAAATGTCTAAAATGTCAAATTCAAATCTAAGACTCTTTGACACGAGTATTGATAACCTCATATTTTGCATTTATTTTGAGTTACATTTGGGTGGTATTTGATGGGCATTGCATGCATGAAGTGTTGAGTTTTGCATAGTTTCATATGTTTTGTATAATGTCACGTGTTTGTTCATTGTGAAGTGAATTAATGCCATTTTTTGTGTGGACTTCAAATGAGTGTGGGAACACCCTATAAAGATAGGAAATCAAGTTAGAAATGCGTTGCAAAAAAAATCGGGTCAATCGGATGAGAAACGAGTGAGAACGAAGCAAAACAGTGAGAGGCTGTCGATGCTGAAAAATACCCGCGACCGGACTCGCGACCCGGGAGGTCGCGAATCACCTCTTCTCCATTTTTCTGTACGAGCGCGACAGAGAGAAGGTTCTCCTTTGAAATACCCGCGATCCGGTCGCGAATTTGGGGATCCGGTCGCGAATTTTGGCCACGTCAGCGCCACGTGGACTCGCGACTCGAGTCGCGGGTGACTGGGTCGTGAGTGAGGTCACGAATCGAGCGGGCGTGTCTGATTTTTGACTTATTTTTGGGATTTTCTTAACTTGGTATTTAAGGGTTTGATGCACGAAAATTAGACACAATTCCACCTACCCAAAAGTTGCCACCAGAGGTTTGCTGCAGAGAAAAACAGACGCGAAGAACAAGACCAAGGGATTCAAGAGCTTTCAAGATTAGAGACAAATTAATTCTTTCGGGTTTAATGAGCTCTTTGTTCCAGTACTTAACCATGGACACATTCCTGGTCCCCAGATCGATGCGAATAACTTCGAGTTGAAATCAGGATTGGTCTCCATGGTTCAACAAAAGCAATATGGAGGACGGGCCACTGAAGACCCGAATGCACACTTGACGCAGTTCTTGGAGATATGTAGTACAGTGAATATTAATGGAGTCCCCGATGACGTCATTCGCTTACGCCTATTTTCATTCTCTTTACGAGATACGGCTAAGCAATGGTACCAATCTCTAGCCGCTGGGTCTGTGGACAGCTGGAAAAGTCTTGCGCACAAGTTCCTGCACAAATTCTTTCCACCTGGTTTGACTCTCAAGCTGAAGGGTGAAATTACACAATTTCGTCAATACGAGGATGAGACATTATATGAGGCTTGGGAACGGTTTCGAGATATGCTGAGGAAGTGCCCCAACCATGGATTTGGGGTAGATCATTAAGTCTGCATCTTCTACAACGGGTGTGACATGGAATTGAAGAGGCTTATGGATGCCTCTGCTGGCGGCTCTTTGTTGAACAAGGGCCACGATCAAGCTGTAATGATCATAGAGGACATGGCAGCCAACAGCTATCAGTGGTCTGGGGATCGACAAGTGAAGATTTTGAAAAGAGCTGCAGCAGTTGATGATAGTGATCCGATTGCCAAGCTTGCCGCACAGCTGTCTACTCTGAATGCCACGATCAATAGTAGATTTGATACTATGGTGCGACCGGGTATAGATAATCCCATGGGAAATACAGTTGAAGATGTCAACTACATCAATCAGAGAGGTGGCTATGATGACAATAATTACCGAGGCGGGAATCAATTCTACCAAGGTAACCGATCCAACCTCTCATATGGGAATCCCAACGGTGCACTGCAGCCCCCTCCTGGCTTCTCTGTAACAAATAGAGTGATCAATGAGGAAAAAAAGCCTAACATGGATGATCTGTTGATGGCGTTCATGGGGAAGACCGATAAATTCATGGGGGAGTCGCAAGCTAGAGTGGAGAAGTTGGAGAATACTGTGGGTGCCATGAGTGTGCAAATGAAGATGTTCGAAAAGCAACTGGGTCAGCTGGCTATAGTTGTAGGGAATCAGCACCGATCGGGACAGTTCTCTAGCAGCACCACAGTGAATCCTAAGGAATGGTGCAATGCAATCCATCTGCATACTGAGGTTCCTGCACCTATTGTTGTCGTGGCAGCTGTTTCCCCCAAGATGGCTTCTGACAAGCCCAATTCTACCATCAAGAGTCCTCCGACGGGTCTTACAGTGCTTCCTACAGTGACTATTCCATTCCCGCAGAAGACTCCAAAACAGAAGGTTGATGCACAGTTCTCTCAATTTTTGGAGATTTTTAAGAAGGTGCACATCAACATTCCTTTGGTGGAGGCATTGCAGCATATGCCTAAGTATGCAAAATTCCTCAAGGATGTTGTATCCAAGAAGAAGAAGATAGAGGAGTTCGAGATGGTGCACATCCCAGAAAACTGCAGCTCCATCATCCAAACGAAGCTCCCAGCTAAGATGAAGGATCCAAGAAGTTTCACACTTCCCATCACCATTAGAGAAAAGATAGGTGGTCGAGCACTGTGCGATTTGGGGGCAAGCATCAATTTGATGCCGCTGTCATTTTTCAAGAAGCTGAACTGTGGGCAACTCAAGCCCACAACCATGTGTTTGCAGATGGCTGACCGATCTGTGGTGTTTCCTAAGGGAATTTTGGAAGATGTATTGATCAAGGTGCATGAGTTTATATTCCCGGTGGATTTTGTGGTGCTGGACATGGAGGAAGATAAAAGCGTCCCTCTCATTTTGGGACGCCCATTTTTGCACACCGGACGGGCCAATATCGATTTGGACACTGGGATTCTGACTCCCCGGTTTGAAGATGAACACATTCAGTTCATGTTTGATGGTGGAGGCATGGAGATGGATGCTCAGGGAAGAGAATGAGGGATACCCGTTTCCTCACTTGTGAGAACTTGAGTTCCCGAATTCGTCTGGTTGTCGACGTGAAATGCAGCGCTTGTTGGGAGGCAACCCAATGTGTTTTTTTTTAATGTCTCCTTTCATTTCAGTTTTTTTTATTTATGTTTTTGACTTTTTTTTCTGAGTTTTGCAGGTAAATAACACTTGGATGTTGTATTTTGGGGGATAGCGAAGCAATCAACTTGTCTTTCGACAAGTTTGGGGGAGGAGGTTGAACCCGAATGGTCATCCACTTGATTTCTGTGAGTGGTCGACGACACTTACATGCATTCTTACAAACTTATTCCATCCCGTGGATTTGAATAAGTTTGGGAGATGTATGCTTGTGGTTTCTAGACTTTTATTTTATTTTACCTGCTTTACGTGTTTAGTTTTTTGTTTTTATTTTTCCGGACAGTTTGAAAAATTTTGAATTTTGGTCTTGAATTTTACTTGGGATTTTGATGATATATGCTTTATGGTCTATGGTTTGGTATTTATGATTGAGATTATTTGATTGGGAATGATTTGAGCATGTATAGCATGATTTGAATGAGCATGTGTTCTAGAGATTTTTGAGCTTTATTTTGTTCAATGTTGAGCCGTGAGAATTTTGAGCCTATAAGACTATTATCTTAATTTTTGTTCTTGTGTATTGGTTGTCTGTACACTTGATTCTCTAGAACTTGCATGTCGTCTTGCTTGAGATTGAGTTGTTGTGCTTGAAAATAGGAGATGATAATAGGCCATATTTTCTTTAGCCATTTATCCCAAACAATGTCCTATATTCATTATATCCATTTGCAAGCCATTTTGTGCCTAATTGACTTTTCTTTGGAAGCCTATTTGGGATATCATTTGTTGATTCTTGTGGAGAAATAGGAAGAAGAGTAAGGAATTTCGGAGTTGGGATGAAGAAGAAAATTAGAGATAATTGGTGATTTTTTTTGTTGGTGCACAAAAAAAAGTGCTATGTGAGTGTTGAAAAGAAAAAAAATGAAAAGAGCACTAAAAAGAAAAAAAATGTGAAAAGTGCCAATGAAAAGAAATAAAGAAAAGAGACCAAAGGTCTATGAGTTGAAAAAAAGAAAAAAAAAATGAATAACTTAAGTGGTGTAGGAGGAAGTTGAAAAAATTCCAACTAGTGTTTGAATGTGATAAGTAGTGGGGAATAGAAAGTAAAAGTGGTGGATTGTGTTGCAATTGTTGAGTCACTTGAGCCAAATATTCCTAACCTTAACCCGAGCCTACATTACAACCTTAATAAAGCCCTATTTGATCTTAATCTTGAGCACATTTATTTGTCAGTGGAGAGTTGAGATTATATGCAAGCCTATGGTAGATCAAGTGTATAGTTCAATGTTTCGATGAGTGCTTACCCTTATTTTATCACACTTTGAGTGTTTTGAACGAAACACACACCGGTGAGGATCATTGACATGATACTTGTTCGTTGAAGTCTATTGCATGTGTTCATGATTTGAGTGTTGTGCTTGTTCATGTCTTTTCCCGATTAGATTTTTGAGGTTGTAGATGCTAGATTATAAATTGTGGAGTTATGTATTGTTTGAATTCCATGTTTGGTTTTGTTCTTTGTTTGAGGACAAACAATGTTTTAAGTTTGGGGAAGTTGATAACCTCATATTTTGCATGTATTTTGAGGTACATTTGGGTGGTATTTGATGGGCATTGCATGCATGAAGTGTTGAGTTTTGCATAGTTTCATATGTTTTGTGCAATGTCACGTGTTTGTTCATTGTGAAGTGAATTAATGCCATTTTTTGTATGGACTTCAAATGAGTGTGGGAACACCCTATAAAGATAGGAAATCAAGTTAGGAACGCGTTGCAAAAATAATCGGGTCAATAGGATGAGAAACGAGTGAGAACGAAGCAAAACAGTGAGAGGCTGCCGATGCTGAAAAATACCCGCGATCGGACTCGCGACCCGGGAGGTCGCGAATCACCTCTTCTCCATTTTTCTGTACGAGCGCGAAAGAGAGGGGGTTCTCCTTTGAAATACCCGTGACCCGGTCGCGAATTTTGGCCACGTCAGCGCCACGTGGACTCGCGATCCGAGTCGCGGGTGACTGGGTCGTGAGCGAGGTCGCGAAGCGAGCGGGCCTGTCCGATTTTTGACCTATTTTTAGGATTTTCTTAACTTGGTATTTAAGGGTTTGATGCACGAAAATTAGACACAATTCCACCTACCCAAAAGTTGCCACCAGAGGTTTGCTGCAGAGAAAAACAGACGCGAAGAACAAGACCAAGGGATTCAAGAGCTTTCAAGATTAGAGACAAATTAATTCTTCCGGGTTTTATTTTCTCTGTTCTTAGGATTGTTCATGTTTTTTTTGTGGATTATTTTGATTATTCATTTTGCCATGGATAGTTAAAACCCTAGTATTCTAGGGTTGGATTATGATTTATTTATGAAGTTCTTTTGATTCATTTTATTTGGTGTCTATGATTTGATTATGTTTTGATTATTCTTGCTTATCTCTGTATTATTTAGCTGATCACTAAATGATGCAATCTGATGTGTTAATCCATAATTTGAGAGATGAGTTTTAACACAAGATCTGGAATAATTAACTAATTAGTCAATATCACTCGAGAGAGTTGCGATTAATTTAGAGAACAATAAATCTTTGGAACCATTAAGAGTTGCATAATAGGTATTGAACGGACACGTTAATATTTATTGTGTGATCTACAATCTAGGCGCTTCGAGAGAAGGTTTAGAATACATGAGTGATTGTTCTAACATGATTTAAATCCCAACATAGACACTAAATGAATTGATTAAGAGAATGGATTAAATAATGAGTATCCAATCCTAGAATGCGTCTTTTCTTCAGTGTTTGATTTTCTGTGTTGATTTCTGTTGTGGTGATTTAATTTATTTATTATATTTAGTTTTTAATTAGTTAAATTCAACCATATTTTATAGTCTAGATAACTGCGAGGAATTAAATTAAATAACTAGCAGATTTATTATTAAATCTCTGTGGATACGACCTTGTTCACCGCTGTCCTTTAAGCCTCAATGTACACTTGCAGTTTAGGTGAAAATAAATACCGAACAAGTATAAAATGTCTACAAAGTCAAATTCAAATCCAAGACTTATTGACACGAGTATAAAAGGTCTAGAAATTCAAATTTAAAACTCCTCGACATGAGTATAAAATGTCTACAAATTCAAATCTAAAATTCCTTGACACGAGTATAAAATGTCTACAAATCCAAGTACTCACGGACACAAGTATAAAAGGTCTACAAAATCCAAATTCAAATCCAAGTACTCACAGACACGAGTATAAAAGGTCTACAAAGTCCAAATTCAAGTTGAAGGCTCCTCGATATGTGAATAAACTATCCAAATTCAAGAAAGCTCCCTGATACGAGCATAAACTATCTAAATTCAAATCCAAATTGAAGGCTCCTTGATACGAGTATAAACTATCTAATAAATTCAAATTGAAGAACTCTTGAATATGAGTATAAACTATTCACAAGTTGAAATTCAAGAACTCATTGACACGAGTATAAACTATCTAATATATTCAAGTTCAAGACTCCTTGATACGAGTTTAAACTATCTAATCAATTTTCGAGACTCATTCATTTCAAACGACAAGTCATCAATGAACAAGTCTCCAGGGGGCATTTGTAGACGGCGAAAAATCAAATATTATATATAATATTTTTATTGATTTTTATATATTTATTTAGTTTGGAATCATATCAAATCCAAAATTAAATAAAATATTTAAATAATAAAGATATTATTATATGATAAATATCAAGAGTCTTTGACAACAAGTAAATATCTTTCAAAAAGATATATATCAATTTCCAACAGTCAATGAGATAGTGTCACATTAGCCCTAGATCTCTCTCCCTATAACTATAAATAGGGACCTCCATATCAGTTGAAAATCACTACGGAAGTTAAAATTGAAGAGCTTAAGAAGTTGGAGAAAAATTCTCTACGAAGTTCTCTCCAACATTCAAGTCGTTCTTTACCGGAGTCATCTCAAATCCAGCGTCTGATCCAGAATCAAGGTTCTGAAATCCTCCAGACGACGTTATAAAGTCCCGATATCCAAGGTGTTCTAGCAAGATTTAAGTCGTTCTTCATCAGAATCACCTCAAATCCAACGTTCAATCCGGAATCAAGGTTGTCGGCCCCCGATTAACGTTATCAAGTTCAAATACCAAGTCAAAGAGGATCGAGGATATAAATCTTCCCCGAAAACTTCGAAGCCCAAATCAAAGAAGATCGAGAATACAAATCTTCCCCCAAAGCTTCGAAGACCGTTTGAAGATCAAGTTTTGAAGAAAAGAATCAGAGGATAAATAGAGATTGGATCCATATAAATATGTTTTGATCCGAAAATCATCTGAATTGTGCACCATTTTGTGTTTTATCAAATTAAATACAAAATTTTATCTTACAGGTCGGTCTGGTTCTGACTAAACCGAGATGACCAAATGGATCGAGGTAAAAAAAAATTATGATCGGATCAGACCTACTATTAGATAGGACAGAACCGAAGACCGACCGAGTGATTGAATCTTCCTTTTTTTCCTCAATTTTTTTGTTCATATACATATAAATTGTAAAATCACAAAACACTAATAATTGGAAATGCAAGAATTTCTTCCGAAGACCACGGAATAATGGTATTCTAAGACATTCATCCATAAAAAAAAGGAATTGATTAAGGGCCCTTAAATGAAAAGCAGAAAACTCTACACCATTTTCCATATTTCACGAAAAATACTACTTAATTGCGTGGATTATCAGGTTTAGATCTGGAATTCACACTTATTAGGAATTATATTTTGTTTTCAGTCATGTTATCATTTACTCTTAACTCCCTATAGTTTAGGAATTTATTTAATATTAAAAATATTAAAATTTAAATAATAAAAGTTATTTATTTCGATCGGTTCGGTCCGATCGATTGAACATTTTTTTATGACCGAACCAACCGATTATATTTTCGATCCTTTAATATGAAGACCGGACCGACTGAATTGTGTGAAAAAACAGATCGAAATCAATCGATCGATCCGGTCCGGTCGATTCTGTCGGTTCGGGTTTTGCACAACCCTACCCACCTAGATGTGTGAGATACACGCACAATGGCACGTGAAGCTCACGTGCCCAGCACCCTATTTTATTTTATTTATTTTTTTATTTTGTAATTTTTTTCTTTTTAAAAAAGATTATTTTGTATAGAGCTCAGTGCACAAGCTCATGCGTTAGCATTGGGCGAGTGCGCTGCCCGAGACGTCGGATAAAAAAATTAAATTAATTCAATTTAATTTGAATGTTTACTAAATTCATTTTAGGGTATATATACATATATATATATATTTCAAAAAAAAAATTATCGAGCGCATTGCACAAGCTTAAATGTTAGCATCAGGTGAGTACACGCAGGATAGAAAAATTCATTTAAAAAAATTAAAGAGAAAAATTTTTAAATAGCCATTATTACTTAGTAAATCATGTAAATAGCCACTTTTTAAAAAAGTAATGTTTCTAGCCATTTTCATAAAAAAGTACTAGAAATTCCTTAGTTCTATATTTATTATTAATAATTATAAAAGATTTAATTCTCTCTCTTTTTATCTCTCACATTCATTTTTTACTCTCTGGTTTATCAATTAAAACAAAACTACCAATGATGAAGATGATGAAGCTATAATTTTTGAAGATTATCATTTTCTTTCCTCTCTCTAATCCGACATTTCTACAATAAATTATCTGATGCAATTTCGAAAAATAGGGATTTATTCTGAAATTTGATTTTTTTAACTTTTGTTGACATGCGTGTTGTTTTTAAATTATTGATCTAAATATTTAATTATTTATGAATATTTTTTTGGAATGGATGAAAAAAATATGAATGTTTTTTGATACTCGTGCAATAACTTATTTTTAACCGATGCATGAGTGCACGAATGAGCAAACTTGTGCATTCGTGTATCAGCTCATTTTATAAATGATGCACGAGTACATGAGTAGGCCGACTCGTGCACTCGTATATCAATGTAATGTTCAACCAATGCACGAGTACATGAATGAGCATGATCGTGTTTTTGTGTATGTGTTCGCTTTGAACTAATCGTGTACTCATGAGAGGGAGAAGGGGTGATGATTGGGAAGGAGAGATTTATTTTTTTAATTAAATATTATTTTTGAAAGTATAATAATTATTGTAATAAAGTTATTGTTGTACATTCTTCTAAAAAATGGCTAATAGCATTATTTTTTTGAAAAGTGGCTACTTACATAATTTACTAAGTAAAAATGGGTATTTTTCTATATAACACAAAAGTAAATATATATTTGTAAAAAAATAAAACAAGAAAAATTAAAAATTGGAAAAAAAAACTGAAAAAAGAAAAAGAAAAAAAAGAGAAGGGGACGGACCACCTTCATGCATAGGTCAAATAAGATCCGTCTAACGGGTTTGATCTCACAAGAAAACCTTCCCTTTAACATATATAGTAGTATATTTTATATTTGGGAAATGCACTTATCAAATATTTATTTATAATTATTAAGGTCTCAATCATCCTAATCCCGATACGTACCCACAATTACGTTGTGAAAAATGCATAGAAATCGCACTGACCTTTCGGGCCGAACAATCTGGGTCACAAACTCTATCAAAATCTAACATTACTGTTGATCTTCAGTTCATATGTTTACACATGTCATGTTTAGAGATGGAGTAATTAATTTGATATGACAAACACTTCTATACACCTGTTATAAATAGTGCTATTTAAGACGGGTTGGGTCAACATGCGCTTTGACCCGGTCAACGTGGTCAAACCCTCCCTTTGACCAAGTTTTTTTAGGGTATTTTTGGTTTTTTAGAGTTTTGGGGGGGAGGGGGATTTAGGGGTTTATTTTGTATTTTTTAGGATTTTTCGGGGTGTTTTTAGGGTTATTTTGGGGTGAAATCGGATTTAAAAAATGAAAAAAAAGTAAAAAAAACTGCAAAAAAAAAATTATGTATACATGCATGCGAACATAGCCTAGCTAGTAAAGTAATGCACCATAATTAGCATATACTTATGTTTTATTGAGATTTTGTTCATACTTACGTTAATACAAGTCCGAGTATTTAAAATTAGTTAATCGGTATACTTATTATGGGCTAGCAATTTTAGGACTAGGGCTAATCAATATTAATTGTGTGTAAAAATGCTCGACTCTAAACGAAGAAAATAAATTTAAGTCAATAACCCTATAATTTTTGGAATAAAACAATACTCATTGGATCACGACCAAATAATCTCTAATGAAATTAAAATAGATGTCTAAAACAACTCCCAAAAAAAAAAAATTAACTGAAAAATAGATGTCTAAAACACCAGCTTGAAAATAACACGATCAATATTAGCCCATGCTCAATTGCTAATTCCTTAAATCTGTGATTAGGCGCTTAATTAATCGCTTTCAAGCAATGACTGTCGACTCTTTGGGACTTTTCTCTGATTATTATCTTCTTCCTTATAATTATGTTTGAAAGCAAAACAGAAAATCTACATAAATAAATTGCAAGGCGGCCATGAATTATTTTGGGGAATATTTTCTGTATTGCTCTCTTCTTGAATGTTTTTACAGAATGAGGATAGGCACCTCTTATACAGCTACAGAATACTCTAGAATATAATAGGTGTGCATTTACAATTGGTGCAACATAAAACTAACTCTAAAAATCATTGGATAATGATTAGCAAGGATATTCTCCCGAGAGAATATTCTCCTAAGAGATTAATCAGGTGCGGCTTCTTGTTTGTGCTCCCTCATTCCAGGTGGCTGCTGAGTAGACAAAGTAAGTAGAGGTGTTGAGAGTGACATGGTATTCCTAATAACCCCCCTCAAACTGAGCGAGGGAGGCACAATGACATTCAAAAAATTGCGAAACCGAGTGAAGGATGGACGTGTGAGTGGTTTGGTGAAGCCATTGGCGATCTGAGCATGGGAAGGAAGATGTTGAATCCGAATCTTATGTCGGGAACGTGTTCGCTCACAAAGTGAAAATCAACTTTCGCATGTGTAATGCGAGAATGGAAAACAGGATTGGAGGCAAGAGAAACAGCTCCCAAATTGTCTACCCAAACAACAGATGGGGTGCGATGAGAAATTCCCAATTCTTCTAAGAGTGAGTGCAACCAAAGAACATCACAAGTAACTTGCGTAAGACTTTGAAATTCTACCTCAGTACTCGATCGAGACACAGTAGATTGCTTTTTGGCACTCCAACAAACTAAGTTTTTTCCAAGAAAAACAAATGCGCCGGAGGTAGACTTTCTGTCATCTCTATCAGATGCCCAATCAGCATCGGCATATGCCATAATATCAAGATTGGGAGAAGGTTTGATGGCTAATCCATGGTGAAGAGTGCCAGCCAAATACCATAAGATTCTCTTAACAGCCCGCTAATGTGTGTCAAGAGGAGCCTGCATAAATTGATTGACTTTGTTAACACTAAAAAAGCGATGTCGGGATAAGTGAGTGTGGCATACTACAATGCTCCGAAAAAGAGTAGAATCCACAAGCGATTTGCCATCATATTTGGAAAGACATGGTGAACCAACCATAGGACTAGCAAGGCCCTTTGCATCTGCCATCTGCACTTTGGAGAGAATATCCTGAATGTACTTCTTCTGACTAAGGAACAAACCCGTGGAAGAGGATGTGAATTGAACACCAAGAAAATGACTCAAAGATCCCAGATCCTTTAAAGAAAAATGACGTCGAAGCTGAGCAATAATCTTGTGTATCTCACTAATGTTGTCACATGTTAGTAAGATATCATCTACATACATGATCAGAAGAAAGAATGAGGTTGAAGTCTTTCTGTAAAATAAACAAGTATCTGATCTCGAATGATTGAATCCCAGAGAGACCAGGGCAGTTCCAAGCTTAGAATGCCAAGCTCGAGAGGCCTGCTTTAGGCCATAGATAGCCTTGTAGAGGTGGCAGACCATGTTAGAACCTTGCTCAACCTCAAAACTAGGGGGTTGGCACATGTAAATATCCTCATGAAGATCTCCATTTAAGAATGCATTGTCCACATCCAACTGTTAGATTTGCCATGCCCGAGAAACAGTAAGTGTAAGAATAGTTCGAACTGTAATTGGTTTGACTACAAGACTGAAAGTGTCAGTATAGTCAAGACCGAAGGTTTGTGTGAACCCCCGTGCCACTAGTCTAGCTTTATGCCGAGCAATAGAACCATCAGAATTGCATTTGAGTTTAAAAGTCCACTTACAGCTGACCACTTCTTTGTGAAGAGGAAGAGAGCTCAATTTCCAAGTCTGATTGCGCAAGAGTGCATCAAATTCTGCTTGCATTGCTCGCTTCCAGGCAGGAACTTGAAGTGCTTGCTTGAATGTTTTTGGTTCAACCTCTTCTGGTGACAAATAAGTTGTGAGAACTTTGGGCTTGTATATACCAGCTTTGGCCCTTGTTGTCATAAGATGCACATTGACAGTAAGAGAACACTGTTGTACATCACCTGAAATCACTTTCTCAAAAACATCATTAGATAAAGGAGCAGGGGAATATAATATTGGAGATGCTATGTTATCAGCCTTTGAAGAGGAAGAGGAGACGGGAAAAGTATTAGAGACAAAGGGCAAAGAAGTAGGAACAGCAAAATTAGGAGCTAGAGGAACAAGAAGAGAATGAGAAGGAGAAGAGGGTGATGTAGCAGTTAAGAAAGGAGTAGGTTGAGAAAAAGGAAAAATAGTCTCATTAAAAATCACATGTCTCGTGATCACCACTTTGCCGGACGGGAGGAGCACTTTATATCCTTTAAAAAAAGGGATATAGCCAATGAAGACTACCGAGTTGCCGCAAAATTCCAGTTTATATGTGTTGTAAGGACGGAGGAAAGGAAAACATAAACAACGAAAAGCTTTTAAGTGAAGACAGATGAGGTTTAGTAGAGGTGAGAGCTTCAAGAAGAAGAGAAATACCGACTTTGACAATATGCTGATGTTTCCATTCAGCTAAGCCATTCTGCTCGGGTGTGTATGGACAAGATAAACGATGATGAATGCCATGACTAAGAAAGAATGAGCGCAGAGGCTTATATTCTGTCCCTCCATCACTTTGAACAATTTTAATTTTCTTATTATATTGATTTTCAACCAGTGCCTTGAATTGAATAAAAGCAGCGGAAGTGTCAGATTTAGCTTTAAGTAGGTATATCCAAGTAAATCTAGAAGCATGGTCAACAAAAGAGACATAATAAAGATAACCATTTCTAGATGGAATTGTAGATGGTCCCCATAAGTCAGTATGAATAAGCTCAAGGGAAGCAAACTTTTCATTACTAGCAGAAAATGGTAACCTATGGCACTTGGCCTTTAAGCAGGAGGCACAAGGCTACAGATCATTGTTTATAAAATAAGAGGTATGATTTTGAGTCAATGTCTTCTTTATAATATCAAGAGAAGCATGACCGAGCCGACAATACCACAGACCAAGAGTGTCTTTATTACTCATAGTAGCAGCAAAAACGAAAGGAGAGGGCTGATGTTGCTGTTGGAGAGATGGTGACAGAGAGAGCAGAAGAGATGTAGGAGGAACTTTGGTAAGATCAAAGCTATAAAGTCCATTGTTAAGCTTCCCAGTGAGGAGCGTTGCCTTGGTAGCTTGATCCTTCACCAAACAAAAAGAATGATGAAATTTAAAATAAACAGAGTTATCTTTTGCAAACTGAGAAACATAGATCAAATTTTTTGTAATCTGAGGAACATGTAAGAGAGATTTTAGAATGAACGAATGCTTAGCAAGATTAGAATTAGGCTTAAACATAGAATGACCAATATGTAGAATGTTCAAACCTGTCCCGTCACCGACTTGTAATTTCTCACCTCCATGATATGTGCTGGAGCCATTAAAGTTTCGAAGATCATATGTGACATGATTGCTAGCCCCTGAATCCGGGTACGAGTTCATGTTAGAGAAAGTGTCACTTTGAGTCCTAGGGACATTTGCAACATTAGCTGAGAAGTTTGAGCTAAATTTGTGGTATTGTCCCCCATTGGAGCCACCTGCTGAGTAATTGTTATAGTTGTAGCCTGGATTACGTTGACCATTGCCATTGTTGTTTCGACTATGAGTATCAGGATTGAAATCAAGATTTTGCCACTCATGACACTTGTCAGCAGTATGGCCCAAGTATCTGCAAATTTGGTACCGAGGCTTGTAGTTATTGTGGTAGTATTGGCCTCCTCCTCTACCTCCTCGATTGTTATGACTTCGACCTCTATCTCTGTTGGCATTGGAATTGCCCCGTCCACGATTGGAGATTTGATTTTCAGCATGTCACCCCTGCTGTGTCTGAGTAGCCATATTGGCAGAGGGGAAAGGCCCATCTAAACTTAGGTTGGAGAGTTCAGCCATTTCAAGTCGATTTTCATAAATGAGGAGGAGAGACTTAGCCTCTCGAAGACTACAGGGCTCAACTCGAGACGTCAGAGAGACCATTACAGAATTGTATTATGGGCCAAGTCCGGTGAGAATATGCAGGATGTGATTGTCATCAGAAATCGGCTGCCCAGCGGCAGCAAGAACATCACAACAATTTTTGACTTTGTTCAAGTAATCCTTCATGGTGAAACTACTCTTTTTAAGAGTTTGTAGCTGAAATTTCAGTTGCATAATTTTAGCTCTAGACTGGGATGCAAAATTAGACTCAAGGGTCTCCCAAATTTCCTTTGCAGTAGTAAGACCAACAACCCCAAAGAGCATACTTTCAGTGATCGAAATAATAACCAAGAAGTGATTAACTGGTCTTGTCTCTTCTAATCATTATTAAGAACAAGATCATCAGAAGATGTACCTGGTACAAACTGAGTAGGTACGCAATTTCCCCCAAATAAGAATTTCTCGAGGCCAAAACCTTCAATTGTAGTGACAACTTGCTGCTTCCAGAGCAAATAGTTTGTGTCATCCAATTTCGTCGAGATAGACTGATTGGGTAAAAACACAAGCTGTGTGGTAGATCCTACGAGGTTGGAAGGGTTGTTAGACACAACCGACGCTGAAGACGACGCCGGATGGGATGCCATGTCAAAAAAATTGCAGCTAAGAAGCGATGGAGATATGGTGATTTAAGATACATGTATCAACCTGCTCTGATGCCATGAAAGCAAAACAGAAAATCTACAGAAATAAATTGCAAGGCAACCATGAATTATTTTGGGGAATATTTTATGTATTGCTCTCTTCTTGAATGTTTTCACAGAATGAGGATAGGCACCTCTTATACAGCTACAGAATTCTCTAGAATATAATAGGTGTGCATTTACAATTGGTGCAACATAAAACTAACTCTAAAAATCATTGGATAATAATTAGCAAGGATATTCTCCTGAGAGAATATTCTCCTAAGAGATTAATCAGATGCGGCTTCTTATTTGTGCTCCCTCATTCCAGATGACTGCTGAGTAGACAAAGTAAGTAGAGGTGTTGAGAGTGACATGGCATAAGGTATTCCTAACAATGCCTCTTATATAGAATACAAAATAAAATATAATTTTCTCTTCACGCGTTACGTTTTTTTTTTCTTTCAATAATTCATTTTTCAATATCTAGTCCCAATACTGCATAACAAACAACTCAAGTTACTCAACAAACAATTTTATTTTATTTTTTTGTGACGATGAGAGAACCTTTTGTCCAATATTAATACATTCATTTTATATTAATTTACATTCCGAAAATGGCAGAAGAAACGTTTGAATGAAACAATTTATGTGTGTGTGTGGTATCGCTGATGCACTTTAAAACAATTAAATAAAAGTGAAAATATATAAAAATAGGCAAAACAAAATTGTAATCGGGAAAAAAAACAAGATATATGGCTATATAGTAGTTTTATGGGCAATTTGGAGTGTAAATGTCTTAAATACCTTTATGACAAACTTGTCCCCATACCCCAATCATTGGGTTAATGTACCTTTTAAATTTTTTTAATAACTAAACAATAAATGCACCCACACCTAACATATAAAAAAAAAATGATCGATCCCTACCGAAATTTCACGTAATGAAAACTGAGAATAAATAACGATTGGCGTAACGACAATTTTTTAAAAATTACCGTTATGCATTAACGAAAACTGATAATCAATAACGATTATCATAATGAATTTTTTTAAAAAATGATAACGATATGCATTTAATTATGCATAAAGAAACATTTCTAAAAACAAACGTTATGCATCTTGAATAATGCAAAATGATTTTTTTAAAGACTAACGAAAATGTTGTTAGTAAATAACGATAAATAAACTATTTTCGTTAGTAAATGATTAATTATGTCCCGGGATAAATCAACTATTTTCGTTATAACGATTACCGAATGTCATAACGATTTACAGAGAAACTTTCGTTATTCACATAAACTTTGCTAATTTATTAATAACGAAAGTTAATTATCTTTGCTAATTAATAATATTCATAGAAACTTTGCTAATTTATTAATAACAAAAGTAGTTGATTATTAAATAACGAAAGTTTGCTAATTTATTAATAACGAAAGTTAATTATCGTTATCAATAATGATAATTAACGAAAGTTAATAATTATCGTTATTAATAATGAAAGTTAATTATCGTTATTGGTAACGATAATAATTATTGTTATTTTTAACATAATTATTACTTTCGTTATTGGTAACGAATTCTTTTAACGAAAGTTATTGTTATACTCTGTGTGATAATGATTAATTTAATTATATAATGCATAACGATTATACGCATCATATTATAATTTGTAATAATTTATCTTAACGATATGAATAACAGCATAACGATACTTCAAAAACAGGCATAACAATAGGAATAACGAAAATAAAAAATAGCATAATGATATTTCAAACACATGCATAACAATTATAGCATATTGAAAATTGAAAAATCATAATGATACTTCAAAAAAAACATAACTTCATACAACCGAGAAGAAGAGAAGTAAAAACGTAATATCCGAGAGATTTTATTCCAAAGAAATATTTTATTCTTTATACATGGAAAGTACAAGTGTGTAAGACACTTTTCTAAAAAAGTGGGAGAATATTCAACTTTTGTGGTCAAAGAGTTTAAATATTGTACAAATTGCCCAAATAATTACTATAATGTTAAAATTTGTCCAAATATCCAAATTTTAAAATTAAATTATCTAGATAAAAATTTCTCCCTGAATAAAATTAAAGTTGTATAGGTTAAGAAAGAAGTGCCAATATCTCTAGCTAGCTCTGGAGCCTGCATGCCTTGAAATAATAATTGAGGTATTTTTCTGTAGACCTAAGCCACAGAATATTCAACAGCAGTTTTATTGGAGTTGCTGAAGAAACCAACAATGTCCCATGACAATCATCAACTAAAAAAGCATAAATAAATTCACTCTTTAATAGCAAAAAAACCTACACCAGTCAATTCATGGACCATATATATGTTGTCAAAAGACGAGACTGTCTTTCCCACTTTCACAGTGTTGAAATACAAATTACAGGGATCCAAATATAACATATCCCCATACATTATTATTATTATTATTATTATTATTATTATTATTATTATTATTATTATTATTATTATTATTATTATTATTAATCTTTAGGAAAAAAAAATTACTGGCTTGACCTCGAGTTAAACGATAAAATTTTGCGCTTTTTGCCCTTTTTATGACATTTTATCATTCTAAGTTCTAACTATATGCTAATGCATCTACAAAATAAAATATATATATATATATATATGCTAATGCAAATGATGAAAATGTTTAGAACGCAATCTTGGGATGAACCAAAACTAGATTAGATTGCATACCATACTTCCAATAATTAAATATTTTGTACCCGCTTTTCAAAAAATGAAATAAAATAAACTGCAATGTCCCCTACTAACTATCTCACTTTTCTAGCAAAAGCAGACATTACATATCACTCTTTCCTTAAATTAAGCTTTCTTGATTGAGCTACAGCTCTTGTAAATTTCTTATCAAAGTTTCACTTCATCTCATCTTCTACAACTTTGCCTGAGCAGTTCATTTCCCCATTTGCGATATTGTCATATTTTTATTTTGATTATTTTTTTGTATGACACGCCGCGACAAACTGTGCACACCAATGATGTCTGCCTCCCCCTCTTGGCTGCTTATGATCTGAAAAAAAAAGACAAAAAAAAAAAACAGAGAGAGTCCATGCTCCTGATTTCTTCCAAGATTTGAGAAGGGTGTTCTGCAAAATGCAGTGATGAAACTCATCATAATATATTACATTTAGTTTTTCTTGAAACACGTCACTCAGTGCTTGAGTTCAAGATACTGACATGGGAACTCAAATAACAATTATTGTGACACTTTTTCTGTTTGGTGTTTCAGTAATTCACAGTGTTACAGACCCCAATGATTTAGCCATTCTCAATCAGTTCAAAAAGGGTTTGCATAATGCTGAGCTCCTGAGCTGGCCGGCCAACGGCGGCGACGCCTGCGGCCCACCTAGTTGGCCGCACGTATTCTGTTCAGGTAACAGAGTTTCACAAATTCAAGTTAAAGGGATGGGATTAAAGGGCAGTTTGCCTCAGAATTTCAATCAATTATCTATGTTGCAAAATTTAGGACTTCAGCATAATGAGTTTAGTGGAATGTTACCATCTTTTAGTGGGATGAGGGAATTGAGGTATGCATATTTGGATCACAATAGTTTTGATATAATTCCAACTGATTTCTTTAGAGGGCTTGCGAATTTGGAGGTGTTGGCTTTGGATTATAATCCTCTCAATGCCACAACTGGCTGGTTATTGCCTTCTGACTTGCAGGGTTCAGCTCAGTTGAGAAATCTTACTCTAATGAGCTGTAATTTGGGTGGTTCTTTGCCAGAATTCTTGGGGAATATGTCGTCTTTGGAGGTCTTGAAGTTGTCGTTTAACCGGCTCACGGGGGGCATCCCTGAGAGCTTTAGGAGTTCCTTGTTGAAGATACTTTGGTTGAATGGACAGTCTGATGGTATGACTGGTCCAATCGATATTGTTTCGAGCATGGAGTCTCTTACTGGTCTTTGGCTACATGGGAATAGATTTTCGGGTAGAATTCCAGATAGCATTGGTGATTTAGTTTCTTTGCATGATCTCAATCTCAATGGAAATGATCTTGTTGGTTTGATTCCTGCTAGCTTGCCAAACATGGCATTAGGCCATTTGGATTTGAATAATAACCATTTCATGGGGCCTATACCAAAATTCAGAGCTGCTAATGTTTCTTATGATTCAAACCCCTTTTGTCTACCAACTCCAGGAGCTCTCTGTGCTTCGGATGTTATGTCGTTGTTAGGATTTCTTGATGGTGTGAATTACCCTGCCCGACTTGTTGGGTCGTGGTCTGGTAATGATCCTTGTCAAAGAAAATGGCTAGGGGTGGGCTGTGATCCTAGTGGAAAGGTGATCACCTTAAACTTGCCTAAATCTAACCTTTCTGGTACATTGAGCCCTTTGATTGCAGACATCGATTCCCTAGCTCATATATTTTTAGAGTTTAACAATCTATCTGGTCCAATTCCACCAGAGTGGACTCATTTGAAATCTTTGGCTCTCTTGAATTTAAGCCAGAACAACATTTCTCTTCCTGTTCCAAGATTTAGTAGCAGTGTAGAGCTTATCTTATATGGAAATTCTCTAGTAGATTTGACTCCTGGTAATAGCACCTTGTCTGATGGTTCATCGCTCTCTCCCATCCCATCTTCACCAACAATTGGATCAAGTCCTGATTCTGTTGAGCCTGCATATCAGACCATTAGAGGAAAACGTTCCACTAGTTCTAAGTTACTCGCAGTTGTGGCCCCTGTTGGAAGTTTTGCAGTTCTTGTTTGCTTGATCATGCCAATTTCTATTTATGTATGTAAAAAGAAAAGAGAGAGACTCCGTGCTCCATCCCTCGTTGTTCATCCAAGAGATGCATCAGATTCAAACGACACTATCAAGGTTGTTGTTGCAGATAATGCAAATCGAAGTGCTTCTTCCTTGACCAATAACGGTTCTGGAAGCTTAAACAGCAGCAGATCTCATGTTATAGAGGCTGGAAATATGGTGATCGCAGTTCAAGTTCTTCGCAATGTGACTAACAATTTCTCTGCAGAGAATGAAGTTGGTCGTGGTGGTTTTGGAGTTGTTTACAAAGGGGAATTAGATGATGGAACTGAAATAGCAGTTAAACGAATGGAAGCTGGAGTTACTAGCAGCAAGGCTTTGGATGAATTTCAATCTGAAATCGATATTCTTTCTAAAGTTCGTCACAGGCATCTGGTATCTCTTTTAGGATATTCAGTTGAAGGTAATGAAAGAATTCTTGTTTACGAGTATATGCCTCAAGGGCCTCTGAGTAAGCATCTCTTCCACTGGAAGAAGTTGCAACTAGAGCCTCTCTCTTGGAAGAGGAGGCTAAATATTGCCTTGGATGTGGCTAGAGGAATGGAGTACCTCCATACCCTAGCTCATCGGAGTTTCATACATCGAGACCTCAAATCCTCAAACATCTTACTCGGTGATGATTTTCGAGCAAAAGTATCAGATTTTGGTCTCATTAAACTTGCTCCTGATGGTGAGAAATCTGTGATCACTCAGCTAGCCGGAACATTTGGATACCTTGCTCCTGAATATGCTGGTAAGCTTTCTGGTTAATAGTTCTATGTTGTCTAAGATTGTGCCATTTTACTTACCATGAAATGTGCCTTCTTTAGGATATTGGTTCAAGAAATTGTTAGAAATCACTTAATGACTTAGGAATTCTTGTTTCTCTAATCTCTATATATATATCAAATGTGACAATGGTGTAATATATAGATTAAATCTCAATTAAGTTTCACATTGCCTGCAGAAACGGGGAAAATCACAACGAAAGCAGATGTGTTCAGCTTCGGTGTAGTGTTGATGGAGCTATTAACAGGGTTGATGACACTGGACGAGGAGAGGCCTAACGAGAGCCAGTACTTGGTTGCATGGTTCTGGACCATCAAAGCAAACAAGGAGAAGCTAATGGCCGCGATAGACTCCTCTCTCGACACTAAAGAAGAAACATTCAACAGCATCTCCATAATCTCTGACCTTGCTGGTCACTGCACAGCAAGGGACCCTGGCCAGAGACCTGATATGAGCCATGCTGTGAATGTGTTGGCCTCACTCGTTGAGAAATGGAAGCCACTCGATGATGATACTGAAGAATATTGTGGCATCGACTACAGCCTACCACTTAACCAGATGGTGAAAGATTGGCAAGAATCTGAAGGGAAAGAAGTTAGTCGTAATCTTGAGGACAGCAAGGGTAGTCTCCCTGCTCGACCGGCTGGATTTGCGGAGTCGTTCCATTCAGCCGATGGCCGTTAGCATTGCTCATCTGCACTCTTGTATCGGTGTTGTTGGATGTAGATCATGACTTGTTTTTTTTTTTTTTTTTTTTCATTTGAGACCAATTTTTTTATTTTATGATCAATTGTTGGTTTTTTTTTTTCCTCTGTTATCTGTCAAAATGGTTGTTCTTGAGTTCAGGGTTTGAGGAAATTGATGTTGTCAATAATCAAATGTGTACTTTTTCTGCTTGTTTAATTTTATTGTGATGGATTTAAAAGATTGATTAGTGTATGTTAGCTGTTTTACTGTCCTTAATTATGTCTATTACATTGCAGCTAGCTAGCAGTTACTAACTCTTGCTGTCATGTTCAATTCCAAAATAAAGAGATCTTGCCCATAATGGGGTGTTCTAGGGAATATAATGTTGGGTGTTTAAAGTTGGAGAAGATCTTCGGTGCGTAAGGTCTGATGGGCCTTGCCCAGATCCATTAAAATTCCAAAAAACAAAGTCCACGCACCCACCTTTTTTTCAAATTTTTAATTAATTTTTCGATTTTATTTCTAGTTTTTTCTTAAAAATTATACACTCTAAAATAGAATTGGTGAACCCTAAATTAAAGTGAATTAATTTAATTTTTTTAAATAAATATATACCTTAAAATGGAATTTAGTCCCTAAAATTAAGTGAATTAACCCTAATTTGGAATAAGAAACTACAATTTACATGTGTTAAATCATAATTCAAATGTTATAAACTAGTATAATTAAAGTATTAGAGAGGGTGATACTTTTAAGACTATGGCTGATACGTTTTAGTGGAATAAGTGATATTATTTTATGGTCCAATTTTATTTTATTTTGGGATCGGGGCGTAGCGACCAGTTTGATGGATGTATGGGCTGGTATTGAGCCTCAAAGATTTATAGGAGAATTGGAGTTAAAGTTGAGGTCTTGACCTAGGTACTACAAGAATTTTGCATTTTACCGACGGAATTTCCGACGGACATAATCCGGGTCGTCATTTAGCGACGGAATAGCGACGGACTGTCCATCGTTAACTTTAACGATGGATTTATGACGGAACCTTTGTCGTTATCTGTAACGACGGATATTTTCCGTCGTTATATTTTCAGATTTTTATTTTTTATTTATTTTTTAATATTAACGACGGACCGTTTCCGTCGTTATATTTTCTTTTTTTCTTTTTTAATTATTTTTTAATATTAACGACGAAAATATTCCGTCGTTAATTTTTTTATAATATTTCGGATTTAATTTTTAATATTAACGACGGAAAAATCCGTCGTTAAAAATTAATTTTTAAATTTTTTATTTTTTTTAATTTTAGTGACGGATTTAGCGACGGAAAATTCCGTCGCTAAATTTAATTTTAATTTTTTTAATTTTTATTTTTCAATTTTTAAATTTTTTTAAATTTTTTTATTTCCTAATTAAGAAAAACGAATTTAAAATTAATATTTTCAACATTTTATATAATATTATGATATTTTTGAAAATATAATTAAATGAAAATATTTATTTAATATTTTTTTATTTTTATAATTTTTCTCACTTTAATTTTATTTTTTTAAATATTATTAATTATAAATATATAATATTTGAGAAAATTAATTAAAATAATATAATATTAAATAAATAATTTAATAATAATATATTTTAATTTACAACATTAAAAGATTATAATATATATTTCAATAAATGAAGGATAACAGTTTCGAAGGAATATATATTTATTATATCTAAATATAAACATAAATATATAATAGCCCACTTGGTTGAGATGCAGAAGATAGATCTCTGCTTTTACGGGGAGGTCAAGGGTTCCCCACGCGCTAATTTTTTTTATTTTTTTTTATTTTTAGCGACGGAATTTTTCCGTCGTTAAGTTTTTTTTTTTTTTTTTCTGGCGACTGAATTTGGAAATTATTTAACGACGGAAAAATCTGTCGTTAAATCCGTCGCTAGGTTTTTCTGTCGTTAATTTTGTCTAACGATTAAGTGTTTAACGACGGATTTTTGAGATTTAGCGACGGAAAAATCCTTCGCTAAAACTTGATTTTTTTGTAGTGCGGATTACATGCTATAGGAGTTAAAAAATTATTATATATTTAGCGACCTTTTTATTTTTTGTAAATCAGTAGATAAAAAAAAAATATTACAGTTTCCTACATTATGCAAAACCTTGAAGAGATGTGTGAAGAAGCTTGAAGAGATACGTTCTTTGAGTAAAAAACATGATTATTAAAATGGTTTATATGATTCAGTGCGAGCAATTATTTGAAATAAAAAACTAAAGACAACTGCTGCCACCTTTCTCTGATCATTCCATCGCTTATAAATTCTTCACCAATTCGTCTGATGGCACCACCAACAAAGCTTATCGTATTCTTAAATTATAACGTCAACTTCGTTTCATGCTTGTAATTGATTTTCTATTTCTCTTCTCTCTTTATCACTTAAGGAAAGTGATTGGGTTCACGCTAAGAGAATGTGGAGAATTTGAGTGACTATGGTGATGGGATGGCTAAGGGGCTCGATCACAATCTTGATTTTGAAGATGTTCTACAATATTTATTTGGGTCATTTATCTTATATTCAGTTGTTTAGACATCAGTTTTAAATTTGCAGAATTGGGGTATGTTTCTATGTCACTTTTATTATGAATTATACTCAATTTGTTAGTGTTACACATGTGAGGTTCAAAATGAAATATTGGTGAGTTAAGAGAAAAATTGGAGAGTGATATCATCATATTACACATGGAGAAAAAAAGGAAAAACCCTGATTTGTTGTTGATAATCTCATATTTTACATGTGTTTTGAGGTTATTTGAGTGGTATTTGATGAGTATTGCATGCATGAAGTGATAAGTTTGAGATTTAACACCTTCTCACTGCACTAGGAGCTGAGCAACCATTTCTCATGCTCGATGTAAAGTGCGAGTACCCAAGACAGATATTGGGGCGATTCGAAAGAAACCATCGTCATTTACCTCAGGTAATTTTGGCTCTACATTTTTTTGCACTGGGTATTTTTTTTTTTTTTTTTTTTTTTTGAAGAGATATAAGGAATACATGGTGTGCCCTAGATCTCTCTGGTAATTCTAACTTGTGAACTGTGACCAATTTTTTCTACAATTCTGTAGGGGTTGTAAAATCGAGAGGTCAGCTTCACACTCTTTAGCTGCATTGAATTTTGACAATAAGGCTCAAGCTTCAAGTAGATCTGGTTTTCTATCTCAAATTGTTTCTCAATCCTAGACTTGTCTACATTAATCTTTATGTAGTTTTGTCCCTCATTTAAATGTTGCATCATGACTTATCTTTTCCGAACTGTACTTTTACCTCTTCCTCGAACAAAGTCTAGCATCTTGACTTGTAGCTCCTTGTTACTTCCAACTACAACTCCTCCCTTGTACCTGGGCAATCCAACTGTCCAATTGAATTTAAGGTGTGTGGTTGAATCTTCTGCTTTAAAAGTTATGATTTTATCAAATTAAAATGTGGATTTCATTTATAATTTGCCAGTAGCTCCTGCATCCAAATAGGAATGACTGTGCTACTAGCCTCATATTTTCCCTTACCCTCTTCTATCCATGATACAGTATCAATTGATCTGATCTATCTCTCTCTTTTGTACTGTATTTCATAAACAAGCCCCAATAGTTTTTCGGTCCACTTATGTAGCACTGAGTTGAAACCTGTCTGAGATATATCTTGACATGCAGTCTGTGATTTATTAGCCAACAACTTAATCTTCTTCCTCATCCATCTGATTATCACTGTCATTTTATCAAAATCCAACTCTATGGTGGTACGTCTTGAATTTATCTTCTCCTAAAATGTTGCCACATCTCTTATGTTATAGCAGACTCTGAAAGATGTTGCCACATCTCTTATGTTATAGCAGACTCTGAAAGTAGCTAAGACTATGACCTTGCATTTGCCAACTAAACTCTTTAACCTGAGATGAGCTGACAAATCTTTATTCGTTTGCCTCATCATTAAACCTAAATGCGGTTGTGTTGTCATCCCCTTTAGTGCATTAGGGAAGAATAGTACTTCATCTATAGTTGTTTTCTGTTGGTGCATCTTTCTCATCATCATTGTAATATAACCATTGACCTTTCCTATCAGCCACTTGTGGAGATTTAAGGAACTCTATAGTTGTTGTTTGTGAAGGATTTTCTTTAGCTAGTTTAGAGAAAAGCATTGGTGCACTGTGAGATGAGTATCTAGCAGGATTAGTAGGAGAATGTGTAATGTTTCTCTTCAACTTTTTGGTGGGAGTTTCAGTAGTGGTATGATCATTCTTGCCTAGTTCCAGTTACCAGGATCAAATCACTACAAAAAAAAACGCGATTTTACGACGGATTTAATGACGGAATAAAAATCATCGCTAGATTAACGACAAATTAACGACGGATTGTGTGCATACACATGTGCTTTGGTGTCAATTTCTCCTCACAGTTGTAATATAACTCGTGTTTTCCTATCAACCCTTTGGTGTCAATTTCTCCTCACAGTTGTAACATAACTCGTGTTTTCCTATCAACCCTATGTACATCTGTGAGAAGTTTAACATGTGGTATTGGTGTCATGGTTGGATTTGGTGAATTTTGAGGTGTAAGTATTGGAGGGGCACGGTAGTAATAAGTTGGTTAAACTCTACCATTATCTTAGCTTCCTTAAAGTATTCAAACCTATAAGAGATTACCTCCACAAATTGTTTCCAACTGACAACCAAATGCTTTGAACTAAAGTTTTGATACCATTAGACCACTTTCCCTTCAAAATACATAGAAGCTAAAGTGATCTTCTTATCATCAGGAATGTTAGGCACACAATTGAAATATTCACTGCACCTTAAGATCCAAACTCTAGTGTGAAATCCATCAAATCTAGGAAACTCAACGTTGATTACCTTTCCACCATAGAAATCAGTCAACACATAATTCTTGCTTGAAGATTGTGTTTGGAATTAATGTCGCTCACTACCAAAACCAAACCCAGGTGGTTGTTCTCCAAGTATTTAATCATAATCTTCTATTTGTGTGCACTTACTGCCATTCAATATCTGCAACTGCATAGCAGCTATAAGGTGTTGGTAAGGCGTTTGAAATTGGCGCTCATTCCCGTGTAGAGTTCGGCTAGTTGCTCTTGGTGTTTCATTTTAGCTGCATCCTTTTTCATGATGTTAACCTGCCATCTTTGATACCTTTGTTTTTTTTGCTTTATTGCAGCTCCTTAAGCAAAGTGTCATCTGCTACATCCGAGAGAAAGGTGGCTCTGGATACCAACTATTGTGATCCCGAAGTTTTCTACTATTTTTTATAATTTTTATATTTTTCTGGAATTGATTTAGATGATTAACAAGTATAGTTTAAATCTTGATGGTATTTGAGTGGTAGAAATGGGAGAAGTTGGGGAGAATTTAGAGGGAGAAAGAACAATAAGAAAGGGGAAAACTTTGGAGTAATTTTCTTCTTAATTATTTCATGAAATTACAATGTACTTATCGTTCATCATGTCAAGGGAGGAGAATTGGGGTGCCCCTTCAAGTACACACACCTACTTGGGTTGTTGTTGTCTTTTTTTCATTATTGGCATTATGTGCGCTTCACAAACTAATGTGAGGATAAACCAATAATTTTAACAAAAAAAACACCAACTTTGCTTGTGTCGATAATTTGTATCGGTAGATATATTCATTGATTGATTTTGATCTTTTATTGATGCAGGGAGGAATTTACTCTGGACCAACTGAGTGGGAATAGATACAATGGAGAACATCGTAAAAGAAAGAAATAAGAAAAACTAAGCATAAGCGTATACATCATATGAAAAAGAAATAAGGGAAAAAATTAAAGTGATGTACACTTTAATAGAAATATTTTTTTATTTTTGATGAGTATATTTTAAACTTCATTTTAATATTGATATAATAGTATTTCTATTTCACAAACTTATTAAATATATTTTTAGTAGAATTAGGTTAATATGAGCAAAGCACATGCATTTCTCTAGTCTAAAAAATGATATTATTTTAATATATACTTTAATAAAAATAAATTTTAATAAGTGAATTTTACATTCCATTTCATTTATATAGTAATATTTATTATTTTTACACAAATGATATTTTTGAAATGTCTACTAATAATGATATTGCAATATTTTCATTTACTAGAATTATTAAATGTCTTTTTAGTATAATTATCTTAAATACGTGCAAAGCACGTGCATCTTTCTAGTATAATAAAAATGTATTAATATAATATACACTCCAATTTATAAATTTTAATATGCGTATTTTGCATTTCATTACATTTTCTTAGTTATATTTGAAATATATATCATTAACTTAAAAAAAATTCATTGTTTTGAGGAATCTGATTATTTTTCCAAAGTCCATTAAAATTGAACCAAATACATAAATTTAAAAATAAGGAATCAAATTACTTTTCTAAGTCAAATTCCATGTCAATCAAACGGGCCTTAGGGATTCTGAATAAATAAGAACTAGTGAAAACTTTGATAAATCAAAGAAGAGAAACACAATCCATCCAGACTAAATCAACAGAGAAAGAACCATAACATTGCTTCTAAAATTTAGAGCCCGTTCAATTCGCATTTGGTAGCATATTCTTGTAATTGAAACAAAAAAAAAATTATAAGCCACTTCTTTTCTGGCCTCTTCTTCCTGTCATCCCAATTCCTCACACTACATTGTGTAAAAAAAATCCTTTTTTTTCAAATTTATCATGGATTTAAATTACCAAACAGTTCAAATAATATAGTATATTCCTCTCATAGAGAATGTTCTGGTCTTATTTATTTTTTATACCCACAAGCACAAAATAACTACAAAAATTGACAGATAAATGTAAGAATATTTCATTTTCCATATGCTTGTTTTGATTTCGGTCTTATTTTACCATCATTCACCCCTTTCTTCATAACTATCGATGTGGAAGAATATATGAATAACCAGAACCAGAAGATCGGCATCGTCAAAAAAAAATTTCCTTCCTCAACTTAGATTTGATATGAGTTTCAATATATCTTTTGCAATCCAAACATCAATGGGAGAGCCAGGAATTAGAAAGAAGTTTCTGGTGTCAAGCACACTATATAACATCTCATACATCTGGAAATTAAATACGTATCATAAGATCAAACCCTATTGAAGACACTTTTTCAATTAGAAACGAGATTTAATTTGCAAAGCATCATTCTCTTGAATAATCCATATAAGAGGCATAGAGCAAAAAGGCTACTGCACACATATCAATTTGACAAATTATAGTATATCAAAGAGCAGGATGCGATTTACACTACCCATTAAATATATGTAAGCTATATATATATATATATATATTCTCCAAATAGAAAAGGTAGAAGTCCTAAACTATTGTTCTCTTCATAGAACTTCTGGTTCGAGATTTAAACTATTAGAACTCACATTTATCTGTACGTTGTCTAAAAAAATCCTCAAATTTTTCTTAAAATCAAATACTCTCATTTCTTCTTCATAATCGCCATCGTAAGAAGCCAATGGAAGGAGCACTTTTTCAAAGAACATTGATCTAGACATCTAGTAGCTTCAGCCTCTTCGTTCACTGCAATCTCGGATTCTTCTCCTTTTTTCATGCAGGTATCATGCGAAAAAGAAGAACAAAAAAAAAAATCTTAGATGAGTACTACGTTACAAAATCACAACTTTTCTTTACATTTTGTCTTCGAAATTATGCAACATCTAATATGTAATTACACAATTGCACATATCTTCCTTAAATTTGAATTTTGGATGATGACTCTTCCGTAGATATTTGGACGGTTTTATGATGCACACCGCTCCACTCATTAAAAAATAAGTGTTGCCGCTAAACAATTTGAATATCATTATAGATCGACAAAAAAGAGAAGAAATTACATACCTAGAAGCTTAACAGCGGAGAATGTTACAATGACCAGTGAGGGATGCAAAATAAGCGATCAATTCACAATTGTATTGGTTTTGTCAAAGCCAATCTGGTTACGACGTCTTAAATAGGTTCTTCTAAGTTGGAATCGTTTCCAATATTGTGAATCTGTCTTGGTTTCAAAAACTACTTGCACAAGCACCGTTTCAGATGAAGGTTAATTTGTTTTCAACGACGATTCACTAAAAAAAATTATATTGAAAAGTAGCAATTTATTTTAGATTAATTTCTTTTGGGGTACTGCAATAAGAATGGTTTGGTAAGCACCTTTTCAAAATGCTCTTTTAACACACACATAAAAAAAATTGGATTTTTTTAAAAATTTAATTGTGAAATGTCTAAATTAACCCTCACTATTATGTGAAATGTCCAAATTATCCTCACTATTATGTGTTTTATATAGTATGTAGATATGGATTATAGATTATAGATTGGTTGGGTTGAATAGGAGGGATAACTTTCATATCTAACTATGGCAGCTATGGGGCACGAAGGTTATAAGAAGAAGTGACGGAGATGATTAGCAAAAGAAATTCTAGTCATAGCCACTTCTTTTTCTTAGGAAAATTTTAAACAGAGCCCCTCGTTTTTCAAGTAATTTTTTATATAAAATATAAATAATAGTTAGATAAACTTATTTAACATATCACTCAACATTCAAATAAAAATATCATGAGATAAAATCCTCTAGTCCACTTTTCATGTCCCACTATTGTGTCTCACTATGAAATTTAATATTTTAAAAATATTTATTACCCAAATAAATTTTACAATAGCAATATAAATCATAATCAATATTTATTGTTAAAAATTAAAATTTTAAAAAATCATACACCATACTTCTTCTTATAACCTTCCTGCCCCATAGCTCATTTTTAAAAATCATATATGATTGTGGGCCTAGGCGCGTTTGAGGGTTGGTTCGGCAATGAGCTTCCCACACAGAAAATTTGGACCCAGAGAGCTTCATTCCTTGATTTAAAAACTCGTTGTTCATGATCTTTAATTAACAACAACAATGATTTCCTGCCCTTCCCACACAAAAAATTTAAACCCAAAAAGCTTCATTCCTTGATTAAAAACTTGCCATTGATCTTGCTCTAAAATATAAAATACACCCCGAATATAGGAAGCTCATTTTTAAAGAGTTTTTTTTTTTTCAAGGCCTGTGGGACCCGCAAAAAAATTAAATAAATGAAAAAAATTGAAGTATGTTAACAGAAGGGCGGCTCTGTTAGTGAGATGGGTCTGCTTGCTCCAATAAAACCTTTTTATGGACATATTTGCACCAAAAAAAACAACCATAAGGGTGTATGTGGCCCTTAGTGTAAATTAATGTTAGGGATGTATTTACACATTTTTCCTATTTTATTAAATCACGGGTTGTAAAAAGTAAAATTGGGTTTTTGTTAGAACTTGCCCTTCTCTTATAACGGGTTGAAACTTGAAATATTGAAAACTACAATCATCCCTAAAATAATATAAATTCACAAATGCTGCTAAAGATTGAATTTACTCAATATGGATTGACCGGACTGATTAATTTTAAAACACCCTAACTTGATATATCTGATTTTATTTGAATATACGTATGCATTAATTCTCCTTCTATCATATAAAATAGACATCAATCAATTCATGTTACATCTTCATGAATAATGCACCATCACAATACATAGGTGTGTTTTAGGTGAATGCTCAACAATTAGATCACCCGGCATTAGTTCTAAATTTAATAGCCCGATTGGTAAGTAGTCATGAAAGTTTATAGGAAAGTTCAAGCAATAATAGTCACTATTAAGAATTAAGAATTTTGTTGATAAACAAATAGTAATGTAAACAAGTTTCCAAATTTATTTCTATTCAATGAGTATATAATGTATTCAAATAATTAATATTGTATCGGTCAATATATACTTTACTTTAAGTAACAGTGCATTACAATTTACAAATCAATAAATCTAAAGGTGGGTCCATAAAAGTCTCATTATAGAACAAAGACTTGAATTTGTGCTTGGTCGTTCATAATTTAAATTCATAGACCATGGCATTTTACATGATAAATAAAAAATATTAGATTTTTGCGGGAATTTATAATGATAGAGAAAATTCACAATTAATTTTTAGCATCACAAATTCCCAATCTAGACTTTACAGGAAGCAAGTAGAAGCGGGGACCAAAATGGAGGAGTGATTTTACAAAAGTGTCCTTCTCACGTAGCAAAGCAAACTAATCCACCAGAAAAAGGCATCGGAGCTGGAGCCGTGGTTTGTCCCAGTGGCATAATGGTCAATCGCAATATCATCACGCAGATGAAGCTGCCTATAATTAATTAGATAGGTATAGCACTCCTCTGCACCCGTACTACTTAAAAGGATGTAATCGAGGAGCCGAGTGGAGGCCGTTGTTAGCATGCCCGCAGGCAGGCCGCAACCACCAGATCTCAATCTCATTACTGTTATAGCATGTATCTATCTATTCTATTTAAGTAAATTTTAAAAGCACTTATTGGGCCGATTAATCGGCCCTAACCGCGTGGTGAAACGAGTAATTACCGCGTCGTTGATGCAGGGATGGAACGACACCGTACCTCCATTCTTCTCCGCGTGCGTGCATTCTTCACAGGAACCTCTCTTCTCTTCATTTCTCTTCATCACCAACCACGTTGAATCAATCGCCGGAAATGAATCGCCGATCAGTAACGGTGATTTCGCATCTCCTCTCACCCCCAACTCGCGCAACTGGCCGTTCAATCCATCCACTTCCGACTGAACAACCCGGTCGCAAAACGACGATGGTTGGCTCCTCCTCAGCAGAATCAGACGCTCCGGCGCCGGAGAGGAAGACTCATTCCCGCGCGCAAAATCGCCGCTGCCGATCATCCTCTCCCTGCGGCTCCTCGACTTCCGCGACCTTTTCAATACGACGAGGAAGCAACACTCCTTCTGGCGACATATCGCGCCAAAGTTGGCCTTTCCGGTGATCGGAATTCGGCGGCGGTCGTCGGAGAAAGAAGACTTACGGCTCCTTTTCCGGTTGACAAGGTATATCGAAATCTGATTGGGTGAGATCCCTATCTTCTCGCTTAGCATGAGCTGAAAAGACTTGTAGTCCATGGCAGGATTAATTCTGACGTCACCAATGTCCATCTCCCTCTCGCCGTCGAAGAACGACACCGGAAACGCCGGCGATACGCCGGCGTCGTCCACCATGGAGTTAGTTTTCGGCGTCAGATCAAGGAGAAGAAAGAAAGAGATCGCGCGAGTAGCAGGGGGAAATGGAGGATTTTATACAAGGAAGGTAGGGTGTGGGTTTAGAGAGGATATAGGTGGAATTAAATTGTGGCGTGGGGGTTTAGATTGGGAATTGAATAAATAATCGTGCAGATTGTGTGGGGCTGCGGAGTAGCTTCCGCTGAGTGCTTTTTGGTAATTTCTTGGATTCCAAGCAAACAATGTGGCTATTTGATCAGAGCCCCAGGTCCAGCGTGTTTGCCGTATTTCTATAACTTCAAATTATTATATTTTATCAATTTCTCATTTTTCCGTTTCATTTCACTTTTTAATCTAACATGCGAACACCAATCTTCTTCTTCTTCTATTAACATTATTATTATTATTATTTGTCAAACCAACAACACAAGATCCACACAACAATTCATTATAAATGAGAAAAGAAAAAGATAAGGAAGAAAGTCAATATGTTCAATAAACTTAGAGAGTGTGGAGACAAAAGTAAAGTCCCAAGACAAACATGATACAATCAAGGATGAAAATATCGCTATCGCAACATATATCGCAATTTCAATTTTACGGATATATCGACGGATATATCGATATCGTAGAAAATTGAAAAAAATGACGGAAATCATATTAAAATCTTGGAAATTTAGCATGAAATTTTAGGAACTATTATGACATATTATTATGCACATATTCCACTAATTTTTTTTATAGAATTGTATTTTGAAAGCAAATATATGCACAATACATTATATAAATACCGTTTGAGACAATACATTTGACAAAATAATACATAATACAACATAAAATGACTAAATAAACATTATAAAGTACAATTAATACCAAAATGAGGATCTATGAGGTTCAAATATAGTAGATGAAATGCCATCTTGTTCTAAACAATATTGGTACCAACTTATCACGTTCGAGCAATTATGGATATAATTATGCACATGCGCTTGAGATATGTTTCTTGATTTCTTCCAACAGCTTCACCATGAATTGAATAATATCCACTGACCCAATTATTTTGTTGATACACATTTTGAGTAGTCCAATCAATTTGTGAACTCCCATATGTGTAAGAAGCATATGAATCTTGGGACACATCACTATGATCAGTGCCACCCATAATCATAGAATCAAGATTTGGCAAATAATTTATATTCAATCTTATATTTCAATTTCGTGTGATATATGGGGAGAAAAATATTAGTGATTTGTCCATCATGTCCTCTAACTGAAAAAATAAAAAAATAAAGTCGGTGCACGTGCATCTCACTTTTCTTTCTAAGACATCCGTTGATTTCCCGGTCTTCTTTCTCTTATATTTTTTTGCAAAGTGAATGTCTTTATAAAGCAAAGAATATTGCAACTCAAATAATTACATTGAAGACCTAAAAAAGATCACAAAAATATATAGTATTAAATAAAAATCAAAATATATTATAGAAATATTAAAAAAATCGCGATATATTGCGATATATTGCGATTTCTCGTCGATACTTGGGAAAAAAGATATTCCCCCCAATATCCGTATCGTAATGTCAATATTCGCGATATATCTGCGATATATCCGCGATATTTCGCGATATTTTCATCCTTTGATACAACTAAAAGGAGAAAGAAAAATCTAAGACAATGTAAAAGAATAATGGTGCCCTTAATAACAAAACAATATTACATATATTATTATTATTATTTACGTTAAATGTCACTTAAAAAAAACATCACCCTTCATCCAATTGTAATCCAATACCATTTTTAAAATGTTGCAATATTGACGTCATCTTTTTCTTTGTAGTACATTCGATATACCCAATTTTTTCCGCTTATCGAAAATTCGATGTTGATTTTTTTTTCAACATGTACATGAACTCCGATAAATTTAAACGATTTGAAATTCCTAGGGCTATAAATGAACCGAATCGAGTTGCATCTCCTGATGCTCGAGCTCGGCTCGTTAATGAATGTTCAAGTATGAACTCAATTCGAGCTATTTTCCTCTTGTTCAAGCTTGGCTCCATAAATATTTATCATGCTCGAATTCGACTTGAGCTCATCTCGTAAAATGCTTGAAAATTTACTAATCGAGCCTAAGTTTGAATGCTTGAAAAAAAAGCTTGTTTAATTTACATATTCGAGGTTGAGCTCAAAACAAGAGCTTATTTAATTTGCTTGTTTCAAATATTTATAATATTAACGAACATGTTCGATTAAGCTAGAGTTTGAACATGTTCGCGAGTTGGTCGAGTCAAATACTATTATGTTCAAGCTCGACTCATTTAGAAAATGAACGAATTTCGAACGAGCTTTTTTCGAGTTGAATTCCAAATAGCTCGCGAGCGGCATGTTCATTTACTTCCCTAGAAATCCTTACAGGTGATGAACTCCAATATTACATCATTTGTATTCCAAGTTATTTGAAAAAAAAAATGATATTGTTTTACTAATAATTTTCATCTGGAATGTTTTTGAAAAAAAAATCGCAAAATATAGGTATTTGTCCTTTGACCTTTTATCCTAAATAAAATGGAAAAAGGTGAAGGTGTTTTTGCTCTCATTTCATTCTCTTTTCCACGAAGAACAACGAATGGGAATTTAGTTAGTTACTGGATCAAGTATATTGATCAGATGAGAAATTGAGAACGAGCTTTTACATATATATGTATAGGATTTAGTTTAAAATGACACTCTTTTTTAGTGAGAATGTGAACATTATATGCTTATTTATCATAATTTTATTGTTTATGCTATATATTGTGATTTAGTGCTAATTTTTTTACTTTTATTTATATTATTTATCTTCTTGTTGTATTTTACTGCTAATTATATTTGGTGTGAGAACAAAAAAACTAATCATAGATGACCTTAGGGCTGTGAAAACTAGGAACAAATCACAAGAGCATCATATAAGCTAGGTAAGTTATCTATACATATATTAAAGCAAAATCGCAGGGGTAAAATTATCATAAAAATAAATCAGCGAAAAAGTTTGTTAAAATAAAATTGTTTACTAAAAAGTTATAGTAGTCCGTCTTTAGTGCAGTTGAATAGTGGGTATAATTGGATGCCTGGCCGCCTGGGTTCAATTCCTCCTTACACCAACATTTCAAACATTTAGAAATAACAATTAATAACCATGAACATCTTTAATTTTTTAGATTTTCTAAATAAAAATATCATTAAAATTTAATAAAATACTGATGGAAAATATTTATATTCATATTTATATTTTTTTAATTGTACTACTACCTATGGTGTAAACATTCATATTTTTAACTTTTTAAAAAAAAATTAAATAGAAAAATATCGCCAAAACATGTATAGATAATAATTTACAACCATTCACATCTTTAATTTTTTAGATTTTCTAAATATACAATATCAACAAAATATGCCCATGGAAAATATTTAAATTTTTATATTTTTTTAATTCTAATATTACCTAATTATGGTGTAAACACTTATATTTTTAACTTTTTAGATTCTATTAAATGAAAAAATATCATCAAAACATGAATAGATAACAATTAACAACCATTCAACATCTTTAATTTTTTTATATTATCTAAAAAATATACCACCAAAACATAACAAAATGCCCATAAAAAACTATTTGAATTTTCATTATTTTTTAAATTCAAATACTACTTTTGGTGTAATCAAATGACTTATTATATAACTGATAGGGGATTTTTGAATGGCAACCATTTAAATTTTTAATTTTTGAATTCTAATACTACTTATGGTTAAATAAAGGGACAAGAGCTTTTAATGGGGAAAACAAAGGAGACAGATAAAAAAGGCCAATTCGTTTAAAATAGAATAATGAAAAAATTGTAATTTAAAATTTATTTATTTTTAATTCTAATAAATATACTTCTTATGGTGCAGATGAAATTATATGCTGCATTTTGTGTAACACTCTACGCTACACGATTAAAGTTATTACTTTTCCACAAAGTGTAGGTTATAATTTCATCCATTTATCGTGTAATCAAAGAGACTTATAAATTATAATAAATGCGAGCTTTTAAACAAAAAAAATTGAAAACAAACACCCAACAAAGAAAACTGATAAATAATAATATATGTTTATTTGTTGACATCAATCTTTCAAATTCATGAAAATTTCAACCAATTGATTATAAAATCTATTAATTAAAATGCTAATATCATATTTACTAATAAATATTATCTATTTATTTTAACAATTAGAAACTAAACCATGTCAAGAAGTTATACACATATGTCATATAATATAACAATAAATTATATTATTATTATTATTATTATTATTATTATTATTATTATTATTATTATTATTATTATTATTATTATTATTATCATCATCATCATCATCATATTGTGGTATGAAATCTATTTATTTAAAATTATGTGTGTTTGCAAAAAATATATTTAATATTTTAAATCTATAAAACAAAGAAACTATTTAATTTTGTCTATCGAAAAAAAATTTACTAGCTATGTGATTTGTGTTCATACACAATAAGTGTATATAAATATCCAATTGATTCAATTTAGAAATATAAAAAAAAACATTCGAAATGAGTTTATGATATATTTGAAAAATCACAAATATAATTTTATATATGTAAACTATCATTTGATAAAGTTATAATTATTTCTTATCATATGCTAATACTATTACAACCAACATCTCAATTATTATCAAACTTTAAACTTAAAATGTGTAGATAGATTTTCGTACAACGTGTAGAAGATATACTAGTATGTATCATTACTCACTCTATATATAAGAATGGTGATAAAAAAAATTGTATTTGTAAAGTTTAGTTCATTGCTAATTAAGTGGCATCTATTTTAGATAATATTGTAATACATTATCGATATAATATATCAGTCTATGTTAAACACTTATAATAACTTATGTTGTAGACTCTACCTATGTTCACGTGTGTAGCAAAGTGATGAATATTGTTACTTTAATTTTCTTGCATTTTCAAACTAGTCTTCCCAACAGAAAATTATGCATTTCCATTTAGTATTGTGTTCATATCAAGTCAGTCTTTAATTTTAATTAAAGGAATTATCCCATTAATTACCACCCACCTCATTCCACCCAAATATAAAAAAGTATTTCAATACGGGAAAGTTTTGTGTGAAATTGTTTTGTGCCTTAAAATTTAGTGGAAATATATAAAAATAGCCGGTTAAATTTTTAAAAAACTTATTTTAGCCATTAATTTTTAAATAGAGCAAAAATTTTAAATAATCATTTTTACTTAGTAAATCATGTAAATAGTCACTTTTTTAAAAAATAATGTTTCTAGTCATTATGAAAAAAATGTACTATAATACCCTTAGTTTCATATTTAATATTAAGAAATATTAATATATATATATATATGTATATTCATATATCAATAAGATTTGGGAAAAAAAGATCTGATTTTCTCTCTCTTCAATCTATAATCGTCGTTCTCTCCCCACTCGCCTCTCTCTCCTTTTCAATCGGTGTTTTATCATTTGGAACAAAACTACCATTAACGAAGATCAAAAGCTATGATTTTTGGAGATTATCACGATTGTTAGGCGATTTTAGGAAGTTTTGTTGACATCGCGTATGTTTTTTTTGCGTCAATAAGGTATAATTTTTATGTATCTGTACTCTTTTTATTGATCTAGATATTAAGTTTTTTTTATTCTTTGTTTGGAATTGGTGGAAAAATTGAATGTTCTTTGGTGCACGAATCGATTTCTTTCAGTACACGAGTCTTGAAGTAGAATCGTGCATCAATTTATTTATAATGCGTGGAATACCCTTTTTTACTGTTGCACGATTACACGAATTAGCAGAATAATGAACTCATGTGTATATATGAATTTTTGAAGTAGTGCACGAATACACGAATAAATATAATAATGCAGTCGTGTTTCAGTTTAATATTCAACTAATACACGAGTACACGAATGAGCATAATCGTGTTCTCGTGTATAGAACTGTTATATTGAACTATTCGTGTACTCGTGTAGCAGTCGAATATTAAACCAATACACGATAACACAACTTGAAGTACTCGTGCCGTTGCACTCGTGTACTCGTGTTGCATTATAATTTCGATTTAAACACTCTAGTATATAATTTTCCTACTTGTGTAAGAATCTTATTTATAGGATTTGCTATAACATGTAATTTATTATTCTTAATTTGGTGATTGTAGATGAGCTGAACACATATTATTGTTATTCATGGAGGTGTTTGGAATAGAGTTGGAGACAAATATGAGAATGAGAGGCAATAATATATCCGTATTTCGGGAGATGGTTTGACATATAATACATTGTTAGGCTTGATTGGCAAAGTTGTTGATGTGGGAAATAATTCAAGTGACGTGTACAGTTCAAGTGACGTGCACAGATCACGATTATGTTAATTCGTGTAGTCATGTATCATGTTTAAAATCATATAGATACACGATAATATGTATTCAAGCACTATTAAATTCATGCACTACTAGATTAACTAACTATTGTCTTCGTGCATCATTACACCAAATGACAAACGAATATTGTCGATTTTTCCAACAATACATACGATTTTTTTTGAATTGCGCATGAATTTGGGTATTTCTGAACTAAGCCACTCCTTGCAACAGTTTTATAACTTACTATATACAATCATGTGCATTAATGCACTACTACACAATCCAACAAAAGAAACAAATGTTTAACTCTCATAGATTTTATAGACTAAAGTTACTATCAGCTACAACATAAAAATAATCCCAACACTAAAAACAAACTACAGTAAACTAGTTCTCCCTACTTGGATTGATTGGGTTTGATTCTGCAAAATATGTTTTTTAGCCAGAATTACTATATTGCCCCTGCTTGTTTCGTGCAGTGCCAGCGCGCACATGAGTATTTTCGTCCAAAGTGGCTAAAATAAGGATGTTTAAAACTTACTGGCTAAAATAAATATGTTTTAAAGTTTAAGTGACTAAAATAAGTTTTGCCTCTAAAATCTATACATATATTAAGGCAAAATCGTAGGGGTAAAATTGTAATTAAAAAAATATCAGAAAAAACAATGGTACAAAATAAATTAACACCAAGACTTCTTCAAGTGATCAACCTAGTGCAATTGGCAGTTAATTGTTTTCCCAAGAGGAAGGTTCCGTGTTCGGTCCACCAATTGTGCCACAGTAGATGTTTGTTTTTTCCCTTTTTTTTTTAAATCTTGCCACCCTCTTGCACCCAATTTAAACTCTTCAGATATAGTTTTCTTTTCTTCAATCCTCAACGCATCATTTCTTCTTCTTCTTTTTTTCAGAAAAACTCTTCAGATATAATTTTTGTAACCTCTGCCTATTTATTATTGAAAAACTCTTCAAATTAGATATAGTTTTCATTTCATCAATTGGCAATTGCAAGCGCCGCCTATTTATTTTTGAAAAACTCTTCAGTTTTCTTTATGTTTAATAATTTTCGTCGTATTAATTGTGGCTGCCGAAAAATGAAAAGTCTTTTGCCATTGCATAAAATGACCTCTATCTCTCACAGATCCGATTATCAATCGCCACTTTCTTTCAATTCTCTGTTTCAATTTCATTATTCTTTTTTTAATTTTTTTGTGAATTTGTGAATTCAATTTTGTTTGGAGATTTGCAGGAACGAGCAACTTTGACAATGTTGATAACCGAGTTTTTCGAGCAATAAAGTGTTTGTGTGGCGGAGAGACAAGCGTTTGCAGCTTTGGTAATATTGATAACTGAGTTTTTCCCGCAATGAAGTGTTTATACGGCAGAGAGACAAGCATCTATCTCTCACATTCAACACCCCCTAACGACTGTAGTGTCGTGCTTATGTGATTTTGATTTTGAATTTTAATTTAATTTTGGTATAAAATGTTTTTAGATATTATACTTGCGCTTTGATGGCTCACTCTTAGTTCATTGAGGATTCCGTATTGTGTTGAGCATTCTGATTATATATTTCACTTTTGATATAATTGTGATCCATATTTAATCGGAATATTATGTTCTAAGTCTATTTTTTAGAGAAGAAGTGGCTGGAAGCCTTAACAGATGTGGAAATTTTTGTGTGTGAAGAAGTCTGGCAGCAAAGACGCGCGGAAGTTGTCCTTCAACAATAACTACGCCGCTATCAAATTTGACATCTGGATCATCGCCGGAATGAGTTGTTGCTGCGCCAGTGGTGTCAACAAAAGTTTCACTTCTTCAGTACTTTGCATTTCGTTTGGCCATGTTATTTATCTTTATTTATTGATCCGTAAATTTTCACAATATAATGATGTATTAGGTCATTTTTGGAAATTAATGTGATCCATAGGTTATACAATGTTATGCAGTTAAATAAGTTTGTAGCTATTTTAATATAATAAATTTCATTTAAATTAAATTACTTATTTAGTTTTAAATCGATGGATTCCATAAACTCTAACATCACTAGCCTTTTAAATTTGATATGTTAGATATGATTTGTGTGTATGTGTATCTACTTTCTACTAAAAATGATTATATATATATAATTATCTTAATCAATATATAATCACGTAACTTTTATTTGCATTTAACATCTTTAACAAAAACATCTACTAACTTTTATTCACACTAATTAAGATCTTTAACAAACAGCCCATTCTTTGGATTAATCTATCGTCAAAAAGTTTAAAAAGTAAAAAAAAAATGAAATTAATATATTATACAAATAAAGATGGAAAGAGAGTTTTTCATTATTTTTGGATTGAGTTATACAAATATATAAATTTATGTATATTAATTGGTCATGTTAATTGCATAGTGTTATAATTGATACATTAATATTATATTTTAGTTAAATTCCAATTACTTTCTACTTGCTTTTTATCATTTTATTTTTATTTAATTATTTTTCAAATTTTTTAATGTTTAAAGTTTTTATTTTATTAAATTCTTTTGTACATGTGGTTTACCAATTTTTTATGAAATTTATCATAATAAAATATACAAGTTCGATTTTTAATAATTTATAGTGGGATCGATCAAGTGAAAAATTTTGTGGCCAAATAAACTTTATGCTCAATCGTAGCATTTTCTTATGTAAATTTTCATTTTTGCCTATTTACGTATATTTAGCATTTCTATTTTTTGTTTAAATAATATAAATATTCACTTTTAATTAATCAAAATATAAAAGTTTATACTATCAATTCAAATCACAGTAGTATAAAAGAAAGTTTGTGTACTGCACAATTATGTCCGTTGAATTTTATAGATATTTTCGTATATTGGGCAATTAGATTATATTTTTCATTGTAAATTTTGACTGTATAACTTCAAACCACATATGTACTCAATTAATTTATTTGGCGCCATTTGTTTACAACGTGCTCATTATTTACTATAAGATGATATTATGTTGTTTGTTTTTTTAAATAATTATGATAATTATTATTTATATTAATGAAATGTATAGTGAGTTTTTTAATCTATTTAAACTTTAAATTGTTATACGTCTGTCTCACACACTTATATATGTGTGTATTGCAAATACATATATAAATATGGTTAAGTTTTGCCTTTAGCTTTTCAATTATTATAAAATAAAATAGTACCGAGCATCGCTTGGGAGACATACTAGTTTATATTCAAACACAATTCGAACACTAATAAAATATAAATGTGTTATTGAATATGAATTTTAATTGATATTTTTGACATGTTTTAAGAATTGTTTATCCATCAAGATGGTTTTACACAAAATTTTGTCTTCAAGCATCTACGTATTTTTTATTACTCCCTCCGTCCCTATTATATATATAGTCTTTATTTATATTTTGAGGTGTTCCAATTATATAGTCTCATTACTATAAGTAGTATTATTATTTTTAATAGGAATGTACAATTACACTCTTATTAAGTTTTGGAAAAAAAAACTAAGCATTTAAGTTTTTGAAAGTTGTAAATCTTAAATGTTATTAAAAAAGATACATTAATTGAAATTGACTATAATTTAATTTGCATGTAAATTGAATTTGATCAATTCTATTGATATTCATTCTGCATGCACTTCAAAAAAAAAAAAAAAAAAAGAGCCATCATCTTCCATGTATGATTTTTAGATGGCAAACTTGACTAAAATTGTTAAACACGAAAAATATGAAAAGTGAAATTTCAAGTTGGCGCAAAATTTATTCCAAACAAATTTTGTAGTGTATGACCATGTGACTTTTGGAGAAAAGACTTTTGAGTTTCAATTGTATAAAATTTTTTAGACTTCTAGATATTCTCTAAGTGTTGATTTAATTACATCATTAATTGTATAATTTCTTTGTTTCAAAAAATATATATTAAAGTTGAATTAAAATGTAAGTTTTATTTTTTCATTAAATAAGGATGATATTGGAAATTTAGCTTTAATTTTTTATTTTCGTAAATATTTTAATCTACGTGTGAGTATAGATCGAAAATAAACTGTATAATCGGGATGGAAAGAATATTATTTTTTATTTTTTCACAATATGGAAGAAAATAGTTTGTAGAGTAGTATTATAATGAACTCTCTTCCTTTCATGCAAATTGACATAACATGTGCACTCATCATCAATGCATTTGCCAGAAAAAGAAGAGCTTTTTTTCTAATCTTTCTGTAGCATGTGGTCAAATTTCTCCTTTCAGTCGAGTATGGATCGATATTTTCTAATTTTTTTTAAGAATAAAGTGGATTGATATTAAATGCTTATCTACTTATTCCTCCATCCCAATTATAAATTAAAAATATATATTTATGAAAACAAGATATAAAAGCTAAACTTCCAACATTACTCCTATTTAAAATTTATGACTTTAAAAAAAATTGAGTGATTAGCTTTTAATTCCCAAAGTCTAATAAGAGTGTATTTATACATTCCTATGAAAAATAATATTAATTATAATAATGAGACTATATAATTGGAACACCCAAAATAGTAACAAGAACTATATAATTGGGAAGAATATATATGAAATAGTGTTTAACATCATGCTTTATTTTATTGTTGTATGTTATATTGATAATATATATATATATATATATATTACTATAATTGCAATCATTCTATATTTTTTTAATAAAAAATAAATACAACACAAAGTACAATCGACGATTTGAGATGGTGCAGCATCTTTTGTTAAATTATAAATATCAATTTGAAGTTTGTGCTTAGTTTTTTAACCTAGCCTCTTCATTAATTGGCTGAAATTTATACTGTAGAAGTAAATATCGAGATGCTATATTTTAACCTTTACAAACCTCAACGATTTCTTCATATAAATAATCTTAATTAATTAAGAAATGAAAGAAAACAATTTCCCTAATAAACTCGAAAAACACTTATGAAAATCTTATGATTTTCAGTTTTCACCTATAAAATTTGCATATGAATTACTGATTCAGGGCACAATGAAAAAAGGAAAAAGGTGAGAAAGGGCAAAAATTAAACAAAAGGGGGAAAAAATTATCATACACGTAGTCTCTATCAAATAAATGAATAGTTACCATTGAGAAGGGCACAACGCAGCCTATAGACTGTGCTTAAATAATAGTTACGTTGATTAAAACAAGTCTAATTTATGAGACTTGGAAAAAGAAATAAACAAAACAAGAATGAGATAGAAAAAAATATCAACTAATTAACAAGACTTTTAAACAATTATATATTCTATTTGAAACACAAAAGTCCTAAAAAATCAAAATTTGAATTTTAGAAATCATTTGAATTTTAGAAATCAACATTCTTCCATAACGTTGAATTGATATTCATTGAGGCACAATTCATTTTCTTTGTTTAATCATCACACCATATCTTAGCAATTTAATTACCATGGATTATAGTTTTTTACTCATCATTGTTATAGATAAGCCAAACAACCTTCATTGATCTTCACCCCGCTAGAGGTGTTGCTGACTAAAATTAAAAAAATACTTTTTTGAGAAAATATAAATCAATTAGTTTGAGATTGAACATTATGAGATCTTATCAGAAGCATTCATGATATTTAATTAGTTCTTTAATCTTTGTTTGTTCTCAATATTGAACAATTGATGTATATATCAAATTTCAACAAGAATCGTGAAAGATGAAAAAAAAAAAAAACACAGAGGAAAACATATCAATTTTCTGTTTTTGTTCTTCAAATTGTTGTCATGTGGTTTTTCTGTAATACTTTTTATGCATTAATTTAATCTAGATATCATTCATTTGTATATTTTTCAATTAATCTCATGATGTTGCAGTTAGACTCGTGCTAATTGAGCCAAAAACATTGTTCTTCATTATTTGCATATTAAGTCATTGAGTCATTGGAGGAAACCGAGGAAGAGGGCCGTGAATAAAATTACCCTTGATAATAATTTGTAAAAATAATGTCTAATTTAAAAATAAAATTAGAAGTTATTAATTATAATTCTTAATAAAATTATGTTATTTTAAATACATTGCATTTTTATGTAAGGTGTACTAAGCATTAATCGAGAAATTGTATGTCGTCCTAATAATTTACATAATAAAAATATAATAATTAAATACGATTCAATTCATTTCTATTAAGTAATGGCAGCACTAAGTTATTCTATTTAGACGAACGTTAATTAATAGATAGATTTAGTCATGATAAAAAGAAACCATAAATTTACTGGCCCGAAATGCTAACCTGAAAATCAAGAGTTAAGTTTATGTTTAGAATAAAAAAATTATAGTTCGACAAAAATCTAGATTGAATTGATCCAAACTGAATAGCCAGCTAATTCGATAGGACTGATCCAATAGACACCGAAATTAGAAATTTTTCATTGAAAGGTGAATTGTTCTTCACCAATAATCCTATATATTATTTTTTAAAATTTTTCTTCATGAAAAATTACATGTAAGTTTATTTTTTCCGAGGCACCCTTGGTATACTTATCATACTTTCCAAAATAATAATAATAATAATAATAATAATAATAATAATAATAATAATAATAAAAGGGAGCTGGGTTTTGTGTGGATGACCTAGTAATTAAATGGTATAAGTTTGAGACCGAATATCTCAAATTTGAATGTCATCAACACCAATAAGTGTGAATCCTACTACTTTGAAGTTTTTCAAATGTGGTTTAACATCCAAATAATAATATAGTTTTTCAAGCATGATTTACCGTCCAATTGATGATATGGTTTTCCAAGTGATTTTAAAACATATTTTGGTCTAATAATGATAATAATTATAAAAATAAGACAATAAACTTTATTTAGCCATGTATTAAACTTACTAAAGCAAAGAAAGCATGAGGATATGTGTTACAATTTTCGATTACATTTTAACAAAAACGATTTGAATGACTTGATAAAAACATGACTGGCAGCAAGTAGCAACAAATTGAGAGGCAATTTAGATTGGATTGGAATTGGATTTTTGATGAAGTTGAGGCATCGATTACGTGAGCAGAAGAGAACGCCCAAACAACATTGAACAAGTAGACTACGCAAAAGCAAAACTATATATAAGCTCCAATTATTCGCTTCATCGTTTTGGCTTGAATAAATTGAAGGAACCCCTAATGCATCTCGCCATGATCGATAGATACACTCTCTGAAAATTCGACGACCAAAATGGGGGGTTACGCCGTCGCCATGGAAACCCTAACCGAGCGCGCTGCCCTGATGAGAGATTCAATGCAGAAAACGCAGGTCATTACGGACAACATGGTCACCATTCTTGGCTCCTTCGACCACCGCCTCTCTGCCCTCGAGACCGCCATGCGCCCCACGCAGGCACTTCTCTCTCCCCCCCCCCCCCTCTAACTTAATACTAATTCTTTGTATGATCGGAGATAAATGCATGGATATAATAGGTTAGTTTATGAATGAAAAATTGAATTTTGATTGAGTTAGATGGCTGGATTTTTCGTTTTAGTTGAAAACGCATTCGATAAGGAGGGCACACGAGAACATCGACAAGACGCTCAAAGTTGCCGAGGCTATTCTTGAGCAATTTGATCGCTCACGCGAGGTCCTCTCTCTCTCTCTCTCTCTCTCTCTCTCTCTCTCTCTCACTTTACTTTTTCCCATGAAATTTGTCATTTGCATCACAGCTCTATCATCTTCTGAAGTTTCTTCGTTACCATATATTTCTCTTAGATTTAGTGTGAGATGTATTTTGGAAATAAAAAATTGTGAAATGGGCGCTAGAACTTGGAAAGTTCATGGGAAAGTAGAAGACATAGTCATGAATTACATTATATGTTGCATTTACTGCATTACATTTAGAATCAGAATCTTCTCTAGATATGATCAAGTGATTCCAAAAATTAGAATATAAGCATTGTGGTTTTAGTCCCTCTAAATTCTAGATATCAAAGTTCTCTTAAATGTTTGAAGTTGTTTTTGGCCGCATTTAGTCTGATGCAGCATGTAACTGTAAGTTGTAACTAACCATGGTGCATTTTACACTGTACGTGGAAGGTTCTAGATGCTCGAGGGCTTTTTTATCCTGTGTATGATTTTAAAACAATCTGAATCCAGAACAATGTTACAGAATTTGAAAATTGAGGTCCAATTTATTATGTGAAGCTCAAGCTTTGATTTGAACTCGACAAAGAGTAGAAAGATTGTGCAATTATAACACAGTTAATTTATACAATACAATGAATATATACACTGTCTACTTTAATAGAACAAGAGATCAATTGCCAGATGATGAACAAGAATGAGGCTCTAGCTTGCCTCATTTAGATGTCAAGCCAGTTTGTATTCAAATTATGGATTTAAATTGAAACTCTAATATTTCTGAGGCTCGTGAGCTAGATCCTTTCATTTGAGTCACTGGTTCTAGCTATTTACTGTTTGACGGTCTTGGTTGTAAGCATTCTTGTGATCACAGTCATATATAAAGGTGTTCTAAGGTAGGGTCCTGAATAGAATTTTCTTAAGATCCCATACATATGAAGGGTGGTAATGAGTCTTTGAATTGTTATTAGTTGAGTTCACACTCCTATCTCAATGCAACATTTACTTTCAGGCAGAGGCTAAAATATTGAGGGGGCCTCACGAAGATTTAGAAAGTTACCTCGAAGCAGTGGAACAGCTAAGGAGTATTGTTCAGTTTTTTACTGGAAACAAAAATTTTAAGAGTGGTATTGGGGTGGTCAACCAAGCCAATGCCTTACTTGGAAAAGCAATCCTCAAACTAGAAGAAGAATTTCGACAGCTTCTCTCCGCATACAGGTTTGCCCATCCACAGAAATCATCTAGTTGCCTTGCATTTCTCTATAATTTTTATCTTGGTTATTTGTATCTCTAGGGTTGTGTCTTGCTAATAGATAATTTTATTTGTGTATCTTTTTTTATCCATTAGTTATCCTAATGCAACTTTTGGTCATGCTCCTTAGATCTATTTCTTTACCTCCTGTTCAGGACTTATAGAACCCGTCCTTTATGCATTAGATATAACTTCTAAGTTGCATGATGGTAAGAAATTAATGAGCTTGTTGATAAGTTACTTATGTTTCTAATTTCAGCAAACCTATTGAACCTGATCGTCTTTTTGACTGCCTGCCAAACTCTATGAGGCCATCAACAGGATCACCTCGTGAAGGTGAGCCTACTGGAAAGAAATCAGACAACCACAACAAAAGTTTAGAAGCAGTTGTCTATCAACTACCAACACTAATTCCTCCTAAGCTTCTGCCTTTGCTCCATGAGATTGCTAAGCAAATGATTCAAGCTGGTCACCAACAGCAGGTTGCTATTTTATACAGGTAATCTTGTAGATTTATGCATGATTTTTATTTTGATTTTAATGTTGGCATGTCATTTATTAGGATTTTTAAGTCTTAGCTGAGGTCAGAAAAGCAAAGACATAAATTTGTAGTAGCCTTACAATGAGGTAATATTTTATTTTCACTTCCTCCGCATATTAGATTTTGAGCTATTTCTATTTGGTAGGTTTGATCCAAAGTGCAACATAATAATTACATAGGATAGAAAATGGTAATACATTACAACCCCATTGATAAACGAGTGAATTAGGAACATGAGAACCTTCTGTTAATTTATAGACTCCTCGCCTCTTTCAAAGCGATCTTTTTAAATTATTTAGTTTAGCTATTCTATGGATATTGTGTTACGGATCATGATGTCTTTGGATATTTTACTCTATTATCTGTGCCACGTCCAGATGTTAATTTTTTCTGAGTCAATAATTTGATGTAGGGAAGCTCGGGCTTCAGCAGTAGAACAAACTTTGAGGAAACTAGGTGTTGAAAGACTTGGTAAAGATGAGGTACAAAAGATGCAGTGGGAAGTATTAGAGGCAAAGATAGGAAATTGGATTCATTTTATGAGAATTGCTGTAAGAAGTTGACCACATTACGGAACCGTTTTTTGCCCCCTCTCCCATTCCCCTTCTATTTTCATCGTTCACTGCACTAATATTTTACATGGAACAGATCAAGCTTTTGTTTGCCGGTGAAAAGAAAGTATGTGATGATGTTTTTAAGAGCTACGATAATCTTAGGGATCAGTGTTTTGCTGAAGTTACTGGGACTAGTGTGATAACGCTTCTCAGTTTTGGAGACGCGATTGCTAAGAGCAAGAGATCCCCTGAAAAGCTCTTTGTCCTCCTGGACATGTATGAGATAATGCGAGAACTTCAGCCCGAGGTATGAGGAAATCAGCTGTTTATATATGTCGGCCATGCATCCATTTCTGCTCTTATAAAATTGCGCTTTCCTACTTGCTCTTCATTGTTTCATAAGGTGCAGTATCCATCGTTGTTGGTTTCATTTTAGTAATTTGAATGAATTTCTTAATTTAATTAATAATCAGTTACTCTTTATTACCTCAACCTTAATGAGAACTAATCATGTCTTATCTTTGTTGGCTGTGGCACCAGAGTAACTTACATTCTCAAACTGATCTCAATATATTAAATCACTTTCTTAGTTTTATATTTGAAATTAGGTGATCTAAGTTGCCATGGATGTATCTCGTAATGATATGATTAAAAGAAGTGTGTGTGTGTGTGTGTGTGTGTCCATTTTTAAACATAATTTGACAAGAATGAAGAAAGTTGATCTTGTGTCTATTCTCGTCAAGAGAGTGCAAATTGACAAGAAGGAAGAAAGTTCATTATAACTAGTCATGAGTTCAAGTGTTGTTTTGATCATGTGTGTGTTTATCCTCTCTTGTCCTCCTTGGTTTTCGCTTATTACTGATATGGACAGATGGATAACATATTTGAAAGTAAATTTGGTGGTGAGATGCGGGAAACTTTCACGGTCCTCACAAAAAAACTAGCTAAGACCGCTCAGGATACGTTTGCTGATTTTGAGGAAGCGGTTGAAAAGGATTGCACGAAAACTGCTGTTCTTGATGGAACAGTCCATCCATTAACCAGCTATGTGATCAACTATGTGAAGTTTCTGTTCGAGTAAGTTAAATTGATAAGCTTCAGGTTCTTATCCTCATTATGGTATAACACCTCATGGCTTTTGTTTATCTAATTATGTGGACATAACTTGTGCCCGTATTTTACTCTATTCATGTAATATACATCAGTTTGCTGCGTCAAGCTTTTGATGACAGCAAGTTACAGTATACTCTTCTTTCATGTTGATACTTTCAGCTATCATTCAACTCTACAGCAACTCTTTAAAGAGTTCGGTGAAGGTGATTCAGAACAGCGGTTGGCATCTATAACGACCAAGATAATGCAGGCTCTTCAGAGTAATCTTGAAGGAAAATCCAAGCAATATAAAGATCCTGCTCTCACTCAACTATTTCTGATGAACAATATACACTATATTGTACGATCTGTACGCAGGTATGTGATGCTTATGATAATAATTATTGAATCATTGGCTTCATAGTTCACATGATTGATAAACACTGAATTCTTGAATTTTTATTATTCTAGGTCAGAGGCAAAGGATCTATTAGGTGATGACTGGGTGCAGATACATAGAAGAGTTGTTCAGCAGCATGCTAATCAGTACAAGAGAATTGCTTGGTCTAAGGTGTCTACCTTTATCACACTAAATACTTCCGAACTTGCCTGCAAAGCTATAATTTAGAATCATCTGAGGTGATGAGCCGATACAGAATCTTGCTTTTGTTTGATACTTGTTTAACATTTGAGTCGTTGGCGATTTGGGCAGATTCTACAATGCCTGACCATTCAGGGGGCGCAGTCGGCCGTGGATAGTAACAGCACAGCTGGTGTTTCAAGGGCTATGGTGAAAGACAGGTTCAAGACCTTCAACACGCTGTTTGAAGAGATCCATCAGAGGCAATCTCAATGGACAGTTCCGGACAGTGAGTTACGTGAGTCTTTGAGGCTCGCTGTTGCTGAGGTCTTACTGCCTGCGTATAGGTCTTTCATCCGACGTTTTGGGTACGTATTGTAACGTGCACTGTCTTCTGCTTTGAGCTTTCTCAAAATTTCAATGATGAGTGATGAAATGTTATTATTGCATGCTTAGGCCTATGATTGAGGGTGGAAAAAATCCACAAAAATACATCAGATATACTCCAGAAGATCTTGAAAGAATGCTGGCTGAATTTTTTGAAGGAAAGACGTGGAACGAACCAAAGCGATGATGCATGCTAACAATTTAAAAAAACCACACATCATTTTTTGCTGCAAATATCAATTTCCACTTTTATTTATTTGTAAAGTTCATTGCTCCTTTTTTGTGTGTAGAAATTATATTATTCATCTCCTAATAATAATGTTTAGATTTGTTCGCATTATTGTTTCAGTCGTGTATGCGTTCATTGAGTACGATCGATGAATTAATTGGTCGTATTTAATTATGTGAAAAGGCTGCTGATTTTTCCTTCTCAACTCAAATAAATGCTAACTCAATCGATCAGAAATGTAAACTAAACCACTATATATATGCATCTCAACCAGTTTTAAAGATAGGCATTGCATTTATTGTATAATCAGTTAATTAATTGCAAATCATCGTTCGATTCATCGTGATTTTAGACTTAATTGAATTATTATTAATTATTTTTTTTCTCCTATGCAAGTTACTAATCCAAGTAAAAGAAACGCTTGTCGACGTAATTATATAAAAAGACTATTGCTGATAATGTCACTTAACTACAACAGATAAACTTATATAACTACAACAATGAAAATAAAATCATTTAGCTGTACGCTTGATTTTGTACAAGTTTCATCATGAATCAACATGTTTCATATATTGCATGAAAAAATATATAAAATAAAGTTAATACTAAATACCGCAAAGGAAATTGGTTGAACTCCAATCCACTGAAGTTACGTATGTATTTGAACTGTGTTTAATCGATTTGGGTCTGACCTCACTCTCTATCTGATAGGTAGGTAGCAGTTAAGAGTTCAGATTAATACATTCAATTCATATTCATGCATGCTACATATATATATATATATATATCTAGAGAGAGAGAGAGAGAGAGAGAGAGAGAGAGAGAGAGAGAGAGAGAGAGAGAGAGAGAGAGAGAGAGAGAGTGAGAAAGTACCTAAATTAGGGATTGAATTTTGGTCCATCAACATTATAAATGTGAGGATTACTATTCAATCCATCATAATTTGAACTTCCAAACTCCAACACTTGGTTCTGAAAAATCAAATAAGTTTAAGGAGCAGAAGGAGTATGTGATTGAATCGAGTTGTTTGGTAAATGATGGAATTAAGGATGATATTTTTTTCATTTTTTATTTTTTTGTCAAGATCAAAATAATTCAACTCATTTTCAAGTTAGAAGTGTAATTTAAAATTGAGTTGAATTTCCACTACTCTTCTCGATCGGTAGAGTTCATGTCCCCAACTCTACCACCCTAATGCATGGATGCTACTCTAGATTTTTAAAATGCACATAATTTATTTTTTGAAATAATATTTCAGGTATAATCGATATGACAGTATTAAAAACACGTGTGGTCGTATAATTTTTAAGTTGCCCATATAGACATAGTAATCAAAAATTTTGTTCATATCCGCAGAAAAATAAAATAACATTGTCACTATATTAATAGACATAAATCAATATTGTGATCCACATTTTTATTTTTCCACAACCATTTTACATTTTCTTCATCAATTTGACAGTGCAATGGGGATATTAGAAATATAGTCATTAAAAAAAAGGGGGAAAAAGAAAAAAGAAAAAAAAAAGGAGAGAGAGAGAGAAGAGTGAGAAGAAATAGCGCGGCAATATAGCCGTAGTGGGCATGGATTAAAAATAATTGAAAAATGGTCTGTAAAAGAAAAGAGAGTTTATATTATCTCTCTCCCCCGCTGATTCACAAAATCCAAACCCACCTAAAATATTACCAGTTTCGGATTTCGAATTTCCGCCCAACGTCATCAATGGAAACCGCGGAACTCCGAGTCGACTCAGACGAGCCAACCCCCCCCCCCCCCCCCCCCAAAAAATCTGGAAATACGACAAAAATGAAAAACCCCCTCTTCCGCCTTCTCTCGCCGATGCTCGCCCTGCTTTTTCCCCACGTGTTATCTCTCTCTCTCCGCTTCTATCTCTTTATAACGCCTCCGCTCGTCACCACCCACTTTCACACAAACCCTCGTTGCAATTCAAAATTTATCAATGAATTCCGCCGCGAGAGACAGGGTTCCCGTTAGCCTTCCGCCTCCTCCTCCGCCGCCGCCGCGGGGGAATGCAGTCTACCTTCATCAGCTGTACCGTGATCCTGAGCCTGAGCAACCGCCGCCGCCGGAGCAGCCGTTCGTCCGCGGCGAGCTCATGTTCTTCTGCGGCGTGTTGAAGTGGGGCATCCTGATTTTTCTAGCCATCACTAGTTTTGTCGTGCTAATGTGGATGGTTTTCCACCCAACTTTCCCCCAGCTGAACGTTGCCTCCGCCTCACTGTCGACGATTTCCATCAACGCCACTGCCATCTCAGCGCAGTGCAACATCACTCTCCTTCTCACCAACACTAATAGCCATCTCACCACCGTGTACGATCGCATGGAAATCTCGTTGTTCTATGCACCTCAGCAGGTGCTGCTCTCGCAGTTCCACCAACCGCAGATTGTGCAGCCCAAGCGTAGTCGAATCCCACTCGAGACTAATCTTAGTTTCTCCGGCGTTAATGTTGGAAGCGGCCTGGTTAGCGCGATGAAGCAGGATATGGATTTCGGAAGTTTGGGGCTCGGGATGCAGATTTCTGCAGTTATTAAGTACAGAAATAGGAAATGGAAAACCAAGTCTCATTTCATGAGGGCTTATTGTGGTGGTGTGAGTTTCGCCTTTACTTCGAGTAACAGGCCTGGTATTTTCTTGAATCCCTACCAAGAATGCGAGGTTTATGTTTACTCCAAATGAAATCAAATGTAATGTAATGATATGCTTCGATGAATCTTTGTAAGATGCATCTATCGAATTAATCAAGCCGTAGATCAATGAAAATGACCTTAATTTTTCCATTACCGCCTGTGTCATTGACTTGATCCCCTTACTCTTGATTGTATCAAGCTACTGTCTGATGCATTGGTTTTAGTTCTGCACGGTGCCTTGTTCGACGTGTTGTTTGCGATTGTTGATGCTCATCTGTGTGCAATTGAGATGATTCGTTATTTTCATTTTTAAATCAGATTATTGGGAGATTTTGCTGAAACTGTTAGCTTACATATTAGCAAGGTGATAGAATTTCTAATTGTCATGGGTGCTTAAGTATTGTTTCATCATTGTCTGCTCATTTTGTTTCCATGAATGTTTAATTGCTATCTGCTGTCTGGCTCTTTATTGTCTTATTTAAGCTTGCATCATTTGCTTAAAGAGCAACATCTGTATAGTGGTAATATAACTGGCTATTCAATATGTTGATGTTTCATTCCTCTTAGAGAAATGCATATGTAATTATGAGTAATATGTTTTTGTTTTCACTAAAAGATGATAATTCTTCCTGTTTCAAGACTTTGAACTTTGAACTAATTCTTTCTGATGAAGATATGGTGATATATTTTTGAACTACCAACAATTTGTTTCTCATCGTAGTATGAACTTTATACGTCTTTAATCCTCCCATGTCAGAAAGATATGGTTTTGAACTACCAACAATTTGTTTCTCGTCGTAGTATGAACTTTATACGTCTTTTATCCTCACATGCATCACTAATCTGAGCATAATTTTTCCCCTACAACAATGTGCGTGGTCTGGAATGTGTGGTTCCCTTTTCAGGTCTGTCCTAATGCCCTACTTTCGCTGTTTGTGGTTTACTGTTGTTAACCATGGTTGAAATATTTATCAGTGTTTCTCTCATGTTCGGAAATTCATTGAAATCTTCATGCAAATAATTATCCTTTGGTAACTGGTTGCAGATTTTGTTCTAGTTGAGGGGCATATTAATTAAAAAGAACTTTCGAAAACATTGGAGAACCATTAGTTATAGAACTGTTTTTGTTTAACTCTCTGGTATTGAAACTTTTCCTTTTACACCTAAAATTGCTTTTCTGAAGATATTGTTGCCTCTTGAGAAACTGTTAACCGTTGGTCGACAAAGTTGTTATTATTGGATTGGGAAATTATTGAATTAATTGACCTTTGTCGTGATGCTACTGGCATTCTTGATCTCAAACTCCATATTTTGGTTTCAGATCTGATAAAATGAAATGCACATGATGTTTTGATCAAACATTAAATTATTTTTGTCAAGTCTGGTGAATAAATGTGACACGTGGTACGTTTTGTTATCGTCATTTGATCCTACAGATGTGTGCCACTTGTTCCTCATAACTATTTTCATGCACTACAAAATTTGCTTTCGTCCATGCACAACCTTACGTTTTTCTGGTTGGTTTTATTTTAATAAATCTAGCTATAATAGAGGCTTAGAAAGGCTTCACCTTTGATTACCTGGTCTCTTTTTCAGTTTTCTGTTGTCAATTAAAGAAAAGAGAATGAGGTTTTCAAAGCTTAATGTTGTTTGCATAAGAATGTGGTTCCTCCATAACCTAAAAAGTATTGGTTATATATGTGTTGTCAACTTGTGATGTTTTTCTTCTTCAGAGACTATCAAATACGGGGGCATATTATAATCATGAAACACCTTGGTTTGTAACTTCAAACAAGAAATGTATTAGTATTATTAGCTATGCACCTAACTTATTCCCCAGAAACTAGCGCAGCTTTTTGCATCTCTATTTGGTAACAAGTTTTGTAGTCTGGTGATATTCACTATCCTTCTCTGTCTGTGTTCTCTTTTTTCTTGTCTCCAGGTGTGTGTATAAGTTTTTTGAGTTGGCTATTTTGACTTGATACATTATTGGGGTAGCCTAAAGATTAACCTTCCTCGGAATTGGTCTTAGAAACTTCATTCCTGTTGATGATCTCGCTGATGAAAACTTTCTAGGTTGATGTCTTCAGGTGTGTATATAAGATTCAAGGTTGTCATACTTCCTTAGCACATATCATAACACCAGTTGTTGATTTTTGTAGGTTATATTATATTTGTTTGCTCACAGCAGTATTTGCACTTAGGCAATTTTTTTGTTACTTTGTCGACGAACTTGGATGTTGAAGATTGAAATTGATGTCCTCCTTGAAAAACCGTAAAAGTAAAGGAAAACAATCAAAGCTTATACACTCTGAAGCAAGGATTGTGTGTTAATAGAGTAGTTGGGTCCTGGTTTATTATATGAAGTGAAACTTTGAATGGCAAATATTCTAACTTATAGATGATGAACTCAAGTTTTGACTGTCCATGTTGTATTACTTGCATGTTGGCTCCTTTTTTTCTTTTTATATCTGTCTTAGGCTATAGAAGTCTGTTTGCGAAGAAATAATTATATTTATCAGCAGTCTGTCAGTATGTCATACTTTGATGCTCAATGGTTTCACCAGTTTCGTTGGTGAGAGGTTTTGAGACCTGCATTTTAGATATGACGGGAAGTAGAGTTCTGAAAAACTTGAGTGATCCCTTCATTCTCATATTTATGCACATTTGTTCATGCTATTGTCATTGTTCCTCATTTGTTATTAGATTCTAATAATTAGGGTAGTCCTTCACAAACTGGATTTTCTGCTAATTGTATTATTGCAGGTATGGAATGTCAATCAGCTTTCTATTATAGCTTTTCATGAAAGAGGTAAGTCGTGATCTGCATGCAATGCTAATTTTCCCATATCATGTTCTGTACATAGGCAGCTTATCTGAACTTCAGAACAGAGAAATTTGCTTTCTGATTTTCATTTCAATTGTTATTTTCTTGTTCATTAAAACATCAACAGTTGGCAGGTAAAGGGTGGCTTGGGTTGAGCAAACAATGTAATGCTCAAGAAACAGCAAAAGGTGACATTTATTTCATTTTTTTTTTGCATGGCTCCATCATACTCGTTAAGGTGACTTGAATTGTATGGCCATCATGTTGTTTTTTCACTTTGTTGCAAGCCTCTAAATGAATGGATTTGCTCGCGTTTTATCTAAAAATTGTCAGGCTACATTGTGCTTAGTCTTCTTGAATGTGGGAATCAACAATTGAGTGACTGCAGACTAAACAGCTAGGCTTATGCCCTTGATATAAGACATGCTGCTTTCTGAGTTTGCATGGTTCGCCTGCTTTGAATGAACCAGGGTTTGATGGATTCAGAGTGTACATCCATGTAGAAACTTGTTTAAAATATGCGATTTTCATGTTTTAGTTGGAGATTATTATAATTAATGTCATGATCTCTATTTTAAATGTTTCCATCAGCATGCTTTTGGAGATTCACTGAGCGAGTTGATTATAGAAATAGGCTTATTTCTGGAAACGTCACCTAAGGCAGATTGGAAGGCTGCTTTTTGCAATTTTCTGTCCTACTTAGGAGTCTGAAATTCCTATTACAACATTTAAAAAGATGGTCTTAAGTGGTATTTACTGAAATATCAAACTTCAGGAGTGCAAAACGTCCTACTACAGGATTTCATAGGACTGCCTATTTTATAGTTTTACAGCAGTATATAGGATTGCTTCTGTCGTAGCGCGAGTCCTATTATATAAAATTTTCATTTAATAGAACAGTCGTTTGTGCCGTTACATAAGAAAAAAGATGTGTAAAATATCCTAGTACATGTGTTAATAGAACGGTTTTAAGCGTCCTAATACACGTATTTATTTGCGCAAGTCCTATTACAATTACAATATACTGTATTTAATAGGACAATCGTAAGTGTCCTATAACATGAATTGGATTAATTAGGACTCTGAAGTGTTCTATAACAGGTCTTAACAGGGCGATAACAAGCGCCCTAGTATGTATTTTCGTTGTGCGTAAGTCGTATTACAGTATTTAGTATTTAATAAGACAATCACAAGTGGCCTATTACATAAATTGGAGTAAATAGGGATATAAAGTATCCTATTACAGGTCTTAACAGGGCGTTGACAACTGCCATATATAATAGATAGTTTCATTGTGCAATATTACAACATCGATTAAAACGGTCATTAGTGTCCTATTACATAAAATTGAGCTGTGTATAAGCTCTATCACACATATAATAGGACAAGAATAAATGTCCTACCACATAAATTGTATTAATTAGGAGTATAAAGTGTCCTATTACGGTTCTTCACAGGGCGGTTGCATGTGCCCTAATATGTATGTTCATTGTTTGCAATAGTCCAGCGTTTATTAGGACAAAATTTAGTGTCGTGTTACAAAATTTACCTTGTGCAGAAGTCCTATTTCAGTGTAATAGGACAGTAAGAAATGTCCTATTACAAAAATTCGATTAATTATGAGTATACAATATCATATTAGGGGTCTTAACAGGGCGGTGACAAGTGACGTAATACGTATTTTCATCGTGTGCAATATTACAACAATTATGAGGGCATTCATTAGTGTCCTTTTACATAAATTTGCATTGTGCATAAGTCCTATTAATAGGACAGTAAAAAATGTCCTGTCACATAAACTGAAATAATTAGGGGTATGAAGTATTCTATGACCAGTCTTAACCGGACTGTTACAAGCGCTCCTAATACAAATTTGTCATTGTGTGCAATATTACAACATTTATGAGGACGATCATTAGTGTTCTATTACATAAATTTGAGTAATTAGGATTATAGATTAATTTATTATAGGTGTTAAGCATACTGTGAGAAATTCTATAACGCATGAGGACGTGACGTAGTGTGTCATGTGCTATAATCGACCTAATGTGACACTTATAATTGTCACATTAGATCTATTGTGGCACATGTCATACTATATATGATGCGTCATAGGATTTCCCAGCGTCCTATTGGGTATTGTTATACTTTTAGTGATGTGATGTCACATTACAACATTTAATAGCACGGTAATAAGCGTTGTATTACATGGGAAATTCTATGCCGCACCCACAATAAATTTAATGTGACATTTTCATGTGTCACACTAGGTCTATTGTGGCACATGACCCACCACATCCGGGTGCGGTACAGAATTTCCTGTATTACATATATATTGATTCAGTTAAGATATATGAGGTGTCTTGTTACATATATTTTGATTTATCAGACATTCTTAAGCATCCTATAAAGTAAATTATCCATATTAATCACTACTTTCACATCAGTTAATTGGCACGTTGTCGTTTAACGCCTCTCCAATATCTTCTCCATGTGCCGCCGTGCGCCACCATCTTCGTCCAATTTTTTGCACAGTTTTAACCTGTTTTTTGTTATTCCATTTTCTAACAGATTATTTCAAATCTGGGTCCAATTTACCGCGCTCGAAAATCTTTTCACTTGTATTTTCTTAAAATAAGATTTGAGTTAAGGTTAAATTTGAGAGAAAATGTGAAAATATATAAAACAACAAATATTTTGATAAAAAAAAAAATTAAAATAACAATCATAATGAAACGGAGAGAGTATTTATTTAAAACAGGGAATCTTGTTTGTGAAATCATCATATCATTTCGTATGCTTGATTAAGATCTGAATTTAAACACAATTAAATACTAACAAAAATACAAAATTAAGTATTGTGTGAGATAATTTTAGGAATGAAAATCCATAAGACATGTCAAGATTGCATCTAAATATAATTAAACTCCAATAATATTACAATGTATCATTAAATTTGGATCTTAACTCGTCTTATAAATTTTGATCCATAAGATGATATCACACAAATTTTTATCAAAATATGATTATATGAGTGAATATGAATTTGAATTGTATATATTCTTTTTATTTTGTTGTGCGTATGTTTTTTCCTGTCATTATTCCTTTTTTCCTCTTTTCCTATTTGGATGTTTGCAAGAATTTCATCACTTATCACAAGTTATCATCACATGCTTTATTCCTTTGCACCTTTTGGTATTTCCTCACTTTCGAATATTAAAAATTCATAACAAACCGTCATATTTTCAGGACTCAGTTATGAGAGTTGCAAGAAAAAGAAATATAAAAAGTTGGTCCACTAGCTGTAGTATTTCACAGTTTTTTACAACCCCACTTTATTGGGTTGCCAAATTAAGATAGCTAGTAATTTAATTTTCCACGAACCCACATGAAATTTAGCCCAAACATTCCAATATCTGTATATTATGTAAATAAATTATAAATTAAAGTAAGAATATAGTGGAATAGGTTAAGGTTTCTCAAACTCCAAAGATGATATAGTGCAGGTGACTAGAAATGAGATTTGGATGTCAGAAGAAAAAGTTTGGGGGTATTTTGGGGATCTGCATCTCCATTGCATATCCTTACCCTTACCTTGCCCCAAATTAGATGCCTTATCCTCTTTTCTCCTTTCTTCCTTTTCACATGCATCTCAAATCCCATTCCTCATCACCATATGTAAAACTTTTCAAATATTTCACTAAAAATAACTGTTTTTTAAATATACAAATAATAATCGAGTCGTATTACTGCCATATTCTTAATTTATAAGTGAGTTCGATTGACTTTTCATTATATTGATTTATGTATGATCAAGTTGATCTATCTATAAAATAGATAAAATTTTTCAACATGTTGGTTGAGTAAATATGTTTAAATTTATTTAATATAAATGATGAGTGATGGAGACATATTTTTATTAGAACATATGTAGCTAACTAATAGAATTGACGAAATTGACGACGTATATCTTATTAACAAATTTATGTTTAGTCATAAAAAATTATGTTATTTGATTATTTGCAGAACTGTGCTTAATTTGTCTCCAAATTAATTATAAGAAGTTTGTGGTTGGTGGAAAAGTTAAAATATAAATAACAGAAAAAAAGGATATATATAATAATGATAAAGTTTCTTAAAAATGTCTTCTTCTTTCCAATCATATATAATAGCATCGAAGCTTGAGTTCCTCCTTTCATGATTATTCTTTGTTACCAATCCTTCATTTTTTTTAGTTGAGGATCCACCTACATATTTCATCATACGCAGTATCTATAGGACTACATAACTACATTTAAGAGGGATTAATTAGTGAGTAATGATAGTTTAAGTGAAGTATATGTATATAGTTCAAATTAATTAAACCCTTAAAATTATCTTCCACATCTTTGCAAACATCCACTAGTCTTAATAACCTGACAAATTGAACCAAATTAAATTTGATATCAAATTAGTCGAATTATGATTAAATTGATAATTCAAAAAGAAATGGCCAAAAATTAGTAAAGTGGATAAGCAGAGCGTAATTCTCCATACTATTTTTTAATTCCGATTTCTGGCTACTGTATTTTCTGTCTCCTTTTCGTTTTTATTTTCAACAAATTCTAATTTAATTGTAAAATCAGATTATCTTGAAGTTACTCAATCAACTACACCGTTAGTGTTCCACTATATATATCAATTTATAATAACTTATATTAAACTAAATTGTGTCAAAAGTGAGATATAATCAATATAATTCTCCCAAAAAAAGTAAGATATAACATTATATTATATTCTCCTTCAAAAAATTATATTATATTGAAATAAATAATAATTAAATATTATCTTCTATTCATCTAAGCTGTGGGGGACCATAATATATTCTATCGCATAACGAGTTAACCCCGACTTGTCCTAGTCCGATCCCCTCACTAACTATTAATTTGGGACTCATATTTTTAACCCAAAAAAAGAGAAAAATATATAATTTCCTCTTCTTGCAATATCTATTATTGTTAATTAGTTGGTCTCGATCGTACGTATATACTGTGTAGTGCGTGTAGTTAGTTATAATTGAGTCCAAGCATTAGCTATTAAAACAACTAAAACATATCATACTCTGGTCGCGTATAACTACATTTTATTCTCTTATGACGTGTTTGGTTTGGTTGATTAGGGTAGTTTAGAGGGGATTGATAAAATTATCCCTTCTTATCATTTGTTTAGTTTGAAGGATTGGAGCGGGATAGATGACGGGTCCGGACTCCAATCACTCAATTGGATGATTGTTCATCACCCTATTTTTGGGGTGATTAAATTTATCATTTCCCATGTATTTGTAAATTACTAATATAACCTTATCAGAAATAATTTTTATTTTGTTGTAATAATTTTTAATTTTTTTTCATAATTATAATTTCTTACAAATAAAATTATACATATCACATTTGTGCATCGCATGGGAGATATTCTAGTTTAATTTATACCACATCAAATTAATAGTGAACACAAAGGTATGTTATAATTAAAAACAATTGAATAATTCAAAATTTTCTATAATTCAGAAAGTTATAAATTAATTTTATTTTGTTGAAATATTTGTATTAATTTTTTCATAATTATAATTTCTAACAAATAAAATTATACATATCACATTTGTACGTCGCACGGGAGAGATACTCTAATTTCATTTATGCTACATCAAATTAAGAGTGACATGTGTAAAAATTTAGGTCACGCCAGATTAATTTTCATTATTATGGCTTAATTCCAACAAAAAGATAAAGTTGTGGCATTATTGCAAAAATTGAAACGTTATGTGAAAAATAAAAAAAAACAGTGAAAAGATTGTGATATTAGAGTCTATTAACCCTAATTATTATGAGAATATTGATCTGTAAACATAAATTAATGTGAATACTAATACGTAATTAGAAGAGGACTTGTGAAGAAGAAACTATTTTCATTAATTATTTTATCATTATTTCCCAATATTTAGTAAATTATTTTCGTGCATCAATTATTTTCAATTTCATGATTTCAAGTATTTTTTAAAAGAAAAATACAACTTTAATAATTATAAATGAATATATTATATGAAGGACAATTCAGGTATTTTCTAACATTTTAATCCTAATCATTTAGTCCAAACAAAATATTGACAATCTATCCGAAATCATTACAATTATAATCAATCAATCCAAACACAAAATTATTTTTATCCAAACAGTGCAATCATACTTTATCCTATCAATCTTATTTATCCCATCATCCGAACCAAATGGGCCTTAGAGTTCATTGAGGGAATTGAACGAGTTTATCCAAAATTAATAATTTTATTATATGTGTGTGTATCATCTTGTAAAATATTTAAGAAAAAATCAAATCGCACACACACAAGTAGATTGATGTACTTAATTAGCTGCTAGGTACTTGCACATATATATATATGTGTGTGTGTGTGTGTGTGTGTGTGTGTGTGTGTGTGTGTGTGTGTGTTGAAATTGAATTGATTGTGGTGCATGAAAATGCAATATAACATTAATGGAAGAAACTTTAAAAATTAGTGAAAACAGAAGAGCTACTTTTGAAACTTTAGGGAAGCAGTGTTGGCATTAATTGCATGTCTTAATTAGATTTAATTATTTAATTACCATTCCTCACTCTACTCCATAATCCATATATGAAGTAGCTTGCTTTTCTTTTACTGTATCAATATTCAATACCCGGCCACTTTCTCACATGCTATGTGGGCGATCCCACATATTCTTGATTCACTCGTTTCTCTTTACTTTCTCAAATATTTCTTTATATATATTATTTAAATATATATTACCACCATATATACATCGAATATATAAACTATATATATGTTTATTTTTATTGAATATATATTTATCCAATAATACAAGTTATGTATATATCTTAATGTGACAATGGCATCAACTTACGCATGAAGTGTTCTTTATTTTTATTTTTATCTCTAATAAAAGAGAAATTCATTAATTAACTGAAATTTAGTTTGTATGATGAAACAAGGAGCAGCTAGCAGTATTGCAGTAACCCCTTCACGTACAAAGAATTTGTATGGGTTGTGTTTGTGACAATGTTGAAATATGCATGCGATCCATATATAATCAATTACGAAAGAAAAAAATATACTAAATTGACATTATTGTTAAATTAATTACTATTAATTGGTGCGCACCAATAATATTGTATATATGGGAAATAAATAAGTAGCATTTAAAATAAAATACAGTACGGTACTGTATTAGTGTTGTCGGTTCAACTTTATCAAAAAGTTTAAGTATATACCACACTCCATGAAACTTTGTGTAATGAAGCAATTCGTAATATTTCAGAAGTGGATCAAGAAATTAATGAAGTCACTAAATTAATGATCTCTGTAATGATGCAAATCCCATCTCAATCCTTCTCCTATATGATAATATCCACTAATTAAACTCCATATATACCAACAAAACTAAATTTATTAACAAAAAGTTATGCATTCTATTCCAATCTATAATTCAATCAATTATATATGTAAATCACACACTGCATCAAGCAACGTTGTTGTCAAGGTATATACTAAAACCGCCGACACCCCATCCCCACCTTTTTATCCCCCACACTTTTGAACTCTATATTACTACACACCCTCCCAATTCTCACTCCCACACCCCAAAACACAAAAAACCCCCTCCGCCGCCGCAGCCACCATGTCGGAGAAAGTCTGTGACCACCACGACAGCTACCGCCGCAAAGTGGCACGGCGGTGTGGCGCCGGGCTGCTCCTCTTCACCTTCATCTTCCTCCTCATCATCCTCCTCACGTGGGCCATCATCCAGCCCAAGAAGCCCCGCTTCACACTGCAAGACGCCACCATCTTCAACCTCAACATCTCCGCCCCCAACGTCATCTCCACCACCGTCCAAGTCACCGTCAACTCCCGCAACCCCAACGCCCGCGTCGGAATCTACTACGACAAAATGGACGTCTACGCCACCTACCACAACCAGCAGATCACCTACTACACCGTCATTCCGGCGGTCTACCAGGGCCACAAGGAGGCCAACGTCTGGTCGCCCTTCATCTATGGCAACACCGTGCCGGTGGCTCCGTACAACGGCGCCGCCCTCTCGCAGGACCAGTCCGGAGCTGGCGCCGTTAACTTGATGATCAGGATCAACGGCCGCGTGAGGTGGAAAGTGGGGTCGTTCATCTCCGGCCGGTATCACCTCCACGTCACCTGCCCCGCTTATATCCCGATCGGAAATAGCAAGAACTACGGCGTCGTCATTGGCAATGCAGTTAAGTATCAGCTTTCCCAGAGTTGTAGTGTCAATGTTTGAAAATACATACATGCGCACATGGAGGCCATTGATTAATTTGAAGCGGATAGTTGAATGCGTAACGGGGAGTATTGGAACCCCCTTCAATTTTTATTTTTGGTTATTTTTCCAGCTTTTATATATTTAATTTTCTCTTAAAAGAATTGTACATTTGCTGGAAAATAAAGTGTAACTGCATGCGGAAGATGAAGATCAGAGGGAGCTGAAACTAGAAACTTGCAATGTGCTCTACTTTTTTTTATCAAGAAGATATAATGCAATAATTGTTTCTTTTTATTGGAAACGTTTACTCATCCATTAAGGTCAATTATTTCTCCTTAATTATGCTTCTTAATTTCTTGCAACATAATAGTATAATGTTTGCTGATTTTATATCACTCACATTCATGTAATAACAGATCTAAATTGGCCTGATTATCTATTTGTTTAATTTTATTTGGTCAACCTTAATATATGTATATAGTTAATTTATTTCAATTATATAATTTTATGCAGCTTTTGAAAAATTGTAGTGATCCTATGTATTGATTAATGTAGTGAGCTGCATTTATGACTTTGTGTTTAGACTTATATATCGTAATATATATAGTACGGCCTAGGCTAGACCCATGTGAATGTGAATATGTGATTGTAGCAGCTGCTTCAACATTGTTCTACCAAACTACGCAAGCGCCTTCTTTTCCTTTTTGTCTTCTATCTATTTTTATTAATATGTTTTGCTTATTGATTTTCACTGAAAGCAATGCAACAGTTTTAGCAATTAAAATCGATGGTTAATTCAGCCGAAAGTAATTTTTAATAATTTATCTCAAATCTACTTTCTTTTGGGAGCCTAATTACTGTATTAGGCACTAATATATGTGTTATTCAAGCTGATGTCTGGTCAAAAGACACTCATTGCAATATAAACCGTCAGTAGTTGAAATTCTCTATTACAAAATACTATTTATATCTTGCATTTTAGAATATCATAAATAATCATAATATAATTTATATACAAGTTAAAAACTGGCGGAGCAAAAAAAATTCAGGTTGTGGCCGCGGCAAACTAGATATACTTCCTCCCATCCATTCATAAATGCTTTTTTTTTCCCTTTTGTGTCTCAATATATAAACTGACTTTATATATATTTAGTTCATTTACTAATATATACTCAAATTTTATTTATTTATATTAATAGTTAATTCATTGTCAAATAAATAAATATAGACATATTCAAAAATTTACCTATTTAATTGTCTTTTTCAATAATTTTCTGACAAAGGAGGGAGTAGATTCTTTAAGCAATTAGTCCGTAAACGTAAAATGAATTATGAAAGATAAATACAATAATATGAAAAAAGCAATCCCTCTAAACAACGCAGGTAGCATTCAAATATATAAAATTAGTCATGCAAACTAGACCTATTAAATAGCTACCATGTACATTGTAAACTGGGTTCAGTTACATCTAACAATAATATAGGGGGGTGTGTGTGTGTTACTTAAATCACAGCATCAAAGTAAATATGTATTGCAAAATAAAAATAAAAATATGTATATGCAAAAAATCATTATTTTTTTTGCCCAACTAGCCGAGCAAAACTAAATACTTCGTCCATTTCACAAATAGTGTCATTCTAACACTTTAGTATATACGAATATATGGTAATTATAGATCTGTGGGTGAGAAAATTCCAAGTAGCTGGCCAACAGTTAACTATCAACATGTTTAGAGTTTGAACTATTGGGAATAAGACCTCATTTACAATGTATAAAAGTTTTTGTTTTGAGAATCAAGACCATTCCTAAAAATCTCCATCTTCCTCGTCGAACCAGTATACAACTCCTCCAAGCTAAACATCCTCCAAATCTTTCCCGCCCATTCCTCCATTTTACACGTGCATTTAGATTACAACCTTTGTACATCCTTGTCAATCATCGACCACCATAAACGGAAATCCCCTAACAAGATCAAGAAAATTATACTACTATTCAACAAGTATCAACTGAGATCAAGTACTATAGTAGGACACCTAAACTATCCAGCAGATTAGAGAAGACCTTTACTTGAGACAATCAATACAAAACTTAGCCTTTCAAATTCCAAGTTCCAATACATATATATTGTTAAAGACATTGTTTCCAACAATTAATACGAAAAAATAAACTTCCAATACATATAAGCCGAGAGAGAGAGAGAGTGTGCTGCTAGTACTTTTTGAAGCATGATAATGAATGTCTAAAGGCATATGATAAAACTAGTATCTCACCAGCCTCCATGTCTGGAGAAATAGTCATTATCAAGTGAAACAGCCAGGGCAACTGCTACTGCTCTCTCAGACAGAGTTAACGAACGAGATACGTTTAACCCTTGAACCTACAAATGCAGAAACACGAATAATAAATTCACTAATTAAATAATAACTGTGTGACTTATGCACTGATTAATTACCCCTGCTGCAGGCCCAACAACAGAATCAGAGCTCCCAAATCGAATCACATACTGGCCAGCATCTGTAAAAACCTGCACCAAGCAATTATAAAAACTTGAAGAGAGGTCTATGTGGTTTCATATATCATCACCAATCCCTATTTTATAAAGTCAAACTATTACCAATATAGACAATATAGATTCTATAACTTGATAAGTAAGACTGGCTAACAAAGAACAAGAAATAATGTCCCCAATTAGTCGGCTGCACCAAGATAACATAAAGGATACATCGAAATTTTCACACAGTAATAAGAGAAAACAGATCTAGTCTATTTGGTGATAGTTGCAAGCTCTACATGAACCAAATAATAATCAAAGAACCTCAAATCCGAAACCCCTCCAATCACGGTCTATCTCAGCCAACACATTTCTATCAATGTCCTTCAAAGTGAAAGTCCAGCTCCACAAGCCAGGATTCTCAACAACCGCAAATTGCTTATTCCTGAGAGAGAAAGAGAAAGATATCAGAATCACATGTTTGGGAGATTCCATAAATGTATTAGGCTTAAACATGAGTTAAACTAAGTAGGACTGACTAGGATGCTAGATCCAAGTGTTACACATATCATGCAGAGTCCTCAAAAATACAAAAATTATGCCATTTCCATGAAGGAAGAAAGACTTTTATGTCATTTACAAGAGGGAAGAAAAATCCAAATAGAAAACACTAGTGCAAGTACACACCAACAATATTGTACAAAAAATCCACACCTCATTACTTCTGATAATTTCTTCAACACTTGATAGGAAAAAGATCATTTCCTTTTGAAAACCAAAAGGAAATAAGATCAATCAAATTGGTTGATTGATTAATTTATTTATAGTAATAATTTTTATGAGCTTATCTTAGGGATAGTTATATTCTTGTTTCATTATATATAGAGTAGATTGCAGAGGTAGGAATCATTGAGAAAATCATTGAATTGGACAGAGATTAGCCGGTATCTCTGTTGTTTGTTTCTTACTCCTACCCAAACTATAAACAACCTTTAATTGCCCTTGACACTTTCAGCACTTTGACAACCTTACATAATTGAACTGCATTTTATATAACGCCAAATTTAAGAAGCATGTTATTTTCACAAGAATATTACCTACTATCACTTGGCCAGCAACAAATGCCATAAACATGCACATACAACTATACAGGGTAGAACAGCTTCTGAGAAAACATTACCCCAAGTACAAGTAATAAATTCTCCTCCAAAGATGCCATCTTTTGTGAACAACACAAATTTCCTGACAGAAAAGATGGCAAATATATATATATATATATATATATATATATATATATCTTTTAAATATTTGCTGCTCCAAAATTAATTACACTTAGCTCAAACATTAGATTAGACAAAAATTAAAAGAAAAGTGAACACAGCCATACTTTTCCATTTATCTCTGCATAAATTGAACTATTGATCCACCAAAAGGGCCTCTGAACCTGCTTGGAAGTAGTTTAACAAATGTAAACAATTAGCATCAACTGTACAATTGCGGATGGAAATTAATAATAATGTTAAAAGTTCTTACCTAAAACAGTTCATTACCAAATCCATCAGTAATATCCGCAATGAAAGGGCGTCTTCGATGAAGCAACTGCAGGAAAATGTGATATTATCATCCACCCCCCCAAAAAAAACTTGATGCCCCTAAGGAAAATAACAAGAGTAAAAAAAACAAAATGAACCCAAAAACCATCATATTTGATGATGATAGTTCGGGCATCAAGTAAAACTGCATGAAGGATCAAAAAGGAGGAAGCGTACTTCAATAATTTTTTTTACATTTTAATTTTTCAAGTATATATTCAAGTAAATTCAGATTTTACTAAGTTTTTACTGGACGTTTACAATCTTCACCATAACACAAACAAATCAAACGAAGTACTGAATTCAGTTTTGTGCTTAACCTCTAACAATAACTTAATTTCTATTTCTATTTGCCGCTAGAATATTCCACATCAGATATTTACTGGGACAATATAAAAAAAATGGATCAAATCTTTGTTGCAAAGGTAATTAAATTAATTTGATTATGATGTTCAACCAGTTCAACCATTACAGATGACTATGCTTTTCAGAGGCAAGTAGGTAACAGCAAGATACTGCACTGGTATGAAGAAAGTCAGAAACAATAATCAGAAATAGTGTTTAAAGCAAAGAAGCCATGAATGTCAGACCACAAAGAGCTATTTATACCTGTCTTACTATCACATTGCTCTGCTCGCGTATAAAACCTGCAGGCTAGAAGTAAAATGTTAAGAATAAGTGACCACTATTGAGTGCAATATGCCAATATCTGTCAGCTTCTTCAAACCAGCACCAAATGAATGGTCAAACCACAAAGGAGTAAAACAAAGAAGAGACGTACTGTTTGAGGGTAGCAGACATCAACTATTGCATATCGGTTTTCCTGCACAAAGGCATGCCTCATCACAAAAGATAATCAGAGCAACACATTTGCACCATGAAAAGTATATATTTCATAAGAACATCAAACATTTATGGAATTGAAGAAGCTCTAGATATTTCAATAGTGTTTTTTGCCCAGTCTATTTAAGTAATTATCTGTTGAAAATGACCATCCCCCAGTTTGGACCTAGTCAAGCTTTTGAAATAAATTTCAAGGCAGCTGTTAGCTCATCTTCACACAAGGCATGCAAACTTACCTATGAAATTGTAAAATATAACAAAATACCGAGTCATTTAGCTATCAATATATATATATATATATATATATATATCACGAGATATAAATTGTCTCCGTAAGAATCGTAGTCAAGCTAATTGGTCGATGTTTTTCTCTCCAACTAAGATGTCCAATTGCACCATCAATGTTAACAGCATATGTGATGGATAAGCAACTTTATTCCACAGCATCCAAAATATGATAGGTCTCGCCATGAGAATGGTGAGCATATATATTGTTTTGGTTCACGAAAGGGAGAAGCAATTTTTGCTAAATACTATAGGAGGAATTCTTAAACCTTGAACTTACCTGCTCAAAACCAAGAACCAAGTTGGCCCATTCGATATCCCTGGTTATCAGTAGATTGGATCTTGCAAGAAGAGGAGCAACCTTGGACTGAAAGTAAGTTTGATCAAGTCAATTTACATAGAACCATCGTAATGCTTGACCACAATAAATTACTAATACCAGAATTGCAGAGATATGAAAACTCAAAATTTCCAATTCAACAGATGTCAGTTATGCAATGATTTGCACAGTGATTAACATATGTGAGCAGTAAAATCCAAAGAAGTTAGTAAGTCCATTGTTCAAGTGACTAAGTGCCATGTGCTCCACAGGAGATAGGATAACATTACCTCTTCCAAAGACATTGGTTTTAATGTACCAGTGATGGATTGGCTGGTAGGTGGTTGCATAATACCTGACTTTATCTTGTCATAAGACTTCTCATCCACAACATATTTGCCTGATAACATTCCTTCGATAAGTCTAGGCAAAGTTCGACCATTGACTAATGTTTCACCACTGTTACTGGATTTATAAACTTTATGCCTTCGTTTGGCAGAAAGACTTGTCTTTTTTCTATCAACAAGCCAGAGTCGTACAAAAAAATCCCTACTCAAGTCCGGATCATTTGGCACATCATGCATGTATCGCAGGGATGTATTTTTACTCCCAAATGCTGTGCCCGCTAGAATACATGGCAGCTTGAACCTCCATGATGTCTTTCTTTCAAAAGGGTATCCTCCCAATTCCAATGAAGAATAGAACCTCTTTCCAACCAATAGAATTCCATTATGATCCTTCTTCATATAACATAGCAGTGTGCTGCACCTAGAGTGCTGTTTAACACAGCCCCACAGCTTCGACCAGTTCATCTAAACAAACTGGAAACATGATGTGCAGTTAGAGTGCCTTCAACAAATATGATGATTTCATTTAACACCATACATATTTACACTAGATCCATGCATACATGCATGTTTCAAAATTTTAAGTAAAAGGCAAATCATTTTTCTATTACTTCTATTGATTATACACGTAAGGGTAAATTTTACTCTCTTGATTTATAGTACTAAAGTATAATATAATTAAATCAGTACATGTTACGGATGCATTTGTGAATTGTGGGCAACATCTATATGTTATACTAAAGTGATAAAGTATGCACAGCAATTTTTCCCGCCCAAATGACATGCAGAGGGCCCAATTCTGTCCATTCACATGCAGACCGCCAAGTTGCGATTACATTAATTTATATGTTGTTTTTCATTTTCTGCAAAATTCAGGCTGAAGGACACCGGCTCCCAATTTGAAATTGGGAGCCATTGGTTTCACAATGTCTATATATATTATACGCAGCTTCACACTTCATCCTCTTACCCATCATTAGGTATATTTATTTTGCTCCTTTTATGCTACTAGATGTTCTTGCAAATTAGAAAGTTATGAATTACATTTTCATGAGTATTTTTGTGTTTGCAGAAATTTTGTTTATTTGCATATTGCCTCCTTCAAACACCACAGAAGTTTGCTCGGTTACACTCCATGACAAAGTGCCATCATACATCTATCACTCAGCATACATTTCTTGAGGTATTAAGACTTAAAATCAGTTTTCCATGTTGTATATCATGAGACATTGACCGTAAATATTTATATCAATCAGTTTGTATGAGGATATATTTCATAATTTAAATCATTCCCCCCCCCCCCCCAAATATAACCCAATATTATGCAAATAATCTAACAATTATCAGAACACTATAAATAATTAGAGACGAAGAATTACATCTATGAATGACGGACTTCAGGCAAAATGTTCAACGACATGAAGTAAAAAGTGTGCTAACTGTTGAAGTTCGAAAAATTGAAACAAATTAATTGCAAGTATTTCCTATTTGTTTGGTAGAAAAAGGTTACTTTTTCCTAAAAATAATTGAAGGTACATTTACATTTAGTTTAAAATACAAAAATAAAACTAAAAAACGCAAATTGAATTGAGATAATGAACCTGGAAGTGTAACATCAGAAGGTCGATGAGAAACTGAAACAACTTCTCAAATCGTAGATTCTCTACAGATTCTCAATCCCTAGAGAAGATGGTCAACATTCTCGAACAATTCATTTTTGTGAGAGTTTTAATCGGTGAAGAAAATAGAGTTATAGGCGACGGAAAATGAGAAGAGAAGAAGCGTTGAGAGACTGTTGAGGCTTCGACAAAAGTATTTGTGAAAACTCAAAAAAGAAAAAAGTATGTACTATATGGAAAGATTAATTCGGTTGAGTGACGTCGAATGGATGAATTCGAAATATAAATGCATTGACCTTGCTAATTAAGCTCACTGTAAAATATTCGAAATCAATTAAAATTATGAGGTAATTATAATCGCAAATCCGCTCCTTAGGAACCTAAGTGCATTGAATTTATTCTTCCCAGAGAATAGAACGATAGCAAAAATATGAAGCCTAGAAGGAAGTGGGGAAGCAATCAGAAGTGAAGCAACTATAGAAGCATTAGAGAAATGTTGCTCGTGAAGGTAGAAAACTCAAGAGCCCCTGGAGATTCCACAGTGGAACCAGAATAGTTGGAGCGAGTCAGTGTGTGATATATAGAAGATAAAATGTATAATCCAGTTATAAAGAAAGAGGTTTTGAGAATATAATTGATTAGTAGCTCAAATGATAGCACTTCTGCTGTCAGGAGAAGAACTGTGAAACCCTACCCAAGAAGAGTAATGTCGAGTAGAATGAGCGACTGCTCACTCAAGATAGATCTAAGTGTATAAGTCCAGGCCAAGACCACAAGGGCAACAACACATAAATACTGTGAAATGGAAACTGCCTCCAGAATCACCTTAACCAACATTGCCATTCATAATCATGTGTTTATGAACAGTTGGAGATGAACTCTTATGAGTGCGGGATTCCATTTATATACCGCTACTATATGATGCCTGAACAAATATGTAACAGACAATTAGCACCAAATGGCTGCAAGAATACAACCATACGAGCCGATGCAAAAATCATTTTGATAGTGGAAGCTAAGACCACAAGAAAGATCTTTGGCCCCATTTCATTGAGGTGCTCAAGACCCCTGATTTTTGAATTAGCAAAGACAGCTGATGATATCTGTCAAGAGATGAAGCTTCTGATGGAACTATACCAGGAAATGACAGAAAAAAGCATGAAGTTGGAGAAATGTAGTAATGGTGACATTCCGACGCAAAGAAACCAGTGGAGCATCAGGAAGATGTGAAACCTGAAGAGGATCCTTCCCTCTGCTGGATGATCTTATGTCTATAATGCCTGATACTCAGGTCCAATGAACGTATAGTCTTTTCGAGCCATAAATCCCAAGTCTAACTGAATGAGCCCAATCTTACTCCTACAGCTTCTTAAAGCTGAAAGAATGGTTGTAGAACATGTTTTAAAATTTAGGATCTTAACTTTTTTTCTTTTTGTTGTCTACTGTAATGAACCCTATATTGATTTTCCAAATTAAAATTTAAGTGAACCTTATTGAAGCTAAGGCACACAGCAGTCTAGTGCATATAGTATCATTGTTATTCCCTAAACAAATTTCACCTTTTCCATATGTGTATGGAGAAATCAGTATCATTGTATTGAAGCATTTTGTTATGGATTTGAAGCCCATGGAATAGATCATTTATAAATTCTCATTTCGATACAACATTTTTGCAATAATGCAGCAGAATCAAAACAAAGACTAAATTAAGCTTTCAACTTCATAACAATTGCATTCTATCCACACACATAAAGGAACTATTCACTGTATCAGATTGAAACCGTACTCATTAACCAAACCAAGCAAATGATAAAAACAAGTATCTCAGATTGAAACCGTACTCATGAAAAACAAATATCTCAGTGTTATTTTTTTATTGCTCACCCTATTAAATGTGAGGGTCATTGTTTAATAAAAACAAATATCTCACATTGAAACCGTACTCATGAAATCTTTTTTTTTTTTTTTAACTCTTCTTCACTATAGTAAAAATATTAGAAACTATTAAACCGTGTTAGACCAATCTCACTCACTGATTCAAGCCAAAAATATTTTAGATTACACTGGCGTAATTTAATCAGGCATTTTAAATTAAAGAATGTTTATAAAAAAAATGTTCATGTGAAAATATTAATAACATGTATCATAAAAAAATGAAGAAATAAATTTTAAATTTATTAAAATTTCATTTCATAGTTTATTTATATCACAATAGCTGCCCACATTTCCCACTCTAGTTGCAGCGAACCTGAACACCCAGTCCTCTTTGATGATGACTAATAATTTCTTTTTCTTATGTTCTTCCTTCTTCTTTGTTATCGTGGAGCGGTGAGAGATTGAACCGTCTCTCATCCTTAGTATTTTACTACGTTTATATTTTGAAGAAATTTTCTTCGTTGAATTGTAAGGGGAGGAAGAAACCCTCATATATATAAATGCCTAAAATTAAAGAACACCTACAAAATAGGGAATAAACTGACTAGGAGTCTTAGGATTGAATCATATAATGATTTGCTCTAAACACGTAATAAAATAGTGTATTAACTAAAATATATTACACATAATCCCTTAATAAGACGTCTGGAAATAGAAAAGACAGATGGCATTCCCCCACCTGTACCAGAGCCCAGAGCGAGAGATTGGAATTCAACTCACCATTTCTTTCCCCTATTCAAATAAATTAATTTTTTTTTTCAAATAAATTAAAATTGAATGTGACTGTTTGTGAAAATGCAATCGAAATATTTGATTTATTCTGTTTAATAATCACTATCACTTCGATGAGTCCAGTGGCTCAATGATATTTGTTTATTTTTTTACATTTGACATTTGGTGAGCAACGAAGACCACAATAATTGAAGACTGGGAAGTCTATTATAAGACAATTGATTTAAATTTTTAATCGTCCTAACTTCTAATATTATAGGCTGCCAACGAAAATATTATCTAGAATGCGAGCCTCCTGCTGCTGCTGCTGGTAGTAGTATTCTTATTATTATTATTATTATTATTATTATTGTTATTATTATTATTATTATTATTGTTGTTATTTTTTTCACTAAACTCCTAACGATCTTTAAAAATAACATTTCTTTTACTGTATGAGTAAATAAAAGTATACAGAGTAAGAATTTTGTGTCTTCATTTTGTTTTTAATTTAATTAAACATATTTTAAAACTATGTGAAGAAGGGGGAATTGAAATTATTCTTTTTACTGGAAGGACGAAAATTGTGATAAATAAGTTTATGTGGAATGGTGAGATAATAGAAAAGAAAAAAATAGTACTATCTACCATAATCTTACTAGGAAAAAAAAAACATAATCTATATAGAACTATGAATATAATCTCATTCTAATTAACATTAATTAGAAACTCGTCCAAAACGGAATAAAAAAATGAAAAAACATAGTTGAATTTCGGAAGCTAACGTCAATATCATACTAATTAATTGGAATACTTAATATTACACATAAAAGAAAAAAAGAAAAAGAAAAATAAACGGCAACCGTAGTTGCTGCCCAGAGAAATTAACCTGAGTTATGTGAAGTAATTATCAAGCTTTCCCCCGTTGACCGGTCGTTGACCACGTCGTGCACCGGGGAAGCTGACGGAGTGAAATATACAGGCGAAGCGCAAGGAGTCGAAAACGGCGTCACAACATCACTGCGTTCGTCAATCTCCACCTCCACTTCCGCCACCACCGCCGTGTCTTCTTCCGCCGACCGAAAACACTCCTCCAAGCTCACGCCGCGTCTCTTCTCATAATCAACAATATTCTTCATTTCATTTTCAACGGGAAAGGGCGTCGGCTTAGCCGGAGATTCTATCCCCTCTCTCTCCTCCTCTTTGATGGTGAATAGAAATCTCGGCGGTCCAAACACTCCTTGAATCTTCAACAAGTCGATATCGATCACCTCCACATCCGATTCATGATTCGAATTTACTTCGTTACCTCCGGAATTCGCAGTCAACGAGCTCTGATCGAGGCGGAATTGCGGTCGTATGCAGAAGAAATAGAGGAGCTCCTTGGACGGCGCGAGGGAGGTGATAGCGGATTCCGATGAAGAGTAGCGTGAGGCTTCGTCTGCACCGCCGCCAGCAGAAGTGGTCCGACGGCGGAAGACACGGCGGCGCCAGAAGACACAGAAGAGTTGCGCGAAGATTGCGAGTAGTGAGATTGAGAAGATTATCACGAGTGCAATGCCTAACTTGCTTAGTCCGCCGCCGCCGCCGCCTCCGCCTCCGCTCATTTTTTGTGAGTACATCAGCCTTTACACTGATATATAGCAATATTCATGTGAAAAGGATTGCAAAAGTTTTAAAAATTAAGGACGTTTTACCCAATTTAACAATCAGGATCTAACGAAAATTTTAATTTAATGATGGTTGAGACAGGAAACCGGAGATAGCCGGTTGTGGGGTAGTAACGGATAAGTTTCTGGGAAATGGAGTTTTCCAAGTGAGGTGGAGGAGTGACGTGTCCTGCTCCAGTGTCTTTCTTTTTTTTTTTTTCAAATTTAATGCGCGGAAAAAGAATTTGTTTTCTTTTTTTTTTTTATTTCCTTCTTACATGAGGCAGTGGCCAGACTGCCTGAGTGTCGATCGAGGGCATTCAAGATTTCAAGTGATGGAATTACTACGCCCGGACTTCACAACTAAACGATACACAGAAAAGTAGAAATTAATTAAAACATCAGTCACATGATTGATATTACGATACACATGATTAAAATTAAGGAACAGTCCTGAATTTACTAAATTTATATTCTCCGCTATTTCACTAAATTCAAGTGATGAAATCATGGAAATGAATACGGGAGTATTTTAAAAGGAATACGTTCGGAGTTTAAAAATCATTTTAAAAAAAAAAAAAAATAGGGAGCGACTTTAGATTTTAAAATTTGTATTGTTGAGTTGGTGAGTTGTTTGGAAAAAAACAAGTCGATCTGCCACGTCTTTTAATACTTAATGTCAAATAATTATTTATTTTTCCCAAATAAATAATGCAAGAAAGATTAAAAGAATAACTTAAAAAAAACGTAAATAGTTTGAAAATAGACGGTACATGAACATTCTCTAAATTTATTCATAGATGCACTTACCATCACATTCACATATCAATCAAATCACCATTTTTTAAGAGTATCTTTGAAAAAAATATTAAGAAATAACAAATTAAGCATTGTGAAATGTGCAGCGACCCGAAATTTTTTAGAAAAAAAAAGAGCTTGCTACATATTATTTTCAAAATTTTATTTTGAAAATAATGCATGATATATTATTTTTGATTATATTCCTATAAGTCGTGCCTAAATTGATATTATTATTAGATAGTGAAATTTTAATGCTATAGGCTCAAAAAGCTATTCATTTTTGCTAAGTTGAACAATATTGAATTAGAGCCCAATTGTTTACTTTATAATTTGAGCCCAAATAAGCCGAATCAAGAGTTGTCCTCTTCACGGGGAAATAGCAAAGAAGAAATGAAAAGTGCATTTGGTCAGCAAAAACGTTTTTTTTTATCTAACGGATGTTCTTTCAGCTTCCTCAAAAAAAAAAAAAAAAAAAAAATTGATTATGAAAATTAATTGGAGACCTTTCGTTGTGCTGAAATTTAGTATAAATAGAGGAGTATCATTTGTTCTAAAACACACCAAAAGTAATCTCATTTCAAGCTTTTCAAAAGGTAAAATCTATATGCATATGCATTTCATTGGGGGAGGGTTTTGAGTGAGTTTGAGGGAGAAGGGAAGTAGGAGGCGGCGCCTAAGAGGCAGCAGGGAGGCCGCAACTTCCGGCGGCGGACGGTTGGCACCCTCGAGGTGGCTCCGTCGGCGACTTGGGCGACATCTAGTGATGGAGTGGTGGGGATGGTGATTCCATGGACATAGAATGGTGGTGCTTGGTGATTGTGGTGACGTAAGGGTGGAAATAGAAGGGAGGGGTGCCTCTGGGTTTGTAGTTGAGAAAGGAGAGATGATGAGATGAAACGGGGGCTTCAAGTTTCCAGATTCGAGAGAGAGGAGATTAAAATTAGAGTAGTAGTTTTGGTTGGGAAATAGTGAGAAGGGAATAAGGTGAGCCGAGAGGTTGTTTTGGTTGAGTTGTTGAGTTATTTTTTTAATTTTTTAATTAATGGTGGTGGTGGGCTTGAATTAAAATAGGTGTTGGGCTTGGGAATAAAGTGTTCATGCATCATCTTATTCATTTCATTAAAATATTCATTCTATTTATTTATTTAAATAATTTTAATATTATGTTGATTATTTATTTTATATATAATGAGAGGCGGTAAGTGTGGATTTAACTTGTCTTGTATTTTCAAAAACTTAAAGTAAGTCAAGGTGGAGAATCCAACTTGAAATTAAAAGTTCGTTTATCCTTATTATATTATATGTTATATTCATTATGCAGGCGAGCTTACAAGCTAGATGATCCTAACATATGAGTTTGGTGTTATGTTATGATTCTTATCTACGGGTTTAATGTTATGGAATGGTCATAACCTACGAGTTTGGTGTTATGTTGATCGATACTATGGCTTGTGTTAAATGTTTATTTCTTATAATTTGGATAAATGCAAGGATCCTACTGAGTCAATAACACTCACTTCAAAGTTATTATATTTTTTAGATTGATGATTTACTCGGGTGATGTGCGTGGTAATGTGTGACGATGGTCTAATAAAGAGTTTTTATTATTTAGCTTCCGCTGTATTAAAATTGAATATTTTATATTTTAATAAAAATGGCGTCCCTTTTTATTATTGTTATTGTTTTATTTTATGAAAATTTAGGACGTGACAAAATGTAAAAATAGAGTAACGATATATGATGTCATCATTCTCCTAATTTCAAAATCGTACACCATTAAATTACAAACATCTTAGATGTGGAAAAAAGCCTTACGAAATAACAACTTAAGTATTCTGAAATATAAAAATAGAATAATGATATATTATGCCATTCTTCTCCTAAATTTCAAAATTGTGCATCATTAAATTACAAACATCTTAGATGTGAAAAAAAAAACCCGAAATAACATCTTAAATATTCTGAAATTTTAGAGTAACATAAATTTCTCATGACAAATACGATTTTACTACATAAAAGAATTGTAAAAGACAATTAAAATAAAATTAATCATAACCAACTGTGTAATGAATTTAATGGCTAAGATTTATTCACAAATTACACACTTAGTTAATAGAATAAACCAACAAACTGAAAGTTTCTCATGTTGGAAGAAGAAACATATATTCGTGAGGTGCAAAAAATAAAAAAACGAAGCATGAAACAAGATTATTCTAAACCAAGGAACTCCAAAAAAATATTTTAATCACATCTCCTATTGAAAATTGAAATTTAACACTGATTTTCATTCTCTATATATATATATATATATCTCATTGAAGTAATTATTGGGTGATGAAAATGGCGATGGAAGATGAAGGAGAATCTTTTAGAATTAAACTGTTGAAAACTATAGCATTCTGCAAAATAAATAAATCAAATACTGAAATTGAAGTCTAAACTTGATTTTCATTCTTGTGTGTATATGTCATTGAAATGATTGTTGGGATCTGAAAATGGCGATGAAAGATGAAGTCAACTCTCTAAGAATTAAACTAATGCAACTCTAACAGTTTCTTATTGAGATGGGGTATAATTTATCTTTTCAAATCCCCTAAAAGCCGATGCTACCAAAATTAATAAATCTTGATTGTGCACTTCTACCCATAATGCATATGAGATTAGTAAAATAGAATTCTTCTAACTTTAATCTTGGTTAATCATATCTGTTGATCTTAAAATGTTAATGGTTAAGATTTGTTCACAAATTACACACAAGGATAGTGTTCACAAATGAATGGTTTCCTATATATATGGGGAAATTGCCTCTAAAATAACCACTTTTATCCCTTTTTTGTTTTAAACATCACATTTTAATTTTTGCAATTTTAACATAAATTGAAACTATTTTGTAAATTAAACATCCCCATTATTTTCCCCCAAATTAAAACTGACATGACAACACATGTGCATCTACATAGCTGATCGAAACGTCATTTGATTTACTGATTTAAAACTACACCGTTTAATTAAGAAATCAGATTTGGGAACATGAACGTATTTTCTCTCTCAATTCTCTCTACAAAATTTCTTACACAAAATCTTTTTCACAAATTTCTTTTGTAAATTCTCTCCATAGAGCTTCTATAGAAAATCTCAGACCAATTTCTCTCTTGTAGAGATCTTGGAAGTTCGAAAATTAGGGCATATGGAAAACGACAATGATTGCTCTATTGATGTCAACAGTGGTACCCGACTCAAGTTGGATAGATTAAGGAGTCCGGTGGTCCCTCTTACTATATAAGCTTGTCGCGAACATAATGAATATGTGGACCCTATTTGCCTTTCGAAACTCATTCAAGCTTCATTTTTTTATTAGGGTTTTGATTTGTGATTTTTTTTAGATTTATGGTTGTATTATGCATTAGTTTAAGAGTAGTGCTTCTGGTTCTCGATTTTTTTTAGATTTTAGACTAGTGCTTCTAGTTCTCAATTTTAAATTACTTTAGATTTTAAGGACTAGTGCTTTTGGTTCTCTATTTTTTTCGGGTTCTTGATTTATGAGACAATATATTCTTTGTTAGTGAGATTTTTGTTGATATTGATAAACTAAGTGAACTTAATCAACTTTTGTTGCAAAATTCTGATTTTTATGGAGAAATACTAGATTTTTTACTTTTCTCAGAATAATTGTGTTGGTATTAATCAAAATTCAAAACGCCTATTTTTTTTTGTTACAGTGAAACTTTTTCTATCTATGTGAACATACATGTAGACTTGTATATGTGGAAAAATGATAAAGTATATCATGACAGTGAGATAACGTCCATTCATGGATTAGACTTCGATCAATTTGGATATCTGGATTTAGAAGAGCAACACTAGCACTAATAATAGAGTTCTTGAGAAGCAGTAGGTTCATTCAAGAGCAAGAAGAGATATGACTCCAGATTTTTCATTCAAGCAGTAAAAAGCCGCTGATTCATGTGATTATCAAACAATCCAAAGCCACTGCCAGCACAAGTAGAATTAAGTGGAGTCACCGGTGGAAGTGATGAAACTAAGCTACTGGTGCTGATTCATGTGATTCAGTATAAGCTCAATCAGATTATCAAGAATCTCAACCCCATCTATTAGCCATAAAAAAAGAAAAGAAAAGAAAAAAAATGTAGTCATTGAAGCAATAATGAACAACAATACTACAATCACAATCTGCATATCACAGTGTTCTTCTCCAAAATTCATTCCATTTCCCTTCATACGTATGTATGTGAGAAGCTCGCATCGAGGTCCATTATTTCTTTCTCGAAACCTACTTTAGAATGGAGTAGCAAAGCCGAGGATGAATCTCGTATGATAAGAAAGATCCAGTCAATAACGAATTCTTCCAATTTCATTCCTAATCGATAGTGAAAACACCCACCTCTGGGTTCCACTTCAAGCCAACGAACTGGAGAAAGCTACTCCTAAGCAGACCATCTTCTTCTTCATACGTGATAATGACAATCACCTATTAGATTTAATATTTTTTTTTCATTATGTGACCAAAAGTCAATAAATTTAAATATTAAAGACTCCTAAAATGGTTCTACATATCCCTATTTTTAAGCAAAAGGATTAACTTCCTACTATCACTACTTTATTAACTTCTATGATGGATAGAAGTGAACGGTTTTTTCCATCGGTTAAAAAAGGTCCCTAAGTTTTCTTTTTCATATCGTTCCATACACTATCTCTGGAGAAAAAAGGAAAAAACTTTGAAGCACCCGTATGCCAAGATTTTAATTTTGGAGTTCAAGGCTCTTTCTGGATTCGATAAAGTTAAATGTGGAATCTCTCAAGTCTAACAAGTATAAGCAATGGCTGGAGGTATGTTGTTTTGATCTCTTCCACTGCCATATGATTTTTGTAAATCGATTAATTTTAATTTAACATTTGGTATCAGAGCAAAGCTTAGCCTCTGTCTTGCTATGCTAGTCCATGATATATTTATGAACATATGTCTGTTATCGAATCATTAAATTTTGATCAGCCTATGCATATTTATTGGTTGAATATACGTACAAATTTAAACACCATGAGTCATGGAGGTTATCGTCTAATAAAATAGTATATATTGATTATTGTTCTTAATTAATTTTTGAATGAATGTTGGAACATGAGACAAAATATGTAATTTATAAAAGATGGGTCTTATGATTGTTTGGAGAGCCTTAGAAACTAAAGAATATCCTAAATAAAATATTATAATGAAGGGCTATTAAATTCATTTTCTCATCTCCAGTAGACAAATTGATATAAATTTATAGCAAAAGATCTGCTAATAGATTTGACGTCAACGATTCATATTCATTTTGTTATTACAGTAACTAATTTCGCAGAAATTAACTTTTGTATTATCTACTGTTGGTAATAGCATGTTTTGTTTCTACTTTGAATTTAAGCATGATTTTGGGAAAATAACAGTAGAGATAATTGGAGCGAGATTAATTCTTTGATGGTTCATTTTGAATTAATTGCTCATGGCTTTTGCAATTACGTGAGCTATTAATCAATGCAAAGTGATTAATATGATTTTGGTTGATTAAAGAATAGCCATACATCCTTAGTTGATCAAAATTATATATTAAGATTAAATCACATAAGAACAATAGCATTCATTGTAATTAATCATATGAAATGTGATCGAGCTTATCTCACAAGAATTTTTATTACATTTTGTATGATTAATTAGGATAAAATATTAAATTATATTTTCTAATTTACCCATAGGAATTAGAAAAGGGAATATAATTTAATAGTTTTGTCATAAAGTAAATGCGAATCATATTGAATTAAATCTTTAGCCCACATGCAAGTTTTATGTCTTTGGATTCATTTCTTAATTAACATGTTTTACATTGGTGTAACATGTTATATGGTTTAAATTAGTTTCAAATTTATTGACATGAGCATGTTTATTTAATTATTGCAATTATTCAACCTGTTAGTTTCTCTGATATGAAATTTGATGTTCCTGAGCCTAATGGGGACAACTATAAGATTTGGAGTGAGAGAATACTTCTTCATTTAGGGTAGATGGACATTGACTATACTATCAGGAAAGACGAACCTCCTGCTAATACTGGAAATAGCATCCCAGATGAAGTTGATCTTTATGAAAAGTGGGAGTGATCTAATCGTCTCTATGTTATGTTCATAAAGACCAAAATATTTGTTGGGATAATGGGTTTCATTGAGCAACACGACAATGTCCGTAAATTGTTGAAAGCCATTGATGATCAGTTTCCGTCTTCTGATAAAGCATTGGCTAGCACTCTAATTATGCAGTTCTCATCCTTAAAGCTTACTGGGATTAGAGGTGTGCGTGAGCATATCATGCGCATGAGGGATATTGCGCCTCAACTTAAAGTGATGAAGGTTGAGATGTCTGATGATTTCCTGGTTCACTTCATATTGTGCATTCTTTCTCGATCCACAATATGCTCCTTTTAAGATCTCCTATAACACACATAAGGATAAATGGTCAATAAATGAATTAATGACCATGTGTGTTTAGGAGGAGGGACGATTAGCTATGGAGGAAGGTGAGAAAGTGAATTTGGCTACAACATCAGGAAAGAAAAGACATTTTCAGGCCAAAGACAAGGGGTGCAAAAAGATGACAAACCATATGTTACAGAATTGTAGGGATTGATTTTTTATTTTTATTTTAGTGTAATGTTGTATTCATCCAAGCATCATATGTTATACACTTTTAGCATAATGATATACTAGTTTTAGCACATTATTTTTGTAAAATTATATCATCATTGTATATAATTACATATTCTTTGAATTATATTTTATTACAATCCAATTAGGATTTATTAATTTCAATTATGTTTATCATAGTCCAATTAGGGTTTATTATAACCCTATAAAAGTTCATTACATTATGTTAAAGTCAAAGAAAATATAATGATAAAATTAATACAAACATTATACTAAAATCAATGAAATATAATGCTAAAGTCGTGTTAACATCTAAATTAAGGTTTTAGTAGTCCCAATTATGGTTTAGTATATCATTCTAAAATCAAATAAATATTATGCTAAAATCGTGTTAGCAGCCTAATTAGGGTTTACTCCATTCCAATTAGGGTTTATTAATTATACTTGGAGTTTATTATATCAGAAGTAGAATTTATTAATCTCAATTATTGCTTATTACATCTTACTAAACAAAATGTCATGCTAAAATCAATACAAACATTATGCTAAAATTAAGGAAATATCACGAGTCGTGCTAACATCTCAATTAGAGTTTATTAGGCTCAATTAAGATTTAGTGGATCATGCCCAAATAAAAAAAAATCATGCTAAAGTCGTGGTAAACATCCCAATTAGGATTTATTATTTCGAATTAGTATTTATTATAGCATATTTATGATTTATTAATTCTAATTAGGGTTTATTACATCATGCTAAAGTCAAAGAAAATATCATGTTAAAATCACTACAAATATTATGCTAAAATCAAGAAAATATCATGCTAAAGTTGTGTTAACATCCCAATTGGGGTTTAGTAGATCATGCTAAAATCAAGAAAATATCATACTAAAGTCGGGCTAACATCCCAATTAGGATTTTGTAGATCATGCGAAAATCAATGAATTATAATGCCAAAATCTTGCTAACAACCCAACTAGGGTTGACTCCGTCCCAATTAAGGTTTATTATATCCATTTAGGGTTTAATAATCACAATTATAGTTTATTAACATCATGCTAAATTCAAAAGAAATATCATGATAAACACAATCAAACATTATGCTACAATCGAGGAAATATCATGCTAAAGTCATGTAAACATAGAGTTTATAAATCACAATTCGGGTTTAATAAAATATGCTAAAAAATCAATGAAATACCATGATAAAATCGTCCTAAAACCCCAACTAAGATTTACTTAATTCCAATTAGGAATTATTAATCTCAATTAATATTTATCACATTCCATTTAGGGTTTTCACAACCCAATTAGGATGTATTAATCCAAATTAAGCTTTATTACATCATGCTAAAATCATTACAAACATTATATTAAAATCAAGAAAATGTCATGCTAAAGTCGTGCTAACACGATAATCACATCTCCAAAACACAAATCATATTAATAGAGTTTTGTTGTTATTCTTTTCCTCAACTTCTGACGTGGATGTTTCTTTTTTGTTATATGATTTCATGGCCACATCTTTTTCAACCCGATTAAGGAAGTTTGCTCTCATTTTCTTTTCAGCTTGCTTGTCAATTGTCATCTCTGTCATTTCCTTTACTTTTACCTTTGTTCTTCAATCTCCAAGTTCCATTTGATATCATTTCTTGTCTTCGCCTTCTTTGTTCAACTTGTCTTTATTTATGTCATCATCTGATGTTTTTTAATTTTATAGTCGTTGTATAGTTAGTTATAAAAAATGTTAGCAATATATTAATCATAAAATGTTGATATTAACTACAATATGCTTGTTTAATTTTTATAGATCATTAAGTTGTATGTGTAAAAGTCTTACATGCTAAAATTAATATGTATTTTGTCCATGCTAAAATGCATCATATAGCATGCTATTATGAGGGATTTTCTTGCTATTATGGAACAAATATATGCTTAAATGAGTTTTGTTTATATGCGTTTTGTTTATATGCTTGCAACAACGGAAATGCCTCGACATCACATCACCCCAATCTAATAAAAACCAAGGTTGCAGAAGGCGCTAGGTGCTAGTCGGGCGGCTGAGAGGGGCCTAGCGCTTGGAGCGCCTAGAAGGGGCCTAGGCATTTTTTTATTTTATTATTTTATATATATCTTAACAAATATAAAAAAATTCATGTAGAAATTCATAAATCTTAACATTCCAAATAATATCAATTAAAGTTAAATCATCCAAATCCAAATAAAACAAACATTGAGAATTCAAATTATTCAAAGTTCATGACAAAATAACATTCAAAGGTAAAAAATAATTAAGAAATATATAAAATAATAAAATCATATCAATATATTAAAAATAATTAGGAATTAGGAGCCCATTTAATAATTAATATATTATTTTTTTCTAAAAAAAGAAATTCGGCCGCCTAGTTAGGCGCCGAACAATTCCGCCTAGGCGGCGCCTCCACATAAGAGGGCCGAATAGCCTGTTTTCGCCTCGGGAGGGTACCGTGGAGCGCCCAGGCGGCCGCCTACTGAATTCTGCAACACTAATAAAAACACATGTTAAAATGTATTCTATAACATAATAAAATATATTTTATAACATGTTAAAATGAGAATTTGTTCGTGCTAACATGAATTTTCTGCATGGTAATATGAAACGAAATATATGATAAAAATAAGTTTTGTTTATTAGCTTACAACAACAGGCGCCTCAACATTATTTCATCAATCTAACTGATATACAGATTGATGCTAAAAATTTTATTTGTTCATGCTAAAATGACTGTTTTCCTGAGAATCAACCAGTGAGTCATGCTACGTGTATTGATAATTTTTTTGTAATTCGTGGTTACATAGTAGAACGAAAAAAAAAGGATATATTGGTATCACATCCAGAGAAATACCACAACATCATTAATATATCTCAATACAATAAAAAATCACTATTGTTTACATGTTAAAACTAATATTGTTTATATGATTTCAATAACATAAATGCATCAACATCACTTCATCCTAATTTAATAACGATGATAAAAGTTTTATTTGTTCATGTTAAAATAAGTATTTTTCTGGAAATCCCAAGTGAGTCACGTGAAAATTATTTTGACAATTTTTTGCACTACATGGTTACAGACTAAAACATAATCGAAAAAATTAGGATCTTTTGGATGAAAGATTTTTTTTTAACCTTTTAATAGATTCGAATTGTAACTAATTTTATTTTCTGTCATGGCAGTTTGATTCGAACTTGTTGCGAAGCTTCGTCAATCTTCAACAAATTTCTTCTCTCTCTATATGGTTTGAATCGCAACGCTTTGTTAATGTTTTGGATTTATTTGAGTTTGCAGTCGTAATTTCTATCATGGTTTACTGATTCTGTCTCATCTCATCTGTTTAATTCTCTAAAAGTTAGTTTTTTTTTCTATTTTCTTCAGATTTTGCCCTTAATGAGGAGCGCTCATATAAGTTTATTCAAATATTTACAATTATACCACCACCCTAATCTTTTAATCTGGGATGTCCAGATTGGGAAATGAGTGGATGAGATGGTTCCTTGATCCCACACAGGGGAGAGTCCCATGAGATCCACATTTTGGTGTTGATTTTATTGTCTCGATCAGTGAAACCAGAGTATATGTTTTAATTAATTATATAAACTTCTTAAGATAATATTTTATCATTATATTGTATTAATTTACTGAAATTTTTTACCCCAAGTACAAAATATAGGTAGATGATTTTCGTTTCTTTATGATCGGAAAATTAAATATCCAAATTTTGTATCAAATTAAATAAATGAAACTATTTGCTTCAAAAAAAAACTATTAGAGAAAGATATTATTATATTTACTAAAAACACTTATCTAATCCTTGTATTTTTCGCGATGTTTGCTAATATAAATTATGATTATTCAAGTTTCTGATTATATAAAAGTTAGTTTTTTTTTTTGAGCAAAATATAAAAGTTAGTTTTGTGTTTGATCGATATTGGGGCAACACATATAATTCCCTGTGTTTTTCCGGAAAAAACCACCCCTGATCTATTTAATGAATAGTATAAGTAAAACTTAGAGAATAATCACACTACTAAACAAGCACAAACCTTTTTGTTTCTCTTAGGGAATATGAATCTTTGGAACAAAAACAGAACAAATTTGATAAGCATATATATAGTATAGCAATACAGCTAAGAAGAATTTCGTTATTCTCATATACATTGGGTCATGAAGTTTTAAATTTTGCTTGTTCATATATAAATGGGCCATGAAGTTGAAGAACATAAATTAACTTATATGTACGTGGATACTACAAGTTTGTATTACATAAAAAAAAATTACTCTAGCTTGCATTGTATGATAACTTACTAGAGTGATGATTATAGCCATGAATCCAAAATTCAATACTTGATAAGGGGATATTAACGTTATGTCCCAATTAATTTGATTTAGAAATTAATTGATATATATAGTGATAAGAATATGGCCTGAACTCACTGCACGCCACTCTCATGATCACAGTTTTAGTTACCTTAATATAAGGTCACACGACTGATGAAATGCCAAAGAAAAGGGCCACATTCTTTCAACCCCAATAATATTTTATACGTCTTATAATTCCAATGCTATATTAATCACATTATTTTAAACACGTGAAAATATGATACGAATTAGCAACACGTAAAAAAGAGAGGTTAGTCTTTAAATACAAAGGAAAGCCTAACATAAACCGAATTAATCAATCATTCAAACACTCACATTGCCGCAACTCCCAAATGCTATAACATGAAAGTCACGATAACCCGTAGCTGCACAGTCCAGCCAGCCGAGCCAACATTCAATGGCTGCATGCCCTTGACCGAATCCGACCAAACCGGTGTCCTAACTCATGTCCCTACAATCTACTTCTACCGCCCTTCCCAAAATTGGCTCACCCCTAAACACACCATTTTCACAACACTCCAAACCTCACTAGCCAAAGCCTTGGTCCATTTCTATCCCCTAGCCGGCCGTCTACGCTGGCTAGAGGGAGGGAGGTTCGAGCTCCACTGCAATAGCAGTGGGGCCCACCTCATCGAGGCCGACTCTGATGCCACCTTGAGTGACCTCGGAGACTTCACCCCGTCTCCTGATTTCCATCACCTTATTCCTCAAATCAACTACTCGTCTCCCATTGAAGAAATCCCCCTCTTAACCATGCAGCTAACAAAATTCCGGTGCGGCGGCATCACTCTCGGCTACTCTATATCTCACGCTGTCGTCGACGGCCAAAGCGCCCTCCACTTCATCTCCGAGTGGGCTAGAATAGCGCGGGGCGAGCCATTGCTCACCCCGCTTTACCTCGACAGAAAGCTTTTGCGCGCCGGAGATCCTCCTCCATCAGCACCGGCACGATTCGAGCACCCGCAGTTCGATCCCCCTCCCCTTCTTCTAGGCCAGTCGAGCAGCAAAGAAGAGAGAGAGAAGGAAACAACAGTTGCTATGCTGAAGTTGTCGAAACTCCAGGTGGAGATGCTCAAGAATGAAGCTAATAGGGATACTGATGGCACCGCACGTGCCTACACACGCTACGAGACCATAGCGGGTCACATATGGAGGTGCGCGTGCCGAGCTCGTGGGCACGAGCCTGAGCAGCCTACGGCGCTGGGGATCTGCGTCGACGTGCGCAGGCGCGTGAAGCCGCCGTTGCCGGGGAAGTTCTTCGGCAATGCGATAATCGACGTGATCGCACGAGGGAAGTCGGGGGAGCTGGTGGCGAGGCCGCTCGGGTATGCCGCGGGCAGAATAAGGGAAGCGATCGACGGCGTGACGAATGAGTACGTGCATTCCGCCATTGATTTCCTGAAAAACCTTGAGGATTTCTCGAGGTTGCAGGACATACATGCGTTGAGAACGAAGGAGGGGCCGTTCTACGGCAACCCGAATATCGGCGTGGTGAGCTGGATGGCGCTGCCGCTGCGAGGCGTGGATTTTGGGTGGGGAAAGGAGATTTTCATGGCGCCCGGCACTCATGATTGCGACGGCGATTCCTTGATCTTGCCCGGTTGCGACGGCGATGGTGGTTTGGTTGTTGCACTGTGTCTTCAGGCTGCCTGCATGGATGAGTTCAAGAAATTCTTCTACGAAAATATTTAGCGGATTGGAAACATACACCACAATTTTTTTTAATACTGTTATGGTACGCTCAAATAATATATATAGATTGCTCAACAAATCTAAATAATAGAGGTAAAATTTTAAGCCTCGACTACTGTCTAGCTACTTCCTACATACAGTATCATGTATTTAATTTCTCTAGTTTGAATATGGAATATATATACAGTTAAATCTAATTATTAAATTTGTTTTTGTAAAATAATGTGTGATAATTTGTCGTTCCAAGAATTAGATTTTTGTTGTAAATGTTGTTCTGCCTCCTATTATCTTTTTAAAATATTTTGTTGTAAACTCAACAGAAAATTAATATGTTACAAAATATATATATTTATCAATTTATTTTGCAGACTCTTGAAACTTGATTAGTGTACGTATAGTACTCAGTTACAGATAGTATTTTATGATTGATTAATTGGTGTCCTTTATCAATTAATTAATTTTAATAGGAGCATTATGAATATTGTGATAATAACCATCTTTTTTTTTTTTGAGAATGATAAATTATTCACAATCAGCTAGTGATAAATTTGTTGAGTAGGTTTCATGTTGGTGATTTGTTAGAGCTTTTTTTTTATTCACACACCCCACCCGTGATATTGAAGAGATTTGAACCCGTAATTTTTGGTGTCCAAGCAATATCACTCCACCAGGTTTGATCTTTCTCCTATGATGGTCTTCTCGACTTGATTTGTATTTGTTCTTATACTGAGTATTTCCTTTGATTTCAAAATGTGAACATATGTTGGATTCTGTGCAATTTTTCTGAAGCACGGCCACTAGTGGGCCAATTGTACAAAGATTAAGGCCTATATAAAAATGATTGACCCAACAAGTAGACTATCATGAAAAAATTATTAATCCTTACTTAAGAACTAAGAAGACTTGGCCTGTCTACTTGCTTCTTCATGCACAGTATTAAGAATGGATGATTCTATATATAGTCTATTTTTTTTTTTCTCACTAAAGCCTCTTATTTTATAAAAAAAAAGGTAAAAAAGTTAATTAATGTACTACTTTACTCTTAGTCCCCAACTTAAAAACTTGATAAAAAGAATAAAGCATTCACTATTGCATTCACATATATATAGCCCCATCTAAGAAATCTTCATGAAAAAAATCGATATGGCATTGAAAAAAAAAACTTACAACAAAGAACACAACATCAAATTGCCAATCATCCAATAGGCATTCTTCATACTACTGAAATTTATCTTCTCTTTTTATTTTGTATGAATTCTAATTTTTATTTTAATCTTCAAATTTCTCCACCATTTTTTGGTGTTTTTCAACTCTTTCAAAAATCTTTCAACAACGGTGTGTTGATCATGTTGATCAAGTGTTAATAACGATGATTTGTGAGATTCCAATCGTGGTGTATCCGGATATTTGAGTTTTCTATTTCACCTTTCTTCAAATATAATAACATTGATTTTTATTTGTTTTAAAAGTATCAATTTATGCATAAAGAAAAAAAATTAAATCAAAACATTTTATAGACTTATCGAAACCCCCTTCTTGCTACTTCAGCCTAAAACTAACTTAAGAATCATATATCCCAGCAATTCTACACCCTCATATTCGAAAAAGCTATGGCTGAGAACTTTCACTGATGGGGGCTATACTGTAAGGATTTTTATTCTGTTTTCAAAACTAAGGATTTTTATTCTGTTTTCAAAACTAAGGATTTTTATTCAGTTTTTCAGTTTTTATATTAGAAGTTATAGGGGTAAAATAATACAATAATTATTATTTATATTTATTTTTTAAATAGGAGGCTATAATCACTACTAAAAAAACGCGCATACATAACGGTGATTACCCGTTATGTATGCTATTTCCAGACCGTTATATATAGTGGTGTTATCTATTCTACCTAGAATAGATAACGGTGATTAACCGTTATGTATACTTACTTTACATAACGGTTTATAACCGTTACAAAACCTTCATAAAGTGTTGCGTATTATGATCTTCCTTAAAGATTTTTTTAAAGACCGTAGTGTATTCTATACCATAGATAACACTCATTCAGTAACTGTTACATGTTCCCTAGCATAGATAACGCTTTTTTTGTTAAACCGTTACGTATTATTCAATAAGATAACGCTTTGATATAAAATCGTTACGTATTCTCTCATTTAGATAACGCTTTTCTATCGAACCGTTACGTATTCTCTTATTTAGATAACGCTTTTGTATCTGACCGTTACGTATTCTCTTATTTAGATAACACTTTTGTATCTAACCGATACGTATTTTTTGCATTTAGATAACCGCTTTGGTATCTAATCGTTACGCATTTTCGCATTTAGATAACACTTTTCTGATTGACCATTACATATATTACTGTTGCGAATAATTTATTAATTAAAAATAAAAATAATTTTTTAAATTTTAAATAATCTAAATAATATTTCAAATTAAACACTAAAACTTAAAGTCATTATAATAACAAGACATTATCCAAGTATCAATATTGAAATGCAAAAGAAAATTCAACAATAGTTCAATAAAATTCTAAACTATAATTACATAATAAGAAGAATTTATCCAAGTACCAATATTTAAATAAAAAAACTAATAACCATAATATTCTTTGGTGCGGAAGTAATAAACAAGCTGGAATTCTCGAGATTTTCCACAAATTCAACATTTTAAAAAATTCCTGCAAGAAGTAGCCAACCCTACAAAAGGAATGTACATTTGAAAAATTTAGTTAACACATCATAATAAATGTGTCATGACAGCTCCGTACAAACAACATAAGGGCATCCACTATGGTGCTACCCCATAGTGATGCCTCATGTGTGCCATATCATCAACCATTTTTTTTTTAATTACTCAATATTTTCTTCATTATGGTGATACCTCACTTTTAACAATTCATGGACCCCACTATTTAATTCAAGAACCAAAAATACAAAAGGGGAGGAGAGAGAAAGCACCAAAAATGCAAAAGGGGAGAAGAGAGAAAATTTTTGGGCCCACTATTTAATTCAAGAACTAGCTCCTTGCACAAGGACTCATTCCTTATTTTATTACCTTAACTTGTGTTCGACTATGGAGGAATCTGGTGCTTATTTTGCCACATAAATATAAGCACCCCTACAGTGATGCTCTAAGCGATTTAGCAATGCAAGAAATCAGTAAGTGATTGAGACCGCTCATTAAGAGATCAACTAAAAAGGTAATTACATGGATCACTAGTTGTTTTGCAAATCAATAGAAAATCAGTGCATGTAAGTGTTTTTCATATACATTTTACTAGTCTGCATCCATGTGTACAAAAATCAGGAATCCAGATAACAAACTCATTCTGACAAGTCTATCATGAAGTGAATAAATGGTAACAATAGCTTGAAGTTACGAATCCTTTGAACAGAGAGAATATCAATATATCTATATACAAGGTCAGAATCGAGATATTAAAAACACATGGAAAAAATCTATTATTTTTACAGCACAAATATGTAAAACAATTAATTACGGATTTAACCCAGTATCCATTTGTAACACCCCAAATTCAATTATAGAGGTCTAATTCATTTTCTAGAGCCAAAATGTTAAGTTGTATCCATTTTTAAGAAAAGGCCCAAATGATGGGCTTTCTAGCCCAATTACGATTTTAATTATTTACGTCCTAAATACTATCCGATCGAGATGAACGAATACATTAGAAGATAGTGCTCGTCGATACGAATTCATAGAACTTGATTTTACTAAAATAAGATTTTAATTGATCAAAATATGATTTAATTTCTAAATTAAGTCTCATTTAGGGTTAATGCAAGGAGTGATATAAATACCCCATATTCCATTTTTAGGTCATTTTATAGGGAAACACTTTTAGAGCAACCCCTCCTCCCTCCTCCTTTCTCTCTCTCGCCTCTCCCCTCCTCCCCTCGCCGCCATCACCTCCGCCGCCGGCGGTCGCCGCCTTCGCCGGAAAATATTTTCCGGTGGAATTTTTGACACACAATATCAATTTTGGAATATTCTTTTCTTCCTCTATATGATTCTTAAGTTATTTTTACGATTTATCTATGATAAGGCCTCCGATTTTTGGATCTAAAAATGGGAAAATCCTAGCCTTTGAGAAATTTATTTCTTCTAGCTCTCTATTTTTTTCGGAGCTTTTGATCTATTCTTTGAATTCTTGGGGCTGTTTTGTTATGTTAAATAAAAATATATTAGAAAAAATTATCTGCATGTGTGTGGGTTTGTGTAGATCGATGAAAATGAGTTGAGTTCATGTGGTTTAATGGTGGATTGGTGAAAATGGCATTTTGTAGATGTTCTTGGTTGAAAAATAGTGCTGGAAATTAATAGTGTGAGTTTGATTTTTGTGGGGTGTGCGCGCGCGCGCATGTGATGTGTGTGTGCGTGAGTTGCTATTTCTTTTTCTTTATCTTTTGCTTATTTTTTTTTCTATACATATAGTATTGATCTATATAATTAAAAAGATTGGGTTAAAGTCTAAATTGAAATGTTAGCCTAATGGATAATCATTTAATTTTATATGCAAATGTCTAATATTGTTCAAATCTACTTGAAGTAGTTTATTATTTTAATTAATTGACGTATTTTCTAAGTTATTAAATTTAAAACATGATGTAATTTTCGAAAATGATATCTTGCTTAATGGTTGGAGTCTTGATTTAATAATGATAGGTCTAGTGTTCGAATCTTATGAAATGCATTTTTAAGACCCATTTTTAATGTTATACAACTTTATTTAATTAAAAACATACTTTAAATTTCAAAAATTAGCTATGGCCTAATGGTTGATGTACAAATTTAATGTTGGGAGATCTATAGCTCAATTCCCCCTGGGGTAATTTAATGTTTTAATTAATTGATGGATGTATTTATGATTTTATTTAATTAAAAGCTTGTTGTAATTTCGAAAATGAGGTTTGGTGTAATAGTTTGTGTTCTAGATTAATTGTTAAATGATCTACGGTTCAAATCTCTTTATGCACATATTTTAGTTATGCATTTTATACCAAGATCATTCTGGATTATATTTAAATAAACATTTATTTGGAATAGTTTTCAAAAATAGCATCTAGCCTAGTGAATATGTTTCAAATTAATAATTAAAGGGTAAGAGTTCAAAACCCATTTTTAACATTTAATTTATGGTTTTTATTCCAATATGATTCTGCACTATATATAAATAAAAATTTGTTGTAATTTTTAAATATGGCCTATGGCCCAATTGGTTATATTCTGTATTTTATTATGATCGGTCAAAGGTTCAAAACCTTTAGAATGTATTTTATTTATTTTTTATTCCAAGATAATTATCAACTTTATTTAATTAAAACACTAAACAATTTTCGAAAATTGTGTTTAGTCTAATGGTGAGAGTTTAAATTTTATGCTAGAGGTCTAAGGTTCAATACACTTTGATGCATTTTATAATCCTCTTTTTACTCAAGCATTTATGAGTGTATTTAATAAAAGCAGTTTAATTAATGTTGTATAAATTTTTCTAGCCTAGTGGTTAAGTGATTATTATTTCACTTATATTTTGGTCAAGGGTTCAAGCCCTCTTGACTACATAATCATATTATATTTTTATCTTATTTTTATTGGTCTATTTTGCTTAATTTAGATTAAATTCAAAATTAAGCGTATGATATAATAAATCAATATTTTCATATTAATATTATATGATCATTTAAATCTTAAATTAAATTTTATAATTTTCCCCTATGAATTTAAGGCATTTATTTGCACGATCAAGGACTCCGATATATATTAAGTTAGGATCTCGTTCAACCTTTAAGCGGCGTTAGGTTACGCTCTTATTTTAGGGACTCGTTTTGTTTAAAATATTATTATGTTATTAAGGGATGGTTCTTATATTTAGGCCCTAACCCAAGTTGCTTAGGACGTTGATCAAGGCTATTCCTATAGTTAAGCATAAGGTCTTAATCCGCGACAGTTGGTGTTTTGAGGTCAAATTTGTTTTCCGGTTTAGACTCAGCACGTGAAAACTACTTGGAACCAAACCCGCAATTGGACGGGGTTAATTATAGACGCGATGAGCTAACCCGAGTCGATCTCTCAAGGAAGACTTCTTGTGGGCAATTATCTTAAAACTATGCATGAAACGTGCTAGAACAATGAAAATAAAACCTAAACACTATAATCATGGATTTAAGATTGATTTTAACTAAGGATTTAAAACGTGCAATTAACTTAAGAAAATGCAAATAACAATGATGATATCAAGATTGAGGAAAAGATTATGATAGGAGCTTTAGGGTGTGGATTCTCTCATTGGTTTTTCATTAAGCTTGCTTCAAGTTGGTTATATTAATCTCAAACACACGATAGACACGTCAATTAGTTTAACTTCAATTACTGTCACCGTCTATCCGTTAAACCTCTAACCGCTATATCGTACAAGCAAGATCAATATACTAGGCTTATGAACCCAATTCACCTAGCGTTGAAGGAACCTAGATCGGGATTTAGAATCTTCTCTCGGTCTCATCTAAAGCCTATCCATGCTAAGTGGTGATCAAGCACTCAACATAAATAAGCACAATTCCAACAACAACAACCAACTATCACAAGCATAATTCAAAACCAAATCTATCCTCCACCTCCTAATGGAGAGATTAGCCCATAACCATACTTAAAACAACACAAATATCATAAAAGTGCATCATCTCATAACCAAATGAAAATAACAACAACTTCTATAATATCCAATGTTCTACACAAGTTTGGGATAAACCCCCACAAATCATCCAAGTTTAAGAAGGAAAATACCAAAAGAAAACCTTCTAACAGGCCTAGCTTCCGCGGATGGCTCGAAGTCGATTTCTCCTCACCTCTTCTTCTTCTTTCTTAGCTTGCTTCCCTCTTATCTTTCTCTTCTCCTTCTCTCTTGAATGGTAGTGATGGTGGTGAAAATGGTGGAGAGAATGGTGAGGATGGTGGTGTATGTGTAGAGAAAAAAAAATGAAAGAATTGAGAAGATAAAGTATGGTCCAAGAGTGGTGAATGATGATTTATGATGATAAAAGGCATGGGGTGTGTGTCTCTAAATATCTCCCAAGATCCAAAATGAAGATATGAGAGAGAGAGAGAGAGAGAGAGAATCGAGAGGAGAGAGATATGAGATGAGAGAGAAAAGGTGATGGGAAGGGAGCATTAAATGTAGAGATTTGGGGAAAGATTTTGGGGGGACAAAATTCAAAAAGCAATCTTAGGAGAAATAATCCCTATTTCCCTACTACTAATGTAGCCACAAAAGTAAAATATCCAGTTTTGAGATAGGAGTGGAATAGAGTGGAATTGCCCAGAGCAGAGGAGGAAAAACCCGATGGAAAAACTGATCGGGAGAAAAAAGGGGCACCCCGCGCGGCCGCGGGGTGGTGCGCGCCTGCGGGGCGGGCGATAATGGTGTGCGCGCCCGCATGGGTGTCTTCACCGAGAGCTGCTACGCGCGGCGGTAGGATGGCGCGGCCGCGGGGCTTGGGTCCTCTTTTTCTTGATTTTCTTCGAGTGCAACCTAGTGCAATTGAGTGCAATTCAACTCCCAATTTCTTATTTTTCCTCAGCCTTTTAATTCTTTCTTGCACTATTTGTTCGGTATTTATTTTCACCTAAACTGTAAGTGTACAGTGAGACTTCTAGTATAGCGGTGAACAAGAGTATCGTATCCACAGAGATTTAATAATTAATCTACTAGTTATTTTAATCTAACTTCCTGCAGTTATCTAGACTTCCAAACATGTTTGAATTGAACTAAATAAAATCTGATAATAATAAACAAACTAAATTACCACGGCAGAAATTAACACAGATAAATCAAACAGTGAATAAAAGACGTATTCTAGGATTGCTTAATCATCAACTAATCCATTCATTTAATCCTTTCATACTTATGCCTATATTGGGACTTAAATTATGCTAGAGCAACCACTGATGCATCCTAAACCTTCTCTCGAAGTGCCTAGGTTGTAGATTACAAAACTCGTATTAACGTCTCCGTTTAATACCTAGCATGCAACTCCTAAAGGCTCCTAGGGTCTATTACTCTCTCAATTAATATCAACTCTCTCGAATGTTATTGATTAATGAGTTACTTATTCCAGATCACGTGTCAAAACTCCTCTCTCGATTTATGAATTAACACATCAAATTGTACCATTTATTGATCAGGTAAATAATACAGATAAATACGAGAATAAGCAAAACACAATAAAATCATAAGCATAAGAAATCAATAGATTAAACGAACTTCATAGTTTGAATCGTAAACAACCCTAGAATACTAGGGTTTTAGCTATCCATGTCAAAATAAATAACTAAAATCATCCACAAAGAAAACATGAACAATCCTTAGAACAGAGAAAATAAAGCCCGGAAGAATTAATTTGTCTCTAATCTTGAAAGATCTTGAATCCTTTGGTCTTATTCTTCGCATCTGTTTTTCTCTGCAGCAAACCTCAGGTGGCAACTTTGGGGTAGGTGGAATTGTTTCTTATTTTCGTGCATTGAAACCCTTAAAATACCAAGTAAGAATTTGATCCAAAGTAGGAAACCACAAGTTGTACCGCCATTAAAATTCGCGAGCTCGCTCCCGAGCATGTCGGTCGCGACTCAGGTCGCGACTCCACGTGGCTTCCAGGTGGCAGGAAATTCGCGAGCTCTTCGGATATTCGCGACCTAGTCACGAATATTGCAAAGATGACCCCTTTCTCTGTCGCGATCAAACAGTTGACGACTCTTGGTGATTCGCGGTCTCGCTCGCGATTCGCGAACTGGTCGCGAATTTTCCTCTGTGAACCCCAGCCTCTGTCGCGACTTCATAGTCGAAGGCCGGGATCCTCACTCGCAAGCTGCCACGTCAGCCGCGGTTCTCAGCTATTTTGTGTGTATTTCCCGAGACTTCCATACTTCGTTCAAACAACATCTTTTCAAGTACAATTCCTGCAAAATTCCAACAAGTAATACCAAACTCCCAAATGCATGAAAACGCAAATAAACTGAGATGAAACGCACCTAAAATAATTCAAACTTGACACAAGAGTGTACCAAACTTAGTGTAAAATCTCAGTTTATCAACTCCCCCAAACTTAGAAGTTTGTTTGTCCTCAAACAAAGAACAAAACTAAACACGGAATTCAAACAATACATAACTCCACAATTTATATTCTAGCATCTACAACCTCGAAAATCTAATCGGGAAAAGACACGAACAAGTACAACACTCAAATCATGAACACATGCAATAGATTTCAACAAGCAGAATTCAAGCCAATGATCCTCACCAGTGTGTGTTTCGCTCAAACACTCAAAGTGTGATAAAATAGAGGTAAGCACTCATCGAAACATTGAACTATACACTTGATCTACCATAGGCTTGCATGCAATCTCAACTCTCTACTGACAAACAAATGTGCTCAAAATTAAGATCAAATAAGATTTTTGTTAAGGTTGTAATGTAGGCTTGGGTTAAGGTTAGGAATATTTGGCTAAAGTGACTAAAAAATTGCAACACAATCCACCACTTTTACTTTCTATTCCCAACTACTTTTCACATTCAAACTCCAATTGGAATTTTTCAACTTCCTCCTATACCACCTTAAGTTATCCATATTTTTTCTTTCTTTCCATTCATGGACCTTTGGTCTCTTTTCTTTATTTCTTTTCATTGGCACTTTTCACACATTTTTTCTTTTGTGCTATTTTTCTTCTTTTCAACACTCACAAAGCATTTCTTTTTGTGCACCAACAAAAATTCACCACTTATCACCATTTTTTTTCCATCCCAACTCCATAATTCCTTACCCTTCTTCCTATTTCTCCACAAGAATCAACAAATACATCCCAAATAGGCTTCCAAAGAAAAGGCAATTAGGCACAAAAGGGCTCGCAAAGTAATATAATGAATTTAGGACAGTGTATGGGATAAATGGCTAAAGAAAAGATGGCCTATTATCATCTCCTATTTTCAAGCACAGAAACTCAATCTCAAACAAGACGACATGCAAGTTCTAGAAAAACAAGTGTACAGACAACCAACACACAAGAACAAAAATTATGACAATAGTCTTATAGGCTCAAAAATCTCACAGTTCAACATTGGTCACAATAAAGCTCGTGAATTCCAAAACACATGCTCATTCAAATCATGCTATACATGCTCAAATCATCCCCAATCAGATATCTCAATTATAAGTACTAAACCATAAACCATAAAGCATATATCATCAAAATCCCAAGTAAAATTCAAGACCAAAATTCAAAATTTTTCAACTTTCCAAAATTTTTCAACTTTCCGGAAAACAAAACCAAAATAAAACAAGTAAAGCAGGTAAAAACACAAAAAACACAATAAAGGTCTAAACATTACAAGCATACATCCCCCCAAACTTATTCAAATCCACGGGATGGAATAAGTTTGCAAAAATGCATGTAGGTGTCGTCGACCACTTACAACAATCACATGGATGTCCGGTTGGGTTCAACGTCCCCCCCAAAACTTGTCGATAGACAAGTTGATCAAATTGCTATCCCCCAAAGTATAGCATCCATCCGGTCTTTACCTGCATAACTCAGAAAAAGAAGTGAAAAACATAAATAAGAAAAAAAAAACTAAATGAAATAAAATAAAACATATTGGGTTGCCTCCCAACAAGCGCTGCATTTAACGTCGACAACCAGACGAATTGGGGAACTCAAGTTCCCACAAGCGGGGAAACGGGTATCCCCCATTCTCTTCCCCGAGCATCCATCTACATGCCTCCATCATCAAACAGGAACTGAATGTGTTCATCTTCAAACCGGAGAGTGAGAATCCCCGTGTCTAGATCGATGTTGGCCCGTCCGGTGCGTAAAAATGGGCGTCCCAAGATGAGAGGAACGCACTTGTCTTCCTCCATGTCTAGCACCACAAAGTCCACCGGGAATATGAAATCCTTTACTTTAATCAACACATCCTCTAGAATTCCCTCGGGATGGACCACAGATCGGTTAGCCATCTGCAAACACATGGTTGTAGGTTTGAGTTTGCCACAGTTCAATCTCTTGAAAAAGGAGAGCGGCATCAGATTGATGCTCGCCCCCAAGTCACATAATGCTCGACCACCTATCTTGTCTCCAACAGTAATGGGGAGCGTAAAACTCCCCGGATCCTTCATCTTGGCAGGGAGCTTCCTTTGGATGATGGAGCTGCAGTTTTCGGGGAGGTACACAGTCTCAAACTCCTCTATCGTTTTCTTCTTGGACACAGCATCCTTGAGAAACTTTGCATACTTGGGCATATGTTGCAACGCCTCCACCAAAGGAATGTTGATGTGCACCTTCTTAAATATCTCAAGAAATCTAGAGAACTGAGCATCATCTTTCTGTTTTGAGGAATGCTGTGGGTACGGGATGGTCACTGTGGGAAGCAATGTAGGACCCGTCGGAGGACTCTTTATGGTTGAATTTGGCTTGTCAGAAGCCATCTTGGGGGGAACAGTTGCAACGGCAGCAATAGGCGCAGGGACTTCAGTGTGCATATGGATTGCATTGCACTGCTCTTTGGGGTTCACTGTGATGTTGCTGGGGAACTGTCCCGGTTGGTGCTGATTTCCTACAACTATAGCCAGCTGACCGAGTTGCTTTTCGAACATCTTCATTTGCACACTCATGGCACCCACAGTATTTTCCAGCTTCTCCATTCTAGCTTGCGACTCTCCCATGAATTTATCAGTCTTTCCCATGAACGCCATCAACAGATCATCCATGTTTGGCTTCTTTTCCTCATTGATCACTCCATTCATTACAGAGAAGCCAGGAGGGGGCTGCAGTGCACCGTTGGTATTCCCATATGAGAGGTTGGATCGGTTACCTTGGTAGAATTGATTCCCGCCTCGGTAATTATTGCCATCATAACCACCTCTCTGATTGATGTAGTTAACAATTTTCAACTGTATTTCCCATGGGATTATCTACACCCGGTCGCGCCATAGCATCAAATCTGCTATTGATCGTGGCATTTAGAGTAGCCAGCTGGGCGACAAGCTTGGCAATCGGATCACTATCATCAACTTCTGCAGCTCTTTTCAAAATCTTCACTTATCGATCTCCAGACCACTGATAGCTATTGGTTACCATGTCCTCTATGATCGTCACAGCTTGATCGTGGCCCTTGTTCAACAAAGAGCCGCCAGCAGAGGCATCCAGAAGCCTCTTCAATTCCATGTCACACCCGTTGTAGAAGATGCAGACTTGATGATCTATCCCAAATCCATGGTTGGGGCACTTCCTCAGCATATCTCGAAACCGTTCCCAAGCCTCATATAATGTCTCATCCTCGTATTGACGAAATTGTGTAATTTCGCCCTTCAGCTTGAGAGTCAAACCAGGTGGAAAGAATTTGTGCAGGAACTTGTGCGCAAGACTTTCCCAGCTGTCCACAGACCCAGCGGCTAGAGATTGGTACCATTGCTTAGCCGTATCTCGTAAAGAGAATGAAAATAGGCGTAAGCGAATGGTGTCATCGGGGACTCCATTCATCTTCACTGTACTCCAGATCTCCAGGAACTGCGTCAAGTGTGCATTCGGGTCTTTAGTGGCCCGTTCTCCATATTGCTTTTGCTGAACCATGGAGACCAATCCCGATTTCAACTCGAAGTTATTCGCATTGATCTGGGGACCAGGAATCTCTCCATGGTTAAGCACTGGAACAAAGAGTTCATTAATTGGAGGTGGCTCTACAGCTCGAGCATCATCTTGCTCTTGCATTCTCCGCTGCATTTCCTCTAACTGTCTCTGCATCTGACGCATCTGTTCAACCGTAACAGGAGCTTGTTGTTCTGCTATCTCTCTTCTTCTTCTTGCGTTGTGATACCGAACGGTAGCTTCAATCTCAGGATTGAATTCTTCTAGAGATCCTCCCTGAGATCGTGTATGCATACACAACCTGATCACAAGAAAAAGAAGATTATAAAATTTAAACGAAAATAAACTGAAAAAAAATGTCTAGATTAACACAAGAAATTAAATCTAAATAATAGCAAATAAAAAAATTAAATCCCCGGCAACGGCGCCAAAAACTTGTTCGGTATTTATTTTCACCTAAACTGCAAGTGTACAGTGAAGCTTCTAGTATAGCGGTGAACAAGAGTATCGTATCCACAGAGATTTAATAATTAATCTACTAGTTATTTTAATCTTTTAATCTAACTTCCTGCAGTTATCTAGACTTCCAAACATGTTTGAATTGAACTAAATAAAATCTGATAATAATAAAAAAACTAAATTACCACGACAGAAATTAACACAAATAAATCAAACAGTGAATAAAAGATGTATTCTAGGATTGCTTAATCATCAACTAATCCATTCATTTAATCCTTTCATTCTTATGCCTATATTGGGACTTAAATTATGCTAGCGCAACCACTGATGCATCCTAAACTTTCTCTCGAAGTACCTAGGTTGTAGATTACAAAACTCGTATTAACGTCTCCGTTTAATACCTAGCATGCAACTCCTAAAGGCTCCTAGGGTCTATTGCTCTCTCAATTAATCTCAACTCTCTCGAATGTTATTGATTAACGAGTTACTTATTCCAGATCACGTGTCAAAACTCCTCTCTCGATTTATGAATTAACACATCAAATTGTACCATTTATTGATCAGGTAAATAATACAGATAAATACGAGAATAAGCAAAACACAATAAAATCATAAGCATAAGAAATCAATAGATTAAACGAACTTCATAGTTTGAATCATAAACAACCCTAGAATACTAGGGTTTTAGCTATCCATGTCAAAATAAATAACTAAAATCATCCAAAAAGAAAACATGAACAATCCTTAGAACAGAGAAAATAAAACCCGGAAGAATTAATTTGTCTCTAATCTTGAAAGATCTTGAATCCTTTGGTCTTGTTCTTCGCGTCTGTTTTTCTCTGCAGCAAACCTCAGGTGGCAACTTTGGGGTAGGTGGAATTGTTTCTTATTTTCGTGCATTGAAACCCTTAAAATACCAAGTAAGAATTTGATCCAAAGTAGGAAACCACAAGTTGTACCGCTATTAAAATTCACGAGCTCGCTCCCGAGCATGTTGGTCTCGACTCAGGTCGCGACTCCACGTGGCTTCCAGGTGGCAGGAAATTCACGAGCTCTTCGGATATTCGTGACCTAGTCGTGAATATTGCAAAGATGACCCCTTCCTCTGTCGCGATCAAACAGTTGACGACTCTTGGTGATTCGCGGTCTCGCTCGCGATTCGCGAACTGGTCGCGAATTTTCCTCTGTGAACCCCAGCCTCTGTCGCGACTTCACAGTCGAAGGCCGGGATCCTCACTCGCAAGCTGCCACGTCAGCCGCGGTTCTCGGCTATTTTGCGTGTATTTCCCGAGACTTCCATACTTCGTTCAAACAACATCTTTTCAAGTACAATTCCTGCAAAATTCCAACAAGTAATACCAAACTCCCAAATGCATGAAAACGCAAATATACTGAGATGAAACTCACCTAAAACAATTCAAACTTGACACAAGAGTGTACCAAACTTAGTGTAAAATCTCAGTTTATCACTATTCCAACTCAATTTTCAGCTTTCCTACTTGCCACCAAAATGCCATAAAAATCCTGCTTTTGCAATCAAAAGCTCAAGTTTTGCAAAACTTGGTATGATCCCATCATTAGAGCAATAAATAAATATAACACAAAATCATCACCTAACAAAATAAAATAAAAGAAAATAATTTACAAAATATGACAAATGACTATAATAAAATGACACAATTAGACACTAAACAACTCCCCCACACTTATCCTTTTGCTTGTCCTCAAGCAAATAAGAAATTAAAAACATGAAGCAAGAAGGAAAAATTTGCAAGTTAATCATGCAATATGATCAAGCCTCATGGTTCCTACCAAAGTATTTATCATCAAAGAAAATGAGCATAATTATCCAATCAAGTGAGTTGTCTGTCCTCTCAAGACCAAGAAAAACACATTAGGCTCGAATTATTTCGAATTAAATCCACACAAATCACTTCCACATTTATTCAGAAAACAAAATATCAACAACAATAGGGAATGCAAACATAGGACAAGGATTATTAGGTAAAATCATCGAGCTTAGTCGAGCTCTCTAATGTGGTTTTCCATACTCATCATGCAACACGTGAACGGATTAACACACACATGAGATGAGTAGAATCCGGAATGCAATCCCCTTATTTAAACAAAAATAGGGGTATGGATCAAAATTCATAAGGTAAAACCACAGGGAGTAAAGCCCTAGTGTCCTTGTGTGGTTTCTCATACTCATAGTTGAATATGTTGGTCCCGGACGAGTCGATATCAGTTTAGAGAGGGGGTGAATAAACTGATTTAAACTTTTTTGCTTCAAATGCGGAATAATAGGGCCCTTTGACTCGCCTAAAGAAACTTATCTATGCACTAACTGGTTGATCAGTTATGACTGCTTGGTGCAGATTGTGTGAACTTGTGTACAGTTTAAAGATATAGAATAATAAAAACAGTACAGTACACAAGTGATTTATAGAGGTTCGAAGTCTCAAACTTCTACGTCCTCTCTTCCTTCCGCAGAAGGGAAACTTCACTATATAATTTGAGTTTTTTTACAAATTACACAATGAAGGACAGTTGGTTGAACCTGGTAACTGCTCGCTACCTCAGCGGGTCGATGGCTCACACTTGAAGTCCCTAACTGCTCGCTAGGAAGGTAGGTGCTATTGTCGTCTTTACAAGGTTTTAGATCTCTTTCGATCTTCAAGAGGTTAGTCTTCAATAGGGGGTATCAACTGATGTGCTCCTTCAATTGAGCTGGGTTGTTGATCGTTGAATTGCTTAAACTGAGAAGGCTGCCTTGGCTGGATCGTCAACAGCTGGCTGAATATCTTGACTCTGTGAATTCTTCTTCTCAGTTGGACTCTCGCAGTTTTTATCAAATGCTGAACTTGAGCTTAAGTGTAAGGGAGAAAGAAAAGCTCTTGCTTGAATATTTCAAGAATGTATATGCGAAAGTTGTGGAGGCGAAGAGTATTTAAAACTCTGATTCACTCGTCTTTTATAGATGAGTGATTTTATGACCGTTGAGTTCCATTGATCGGTGGCTCTGTTGGCTCATCAATGACAGATGGTCTTTATTGATCGCTGGAGCTTTTGGTTGAAATACCGTTACTTTGCCAATCGATCTTCATTGGATATTTAATTCCAGGATCTTTGTTGAAGCATTTATTCCAAGATTCGCCGATTTGAGCAATAACTCCAGGGTTCTCTGGCTTCAATTTTGAGTTCCAGTTAGCAGTACTGAACTTGTCTGTTCAGTTTGGCCATTGCTCCAGTTGGCAGTTTTGAGCTTGTCGGCTCAGTTTAGCAATTGCTTCAGTTAGCAGTTTTGAGCTTGTTAGCTCAGTTTGGCCATTGCTCCAGTTGGCAGTTTTGAGCTTGTCAGCTCAGTTTGGCCGTTACTCCAGTTGGCAGTTTTGAGCTTGTCAGCTCAGTTTGGCCATTGTTTCAGTTGGCAGTTTTGAGCTTGTCAGCTTAGTTTGGCCATTGCTCCAGTTGGCAGTTTTGAGCTTTGTCTCTCCAGTTCGACTGATCTCAAGTTCTTGGCTAGTTTGTCAGCTTGACTGATTTCTCTTGAGCTTTCTTGACAGTTTGACTAATCATAAGTTGGCTGACTTCAGTTCTGGCCTTTAGCTGATCTGTCTTGTTTACTTCAGTTTGGCCATCAGTTAGGTACTTCCAGTCTTTAGTTTAAACTGATCTCTTAATAGTTCCTTCAGTTTTAGTCGACTCTTTTCTCCCTCAGCTCAGCTGACTTAGTTGTCAGTTTGTTTTGACTGATTCAACTTTTTGACTCCTCAATTGAGTTGACTTCTGACTGGATGACGTATCCTTCAGCTTGCAGACCATATTCCAGATTGGTTGACTTTGGCTTTTCTTGAGTTCCTTTTTGATGCTCTGGATTGATCAACTCAGATCTACAACTTGAATTTTAGTCAGTTTTTCATAAATAATTTTGACAACTCATCAAAACCTAATCTAGCGGTTCCTTGATAGTTTTTCCTAACAATTTCCCCCTTCTTGATGATGTCAAAACCTTGTCGATGATGATGGAAAAACTGCAAATGTACGTTTGATATACATACTGTAGTTTGCTTAAGCAGTTTCTTGAAATCAGAGTAAATTTGATTCATGATATTCATTCAAGTATCAAAGCATTCAAGGTATGCATGAAATTCAAGTATTAGAGCATTTAGATTTCAAATTTCAGAGCTTTCTTTCATTTTGGGCATGCTTTCACTCATGTATTAGAGCATTCAAGCTCGACATGCTTTCATTCAAGTATCAGAGCATTCAAACTTCAAGTATCAGAGCATTATAAACATAATCAAGACGTGATTTGAGACATGATATTTGAAGAATTGAGGTATGTATGATATATTCACTTAAAGCATATTATATCCAGACTTTCATCTTTCAAGAGTAAGAGTAGTTAAAACTACTAATTTACTTCCTAAAACTGCTCCTTTTTTTCTGCTCGATTCTCCTATTTCTTGGACTCCTTGTGTTCTCCATGCTTCCCCCTGAAGCTGATCTTCCCCCTCATGATGAATTTCTCTTTGAATCTGATCCCAAAGAGTTAAGTATCCATCATCATATTGTCCATCTTCCCCCTTTTTGGCATCATCCAAAAGCTGGGATGGATCGCATGATGGTATTGACAAGTTTGGCAAGAATGTGAAGGCAGTTGCCAAATTGTCATCATGGACTGGGGGAACTGAAGGAATTGGCATGGGCGAGGAAAGCCATGTATAGACATCTTCAGTTGTCATGAACTGACCTTGAGCAGAGGTGAGAGAGACTTCTTGCTCTCTGAAGTTCATCGAGGCCAAGTTGGTGAAGATCTCATCGGTTGAATCGATGGGTACATCTCCAAGAAATGGTGTGCATGAGGAGTTGGCCGGTTCATTGTTGGGAAGAGGAGCATCGGCTGGTATGCTGAGCTGGATTCGTTTGATCATCGAATCCATTATCTCCGAGAGTGTTGGTGGTGAGGAGAGTGGATGATTCATCCAATTTTGACTCCATATTCCTTCGTTGATCCAGAAGGTGGATCCACGGGTGTGGATGAGGTGGAACATTGTTGTCTCATCCAGTTGGAATCGCCATATGTGGTACTAGAGGTACTGTCTCAGTTACTGTCCACTGTTTTTCAACAATATCGACATACTTCTTTATTTGCTCAAAGAAGTACTGAGCCCAGTTTACATTGATGCTTCTGATGATTACTGCACAGACTTTATACTTGTGCTCCAACATCTCTGAATGGCTCCCAGTCATCCCAGTAATCATTCTAGCTGCAACTGATGCTAGAACTCTGTATTCTTTTTGGAAGTAGGACATGAGTGTACTGCTTTTATAAGGATCTTCGCATTTCACTCACTTCCAGTGTCGGTAGGCTTCCTCTTGATCAACTTCGACATTCTGTAGTCGTGTTCCAATAGTGGAAAGTTTAAACAATCTTCCAAGCAGTTCTGGAGTTATTACCAGTTCAACTCCACGAACTTCAGTTACTATTCTGTCATCGTAACCTTTTGAGTTCAAGTAGAACTCAACCACGGCTTCTGGGTAGATCTTTGATGGATAATCTTCTGTGAAACTCTTCAATCCATTTTCCTCTATCTTCTTGATTAGTGAGTTGCAGAGAGAAGAATCTGAGCACCTTTCTCTATAAGCAACTAGATCTAGAAACTTGTCTCTGTAGAGATTCGTTTGGAATCTTTGTGAAGATTCACCAGTTCTCTTAAAGTCGAACTTTCATCGAATAGTTGGTGTGTGTCTATCAGCCATTGAGTTTTTTAGATGAATGGTTCAGAAGGGACAATTTGGTTTTGACTGAATTTTAGAACTGAGTTTTTATTTTCGTAAATTTTGCAGAACAGTTTCAAGAGATGAAGAAAGAGAAAGGCTTTAAGTCTTTACTGAACTTTGGATCAGTAAAAGTAAAAATGAGAATTTAGCCATCCCTTTTATAGGAGATGTTGGGGTTCATCCAACGGTTGTGTCGCTTCGTATGCCCAAGTTTAACGGTCGGATTAATTCAATCGACCCGTCGATTGGCCTTCCATTTCTATCCGTTGGGGATAAATGAGGAGAGAGAGAGAGAGAAAGTTCAACGGTAACATTTGAGTGACACGTGTTTTTACCGTTTCCACTATTGAAATTTTTAAACTTATCTTTTGTCTCTAGCAGTTTTCTTCTTTGCTTGAAACTGATTACGTCATCAGTTGGCTTTGACTGTAACTGACGACCTTTTCTGTTGATCAGCTTCAACTAAGATGTCTTCTCATCAGTTCTTGACTGGTCTTGACTTCTTGGACCTTCATTCAGCTGTTTCTCAGCTCAGCTGTTTTCATTCAGCTGGTTCTTGAACTGATATCTCCTTTTGAGTTGATTCCAGCTCCTATGATTTCTTCATCAGTTTGGTTAATTTGCAGCTGGTATGTTTTGCTTAACTGACTGAATCATCAGTTTGAGCAAATGAACTGATGATTTAATTGAGCTTATGGGGTAAACTGATCAGCTCCGATTTACTTTCTCTCCACAACTTCTTGCTTTACTTCAAACTGATGGCTTATGTGTCCAACTGATCATTTCAAATGACTTTTTCAGTTATGAACTACTCATGAGGAGTTTGAAGCCTTTTGGTTCAGTTCCTCTCTTCAGCTGGAATGGATTCTTGGCCTTTTTCTTCCTGTTGATCATCTTCATCCTGTGATGCTAGCTCGAGTAGTCCCAATTTTATGCATAGCTCCATAAACCTTGCTTCAAGCAATGGTTTGGTGAAGATGTCAGCTATCTGCTTCTCAGTGTTGACATATTTGATGCATATGTCTTTTTTCTCAATGTGATCTCTGATGAAGTGATGTCTTATGTCAATGTGCTTAGTTCTTGAATGTAGAACTGGATTTTGAGATATTGCAATTGCACTATTGTTGTCACAGTAGATAGGTACTTCTTCAGTTTCGACTTTGTAGTCCTTCAACTGTTGCTTCATCCAGAGTATCTGAGCACAGCAGCTTCCAGCAGCTACATATTCTGCTCTAGTTGTTGACGTGGTAACTGAGTGCTGCTTCTTGCTAAACCAAGATATCAGTTTGCTTCCCAAAAACTGACATGTTCCACTGGTGCTTTTTTTATCGATCTTGCATCCACCAAAGTTTGAATCTGAATAACCAACTAGACTCAAACTGTCATCTCTGGGATACCATAGTCCAAGATTTATGGTTCCTTTGAGATATTTGATAATCCTCTTTACTGCTTCAAGGTGACTTTTCTTTAGATTAGCTTGAAATCGTGCGCATAGACCAACTGAATAAGAGATGTCTGGCCGGCTAGCTATTAAGTAAAGTAGCGACCCAATGATTCCTCTGTAATATGTTTGGCTAACTGATTCTCCTTCTTCATCAAGAGTTAGCTGAACTGATGTATTCATGGGAATCTTAAGAGTTTTTCCTTTACTTACGCCAAACTTCTTGACTAGCTCTTTAGTGTACTTGGCCTGGCTGATAAAGATCCCATCTTTCAGCTGCTTCACTTGGAGTCCTAGGAAGAATGTCATTTCTCCTATCATGCTCATCTCAAATTCGCTTTGCATTAGTTGAGCGAATCGTGTGCATAGATCATGCTCTAGGAGCTTGTTTCAGTCCGTAGAGGGCCTTCTTCAGTTTGAAGACTTGATCACCAATTTCAAAGCCTGGAGGTTGCTCGACATACACGTCCTCCTTGAGCATTCCTTGAAGAAAAGCATTCTTGACATCCATTTGGTAGACTGTGAAATTGAAGTGAGCTGCATAGGCTAGGAACAGTCTGATGGCTTTCAATCTTGCAACTGGTGCGAATGTCTCATCAAAGTCAATCCCTTCACTTTGTGAGTATCCTTTGACTACCAGTCTAGCCTTGTTCCTTGTGATCACTCATTGTTCATCTAGTTTGTTGCAAAAAACCCACTTTGTACCAATGACCTTCTAGGTTTTTGGTCTATCAACAAGAAACCATACGTCATTTTCTTGTGAACTGATTCAGTTCATCTTGCATGGCCATGATCCAGTCTGAATCTTCTAAGGCTTCTTTTACATTTGCTGGTTCTGTTTGAGATATGAAGCATGTGAATAATGCATGCTCAGTTGAACTTCTGGTTTGGACTCGACTTCTTGGATCTCCAACTATCTTGTCAGTTGGGTGGCTTCAGAGCCATTTGGGCAAGATAGCTTCAGCTGGGTTTACAGCTGGTTCTTCTGTAGTGACGTCATCAGTCGCCCTTTCATCAGTTGGTTCGGCATTTTCATCAGTTCTTTCCCCTGTTTCAGTTGTGGGGTTTATGGTCTCAGCACGATTTGTGTCTTTATTGACCAAGTTGTTCTCAACTGGTTTAGTACCAGTTTCATTGCCTTTTTCTAGTGAAACTTCAAGCCGCTCTGGAACAATGTGATCCACATAGTTCTGCGAGTTCTCAGTTTCACTAGGTAGTACTTGAACTGATGTGTCTATTCTTTCTTTGTTCCTGTACTCATTAGCAAATTCATCAAATACCACATGACATGTTATTTCCACAACAAGAGTTCATTTATTGAACACTCTGTAAGCTTATGCATGAGGAGAGTTATACCCAAGAAATATTTCCTCATCAGCTTTAGCACTAAAGGCTTTCAATTGAGTCTTGCCATTGTTATGAATATAACATTTACAGCCAAATATTTTAAAATATGAGATAGAAGGCTTACGACCCTTATATAGCTCATAGGGTGTTTTGTCATGTGCGGCTATAATGGCACTTCGATTTTGAGTATGGCAAGCTGTGTTGACTGCTTCAGCCCAGTAACCTTCAGCTATGTTGGCATCAGCTATCATTTCTCGAGCTGCTTCTTTGAGTGTCCGGTTACGCCGTTCGGCTACACTATTTTGTTGTGGAGTTCTTGTAGCTGAGTGTTCATGAGTGATTCTAAGCTGGTTGAGAAAGCTGATCGTTTGCTGATTTACAAATTTAGTTCCATTGTCGGAGCAAATCCTTTGAACTCATCTTTCTTTTTCAGTTTGCAGCCTTCTTATCAGCGCCGTTAGCTTGTCATAAGTTTCATCTTTGCTCCTCAAGAATTCCACCCATGTATATCTTGAAAAATCATCAACTACTACAAGAGTGAATCTTTTGCCTTTTGGGGTTTGTGGTCTAACTGGACCAAACAAATCAATATGTAGCAGTTGGAGGCAATCAGTTGTTCCTGGTGGATGACTCCTATTCTTGAAGGATGACTTCACTTGCTTCCCTTTTTGGCATGGTCCACACACCCCTGTTTTCTTGTATATTTCCTTGGGAAGCTGCTCAACTAGCTCTTTCTTGGCTACGTAGTTGATTGTTTTGAAGTTGAGGTGGTTCAGTCGTCGATGCCATAGCCAGCTTGCTTCAGTTGATCCTCTTGAAAGGAAGCAAGCTTCTGAGTAGCCGGTTGACCAGTCAACAATGTACATGTTGCCTCTTTTTATGCCAGTGAGAAGAATTACTCTAGTTGACTTGTCTCTTATGCTGCAGGAGTTTTTGGTGAAGTCAACTGAGTAGCCATTGTCGCACAGCTGGCTAATACTGAGCAGTTTATGTTTTAGTCCATCCACGTGGGAGACTCCATTTACTACTACTTTTTCCTTGACTACGAACCCTTCTCTAATGGTTCGACTTTTGGAGTTGTCTCCGATCGAGATCTTCTCTGTCTCCGGTCATGTGCTTGGAGCACCCGCTATCTAGATACCAAATATCTTTAGTTTTCTTCATAGATAGGATGCTCTTGTCCTGCAAAAACAAGGATTAGCATTTAGGGACCCGTTTCATATCGGGTCCTTGTTGATACATCAAGCTTTTTGGAATCCAAACTTGCCAAACTTTTGGCTTTTTATCATTCAGAGAATCAAATGATTTAGATCGCTTGATCAGTTTTGATTTTCTTTCAACTCTTCTATTTTGAGTTGAATCAGTTGAATGATATATGCGTTGAAAGTTAGTAGGATAAAACAATTCGACTAAAATGCTGTCATCCCGAGATCTTTGAGTTCTTCTATCAGGCCAATGCCTTGTGTGTTTCCAGTTTGCTGGATTGAACCCTTTTGGGTCAGCTCTAGGTTCATTTCTGGAATCCAGGTACTCATTATAGTGATGATAGGGTTGAAATAAGTTTCTTTGATCTCTCCTATAAGTGTTTTGATTGAACTGCTTGACAGGGTAGGCTTGAGATCTAAACTGGTCATTCTTTTTAAAATGGACTGATCTATCAGTTTGCCTTGGCGGCATTCTGTACTGAGCTGGTGGTCTTTGTTGAACTGGAGGCTTTGAACGAGTGGATTGATTTGATTGAACTGATGGTCTTGGCTGGAAGTTGGGCTTCAGTTGGCCTGGTGTTTTTGTTTGGTAGAACTGACCAAATTGTCTGGGCTGAGTTTGAGGATTTTTCAATATTCCTTTGCCTTTGGTTGGCTCAGCTAGCTGATCAGGAGATCTAGTGAATCCTTTTAGGATTCCTTTATCACTGGGTTGATCAACTGTTTTTTCTTTCTCTAAGGCAGTGAACTTGCTATATCCTAGCCCTGAGCCGCTAGTTCCAGTTCTTTGATGATTTAATATCTCATCTAAAGTTTGAGATCCCTTTTTGAACTTTAGAGTTACTTTCTCTCTCTCATGGATCTCTTGTTTGAGTTTTTGATTTTCAGCTTCTAGACCAGCAGTTCTCAATTTCAATTTTTCAAATTCCACAAACTGAGACTCAAGATAATTCAATCTTTCATGATCAATACTCAGTTTCCTAACTCTATTTCTCAGTTCATCATTTTCATCTTTCAGTTCAACATGTAAGCAGTATATTGAAGCTAATTGGTCTTCTAGCATCATAAGTTTCATATCAAGTTCATTAATAGAGACAGTTGCTTCATTGATATGATAGAAGGAGGTTTGATAATCAGCTGTACTAACCTCTTCATCATTGTCAGCCATGAGGCAGAATAGCGCTTCATCATCTAAGCTGTAGCCGTCAGAATCAATTCCAGATGGATAGTCTGAATCGTCTAGCACGGCATTCTCGTAATATGTAACCATTGCTTTCCTTTTGAAGAAGCTTCTCCTCACTTTGGCTTTCTTGTCTTTAGGGAGTTCTGGACATTCATATCTGTAATATCCTTGTTTGTGGCAGTGAAAACACTCTCCTTGATTTCGGTTGCCACCCCTGAATGGTTCAGCTGGTTGGTGAGTTCTCTCATCTTTTGGGATTTCATCAGTTTGAGGTGGAACTGATTGTTTATCCCGAACTCTCTTCAAATTCTCTAGCAACCTAGTAACTGATTGGATTTGATCATTGATGTCTTTAGTTAGATTCTCCTTCTTTTCAGTTGTTTCTCTTTTTCCTTCGGATGAAGATCCACCTTGATTTTCTCTGGCTTGTGAGCTTCTAGGTCGGAAGTTGTTTCTTCCCCGAGTGTCTCTAAACCGGTTCCTTTCACCATAGAAAGCTGTATCTTGAGCTGACAATGTAGATGCCTCCTTCTTTCGGTTTAGACTCTACTCATGAGCTTTGAGAGAGTCAAACAGTTCTCTTGGAGTGATGCTGTTGAGATTTCTTGATTCTTTTGTAGTTATCACTTTCATGTCCCATTCTTCAGTGAGATTATCCAATATTTTAGAATTCATCTCAGAATTGGGATAACTTCTCCCGAGGTTGGTCATCTCACTGATGATGCCTATAAATCTAGTTTCAAGGCTTGAGATGGACTCTTTTGGCTGCATTTTGAAGGATTCATATCTGTCGACTGCCAGTTGGAGCTTGTTTCCTTTGATGGCTTCAGACTCTTTGCATAGATTTGCTAGTAGGTCCTATATCTCCTTGGCAGTTGTGCAGTTCTTTGTGTCCTTCATTCTGTCTTCATCTAGAGTTTGAAATAATGCAGCTTGAGCAACGAACTCTAGATTCTTTAACTTCTTCTCTTCACTGGTGAGAAGATTGGTAGGTTTTGGAATCCTTGCCGGTTGATTGATATCAACTATGTGAGCATCATTGGCCATCATGATGATGATTGGACCATTTTCAATGACTTCCCACATATTCTCATGAATTGAGCAGAGATGAGCCTTCATTCTCCTGCTCCAGTTATCATAATTCTCAACTGAAAACAAAGGTAGCATATGGTTTCCCATAGCTGGAATGTTAGCACAGATAAGTAGATCTGATTCAGTTGATCTGCAGACACGGCTGATCCTCAGAATCAACCGCTCTGATAGCACTTGTTGGTCCCGGGCGAGTCGATATCAGTTTAGAGGGGGGGTGAATAAACTGATTTAAACTTTTTTACTTCAAATGCGGAATAATAGGGCCCTTTGACTCGCTTAAAGAAACTTATCTATGCACAAACTGGTTGATCAGTTATGACTGCTTGGTGCAGATTGTGTGAACTTGTCTTCAGTTTAAAAATATACAATAATCAAAACAGTACAGTACACAAGTGATTTATAGAGGTTCGAAGTCTCAAACTTCTACGTCCTCTCTTCCTTCCGCAGAAGGGCAACTTCACTATATAACTTGAGTTTTTTTACAAATTACACAATGAAGGACAGTTGGTTGAACCTGGTAACTGCTCGCTACCTCAGCGGATCGATGGCTCACACTTGAAGTCCCTAACTGCTCGGTAGGAAGGTAGGTGCTATTGTCGTCTTTACAAGGTTTTAGATCTCTTTCGATCTTCAAGAGGTTAGTCTTCAACAGGGGGTATCAACTGATGTGCTCCTTCAATTGAGCTGGGTAGTTGATCGTTGAATTGCTTAAACTGAGAAGGCTGCCCTGACTGGATCGTCAACAGCTGGCTGAATATCTTGACTCTGTGAATTCTTCTTCTCAGTTGGACTCTCGTAGTTTTTATCAAATGCTGAACTTGAGCTTAAGTGGAAGGGAGAAAGAAAAGCTCTTGCTTGAATATTTCAAGAATGTATATGCGAAAGTTATGGAGGCGAAGAGTATTTAAAACTCTGATTCACTCGTCTTTTATTGATGAGTGATTTTATGACCGTTGAGTTCCATTGATCGGTGGATCTGTTGGCTCATCAATAGCAGATGGTCTTTATTGATCGCTGGAGCTTTTGGTTGAAATAGCCGTTACTTTGCCAATCGATCTTCATTGGATATTTAATTCCAGGATCTTTGTTGAAGCATTTATTTCAAGATTCGCAGGTTTGAGCAATAACTCCAGGGTTCTCTGGCTTCAGTTTTGAGTTCCAGTTAGCAGTACTGAACTTGTCTGTTCAGTTTGGCCATTACTCTAGTTGGCAGTTTTGAACTTGTCAGCTCAGTTTAGCCATTGCTTCAATTGGCAGTTTTGAGCTTGTCAGCTTAGTTTGGCCATTGCTCCAGTTGGCAGTTTTGAGCTTGTTAGCTCAGTTTGGCCGTTACTCCAGTTGGCAGTTTTGAGCTTGTCAGCTCAGTTTGGCCATTGCTTCAGTTGGCAGTTTTGAGCTTGTCAGCTTAGTTTGGCCATTGCTCCAGTTGGCAGTTTTGAGCTTTGTCTCTCCAGTTCGACTGATCTCAAGTTCTTGGCTACTTTGTCAGCTTGACTGATTTCTCTTGAGCTTTCTTGTCAGATTGACTAATCATAAGCTGACTGACTTCAGTTCTGGCCTTTAGCTGATCTGTCTTGTTTACTTTAGTTTGGCTATCAGTTGGGTACTTCCAGTCTTTAGTTTAAACTGATCTCTTATTAGTTCCTTCAGTTTTAGTTGACTCTTTTCTCCCTCAGCTCAGCTGACTTAGTTGTCAGTTTGTTTCGACTGATTCGACTTTTTGACTCCTCAGTTGAGTTGACTTCTGACTGGATGATGTATCATTCAGCTTGCAGACCATACTCCAGATTGGTTGACTTTGGCTTTTCTTGAGTTCCTTTTTGTTGCTCTGGATTGATCAGCTCAGATCTACAACTTGAATTTTAGTCAGTTTTTCATAAATAATTTTGATATCTCATCAAAACCTAATCTAGAGGTTCCTTGATAGTTTTTCCGAACAGAATAAATCAACTAGAGAAGTAGAGATCCTCATTGCCCCTTTCTTTTCTCGTTACTTTTTTTATATCATATACACATATATATACATGAGGATAGAAGTGTAGCGACCCAATTTTTAATATTTAAATTGCTACATTTTTCATGAAATATTATATTTATTTTATTTATTTATGTGTGATATTAATTTCTTAAGTCTAATAAGCCGCGCGTAGTAAGTTTAATAAATAAGGAAGTATGAATTTATTTTTATAGCATGGTTATTTTATAGCATGAACATGAATTTAATTTTAATTGGAGTGCCTAATAGGTTACATTTTTTCTCTTTAAAGCCTATTCCTTTTTAATCCCATAATTCCAAGCCCAAGATCTAGAGCTGTCACCTTATTCTTCCATTTTTTTTTATCCCACGTTTTGTTTTCCCTTTTGATAAGATAACACCTTAAAAATTCAAATCTCAAGTTTATCCCTTTCAAACAGTTGATATAGATCACCATGAGATCCCTCTTCTTTCACGTTACCAAGAAAACTAGTATAAATAGAGGGTCACACCTCATTTCTCTCCCACACCAAAAAGAAATTCGTAGAGATCACACTAGGAGCTTTAGTTGTGAGAAGCTGCAGTAAGGTATGTAGATGTGCATATATCCATGATTTATTTTTATTTTTGTTTCTCATGCATCACATGCATTGCATATCATTGTTATGGGATGGAAGTTTCAGTTTTTTTTGTGAGATAAGATAGAGGGGGGTGATGGCGACTGCGGGAGCGGCGGCGGCAGAAGGAATGTTTCTGTTGCTGTTGTAGCCGAAGGAGAATGAGGAAGAAAGGGAAGTGGGTTGAATTCTGTCTAACCTTTTATTTTGCAGTTTCCCCTACGGGTATTTATGAGTCATATATCTTTTCTTTTTCTTGCTTTTGCATAAAGAAAGAGAGGGAGACAGTTGGTCTGCTGCAGGTTGTTGTTCTTCACAGAGAGTGAGAGGGTAACGAATTGTCGAAGAATCTGGAGAGAGAGAGGGAGTGTGTTGTAGGATTAATAATAAGATTGGGTTGGGGCTTGGGATGGAATAATTGTTAATGGGCCGAGACTTGGAATTTAAGTTGAGATGCATTTGGACCATGCATTTGTTTGATTTTTCAATCCTAACATTATATATATATATATATATATATATGTACAGTTACATGGCATAGTTTTAATTAATGCACTAGATTTTTTTTTTTTAAATTCAAAAGCATGTCATGATAGATACATATGTAGGTTTTGTGCGTGATTGATATATATATATATATATATATCATATATGGGTTTGCGTGTGTGGTTAGTCCATTTATATATATACATATGTAATGTTTATATGTGTATATATTTATATGTGTATATATTTATATGTGTATGTATTTATTATTTTATGTGAGTTAGTTTAAATAAATAAATGAATTAAAGAAATAAGTCACTATTCATGATTATTGTTTTAAATCATGCATCATAGATTAGTCTCATGCACAACTTAATTATCTCATGTTATGCACAGTATTAATTTTATGATAATTAATTTATAGAAAGCGCGCAGGACTTAATTAATTTATATCTGAGTCAAAGTGAAGGTCAATGTGGGGTTTTACGTGATCTTGTCCTGATTATTCTCTCTATATTTTATTATCGAGTATGTGATAACACAGGCATGGGCCTTCGGGCTAAACAAGCATGGGTCTCTGGGCTAAATGAAAATGAGCCTCCGGGCTAGATGAGAATGGGCCTCCAGGCTAAATGAGACAGGGCCTTCGGGCTAAACAAAATAGGGCCTACGGGCTATATGGTTTGGTCTACGGACTGAACACTTTTATTATTCTCACATACTCGTTTAATTTTATATAGCTTGGATAATTGGACACTCCCCACTGAGTCAGTAGTACTCACCCCAAAATCTACTTATCTTTTTAGGTGTTGTCTCGGGTGATACGTAGTGGGCAAGATGTGATGATGGTGGTCAAGTAGTCAAGCATTAATGACTTAATTTATTTTTAACTTTATTTTATGTAATAAATGCTGAGTTATGCTTTGAAACTTCCGCTGTATTTCAAGAAAAGTATTTTATTAATGAAAAGCATGGATAACGTGCATTTTTCTATTAAAGTGAAATTGGGGCGTTACAAGAAGAGTATGGGAAAAAATTTCATAAAATGAGGCAAAATATGCTTCCTAATCCATCTCGGACAAGTCCCTCAACATAAATTATCAATTCAATATCACTTTCAAAGACAATTCCTGCTCGAGAGTGAAACCATGATACAATTCATTCACCATGATCAACTTAAAAATAATTCCTTGAAGATTCATATCCAAATTTTCAAGTTTGACAATTGGGCAAAACCTACAGCTAAGAGGGGGGATCGCAAAATACACAACATAATAAAAATGATAAAATCAAAAATACGTGCGCTATAAAATATCAAAACAAAAGCCAACAAAATAAGACAAAATCCAATAATCCAACCAACACAAAGTCCCACAACCAACTAACATAAAAACATAGCCAAACATAAAAAATTAAGCTCATGACTCCCCCACACTTAAACCATACATTGTCCTCAATGTATGAAAAATAATGCTCGATAAAAGTAAAAAGGAAGAGAGTACATCACATAAATGTAGAAGACCGACAACGGATGTCGGTTCCTACAAAACAATATTACAAACACACAAACGAAATACGAACAAACTAAAATGAAAAACAACGCACACAAACACAAAAATACATAAAATAAGAACACAAATACTTTACTGCTGCGGTGGATCATAAGGTGGTGGTGGAGGCTGCGGGTAGGGGTAGGAGATCGTCCAATTGTTCCAGCTTTGCTCCAAAGCCGTCATTCGCTCATCATGGCTATCCAGGCGGCTATTGACTTCCTGTCTAAAATCCCCAAGATCGTGGCATAGGGATCCCAGCTCCTGGCGAAATTCTCCCATCGAGGTATCAAAACGCTCTTGGAATCACCCAATTGTGTTGGAGTAGTCTTGTCGGTACTGCCTCATTGAGAAGACGAAATGCTGCTGAAACTGCCCCATTGAGTTGACCAATGTTTGCTCGAGGCCTTGCCAGAACTGCCCAAGGGAGGAGTCATAATGCTCCTGAAAGTTGTGCTGGAATTGCCCCATAGAAGTGTTAAAATGGTCCTGGAAGGACCTCCAGTCGGCGTGCGGCATTTGATAGCCGCACTGTGGGGGCTGCTGGAAGTGGTGCTCCTGCTCCTCTTCTTCTCGTTGTCCCTCGGCTCGCTCTTCTCCATCCTCCGTTTCCTCGTTGCCCGCTTCATCGGGCTCATCAAATAGACCGCGCTGTTGTGCAGACGAGGTGCCGGCGCCTCCAGTAAGTTGCATGGTACCCTGCTGTGCGAGCCTCAACTTCTCAACACAATTCCTCTTGGCGTGAGGTCTTACTTGGTGCTCATCATAGATAATCTAAGCTCGTTTGAGCTCATCCTTGTCAATGTTGTACTGATCAATTTGGGTTTGGCCATTTGGCGCCAGACCATTCTCTTCAAGCATTCTAAGTTTAACAGCCAGGGCTGAAATGAATGCACAGAAAGAGGGGTGCTGGATGTCTCGTTGATGCATGCCCTTGATGGCCGACCAAAGAAAGGTAGATGGGCAAACTTTCTTCTTCTTCTTGGCACACCACAAAAGATAGATCTCTGTTGAATTCACTTTATTGGCCTGCTCTTTTCCACTGACATTGTAGGCCAAAAATTTGTGCACCATTGATAGTGCGGGGTCTTGGATATACTTGCTCGGCGTCCCCTTGGGGTCCCAATTGTGAAAACCTGAGATTTCATACCAAGCTTTGGCAACGTTGAAATCCCATGGCTGTTATTTTATCCCCTTGGATGAAAAACCAAAATAGTCTTTCATGTTGGACAATGTGACCTCAAATCTATTCTCCAACATCCTAAAAGAAATCTTCTTCTGCTCCCTCTCATCATACTCAAAAGATACCAAAAATTCAAGACTTAAATTATCATAAGCTTCAAATTTCATTTTTGGAAATGTGTCCAAACTCAAAGCTTTGAGATATTTGGTAACCTTTTCCTTAAGTCCCAAAGATTGGATCAACCTCCAATCAATATAACGTGGAGAAGTAATGTCAAATTTTTGGAAGGTCGTGAAATATCAAATTTTTGGAGCGCGGCGGCGAGCTGTGCGCGGGTGAAATTGGAAGAATTTTTGGTGAAAACTTTTCTGTGGAACTTGAGTTGGGAGAAGAAATCTAGTCTTTGGGGGAGAATTTGGGAAAACGGCGCAAGTGTATAGAGGAAATAGGGTTCCAGAGCTGGGCCCCTTTTATAGTGGAGGGAAGAAAAGTGGAGGGCCACGGTCGAGGGCCGATGCGTGCCCGCGGGGTGTCCGAGGCTGAGAGGGTGCACGCCCAAGCGCCTTGCATGCTCGCGTGGTGGGCTTTGCCGAGAGCTGTTGTGCACAGTCGCGTGGATCAGCACACTCGTGGGGTGAATTGGGGGGGCCGCACCCGCGTACCAGTGCGTGCTCACGGAGCGGAGTTTAGGTCGCGTGCCCGCGTGGCTTTGCGCGCTCGTGGTGGTTGTTGGGCCGAGGGTCCTTACGCGCAGTGGCGGGTCTTGTGTGGAGGCGCCCAAAACTTGGTCAAATTACTCCTCTGTTTTAAGTAGGACTCCCCTGTTTTGCTCTGCCCCTGTGAACAATACCAAAACCACAAGGAAAAACGTAACAAAAAACATGAAAACATTAAATGACACACATAAAAATAAGAAAATCATGGGTTGCCTCCCATGCTGCGCTCATTTTAACGTCTCGAGCTAGACATGGTCCTCGGGGTAACTAGGTGAAATTATCGAGCTTCAGGGCCTCGATGTCGGCTTCTTGGGGTTGTCCTTCAAAGTACGGCTTGACTCGGTGACCATTCACTTGGAATGTAGTGTTTTTCGTCGGATTTTTCAAGGTCACCACACCATATGAAAATACTTCTTTGATGACGAACGGGCCACTCTATCGGGATTTGAGTTTTCCAAAAAAAAGTCTTAAACGAGCGTTGAAAATGAGTACTTTCATGCCCAGAGTGAGTTCCTTCTTGACAATGCGCTTATCGTGAAGCCTTTTTACCTTGTCTTTGTAGATTTTTGCATTGTCATATGCTTCATTCCTCAATTCATCGAGCTCGGTCAATTGCAAAGCTCGCTCATTTCCTGCACAAGTTAGATCAAAGTTTACCACCTTAATGGCCCAATAGGCCTTGTGCTCGATCTCAACAAAGAGATGGCACGCTTTTCCATACACGAGACAGTAAGGGCTCATTCCCAAGACAGTCTTGTAAGCCGTCCGGTATGCCTCAAGAGCATCCGTTAGCTTTGTAGACCAATCCTTCCTCATCACATTCACGGTCTTCTTCAAAATGTTTTGGATTTGCATGTTGCTCGTCTCGACTTGACCGGAAGTTTGAGGGTGGTATGGAGTAGCCACTTTGTGGGTCACACCGTTCTTTTTCATCAACTTCTTGAAAAGCTTGTTGGTGAAGTGCGTTCCACCATCACTTATAATCGTACGAGGGAATCCAAACCTACTCAAAATATGCTCCTGCACAAACTTGATAACCACGTTAGTGTCACAAGACCTAGTGGGGATTGCTTCAACCCACTTTGACACATAATTGACCGCAAACAGGATATATTCAAAGCCAAATGAGTTAGGAAATGGTCCCATGAAATCAATACCCCAAACATCAAAAATTTCAACAACAAGATTGACATTTAAAGGCATTTCATTTCTTCTCCCAATATTGCCAAGTCTTTGGCACTTATCACATGAAAGGGAATAGGCATGAGCATCTTTAAAAATGGAAGACCAATACAAACCGGATTGCAAGATTTTTCGGGCCGTCTTTTGCCCTCTAAAGCGGCCACCACAATGAGAAGCGTGGTAAAAGGCCAAAACATCGGTTTGCTCCTCTTCCGGGACACATCTTCGAATCACTTCATATTTCCCCAAGTAGAAAATGTAGGGATCGTCCCAAAAGTAGTACCTACATATTGCCAAAAATGTTTTCCTTTCTTGAAAGGTGAGGTTAGGCCTCATTTTATCACAAGCAAGATAATTAACAATGTCGGCATACCAAGGAGGGGAATTAAGCTCAAGAGCATGCTCATATGGAAATGAATCGCAATCAACTCCTTTCTCATGCAATAAATCAAAATTTTCATCCACAGGGAGGCGAGACAAATGGTCCGCTACCACATTTTCACACCCCTTTCTATCTTTGATTTCCACATCAAATTCTTGCACAAGCAAAATCCACCTAATGAGTCTAGGTTTGGCTTGGGGCTTGGTCAACAAATGCCTCAGAGCCGCATGATCACTATGCACAATCACTTTAGAACCTAAGATGTAGGATCTAAATTTATCCAAAGAAAACACAACGACAAGCAAGTCTTTTTCGGTTTTGGTATAATTTACTTGAGCGCTATTCAAAGGAAGGCTAGCATAGTAAATTACATGAAGAATTCTATCAATACGTTGACCCAAAACGGCACCCACAGCGGAATTTGATGCATCACACATAATTTCAAAAGGCAAAGACCAATTAGGGGGAATGACAATGGGTGCGGTGATCAATTTCTCCTTAAGAGTATTAAAAGCATGCAAACATTTTTCATCAAACTCAAAAGGAACATCTTGAGCAAGTAAATGACATAGAGGTTGGCTAATTTTTTAGAAATCTTTAATAAACCGATGGTAAAAACCGACATTGCCTCAAAAACTTCTAATACCTTTTACATTAACGGGTGGAGGCAATTTTTTAATTACATCAACCTTAGCCTTGTCTACGCTCATTCCTTCTTTAGAAACAACATGACCGAGGACTATGCCACTAGTTACCATAAAATGACTCTTTTCCAATGCATCTTTTCAACACAAGTTCAAGCTTCTCTAAACAATCGGAAAATGAGGACCCAAAGATCGAAAAGTCATCCATGAATACCTTAATAAAATCACCAATCATTTCAGAAAAGATAGAAAACATACACCTTTGAAGTGTGCCCGATGCATTGCATAGTCCAAATGGCATTCTCTGACACGCAAAAGTGCCAAACGGGCATGTAAATGCGGTCTTGGCTTGGTCCTCCGACGCTATGGCCACCTGAAAATAACCCGATAAACCATCAAGGAAACAATAAAAACTATGTTCGGCCAATTTATCAAGAATTTGATCAATAAAAGGAAGGGAAAAATGGTCTTTTCGAGTAGCCGCATTGAGCTTTCGGTAGTCAATGCACATTCTCCATCCGGTGGTGGTCCGAGTAGCTACATGCTCTCCCTTGTCATTCTCCACCACCGTGATTCCTCCTTTCTTGGGCACCACGTGGACCGGGCTCACCCATTCACTATCGGCTATTGGATAAATAATCCCCTCCATAAGAAGCTTGAGAATCTCCTTTTTGACGACCTCCATCAACACGAGATTGAGCCACCTTTGTCCTTCTCGAACCGGCTTGGCCCCTTCCTCAAGAATGATTCGATGCATGCACGTCAGATGGCTAATGCCTTTGATGTCGAAAAGGTTCCATCCAATAGCTTGCTTGTTTCTCTTGAGTACGGCTACCAAGAGAGCTTCTTCTTCTTTCTCAAGTCCGGAAAAGATGACCACGTCTTCTTTTCTTCTTCATCAAGATACACATACTTGAGATGATATGGGAGCTCCTTGAGCTCAAGTTCGGGAGAAGGCTTCACTTCCTCTTCGGTTGAGGTTAGAATTTCTATCAAGCTTACTCATTCTTCTAGCAATATCTCCATCTCTTCTACATCCAACTTGTCTCCCCCACACTTGAGGCTTGCTTCTTCCATTGCTATCTCCTCGGACAAGGTTTCTCTCCTCCAAGTGGAGCCGATTTCCTGCAAAAGAACTTCCTCGGCCAAGAGATCAATCACATCTATAAAAGAGCAATTTTCCTCAAATGAGGAGACGGGAATAACCTTGTTTTCATGGACAGAAAAAGACACAGTTTCTCCTAACACTGACATTTTTAGGGTTCCATTTTTAACATCTATCAAGGTGTTTGTTGTAGCCATGAAAGGTCTACCTAGGAAAAGTGTGTGCTCTTTGCCCGTTTCTTGTACATCACCCACATCCAGAACAACAAAATCAACCGGGATTATCAATCCACCCACCTTAACTAGAATGTCCTCAATTATTCCTCTCGGATACCTTACAGACCTATCCGCCAATTGTAGACACATTCTAGTTGGTTTCAATTCTCCTGACTCTAGTTGTTTAAAAATAGAGTAGGGCATCAAATTAATTCCGGCTCCTAAGTCTAGCATACCACATGCTTCTTTACCATTTCCCAAGGCAATTTTAAGAGTAAAACTACCTGGATCACGGAGCTTTGGTGGTAGTTGTTGTTGTAGGATCGTACTTGCTACTTCGTATACCACAATCTTTTCATCCTCCGCAAATTTCCTCTTTTCGGAAGCTAGTTCTTAGAAGAACTTGACATAAGATGGCATGGTGCGGATGACGTCAAGGAGTGAAAGGTTGACATTCACCTTTGATAGGAGTTTGTAGAACTCTTGGAATTGGGTGTCTTGCTTCTCATTCCTTAATCGGCCTGGAAATAGAATTGGAGGAGTGTAGGGGTTGGTGGCTTTGTGGAGTGTGGGCTTCTTCACTTCTTTCTTTTATTTTTCGGGCTCCTTTTGTTGTTGTTCAGGAGCCTCCTTTTCTTTTTCACTCTCTTCGGTTGAACTCGGTTCTCCAACCTTATTATCAATCACCTTGCCTCCTCTAAGGACGGTGATGGCTTGAGCTTGCTCCGGTTGGCTTGGCAACTTGCCCAGCTTTCCACTTGGGTCTCGATCATTTTCACGGAAGCTTCCTTTGTTGGGTGGCTTGAATGAAAGATTGCAATGTGTCTTGCAATGTCGGCCTAGCGGTTGGTTTGGTTGAGCCGGATATTGTTGCGGCCTTGGATAAGGTAGAGCTTGGCTACCTCCGGCTTGTTGAGGTGGAGGTAGTTGTTGTGGTGGTAGTTGAGGAGGTTGTTGAGGTTGCCTCCAAGAGAAGTTTGGATGGTTTCTCCATCGCGGATTGTACGATTGAGAGTACGGGTTGTATCGTTAATGAGGTTGTAATCCTTGAAGGGCATGAACTTTCTATTGAAGAGCATGGAAATGAGCTTCTTCACTTAATTCCGGCTCGATCAACTTTTGACACACATTGACCCCATGGCCATACTCTCCACAAATACCACACCTCTCAACGGTCATGGCTTGTTGAGGTGGTCTTTCGGAAGTTCGAAGCATCTCTACTTGCCTTGTCAACTCGGCAAGTTGTCTCGTCACATCATAACTAAGGTTGGCTTCATTCACGGAAGCTTTCTTCCCCTTAGCACTCTTTTGTTAAGAAGCCATGGCCATGGTCTCATAGATGTTTGAGACTTCTTCGGCGGTCCGGCCTTCAATGTCTCCTCCAGCGGCATTGTCCATCATGTATTGAAAATTTTGAGAAAGCCCATCATAGAAGAATTGGTTGAGCAACTTGGGTGCGAGGTGGTGGTGCGGGCATTGTTGTTGGAGACCTCGAAATCGATCCCAAGCTTCATGAAATGCTTCACCTGGAGATTGGGCAAAGGTGACGACTTGGGCTCTCAAATCTTGGGTCTTTTGATTGGAGTAGTACTTGGCCATGAACTACTCGTATACGACATTTCAATTGGCCAAGGAATTGGCCGGAAGTGACATGAACAACGTCTTGGCTTGATCTTTCAAGGTGTAAGGAAAACACCTCATCTTTAATTGATCTTCGTTCAAACCTTGTAGAGGAAAGGTTTGAACAACAGCATAGAACTCCCGGATGAAGTTGAAAGCATCTTCTGCCGGCATCCCATAGAAGAAGGAAAGTTGGCTAAAATGAATGTTCTTCAACTCATAGTTCCTTGCGGCCTCTCTAAGAACTATGCAAGATGTTGATGTCCCAATTACGGGACGAGTAAAATCCCTCATATTCCTAGCCGTATTAGCATTGGCATTGTCGGGGTTTAATTGGTGGGCTTTCATCTCTTCTTTCCAAGCAAACACGTTGAATCTCCTGGGTCTATGGATATTGTCAAGCACGGGGGCTAATCTCCGATTAAGACTTTGTTTATGATACGACCAACAATAAGATGGAAGCAAAGAATCGAACAACGCTAACTATGTATGTGATTCAACCCAACAATAATCTGTACAAAACCAATAAGACTCGAATTTAACAAGAATTAACACAAAAACAACTCAAATAACCCGAAAATCCTTAAATAAAGACTCAAACAGAAATCTATGCAAATGACCTCGGATTGAGCTCAAATTTTAACACAAGGCACAATCTGTAGAGATGCAAAACATATATAAAAATCAGCTCAAACGAACATGTAGGTTGGGAGATGGAATGGTGGGAATTTCAGGGCCCGATTTAGGGTTTTTAGGCCTAAAACGGTTAGATAAGGGTACAAATGGATGTGGGGAGACTTTAGGGATGAAGGTGGTGATATTGGAATGCTATAGACGTGGATGGTGGCTGTGGTGATGGTTGATAAATGGATAGTGAAGAAAAACGAGAAGGATAGGTGAATCTTACCCGAAACGAACCCCAAATCGACGAGAACTCGGAATGCGCCTATGGAGCAATCTTCAATGGTTGTCTAATCTGGATACTACAAGATATCACGAACGAGATAGATGATTTCAAGTCTGGAATCACAAGAACCAAACTCTACCAAAGAACCGATGTTTGCTTGTGAGACAGGAGAAAAGCGTAAAGCTATTTTTCATTCAAATCCAGTCTGAGAAACATCAAAAACAAAAATCCCCTAAATAATTAACCTAGGGAACGAAAATTAAAGTGTCTTGGGCCTAGAATTCGAACTGGGCTAATTAAAACTACTACTGGGTCTAATATCACCTAAACAAGTTGTGATAAATTGGACTGCTAATTAAATAAATCCACAACTAATAATAATAGCCCAAAATAAATAAAATAACTAAAATAAATAGCAAGGAACATCCAATTCTTCAATTCAGTCGAGTTCCTCGATGCTCAATACAGTCACCAACTTGGACTGTTTGAAATCAGCTCGAACATCCTCCAGCTTCTTCCCAACATAACACTGAAGGTATCCTTGCAGCTTCTTGGCTCTAAGTCTCGTCACTGGATCTCTGAACTGCAACTTGGGATTTGAATCATCAATGCTAGCCCCGGGCTCATCATTCCCCCTTCCTCAAAAGAATTCGACCTCGAATTCGGGTCCTCCTCATCAAAATCATCTACATAAAAATGAGAGAGATCAGAAACATTAAACGTTGGAGAAAATTTATACTCACCAGGTAGATCAAGTCGGTAAGCATTGTCATTGACTTGAGCAACCACAGTAAACGGTCCATCTCCACGAGGCATCAGCTTCGACTTCCTCAAATTAAGGAAACGTCCCGGGCTGAAGTGAACCCAAACCTTATCACCGGGTTTGAATAACACTTGCTTGCGGTGTGTATTCACCTTAGCTGCATTTCAAACTCCCTGAAGCTCGATACTCATCTTCACCTTTTCATACATATCTCGAACCTGTTCAGCCCTACGAATACCTTGCAAACTCGAAAGATGATCAATAGGTAAAGGAATAAGATCCATTGGAGTCAACAGATTGAAACCATAAACTACTTCAAAAGGCGACATATGTGTAGAAGAATGCACGACCCGATTATATGCAAACTCAGCAAATGGTAAACATTCTTCCCACGATTTCAGATTATTTTTCACCAATGCACGCAGAAGAGTACCTAACATCCTATTTACTAACTCAGTCTGACCATCTGTATGTGGATGACATGCAGTAGAAAATAACAGTTTAGTACCCAACTTTCCCCACAAAACTCTCCAAAAATGCCCTAAAAATTTCAAGTCCCTATCAGAAACAATGGTCTTAGGGATGCCATGCAAATGGACTACTTCACGAAAGAACAGATTGGCAATATTAACAGCATCATCAGTCTTTTTGCATGCAATAAAATGAGACATTTTTTAGAAACGATCAGCAACCACAAACACAAAGTCTTTACTAGATTTTGAATGAGGCAAACCCAAAATAAAATCCACGGAAATATCTACCCAAGGAGCAGATGGTGCCGGCAAAGGCGTATAAAGACCAAATGGACTCGAAGTGGATTTAACCTTCCTACATGTAATACATCTAGCACAGACTCTCTCAACATCTCCTTTCATGCGAGGCCAATAAAAATGATCATGCAAAAGATCTAATGTCTTATTGACACCAAAATGACCCATAAGACCCCCTGCATGTGACTCTAAAATAAACAACTCTCGCATAGAACAATCAGGCACACACAACTTTGCATCCTTAAACAGAAATCCATCAACCACATAATATGAATCCACAGTATGAGATTTACCAGCACAAGATGCAAAAATAGGTCCAAAGAACGGATCAAAAGCATAAAAGCTCTTAACATGCTCAAGACCTAGACACTGTGCATGCATAATAGAAATCAAAGCATACCTGCGGGAGAGTGCATCAGCGACCACATTCTCATCTCCCTTCTTATACTTGATCACATATGGGAACGACTCAATGAACTCCACCCATCGAGCATGGCGTGAGTTCAAGCTCTGTTGTGCCTTCAGGTGCTTTAGTGACTCGTGATTAGTATGAATCACGAACTCTTTCGGTCGCAGGTAGTGCTGCCAAGTCTCCAAAGACCTCTTCAGTGCATACAGCTCCTTGTCATATGTAGAATACCTCAGAACTGCACCATTCAACTTCTCGCTGAAGTAGGTGACCGGCTTCCTATCCTGCATCAAAACAGCACCAATGCCTATACCAGAGGCATCACACTCAATCTCGAATATCTTATTAAAATCAGGCAAAACCAACACAGGAGTATTACACAATTTTGACTTCAGCAAATTAAAAGCATGCTATTAGGCTTTGCCCCACTCAAACTTTCTATCCTTACAACTCAACTCAGTCAATGGAGCGGCTATACTAGAAAAATCCCGCACAAAGCGGTTATAGAAACCAGCTAAGCCATGAAAAGACCAAACATTAGCACAAGACTTAGGTGTTGGCCACTCCTCTATGGCCTTCACCTTTGTCCTATCTACCTCGACTCCATGACTACTCACGACAAACCCCAAAAAGACAACCTCATCCATGCAAAAAGTACACTTAGACAAATCAGCATACAACTTAGCACGCAATAGCTCAAAAACATGCCTAAGATGTCTAACATGCTCAGAAGTGCAAGTACTGTAAATAAGAATGTCATCAAAATACACAACCACATACTTCCCAATCACATCCCTCAAGACGTGGTTCATGAGACGCATGAAAGTACTTGGGGTGTTGGTAAGCCCAAATAGCATGACAAGCCATTCGTACAGTCCATGCTTCGTCTTGAATGCAGTCTTCCATTCATCCCCCTCACTCATGCGAACTTGAAAGTAACCAGAGCGCAAATCAATCTTAGAAAATACAGAGGCTCCAGATAACACATCTAACATATCATCTAATCGGGGAATAGGAAAATGATACTTTACCGTTATCTTATTGATGGCCCGACAGTCCATGCATATACGCCACTCGTTGTTCTTCTTGAGCACGAGTATCACGGGTACGGCACATGGTGACAGGCTCTCTCTGATCTGCTTCTTCTCCAGCAACTCTTTCACTTGACGATCTATCTCTTTTGTCTTCTCAGGGCTGGTACGATAAACTGGTCGGTTTGGGAGGACTGATTCAGGTTGGAAGTCGATCTGGTGCTCAATTCCTCAAATTGGCGGCAGACCACTCGGAATCTCCTCAGGAACCACGTCCTTAAACTCCTCCATCAACGGCTGTAAAATAGAAGGAACAACAACATCAGGAGTATCATAAGCCTTAAAATTAACTAGAACGATAGGCTTACCAGCTTTGATGGCTTTTTGGACTCCCTTTGCACTGATGAAAAAATTCCTATGCACTATATCTGAACTAGCTGCACTGGAGGAATCTGTAATGGCCACATGGGCAGCCTTAGTCACACTCTTAGAAGCTGACGCCGTTCCCTTGGATGTCTTGGGATCGGTCGTTGATTGGTCAACTGGAACTGGGAACTTGCTCTCGGACCGTTTTTCCTTCGCCTTCACCTTCTCCTCCTTAAATTTCTCCTGCATTCTCATTTGATCTTCATTGACGTCCTTGGGCATCAATGGCCACAATCTGGTGGTCTGTCCGTCTCGGGTTACAGTATAAGTGTTGGCAAATCCATCATGAATCGTCTTCCTGTCAAATTGCCACGGACGACCAGACGTCACAAAGAACAATATCAGTAAATCAAACAATGGAGAAAGTAACACTTACCTGATATCCGACGCGGATTTCTCCTCGGTCAGTCAGCCACTGCAAACGGTACGACTTGGGGTGCTTTTATGGAATCAGGTTCAACTTCCCCACTGCATACTGGTTGACCGCGTTCACGACGCTGCCACTGTCAATGATGAGAGAGCATGTCTTATCTTAGATCTCACAGCGCGCATAGAAGATGTTGTCACGCTGATCATTCTGATCCTCCTCTCGAATCAGGCTCAGTGCTCGGATCGAAACAAGACTGACATGGGTTTGCTTTGGCTTCTCATCTTCAACCTCGCCCACAGAGAGACAGTCAAGGGACTGCTCGGTGCCTCCTTCCACTTCTGATTCATCGAGCTCTTCCTGACTTGCTGATTCAAGCTCATTCTGCTCGGTAAGGAAAAGAACTCGACGGTTCGGACACTGGGCTTGGAAGTGTCCCCATCCTCTGCACTTGTGACATTGAACATCACGTGCTCTCCCTGGAGTACTATTTGAAGACTGATTAGGCTGCACTATTCGAGTTGGATTGCCTCTGTTCAGTGCAGGTGAATTGTACTCAGGTCAGCGGCTCGGCTGCGGTGTAGACTACTCAAAACGGCGAACGGGCTGGGACTACTTGTCTTGATGACATGTAGGGGCTGTCCTAGGCGTGGAAGACTCACCTCGACCCCACTGTGTCCGTGCTGGCATCGACTGTGATGGTCTCCTGCGGCCATCTTTGAGCTGCCGCTCTACTATTGAGGCATAATGGACCATGGCCTCAATACTGGTGAAGTCCCTCGACTCGACTTCACAGGCGATGTCTGGATTCATTCCCTCAATGTAGCGGTTGATTATAGCAATCAACGTCTCTTCTTTCTCAACTCGATTGAGGGCTGTTTCGAGTTCTTTGTGGTACTCCTCTATGGAACGTGTCCCTGTCTGATGCGGTTCAGTTTCTTCTCGAGGTCACGCTCATAATGTACCGGAATGAAGTGTCCTCTCATGATATCCTTCATTTCATGCCACGAATCAATAGGTGGGTGGCGTTCTCGGCGTCACCGGTTCTGTTGGAACTCCCACTAGGTGGCTGCATATCCTCTGAACTCTAATTAGGCTAACTGGACCTTCTTCTGTTCAGGAAAATCATAGCAGTCAAAAATCTTGTCAACCTTTCTCTTCCAGTCGAGATAGAGGTCTGGATCATGTAGTCCCTCAAACTCCGGGATGCTTGTCTTGATATTATTCACCAAGCTGTCAGGTTCCGCACGTCGGGCTGCATGTCTGTAAGGCTGAATTGGTCGGTCATGTCTCTGAAACGGATCGTACTCAGCCTCAAATTCCTCTGCAAAATTACCAAAAGCTCCTGCAGCATCACGATCATAGGGATCGTTAAACTGCATTTGAGGTTGGTGATGTTGAGCTTCTGGTGCTCTAGCATCTGCTCTAGCTGGCTCAACTACAACAACTTCTGGCTGACGAGCTGCTCCTTCTGGCTGGACAGGTTGGGCTTGAACTGGTGGTGGTGCAGGAATTTGAGCAGCAATAAGCTCGAGCTGTGCCATCACTTTGGCTAATGAACTATCCAGCTTATGCTCCAGTTCCTGATGGTGGTACTGGGCATCCCACGGCTGTGGCATGGATGAAGCCGCGTCTGTAGGAGTACTAGGCAATGCAGGTGTCTTATCATTCGTCTTGTTATAACCATCTGTGGACTCCATTGATACCTACAAAACAAATAAAACAAAGAAAAACAAAAGAAAAGGACCTCACTTTTTTTTTACTCTCGTGTATAGCACTCAAAGTGTATAAACTCTCAATAAAGCTCGAACTTCAGCGACTCACAGTAGAACTCAAATTCCAGTAGTAGAATTGCTACTGACTCCTCCAGCTCTAGTCAAGAGCTCGAACTTAACTCCCAAAGTACCACGGGGTACACAAAACACCACGAAGTAGGCTATAAGGGGTAAATGTGGGCTATATGGATGAAAATGTAGGGAAATTTGAAGAAACGGAAAAAACCGAAAAACTTCACTGGACAAGTTGACCTTGAAGATGGCAAAATTTAGCTAAAAGTACGATTATGTCATGGCAAAGCGATGACTTTTGATCAGCACGTCGTTCCGTTCCGGAATGGTATTATGGGCGAAAATCAGAGTTCTGGAGCAAATTTGGCAAAAAACTGATTTTTGGCTGAAAACGGTGGATAGGGGTGGAATCGGCTAGAGGCTAGGGCATGTATTTGGTGGATTGATTTGTTGTGGATAATGCCGCTGGAATGTCGGGATGGAAGGCGGATGAATATTGGATAAAGATTGTACCAAACAAGAGCAAAAATCCAACAAGGAAACAAAAACCAAACAAACTAGGAAACTACCAAACAAACCCAAACCAACTAGGAAACACACAAAACCAATCCTATTCAAACTAGGAGACACCAAAAAATGACTCATCCCTATATAATAAACACTATGGACAAAAATATGAACACCTAACAAAGCAAGTGACATTCCCAATCGCTATACGATGAAGAACGGCAAAATGCGACATGACACGAAGCAACAAAATTACTAGCTACCCAAAATCCACAATGATCAACAGAATATTCAAGAATGAATTCAAAACTCTCAAGAAACACGGTGAACACAATAGGGCTCGATCAACTTCTTTTTTTATTTTTTTTTCTTTTTCGATTTTCTGTTTTTTTTTGTACGAAACTTTTTTTTTAACAATGATCGATCCTTTTTGCCCCTACTGTGTCACACACGGATATGGATTGAACCACGACCAACCGAAGTCGACGTGGCTCTGGTACTAGTCTCCCTAGCATACACAACCAAAAACACAAAAGAGATCACACGTACCTATGGAACGAGAGGTGAAAGCGTACAAACACACGAAGATAAACACAAATACCAACTACACAAAACACACAAAAAGCACAAACACTAGACAATTTCAAAATCACAAATACAAAAACAAACACGAAAGCAATTATAGCATAAAAGACAATATGCCTAAAGCCTTCCCCGGCAGCGGCGCCAAAATTTATTTTGAGGTCAAATTTATTTTTCGGTTTAGACTCAACACGTGAAAACTACTTGGAACCAAACCCGCAATTGGACGGGGTCAATTGTAGACGCGATGAGCTAACCCGAGTCGAGCTCTCAAGAAAGACTTCTTGTGGGCAATTATCTTAAAACTATGCATGCAACATGCTAGAACAATGAAAATAAAACCTAAACACTCTAATCATGGATTTAAGATTGATTTTAACTAAGGATTTAAAACGTGCAATTCACTTAAGAAAATGCAAATAACAATGATGATATCAAGATTGAGGAAAAGATTATGATATGAGCTTTAGGGTATGGATTCTCTCATTGGTTTTTCATTAAGCTTGCTCAAGTTGGTTATATTAATCTCAAACACACGATAAACCCGTCAATTAGTTTAACTTCAATTACTGCCACCGTCTATCCGTTAAACCTCTATTCGCTATATCGTACGAGCAAGATCAATATACTAGGCTTATGAACCCAATTCACCTAGCGTTGAAGGAACCTAGATCGGGATTTAGAATCACCTCTCGGTCTCATCTAAAGCCTAGCCATGCTAAGTGGTGATCAAGCACTTAACATAAACAAGCACAATTCCAACAACAACAACCAACTATCACAAGTATAATTCAAAACCAAATCAATCCTCCACCTCCTAATGGAGAGATTAGCCCATAACCATACTTAAAACAACACAAATATCATAAAAGTGCATCATCTCATAACCAAATGAAAATAACAACAACTTCTACAATATCCAATGTTCTATACAAGTTTGGGACAAACCCCCACAAATCATCCAAGTTTAAGAAAGAAAATACCAAAAGAAAACCTTCTAATGAGTCTAGCTTCCACGGATGGCTCGAAGTCGATTTCTTCTCGCCTTTTCTTCCTCTTTTTTAGCTTGCTTCCCTCTTATCTTTCTCTTCTCCTCCTCTCTTGAATGGTAGTGATGGTGGTGAAAATGGTGGAGAGAATGGTGAGGATGCTAGTGTGTGAGTGTAGAGAAAAAGAAAAAATGGAAGAATGGAGAAGATAAAGTATGGTCCAAGAGTGGTGAATGATGATTTATGATGATAAAGGGCATGGGGTGTGTGTCTCTAAATCTCCCAAGATCCAAAATGAAGATATGAGAGAGAGAGAGAGAGAGAGAATTGAGAGTGAGAGAGAGAGATGAGATGAGAGAGAAAAGGTGATGGGAATGGAACATTAAATGTATAGATTTGGGGAAGATTTTGGGGGACAAAATTCAAAAAGCAATCTTAGGAGAAATAATCCATATTTCCCTACTACTAATGTAGCCACAAAATTAAAATATCCAGTTTTGATATAGGAGTGGAACGGAGTGGGATTGCCCAGAGCAGAGGAGGAAAAACCCGATGGAAAAATTGATCGGGAGAAAAAAGGGGCACCCCGCGCGGCCGCGGAGTGGTGCGCGCACACGGGACAGACGATAATGGCGTGCGCGCCGGCGCACACCCGCGCGCCCGCGGGGGTGTCTTCGTCGAGAGCTACTACATACAGCGGCGGGGATGGCACGGCCGTGGGCCTTGGGTCCTCTTTTTCGTGATTTTCTTCGACTGCAACGCCGTGCAATTGAGTGCAATTCAACTCCCAATTTCTTATTTTTCCTCAGCCTTTTAATTCTTTCTTCCACTATTCCAACTCAATTTCCAGCTTTTCTACTTGCCACCAAAATGCCATAAAAATCCTGCTTTTGCAATCAAAAGCTCAAGTTTTGCAAAACTTGGCATGATCCCACCATTAGAGCAATAAATAAATATAACACACAAAATCATCACCTAACAAAATAAAATAAAAGAAAATAATTTACAAAATATGATAAATGACTATAATAAAATGACACAATTAGACACTAAACAACTGGCTTAGGATGAGAAGTCGTGAATAAAGCTACAACCAATTTAGCTATAAGGTTACTTACTAAAATGCTTTCGAAAATATATTTAAACTTTCGTCCGCTGTGAAAAATGATTTATGCTTATGTTGCTCAATGTGGATTGACACGACTCATATGAGAAATTCCGAATATAGCACTCCGGTGAAATTACTTATGAATATGTTCATGTTATGAATATATTAATTATAGTTATATGTGATCACATTAGGGCCAGTCTCCACCATGTCTATTGAGCATATGATTTATGACATGTCAAATATGAATTTATTGATATTCTTATTGCAAATTATTGGATGAATGTATGAGTATTCCCACAGAGTGTTTTCTGGCACTCAACCCCACTATTTAAAAATATTTTCAGGTAATTGATGACGGCAGGTGGCGAACGTGGATTAATGTGGACATTTTTATGGTTGATCATATTCTAGTTTTTGAAATATTGACTCTGTTTAGTTTTGGTTAACAAATATGATTAATTATGCTTCTGTTGTATGTTTATTGAATATTTAAATATTTTATGAACGTGTGTGATCATCGTGGCCTTGCTGGCATAATTTGAATATTGAATAATGGATTTTTGACTAGTCAAGGTTGAACATGTTTTAATTGGTGGTTCGAAAGGTGTGATTTTGAAACGATATATTAGTTGAAAAGTCTTATCTTATTTGATTAGTTGTTGAATGATAAACGCCCATGAGCGTGGAATTTATTACTATTATAAACGAAGTGCTGTCTGAATTTTTATAATTCTGGAAAATGATTTATATTAATTTGCGAAAATTTTATTGTGATTTTCTTTCCTCGTGTGTGTTTCCGTTAGCGCGCCGGGCCTTCGGGTTCGGGGCGCTACACCATTAATCAAAACATATTTCAAAAAATCACATAAAAGGCACCATAATCTAAGTTTAATAATTTCTCAAACAAAGATAATGTCAACACATCTATATACAAGGTCAGAATCCACGTATACAGCACACATAAGAAAATCCATTTTTACAGTAGAAATAAGATTGCAAATTTATGATACAAAATCATGTGTTAATTCAAGATTAAGCCAAAATCCATAAATTAATACATATGTCAAATATCACGTGTAAAGCATCAGATAACTATTGAATGGGATAGGACAACTAAAAGCTTTTTCATGTCGATACACTTAAAATAATTGGATCATCAAGAAAACCAACAAATATATTCATCCATAAGCGCATAAAAACCTTCAGAAAGCATTCAATCAAATTATCTCTTATGTTGGGAAAATGCCACAGGGAAACAACTTCCATTTCATGATCACTTTTTTTCCTCACCATCATCAACATAACATAATTTTCATCAGCTAAAACAAAAATTTAATTTTCAGAAATAGATAATAAGGTGTAGAACTCCGGTCAGGAATCAAGACACCAGGAATTGAAATTTGAGGCATTTAATCCTCCTAGATGGTCAGTTATAGGAAACTTCACAAAGTTATAGCAATAACAAAAACAGGTCCAGATAATAGGGATGAGTTCAGAATGCAGTCCAATCTATTACATTTTTCTAATATGATGCAATCTCCTAAAATATAATTCCTGAGATTATTTCCCTTTACACTACAGTCTGTTTAGATTCTTATATCCTAGAAAAATAATAATAAAAATGAAAAATTACCACAAGTATATTTAACAAAATATACCCTAATTGTTTTATCTACATAAGATATGCCACAACTTGGAAAGGCGAGTACGATCTTTTACCCATTTGAATCAATAAAATATATTTTGTGTTTATCTTTTCGAAAAAGATGTTATCTATATATTTCATTTATAACCTTTTTGTTCTTATTATTTCAAGTTTTTTCCTTGTCGGTGACTCCAATATATGACTCATCGAGTCATCATGATTCAAAAATGAAGTCATATATTGTACTGAAGTGAGCAGCACTTGATATCGAATAATGATGCATACAAACTTAGAGAAAAAAAAAACTATCAAATTCCTAAATAATTAGACACAAAACATATTTTCACAAACTGAATGATAAAATAACCATTCCACATTATAAGTAATAAACCTCTTTAATCCAAGCCAATCAGAGATGACACATAAATTCTCATACCGATCTAATTATCATGCTGATTTACTGCATAGAAACTAGAAATAAATTATACAGACCTCAAGAATGAGTTAATGAACCTAAAATTAATTTTTACCACAAATGTTGAAAGTTTTTTTGGAATGTCCGAATTGATTACCTTAGGAATATAAGAAGACAAACGCGAATGCGCCTCAAATCCAGGCACAAGTGCAAAATTTAGGAATACAGAAAGCACGGGCGCATTGAGCTTCTTCCTTAATTAGCTGAATTGTCCACCGGATAGCCCTCACAATTCTTCGAACCTCACGTGTTCAAGCCCCCGTCTCAATCAAGGCAGCTACGTCCTTCAAATCTAACATAAGCAACCAAAAATGATAAAAATAGAAACCTGAATAGCCCAAGCCTGCATTCTCTAATGTCAAGGGAAGTGCGGACAAAAAAAGAAGCAGAAACTATTCTGTAATTTTTTCTTCTCTGTAAACTATCGATCAGAAGCCCAAAAAGTTGCAAGACTCAATTATCCTAAATGCCTCTCACAAAACACACACACCCACGCATTAGATGTACTTCACCAAAATCAAAGTCAAATTTTCATAATCAAACAAATCCCTTAAAAAAATTACAGATTAATGCACATGTAAATTAAGCACTTACTCTGAAGGAGTGGATGGTGAAGGTTTCAACGCCCAAGCTAATCACTAAAATTAGAGATGATAACGACGTCGAGAACACGTAAAACAGAATAAAATAGATTTTATTCAGTCAAGAGAGATTCTAGGATTGCCGACAGCCACATAGGAATTCACGATGTCAAATTAAGAGTTCATGGCGTCAGCGTCGGCACCGGTGTTGGAGAGAGGTTTGACGCGGTGATGTTGCTGCTAGGTTTTGGAGTTAGCGGAGGGTTTTGGAGTAGAGAAGTAATTTTGAAAATTTGGAGAACATAAGTGATTTAATTTGAGGGTTTCATATTACAAATAAATATGTTTATAAATATTAAAAAAACAAGATTTTTCATTATAAATTAGTAGTCCACTTGGTTTGTTTATCTTATATAAATTCAATTGAGATCAATTGAGATGTCTCGTGTTCGACGCTTTTTAATGAACCATTAAAAAATAAAAAAGTCATACGTAACGGTAACTAACCGTTATTATATAAAACACGTGCATATGTAACGGTTTCATAATAAATTGTTACATATATTAGTGATCACACGCATATACGTAACAGTTTTTTAAAAACCGTTATGTATACACAGTTATATATATTAGTGATCACACGAACATACGTAACGGTTTTTAGTAGTGAATGAGAAAATATGAGATATGTAGAATCACCCTTCAATTTATTAGGCACGTTCACTCAATTTGGTAGATTATTATATGGCCCGACCCAACAAGAATGGCCAGGCCATCACAAGGTTTGATCGATCTTCACAATTCTCTAAGGACTTATTTATTTCAATGATTTACTATTCGGTGGATAGATAGTTTAGAGGGTGAGGGGTTGGATAAATTATATCCCACCTCTTTAGATGGGATACATATCTACAAATAGACACTCAAAGCTTATTTAATCACAGGCCTTGGATTATCTACCATTTTAATATCATGTGAAGTAAACATATGATAATTTATTAATCCACCCTTATCCATCAAAGTAAATAGGTCTAATTTGATTGCCTAGACCTTTATTTGTAGCTTAAACATTCCAAACCCGTGAATTTACACACATATACATATATATTATAACGGATTATGAAGTCGTTATCTCCGATATCTAAAACATGTAAAATCATTTACTTCACTATTTATGTTTAATTCTGTAATCCGCCAATAGTAAAACTGCGTACATCGATCATGTTAACAACAAAATTAATTATAGATCTGAGCTTTATATTTTTTAAATGTTCTGTTATGCTCACCGACGACGTATAGTGTTACATGAGTGCCACATATAAAATATCCGCACATGAAAAAATAAATTGTAAATAGAGGAGTGAACTATAGTCGCATAACAATTTATTTGACACTACCACACCATCATATGATGCATGGTAATGTGCACATCGACTATATATATATTCAAAAACTTCTACACTTCATATAGAACCATGTGGAATTATATTGATCTGCATTAATGCAATCAAGTCTACCCAGTCATGTGTTTGAATAGTAAAGTAATGTGTTGTATAGATACAAACGTGTACACTATACTAATTAAACAGAGGTGAATAATGAGAGGCGATTTAACAAAAGATAATCAAACCTGTAGAGAAAAGTTCACTCATATAATCTTAATATATATGTTTAAACTTTCAATCAGATCTAGATAGATACATTTATAAATACACACCAGTTCCTCAATACAATTCTTCCATCCAACATAGAATAGGAATAATATTATTGTTAGGGATCTATACAACAGATAAATTGCTATCAACTATTACACAATATTTCTAATCTAGTATATTGATCGGACTATGGCTCATATTACCAATAAGAGAACTGCTTTACTCTAGACATCACCTCAACACCAAAATGACCAGCAGTAAGCTCTTTCCACTGGCCGCCCAATCTCGATTGCACCACGATGAAGATCCTACTCACCAAGAGCAAAATGCTCTCACACAGAGACTGGAAATGAGAAGAAGAGAAGAAAGAAGACACGAATACAGAGCTGAAGCTCTCTGATCTTTTTATCTTGCTGAACTATCAAACCCTAGCCACTCATACACACACTATAATGAGATCTAGGTGTAAAAAGAGACGGGTGAGGCAGATATAAGGTCGATGATTAGGGTTGCCTTCTCATGGGCCGTCCTGAGTTTGGGTCAGGTAAAAAAGTCATTGTAAAGGGTAAGAAGCCCACTTAAAGATGGGCCATAACTCTAACATTCTCCACCTTGGCACATCTGGAAAAGTGACTATTTTTAGTAGAGGTCTGTTGGGATTTTCATCACTGCCATAAACGTCACTAGTGGAATTCACACAGAAACCTACTTCAGGGTTTTGACTAGACACATAGTCATGATCTGCTTTAATACAAAGTCAAGAGCTAAGGTAATCACCAAGGGTAATAACCTTTGAGTACTGCACTTCAATCACAACAACAAACATAAACTTACACATAGTAAACAGTGATTTATGACTGTAACTAGAGTGAACTCCTTTCTTTCCTAATACAGAAGATGGAACTTCAACAACAATCATAACCTCAAGACTAACACAAAGTATGTTAGAGATTCAGGTTGTTATTGAAGCTCATCTGCCATATTAAACTAGGATCACCCGCAAAACAAACTAACCAGGATCAAAATTAAGAATTTTCATACTGGAAACATGTTTTTCAAGAGACAGACACTTAGTGCCCATATCAACAAGATCTAAATATATGTGGATCTTTGCAAGATAAACAAGTTGTTTATCTACAACATCTCTAATGAAATGAAATCTAACATCAATATGTTTAGTTATATCATGGAAGATATGATTCTTACACAACTGAATTGCAGATTGGCTATCAGAGTATACAGTAACCTTATCCTTAAGGAAACCAATTTCAGACATCACACATTTAAGCCATATAGCTTCTTTCATGCATTCAGTAATAGCAGCATATTTAGATTTAGTAGTAGATAAAGCAACAATGTGTTGCAACTGAGATTTCCAACTTATGCAAGAACCACATAGGGTAAAAACATAGGAAGTAGTAGATTTTCTATTATCCCTATCATTTGCATAATTAGAATCCACATAACTAGCTAACACTACCCCCTATCATGCTTAGAGAAACACAACCCCACATTTATAGAATACTTTAAATACCTTAATAACTACTTAAGAGCTTCCTAATAGGGCATACCAGGGTTATACATATACTTGCTAAGATAGCTGACAGCATAAGCTATGTCTGGCCTAGTACTTACCATGAGGTACATCACAGATCATATAACATTAGAGTAAGGAACCTTTCTCATAGCATTCATTTCATAATCAGTTTTAGGGGACTGATCCTTATTTAAAACAAAATGGGAAGTAAGGGGAACAAAAACAGTTTTAGCTTCAGACATAGAGAATTTAGACAATATATTTTCAACATAACTTGACTGACTCAATATAAGTTTGTTATTCTTTCTATCCCTAATTATATTCATAATAAGAATCTTCGTAGCATCCCCTAAATCTTTCATCTAAAAGTTATCACTTAGACATTTTTGAACATGCTTGATAGTTTCATTACATGGACTAACTAATAGCATATCATCCACATAGATCAACATAAATGATTGGCGTTAATTTGCACTATTTTATGGTAGGAATTTTGTATCTTTTGTATGCGTATTTCCAGTGTTTTTGTGTTGTTTTTATGTTATTTCCTTCACTTTTGTTCTTTTGGTGAGTTATGCTAGGTTTGTGCAAAACTTGAGCTTTTGTGTCCAAAAGCAGGATTTTATGGCATAAAAGTGGCTAGGAGGCGAAGCTCCCAAACTGAAGCTCCAGCTCGTTGATAGGTCCTGAATCACCTGCTTCACTGAGCTGGTCGAGGGTCTCGCTGATGGTCGACGGTAATGGACCAAACTGATGGCCGAGCTCAAATCAGACCCCAAACTGATCAGTTTTGGGGTCAAGCTGAAGATTCCAAGCATGAGTTGAGAGCTTGGAGCTAAACTGGGGCCACAACTAATGGGATCAGTTGAAGTCCCCCGACTGATGAACTGAACGCATGGAGCCAAGAGCTTGGAGCTGCAGCTGAACACTCGAGAGCTGAGCTGGAGGCCCAAATTGAAAGAGCCAACTGACGAGCTCAACTAATAAAGCCAAAACTGATGGAGCAAAATTGAAAAGTGCCAACTGAAAAAAAGGCGGGAGCTAGAGCTGAAGCAGCCCCGCCGGCACGAGACCCCTGCGACCGCGAGGTAGTGCTTACGGCGAAGGACTCCTACGAGCACGCGGTACCCCAGCCCCGCGAGCGCGGGACACGCTGCCGGCACAGGGCGGTCAATTCGAGTCCCCTTGATCAGTTTTAGCCGCGATCAGTTCGAGCTCCATTCGATCAGTTTCAACTGTGCTTTTGGTAGTTTTGATCTTTAATGCTCTCCACCACTTGGCTAGCTGGAGAATTAAATGCACACAGTTCTAGCTAGGAGTAGGAGGAGTTTGGGGAATCATCTGCCAATAACTCCACCTTTTTGCTTTTCTCTCTATTCAACCAATAAATCATCCACCATCTTTATCCATTCATTCATACCCTTTTGGAGGAATTGTGGTCGCATTCTCCCCCCCCAGACTTCACCATTCACTTCACCAACACCATAGTTCCACAGAGAGAGAAAAGAGAAAGAGAAGAGGTAAAGAAGCCCACGCTTAAGAAAGAGGAGCACGAGAAGAAGGATCCGACCCCAAGTTGTCTACGGAAGCTAGGCTTGCTCAAGGATCTCTACTTCTTGGTATTTTCGTTCCTTAGCTTAGCCCATTTGTGGGGATTTGTCCCAAAACACTTTCGAGATAACAATATTGTAGGAGTTGTATTTTATTTATCTTTTGATTTATAAAATGAAGAACTTTTATGATGTTTATGTTGTTTTGAGCATGATGGGCTAATTCCTTCATTAGGGGGGTATATAATCGATTTGGTTTTGATCCATGCTTGTGATGGTTGGTTTCTTATTATTGGAATTGTGCTTGTTTATGTTGAGTACTTGGCCTAGCATTGCTAGGCTTTAGATGAGACCGAGAGGAGATTCTATAGCCGGACTTAGGTTCCTTCAATGTTAGGTGAATCAGGTTTCGTAAGGCTAATTGTTAATCTTGCTCGTATAATATAGCCGATGGGGTTTAATGGATTGACGGTGACAGTAAATGAAGTTAAGCCACTTGAAGGGGTCTATTGTACATGTAGGATTAACATAATCGACTTGAAATAATGTCACACCCACCCCAATAAAATAAATAAAAAATATAAGGTAATGTAAAAATGTGGGTGAGGTGTCTCCTTTTTAAAAATGGAAATTTGTATTACCTATTTAAAAGTGCTGGCGTTAGAAATTTAGGTTAACATGTGGTGCATTTAAAGTGATCGATAATTATAAAAGTATAATTTACTAAAGAGTATAAAGAAATTATTACTTTCTTTGTAATGATAATTCTAAGAATACCCAGATAAATTTGAATTCAAATATATGATATCTAAGCAGCAAATTAAAATATAATAATATAAGCCCTTGCCCTCCTCACAGGTCGTCATCCATGTATACACTTCTCAGGACTTGTCAGAGCTTTCAACATGCATGCATCGATGCACCACACGTTATCACTTTCACCTACAATGCATGAACTACATGAGCTAAAGCTCAGTAAGCAGAAATCAGGCTCATGCATGTCTCATAACACTCACAACGCATATGTAATATGCAACACCACCACAAATGTCAAATGCTCGTGAATAAAATCCTTTTATGCCATCTCGAAAGCATTTTCAACGTTTAGGAACTTGGCTCCCTTCACCAGACACCAACATGAGTCATGAGCTCATAATATAATCAATATCAATTGGTCAAAATGTGATTAGTGCACTCATGTGGCTCATCCTTTCTGGACCCCAAGGGACACGTCCCCTGCCTGTTCCCTTTGATCCCACATGAAAGTCATCCCACATCAGCCACTCATCACCTCAAACGTGCAGTCGAAGTGGACCATCCTCCCTGGACCCCAAGGGGCACGCCCCCTGCCTGTTCCCTTTGATCCCGCATGGAAGTCATCCCACTCGAGGCACAAATATCAATACAGCACAACACGGGCTGGTGGTGACCAATCCCAAACAAAACATTTTCTCTCTCTCAAAACCATTTAATGCATGCAACCTCGACAGTATCTACATGACGTGCATGCATATGCTCGTGCTTATGTACTGGATATTTAATGCAAAGAAATACAATACCATAAGTATATTGCATCACACAATCATACAATATAACACATGCAATAATAAATAATAAATAATAAACACATAGTTAAATAATACTATGTTCATGCATTATAGTTGCAGATGGATTTCTACTTACCTCGATTCCAAAACTTATAATATTTGAGATCCTAAAACCTGCACTTTTTAATAAAATCTATTCAAAATATATTACAATATCAATAAGCAAATAATCAAACAAAATAATAATTACTATTGATATATTGATATGCCATTATCCTTTTTATTTACTAGATTTATTCTTTAATCAATTCATCCTCTATCAAGACCTCACTTTTAGAGATTTTATTTTACTTACTGAGCACATCAATCTATATAAAATATCTTGGTAAAAATTAAAATATGATAATTATGTAACAAGAAAATGTTAAAATTGAATTATAATGAATTAATGAGATCTACCGTTAATCAGACATTTGTTTCGATTTTGATAACCATTAGTAATATTAATTTTAGTATAATAATCAATTGCAATTTCTTTCGTTTAGATACAATTTAGTATATCTAACCAAAATCAAGTTATTATATTATCATAAATCTAGCTAACACCAATATGGAACAATTATCATATTAAATTTTAAGCCAAATTGAAATTCTCTCTTTTCTTTTAAACATGTTTCTACTGTAACATAAAATAAATAATTATTATAACTCATGTCTACCATTTATTTTCCCATAATATACTAACATATATTATTTGCTTAAAATATTTTGAATTCCTATAAAATACTAATGGGTACCAAACAGTTCAAAGATTTTACGCTAATAAATAGCAGTCGGAATTTTAAAAATTACAAACCTAAATCTCGATTATATTCTACTACTATATAATTAGCTTTCTTTTTCTTTTTTTTGTTAATAACAACAAGATGAGCCACTAACCTGAATATATTTTCTTTATTCGTTTGCTTCCCTAGAGTTATTATTTCAAAATTTATAGTATATATATAGCAATCACTACCCAACCATTCTTTTTTATAAGGAAGTTCATGATTTGCCAAGTATCTTGGCTATGGGCTACGTGGAGGACAAGCATGCAACTTGTTTTACTTTCTCATTTATCTCATCTTTTTTTTTAAGTTGGATATATATATACATATACACACATATCGTTTAGCTAAGATTTACTAGAATACCTATACACATACATATCTATATATATTTTATACAATTTATTATATAACTAGAAACTAACATATATCTATTAAACAATTATAGACATAGTCATATTAAAATCTATATTCATATAAATGCAATTGACATGCAGATACGAATATAATAATTATATCAAGATAATCACTAATTAGTGAAAGGCTGGTGTATTACAAATAAGCTAGGAGAGAAACCAATAAGAGAATCTACACCCTAATACTCTTCCCATAATTTTTTTATTTCATCTTTGTTATTGTTGGTGTTGCTAGTTATCTTGTTATTTAAATTCCTTAGTTTAGCCAAACCAACCGATTCTTTGTTTAGAATGTTTAGGTTGTGTTTAATTTCATGTGCATGTTGACAATTGTAGCGTAAAGAGATAATCGCCCTGTTAAGCTCGAGAGACTCGGGTCAGCTCACCGTCCTATAACTACCCCGTCCTCTTGCGGGTCCGGTCAGTAGTAGTTGTGCGTGTGTAGTGTCATCCGGAATTCAAACAATAAACACAGACACATAAGTTACATCTTTAAAGTACAAGTAATGATCATAAGCACTTCTAGTAAACTTTAAAGATTTCATGCAATTATCAAACTTGATATTCCACTGTCTAGGGGACTACTTTAAACCATAAAGAGATTTTCTTAACATACACACATGTTCAGGTTTATTGCTGTCAACAAAGCCTTCTGGATTATTCATATAGATAGGTATATCTAGATCACCAGACAGAAATCCAGTAGTAATATCCATTTGTTTTAATTCTCAATTATAGTGAGTAACTAATGCAAGCATAATACGCACAATGGTGAATTTAACAACAGAAGCAAAAAATTGTGAATAATCCACTCCCTCCCTTTGAGTGAAACCCTTAGCCACCAACATTGCTTTGAATCTAACTAAATTTAGTTCAGGTTTTACCTTATATAGTCACTTACAATCGACAACAGAACAATGAGCAGGCCTTAGGACAAGACCCAAGTTTTATTCACCTGTAAAGATTTCATTTCTTGTTCTATAATAGTAAACCACTTAACAGACTCATCACATTTCATAGATTGTTTATAAGTCTTAGTGTGACGCCCTGATCCCGAAATGGGAAGAGTTCGTCACTGTAAAATTTTAACTAAAATTTCTCATTAAAGTAATTTAAAATAAATAGTTAAACAATTCACAATATCTCTTTCAAAAAAATAATAATAAATAAAAAAAATAAGTTGCATTTTAACTTTAAAAGAACTCCACCAACACATTAACCTGACTCAAATGCTCACAATTGCGTTTTAACCAGTTAATCAAATCAGCATATTCAATTTTCAAAACATTATCAAAGACATCAAATTGTTAAAAGAAATGCTTTAAAAGTCTCAAATGGATATATTTTTAAAATAATTTCATCTTCAAATGTCTTAATTCAAATTCCAAAAAAAATCAGCATACTTTAACAAGTAAACTAAATGCACTTCTCAAGTGGAATTTTAAGCGCATATGAGCGTGATCATTTAGAAAAATAACATATAGCGGCAGCAATTTAAAGAATTTAAAAACTCAACACATTAACTTCACTTAAGTTTGACCAAATAACCAATTTGAACAACAAATAGTCCAACTCCAACTGTCATCGTCCTTCAGCCAGCTTAAACTCCATCACCTGAAATCATTTAAAAATACTTGGGTTTGAGTGCCAGAAAACACTCAGTGGATATAACATTTCTAAAGCAAGTGAAATGCACATATTTCACTTAAAATTATCACTTAACATGTAGCAAAGTGAATTACATGCACTTGGGACATATGCCACATGGGCCTACGTAGAATGTGACCACATAACTGTAGGATGGTATCAACCACAACTGTAGGGTGGGATTAACCACAACTGTAGGTACGGTTCGTATCTTGGCCCTTTCGGCCTTGAATACTAATCATAAACTGTAGGGTGATCACATAACAATAGGGTGGAGTAAAACCACAATAGAACTGTAGGCAAGTGGCAATACAATTCACATTTTGCATTATAGCACATAGATTCACAATATGAATAACATAATTATTTATATACTTTAAACTTAGATTTTCAATTCACATAATTAGTAACATTTCATAGAACATACAGTTGATACATATAAAACATTTAAAAACTAATATGTAACATTTATAAACTTGAGTTTAAATAATTAATTCAGATAAATAACGACATTAATTACGTAAATAATTCAAGATGAGTTTAGTTATAACCCACCTTAATGATCTCAGTGCTTTACGAAATGCCGAAAACTACTGAAACATTGATAACCTTAATCATCTATAGCATGGACACTTTCGATTTCTAGAAAATCTGGAAATATGTTGTCGAAGTAGCGGCAGCATAAATCAGTGTTCGGCAGAGATTTTCAGTCAGCTTTATGCGTGAATTCAGGATACCAGACGACATCCGATTTAAAATCAGAAGCAAGATATATGTATCGGACGGACGGATTGGCCGAAAATAGTACCACAAGATGGCTGCTACACATGGTGGTGGAATAGCAGGTCTCGATATATTTTTGCTTTCATTTTCAATTTTCTGGACACCTATTCAAACTAAATCTTGTAAAGCTATAATCTAATCTCGAAGAGGAAGATTATGGTATAGCTTTTGTAATTTTTGGTGATGGTTTGGCTATGGAAAGAAAATTGGACCGAATTCGTGGCCGACAGCGGTGATTCCATGTGAAGAAGCAACTTGATTTTTTTTCATTTTATTTTTATTTTACCTTCCCTCTCCAAAATAGACACACACACATGGTGATATGCACACATCCAAGATATGTGTCAGCCTCCAAGATGATTAGGTGGAATTAAAGGTTGAGTAATCTTTGGGACTCAATTCCATTTCCGAAGGTGTGTGCTTCGTCTGGTTTCTCCTTTTTTTTAAATCCAAGTTTTTTCATAATTAAATACAAGCATATAGCTACGTGTGAGCATTTTCAGTTGGCTAGGCGGAAAGACTTATTAATGGGCATAAATAAATTAAAATAACTGAAATTAAAACACAATATTGAGTTCATAATCGTGATTAAACTATTTTTTTTTATTAAATAGTCAATCAAATTCCGGTTTGAGTGATTTAGGTGTCGAAATGATCCTCTTAACATCTTCATTTATATCACGTGTCTAAATTTTTAATATTTATTACTTAAATAAAAATTTTAAATAAATTCTAAATTATGTACAATTTTTGGGGTGTTACACTTAGGTTCAGTACTATCTAGAGATTCATACACATTGTAGATAAAAGCAAATAAGTTGTAATCAGCATATCTTATAGGTCTTACCATATTTCTTCTAATTCTATCTCTAACAAGTTGATAATTTTGCAGTTTTCCATGCTCAGAGGATTGATTATCAAACTTATGTTCAGTATCAGTTTCAGATTCAGTTTCAGACACAATACCATGTTCAGAAGAAGAATGATCATTAGAAGACACATCGACATGCATATTATCAGGTGCAATATATGTATCATTAGTGTCATGTCGGGGAACAAGCTGAAACAGAACAGGTTGATGCTCCACCTCAAAAGGAATGGTATAAGAAGAAATAGAGAAGCATGTAGGTTTTCAGTCAGGCAAAGGAAGTCATTTTCATTAAACACAACATCTCTACCGACAGTTGTTTTAAATCCAGGTTCATCCATAACCCACAACCTGTAGCCCTTAACCCCTTTAGGATACCCTAGAAAAACACATTTTCCAGCATGAGGTTCAAGTTTATCACCTTTTTGGTGCATATAAGCAACACAACCAAACACTCTCAAATAGAAATATCAACAATTTTGCCAGTAAAAATAGATTCAGGGTATTTCCATTTCAATGGCATAGATGGGGATCTATTAATCAAATAAGCAGTGCACAAAGCTTCACCCTAAAATTTCTTAGAAAGTCCAGATAAAGTCCTCATACTCATCACTCGTTCTAATAAAGTTCTATTCATGCATTCTGCAACACTATTTTGTTGGGGGTATAAGTAACAGTCTTATGCCTTTTAATACCAGATTGAGCACACAAAGCATCAAGTTGAGTATTACAGAATTCAAGGCCATTATCAGTTCTAAGAGTTTTAATCTGCTTGCTAGTTTGATTTTCAATCAAATATTTCCAAGTTTTAAATTTTTCAAACACCTGAGATTTTTGTTTCATCAGAAAAACCCAAACCTTTCTAGAAAAATCATCAATAATGGAGAGAAAAAATTTGTTTCCACCATGAGTTGCCTCAGTGGCAGGACCCCAAACATCAGCATGAATATATTCAAGAATATCAGTACACTTAGTCTCAGTTGGGGTAATATTAATAGGAAACTGCACTTTATGTTGTTTACCAAAAATATAAGCATCACAGAAAGGTAGATAAGTTATAACATCAGAGCAAAACATGTCATCATTTTTAAGAAGTTGCAAGCCTTTATTACTCATGTGACCTAACCTGTTATGCCATAATATGGTTTTATCATGTTTCACAGCATGCACAGAAGGAACAGGTTCAGTATGAAAGATGTACAAATTATTTTGCTTAAGAGCTTTAAACACTACCAAAGAGCCCTTTAAGACTTTCATTTGGCCATTCCCCCATCTGCCCTCAAAATTATATCTTCCAAAACAGCACAAGAAAGCAAATTGTAGCATAAATCAGACACATATCTCACATTCTTAAATTAATATCAGAACCAGACTTAAACTTCAAGCAAACAGTGCCAATTCCTAATATTTTGCATTTTTTCTCATTAGCCATGGACACAAAACCATGATCAATTTCCTTAAAAGCAGATAAAATATTCTTAAAATGAGAAATATGGAAGGTACATCCAGAATCAATTAACCACTCAGATTCAGATTCACACATAGTAGGGGAAACTGAGTTCACAGCATGAGAAGAATGTATAACCATATAGCAATCACCAAGATTATCACCAGTAGCTATATTAGTATGATCATTTTCAGGTTTACCCTTTTTCTTATTATTTCTTTTACGTTGAGGACAATCTTTGATGTAATGATCAGTTTCACCACAGTGATAACATTTTCTAACATGCTTGGACCTAGATTCGAACATGGACGTGCCCTTTTTCTTCTTATTTCCATTGTCAAAGCTATTAGGAGTTTTATTTTTCTCTCCCCCTCTAGCATGCATTGCCTTATTACCCTGACTACTATACTCACCAGATTCCAAGACCTTCAATTCTTTAGATTTCAAAGAACTAATTATCAGATCAATAGAGGCACTATCTCTACCATATTTAATGGCAGCTTTCACATCAGAATAAGCATCAGGAATAACATTCAACAGGGCAATATTAGTATAGTTATCAATTGTTTTATCACCAGAAAACTTGATATTTTGCACCAGTTTAGAGAACATATCAATATTTTCATCAATATCTTTGGACATATCAAGCTTAAACAATTTTTCAAGCAAATACATTCTGCTGGCAAAAGAAGTTTCTGTATTAGTTGTTTTCAGTTTTTCCCATAGCTCTTTAGCAGAGGTTAACTCACCTATTTTTCTTATCACAAAATCACTGAGATTAAGCATAATAGTGGAACAAGCAAGTACATTCATTTCAATATGTTTTATAGGAGTGTCACTATTATCATATTCACTAGAAATGACTTTCACAACACGTTGTTGTATCAAAACACACTTAAGTTTCTATTTCCAGATATTAAAATCATTTTTTCCGTTGAAAGGAAGCATACCATAAACATTAGCAGCCATTTTACACACAATCAGGAAATAACTGACAAACACAAAACTGAGAAAGAAAGTAAAACAATAGGAAAATAATGAAGAAAGACATGCGGAGCATTAATAAGATACGAGCCCCAACAGGAGTGAGTGGAGAGCCCAGTTCATAATCACTCGTTTGAATGGGGGCGCAGAGGGTCACACAAAGTCCAATACTCAATCGAGTTAATAGACGGTGAATCAATCAAGAAATCTCTTAGAGATTTCAAAAGTAAGTTCACAAGAACTTCACCAGATTACTCAGGTCTGAAGCACAAAGCAAGACTCGAGAGAAAAGGAACCGGACACTCAGAGATACCAGATCTGCGGAAAAACCAAGAAGTTCAGAAAGACAATGGAAGCACCAGAGATCGAAACCCTAGATCTACGCATACAACACCTAGATCTAGAACAGAAAACCACAGATCTAAAGAACAACATAGAGGCAAATTGCAGAAACCAGATCTAGAGGCCCTCACGCTACTAAGAATGAGAAAAAACAGAGAGGATCAGACCAATTTACCAGAGCGGTGCCCTAGAAGAGGGGAACACTGTAATATCTATGTCGTCCATGCGGAGAAGATGGTTTGCAATTGAATAGCGACAATCGGTAGTGAAAAAAGACCCCAATGTCTACTAATACCACTGTTAGGGATCTATACAACAGATAAATCACTATCAACTATTACACAAGATTCTTAATCTAGTATATTGATCAGACTATGGCTCAGATTGCCAATAAAAGAACTGCTTTACTCCAGACGTAACCTTAACATAAAAATGTCCGGCAGTAAGCTCTTTCCACCAGCGGCCCAACCTCGGTTGCACCATGATGAAGATCCTACTCACCAAGAGCAAAATGCTCTCATATATAGACTAGAACTGAGAAGAAGAGAAGAAAGAAGACACGAACATAGAGTTGAAGTTTGTTGGTCCCGGTGCGAGCCTTTGTCAGTTTAGAGGGGGGTGAATAAACTGACTTCAAAAACTTTCAAGAAAGATTGCGGAATAGATAGGGCCCTGACTCACTTTTGTGATTTATCAGTGCTGACTGATCAGTTGAGAGAGACTGACGGAAGCTTAGCTGGTGAGCTGATCAGTTTGGGGCTGATAGCTTGAAGACGTGGCTGAAGCTTGTCAGTTCAGTCTGTGTGTGTGAATGTGTGTAGTTAAATAACTTGCAAAACTGTTAGACAATAAGAACAGCACACACAGAGCTTTATAGAGGTTCGAAGCTCCTCACTTCTACGTCCTCTCTTTCTTCCACAGAAGGGCAATCCACTATGCAAGTGTAAAGTTTCTTTATTATAATTACACAGTGAAGAAATAATGTTGGACCTGAAAATGGCACCCTTCAAGCTGAGCGGGGCCTACTCTCCAACTATTGCTGTCCGGAAGAATGGAATCGTCGGTACACGTTCCTCCTCAGCCGGTTTTTAGGTCGACAGCTCACACTTACCAGTCCCAACTGCTCGCTAAGACTTTAGGTACTATGGCCCGTCTTTACACAATTTTAGATCTCGCTCGATATTCAAAAAGATAGTCTTAAAACTGTTATCAACCTGGAATGCTCCTTTCTCTTGAGCTGGGTGGTTGATCTTTAAGGGACAGAACTGAGAAGTTTTGCTCTTGCTGGAATTCAGCATCAGCTTAGCAGCTTGCTTTGAACTTGAAGCACGCCTTCTCAGTTTAAGACTTTTCGCACTTTGAGAATCTTGAGCTTTGATCTGTAGAGTAAGAGAAAGAACTAGCTCATTTTTAGCACAAATAGCAAAGTTAGATTGGCGAAAGTCTTCTCTTTGGCCAAATATTTTCACCCTCTATATATAGATGAGTGAATTTTGACCGTTATGATTGGTGATGTTTAGAGATCACTAGTGGCATTTTTAATGCCTGTAGCCATTTGAAGTTTCTTTTAATGAACTAGCCGTTTTGACTTTTAAATTTCTCTGCTCTAAGATCATCAAGATCTTTCAAAGATTTTCTGTTGAGATCTTTATTAACTACTTGTCAGTAGGAGCAGGCGATTCGGCTATCAATTCTTAGACATTCAGCTGATGGGCTCTCAGTTGTCTTGACTTTCAGCTCTGAGACAGTCCAGTTGGCAGATCTTCAGCTGCCTAGAGCTTCTATCATGATATAGTCTAGTTCGGCTGACTCATCAGCTGAGCTTAAGAGCTTTCATTTCTAGACTTATCAGTTAGCTACTTGCTTGAGCTTTTTCTCTCTAACTAAACTAATGGTCAGTTGAATAAAGACTCAAAGCGTTTAGAGCTGTTTTACCAGTAAACTGATCTTTGATCAGTTTAGGGCCAGCTCTGACTGATCTTCTGATTGGATCAGTTTTAGCTTTCAAGCTGACTCTGTTCATCAGTCTATCCTGGCTTTTTGCTAAGACTGTTGACTAACTCATCCGAGGATACCTACTAGTCTCAAAAGTTCTCTTCTCCCTTTACAGCTTATCTCAAGCTTTGAAGAGTTTACTCTAACTGGTCTGATCAGGTAACCTATAAGTTGGTTGACCATGCTTCTGGATAGTTATCTCTCATCTCAGCTCAAAGTCTTACTTGGTCATTGTCATTGATTTCCAGCTTATCATAACCTGTAGTTTTTCATTAAATCATCACACATATTTTGACATCTCATCAAAACCATCAATTGGGATTTTCCCAATAATTTTCCTAACAATTTCCCTCTTTTTGATGATGTAAAAACCAGCTGATTTGATGATGGAAAAATTGTGCAAGATTATCATTCATGAATTAGCATCTGAACCTGTACTAGTTCTGGTAGCGAGGCTGAAAATTAGACTATGTTCAACAGAATAGCCTTACATGCTAGTAGCTATTTAAAGCTAATATTCATGAATATCAATGCTTTGATATAATCATCAGAGCTTTAACAAAGGATGAGTATAGAGTAATGCAGCATACATAAATATGTGAGCTCAACGAGTTTTATCTGCAAGGTATCAGAGTTTTGCTAATTGAAAAATACAGCTAAAGTGACCTTCAGATATCTGAATACTCGTTTGATCAGCTTGAAAAACTTCAAATGTTTCAGTTCTAAACACAGCTCAATTCTAATTTTCATGCATATTTTTTTTATTTTTAGAGCACATAGAAAGCATTAAGCTATTCATAGGGACAAATCAGCATGATCAGAATAATTTGTATTATAAAAAAAGAGCATGTTTTAGAAACTGATTGAGCACAGAAGATGAAGAATTATAGGAAGTAAAAGAGAGAGAGAATATCAAAGACTTGATATTTAACTTCCTTCTTCAGTTAGAACTGTTCACCACTCAGTTCCGTCTTCTTTTGCTCGATTTTCCTTTTTCGAACTTGGAGGGAGAGATGTCGGGTATGCTGTGAATACCCCATTCTTGCTGTTCTTTCAGCTGAGCATTCTTCCAAGTCCAACAATACTCTTGAGCTGGGCATTGCTCAAGTTGGACTTCCCCCTCACGAATAGCTTCCCTCTGATGGGTAGCTTCCCCCTGAGAAGCAGCTTGTCTCTGAAGATGTACCTCTCTTTGAACTTCTCTTTGGATCTCATGCCAAAGAGTTATATCACCCTACCCGTAATCATATGTCGAAACATATGGTTTTTCATCATCAACATATCCTTCCCCCTTTTTTGCATCATCCAAAAGGGCAAGTTGATGGGATTCATAATGGGGCAATGACAACTGTGGCAAGGGAGAGAAAGAAGTGGCCAGCAGATTGTTGGTAAAATGGGGAGCTTGGGGTGTAGGTATAGAGGCAAACAGCCATGCATAGGACTCCTCTGTCATCATCATCTGGTCAAGATCTGGAAGAGAGAGTGGATCTTGCCGAAAAGAAAAAGATGATGCGATTTCGAGAAGTGGCTCGTCCGGAATGGTGATGATGACATCCTCTTAAAGAGGAGTTGTGGACGAGTTGAAGGGCTCATGTTTAAGAAGGGGTGCATCATGAGGCACCGAGGTTTGAAACCTCCTAATCATGGAATCCATGATTTCTAGGACTGATGGAGGCGTATCAAGTGGATAGTTCATCCAGCTGCGGCTCTATTCACCTTCCTCTATCTAATATAAGTAGCCTTGCTTGTCTGCCATCATTAGCATGGTGGCATCATCCACCTGGTATCTCCAAAGGTGATACTGGAGATACCTTCGAAGGTGTTCGAAGAGAAAGAGGTTGTGATCCTTTATTTGACCAAAACAACTTTCCAGTTGTTGGTCAAGGCTTGCATTGAAGCTTTCTTCCAGAGTTTCTGGGACAGCAACATAAGGAGGTTCGCTGGTGGTAGGTGCAGTGGACTCATTACTTGTAGAAGTGTAGGAGTCACTGTCAGTTAAGAACTAACATGCATCAGCTAGAGGATCAGCGTAAAGGAGCGGCTACTTGCCTTTAGCTGGGCTGTGGTCCTCCAGGAGCTGAAGTCTCAACTTCCTAGGGCGACCAGTTACAATCCGATGTCATCAGTGAATGTAGACTGTAGGAAGGAGATCTCGTCTGGTGAGAGTGTATCCACAAGGGACTGTTCCGAGTTGCTCCGCAATGATATGACTGAGTCGATTTGCAAATCCTAACGTGGCTTTGAATGTGTCAGAGGGATCAATCTCAGCATACTTCACTTGTCAGCGAAGCTGTGCCAATATATAGGATGCCCAATCAGCCTTGCATCCATAATATACTGCGGCCATAAGATCAGAGGTGGTATCATTGAACTGAGCGTTGGTGATGCTACTCAGAAAGATGTGCATCACTATGTCCAGAATTTGGACCATGGTTGGAGAAAGACTATCTTTCAAGTTGTTTGAGAAGTCTGTGTGATCAACATGTGGACATTTCCAGTCGTTCCACAGCTCCAAATTTGAAGAAAATGCTAGTTCGAACACCTTTGGGCCATGGCCGAGAAGCTGGAACAGTTCGGTTAACACATCTTTAGTTATAATGATAACCTGATCTCGGACAACAGAGATGATGTTGTGTCCTAAGATTTCCGTGTGATAGTAGAACTCTGCTACTAGCGGAAGATGCTTTCTTGTGAGCTGTGTTGTCATAAATGACAAGAGCCCGCATGCCTCCAGTTGGTGCAAGATCATGCTGGTCTTCTCTCGACCGATTCGAGCTTGGAGAAATGCTCGATCAACAAACTTATCTATTTTAAGCTGCTTTATAAGGAGCTCCATATCCATCGATTGGAATGAGTAAGACATTCTTCGATGATATGAGAAGAGAAGGAAATGGGCTATGGATAAGTGAGAAGACAATTGGAACTATTTTCAGAGAATGGTTATCTCTATTTATGCTTATTTTTCATTCACCTTCTCTGCTGTTTTTAAAGGCAGTAATTTTGCATGCATTAAACCAAAGCAATCGAGTGCTTTCAGGATGATCAGCTATCTGATTTGAAAGAAAGTTAGCTGAATAAATGATGCATGCATCTCAGTCGTCCACTTGGAAAATGTCTTTTTAATCAAGCAGCTGAGATCTAAGGATTTGAAAATCTGTGTAGTTGCCATAAATAGCACAATATTTTGCCAAAAGATTTGCTATTTATATACCACAGAAAATTCATCTCTTTATACTTTAATGCTGAGTATAGAGACTTTAATGGCAACTCAGATGAACAGTAAGCTTATTTTGAAATGTTAACATTAAATTTTTCAAAAATAAGCTATGCAGAATAGAGAGTAGAGAAGCTTATCGAAGAGGAGTCATCAGGCAGCTGATGGGAGACGGGACTTAGGGGCTCGAGGCGTCAGTTTCCTGATAAACTGATGAGATCACCTTTAACTGATTGTATCAGTTTTGTTGAGCAGCTGCTGATTACTTTTTGTCAACTTCCTCTTCTTTAGTGGTCGAATGGGACTAGCTTCACTGCTTTCTTTAGAGCTATTGGACCGTTTTCTTTTGGAAGCTGAACTGGAAATGTCTTGAGAAGGATCAGTTCTGGTTTGAGTCTCAGCATGCTGAAGTTTCTTAAGAGCAACTGCTAATGTAACACCCCAAATTTTTATTAAGGTTTAGAGGATTCTTAATGATAATTAAGAAGTTAAGGAAGAAGTTTAATTAAGGTTAATTAAGGTCAGATGTCAGTCACGACTTTAGGGGTCAGTTTTCGTGAAATCGTCTTTTCAGAAAATTTAATCTTAATTCTTTCATGGCCATTCGTGGTCTCGTTAGAAAGGTTTTAACTCAAGGAGTATGTTGGTGTTTTCGGATTTTAATTCTAAAGTCATTTAAGTTCCCAGTGATGAAAAACGTATTTAAAAGGTGAATAAATAGTAACTTTTGCGTGCGTTCATGTTTTAAGAAATTTGTGAAATCCTCCTCGTTAATCCGAGTCTAGTTCTGTCAGGCCTCTCTTATGGAAAATGACTCAAGGATTCCATTGGCGTTCACGGATTTCCATTCTGAGGTCAAACGAACGCTCGGGAGCAAAATCTGTTAGTCTGAGTGAATAGTAAAAAGTAATTCCAAAAAGAGAATCTTTGCTCGTCTTTCTTCTGACGACCCCGTCTTCTTCACGAATCAAGTTGGTTCACTAGTATTCAAGCCAATGAGTCTCTTAGTATTTTTAGATTTTATGTCTGAGGTCATTTGGATCTCGACATCAAATAAAGCAGCTTTTAACCAAACCCGGAATAACTTTTGCAGTGTTTCCGCACTGGAGTGGCTTCTCAAGGAAGCCAAACACCCTCCTATAAATAAGGGACCACCCCCTTTACATTCATTTGTTCATTTCCACCCATTTACTTCTAAAATCGAGAGAGTGAAAAGCTTTGAAAGCTGAGAGAGTTCTACCGAAGTAAAAAGCATTCTTCGTGAGTGTTCCGCAAGACGACGAGCGGAGTGGCATGGAAGGGATGTGGTGAGGGAATGTGCTAGGGGCACCGTTGGGTCGTAGCAGGTGGCTCTTCCGCCGTTGCGACTCGACGAGACACCGAGCTAGCCACCTTCCTTCGACGCACCTAACCCCGTCTATTCTTGTCCGTCGGTCTCAATCTTATTTCTTTTTCCATCTTTTAATTCCGCATTTACTTTTCATTCTTTACGTTCTTCATTATGGCTCGTTCACCTTCTGTCTAAGTTATATTTCGATTCTTATTGAAATTCCAAGTTAATAACATTTACGTTATATTTCTCACTTTATTTCTGTCGTTGTTATTCTTGAGACTAGCCTCGTTTATTCCGTTTAAATTCCGTTCAAGCTATATTTAACGATTCGTCATTATTCTAAAAATTAAGGAGGATTATCCTGTTTATGCCGTTACAATGCCAATTGAGGCCCACGAACTGGGCGGAATAGAGAGAGAAAGAAAGAGCCCCGCGGGGGGGAGGGTGCGCCGCCGCGCCACACCCCCCTCGGCCCTCAAGGAGCCCGCCGGCGCTAGGGGGCGCCGCGGCGGGGGGCTGTCCGCCGACGCCTATGTGCGCCGCGGCGCTCCTCTTAAGTCGTGCAATCTGTAAATAAGTCTTAGATTTTAGTCTTTGAGTTAGATGTTGTTATTTCTCGCTTTAGACAGTTAATTTCTTCGAAGAAGGCCGCTAAGTCGATGATTCGACTTTTGTAGGAGGAAGTGAGCCTCGTAGGAATTCGGAGATGGATCATCAACCCGTTGCTTCATCTTCTGTCAAGTAATCGAGGTGGGTAAATCTATACTCATCTAAAGTTCGAGCTAATAAGCTCTAGAAGCATATAGTGCAAATGAAATATCCAATAAAATATTTTTGCTCTGCCTGATTGATCTCTATACAAGGAAGGAAGGAAAGGAAAAATATTATATGTTGATTGAGCTCTCGAGCATGTTTAGAAATATTAGAATTGTTTAAGTGTTGTTTATGCTAGCATGAGGTAATTAGAATTTCTTTAATTGCAATTTATGTTTATGCACGTTCATTTCTTCGTATCTGAATGTTGGATTTTGCTAAAGTTTATTTAGCTAATTAAGCATTACCTTTTAGGGTAGTGATAAATCCCTTATTGGCCGAAATCATGCTCAAGTAAAAGATTAGCCTTAGACGTTGCTCTAAGCTCGATAATTCTAGTAAGGTTAAGGAAGCTAAGAAATTAAGGATTAAGGTTGAGAAAGGAAGGCTAAGTTAAGAAAGGAAGAATATAGCTCTATATCCAGGATTGAGCTCAGAATTCATGATCTTTGATCATTTAAGGGAGTCATTGCTGGGTTAATTCACTCGCAAACTCATTTGGATATTTGAGGTAACCCCTCTTCTATCCTATGGCATGCCTAAGGGTACAGTTAACATCAGGTTTGAGCCAAGGTTGGGCCCAAAAGTAAAGAAAAGGTTTTGCGGATATGGAGAGGGCTTTTGCGTTTTGCTCTTCATATACCACCAGTTTATTATTGGATATTTCTCGATTTATTTAAAGAAGCTTTTATTAAAACCCACTGAGTACATTAGTGCTCACGCCCCTCCTTTTTTCAAATATTTTCAGGTTGAGATGCTGAGGATGATGGTGGCTGTGGATGTAGGTTGGCTGCCAATATTATTTTGCTATTATATAAGTTTCTTTTGAAATCCCATGATGTTTCTGCTACTTTGATACACTCTTTCTAATTTTATTCAAGTTTAATTATGTTTATCGAGATTCTGAGGATATTCCCCAAGACAGATTATATATATATATATAAGTGATGCATATACAGTTTTATCCTTGCTTCTCGAGTATATTTTCCCTTCGCCTATGAAGAGGCTTGTTCATGTTGGTATCTGTTTATCCGCTTTGACCTGTGAATGGGTCTATACTTGTTGGTATCTGATTAGTTAGCCGTTTTATTTCGCTAAAACATGTTCCCTTTTTAATCAAGTAAACCCAAGTATCATCATCTATTCTTCGAAAGTATATCTTTATTCATAAACCCTCTTTGTTAACCTCCCACCTTTATTCATTAATCCTTTAATAACACCCTATCTCCATTTCATTAATCCCTATCTCGGGACCGGGCTATTACAGCTGAGGTAGTCAGCTTCAAGGAGGTCAGCTCTTTAATTTCTCTGCAGGATGAGCTGGATTGATTTAGCATCAGCTTTGCAGCTCTAGAGAAAGACTTGATAAGAGAAGTAACATATTCTTTGGACAAAAGATCTGGGGACGTGGCAGTGCCTTCATTGTCTTTGTCTTTATTTAGTCAAAGATGTTGACTCCTTGGGGTTACCACTACTTGAGTATGAGAAAGATCTTTATCTATCTCATTAGTGGTACCCGCAGCTTGTAGATGTGCCTGTCCAGACTAAACTGGATCTGGATTCAGTTGTAGGCAACATAGATCGATTGGAGTGTTGACATCTCCTTGTGATCTCAAGCTGGCTTGAACATCAGCTAGAGGGGTTTTAGCTGGGATGTTGTTATCAAGTCGATACTTCATAATCCGCTGGACTTGTACAATATTTGGAGGAAATGGATTTGAGGCTCCAATCCATTTGACGCTCCAAGTCTCTTCATATTGCCAAAAGCTCATGCCATGAAAGGCTGTTAGCAAGAAGTATGACTGGATTGACATTGAGTGTCTCCAGTTGTACCAGTAAAAGTACCGGTGTAGCTGTTTGAACAGCTGATTGTCTTGCTCGGAAACATACATGAAGTGAGTGAGAAAGAGATTCATTACATCCCTCTGGGCACTCTTGACTTCATATTCACTACTATAGAAAGTGCAAATATTGTCTTCAGTCAGTTGGAGAGGAGGGTAGGCTCTCCTGAAGTACTCAGCTCCATAGTTTGGATAAGGAATTCCAATGAAGGGAATAAGCTCATCTGGATTAGTGTAGGGTTTAAAATCCACTGATGATCTATTTTTGGAGTGAGGAGAGGGAACTTCATTGGCGTCTGAGCTGCTTGAAGTTATATGGCCAGATCTGGCTTTAGATCTCCTCTTCTTCTTGAGTGACTGAAGATGTGTCTTCCCTTTCTTGGGAATCCAGTCGGATATGAGGATTGGCAGTGCGTCATCATTTGGAAGATTCAACATATCTTCTAGGAGCTTGCTCATCCTTAGAACAAGTCCGAATTTGGACTCAAATTTGCCAGTTCTCTTTGAGTCTGCTGCTTTGATGACTTGATGCTTAAATTGGAAGAAGACAAATTCTGCCCAATTAGCTTTCAATCCTTCTACAAGGTATATCATTACCTTGTATCTTTCTTGAGTCAATTGACTCAAGCTTCCAATGGCGCCGAACATCATTTTGTTCATAATATCGAGCATGACTCCATACTCGGACTTCAAGTCAGCTTTAGCAGTGGTAAAGTTGAATTACTTGGAGCAATTTGAAGCACGCCATTCTTTCCAGTATGGTTTAGCTGAATTTTTCAGATCTTGAACCCTAGAGCCTTTTCTGGGAAGTTGAAAGATTTTCGCAATCTTTCTCTCAGTGATTTGGAGTTTTCTTCCTTGAATCACCGATTATATAACTTTCCCATCTGCAGTGACCTTTGCTTGAAGCAAGAACTCACTTATCAAGTTTTGTCTAAAGAACCTTGGAGGAGTTTCTAGGTAGTGCAGAATTCCAGGTCTTGTGAAGATTGACCAGAAGAAAAGGGTTGTTTGATTCTTGAAGAATCACTTGAAATTTCTATCTTTCTAGAAATTTATCTCTCATCATTTGCTCTTTGAAGGAAATAAGAGCTTTTGAAGCTTTAGCCATTTGAAAAAAAAAATTGGCTGAATTTGAATTGAAGCTTTCTTTTCTAGAAAGAAAGATAAAGAACACACTCCTTTTTTTAAAAATATATTCTTGAGAGACTGCTTTGAGAGAGAGTAGTGATTGTTGAGTGTGTTTTTTGTGTTGTGTTGTGTTGTGTTTTTTTGTGTTGTCAAAATTTTAACAAATGGGGTTTTTATGAGTGAGCGACTCATAAATGTGATAGTTGAAAGAGTTAAATTCCCTTTGTCATTTTCAGTTGTTGGTTTGAAATGAATATGCAACGTGTCAAAGTTTTACCAATGGTCTGATATTTCAAAATGAATGCTGATGTGTCATGTACAAAATTTATTTTCATTCATTCATTTTTTTTTTTGAAATTCTTTTGAAGTACACTGAATCACAAGGTAGTAACTAGAAAGTCTTGAATCAACTGTGCTTGATCAGGCTCCTAGTCTTGCTTGTGTTCAGTTCTTCTTCTTTTCACGGTAGGCAAGGTGGGGTTGTTGTCCCCATCATCAGGGCTCCTAGTCCGGTATGTGCTTGGAGTCTTCTGATCAGCTTCTCATGTCGCTTCAACTGATGTTGAAGTCTTTGAAGAAGATTTTCCTGTTGAGCCGATACTTGTCCTGATGGCTGCCCGAACTGATCTTCAGCTTGGATTGATCCTGAAGGACTGGATTGATCAATTGCAGTTATTAGCTTCAGATCATCTCCCCTGGATGATACTTCATCATTGTCTTCTGCAGCTTCCAGTTCTTCACAAAGAACTGTTTTGGACTGATCAGTCATTTGCTCAGCAGTTCTTGTAGCTAACTGATCTGCATCTCCTAAGTCAATCGTGTCATTGTGACTTGATTCAGGGGGAGTTTCTGGATTTGTCTGTGCCTGAGCTTGGAGTACTATCTGGATTGGATCAGCAAGGATCACTATGTCTAGCACTGGGGGAGCTGATGTCAGCTGAACTATCTGATTAGCTGAGTTTCTAGCAGTTCTTTCTTCTTCTGCTGATGGAGGAGAAACTTCAGTTGGGGCTGCTGGCGATTCCTCTGGGATAGATGAGAATTCAATTGCGTTTTCAGCTTTCCTTGCTGGTTGAACCGATGTCTTGAGTGACTTATCATCTTCGTCACTATTGATAGCTCGCCCTTCAGTGGTTTTTGCACTGTCTTGCTGATCAAGGAAGTCTAGAATGTTGATTTCATGCTCTATGTCCTGTGGAGGGGCTCCTGACTGCAGTTCTTCAGCGGTTTCATCAATAGGAGCCTCTTCCTCTTCTTTCTGAGAGTGTTCAGCATGGCTCTTTGTTTGATGCTTCACTATTTCATCAAACAACAACTTTTGCTTTATTCTGATGTATTTCCATTTTGTTTCGTCATTCTCATCAGAATAAGCAGGAAGTTGTATTCCCTTTGATCTGCTCACTTCCTTGACAACTTCAAACATTGATCCTTCAGATGGGTGTTCGCATTGTTTGTGAAGATGAAGTTGTTGTTTGAGTTCATTCCTTATTATCGCCCAGGCGTTTTTGGTGCTTGTCCAATTTGTGCTCCATTTTTCTTCTCATTTCCAGAAGCTCATTCCGTGGAACCCCATGAGCATAAGGAATGAATCAGATTCATACACATGCCTCCAGATGAGCCAGTAAACATACCTTAGTAAGGTATTGTAGAGCTCTTCATATTCTGACAGTTCTGCAGCGAAGTGTTTGGCAGTATACTGATTGACTGGCTCTAGTGCCCAATTTCTGATATCCTCTCCTTTTGCGAAAGCTTTGATATTGCCTTTGGTTTTGGGCATAGACGAACACGTGAATTGAAAGTAGTCTGCTCCCGTCCCTTTGTGTGGAATTCCTTAAGCAGGAATGAGGTGTCTTGGATCAGCACATAATCCATAATCAGCAACAGACTGAAAAGTATGTCCTTCAGTTGTAGTCCCAGAAAAAGCTGGTTGTGGTCGAGAGACTGGTCTTCTTGTTTCTGATGTTCTTCCGTCAGCTCCATCATTTTGTGTGTGGTTTGCTAATGAGTTGTCTGAAGAGGTTTCATCAATGATAATTGTTCTCCTTCTCCTTCTGACTGATCGTTGTGCTGATGATTCTGCTCTCGTTGTTGGAAATCTGGCTTCAACCACTTTGAGAGATTGAACATTCAGTGGTGTGCCAAATTTCTGAGACAAAGGAATGTCATCCTCAAAGTCTGTAGCTACTTTACTTGGTTTTTCAATCACTGTTTTCTTCCTTTTTCCTTTGTAAGCAGCTTTCTTCTTTCGTTGAACATTTTGCTGAGTGTCTGGCTCATTGATGGAGATCAATTTTGCCCGTGGCTTAGGAATATAACCTTGCCTTGTGATAGTTGTGAAGAGTCTTTCTTCCTTCATCAGGTCAGGAAGCTATTTTTCCAGAATCAAGCTGATGCGGTTGAGATAATACGTTCCATGAGGAAAGATCTTGTCGTCACCATTCTTCTCCCAGGAGTCGACAAATCTTTTAAGTTGCCCGAAGAAGAACTTCACCCAGTTGATCTTGATCTGATACATGATTGCCGCACAGACCTGATATTTGGGCTCTGACATTTCTGACCAGCTTCCAGCAGTTCCAATCAATATCTCGGAAGCAATTGAACCTAGAACTTGAAATTCTTCTTTGAAATAGGAGATATAATGATTCTTCTTGAATTTGGATGGTGCATCTGTTCGCTTCCACAATCTGTAATCACTCTCTGAGTTTAAGTGAATGTCTTCTAGAGTGGCTCCACTGATTGGAAAGCTGAACATTGCTCCTAATGTTTCAGCTGTGACTTTGAATCCCTACCCTCTTACTCTTGTAGTAAAGAAATCTTCTTTGTTGTACCCATTAGAGTTGAGATAGAATTCAGCAGTCGCTTCTGAGTAAACTCTTGAAGAAGCGACTTCAAGAAATATTTGTAGTTGAGCATCATATAATCTAACAATGATTTCTCCACTCAGCTCAGAGTTCTCGCAGTTGTTAGAGAACACAGTTGCCTCAAAGAACTTATCCTTGAGCAATTTGTCACAGAACTTGGATGAGTCTTCTCCGCTTGATCGGAAACCAAACTCTCTTCGAATACGGCGAACAAGATTTTGTGCCATGATTTGAGTTTGCGAATTCTTTTGATGAAGGTAGAGTTTAAGGCAGTTTATGGCTTTGTTTCTTATAGAGAGAGAAGTGCTTGAAGGCAGAGAGTCTGAAGTTGATGAGATAACTTTAAACCTTCAGCCAGGTTATTTATGAAGTGGGATACCTTTGATCTGAACGGTTTTGATCGCTCAATATTGAAGGGTCAGCTGAGTGTGTCGATCAAAATCTATCCGTTCTAAATTGATGAGGAGAGAGAAGAGGTGGGTGGGACCAATGGTAACATTTGAGAGACACGTCATTTTACCGTTCAGTTTTAAATTCAAATTGAACTTATCTGGTTTTCAGCTCTTCTCCAGTCTCCACGTGGCATTTGAGCTGCTGACGTCATCAGTTGCTTCCTCAACTGATGATCTTCTTAGCTTGGAGTGATCAGTTCCAGCTGGAGTCTCTTCTGCTTTGACTCTTTGTCAGCTTAAGCTGTCTCCTTCAGCTTTGCTCATTTTAAGCTTGTCAGCTGTTTCCATCAGCTGAAGCTTTGTCTTCATCAGTCAGTTTTTAGAATTCAACTGCTCTCATCAGTTGAATAAGATTGATTTGAGGACTGATGCCTTCTGCAATCAGTTCGCTTATTTTCAACAGCTTTCGACAACCTTCTGCCATTTTCTTCAGGACTGATTTGGGTTCCATCAGTTTAATCTTCAAAGCTTGCAAAACTGATGCCCTCTTGTGTCAGTTCTGATCATCAGCAAGAGTGCTCTTCTTCACTCTTTTCTGCTGGAATATCATCATCTTCTTTTGAAGCTAGTTCAAGAAATCCCAATTGGATGCATAGCTCAACAAATCTAGCTTCTGGCAATGGCTTGGTAAAGATATCGGCTATCTGTTTCTCCGTGTTCACATATCTGATGCATATGTCTTTCTTTTTTATATGATCTCTGATGAAGTGGTGCCTAATATCAATGTGCTTCGTCCTTGAATGCAATACTGGATTTTGAGATCTTGCAATAGCACAATTGTTATCACAGTGGATTGGCACTTCTTCAGTCTTCACCTTGTAATCTTTGAGCTGTTGCTTCATCCACAAGATCTTAGCACAGTAACTTCCAGCAGCTACATATTCAGCTTTAGTTGTTGATGTGGCAACTGATTACTGCTTCTTACTAAACCAGGATATCAGTTTGTTTTCCAAAAACTGACATGTCCCACTGGTGCTCTTTCGATCGATTTTTCATCCTACGAAGTCTAAGTCTGAGTAGCCGGTTAGACTCAAGCTGTCATCTCTGGGATACCATAATCCAAGATTTATAGTTCCCTTGAGGTACTTCATGATCCTCTTAGCTACTTCAAGATAACTTTTCTTCAGATTGGCTTGGAACCTTGCACACAATCCGACTGAATAGGAGATATCTGGTCGGCTGGCTGTCAGGTAGAGAAGGGATCCAATGATTCCTCTGTAGTGAGTTTGGCTGAATGATTCTCCTTCTTCATTGAGGGTCAACCACACTGATGTATTCATTGGAATTTTGAGAGCTTTTCCCTTGTCGGTTCCAAATTTCTTGATGAGCTCCTTGGTATATTTTGCTTGGCTAATGAAGATTCAGTCTTCCAGCTGCTTCACTTGGAGTTCTAGGAAGAATGTCATTTCTCCTATCATGCTCATTTCGAATTCACTTTGCATCAGTTATGCGAATTGATTGCAGAGATCTTTGCTCTTGGATCCAAATATTATGTCATCCACATAAATATGAACCATCAAGATCTCAGTTGATCGTTCTATTCTGAATAGAGTACGATCAATGACTCTTTTCTGAAACCCATTCTTCAGCAAGAATGTTGTGAAGGTTTCATACCAAGCTCTCGGTGCCTGCTTCAGACCATACAGGGCTTTTTTCAGCTTGTAGACTTGGTCTCCGATTTCAAAGCCTGGAGGTTGTTCTACATATACATCCTCCTTGAGCATCACTTGCAAGAATGCACTTTTCACGTCCATTTGATAGACAGTGAAATTGTTGTGAGCTGCATAGGCGAGGAACAATCTGATGGCCTCCAATCTTGCAACTGGTGCGAATGTCTCATCAAAGTCAATCCCTTTACTTTGTGAGTAACCTTTGGCTACCAGTCTGGCCTTGTTCCTTGTGATCACGCCTTGTTCATCCAGTTTGTTGCGAAAAACCCATTTAGTCCCGATGACTTTTTGAGTTTTTAGTCTATCAACAAGAAACCATACGTTATTTCTTGTAAACTGGTTCAGCTCTCCTTGCATTGCTATAATCCAGTCTGAATCTCCAAGTGCCTCTTTTATATTGGCTGGTTCCATCTGTGAGATGAAGCATGTGAAGAGTGCATGCTCCGTTGACCCTCTGGTCTGAACTCTGCTTCTTGGATCCCCAACAATTTTGTCGACTGGATGGCTTCGGAGCCATTTGGGAATGGTTGTTTCCTCTGCTTGCTTAGCTGCTTCATCAGTTGTTCCAGCAACTGATCCTTCGGCTTCTTTATCAGCTGATTCTTCAGCTGCTTCTTCTATTGTTGTATCAGCACCGGCTTGTTATTTATTTTCACTGATTCTTCCCTCTGTTTCGGCTATGGGGTTTGAGGTTTCCTTACAGCTTGTATCCTCAGTGACCAGGTTCTCTTCAACTGGTCTTGAATCAGTTTCAATACCATCTTTTAATGATACTTCAAACTGCTCTGGGACAATGTGATCAACATAGTCCAGCAGATTTTCACTAGGTAGCGCTTGTCCTGATGTACAGTTCTTCTTTTTGTTTCTGTATTCATTGGCAAGCTCAGCAAATACCACATGACATGTTACTTCCACAACCAGTGTCTTTTTATTGAAAACTCTGTAAGCTTGAGAATAAGGGACATTATAGCCGAGAAAAATTCCCTCATCAGCTTTGGCACTAAAAGCTTTTAGCTGGGACTTGCCATTGTTGTGGATATAACATTTGCAGCCAAATATCTTAAAGTAAGAGATAGAAGGCTTACGACCCTTGAAGAGCTCATAGGGTGTTTTATCATGGGCAATGACGATGGCACTTCTGTTCTGTGTGTAGCAGGCTGTGTTGATTACCTCTGTCCAATAGCATTCGGCTATGTTAGCATCTGCTACCATTGCTCTGGTTGCTTCCTTTAGCGTGCAATTTCTCCTTTCTGCTATGCCATTTTGTTGATGAGTTCTTGCAGTAGATTGTTCATGAGTGATTCCCAATTCACTTAGAAACTTGATCATTTGCTGATTGACAAATTCAGTTTCATTATCGGATCTTATCCTTTAAATTGATTTTCCTTTGTCAGTCTGCAGTCATCTGATCAGTGTGGATAGCTTCTCAAAAGTCTCACCCTTACTTCTCAGGAACTCCACCCAGGTATATCTTTAGTAGTCATCTACTACTACAAGTGTAAAATTTTTACCTCTGGGGGTTGGTGGTTTCACAGGTCCAAACAGATCCATGTGAAGTAACTGAAGAATGTCAGTTGTTCCTGGAGGATGGCTTTTGTTTTTGAATGACGACTTCACCTGCTTCCCTTTCTGGCATGGTCCGCAGATGCTAGTTTTCTTGTAGATTTCTTTGGGAATCCCATCAACTAGCTCCTTCTTGGCCAGGTAGTTGATGGTTTTGAAGTTAAGATGGTTCAGTCGTCGATGCCATAGCCAGCTTGCTTCAGTTGATCCTTTGGAGAGAAAGCAAGCTTCTGAATAGCCAGTTGATCAGTCAACTACGTACATATTGCCCTTTCTTACTCCAATTAGGAGTATGGCTCCAGTTGACTTGTCTCTGATGTCACATGAGCTATTGCTGAAGTCAACTGAGTACCCATTGTCACAAAGCTGACTGATGCTCAGCAATTTGTGCCTCAATCCTTCAACATGTGACACGCCATTCACGACAACTTTTCCTTTGACCACGAACCCTTCTCTAATAGTTCGGCTCTTCGAGTTGTCTCTAAAGTTGACTAGTGGTCCCTTAATCTCTTTATAACTGTCGAGATCATTTCTGTCTCCGGTCATATGTTTTGAGCACCCGTTATCCAGATACCAAGCATCTTTGACCCTTTTCTTGGATAGGATGCTCTTTCCCTGCAAGGCAAGAGTCAGGGTTTAGGTACCCGCATGATATCGGGTCCTGAGAGGTTAATCAAGTGTTTAGGAATCCATATATGCCACGCTTTTGGCTTTTCATTTCCAAGAGATCCTTCAGAATTGGATCTCTGGATGTGCATTGAACTGCTTGTGACTCTTCTATTGAGAGTCAAGTCCAGTGATCTATACCTCCGATGAGATTCAGGATAGAAGACTTCGACTAATATCCTCTCATCATGTGACTTTAATACTCCTTATCTTGGCCAATTTTATCTGACCTTTTAATTTTGAGCTTTTTGGCCTTTGTGATATGGCCAGTTTGCAAACTAGTTGTAATGGGGATTGAATCTTACTTCATCCCTTGAGTTTAGAAACTCATTGTACTGGATTGCAAAGTCACTTGGAGAGAACTTTTCTAGAGAGATTGAATTATGCTTTCTTGCATGATACAATCTCAAGTGTTCATTTCTTCTGGGTTTGAAGAACTCCCAGATTGAAATATACTGGTTGAGTTTCTAGATCGTTGAACTGATGGCCTGCTTTGAGCTGATGCTCTTGTCTGAGCAACTGGTCTTGGGTGAACTTCAGGTCTTGGTTGAACTGATGACCTGGAATGATAAGGAGGTTTTCGAGGAATTGGCCTCTGATGAGCTTTAGGATTTGATCTAGCAGTAGATCTAGATTGCTGAGCTAATCGATGTTGAAATGGTGGCTTTGACTGAGCACCAAGCCTTTGAAAGATTGACTGTCTTCGAGTTGCCCCTCTTTAATGATCAGTCTGATCTTTGGGCTGAGTTTGAGGAGTTTCAAGGATGCCCTTGCCTTTTGACTCCTCGACCGTGGGGGACTGAGTTGGTCTTGTGAATCCTCTCAGGATTCCAGATTCACAGCTCTGTACAACTGTCTTGCCTTTCTCTGCGGCAGTGTACTTACTATATCCCAGCCCTGGGCTCCCAGATTCAGTTCTCTGATGACTCAAGATTTCATCAAGAGTCTGGGATCCCTTCTTGAATTTGAGAGATAATTCATCTCTTTCAAGAATTTTTTGCTTGAGCTGCTCATTCTCAGCTTCCAGTTCTGCATTTCTCAGTCTCAGATGATCCATTTCTGTTGACTGAGCATCAAGACTTTTTAGTCTTTCATTTTCAGCGCTTAGCTCATCAACTCTGCTTCTTAGCTCATCATTTTCACCCTTCAGTTCAATATGCATACTTGATACATAAGCTAATTGATCCTCTAGGATTTTTAACTGTTCATCCAGTTCATTCCTAGAGATCGATGCTTCATGTATATGATAGAATGAGGTTATTGAGTCAGTTTGACTAACCTCTTCTTCATTATCGGCTATGAGGTATAGTAAAGCTTTATCATCGGAGCTGTAGTCATCTAAATCGATTCCAGATGGGTAGTCTGAATCGTCAGGCATGACATTCTTAGAGTTCGCGATCATTGTTTTCCTTTTAAAGAAGCTTCTCCTCACTTTGTCCTTTTTGTCTTTAGGAAGCTCTGGACACTCGTATCTATAGTGTCCTTGCTTGTGGCAATGGAAACATTCCTCTATATTCCTATTTGCCACCCTGAATTATTCAGCTGGATGATCAGCTGGCTGCTGGTTCCTCTCACCTTTAGCAGCTTCATCAGCTTGGGGTTGAGCTGATTGTTGATCTCTGACTTTTATTAGCTTCTCCAGCAATCTTATCATTGACTGGATTTGCTCATTCAGGTCTTCAGTCAGGATCTCTTTTTTATTGGCTGATTCTCTTCTTCGATCAGTCAGCGATTCTCCTAGATTCTCTCTGACAGGCGAGCCTCTTGGTCGGAAGTTGTTTCTTCCATGGGCTTCTCTGAATCGATTTCTTTCAACATAGAAAGAAGCATCATGAGAAGAGGAAGTAGATGCTTCTCTTTTTCGATTCAGGCTATACTCATGAGCTTTGAGAGATCCAAACAACTCTCTGGGAGTAATGATGTTCAAGTCTCTCGACTCTTTAGTAGCAATTACTTTCATATCCCACTCATCAGTAAGATTATCAAGAACTTTAGAGTTCATCTCACTGTTGGGATAGTTTCTTCCCAGATTGTTCATCTCGCTTATGATGCCAAGAAATCTTATTTCTAGGCTCGAGATGCTTTCATCCGGCTGCATTTTGAAAGACTCATATTTATCAACTGCCAGCTAGAGCTTGTTTCCTTTGATGGCTTCGGACTCTTTGCATAGATCTGCAAAAAGGTCCCAAATCTCCTCGCTGTTCCGCAGTTCTTTGTGTCTTTCATGCGATCCTCATCTAGAGTTTAAAAAAGTGATGCTTGAGCAACAAAGTCTAGATTTTTCAACTTCTTCTCTTCACCCGTAAGAAGATGAGTTGGTTTTGGGATCCTGGTCGGTTGGTTGACATCCATGATGTGGGCTTCATTGTCCATCATTATGATGATTGGACTGTCTTCAATCACCTCCCACATATTCTCATGGATGGAGCATAGATGAGCTTTCATCCTTCTGCTCCAATTGTCATAGTTCTCAATTGAAAAGAGAGGTAGCTTATGGTTTCCCATAGCTAAAATAATTAGCACAGATAAACAGATCTAATTCAAATGATATGCAGAAACAGCTGATCCTTAGAATCAACTGATCTGATACCACTTGTTGGTCCCGGTGCGAGCCTTTGTCAGTTTAGAAGGGGCGAATAAATTGACTTCAAAAACTTTCAAGAAAGATTGCGGAATAGATAGGGCCCTGACTCACTTTTGTGATTTATCTGTGCTGACTGATCAGTTGAGAGAGACTGACAGAAGCTTAGCTGGTGAGCTGATCAGTTTGGGATTGATAGCTTGAAGACGTGGCTGAAGCTTGTCAGTTCAGTCTGTGTGTGTGAATGCGTGCAGTTGAATAACTTGCAAAACTGTAAGACAGTAAGAACATCACACACAGAGGTTTGAAGCTCCTCGCTTCTACGTCCTCTCTTCCTTCCGCAGAAGGGCAATCGCAAAAGGGCAATCCACTATGCAAGTGTAAAGTTTCTTTATTACAATTACACAGTGAAGAAATCATGTTGGACCTGAAAACGGCACCCTTCAAACCGAGCGCGGCCTCCTTTTCAACTGTTGCTGTCTCGGAAGAACGGACCCGTCGGTACACGCTCCTTCTCAGCCGGTTTCTGGGTCGATAGCTCACACTTACCGGTCCCAACTGCTCGCTGAGACTTTAGGTGCTATTGTCCGTCTTTACATAATTTTAGATCTCGCTCGATCTTCAAGAAGGCAGTCTTGAAACTGTTATCAACCTGGAATGCTCATTTCTCTTGAGGTGGGTGGTTGATCTTTCAGGGACAGAACTAAGAAGTTTTGCTCTTGCTGGAATTCAGCGTCAGTTTAGCAGCTTGCTTTGAACTTGAAGCACGCCTTCTCAGTTTAAGACTTTTCGCACTTTGAGAATCTTGAGCTTTGAGTTGTAGAGATAGAGAAAGAAATAGCTCATTTTCTGCACAAATAGCAAAGTTAGATTGGTGAAAGTCTTCTCTTTGGCCAAATGATTTCACCCTCTATATACAGATGAGTGAATTTTGACCGTTATGATTGGTGATGTTTAGAGATCACCGGGTTTTTTTTCAAAAACGCCCCTAAAAGGAGTGGGGCATTCGGCACCATGCCCAGCTTGTATATAACTTGCAAATCATCTCGTACAAAGTCATAGGTGGGATGTGTCCCAAAAGTTAACACACCCCTAACCAAGTACTTGAACTAGAAGCAAAGAAACAACTCAAAGAGGATACATCCACAGACCGGATGCTAACCCTAAAAACCAAATGAAATATATAACCTGAAGCACAGCCCGAGAAAGACTGAAACTCCAAACAAGAACCAACATAAAACGGGAACAAGAAATAAATGAAAAACATCATCATCTAACTATATCTAAAATGAAAATTAGGATCACCGGTGGCATTTTTAATGCCTATAGCCGTTTGAAGCTTCTTTTAATGAATTAGCCGTTTTGACTTTTAATTTCTCTGCTCTAAGATCATCAGGATCTTTCAAAGATTTCCTATTGAGATCTTCATTAACTACTTGTTAGTAGGAGCAGGCAATTCGGCTATCAGTTCTTGGACATTCAGCTGATGGGCTCTCAGCTGTCTCGGCTTTCAGCTCTGAGATAGTCCAGTTGGCAGATCTTCAGCTGCCTAGAGCTTCTGTCATGATATAGTCTAGCTCGGCTGACTCATCAGCTGAGCTTAAGAGCTTTCATTTCTAGACTTATCAGTTGGCTACTTGCTTGAGCTTTTTCTCTCTAACTGAACTAATGGTCAATTGAATAAAAACTCAAATCGTTTAGAGCTGTTTTATCAATAAACTGATCTTTGATCAGTTTAGGGCCAGCTCTGACTGATCTTCTGATTGGATCAGTTTTAGCTTTCAAGCTGACTCTGTTCATCAGTCTATCCTTACTTTTTGCTAAGACTGTTGACTAATTCATCCGAGGATACCAACCAGTCTCCAAAGTTCTCTTCCCCCTTTACAGCTTATCTCAAGCTTTGAAGAGTTTACTCTGACTGGTCTGATCAGGTAACCTATAAGTTGGTTGACCATGCTTCTGAATAGCTGTCTCTCATCTCAGTTCGAAGTCTTACTTGGTCATTGTCATTGATTTCCAGCTTATCATAACCTGCAGTTTTTCATTAAATCATCACACATATTTTGACATCTCATCAAAACCATCAATTGGGATTTTCCCAACAATTTTCGTAACAAAGCTCTCTGATCAAACCCTAGCCACTCACACACACACTACAATAAGATCTAAGTGTAAAGAGAGACGGATGAGACAGAGGTCAGTGATTAGGGTTGCCTTCTCATGGCCATCCTAAATTTGGGTCGAGTAAAAGAGATCTTGTATAGAGTAAGAAGCCCATTTAAAAATGGGCCATAATTCCAACAGTTATTATATTAATATTTTAGTAACTAGATAAAATGGTTGCCATGTGTCTCACTAATATTTTTATTTAAAAAAAACAATAGGCCACGATTGTAATAGCCACCTTTTTAATTTCCTCCGTGCAAATGCAATTAATATCTTATAACGAAGTGGACAACTTTTTTTTTTCAAGATTACACCAAAATTATGAGATCAAACAAATAGAAAAAGGCAATAACATTTAAAAAGTAGGAAAGAAAAAAAAAGTTGAATGGATTAAAGTAAACTTTTCAATTATAATGCACGAGGTGTGCAAAAAAGAGAACAACTTTGTGTTAAAAGGGCTGTCCACTTTCTACACTGATGCTAATTTATTTTAATATAATGAGTCATCATAGCGAGTATCTTCCTCCCTTCTTTTGAGGTATAGAATTAGATTCCATATGCTTTCGCATTTCGAATATATAGTTTATCAAAAATTATTCTTTGAATGTTTCCATAGATTAATTACTAGCTGGCTACCTGTCGGTGATATACTATATATCCATAACGCCTCATAATTTTAATATTTTATGTACGTGTCAATACTGATTAAAGAAACATTAAGCATTCGAATTTAATTTATTCTCGATACATACAAAATAAATAGAGAGGATTTGCCAAGTTTTATGTGGATTAATTCCACTCAATTGAAGTTCGGAAAGGATGCTCCCAACAATTTTAGTTGTACATATATATCAAAGAATAATTATTATAAATGTCCATCCATTATATTCAGGATTAAGGGTCAAATAAGCCCCTATACTTACTTGGGAGAACAAATAGATTCTCGAATTTTTTTTTGTCTCAATTGAACACCTGAACTTTTATTTTGAGCTTAATCAAACCCCTCTGTCACACCCCTCACAAATGGTCGTTAGTGTCTGTACAAAATGACATCGTTTTGTATTTGGCCCAAAAAAAAAAACCGAACCACCCAAAATCCATGAACAGTGCTCTTCTTCTCCAAATTTCCTAATGTACAATTAATAAATATCAAAGTACAATTGTAACACCCTAAATTCTATAATTTAAAATGTTACTCTTTCAATTCTTTAAAGCGGAAAGTTATTAACAAAAATAGCAGTTTGAATAATTTTTTTTTTATAATTACCCTAGAAATTTCAAGTAGAAAAATAGACCACAATATTTATATTTTCAGAAATTTAATTCTTAGATCAAAAATACCCACATTTCATAAACTCCCAAAATAATCCTAGATCATTTTGAAAAGTAACTCATAAGTTCTAAAATATAAAATTCAAACTTGAAACATTCGTAAAATCATAAAATTCAACCACTACTTTAAGTTAGCAAACGCCACTAACAAACACAAAATACTAAATTCAAAATAGTTTACTTTAAGATACAAGTGCAAAAGTTAAGGACAAATAACCAAAACATCTAAAGAAGATCCACCCCTCATTTCCTTCACGCCGCTCCAAAATCATTGACCTAAAAACATTTAAAAATGTTGGGTGAGCACTCTTAAAACGTACTCAGTGGTAGGGAATTATGAGCATTTCTTTCTATTTATCCAACTGAAATAAATCGCAGGAATAATGGATTTAGAGTACTCTTCTTCTGATTCTAGAATACATCTTGAACTGTGCACATGACATATTCTGGTGCGTAGAAAACGCTTCTGTGCATATAAAACGCTATCCACATTCCATCCACGACAATTCAAGTTGGATTAAAAACATTTCTGACTCAAAGAACATATAACATATACTTTTATTTCGAAGATAATAATTTCACCCACCTGGTAATAGAGAACACGTAAAATCAAGTAGAGAATCACACAGACGAGGATCCTAATTGCGCTGCATCTAGTATCAAAATAATCTCAATAAATTCTCTCATCAAATTCTAATTTTTAAAGATAACCTAAAAAAATCAGAGATTATAAACCTAAATAATTAATTTACATAGTTTTGATAAATCTTCTGGAGTCATTTTATAATTGAAAAGAAAGCAAATGGGTTCAAAATGAATTATTTTTAGTTAAGTCCACCCCTTACTTTTTTTCAAAACCCACGACTGAAATTAAAAATAATTAAATTCCCAAATGAAAAATAAAATCAAACCCCTAATTTTTACTCACTCTTCCACTTTTAATCTTCTCTACGAACACCTTAATTATAATAATTAAATTAAAATGAAATATATCAGTAGGATTTCAAACTACTGAATTCACATCCATGGTATTTATTTAACAAGAAAATGACTATTATTGTTATTCTTAATAAATAACTTCATCTATTATTATCACTATTAATATGTGTGAGTATATATATTTATAAACTTCCCGAGAACAATATTATATCTAAAATCCTCTCACATGTATTAATTAAATCTTAGTTCTATACCTGAGCAAAAGCTCGTGCTTTAATAAATTAGTGATATCTGTTGAAAATTATGTTTTAAAATTTAATGTAATCACAAAATCATCTACATTATTGTAATCGAACCCCTATCTTCCCAAAATCTGTAAATTTGATTTATTTTAAATACTATGATCAATTACTAATTAATTAAAGTATTGAATTTAATATTTTAGTTAATTACCATGCAGAGGAATCATGAATCGTGTTATTATAACCATATATAATTCATAAACATATTGCTCTTGTATGTAATAACCATTATATATAATTAAATAATTATAATAGAAAGATAATTAACTTACCTCAATGATATAATAGTTGCTGAAAATTTTAAGGAAGTCAAGTTCTTAGATTAGGCTATAGAAGGAACACATGTAATGCAAGAGAATAAGAATATAGTATTTCATCCCAACTCTATTATAACAACAATAAAAAAAATAATTTTTATCATTGAATTATTCTTTAAACATTACTCATCACTTCTACAAATCCCTCCTTGTGACACATCAACCCCCCTTAATTTCTCCCTATGACACGTATAGGAGGAAAAAAAAGAGAACAAATCCAATCCATATGTATGCAAAATTTTTATTTATTTATTCTATTATTTTATTATATTATTAATCATCATTAAAATTTGTTAAATCTAAAATCTTGCCCACTAAGAATTATAACTTGTACAATTGTATTCATCGTAGATTCAATATTTTACTTTATTCAAAATCTTATATTTTTATTTTTTCTATTTTTTTTAATTTTGTATATTGAACATTATAAATCTTTACTAGGGGTGCAATGTCGAATTCACTCAAATCCATCTAATTCTATCGAGTAATTTCAAATAAAGTAAAACTTGATTTCAAATCAATCAAATAATTTCAATAATTAAAAAAAAAACACATAGAAGTGGGTTGTTACAACAATCACCAGAAACACAGAAAAAGGAAACAAAAAAAATAAATTTAGCAGTAATTTAGAAGTGGACTATTTATGGTTTTAAAAAAAATATCTAATCCACAGGGCTATCAATATAAATTTAGCAGTAATTTAGTGTTTTACAAGCAATGTATTGATTCCGCATAAGTAATGATTAGATATCCCGTCATTATAATATTTTTAAAATTTTATGGGTGAGCGATGGTTTTCTTATAATTAAGTAACAAACAACACTTAACAAAGATCAATTGTCATCATATATACTATTTTAAAAAAATTGAATTGTTACACATCATACAATGAAATGGTATTTGAAAAGCAATAAATTGTTACAAAACAAACAATGAATTATTTCTAACTGAAATTTAAGAAATTATAATATTATAATCATTGAAATGGTACATAATAATAAATAGAATTATTGATAACATGCATTGCAACATTATATAAAATGCAATTAAATTTCTTATTTTCGATATTCTTACTAACAATGGGGAATTTGTTGCTTATGATGTTAAATTTTATAGCTCAGAATGTTTAAATTTGGTGGTACGTCGGTTTCGTAACTTAGACGGTGATATGCAATGGCTCAACAATGGTCGACGACTAGGAGAGAGAGAGAGAGAGAGAGAGAGAGAGAGAGAGAGAGAGAGAGAGAGATTTATTTGGATATTTCCATATCATTATAGATATAAAATTACATTAATATTATTTTGTTTATAATTTATCTATTAAATTGATATTATGGCATCTTTCCTAATTTTAATCTCAACCATTCATCCATACAAATTGAAAGGCCGTGATTTGTTCCTAGTTCTCACACAAAGAGTAGTCATCATTATAACTTATCCTTAAAAAAATTATAATTAAAAAGAAATATTAAATCGCAATCTAAATCCGCACCATTAAATTTAATATATCTAAATGATCCATCGTGCATAAGATATATACAATTATTGTTCTTTCACTACAAGAAAAATGCTCTTTTTAGAGATAATAGTATCAACGACGATGAATGTTGTGACTAATAATAGACTTAAGTAACGACATGTCATTTCTAATTCCTACATGTAATCTCTAATGATATTTTTTGTGATGACATTATTGTCACTTAAAATAATTTTTAATTTATTTGGGACGAACTATTAGGGATGGACTATTTGAGACGACATGATGTTGTCGTTAAAAATATTGTTAAGTGATGACAATGTCGTCACAAAAATGTCATTAAAGATGTTATGTGGTAATTAGAGACAATATATCGTTACTTAAATCAATTACTAGTGACGACATTTGTCGTTGCTAATACCATTGTCTCTTAAGAATTTTTTTTGTAGTGTTTGTGAATGTCTTAATGGTGCAACTGTGTAAACTCGAATTCCATTAATACCGTTAGGATAAAATATTTACAATTATTGTCTCATGTGAAGGACCTAGTGGTGAAATGGTGTAAGTTTGAAACCAAATATTTTTAATTCGAATCCCACCAACACCGCTAAATGTGAGTCTGTCATACATGGTTTACCATATATAGTTTACCTCTTATGTGTGGTTTGCAATCTATTATATAGAATCAGAGTTTATCCAGTATGCACTCTCGGATAGCGGTTGCGGATTACCCTTGACATAATTTTTAAAAATTATTATTTTATTATAAATTGTAAATATTAATAAATATAATAAAAATATTTAAACAAAAATATTACAGAGCACAAAGACAAATTTTTACTATCTCCTCGGGAACACCCCTAGGTAAAAGAGAGATATCTCAGATTCGAAACCTACTGCTCCCCCTTCCCCCAACTAAAAAATAATAATAATTTATTATTGTGTTTTTGTTTTTTTTTTAATTTTAGAAAAAAAAATCCTAGGATATGTGGGTTTAAAGTTTTTGTTTTTAAATTTTACGTAAATTTAAAAACATTATAAATGCATAAAATTCGAAGTTCTTTCTATTGTATGTGGAAATTATTAATTTTGTATTGATGCAATATATTAGTAAAGTATTAAATATAAAAAATACATATAAAATATAATACTTAAATTATCATGTGTGTATATATATATATATATATATTTCTCGAAATTTATATATTTAGCAAAATAATATATAACACATTTTGAACTGTATTCAATAATTTTTTTTGAAATGCAATCTTCACAAAATTTTCATCTATTTATCATAAACTATAAATGTTAAGCATCACATTTGATAAGTAGTAGTTATGCATTAAATAAATGTAGTGGTCATAAAAATATTTATTAGAATTTTATGAAAAATATTTTTAATTATATTAAATGTTGCCCCATCTCTTATTTTAAAATTAAAACTGAAAATATTATTAAAATATATTTATTAATTTAGAATTGTATAAGAAATAATTAAAAATATATTATCATGTTCACTATCTATCGATGTGCGATTTGAAATATAAATAGAAATGTTATTAAAAATAATTTAGTAGCAGAAGCAACAACAAAAGATTCAAACACTCCCATTTAAAAGAGAGACATTTCGCATTCGAAACCTACTGCTCTCGATCCCTACCCCCTAGCTAAATAAAAAAATATAAGATCTGTTGCTTTCAAACTTTTATTATTAAAATTTTACATAAATTTAATAACATTTTAAATGCATAAATTTCAAGATTCTTTCTATTGTATATGAAAATTGTTATTTTTGTATTGATATAATATATTGGTTAAATATTACACATAAAAAATACATATATAATATAATACTTAAATTATTATATATATACATTTCTTGAAAGTTATTTGTTTAGCAAAATAATATATGACACATTTTGAATTCTATTCAATTTTTTAAATGCAATCATTACAAAATTTTCATCTATTTATTATAAATTATAAATGTTAATCAACATATTTTGATAAGCAGTAGTTATGTATTATATAAATGTAGTGGTCATACAAACATTTATTAGAAATTTTATGTTAAATATTTTTTTAAATGTATTAAAATGTTGCCCCCTCTCTTAATTTAAAATTTAAATTGAAAAAAATTATTAAAATATATTTGTTTAATTTATAATTATATAATAAATAGTTCTTAATAAATTATCATGTTCACCATCAATGTATGATTTGAAATTTGAATGGAGTTATTAAAAATATTATAGTAGCAAAAGCAATAACAACAAATTCAAATTTGATTAAAAGACTTTTTTTATGCCCACACATAATGATATATGTTGATGAAAAATGAACGGTCAATATAAATATTTTTGATTAATTTAAATAAAAAAAAAATCAATCCTAAAGTCTTTTCGTTGTGTTCCATATCTCACATTCTTCTTTTCAAAAATCAGCGTCCATCGATCTTTCCATACACTATTTTAGGACCATAATATATATGTTCAACTTTAATCCTACGACATATAATAACAACCTTGATTTTCTTTGAGTTTTTAATTTCTTCTGAATATATTGTGTGAATTTTTATATAATAAAAAATTGTACATTATATTCTATATAATTATAACCTATATAACATAAATTAAAGATGAAAATTTTAGGCTTAACTAAATCTATAATTACATAAATTTATAAAGTGAGCATACTTTTTTATTTAATTTACAATTAAATATAAAGAAGACGTAAAATTCAATTATAATATAAAGAATATATAGTCAACATAAGAAAGAAAAAAACAATAGGTTTTCTACATCTATTTTTTTTAATTGATTGACCGATTTCCTAAATAAAAAAAAAATCGAGATTCATGTGTGGAATAACAGATTTGCTATGTGTAATGTTTATATGATTAATTGTTTTTTTATGGACTCAGAAAAATAATTAATATTGATTGCATGTTATTTATGGATAGATATTATTAAAAATCTATACTATATATTAATTAAAGTAGTGCACAATTTTCGAGAAGAAATTTTCCCGCTTAAAAATGTCAAATTAGAAAATAATTTTATTTTTATTTTTTTGCTCTTATCAATTGATAAAATATTAATTTGAGCATAGCATAAAACATTATTTTTATGCAGTATTGAAAAGATTAAATAGCTCACACGTGATCATTTCATAATTTTTCAAATTAAATTTCAGAGATCAAATCATATTGCTCAAAAAATAAGGTCATCTTATATATCATCACGTAACGCATGGGTGTTAAACTAGTTAATTTAATAATAATTTATTCTAAATTTATATTAAATACTTATATCTTCAGAAATGTGATTTGGACGGCAAAAATGCATAATTCTATGAAAACATTGTATGAACTCATCAATCATCACGAAGGCGACATGCTGCATGCATTGTAGACTAAATTAGGATCTTAACTTAAAAATTAACTGCTCATATTTTTATGGATATATATATATATATATATATATATATATATATATATATATATATATTGGCGGAACTTGGAGAGATATTTTTTTCATGAGCTTCATGCATGTGATTTTTACTAATAATATAAGTAGTTAGGTCTGTTTTTACAGATTGTTTTTCTTTTTTTTTTTTTTCGGGAAAGGAGGAGCAATTAGCTTGAACTCGAGACATCTTCTTTTTACACACGAGTTGATCTCTACTGCTTTGGTGTCTCCTCACCCCTTACTCGGATCAGATCCCCTATTCTCATCCGTACTATATTTCATGAGCGATATTAAGTTTTTTTTAATTTTTTTTTAAATTTTTTTACATATATCTTAATTGGGGAAGGATGAACCCTTAGTAAAAAATTTTAACTAAAATAAATCATAATAAATTAAAACTTAAAAATAAAAATAAAAGGTTGGCACAGAAAATGCCACACGAATTGGCACAGGTGATCTCATTTCCACCCCTACGGTATCTTCCCGTAATAAAATACTAAATTTACAATAGAAATTTGAAAATTTATATTTACATGCACCTTAATCCAGAAGTATTAGGAAAATAAAAAGAAAGATAAGAATGTGTAATGAAGCACCTTTCCCTCCTTTATAATCTGCACTGATTTCCCGGGAACTACGACACTCTTTTCCAAAAGCAGCCACCACAAATTCCCTACTTATGCTTCGAGTTTCAATTTTAATTTAAAGTCACACACACACGCGCGCATATATACATATATATATATATTCTTAATTGTTAATTTTTGACGTAACATCAACTTTATAATCATAGTGTAAAGATAACTTCTTAAGACCATTATTATCGGTTGCTTGCGACCGGTCGAATGCCACGTCAAAAAAAAAGAAAAAAAAAAAAGAAAAAAAAAAGAGGTTGTTTGCATTTCAATGTTCGACCAAGGGAGGTCAGCCGAACGCGGGTCTCCCTCTCTCTTCTCCCATTATTTTAATAATTTTTTTATATTTTATATTTTTTTTATGTTTTATTAAAATAAATATATTCATTATATTTAAATTTTATTTGGACACTTGTCTCTATTTTATTGGATATGTAGATATAATAATTATTAATAATAAATATATCCATTATATCTAAATTTTATTTGGCCACTTGTCTCTATTTTATTGGATATGTAAATTTTATTTGGATATCTAGATATAATGCATATATTTCTTTTCATCTATTTTAATCGTCGCTTGTTTATTTCAATTCATGTTCGGTTTATTGTTATTTATGTTCTTATTTTGTTTATTTTGTATTTTATCATATTGTCTATTTTATAAAAGTGTGTTATTTTATGTTATTATAATTTTCAATAATAATAATTATTTATTTTAATTATTATTAATTATATTATATTTATTAATAAAAGAAAAGAAAAAATAATATATAATCTTGTGGTTGGGTGTTTTGGGTGGTTGCTGATAAACTATCAAATTGTATGTGGTTGGGTTGGATAAGATAATGGTGATATGGAAGAGAGAGAAATTAATTAAATATTGAGGGTGGTTGTCCGGTTGGGGTGTTTGCCCGATTGCTGATAATGATAGTCTAACTCTACCTAAAGTAGTCTGTATGTGTGTGTAATTAATATTTAATTTATATATATCATAAGATCATCATACATTCGATTTAGGACCCCCTGCAAAAACAAAGATTATTATTTGTCTTCATGCATGCAGCAAATATGCTAGCTAAATGAACGATTAGTCGGACACATCTCGATTAATTATAAAGAAAAAATTAGCTTCCTTTTAATTAACTAGTAGTTAGTGATGCCCAAACTATTTAATTTGTTATGAACACCCTTATTCTTCAACTTTACAATGCTTTATTGGGATAAGAATGTTTGGGTTTTGAAAATTAAAGAAGAAAAAGGTGTTATATTTTGTAAAACACGTCACAAAGCATGAAAAGTAGTGATTTCTTTTGATTTTTTTGTTGGGGAAGATTTTGCTTTTCTCATTTAAACCTTCTAAAGCATAAAAGTTGCTCCTACTTTGCCCAACCATTACGTTATGGATCCCTCACTCCTTAATTTATAGAGTTAAACTCAATTCACATAATAATGCATCAATTAATATTCCTCAAGCCGAACCAATTAATTACGTACTTTAATTTTTATGTTTTTAATTTTTCTTCTTCTCATGTTAATGTTTATCATCAAAGAAAATAAGATAAATGAGAACATGGAATCTATTTAATGGAAACAGTAATGCTAGCCAGCCAGATTCTGGCTAGCCATGCATAATTCTATTATTTGGTAATTAGCAATATGGTATTTATTTAGGTTAATTAATGAATATTTTGTTTTTACTATATTGTCCTTTTTAAATATTGTCATCTATTTATAAAGGTCAATTAACATTTTATGGAAAAAATATTTTTAACAAACGAGTGATTAGAAATAACAGAATAAATAAGATATACTAATACATATCTCCATATTTTATAAGATATTTTAGGTATACTAATACATATCTCCATATTTTATAAAGATTGTGCAATCGAATAAATAAATAAATCGATAATCATATTTATACACTAATTTCTAATTTAATTATAAATTAAATTACCGGAAATTAAAATGTTACATAAGTTTGTGTTAGTTTGATTTCATATATCTAGTTTCTATTAGTTTGATTTTATCTAGTTTGTGTTAGTTTGATTTTATTGAGTGTGTGATCGACAGTGCAATTACAATTACAAATTTTAACTTTATAATAGTAGAATTTTAATTTACGATCAATGGTGCATCAATATTACAAATTCCATTTATTATATCGAGTTTATGATACACAGTGCAGCTACGATTACAAATTATAACGCACAGAAATGAAGGTTAGAGATGTTTTTGGAAATATCATAACAATTAATGTTGCTGATTTTTTGTAGAAGAAAACGGAAATGATTGATAAAATAATCTTGTGGAGGATATCCGTTACAATTAATTTCTCCAATCATTGATATTCGCATGCACGAATTAATTAGAGAGGGTTATCGCTAATTCTTGTGGAGGGTATTAATATAAATTTAGTCATTAATCGATGGTTTATTAATGAAATTGATTAATTATAAAACTAAAAATAAAAAAATCTGAATAGCCACGTTCTGGCTATAAATCACGACTGGGAAACAGTAATGCTAGGATTTGAGTTTCAAGGAAAACTTTCTACTTTAAATTTGATATCTTCAGTAGATTTAGTTTTATGTTTTTATTCCATTAACGCATATTTACTACACACATACCATGGAAATTCCCCACGTGTTTTCCCCCAAAAAATAACAAATAAATATTTAATAAATAATTTAAAAACTCAGTATGCATGTTATGGTAAAATTCATTAAAAGAAAAACGATTTTCGAAGAGTGAATTATACTTTTCAAGAAACTGAGTAAATTTTATTTCTTTTATCATTTTTTTAATACAAAAATACAATTTTAACATCTTTATTAAAGAAAAATATATATTATATGATTTTAAAATTATAGTATTTCATGAAATTAAACTACTACTTTTTTTGCTATTGTGATAATTTCCTAAACTTTGTATTATTATTATTTCTGAAATATTTACTTCTTTAAACTTGAAAAGGGCATAATGGGAAATATATTTTAAAATTAATGTTGTTAAATTATTATGGTATTTGAAGAAGTAATATGAATTCTACCTTTTTTTTTACTTTTCATAGTATAGTCCTGATCAAAGAGAAAATGAAACTGATTTTTCTCGAGATGAAATCCGTCTCTTTCAGTAAAAAAAAAAAGGTCCAAATGACTTTTTCCGTTTAATTTGTTTCTGGCCTCGTTGAAACTAAAAGAGAAAGCAAGTTATTTTCACCTTTATTTTGCTTTTACTTCTTTGTTTTTGTTTTGTTTTTGTTCTATATTAGCTTCTTTTCTTGTTCAATTCTTTTAATCCTTTTTGTTTTTTGGATACTCATCACTTTCTTTAAAGGCTATACACAACACACCGATTCACAATTTAGACATCGAATTCCAAACTATTAGTCAGTTTTAAAATGCCATTTCAAATTTTGGAGTCCAAGCTTATTTTATTTTATTATTTTTATTTTTACTATACCATTTTTTTTACAACTGTAAGTGAATGATTTGACATTTACGCCCCAAAATTTCAGTTCTTGTAACGTTACTCTACCTTTCTATATGCTTCCACATGACAATTTTTTTTATTTTTTTTAGAAGGATTCCACATGACAATTATTAACATTATTTTTCATTGCTTTACTAATTACGAATACATACCGTGATAACATAGAATCTTTTTTTTTTTTCTGAGCAAAATAATATAGAATCTTCAGAATGGTGTATACAAATAATCATGAGATATAAATAATTAGGTATTTTTAACCCCCCCCCCCCCCCCAAAAAAAAAAAAATCCTAAACAGTACCCCCAAATTAAAATGTTGGCTACATTATCAATTTAAGTGATAAATCCATAAAACTCTAAGAAGGATGCATCATTGTTTGGAATGTACTCGGTAAATTGACTAAATTCCGCTTTGCAGATTCACCCTGCGATAATTCATTAGTTTTATCTTAAAAATACTACTCCCTCCGTTTCGTTTTATTTGTTATTTTAGATTTTTTGTTTTGTTTCAAAATATTTGTTGTTTTATATATTTTCGAGAAAATTTCACTTTTGGTCCCATAAGACACGCCTTGCTCCTCTTTTGGTCTCAACAGTTTCGATTTTGGTCCCAAAAGTTACGAACTATCAGTTTTAACCTCGACGTTACGGTTTTCATTAAATATGCTATCAATTTTGGTCTCATTTCATTATCAATTTCGGTCCCAAATGGAAACTTTACCAAATCACAGTAACATTCATTGGAGAGAATTGTCACCTATATACATCAATAAATACCCCCTCACAAACACAATAAACATCATATCCAAACAAATAGCACTAGCCTTTATGACTGCATCACAACGTCTACTGCTTCTTGATTGCTAACCTATAACCATTGAATCAGCAAACATAAATCCAGTTCCATAAAGCAGTGAAAGAGCAATGCTAATACATTACCATGGAGATTAAGCAGCAAACATTAATTGTTGTAGAATTTCAACATTTTCAATCACCTCTTCCTAAAGTCCATCAGATGCTAGGACCAGATATTGCATATCTGGTGTCAAACATATGACTTTCGTATCCGGTTCTGTCATTACCCAGTCTTTGAGATGAGCATCTCCAATGCTTCTTGAAATTGCAAGTGTTCCATGAACTCTCCAAGTTCCGCGATGAATCTCAACATATCCACCATGTTTATAATATGATCATCAAATCAATTCCAGCTCCACTCATTTTGTGCATATAAAAAAGGCTCAAGTTGAAGAAATACATACTTTTTCCTCTATTCTTCTTCGCTCATCTTCCCGTACGTGTTGGTCTATGGTCCGCTGTGAGAGCTTCTGCCGCCCCACCTCCCCTGCACATAACTGCTCTGCAGTCACCCAAGTTTGAGACAACCATTTCCCTCCCTTCAATCAATGCAGTGACACAACAAGCACCACTATCCAAGCCCTGCAATTTCAACTCATTCATGAAATTCCTTCATAGTTACTGAAAAGAATAGACTGAGTTTAATCAAGATTTCACACCATGTGCTTATTTGTGAATTAAACTAGCTTTCTTATAATGCTAATAAAGATGGACATTGAAAGGAAGAACTATCTAATTGACGTATTAATTATTGATTTCATGAGTAAGAGCTATATGCAGAAATTCATCATCTTTTCCATTTCAAGAAACGCATATAACTTATCTCCAACTTTTTACAATTAAAAAAAAAGTTCCATGTTTCAAGAATTGTTCATCTGTTTTCAAATACCCTACCTTACAAGTTGCTTCTTTAGCCTTATCTTCTGATGTGGTCTCCAACATTTCAAAAATCTTCAGATGCAAATTCTCAGCCACAAACGCTGCTGCATTGCTTCCTCCATGCCCATCATACACCCCAAAGAGCCTCTACATTTTTTTTTCAGAACACTATCACTTTCGGAACAAAAAGAGTCTACATGCCACCTCAGCATCAACTCTCATAAAATGAACAAAAACAGAAAACAAGAAATGATTTTTACGAGTACCTACCTTATCACCATTTGCAGAAGCAAAAACCTTGTACGAATCTTCCATGAACTTCTTCTTACCCTTCAACGAATAAACACCGACCATCATCGCCATCGCGTTCCTTCAAAACATCAACAGGAATTTCAGACAGAACATTTGGGATCTCGATCGTCAGCGGCCTCTTTCTCTTCAACGAGCAAGAAACCAAGCCGTTCGCGATTTCTGCTCTATCACGCATTCCCAGCCTAGCCACCCCGCCCAAGCCCCCATCAAATTAGGAATTAGGGATTCGAATTCGGTGGGAATTTGGGATTTCCCTTCAGATTTTGGGCGTGACTTGTGAAATTAGGGATTTGGTTGTGTTGGTTCAGAATCCCGACTGAAAAGAGGCGCACGTGAGTCACCTGTGACTGCCTCCGTTAATTCGTTTAACTGGCATTAAATCTCCAGGGATCAAAATTGATATTATCAAACCTATGTGATTAAAAGTGAGCGATTTTTTTTTAAAAAGGTTCAAAATCGACACTGATGGGACCAAAATGCGAGCAAGGCGTGTCCTACGGAACCAAAAGTGAAATTTTCTAATATATTTTCACACTCTCTCTCTAATTTAACCTTATCACAAACCCTATTTTAGGAAAATATAATTGAATAAGATTTTGTGGTATATGTGAGGGATGTATATATTTATTCATAAAATTAATTATTAATTGTAGATAAAAAAATTTAAAATAACAAATAAAAAATGAAATGGAGGGAGTATATCGAATCGATAGCTTAATTAGTGAAGTGGTTTATGGTGATTTCGAACTTTAATTAATTACGTTTTCTAGATTAAAAAAAAAACTTTGATATGCCATGCAGTAAATTAATTTGATATGATTAATTAATTTATTTATTTATTTATGCCCAATTAGATCTACACGACAGTTTTCCATACTAGGACTCTAGGAGTAAGACCCAACTTACCTAGAAAATGAATTCATTTTCTTCTTTTTCTACAAAAAAAAAAGGAAAAAGAAAATATTGCTTAAAAAAAAAAAAACTATTGTCGCAAATCATGAATCTTGAACACCAGGCGCCTATCAACATTTTCAAGAATTCCCAACTCATCCACCGATGACTGTTTTTCTACATCGTCGCGGTCAACATCGAACGAAATATTTAGGTCCAACAAAACTCCGGCACCGGCGATCCCATTTTCCGTTTGTTGCTGATCAGAAGCCCTGGACGTGGTGGAGCTGAAACTCTCGCAACTGAGTATAACAATGGCATCGCAAAGAGCAAGTTCGTGGCCATTTTCATCGACGATTCTTCCCTTTTCGATGGCCCTTTTGAGTCCCATTTGTGAGGAATAATCGGCCTGCTCAAAATTCTCGACGAAGAAAACTCGGCGAGGATTTTCCGACACTGCTCGAGCAAACCTATGGACGTAGCTCTTGCATTCATCATCATCATCATCATCTCTCCCTCGTTCGTTCCGACAAGAATCGATGAAAGTGATGGAGACGAAGCTGGAGTAAGTACCGAAGACGATTCTAGCCAATTCTCTGGCGATTTTCTCCTTGGCTTGCGATTGGTCGGGGCCCAGGAAAAGAAGCCATGTTTCTTCTTTGGCATCGTCGACATCATCAAGTTGGGGTTTCTGTTTCTGTTTCTTCCTTCTCAACATTCCCGACCTGCATTGCAGAATGGTTCCGGCAATGTCGGGAATGATTTCTTTCTGGCTTGGAACCTTCTCCTCCAACGCATTGCAGAGAAGGTTCAGATTTTCGGCGTTGAATTCCTTCAACTTTTGTGTGCAGCCGTCCACGTCCATCATATTATTGTCGAAATCTACTTGTTCTGATTCTATGTTTCTCGGATTTGGATGATTAATCCAATGTTGAGAGAGAAAATGGCTTCGCCTTGGAGAAGATGTCAATGATGTAGGCACTTTGTGGCCAGAGTTCCAATATTTCTTGCATAATTCTTCTCTCATACCCTCACTGTTCTTCTGTAATCAATTCGATCAAAAGTAATTTATAATTAGTTTATGTCATATAATTAATTAATTAATAACTTGAATTAATGACGTACAGTAATATTTAACCATATATATATATACCTGCAGGTGTTTGTGGTTTAGTCTTGGAGTTTGATGTTCATCCTTAAGCCAAGAAGGCAATCTGGAGAATGCGCGGTCATTAGAGCAAACTCCATTTTCTGCTCTAGAACCTTCACTTTTTTCATCACTGCATGCACTGTAACAACATCGATCGTCAGAATTAAAGGCTCAATTTATATATATATACCGTAGGTACGTACGTACGTACCTGTGGGAAACAAGGTGCAGGGTGAAGGGCAAGCTATTAAGGGGAATGGTGAGAGGATGCAATCCCCAAAGGGTTTGGAGAGAATGGTAGCCGCCATTTCTGCAGCTGATGTATGTCTGGAAGGTGGCGATTCCCATGAGCCAAAACCTCTCCATCTCTCCAAACCCCCACACCAATCTCCCAATCTCCATCATCATGTGCTCCACAGAGCAGTAGTACTTTCCCCTTCCTTCTCTCTCTAAACTAACCCTATAATCACTGATCCATTTCAGATCTCCTAAATACAACACCGCCCCTTTCCCTTTCCTCACAAGGCTCTGTACCAAGCATGTCAGCTCTCTAATCTTCACCTCCACTTGCTCGCGCTCTAGATTGCAGAATGAATACAGTGGTGGGATGCTGATGAACTTCACCTCTCTCAGACCTTCACCCACCTCTCCTCTATCAACCCTATCCATCAAATTCTTTACTGTGCTTTCTAACTTATATATGCTCTCACCTACTAGCACCATACTCCCCTTCTTTTTCACCAAATTGTCCATCACCACTTTCAAATCCTGCTCGCTCCTCGCACTCAGTTTGATCTCATCACTTTGGCTGGTTGAACATGAAGGAGATGATGTTAAATTAATATCAATATCAATATCAATTGTGTTTTCTTTCATGTGTTTGGGTTTGGGAGAAGCCGGCGAAGAACACAACTGTAAAGAAATGGCTTTCTCCACATTGATTTTGACTTGCGTGCTCGAGAATCCCGCCTCTCTCATCACTCTGCTCACGCTCGGATCATCCAAGATGGAGATGATCAGCTGCTCCAGCTCGATCTTCACGGCGAGGAGCGGCTGCTGCTGGCTCTCCACGGAGCCGCGCCGCTGGTGGGCCTGAGCGCGCTTGAACGCCGCCACCAGCGCGTTGGAGATGGAAGGGTGGTTTGGAGAATGAGCGGCGGCGCCGAGCATGGGGTTGGCGGCGGAGGCCGGGAGGCGGTTGAGCGCCACGTTGAAACAGAGCTCAAGCGCCTTGCACTGGAGGGGGTGAGAGTGGGACTCCAAGCAGGCCACGCGGAATAAGCCGGTCGCCGCCGCCAGCATGGTGTTGGCCACGTGGAGCGGCGTCACCTGTGCATGGCCGCGCCGCTTCGCCATCAGCACCGCCTGCTTCACCACTCCGGCCGCCTCCGGCGTCAGAGATTGCTGCACCGCACAGTTTCCGCCCGCTCTCATTGCTTCGATCTTGAAGATTTAATTGCTTGGCGATTGATTGATTGATTGTGGAAGTGTGGAAAATTAAACCTAATTAGGGAAACTTGGTTTTTGTTGCATGACAATGGAAAAAAGAAAAACACTAGGTATACTAGTGTGGGAATGTTTGGTTGTTGTGTGGAAATTCTTACTGGCCAGGTTTGTGGACTACGACAGTTAAATATAGCTAGATAAAGGGGGAATTCTTTTCTTGTAGATGAGGTAAATAATGATAATAATAATAATACAAATTAAAATATATGATCGAATATCGATTAATGTAAAATATAATCTATGCAATCCAATGCGTGAACATATATATAACAACATACATACATAGATGAATTATTTAGAAATTAATTTGTAGTAGAAATATATATAATTAAAGTTTTGTGGTTTTGATGAGAATTATAGTGGCATAATTAGTCGAAAGTAGTCGATGGGAAAGTGGAATGCATGTGCTGACAAGGAGGACGAATTAATGCACCAGTACCAAAGGTAAATCAGCTTTACTCTCTATGTCATTCTTTCTCGATACATTATATGCATATCTATACACATATTTTATTAATTTATAAAGCTAGCTAGATAAATCGAATGTGGTGTTAGTGGGACTCTGCCTTTCATGCAGCTTACACTAACTTAAATTAATTATAATTATTTTCTATATGATTCTTTTGTGAGCATATTAATTATATTAATTTAGTCTCATAATTAATATATTTGGTTGGTTAGCATTTTGTATTGAGGACGAACAATTTCATGTGTGCATGCATCCATCCATAACTTTTCTTTCTGGATGCAAACATTATTTATTTAGATATATTTAGTGTGTGTGTGTAGAGAGAGAGAGAGAGATTTAATTAAATGAAGTGTAAATAATGAATTCTCCAATTATTGGATAATGTTTTATGATTACCCTAAGTGCAGTGCAACTTTTCTTTTCCCAATCACTGGATCATGTGGTCATATATAGCATTTTTATTGAAGACTACTAAAGTGATGTGAATCGAGTAAAAAGTTACAAAAATTACCAAATTATGAAGCAACGCTTTAAAATTTTTGTGTACACGTCACAGCTGTAGCTCACTTTCTAGCAGTCCTAACTTTTATTTATTTTATTTTATTTTATTTTGGGACATGCAGATGAAATATAAGTAAGGTAGCTATAATTAATAAACACAGAAAACGAGGACCTGAAAAGTGAAGCAAGGTGTGGGGGATGTCTGTTTGAAGGAATCGGGAAGTGTGTACGATTTTCCTTCCAAAAACCACAGCCAAGCAAATTATAAAGCCTCTCTCTCTCTCTCTCTCTATTTACTTTTAACGTTTTATGAAGCTTTGCATGCAACGCCCTTTTTCTATTTTGCATGGGGATTATCATGAACTTCGCAAGCATTCCCCACATCTCTCTCTCACCATCCCTCTCTCTCAAATACTAAATATGAGTTGCAGTCTGTTGCATACTTGGATTTACATCTGAGTTTATTGTGTATAGTGATATACGTAACATAAAATTTGAAATAAATTAAAAGATTCAAATATGTGATGATCGATAAAGCCATTCTCAATCTTACTCTAAAATAGAATGTATTACATGAAATGAATTACAACTATATACTCTTTAAACAGCGCAATTTGGAAAACATATATAATACTCCTATATATATACATGTGGAGTATCACTACTCACTAGTATTCAAAACTCTCTACTCTCTATATTCATTAATTATTTGGTGTTGATATAAAGTTACAATTATGTCATTAATCAATATTATATTTATAATTTGCAACTATCATTATTTTATCATGTGCTAGCTCTTTTAATTTTTTTCCTTATGTTTTTATTTTAATTATAATAAAATATATCTGATCATTTTTAATTAGATAACTAATTATTTAATATTACTTATATGTTGATTATTGGAAATGAATAAAAAGTAAAAAAAAAAATATAGAGAGTAAAGATATGTACGTGGCTGGAGAAGAATTTTAAAATAGACTACAAATCATTTGCATTTAGAGTATAAAATATTGCAAAATAGAGTTTAGGGTTGGGAATATATTGCAAATCATATTTAATTTGCGGTGTAGTACGTCTTGTATTGGGCAGCTGCATGTTTTTGTGGTCTCTTCTCATTTCTCAGCGTGGCATATATATATATATATATATATAGAGAGAGAGAGAGAGAGAGAGAGAGAGAGAGATGAAACCCATGCATTGGTCACCATCCATTTCATATCAATCTTTATCTTCAACTTCAATAAAAAGAAAAAAGGAAAACTGATCAACATATACATATATATGTGCTATTGCAGATTGTGAGATTAATTAAATTAGAGAAATATAAAAGTATTCACCCATTTAGCCAGATAATGTAGGATCGGAACAAATTAATTAATTAAATCTGATGATTTTTATTATTTACCGATGTCATCTGGTGTGTGTATTGTTGCAGAGCAGAAAAGGGTACTTGAATTTAGCTGTAGAAGTGAAGAAAAAAGCAAGAACATTCTGCTGAGGGGCCCAAGACATGAGCAAATTCTGCAAGCAAGAATATTTCCAAACTCTATAACTAATATGTCTAATTCCTACATACAGTAATTTCACTGTGCATAACATCCATCAAAAATCCAAAATGTATCTAGCATAGTGTGTTTTTCTGCTCTCTGCTCTCTGCTCTCTGCCTGGGAATTTGAACTAAAGTAGTAATGTTGTATCATATCCATCATTCATCGATCATCTTTCTCAATTTATGCCGAAATTAATTATTTTTATCAATAATAAAAAAAAACCATTATATTTCATCTCAACCTACACATTGACAATTTCACATTATATATATACTGTCAAAGTATACTGTTCGATTTTGATTCAAATTTGCGACTAACAAGTATATATATATATATAATTTATATATATATATAGAAAAGCATGCATGCATCTTGATTTTTAACGGTGTTTTAATTTCTTTATGTATCGATGAGCACCTTTTTATAGATAAAATTAAATAGATAAGTATTATAATCTTAATTTATTCAAAGGCATTGTATTCTGAGCTAGTCTCAGTCAAAAAGGCGTCTTCCTATCTTTGATGGCCTAAAAAGACATCCAAAGAGCACCCAAATAAACTGTTTGAAAAGTTCTTTAGCTACCAACAAAAGCAGTGTTTGAACATATTTTAATTATTAATTTCATGACCAAATATATATATATATATATATATATATATATGTTTGTGTTCCTTTTGATACTATTTGACCCATGCTTTCTTGTTCCACAAAGACAAATAAACCTTGTTCAAATAGCTAGCTAGGTTAAATCTACAAAAAGCTACGTACCAAAACTGTTGGTCATAACCTATCTCTTTACATCTAATTGATTTCTCTTCTTTCCCTATCAGTAATATACAGTTATGGATATTTTTTAAATAATAATTAACTAAAAAAAAGTGTGGCCTGTGTGTGTGTGTGTGTGTGTGTCAGGAGATATATATAATACATGATTAGCAACCCCACTAATTACCTTTTTTCTCTCTAGCTTGCTTAAAGTAATTAGTAAAGCACTATATATTAAAAGTAATAATGTATATATGGCACTATCTACTCAAAAGACTGATGCTTTTCGCGCTTCAAATACGCGTCCACATTAATTCCATGTGATGGGTTAAAGAGATAGCTACCTATTTCTTTCTTGTATACATATATATTATTAATTTCGATCTCGACTACTTAATTAATTTATGCCAAAGCGAATTATATATATAATATAGCTCGGAAAGATTTACCAACACAAACACTCCCATCATACTTTAGAACCCAAAAATCTTAAAATCGGATCTTCAAACAAATGGGTCACGCGGGTTCGAATCGATCCGCCCCTCTCACGAAAAAAAGAACTACGACTGTAAAAATATAACTCATTACACTAAAAAATATTACATTTAAAGTATCACTTAATTTGCTACTTTGATTATATGAGTTTATTCCATTTAGCCGAATGTGTGTTGCACTGTGAACATTATAAAAAATATTTAGGTATAATAATAATATTATATTCAATCATAAATTATGTATATAATTAAATACATGGATTATATCAAATGACTTATGATTTTTTTGTCTATTTTTCGATAGAGTATGTGTCAATAACCTTTCCAACTTTATAAAAGAAAAGACGATCGACTCAGATATGTTGGATTGTTATGATATTTCTATCTTTTTAAATGGAATATTGTCATTCGGTATTACATGTAACTTTATCAACCCAATTGTGGAGAAACAAACCTTGGACCTAAGGATTGCATATGCATGTTTAGAGCTTCACAAATCTATAAGAAAAATAGAAATGAAAAATAATGCAAAAAGTAAAAAAAAAATGTGGATCTTGCATTTTTAAGAAATTAAAAATATTCTAACAAAACTAATATATTTAATTCAAAATTTTAATTTTAAATATTTGAACTCTATAAATATAAATTACATTTAATGTTAAATTGATAATATAAAATATCAAATATTACACTTGATCTCAACTGAAAGCCAAGAAAGGTGGAAAGACCGTAGTTGGACCCAACAGGTTATAGTTTGTTCATGCTCAATTACATTTGTTAATTCTCCAATGTGCGGTAAATTTTGTTTGTAAATTCAAAATATATAAATGTTACTATTTAAAATATATTTAAAGTTGATGATTATTTTAATATGTTCATTTCAAGTTTTTTTTAAAAAATAACATTAAATTTATAAAAATCAACTGATACATTTAATTTGATAATTTAAATACATTTAATCAATTTTTATTAATATTAATTGATTTTGTCATTTTATTGTTAAATAATTTCAAAATATTCAAGTTATCAATTATAAATATGTTTTAAATAGTTAGACCTTATATATTTTAATTTTTGAAATAAAATTAATCTCACATTGAAAAATTAAATATTGTTGTATATAAAAAAAATTATAAATTGTGAGAGTCAACAATGAATTTTCCATCTTTCTCGGTCTTTCAGTTGAAATCAAGTGCAATATTTTGATATTTTTCTTTATCAATTTAATATTACTATTAGATATTAAATATATTTTGAATTTAGAGAATTTAAATATTTTAAATTTAATTTTTATTAAATATATTAAAATATTGGAATATAATATTTTAAATATTTTAATTTAAAATTTTAACTTTTAAGTTAATTAAATATATTAAAAAAAATAAAGATATGCGTCTAAAATTTTAAATTAAATATATTTGAATATAAATGCCTTAACCTAATTACTTTTGTTCGGTAATACATGCATTGATTAAGGTAGATATAAATGTACGTAAGAGTTGTGTGTGTGTGTGTGTGTGTGTGTGTGTGTGTGTGTGTGTGTTGTTTGTAGGATTGGAATAAATGTAATGATGATCCCTAAATTGCTAGGGATTCCAATTAATCTGAGAAACACAAAATTTGATTGGATGTATATATCTATGCGCAATATAAAAGTTATTTGCTTCCATATATAATTAATTTTAAATATATCATATAAGGTAAATTTAACCATTTTTTCTGAATAAATATTTATTCAATCATGCATAGATGTAAGTATGGAATTAATGTACGTATTGGACATACCATTTAAGTAAATAACTAAATGATTTCATATAATTTTTTTAGGGATAAAAATAATTAAAATTAAAGTAAGATTTGTTCAATCACGCGCATAAATACAATTTTCACTTTGCTTTTGACACATTTATTCTTGGGGTGATAGTATCAAGTAGGAGTAATCACAATATGTGAAATTAATTTGATTTTTTTCCACCTTTAATCTCTATTGATAACTAACAATCCAATTTAATAAATAAATTAGATATCTTATAAAAATGACAATAAATTTGATGAATATAATAGTTATTAAGGTAGGACATTCTCATATAATTGTGTTAGCATGTTTATTACTAATTCACAAACAATCACTGAAACGTTATTAAATTTCATTGAACCATTTTAATGAAATAAAAATCAACAAATATATTAAAATGTACATCAATATTTTATAATAAAAATAAGAAATAAATTAAACAAAAATGTTTATACAATATTATAATTGACGGAACTAATATTGAACACACTACACTTTATCATTTTAAGTAGTTGGTGTATATATTAAACACGTATAAACCACATACAAGCATCAATTTTTTTTAATTTATTGAGCATGGACCAATCTGATAGGTCTCGTGCACCCAAATTTTATTTTATTTACCATGTCAATCGAGCTCAATTTCATATTCTAAAAAAGAAAAGGTAGTCAAATACTTGAATTGATTGATCAAGTCGAACAGTCCACACGGATTTTGAAAAGATTTCTTGAAATTAAATATTGGAAATAAAAATTATGTGTGTGTGTGTGTGTGTCCTTAAGGATATATATTATTGAATGTGAACAAATTAAATTAAACTGATCTTAAATTGTGTCCATTATATTTATATGTTTATTAATTTGGAAAAAGGCAGCATTATATGTATGAGAATAAAAAATGTGAATTGGTTGGTGGTATTAGCATATATAATTATATGTATGTATGTATGTATGTATGTATGTATAAAGGCACGCAAGAAGGAGAAAGAGGTTGTAATTTTGACATGACAGCCTTGTTAATGCAAAGGTGACGGAATTACGTAACTCACACTACCTTTCTCAAAAAAGTTTCTTCACTATTTTTTCTCTTTTCTTGTCGCAACATTAATTAATTTATTCCCTAATTGCCATGTTTAATCATTTTTAACTATTCATCAGGGAGTCTACCTTAAATTCTTCTATTTATCAAATTCAATCGGCCAGAGAATTGTGAATCATGTAATTCATCAATCACTACTACATGTTAAGTAATTGTAGTAGTAATATATAATTTATACAATTAAGGCCTAAGATACTATTATCATATGGCCAAACTTCAACAATAATAATTTGAGTCGCGCTATGAAAATCATGTGAATCGTTCATTTCACTTAGCATACTGATTTCAAGATTTTGTAATCAAGCTCTTCAAAGAAGAAAACATAAAAAATTATATTAAAAATAATATAAATGGAAAATATTTGTTTCCGAAAAAAAGGTCAAGGGATGTTGAAGGTCAGGGAGCCAGATGAGACCCCCGATTTTTGTGTAAGACAAAATTTATTATTTTAATATTTATTATTATAAAATTAAGAAGCACGCCATAATTAACATTTTTTGACAAATGATTGAAACGAAAATATTATAGATCATAAATATTATGAAATAATCATCTCTAATTATAAATTATTAAAATAATAAATGAAAATTAAAAGTCTAATTAAACAAAGAATAATAAATCAATATTTACTGGATATAATCCACCCTAATTAGCCATTGTAAAAATTAAATAAAGACACAATAAATTAAAAATTTTAAAAAAATGTATGAAAGAAATATTAATAAATTTGATATAGTAGACAAGTGATACATCAATTGTATGTGCAATGCATGCTGTGGGGGTAGCGAACCGAGGAGATTGGAGATTTAGAGGGTATATTCAATTAGGATTTCATAGGATTTTAAAGGATTTTTAAAATTCGGGTGTATTCAATTCAGACTTTTAAAAGTCTTTTAAAATTCTGGTGTATTCAATCCAGCCTTTTAAAAGTACTTTAAAATCCTGGTGTATTTAATCCAGACTTTTAAAAGTCTTTTAAAATCCGGAGGTATTGAAAAATCTATAGACTTTAAAAAGTCATTGACTTTATTGGATTTCACCTCAAAATCACGTTAAAAATACAAACGATGAAATCCGACCTCTGCACACGAGAATTTGATGGATTTGTAAAATCCAGCGCGCGGTGTACTCTAGTGGCCGTGGAGGAGTTGAAGTCGGGCACCTCAGCGCGCGACAGACCCCAGCGGCTGCTGAGGGTACTCCAGCAGTCGCTGGGAATATGGCGGTCGGGTCCTAGCGACCGCTGCGGCCCAGCGGCCACAGCGGCCGCTTAAGTCGGTCCGAAATCTTTAAATAACCCTATCACGCGATTTTTTTTTTCATTCTTCCACAATTATTTTTCAATTTGCCACTGCAATTAAGCTACAAACGATTATATGATATTGTGTAGTCGCAGATGTTCACGCATAGTCTAGCAGGGCAACATTCTGACTCCTCAATCTGGTTGCTCAAGCTCCGTCCTCTGCCTCCTCCGCCGTCAGCGGCCGCTGGGAACAACAGGCACTCATTCCCAGCGGCCGCTGGGTTCAATTTTGTACACACACAACGATCGCTGGCAAGATGGATTTCAAATCCATTAAAATCATCTGAAATCGGTCCGAAATCCATATCTAAAGTCACAGAGACTCCATGTGGAGTTAGGAGACTCCATGTGGAGTCTATGAATTTCATAAATTCATAGAAATTCATGAACTTTTTAAAATCCATTAAAATCTAATAAAATCTGAATTGAATACACTCTTAGAGAGTGGAAAATCGACTGGAGAGAGAGAGAACATTAATGATTGACAACTCAATAGCCAATACATTAGATTAGCATTGGACCAAGTTGAACTCTAAACATAATGGGCCTTTTTTGGGCCAATATAATTTTTCAAGTTAAAAGTTGCTCTTTGCCAACTGCTTAATTAGGTCTTTTCTTAGGTTATGTACAAAATAAGTCTCTCGTTTTTTTAGTTAATTGTATATTTTTAATTTCAGATTTCTGATGGAATAGAGATAAATAAAGTTAATATATTTTGTTGAAGCCAGATCCATTAACCCAAATTAGTAACGCCGGGTACCAATGTGTAATTAAACCTAAATAATTTGTGTGTATTTTGCATTTTGTTTAATAATTGGTGCATATATCTTTTCGTTTAATCTCTTAAGTTTCTCAAATGATGCCTATTGCTAGTTATAGACTAAACTATAACATGATCGGGAATTCGGGATACAATTATTTTTTATAATTACTAGCATTACCCGCCGTGCAATGCACAGATAAAATATATAAATATAAAAATATTTATATGCATAAAAAATTATGCGTATAATTATGTACGCATAAAAAATAACAGTATAAATTTCATTATAATTTTTAGATACTTTTTTATATGGATTATTTGTAACATAAGTATATAACATGTATATACTAAAGAAAAATTCATTTACAATATATTAGTAAAATTTTAAATATAAAAAACATATAAAATAAAATTATAAAATATAATATATAAATTATTACTTATATACATTTGCTTGTTAAGAAAAATAATACATACACTTTTATATTTGTTAATATATCTAAAATATGTATACACAATACATTAATGTTTACAAATTTACATAAATCTCAGTAAAGCACATAAAATTTTGAAATTGGTTTGACAGAAAATAGTATTTCAGCAATAAAATAATAGTAAAATGAAATGCTAGTGTCTTGAGTCTTCCCATGCCACTCATTTTTCTTCGAGAAAATGCTCCTTTTTTCTTGTTGGTCACAGTTCTTCCATTAATATTTGAACCTCAATTTTTTTTTAATTATCTCATCGCCGCTATTCTCCAAGAGAATTTAGTTTATTCTCCATTTTGTGTCATCATTCATCTTCTCTTGAAACCAGCTGGATCTTTAGCTTTGGACTTAGTTTTTTTATCTTCATTATACAACTTTTTTTTTTATTAAAATATATATGTTGAATGAAATTTAAAATAACATTATAATATTTAAACAAATTAGAAAACCAAAAATGACTTTATTTGAAAGTATAAATGTAAAAATGTTATACCTTATATAATCCAACCATAACTGTAGATCTGCAAAGTTTGACCAATCTTTAACAACATGTATGGATGACAATCGTGCTTCATAAATTTGCACGAAAGAAAAGGGACCATTCACAAATCCGCAAGCAAAAACAGATCACTATGCAAATTTGATATTTTGAATATACCATATTCAAGAGCAATAAAAGATGTATGTATTTCTCTCAAATGAATACATGTGAATTGAACAAAGACTTTGGAAATCGCTGCCCAAGAATCATTTCCCTAGAACTAGTTTAAATAGTAGCAAACACATAACGGCCGAAATTATTTATGGTCAATCGATAGGAAAATAAGTAACAAATATTTTTAGCAATGATTTATAACTTCAAGTCTAGTTAATATTATTGGTGCGTGATTATGGTAAGGATAAAGATCTATGTATGGATTAGCCGAATTTATGGACGTAATTTTGGAGTATAATTAACACACTCATGGATATAGTCTTTATATCTTTATACAATATATATTACCTTAATATTATGTTCTATAGATAGTTACATTATTTATGTATAATTTAAATCAATTAATAGATTGAGGAACGTCGTATGGTGCATGGGTTGGAAATAATTACTTAATTGCATTTAAAATTGGCTATTTTAGCTGCATCCAATCTTCTTCACATATGGTGATGGATCGACTGTATATGTTACAAAATTTATTCGATTATTGATTGATTTAGAAGATGCTATAACGTTAAAGATTGCATAATAATAATTTCGGTAGGTAGGATAATTTGGGCGGGAAAATTAAATTACGATTTTACCCCATACTATTCTAGTTTTAGATATAGTAGGATTCTTGTGAGTTTTGGTTGTATAATTATTTTCGGTAAGAGGTATTTTCTTATAGGATAATGCTCCTTGGCCACACTCTGGCCGGTCATAATTTCATAATTATGGTATGTTATCATTATATGGTAAGTTTTGAATTAAATCCTTAATTAATGATTATTAGTGTTTTACTATTATATCATTCATATTTATTTTAGAAATGTTTGACTTGTGTAATTTAAACATTCAAATGATCCACAAAATCTCATTAAAATATGTGTGGATCCTAGATAACATTTTATCGATTGAAATATTTTTTCCCAAAATTTTTTCTTTGATTTGTCATCCAAATATATATATATATATATATATATATATAATATACACACACACGTGACACATGCACAAGTTTAATCTAGTCCGACTTTTAAGTTTTAATTAATATAATAGAATTAACGTTTCTGGAATTGAATAAGTATATGCACGAATATTCTAGTTCACTCTCTCTCTCTCTCTCTCTCTCTCTCTATATATATATATATATATATATATATATTCCACTATTAATTATCAATGTTTATATATATTATATAATTATATGTTGTGTTAATTCAAATCGATCGGTACTGATGCATATATATATATAATTCTAATTTATAGTTTACGTGTAGTTGAATTTATTTTAAATTTTTTATTTATTTGTTAAACGGAAATATTTTTTTAACATGAATGTAATCCTTAAATTAATTTTGTTGTATCAATAATGAATATGAAAACAAAATGGAAACCAACATAATTTTTATTATATTGTATGATAGATAAATAGATCGAAATATAAAATTTTGAACTATTTTTACATGAAAATTAAAGATAGAAATTGAAAGTTGGTACAAAAAAGATCGAAATTAAAAGTACCAACATAGAAAATAAACATTAGTGATAAACGAGCTACACTTCACTTAAGCTTGAGTCAGAGATCACGATCAGCAGAATGTCATCATTTCCAGTGGATCTATTAATCTCCAAAAACATTTCGTACAACTTGGTGAGGGGACTATTTTTCAGAAGGATGTCCTTGATGATTACATCATCCGAAAACTTAATCAAACGATTAAAAAACTCATTTATCTCTCCTTTGAGTTTCGTATTTTCCTCTCGAATATTCTTATAGAGAATTTCAAGGCTCGGAGGTGAAGGGGCCACCGTCCATTCAGATGATTGGGTGCGCTTCATCTGTGGTGGTGATGGCAAGAACAATTTTTTGGGTGTATACTTTTTGCTGGAACTGCCAACCATTTTGTTATTAATCGAGTAGAACACGTTGCACGATTACTATAAAAGAGTAGAATTGAATATAATTTGTGATTTGTGATTGTCAAAATATGAAATATATATATAGGATGAAAATTGGCTAGTTAAAAAAAAACAAAAAAGAAAAGAAAATTGGCTAGTTTAGTTCCATAACTTTAATCATTATATTATTATTATTTTGAAATTATTTTGGAAACAAATCAAATGATTTTTTTGAGATCTAAATTACCTAATTTTAAACGTGTAGATGAGGAAAATTAGCTAGTTTAGACAAATATTTTTCGAAACAAATCAATTTTTTTTAATATATTTTTAGAAACAAAATAAAATCTTAGAATCTCTTAACTAAATTTTGTGAAAGCAAGAAAAATCAATCAATGAGTGTGTTGCCAGCACTATTGTAAAAATCAATCTAGGCGGCCCCTAGCTGAGACGAAAATGGTATAATCGGCTCATTAGACGGTTATATATGATTCTGTGTGATTTTTGTATAGTAATTGTCGATAGCTCAATTGGTAGAGCTATTTGTAGTAGCTAGTGTAGGTCATGGGTTCGATTCTAGCGGACTATGCTATTTTTTTCCTTTTTTCTCTCTCAAATTTAGGAAAGAAATATTATGATTTGAGCACTTAAGAGGTCGAACATCGAACTACAGTAATTTCAACAACAAACTTAACCATTGTACTAAGATTCAATTAATGTTTTAATTCAGTTTTTATAAAGAAATAACATTATTTAATTATATATTATAAAAATAAAAACGTCTAGGGCCCGACTAGGTAATCTAGGCGCTAGGCGTCCCCCGGCCGCCCGACTAGCACCTAGCGAGTTCTACAACCTTGACTGCCAGAATTAATTGAAAATTTGACTGCCAGAATTGATTGAAAATTTCATGCTACTACTCGCTTCTTGTTATTCCACTTTTTTTAAAAAAAAATATTGGTTTGTTGTTAAATGTTGATTTGTATAAATTTTCAAGTATGAATTTTAAAATGTTCTATATTGAATGGATTATATGTGGTTAATTTAAGCAATTTTAATGAATAATGAGTAGTTGCATGATTTTTTTTAAAAGATCTCTAACTTTGCTAGTTGGTTAATTTTTTTGCTTTTACGTAATTTAGTTCATAAAGATTGAATTGAGAGGTTATAAGTTTGCCTTTTTTTTTAATAACAATAATATAAAATTCCAATTATATATAATGTGTATTTCAATTAAATAATAATTGATTACATGTTATTTTTTAATGGAAAAGTTAACCTGCCATCTAATGAACAAGAACCTCATGAAATCAATCGTAAATGTACAAGGACTTTATATATATGAAAAAATTGTACAGGGACCTAATAAAACAAAACGTAAACATATAAGGACCTAATGAAATCAAACATAAAAGTATAAGGGCCCATTTAAATGAAAAAATAGTATATGGACCAAATGAAATAAAAGGTAAAAGTATAAGGACCTAAAAATGTATTTTGCTTTTACTTAACAAGCACGTTGACAAGCTGAGTAGTGTTAAGGCTGAAGGTTGACTCGTTTATTATCGAGTGAGCTTCGATCGTTATTTATCGAATACTTCGGGCTCGTAATTTTATACAAGATTAATCGACCCTAAACGAAATTTCTAAATTTAGATTTACATTTAAATATTCACTAGTATTTATGGTTTTAACAATATATTACTTTATTCACAAGCAACACTATATTTATTAAAATTAAATCTTTTCTTCTAATGAATTAATTTAATTAGAATGAATTAATTTCATTTGTGGTCCCACAGGACACGACCGAATCAGCAAATGGTCCCAATAATTTCAAAAATAGTCCTGGGTCATCGAAATCGGTTCTTCCGTCACGTTTACCGTTAATTTTACTCTCATTTTCGGTCCCACGCGTTAAAACTAATAATTTTTTTGGATTTATCAACTACAAGATGTGTGGATGAACATACTTGACACTTTTCTTTACCTTTTAACATTTAATATATGCGGTTAAAATCTTTTGATCCATATGTTTGTTTTGCCTCTAATGGTTTTTTAATGCTAATTATCTTCATATTTATCCTATTCGATGATCAAATTAAAAAAATATTTTTATCAAAGATATTCAAATTTTATTATTTTTCTTTTCTTAAATATTTTGTCTAGTAAAAATTTTATTTTTAATTTTAAGTAAAAATTTAACCATGTATTAGTTAATTGAGTAAAATTATGACCAATTTATTGTTTTGATCAAAATTAAGTAAATTTTTGTAACAATATTTAGGCAAGAATGCAAGATCAACAAAACATTAATTACGCCGTTAACATTTAAATTTTTTATTTTTATTGTAATCTAATTAATAATAATTATAAACTATTTTGACTAACAACACCAATAGCTATTGTTTGTAATTAATAATTAATATTTATTAATTATAATTTATTTTATCTATTTATTAAAAAAATGAATCAAGAAAAAATATCTAGTAAAAATTATCTTTTTAATTTTGTAATTATCTATATGTGAAAATAAATAATAGGCCTAATAGTATAAAACAAAACAAAACAAAACAAAGCTTTGTGTGTTTTTATTTTATTTTTTGAATTTTACCTATTCATTTTAATATTGTCAATTTAATCATGTATTAGTCAATCGAGTAAAACTAAGGATAAATTATTATTTTGATCAAAATTAAGTAATTAAATTTTTATGACATTTTTAGACAAGATCAACAAAACATTAATTATGCCATTAATAATTAATATTTTTCTTATTAATTAATTATTTCATCGATTTTGGGGCCATTTGCGGATTTTGGAACCATTTGAGATTTTCGATGTGTCCAGTGGGACCAAAAATGAAATGTATTCTCACATACAACCAAGGATGAAAATATCGCTATCGCAACATATATCGCAACTTCAATTTTACGGATATATCGATATCGCAGAAAATTAAAAAAAATGACGGAAATCATATTAAAATCTTGGAAATTTAGCATGAAATTTTAGGAACTATTATGACATATTATTATGCACATATTCCACTAATTTTTTTGATAGAATTGTATTTTGAAAGAAAATATATGAATAATACATTATATAAATACCATCTGAGACAATACATTTGACAAAATAATACATAATACAACATAAAATGACTAAATAAACATTATAAAGTACAATTAATACCAAAATGAGGATCTATGAGGTCCAAATATAGTAGATGAAATGCCATCTTGTTCTAAACAATATTGGTACCAACTTATCACGTTCGAGTAATTATAGATATAATTATGTACATGCGCTTGATATGTTTCTTGATTTCTTCCAACAGCTTCACCATGAATTGGATAATGTCCACTGACCCAATTATTTTGTTGATACACATTTTGAGTAGTCCAATCAATCTGTGAACTTCCATATGTAAGAAGCATATGAATCTTGGGACATATCACTATGATCAGTGCCACCCATATTCATAGAATCAAGATTTGGCAAATAATTTATATTCAATCTTAGATTTCAATTTCGTGTGATATATGGGGAGAAAAATTTTAGTGATTTGTCCATCATGTCCTCTAACTGAAAAAATGAAAAAATAAAGTCGGTGCACGTGCATCTCACTTTTCTTTCTAAGACATCCGTTGATTTCCCGGTCTTCTTTCTCTTATATTTTTTTATAAAGTGAATGTCTTTATAAAGCAAAGAATATTGCAACTCAAATAATTACATTGAAGACCTAAAAAAGATCACAAATATATATAGTATTAAATAAAAATCAAAATATATTATAGAAATATTAAAAAAATCGTGATATATTGCGATATCTTGCGATATTTTGCGATATCTTGTGATATATTGCGATTTCTCGTCGATACTCGGGAAAAAAGATATTCCCCCCAATATCCGTATCGCAATATCAATATTCGCGATATATCCGCGATATTTCGCGATATTTTCATCCTTGCATACAACTCATGTGGAGGGCTCCCGTCTATATTTGGTGGCCTCGTTAAAAAAATGGGACTAAATTTGAGAATTTTAATCGAACGAGACTACATTTGATGTCAAAATTCTTATAAGGACCATTTTAGAAAATTTTGGGACCGTTTGCGGATTCAGGTGTGCCCGGTGGGACCACAAATGAAATTAATTCTAATTAGAATTCCATATAATTATTAATAACTATAGTATAAAAATATAAAATTTATTTATCATGTCAATAATTTTAGATTTTCAAGTTAATTTACTCAACAAGCTCGCTAACTAGTTGAGTAGTGTTAAGGCTGAAGTTTGACTCGTTTTTTATCGAGTGAGCTTCGATCGTTATTTATTGAATACTTTGAGGCTCGCAATTTTATTCAAGATTAATCGACTCTAAACGAAATTTCTAAATTTAGATTTACATTTAAATATTCACTAGTATGTATTAATGTACTAATTGATCTGATAATCTCTTTATTTTAATTTATGAACAATAGCCTATTCATTTTTACTAATTTACTTATTATTATTATTATTATTATTATTATTATTATTATTATTATTATTATTGTTGTTGTTGTTGTTGTTGTTGTTGTTGTTGTTGTTGTTGTTGTCGTCGTCGTCGTCGTCGTCATCATCAACACAATTTAAATATAATTTATAAGTACTTCATAATTTATGGCAAGTTCTTGATTTTCTAATTTAAATTTATGTTAAAAAATATTTTCATTTAACAAATAAATAAAAATTTAAAATAAATTCGAATACACATAAACTATAGATTAGAATAATATATATATATATATATATATGCATCAGTACCGATCGATTTGAATTAACACAACATATAATTATATAATATATATAAACATTGATAATTAATAGTGGAGTATATATATTTGGATGACAAATCAAAGAAAAAATTTTGGAAAAAAATATTTCAATTGATAAAATATTATCTAGGACCCACACATATTTTAATGAGATTTTGTGGATCGTTTGAATGTTTAAATTATACAAGTCAAACATTTCTAAAATAAATATGAAGGATATAATAGTAAAACATTAATAATCATTAATTAAGGATTTAATTCAAAACTTACCATATAATGATAACATACCATAATTATAAAATTATGGCCGGCCACAGTATGGCCGAATAACATCACTCTTTCTTATATATGGAATGTCAAGAAATGATATAAAAAGTGGGTTTTTTTTTCGCCCCTTAGGTTTTCAAGTTGAAGGAAACCTAAGTTGAATGAAGAATAAGTAAGCTCTTGACCAAAAATTATTAGTTTGAATCATGCCAATAATAGTATATCAAATAAATCAAGCACGTGTGTTGCCATGCACAATTTGCATCTAATTTGTGGTCGTGGTCATGGCCATTGAGGGATGGGTAGGGGTGGAGCAGATCCTCTGTGCTCATTTCTGTAATATTTGGTGTGCCATAATTAATATTTTAATATATTTTAATTAGGAATGGATGAATCCTAAATAAAAAAAATTAATTAAATTAATTAATAATAAATAAAAAATTTAAAAAGTATATATAGTTTTTTTAAAAATGAAAATTTGGCACAGTAAATGTAACATGTGATCTGGTGTGGGATAGGGAGCTAAAAAACTTAGCCCTAAAGTGGTCCAAATGTGTCAGGCCGCTGAACCCAAAAACCTGTAAAATACACTAGGCCCGTATGCAGCCCACTCCTCTAAAATATAGGCCCGAAAAGTTTCGGAACTGGGCGGACGGCCTAAATTGCCAAGCCTAAGCATGGGCCTAGCGTCTCCTTCCCAACTCGAGCTCAATATTTTTAGTTTGCTAATTGATTATTATTAAACAATATCAAATGAACATGAAACCATGATCTAATATATAATTTTTTTAAGAGGTGGTCTTTGGTGTACCTAGTGTATGAGTCTGAGCTCATCAGACTGGCCCAGGCCGAATAAAACAAACGGTAAAAAAAAAAAAAAAAACTCACTTCTGGCTCGTGGGTTACATGCGCCATAATATTTTTTAGATTTTTTTTTTTTTAATTTTTTTCACCCAAGATTTTATACCCTAAAATACAATTAGTGAATCCTAAAATTGAAATGAATTAATTTAACTTTTTTGAAATAAATATAAATATATGCCCTGAAATTGATTTAATGAGCCTAAAATTAAAGTAAATGAATTTATATATTTTTTTAAACCGTCGACTCGAGTAACGCACTCGTCTGATGCTAACGAGTGGGCTCGTGCATTGCGCTTGATAATTTTTATTTTTTTTAAACAAATATAAATAGACGTAATTGAAAATAAAATAAAAAAATCTAATTTTGAAATAAATATATACCCTAAGATTGAATTAGTGAACCCTGAAATAAAAGTGAATGAATATAATTTTTTTGAAATAAATATAACTCTAATTGAGATAAATAAAACCTATAAACACATGAACCCTGAAAAACATAACATAAACCCCTAAAAAAATTCTAAAAAATACTAAAAAAAACATAAAAAAACCATGAACCCTAAAAAAATCTATAATCCTAAACTTTAAACATAAACTCATATAAGATAAGTGGTAGACTTGTTACTTTTTAATGATACAAGTGATACTTTTTTATTTTTAATTTTGAGTGGTATTTTTTAGTGTTATGATTAATGCTGATATTTGACATATTTTTTTGGCAAGTCAACGCGGGCGACCGGTTTGGTGGATGTGGGCCTTATTGGGTCTTGTATGATGTACATAAGAATTGACCTTTTTCAAATAGACTGATAAAATCGTACGTACAAAATCTACTCTAATAGTAGAAAAAATTAAAAGAGAAAAATATGTCCGCCCTGTTGTGTAGAGTGTACACCTAAAGAGTTTTTTGGTCGTGCAAAAATTTAAAATACTCACTTTTTTATAAAGAAAAAATTTATTTTACCCAACTTAAGAAAAACATTAAAAAAATATTCACTTTTCAGATACCCTCAATGACATGTGATTTTAACCACTTTTCAACATTTTAGATATGTGTCGGAATTTTTTTAGAATGTGTTAGAAGCATGATCAGGATTTTGGTCAGGATACAATTTTTCAATATAATGAACATGATAAATTCATTGTGGCGCGTATATTTGGTTGATTTCAAGCTTAAAAAATTCGAATATAAATTTCTTATTGTTTAAAATTCAAAAATTGAGTGTACTTTTATTTTAAATGTGTAAGAAAATCTATCAGTTTACTCATCAAATCACTTTCCAATGATTTTATGGACAAATGCACTGAAATTTGATATTTTTTTAATGATTTTCTTAAGTTGGATAAAAGTTTTTTTTTTTAATTTTTATTTTTGGTTACTCATACAGCCGACTTGATAGTATTGAAGAGATTCGAACTCGTAATTTTTAGTCTCCAAACAACCTTACTCCACCATTAGATCATCCCCACCGGGACGGGTAGAAGAGGTTTTTGTTGTAGAAGAGTTAGTAATTTCATACATTAAATCTTTTTTATTTTATTTTTTTGTGAAATTTGTGGGTAATTAATCTTAAATGATTGACAGTATTGTTACCCTGTTTATGTGAATTGTGACGCATATGTGAACTTTCATTTATTGCAATAATATACAATTATATTTCTTTTTTAGATTTATACGATAAATTATGACTACGAAAGAAAATTCAAAGACGTCGAATATGTGAATTGTTTTTTCACTAATAAATAATCATGTTTCATTTTTTCAGAAAACTAATAAATAATCATGTTAATAGCTGGTAAATGTTCCCACATCCCGTAAACAAAACAATGAAACCAAAAGTTGCAGATATATAAATGAAAGCTACAAGCATTACTTCGATTTAAGTTACGTCCCTACAATTTAGTCTTAAATTAAATATATATATATATAGGTACGATTATGAGTGATATGAAAGTAAGTGTAACACAATTAATGGAAACAAATATATCATTTATTTTATTTCACTAACTAACCAAGCTCTTGAAGTTATCCGTTACTAATGTTAAGAACCGATTGACATAGCAGCAATTAACATTCGGAAAATTAGGTTATGTCTTATTTCCAATAAATATAAAAATACAGAGAAAATGGTGAAGATTCAAAAAGAACCTAAAAGACCATAAAGCCCTTGATAATAGAAAGAAGAAAACAAGAGTGGAGATTTCCAGATAACACCACACCACGGTCACACGCCCTTCTTCACCTTATCTCCTTCCACCTCAACTCCACCTCTCTCTCTCTCTCTCTCTCTCTCTCTCCAAACAATGTAGTAACTATGCAAGAAACTCTCCCCCTCTCCTCCTCTTCCTCCTCCGCCACCGCTCCCCTACCCCTCCACAATCACCTAAATTCCCCTGCCATTCCCCGCCCCAAACACCTCCACTTCCCTCCCACTTCCCCCACCATCTCCCTCAAGTCGCAGGAAAATCAAATCCCTCCGCCCATTTCTCCGGCCACATCCGAGAATTCCCAAATCCAAGAAATTATCCTCTACTTGGACTCCCTCGGCGTCGACTCCTTTTACTGCCTCCAATCCCACCCGCCGCTAATCTCCACTCCCGTTTCCCAAATCAAATCCACCGTCGATTTCCTCCTCTCTCTCGGCGTCACCATTACCGATCTCCGCCGCATTTTCCCCATGTGCCCGGAGCTTCTCACCTCTGCCACCATAATCCCAGCCACCACCTTCCTCCTTCGTGAGGCCCGCGTCGAAGCCGCCGACCTCCGCCACGTCATCCACCGCCGCCCCCGCCTCCTGATTTGCAGCATCGAGCGGCAGCTCCGCCCCACTCTCTACTTCCTCCAAGGCACCATCGGCATCGAAAACGTCAGCAGATGGACCTCGCTGCTATCCTGCTCCGTGGAGTCAAAGTTTATTCCGCGAATTGAGTATCTGCAGAAGCTAGGGTTTGCATATAGGGACACGATCGTGATGTTTAGGAGGTTCCCGTCGCTGTTCTGTTACAGCATTAAGGAGAATTTGGAGCCGAAATTCAATTATTTCGTGGTGGAAATGGGGAGAGAGTTGAAGGAATTGGTGGCGTTCCCGCAGTATTTCTCGTTTAGCTTAGAGAATAGGATAAAGCCGAGGCACAGAATGTGTTTGGAGAAAGGCGTCTGCTTGGCATTGCCTACTGTGCTTAAGTTGTCGGAGGCGCGGTTGCGGGAGAGGTTGGAGGTTTGCTGTAGTTCGTCGGCGCCGGTGAGGACTTCCCCATTGTGGAAAACAAGTATAAACACTGATGGTGACACTGTAACATAGGTAAACAAAAAAAAAGAATATATATAAATTGGTGGTGTTTGTTTATATTGATGTATGTATATCATTTTCTGCCCAAGAATGATTAATATAAGGTTTATTCAAATCATAATCTGGTGTTACCCAGTGTTTGATAATGCCAATGCTAGTGCTAGAATGAGTGTTGGTTATTCAAACTAAAGCAATGCATGAAGCATGAGTTGTTGAAGGTAAGCATTTGTGTGCTAGATTGTTCGCCTAAGACTAAGAGTGTGTCTATCACGTCCCTTTGAATGTGTGAATTGGTTAAAACAAAGAGTGTGTCTGTGTCTTATCATATGGTAGTTTTGTTCTACCTGAAGTTGTGTGGTAAGTATTTGCCACTGCGGAGATTTGTGGGTAAATGAACAAGTTGTCTAAGTTGAGGTTTGTAGATCCAAGATTCACCAACATATGCAACTCAAGATCATCACATCCAAAAATCTCCCACATCATGACCCTATAAACAAACACAGCATATAAATTAGCCACCACCAAATTCACATGCAACCTTAAAACTAAACATCCCTCAATCCACTACTCTTTTCACTTTCATTACAAGGAACCCCAGCAACCACCACATGTAGCTGCTCATACTTTTTGAACTCTGGAATCAGGTTCACTAATCCTATGTTTATGCTTTCGCCTCCCAACTCTTGCAACAACCTCGAACCATTTGGGATTTCGTGCTGCCCCGGTTACTAAGCCTTGGAACTCATCATGTAGCTGTCTAAGTCTTAGGTAGTGAATGACATATTTAGGAGGGCAATCAGGAAAATAATGAAGGGTAAACAGAGTTTGAGCTAAATATATGTGATTCGAAGGTTGTTAGATTGTAATAACAAGAACTAATTAGTGCATGCATGGATGCACACGTTGCAATGTCGTATTCCTTGTCTAATCCACTTTGAAAGTTTTATAATTTGGGGTAGAATATCCTATTAACCCTATATGGTCTTAAATTTAAAATTTTATAATTAAGAGCGATATAATATGCCAGACTGATTGTGTGAGAAATAAGGTTGTAGACTTGTAGTAGTATATTTGAGCTTAAGTCATATATAACTGATGACTTGACCAACAGAAGTGTGTTGCAATAATTGGCTTTGTTTGTGTAGCCGTTTATGCAATCTTCTTCAGTGATTGATTGAGAATGTGGTACATACGTTTTGGATTGAAAAAGGTCCAATTAAATTTTTAGAATTGTTAGTTTGTTTGTTGTGGCAATTTACAACCCAAGAAGATCACTTTGGTGTTTACAGTGAATGAGCATCTTCTAACAGCTACATATGAGATCACAGCAGAAATTATATGTTATAACAAATCAGAATTTAGATATTTTGCCTGGGGTCTTTGACCTTGATCCTCCAATGCCCATCAGCAAACTCAGCATTCTTAGCTCTCTCTCTGTATATTCTAATCCTGGCCTCCATTTTAGGCGTCAATGCGCAAAACCCTCTCAACTTCTCCGGCATGTTGTCATAGACGTGCCACCACCTCTCATTAGCAGAGTCACTAGCGAATTGCTGAGTCTCTGCCTTATCCCAGTTGCAGTCGTAGTCTTTGTAGCACATCCACGGCTTCATCCCCAGATAATGCACTGCGTACGTCTCATCAGATACTCGATGTTTGTGATCAGTGGCAGGTCTAGACCCGAAGAACTTGAGACTGTTTATCCTCTTGGGGAGGCGGTGCCACCACGGAAACATTTCATTCAGAAACCCCTGATCACCACCATTGTATGATCTCACCGACCACCTCTTCTTCATCAGGCCCCTGAAAGTGCAAACGGAAGGTTCTAGAAGCATCAGCCCCGAGTTGAAAATGTGCCTGTCGTTCGCTGCTGCCGAGATTTGTGGGTACATGAAGAAGTCGTCTACGTTTCTCGTCACGATGAGATCTGCGTCTATGAACATCACCTTGTCGTACTCGTCTAGCTGCCACAGCCGGAGCTTGCTGTAGTTCCACTCGTTGTACGCGTTTCTCTTCGAGCCAGGGCTGCGTATGCGCTGGATTCGCTTGATTTTCCACCCTGCTGATCGAAGGCCGTCGAGGGATTTGGGTGATATATGATCATCGGCGAGCAACACCAGATCTTTGGTTGAGTTTGATTGGATTATGCTCTGAGCTAGAGCTATTGCTCCACATACATAGGCTTCTGAAGAATGTAGCAATGTAGCATAAGCCTCTCTTGCCTTGTCCATGCTCTCGCCTGCGTGCGTGTCCATACACATGATCAAACAATTTCATTAGGATGTCTACGTACATGGGCTAAGTTGGGCGCAAAGTGCCGGTACTTCCCGGGTATTTCCATTAAAAAATATATAATGTGAAACATCCCGGAAAGACTGACAATTTGCGCCCTTATGCCCTACTAGAATGTACTTCGCGCACAATAGAGGATCGAAATCCAAGAAAAACGAACGAATTAGGAAAATTAAATTACTAACTATTTTGTAGCTCACCAGATTGGGGTAATGAAGGGCTGAGCTGGCAGCTTCCGACAGGCATGAGAACTTTCTGTTTGATCCTACTAAGTTGAGGTTTGTAGATCCAAGAATCTCCGACATGCAAAATAAGATCATCACATCTAAAAATTTCCCACATAGGGGCACATGACCCTATAAACACAGCATAAATTGGTCTACTTTCCATTCTCCCACTTCTTACTAACAAATTAGCTACCACCAAATTCACATGCAACCTAAAAACATCCCTCAACCCACTGCTAATCTCTTCACTTTCATTACAAGGGACCCTAGCAACCACCACATCTAGCTGCTCATACATTTTGAACTCCGGCATCGGGAGCTCTGGGCAACTCGTCGTCGAGCTCTCATCGATCCACTCTGGAAACAAATCCGACCACTGCATGCTCTTATCAAACATGTTGAAATCCACCTTAACGATCTTCCCCTTCGTCTCCATTGCAGTTGTCGTTTCATCATCGTCCATGTTCACCAATCCGATGTTGATGTTCTTGTCTCCCAACTCTCGTGCAACGACCTCGAACCATTTGGGATTTTGGGCATTTCTTGCTTGTTTAGGGTAGATCACTGCATTTTGGAACTCATTGTGCAGCTGTTTTAGGTAGTAGACGGTGAAAAGTAGGAGGGCTACCAAGAAAAGAAAGAAGGAAAAGGTGAAGGGCTTGGGTTTGGAGGGCTTCGACGCCATTAATGAATCAATGGTGGTCTGAATTTTTGACTGTTTGTCGTCGTGGATATTAGAAAGAACGTTGGGGTCGGTTTATATGTGATCGAAAGTAGGTAGACTATAATAATTAACAAGAGCTAAGGGCATGGATGCACGTTGCACTATTATAATCCTTCTTTAATCCGTTTTGGCAGTTTAATAGTATTGCTTAGGGTTTCCACAATGCGGGTTGCATGTAAGGGTTTTGAATATTCTCTTACCAACTAAAATTCGATCCCAACAATTAATAAATTTTGATTAATTAGGTATCTGTTTGTGGCAAATTTTCTGTCTAGTTAGTTTATGAACTAATTAATTAAGGGACAAAATTCTCCCACTGTTGCAATATAATTAGCATTTGGATGATCCGAATCAGACAACAATTAAAATTAATGCGTAAAATGTGAGTAAACTGTGTTATGATATAGTCCAATTTCGCATATTAATTAGAATGCAAGTCTTACTCTGCAGTGTCATCTCTATTTAATTAGCATCCCTTAGTTTTTCAAAAAAGGAGTACTGTTGAGAAAAATCACCCTGAATTACCTGTTTTGATCAAGCAAATCAATAACTTTTTTACCAGATAAAATGGAGCAATCAACTAATAATTGTTTTGTTTGTAAATATCGATTCAATTGACCAAAATTTCATGCAGTGTTTCTCACTCTGTTTCCCTATGAATTTTAGTTTGGTACGAATATCGTATCAATTAGTGCTCTCAAATTATGGGAAAATGGAGTGGCAGATTGTCGTTGCACGGCCTCGGGAACAATTCAAAATAAGCAAACAATACCAAACCATAAAAATATATGAAGAGATAATTCATACAAATAGAAACAAATTCAAGGTTTGATTTGGGTCGCCCTGCTTGGCCCACCCAAGCCCACTAAGCTACACTGAGAGATTGGCCACGACTCCCGGTTTTGTATATTTTTTTTGGTAAACACTTCCATGCAACGGATGTAAATAACACTATTTCAGACGGGTCGGATCAAATCCGCGCTTTGACCCAGTTAACGCGGGTCAACCCGCAAAAAAGTAGAAAAAACGGTTAAATGAGTATCAACTGTCTCACTAAAAAGTATCATCAAAAATTCGAAAAGTATCATCTGTATCATTAAAAAGTAAGGGGTCTGCTAGTTATTTTATACTTGTTTATTTAGTTCAAATTGTGATTTTTTCCATTCGAATTAATCTTTAGAGCTTAGGGTATATTTTGTGTTTTTTAGAGTTTTTTGGGGGGTGTTTTTATGGGTTTATTTTGTGTTTATTAGTATTTTTTGGGGGTGTTTTTAGGGGTTTATTTTGTGTTTTTTAGGATTTTTTGGGGTGTTTTTAGGGTTTATTTTGTGTTTTTAGGGTTTTTAGGGGTTTATTTTGTATTTTTTAGGGTTTCATAATTCTATTTTATACTCATTTCAAACAAATTAAATCAATTTATTTTGATTTTAGGGTTCATTAATATTTTTGGGGAACAAATAGAATTGATAAAAAAAAAGACAAAAACAAGTACAAAAAATTGCCAGAAAAACTGAAAAAAAGAGGAAAAAACGGACAGAAAAAAAAAAGACGAGCACGTGGGCCTCACGCGCCGCGCGTGGACCCACGCGCCGTCTGAAATAGCGGCTGTTGCATGGAATACCTTCTCTTTTTTTTTAAGGGTTAATAGATTCTAATATCACACCTCCAATTTTGAAAGATCCTTCTGTGGAGACAAGCGATGGTAGTAGCTTGCGTTCCTCTCTTTCCTAGCTATGAATATTATGGCGTGGAATATATACGGGATTGGTACTGAGGTTTCCCGTAATATGTTGCGTACTCATGTTCGAGTTTTTAAACCTGATATTCCTGGGGTGATTGAGCCTCGTGCGAGATTTGCAAAAATTCCGCTCTCTTATTGGCGTTCTCTTGATTTAGTTCCGCTCTTTCAAAATAAAAGGGCCGAGAGGCAATCCAATATTTGGATTTTTATTTCTAAGAATGTTGCTGCTTCGATTTTATTTGATTCTGATCAGTGTGTCATGGTTAAGGTCAAGACTAATATTTATAACGGAGTGGTGGTTGTTGTGCATGGTGTGTCTTCATATATGCAAAGACGTCGGTTGTGGAATGATCTTTCTGTTCTTCAAGGCAGTTTTTTAGTCATTGGAGATTTTAATGCTATTCGGGGGAGCGCATGAGTGTCATGGAAAATCGAAGCCTTCACCTCAATCTTGCTTAGATTTCAATAATTTTATTGAGGACTTGGAGCTTATTGATATTGCTACTACTGGTTTGTTCTTCTCATGGTCAAGTAGGAGATGTTTTCCTGATTTAATGGAAAGCAAAATTGATCGGGCTTTGGCTTCAAAGGATTTTCAAGATCATTGGAATCAGGTCTCGGCCATATTATTGCCGAGAAATTGCTCTGATCATTCACCTCTTGTGGTGATTTGTAAGGAGGAGGCAGTCTCGGGTCCTAGGCCATTTCGGTTCTGGAACATGTGGACTGCTCATGACTCTTTCCTTTCTCTGGTGCGTTCTTCGTGGATGAAGGAGGTGGATTCTCATAGTCATATTCGTGTTGTGATGACTAAACTTAAAAGGCTCAAAACGGCGCTAAAGGAGTGGAATACTACGGTATTCGGGAATTTTAACAATAAAATTGGTGATCTTCAGCGGAATCTGAGGGATGTTCAGGAGGAAATTTCATTGTATGGTTATTCAGATAAAAGGCTACAGGATGAAATTGCCATACAAGCTGAATTAAATAGTCTTCTTCTGGTGAAATCTTCTCATATGCAGCAACAGAGTCGTGTGGATTGGTTGAATGATGGAGATAAGAATACTAAGTTTTTCCATGATCGAATTCGGGAGAGATGTGCTAAGGCGACTATTAATGTTATTTCTATTGATGGTGAGCTTGTGGCTGATCAAGAAAGAATTGCTCATCATGTCGTTAATTTTTATGAAAATCTCTTCTCTAGTTCGGCCTCTTCTATGGTGGATTTTAATTTGGTGGATCAATTGGTTCCTCATTTGGTGAATTTTCGGCAATGTCATGATCTTATTCATCCACCTTCGTTTGATGAAGTTAAAGTTGCGGTATTCAGTTTGGATGCGAGTAGTGCTGCGGGCCCAGATGGTTACACGAGAAAGTTTTTTCATGTGTCTTGGGACATCATCGCTAAGGATATTTATAAGGCGGTGTTGGAGTTTTTTGAGTTTGGATGTATTCCTTCTGGATTGAATTCGGGATTCCTTGTTCTCATTCCAAAAAAGGATCATGCTATTTTGGTAGAGGATTATAGGCTCATTGCCTTGAGTAATTTTTATTTTAAAATTTTTACTAAGGTATTGGCGACTAGATTGAATGAGGTGGCATCCAAAATTGTATCTCAGCATCAATTTGGTTTTATTCAGGGAAGGCAGATCCATGAAGCAATTGTTGTTGGCTTCTGAAGGGGTGAATACCCTCAATCGAACGCATGAAGGAACTAATATGGAGTTAAAACTGGACATTACTAAGGCTTTTGACACGATGAACTGGAATTTTCTTCAAAGAGTAATGCGTTTAAAAATTCTGGCCTTGGATCAAGTCGTCATATGATGACAAGATTGATGAGCTAACACTGAAGGAGACCGAGTTTCGACAACTGGTGGTTGAGGCGGAGGAGAGTTAGGCGGTGACAGTGGCTGAGCTGTATCAGCAAGAATTGGAGAGCCAACCCCAGTTTCAATGTTGGGGCCCCCAATATCAAGTTCTCAGTGATTTGTGGCTTAGTTCCACGCTGCACGTGAGAGGGCGTATTAAATATCCCACATTAATTTGGGAAAGTGGCACATGCCATTTATTAAGGTGAGGACAACCTTTTCCTTACAAGCCAGTTTTGTAAGGGTGAGTTAGACCCAATATCCATTTCTAACAAATAAGGAAGAAAATGAAGTTGTGAATTTTTTTTTTCAATTTATATATAAAAAAATGTATGTTTAACATGTATGTGTGTAAGAAATATATGTAGATGTGGAATAGATCTGAGTATGTAAAAAAAAATGTGTTAATGTAAGTTTTTAACCCCTATTAACATTAATGGAAGGAACACCAGAGAGGAGCAAAGGGAGACAATTGAAAAGATTGTAGGACTATTTTCTAATGAAAATTAAGCTCAATATGGACTCTAACCCATAAATTAATTATCAATTGCATGTTAATTTCTGATAAATTCAATACGAGTATACGACCGAGGCCACTTGACCATGTCTAATATTTGATTATGAAATTCCCTATCAATTTGTAGTTGGATTGTCGTATAATATTTAAACGAATAAGAACGACAACCTATTTAACTGTTAAATGTATACTTCACAGGTTGAAAGTTGAAACCAACATAAGTAACAATTTGTATAGCAATATAATGAGATAGTTTGAGCTAAATCAACGAGTCATGCATGGATGATGAAGAATTAGTGATTTCTAATCATGAATTTAAATCTGAAGTAAAAAGGATTTTTCTTATTAATCAAAATCAATCAAACAGTTTACAAAGATGGGTATTTATAGCTCTACTTGTAAACAAGAAGCACTAGAAAATATCTAAAACTAAAGTTAAGAAAATGAAATATGTTGCAACGCTCCCTTGCCGTGTTCCCTACACTTGCATATAGCAAGTGCCACGTCAGAGACGTTTAACATCATCTTATTACTATACTAGCCATGCATGCACTTTTCAACAGCCCCCCTCAGGCGAAGCTTGGTGAACATCACCAAGGTGAAGCTTGGATAAGAGGTCTTTAAATCGTGGCCCGATCAAGGCCTTGGTGAAGACATCGACCAATTGTGATTGTGTAGGAACAAATGTCGGCACGATGAATCCATTTCTGAAGTGTAAGTGAGCGAAATGGTAGTCCATGTCAAGGTGCTTTGTCATCTCATGAAACATGGAGTGCTGTGTGATCTGAATGGCCACCTTGTTGTCGCAGTAGATGGGAATTGATGGTTTGAACCATGGTTGTAAAAGGCGCCCCAGGCGCCCGCCTAGGCGCTCGGCGGCCTGGGGCCACAGCGAAAAGTGTTTAATCGGGTTGGCTAGGCGGCAAAACGCATAAATGACGCATAAACGCTTAGGCGACGATTAATCGGGCTAGGCAGTGCAATTAGGCGGCGCATAGTCGGTTGTCTTAGATTTCTAGGTGCTATATTTCTTTTAATTTTTTATCTGTTTAAAATTTTTAATTAGCAAAAATCGTGAGTCTCCTTGAAATTAAAAAGAAACGATAGCAATAGAGACAGCAACCCTAGCCGACTACCGACTTATTCAATCATTCTCAAATCTCAATCTCATTCATACCAGACTAAATTCCATGGCCACATTGCGAGACCTTGCGAAATTCACCAACTTACTGCCTAATTAGTATTTCCTCGTAGGACAGTCTGAACAGATTGAGCATTGGAGGGAAATCTTCCATTGCGCTAGCCACGGTGAGTTTCACTAGCGGCAGCCCTTCGAGCCGACATTAGCAGTCGATCTGGCCACGGACCACGGTGAGTTTCATAGTTTCACTTACTGCTTAATATTTAATATTGGTTTCTCTTTTCGCTGCCATGCTTTAATTTTGGAATATCTTTTTTGCTTTGTTGAAACTTGAAATATCTCTACCTACTTGGGTGTGGCGTGCTGTACTTATCTACTTCTCAATCTCATATCTGTCCATAAATATATGCATGCATGATGAGGAAATGCCACAAAATTTAAATTGATTTTGGGCATCATAATGGGGAGGCAGGGGAGCTGAGATAGCATCTAGATATATCATATAATAATATTGCTTGGAGTATGACTTATTCGGTAATTTTCTGTCACGGTCTGCACATGGTGTAGGAATGCTGACACATTTCAAAGGTTGTCTTTTGGGGTATAATTTTCTTGAATTTACATGAAGTTTTTAGTGTATTAATTTTTTACTTAAGATCTAATTAAGAAATCCTTCTTTTTCCTTTGAAAATTACATATATATTTAATTATTGTTAAAAAAGGTTTATGTTTTGATTATAGATTGAAACCTGTTGGAGAGATCGATCGATTCTTGGTAGAATGTGATATTTATATATGTTGAGATATACATGAACCTCTCGATCGCAATAGTACTGTCATAATAATTAATTAATTCAAAACAATCTCATTTAAATAAATTTTGTTGAAAATTGATGTTAGTTCCATGGCTCGTGATCTAGCTTGTTGTTTCCATGCATACATATATAGTTTGCAATGAGAATATATAGCTAGGAAATTAACAGTTAATTTGATATATATATATTTGAATATGTTGTAGGCGTATGAGCAATATTAATCACTTAGCAGCATAGTCGGTTGTCAGATATATCATATAATAATATTACTTGGAGTATGAACAATATTAATAACTTAGCAGCATAGTCGATTGTCTTATTCATATTTTTTTTACCTTTAATTAATAGTTAGTGTGCTATTGGAATTTGGAACAGTTAGTTGATTTTATATGTTATGTTATATTTTAATAACTTAGCAGCACAGGTTGTTGATTTTATATATATGTTAGGGTATCTAGGCATCTCTGCATTGTTATATTTTATATATATGCTATTTACTTGCACAAGTACAGGTTGTTGATTTTATAATTTGTATAGGATTTGAAATGGAAACTTCGAGTATTGCCTCAGCTGCTCAAACTTCTGAATCTGAAACGGCACTTAAACGGAATTCAAATGATGTTGGATGGAATTACGCCATCTTAGTTGATCCAAAGAATATGGATAAACTTCAATGCATCAAATGTGGGAAGAAAGTTTCTGGAGGGATTTATAGAATTAAAGCACACATTGCACAGATAAAAGAAAATGTTGCTTCTTGTACAAAAGCTTCAAAAGAAGATCAAGAAATTTGTTTCAATGCGATCAATGAGGCTAAGCTTAAGAAGAAAAGGAAGAAAGATGAAGGGGAAGAGCTGAGATCACATGTCAATATTAACAACGACCCTCGTGAAGAAGATATTGATGTTGATCAACTGAAAGAGTCTTTTGGGTCTGTCAAATCACTACGGAGTCTTGGCCCTATGGATAAGTTTGCAAATCCTATATCTCCTGAGGCTTGTTTGAGTTATGGAAAGGGCAAACTACGGGAACAAAACATCAAGGATGCACTTGATAAACAAAGATGGGCAGCTGTGAGTGAATATATGTCTAGATGGGCTTATGAAGCTGGTGTTTCATTTAATTGTCTCGAGTTAGATAGTTGGAAGTTGTTGGTAGAGTCTATTGGCCAATATGGACCGGGATATATACCTCCTACCAGATATGATTATACCGTGCCATTGTTAAATAAAGAGATTGATAGGACTAAAGATTTGTTGAAGACACATGAATCTGAGTGGAGATTGAATGGATGCTCGATTATGACAGATAGTTGGAGTGATAGAAAGAGAAGAAGCATCATGAACTTGTGTGTCAATTCAAAATTGGGCACTGTTTTCCTTTCTTCTAAGGATTTTTCTGACATTGCACACACAAGTGAAGTAATATTTGAGTATGTTGATCAATGCATTGATGAAGTTGACCCGAACAATGTGGTTCAAATTGTAACTGACAATGCATCGAACAATATGGGGGCTGCAAAGTTGTTGAAGGAGAAGAGGCCAACCATCTTTTGGACTTCGTGTGCTGCTCATACAATTGATCTCATGCTTGAATCTATTGCAAAACAATCAAGGTTCAAGAAAGTTATTGATCAAGCAAGAGCATTGACAGTGTTTCTTTATGCACACCACAAGGTTTTCACAATGATGAGGTCATTCACAAAAAAGAAGGATATAGTGAGACCGGGGGTGACACGATTTGCTTCTGCATTTCTTACCTTGCAAAGTATAAATGAGAAAAGATTAGAATTGAAGGCGATGTTTGGAAGTCATGAATGGGAAGAGTGTAAGTTTTCCAAGAGTGTCAAAGAAAAAGCGGCTTACACTACAGTGATGAGCCTTACTTTTTGGAGTGGTGTTGCGTCGTGCTTGGAAGTTTTCACGCCTTTGATCAAGGTACTTCGAATTGCTGATAGTGATAGAAAGCCATCAATGGGTTTTGTATACGGAGAGCTTGTCCAAGCAAAGGAGGATATCAAAATTGCTGAACATAGTATTCTAAAAAATTATGAGCCAATCATTGAGGTTATTGATGCACGGATTAAAGATAGGCTTGATAGCCCATTGCATTTGACAGCTTATGTGTTGAATCCATTTTATCACTACAAGAATCCACTTCTTCATTTGGAGTACGATGTCGCGATTGGTATGATTGAGTGCGTGGATATCTTGTTTCCGGGAGATGTTGATTTACAAGATAAAATCTTGAATGAAGAATTTCCCATGTATAGGGACAAGGATGGGCTTTTTGGGAAACCAGTTGCGGTGAAAGGATGTTCTTTGAATGATTCTAGATTCTATCCAGGTAAATTAAATAATTTCATTTTCTTATTTCCAAAGCAATTTATTTTTAGTTTATTTATTGATATGTTTTTTATTTTTTTTATGTAGCATCTTGGTGGTCGAATTTTGGTGCAAGAACTCCTAACTTGCAAAGATTAGCTATGAGAATTCTTTCATTAACAAGTAGTTCATCCGGTTGTGAAAGAAACTGGAGCGCATTTGAAGGGGTTAGTTTATTTATCTTTAAATTATTATTATATTTTTTTAGCTAATTTGATTTAATATTTTTAACATTGTAATTTATTTTGTTGTAGGTACATACGAAAAAAAAGAATAGATTGGGTACAAAGCTACTTAACAATCTTGTGTTTGTCCAATTCAATGCAAGATTGTTGAGCAAACAAAAGAGAGAGAAAGAGAGAAGTGATGTGGATACATTACTTTCCAATGATTCAACAACGGCACAAGAATGGATTGTTAATGATGTTGTTGAGGATGATGATGATGATGATGATGATCATGATGATGATGTTAGTGGTGTTGGAGGACTGGGGTCTCGAACTCCAAAATATCGAACAGTAAGAGAATTGTATGATGAAGATTTTGAGTCTGAGGATGAGGAAATGACTAAGAATGGAGATGAAGATGAGTTGGATGGAGATCATTTCTTGAGAGATGTTTGAATTTTGGATATTTTGAAATTTTAGTGTTGTTTTGTTTTGACTTTTGGAGATTTGAACTTTGAATGATGTTTTGTTTGGAATTTTGGATGATTTAAATTTTGCATGTTACTTTATTTGGAATTTTGGATGATTTGAGCTTTAAACATTTTATTTGTAATATTGTGATTTTTGCATTTGACAGGGTAAAAATAAATAAATAAATAACGCTTAGGTACCGCCTAGGCCCTGCCTAGGCGCTATGCCCCCCCCAGCCGCCCACCTAGCGCCTAGCGACTTTTACAACCATGGTTTGAACTGAATTATGAAGACAGTCAGTATGTATGAAACCCACAACAGTTCTCGAACTGTATAGCTTAAGCTCCGATACTCCGCCTTAGCGGTTGATAGAGATATGGTGGATTGCTTCTTGTACTTCCATGATAAGAGATTATGACCAAGAAACACGCAATAGCCGGTGAGAGATTTGCGAGTATCGAGGCATGATCCCCAATCAACGTCACAGTAAGCTTTCAGAACGAAGTTGCTGGAAACACTGTAGAAGAGTCCAAGTGATGGACAACCCTTCAAGTAGCACAGTACATGAAGAGTTGCACTCCAGTGTGTAGTGGTAGGTCGTGTGAGAAATTGACTTAATTGCTGCACTGCATATGCTAGATCAGGTCGAGTGAGGTTAAGGTACATGAGCTTACCTACAACTCGCCTATACTTGTCAGCCTCTAGAAGAGGCTCTCCCTCAGTGGACAGAGTGAGACCTGGAGGAAAGGTGTAGTGGCTGCCTTGCAGCTGAGTAAACCCGCAGAATCAAGCAACTCCAATATATACTTTCATTGACAGAGAAAAGTGTCAGTAGTTGATCTGGCAATCTCCATTTATAGGAAGAATCGTGCTTCACCCAAATCCTTAATGGTAAAAGCATCATGTAGAGCCTTCTTCACAGCTGTGATCACTTCAAGTGACGGACTGAGTATCAAGATATCGTCGTCATATACCAACAGTGCAACAAAATTATCTCCTGTTCCCTTGGTGAACAAACACTGATCTAATTCTGTAGCGCCCCGATCCCGAAAGATCATGAAAATGGACGCCACGGGGGTGAGAATTAAGAAGCGGGAAAGAAATGGGGTAATTAAATTAATGACGGGGTGTTAATCTAAAAGGATTAATGTTTGGAATAAAATTTAACAACCGAGTATGCCAAAGATAGGTTATGCCTTCCGGAAAATTAGACATCATAACCTCTGTAACTAGAGTGAATCCCCGTTTATAACGGCTTATAAGAGAAGAATGAAAGCTGTAACAATTCAATAAGCCCTTTCATAGGCCAAATGGAAACAAATAATCAGATACCAACAATCAATAGACCCATTCATAGGTCGACAAAAGAAACAGACACCAATATGCTGAACAAATAAAGCCCTTCCATAGGTCAAAATGAATGATCAAATAGACATAACGAAAGACGGGCTTCCTCCCCTTGGAATAATTTTATAGCTAAGCATATGATACATGTTAACTAGGAAGTCAACAAATGTTCAGAATCAAAGAAGCGGAATCACATCAATAAAATACCAAGATCAGAGTTCTTAGAATTTAGCAAAAGAATATCATAAGTGCGAAAGCTCAATTCTTAACAGAATACTAACAAAAAGGAACAATGGAAAAATATGTAAATCATAATAGCCCAAATGTCAGTCTCATCACCTCCACGCTCCAGCCCACTGACCTGAAAATATTTGAAAAGATTTGGGTTGAGTACTAATGCACTCAGTGGGCAAGTTTTACAATTTAAGTTGTGCAAATTATTTTGTTAAAGTAATCTATCTGTGTTCATGCAGGTAGTGAAGCTTAGGAGGTTTAAAAGTTAGAAGCAACCTAAGTTCACCAAAACATTTTATCGTGAAGCGCTTAAGAGTATAACCCGTTACTGCCCGCAACCCAAACTACATCACCAGCGCATAACGTTGAGTATGGCCATAGTATACCCAAAGAGTATAACCAATAAGTGTTTCATTTTAGTCTCACCGACAAGGAGTAGGGCAAGACAAATAATGCATGCATACTGTAGCTACTCACATTGACACAACGCTGGTTTATGAGACTCCGACAACATACAATAGCACGTAAATACTTAACACAGATAGTCACATATGCAGTTTTAGCAAAGCAGAGCTTAATAACTCGAAAGATACAATTTGCAAAGATATAGTATAGTCCACCTGGTTAGCTAATAGTAGCTGAAGCTTTACACGTGTCTTGCAAATCCTAATTAAATATGGTCTCGGGTTCGGACCTTCTCCGAGGAATTGGCGGCGGTCACGATGATTTTCCATCGTGATCATCCTTCGTGTCATCATTTCAATCATGTATTCATGATCTACGCGTTGACACCTTTAAAATGACTATTTCAGAATTGAAATAGGAAACTAGAGTCCTACATTCTCTGGAAGCTGCTCGGCGTTTCGATTTTGAAAATGAATGAAAAATGAAACCTTAACCTCCTATTTATAGAGGAAAAATAAATAGGATAATAACGAATAAAAGAAAGAGGATAATTATGGAAAAAGAATAGGATAATTATGAATAAGATAATCTTTTGAAAAAGAAATTGGATAATGACGGATGTGTCTTTTTCTGTTAAATTTATTATTTTTCAACTTAAAGTTGTGCCAAGAGTTCATTTGAACTCGAAATTTGAAATTTCAAAGGTTGGCACGATTCTTGAAATATTTTCTATCAACCCGAGAGAAAATATCATAACATATTTTTAAGGCAATTTTTGACCAAATTAGATTTAACAGATTTCCCTGGCTGCGATTTTCCTTTATTTGAGTCATTTAAGGACCCAGCTTATTTTCTAAATTACTAAAGGGTAACATAAGTTGAATAAAATCTTTTAAAATATTTCGGGGTATTACAAATTCAGCTTGCAGGAATGAAAGGGAAGATAGGAGCCTGCAAAACTCAACATTTCACTCACGAGAGGCCTGCTTTAAACCATACAAACTTTTGTTTAGCTTACAAACTTCCTCTGGTGAGCTTCGAGGATAGCCTTGTGGCAGACTCATGTAGATTTCATCAGTGAGGCTCCCATACAAAAATGCATTGTTTATGTCAACTTGATGTAGGTACCAAGCATACTGTGTGGTAATAGCAACAAACATCCTAATTGTTACCTGTTTTGCAATTGGTGCAAAAACTTCATTATAGTCCACTCCAAACTCTTGGTGGTAACCCTTTGCCACCAATCGTGCTTTATATCTTTCTATGGTTCCATCAGCCTTTAACTTAACCTTATATACCCATTTGCACCTTATGGCCTGTTTACCAGCAGGTAAAGAAACCACCTTCCAAGTGTCATTATTTTCCAAATCTTGCAGCTCTTTATCCATAGCCTCAACCCACTCCTTATGCTTACATGCTTCTTGATAAGTTGATGGCTCTTTAGCAGACTGAATGTTCATCAGACAAGCTGTGTAGGTAGGGTTGAGTGAAGAGGATAGCACAAAAGAAAAGGTGGGTAGTGATTGACTTTGATGTGAGGAATCAATGCCATGAGAGGCTGTAAAATTGCAATCATAATCATTAAGGTAGGCTGGAGGTTTAGTAATTCTGGTGCTCTTTCTCTGAGCATGTTGTTTCTCTGCAATTGGCAGCTGATCATGGGACTGGATCTGGGTAGCAGATGAATTTATTTCACCTTCCAGTGAGGTTTCATCTTCTGGTGAGGTAACATCATCATTATTTCTTCTGTGAGGATATGATGAAGTACCAGGATCAGGATCAACTGATGAAGGAAAATGGTTAGGAGAATGATGTTTTAATGATTTATCAGTAGAAGTAAGGCGTTTTGGTATTTCCCAGAGATGATCATCAAAGGTATTGAAAGGTAGAGGAATATAATATGTAGTATTCTGCATAGGGAACTTACTAGGAAAGAATTCAACATCTCGAGCAATGCTAACCTTCTGGAAAAGCATATCAAACAGGAGGTACCCCTTATTGTGAGAGGCTGGTCCTAGGTAGATGCATTGTGAGCTCCTGGTGCTGAACTTTGCTTTATGTGGGAGAACATTTACCTTGTAGGCTAAACATCCAAAAGGCTTGAGTCCTTCCAGTGAAGCTGGTTTCTAATCAACATCTCATATGGAGTTTTCTATTGAAGTACTGCAGATGGTAATCTGTTAATTATGTAGGTGGTAAAAAGTATAGAATAAGGCCAGAATAAAGTTGGCAATTTACTCTGAAACATAACAGCTCTAGCAACTTGTAGAAGGTCTCTGTGCTTCCTCTCCACTACTCCATTTTGCTGGGGTGAGTACACACAGGACCTCTGATGAATGATTCCAAATTCTGTGAGTATCTCTTGAGTTTGTCTTTCCACAAACTCTGTTCCATTATCTAACCTTAGCACTTTCACATCTTTATGAAACTGATTCTTGACAAGTAGGATGAAACTTCTGAGTAGTCTCCAAACTTGGGACTTACTGCTGAAAAGGAAGGTCCAAGTTGTTCTAGTGAAGTCATCAACAATTGTCAGAAAGTATGAGGTGTTGCTGATGCAAGTGTCTGCACAGGGACCCCATACATCCACATGTATAATGTGAAACATAGCCTCACTTCTCCTATCTTGGGTAGGAAATGGTAGCCTCTGCTGCTTAGCACGATGACAGATATGACAATCTGCAAGACAATTAAAATCTTCCTCCTTATATCTTTTCTGACAGCAATCCATGTGTCTCATGGTTGTTATAGAGGGATGACCTAGCATGTTATGCAACTCCTGTAGTGAAGAAACAATTGTTGCTGTATTGATGGTGACTGTGAAGTGATAATCATGTTTGAACACATAAAGAGTTCCTTTCATCTTTCCAATGCCAAGCACTTCCTCACTCTCTCTTTTCTGAACTAGGCAGTGAGTCTCCAAGAAGATAACTCTGGAGCCTAAACCCTTAGTTAACTGTCCAACTGATATAAGATTGTGTGTGAATTCAGGTGCAAATAACACATTTTTGAGCTTGATATTGTGAGTAAGCTATGTATCTCCTACTAAAAAAGCCACCAAATGTGTACCATCTGGAAGGAATATTCTCAAAGGCTGTTTCAGTCTTCTCATATTTGTAAGCAGACCTACTTGGCAACACATGTGGTTACTGGCGCCGGAGTCTATAATCCATTCATCTCTCTTGATATCTGTTGAGATTCTATAGGCATAATGCCCACTATAATCAATGGCATTTACTCCAAACTCCACATCTGTTAGATTAGCAGCTTCAGTTGCACTACTCCCTAGCATAGTATCAGATCTAGCTTGACCTCTGCTAATAGCAAATTGGTTTGCTATCTCTAACTGAATGACTTTGCTAATGTCAGCTATAGAAGAGTTGTTACTCTGCACAGATGCATAATCTGCACAACTCATACCTCTGTCATCTGTGTAATTCACTTTAGCCTTTCCTTTCTCCTCCTTAAACTTCTTGTACCAGTCTGGTGCACTAATAACCTCAAAGAAATCATTCTTAACATGACCAGATCTTCCAAATTGGTCACACTTTAGTTTCATTTTCTCCTCCTTAGTTAGTTTCTTTCTATATCCATCCTTTTTGCTGTTAAACGTCTAATTCACATACGGAGCACTTTGAGGAGCACCTTCGGTGAACTACATCATCCTCTTCTCTTCTAGATCAGATTTAGCATCCTCCGCAGCCTCACATGTACACACTCTTGAGGATTTTAGGAGAGCTAACTCATCCCATAGTGCACTCAAGTTGTTGAAATACACTAATACGGACTGACTGTTTTGTGAATACGAAATAATTTCTCTCCTAAGTTTATATAACCTAGGACCATTTTTCTTCTCGAATCTCCTGTGTAATTCATCCCAAAGCTGCTTGGAAGTGTCTAAATGTTGATATCCTCGTGATAGCTCTTTAACAACCGAGTTACACAACCAATTGAACACTAGATAATCAGCTTTAATCCACCTCATGTGATCGACATAATCAAGCCTAAGCTCAGGAACACTTCCATCTATGAATCCTACCTTATTTCTAGCAAATAGACCTCTCTTAACCGCTCGACACCAACTATGGAAGTTATTTCCATCAAACAAGTCATTTGTTAGATTCATGCCTAGGTGCTCGTGCGGTGCCACATAGAATTCATTATTTGCTATCAATCTATGATTATTAACATCATTCCGAGACAGTTGATTGAGCTCCATACCTCTGGTAGCAGTATTATCAAAATTTTCTGACTGCGCCGCCGGCGATCCGTCGATCTGAGCTGTGCTTGCATTCTGATCGCTGCTTCCTCTATACTCAAACGTGAATCCGATTTCATCCTCACACGCATGCCGCCACGAGGATTTTCGATTTCCTTTCATCATTCTCAAATTCACCACTCAATTTAAACAAGATGAATTCAATGGATTAATGAACCATTGGCTCTTGATACCGATTAATCATGAATTTAAATCTGAAGAAAGAGGGATTTTTCTTATTAATCAGAATCAATCAAACAGTTTACAAAGATGGGTATTTATAGCTCTACTTGTAAACAAGGAGCACTAGAAAATATATAAAACTAAACTTAAGAAAATGAAATCTGTTGCAACGCTCCCTTACTGTGTTCCCTGCACTTGCATATAGCAAGTGCCACGTCAGAGACGTGTAGCATCATCTTATTACTATACTAGCCATGCGTACACTTCAACAAATGACGATGTACGAGCTCGTGAATAGTACTTAATAAAGTTTTTGTTGAGTTAAAATTCACGAGTTAGCTCAATTCATTCACACCATAACTTTTTATTATTTTGAATTGAGGTAAAAAAAAGCGGTGGATTTCGAATCTAAAACATCTTCCTTTTAACATAATATTTTTTACATCTTTGGGACCACCCACACCATATATAATTGATACAATTGATATAATGTAATTGAGTTGATACTCTTGTAGTTGTAGAATCTAAATGTCCCACATATTAAGTCTAAAAACCCAACCTAATGATGGTCCTCATTAATTATGGCATATAATAAGATTAGATGGATAAGAATTAAGGTTATAATATACATATGATTTAGCAAACTAGAAAAGAAAGAGGAATCCGTAAAGACGTGCCTCAATCTCATACACGCTTTCTCTCTTTGTTGAGCGGCACGCAGTCGCAGGCGTTGATTTGAATCATTCGCATCTTTAAGAAATGAGAATTTCAACTCTCTTTCTAAAAAAAACAACTATCAAAATATTTTTCAGTGATATTCTTGTACTTTAATTTGAGATATTTGGGAGTCATCTTCACCAATCTTTAATCATCTCTCTCTCTCTCTCTCTCTCTCTCTCTCTCTCTCTCTCTCTCTCTCTCTCTCTATTTTTTTGTATTTCTTAATATACTAAAAAAAACACCACGAGAGATTTGGATTAATATCATATTTTAAATTCTATGTCAAAGTATTGATATTTTTCAATTCTATTATAATTAATCTTCACTAAATTATAATTTAATATATGACTTTTTTTGTCTTATTCTATTCCATGACCTAATTTTCGGCCATAATCCATGACACGGATATATAGTTATAGAAGCTTAAGTTTTATATCTATGATATGGATAGTTAGAAGCTTGGGTTTTATTTCCACATAGAATAAGAAAATAATGTAGAAATGTTAACACACAAACATCTGATTATACACATTACAGGTTTATCGTCATAACTCATAAATTAGATCGCGGGATAGAATCAGAAAGATGAAAATCATGACTAATCATCTATCCGAAAGATGAAAATTATCAGTCTAGCTAGGACTCCAAAAATATAGTATTTTTAATTTATTGTATTTTATATTAATTTTCAACAAATTTTTTTTAGTAATTACATCTTAAATTAAATAAATAATTTATTAAAAATAATTTAAAAATAGAAATGATCGAAATACATGGTTTTAGGACGCCTAAATTGATAATTTCATCTTTCAGATTTTAAGTTGATAAGTTTTACCTTTTAAGTTATGCATTGTTAGATTACACATGTTTCAATTCTAAATTAATGATAATTCTAAAAAAACACACACAAAAGGAGTAGAGGGAGCAAACATATCTTATAATTATGGAGAACAAGTGAAGAAGCCAGAAGGTTTCATCTCCACCAAACAAAGTTCATTTTGAAGTTATTAGATGACTTTCTTCTTATTTTTTTTACCACAAGAGAACATGTTGTTGCTATTTGAATATGCGATTTGAATAAACCATGTTCTTATATAATAACTCGTAAAATGAAACTATATTCAAGAGACAAATCAAATTAGAGGAATCTTGTAGCACGAGCAAGACAAATAGGATGATATTAATTTGATTCTAATTTAAGATTTTTGATAACAAATCTGCCTAACTCAACCCAATGGAACATCGGATGACTTCTTCAATATTTTATTTTTACTCAAACACTCAATCTAGTAATATTGATGAGATTCGAACTCATGACTTTTGTCTTTTAGCCTTTTTAGACATTGGCTGTTGAAGATTATATTTGGTAGTATTTATGACTCGAACTGTTTAGATAGTTCTATTTAATCAGCTCATGGACTTTTTCTGTAATTTTTTGTTATTTAAACTATAAAATTTTATTTTTACTGCTCGGAATTTCAATTTCATATATTGTACATTATGTAGGAGTCGTACTTTCTCATAATTCAAATGATAAATATACGAGTATTGATAAGTATTTGGTAGTTATTCTAAAAAGAAAAGAATAATTACTCTCAAGAAAAATAGGTAGATTAATCTACAGTAATTATAAAATTTGAAATGGCCTAAACTGAAAATTAACAGGTGAGAGGCAGTTGTGTTGGGTTGGGTGGGGAACTCAAAATCTCATATTTTGATATTTGATAGTAATATTTATTTATTATTACCAGGAAAAAAGAAACGCGCTGCTCTGATAAGTCAGCACAACGCCTATCTAAACTTCCAAATCTACCCCCTCTCCTCTCCTATCCTCAGCTTCCACTCTCTCTCTCTCCCTCTCTCTCCAAATCCAACCAACAATAAACAGTCTTTTCTCTCTCTAAAAAAACAGCTATAGCTTTTCACGAAACACGAAGCAAATCCAAAGGAAAAACTCCGAAAAATAAATAAATAATAATATCGGAGAGAGAATAATACATCACCCAGAAATACTAGGGTTTCAGGTCCCCTCCCAATCATAATTTCCTTTCCCTCAATCTCCCAATCAGTAATATTGGGAGATTGGTTTCCCCTTCAGATCAGAATTTGTGGCAGAAAACCACCTCGGCTTTCCGGAGAATATCATTCTCAGAATTCACGGTCGCTTAACAATTTTCCCGGGGAAAACCAGGTTCTTTTTTTTTTCAAAATAATCTGGAATTACACTTGCACACACATGTGATTCTGGAAATATCTCTTGTCTGCATGAAATTTAGGCGGAAAAAATATCGTGGGATTTTGTTTATACGTTCTCTCGATCATGTGTTTGCAGGGAATTTGTGGCGATTGAATTTTGATCCGGAGCCATTGGTTTTTTTTTGTCTAGATTGAGGAGTAGAGGGGAAAATTCATGCATATCCTGAAGGGAAGTTTATTTTTATATATACGGGTGGCGGAGTTGGAGCTTTTGAATTCTGAATTTATTGATAATTTTATAATTTAGTTCTGTGTTAAAAGGTTGATCATTGGGGTTAAATTACGATTTTCTCGGGTTTGAGGTTGTGTTGGGTGTTTATTGGCCCATGGAATCAGATTATTTGCCCCAATCGACGAGCGGGGATCAATGTTGTGACTGTGGGTGCAGCTGTTCAGTGATGGACAGGGCCTTTTCAGAGACATGTCTTCGGTCTGTCAAGCGAAAATACGATGAGACCGAGTTAGAAAAGAAATTTACTGTCCCAGGACTTGTTGTGCCGCAGAATGCTCGTGTGGAGATAGAAAATGAATGCATGGCACTGCGTGAAACAGTCAGCAGTCAGCAGCAGACTATCCAGGATCTCATTATGGAATTGGAAGAGGAGAGGAATGCGTCTTCTTCAGCTGCCAATGAGGCCATGTCTATGATTCTGAGGCTGCAAAGAGAGAAGGCAGAGGTTCAGATGGAGGCAAGGCAGTTTAAGAGGTTTGCGGAGGAGAAAATGGCACATGATCAGCAGGAGACATTGGCCTTCGAGGATTTGTTGTATAAAAGGGAACAGACCATTCAATCACTTACCTGTGAGGTTCAGGCCTATAAACACAGGATGATGAGTTATGGGCTCACGGAGTCTGAAGCCGATGGGTTTAAGGGTATGAACCAAAACACAAGCATGAGTGAGAACCTAGAAGGGCAATATGAGTTTCCTTCATACGAGCTTTACCCACCTCTCAAGTGCAATATAAATGAATCCCAGGTTTATCCAGATTGTGATGATGAAGCTGCTGACATTGAGAAATATCCGTTTGGGGAAACTCCACGTCTGAAAGATTTGGAGTACCGGATCAATGAATTGGAGCAAAGTCCAAGAACCATTGAGCCCGATGGTGACTACTTTGGCACCAAAAATATGCTTGAAAAGGTAATAGTTGGTCAATCTCCAATGCGGCCTAAGCATCTCAGGAAGATTTCTACTGACAGCTCAAATACACAATTTGGAATGGGTCCAGAATTTGCCACAGATTCCCCGAAATTTGGTGGCAGTTTCAAGAAGATGGTATTTTCCAATTTGGATTTGAACCCAAATTTTAGGAAAGTGGAGAATGCATCCGAAGTTGGAGATGAGATGAACGATAGAGTTTACACAATAGATTCCATTCATCAAGGACCTCCAATTAATGGTGTCGCGAATCATAAGGCTTCTATTGGCTCCGCTTATGATGACTATACAAAAAGTCCTAGAGATTCAGTAATCCACTCTGATGTGTCGGACCTAGAGGTGCAGAAGCTGTATGCAAGGCTTCAGGCTCTTGAAGCTGATAGAGAATCAATGAAGCAGGCTATTATTTCTGTTGGGACTGATAAAGCACAGCTGGTATTGTTGAAAGAGATAGCTCAGAACTTGTGCAATGAAATGGCACCATCAAGGCCAATGCCAATCCAGAAGAAGCCAGTGACTAGGAGTACTTCTTTCATTTCATTATTGAAGGTAATGATAGTGATTTAAATACTTGAATTATTTCCAGTTGCACCAGAACACATGAAAGAAATATCTTCCCCTTTTTCTTTTCTGTTGCATTATGCCATTATCTACAATTGCACCTTGGATCAAACAAACATTAGAATCTGCTAAAACTTGATTAATATGTGGGATTATGCAATCTGACCTTCAGCAGCCTCGTACAGTGGATATTGCCTGCATATGCAGACCAGTAAACAATATCTTTATCTTTTCAATAGGTAATGAAGGAAAAATAGCACAGACAGTTACTTCTTTCATTCAAATATCATAGCCATGTGTTTCAGATATGGCTGGCATCATGATACTCTGCAGATGATTTTGTTATTTAGAAAAAATATCTCTCGGGAATAAGAATCTGTTATTGCTTTTTACCTGAAGTTTTTTATTTTTTCCAATGTTACGCACAACACAGTGGTTGCATGTAGAAGCTGTTTGTAATACCTTGAATTGCCGGAAATTAATTTAGCTACATATATAAATCTTTTAATCAGCTTTTCTTCACAAGTGCTGATGATATATGTCTCTTTGTTCAGTGGGTCATTTCTTTTGTTTTCTGGAGAAGGAAAGCACGCAGAAGCAGGTATGTACAATATCATGAAAATGTCTGACTAACTTGGAGATTAGTGGATATTAGAATTTTTCGCTTTACTCTTATGCTGTTTTACTTGGTAGAGTATCTTTATGCCCATTGGTATTGCCTTGTCAATTAGCTAAGCACGTTTTTTTGGCTGCATGTCTTAGTTATGGGCAACTACTTTTGGCAAACTACTTTGCCAAACAATAAAGGAGAACTCGTTACAGTAGTTACTCTCAAAGTAATTAAAGATTATAACGGCTATAGTAGTAGAGGAGAATCAGGAGATGGCTGATCACTTACTAATTTGGATAAGGGATAGATAAATATGCAAATTTGCAGCCAAACATTATCATGAGAATCCGGAAGCAAGAAGAATTTAAGAGAAATTCAATCAGATTAAATTTGTGGATAATTTGCTTGCGTAATTCAGTTAGTATTTGTATGATTTTATCATTATTCACTCTATTTTTTGTCCTTCTTGTCTCAGGTACATGTTTGGAATGTCTGCCAAAAATGAAGGGTTACTAATGCTTTTAGACCGAGGTCCTCGTATTGGACAACGGAGGGTTGTGTCAACACTAAATTTGCGAAACTGATGCGGAGCGATCCTGTCTCCATGACTCCATCCCTGAAGCCTGTGATTACATGTGTTGGATGATTGAATGGGTTTTAAGCTTTTTATCATGTTTGGATTACGCGTGACTGGTGTTTTTTCTACAGATTTGTTGGTAAGGGATTGGTCATTGATCGCCTCGTGCAGTTTCGTATTACTTGAATTTGTGGCATAGCATACATATAGAACACATCCATTTGTTGATATATAGGGTTCTCTTTTGGGTTGAGATTGATCAGCAAACTCATTGATGCTTTTGGGCGTTGGCTTTGTGCAAATTTAGCCCTAAATGTCTCTTAGTTAGTCCCCTCCCCTCCTGGCCCCTGCTGTATATTATCAATTCCGCTTGCGCTTTTGTTTTTCCTGTGCTATTTTTCTTGTACCCCAATTGTCACATACATATTTTGATTTTCGTCGGGATGCAAGATTGGGGCAAATCCTCTCCTCTCTCTCTCTCTCTCTCTCTCTCTCTCCAAGTGTTGTTGATCAGTACACGTTCACTTCAGAGCCAAAATGGTTCAATCATGTGCGTGAGCCACCGTTCAAGCTGCATCTTGTAATCTCTGAATAATCTAATCGAGATATATTATATATTTAAATTCAATATCTAGTTGTGCACTTGTTTTTTCTAAATATCTAGCAGTTTTGTATCGTGAAATCTTGCAATGAAGATCTCTCTCAATCTCTCCCTGTTAAGTATGTATATATAACTTGAAATTTAAAAAGTTATAATAAACTATTATTATGGAATAATCAATTATTAATTATTTATTAAAAATTAAATACTAAAAAATTAATACAAAATTTAATTGGATAAAATTAATTAAATACTAATTTTTTTATATAATTTAATTGGAAATAATTAATAATTGTAAGATTAAAAAAAAACACAAGAAATTGAAACTCAAGAAAAAACGAGGAATTGAGAAACGGAGAGTGGATTGAAGTTTCCCTGGGGATTTGGTGGTTGTGTAAACCCTTTAAACCCTGAGCCAGTCTTTCCCTTCCTCCTCCCCGGCCTCCAGCCCAGCAAATATTCTCCAACGGCTACAATTGCCGACGACTCAAAATGCTCAGCTCCAAAAATCTGTTGCTCAGGTCTAGATCGAAGAAATCAAAACAATCCCGCTCAACCTTTTCCAAAAGGCCAAACTCAATCACAAAGAAACCAAAACATGAATCCAAAAATCAAGATACAACCTTCGCACCGCCGCCACAGTCATCAGCGGAAGCCGAAGAGCACGAACAAGCTGAATTCGAAGGTGAAGACGGTAAATTCAGCTTGAAAATTTCAGCTCAGTCCCACTCGCATGGCGTCCAACCATTGGGAAATCTCTACTTCAGCTCTTCATCCACCAATTCAAGAAATACGGGACTCGGTAATCTCAAAATCCTCACAGATGAGCTCGTTCTTGAGATTCTTGCATTCTTGAGTGGGACCCAGTTGGGGGTTTTATCAACTGTGAGCAAATCTTTCTATGTTTTCTGCAATCAAGAGCCTCTCTGGAGGAGTCTTGTGCTGGAGACTTGTAAAAATGGGTTCTTGTATAATGGTTCCTGGAAAAATACCTTTGTTAGTGATTATAAATGTTCGTTTAAGATTGTTAGCAGTGGGATTAGAGTTAGGGACTTTTATTCTGATTACCTGTTTCAGAGTTGGCTCTGTGCTAATCTTGAAATGAAACCTGAGTGGCTTGAGATGGATAATATAGTTCGGAAAAGGGGAATTTCTGTGGAGGAGTTCGTGTCGAGCTTTGAGGAGCCGAATAAGCCGGTGTTGCTGGAAGGTTGTCTGGAGAAATGGCCTGCAATGGAGAAATGGGATAGAGAGTATTTGGTTGAAGTTTGTGGTGATGATCAGTTCTCAGTTGGGCCGGTGCAGATGAAGCTCGAGGACTACTTTAGGTACTCGGATCAAGCGAGGGAGGAAAGGCCGTTGTATCTTTTCGACCCTAAATTTGCTGAGAAAGTGCCGCAGTTGGGGATGGATTATGAAGTCCCCGATTACTTTAGTGAGGATCTTTTTAGTGTTTTGGGTAGGGAGAGGCCGGACTATAGATGGATTATCATTGGACCAGCAGGGTCTGGATCGTCATTCCACATTGATCCAAACTCGACCTCTGCTTGGAATGCAGTGGTTAGAGGTTCCAAGAAATGGGTGCTGTTCCCCCCTGATGTGGTGCCACCTGGGGTATATCCAAGCCCGGATGGTGCAGAGGTTGCTTGCCCTGTTTCCATAATTGAGTGGTTTATGAACTTCTATAATGCTACAAAAGGTTGGAAAAAGAGGCCCATTGAATGCGTTTGTAAAGCAGGAGAAGTAATATTTGTGCCTAATGGATGGTGGCATCTGGTGATTAACCTAGAAGATTCTGTGGCCATTACACAAAATTTTGTTAGCAGGTATAATTTCCCTCCATTTATGTATTGAAGTCATGTTGTGATAGTACTTTCTAGCTTTCCTTTCCTTTTCCTTGCTTGCTAGTGGTACACCATATATCAATGCTCAATCCATGATCGAACTGCAGCTTATTGTCTGCCTTGGTTAAGTGGTCTAGCTTGTAGTAGAAGTGATCAATTGATGGCTTAACAATATAGACCGTTGGTGCTGAATCATTTCTTTTATGGGTTGGGTAAAAGCCAATGAATACGCTTTCATATGTTGTCTTTGCAAGTGTATGAGTATCTTTAGAAATATTGGGGGTGATACATATATAACAAATATCACATAAGTAGAGTTATCCCTAGGCATTTTGTGGCAACAACACTGGCCACCAAATTCACAATCCCGTTGCTTGCATCATCATCTGCAAGCACAACAACTAGTTATTTGGAAATAAGATCCTTTGGTCCCAGAGTAGGCACTCATTGGTAAAGTACCTAATTGTTTTGCTGGAAGTGGTGAATGGGGGATGGTAGTGTGATATAATGATGAGAGAAGTCCCTGAATGCTATAATAAGACCGCAACTGTCTTTGGTTATGCTGCAGAATTGAGTGTTATTTTTTGCATTGCAGGAGGAATTTATTGAATGTTTTAGATTTTCTAAAGAGGCCTAATGCAAGCAGTCTTGTATCGGGCACAAGAGATCGAGTGAATCTGCACGACAAATTTGAGAATGGTATCAGCACGACTCTACCTGGAACCATAGATGAGCTGATAGTGAAAGCAGAGGAAAAAAAGAAGCAGCCGAAGAAACTTTCTTTCTGGGAGTCTGTTACTGATTCCAAGGTGGGTGCCTTCAAGTTTTCCTTTTAGCTATTAAAGATTGGGCTGAAATTTTCACACCAGTTTTGCGGTTAGAGTTTCTCCTCATTTATTTATGAACAACACCTTTATTTATTCACACAGATCAAACATTGATTTCATCTCATTATTTTTCCTTTACTTCTGTTCGTCCACAATCCATAGATAAACTTATTTGGTGCTAGTTAATCTTCTTTAATTTGCTTTCTTGTATTTTCAGTCTCGTATAATAATAATAATTATTTAAACACATTTGCCTAGCCTACCAGATTAAGTTTTGCAGGGAAAATTGGAGTTGCCTAGGGCAATCTTGAAAAGGGTAAATTCATCTATTTAAAGTTTAAAGTTGAAACATCTCCCAACATTTTTATGCACAACTACAAACCAATAAATAATGCAACAACTGCGAAGTTATACCCCGATGTTTTTTATCTGGTACTTTTGAATATAATTTTTTATTTATTTCGGAACTTGTTTCTTTAGTTTTTCGTCACGTTTTAATTAGTGTGTAACCGTGGGTTTATTCAATGCGTACCTCAGCAGTGCTTGTTGGGTTATTCTCATCATATATATATATATATATATATAAACTTTTAGATTGCATTCAGTTGGTGGAATGTGCCGTGTTTAGTCTTACTGTGTTGGTTCATTCGTTCGAGAATGACTGAATCAACTACAATTTACACATGATGCAAGACACCGGTTTTGTATCTTTGGGCTGGTTATGCGTCAGAGTCTCAGAGACAGACCCTTGAACATCAGACGGCCTGGAGGACGCTACGCTCCTGTTATTATTATTATTATTATTATTATTATTATTATTATTTGGGTTTTTTAGGATTTTTTTAAATATATATCCTAATATTAAAGTGATTTAATTTAATTATTTTTATCCAACAATTTGTGTAATGTATTTATCCAATGCTAACGTATGGACTTGTGTATTGTGTTTGCTAATTAATTTTTTTGAGAATATATGGAATTAGTGAACACTAAAAATAAAGTGCATTAATTAAATCTTTTTGATCTGGTAACTCGCGTAGTGCAATTGTTCGATGCTAACGTGCGAGCTCGTTACACTGCTCTCCATAATTAATTTTTTTCGAAATAAATATATACTATAAAATTGAATTATTGAACCCTTAAATTAAGTGAATAAATTTATTTTTGTTTATCAGTCAACTAGTGCACTATGTTCGATAATTAATTTTCGAATTAAATATAAACTCTAATTGAGATTAATAAACCTAAAGAAAACTTAAACCCAAAAAAGACCATAAAAAACTCTAAATAAACACATAAACCCTAAAAAAAATTCTAAACACTAAATTCCTACATTCTAAGCCTTAGTTGTGCTTTTTAGAGTATGAATGATACTTTTTAATGTTAAGGTGATAATTTTTCTAGTGTTTTTTTTAGGGGGCTGGTTGGACAAGGACGGATCAGATTCCTTGTGCCCATTTGCACTACAATTCGTGTGCCACACCTAAGTTTTTTTAATTTATTTTTTAATTATTCTTAATATACTTTAATTGGGGAATGATGAATCCTAAATAAAAAATAAAAAATTAAAATAAATCATAATAAATTAAAATTTATATATATATATATATATATATATATATATATATATATTTAAAACAAAGAGTTGGCACATGAAATAACATAGAGATTATCACAGGTGATGCTATTTTGGATAGGGAGGATTAGGTCGACACAAGGATGAAAATATCGCAGATATATCGCGGATATTGACATTGCGATACGGATATTGAGGGGAATATCTTTTTTCCCGAGTATCGACGAGAAATCGCAATATATCGCGATTTTTTTAATATTTCTATAATATATTTTGATTTTTATTTAATACTATATATTTTTGTGATCTTTTTTAGGTCTTCAATGTAATTATTTGAGTTCCAATATTCTTTGCTTTATAAAGACATTTCACTTTGCAAAAAATATATAAGAGAAAGAAGATCGGAAAATCAACGGATGTCTTAGAAAGAATAGTGAGATTCATCCAATATAATCAAGGATCATAAGTATATATATGGTTTGCTAAAGGATGAGGTGCTGGAGGTTGGTTCTAAGAATGTTATACAGATTGTTACTGATAATGGTTGCGCTTTTTTGAAAGCATGAAAAAAACTCATTAGTAAGTATGATCTGTATTGGACACCATGTGCTGCTCACTGTATCGACTTAATATTTGAAAATATTGGAAAAAGAGAGACTGTTGCAGAGGTAATTGCAAAGGCTAGACAATTAACCAATTACATTTATAATCATGATTGGCTACTTGCACTCATGCGGGAGATGTGTCGAGGAGATATTGTACGCCCAGGAGCTACACGTTTTGCAACAAATTATAAGGTTGTAGAGCAAGAATATCTAGATCTGGTAGATATAACAGATGATGAAAATGATGAAAAAGGAAATCCACTTTTTCAATGGGTTCGCCCTGCACACTTAGATGATAATGAGGGAAATCCTGATCTAAAAATAGCTGCTATGACTCGTGATTATGGCATTAATGTGAATCAAGTATTACAAAAAGAAGTGGGTAATACTTTTCGTGATTCAAAAACAGATAGCTCAACAGAGGATGGGGGAAATAGTGATGGAGGAAATGATGGAAGTGGTAGAAATGATGATGGTAGTGGAAATGGTGGGAAAAATCAAGACGATTATGGTTTAAGTCATACGTTATTGAGTCCATTCAGTTGTGAGGCCAACTTCACTCATGCAACACAAGATATGGACCACGGAAGTAGAGGTAGAGGTTCTGGAATAGGTGCAATAGGAAATGAATACATAAGGAGACATGCATGGACTCAAGAAGAAAGTCCACGCACTGGTATTGAAGAACTTTCTGCCAATCTTGATTCTACGAATATGGGTAGCACTGATCATAGTGATATGTCCCAAGATTCATATGCTTCTTACACATATGAGAGTTCACAAATTGATTGGACTACTCAAAATGTGTATCAACAAAATAATTGGATCAATGGACATTATCCAATTCATGGTGAAGTTGTTGGAATAAATCAAGAAACATATCAAGCGCATGTGCATAATTATATCCATAATTACTCGAACGTGATAAGTTGGTACCAATATTGTTTAGAACAAGATGGCATTCCATCTACTATATTTGAACCTCATAGATCCTCATTTTGGTATTAATTGTACTTTATAATGTTTATTTAGTCATTTTATGTTGTATTATGTATTATTTTGTCAAATGTATTGTCTCAAGCGGTATTTATATAATGTATTATTAATATATTTGCTTTCAAAATACAATTCTATCAAAAAAATTAGTGGAATATGTGCATAATAATATGTCATAATAGTTCCTAAAATTTCATGCTAAATTTCCAAGATTTTAATATGATTTCTGTCATTTTTTTCAATTTTCTGTGATATCGATATGCGATATCGATACATCCGTTGATATATCCGTAAAATTGAAATTGCGATATATGTTGCGATAGCGATATTTTCATCCTTGGTCGACATGCGGCCCGCTCAACTGAAAATCTAATCCTAGGTAGATTTTACGAAGTCTTATGCAAGAGTTTGCCTGCATCTTTTGTTGATTATTGTTTTTGTTTTAGATATTATTCAATAATTTGTGTCTCCTCATTTCAACGAACATGATAATTCATCAATCATCACCACTCACTATAAAAAAAAGGTCAATCTAGTGATGGGAAATAACAACGGGATCGACACGGGTCACCACACAAATTAGCTTTATTACTATTCTCATAAATATACTAATTAGTATATTATTACATATTTAAAAAAATTTATTAAGTTTAACATAATATTTATTATAGTTACTACTACAAGATAAATCAATTATACATTCACAAACTAAAATATGCTATGTAAATATATACATAAATATACACTAAATACCTAATAGTCAAAAAATCCGAACCTTCTTAAGTTTAATGAATTTTAGTTAATTATTTAAAAGTGTTCAATTTATCTTATTAGTAATAATAAATGTTTGTGACTAATATAACAGTTAAGTATCCATTGTATTTAATAAATACTAATTCATATTTATTATTTTTAAATATTATTCATAATTAATTAATTAATTTTTATCTAACTAATAATTAATTGTACTTTTAAATAATAATTATTATTGTATTATAATTTTATATTATTTTACACTTAATATAGAATATAACGTAATAATTTATTAAAACTTAATAACTTAAACATACAAATTAGTTAATCAGTATGATAAAAAATAATTTCTAATTAATAACTATAGTGTATAATATTATTATACACTATGGTTATTTATTATGTAAGTAAAAATAATTTAATTCATCATGATATTTAGTATGAAACACAAAGTAAGACTATTTAACCACATTTTTACCATGATATATATATATATAATTTTGAAAATAATTTAATTAAATACTTTTATAATGTTTCTCCATATTGAATTTATATTAGAGATATAATTTTTGTATGCATGGAAGTATCACTTTAAATTATAGTTCTTATATACAGATATATAATACAATATAATATCAATATTATATATATATATATATATATATATATATATATTATATAAATATATTAGTAATAATAATATAACACTTTTAATTTATAGAGATAAAGAAAAATAAATTATGAAAAAATCGTATAAGTATATATATTGTTTAAGCTATCAATATAGCATCAATTGAACTTGTCCCAATGGATAAGTGCTTGGACCTCCTTCCCAGGTTCAAATCCTCTTGGTGCATATTATGCACAATTATTCTCGCGGGCTTGGGTGCGGGCCTTTCATCGGGCCGAATAAGGGCTCATTCGTGGGCCGGGTCCGGGCTCATTTGCGGGCCGGGCCCTCGGGCAGGGCCAATCAATAATTTCAAATTTTTAAATTATATTTAAAATTTATATAATTATAGCGACGAGATTTCCGTCGCTAAATCTGTCGCCAATATCAGGCGACACCAGTTTTAGGCTACGGAGGTGGCGACGAAAATTTCCCGTCACTAGAAGCTTAGCGACGCCAATTTTAATGACGGGGTTGCTCCCATTACTAGCCCGTCACTAGAGAATTTAGCGATGGGATCGTACAATTCTAGCGACGGAAAATCCCGTCGCTAGATCCGATTTTTTTGTAATTGTCCACTACTCTGTACTCATAGAAGGGAGTGGCATTTGGCAACACACACATGTAAGTATTAAAAAAAATAGTATAAATTTATATAGATCACCTGATATTTAATTTTAAAGGGGACATTTTGATACTGCCTATAAATATATAATTTAAAGATTTTGTTCCCCCATAGTAGAAACTAGCTAGGTAGTATATAGGTCCGAATCTGAAATTAATTACTATTTACATATTCTGCGATTTAACTCATTTTTGTGAGGTGCATGCAACATAATTAATATTTTACTTTATAATAATGTTGTAGGTATTCAATTATTGAAGCCACCATTTAATAATATGTAAGTGGAGAACATAATATCCTTAATATATATATATATATAATGTTTAGTTGAGTTGGAAGCCACCATCGTGCTTGTGCTGGTCCTATTAGTTTCATTTCATCCTATATAACATAAAGACGGATAGTCATAAATGAGGGCCAATTTCAGCGTCTCTCTCTCTCTCTCTCTCTCTCTCTCATCTGAATCCATGACAATTGTATGGACGTAAATAATGTTAGTCCGATTAGTTTGTTTGGATGCATGACCATTTTCATGCCAAAGTCCACACTCGCACATTATTTTCTGCACCGATGTATCCCTATTCCTACGTAGTCGCTACCAGACATTTTCCTCCTTTTTATTTTCTTTTGTCCTTTTTTTCATTTTCTTTTTATTTCATTTTCAATACAGCTACACACACGGACATATGTGTGTGTGTGTGTGTATCTTTTTTTTCAGAAGATTAATATTACATGATCTATTTTATAACAAAAGACCTTGATGTTTTAATTGGCATAACTCTCGTACGTAGTAGTTCTGTACCCATAGATAAGGATATATAATGAATCACCAAATTAAATGCGATGTTCAAATCAAATATTTGTTATTGTGGGAATTCTGATAATTAATAGGGTAGATATGAAAAATTAATTAACTATTTTCTAGCAATTAAACGAAGAAGATTATTTCTGAACATACGTGGCATATTGTGCGTACGTGATTGGATGCAAATTAATGCATGTTAATATATATATATATATATATATATATATATATATATATATATATATATATATACAACGTGGTATGGCCTGTACATGCACTAATTTAATTTTGCAATATGGAGTTAAGTTGGTTTGTGTCGTAGATTAGATCGATTAGGACCCACGTACGTAGTAAAAGTTGAGATGGTTTAATTTGCTTTGATTACTATATAAATATTGCTGCGTTTTTCAATTCTGCAATGAAACTTGAGAAAAATACGCAAACAAATTCAACCAATTATATATACAATCATATCAACAATCTTAATTTGAAAAAAAAAATGATTTTTTTAAGTGATGCACGCATAGAGATTAATAAGATGGAGTGCTTATAAAGTTTAGTAATTATGATGATAAAAGAGTTTGAATCTGCATTTATACAATAAAAATGAAAAGTGAAACGGGAAAGTAATGAATGAAAGGCAAATGAATTAATGGTGGAAAAAAGAATGTAAAATAATTAATAATAATTAATTAATGTAGTAATGAAAAGAGAATCGTGATAGTGTGGGTAGACGTGGAAGCTGTAAAGAGACAGTAATTGATATTTGGCACCACGTGTGTGGCCAACGGCGGTGGCTGTAGCTGTGTCCACCCCACTGCTCCGCCGTCCCCACCCCGTCCCTATCACGTGCTTTGGCCGGCACCGCCACTTTTTCACACGAGACCAACACCTCTATTAATTAATAATTATATATTTACTAAAGATTAAATAGAGAACCTCGTGTAGTTTAATTTTTGGTCTCACTTAAGTGCCACACTAAAAAAATTATTATTTTAATAATATTTGTTATTGAAATAAAAATAAATTATGAAATAATTAATCATAATCAACATTAATCATCAATTATATATTAACTCAAAAAAAAAACTGAAAAATAAAATAAAAATCAGAATGTTGTAAATATATCTAATAGATATATATGATATGAGTGATGGTCAAGTTATTAACTCTAAAACCCTATCTCTTGTACTATTATAAATAGAGGCATTTGATCCTCATATTGAATACACACAATTCATATTTTCTCTCGCCTCTCTCTAGTTTACAACACGTTATCAGCACGATTCTCTAGCCAATTGACGATTCACTAGCCAATTGAGTTTGAGAATTTGAGTCAATATCGAAGGTATGCCATAGGAAAGAATCGTGTCTTTCCTGCGAGGTAACTTCTAAATCAAAATAACTTCTAAATCAAAATTATGAAATCAAGAATTTGATTGTGATTGTGGGTTTGAAAAATTGTATAACTAATTGTTTGATTTGTAAAGAAGATGTGAATTAGTACTGAAATCATCGAAGATTAAAAACAAAAAGCGCGGAATTCGAACACTCCTAAATCTCTTGTGGTTAGCATGTGTTATCAAAAGTTTTAAATTGATACTTTTATTTGACTTATAAATTTGTTTAAGAATGATCGATTGATATAATCTGATAGAATATATTATTTGATTATATATGTATGCTAGGTGATGATGGTCTCTGATATGATTTGAAATTTAGTTTAAATCTGTATGTTAGAAAGAATTATTTTGAATGCTAGCATAAAGAGAAAATCCATATAATTCACATGAATTATTTAATTGCAAGTTTAAATCAGATTTCTCTATTCTGGTTTGATATTACATAAAATATACGAATTACATTTCTGTAATTAATTTATGATATTAATACCCCATATGATTTTGGGATCGATTGTCTCATTCTCAATTTATAAGCATTGTCCAGTAGGCAATAATCTCTTTATGATCCTACTTGACTTTATATTTGAAAATAAATACCATATTGCATTTCATGATTAATATATAATTTCATTGTTAAACATGAAATTATTTGTCAGTAAGACTAAATGGTGATGCCAATGATTACTTGAACATCATTCAATGTATTTAAAGAAACTGAACTCTCAGTTTTGAAAGAGTTGTATACAAAGTTGTGTATAAAGTTGAGACAACTTTGCATACGCAGCGGAAATTTAAGACAGAAACAATGGATTGGAATTTTCACAAGATTATATTTCTATAATCTTGCGAAGTGCCTCAGGGCGAAATATTCACTATATAAAATATCTGAATTACAAAAACACTACCAGATAAACTCTCACTAAATATTAAGACACTTTATCTCTTCCTTCACAGAAGGTTGGGACTAAAGTTGTCTTAACTATATCTAGTAGGAACGGATAAATACGAGAACTAAAAACTTTACAATATCTGAAAAGCTCTATTAAAAACTCGTATCTAACACTAACTATCTAAACCCTATATATATACAGCTCGTTGCTTGATCCCTACTCAAAGCAACCGATCCACTAAGCCTTGATCTCCACGAACTGCACTCCTATATTTCCGGCGCAACTTACGGAACAACCGTGGCTTCAGCAGATCGTTGGACTTGGTCAAGTCCCACATGCTCCTATTTTCTCTCAACAGAATTTATCTTGCAAGAAAGATAAAAACTCCAAATATATGATTTAAACAAATATCCCTAAATCTATGATACACTACAAAACAGTATCAACAATCTCCCCCTTTTTTGGCTTTCTTCCCAAAACTAAAATAAAAAACAAGAATTACAATTACTCCCCCTGAAGCAACAATCAAATTACAACAACCATGAAAAGATTAGAGAAATGTTAGCTAAACAGTTACTCCCCCTGTCATCAAGACGGAAATAAAAACAAAATCTACACAATATCATCACAACACATAAAACAACCATAACCATAATATATTCACAGCAAATGCATACATATCTGCATGCAATCAAAAATATATAAGAGTTAGGCAGAAAATAAAAGTTGTCCAGAAAGATGTGCAGAAACTAAAATAGTTGTTTGTTTGTTTCATCCAATCAACAAAATACTGCAACACACTACAAATACTGCAACACACTGCAGTCTTCTTCTTCTTCTTCTTCATGCTTCTCTCCCTCACTCCTCATCTTCAGCTTCCTCATCACTTGATCCTTGGCGACGACGACTAGGACCTTCTCCCCCTTTTTGGGAAGAAAGGAGTCGTTGAAATATCCTTCGTTGCCTTCAAGGAGAGCAATCTGCGAGGAAAAGAAGGTTATTTGCTCCTGCAAAACAAAGACAGGTAATGAACACATTAAATCGACCGAGGGATCCTCTTCAGTTGAGGCATCAATCCACGGGAGATCTCTGTGCCTCTTCTCACTCAAGAAGGCAGGTTGCACAGTTTGGAGAGGAAGCTTGGATGTAAGAATATCTTTCTTCTTCGGCTTCAATCCTTGCTCAACAAGCATGCTATAGATGAGAGAGGGTACGATCAACTTCTTGGTAGACTTCGCCACAGCAACTTCAGAAACAGCATTAAAAATGTGAGTGCCCAAATTAAACTTCTCTTCCTTGAACACTTTGTAGAGTAGGCACACATGCTCAAACAGCACAACTGTTGTATTGGATGTAGGGATCCAATTTGACACTGAAATCTTGTGCAAAGTTGTAAAAAGAGAAGTGAGTACCGAAGCTATGCGATTAGGCCTTTTGTTCACTGTCCACACATCTGCATGGCCACCCGTAAGCAAATTCTCCATCTCAACTTCTAGCTCCTCATCAATCTCAACATCAGACTCAAAAACATTTGGAGTAGCTAAAAATTTGTTAATGCGAGAGGGAGTGAAAGAGAAAATCTTCCCACGGACAAAAACTTTTCCAAACATCTTGGAGGAGGGGTTAGCAAAGTCAACAGGGAGATTGGTATAAAACTGCTTCACAATCTCAGCAACATAGGGTTTCACATAGGTAACACTTCTAAAAACTTTCCTTTTATGCAGAAAATCAACCAAATTATATTGTGCAAAATCCTTCAAATCAACTGCCCTATCATTAATGAACTCCCTTTTCCTAAAACTATCCCAATTCTTCTTAACAGCCTCATTGTAAAAACATTCATTCAAAGCTTTATTTACCTCAAGCTCAGAGTCGGAATCGGTGTCGGTCTCGGTCGGAGAAACTTCCCGTTTGACTTTCTTGACTGATTTGCCTTTCGACTTCAACGGCGACGAGGAAGGCAATTTCCTCTTCCCTTTCCGAGAGGCAGCAACCTCCTCTTCAAGCTCTTCGTCCTCCTCGGCTTCTGAGAGTTTATGAGAGGCCGATTTTTCAGCAGATTCGTCAGAGGAAGCACCCAATTGATCCTCACCCTCGGCATCACTGTCGATGTGGATGGGTTCTTCGGAAGCTTGAGAAGGACGACTTGTTCGAGATATACGCTTGGAACGACGAGAGGGAGGAACCCTAGGTGTTTTAGAGGGTTTCTTCGTCGGAGGAGAAGGGGTCGGAGATGGGTTGACCTCCGGCTGTGGCTCTGGCTCGGCAGAGAAGAACAGGATGGCAATCGGACTTCCGCCTTGTAGAGCGGCTTCCTCAGATGAATGTAGTGGGTCCTCTTGGTCTTTGGCAAGAATTGGAGTGTCTAGCTCTGGAAAATCGAACGACGGCATCACAATACCGCTCGAAGCGATGATAATCGCCTGATCGGTCGTCGGTGTCAGGACAGATGGCGGCATTGAAGTCAGTGCCGGGAGAGGAAGCGGATGAGACTGAATTTCCGAGCTTCCTACCTCAGGAGAGATCTCCATCGGAGCATTCCCTCGTGAAGACGAGAGCAAGATGCTGGGTCGGAGAAGAGGGGTGGTGTCCGATGAAAGAAGACGGAAAGGATTAGGTGCCAAAAAGCGGGGAGGAGATGGCTGCGGTGGAAACGTCGAGAGGTGGCGGAGGTAAGCGGAAGCTTCGGGATCCGCCATGAATTCCTCCAATTGCTTCATTTTTTCCGGCGTCATTTTTGGAGAAGTTTCGAGAGAGAGAGAGCGTGAGCTTTTGGAAGATGGACGGTTGAAAAGATGGAGAAATGAGGGTTTTGTGAATAGTGGAGCAAAGATTGATTTTATCAGACTTAGGAGAGACGGGAATTTTAAATGAATATACTAACAAACAGATTCGTCCCGCCACAAAAATAGGGATCAATAAATTAGAGATATAGTCAAAGATGAAATTAAAGATAGAGTATGATATACTTCCGGATTCACTCAATTGACTTTCAATTTTATTTTATTTTTTATTTTTATTTTTTTAAATTTTGAGCAACTGTTGTCACAAAGGATGTAATATTCAGAACACTTTTGACACATCATAGAAGACTTTTTAAGAAGAGAGCAAATGATGAATAGATGTATAACCAAGAGAATCTCATAAATACCACTTATCTGAGGTCTTTGACCTAGTTATATGGTTTTTAAGAACAATCATGATTTTACCTTTTACAGGCTTTTACATCCTCGAATCTGCTCAACTTCACAGTCAACTATGATATATCAAAAGTTGTGACAACAGTTGATTCAACTTTTGAACTCATATAGAACATAAGCCAAGAGATTTTCTCAAAGATGAGAATCTCTCATAGCTAAGAGCTTTTGTGAATATATCAGCCAGTTGAGAATCTGTACTAATGTACTCTAACTTTAATAACTTCTTTTCGACTAAATCTCGAATAAAGTGATACCTTAAATGGATGTGTTTTGACTTTGAGTGGTGGACGAGGTTCTTTGCAAGGTTGATTGCGCTTGTATTGTCGCAAAGAATCACTAGGGAATTGCTCTCCAAACCATAGTCATCCAACATTGACTTCAACCAAATTAGTTGTGTTGCACAACTTCCAGCTGCTACATACTCCGACTCAGCTGTGGATAAAGAAATGCAGTTTTGCTTTTTGCTGTGCCAGGAGATGAGATTGTTGCCTAGGTAACAACATCCTCCACTTGTGCTTCTTCGATCATCAGTTTCTCCAGCCCAGTCAGCATCACTGTACCCCACAAGATCTGAAGTTGTGTCCTTTGTGAACCAAAGTCCCAGTTCACAAGTGCCAGCAACATATCGAATGATCATCTTGACAGCTTTCAGGTGTTCTTCCTTTGGACAGGATTGGAATCGAGCACATGCACAAACACTGTACATTATATCTAGCCTGCTTGCAGTCAGATACAGAAGACTTCCAATCATCGATCTGTACAATGTTGGGTCAACTTCAGGCCCAACTGCATCCTTCGACAGTTTCTCGGTTGTGCTCATGGGGGTTCTCATGTGTTTTGCACTTTCTAGTCCAAACTTCTTCACAAGGTTCTTTGCATATTTCATCTGTGAGACGAACATTCCGTTTTCTTTTTGCTTGACTTGAAGGCCGATGAAGTTGCTAAGTTCCCCAACCATGCTCATCTCAAAGGAGGTTGACATGGCTTCCACAAATTTCTTCAAGGCTTTCTCACTTGTTGACCCAAACACTATGTCATCGACATAAATTTGAGCTATGGTTAGAAAGTTGTTTTCCTTTTTGAGAAAAAGTGTCCTATCCGTATATCCCCTGTAAAAACCAAAATCAAGCAGAAATTCGGTTAACCGACTATACCAAGCTCTAGGAGCTTGCTTTAGTCCATATAAAGCCTTGTGTAGTTTGTACACATGATCGGGCTTTGAAGGATCTTCAAATCCTTTGGGTTGTTCCACATATGCCTCCTCTTCCAAGATTCCATTGAGAAAAGCTGCCTTAACATCCATCATTTTCTTGTAGTTAGCAACAGTGTGACCTCTAGTTCGGACCCCTTCGTGAACATCTCCAATGACTTGGTCGATTGGATGATCTTTGCGAATTCTCTTGGGAGGGTCTCGACGAACACTATTTTGTATAACTTCAGGGGTTGCTGAATCATCAAGATCAGCATTCGAGTCAGGCTCATCGGAAGGTGTATCCTTGTTTGTCGCTGAAGTGGGCTCAACTTCAGGGTAAACTTGTGTTACATCAGTGTTTCCTGTATTTCTCTGAATCTCAATTACACCGTTAGTATCATCAGTAGGAGTAAACAGACTAGCCAAGTCATCAAACCTTATATTCACACTCTCCATTACAGTTTTGGTCCTGAGGTTATAAACACGGTAGGCATGACTGTTAAGTGAGTAACCAATGAACACACCTTTGGCACTTTTAGGATCAAACTTATAAAGATAGTCCCTATCATTCAAAATATAACAAACACAACCAAATACATGTAAATATTTCAGGTTGGGTTTTTTACAATTCAGAATTTCGTATGATGTCATTGTGGTTCCGGTTCTTAGGTTTACTCGATTACTTACATGACATGCGGTATTTAATGCTTCAGCCCAAAACCATTTAGCCAGCTTCTTTGAATGCAGCATCACTGTGGCCATCTCTTGTAGGGTTCTATTCTTTCACTCGGCCACACCGTTTTGCTGGGGTGTCTTTGGAGATGAGTACTCGTGATGAATTCCTTCCTTCGTGCAAAAGTTGAGGAGTTGAATATTCTCAAACTCCCTCCCATGATCTGATCTTAGTCTCTTGACACAAGCATGGTAAAAATTTTTGATCATGGCATACAATTCCAAGAAGGAATTATATATTTCACCCTTGTTATTCAAAAATTTTACCCAAGTATACCTAGATAGATCATCTACAATCACAAAGGAATACCTCTTACCTCCAAGGCTTTCAACTTCAGCCAGTCCCATAAGGTCCATATGAAGTAGTTCGAAGCAGCTTTGAGTTGTGAAAGGTCTATCAGAAGTTGTCACAACAGGGTGCGACGCTTTAACTTGTTTTCCCTTTTGACAATCTCCACAGAGGCTAGGACTTGCAATATTCAACTTGGGAACTCCTAGAACAACATTTAGTCTTTGGAGATTCTTCATGTTACGGAAGTTGGTGTGTCCCAATTTTTGGTGCCAAAGCTGCACTTCATTTACCTGCGCACTTAGACAACTATTTTTGCTAGTCTCATAAATATTATTTGAAGACCTTACCCCTGAGATCACATGATTTCCGTTGCTGTCCATCACAGTGCACCTTTCTTTATCAAAGATGACACTGAAGTTGTCATCACATAGTTGACTAATGCTAATGAGATTTGCAGTCAGCCCTTCAACATGTGATACATTGGCTAGCTTTGGAAGTCCAGGACTGTCCAAGGTTCCTCGTCCAACAATCTTGCCATTTGACCCTCCTCCAAAAGTTACTTCACTGCCATTGATTCTTTGATAGTTTGATAGATAACATCTGGAGCCTGTCATGTGACGTGAGCATCTACTATCAAAGTACCATGTGGTCGAGTCATTATCTGTCGATGCAGTGAAGACCACTTGGCAGGTAACTGTTGGCGTAACTTTGGGTCTCCATACCAGTTTCTTGGAATTTTCACCTTTGTTTGAGAGGATAGGATTTGATGTTTGGTTCTTCAGATGTATCTCCTTATGGTGTTCCTGCAAAAACTTATGACAGAAGGGCTTAATGTGTCCAGGAAGAAAACAGTAGTGACAAATGTACCTCCTACGTTTTTTCTTTGCTGACAAAGTTGTGGGAACTTCCTTGGCTTTCACAAAAGGTTTGCCATGAGTAGACAAAATCTGAGTGAAGGCTGGTCTTGCACTCGAATCATATCCAAGGCCATGTGAAGTTATCTGAGTTTGAGACAGAACTTCATCTAGTTTTGAGGTTCCCGTGTTGAGTCTTTTAAAAGTGTCATCAGCATGATTGAGTTTAATTCTCATGTTGTCCAACTCAGCATCCTTCTTTGTCAGCATGACTTCCAGCTTTTGTAGTGAGGCCTTTTGCACAGAAACTTCCTCAGTTAGTGAATCCACTACTTTACACTGTTTGGACCATTTGACGTACAGTTCCTTGTAAAGTTCCTGCATCTTTATTAGTAACTTCAGAGTTTCTTCTTCCGTGACTTCTTCCTCATTTTCTGCAGTGGACACAACAGTGTTGAAACAGAAAAGAGTGTTATAGTAGGACTCATCATACCTATCTGAAGTTATCTCAACTTTGGTGTAGTTTGACTTGTCCTCTTCAACACATACTGCAGTTAAGGCTGCCTGCTCAGTTGGTGGATCATTAGAAATCTCCTCTACATAGATCCCTGAGGTGTCAAGCTCACTGTCGCTAAGGGATAGAAAGTTGACATGCTTTCCCAGTTTGCGAAATGTGTTAGGACACTCGTTGGCAAAGTGTCCGAAGCCCTTGCATTCATAGCATTGAACTGTAGAGAAGTCCGTCACTTCCTTAGGACGAAAGTGATCAGATGCAGCACGCCTAATGATTTTTGGTTCCTTTCCTGATGTGATAAGTCTGTCATAGAGAACCATCGATCCGGAGGCATCACTTCGAGGCTTTCGTTGTTCTCTACCTCCCACTTGTTGTTTTCCTTTGTTGGCTCGAATGAGAGAATTAATTCTTCGGGTGAGAAGAGCATAATCTGGATCCTTCTCAGTGATTTCTTCAAGATCTTCATCTTCTACTTCAATGTAAGCCAAAGTTGTCTTTGAAGTTGTCCCGACAGTCAAGGCGATTCCCTTCTTCTTCTGTCCACCCTTTTCATTTAGTTCCATCTCGAATGTCTTCAGATCATTCATCAGTTTGGTGAAATCCAGAGCTCCAGTAGTTGTAGCAGTATCAATTGCAACCACTTTCATGTCAAAACGAGAAGTTAGAGTCCTCATAGTTTTTGAAACTAACCTCTTATTAGTAATTGGATCACCCAAATCATTGCACTCATTGGCAATCTCCAGTAATTTGTTGCAGTAGTCTCCTACGGACTCATCATCCTCCATTTTCATGTTTTCAAACTTTGTGGTGAGAATCCGATGCCTTAATTCTTTAATTCCAACATCACTTTCGCAATGCTGCTGGAGTATATCCCAAGCTTCCTTAGCCGTCTCACAATTCCTTATAAGTTTGAACATCTGAACGTCTAGTGAGGATTGAATCGTGTTGAGCGCCTTGTCATTAAAGGTGGCTTCTTCATTTTGCTCTCTGCTCCAATCTGACTGTGGTGTACGGCATGTATCTCCTTCAGCATCCACGGTCTTGGGGTGCGTCCATCCTCTTTGAACTGCATTCCATGCTCTTGCATCAATCGACTTGATGCATGATCTCATCCGAACTTTCCAAAAGGAATAGTTCATGCCATCTAGAACGGGAGATTTGTTGAATAGCGGGTTCGTGCAATCCATTGTGCTTACGAAAACAGGATCACCACTTAGTGTATCAAGTGTCTGCTCTCGATGCCAATTAAAGAAACTGAACTCTCGATTTTGAAAGAGTTGTGTATAAAGTTGTGTATAAAGTTGAGACAACTTTGCATACGCAGCGGAAATTTAAGACAGAAACAATGGATTGGAATTTTCACAAGATTATATTTCTATAATCTTGCGAAGTGCCTCAGGGCGAAATCTTCACTATATGAAATATGTGAATTACAAAAACACTACCAGATAAACTCTCACTAAATATTAAGACACTTTATCTCTTCCTTCATAGAAGGTTGGGACTAAAGTTGTCTTAACTATATCTAGTAGAAACGGATAAATACGAGAACTAAAAACTTTACAATATCTGAAAAGCTCTATTAAAAACTCGTATCTAACACTAACTATCTGAACCCTATATATATACAGCTCGTTGCTTGATCCCTACTCAAAGCAACCGATCCACTAAGCCTTGATCTCCACGAACTGCACTCCTATATTTCCGGCGCAACTTCCGGAACAACCGTGGCTTCAGCAGATCGTTGGACTTGGTCAAGTCCCACATGCTCCTATTTTCTCTCAACAGAATTTATCCTGCAAGAAAGACAAAAACTCCAAATATACGATTTAAACAAATATCCCTAAATCTATGATACACTACAAAACGGTATCAACAGTATTTGATGATATTTTTAAATTAATATTTATTAAATATTATATGTCCATTTGAATATTACTCTAGTTAAGTTTCAAAATTTATCAAGGTTGTAATGAACCTTTATCCAACCAAATGTTTTATGTTGCGATAAATTAAAAATTTAAAGACCCAAAGTTTGGAATTATGGCATGAGTGTTTGGGCCATTCCCCTTTTATATTAGTGTTTGAATAACAAAAGAAACATTTCCCATCTGTGAATTCTTGTTATCACCACCAAAACGTACCTATATTGACTTTCTTTAATTAAAGAAAAATAAATAGTACTCTATCATATTTGACCTATTTAGAGCCAATAATTGGGGATCAGTTTATTAGTACGTTGATTTTATGATCATTTATCGGCATTAGGGGAGATATGACTGAAATAATGCCGCAAAATTCTCATTGAATTAAATATTTTCACGCACTACATGAACTAGAAGTTCATAACTGTCAAAAGTTATCATAATGGAGTTATTATTAAATATATTTGCATTACAAACTATGGAAGTTCCACATATATAGATTCGAGTTCGAATTACTCAACGCCAGAAGCGAAAGAGTTCATTGACGCTAGAAGCGAAAAAGTATTTGAAATGTAAAATCCGTGGAAAATAAAAATCAAAGACATGCAATAACTCCTAGAACCTCCTGAAGAGGGTCGTCTTGAAGACGAAAATCTCAGTATATTTGCACGTGCACCAAATAATCTTAATACAGAGATTGCGGAACAATCAGATCGAAATATTATGGGAAAAGACAATGATCTGATTAATTTTAATATTAAAGATACCATATAATTTATAAATATGGGAGAGATATATAGCATAAATAACGTAGTTGTCGACAACATATATTGTCTCCACAATTGCTTTTATAATTTGGATCCAAAACTTACGATGAAAGCAGATTGCCAGAAGCATTCTGATATTCTGATTATGTAAAATGAAAAATAGCAATTGAGGTAAAGGCGTAAAGCTCAACCGCGAAACAATTATTGTCTCAATAGGACACAAATGAGCATTTCTATGAATGAGAAATGACAAAATTAATAAGGTGGTGAGACATACAAAGAGGTTGTAGCTTATGGGTTTACGCAGAGACCCATATCCCATAAATTATATTCTCCTATTAACAATAACATTATGTTCCGCTACATAAAATAAATGGCAGTAATTTTAGCATTGGATATACAATTAATGGACATTGTGACCACATACTTATATGGGTCATTGAACGATAATATTTATATGCAAATCCTGATGGATTTAAAATTTATTGTATAACATCGCAACATTTATTGTGAGAAAAGTTAACTCATGCCTAAAGACAGAGTATTTGAAATAAAAGACTTGGATGGCACCAAGTATTGTCTCGGCTTGCAGATCGAGAATCACCTTATGTGATTTTATATATACACCAGCCAATCTATTTCAAAATTTATGGAGATTCTATCTATGAATAGCTTCACACATTTAACACACCAATAATTGTTAGATCACTTGAAGTGAATGAGTATTTATTTAAACTCAAAAGATGATAATGAGGATATTTTAGGACCAGCAGTTCCTTACAATATTTTATCTTGCAAGATTACCTGGCCAGGTACCATATTTATAAATAACTTGCAAGCAAGATTTAGTGTTTTTCTACAATGAGACACTAGCATGTCAATTACTATATCCTCCATTATTTTCAAATTATAGATATTATTTATTGAAATAAACAATGGCATGACATTGGTAGACTATTCAAATGTTGGCTATATTCTGATCCTCGTATTGTCATATTTGAGACTGGTTTTTTTTATGTTATTTTTATGTGTAGCGCGACGAATGATATTATCCCCTATTGTCTATTTAAAGACAATGTATTTGTGTTGCACAAATGAATAGTGGGTGGGTTAAAGGTTACCTGACGTAACACATATTATTTTCTTTTACCCACATATAAACTCTAGAAGAGTTATGAAATTTAAAGTTCGCTCCAATGATTGTAGTTTTGAGGAGGAGCGATAATTTTCAAAATAATCTAGAAGATTAGGCCCTGAAGGTCAGACCCTGTAAGTCTACATTATGCTCTGAGGGCTCAATGGTTGTACTCTTTTTTCCTTACTTAGTTTTTCCCACGGGGTTTTCTTAGTGAAGGTTTTTAATGAGGCAACTAATGAAACACATATAAACGTATGCCATGTACTCTTTTCCTCGACTAATTTTTTCCCACTGGGTTTTTCAGCGAGGTTTTTAACGAGGCATGAACATCACGTCGTAATGTCCAAGGGGGAGTGTTATAAAATGCCTGAAGCATTAAAGTCAAAACCCAAAAGCATGTTTTCAATTAAACTGAAAAAATCATTGTATGGGCTGAAACAGTCTGGCCGTATGTGGTATAATAGATTGAGCGAGTATCTGTTGAAAAAAGGATACAAAAATAATGATATTTGCCCTTGTGTTTTCATAAAGAAAACCGAAAGTGGATTTGCAATTATAGCAGTTTATGTTGATGATTTGAATTTAATTGGGACTTCTGAAGAGCTCAATAAAACTGCTGAATATTTGAAGAAAGAATTTGAGATGAAAGATTTGGGAAAGACAAAATTATGTCTTGGTTTGCAAATTGAAAGTGTCCGAGGAGGAACGTTTATTCACCAATTCACATAAACAGAAAAAGTGTTAAAGCGCTTTTACATGGATAATGCACATCCATTAGCATCACCAATGGTCGTTAGATCTCTTTATACGAAAAAACATCCATTTCGACCTATTGAAGAGGGTGAAACGATACTTGGTCCTGAAGTACCATATCTAAGTGCAATTGGAGCATTAACTTATCTGGCTAATTATATTAGACAAGATATAGCTTTTTCTGTAAATCTTCTCGCAAAATATAGCGTTGCACCTACTTTGAGACATTGGAATGGTGTTAAGCACATTCTACGTTATCTGAAGGGTACCATAGACCTTGGATTATATTATTCGAAAAATTTTGATTCTTCTCTGGTAGGGTATTCGGATGCAGGATTTTTATTCGATCCACATCAAGCCAAGTCACAAACTGGCTATGTTTTCATATGTGGTGGAACTGCTATATCATGGAAGTCTGTGAAGCAAACCTTGACTGCAACATCCTCAAATCATTCTGAAATCATTGCAATCCATGAAACAAGTCGAGAGTGTGTATGGTTGAGAAATATGACAAGTCACATCCAAGAGTCGTGCGGATTACCTTCATCAAAGATCACTCCAACTGTTTTGTATGAAGACAATGCTGTTTGCATCGCACAACTCAAGGAATGATATATCAAAGGTGATAGGACAAAGCACATTTCTCCCAAGTTATTCTACACACACGATCTCCAAAAGAATGGTGATATCAACGTTCAACAAATTCGCTCAAGTGACAATTTGGCAGACTTATTCACAAAGGCATTACCAACATCAACATTCAGAAAATTGGTACACAAGATCGGCATGCGCCGACTCCAAGGTCTACAATGATCTCAAGATCAGGGGGAGCAGTTGTACTATTTTTCCTTCGACTAGATTTTTTCCCAATGGGTTTTTCTAGCAAGGTTTTAATGAGGCAACATTTATTTTAGAGATTGGTCACTCAAGGGGGAGTGTTGTAAATATATCTAATAGATATATATGATATGAGTGATGGCCAAGTTACTAACTCTAAAATCCTATCTCTTGTACTATTATAAATAGAGGCATTTGGTCCGCATATTGAATACACACAATTCATATTTTCTCTCGCCTCTCTCTAGTTTACAACACAGAATATATTATTATAAATCATATATGATCAAATCTACCTTAATTAACACTTCATCCGTTCCTGAATAAATGTCATTCTAGCATTTAAATTTTATTTTTAAAAAAAGTGTCATTGCACGAATTCGAGACAGAAAATTCACATTTTCACATATTTGCCCTCATTTAATGAATTCATAATCTATATTTAACTAATTTAATATTTTCACACAAATGTGTATTAGGTAACTCAATTAATTTATTAATATGTGTGCATTCATCCAAAATGACACTTAATTGGAAGTAAAGTGAGTAATTATTAAATGAAACAAAATTCTAACTAAAATCAATGAAAAAATTATAATGGAATAAGAGAATAAGAGATAAATATAACCAAATCTGTCTGAGGAGATCTCCTGTAACACTCTCTAATGAAATCAATTTGTTAGATGGATCTTATTTAATTCGAAAAGTTGGTCTCCCCTCCCTTTTTTCATTAGTCATCCCTTTCATTTTCTTATTTGTTCAGTTTTTTTTTCTAATTTTTAAATTATTCTTTTTTTTTACAAATATATATTTAAATTTTTAAATTTATCTATTTTTTTATCTTGCGTCTCGCGCAGTATACTCATCCGATGCTAACGAATGGACTTGTGCTCTGCGCTCGATAATTAATTTTTTTTGTGAAATAAATATATATATCATAACATCAAATTAGTGAACCTAAAATTATTTTGAATTAATTTAAATTTTTTTATTCGGCATCTCGCATAGTGCACTTGTCTGAAGCTAATGCGTGGGTTTGTACACTATGCTTGATAATTATTTTTTTAGAAATAAATATATACTTTAAAATGAAATTGGTGAACTCTAAAATTAAATTGAATTAATTAATTATTTTTTTTATCCAGCATCTCGTGCAGTGCGGTCGTCCGAGCTAACACGTGGGCTTGTGTACTGTGCTCGATAGAAATTAAAGATTTTAAAAAAAATTAAAACAACAAAACAATAAAAAATAAAAAATGAAAGTGGCCAAGCGTGTCTAGCTCACGCGCCTGGGCATTTTTTGGGCGGATGGAGCGGGTGTGCAAGAATTTTTAGGCAATTTTGAACCTATTTAATTCGTCTGACAGATTATGATCATTAGACAGTCTAACATAAGTTTTTCCAAATCTCTCTGATTAAAAAACCCTAAAAATCTCAGGCTTTGAAAAAATATGCACATTCGATCTCCCCTGCTCCCTCCTCAAATTCGTAATTTTAAATATTTGATGGGATTATCCATCATATTCATAAATAGGGAAACATTAAAAGAATTAAATATTATTGAAACACAAAACCCGCACATGATCCTATCCGATCAAATCCATTTTTCATATCTCACTATTTGTTCCATTATTAAATTTATTAATTTTTTTCATTTATTTTAATTATGTGTATTTTGTATAATTTTACATTCGTTAATTAGTATATATGATTATATCGCAAAAATTGATAGACAAATATAAATTTTCCCACACAGAGCGGCGTGTTAGTTGCTAGTTAGCCTACACACCTCACTCTAAATTTGACAATTGCTTGCCTAGCTTTATAAATTTTAACCCAATAAATATGACTTTTGATGGTAAGGAACTTGAATAGATATATCCCATTTCAAAATTTTCCTTAACCCAATTGTCATTTTTTTTTTTAGAATTGTCTATTCAGGACCTGAAAGATGGCTAATCTATCAATTCAGGACCTGAAAGATGAAAACTCTCAATCCATGACTCGAAAGATGAAAATTTTCAATCCAACACCTCAGAAAACATGAATTTTGATTTTTTTTTTATTTTTAATTAATTTTAAAAAAATATTAGATTTAATAGATAATTAATGAAGGAATCTTCAATGACAATTAATATAAAATTAATTAAAAATAAAAAAAAATCAAAATTCGTGATTTTTGAGATCCTGAATTGAGAATTTCCATCTTTCGAGTCCTGAATTGAGAGTTTTCATCTTTCAGATCCCGAATCAATAGATTACTAATCTTTCAGGTCTTGGATTGATAATTCTCCATTTTTTTTTTAAAAAAAAAAAAGAAGGAAAGTGCGTTGTCCAAAAGTATGTATAAACTTCTAGCATGAAAACATTTGAAATTTTGAATATACGAGCTATTAAATTACCCCCATATATAAATAAATAAATAAATAAAATAACTATCGTCCCCCCCCCCCCCCCCTAACGTACACATGAGAAATGTTAAGCACAAAATCATCACTAACTCATTCCACGATATTACAATAAAACTTCTACGCAGTAATATTATCGAGATCAGAGAAAAATATTACAATATTGAAGTTATTCTTAAATAGAGGTTTACAAATAAAAATTATATTATTTTACAAACACTACGCCACTTGAAAATGTGTCATTTCATATTTTAAAACACGTGAATTTAAAAGATAAATAAAATTCATGAATTTTTTCCCTTAAAAAAAGATTTATATGAATTTTAAAAAATCAAATGTACATTCATCATTCATGTACATTGTGTATACATATTAGATTTAGAAGATTCATTTATATACTGTATATTTAGGAAATCCTAAAAAAATATATGTATCACATGCAACCAAGGATGAAAATATCGCTATCGCAACTTCAATTTTACAGATATATCACAGGATATATCGATATCGTAGAATATTGAAAAAAATGACGGAAACTATATTAAAATCTTGGAAATTTAATAAGAAATTTTAGGAATTATTATAACATATTATTATATATGCACATATTCTACTCAAAATTTTGATATAATTGTATTTTGAAAGCAATCATATGAATAATAGATTATATGAATATTGTCTGAGACAATACATTTGACAAAATAATGCATAATACAATATAAAATAACTAAATAAACATTATAAAGTACAATTAATACCAAAATGAGCATATATGAGGTTCAAATATAGTAGATGAAATATCATCTCGTTCCAAACAATATTGGTACCAACTCATCACATTAGCGTAATTCTGAATATAATTATGCACATGCCCTTGATATGTTTCTTGATTTCTTCCAGCTGTTTTACCATGGATTGGATAATGTCCACTGGCCCATTATTTTGTTGATGCACATTTTGACCTTCATACACATTTTGAGTAGTACTCCAATCAAATTGTGAACTCCCATATATATGTAAGACATACGTAAGTTCTCAGCATAGTTCTTGTTTATAATTTTTAAATAACCATTTCTCAACATCTCTTATAATGTCTTATAATTCACGTTTGTGTCTAAAAAAATATTATAGATTAAGACAATATGAATCCTCACTATTTATGTCTAAAAAATAAATATATTGAAATGTGGAAATATACATATATATATGTTACTAAAAATTAATACCAACAACCACCATTATATAAAAAAAATCTAAATAAATGATATAGTGGTGAGAATTTGAAAAAATTATAGATTAGTGGAAATAAAAATGAAAATAGATAATTTGGAGCAACTCTTGGAGCAAGCTTCGCAAGAAACATCATCCAAAAAAAAGAAAAAAAAAAGAGAAAACCTGAAGTTAGAAGCAGGATTAAAGAAATAGAAAAAGAAAAAAAATGAGGAAAATGTGTGTTGGAAACATGACTTGATCTTAGGTGGCTGAATACCAATCTTTACATCTAAACCTATTAAGCCACTCCACCATTTGCATATTTTGATTTCTTCGACGGATAAAGTATTTTATAGGAAATATTTTGCTAATATTTTTAATTTATAATTTTACCTCTGCAATTTTGCCTTAATATATTTATAGATTTTGTTATTTTTCAAGTCTAATCATGAATATCATTAATCAAATTAATTGAAAATCATCAGAAAAAGAAAATGAATTTGCAACTAAATTACAAGATAACAACTACAAGTAAAATATTTCATAAGATATAATTACACATTAACTCATATAACATGCGTACCAATTTATAAATAAAAGAAGAACACAAAAAATAGAATTAAATAAAAAGCAAAATATATTATAGAAATATAAATAAAAATTGTGATATATCGCGATATATTACGATATATTGCGATTATTCGTGATATTTCACCGATATTCGGGAAAAAATACATTCTCCCCCATATCCGTATCGCAATGTTAAAATATGTAATATATGCGCGATGTTTTGCGATATTTTAATCCTTGCATGCAACTTTAGATAAGCATTTTATATATCTTAAATTTAATATAATACAATTGAATAATTCTAGATATTTTACATAAATATTTAAATATATTTTAAATTTAATGTCATTTTATTACTATATGAAAGTAAATTTGTTGGGGATAATCCTAAAAAATACTGAAATATTACAATATAAAATTTATAATTCTTATTTATAACTGATCACGAATTGGACCATAATTTTTATTACTCTAAAAATGTTATTCTTATATATAAATTTTACCATACCAGACTCAAGCCCCAACCATGAAAAATATCCCTATCCGTCCAATTATAATAATTAATTTCTGGTTACCATTCCCAAACTATAGGCTTGTGCCATATTCAAAACATATGTAAATTCAGATTCGAGGTCAACCGATCTCCCTTTCCCATCTCACAAAAAAGAAAAAAAAGAAAAAAAAAAGGAACGAAGAGCCATCAAATATATAATTACTAATTACTAATGGTTGTGAAAAATAAACAATCATATCTTACTGAGATAAATTAAAACTTAGAAAGAGATCGAGAATTGAGATTTTCCTACTACACAATCTAATAGATATTATTTCGATTTTTCACACGAATTAATTACGTCTGACAAAAGAGTTTGAGGTAGGGTGAGCTGAAGGTCTCTGACAAAATTTGGCCACTAGAGAGAGAGATAGAGAAGAAGAATTTGAGGTAGGGTGAGCTCAAGGTCTCTCACAAAATATGGCCACGACAGAGATGATCAAATGAGAATCAGAACTTCATGTGAGAATTAAGAACCAATTAGAGTCATAGATCTTCAATTTTTGAACGGTACAGATCTGTACATAAGATTGAGTTATGCGGTGACATTTTTGTAATATTATGATTATTTTAATGAACTTGGAGTATTTTTGTAATTTAAAAATTCTATTCTATTTGGGTTTAAATGCTTTTAGCATTACTATGATAAGTTTTAGCATTGTTGTAATTAGTTTTACCATTACTGTGACTAGTTTTAGCATTATTGAAGAAGATGTTAGTTTTAACATTAAAGTGATTAATTGTGTCTTATATAATCTGCAAATTGTATTGGCACCACTTTGGAGATTTTTCCTGGGTTGTCTGAATTTTATATATCCGATTGATGGGCATGTGGTTATCTGCAATGATGGATATTTATAAAATATCTTGTTGCCTTTATCATCTTGATAAGTGGGGGCAGGTTTAGCTTTTGCTATCCTTGTACTTTCATCTGTTGTAGCTCTCTTAATACCCATAAATTTTTATATAATACTATTAAGTAAACAAAATAACAAGACTAAAAACATAATTGAATGATAAAAATAAAAGTAGTGAACAATAGTGTCAATGATAATGCTAAAGTGATAGATGATGATGCTAATTTCAGTGAACAATGATGCGCGCGAGTACCACAAAATGTGTCATGGCTTGAGTTTATAATGCGAGTACCACAAAATATGTTTTTTAATGCTAAGAATGACAATGATAATGCTAACATTTGATATGATAATGCAATTCAACAAACTGTAACATCATTTATTCGTGGTTGGTTTAAAATGTCCCTGATAAATTTTTATGCTAATACTAAAAAATGATTATGATAATGCTAAAATGAGAACTGACAATGCTAAAACTGTAAATGATAATGCAAAACACAACAAATTATATAGATAAATCATACATTGCCAACAGTGGTAAGTTTTATATGTTTCTACAAGTTTCTCAATGTTAACAAAAACAAAATGAAACTACTAAATCATTATGAGATAATGCTAACAGGAGGTGAACGATATTGATAATTCAATAAAATTGTAATAGCGTTATTCATGATTGATTTATAATGCTCCTAGCAAGTTTTCATGATAATATTGACAAGATTTATGTTAATGCTTAAATTAGAAATGACAATGCTAAAACTGTAAATGATAATGCTAAATTCACAAAATGTGCAGATAAATCATACATTGACAACAATGTTATGTTTTGCATGTTCCTACAAGCTTCCTGACGCCAACAAAACGAAATGAAAGTGCTAAATCATCATGAAACAATGCTAATAGAGGGTGCACGATATTGATAATTCGAGAAAATTGTAATAGCACTACAAAAAAAAGGTCTTTAGGGACAAGATTATTAGCGACGACAAATGTCGTCACTAATACTAAACTTTTAGTAATGACATGTCTTTTCTAATTATCACATGTCATCTCTAATAAATTTTTTATAATGACATTATTGTTACTTAAAAATATTTTTTGCGACGACATCATTTCATTACAAATAGAGCGTCCCTAAAAGTTCGTCCCAAATAAATTAAAAATGATTTTAAGTGACAACATTATCGTCACAAAAAATGTCATTAGAAATGACATGTAATTATTAGAAACGACATGTCGTTACTTAAGTCTATTGTCGTCGCTAATAATATTGTCAGTAAAGACCGTTTTTTTGGTAGTGTAGCGTTGTGCATGTTTGTTTTATAGTGTTCCTAGTAAGCTTTCATGCTAATGCTAACAAGAGTTATGATAATGCTAAAATGAGAAATGACAATACTAAAATCGTAATTGATAATGCTAAAATTCACAAAATGTTCATATAATATCATACATCACTAAATCATCATGAAACAATGCTAACAGAGTTCGTTCAAGATTAGATTTTATATTTTCAGCAAGTATTGTAATATTAAGAAAACAAAAAGAAACTTCTAAATCATCGTGAAAGAATGGTAAATCATTTTTTTGAATGAAAATAAAAAAAATACAATAAAAGATGGAAAAAAAATTAAACAAAATATCACCTTTATTTTGCATCTTTTCTGGTTTCAAGATTCAATCTTTCGTTGTTGTTTATCGTCATTCAAAAGATTTGAAACCTCTATGGAATTGTTGTTGCTATTGTGTTTAGTCTTTGTCTTCCATTTTAACGAAATATTGTGTTATCTCTGTGAGTAGTAAGTGGTGATTGAATCTTTGTAAAATCTGATTGTTTGAATTTTTTTTCAAAATTTTTCGATTTTGCACTTATCTCACGGATTGTTGGATTGATTCTTATTACGGAATTACCACTGTTTAATTCACTTAATCTGGACCGTAAATTTTGGTTAGATTAAATGGTAGGAATTGGTTTTTAATTCTCACACAAGACTTAATTCTCTCTGGAACCGTTCCTATATATATATATATATATATATATATATATATATATATCATTTTTTAGAACATATATATATAGTATTAATTGGCCACTGACACCTTATTAGTTGTTACCCTACTACTACTACTAATTAATCTGAAAATAGACTAATATTTATAAGATTGGTCAAACTTGTTAATTAATTGACACGTACGGATTATTAAAGTTTTAAATTATACGGGAGTTTCAAATTGATGTATCAAAGTTCAAATTCCCACGATGCATACTCATGATAATAGCTCAAAGAAACTATTTATTCTATTATATAATATATATATTGAAAATATCTCAATGGTAAGATATTGTAATATGATAGCGGCGGCGGATTAACTTGGTATAAAAAAAACAGAGTGAGAAAGAGAGAGAATCGAACACTTGGGATTTCCAGAATAAACCTATATAAAAGGTTAAACTATGCCTTTTTGCCCTTAAAGATATAAAAAGAAAATGACATAATTAATATGTGACATATATATATATATATATATATGTATGTATGTGGGTCGGGTAGACTGCAGAATGACCGTCCTTAATTGACAACACATGACTTTAAAAATGTTCTCATTATTGTTTATTGATTAAGATAAAAATAATGAATTAATTAAGATATTATATTGAAACTATAGTTGGAAATTAACTACTTCTATGCATGGTTACACAAACTCCTCAATTCTCGACAGGCCTGGTTTGCTTGAATTATGAGGTAAATAATATCAATGGAAGAGATAATTACATGCATGAGATGCGCATAAATACAAAAATCATTAAATCTCGACATGCATGGTTTTGCTTCAATTCTGATTTGATTAATAATTATATGTCTATATATATAGAAGAGATAACTACACGAAAAAAAATGAATACTATTATTAATGCTGATGGAAACAATGATGAAACCATGACGACAATAAATTAATACTAAAAAAATATATGGATAAAATCAAACTCAACGCTTAGCATAATCAAGAAAAATTGGAGAAACAAAAAATAGACCATATATGTCGAACGACAAATTCCACATCTGAAAAGGAAAAAAAAAGGTGGTACATGATTAAGAAATTAGATCCAAAAGCAATGCCCTGGCAAAGAGGCAAGCTAAGATGAAACGATGGCCTCAAAATTAATGAAGGAAGGCGCGCTCCTCTTTCTTGCATAGTTGCATTGCATGTATATGTCTGTGTGTGTGTATATATCTATATATATATATATAGCAACTATACGCAATGAAGTTAACCAACATTAATGCCAAAAGTTTGATTTATAGAGACACCTATCCTAACCTTACTCCATCTTGATGAGACTTGTCTATATTCCACGATAAATGGAATTGGATGCCCCGGTTATCGAACACTTGTACGGTGGAGATGGATTGCGATGAATGCGGTCGAGATGATTATTTAGCTAGCTAGGGTTTCACAATATGCATTCATCATGTTACATCAGACCCAAATGAAGAAGTTCTTGTCCATTATTAATACAAATCTAAGTTAATTAACAAAATTATAACCTCATTAGAAATGAAACATTTACACGAAAATGATCGAGAGTAGTTTAAGTTGCAAAGTATTCTATACTCATTTCTTTGCCAAATTCGTTTAAAATTTTTCAAGATCCCCTTAAAACTTACACACAGTCACTCTAAGGTTAAAAATATATGGTTGAAATTTTTGGCTTTTATAGATTTTTATTTTTTCCTTTTTTTTTTCTTCATTGGTACGTATTTTCCTTGAGTTTGTTGTTATGAGAGAGATTTTTTTTAGGGAAATTGTTAGTTAGATCTAGTTTCGTTCAAGTTCTTAAAGTAATTTTTTGCCCAAGTTTAGTTTTCTTAACTATATATATATATATATATATATATATATATATATATATATATATATATCGCCCTTTTTAAATTATTTCTTATATATGATTTTAGATGTAATTAATTAATATTACTATATATTTTTTTGTATCAACAAATATTAGCTTATTATTTTATTTTAGAGTTATGCATATTATCATATTTTAGATTATAGTAATTAAGTTACGTTGGGCAGCCTAAATAAAAATTTCTGAGTCCGTCGGTTGCTGCAATTGTATGTAGTTAATGAATTACTTAAGTATATATATTTCTGAAGATGTAGCACTTTAGGATTATGGTTGTTCAATATATTCCATGTTAATATGTTTGTAATTAATTTGGTGAACATTGAATGAGTTGCGCATTTGATGTTCATTTGTACGTGCGGCAATAAATTCACTTGACTATACAATAAACATGCATGCATGCTCTTCACGGTTGCCAGGGAGAATACGTACATAAATTCGTTCCATGTTTTCAATGTGCATGCATGCATTGTATTTATATAATTTTTCTATTAAATTGTTTTTTGACGTACCTATAAATACGAGTATATTTTGTTTATTTTTTAGTAATCTAAGATGACTTACACTATGATTCCATAGCAAATGCGATGATGGGGCTACATATTAATCAGAAAATTTCGATTTTAGTCTCATAGGACATGAGTTAGTCTGATTTTGGTCCCATCCTTATCATTTTTGGTCCCAAATCGATTGAATTATCAATTTTAGTCCTGCCATAACGTTTTCCGGTTAAAAAATTATCGATTTTGGTCACATTTTGATATCGATTTTGGTCCCAAACAGAAAAATGCTAGAAATTTTTTTCTTTGCAATTCAATTGGAGGCAAAATTAAACTGATTTGATAGAAATTTAACCTAATTTAGTTCCAGATTTCCCACGAACATGCATCTATATATATCTACTCACCAAATCATCAAATTACAACTACTAAATCAAAAGAAAGCCATTTTTTTTTATTTAGTTTAATTTTCTGTCGAGCTCGAGTTCGATCAAGAAGATACTCGGCTCGTTTACACCCCTAAAGACAAGGAATTTTTTTATTTAGTTTAATTTTACAATATTGTTTATGAGCGTTCACCACATCTAATTAACGTTTATAATTATACTTTCATACCTACATTTTGAACTTTCACTACAAAAAATTCACATTTTAGAGATGGAAGCGCGCCAAGCCAAGCCCAAAATATTAAAAATAATATAAAATAATAAAAATATATATAAAGTAATATAAAATTTTAAAAATCGTAAAGTAAAACTAATAAAAATTTATACTCATAATTAATTAGTAATTGAAAAATAAAAAATATATATAATATTAAAAATGTAAAATAAATAAAACATTAATAATATTAAACAAGTTAATTTCAAATTCATAATTAATTAGTAATTAGAAAATTAATAATATTAAAAAATTTAAAAATCATAAAGTAAAATAAATAAAAATATTAAAAAATTTAAAAATCATAAAGTAAAATAAATAAAAATATTAAAAAATTTAAAAATCATAAAGTAAAATAAATAAAAATATTAAAAAATTTCAAAATCATAAAGTAAAATAAATAAAAATATTAAAAAATTTAAAAATCATAAATGTAAAATAAATAAAAAATCAATAATATTAAAAAGATTGATTTCAAATTCATAATTATATAGTAATTAAAAAATTAATAACATTCAAAAAATTAAAAATTATCATGTAAAATAAATAAAAAATTTTAAAAAAATTATATTTGTAATTAATTAGTAATTGCAAAATAATATATATATATATATAATAAATATTATAAAAAATATGTCGTTATTGTGTCGTTAACATAAAAAAATAAAAAATTAAAATTAAAATACGACGTGTGTTCTTTGTTAAGTTTGAGACAAAAAAATCCGTCATTAAATATCTTAATCTTAATCCGTTGTTAATGTGTCTGTATTTTAAAACGAATTATAATCCGTTGTTAAATCGCGATTTTATTGTAGTATTTTTTTAAATAACCCTATTAAAAAATAATAATAAAAAGTACCCCCTATTTACAAATATAACATTTGATCAATTTTTCGGCTCAAAAATCGTTCATAGCTGATTACATTTTAGGATTTCTATTTCGTTGAAAATTTCACTTTTGGTCCCATATTATCGATTTTGGTCCCAAAACTAGTAGCCGTTACCCCATTTATTTTTTCCGTCTAAATTGTGGGACCAAAATTGATAATTCAAGTCCTATAGGACCAGATTTAATAACAATTTCTGAAATATGACCAAATGTGATAGAGTTGGGACCAAAATCGAACTAGGCCATGTCCTATAGGACCAAAATCGAAATTTTCTCACATATTAACATGCATACATATGTAAGGGAAAATTAAAAGATATAATAATTAATATAGTACTTGAAAACATTAAAGACAAAAATTGAAAATGAAACCTAGAGAGCTATTATATTAGTTTTTTTCTAATTAATTAATATTTATTTCATTGTTTCCTAACCCATCATTTCAATATCATCTAATTATCTCCCCTGCTGTAGAAATTAATTTACGATTTATATAGTACTACTTAATTGGTGCGCGCAGCGTACATCTACAAGATGAGTAGTTTCAATTTAAAGAAAGTTAATTTGTCCCCAAATTGTTGGCAATTATATATACTTTACTTTGGACTACGTTAATTGATTAATTATATATGACAATTATTTGTCAGTAATGCCTCACTAAAATATTTTATAAAGTTTAAAATATTTTCAATGCAAGGAATTGATAATTAAGAGATCTAGTAACTTCCATATTAATTAAGCTAATCAGCTTTATTTTAAAAAAGAAATATTGGACAATTAACCCCCAGTTGAACCGTGGAGCCGTACGAAGCCAACACTTGGTTCTATCATACCTTTTTATCCTATCTTTTGCATTAATGTCTTGTATTTTTCATCAAATTGTGGAATTTTGTGCTCTTGTTAATTATCTCAAAGTTTAGGGGCTCTCATGCAACCTAACTACTGTTCTTATATTTCTCTATCGCCCCTTTTCCCTATATAATCCAAAAGGCCTCCACATTTATGGTTATACCGTCTTCCATTCAACAACTCCACTGCTTTCAACACTTCTCTCTCTCTCTCTCTCTCTCTCTCACACACACACACACACACACATCTTCGCCAATCAAGTTGTAAGTCCCAACTCTTTCTCTCACTTCCTGCATGATTATATTATACATATCATCCCGAAAATCATGGACTCAATTTGTTTCTTCTGTCGTTTAAATATTGCGTAATTCGATTTTTGCATGCAGAGGTACATTTTTTTTAATTATTTGTGAGGAGACAAGCCCGCAATCGTTAATCTTTCTTAATTTTATTACAGGATGATGGAGAAGTCGAATAACTCGACGAGCAGTCTTATACGAACGAAATCCGACCAGCTGGTGGAGACAATCGCGGCGGCGCTAGGCGCAATGAAGTCCCCGGTGTCGTCCGGCGGCGGCGACGCAGCCGCCGACAGCAGCGGAAACCTGTCGCGGATGTCGAGCAGGCGGCTGGCGGCGGCCTCACCTGGGCGGAGCAGCGGCAGCGTTGGACGGAACACTCACATTCGGAAGTCGAGAAGCGCTCAGATGAAATTCGACCTCGACGACTTGAACAGCGGCGCCGCCTTGAGCCGAGCTTCCAGCGCCAGCTTGGGCTTCTCTTTCTCCTTCACCGGGTTCACAGTTCCGGCCGACGAGATTGCCGATTCCAACCCATTTAGTGATGATGAAATCGGTAAGTCCTTTTATACATTTCAAATTTAACCTTTAATTTTCTTTTTGCATTAAATTGTAGTTGAGTGACAGGCAGCTTTGTTCCAACTCGGTGTTAATTTCCTCTTATATTTTAATTAATTAAATGTTGGATTACACTTTTATTTTTATAATTCCTTAATTATTACACTCATTTTTTAGGAATTTTTTTGAATATATATATATATATATATATGATGAAACACCGATTTGAAATGGATCGGATGATCTTGTCTGATTGACGAGTAACTACGTACGTACTATGTGCTTCACTAATTGGTCGTTCATATTTAGTGCTCGTGTTTTTGTTTTATAGGGAAAGTTGTTTAAATCACGTATTTTTATTATATCTATATGACTGTATCAATACATGCTAATTGCTATATGTATATGAGATACCGAACTTGCAAGAATTTAACACACCAGAAACATTAAGTAGCTATAGTGAGAGCCCAATGGTTCCAAAATTATATGGTTTTGGGATTGCCCCTACCTCACCAAATAAATGTATTCCCTCTCCCAAAGGCAATTTACTACAGCCAATTAAACAAAAAAAGAACAGCTCAAAACTAATTTTCTATCTGCCCCTATATATGTTGATATTGGTGGTTGAAATAAATTAATCCATGAATATTTTTATGACCAATTTAACTATATGCATGCATGAATTAAAATTTTACTACCAAAATTAGAGAGAATGACTATTAGGTTGCAAAAAGGGTAAGCAACAAGACTTATAAAAGCAAACTAAACCTATTTTTCCTGTGATTCTGTATCTCTCTCTCTCTCTCTAGAAATATATATATATTTATATGCAGTGAACGCAGGTGTGGGAGGCCATGTTTGTTCTCACATGCATGAATCTATTATCTATCTATATATATATGTATATCCAAACCATTGATCACGTAAAACTTTTAGTTATGGAGCAACTGCCAGAAATAAAACAGATCGAATTGGTCCCCTAACGCTTTCACAAAAAGTGCAAGCCTGTTTTTCTCTCGAAGCAAAAAGACTTGCATGAAAATGATACTTCTTTTTTAAAAAAATAAAATGAAATGAAATTATTTTAATCTTCCCCTTGAAAAATTTCTAAATGCAATTTCATTTCCCTGGTACGTAGTATCATTTTGTGTATGTGTGTGTGTTTAATTCTTAACAATTAATGATATATATTTATATTAGAATGAGGATCAACAAAATTAATTATTTTTTCATACCGAATAAAAAGTTCCACGTAGGCTAGCTCTCTCGTACGTACAACCAATTTTCATCATCTTTTCTTGATCATTGAAAATAGGAAGAAAATTCTAAATAATGAAAGATATATGTAGAGGTAGATAAAAGGTGGTGGTCATAGTCATGTGAGTGTTATATAGTACGTGTAAGACAGGTATATCCCATTTGTGTGACAAATGTTTTTGGAAGAAGCTAAAATTCAACAAAATTTGATTATATTGAAAAAGAAAAAGAAAATTTAGAATCAAATAATGCAGTACTCCTAGAAGTGGTGTCACTCCTTATGCTAATTATTATTTCTCAACAATTGCAAGGCTCTCAATAGTTTGGCCACCTCATGGGTCCCTTTAATCCTATATATTCCCCCATCAACGTCGTCCCTATGCGTACCACACATCTTCTATTCTCGTATCACACATACATATATATTGTTTCTACTGAATTTTTTCGCAATTTCGTAATTTTGAATAGTATACAAATGAATATTATTATACTATATATATATATATATATATGAGGGAAAGCTTTCAAATTAGGAAAAAACCCTTTAGCCGTTCCTAAATATCCACACCATGATCTAAAACATATAAATGTTGCTTGCGCGCTTATATAGCAATCTTTGTGTGCCCATATAAAATTTTATTGCAATTTTGTAACTCTTGCTTTTTGTAGAGGTTGAAATTTTTATTCATTTTTACAAATTAATACTTTCTTAGTTCTTCCTGAAATATCATAGAAAATATTTTCTTTTCTTTTTTTCTTCTTGTGAAAAATAACAACACTTGTATAAATAATACATATTTTCTTTAGCATTGAAAATACAAAAGAAATGTACAGTTCTCAATTTCAAGGAGAGGCTGATTAAACACCTTCGGCACACATAAGAAACTACTGTTACTGCTATTATATATATATATATATGCTGAAGCTTAATTATTAATTATTGCCACTATATATAATATTATTGAATTGAATTTACTTATTCACAGTTGATAATATTATCAAATGCATGCATGAATGCATTAATCTCTGCCATAAAATAATAATTTAATTTATAGTTAATATATATGTGGTAGCAGCTGAAGATATAGAGGCAGGCAGGCAAAAGAAGAGACTTCATACAGAACCCACACTGCCAATCTACCTCAAGGTAACATACAGATAGTCAACAACCTCTTTCATTTGTGTCCAAGATAGAACAAAAGTGTGAAATCGCGATCGATCTCGACTGGGTATTTTCTAGCTAGATGAGCATCAGCAAATTCATTCATGTGACACCATCTATTTGGGCAGGGAAATTAAAGGGATGGAGGTTTACCTAGCTAGAGATCAATGCAACTCAATGATTATGCTATTATGTCTCAGGTTCAGTCTTGTACAGAATCTCATTTTCCATGGCATTTTTGTACAAGACTTTCCTACAACCTGTTACAAAACAAATGCAGCAAATGTAGATTAACTAGCTAGTCACAAAACATGCATGCTTTTATATGGCTATATATGTATATATACACAGCTGTGTGCGTAGTCTCTCATTTCTTGCAAATGACCTTTACAAAACAATGTAACAAATACAGCAAATGTAGATTAGTTACAAAACATGTTTTTTGTCTTAGAATATGCATAGAATGATGTGTCCTATACTGTATATTTTCCGTGGTTATATCTTTCTTGCAAATCATGTTTCTCCTAAAATGTGCAGTTCAAGGATGTAACATATAAGGTAGTCCTGAAAGGCATGACGTCAACGGTGGAGAAAGATATTTTATATGGAATCACTGGTTCTGTTGATCCAGGGGAAGTTTTGGCCCTAATGGGGCCATCTGGAAGTGGAAAGACTTCGTTGCTGAGTCTACTGGGAGGGAGAGTGAGAGAGCCTGCTCCCGGTGGCTCGATAACATACAACGATGAACCATATTCGAAGTCACTAAAGAGCAGGTAACTATCTTCAACTGCTTAAATATTGAGCTCTTGGCATCAAGCAAATCAATGACATTAAACATCTGACAGGATAGGATTCGTGACTCAAGACGATGTTCTATTTCCTCATCTTACGGTGAGGGAAACGCTAACGTATGCAGCTCGTTTACGACTTCCTAAGACATTGACGAAAGAGGAAAAAGATCAAAGAGCATCAGATATTATATACGAGCTGGGACTAGAGAGGTAACTAGCTAGCTTCTTTCCAGGGCTAGTTTTTCAGCTAATGAGCAAATTTTATGAAATGGCTGCTGACCTTTAAGCAATGTATGTGACCAGCTGCCAAGACACGATGATAGGTGGCTCCTTTGTCCGGGGTGTCTCGGGTGGAGAAAGGAAGCGTGTGTGCATTGGAAACGAGATAATAATCAACCCGTCCCTCTTGTTCCTAGATGAACCCACCTCAGGCCTGGATTCTACAACTGCTTTGAGGATTGTGGACACATTGCACGATATAGCTGAGGTATAAACAGACAGCCACATTTCTATTTCAACAATTTACATAAACATATGTTACTTCTATGGTAAATATACAATGGTATATATGAATAATAGCATGTCTAAAAATTACATAAAAAGGCTTTGGTAAAAAAGTAATTAGTATACTAAGATTGGACTTGTGAGTTACCTTGTGTTCAATTCGTCGTCATGGCAGGCTGGCAAAACAGTCGTAACCACAATTCACCAGCCATCAAGCAGGCTCTTTCTTAAGTTTGACAAGTTGATTCTTCTTGGCAAAGGGAGTCTGCTTTATTTTGGAAAGGCATCGGAAGCAATGGTTTACTTCTCATCCATAGGATGTGCCCCTTTTATTGCAATGAACCCTGCAGAGTTCATGCTTGACCTTGCAAATGGAAACGTAACAGACATTTCTGTCCCCTCAGAATTGGAGGACAAGGTGCAAATGGGGAACTGCACAACAGAAACAAAGAATGGAAAACCAGCTCCGGCAGTTGTGCACGAGGTAAGAGATATTCAGTCACCGGATTAATTACAGTCAACCAGTATTTCAATATCTGAAAACCATAAGCATAAATATGTATGTTATCATTCAGAAAGAACAAACACTATTGTTTTCCTTATATGTTACCATGCTAAAGCAGTATCTTGTGGAGGCCTATGAGACACGGGCTGCTGAAAATGAGAAGAAGAAACTAATAACCCCGACACCCATTGATGATGAGACTAAGGCTAAAATGTGCTCTGCAAAGAGAGAATGGGGAGCGAGCTGGTTTGAACAGTACTCCATACTATTCTGTAGAGGACTTAAAGAACGAAGGCACGACTATTTTAGCTGGTTGAGAATAACTCAGGTTCTTGCAACTGCAACTATTTTGGGATTGTTATGGTGGCAATCTGGGAGTGATAACCCAAAAGAACTGCAAGATCAGGTAAACATATATACTTTCCTCTTCTAAAGCATAAGCTGATTCATGATATTAGAATCCCACGTTTCAAACTGGAACGGCATTAGCAATAATGAATTATCTAAACAAAACTGTGTCAGTATATGAATTATGTAACAGCCTATCCACCAACTTCTCATTTCAGATCAACAATGCAGTAGTTTCTTTCTAAGGTGCATGCTCTTCCACAGAGAAAGCAGAGTAAAAGCATAATGTAATAAATTGCTATATAAGATATAGAGAGAGGAGGATCAAATAAAGATAGTAGCATAATATTTTGTCCAATGAAGTGACACAGTCTGGTATATTTCTCAATTCTGAACAAGCTATAACATAATATTAATCTAAATGCAAAACAAATTGCAGGCAGGATTATTGTTTTTCATTGCTGTGTTCTGGGGCTTTTTCCCAGTCTTCACAGCCATCTTTACATTTCCCCAAGAGAGAGCCATGCTGAGCAAGGAACGAGCAGCTGACATGTACAGATTAAGTGCATATTTTGTGGCAAGAACGACAAGCGATCTTCCACTCGACCTAATATTGCCAGTACTTTTCCTCGTGGTTGTGTATTTCATGGCAGGCTTGCGAATGAATGCCTGTTCCTTTTTCCTCACTGTAGGGACAGTTTTTCTCTGCATTATAGCAGCTCAGGTATGCCCTTTCTCCATTTATGAGATTATTGTAGTAATTTGAAAATAAGAATCAGTAACACGATGAAAATTGATGACAGGGGCTGGGGCTAGCCATTGGTGCTACACTGATGGATTTAAAGAGGGCAACAACTCTGGCCTCGGTCACAGTAATGACCTTCATGTTGGCTGGAGGATACTTTGTGAAGGTAAGCACAGAAGTTATAAAAAAAAATACTTTAATCAACAATAATGGGAATACAGATGCTAATAATGGTAGGAAAAATATAGATACTGATATAGAATTTTATCATTTTGCAGAATGTTCCAGTGTTCATATCATGGCTCCGTTACCTCTCCTTCAATTACCATACCTACAAACTTCTCCTGAAAGTACAGTATGAGCACATAAGTCACTCGATCAATGGGGTCAGAATAGACGACGGTTACAAGGAAGTTGGAGCGCTGGCAGCAATGGTGGTAGGCTACAGACTACTAGCTTACCTATCTTTGCGAAGGATGAAGCTCCAAGCAGGAGCTTAGGCGTCTATGAAGTCATATTATTAACGGCTTTTCGACAACAAAGCTTCTGTTTTCAAGGCTTTTGTTAGCTAACAAGTCATCTGGCCAGAAGACTATATTGAACTCTTGCCTCTAAGAGAGGTCGTACAAGCATAATTTGGTCAAGATTAATATATACATCATTGCGTGGATTTCTCTCAAGATAGTTTTGCAGGACTCACTGGAAAGCATGTTTGCAGCAAATTCTGACAAGTTCAAGCAGTGCCATGAAAGTTTTTCACCCTCTTTTCTAAGGCTATGTTTGGTTTTCGGATTGTATTGAGAAGAACATAAAGGAAATTGTAGTTTCCATTAAGATGATTGTATATATTGTACTTAATGATTGGCTACTTTCACCATTCAGACCAACACCAAAGATGAGAATCAATATCTTTGTGCAGAATGTTTGAGTACAAAGTAGTCCTCATTTGGGGTTGGCCACAGAATGTTACTCTCATCAATCTACTTGGTATATTAATTTGGTATGAAACTGAAAGTACATCACTTACAGCATCTATGTTCCAAAAGTAAACTACTTCAATAGTTTACTAAAATAAACTCAAGGTAATGTACCTCAATCTGGTTTCTTCATCACTTTAGAAATATAAGGAAAAAGAAGCTAACACCATTCAATGGCACGTCTTATTGCTCTTCATAACTGTTGATTCAGTATGACGCTTTTCCTACTAAATCTCGCATTTTTGTTGACTTCTCATATGAAGCCTCTCATGCTAAAGTCCTAAACCAACCAAGTAGCTGAAGGAGAGCAGCGTCAAGCAAAGGGTTTTTCTTCTCAAATCCTGTATGAAGTGACAGAAGGAAGTTCAACAACACAAAACAATAACAGCTAAAGTATTATGCACATAAGAAATTATTGATATTCACATAATATTAGGCTATTAGCCAACAGAGATCCATCTGAATCTGGCCTGCTTGTAAACAAAAAGGTCAAAATACTTTAAACAATTTCAAAACATTTGACCTAAATCAGCTGCCACTCGATGTGCACACATTACTCCTGAAAAAGCTACAGCTATGACTCCTTGCCCAGGAAAGCAACTATCTCCCACACAATACAAACCATTTACAGCCTGCAAACTCCATCAAAAACTGAACTAGTAAGTAGCAGAGGTGAAAATTGATAAAAACAACCGTCAAATTTGCTACTTGAGTAGCAACAGCACAATTTTATATTTGGTTAACATACCGTTGTGTTGAATGGCATCCCTAATAAGCCCTTTGGAACATTGCGAGGCATTGGACCATATGTGCCACTATCACGGGCCAGATATCGCCTGTGTGTCTTTGGTGTCCCCACCTGCCATATTGGGAAGCATCAATAGACATAATAATAATTCTGTGTCTTGAACTGACACGAACAGAACCACTACAGCAGGTCGTTGGTTGCCCAATGAAGATGTAATGGTAATAGAATTTTTTTCCCTTTATGAAAATGACCACTGTAAGCAAGAACGTTATCATACCTCCTGAAATACTATAGATGACTTAAGTCCAGGGAATAATTTCTTCTCAAGCCTATTAATTATTTTTCCAGCCACAAGTTCCTTCTTTGCCTCATAATCTTTGCGCGACAGGCCCTGCAGAAAAATGGCCATATAAATTGAAATCCTCAAAAATGTAAGGAAAAAAAATTGACAATAACAAAAAGACTAATGCTTTTAATAGAATAAGATGAAGTAAACAAACCTCCCAGTCCTCAACAGAAGAAGTTGTGAAAATGTGAAGAATGTGGTTTCCTTCTGGAGCCAATGATTTATCAAGAACAGTTGGGATGCTCAGAAATATACTGCCATAAGGGTCTTCCAGTTTTTTCCAATCATCCTAAATACTCAAAAGGTATACCGCATTAAATAAAATAAAAAAATCAACAAAATAATATGGAGGTAGCAGTAGCATATTCAGATTCTCTGAAACCGGCACCATACCTCTAGGATGAAATGGTGGCAATCAGTATCTGGTGGTAAAACATCAGCTTTAACCCCCATGTGAATAGAAAGAAAAGATGGTGCTTTAACATATGCCTCCTGAAACCTTTTTTCTTCCTCGGGAAGATTTTCTTGTTTCAAGAGCTTGCCTGCAGAAATAGTTTCAAAAGTTTCAAAGTTACAACGAGAAAAAAAAATGCAAGCAGTTCACGCAAGTTTAAACTGAGTTATAGTAATTCACCGAAGGTATCCCATCTAGTGGCATTAGAAATTACAGTTTTAGCATAAAATTGTCTTCCATCTGATAGTTTCACCCCCACCTGTAAAATGAGACAAGTGAATCTAATCTTTTCATCCTTCATGATCTCAGGAAAAAAGACTAAGAAGCTCAAAGGGGATGCCAGTTGCAGTTAAACTTACTGCTTTTCCGTCTTCTATGATAATGCTGGTTGCATTTGCCTTATAAAGTATCTCGCTTCCCTGATTACTCAAACCCTTTGCTAATGACTTTGCAATTTCTCCAACTCCACCAACAGGATAGTTGATTCCACCAAAATGTCTATCACATAAAACCTTCCAGAAAAAGAGAAATCAGAACACTTAACTTGAATGAAAATCAGAAATGGAGCAAGAATTGATCAACTAGATTACCATGCTTGCATTTATCATAGGTGTCCGCATGGCATTAACCGTACTCACGATGAAACACTGACAAAAAATTGGAAACACAAATTAAATCATTTTAGTCAAAACGGAAAAGTTTGTTTAACTTGTAACATGATAGGCTATGATTTTGGTAAAGTTGAGTGCAAGCACACCTCAGCATCAATGAAGGACAACAACTCAGGATCCTTGATATATTTTCGAGCAATAGCACCAGCATTTTGGGGCAGATAGTAGGCTGAGATGAATATGAAAAGCATCCATCAGCGCAAGGAAGTGCGCACATTTTTGCAGTTTATCGATAGCAATTCATTAATAAGATCAATAAATTAGCAAGAGATATGGTATCAACTGAAAGCAGAATATTAACTGCATAGTTTAGCATAGCCACTTTATCTAGTTACTGTAGAAAGAGTAAACTTTGTCTCCAAAATAACTTTCGTTTCTTCATTTTTGTCATCACTTAAAGACATTAAAAAACCAGGAGAAGACAAACCAAGCAGAACAGATTGATCCAATGAAGAGATAAATGTATATACTTTAGGCGGTTTCTTTTTTCACGTAGTAATATTTAAAAGAGGATGTTAAAATAAAATAAAAAAAGCAACAAGCCAATCACCTAGAGTCAAGCATTCAAGAGGCTTCTTAAAAAATTGCCCAAAAAGGTAGATTGGCTCCTCCAGAGATTTCAACTCCAGCGAGTTTAGTGCATTGAAGATCTAACCATATATCCAAGAGAATTTGAGGTTAATTCAGACCAGGGGAACAACCTAGAAAGCAACAATCACCTTAATCAGAACAAACCTTCCAGCAGGCACCATAGAATTTGAGAATGCCTTCTTTCTCATGGGGAAATTTACCAATAAGTTCTGAAACAAACTTGCTATATTCTCTATGTACAAGGACAGAGAGGCCATTGGGTAAATGGAAATGAACAGTGGTTGGATCAGGTATCACTTGCAGCCTACATCCCACGGCTGCTAATGCTTGTGTGATCAAATTCAAATTTCCCTGCAAATAGAACAGGATGTTTGAGTTTAAAGAGCAAACAACAGCTAGGACAGAGCAAAATTGCATCACATTGGGTATACCCCAATGAAAAATTTATAATAATCAATATCAAATCGAGAACAGGCCATCTAAGTCAAATTATAACGAGTCGGCATATTACTGAATTTTCCTAAATGAACACTTCTGTAGCTCTCAATCCTTCAGCAATCCATGACATAAGAATTCAATGTGCAACATTCTTACAACTCCATCCATCAGAATTCATGTAGTACTAAAATACATTTAAAGGGATACCACATAAACCAAATGCAAAACCACCTAACCTTATCGCTGAAACCAAACATGACCGATGATCCAACATCAAATTTGAATCCATCCCTCTCATAAAACCCAGAGCTTCCACCAGGGATCACATACTTCTCCAAAACCAGAACCTTGGCACCTTTTACAGCCAGCTGCGTCGCCGCCACCAAACCACCAATCCCTGAACCTATAACAATGGCATCATAAAAGCAGCTATTCTTGTCACCCGCACCTGAAGTTTCTACTACTTCGCCAACATCAACAACTGATTTCAACCTAAAAAGATTGTTCCTTTTCTTATTGTTGCCCAAACTGACCCCAAATTCCAAGCCATGAATCTCGTGATTGCTCGAATTCCGGGATTTCAAATGGTTCAAACAGCAAGTTCTGTGACTTTGGTTTCTGGGTTTTGGGTTTCTCAAAGGCTTAGTCTTGCAAGTACTCAAAATTGACTGATGAAAGGAAACCCCGGAACTCAAGACGTTCATTTTTGTAAGTACTGGTTATTGTTTAAAAAATAAAAATTAGTAGAGCAATATTATTGATTGCTAAGAATCAAGAATTAGAAAGCTCAGCTTAGAAAACCATCCAACTTCTGAGGTTGCCAAGAAAAGATTCTTGCAAGAACCCGAAATTAGCGTTAAAAGAAAAGACAAATAGTTTGGGGGAAAAGGTAGGAATATGGTGTCTGGAATTTGGGAAAGTGGAATTGAATCAGCATTAACTGTTAGTTTGCGAGTATTTGGAGGGAAATTGAAGGAAAAGTGGGAGTAGGAGGTGATGGAATTGGCATCATTTTGGGTGATGGTTAGAGATTGATTCCTCTTCAAAATGAGACAAAAGCTTCTCCAAAAATAATAATAATAATAATAATAATAATAATAATAATAATAATAATAATAATAATAATAATAATAATAATGACCCAAATTATTTTCTAGCTTTCCTCCTCTTAATATTAATCCGCGTGTATTTGATCCATTTTGTGTTGTTTTATAGCGAAAAAATCATACTCGAGTTCATAAACACGTTAGCAATATTTATTTACGCTCAAGTCCAATTTATTGATTTTTCCTAATATATTATGATTTAATATTAAAATATTACCGAGCATGCATGTTTAAAATTCAAGACATTGTTTTTTATAAAAAAAATTGAATTGTCAATGTATATTTTGGATATGATATAAGTACTTTTATTATTATAAATTTATAAGCTTAACGTCTTATAATTTTTTTAATTAATTTATATTGAAGTGGGATAAAATGGTGTTCAAGGCGTTAATGACAGAGTCTCTATAGGCAAATGACAATTAATTATAGTTGGCGTGGGGTAGTCATTTTACTTTCCTTTCCTAGCCTTCGTATTCAACAACTCAGCGTGTGGTTTATTTTCGGGCAAATTACAGTTTGATATCTGACCTTTCGACCTTTTAATAAAAATGTCCCGACTTTTATATATTTACAGTTTGATATCCAACCTTGTAATTGTTTATCAAATATATCCCATAGTCAACTATCTTGTACTTTATAGCATATATGGACTACTAGAAATCTTATGTGGATTTTTATAATGCCACATCATACCTAAAAAAAATATTATAAACTTAAATTTCTATATAACTTAAATAAATTACCTCACTTTTAAACTATAGTTTATGTAACTCAAAGATAAAGTTATGTCAATTTATATCTTGGGAATGTATATATATAATTTATATAAAAATGCGTTAAATCATTTCACTTTTTTATATTGATCTAACGTCAATTAAAATATTTATGTATATTATTACCATCACTTATTGAAGAAGTCATACATAAAATTCGATGAGAATACATATAATTATCCATTTGTCAAAGATTGTAACTCGTAAGGTTAAAAAAAAAATATTTAAATCTTCTATATATTATGTGAATAGTTAATTATTAAATAATGTATGAATATTCATTAAAAATAATTATATAAAAAAATAACATTAAAATATTTAATGAATGTATTATATTTCAAATTAAACAAGCCCCGAATAATTTTCTCATTTTCTGATTTATTAAACTTACATGGAAATAAATAAAGTTTTTAATATTTAATTTTTCAGGTATGACGTGGCATTATAAAAATCCACATAAGATTTTTTGTTGTCCACATATGTTATAGGATACTAGATAGTTGACCATGGGATATATTTAATAAAAATTTATAAGATTGGGTATCAAACTGTAAATATATAAAAATCGGGACATTTTTGTTAAAAGGTTAAAAGGTCAGGTATCAAACTGTAATTTGCCCTTTATTTTCAACTTGTGCAATGCACAATTTTTTTTTTTAATTTGTGATATTAATTTAAGGTGTAGATAATCTCATTGCACGCAATAAAAAAATATTATAATTATAATTTCCTAAAATATTGACAATGTATAACATTATTTTCAACCATTTGATTTCAACACAAAATAAAATGATTTCAACTTTTCTCCCATGTGTACATTGCACAATATAAAATTTTATAAATAAATATTTAAAATTTGAAGGTGACCACATTATCACTAATTGAAAAAATATAGTGGGTCTTTAAATACATGATAAAGTAAGTGAAAATCTATAATATATCTTTTTAAATAAGAATATGTAAGTAATATATTTTAATTAGTTTTCGTGCGAGAGATACAGGAGATTCTCAGTTCTCACATGTACTATTTGGAACGAGGTTAAAAGAACCCGAAATTTTTCTTTATGGTTTTGGGATGGTGCTACATTAGACATCTCAAATGAGTTATAGTATGATTTCGATTTTCCTGCAAATATATGTATATTCTTAGTAATTTGCTACAATCTTTAAAGCAACAAAAACATTAATTAACAATAATAAAATAAATTTGAAAAAAATAATTTTATTAAATATAAAGATTATGTAGGATCTAGTGCGTCTTACAAATAATTATTAGGTTAATCTATCTATCTATTCATATATTAAGGTAAAATCATGAAGGATAAAATTGTAAATAAAAAATATGAGAAAAAACATTGCTTAAAATAATATTTCTGTCAAAACCTTTTACATGGACCCAAGGTGTAGTAGTCAGCGATTGTGTATTTACACATGAAAAAATGGGTATTTCTATTTGCACCACTGATTTTACTCTTTGCACTTCGCTTACTCAATGCACTACAGATTTTACTCTTTGCACCACACACATTTACATTAATACTCTTCGCTCCAAGAATATTTTTTTACTTAAAAAAAATGTTTGAAAGCACAATTTCAAACATGTTCATCTTGTTTGAGAATATTAATTCGAACGACTCCAATACTTAGAAAAATTTGGTTCGGAAACTAAGTTTGAACAACTCTCATTTACATTCGGAAACTAAAGTTCGAACAACCCTTATTTGTTCGGTAATTAAAGTTTGAACGACACTTAAAAAATTTCAAGGTATAAAGGTGTTAGAAAATATTTTCCAAACGAACTATGTACGAAAATTGAAGTTCGAACCACTCTAATATGTTTCTAAAACTTAAATTCGAACGCCATGAACTCCGTTTTTCTCCAAGTGTTGTTCAAAAAATGGAGTTCGAACCATTCCAAAATGTTCGAAATTTCCAGTCCGAACAAATTGCGATCTGAACAAAAAAAAAAACCTCCACGACATGTTTTAAACTCGATTATTTTCAATCAATACACCATACTAGCATCTAACACTTCTAATAAACTATTATAAGTTGATGAATAATTCGATTAATTTATTTTCTTTTATAATTTTTGTTTAGTTTTGAATTTGTGGTGCATTGAGTAATTTTAATGATATGAATAAGTAATAAAAGGGTATTGAAGTAACTTCATAATTATTTATTTATTTATTTATTTTGTGGTGCAAGTCGCTCAGTGAAAAAATAAAGGATCGAAGCCAACTACCAACGCCATTTTCCATTTTAGATTTTCGTTTATAATTTTCTTTAACTTTCCAGATTTTGTTTAAAATTTCTTTCGCTTTTCAGATTTCCTTTTTTTTACTTTCTTTTAACTTTTCAGCTTTTTTTTTCTTTAAAGTTTCAGATTTTTTTCTTTGTTAGTTTTATTCATTTTTGGGGGATTTGTGTTCGATTAAATCGAGAAACATTTTTGGTTTTTTTGGTTAGTTTTATTCTTACTCTTTTATCTTCTAACTATTTGTACGGGCATTAAATTTTTTATTTTTTTTGACAATGCAACTCTTTAAATCAAATAAAAATTTAGCATTATATTTAAAATCATTTATCTTCTAATTTTTATTCACATTTAGATCTTTTGACCTTTTATCTTCTATATTCTAACCGTTATTGTCATTTTTATATGTTTTAACCCATGGTTCAATGGATAGTTAGAAAATCATGAAAGAATTTTGAAATTAAAACATAATGACTTTTAGGCTTCATTATTGGTTCTATAAATAGATATATCAAACAATATTGTCAATATGAATGGAGCTCATCTCCAAAAACAATAGCAAGAAAAATAATTGATCTCAAGGTGACGATAGTGAAGATTGACTGCTTCAGCCAAGTAGGAGAGAGAGAAATATATAGAATAGTTGATTTGTATCTTGAATGGCGCGCTTGGGCCAAGGTAATTACATAGTTTGAGGAAGATGTTTGAGTTATTAATTCTTTTAACTTTCATGGTGGATGTTAGTATTGATTTTGGTAACTAAAATTTGTTCATATTTTTTTATGTTAATTTTTACTTTTATATACATAAACAGTCCGTGCAACAAATATTGTACATAAACTTTGTATGCGTGGTCTGCCCAATAGACAGCAGTAAAACTATAGTGGAAAACAATGGTTATCTTTTTTTTTTCAAATAATATTAAAATGTATAACTATTTTTCTTCTTATCTAAGTAATGTACTTGTTTTCTTAATTTTAAAATTGAACACGACATATATAATAATAATAATAATAATAATAATAATAATAATAATAATAATAATAATAATATCACAAATGGAAAAAAATAAATAAATTTGAAGAAATACTAGTTACAATTATGTTATAGTCTAAATTTAGTAAGAATAAACAATTATATTTGAAGTGTTTTTGCTTCATTCAACCAAAACACAAAACAATTAAAACCAATATCTACATATTAAAATAATAAACCCAATAGCTAAAGTTTAAAAGCTAGAATCAATTTGATTTAATTCTTGAAGAGAAATTGAAAAGGCAGCTGATTCGATTTAGTTGCACAAGAGGAGTTGAAAACCATATTTTAAAAAAACAAAGGAGTTATAGAGAGCTTGAAAAATGGATTTAATTGTAAAAGAGGAGTTGGAAAAAAGATTTACAAAAAAAAAAATATATTAAAACAATATAAATCTATATAATATATAATAACGACTCTGCATCTAAAAATAGAAATTTTTATTTTCCCGCCTAGCTGATATTTCCACAACTAGCAATCTATAATATATTAATATAATATACTATTTGAATATATTAAATATGTCTTTTATACACATATAGATATATATATTATACAACTATATATAATATTGATCATATTAATAGATGTAATCTTCCTCATGATTGCGATTATCTAATATAATAAACTATAATTATATATAAAAAGATATATAATCATGGATTTGCATCAATTATAATAACAAATACACTTAATTATTGAATAAAATAAATATGTATTTTATACATATATAGATATAATTATAAAACTATATATAATTTCCATCCTGATTACGACTACAAGATTTAATAATATATTGATCATATAGCATTAAATCTGATTTCACGATTTACCTTATGTTTTCATATCCTAACCATACAAATCCTCAAATCAAGCAATATATATATATATATATATAAATTTACAACAATATTAATATTCAACAAATTAGTTGATTGTAAATATATGTATAATATATATCGAGTGTGCATGTATATATATATATATATTATTCTATTTTATAGATGTATATTATATATTACATATGCACATTATATGGATTGTGTGCAACATGTATAATTAATGAGCCTATATAATATCATGTGGTCGATTGATTTGTGAATATTCAAATAATTTTTTTGATTGTATTACCTTAATTAACTAATACAATTAGCTGAACAAATTATGATTATTACCCTGTATAAGTTATCAATACATTAAACGTAAAATTATTCAATCCATTTAGAGATATTATGCATTAATTAGGTTGATTGCATTGACTTATACATTAAGCGTAAATTTACTCTCTTCATTTAGAGATATTATACATTAAGCGTAAATGTGTGTGTGTGTGTGTCTATATATATATATAGTTCTTTTTCTCCAGTCATGGGAGATGCTGATCTTAAACACAACATTTTATGGCAAATCCAACGGTAAAAATTTGTCGTATGTGTCGAAATTAGTGTTGGATATTCACGTACCCTTTTGATATTGTGTGTATCTTGAGGTATCCGCCGGTGAAGTTCGTCACATAATCTTCAATAAAGACTCATCTGGCAATGTATATCTATGGTAATGATTTACTTTGATTCTAATTCTAAATGATTTAATATTTGTATTCTTTTTTTTTAGATTATAATGAGTTGAACATATTTGGAGCGAAAGAAGCAAAAAACTTCGAGTTGTTTTTCCAAAAAGAGAAAAAAATGTTTCTTAGGTCACAAAGAATAGAAGAGCGATTGAGAAGTGGATGAGAAGTATGAAGTGGGTTGCGTCGTCGTCGTTGCCATCACCATAATGTAGTATCTAAAAATAATGTTAGTCTTGGATTGTGTGTGTATAAATTGAAATAGATGTTGTATCAAATTATACTCAATTAAAGAATTTTTGAGTGGAATATTTGTTTGTAAGTTTTTATCATGACCAACTTTGTGTTATGTAGCTAGCATTAGCATCATGGTTGACATTTTTTGTATGTAAAAATGATAGTGTTAATGTTAATTTCAGTAAAATATTTTGTTCAAAGAAGTTTATTCCTATGAAATGTGTGATTTTGTGTACATTGATATTTAGTTATTAAGGTGGTGGATAGCTGATATTAAAAGACTATTTATTTAAAAGTTTAAGCAAAACAAAAGTGTAAGCTGAACCTTAGTCTTTTATAGTATTTTAATTAATAAATTTATTTTAAAATTATATCACGTTCTTATTTGCATGTTTTTTTACTTGGGAAAAAAACATAATTAAATATGAATATTTTGAGTGGTTATTGCTAACAATATTAATTAGGAAATTAATAATTTAATTTGTCTCAATGACCCAATCATGAATTTAATATTATTTATTTCTATAATTTTATCATAATATTAGCATTTTTAATTGATAATATAATTATATTTAGCATTTTTTAGAGAATTATATTAATTATTTTGAAATACAGGATCTCATTTTGTTTTTTAATCAATATGTTAGAGTTCAAAATAATTAATTAATCTTTGATGAATAGAGACATTTTGTAATATCCAGATTCAAAATATGCCATTGTTCTATTACAAATATTATATTGAAATCAAAAGTTTATTTTCTATTCTGAAACTTTTTTTAGAAACATAATTGGTTTGACAGAACCAACATTTAATATTTGACTATCTGATAGTTCTTCATCCATTGAGTTTATTGTTTCTAATAATATATTGAAACACAAATTGTATAGTTCACAAAAAATATTTAAAATTAAAAGTTATATAGTTAACATCTGAAACATAATAACAAAAGACTTATCTTTTAAGTTGTAATCTGGACAAATCTTAGAATATTTTTTTTGAAACGGACAAATCTTAGATATTAAAATTGGAACTTGCAAATGTTGTTAAGAAACAAATCATATGGTTTGGATAAGAAATAATCAAAATATAGAAATTTATTTATTCTATTGATAAAAATAAATATACATTTTTCTCTATTTATAATTTTTATATATTTTTAAAATTTTATAATATATAAAAATAAGGTCAGCCACAAAAATAGTAATCTAAGTTTTCACATACGTTCTTTTCAGATTTCCATTGTAGGCAATATAGAATATAATATATATGTATAAATGTTCATTTATCAATAATTTAATAGATATTTAGCCTCATTTACCTTAATTATATAGATATGATTGCACATAATTTGTACTTTAGAGTTACTTACGAGTTACGAGTTAAATTATTTATGAAGATATGTTTATTGTAGCTTCGAAATCTGTGTTAAAAATATGGACATATATTTTCTAAAAATAAATAAATTTACAGTTGGTCAAGTACATATTTAATTTAAGTTTATATGGTGTACATGATTGCGTAATTTTGGTAATTATAAATAGATGATTGTGTAATATTAGTAATTATAAAAGCTAAATGGTGTAACGTTCAACTTTTACTAATTAAATAATAAAATAATTTGGCTCATTAATTCATATATGGGTTATAACCAGCAAATTTAAAGGGAGAAAAAAAGTTTTTTTTTTATCAATTATGTTTTAGTTTTAATAAATAATATATTTGTAATAATTAAAAATTTATAACAATCGAAAATACATGATATTTTGGAATCATTGATTGATTGTTTTCATCTTTCGAAAAACTTCATATTTTTCACATTTCTTCTGAAATTTGGTTTGATGATCAATTCTTTTAATGATTGATGATTGGTTAAGTGCTTTTAAAGTCAACTTTACATGTTTTTTTTTCTTAACATGAACTTTAAATTATTATGCCAAAAACTAAATTTAACATATTTTACAAATGTAACACCACTTTAAATTACGACAAAATTGAAATCGTTACGGGTGTCAGAAAAAACACGTAGACTGATCACTAAAAATACTGTTTTAAGAGACTTACATATTAAAGGTTAAATGATGTTGTTTTCAATAAACAAATGACAATTTCAATGAAATTGAAATTTTAATCAGCTTTAAATTTTCAAAATGTGTCAAATTCGTATTTTTGATTTAACAATTTAAAAATTAAAAATTTATGTTAATAAATAAAAAATCATGTAAAGCTCATGATTTTAAGAAAAAAAAATTAACAATTTAAAAATTAAAACTTAACGTGCATAGCATATCCGTACATCGCACGAGAGATATACTAATATATAATAAAGAAAGACCGAATTTTACGGGCTCTGCTAATGACAAATGAATAAAAATACTAATCATATAATTTACCCAAAAAAAGCATTCGAACATAAAATGGAAAAAGGTCAAATTTTGTGGGCAAGAAGTTTCCAACCTACATATGGCTGGTCTAGTGGGTGAAAAGCGGGGAAACCACTGTACCACATCCACATACATGTTTTAGTAAAAAAAGATAAGCAAGAAATTTATTTTTACCCAATATTTCAATAATTTTATATTGGATAATTTTACATACTCCTACAATTTTACCTTAATATATGTATTTTATTTTTTTAAATTGGAGATAAGGGGAGCGATGCGAGTCTCAAATTTGATACTTTTTTTTTGTACACATAGAGTATCCACTACTTTGATGTTTTTGAGGGGACATTATTTTTAAGTGACAATATGGCAAAGTAGCCACTTAGAAAAATAAAAAAAAAAAAAAAACTTTTTTTAGCCACTTTTTTTAAAATATTATTATTTTGTCCAATTTTACCAAAATACTCTTGCGCGCGCACCTGCGCTCTGGGCCAGAACGCGCGCATCTGCGCTCTGACTCCAGAGCGCAGTGCCAGAGCGCGCGCGCAGGTACGGGTGCGGGGCTGCCAACGCGCTCGCGCCCTGCGCTCTGAGTCCAGACCGCAGGGCCAGCGCGCAGTGCCAGAGCGCGCGCATAGCTACGGGGCTGTCGACGCGCGCGCACTTGCGCGCTGAGTCCAGAGCGCAGTATTAGAGCGCACGCGTAGGTGTGAGGGTATTTTTGTCCAAAGTGGCTAAAATTTATATGTTTAAAAATAAGTGGCTAAAATAAGTTTTTTAAAGTTCTAAGTGGCTAAAAAAAATTGGCTCTTATTTTTAATGTTAACTTTTTTTTTATTTTTTTAGTGAAATTTTTAATGTTAATTGGTAGCAGCACGAGTAGTTTATTTTCAATTTTAATCGAAAGTTTGTCATTGAAGTGATTTTTTTAATAAAAAAATAGTATAGTAGTACCTACTCCCATAAAGTGTATATATAATGTGTGAATTCATATGCACGGAGCCTGTGATTGACGGGTGATATCTTTTATTCTAAATTTGCATTTCAACTTTTAGCTATTTTAACTATTGGATTTTGTCACTTTTTTCAGTGAATAATATAATTATTTATTTATTGGGGAAATTCAATTGTTAAAATACGAAATAGAAGATCTACTCTGCATATATGTATGACCGGTGAAGGTGAAATATGTAAGAAGTAATTTCGAACATTTGTATGAACGTGGATTTTTATTTTTATTAATGAATTCCTTGTTGTAGAAGAAACAATGGAATTGGCACATGCATATCATATATATATCCTAATCAAAGTTGATGATTTCAAATTGGATTAGAATCGATTAGTATGCTTGACAATCTTATCGAGGCAGTCACCGGCGACGCCCTTGGCCCACTGATCGAACTCCTCGAAGGCGTCGGTGCAGTCGCCGCAGGTATCGACGTCGGTGTTGAAGGCGCTGACGTCGAAGTTGGCCTTGATGAAGTCGCCGGCGCTGACGCTCTCCATCCCTCTCTTCATCGACTCCGCCGCGCTCTCGTACAACTCCTTGCAGATCGTCAGGCACTCCTTATCGTAGTCGGCCGTCGTCGGATCCTTCATCTTTCCCTCCACCTCCTTCTCAAGGAAGAGCTCCACCTGCTTCACGGCGGCGGTCATGTGCGCCGTCAGGTACCGGCTGTCCCTCGCCTGCTCATCCTTCGGCACGATATAGAAGTTGTCCACGTCGTCGTGCATGGTGAACAACGTCTGGTCGAAGGAGGGAGCGGGGGAGGGGGAGGGGAAGGTGTAGGCGGCGGCCGCCGGGGAGAGGGCGACGGCGACGTAGAGAGAAAGAAGCAATGCCGCGACGGGGATGTTGAATATTAATAAAGCCATTGTTTCTTCTCCTAATTAATTAGGGAATTGATGGGGTGAAAATTAAATCACACGGCTTTCATTTTCGAAAGAGAGTATTTATATATATATTGTTTTGGTATTGATACTGGAGCTTGAGATTTTGTTTGGTCATGCATAAATATCGTGCTTTCTAATAATAGTTTGTGTTGTTTGAACAATTTCACCTTATGTTGATCTTAATTTCTCTTATCATGTATCTATAATCTATATAGTTTCAACTTTTCACTGTGGCGGATGTGATCCTTTGTTTCAAACTTATCTACAAATTATATTCCATCTGGACTAGCATTATTGTTATATATATAATTATTTGATAAAATATTACTTTACAAGTAATATTTTCCTTACAAAAATTGGTTTGAACTCAATTATATTGGGAAAATTGCTATTTTGTCTCTCGTAATTTGCTGTTTCTAAGTGTTTCTAAGACAATTCTCAAATGTTCTTCGTGTTGCTTCTTGTCTTTTGAATAGATCAAAATATCATCAATGAAGACAATAACAAATTGATCTAAGTATGGATGAAACACACGATTCATCAAATCCATGAAAACTGCTGGCGCATTTGATAACCCAAAAGGCATCACTATGAACTCATAATGTCCATAACGAGTTCTGAATGCAGTTTTTGATCTATCCCCTTCCTTAACCTTCAATTGATGGTAACCTGACCTTAAATCGATCTTTGAGAACACACTTGCGCCTTTCAATTGATCAAACAAGTCTTCTATTCTTGGAAGTGGATACTTGTTCTTGATCGTTAATCGGTTCAACTCTCGATAATCTATGCACATTCTCATGGTTCCATCTTTCTTTTTCACAAAAAGAACCGGTGCTCCCCAAGGTGAGACACTTGGTTGAATGAAACCTTTATCCAAAAGCTCTTGCAATTGCACCTTCAATTCTTGAAGTTCCTTTGGTGCCATTCTATATGGTGCCTTGGATATCGGAGCTGATCCAGGTAACAAATCTATCGTGAATTCCACTTGTCAATCTGGTGCAATCCCAGGTAAATCATCTGGAAATACATCAGGGAACTCTCGAACAATTGGCACATCATCAATTTTGGACTCAGCTGGTGGAATGCTTATCAAGCTAACCAAATAGCCTTCACAATTTCCTTTCTTCAACATTCTCATCGCCTTCATAGCAGATACAACTCGAGGCATTGATCTTATCCTTGCTCCGTAAAATGAAAATGGTTTCTCACCAGGTCTTTGGAAGATCACTTCTCTTTCTCGACACTTAATCGTAGCATAATTCTTAATAAGCCAGTCCATTCCTAGAATTACATCAAAGTCTTTCATCTCTAGGAGATACAAATCAGCACCTATGTTCTTTTCACTAATGTCCAGCTTTACATTCTTAGCCATACGATTAGTTCTAAGTGTCTTTCCTGAGGGAATACTAATCTCTAGTGCATCTTTTATTCTATCACAAACAACACCAATTCTTGAATAAAATTTTGCAGATATGAATGAATGTGTAGCACCAGAATCAAAAAGAACATATGCAGGTATATCAGAGATGTTCACCATACCTGTCATAGCCTCAGGGTTCTCTTCATCATTCTTCTCAGTCATAGCAAAGAAACGTGCATTTCCTTTCCTTTCAGTCTCTCTTTTCTTACGGGTTGGGCAATCATTTACTTCATGTCCCGGTTTTTCACAAGTGAAACACACTCCTTTTCCCAACAAGCATTCTTTGAAGTGAAATTTTCCACAAACCTTACATTGTGGCTTTCTTTGCGGTACACTAGGACCACCATTTCCTTCATTTTCTCCTTTCTTAAATTGAGGCTGACCAGTTGGCCTATTTGGCGGCTCCCACTTTCTCTTATTTGAAGTGTCAACAGTTTTTTGTGTTGAGTTTCCCAAATTCAAACGAGATGATATAGCTAGAGCACGTCGAACCACATTACCATAAGTAGTAATGTCAGTACCAGCTAGTATTCCACTGATTTCTGAGCGTAGTCCCATTTCAAACCTTCTTGCTTTCTTGACTTCAGTGTTAATCAAGTGAGTTGCATATCGGGAGAGCTGATTGAATTTTCTTTCATAGTCCACAACAGTCATAGTTCCTTGCTTTAAGTTGAGGAACTCATTTTCCTTCTCATCCCGAAATGACTGTGGAAAGTACTGCTCTATTATCATCTCCTTGAATTGTTCCCAAGTCAAGCTGTTAAACTCTTCTTCAGTCATACTACGTGAGACAGACTCCCACCAATGTCCAGCATCTTCAGCAAGTTGAAATACAGCGCACGACACTCTTTGCACATCTGTGCACTGAATATGCACAAAAATTCTCTCAAGTTCCCTTAACCATTCTTCAGTAGCCAAGGGTCCTTCTCGACCTTTCAGTGTTGGTGGTCGGTAACGACGAAACTGCTCCACTGCCATACTGATATTGTTATTCTGATTTGGACGGTTTTGAGCAGCTGCTGTCTGAAGAAAATTCATGAAATCTTGGAACAACTGCGCATTCATATTCTGATTAGGCGCCTCATTACGTTGTTCTTGAGTTGCAGATGCATTGGTATTATGCCCAGTATTGTCGTCAGTGAACACATTCCGACTGACATTATCCTCAACTTCGGTGTTCGAGTCACCTCTTTGATTGACATTCCTTACTGGTCTTCCTCGACGTCCACGCCCACGAATCATCTTATCCTAAAGCAATAAATAATTTCTTCTACTTAATAAAGGGATTCTAAACAAGCATCTAATTTCGAGAACTATTTTTTTTTTAAAGACATTACTCTAATAGTAGCATCAATACATATACTTTAAGTAAATAAACTGTGGCACTTTATAAGAATACCATTTATAATGAATAACTGCATCAATATATACTTTGCATAAACATGAACTTCAACTTCATAATAATTCAATAAACTTCATATAGATGCAGTCAAAACATTATTCAAAGTATTTATAATTAAACTTTCAACTTTCAATAATAATAAAACATAAAAATACTTTTACCTTGGAGTCGGCGAGGCGTGACGGAGAGGATGTTTCATTAAAATATTTTACATTAAATGCAAATTTCATACATTTAACTCAAATACTTGACTTAAAAACTTTTATTTTCCAAATAAATAAATAATTTATAATTTTAAAAGTCTACAGAAATCTAAATAAAATTTATAATTTTACAAGTCTACAGAAACGTAAACCTGCTCTGATACCATTATGTAACACCCTAATTTTATAAACCCAAAATGCTATTTATTTTATAAAAACTAACATATAAATAATGCACGAAAGAGAACTTAAAATATTTTCTCAAATATGGAATAAAACTAATACTAGAAAATCATAATAATACATAAATAAACTTCTATTTAAGAAACTTACATAATATATAATTTATATAACATAGTGCGGAAGCGATTTTAATATTTCAAACATCTAAACATTTTTAAAATAGGAAACACACAATCCAACAGAATTATCAACTAAAGTTTAGTAGTCAAACGAGTTTAATAACTTAGAAGTTTAAATAAAAACTCATAACACATCCATCTCCTCCTTGCCATCACCGAACTCCTCAACCTGAAATGTTGTATTATAGGGATGAGTATAACGAATACACTCAGTGGAGAATACGCATTATCCAAAACATATTAAACGAGTAACTCATATTCAGACATTCATGCCATGTCACATAATAATAATTGTTTGAACAGTGGGGAGTCAGCCCAAAGGCAACTTATCACGGCCTCAGACCTATTAACGGTCTCTGAACAAGTATATGCATATACACATGCACGGTGGGCGACCCAAGGACAACTTTTACGATCCCGGACCTATGAACGGTCCCTGGCATACTTTAACTTTAACTTTCACATAAACATTCAGTCGAACAATAAATCACAAGATCAATATATAATGGATAATAAATAACCACGTGCGTATAAAATTCCCCACCTTTATGTTGATGACCTTTGACTCGACTTTTAATTTCAAAATGCTAAAGACTTGCAGGAACTAAGTCGCCTTCACCTAGCAGAAAATATAATTAAATATTTTAGTAATTTAGACTTTTGTAAGAATTTTATATCTTTTAAAGGTTAAATTATAAATCTTTTATAATATTATCACAAACTGTAAATAAGATTCGTTCTTCCATTATAACATAAATCTGACTAAAAGCAATAATAGGCTTAGTAACGTTGAATGAAAATAAAGCTTAGTAACTTTTAAATTATTTATAATGTTTTTGGGCTGATTTCGTGAAAGTGCATAATATACCATTAGTAGTAATATTATATTTATATTATAATAAAGGTTAACAAATGAGAAAATACAAAACTCCTAACTTTGAACATTCCAATTCTCGGTTCCATCACAACTAGACTAAGAGATATTTAAAAAAAAAAGATAATATTAAGTAGAAAAGAAAGTATTAAATAACACACATTACAAGTTCTGCTCCATATTAGTTTGCAGTTAAAGGTAAAAGAACTGGATTTAATTCGAACTAGATATGGAATAAAGTTTTTAGTTTCAAGTAGATTTCAGTATTTTGGAGAAAAAAGAGATATGCTACAAGTTTATCTTTTTTTTCTTTTTTTATAAACACACATCTAAATATAAAAGTAAAAATACGCATTTCTCATAATGAAAACTAAATTATAAGATTTAATATTTTGATACAGTTTACGGGATTAAATATTACCGAAACTAATGTCGACGCAAGTTTCTTTTCTGATTAACTCTTTCAACTATCGATACCCTTGCAGCCTTGCTGCGGAAGAAAAAAAAATAGATGTTTAAGCAAAATATGATTTTAAGAGAATTAAATAGAGATTTCGTTGAGTATTTACCTTTGTTAATCTTGAAACTTTTGGTTGGGAACATCTACTTTCCGTTCAACAATATATTAAAATCTTCTTTCTTCAATAAGTGAATGGAAGTTTGATTTGAAGAGGATTTGTTCGGTGCTTGGAATGAAAGGTGGCTTGATGAGTAATGGAAAGGAATGAGAACTGCTTCAGTTTTTACTTCTTTTACAACTTGGTCGAACGTGAGATAAGGGAAGTTAAAAGTGAGATCTTAACTGTTATTAGATAAAGATTATTATTATTATTATTATTATCATTATCATTATCATTATCATTATCATTATTATTATTATTATTATTATTCAGCTTCTAGATTTTAGAATAATTATTATTGGATTATAACTGATTTAATCCCATAAGGATTTATGGATTTAATATCTTATTCAATATTTTATTTAATTATCAGTCATTAAATATTAAAATTTAAATTTTCTCTGCTGGCGACGCGACTAAAAAATATAAATTATATAACTGATATTATCATAACGACAAGACTAAAAATACTATATTTATAAATAATAATTTTGAAAAATGGGTCGTTACAAGACGGATATTATTTGACTCAACAAAGTGTCTCCCTCCTTTCTCCTTTTCTTTTTGATTTTTTAATGATCTTCCCCCTTCCCTTTTTTTATATTCAATTTTTAATTTCTTTTTTTTTTTTCTTTCTGGCGTGTTCTCTCTCTCTCTTTTTTTCTTTTACAGACATGTGTTCTCTCTCTTCTTTTCTTTTTTTCCTTTTCCAAAAACGTGTTTTGCTCTTCTTTTTTTTTCCTTCTTCTTCTTTGGCAGTTTTTTTTCCTTCTTTTTTGGCAGTTTTTCTTCTTTTTTTGTGTTTTTTTTATAATGATTTGTTAATGATACTTCATCAATAATTAATGATACTTCACATCACAGTTAATGATACTTCATCAGATAAAAGTTATATTTTTATTAAAATAAAAATTACCGATGATTAACCATTAATTATTAAATTAACAACAAAGAAGTATCATTAATTATGAAGTAAGTATTATAGATTCGGAAATCTGCTGCGATGAACATCTTCTCTGAGGTACTTTGGTATTGCTGCGATGAACATCTTCTGTTTATACTGTGCGATATGGTCATCCGGATCTGAGGTTCCGTTAAATAACTTCATAGATGGTAGGGTGAACTTCGACGACATCTCTGTTGACCCAATTTCATCCACGAACGGTGAGTCAGCAAAGCTATTTGGTGCAGCCTTGCGAATTGATAGAGGTTGATCAGGCCAGTTCTACCTAGTTATTTTGGGCCGATTTGGTGTGATTTATTAGTGTTGATTGCTGTATAATGATGTCGTTTTGGAAAAATGTTGTGCCTTGAGAGTTTTGCAGGTAATTAACATAAAGTTAGAGAAAGTGGCATGCTTTTGATGAGAGAACAGGTTGTGCGAGGAAAGCTGAAATTGGAAGCTCAGAAAGTCATGCCGTATGGGTATACCGCAGGAAGGACTGGGTCGAGAACCTGAAAACTGGGCCTGCGCACGCGTTTTGGGCTTGCTGCGCGGACTTTTTGATCCAGCCCATGACCTGGACGCGGAATTGAGCTTTCCACCACATCAAGAGTCCTCCTCTTGCTATGTTTCCTAGTTTAGATTGATTTAGGATTTTATTTCCTTATCTAATGTTTTAATTAAGGATATTATATATAGCTTATGGCTTATTTCTTTATTATTCATTCCATATTCATGAAAAACGCAGCAGAACAGAAACGGGTTTGGAGAGCAGATTTTATTCATCTTCTCCACAATTCATCGTGTTCGATTATTCTATAATTTTGCGATCAGATTTTAACATGCAATCAAGCTAAGTTCTTTTTATTCCGGTGACAATTAACGAAGCCCTGGCCTAGCTAAACTGTGAGATCTAATTGCTTTTCTATTTTAATTATTTGCATGCATCTGTTATTTTCGGTATTTCAAGTCGTTAATTGTTTCGATATTGCTAGGTTGTCGCGAATATTTAAAAAATCGGAATTAATTAGTAACCAATTAAACCGGCCATCCGTAATTGTGGTTTAAGTTTAATTAGTGGTAAAACGGTTCTTCAGAACCAGGAAAATAACAGTCTTAATTCAACAGTTCTGCGTCAGAGTCTGTTGGTTTTGAATCGGGTTTCTCTAGTGCTCAGTGCTATCGGCTCATTAAACCTATAGAACGTCTCTTACGGTTGTCAGTCGATTAGGGAAATAATTGGTGAAGCGTCTTCCCAATTATCGAGAATTTAAGGAGAAATTAGGTCGCGTCAGAAGCGTCTTCGGTGGCTATAACTGATTTGCATGTGTTGATTGAAATTATCTTTGCATCAAGGATCGGTTTAGTTAAGCTATGGTGGAGTTAATTGAAAACCGGAATGTTTTTTATAATCTGTTAAACCCGTTTTCTCTATTTATTTATTATTTTCGTTCGGTTTATTTTAAAATCACAAAACTCCTTGGAAAGTTGGTTTTCTGCAGATTGGAAGTTTATGGTAATTATCACCGGTCCCTTGGGAGACGATCTCGCTCATCGCTGTACTGTGCAGTAAGAGCATACCGACTGCTGTCGGGGTATTTATTTTTGGTGTAAAACAACGCACCAAATTTTGGTGCCGTTGCCGGGGATCGGTTTTAAGCAGTAATTACTCTTATATTTTCAGTTTGCTATTTTTCTTTGTTTTGTTTTGTTTTGTGTTTTCAGTACATGACCAGTTCCTCACCAGAAGAAGAGTTATTGTTCGATCCGGAGCCGGAGAGAACGTTCAATTAGTTGAGGAGGGCTGCTAGGGAGTCTAAGAAGCTCAAATTGATCGATATGGCAGAGCACGCAAACCCACCAAACCCAGCAAATCGAGCTCTCGCTAACGTGGCTGAACCCAAGCCTCTGATCAAGGAAATTGGCCGTCTCAGGAACAACCGGCCCATTTGCATCGTCCTCCCTACCATTGCAGCCAATTTGGAGATCAGGCCTGTATTCATTCAAGTGTTGCCAAAGTTTAGTGATTTGCCGGGAGAGAGTGCGCACAAGCACTTGTCTGAATTTGACCTCGTCTGCTCCACTCTGAGGCCGCAAGGTTTTACCGCCGATAATCTGAGGTTACTAACTTTTTCTCATACATTGTAGGGAAAAGCGAGAGACTGGCTGTTTGATCTTCCAACTAGGTCGATCACCACTTGGAATGAGTTGGAAGAACAATTCTTGCGCAAGTTCTTCCCAGAGTCCAGAGTTGCAAATTTGAGGATGGCAATCAGTAGCATCAAACAGAAGCAGAATGAGAGGTTAGCCGAGTACTGGGAGAGGTTCCAGCAACTGTGTCGCAAGTGCCCAGACCACGGGTTCACGGATTATCAACTGCTAACTAATTATTTTTATCGTGGCATGTCTACTTTTGACAGGAAGATCGTTGATGCTGCCAGTGAAGGATCTCTCACCAACAAGACACTGGCTGATGCCAAACAACTAATTATTGACATGGTTTCTGGAGGTCAATAGTATGAAGATGAGGATGACGATAGGTATCGACCTGTGAGAGGGATTGAGCGAGTTGAGAGCTCCGGTGTCAATGAAAAGATCGATGCTCTGACTTCTCTGGTTCAAAGTCTAGCTGTGGCGCAAGCTCAAAATATCCGCTGTAGAGTCTGCTCAGAGAATGGCCATTTCACTGATGCTTGTCCTACCTTGCAAAATTCTCCAACCGAGCAAGCATGCTATGGGTCCGATGATGCACAACAAAATGCCATGAGATGGAGGAATTATGACCCGTACTCAAATACGTACGACCCAGACTGGAGGGACCATTCTAATTTCGACTGGAGGCAGAAGATTAGAAGATGCCGGGAGTTTTGCCTCCGAGACCACCGCAGGACGGTCCGTATAGGCATACTGACAAGCCTGCACCCAACATGAGTGAAATTATGAAGTGTCTGGAGCAGAGCAGTGCCCTTGTCAACAGTTTGGCACAAAGCCAGAAAGCTTTCCAGCAGGAGACGCAAGCCGCCCTAGGCAGTATGGGCACACAGATCACTCAGCTCGCCATTCAAATGAACAAGATGCAGGCAAATCAAGGCAAACTCCCATCCCAAACTGAAATGAATCCAAGAGCGCATGTTTACGCTGTCACTTTGAGAAGTGCGGAGGAATTAGCCGAGTTGGAGGCTAAGATGAAAGAAAAGGAGCCGGAAGGACATACTGAAGGGCTGAAAAAAGAATCTGGCGAAAAGAATGAACAACCTGCTGTGTCTCTTTCCTCTCAAACTGAGCTGAATCCAAAAATGAACGTTAGTGCTGTGACCCTTCGCAGTGGAAAAGAGTTGGCTGACATGGAGGCTAAGAAGGAAAAGAACCCGCAGTATGGGCATACTACACAGACTGAAAATAAATCCAGTGCAGAAGAAGAACAGCCAGCTACCGCGTCTGCCCATACTGAGGTAAAAGCTGAAACTAGAATTTCTAACCCACTGATTACAGCTCATTTTCCTTCCAGGTTGGTTCGAAACAAGAAGGAGGATGATGAGAAAGAGATCCTCGAGCGGTTCAAGAAGGTACTCTTTGGTGGGCTGACTGAAACCGCTGCAATAACAGAAGAAGACGAGGAGATTCGAGATGTCATCATGCAGTTGTACACCACCAGTGAATTTCCAACTCGGAATCTGACGAGCCGTATGCCCTTACTGACCAACTCGGAGCCATTTTTACCATCTCATATAAAGGCCCCCGTACTGGAGCCGAAGGGACATGAAGCAAGGTTAGTTGAGCTTTTGAAGAAACATAAAGGTGCGGGGATGGAAACGATTCCTTTCGACATGGGCAAATCTCCTACCCCTGAAATTGCCTCGTGATTGAGTTATACTTGTGTCGAGCCTCGGACATTAAATAAGGACGCTTCTCGGGAGGCAACCCGAGCTTTTATTGCTTTTTTTCATTTTTCGTATTTAATTTAGTTACTTGTTTTTCTTTAATATAATAATAGAGAGAGAGAGAGAGAGAGAGATCTCGTCCAACTTTCTAGTGCAGGTTCCTCTTCTAGCGCCACCCCCTATCCTTGTCGTGCCCATGGTGTTGTTTGACCACTACACACCAAGCTGGATCACTGCACTGGAGCACTGTCTGTATGCCCCTACTGACCATTTCGCGCCTTGATTGCTAGTTTGCCCTCTTTACCCCTTTTGCTTTTATTTTTCTTTCTTTCATGTTGTGTCCGTTTTGTTGGCTCTCTTCCCTGCACAGTGAGGATACTGTGTTATCTAAGTGTGGGGGGAGGAAGTTGCTGTTTTTGTGTCTGGTTCTTTTCTAAATCGAAAAAAAAAACTTTTGTGTTTTGCTTGTTTTTGTTGAGTATTGGCTACCTGAGATTGAAATGTACAAAGAGAAAGAGTTATAGCATGGATTATCTTGGTTTATTTGATTGATTCTCTTGTGATTGAATCATGCTAATGTACGTATGTGTTCTTGGAAGATGAAATGTGCAACTTGATCAACTTTTGATGAGCTTATAAATGTGAGATTTGAGCCTCTTGAGCATGTTATATATATAGAAAGCTCAATTTTATTCTTTTGTTGAGTGTATCGGATTTGAATGCTGAATTTCTGATTTGCCTTATTGCCATGGTCATACTGCTTGTGAGTTTCCTTTTGCATGAAAATGATAAAGGCATGTAGGATTAACCATTGATTTGGCCTGAATAAATTATCCATACCCGACACTACCCCTTAGTGAGCTCGTTTGTGCCGGAATCCTTTCTTTCTTGACAGCCACTAAATATTTCAGCCTTAGCTTGTTTTGGCTTGCTCTTGTCTCTTGGAAGCATGTGAGTTATATTGGATTGTGTTGAGATGAGTTCGAAATTTACTTGAAGACAGTTAGTGCTGGAAGATTGAAGAAAAAAAATGAAGAAAAATAAAATAAAATATGTAAACTCATGTCTTATTCCATAAAAAAGAAGAGAAAAAAAATGGTTAGTATGCCCATACTGGACGTGGAGGAAATAGGGATGTACCCGATTGAAGTTAAATTTTGTTGCCCTATATAGCCTTGAAGACCAGCACTTAACTTAGAATTCGTGGGATATTTGAGAAGTTGCAGTCGAACTTGATTAATGTGTTCTGATATGCTTACATGCTTTCATCTTATTTAAGCCACTTATCCAAATTATCCTACTTAAGCACCCTAGCCCCATTACAACCCATTGAAAAGACCTTTTAATTTGTGCATAGTTCTTACTTGCTTGGTAGTGATTTTGACATATGGGCAAATCTATGTTTGAAGGCATCAAATCACAACTTGAGTGAATTTAAATTTGTCCTTACCTTCTTTTGAGAGAAATTGAGTGAACCTTGGTGAGGCTGGATTGAGTTGCACGTTTTTGACTTGAATGAAGAGCATGTGTTTATTTCATGAAACAAGAGAAGGGTTAGTAGATTGTGGTTGGTTATGTTGTAATTCTGACTCTGAGTATTTTCAGTTTAGGGCAGCCGATGCTTGTTGTGTTTTCAAGTCTGTCTTTTGTTTAGATATGCTCGAGGACGAGCATGGTTTAAGTGTGGGGGGATTTGATCGGGCTAGTTCTACCTAGTTATTTTAGGCCGATTTGGTGTGATTTATTAGTGTTGATTGCCGTGTAATGATGTCGTTTTGGAAGAATGTTGTGCCTTGAGAGTTTTGCAGGTAATTAACATAAAGTTAGAGAAAGTGGCATGCTTTTGGTGAGAGAACAGGTTGTGCGAGGAAAGTTGAAACTGGAAGCTCAAAAAGTCATGCCGTATGGGCATAACACAGGAAGGACTAGGTTGAGAACCTGAAAACTGGGCCTGCGCACGCGTTTTGGGCTTGCTGCGTGGACTTTTTGATCCAGCCCATGACCTGGACGCGGAATTGAGCTTTCCACCGCCTCAAGAGTCCTCCTCTTGCTATGTTTCCTAGTTTAGATTGATTTATGATTTTATTTCCTTATCTAATGTTTTAATTAAGGATATTATATATAGATTATGACTTATTTCTTTATTATTCATTCCATATTCACGAAAAACGCAACAGAGCAGAAACAGATTTGGAGAGCAGATTTTATTCATCTTCTCCACAATTCATCGTGTTCGATTATTCTATAATTTTACGATCAGATTTTAACATGCAATCAAGCTAAGTTCTTTTTATTCCGGTGACAATTAACGAAGCCCTGACCTAGCTAAACTGTGAGATCTAATTGCTTTTCTATTTTAATTATTTTCATGCATCTGTTATTTTCGGTATTTCAAGTCGTTAATTGTTTCGATATTGCTAGGTCGTCGCAAATATTTAGTAAATCAGAATTAATTAGTAGCTAATTAAACCAGCCATCCGTAATTGTGGTTTAAGTTTAATTAGTGGTAAAACGGTTCTTCAGAACTAGGGAAATAACAGTCTTAATTCAACAGTTCTGCGTCAGAGTCTGTTGGTTTTGAATCGGGTTTCTCTAGTGCTCAGTGCTGTCGGCTCATTAAACCTATAGAGCGTCTCTTACGGTTGTCAGTCGATTAGGGAAATAATTGGTGAAGCGTCTTCCCAATTATCGAGAATTTAAGAAGAAATTAGGTTGCGTCAGAAGCGTTTTCGGTGGCTATAACTGATTTGCATGTGTTGATTGAAATTATCTTTGCATCAAGGATCAGTTTAGTTAAGCTATGGTGGAGTTAATTGGAAACCGGAATGTTTTTTATAATCTGTTAAATCGGTTTTCTCTATTTATTTATTATTTTCGTTAAGTTTATTTTAAAATCACAAAACTCCTTGGAAAGTTGGTTTTCTGCAGATTGGAAGTTTAGGGTAATTCTCGCCGGTCCCTTGGGAGACGATCTCGCTCATCGTTGTACTGTACAGTAAGGGCATACCGACTGCTGTCGGGGTATTTATTTTTGGTGTAAAACGACGCACCATAGGTACACCGAGAATTCACGTTATCATTGCCTCAATACCAGCCAGTCGTTGCTCTAATTCACTTGGGTGATCGATCATTCTCTGATCGAATCCCTGGTTGAATCTGCGCTGCTGTTCAACCCTTTCTTGCTCGAGGGTCTGGTGTCAGAACCTTTCCTGTCCAAAAGCATGATACTCAAACCCTATAGGTGGCCTTAGCGGCTCTCCTCCATTTGTTGTCTGGTGTCTATCTTCTGTGCTGATGCACTAGTACCTGCAATAAATGGATCAGTAAAAGTAACAGAACGACGACGCTCAGAGTATACCGAATTTGGTTCATCGAACATATTGGTGGGTTTGATGTAGTTTAGATGGCGTGTGTTGTCATTGATGGCCAGATCTTCAAGTTTACTGCGGAGTGAAGTGTTTTTTGATTTCAGAAGCGCTAACTCCCTCATGGTGTTTGCCATTTTATGTTGTATATTCCTCAGAACATCAGCCAGCGATAAATCAACATCGGGCGAAGGTGTAGCGGTTCTGCCATCTTGCTGGGGGTCCTTTTCCATCTCTGCGACTCTCATTAGGCGTTGTCATTTTGTTTCATGAATAGATCATTACCCCACGGTGGGCGCTAAATTGTAGATTCAGAAATCTGCAATTAATTGATTCAGTCCGGAGCAGCGGCCAATCCGTGAAACAAAAACATAAAATACCGTAAGAGCCAAATACCATCAGGGGGGATTGACGATCGCTGGGCCTCCGACACTCAAGTCAGGAAAAGAAGAAGAGTAGAAAGAGTTAAAATATGAAATAATTGAATACTTAAAGAGCTTAATAATAGTAATCTCTAGCCAGAACGTGACTGGAATTGAGGGAATTTTCATTCAATCAGAAAATATCATAAGAAAGACGCCCAGATGTTGAATCGCCGGAGTGGAATGAACATAGAAAACGATAAGCTCAATGTGTCTAGTGTATGATGTAAAGCTTGTGGGTATTTCAGCGTAGTCGTCAAATGAAGAGAGATGTCTCCTTTTATAGAGAGAGGTAGCGCTAGGGTTCACGTAAATTACGAGAGTGGTTGAGGCATGATCTCATTCATTTGATCACGTTAACCCTTTCAGGTAATGCAGACGGATAATTCAAAATAATTCAAATTACCCGATCTTTATAAGGTTGCTCGGTTAAACGACAACGTTCAACCCTGATGGACCAGCGTAGTGGGCTGATGAAAAATAGCCACTACAAGTATCACTCATAATAAAAAAATGAAGCATCACTAATATAATGAGTAGCTACTCACTATCATATTCAATTTTTGAATTGCAACATTTTCTTTTATATAGCTAATTATTCAATTTTTGAATTGCAATATGTTTGAAATGATACTTTTCTTTCTAAGTAGTGATACTTTCTGCAATTAGTGATACTTTTCTTCTAATTAGTGATACTTTCTTCTGCAATTAGTGATGCTTTTCTTCTAGTTAGTGATATTTTCTTCTGCAATTAGTGATACTTTTCTTCTAATTAGTGATTCTTTCTTCTGCAATTAGTGATACTTTTCTTTAATTAGTGATACTTCCTTCTGCAATTAGTGATACTTTTCTTCCAATTAGTGATACTTTCTTCTGCAATTGGTGATACTTTTCTTCAATTAGTGATATTTTCTTCTACAATTAGTGATACTTCATCCCTAATTAATGATACATCACACACAGTTAATGATACTTCACCAGATATATATATCGAATGATACTTCACTTAATAGTTAATCATATTTTGTCAAATTTGTATCTAATGATACTTAACTTCATATTTAATGATACTTCATTTAATAGCTAATGTTACTGATACTTCTTATTATTGGTTTGATAATTAATGTTTAATTAACCTCAGAGCTACTGATACTTTATATCATAGATAATGATACTTTACCTTATAACTAATAATATTTTTTTGGCTCAATAAGTAGTCAACCACCAGAAAAAATATAGATATATTTTTTAAAATATATCTATACCCTAAATTGAAATTAGTGAACCCTAAAATTGAATTGAATTAATTTATTTTTTTTCAATAAAATTTATTTAAACATGTATATTGCGCTTGATATACAATAATTATTAAAAGAAAAAAGAAAAAAGAAAGTTAAAACTAACGAAAAGAAGAAGAAAAGAATAAGAAAAAAGAGAAAAAAAGCAAAACAAATTGCTGCCCAGCCGGAAAAAAAAAATTAAAAAAACTGTTACAGGTGCGTGAGCTTCACGCGCCGCTCGTGGGGGCACGTGCAGCTCACACGCCTGCGCTTGGGGGCGGGTTTTGGAGCGGGTTTGGACGGATTTGACCCGTCTAACGTTAGTGACCCATTAGACGGTCTCATACAAGTTTTTGTCTTTTCTTTTACATGTAAGAAATATCATTATTCAATTAAGGCACCTCATTTTAAATAATCCAGGTATATACACTTAAATACAAATTAGGGGATTGCTCAAAACAAATTTTATAGTCCAATGTTTGTATCTCACTCTGTGTCTGATAACTAAAGCACATGTATAATTTTATGGGGCACTCTCTTGTACACTAGTCTGATGGGTCGGCCCATCAGATGACTCAGTCCAATACCCAGATCGGCTCAGCTAAAAAAAAAGGCCCATTTTTGTAGGCGCGTGTACCTCACGCGCGCAGGCCACGCGCGCCCACGCAAAATAAACACCTCAAAAAACACGAAATAAACCCCTAAAAACACCCCCAAAAAAATCTTAAAAAACAAAAAAATAATCCCCTAAAAACAACCCCCAAAAACACCCTAAAAACACAAGATAAACCTCTAAAAACACCCCAAAAAAACCCCTAAAAACACCCCAAAAAATACTACACCCTAAACCCCCCCCCCCCCCCCAAAAAAAAATTATAAAAAAATAAAAAAAAATTACTAAACCCTAAACCCCAAACCCCTAAGCTCTAAACATTAATTGAGATGAAATAAATCATAATTTAAATTAAAGAAACTCATACAGGACAAGTTGCAGGCCAATACTTTTTGTACTTCGAAATGATGCCTTTTAGTGTTAAGAATGTTACTATTCATGGTGATTTTTTTAGAGGAGCGCGGGCGGATCAGGACGGATCGAATCGGGTCGTCTGATGAGCTGACCCATACATCCTTATGTATAGGAGTGTTTGCCTAATTTTATTACTAGGTAATTAGAGGTGAAAATAGGTCAATTACCTGATAGGAGCTACAGTTTGACCTACTTAATTTGGACCCTAAATAGGTCACAATAATGTCTTTCAAATTAAGATTAATCTTATTTACATAAATGGGTCGGGATTAAACCTTAAAACAAATTAAGTCTGGCAAGCCCGACAGAGCCATAGGGCATGCAACCTATTTTTAGAATTAAATATATATATATATATATATAGTTTTTTATTTAAATAATTAAATTATATCATAACCGTTATAAACTATATATCTCTGTGTGTGTGTGTATTACTCCACCACTAGTCATCCCCACCAGGACAACCGTTATATTTATATTTTAACAATAAGAATTACGTCGACCCCTAAATTGAATTCTTAATTTTAATCCATTACTCGAAACAATATAAGGGAAAAAAATCTTATTATTTTCACTATTATTGTGTGTGTGTGTATATCTTATTCTTTCTTTAAAAATATAAAAAATAATTTTGGTAGGCTTAAATAATATTTTAAAAAGTTTTTGACCCGAGTCACGTTGCTAAAATATGTTGTTAGATATATTTAGGGGTGTATTCAATTGAGATTCTATAGGATTTTGTTGGAGTTTTAAAATCCGGGTGTATTCAATGCAGACTTTTAAAAGTCTTTTTAAAATCCGGGTGTATTCAATCTAGACTTTTAAAAGTCTTTAAAAATCTGGGTGTATTCAATCAAGACCTTTAAAAGTCTTTAAAAATCCAGAGGTATTCAAAAATCTATTAACTTTAAAAAATAATTGATTCTATTGGATTTCATCTCAAAATAACGTTAAAAATACAAAAGATGAAATCCGACCTCTGCACATGAGATTTTCATGGATTTGTAAAATCCAGCACGCGGTGTACTCCAGCGGCCGTTGAGGAGTTGAATTCGGGCACTCCGGCGCGCGGTTGACCCCAGCGGTCGCTGGGAATAAGTCGGTCAGTTCCCAACGACTGCTAAGGCCTAGACACGTACTAAAAGTATAACATTTGATTAATATAATGCACTAGGCAAGTTTGATTGAGTTCTTAATCAAAGAACAAAATCCGATATCAAATTAATTAATCTTGAAATAATCGACAACAGTCGTTGGGGTTGATATAGTTTGATGAGATGAAGCAAAAAAGTAGAAAGAAAATCTGAACACTTGCTGTAGTAACTAGGAAAGAAAGAGAAGTATATATGATCTAAAGTAGGTATAGGGAGAGAGAGAAGTAGAAGAGAGATTAATTATAGTTGTTGATCATCATGAGAAGATGGAGCAGTCCAATAGAGCTTGACTGCAAACAGAAGTTTCTCTCTCTGCAATAATGGTCCATCCTCATGATCCACAATCCGAGTATCCTAATTCAAAGCATCTGCAACTCTCTTCACCTTCAACAACATATCTACATTGTCTCGAATGATCAAACTCCCCTTAGGTCAAATAATCCGATCCATCTCTAACAAAATATCCTCCATTTCACACCTATATATATATATATATATATATAATTAACCACATATATTTGTAAGTACGTAAGATTTAATTTTGTTACATATATATTGTACTTACCTATCCTGGTAGAGTGTGAAAACTGAATCAACATGAATGAGATCGTATGTTCTAGGATATGAAGACATCGCTTCACACCTGCGTACCAAAAAGCCATTACTAGCTAGCTCATATATATATGATGAACATGCATGCATGCACCATTAATTTCAATATAATTAAGAATATGTATATATAGCCGGTAGGTACCAGGTCTGATAAGTCCCTATCAATCCTCTTTCATAGATGGCGCCTAGGGTGTTAGCCTTAGCCTCGACGGGGACTACGTTCATGACCCAAAGAGGATCTTGGATCAAATTAGCAGCAAAGCCATCCAAGAAGGCATTCATGTCAAGGATGTTACGGTATCTCCCACCTTGGCCAAGCTGGCTATTGATGCTCTTTTAATACGCCACTCTCTTGTTCCATAGCTGTAAATCTTGGTGGAAAATCTCAGTTGTAACTCCATCAATAGTCCCCCTACTAATCCTGGGAGACACTACTTTCAATCTGCTCAGCCATCTCTCAACCTCGTCTCCGGCTACCTCATCACTCTCAGAAACTTCAAGCAACCGACTCAAACATGTCTCCAACTTCGTGTACCAAGCTTTATCAGGATCCTCCTGTGCAAGACAGAATGAAGCTCTCTTGCAACTCATGTGGTTCAGTGGCTTTTGCCATATAGAGATATCATTCCCCTCAACCAACTTTTTCCAGCACAAACTCTTCGTCACATTCTCAATTTGGCGTTGCTCTACATTCAAATCATCCATACTCCTCTCCCACCCTCTCCAATGTTTCCTCCAGTTGATAGGTGGCCCTGATAGGATCCAGTATCCACCCGGCCTCAATATCCGATCTACTTCAATCAAGTACGCGCCATCTATGTATATGCATCATCCAACATATATATATATATATATATTAAATTCAAGCTAATTATATTAATGAACTGATCATAATATTATGTATATATGCATCAAAATCGTACCATGTTGCCCCCACAGAATGAGGCAACGGGAGCAATGAGCCATGTCGAAAGCATAGAAAAAATCTAAAATGGCATAACTATTTAATTTTATGGTAAAACAAAATAGAAAAAAAAATAAATTTAAGTAAAAATATTAAAGCTAGATTACCCCGCAGCCGGTATCAATGGCAGTTCTTATGGAGCCATCGTTGAGATTGATCAACTTTTCGATGTCATCAATGTAGCGTCGGTGCCGTTGGGAAACATGGTGCTGCCACCGGGGAATGTGAGCCGATCACCCTCGAACTGGATCCAATTCTGAACAGCTTTCTCAACCGTCAGCTCCTTGTGCGGCCCATTGGTGTACCACGCGAGATCGCGGCTGAGCGGCCACTTGAACGGATTCCAGTATCCATGCGGCGGCGGAACACGGCATTTGAGCAGCTCGTTTTTCCCTGAATAGTGCCTCTCTCGGTATATCAATCTGTCTCGATCGAATTTGAGCGATCTCTCTTGATCCTCGCCGGGAACCTAAACCGGTCATTCACAGCTGGTTTCCAGCGGGCGCTGATTTACACATACAGCGGTCGCTGTGTTCCAAACCAGCGGGCGCTGATTTACACATACAGCGACCGCGAGCGCTCGCAAGAAGGATTTCAAATCCATTAAAATCGTCTGAAATCAGTCCAAAATTCATACCCAAGTCCCGGAAACTGCACGTGGAGTTTATGAATTTTATAAATCTATGAACTTTTTAAAATACTTTAAAATCTAATAAAATCTCAATTGAATACACCCATTTTAGACTTGCATGAAAGGTAATGATATATAAATAATTTTCATGTAATAGGTTCGAGGTTTCCAAGCCAAATTAAAGTACTCCCGTGTGACTTAATTTTTTTTTTTCCAAATGGTGATTACGTCACATGGGTTTACATCATGTGTACAATTTCCACATGTAAAATAATTAATCTTAAATGATAAACTTAAACACAAATTAAATCAGATTAATTATATCCAGAGACAGACGCGGGAATAAAATTATATTCCAAATTTGGTATTTCAACCCATGTTCCACGATTAAATTTATAAATTTTTCTTCTATTTTTTTGTCAATTTTAATTTCTTATATATGTTTTAGTTTCATTGTATGATTTTTTAGAATTCACCCCACCTAATTAGGGCTTGTGTTTATTTTTTAATATTTATTTTTTTAAAAAATGATGATTGTGGTTGATTATTTAAAAAATACTATGATTTATAATTTTTAAATTTCAACATTTTTTTTTTGATAAATGTGACTAAATTGATTATGTTATAATTAATTTTTATTTTTATAATATGTATTATTAAACTTATAAATTTGATCGTGAAATACAAATTAAAATACCAAATTTAGAATAGAAGATATCATCCGTAAATAGAGTACCAATATGTATCAGCTAATTAGATGTTTTATCATATTTATTTGCTAGGAAGGCGCCGTATCCTATTCTAATTACTTAATTTAATTAGGCGGCCATTGATCTCCTCAACAAAAAAAAAAGGAAAATTCTAAACACAGCCCCCAATTTTTTTTTTTTATAACCCCCAATATTTAATAAAATGTAAATATTAATTAAATAGACATTTTTACCCTTTTATTCATTACTTAAAATCCTAACAAAAAAAAAATATTACAGCCTAGCGTAATGTTAAAAAAACTGGGTTTTCGCAAAGATGTGATTATCATTAATTGCTCGCTGCACATGAGAATCAGTTTTGTATTAATTCTCCACTGATAAATATATGATTTCAACATCATCTTCCTCCTCCTCATCTTTTTTTTAAGGATCCAACATTGTAGCAACAGCAACAAGCAAGATAAACGCCTAACTAATAAAATTTAAAATATATATAATTATATATAGATTAATGTGACAAAATGTCGAATTTCAGCAACATAAAAAATTATCAGTGCGGTTTAGAAAACGATTAAGAGAGAGGGAGAGAGAGTCAACCACCAAATCTCATATACGGTTAATTCGTTCTCAAAAAAAGGGGGGGAAATGAAAGAGAATTAATATAAAGAAAAGTGAGGACTCCTTGAACCAAAGAAATCATTTAATGTTATTTCCAACTGCCAAAAGATTTTGTTCCTCCATTTTCTATCAATACATCGTAACTTCCATCAAATGCAACCTCCTTTTGTTCTCGATAGATTCTTCAAATCAAGGAAATGGTTTTTATCTTAGCCAACAACAATAATCTTTGATTATATAAATACATTTTTATCTGAAAAAACAGATAAAAACCATGGATTCTTCAATGAAAACCGGTTTGATGGCAGTTTTTGCCGTTTCCGGAAGCGTGGTTTTCGTCGCCATGCAAGTTCATAAACGCCTTCTTTCCAAATTCATGGAGAAAATGGAAGTCGAATTCATAAATTCAACAGGTTCATTTTCTTTCTTTTTTCTTTTTTCTGATTTAATTTGCATGATAATTTTATTTTATTTTTGTAGGGACGCCGCCGTCAAAAGAAGAGGCAAAAAAGAAGGTGAGATTCGCCGACGACATCGTGGCAGAATTGACGGCGAACGAGAAAGCCGGTGGGAGGACCGCGGCATCAGGGAAATCTAACGATGAAAATTTGGAGGCTTTGCCGGAAAATTGGCAAGTCATGTACAAAGAGATTTTGCAGCAGAGGAATTGCATTAGGAGCTGTAATTAATTTAATTTTTTAATTTAATTAATTATACCCTCACATATATGTGTGTATATGTTGAAATTGTGTATATAATTGTTTTAATTGGTTTGTTTGTTCGTCGAGAAACTAGTTTTGTAAATGATAAGCGTTACATATATGTTGTGTAAATATTTTCTCAATGTCTTTTCTCTTTAGTAACGATTATGTATATATCTTGCTAGATATATAGTCATTATATATCTAGATCGTGTATTCATAGTTTTATATGAATATAATGAATACATAATCACTCATTAATGGCGCTATGGTTTCAGCAACATAATTTAACTATATATGAGATTCATAGTCACGTACACTTTCATGTTACATTTCATATTTTATTATTATTATCGGTGTACGTCACATGCATTAAATATCATATGCACTATACAAATAAATCATTGATATGTTGCACAATAATTGTAATATTCTCAAAAAATATTAATTATTATATAATTAATTTAATAACTAATATGCACATTAAATGATGATTATTAAAATAATATATATTCATACAATATTAAATAATTTAATATTTATAGTACGTGTATAAAAATTATTATAACTCCATACAACTATTATTTATGTATTTATGTAATTTGTAAATAATTTTAATTGTTGGAGCAATTTGACAGAGAAACTTCACCAAATTTGGTGTTTCCGGTAACCGTTGAATTTTTTTTTTTACATTTTTTTTTACTCACACACTCGACTTGCGTTATTGAGGAGATTCGAACCTCTGACTTTTGGTCTTCAAACAACCTTACTCCACCATTAAACCATCCACACCGGGACTTCGGTAACCATTGAATTAAGTTGCCCTTAATTAAATTTTATCGTGCTAAAACAGAGCAGCTCTTAACATCTTTTTCAGTAGATCAATCTTTAGATATTTTATATATTAATAATCATCTTAATATATGAAATTGAAAACTACTCTCCCATACACTTGGTGAAATTTGAGCCACTCGCATCTCACATTATAACGAGGCGTATACAAACAAACATATGCGTGTGTATACACTTTTACGCATACTAAACTCATCTCGAAAGTTTAGTTAACTTTCTGCATGCATCTTTTTATGTATAGATTAAAGCATTGCAAAATAAATGTATTTAAATTTTATATAGAGATACGATATGACTAGTCTAAAGATATGCCACTTTCATATGAAAAGAATATGACAAAAAATATTTTCAAACATAAAATGCTTAGAAATGTAAGAATTTATTCTCGCTGTAACACCATTCAATTCGGCCTGGGTACGTATATTTGATGTTACTCATTCGGGCAGTGCTCGAGTTTTTCAAATATACATAATGTAATATTTTCAAGTGATTTTGAGGTGATCTTCGTGCGTATATAATTAATCAATGTAGGAAACCCAAAATGTGTGCTCCCATATTTTTATTTTGTCTACAAATATATCTTGATATTATTATTGTTGTTGTTGTTATTTTCAAAGGATATCTTGAGAGTTTTGTAAGACTATATCACCACTTTGAAAATATCATGACACATATTTTACATCATCATATAGATTATATATAAAATATCACTTGAAAATATTGCATTATATTGAATAACTCAAGTGTTGCCCGTAAGGTTGTTTCGAATTTAGCAATCGGGCTAAATGACCGTACAATATTTATTGAACAATGCATTTTCCAAACATTGTATATAATGTGTTCATTCAAAAAAAAAATCTGTAATATACATTTTTATTAGTATACATCAAAACTGTAATTTTTTTCCCCCATAAGCATACAAATGACAACATATACGTACATAACCATGTTACTATTTGGATAATTTGTGAAGCAATTAATAGAAAGTGAAAAAATTTAAGAAAAGATTTAAACAAGTGTGTTTCTTCACGGGAGCATTGAATACTCAATAGTCAAATCAGAAGCCACATGTTGTTCTTTTCATATAAATCCAACCGTTGATGTCTCTTCATGCCAACTCATCAAAACGAGGACTCGCCACGACAGCGCGTGAAAATGACTCCTTAGCTTCGCAAATCAACTCTATTTTTTTTAAACTCTAATTTTTTTTGTCCTTCATATTTTCACATCAAATTATCTGTTCCACTTAATGTTTCATTTTCATTTTTATTAGATTTTCATTCTTTTTTTTTGATTTAATTTAATTTTATATTTAATATTTAGAGTTTATTCCACTCAATTAAAATTTATATTTATTTTTTAATAAAAAAATTTGTATAATTGATTAATATATAGGGTTGATTATTCCAAATTAGGGTATGTAATTTTTTAAAATTTTAATTTTAACAATAAATGTTAATTATCATTGGTTATACTGTAATAAATTTTATTTTTGTAATAAACATTTTTAAAATATTAAATGATCATTAGTGAGTGTTATGTGTAGTAATTAATTTTTACATCTAGGCATTTGATTGCATCATTAATGTACGCATAATGTGGATTAGTCAAATAAAACATGAAACGTGACATAAAAATATAACAGGAAAATTAAACTGATTATGCACATCACACTATGACAAATTGCTATATGTTACTGTACATTAGTTAGGTCTTTAAAAGTACCATTTCACATTTTATACATTGTAGTTCATCGATTAGGTTTTCAAAGTTCATATATTATATTGTTGTGCATCAATTTGGTTTTTTCCTCTATCATTTTTGTTGAACGATATAATATTTACTATTTGAATTTTTGAAGGCAGAGAAATAGGGTATCGGCAGGTAGGTTAAATTGGAGTTCATTTTGTATTACCCACGAGCCCACATCAACCAAAAACAAGTTTTTGTATGATTACTTTTTGTCTGAAATAGTAAAGTACTACTGTTCGGGTTTTAATTTGTTAGGTTTGGAAATTATTTAATTTGTACCATAATCCAAGCCCAGAATCCGAAGATGATATGACGGGTCAAAATATGTTAGATTGTTTCCATACACGAATTCAAATATTAACCCCCCGGTACATATATCCACATATATAATTATGTGTGAAACGCAAAGTAAATTAGAATATGCTTACCGGGTGGTCAAAAAGTCTAAAACAATTTTTTATGATAAGAAGATAGCTTATGGGTTAATTTAGATTTGGGATGTTTAAGGTTATGGGGCAATTTGCAGGTTTCCTAATCCCTCCAATATTTTCGGCATTATATATAGTATGCTCTCTCTCCTTCTCTCTCTGCATCACAAGAAAATATAAAAAAAATCACCTCCATCTGTGTCGTCAACCATAAGCTTAAAACTAGAAAGAAATTTGAAGCTAAACAACGGGAGAGCCAAACAATTGTTTCACAAACCAATTCCTTCAACAAATTTAATTCCCTTATATTTGAGCAACCTTCAATTGTGTTCATTACAAGAGAAAAAAGAAACTCGTTCTCATACGGGATCCGGCGCTGTGATTATTCTGCAGCGCCGCCTCCCCCCACCCCCTCTCCTCCGTCGCCTTTCATAACAACACAAAAACACAAAAACGGAGGGAATCGATCGAGCCATTCAACGATGGCGAGGCAAATCGTGCTGCGTTCTTCGGCATCATCGGTGAGCCGGCGGCAGCCGCTGTTGAATGTCTCTGATTACCACGCGCAGGGAGGCCTCGCCGTGAGACTGGCGGAGGTGGTCGGCGGGACTACGGCGGAGTGCGCGGCGGTGTGCTGCTGCTGCCCCTGCGGCCTGGTCGACCTCCTCGTGCTGGCCATGTGCAAGGTGCCGGCGGGGTTGTGCCGGAAGGCGTTGAGGAGGAAGCGCCGCCGTAGGCTGATGAGGATGGGGATGCTGCCGTCTCGGAAATGCAGCTGCGATGAGAAGGATTTCCAGATTCACCCCATCGCCGCCCCTACCACCACTAGCTTGGTGGAGTCGGTGCCGGAGAATGTGGAAGTGGTCGACCTTGATAACGAGATGTTTGAGCAGTTTTTCAGCGGCGGATTCTGGCGGAGCTCCTCCGCCAGAATGTGAGCCTGAGCCCTGAATGTGGTTTCTTGTATTGAAGATTTCATTTTATATATAGCTAATTAATCCTAAAATAGATATAGTTATGTTTCATTTGAAATAAATGATCCGCCCTAAATGAGATAATTACCACATCATTTGCTGGGAGCAGCAATTGATCTGGTTTTTTTTGTATTTCATTTTATTAGTGGATTTTATTTTGTGAGTATGCTAGCTACTGTTTTGCACCTATAATAAAAAAACGTCTTTTCCTTCATACATTATTGTTTGTTTTAGTGAGTTTTTGTTCATGAATTTTGCTTCTAGTTTGTTTAATGAACATATTTGGTGATTGTGCAAAAATCATGCGTATGATCTGATTTAAATTTCATTACGAACATAATTGCATGTTATTGTCACATTAGAATTGACCCAATAATATATTGAGATATTTTTAAGTATATATGTGATAATAATAAACTAAACTTCCGTGTGGACTTCGTACTCTGGAATTCAGTATAAGTTGCTTTAATTAATGATGATATTCGGATGGATGGAGCTTTGTCGTTGAGCGTGTGATTTAATTTGTCATGTTTTTAGTAGACATAGGGAGAAATTTCTAGATAGACAGCCCTGCAAATTTCTGATGATAGCTAAAATTATTTCTTATTTATTATTTCATAGTTTATTTTGATCATTATTGTCTGCATGCATTTCAAATGTGTTGTAAAATTAATGAAATATAATATAATATAAGAATACGATTAGTTATAGCAATAAATTTGGCCTTACCCATGTCTTGAGTTGGGACAGAGATGTTGAATATATATTATATTGTTTTGGTACAAATCATCGCCATTAAAACTGCTTCACATTCAGTCCATGATACTTTTACTTTCTTCCTAGGATCAATTTTATTGACAATGACTACTTATAATCTCGATTGCGATTGATACAGTATACGCTTGATAGTAAAAGTTAGCGCCATTTTTCATTAAATTGTAGCACATATAGTAGCAGGCTATCTGTACCGATCCTACATGGATGACGGACTATTATTTAAAATTAGAGCTTACTTAATACACATTCATATTCATATAATGAATGTAGATTTATCTTGTAATAACCAAAAAGTAATGAAAAAAAGAAACTCATATGGTGAGGCCCTTCAAATTATGAATGAATATTCAATTAAACTAAAAGGCAAATGAATAAATAAAATAAAAAGGAAAAAATGCAAATAGGTGAGAGAGACTGGCAAACTAGTTGAAGTCTAGAGAAAGTGGCACCACACACTAATGCATGGCCATCATGAAATATTGAAATGTGCAATTCCAAAAGTTACGTGCTAAAACTTTGTAATTTTTTTTACTCTATATGTTTCATCTTATAAACTTTTATCACTAAAGCAATCCGGTTACTCATGTAACATAGAGTAGGAACCAGTAAAAAATTTTCATTATACCGCTAAAAAATTAACTACCCACTTTTAATAATGAAAAATCACATTACCCACTTGATAAGTGGTGTTTTGGCACGATATTTTGAGGTTTAAATGAAGTGAATTGAATAATTTTACATGTGTTTTAACCTAAATTGCGCTTTTAACCCCCCGGCTTGGAAGTTTTATTTTTTGTTTGAGTTTTATAGAAAATGGAGGATAAATAAAAGACATTTTGAGGAAATCAATTCAATGGAAAGATAGAGGATCGAATTGGGAGCACGCTGCAAGTTGAATCACCTCAATCGGACAAGAAATGAGAGAGAACGAAGCAAAACTGTGAAAGGTGTCGGAGCAGGGGCGGAGGCGCGACCCGTAGTCGCGCCCGTAGACGCGAGCTCCTCACTTGCGCCCTTAGGTGCGACCCGTGCAGCGCGAGTGACCCACTCGCGCTGATGGGCGCGACCCGATGATTAGAGACGAGACGCGACACGTACCTAGGCCAGGCGCGAGTGGACGTTTACATAGAGGCCCTAAAAGTCGGTCTTGGGCGCGACCCGCGCCAGAAAAAGGAGGCGCGACCTCCGTGGTCGCGCCCCGTGCACTGACTTCCTGATTTTTTTATCTTTTTTCCTCATTTTTGATTTTTCTTCTAATTCTTTTATTCCTCCACTATATAAACCCACTCCAATTTGAAATTAGGCCATTCTATTCCACTTTTAGCCACTTTAGAAAGAGAAATACTTGGGGAAGAAGAGAAGAGAAAGGGAATTGAAAATTGGGCAAGAAGAACAAAGTTAAAGAAAGATTTGAAGGCCAAAACATCCATCCGAGTTCTTTTTTTTTTAATTTTGTTAAAATCATGTTCTTTCTTGTAGAGATTTTGGTTACCCATGTAATTATGAGGAGCTAAATCTTTGATACTCTTGGGTGTTGATTTTATTTGGATTATGAGACATAAATGAAGTTTATTTTGAATGTTTAATGGTTCTTGATTATGCTTTGGATTCTTGTTATGTATGGGTGTTATGTTTTGTTGATTGGTGAACTAATTGATAATTAAATAGCATTATTATTTATATTGATTCAAAATTCGAGAGATGAGCTTCAACATAGGAACCTAGAATTCAAAGAGCAATTGTCAACAAAATCGAGAGGTTTAAGATAGTTGTTAAGGCATAGATCCTTGGTGCTCTTGGCAAGCACACTTAGGTATTAATTGGAGACAATAATCCTATGCATGTGCCCCACATTCTAAACGCTTCGAGAGGAGATTTAAAATAAGCTAGTGATCGTCTTGGTAATCTTGAATTGGAAATCAAGCATTCATTATAATTAGATTTTGTGTTAAATAATTCAATAAAATTAACTCCTATAGTGTTCCTTTCCTTAATTGCCCAACTTATTTATTAATTGTAATTATTTACTTTGTTTTATTGTTTAGTTAGTTTTAAATCAAATAGTCATCTATTCTGTCATCTAGATAATAAATAGGAGCCGATGTCATAGTACGTACTTATTTAATTTTCTTTTTCCATGTGGATTCGACCTCGTTTCACCCTGTGCTATATTTGCTTGTTCACTTGCAAGTTGATTCAAGTTTTAAAACTGAATTTCACACATCAAGTTTTTGGCGCCGTTATCGGGAAATTAATATTTTAAATTTGTGCTATTGTGGTAAGGTTGTTATTGTTAATCTAGATATTATTTGCTTTATTTTTGTGTTTTCACCTTTTGTTATTAGTGCTTTGAAGGTGGTGCATAATCACACAGTTTACGAGATCACTGCTCGAACGTGAGGTTATTGTTTCCCGTGAGAGAGATTGAGAAAATAAGAATAGTCATGGCAGAAGAAAATGAAGGTCTTATTCATCGTCTACAACAACAATTTGAGGAGATGCAACAAAGATTGAATGAGCAACGAGATGTTCGGGTTCAAGTGGAACAACCACCCATTAGAAACATGTTCCAACCCATTGTGTATGTAGCGCCCCGATCCCGAAAGATCGTGGAAATGGACGCCACGGGGGTGGGAATTAAGAAGCGGGAAAGAAATGGGGTAATTAAATTAATGACGGGGTGTTAATCCAAAAGGATTAATGTTTGGAATAAAATTTAACAACCAAGTATGCCAAAGATAGGTTATGCCTTCCGGAAAATTAGACATCATAACCTCTGTAACTAGAGTGAATCCCCGTTTATAACGGCTTATAAGAGAAGAATAGAGGCTATAACAATTCAATAAGCCCTTTCATAGGTCAAACGAAAACAAATAAACAGATACCAACAATCAATAGACCCATTCATAAGCCGACAAAAGAAACAGACACCAATATGCTGAATAAATGAAGCCCTTCCATAGGCCAAAATGAATGATCAAATAGACATAACCAAAGATGGGCTTCCTCCCCTTCGAATAAGTATGTAGCTAAGCATATGATACATGTTAACTAGGAAGTCAACAAATGTTCAGAATCAGAGAAGCAGAATCATATCGATAAAATACTAAGATCAGGGTTCTTAGCATTTAGCAAAAGAATATCATAAGTGGGAAAGCTCAATTCTTAACAGAATACTAACAAAAAGAGACAACGGAAAAATATGAAAATCATAATAGCCCATATCTCAGTCTCGTCACCTCCACGCTCCAGCCTACTGACCTGAAAATAATTGGAAATATTTGGGCTGAGTACTAATGCACTCAGTGGGCAAGTTTTGACAATTCAAGTTATGCAAATCATTTTATTAAAGTAATCTATCTGCGTTCATGCAGGTAGTGAAGCTTAGGAGGTTTAAAAGTTGGAAGCAACCTAAGTTCACCAAAACATTTTATCATGAAGCGCTTAAGAGTATAACCCGTCACTGCCCGCAACCCAAACTACATCACCAGCGCATAACGTTGAGTATGGCCATAGTATACCCAAAGAGTATAACCAATAAGTATTTCATTTTAGTCTCACCGACAAGGAGTAGGGCAGGACAAACAATGCATGCATACTGTAGCTACTCACATTGACACAGCGCTGGTATATGAGACTCCGACAACATACAGTAGCACGTAAATATTTAACACAGATAGTCACATATGCAATTTTAACCAAGCAGAGTTTAATAACTCGAAAGATACAATTTGCAAAAATATAATAGCCCACCTTATACATACAGAAGTCCTTCCCTGGTTCCCCTAGGCTAAGATGCTCTAACCATCTCGAGATTCAATCATTCACCTTCCTCGTAAGTCACGCAAATCCTACAAGGATCGATCTTCAGCTCAGAACGACTACTATATTTTCGGAAATTAATCTACTGTAATCCGAGCTATTATTTAATTTTATTCTTTTTAGAAATAGATTGCGCGACTCTAGAGACCTCGAATAATTCCGACAAAGAAGGAAATAAATTCCAAAATATTATTCTTGATTTATTGGGACCATTTGATTTGACAGGGGTCTCTTTTCAAAACTTGCCATTTTAATCGATTTTTATCAGATTTGTGCCACGACACTTTTTAACCATTCAAAAATTATGAAAATATTCAAGGGCCATCCTATATATGCCAAGACTATAGTTTGAGAGTTTTAGAATTTTTCGATAACACATGACTCCAGTATAAAAATAACTGCTTAAGTTGAATAATCGAGATTATTCAAAACTCGTCCAAAAATTACGAAATTCGACGGGCGCATAGGAAATAATTTTTGGAGCAACTTTTGAGAAGAAACTTTTTCGATTTGACGACCCGAAAGGGCCGAAAACTGAAGAAAACAGTGGCAGATCGGCGCCGGTAGCAGTTTCTGTTTTCCGGCGATTTGGCTGGTTTCCGGCCATCGGACGACAACGACATCAAAAGACGAAATGTAGGGAACTTAAAGATACACGACATACTAAAATTTCAGCTTCATCAGAGAAGAAACAAACCGAAACGAGGCGTCGGAAGGCAGCAGCTGCGCGGAGGCGATGGGCTGGCCGGTTCCGGCGACTGCTCCGGCGACGGCGGCCGGAATCCGGCGATGGCTCTGGTCAGCAGGGTGGTGGTGGTGGTGCAGCTCTCTCCCTCTCTCTCCCAATCTCTAATCTCTCTCTCTCGATAACATATATATAAATATATATATATATATATAGCTTGGGGATTGGGATTAGGATAAATAGGGGGGGCGGTGATTTAGATAATTTTAGGATTTTTTTTATAAATATAATATTTCGGATATAAAATACTGATAAAATATTTTTAGACTCGATTTAAAAATTACTTTATTTTACCGGGAGTTCAATTGATATCGCATTATAAATCTAAAAATATCAGGAGGTTCATTGGATTATTTCCTATTGAATCAATTAAAAATGGTATGCCGAAAATGTTATTTGATAATCGAACGACAAATTAACTAGAAATCACCATTTATTTTACCAAAAATATTGTCAGGAGTTCATTTGACTTCTAATTAAAATTTTTAAAGTATCATTGAAATTCTCAGGTCGTTCTATTTACAAAAATCATTATTGACCACGCGTCAAAAATATTTCAAATATAATAATTTTTTTTTTTCAATCTTAAATAATACCTAAATCGCGGTTTTTTTTATCTATTTTACTGTATTTTAGCTCCAATATTATTATTTTTTTGTAGCCTTCTAAATAAATTTAGAAAACTTTTAACTATAATCCAAAAATACGGGGTGTTACAGTGTAACAGCCCGATCCTGAGATAGGGATTAACGAATGGGGACGGGGTGTTATTAAGGGATTAATGAAATAAGACGGGAGATTAACAAGGAGGTTTTACGAATCGAGGTATACTTTTGAAGAATACACGATGACACTCGGGTTTACTTTTATTAAAATGGAAACATGTTCAAGCGGAATGAAATGGCTAACTAATCAGATACCAACAAGCGTAGGTCTTATCTATAAGTCGAACAGTTAATGAGCCTCTTTATAGGCGAAGGAAATATACTCGAGAAGCGAAAATGAAACTTAATATGCTTCTTATATGTATATAATCATGTCTGGGAACTATTCATAGAATCTTGGATACACATAACATAGCTTAGAAATAAATATGAGTGTATCAGAGAAGCAGAAACATCATGGGTTTTCAAATAAACTTATTAATATAGCAAAATAATCTTGGCAGCTAACCCACATCCACAGCCACCAACATCCTCAGCATCTCAACCTGAAAACATTTGAAAAAGAGGGGGAGGCATGAGCACTAATGTACTCAGTGGGTTTTTTACGAAAACACTTTAATAACTTCAAGATATCCAACAATTAACTGATGGTATATGGAGAGCAAAACGCAAAAGCCCCCTCCATATCCGTAAAACCTTTTTCTTTTCTTTTGGGCCTTCCTGGCTCAAACCTGATGTCAACTGCACCCTTAGGCATACCATAGGATAGAAGAGGGGTTACCTCAATTATCCAAACGAGTTTGCGAGGGAATTAACCCAGCAGTGACTCCCTTAAAAGTTCCGAGCTCAAATCCTTCTTAAGCGAAATGTTAAGTTCCTTCCTTCCTTAACCTTGCTAGCAAAACCAATCTTAGAAGAACGTCTAAGGGCTAATCCTTTAATATTGTATGATCTCGGCCTATAAGGGATTTAACGTTACCCTAACAAAGCAATCCTTAATCCTTAATTATACGAGCTTTAACAAGCATAAACATTCAAATACAAGGAGATGAACGTAAATAAATACGAATTGTAGCTAAATACAACTCTAAATATCTCATGCTAAGCATAAACAATACTTTAACATTTATAGCATTTCTAAACATGCTCCAGAGCTCAATTATAACATAATATCTTCCTTTCCTTCCTTCCTTGTACAGAGATCAATCAGGCAGAGCAAAAATGCTTTATTGGATATCTCATTTGCCCTAACATGCTTCTAGAGCTTATTAGCTCAAACTTTAGATGAGTATAGATTTACCCACCTTGATTATGGAGCAGAAGATGAGGCAACGAGCTGATGGTCTTCCTTCGAATTCCCACGAGGCTCACTTCCTCCTACAAAAGTCGAATTATCGACTTAGCGGCCTCCTTCAAAGATTTCTAACTAACAACATGAAATTAAATAATACCCAACTAAAATACCCTTAGTTAGGACTTAAACATGGATAGCACGACTTTACGACTTAATAAGGTTTCGAGTTAGATTTATTTGTAGAACCTCACATCTTGATTTTTCCAAGTTCTAGACGGAAAACAACTTCAAAAGTTTACTCGAAATAAATCGGAAATAACTTGAATGCTTTTCTAAAATTAAACTTGGAAATAACTCGGAAACAACACGGCTCGAAAAACTCGAAAAGCTCGTAAATGGGGTACGAAAATATAGCCGAAAAAATAGGCGGAAAACAACACGGGGAAGGGGGAGGCGTCGCGGTGTACCCCTGCGCCGGCGGAGGCCTGCTGGGCCAAGGGGGTGTGGCGTGGCAGCGCACCCCCCCCGCATTGGGGCTCCTTCTTGCTCTCTCTTCTGGGCCACTCTCCTGGGTTTCTTCAGTGTTCGTTGATTCTTTCGATGAACACGAAGAACACTCATAAAATTTTCTTTAAAAACAACATGCTTCGATAATTTTAATTAACACGAAACGGCATGCTTTAACTTAAAAGAAATCGGCATTATAATGACATGAACACGATAATCCTCCTTAATATTTAGAATAACGACGAAATCTTTAATTATAGCTTGAACGGAATTTAAACGAAAATAACAAGACTAAATACACGAAATAATGACGAGGATTATAACGGCAGGAATATGGCGAGCAATATAACGTAAACGTTATTAACTTGGAACTTTAATAAGAATCGAAATACAACTTAGACAGAAGGTAAACGAGCAATAATGAAGAACACGAAGAACGTAAAGTAAATGCGGAATTAAAAGACGGAAAAAGAAATGGAATCGAGACCGACGAACAAGAATGGACGGGGTTAGGTGCGTCGAAGGAAGGTGGCTAGCTCGGCGTCTCATTGAGTCGCAACGGCGGAAGAGCCGCCTGCTATGACCCAACGGCACACCTAGTACATTCCCTCACCGCATCCCTTCCACGCCACTCCGCTCGTCGTCTTGCGGAATACTCACGAAGAACTCTTTTTACTTCGACAGAACTTTCTCGGCTCTCAAAGCTTTCTCACTCTCTCGATTTGGAAGTGAATGGATGGTAAAATGAGCAAGTGAAAGTAAAAGGGGTGGTCTCCTATTTATAGGAGGGAGTTTGGCTTCCTTGATAAGACACTCCAGTGCAGAAACACTGCAAAAGTTACCCCGGGTTCGGTCAAAAGCTGCTTTATTCGATGTCGAGATCCAAATGACCTCAAACACGAAATTTAAAAATACTGGGAGACTCGTTGGCTCGAACGAATACTAGTGAACCAACTTGATTCGTGATGAAGATGGGGTCATCAAAAGAAAGACGAGCGAAGATTTCCTTTTTGGAATTACTTTTTACTATTCACTCAGACTGACCGATTTTGCTCCCGAGCGTTCGATTGACCTCAGAATGGAAATCCGTGAATGCCAACGGAATCCTTCAGTCATTTTCCATAAGAGGGGCCCAACAGAACTAGACTCGGATCAACGAGGAAGATTTCATAAATTTCTCAAAACACGAACGCACGCAAAAGTTACTATTCATTCACCTCTCAAATACGTTTTTTATCACCGGGAACTCAATTGACTTCAGAATTAAAATCCGAAACCACCGGCATACTCCTTGACTTAAAACCTTTCCAACGAAACCACGACTGGTCATAAAAGAATTAGCATCACATTTTCTGAAAAGACGATTTTCACGAAAACTGGCCCCCTAAAGTCGTGACTGACATCCGACCTCAATTAACCTTATTTAAATTTCTTCTTTAACTAATTAATTATCATTAACAATCCTTTAAATCTTATCTGAAAATCTGGGGTGTTACATCCTACCCCCCTTAAAGAAATTTCATCCCGAAATTTACTAACCATGATAAGCGACATTAGGGTACTTCTTGAGCAGCTCGGATTCAAGCTCCCAGGTTGCCTCCTCTGAACCATGATGGTTCCAGATTACTTTCACAAGACTGATCTCTTATTTCCTTAGTTTCTGGATCTTTCGATCCACAATGGCTTGGGGCTTCTCTTCATAGGCTAAGTCCTCATTCAGGACTATTTCTTCCTTGCTAATCACGTGCTTTGGATCAAACACGTACTTTCTCAACATTGAGACATGAAAGACGTCATGAACGTCACTCAGGTTGGGTGGTAAGGCCAACCTGTAGGCTACTTCATTCACCTTCTCTAAAATTTCGAAAAGTCCAATAAATCTGGGCCTTAACTTATTTCGTTTGCCAAAACGAACTACTCCTCTTGTCGGAGACACCTTCAAGAACACCTTATCTCCAACGTTGAAACTGAGTTCCGTTCTCCTTTCATCCGCATAAGCCTTCTGTCTATCTTGAGCCTCCTTGATTCGTTGACGAATAAGCTCGATCTTCTGGACAGCTTCCTGGACCATTTCAGGCCCAAGTACCCTTCTCTCTCCAACTTCGTCCCAATACAAGGGCGATCTACACTTTCTTCCGTACAGGGCTTCATAAAGGGCCATGCCGATTGATGACTGGTAGCTGTTGTTATACACAAATTCTACCCAAGGCAATAATTCATCCTAATTGTTTCCTTGATCGATGACTACTCCTCTGAGCATGTCTTCTAGAATCTGGATAGTCCTTTCGGACTGGCCATCCGTTTGAGGATGGAATGCTGTGCTAAAATTAAGCTTTGATCCCATTGCTTCTTGTAGGCTCCTCCAGAATCTTGATGTAAATCTCGTATCATGATTCGATGTAATCGAGACCGGCACCCCGTGCAAATGCACAACTTTCTTAACATACAGTTGGGCTAATTGATCTAGCCCATCCGTCATTTTAACAGCAGCAAAATGTGTTGATTTAGATAATCGATCAACGATTACCCAAATAGCGGTATTCCCCCACTTAGACTTTGGCAAACCTACTACAAAGTTCATATTGATATGATCCCATTTCCATTCAGGAATTTCTAAGGGTTGGAGCAAACCAGAAGGTTTTTGATGCAAAGCTTTCACTTGCTGACAGTTTAGACACCTTTCCACGAAGGTGGCTATTTCTCTCTACATGTTATTCCACCAGAAGTTCCTCTTGAGGTCTTGATACATCTTGGTGCTTCCGAGATGTGTTGTATATGGCATGTCATGTGCTTCGCACATGATTTCCTCTTTTAGTTCGTCCTTGCTTGGCACACAAAGCCTTCCTTTGAATAAGAGCACATTATCGGCGGCTTCCGCAAAATCTTATGAGCTATCAGATCGTGCTTCTAGTCTTTTCTTTTCAAGAAACTCGTCTCCCCTTTGTGCTTCAATTATCCTTTGCCTCAGGTCGGGCTGAGCGACTATCGCGGAAACTTGAGCTTGAATGGTCTCGGGTGGTGTTAGCACCTCGATCCTTAACTTCTCAAACTCCTTGCGAAGATCTTCCTGGACTAAAATGAGTCCTAGCTCCGCTTCCTCTTTCCTACTTAGGGCATCTGCTACCACATTTGCCTTATCTGGGTGGTAGTGAATCGTGCAGTCATAATCCTTTACAAGTTCTAGCCATCTTCTCTACCTCATGTTAACATCCTTTTACTCGAAGAAATACTTCAAGCTCTTGTGATCTGAGAAGATCTCACACTTAGCTCCGTAGAGATAGTGCCTCCAGATCTTCAGCGCATGAACAACTGCCGCTAACTCTAAGTCATGCGTAGGGTAGTTCTGCTCGTGATTCTTAAGCTACCTCGAAGCATAAGCAATCACCTTTCCTCTCTGCATTAGCACGCATCCTAATCCTTTCTTCGATGCATCTGCGTAAACCACGAAATCTTCATTCCCTTCCGGAATGGTCAACATTGGGGCTATGGTTAGCATCTTCTTCAAAGTTTGAAAACTTTCCTCGCACTCAGGCGTCCACTTGTACTTGGAGTCTTTCTTTAACAGTCGCGTCATTGGCTTAGATATAGTCGAAAATCCTTCGATAAATCTTCAATAGTATCCCGCGAGTCCTAGAAAACTTCTTATCTCATTCACGTTTCTTAGAGAATTCCAGTTGCTTACTACTTCAATCTCAGCTGGGTCCACCTTGATTTCTTTTGCCGACACTATATGTCCTAGAAACATCACTTCCTTGAGCCAAAACTCACACTTACTAAACTTAGCGTAAAGCCTTTCTCTTCTTAACGTCTCCAGCACCATTCTTAGGTACTCTTGATGCTTCTCTTCGTCCTTGGAATAGATGAGGATATCATCTATAAAGACTAACACAAACTTATCCAAATACGGGTGGAATACCCGGTTTATCAAATCCATAAACACTGCTGAGGCGTTGGTTAATCCAAATGGCATTACCACAAACTCGTAATGTCCATAGCGAGTTCTAAAGGCAGTCTTAGGGATATCCTCCTTTCGAATCTTCACTTGATGATACCCAGATCTTAAGTCGATCTTGGAGAAGACACTTGCTCCCTTAAGTTGATCGAAGAGATCGTCTATTCTTGGGAGAGGGTATCGATTCTTGATGGTCAGCTTATTAAGTTCTCTATAGTCGATGCACATTCTCAATGTGCCATCCTTCTTCTTTACGAACAGGATCGGAGCTCCCCAAGGTGACACACTAGGTTGAATAAAACCTAGGTCTAATAATTCTTGCAGCTGAACCTTGAGTTCTTGCAACTCCTTAGGCGCCATTCTGTAGGGGCCTTTCGAAACTGAGGCGGCTCCTGGTTCCAACTTGATGGCGAACTCCACCTGCCTATCTGGAGGCAATCCTGGCAGCTCTTTTGGAAATACATCGGGGTATTCTCGTACGACTGGAACGTCTCCAATTGAAAGCTCTTCTTCCTCTTTCCTTATTAGGTTAACTAAAAATGCTTGGCAGCTATTCTTTCTTATCATCTTGGCGGCCTTCAGGGCGGATACCACTGGGACTTTAGTTCCCAGCCTTGATCCGTAGATCCTCACCTTGGGTTTCCCGGGTGGTTGAAACACTACTTCCCTCTCAGGGCAGCTTATGGAGGCATAAGCTGAGGCTAACCAATCCATTCCTAGGATTATATCGAAGTTCTGAATCTTTATTACGTAAAGATTTGACTTAAAGGTTTCCCCTTTTATGTTCAATTCTAGGTTAGAGCAGACCTTCCTAGACATCATTCTCTTTCCAGAGGGAATACTTATCTCAAGAGCATTCTTAGCATTCTCGGGTTTTATCTTCAATTTCTTACAAACAGACTCATCTATAAACGAATGCGATGCTTCAGTATCGAAGAGAGCTAAAACTGGCGTCTCGAGGAGGGTAATTATACCTGCTAGATTACCTGGGGCCTTAGCAGCTTGCTGTTGAGTGAGGGCATACGTACGAGCTGGCTAAGACGGCCTTTGTCCTGGATTAGACCTTTGATATCGTCCTTGGTTTGGTCTTGGATTCATTCCCGGCCTTTGACCCTGAGGTCCTCCTTGCTGCAGCCTTGGCTGATTTCTAGGAAATTGCTGAAGCGGCTGCGGGTACCGGGGTTGTTGTGGTATTTGGGATCATTTGTTGTTTCCTTTCGGACACTCCCTCTTGAAGTGCCCCTCTTCACCGCAGTTGTAGCACCCAGTTTGATTTGCTCGGCAGGCTCCAAGGTGCGTCCTTTCGCACTTTGGACACGGCCTCAGGTTAGGGTTATGGCCGGGCTGACTTCGAGGTACCCCTGACTCTCGGCTTTGCCAGTGGGGTTTTTTTCCTCTGTCATCTCTTCTTTCTCCTTCCCACTTTCTCTTTCCCTTTGGATCATTAGCTGACTGAGGGGGTTGAACCTTCTCTCGATGGACAATGGCTTCTATGCATAAGGCTTTAGCTAAGGTTCGAGCATAAGACACGTCTTCTTGTCCAGCGAGGGCTATGCCAATCTTGGATTTAAGTCCTTTTTTGAACTTGTGTGCTTTCTTCCCGTCTGTGTCCACTAGATGTGGAGCATGCCTTGACAATTGATTGAACTCTCTGTCATATTCCGACACTGACTTATTTCCTTGCTTTAGGTTCCAGAACTCCATCTCCTTTGCCTCTCGATAACAATCCGGGATATACTTCTGATATAAGTCGTGCTTGAAATCTTCCCAACTATAGTCCTCCATTACTCTGGGGTTATCGTCCTTCGAACGGACTCCCACCAGTAGTCCGCATCGTCCGTCAGTATGAAAAGAGCACAACTTAACTTCTCTTCTTCTGAACAAGCTATGAAATCAAAAATTTATTCTAAGGAGCGAACCCATTTCTCGGAATCCATTGGATTTCCTAAACCATTAAACGATGGAGTGTGGTGTTTGAGAAACACACTTTCGGCTCTTGGATCGGGGTTTAGGACTTGCTCAGGTTCGTTCTCATCTTCGTTCTCGGCTTGACGTCTTCGAGGCAGCATCCTAAAGAACTAGATATTAGCGACGCTCGATTGAATTCGTACAAAGCAAGAATGCCTTTGGATAAGGTCTTTAATTTACGTAAGAAAGATTAAACAAGGCGGAAATTTAAATAATATTCAAGCATGATGGGGAGAACTGCCTCATTAAGAGGACTTTTGGCATCGATATCATAGAATAAGTTATGGGTTACATCGGAATAGGGCAGTCTCTTGGAAATTTCACTGCCACTATTAGAGTCTGGAAAGTTAAAGCGTATATTACATATTAGGATCTTGGTTAAAGAGGATTAAACGGACATCAGATAACAGGCAGACAGACAGATGGATCAGATAACTAGGTGTTCTAACAGCAACACCTCCTACACCTCCCACTACAGCTTAATTATAGGCCGGAGCCTTTCCTTTCCCTTTGCATGGTGACCCTACTTCCTCCTTGCCTCTCTCTTTCAGGTCTTCCTCTTCTTCCTCATCTTCAACTGTCTCTGGCACGCTGAACTTGAATGTCCTCATGTTGACGTTCCCTTCGGGGTACTGATGGGATATACACTGTCCCAGACTCTGAGAAGCGTATGCAGGGGTCCACTGGTTCATTTGAGGAGTGCAAGAAAATAGAGACTCGGTGTGATTCATGACCCGGACATTTGAGGGTCCCGCTCCTGAGGCTCCTTCATCATGGGGGCGCGGTACTTGGAATCCAGGGGGACTGTTGAGGATTGCCCTTTGCAATTCCAGTTCCACCACTAGAGAGGGGTTTTGCTCGGCTGCTTGCTGCTCGGCTAAGGCTTGCACATGGCCATACTCCGACACCCAACGAGCCATCAAGGCTGAGGAGAACTCTGTCAGATGTCCGATTTCAGCATACATTACGGAGTCACGGGTGATGGTGCTTTGCAGGATGCGATACATTGTAGGCCTCCAAGCAGGCGGTGCGTGCTCACACATGTGGATGCATGTTTCCAAGTCAGATACACTCTCGGGCTCTCCTCTGTAACTATTAGCCCAGGCCCACCTTTTCAGATACCTTGCCATGAAGGACAGCAACTGCTCATTACCGTCCCAAGTTTCCCTTCTGAACCTTTCAACTCTTTCTTGAACCGAGCGAAAAAGAGGCACGCTTTTCCTAGCAGTCATACGGCGCTTAACCATCTAGAAGAGAATAACTTAATCAGTCTAGATTATAAAAGGGAGACCTAAGGTTCTCCTGAGATCATACTAACGTTTAGATTTTATCTTGCATGCATAGCTCCTTTTAAAAGCAGTTGACGTTTTTATATATATAAAAAAAATTGGCGCCCAAGGTCTTTAAATATACATGGTTACCTTTTTCTTGAGTCAAAAATTTTGAGAAATGAATTTAAGCTTTGTTAGGATCGAAAAATCTTTTCACAAGTTTTCCATCTTGGAATTCGTCTTACCCGAACACCTTTTACTTGGAATTTCATTCTCACGGTTTTTCTCTTATCCATAAAACAGCTATGCTTGCTCAAATCTTTTCATTTCCTATATTCCAAAAATCATGAATCCAACATCCAGAATTTCTATACTATCATACCTTGATTTTTGGTTGAGGATACAAGGGTGATGGCGAGCTGTGGGTTGCTGCTTTCACTCATCAAAGAACAACTTATATGCACATATACACTTAGCTTAATCTAAACAAAGAGACAAGTCTGCAGAGTTGCAAACCTGGCTCCAATACCAACTGTAACAGCCCGGTCCCGAGATAGGGATTAACGAATGGGGACGGGGTGTTATTAAGGGATTAATTAAATAAGACAGGAGATTAACAAGGAGGTTTTACGAATCGAGGTATACTTTTGAAGAATAGATGATGATACTCGGGTTTACTTTTATTAACATGGAAACATGCTCAAGCAGAATGAAATGACTAACTAATCAGATACCAACAAGCGTAGGTCTTATCTATAAGACGAACAGTCAATGAGCCTCTTTATAGGCGAAGGAAATATCCTCTAGAAGCGGAAATGAAACTTAATATGTTTCTTATATGTATATAATCATGTCTGGGAACTATTCATAGAATCTTGGATAAACATAAAATAGCTTAGAAATAAATACGAGTGTATTAGAGAAGCAGAAACATCATGGGTTTTCAAATAAACTTATTAATATAGCAAAACAATCTTGGCAGCCAACCCACATCCACAGCCACCAACATCCTCAGCATCTCAACCTGAAAATATTTGAAAAAGAGGGGAGCATGAGCACTAATGTACTCAGCGGGTTTTTAACAAAAACACTTTAATAACTTCAAGATATCCAACAATTAACTGACGGTATATGGAGAGCAAAACACAAAAGACCCCTCCATATCCGTAAAACCTTTTTCTTTTCTTTTGGGCCCTTCCTGGCTCAAATCTGATGTCAACTGCACCCTTAGGCATACCATAGGATAGAAGAGGGGTTACCTCAATTATCCAAACGAGTTTGCGAGAGAATTAACCCAGCAGTGACTCCCTTAAAAGTTCCGAGCTCAAATCCTGCTTAAGCGAAATCTAAGTTCCTTCCTTTCTTAATCTTGCTAGCAAAACCAATCTTAGAGCAACGTCTAAGGGCTAATCCTTTAATATTGTATGATCTCGGCCTATAAGGGATTTAACGCTACCCTAAAAAGGCAATCCTTAATCCTTAATTATACGAGCTTTAACAAGCATAAACATTCAAATACAAGGAGATGAACGTAAATAAATACGAATTGTAGCTAAATACAACTCTAAATATCTCATGCTAAGCATAAAAAATATTTTAACATTTATAGCATTTCTAAACATGCTCCAGAGCTCAATTATAACATAATATCTTCCATTCCTTCCTTCCTTGTACAGAGATCAATCAGGCAGAGCAAAAATGCTTTAGTGGATATCTCATTTGCCCTAACATGCTTCTAGAGCTTATTAGCTCAAACTTTAGATGAGTATAGATTTATCCACCTCGATTATGGAGCAGAAGATGAGGCAACGAGCTGATGGTCTTCTTTCGAATTCCCACGAGGCTCACTTCCTCCTACAAAAGCTGCTTTATTCGATGTCGAGATCCAAATGATCTCAAACACGAAATTTAAAAATACTGAGAGACTCGTTGGCTCGAAAGAATACTAGTGAACCAACTTGATTCATGATGAAGACGGGGTCGTCAAGAGAAAGACGAGCGAAGATTCCCTTTTTGGAATTACTTTTTACTATTCACTCAGACTAACAGATTTTGCTCCCGAGCGTTTGATTGACCTCAGAATGGAAATCCGTGAACGCCAACGGAATCCTTAAGTCATTTCCCATAAGAGGGGCCCAACAGAACTAGACTTAGATCAACGAGGAGGATTTCATAAATTTCTCAAAACACGAACGCACGCAAAAGTTACTATTCATTCACCTCTCAAATACGTTTTTCATCACCGGGAACTCAATTGACTTCAGAATTAAAATCCGAAACCACCGGCATACTCCTTGACTTAAAACCTTTCCAACGAAACCACGACTGGTCATAAAAGAATTAGGATCACATTTTCCGAAAAGACAATTTTCACGAAAACTGGCCCCTAAAGTCGTGACTGATATCCGACCTCAATTAACCTTATTTAAATTTCTTCTTTAACTAATTAATTATCATTAAAAATCCTTTAAATCTTATCCAAAAATCTGGGGTGTTACACATTGTAAATGAAAGAGTGATAAATGGGCCAAGAATTGAAGCCGATAACTTTGAATTCAAGCCCGGATTAATCTCAATGATATAACAAAACCAATTTTGTGGAGAAGTCGATGAAGATCCAAATGAGCACATTGATCAAGTGAGCCCGGATTAAATCGGACAATTCCTGTTTAGAATCCTTCCTTGAATAGAACTCGCCTCTTTTCTTCTTGATCTTCATCTTCAAACAAGGCAGCTTCTATTCTGAAATGTCCATCTTGAAAAGGCAGCTTCAACTCCTTGAAATCAGCTTGGCACATCTCTTGAAAACTCTCTGCATAACCATGTACATGATCATGCTCACGAACATGCTCAAGTACATTCTTTGATCTTCAATCAGATTGGCAGCGGAATATTCATAGTAAAATGTCCAGAACATGGTCTTCAATCTTGAACAACCAAAACCGTTGTGTTCCTATTGATATTGCCATACAGATCATGACAATCTCAAACACATTAGTGCGGATGGCACTAACAATCCCCCCTTTGTCTTTATCTGTTGGCAAATCAGCTTCATGTTTTTAAAGAACGCAATCCTAAAACTGTAGAATCATGTACCTTAAAACATTAAAGAATGATTATGCTGTTTTTCACTCTTTTATCAGCTTGTATCTGCTCTGTTGTAATGTGTTTTTTTATCATATTCTTTTTTCTTTATCAGTAGTTTCAATTTTTTAGCAGATTAGGATCATAGTTTTGCAGATAAAAACATCTGTTCAAAATATAATATCAAGGAATTGATATTACAGAAATTAAGCACAAAAAAATATCTTGCAAAAACGTGGATGCAAGATAATAAAATTTACTCCCCTTATTTGCCAGAATGTAAAGGCAAATAAGTGCAGACTCCCCCTTTTTGCCAAAAAGATTTTAAGGCAAGATCCGAAAAAAGGGGTTGAGTAGCCGAACACTTCACGATATGTTTGCAGGATCTCCTGTAAACTAATCATTGATCTTCGTTGATCTCCTGTTTGATATAGGTACAACAGCAACACAATATGGAATGATTGGTTTTCATTCTTTTTCTTTCTTAGGAACATCCTTTTTAACAACATCCATCTTTTTGACCTGAATCAACTCTTTTTGCACGACTGCAGAACCATAAGTATCATCATTCAGATTTTGAGAAAAAATATTTTTCTCTACGTCAACTTCAGGGTGATGTTCATCCGGTTGTTTATGAACATCAGTAGGAACATCGTGTTGATGATCTCTATTTTTCTTGCCCAACTCTTCTTTGACCTCACACCTTTTTTATGAAGATTTTTTCTCATGCAACTTCTTCTAAATAGCTTGATTAATCTTCTTTGGAATATACCTTCTTTTCATTCTTTTGAGATCACTTAAATAATTCTTACAGTTTGGTCGAATATGACCTTTTTCTTCATAATAGTGGCAGATCACAACTCTCTGATTGGTAGATAATCTTTTGTTGGTGTTTATTCTAGTGTTTGGAACACATCTGGTGTTCTGAACAACATGCATGTCCTTGGCATGAATTTCGTTATATCTTTCTTCTTTGGTAAACTTTCATGCTCCAGTAAGTGGACCATCTATTTAAACCTCCTTTGAAGTTGTTTGGCGAGCAACTAATGCAAAGCCACCATCTTCTTGATCAATCTCGCTTTCTTCTGAATCTTCATCACTTAAAGAAGCTTCATAACTTGTTTTATTCTTCTTAAGAGTATTAACACACTCACTTTGACACATGGCCGAATCCATTCCATTCTTTGCAGCGTATCTTCCTCCTCTTGTTTTTTGATCGAGATGTATTTTCAAAAGATTGATCATTCTGATTATCCCATTTGAAAGATTGTATGTTGGCATTTTCCATCATCTTGTTGAAGCTTTTCATGAGCAGACTTATGGTGTTCAGCAACTCTACAACAGCTAAGGAATCACCAAATTGAACACCTGTCTTCAGAGCAATGTTCCTCCACTTCCTAGCACCAAAATCTTCTCCCAAACTCATTTTAAATGTTCTCAAAGATCCCATCAGCTTATCTAAACGCATAGATTTGATATCCTTTGCTTCTTCGATCGCATCAAGTTTGTGTGCGAACCTTTTTGGCAAGGATATGAGAACTTTTCTCACCAACTTCTCTTCTGACATTATCTCTCCTAGAGCAAAGCTTTTGTTGGTGATTTTCCGTAGACCGTAGCCTTACATTGAAGTCATCAATGTTTTCCTCTTCGGACATGCGAAGCTTTTCAAAATTGGTGATTAGATTTTGTAGCTTTGATAGACGAACACCACCGGTACCTTCATATGTAGTCTCCAAGATATCTCATGCATCTTTAGCTACTTCACATGTTGATATAAGGTTGAATGTATTCAGATCTACTGCAGCAAATATGGAGTTAAGGACTCTTGCTTTGAGGTTCGCATTTATGTTCTCTTTTTTGGTCCATCTTGCGTCAGGTTTTGGAATAACTTCACCTGATTTATCTAGCTTGGTAGGAGGACTCCAACCATTTAACATGATTTTCCATGCTTTGACAAAAGACGCTTTGATAAATGCCTTCATTCTTGCTTTCCAGTAAGCGTAGTTATGTCCATCCAAAATTGGAGGATGCTCTATGCAACTTCCTTCAAGCGTAGAACTCATTTGTAGATACAATCACGCACAGAGATTAGCAACTCTAGAATCTTTTCACTTTGAAAAAATGACCTGCTCTGATACCAATTGAAGTTACCTAAACTGTGCATTGTACATTATGTTTATTAACATGTACATGTACATTGTTGATAACATGTACTAATAGATTGTTGTAAGCAAAAACAATAATGAACACAAGGATGGTAACCCTGTTTGATCAACTGACCTACATCAGGGGGACTTCACAAGTCCGTGAGAAATAATCCACTACTCTGTTGTATGGTTACAAAAGCTATTACACGATGACATCCCGTCACTCGACCTCTTTCCTACCTACTACAACCTCTTTCGATGAACTGAATTGTGAGATCCCCTCACAACCTAGACCCCCTCTAGTTCCCACAGAAAATCTCTCCCAAGACTCCTTTAAAGTGTGTATGAAAAAGATTCAACACAGACTAGAAAAAAATAATGATCAAAAGATCAACTCTAGCCTAACAATGACGAATGTATAATGCTTCAAACTTGAAGTCTTTTGACTCTCTAATCAGTACTTATGCATTCGTATCTAACTAGTCTGATTCCCTAGGCTATTTATAAACACAAGTCATAGCCTAAACAAGGTAATCAGATTATCCTATTTTGACACAAACTCTACAAGGAAACTTTTCTTGTTTAAATCGGACAACTCCTGTTTAGAATTCTTCCTTGAATAGAACTCGCCTCTTTCCTTCTTGATCTTCATCTTCAAATAAGGCAGCTTCTATTTTGAAATGTCATCTTGAAAAGGCAGCTTCAACTCCTTGAAATCAGCTTGGCACGTCTCTTGGAAACTCTCTGGACAACCATGTACATGATCATGTTTACGAATATGCTCAAGTACATTCTTCGATCTTCAATCAGATTGGCAGCGGAATATTCATAGTAAAATGTCCAGAACATGGTCTTCAATCTTGAACAACCAAAACCGTTGTGTTCCTTGATATTGCCATACAGATCATGACAATCTCAAACACATTAGTGCGGATGGCACTAATACAAATTTTTCAAGGAAGTAATCACTACAATCAAGGAGTCCGACAATATTATTCAAATGTTCCTTATGATAATCCTAATGGTGCTTGCCAATCTCCACCCAACTTTACCATAACAAATGACATGGTTGATGATGATAATAATCCCAAGATTAATGATCTTTTGATAAAATTCATGGGTAAAATGGAGACATATATGAGAGAGTCCCAAGTTCACTTTAAGAAGCTTGAAAGTAAAATGAACATGATTGGAGCACGGTGGATCCCATTGGAACAAGAATGGATGCGATTGAGAATAGAATGGATAGATTGAAGGTTGTAGTGAGGAAACAACCGCAACAAAGCCCAGAGCAATGCAAAGCTATATCTGTGATGAGTTTGAAAACTTTTGATGGGTTAAAAACGTCATGTGATGAATTTTTCGAAGATGAATGTGAAGATTCCCAAAGTGAAAATGATGATGAAAAATGAGAAACAAAGGAAATGGTTGAGGGTGCTTCAAGTAAGCCACCATCTGCACCCCTGGCTTCTGTTCCTATTGTCATAAATTACCCTCAAAGATTGACGAAAGATACCATGATGGAATAATTTACCAAATTTTTGGAGATGTTTCGAAAAATTCACATCAATACCCCACTTGTGGATGTCTTGGAAATGATGCCAAATTATGCCAAATTATGCCAAATTTTTCAAAGAAATGCTAGCAAATAAGAAGTTAAAGGATCATGAGATTGTGAGCTTCACGGAGGAATGTAGTGCAATTATTCAAAGGAAGTTGCCACCAAAGCTCAAGGATCCGGGGAGTTTCATCATCCCTTGTAGTATTGGGGAGAAGTTCTTTGGGAATACCTTGTGTGATCTTGGTGCAAGCATTAATCTCATGCCCCTTTCTTTCTTTAAGAAACTCAACATTGGGAAGCTCAAGCTAACGAGTATTTGCTTGCAAATGGTAGATCACACTTTTACTTATCCAAATGGGATCTTAGAAGATGTGTTAGTGAAAATGGATAAATTTATCTTCCTGGTTGATTTCTTGGTACTTGATATGGAAGAGGACAAAAATGTGCCTCTTATCTTGGGGAGGCCATTTTTGAGCACCGGGAGAGCATTGATAGATATGGAGAAAGGTGAACTTATCCTTCGTGTGCATGAGTCCAGAGCCGTATTTCTCATTTTCATGAGGAGAGAAGCCATAAAAGATGATGCTATTAGAATTCAAGGTGGTCCAAGAGATAAATCCATGAATTGAGAACATGAAAGCGAGGAAAGAAGAGGAGATGCCGAAGGAGTATTATAAGATCTTTGATCTGGATTTGACTTCTAAGCCTCAAAGAAAGAAAAAAAGAGTTCTAAGGTAGCGTTAAGTGCCACAAAACCCTCCTTGACAGTTGTAAGTCCGTCCAAAATAAACCACTTCTTCTTTTTCAAACTTATTGGTACTTTGTTTCGAATAAGTTTGGGAGAGGGAGAAGTGTGGTTATTTTGGACTCCTTTTTATTTATTGTTGTTTTGCATTTCATGTAGTTGCATTAAAATTTTGGTGAAATTTTAAAATTTAAATTTTTCTAGTTTGTTTGCACGTTTACTTGCTTTCAATAACCGGTGGTTTTGGATTTGGTTTTTAATCATATGGAGACTTGTTGTTAAAAATGGTTGAAGTATGGATTGGGTTGTTATGTTGCTTATGATGAGATGGTTTTATTTGGAAAAATGGCATGAAAGCACATTATGATTTGTTGATATTTGACTTGATAAATTCTTAAATGTATTGTCTCTTGATCTTGGTTGAGCCCACGTGAGATTTTGAGCCAAAGATTGCTTTATTTTTACAATCTTTTTCTTACTTGTGTGGTATCATGCATACTTGCTCTAGAATTTGCATTTTTTCTAACTCGAGATTGCAATAGTGTGCTTGATGACTCGAAAAGGATTTAAGGCCATCTTTTGTCTATCCTACTCTATCCAAATCTTACCATTTCCACATTATAATTCCTTATTATCCCCTTTGAGCCATGAGACGGCATTTATTATTTTGCCTTGGGTTGGGAATGAGTAGTGATGAATATTGATGCTTGTGTGAAGTTTGGAATGCTTGAAATGAAAATTGCATTTTAGAGTATTTGAAGACAAAAATGCCAAATAACCCTTCTTAGCTCTAAATTTTTTTTTTGAAATGAACACCTTGAAAAAAAAAGTGAGAGAAAAGTTTAAAAAAAAAGAAAAAAAATGATGTGTTCACATTTTTTATCATTGAAAAGAAAGAACATAAAAGGAGAGTAATATTATTTATCATGATAAATTTCTAGACTTCGAGATTTTGTAAATCTTGGAAGAGGGAAAAGTGATTGTGTAGTTCTACTTGGTTAGTATGAAAATTTGGATTATTGAAGATTAATTCTTAATTGAATCACTTAGCTAAACAATCCCACCTTACCAAAGAGCCTTCATTACAACCTTGGAAAAGCTCTTAATGATTCTTATTTGAAAGCACACATAGGTAGTGGAGAGAATAGACACATTACAAGCCTATGGTAGACTTCTCGTATGACTTGATTTTGAGTGTATACACTTACAGCCTAAACACTTGAGTGATGAGTGATCTTATACCATAGAGAGGTTACAAGTTCATTTGGCCATGCATTGTATAATTTATCACGGCTTTTTGATCTTTGAATATCATGTTTGAATGTACAAAATGTGTTTTGAATCTCTGAAGCAATTTCCACCTTTTTATCTGCATTTCATCATTTAAACCTTATTCTCTTTTATTCATTGTTTGGGGACAAACAATCTTTTAAATTTGGAGGAGTTGATGATTGGTGTTTTGCCACAATATTTTGAGGTTTAAATGAAGTGAATTGAATAGTTTTACATGTATTTTAACATAAATTGCACTTTTAACATCCCGGCTTGGAAGTTTTGTTTCTTGTTTGAGTTTTACAAAAAATGGAGGATAAATAAAAGGCATTTTGAGAGAATCAATTCAATGGAAAGATAAATGATCGAATTGGGAGCACGCTGCAAGTTGAATCACCTCAATCAGACAAGAAATGAGAGAGAACGAAGTAAAATCGTAAAAGGTGTCGGAGCAGAGGCGGAGGCGCGACCCGCGCGACGCGAGTGACCCACTCGCGCTAATGGGCGCGACCCCATGATTAGAGATGAGGCACAATGCGTACCCAGGCCAGACGCGAGCGGACGTTTACATAGAGGCCCTAAAAGTCGGTCACGGGCGCGACCCGCACTAGAAGAAGGAGGCGCGACCTCCGTGGTCACGCCTCGTGCACTGATTTCCTGATTTTTCATCTTTTTTTCCTCATTTTTGATTTTCTTTTAATTCTTTTATTCCTCCACTATATAAACCCATCCCAATTCGAAATTAGGCCATTCTATTCCACTTTTAGCCACTTCAGAAAGAGAAATACTTGGGGAAGAAGAGAAGAGAATTGAAAATTGGGCAAGAAGAACAAAGTTGAAGCAAGATTTGAAGGCCAAAACATCCATCCGAGTTCTTTTGTTCTTTAATTTTGTTAAAATCATGTTCCTTCTTGTAGAGATTTTGGTTACCCATGTAATTATGAGGAGCTAAATCTTTGATACTCTTGGGTGTTGATTTTATTTGGATTATGAGACATAAATGAAGTTTATTTTGAATGTTTAATGGTTCTTGATTATGCTTTGGATTCTTGTTATGTATGGGTGTTATGTATTGTTGATTGGTGAGAACTAATTGATAATTAAATAGCATGATTATTTATATTGATTTAAAATTCGAGAGATGAGCTTCAACATAGGAACCTAGAATTAAAAGAGTACTTGTCAACAAAATCAAGAGGTTTGAGATAGTTGTTAAGACATAGATCATTGGTGCTCTTAGTAAGCACACTTAGGTATTAATTGGAGACAATAATCCTATGCATGGGCCCCACATTCTAAACGCTTCGAGAGGAGATTTAGAATAAGTTAGTGATCGCCTTGATAATCTTGAATTGGAAATTAAGCATCCATTATAATTAGATTTTGTGTTAAGTGATCCAATAAAACCAACCCCTAGAGTGTTCCTTTCCTTAATTGCCCAACTTATTTGTTAATTGCAATTATTTACTTTGTTTTATTGTTTGGTTAGTTTTAAATCAAACAGTCATCTATTTCGTCGTCTAGATAACAAATAGGAGTCGGTATCATAGTACGTACTTATTTAATTTTCTTTTTCCCTGTGGATTCGACCTCATTTCACTCTATGCTATATTTGCTTGTTTACTTGCAAGTTAATTCGAGTTTTAAAATTAAATTTCACACATCACCACTTTATAAGGCATATTTAAGAAATACCCAATATTACCCATACGAAATCATCTATTGTATATTTGGTGTTGCATTCTCTATTGAACATTCAATTTTTTTAATTTTTTTTAATTTTTTCTTTTGGTTTCAATTTATTATGCTTTGGTTTAATTTTACACTTGTTATTTATTGTTCATCCTACCCAATTAGGATTTAATATTTTTTTAGTATTTAAAATTTGCAAATAATCAATTAATAACTTAAAAATTAAATCAAACACAAAATAATTATAATGAATTCTAATTGGGTATAATGAATCTTAAATAATAAATGTAAAATGAAACTAAAGTATAAGAAATTGAAATCGAAGAAAAAAATAAAAAAATTAAAATAATCAAATGTACAACAGAAAATGCAACATTAAATGTGCAATAGGGGATTTTAGTTGAATATTACCGGATACAATCAATGGGTCACGCAATTTTGACTACATTGTAGTATATTTAGATATGGATCCGCACGTATATCGAAAAATTTTCAACGAGACGATAATTTTACATCATGACAAAAGTGGTAGATCCAACTTTATGAGCGAATTGAGTATTTAAAATTGATTTCAAGCATGCAAAATATGAATACAAATTCTCTATTACTAAAATACAATACCTAGTACACTTTTACTGAATTTTTTGGTTAACCAAGTATAAATATTTAAGAGAATCTCAGACGTCAGCCATCAAATTACATTTGAATTTTTTATTTTTTTTTTGACAATTTACACTAAATTCAGTAAATTTTATAGGATTATTTGCGTTGAAAATCACAATTTTTATACCGCTTTATAATTACAACATAACTTTATAATTGTTACAAGTAAAAATAATTTTTAATGACTTTAGTAATTACAACACTCTCAGTTTTTTCTAGTTAATTTAACACTCAAATCCAATCAATCCATATGGGGTATGGTCTGATTCTTTTAACATGATTGCACGCGTAGAACGTCCACACATAAATTTGGTAGGACACATGGATTTAACTAATTATTTGAAAAAAAAAATTGAATATGTTGTAATAATTGCAAAAATAAATTAAGATCAATAACTACGTACAACAATTAAAATGACATGTTATAATAAAAAAAAAGACCCAAAAGTTATGAATTTTTAATGCAAATAACTATTTATTAAATGTGCATAATAAAATGGATAGGATATACTAATCTACTATATATGAGTACTACGGGGAGGTCTCCTAACGTTGACCACGCGCGGCGCATGTTTAACACGCGCCCGCGTTTTTTTTTTTTTTTTTTTTCTGTTTTGTTTTTTTGCCTTTTTTCTATTTTTTTTTTTCGTTTTTTCTGTTTTTCTTTTTATTTTTTCTTAAAAAAAACACATATAAATTCCTAAAAAATTTCCCCCAAATAAATTATAAAAAATACAAAATAAACCCTAAAAACACCCTCAAAAAAATCATAAAAAATAGAAAACAAACCCCTAAAAACACCTCCCAAAAAATCCTAAAAAATACAAAATAAACCCCTAAAAACACCCCCAAAAATATAAAATAAACCCCTAAAAACACCCCCAAAAAACAGAAAAAAAAAACCCTAAAAAACACAAAAAAACATGAATTTGTACTATTTAGTGTTCGAATTGGTATTATGGGTGGCGAATTTTTTTTTTTTTTTTTGCGCGGGTCGGAACGGGTCCGTCTCATGGGCCGACCCATGCACCTTATGCACAGGAGACTTGGTGGAGTACTACTATTACAAATAGCTATAGCAGCATGATATTGGACGATACTAAAAAAAATAAAAGAGTAGATGAAATACATTGGGTGGGAAGTGAAAATTAACGTTGTAGTTTGGAAAGGGAAGATGTGTGGAAAATAAAGGGCAGGTGGGGGAAAATGGTCCCCCAATAGGTGTTGAGTTATGAGTTATGATGTTACTCATTACATTGTTTTTTCTGTCTGTCTTTCACATGGATAAAATACCTATACACCCAAGGACATCCAAATGCTCCCTACTTTCAAGTTTCACCCCCCCTCCACCAAAATCTAATCATCAATCCTTTTTCTTCTTTTTTTTTTGGGGGGGGGGGGAAGAAAATTCCTAATGTATCAGTACTTGACCCATAAAATAAAGTTTATATACAGTGAAAGGGCACTCTTTTATCCCATCGTCATTCTTTTTCCTTGGTTTAAAGCATGTTCATTTTGTACTTGTAGAGGTTGTGCCTTAAGTAAAGAGGGTACAAAACGATAATTTTAAAATTAAAAAAAAAGGAAGAAGAAAAATATAATGTAAAAAAAGGAAAAGAGAATTAAGGAAAATGGCTTAAACAGACGTGGAGAAACAGAGAAGGCGGCTGGAAGTCAGGGGAAATAATGTATCTCCACATTTGGGACTTTTGTTTTCAACACTCTAGAACCAATCGATAAGGTTTTTTGGATGTTTTATTCTCGGTTTGATTTATAATTTAGAGAATTATAGATGTGTTGTAATATATTGTATTATTGATTATTTAATTAGGATGTTTGAGGAGTTTAAGGCTGGTTATAGGGAGATTTCTTTTTTACCACTAGAACTGCATGATGTGTTTTATTTAGATGAAAGTAAGAAATATTTGCAATTACATCATGGATCATACTAATTGTTATAAATGAAACATTATTTTTAATCATTTTCCGATTACAACACTTCCAAAATTTTCCGACCAATTAAATTTAATGTTAATTGACCATATTTTTCTGAGATCTCACGCTTTTATTTTTGTAAATTTTAATACGGGAGAGGTCGACATTTATTATATTATTCGTGTGTTGTTTCCCTTAGATCCGGACCAAAAGTTGATCACGATTTTATGCAAGATTCTTCAATAATTTAAAAGGTTATTTAATTTGAGGGTGTAACCAAAAGCAAGGCTCGTTATTTCATTTCATGTTGGCATACTTTTTGTCAGTCTAGGAGAGTATCTGGACCCATATAATTGATCATGTGTGTCCCTTCGGACAATAGATGTCTGTGTTTTTATGAATTATACTCCCTCCGATCACTAATATTTGATGTTTTAGATTTTTATACTAGAATTAAGAAAATATTAATGACTCCTAGAAATTCTACTTTACATTTAGAAAATACTCACTCCTAGAAAATATATTGCAAAATTAACTTTTGAGTATGATTGTTTATTGTAAAATTAGATTTAATATTTTTTTGGAATGTACTTGGAAGAGGAGGAGAATGAGAAATTCAAACAACCGTGCATGAATGAATTAATGAAATGAGAGAGAAAACAACCTTAATAATCTAAAACATCAAGTAAATAAAAAAAATGAAATTCCTAAAACATCATATATTAATGATCGGAGGGAGTATTAATTAGTTTGGGAGTGGATTAATTTTTGCTACAGTTCACTAGGTAAAATTAAATTTTCTGCTACATGAGTTCATAATTTCCCATTTCCTTTGTTTTTTCTTTTTTTCTTTTTTGAGAGAAGAGCAAGATATTATAAATATAAATCAAGATTTATCGATGTTTACCATATTCAGAAGTCAATGCGGGGTTTCTGCAAACTGCACCATAGAATGTTGTAACTTGTAAATCACTTGAATTCGAGAAGAAATCATATATTATCATATCGTGTTACATCATCGATCTGTTCCCATATTAAGTTTGTTTATTTATTTTTTTTCTGAAACTTTTTAATTCAATATATATTTCTAAATCCCTAGACCAAATTAAGGTTGAGAAATTGTAGTATTCAAGAAAATCAAAAGAAAATTGGAATTTACAACAGATGAAATGATATAAGAACATAAATAAATAAACCATTAATTTAGCTAAGTTCTTCATCATAAAATATTTAGCTAGTCTTCTGCCAGTAAATCTCATCCTAATTGTGTATCATTATTATCTTTTATAATGAATTTAACTCCCTTCTAAAAGTCATTTTTGGCTCTTCACACCCTCTTTGATCTTTTGAAAACACAAGATCCCCTTATGACCATTTTGGCCTCTTCTTGTCACTTACAAGTTACAATCCATCTTGATATGCATCAGAAAGTAATTACCAAGTGCTTGTAAAAACAAATGATAATTGTTTTAAAATACATGGATTTTGCACATATTTTGATTTTTCACATGATATTAATAAAAGCGCACTTTCAGTAACAAAAAAGTTAACATCATGTTCACATTTTCCTAATTAATTGAGAGCAACGTGAATCATGTTGTAATTGCATATATTTTAATCATATTCTTTTAATGAGATAAAAAAAAAAATTCAAACATGTCTTATTGGGAATGCCATAGTGGTGGAGTGATTTAAATTTGAGGCCAAATGTCTCAAGTTCATATCCCACTAACACCGATGGGTGTTCGTTTGCCTCATCAAATGTGATTTACTTTCTTCGGTGTGGTTTTTACACAAAAGAGGGTTTATCTAGTGAGTGAGTTTACAGGCTATTTTGTAGAAGCGGAATTTACCTAGTGCATACTTCGGTTGGTTGTGACTGCGGTTAATTACCCTCGACATAAAAAAATAAAAAATAAACAAAACACGGCAAAAATGAGTGATGAAGAATATCCTATTGATTACTAGAGAAGACATGTTGGTAAATGTATTACAAATTATTATTTTCTTAGGTTTCCTTTCGGCAACAAGATCGCTATATATGAAATAAAAATCTCTCACTTTAGTTGCATGACAAAGACATTTTTTTATTTATTTTAACTGCATGCAAGCAATACTAATATTAACTAGTACTTGACCGTTCAATGCGCTCATTTAAAATTTATAAATCATAATGTAATGTAGTATTAAAAATAAAAATATATATTTTAAATATAGAATAGAAATGAAAATATTTAAGCATGTGATTCATGATTAATTAAATGTCGAAAAGTTCTCATATATATTATATTATGTTGTGTCATAATTAGAATCTAACAAAAATATGTACCGTTTTAACAAAAGTGTAGCAAACCTAAACACCAACTAAAATCACCTATAAATTTATGTACGCCGGTTAAATATAAACCAAGCACCATAAGTGTTACTTTTAGCAAGATAAAAGTGAAGAGTCACTTTATTTTATTGATTTGATATATTAAATATATTTTATACATAATAATCTATGTGTGTGTGGCATGACTTTTGACATGGTATGTGGGAAATTCTATGAGGCTGCTCACGTGTATTCACCATGTCACATATAATAAAAAAAAAAGAACCTATTATTTTAAAATTATTATTTTATGTGAAAGGTCACACTTTACGCACACGCACCCGTTATATAATTTTCCCATATCATGTGTATCCTCATTCTCAGTATTCATGAATTATGTTTCTCAAAAGGAGATAACTGTAATAATATTTTCAAGATTCATCTCATTTACTTTTTGAAGATAAATTATTATTTTGATAGCGTATTGTATGGACATTGCTTACTATAGTGAATAGTGATTAAGCATTTTTCATGAAGCTTTAGATCTTCGCCTCAAAATAAATTTATGTATATATAATAATAGGCTAAACCATCATTTATATTCCAAATTATTTTAATTTTCTTAAATCTTTCCAAACTAATATTTTTATCAATTAAATACTTAAACTATTAAAAAACTAATCAAATATATACCTAGATACATTATTAGGCAAAAAAATTACCTAATATTTTGGTTAAATACTTGGTTCTTCTTCTTGTGTTGTAGCCAAATTGATCATATCTATGACATAATATCTTTATTCTAATTTTTTTAAACTCTTTTTCAGATTTGATTTTGGCCCAAAAATGTATTCGGGATACATTTGATTAGTTTTTAATAGTTTAGGTACTTAATTAATGAAAGTGTTCATTTTTTTGTTTTTTATTTTTTTTTACTCACACACTCGACCTGGTGATATTGAGCAGATTCGAACCAATGACCTTTGGTTTTCAAACAATTAACCTCACTCCACCACTAGGCAATCCCCACCGAAATAATAAAAGTGTTCATTTGGGTTAAATTTGAGAAAATTAAAATAGTTTAGGATATAAATGATGGTTTAACCTATAATAATATATAATGAAAGCTAAAGGTTTTGGACTCCATATTTACTAGCCCATTAGAGTTGGGCTCGTGTAGATATGTGTTGAAACTTGAAATTACATAGTATTTCTAAATTGCAATCAGTGTTTTGGATATAAAATATATAGGAAAATTGAAATTATGTATTCAGTTATGCCGCAAGATCAGACACTCTTAACTGACTTTTCTAATTAATAAATACGAAATATAAACCTCCTATTAGATTGACATTCTAGTTTATTTATGTATCATGCTAACATCTTTTCTCATTTGTCTCATGTTTAATGTTTGACGGTACTTCTCTGTCAACTCGTGCTCATAGATGATGTGACAATGCCATATGAGTAAGGAAATTAATTTCTTAAGTCATTATATTTAGTAGTGATTTAATTTATTATTTTTTAATTAAATTTTACTTCATTTAAATATACTATTCTTAATATTCATTGTTTGAGTAAATTATTTTTTGAGAAATTAAATAAATTTTACTTTGAAATTGTAATTAAAGTATTGATGAATTATGTCCCAAACAATATACTCTAAACTCCATTATCTTTCAAATTTATCCTTGATTTATCGTTCCATAAAATTTAATTAATAATATATACAAATGCTTTAGTTTTGGTAGGCATATCATAACGTATTTCGAATAAATATGTATTTCAATCTCCCTAAATATATGAAATTTTTTATTTGTAAAATTTGTAAGGAACCGTAGACAATAAGATCGAGAATTTTAAAGAAATTTTCCACACAAATATAACTTAAATAAATTTAATAGAATTATATTTAATTTTATTTTATATTCTTTTTTATTTTTAACGTAATTGTTTCAATTGTGTTTATTTTTCAAACAAAATCAAAAAGATTTGAAACTTCAAATAGGTTGATGTAGACGTAATTTAGTAATAATTTAATAACAATTATTAAAATAATTTTTATTTAAGAAAATGGAGGTTAAAGTGATAATTTATGAGGTGAGATTTAGAAAAATGAGAAATTAAATCACTACCAAATATAGTAGTTCAAGAAATTGATTTATTTCTTTGTGTGGCATTGTCACATCAACCTTGAGCACGTTAACTTGTATCCATGATGGGTAGATGGGTGGAACTCTGATATTAAGAACTCCCAATTATTCCCTAGAGAGAGAGAGAGCTCCCAATTAATATGTCATAATTTCAATTCAAGTAGATGTTTATAATTCAAATAGTCCCCCCCATACCAGATCACTGTCACATTTTCTATGATATCTCCGTGTCAAATTTTTATTTTTAAATTTTAATTTATTATGATTTAATTAGAAAAAATATTTAGAGTTCATCATTCACTAGTTATGACACGTGGAATGTAATACAGTTAGACACAAGGATTTGATCACCTCTTTCCCTTAAGAGAGAGAGAGAGAGAGAGTTACTATGGTAACACTAATTAATTTATAATAAACACGATTATTCATGCGTTTATATTTATCCCAATTAATATACATAGACATGTGTATTATATACATAGAAACATAAATATATCTAGTGTAAAGAATGATATATTAGTGAAAAATATTATCACACTGCAATGAATCAAAATCTGCCGAAAAAGACAAGAGAATGTAACGTATGCATCTTAATAATGTATCTCCATTAATATTCGTTATAGATTATATCTTATCATCTCAATATATAGTATATATATAATATAATAATCGTTAAAATTCAGATCACGCAAAAGTTAAAAAAAAAAAAAAAAAAAAAAAAAAAAAGAGAGAAAGAAGAAAAAGAAAAGAGTTAACAATTTAAAAAATAAAAAGGTAAAAAAGATGGGAGAAATTTTTATCTAGACAATAAAATGTTAAAATTGGTATAGTTGGACAAGTTTTAAGGGGGTAGGAGTTTTATGGGCAATTTGTACTACATTGACTTCAAAAAAGCTGAATATTCTTACCTTTTCTGAAAAGTACTTACACTTTTGTACTTTCCATGCATAAAGTGTTTTGGAATAAAATTTTCATGCATGGAATAAAATCTTGGCATAACACGTCTCTTTTGGATCAAAATTTATCTAAACTCAATTTAAATTTGGAAAAAAAAATCGGTGGCTTGTGAATCAATTCATATTTAATACCCTAATAAATTTTGGTAACCACCCTCGATCCACACTCTCTCTCTCTTCCCCAAAAATTTAATTTAGCAATAACAAAATCTTGGTTTTTAACATAACGACAATTTAAATTGAAGTATAATGAAATTTTAATTTTAACATAATGAAAGTTAATTTTAAAGATAACGACAATTAAATTCATGCATCACGAAAAATAAATTCCAACATAACAAAATAAAAATTTAACACATAACGAAAATCTAATTTCATTAATAACGAAAGTTTTAACTATAACGATATTTAAATTTAGCTATAACGAAAATCTAATTTTATTTATAACGAAAACCTAATTTATCTATAATGAAAGTTGTAACTATAATGATAATTTCATTTTAACCATAATGATATTTAAATTTAGCTATATTTAAATGCTTTGACCGATAACTATTCTGAAAAGTGATGTGTACATTTGTACTTTCCATGCAAAAAGAATAAAATATGTCTTTTGGAATAAAATCTCTTGGATATCATGCTGGACAAGTATATCTTTAGAACAAAATATATTCGAACTCAATTTAAGTTTGAAAAAATGAATCTGCTTGTGAATCTTTGCATTTAATATTGTATTAAATTTCTGTAACTACCCTCGATCTCTAATCTCTCTCTCTCTCTCTCTCTCTCTCTCTCTCTCTCTCTCACACACACAGCTTTTTTCAATTCTTCCTCTCTTCTTATCGGCTGTATTAGCCCATTTCTCTCTCGCCGCTGAAACCCTTTGAAAAAAAAACACGATTCAGTCTCCGGACTCGAGTTGGAATCACCAGATGGAAGAAGGATGTGAAGATGTAGGCCGACCGTCGAGAGAGGTTAGACTTGCTCTATTTGTTTTAGTTAAATGTATCGTTGTGTAACGATAGAGTAGGAGTTGCATAACTATAGGTTAGTTATAGATCTTTACGTTTGTTGATTCATGTATAACGATAATTGAAAGATAGGCCTGATCTTCCATAACAATATAGCCATAACGATTGTTGTTTTATCCATAACGATTATTGTTTTATCCATAACGATTGTTCATATTTAATGGAAATAGTTGATTTATCAATAACGATAGTTTTCTTCTCCATAACAATAGTTTATTTAGAAGTTTCGTTATGATTTATTTGAATAGTTGATCAATCGTTATGCTTCTTAGAAGTTTCGTTATGCCTTTTTTAATAGTTTCGTTATTGTTTATTTGAATAGTTGATCAATCGTTATGCTTTTTTAGTAGTTTTCATTATGCTAAACTTTCGTTAATGGTAAAATTATATTTTCGTTAATGGTAAATTTTTATTCTCGTTATGCTAAATTTTAAACTTTCGTTAATGTTATCGTTATGTGAAATTTAAATTTTGTTATTGTTAAAATCTAATTATCGTTAAGCTAAATTTAAATTTTGATATGTTAAAGTTAAAACTTTCGTTATTGGTAAAATTATATTTTTGTTAATGCTAAATTTTTATTTTCGTTATGCTAAAATTTAAACTTTCGTTAATGTTATCGTTATGTGAATTTTAAATTTCTTTATTGTTGAAATCTAACTATCGTTATTGCTAAATTTAAATTTTGATATGATAAAGTTAAAACTTTCGTTATTGGTAAAATTAAATTTTCGTTAATGCTAAATTTTTATTATCGTTATGCTAATGTTTAAACTTTCGTTAATGTTATCGTTAGGGAGAAATTTAAATTTCTTTATTGTTAAAATCTAATTATCGTTATTGCTAAATTTAAATTTTGATATGTTAAAGTTAAAACTTTCGTTATTGGTAAAATTAGATTTTCGTTAATGTTAAATTTTTATTTTCGTTATGTTGAAACTTTAATTTTCGTTAATTTTATGGTTATGTTAAATTTAAATTTTCGTTATAGTTAAATGTAAATATTCGTTATCTTTAAAATTAACTTTCGTTATGTTAAATAGTAATATTAGTCTAATTAATACTATTAGTGAAAAATAAAAATAACAAAAACATCTAATATAAACAATAATACTTTTAATAATAATAATAATAATAATAATAATAATAATAATAATAATAATAATAATAGATCGAGTGGATTAGACGCCCCCTCCAGATGTTCAAGCCCACTGTGAATATGTACGTGAAGATGGAGTTAGTAGACAAGATTAGGGAGGTGTTACAGCATTTCGGCGGTGAGGAAACGATCCAGACGTTCAGATCTGGATGCTTAGGACACTTCGTGGACTTTAGGGGGGGTAACATAGCCCGGAAGGCGCTGCATGCATTGATTTATCGCGAAGTGCGTGTCTAGGAGCCTGCACGCGAGGGTAGAGAGTGTTGGTTCCATGTGAGTGGAACGACACTACACTTTGGGCCCTTAGACTTCGCACTGGTGTCGGGCTTGCGGTTCAGGCCGTCCAGTTTCGATCCGAATGCAGCTCATGTGATTTCGGCCAGTAGCATCTATCACCGGCTATTTGAGGGGAAGAAGACGACAATTACACAGATGTATGAGAAGTTCACGGTGAAGCGTCTAGCCAATCACCCTCCAGATTACGTGAAGATTGCGAACATCCTGATCGTGTACCGGATGTTATTTTGCGCAGATACACATCTCTTAGCCATGACACTGGACAAGACTATCCAAGAGCAGTTTGCGCGACAACATCAGTTGTGGTGTTTATGCTATGATGTATGTGGATCGTTTGTTGTTTGGCACTCCTGGTCTTGATGTCGGTCTATATGATATTCAGAGATACCGTCTTTCTGTAGCAAAGAGGATCTTCTCACTTAGCTATGGCCGTCTAGAGTGACTTATGATGTTATATATGTATTGTACTTGACGTCTTTCATGTATGTATTGCATTTGACATTGCTCGTTCATTTTATTGAAAGATGTTTGTTGACTACAGGATTTTAAACAAATAAAACTAGAGTAGACATCATTATCATTTTAAACAAGTACAACCAAAGTCGAGATAAACCATATTATCACTGAATGCCAACAACAATAATGTAGACATGATCAATCTATTCAGGAGGTCTTCTATCTCGCCCAAAGTGATATGCAATCGATTCAGGAACCAGATCCAAGTGTCATCATTCTCGATCGGACCGATACCAACTGCAATAGGTAACACCTGTTCATTGCCGTCCTTCGTCACAGCAACAAACAAAATCCCCTTGTTTTTCCCCTTCAAATGTGTCCCATCAATCACGATAACTAGTCTTGCACCCACATGAAAGGCACTGATACACGGTCCGAGTGCCAAAAATGTATACTTCAGCTCATGTACGGTGTTCGTCTGAAACTCGTACAATGTCCCGGGATTATGTAGCTGCAACGTGTGTAGAAATGCGGGCAATTGCGCATAGGACTTATCAAAGTCCCCATAGATCATCTCAATTGCAATGTTCCTCGAGCGCAGAGCGAAACTGTAATCAATCTGGATCCCGTACTCACGTAGAAGCTCGGAGACCATCTATTTGGGCTTCAGAACAACCCCCTCATCGACCAGTTTACGTGCAAAATACTTTGCAATCACCCGTGCAGGCACCTGTCATGGGGCAACTCGACTCATATCTATGTGGCAAGTGTGAGTGCCGTCAAACTTGTACATGTAGACCAGCCGTGTCTTGTTCGATCGATACACGGCATACTCCACTCTATTCTGCATGTGATACAGTCCCACGGCCAGGGCCAAATCATCCTTGGTGCGGAAAATCGCACCCTTCTGAAGTTCATCCGTATTGGCTGCTGACGGCTCGTCCCAACTCAGTGGGCCTGCAACGTCAATATTCGCAATTGGAACAAGCCAATTGCTCCCACCCCTCTCAGATACATCCTCAGCCCTAGTGTTCGACGATGATGCTCCTCCGGTCATGCCTATCAATCGTCCCGTACCCCCTGTAGAACGAATCCATCCCGTGAACTCTGTGAACACTGATTCGAGCAAGTCCGTTCTCACATTCTCCTCTGCTTCTTCATCTGTAGTAGGAATTTCTTCTTCTTCCTCTGGAGCCTCATAGTGCTGCATATCATCACGAAACTCCTCTCTGACCGGTTCTCTATGTTCGGGCACAGTGTCAGGGATGACCCTTGAGCTGCCGCGTCCTCTCTGAACAACATACACAATCATCTCTTGACTCTGCTCGTGGAGCAAGTCAAGCAAATCAGCATCATCTTTCAGTCTTGTCTTAATTTGTCTCCCGCTATTGGTGCTCGACATCCATGATAACTGGTACTCGACAGAGATGGGATCGGTCTCCAGTAACTCATGTATCTCTCTCATCAGTGTCCTAAAACAGATATCATCAGATGACATGATGATCAGCTTCTCCACACCATCTACATATTGAGCTCTCTCCCAACGACCACTATGTCGTACAATTATACGACGCCTAACCATCTGTGATAACAAAAAATTCAATTTAATTTAAGCATAACGAAATATTTAATTTAAGCATAACGAAATATTTAATTTAACGAAATATTTTGAGCATATCGAAATATTTAATTTAACGAAATATTTTGAGCATATCGAAATATTTAATTTAAGCATAACGAAAAAATTCATAACGAAATATTTTGAGCCTAACGAAATATTTAATTTAAGCATAACGAAATATTTAATATAACTTTCGTTTTGAGCATAACGAAATATTTAAATTAAGCATAACGAAATATTTTGAGCATAACGAAATATTTAATTTAATTTAAGCATAACGAAAAAATTCATAATAACGAAAATTTAATTTGAGCATAACGAAATATTTATTTTTCACATAATGACTCATAACCTTAAACTATAACGAAAATCTTTTTATCAATAACGAAAGTTTATTTTAAACATAACGATAAATTTAAATTCAACTATAACGAAAATTCAAATTTAAAGATAACGAAAATTTATTTTCACGTAACGATATTTCAATTTTAAGCATAACGGATAATATATTTTCACTATAATGAAAATTTAATTTGAGCATAACGAAATATACAATTTTAAACATAACGATAATTTTCATTTTCACAATAACGAAAATTTAACAAATTTAAATTTAAAGATAACGAACTATTTATTTAACACAACGATAACTTAATTTTAACAATAACGAAATTTATATTTAACACAACGATAATTAATTTTAACAATAACGAAAGTTTTATTCTTAACATAACGAATAGTCAAATTCAACTATAACGAAAATTTAGTTTTTAACATACCAAAATTGAAATTTAACAATAACGAACATTTAGATTTAACATAACGATGTTTAAATTAAAACCTAGAACAATTTTCTAACAAAACTTGAAACGTACCTTTCAATTTTGGAGAATTTTTCCGCGTAATTTCACCGATGATGATGTTTTGTTGATGACGATGATCTTCTCGCTTGCACGATCAAACACTCATTTTTTTATGTGAATTCAGAGATTTTCTTCACCAAACTCTCGAACTATTTCTTCCATTTGGGTGTGGGTTGAATTGATGCATCAGTGTAGTGTAAATATAGGTGAATGACACCAACCTCTCTTACACAAAATTAAATGCATTAAATTTCATTTAATTTGGGCCAACTAATACCTACCTATGCAAATACAAATATTTATGCATTTTACCTACCTCATGTTGACCACACAGAAATGACAGAATAATGCATTGATGCATAACGTTATAAATGTTTCGTTATAAATTTTCGTCATAAGTTTTCGTTATATATTTATAAATTTTCGTTATATGTTTTTATACATGTATCGTTTAATGTTTTCGTTATACATAAAATCCTATATAATGAACTATCATTTAATGTTTTCGTTAATATTAATTTCGTTATTATTATTATTATTATTATTATTATTATTATTATTATTATTATTATTATTATTATTATTATTATTATTATTATTATACTTTCGTTATTATCAATATATAATGAATTATTATTATTATTATTATATTATTATTATTAGTTATAGTTAGTGTTTACTTTCGTTATTCCTTATTATTAATTTTAAAAATAAATTGTGTATGACATACCATTATTTCGTTATTCTTATTATTATTACTTTCGTTATTATCAAGATATAATTGACTATCGTTATTATTATTAGTTATTACTTTCGTTATTATTACTTTTCTTATTATTATTATTATTATTATTATTATTATTATTATTAATTTCGTTATTATCATTACTATTAATTTCGTTATCCTTATCGTTATTCATTATTATTAATTTTAAAAATAAATTGTCTACAAAAAACGTTATTTACTAACAGTTTTGTTATTTATTCAGTTTTCGTTTCGTGAAATAACTGGTAGAGATCGATCTTGTATTTATTTTTATATGTTAGGGTTTGTATATGTTTAGGGTTTTTAAACTTTAGGGTTTTAGGGTGCATTTAATGTTTAGTTCTGAAAAAAATGTAAAAAGTACACTTTCTCAATCATTTGGTGTGGGGACAAGTATGTCATAACTTCAAATTGCCCATGAAACTACTACACCCTTATATGTTGCTTTTTTTTTCCCTTTTTTACTTTTTTTTTTCTATATTTATGATTTACACAAAAAGAATGACAAAATATGGGTCGGCAGTGGATTTAAGATTGTCAAATGACACGTTTAATTTGGTGTCGTCACACCGAAATGGGAAATATTATTATAAGGCATGAATAAATAAAAAATAATGAAACATTTAGAGTAAAGTTTGAAGGCAATAATTGAATTTTGCCGAAAAAGTATTCCAAATCCAAAACTACCACTCAAATAATCATTAAATATTCCATCTCCCTAATATAATTTAATGTCCTAATAAATACACGATTACGTGACCTCCATATCCATTTCTGCTTTTCACACATCTCCGTCTCTCTCTCTCTCTCTCAAAATTGCGTGAGGTTTTCGTGAATGTGACCTCTGCGTTAATTTTCATATTTGGAGGGAAATCTGCTTTCAATTTGCGGTATTTGATGGGATTGTTCTCCGATTCTTGACCCCGTCTATTGATTTTTTCTTTTTTCTGGAAAATTTCTCTTCTATTATGGAGCAGGTAAAGCTTTAATTTGCTGAATTATTCTATGCTACTTGAAAGTTCAATTTTTTCCGATCTGGATAGTGTATGTTTAATGTCCGATCATCAAATACCGGTGCTTTTTCATGATTATCGGTTGTTTTCATGATTTATAATCCCTTTCTTAATTTATTTCGTGAATTTTGATTTTGCCTATGATGTTGGTAAATGATATCAATGAATTCTGCCTCCGGTTCCCCCGGTTCCTGATTTTTTTGATCGATTTTTGATGGGAACGATTACAAAGCATATGCCCGAGCATTTGTGTGTGTTTGTGATTTTAATTATGAAGTCTCCATTTTTTGGCCTCACCGTGTTATCTACTTGCCTAAAACAAGGAAAAATACGGTCTACAAATGTAACAAGCATGACTGTAAAGTAGCTTTTGTATGCTTTTTTAGTTTAAGGTTCCGGAGATGGATGAGGCCAAGATGGCTGAGGCTCATATGACATCAGCTGCGGCTTTTGTAGAGGGAGGGATACAGGAGTCTTGTGATGATGCTTGTAGCATATGCCTTGAGGGGTTTAGTGATGGTGATCCTACAACGGTAACCTGTGAATATAGATAGTATTCCCATTTTCATAGTCGATATCCATCAATATTTTCTGCTGTCATTCGCAATTGGTGAATCTTTTTAATCATGTTATGTAGGTGACAAGTTGCAAGCATGACTTCCACCTTCAATGCATTCTTGAATGGTATGTGTGTGCATTTGAATTTTGGGGATCGTGGTTTTGCCGATTTCATTTGTTGTTGCTCTTTAGTTGCCACTTCATGTTCTAGTTAAGGTCATTATTCCTTCCCAATATAGCGTGTGCAAACAAAATTTATCTCTTATAATTCTCAAATGTAACAAATAATCTAAATTATGCTTGGCAAGTTTCTATGATAGAGCTGTTTGAGGAAAGAGTTTCCATGTGCGTGAGCAGGATTTGATACTTTTTGTGTTCTTGATCAAGTAAATTGTGAAGGCAGTTGGCAGCTGAGAAAAGAGTGCACCGAATTTTTCTATTGAGGGATCCTGAAGAAGGACGTTAGCGTTCCTTAACTAGTGGAGGTTGCACCAACTTTATGTAGGCTGCCTACCTAAGTCCATTTTATTGCCTTGCTATTGCTTATGAATTATAAGTAACACTTTTTACCTGATGTTTTGTGATCTTCCAGCCTTCACTTTGGTTGATTGTGCTGTCAATATGTTTGTATGGTTAGTTTTGTCACTCACCAACATCCATTAATGGTTGGATGGAAAACCAACTATAGTGGGTAATTGATGGTCCGGATTGAGTTTGCAAGCTCTTAAAGGATTCAGTACGAGGCACTGCTGCGAACTATTTCTGTCTGAATTGCTGAATAATACAATGTGTGACACTTTGTGCAAGGGATATCTTAATTATATCTGAAACCTATCCCTTCACACCAAACAGGGGCAACAGGCCTGCCTTATACTGGAATTGATAATCTGTATCTGAGATTATCTAGTCTGGCACTTTAATTGCTAGCAGTACTACCAGATTTCATTAACAATTATCTAACTTTTTTTTTACCTTCTATTTAAGTCGGATTCTTTATCTTTTTATTTTTCTGTCTGCTTAGCTCAACAATAATATCACAAAAGTTAATTGGAAATATTATTATTATGTACGTGCAATCAGTGGATCTAATACTTGTGAGGTTTCTAAAGCATTGCGCCGTGAAAAAGTGATTTAGTAGTGTTTGAGGAAGACGTGAAAAATTACACTTATCCTTCAATGTATGGGGCAGGTGCCAAAGAAGCTCCAACTGTCCAATGTGCTGGCAAAGTATTAGTCTGAAAGATCCTGCAAGGTATGTATCTGATGTTTGCCTTCTATTTTTGTTTAAATTCAATGTTCTTGTTCAGTTCTTTTGTTTCTTGTGTTTGGTTGATTATACTTTTTATTATTATTATTATGGCAGTCAAGAATTGCTTCAGGCTGTAGAACGTGAAAGAAATATCAGGCTTGCTCCATCAAGGAATGCAACAATATTTCGTCATCCTACTCTGGGTGATTTTGAATTGCAGCATGTATGTTATCACTTATCAATATTTCTAGTTAATCTTTGAGTTTTGTCATCTAATGGCCCTATGATTATATATTTATATGTTCTGTTGGTGTTTCATAACTCTCTCTCACCAAATGCAGTTACCTGCGGGAATAAACGATGCTGAACTTCAGGAGCGGATTATCCAACATTTGGCAGCTGCTGCTGCAATGGGGAGAACTCACCGAATTGCTCGGAGGGAGGGCTCAAGGAGTCGTTCTTCTGCTCATGCCCGTCCACAGTTTGTGGTATTCTCAGGTCATCATCCTGGATCTTCTGCTGGTTCTGTTGGAGAAGAAACTGAGCCAGCTGCAGCAACTGAAAATAATCCATCAGTTTCTGTCACATCTGTTAATAACATCGGAACACAGCATATATCATCCTCTATTCACAGCAACCAAAATTCAGCTTCATCATCTAGGCCTTTAGTGGTTCCAAGTTCTGGACGGGGGTCATCAAATGATAGTAGGTAATATTAGTTCTGGAGCCTTTCATACGTCTCTACATATGGTTTATATATTGTGTACTCATTTTCAAATGCTTTTTTTTTATTTGTATCAACCCGTCGGCTGACTTTATATATTGTTCAATTCTTTAGAAACTACTCGAGTCAGGCTTCCTTGCCAAATCAAGACAGAGCCGGGCCATCTGAGTTACAGTCTTTTTCAGATTCCTGGAAGTCTCGATTCAGTTCTATGTCAATGAAGTATGAGTTGGTTTCACAAACAAAATACTATTTTTTCCTTTTTTTTTTTTTTTTGTTTTCTTGTGCTTAGTTTTTATTTGTTTAATCCTATTAAGTTATGAATGTTATCACTTTCATTATTTTTAGATACAAGGAGTCCATTTCAAAGAGTACGAAGGAATGGAAGGAGAAGCTGTTTTCTCGAAGCTCTTCCATGGCAGATATTGGTTCTGAAGTCAGGAGGGAGGTAAATGTTGGAATTGCTACTGTATCCCGCATGATGGAACGCCTTGAAAGTAGAGATAACAATAGAGATGGTGATGATGTGCCAGTAGCGAATAGTGCAGAAAGTTCTTCAGGCACTGGACGAAGCAACAATAGTAGGGATACTCCCAGTGATATATCATTGAATGGAAACAACTCTGCTTCCTTTGCTGCAAGTTCAGTATCAAGCTAAGTTTATAATATTATTAAGGGGTGACCATCCTCAGCATTTCATCTTTGAAGGTGAGTTGTTGAGAGTTGCTTGATAAGTAATCTTGATCTTTTGTTTACTTCTTTTCTCGTTTATGGATGGCCACAAAGGCACATTTCTCCGTGATTTCCAGATCTACTTTGAGCATTAATTGATGATGAGCCAAGTTTGGCTGCTGTATCTTGCTTGACTTTTTTCTTGTTTTGTCACGTGTCTATTTATTAATCTTCACAATTGATATAGATATTTGTGCCCTCAAGCTCTTCTGCAAGAACTGTTAGAATTTCATAATTTCTCCCTGCTTGATGAAGATTTTTAGATGCTTGAACCAAATATACAACAATATTTGAGAAGTCATATTTTTTAGAAAGTTCAAGTTTTACTGTTGGAAGTTTGGAACTAGGTAAAGACATTAATTGGAGTCTGGTTAGGATGATTTGGGTCACATTCATGATTGGATCATTTGCAGTTCTATGAAACTTTAACATCAATTCTGTAAATTAGAGAAAAGTTTATCGTAGATAGTAAATCACCTTTGAATAGAATCCTACAGCTTTATAAAAGAAATAGTTCCATGGGTTCTATGTTTATATCTCTCATTTTCTTCTTTGTTTTAGAGTAGTATCAGCTAAGTCATTTTATGTTAGCTTGGACCTGATTATTATAGAAGTGTGCCCTTCTTACTGGGAGTTAAACAGTTTGCACTCTTCACATACAATGATGTCTGCTATCATTATAAACCCTCACAAATTGATTATAACTATCTATTATGCTGGATAATGAAGAGTTTAAGCCTACTTTAGGGAGCTCGTATGGTCTTATTGGGGTATCAAAGTTCCTCTGACCACATGAGATTGAACTAGTGACTCTAAATAGATTTTAAAATGGCTCTCTAGTTGCTTTCCTCCATATTCTCCTACTCGTCAAGCTGCTTGGTATTTGCATTTTAATTGTTATTTATTCTCTTACCCTCTGATATCTAGATTCTCAAATTTCTTCACGCACCATTGGCAGTCAGATTTATCTTTTGAAGTGTTCGTTCTTGTTGAATGTGAAATGCCTCCTCGATATTTCTGATGAATATGGGTGTTACCTAGCTTCTAAATAAATATGCTAATATTGCTTCTCCAATACCTTTCTTATTTGACCCACTCTTATTAATAGGGCAGAATTTTATTCTACACGGCATATTAATTGCCACCACAGATGTGAGGCAATTAATAGACCAGAAGTAGGACCAGGGACAGAACCAATGAGGCCAATGCCCCCCCCCCCAAAAAAAATAGAAAAGAAAAAAAACCAGGGGTAATTTAGTAATTTACTTAGTACATACTTAAAAAATTAAAAAAAAATGCTATTGCTCTTATTCATCAAAATCACTCTGGCACCTCAAATTTTTCCAAAAATCTTCCTGCTCTCTTTCCTTTGTTAAAAGCCGCTTTAAATTTATATAGGTTCACTTTAAGCTTAAATTTATTTTTGCATAACTCAGTACCTTACATCAATAAAGATGTAAGTGAAAGCAAGTAATGAAATTATTATGCCAACTATTGTTAGATTATAATGAATATCATACCCCCCACTGTCAGTGAGTAGGAGTGCTACCACATACCTTGCTTCGAACATCGGGTCATGTGATTATAAGTAGGTAGTGAAGTAGTTTTGCTCGGTAAAGTATTATGACCTTGGTTTTGAGAAGTATGCATGTTAGGAGAATGCTACCCATGTTAGCCATTTATTAGTTATCCCCTGTAAACATAGATGAAATTATAATTGACTCACATTGCAGGAGTTAAAAAGTCTAGCATGCCATGGCCATGGGCATTGATTTAATTAAGACCCCACAAATAAGAAAATTATATTTGGTATGCTCCTGTCATGGTACAAGGTTCTTTTTCCTTGAAGTGTAAGTCACATTCATTCTTCAATAAAGGAACCACCTTAAACTTTTATTTAAAGAAAGCTTGAGAAATGCTGCTCAATTATTTTCGTTTCCCAAGCAGAAAGTTTGACTGTCGTAGGCATTTTTCCTGGGTGGTATTCACCGGTTAGTACTTATAATCTAACACGTTTATATGTGGCTTTCTTCATACATCCTTGGTGCTTTTTTTTTAATCTTTCTTGGAGAAGACTTGTAATCATTTTCTCATGTGCCTACTTTGTGGTAGTTAGTCTTCCCTAATTCCTGTTTCCTGTTTTAGATAGTATGTTTATTGAAGTTCGTTGCTGCTTATTTTGCAATATTTCTCAGGTATATGATTCTCTTCTCCAAATATGACATGATGAGGATGTGAGAGTTAGGTGCTTCAGCTTGAGTAATTCTAGAGAGAAGTTTAATCGTTCTTTGATCCCAATAAACGAAGAAGAGACAGACACTCACACAGTAACCTCCAATGGAACAAAATCTCTAAAACTTGGTTTGTCATTCATCTTTATCTGCTTGTAACTGGAAACATGTATCTTGCATTTCTGACTTTCAGAGGTAGACTTTGGCAGAGATAGTCTAGTGGATGTTTCATTTTGCTCCATTTCAATTGATGCATGGAACTTGCAAGATTTTCACAATTGTTGCTACTTATAATGTTAACGACTGTCAT